>OY998254.1:2780000-5327500 GCA_963922045.1 Persicaria maculosa | reverse complement strand
AAGAATTCTTTTCATTGAAGTAGATCCTTCGTTGAAGCGACAGAAGTAGTCTCAGATACTGGTTCAGCAAAAGAAGTTGTCGTAGGCGAGGGATGCGGCGATACTCACCTCTCTGGCGGCATTGGTTACCAGATTCATTCAGTAACAGCCTTATGGGAAGGAATTCAATATCGGCAACATCTTCCTCCTCAAGAGGCTTCCGGAATAAGATCAGGAAGAAGCGAGTTGTAGCCTTAATCTGTGCTGTGTATGGAGCTAATCTACTGTACTTCCTTGATCTTACCTTATTGACTTAGTTCAATAAAAGAGAGAACACAGAGGCTATTTACTTGACTTATTAAATGAAAGTAGTTCTTAAAGTCTATCCATAGATAATATGTTATGGACTAATCCAAGGGTGCTTAATTAGCTCCCGCCCTCCCGCCTTTCGGTTGGGAGCACTGCCTTCTGACGATCAACCTGTCCTTACTCAATCCCTTATTTCTCTTTTCGCTGTTGTCTTTATTCTTGGCCAATCCATCCTAAATCAACTGTTCTTGGTCCAGCCAGCTTTGGTGTGGTTCTTATCGGTTTAGGATCCCTAACTCTCGAATCCCTCTCCGTTGGGGTTTGGGGTTACGGCGCGATGCCGGCCTTAAAAAGAATATCGCCCGTCCCTGCCTTTAGTGATTAGTGATTGGGCTCGCCCTGTAAGTAAGTAAAGGATCTGTCTCTTTTCTTCTCTCTCTTCTGGTTGTCGCGTCTGAGTGCCCCTTTTTCGGGGTGATATCGGCCTTTTCTATCTCCTCACAGAGCAAAGACTTTTCAAAATTCCAATGTCGTTTTCTTCGTGCCAGTTCGTTAGCCCAATGGCTCTTCCTTCCGTTTTGTTCCAGATGAAAAAAGAACATACCGTCGTTTAAGGACCAAGGATGCGATATGAGAAGCGTAGGTCGGAATAGCAGTAGTATGCGACAAGCAGTTGGATGTTCGGTGTGGGAGATCTTCTGTAACGAGATGAATTAGAACACTTGGAATCCTCGCGGATATAGCGTGTGTGCCACGAGTGCTCTGTCTTCGAAAAAGGCAGAATGCTCTTATAGAATACGCTTTGTGTCACTCTCCGAGAAGAAGATCGCACTTTTTTCGTTGAGAATTCTTCGTTCCGCTTTCGTCGTTTGATATCGGTATTCTTCGAAGAGTTGTCTTTCATGAATGTGAATCAGACTTGTCTTGTGAAGCGTAGTCCGGCACCATCCAATGTTCCAAACCTGCGTTCTTTCACCGTGTTCAGTCGATTCTTGTAGGGGACGATTCGCAGCCCAAAACATGTCATTCTAAATATCTAAATGAGGAGGAGGTTTTCTCAAGGCATTGAACCGTACAATCAAATGAATCGTAACATTCGTAATGATCCACTTTACGGAGTCGATTCAGTAAAGATAAGAATGCTCATTTCTTTTTTGAATAGACAAATCAATGTGTGGTCAAAATAAGTACAACTATCTTCTTTTTTAGAATCGAGTGAAGTACCGTCGAGTGGCTATCAATCCTCATCAAAGTGGCAGCTAGCGAAGATTCAACAAAGTATTGAATCAGTTGTCCATTGATTGGCAGATTCGAGAAACTCACTAGTAGGTAACCTAATGGTGAGTCGTTCTTGACAACGAGCTCT
Organism: Persicaria maculosa; assembly: GCA_963922045.1. Classification (NCBI taxonomy): domain Eukaryota; kingdom Viridiplantae; phylum Streptophyta; class Magnoliopsida; order Caryophyllales; family Polygonaceae; genus Persicaria; species Persicaria maculosa. The sequence continues at coordinate 5,325,846 of OY998254.1, read as the reverse complement.
TATCTACTACTATATTGAAAAATATGAAAGCGTAGTGACGAGGGATCACTATCGACAAGAGCGCTTACTTCCAACGATTCCGTTAGAATACATTATTCTACTACAGTTGGTAAAGTATCCCTAAGACTCTCGTTGTTATAAAAAGTATGCTTAACAAATTGGTGAACCTTCCATGAATTGTTGCCGATTGATGGTACGCTAAATCAATATTCTTCCGGGTGAGTGAAGTGATTCCCGGGTGGGGAGCACGAACGGTGATCAAGATTCGTAGTGATAGGGTTTCCTCGATGGGTGGATGGTTGAAGAAAGGTGTCCGTGGACTCTCCCCCTTCTCTTTATAGAGAGAAGCCCCTATTTCCTTTTCATCGGACTTCAAAGAAAGATCGGAAAAGAGATAAGAGGAGAGTGTCTGGTGGGTTCCAACTCATCGTGAGCTGCTTCCTTTCTTCTCTTCCCTCAGTATTCTTTTTTCATAGACCGTAACAGTCATGGATGATCTTTCTGGTAAAGACAGAGAAGAGACTGACTAGGGCGTCCGCCTTTGTGTTCTGTCTCCTTGATGTTCCATGTTGAAGCGAATTAGCACGAAAGAGAAGTGTGAGAGTCCACGGACACCTTTCTTCCCTATCACTACGATTCTTTGAATTAGAAAGTCATAGCGGGGCAAAGTCACTTCTGTAAGAAAGGGCAGACTAAGGAGTTACATAATCCGCTGCAAAGAAAGAAGAAGGTGCCACTTCTACAGTGGTAAGAGAGTGAGCCTCAATCAAAAGAAAGATGAATCTATTTTCTAAAAAAAGGGATTGATAATGGAGAGAAAGACTCATCCAATCGACTCCAGTAGGTATCCTTGGCTTAGTTGGCTGGGCTACCCAGTTTTCTTTCTGAAATGGAAAGAAAAGGCTAAGGGCAAAGACTTTTCAAGTACTCGAGGGAAGCTGGCTAGCTCCAACCATTAGCCGGTGCTCATTGATAGGCAAAAAGGTAGAGATTTTTGATTGCCTGGAAAGACTTAAAATATTGAAAATGAAAGATTCGTTTCAGATCAATTCGCCCCTTCTTTGAATATATTTGACATGCCACTCCGAGGCCCCGAGCAGTCTTGTAATACAAGATTTGGCTACTGATGAATCCATTTTTAATGAAGAAAGCTCCCGAAGAGGGTCCATTCCAGACTTTTAGCAGCAGGTGCAGATAGAATGAAGAATCCCAGAGGCAGGATCTTGAGTGAACCTCAAAGCCATGCCAGCCAGGCGGACTGCCTTTTTTTGAAGAGCAAATCTAGGCATTAGCCATTTCGAAATATAGATTTCGGAGGTAAAACCTCAGCGAAGGTAACCGAACACGAACAAGATACGAAAGATGCTAGACAGCGGACCACTTAAACGACTTAGTTGGAGATTTCTTGCTATTGCTTACACCTCAGCAGAGAAGTCAAGTTCTGCTCTCTTTCTCTTTCGCAATTCTTAGTGATTCCATTCGTTAGTCTTTGGCTTGGTCTTCTTTGACCTTGACCCGAACTTCTGATTCAGCTAAAAAGATCGATTTCTTTTTTTCTGTAGTGTAGTCCCGTCTCCCTTATTCGTTTTTGATTGAATACCTATTTCGGGCATTCATGATGATAGAGGGTTACCCAGGGTCAATAGAGATCCAATCATCTTTGAAAGAATTCATCGCGTATAGAAAGAAACATAACAAGATTTCTTCTATTAGAAAGACGAAAGAGGAATCTCAGAAGAAAAGAGAAAGAAATGGAGCTTGTACGAGCTACCCACCAACTTCAAATATTGGATATTGATACGAATTCGCCCTTTCCCTTTATGCTAGCTAGACTAATGGAGCTGATCCATCCATTGCACCAGCTTCCCAGACATCCTTGCGAAAAAGCACCTTCTTTCATTAGGAGAGAAAAAAGAGTAGTCAGTATGGAACAAGCTACTTACATCGAGATACGTCTTACGGGAAAGAAACCGTAGGGAGTGTCGCTAGAACAATTCATTTACTTCAGCCCCAGGAAGGTGTTTTCTTGAATGAATTGGGGGGCAGGTTTGCGTGCTTGCTTGGTCAGAGGGACCTTCGCCCGATACGAGACCCCTACTTGCTTCTCCGGCTCTTGCTGAGCACTCAGAAATGCAGCATTGCCGAGATAAGAGCGGGCAGAGGAGAACACGGTTCAGCCGATATGCCAACAACTGATGATTTTCCTCCCGATTCCTACATCGATTTCTTTTGGAAAGGTCGCATAAGCAGGGAAGAAGTCAGATTAAGAGAAAAAGGAGTTCCCCACTTTCAAGGAGCCGCTTTTCTGTTATAGTACAACAGACCATTCTCTAACAGACGATTTCGGATAGGAAGAAGGAGGTAGAAGAAACAGCTCACTCACCAATAAAAAAAAGATCTTCTGGTGTGGTACAAAAAAATCCAAATCGAGCGCACCGACGCGCCGAATCCTTCGCTTGTCAATTCTTGGTGTAATACTCACTCGTAAATGATTGGTGTCATAATTTTTAACTGATCAGGTTTGATTAGTCTCATCAGTGTAAGAATTAGGAATTCTTCTTCCAACTCGTCCCAGAATGGGCGTTATGGCAAAGAACAAGAAGAAAAGAAAAGAAGGAATTTGTCCAATAGTAACAAATGGTGCTTCCACAGGTTGACATCCGATCCAACCTAGTAGTAAGCGATCCGCCAAAAGCAACCAAAATATTCCTTGGTGAATCGGGCGAAAACTTGAACTACGTACATACATACTTTTAAAAAAAGGTAAAGCCAACAGACATATAAAAACTGGTGCTATTGCGGCTACACCTCCCGATTTGTCAGGTATACTACGAAGAATGGCATAGATCGGTAGGAAATACCATTCTGGCACAATATGAGGCGGGGTGGGCATCGGATTAGCAGGTATATAATTGTCGGGATGCCCCAAAACATTAGGAGCATAAAAAATCCAAATGGAAAAAAAGATAGCAAAAGCTACCCAACCTACTAGATCCTTTACATAAAAATAAGGGTAAGAAGCAATTTTATCCATCTCTGAATGTACACCCAATGGATTATTTGATCCATATTGATGCAATGCGGCCAGATGAAGAAGACTGGCGCCTACTAAAATAAAAGGGAGTAAATGATGAAGACTAAAAAAACGATTTAAGGTGGCATTGTCCACGGAGAAACCCCCCCAAAGCCAAGTCACTATAGTATCTCCTACTACAGGTATAGCGCTAGCTAAGCTTGTAATTACTGTAGCTCCCCAAAAGCTCATCTGACCCCAAGGTAGTACGTATCCTGTAAAAGCTGTCACAATCATTAATAAGAAGATTACAACTCCGATACACCGAACAAATTCCCTAGGACTGCTATAACTCCCATGATATAGACCACGAAAAATATGAAGGTGAACCACAATGAGAAACATACTTGCCCCATTAGCATGCATATAACGGAGCAACCAGCCCCCTTCAACATCTCTCATAACGTGTTCTACGCTGTTGAAAGCTAGATCCACATGAGGTGTATAATGCATAGCTAAAAAAACGCCAGTCACTATCTGAATGACTAAACAAATACCAGCTAACGAACCGAAACCCCACCAATAACTAAGATTGCTCGGGGTTGGATAATCTATCAAATGCTGATTAAGTGTGGAAGATATAGGTTGTTTAAGAAGAGAGAGTCGTTGGTTCCTTATAGTCATTTCTCTTTTATATCGTGACAACTCTTGTTCCCTCACCTTTTTTTTTAGCCTTCTGGGGCCCTACTATATCTTCTTATTATATATACTTATACTATATAAGTGCCCTTTCTTCCACCTCCGAAGGATGGAGAGCGAAAGAAGCGTCGAAAGGAGTCATCCTGGGTTACTGAAGAGTCGTCCGACTGCTCGGTGACTGAATCAGAGAGGTTTTTACCGCTTTCTCTTTTCTCCAGCACTCCCGGACTGATCATCTTGCTGCAACAAAGCAAGCTTCAGAATGAATATAATGGAAATTTAGGTCTCTGTCCGCTTGAAAGATTCTTCTTTCCTCTTCAGTGAAAGAGGGCAAAGGTGTGTGAGAGAAAGAATTATAAAAGGAGAGAAGATTTCGTCCACCAAGCGGGGCAGAATGCGACCCCTAAGCAATGTTCAGTTCTCGCTCATCTCTTGACGGTCCATATCATCTTCAAACTTTTACTGTTCCATTAGCATAGTGAAATTGAAATAGGATGACTCAGCGTCAGGAAACCCCCCCTTGCCTTGATTTCATTTGGCTTTGCTGCGCCCCCTAGAGGGAAATTGACCAGTGAATGCGGTGCGGGAGGAAGGCTGTAAGTCACCTGGGCTACGGATTTTTCGGTTGGTTGATTCTCAAAATCACCTTCAAAAAAGCCCTCGGTTCATTAAAGGGGTGGGGCTTTGTTCTGGGGGGGCCGCCGCGCGCAGCTTTAGAAAGGAGAGAATTGTTGAAAGTCACTCTCTCCAACCTTTTCTATCTAGCCTTAGAAGTAGGTTTTAGAAAGTCAATTTGAGATTTGCGTTGGTTTTTCCAACTAAACTAATCACTTTTTTTCATTTGGAAGGCTCAGTCCCACACTCTGACTTCAATGATGGGAACAACCTCCGCACTCCGGCGCTCCAATGAACAAGAGTTCTCCGCCTTACTCTCTATATTTGAAATAGTGGTCGTCGGGAGTTACATTCGTAACTTAATGTTTTGTTCACACGGTTATATTCTATCTCTCCAAGAGTACTACCCTGTATTCTCTTTCTTCAATCGTTCCGATCAGGACAAGTGGGTTGGTTCGTTTCGTCCTACTATCTACCTACGCTATTTTCTGTGTTCGTGATCATGTTGGGCGAAAGGTAGTTGTAGAGGAGCGGATGTGAAACGGCGACCCCCCCCCTTTCCATTGAAGTAGGGAGGGCCTCCTTCCCCACCATTCCGGCCTTTTATAGATAGGGATTTGACCAATGCTGAAGTCCGCTTGCTTACCAAGCCACCCACTTGAGAAGCTAGTCGCCAGAAAGAAGGGACTTGGGCTTCGTAGAAGCTCCTCCCCCTGTAGTCGTAGTACTCGGCTCGTTGCTACTTTGATTCAAAAAAAAGGTAATCGACGGTTCCCGACTTTCTCCGGTTTTCGCAATCGTAACCATTTGTCATTCCGATTACTTCATCCATCCACTTTTTCACATTTTTTCAGCGGTACGCTCTCAAAAAAAGTCAAGTCTAAGCGCATATGGCACGAAAAGGAAATCCGATTTCGGTAAGATCTACGACCACCCTCTCCCTCTTTTTTCTTTTAAAAGAATTCCTTCAGGACTAGATCCAGTGGATCTAGTGGCATCTTAGTTAGGACGAGTGGCATCAGAGTGGATTGATTTCGTTTCCACCACTGAAAGAGAAAGAGATAGACTGAGAGGAATCATAGGAAGAAAGTAAGGAATGCCCCTTACAAAGGGATTCTATCCCTTCCTTGAATGAAGAAAGAACTCTTCTTTATATTCAAAATGAGATGAATAGCCGCATCGAATAAAGGAAGTAAGAGGAACGGACCATCTCTTCTCTGGGGAAGTGACTCTTTTCATTAGAGGAATTGCTGTTCGAGACCTTGTCCCTTTCTTTTGATATAATGCGATCTAAGGTGGGCTTAGCGGATTGGCACTCCCCGGCCCAATCCCAAGACTCTTCTTCAAGAGTTCAGTTAAGGGCAAAGCAATCTTGGAGTAGTCTATCCAAAATTTCCGGTAGTAGTTGGCCAAACCAAGGAACGAGCGAAGCTCCGATACGTTGGTTGGCGGCTGCCACTCCTGAATTGCTTGCACTTTTGCCGGATCCATTCTAATCCGACCATGCTCTATGACATGCCCCAAGAACTTCATCTTTGTTTGATCAAAAGAGCATTTCGACGACATACAGTTCGTGTTCCCGCAACCTGGTAAACACCTTTCTCAAATGCACTGATTGCTCTTCCAAACTAGAGCTGTAAATGACAAGTCGAGATAGACCACAACGAAATTCTCCAGAGAGTCTCGGACTACCTGATTCATTAGCGTACAAAAGGTTGCTGGCGCGTTGGTCAAGCCAAACAACATGACAACGAACTCCTCCTCGTGACACAAGTCGTCTTTGATTCATCCCCCTCTGCAATCCTGACTTGCCAGTACCCCGATCGGAGATCCAACTTAGTAAACACTGTTGCCTTGCTAAGCTGATCAAAACAGTCGGCGAATGGGATAGTTGTTCCGAGTGGTCACCTTATTGAGTGCTCGGTAGTCTACGCACATTCGAAGAGAGCCATCTTGCTTCTTCTGAAAAAGAAGAGGTGCGCCATACGGTGACTTAGCTGGCTGAAGCAAGCCCGCAGCAGCTCTTTCAACTGTTTCCTGAGTTCTTCCAACTCAGGTTGGTTGTGACATGCGATAGGGTGCGCGGGCTGGTGGCTTTGTGACCGGCACAAGGTCAATCTGATGATCAACTTCCCTTCGAGGCGGTCACTTATTATGGAGCTCATCAGGCATGACATCCTAAAAATCTGCTAAGACCTGCTTCACGGGCTTCGGTAAGGTCCCCGATGACTCTTCTCCTGTCCTGCCAGTTCAACTAGGTACGTAGTTTCCCTACGTTTCAGCCGCCTGTAGGGCTGAGAGACTCTTCTCCCCAACTCTGGCAGAAAGAAATGGGATCATGCACGGCTTGTTCCCAAGCATCGCAAGAGTGCCAGTACTCGGCATCACACTGGTCTTGGTTTCCCGAAAGAATTCTAACCCAAGAAGAACTTGGAAGTCATCCATCACTACAATAGAAAAGTGGGCCCCTTCAACAAAAGTCAGGCTTTCAAGCCTGAAGCTGATTCAATCTCGTAGCAGCTGTTGGTTTTGATTGTCTTGTAGCTGATGAAGCTTGAATGGAAAGCCTAGAGCTGTGGAGTGGTGTGTGGGACTCATGTAGTAGTAGCTAGACTCCGCGTGCCAGCTTCGCTCCTCCCTCATGTGTAAACCAATAGGGAGTGGTAGACTGAAGCTCATCTAGGTCTCTTGCTTTCATTTTTTGATCCAGTTTGGTAGGGGCTGCATATCTGAATAGGCCCTAAGGGTTCACAGAGTTGCTTAGGAGTCCAGTCCAGTTCCGGTCTACAGCACATCCGCGATTTCGAGCATAACATACGAGAATGCTTGGAGAATCAGATGTAACGTATGGTGGGTGCCAGCCACTTTCACTTGTTAGGAGTAGGGAAACGGAAGTCTTTCTTTGTATAGGTTGGGTTTGCTGTTGATGCTTACCTTCTATTTGGATTGGAGAAAGTATCTTACGCGACCTTTTGCTGGATTGTTGGTCTGCAGTCAGTCTTGCCCTATAGAATGAAGTTGGAGAGGCTCGAATTGGAGACCGAGCCACTCAACTACTATTCTTTACCTCACTCCCCTTGTGACTTAAAGGGCGAAGTCGCCGAAGCAAGTAACAAGGCCAAAGAGTGATCTTTGAACGCATCCGAAAAGAGTCTTGTTTGGGTATAGCAGGACTTGAACCTGCGACCATTAGGTTAAAAGCCCAATGCTCTACCAACTGAGCTATACACCCCCGATGTAGTAGTCAATTGGTGCGGAAAAGAGGGCGGCCCCTCCCTCTGATTCTCATCATAAAGGGCTAAGCTCTGTATGAGGCTCGTACTGCAGAGCAAGCGAATCAAACTACAGGGCGCGCGTTAGCAAGAAAACGAAAACTCCAGTTTCGCGATATGAGAAAGATGCGCTTAAGCACCTAACCTAACCTTTGTTCTGCTTGCTGAAGCCTTACTCAACAACTTGATTATGTTGGTAAGGTTGCTTCTTTCTACTCATTGAAGATTCTATCTACAAAAGAAGGTCAACGGAAGAGACTCAAATGGCTCTCACTGAGACCATCTACGAGAAGGTGAAGTCGTCTTTCTTTCCAGCCTAATACTGCCGGGAAGAGCAGTTATCTATGTAATGAAGGTCTTTGTTGGCCTCGGTCGAGCACTCTCTTTTCTTTGTCCAATTCCGTCTTACCAAAAAAGACTGACTTCTTACCAACCCGCGAAGTGAGACTAGACCAGGTACGAAGAATGAATCTATATCTGTGCACGGAAGTTGCTGGCCGCTCCACTCTTCGAGCGCAATGCAGTGGTGGTTGGTTCCGATTCGACAAGGGTAGAATGCCTGATCGAAGGTCCAGTACAGTAGGTAGCAGGCGTGGGAGGCAAAGTCGTCCCCTCTACTGACCGTTCGAAAGTCTTCGTCAACATGTTACGAGGCTCCAGTCTTCGGCGGGTCACCATTACTTGACTTAGAAAGGCGAACATCTGGGCAAGGGACAGGTAAGCAGCCTGGTGCAAATTGAATTTTTCATGATATACCAATCGGAATGGAGGGTCCTACCTACGTACATGATTGATAGAATCACTACGTATGGGGGCGTTGATGCGGAAAAGGAGTGCAGTTCGATCTTGTAGTGTATTCCTTTGTAGTGAGTAGGGCCTCTTTCTCGTTGATCAGTTCGCCTTCGCTTTATTGAAAGGTCTCCGGCTGTTTTGTCAACGAACGCGTCTCGAGCCGGATTGACTAACCTAAGCCTTAATTAAGGAGGCCTTGCCATAGTTGGGTGCTCTGCTTTAGTGTGATTGACGAAGGCTAGGCTGGGTTTGGTAATATAAAAAGTGAAAAGAGATCGGGGTCGATAGTTGGCAAGGAACTGGATCCTCCCCCCAAAAAGGGCAGCTGTGGTCGAACTCGAATTCTGGAAAAAAGTCGGGGCCCCTTTTATAAAGTCTACCAGATAGAAGATGATAGAGGGCCAACGTTGCGTTGCGCAAGACGGTGCCCCCTCAATCATCGTTCCTTCCTTCGTAGTGAAATCTTCTAATACGCTTCGGCGATGTTACCTAAAAAAAAAGCCTGCTAGGTGATCGAAATCGCTCAGGTCAGTGAGGACTCACTCACTCACCTACTCTTTCTCTATCTAATAGTTTCTTCTATCTATTGAAGTAAAAAAAGGCGAACCGACGCGCAGGGCTATAAGATAGAGCTCTTGTACTACTTGACTGGTAAGAAAGAGCTGGAGTCAGAATTGAAAGACTCTTGTATGTACGGTAACCCTCTCTTCCGCTACTGGTGGACTGTTGCGCAGAAAGGCCGACAGGGGTTTGGAGTCAAGTTGAGCTGAAAGCGAAATTTTCTATTTGATATTGGAGTAGATAAGATTAACACCTTACTCATTGTACTGAAAAAAGCTATTGCTAGTGCTGTTCTGTCTTTCTTCATTCAAGTCAGATAGTTGATCGAGACCGCCCAAAGGTGCTCTACGGGAGCCTGTCACCGGTTGCCTAAGATCTTTTCTTACTGTTGAAGAAAGCCAGGTGTCGTTGATGTCAAACTTCGAGAAGACGCGGGACCAACTGCAAATGAAAGCTCTGCGGAGCTTTTCGGGTCGGTAAGCTGATCGTTGTAAGAACCTATCTCAAACTTGATACGCAGTATCGACCAGAGCACCTAAACTTCGTTTCAGTACCGGAGTCAAAAATCTGATAAAAAGAAAAAGAGAAAGTAGTCCTCCTAATACGACTATTACGGGAGACTACGTTCTCTACGCTAGTTTTACTATATGTTCTCGTAGCACGTTGAACGTAACTAGTAGTTTACGATTGTAACATTGCGTTTAGTACTAGACGTTGTACGTTTACTACGTTAAAGTAATTGGCGAATAGACTAGGCGAAAGGAAACGTACATGGCTTCTCGCCTTACTTATCTGATCGTAGAACATAGTTCGCCTTACCAACAGTACTCGAAAGCAAGCGCTTTCTAAGGACTCCACTTCGCCTTTTCCTTCCCTACTCCCACGCTTGGTCATCCAGAGATGAGCGGAACGAATTTTTCTTGTTGATGGTGTAAGTAGTAAGCTAGGGTATCGGGCGATACACGCCCGGTGTACCAACTTGTAACTAAAAAAATATCCGAGCCCGCAATGATAAGTTCGATTTTGATCTGGAACCTATTCTTTACTTGCAAACCAGTTTATTGCCTTTCTAGTAGCAATGTCTCATCGCTTCAGCTAGCTCCTATAGCTTTAAAGAGTAGTAGTTCCAATTATCTTATCGACTCGATAATGAGAATGATCTAGTCCCAGCCGCCTCTTTCGCAGCGGATCTTCGACGACCATCTTGAGATGAGAAAAGCGTGGATGAAAGGGGTCAGATCGGTCAGCCAGTATGGGATGCAAGATCCGTGAGGCTAAAGCCTATCTTTTGGCTTGTCTTGGCTCGGGAGAGAAGTAATGGGAATAGCGGATGTGGAATTTTTATAAAGAGCGAATTGTTTTCTTTTTGATTTGTAGCTCGCTGATGGTACCGTACCCGCAGCAAGCTAAATGAGATGTTCGCATGCAGATCAAGTCAAGGAAGGTGTCAAAAGGCGGGTTTTCGAGCGAGCAGTTAGCTAAGTGGAAACAGATCCGCCAGGAATAGAAAGAGCGGGTCCTGGCTATGCTCCTCCCCTCATCGTGAATGAAGAAAAAAGAACCAGCTGCTCAGCTAATGACAAATAAGTGCCTCCGTTTACGTTTAGGATCTTCGAGCATATTTCCAATGGGATCATTGCTCTTTTGGTACGTACCGCTTTCTATTGGTGGAGAAGCATGCAAACAAAAGATGTTCGTTTGGGGCTTCGTTTTTTCGTTGTCATAATAAAGTAGGTGAGAGAAATCGAAGCCGTGGGAGTAGATCAGTGAATAGAGGACCGACCAGATTGTGCCTCTTCTTTTTCTTTGTTTCATAACCTTGACCGATGCGATGGAAGGTAGTCCTATACCATAGGCTATGGATTAGACCGACCCATGGGAATTCTTCCTAATAAGGTCACCAATTGCGCAATGCTCTGGGCTTAAGTGAAGGCTGGTCCATCCCTTGGTTTTAGGCTGGTCCTTGTTTGGTCATAAGGATAATCATTCTTATTAGGTCAGGGGCGGCCGGACCGGAGGTTACCCGCGATTGGTAATGGCACAACCGGAAGAAGGGTAGAGGAGACAAGGTTACGCGCTGGGTAGCGCAGCGCATCTGTTTCGAGTACAGAGGCGACGAGGGGTGCTAACCCGGCCACCCAACCCAGCGGGTCGGGGGCGGGCCGGCCATAGGTTCGAATCCTGCCACCTTTCTTGTGGATCATCCTGTGGTTACCGGATGATGGGAATAACAAAGCAGAAATTTTGAAATGAGCACGAAATGTCAATATATGAATTGTTTCATTATTCGTTATTTCCGGGTCTTTTCATTGCATTCACTTACAACAAGAAAGAACCACCAGCGTTTGGTGCAGCACCTGCATTTTGGTGCATTCTTCTTTCTTTCCTTGGTCTTTTGTTCTGTCATATTCCTAATAACTTATCCAATTACAACGTATTAACCGCTAATGCACCTTTCTTTTATCAAATCTCAGGGACATGGTCTAATCATGAGGGTAGTATTTTATTATGGTGTCGGATCCCAAGTTTTTATGGATTCCTTCTTTGTTACCGGGGTCGATCCCAAAGCCATAATGTCTCAAAAGGAGGAGGCCATAGAGAAACTCTTTTTTTTTCCTTTGTCTTGAACTTCGTGAATAACTCCATTCTATCTCTTCCTCGTTACGAACAAAAAAGTGGAGTTATTCACGAACCCCAGTTGTACACTCTCTTCGTTCTACGAACTCTTATTGATTCTGAACTTTGTTCGCGAAGGAACCGGACTTTTGACGGGCCAGCTCTTTTTTACGCGCCGCTTTACCCTGAAAGGAAAATGAGCTTTGCTCTTCTGGGCGCTAGGCGCTCTCGTGGTTCGCGAGAAGGAAAAAGGATGAGTCCTTTCTTGCATCTGGCACGAGATGATAAAGAGAGAGCTTCGTCTATCGATGAACAGCGGATTGGCGGAGCTCTTGGCATTGCTTTCTTTTTCTTTCCTTTCCTATCAGCGAGTTCCGATCCTTTTGTTCGAAATTTCTTCGTTCGTACCGAACCGCTTGCAGAATCAAATCCTGTTCCACAAGATCCTATATCAGCTATACATCCTCCTTGCATTTATGCCGGAGAAGTCGCCAGTGCTATGGGCTTTGCCTTATGTAGATCCAAAATGATGAATGGGATTGTGGCACTCCACTCGCCGCCAATGCGGAAGGATGCCGCCGAAAAGAGTGGAACGCTCCTTTGCTCTGCTGGAAGCGTCGGATCCCGTATAACAAGCGAGCTCTTTACCCTAAAATTCAAACATGTGGGCGAAAAATGCTATCCTGCTCTATTGTTGCGTAGCAATAGAAGCCTGCTCATGCTGCTTCGGCGGCGCTTTTTCGCCTTCTCTTCGCTCTGGACAAGAGCGCTAGTGGACACGGGGAGGGAGGAGGCGAAGTGTGTCGTTCGTAATGGAAAGAAAGATAGCACTACTTCGCCTCTTTGTTGGACCGCCGGCGCGAACACAGTGGTCTCTGACCAGGACCAGGAACCAATTCGAATTTGGATCTTGACATGTCGGTGGTTTTTAACCGTAGGCATCTTGCCAGGAAGTTGGTGGGCTCATCATGAATTAGGTCGGGGTGGCTGGTGGTTTCGGGATCCCGTAGAAAATGCTTCTTTTATGCCTCGGGTATTAGCCACAGCTCGTATTCATTCCGTAATTTTACCCCTTCTTCATTCTTGGACTTTCTTTCTTAATATTGTTACTTTTCTATGCTGTGTCTTAGGAACCTCTTCAATACGGTCCGGATTGCTAGCTCCCGTTCATAGTTTTGCTACAGATGATACACGAGGAATCTTTTTATGGCGGTTCTTCCTTCTAATGACCGGCATATCTATGATTCTTTTCTCTCAGATGAAGCAGCAGGCATCGGTCCGTAGAACCTATAAAAAAGAGATGGTTGTAGCGCGAAGTACTCAAGTGCACTTACGTCACTTGGCTTGCGCGCAACCTCGCCCCGTTATGTTATGGAAGAATTGAGCTTATTGCTGGGCTGGTTATTCAGAGCCAGAAATTGGCTGCCAGATTTCGTCCCGAAACTAGAAGAAGTTCGGGGATCACTGTGGCGTGACTGAATGTAGAGCAGCCCGCTCTTACAGCGTTTGATCAATAGATTATTTAGAACTTCGGAAGATGGTCAAGGTAGCTTACTTCTGCACTAGATGCGCATGTAGTCGGCCCAGAATGCATCTGTTCTATACTAAAATACTAGTTCTCATGAATTGAGAATTACGTCGCTCTTTGATCTACAGAATAAGGTCTCTGTTTTATGGCAGAGATCTCTCCACACCAAGGAAGCGAATCACAATGGATCGAAGCCCTCCTTTTCCTTCCAATTAGTGAGATTCTATCTCTTACTTGGGAAATTGTGGTCGACCCCGACTACATGGGAATAGGTCCTTCTTCCTCGGAATCGATACTTTTTCAAATTTCCACTGACGAGCTCTTTCCCACCAGCTCGTTCTCCACTAGGCATCTAGGCGAACCCGCCGGGTTAACTCAACGTAAAGAAAGCTCATTAGGTCAAAACTAAGGGAGTGCTTACTAATAGCGAAAGGCTAACATCTCTCCGCCCTTCTTAATAGTAGCGAACATCTGGTAACTTCGTGCTGTAAGACGGCAGGTTGGTAATGAAAGGCAATGTACTAAGAAAGGGCAACTTTCTGAGCCCTTTTTTATATGTATATGGAAAAAGCTGGAATAAGAAGAATCATCCTATAATTCTTCGTATCTAACCTCCTCCCTATGGTCCATTACCTTTCCAATAAGTCTTGGACCAAAGCTTTATCACCGTGCCCGCTTCTAGTAGCCAGTAGGTATTTCCGGATCGGATAAGGCTTCGATAAAGAAAGAAGTGAATCAGTCCGAAATGCTATGGATAGATAGTTTTAGCCAATACCGATCCGATCGGGAATGAGAGTACCCGACCTCTTGGCTATTCACCAGTATTTATTATCCCGCCGCACTCTTTATAGTCGCGGCTGTTGTCATGGAAAAAAAGTTTGTTTTATGTCAAAGAAGCATGCTTAACACAGCCTATAGCGTAAAGGCATTCGAACCGCGTCTAAACTAAATGAAGGGTAAGGGCCCGTATTCTCTCTTCTGTAGATACGCTATCCTTTCCGGCTATGGTATGGGGGAAAGGAAGTGAGATCTACCGATTGATTTGATATTAGATGAGCGATCGTACTATGATCGTTCGGAAGACATGGCCCCACGCGCGAATGAATTTGGATGCGGTCGTTAAACGATTTCTGCAGGTAGCCTATCAAATCGGATCACGTCTTTTTTGAATATGTCGTTCTGTCATGTACATGTATTCGGTCTGAAAGATGTTCCTGCTCGTGCCCGGAGAGAGAATGGGCACGACTCCCCCTCTCCCCGTTCTACCGTCCAAAACAGGCCGGCCGTTCTAAGTTCCGGGGTTGGGTCGGATAGGACCAGATCCAATCGGATCTGATCGTAGCTTCGAGTTCAGGTCCCGTACCGCGGCCGGACCGGAAAGGAGGGGGACAGCGAACCTCCTGCCAAGAGGCCAAGGTTGCTTGCTAACTCTCAGCCACTTGTTAGAAGGAAGTGCAGCTTGATTGTCGAGGGAGGAAGGAAAAGAAAAAAGAAGGCAGCTAAGCTAGGCTGTTCGATTGGCTTTAAGTGATAGGGGATGTGATTGGAATGAGTCTTTTCTTTGTTTGTATCATCGAGACACCCGAAGGGCCGGCCATATGTACCTCGGGAGACTCGGCCCATTCAAATAAAAATAGAACGAGCACCTACGACTAAGAAGAATAGAATGTCGACCACAGGGTAAGATGATCTTCTAATACGAGGGCGGGTGACTGGTAAAGTAATTCAACTTAGTCCACTTGCAGCCATGTTGATCAAAATGACTAAGTTTATGTGTTTAAACTGACTACGACCAAAGTCGTGGCTACTTCAACCAAAAAGGGCGATCCCCTATTCAAACCGAAAAAGTACCTCACTTACGAAGAAGTAGTTGGAGCTGGGAACTATGAGAGTTTGCTTTTTTTTCATCTTTCTAAGAGCGGTCTGTATGATCAAATAAGGGATCAGACCGCTCCTGGTCTTCGAACTAGTCATTAATGGTCGGCTTAATGAGATGAGTACCAATTAGGTATGCCTTGCGAACACTTTCATTTTTAGCCTTTCATCCTCTCTCGAGAAGCTAAACTCGAACGGATAGAGCAGATGGTCCAACTGCATAACTTTTTCTTTTTCATTACTTCCATGGTCGTGCCTTGTGGCACGGCAGCACCCGTACTATTGAAATGGTTCGTCAGTAGAGATGTTCCCACAGGTGCCCCCTTTTCCAATGGTACTATAATTCCTATTCTTATCCCTTCATTCCTTCTTTTGGTCTATCTACATTCAAGGAAATTCATACGCTCCATGGACGGAGCAAAAAGTGGAGTCTTGGTCAGAGCAAGCTGCCCTATTCTATTACCAGACATAATTGGGAGAAGCTCATCCGAAACTAGAGCTAGAAATGCCTTATTTCGTTTCGTTCCCGTTCTTCATTTTCTTCTTCTCGAATCCAAGGGGGACTTCTCATATTTAGAATCTTTTTGCGGTGTGCTCCGTTTACTATTCTTTCGTACTTTCTTTTCTTTACCACGCGATAGGTCAGCGAAGCGTGAGCGGGCGCGGAGAAGAAAAGGCCAAACACTTCGGCCTAACGGGAATGAGCAACGACGAAATGACAAGAGAAAGTGCCCCGGGCACCCCCATTTAGAAAGAAGGGTCGAAGGTTTTGGGCCTGTAGCTTTCCCCGCCCCCCCTTCGTCGGGTGGTGCTTTGGGGGGTGTGCTACCAGAAATCGGGCTTGAAGCTCTCGCCTTACCAACGAGCCGACAGCTGATGGCTGTTGGTCACGACTACTACCAAAAAGTGAACATGAAGATGAATATTTCACATGGAGGAGTGTGCATCTGTATGTTGGGTGTTCTTCTGTCGTGCGACCCGGCGGCTTATGTGCGACCTGTGGCCCACGCCTCCTATTTGTTCAGGGCGGGCGGCGTGAACTCTGATTCGATCCGGGTATTCAATCCCGCCGCTGAGATGCTCAGTTGACTCCTTAACCTTGATAGGAAGATGGCTTATTCAAGAATTCGTGCATAAGGGTAAGGAACTTTGGATGAACTAATGCGAATGGGTGTAAGCCTCGCTGCTCGAAAACACCCAGTGCTGACCACACTGAGAGACACGAAAGCGCAGGTAACGCCAGTTGGCGAAGTGGCGTTAAGCATCCCTAGCGGTACGAAAAGAGAGGTCGTGATGATATCATCTACGTCCGTACCGCTCCTCGTGGAGTAGATCCCGCATCCAACTAAGTCTTTGACCAGGGAACGGGGGAATTCCCACTACCGCTGGCAGGCCAGCCGGGCCGTGAGCGCGGTGGGAACGGGCTTCCCAAAAAGCCAGCCCGGGCCGGGGTCAGCATAGAATGAAAAGGACGGCCCTAATGTTGTGTTGGCAAAGCCAACTTCTTGGGTTTCGGGCGGAGAAAAGCGGACGTGGGGACTCGGGTCGGAGCGCAGCGTAACTAAGAGAGCCATTCCATTTAGGGCGAGACAGAATGGGCGGGCACGAGCGGTCTAGTGTCCGAGCCGATTGATCAGACGACGACTACTTGACTTTTTTTAAGTTTATTAGCCGCCTATCCCGGAATAGAATGGGATGGAATAGAAAGAACGCGAAGCGCTAGCGCTATAGGGTCGGTTTTTTTTGGGGGGGAAAGGCTTGTGAAGAAGCAAGCTTATCCCCGCCCCGACCGGCAGCTGCTGGGTCTCCTCATCTCTTCTAAACTTCCCCCCGTCTTCGGCCCGAGCTGTATGAGGCAGAAACTCGTCTCACGTACGGTTCGAAGGCCGAGCCCCACCCCAGCAGTAATGGTGCGGCTTAGGTCAACTAACACAAAGAAGATACAGTTCACTCAACGATTGCCTTTGGGTTCCGAACTCCGTATGGGGAAGGAACGTTGTTGTTTGCGAGGTCTCGATCATTTACATGGACCCACTTTTCATTCCATTTGTGGGAATTTGATGATCTATAAACCGTCCTTAACGAACGATCGGCTCATGTTTGAGCATGATGAATCACTTCGTGCCGACCTGTTGTCAATAAACTTTTCGGCCTCATATGAGAATGCAAAACTTGAGCATTTTCTGAATCGGTGGATGAAGAATCGCGAACATAAGAAATTCTGGTTGACCATGTTCCCAGAAAAAAGATACTTTCGAGAAACAACGAGCACGACTGAAGTGGCTATACATACAAATCTATTTACGGATCTATATGCTTCGATTGGAACTGGAAGTTCCAGAACAGGCGGCTGGTATACTACCATAATGAAACTGCCTTTTCTTTTTTTTATTCGGATAGGATTTATGTTGGCTTCGTCGGGAGGCTCACGTAGTTTGTTACGTCAGCTCCAAAAGGATAAATTGCGTTGGAATCGAGAAAGTTCCGTAAAGTTCATAATTGTATAAAAGGCTCGATGTAATTGAGCAGCGCATCGAGGCACTTCTTCGACGGTCCCCGTCCGCCCGGCCCGCTCGGAAGAATTCATGGGCCGGCAGGCTGGCGAGACAGAATGAGCGGGCACTACTAACCAAGCCAAGCCTAGTTCTCGCCGATAGGCGCTGGTAGCTTGCCTCCAAGCCTTGCATTATATGAGTGGCCATGGTCTGAAGGAGCCTTAAGCACTTGTACAATGCTCAAGTCAAGGCGAACATCTGGGCAAGGAGTGGCAGTGGAGGGATGCCCCTAGCTGTTAGAGGGTTGCGCGTTCGAGGATAGGGGAATACCTTTCTTCTTGATGATTGGCTAGGAGGATATGGTATGCCCCTTTTTCTTATAGGTAAAGAGGAACAATGCCCCTAGTGTGCACTTTCCTCTTAGGCCATCTTTTGTGCTTCAAGGGACCAAGCCATCAATGAGTTGCTGGACCTGCCCAGGGGGTAATGATAAAGCTCTGCCTGGATGAAACAGTGTTTTCAGGCTCTCATTCTCCCCAGTTATCAAGACTAGACAATCATCTTTGATCAGAGAGGGCTTTTGTCTGGTTATAACGTGGTTTTGGGTTGAAGGGTCGAGAAAGAATAGGGATAGGAGGCTCAAAATCTTGAAAATGAGGGTTTAGAAGTCATAGATCATCTTTGAAGGACTTCATGACTTGAGGATCTCTTTACTTTGATCTTTCTTTTTTTTAGTTTTTGGTATTCATACTAATAGCCATTTTCGTATTACATCATTGTGGGCATGATCGGGTAATTAGGTTAACTAAGGTTCAGACGTCCACCAATGGATGTGTGTCTGGGTGTTGAATTATTCGAATTTAGAATGCTTTTTTTTCTTAACTATCCATTCCTTAGCCATACTCTGTTATGTAGAAATGGGTACTAGTCCAGAGTGAAAATTGAAAAATTGTTCTATAAAATGAATAGAATAAAAAAAAGTGAAGATCTTTCACTTTTCATTTAGAGCATGCTTAAGCTGAGGTGACATGAAAGGTAAAGAAATGGAAGAGTTTTACTTGATTATCAAGTGCTGCAGATATTTTTTGCTTTGCTCTTTTAACGTATGTCGGTGCTGTTCCGACAAGGGAGACTTGTTTCCAATGCACTTCATTAGTGTTTGATTGAAGTGTATTCTTTTTGCTTTCCCCTTGCTTTTAGGTCTCTTTCTTTTATTGCCTTTGTTGTTAGGATGGTAGATTCAATTGGGTTGGGTTATTGATTTATAGGCAAGTTTTTTCTTTTTAAGGGAGCTATGCTACGTTCTCTCTATTTAAGCAATTTGGTAACATGCATGCCCACCTTGTCTTTGGTTATCATCCTTTTGTATAATGATGCCAAGGAATGGCAATCTGTGTATCTTTCTTATTACCTGAATTCTATTTTTGTGGTATGGTGGAAGTCTCTTTGTCTCATATTCATTGAGGATTAAGGTCTTTTTTAGGCGGTGGATAATTCACATTATTCTTTTTTTGCAGTACAATAAAGGAACTGTAATCTGGAATGCCTGTCTGCTTAGTAATCTTCAGAACATGCGTGTACTTAACTAGTCTCAATGTCATTGGCCACTGTAATTATGCAGAACTGACTCATCTGCTGATCTACGACCACCCTCTCGGCTCCGTTCAGCTTCCTGCTCTCATAAGCAACTGGATGGCAAGTTCGGAAGAAGCCTTTGAGGGGAACTAACTCGACTCCGGTTCAGTACTGCCCCTCGCTTAGAATCCAGCTGAGCTGCACTAAAAGAAAAGGCTTACGTAAAGTACAGATCATTTGAGTGACTACATGCGAACGAAAGCTTTTGCTTCCTCCTCCGAAGCCTGTTTCGGTTGCTTGGTCCAGTTCAGGGTGCTTTGACTATTTTCAATACCTGCTTGGCTGGCGGGAACGAGTGCAGGTGAACGAGTGGGGCAGAGAGGTGGCGATGAGGGAAGGGACGAAGCTACCAGTTCAGAAAGCTACGGAAGGAAAGGATCAATAGCAAAAGCGGGAAGAGATACCATGGATGAGAGATCATAGACCAAAGACTAGTTCGGAGTAGATCGAAGGAGATTCTTAATCATAGCACAGGGTCCCGCGACCTAGCGAATGGTCTTGTTCCTCTTCCTATGACTAATAGGCCGATGTAGACTATATCCATAGCCTTTCATATTACGGTTGTGTTCTTAACTTAACGAATTTGTGTGTGAAACTCGTTCGATCAATAGAAGGCCTTTTCTTTTTTAAGTGTTGATTGTATGCCTGGAAAAGCTAAACAGAAAGAGTGACTTTCGGCGGTCTGACGATTGATTGCATTTGGTTCCATTTATCTTGCTTGAGAGGGCAAAGGCTGGAAATGTAGTATGAAGTTAGGGGCTTGCTTAATGGCTTTCCTTCCGGCTTCAGTGCTCAAGGCATTCGATTTTTGATTGGATTATGCTCTAGTGTTTGAATCATTTTCGTACTCTATCTATTCTTCTATTGATCTCTTTTTTTGCTAGCATTCAGTATCAGTAAGATTGATTAGTATGTGGATTACGTGGCTCGCTCTCGCTCTTTGAGTTCTTGGTCTGAAGGTGAACGAGCTCTTGGTTAATCCCTACTCGCTTTCGTTGTATTAGCTACAGCCACCGAAACACTCTTCCGTCAACACGAGTTAGCTATTCTCAAAGCCTTCTTTTTTCTTCTCGTATGTATTTTCAACCGACCAACTGGAACCAAAAAAGGAATTGCCTTTCAGAGCCTTCCATTCTTAAACTAGCCAGTCCAGTCAATAAAGGTAGGAAAGGGAAAGCAGACCTGTTGAGTAAGTCGAGTCTTTCTTGCTTGAAAGGAAAGGACTTATACCTTGAATGGACAAGTCTGAGCCCGACCATAGAAAGGATAAAGGCTTGCCAGCAGCTGAAAATTCTACAGTGGTTCAGTCTGATTCGTTCATCCGGAAGAAAGGATATGGAGCCGGCCCAGCTGGTATTGACTTGTGCCCTGCTATCGGTGGTTGCTCGCTGCCATCCCTGCCCGAACGGAACGAAGAGGCCCTGCCCATCTCTTTCTCCTCTCCTCATAGGGGGCTCAATAGCACACAAAAAGATCTTTATCTTCAATACGTTATAACGGGAGACCACCAGCAGTTGGAAATGCCTGCTATCGCTGGTTTCACTTCATTCCCTTCACGACCCGGCTGGGGAAGAGAGAACAAAGAGTCACTTCCCTCGATAAAAGATGTAGTAACTGTGGCCAGTCTAGCTGATAAGAAAGAAGAAACGTTCTTTGATGCGACTTTCCGTTCTTTCACCCCAGCTCGGATAAGACTGCTGGAACAACCTCCCACCTACTGACTGAATAAAGGCTGCTGCATCGATCCCAGCCAAGCATAAACTAATCTTTGCTGTAGTTGAATAAGCTTTCCTATTCATTGAAGATATAAGGTTTTTCAGATATCTGGATCGAGTAGCCGAGCCCATCCAATCTCAGAGAGAGGAGCCGAACTCGTGCTATTACCTTTTAGCCCCCTATCGCCGTGGAGGAAAAATAGGACTCTTTTGGGGAGCTGGAGTGGGTAAAACCGTACTCATTATGGAATGAATCAACAATATTGCAAAAGCTCATGGAGGTGTATCTGTATTTGGCGGCGTAGGTGAACGTACTCGTGAAGGAAATGATCTTTACATGGAAATGAAAGAATCCGGAGTTCTTAATGAACAAAATCTTCCAGAAGAAAAAGTGGCTCTAGTCTACGGGCAAATGAATGAACCGCCCGGAGCTCGTATGAGAGTTGGTTTGACTGCCCTAACTATGGCGGAATATTTCCGAGATGTTAATAAACAAGACGTACTTCTATTTATTGACAATATCTTCCGTTTCGTCCCAGGATCTGAAGTCTCTGCCTTATTGGGTAGAGAATGCCTTCAGCTGTGGGTTATCAACCTACTCTTAGTACCGAAATGGGCTCTTTACAAGAAAGAATGACTTCTACCAAACAAGGGTCCATAACCTCGATTCAAGCAGTTTATGTACCTGCAGACGATTTTACTGACCCCGCTCCTGCCACGACATTTGCACATTTAGATGCAACTACTGTACTATCAAGAGCATTAGCCGCCAAAGGTATCTATCCGGCAGTAGATCCTTTAGATTCAACGTCAACTATGCTCCAACCTCGAATCGTTGGCGAGGAACATTATAAAACTGCGCAAAGAGTTAAGCAAACTTTACAACGTTACAAAGAACTTCAGGACATTATAGCTATCCTTGGGTTAGACGAATTATCCGAAGAAGATCGTTTAACCGTAGCAAGAGCACGAAAAATGGAGCGTTTCTTATCACAACCCTTTTTCGTTGCCGAAGTATTTACAGGTTCGCCAGGAAAATATGTTGGTCTAGCAGAAACAATTAGAGGGTTTCAATTGATCCTTTCCGGAGAATTAGACGGGCTTCCCGAGCAGGCCTTTTCTTTGGTAGGTAACATCGATGAAGCTACCGCGAAAGCTATGAACTTAGAAATGGAGAACAAATGCAAAAAATATAGACTAGACGTCCCCTTTTGGGATGTACTATTAAACCGAAATTGCGGTTGTCCGCTAAGAACTACGGTCGAGCAGTTTATGAATGTCTTCGCGGCGGACTTTTTTTTACCAAAGATGATGAAAACTCCCAACCATTTATGCGTTGGAGAGACCGTTTCTTATTCTGTGCCGAAGCCTTTTTAAAAGCACAGTCTGAAACAGGTGAAATCAAAGGACATTACTTGAATGCTACTGCAGGTACATGCGAAGAAATGAGAAAAGGGCTGTATTATTTGCCAGAGAATTGGGAGTTCCTATCATAATGCATGACTACTTAACAGGGGGATTCACTGCAAATACGAGTTTCGCTCATTATTGAGAGATAATGGCTTACTTCTTCACATCCACCGTGCAATGCATGCAGTTATTGATAGACAGAAAAATCACGGTATAAACTTCCGTGTACTAGCTAAAGCCTTACGTCTGGTCTGGTGGAGATCATATTCATTTCGGTACTGTAGTAGGTAAACTTGAAGGGGAAAGGGACATCACTTTAGGTTTTGTTGATTTACTACGTGATGACTTTGTTGAAAAAAACCGAAGTCGCGGTATTTATTTCACTCAACCTTGGGTTTCCCTACCTGGTGTTATTCCTGTTACTTCCGGAGGTATTCACGTTTGGCATATGCCCGCTCTAACCGAGATCTGTGGGGATGATTCGGTACTACAGTTCGGTGGCGGAACTTTTGCCACCCGTGGGGAAATGCGCCGGGTGCTGCAGTGAATCGAGTAGCTCTAGAAGTCTGTGTACAAGCTCGTAATGAGGGGCGTGATCTTGCTCGCGAGGGTAACGATATTATGCGTAAAGCTGCCAAATGGAGTCCTGAACTAGCTCCCGCTTGTTAGGTATGAAAGTCAATCCAATTCGAATTCCAAGCAATGGATGCTTTGTAATCCAGTAATTACTGGTCGGTCCCAACTATTGAGGTAGGTCCTTTCCCTCTATTGAGAACACATTCTACTAATAGCGCAAGGGGCCCACAGCTCCCACTCCCCTTGCCCCACTCATTCTGGAGTGGGCCTCCTCTTGTCAAAAAACGACAGTTGAAAGGATTCAACCTGCAGCTTCGAGTACCTCTTTTTCACTAAAAAGATTAGAAGACGAATAAGATCAAAAAGGCCATCATTAGGGCAAACAATGCAATAGCTTCGGTTAGAGCAAAGCCCAAAATAGCATAACCAAATAATTGTTTAGCCAATGATGGATTTCGCGCCACGGAATGAATCAAAGAACTGAATACGTTTCCAATACCGACAGCAGCTCCCGCTAAAGCAATTGTAGCAGCTCCGGCACCTATTGATTTTGCACCTTCTAACATCTCGAGTTGAGAATTCTCGTCACGCTTTTGAATTCACGATTTCTTGTTCGTCATTCTTTGTCGATTCTTCTTCGGAATAAGAGTCTACATACCCCCCGGTGGTCTTTGATTTACGAAAGAAAGAATAGCTTGAAAGGAGGCCTGAAAAACGAGAAGATCGTGGAGCGTATTCATTACATTTTTCAAATTGTCCGGTTTGTCACATGTTGAATTGCTTGCAACTTGTGATCTTCCGGGATAGAAATCCCCTTTACTTCCAAAAGATGCTCCACTGTAAAATGTACACTTGTTTTTACCGCCTCTATGCCTTGACTACGCAAGTCGCCATTCGAGCTCGGAGAGGTATCGATTAAGTGAGTCAACCTTCTGGATAATTCGAATAAGAAAAATGATCGCATTTTTGACCTCTTTCCTTTGTAGTGGAGCTTCTTGCTCTAAAAAAGAGGGAAGACTTGTAGGAGAATTTCCGGTTGGTCCAACCAAGAAAGGCATGGGGGTTTTGGGGCGTAAAAAAAAAGTGGCTTTCTTCTCTTAAGAAATTGAGAGTTTGATCGAGGACACTTCTCCCCAATATGAGATAGATTGCAGCTATAGTCAGAACTCTAACTGGGCCAATTGCGTAATTCTAACCTGAGGTAGCGAACGGGAGAACGAAAGCTAGTCAGAGCGGAAGGATAGGCTTACACGCGTTGGAGAGCCTCTCTCTTACACGCGCATCCAGTTCAGTCGGATAGCCTAACTAACCTAGTCCCGGTTTTGGGGTGAAAGAGGCGATGTTGTATCTGTATCGGGTAGAACCTCTCTCACCTACGCTATTATCAAACGGGAGATCGGGATCGGTATCGGGGGGGGGGAGCGATGAAGAGGGAAGTGGGTACTCCGAGGAGCCCTCGTCGAAGCTGTTGCTGACCCATTGAGACTAAACTGAGACCAAACTCACAAAGAGAGACATGGAAGAATGCGGCGTAGATTAAGGGGAGGCTCCGAGTCTAGAGTCGCTCTAGTTGTTTCAGAGGCATATGAAAGTAAAGGCAATAAAGCCTTTACAAAGTCTACTACAGCTTAAGTTGAGGAAGTTTGCCTATCAGAGTCATAGCTGATTCCTTTCTGCATAAACAACTGTCAATTCTATAGCCGTAGCTGAGGAATTCACTGAAGATTGTAATTCAGCTATTAGATCTCCAGCTGAAGATGGAATCCTTAAACCAGTACTTTCAGATTAGACTAATTAATTGACTTGAAGCTAAATCAGCAGCCTGAACTGCAACAAAAGATGCGTCACCAGATGAGAGTCCGATTCTGAAGTCACTATAAAGGGCTTAATTGCCATACCCTGCGGTCCTACTGAGTATGGAAAGGCTTCAACGCCTGGATAATCTGATACAGAGACTAGGGAATGAACAGCTACTTACGTTTCACCTGTAAGCCTTGAAGCAGGCGAAGATTGAATGCTTTCTGCTTCCCTTTTAAACTACAGGCGTAGAAGGAGTAGCTGAAACCTTTCCATCTTCAGTGACTTCAATCTTTCTAGTTACAGTAGCAGGTGAGGAAGGTGAAACTCCATCTTCAGGTGTTGTAACCGAAAGTACTGCTTCTATAGTTGCTTTTGCTCTTCCAAGACCTGGAACTTCCATAACAGGAAAGGAATCGAATGCATAGTTGTAGTGAAAGTGAAGTGTCCTACGACTAGTAGTTCACAACACGCATAAAAGGTGGGAAAGAGTACCCATCTTACGTATACGAAGGGGAATTAGTAGCTCTTGAAGGGGAATAGCAAGCATTCATAAAAACCTTTCATTGCAATAGCTATAACGCAACGTAGTAGTTACAGGCATCACCTTCGGACCCTTCACTCACATATAACAGTCAATGCCCTGCTCCTCTGATTAGTCACGTGGTTTTCTCCGTATTCTTTTCCCAGATCGAGTTCCAATCGCAGAATTCTTCTCAAGCAAAATGGCTTTTACTCAACATCAATTCATTCAGTTAGGACTTTTATGTCATTTCTTTCCTTGCCTGCGTGAGGAGTCCAAATATTCCCATGTTTTAGTTCCAACGTAAGTCACTGCGTAGACAGAGTTATGCGGCGCGCTCAAGGAGTTGCTTACGTTTTCATTCGATCCTCTCAAGAATCGCCTTCTTGTTAGTCTCTTAAGTGCATGACTATCCATCTCCGGGGCCAACAGCACGCGCCGAAGGGCCCTCTTTTTCCTTTTTGTTAGGCTAATGCTCCACCAATGGGACGAGAATAGTCTAGCATGGAGCACCGGTCCTATAGGATATTCTTTTAGGAATGCAAGTCCCAATGAGTTAGCTCTTGGAGTAAAGGCATGACTTAAGGTAGCGAGTTTCATTATAAATTCTCTTTCAATAAAATGGATAGAAGGAGTTGACAGTCTTTCCGATCAGTCTTACCTGCGTGCATACAAAAGGGAGTGGAGTTGCCTATCAGCCGGTTAAACAGATCAAATTCTTATTAATTAGAATTCTCCCCGAAGGAAGATGCATGTAAAGGCTTTCACTCTGATAGGTTCCAACCCATCATGATGCTCGTTTTGACCATGAAAGAAAAGAAGCAGGATCCAGCGCTGTTAAACGATTATAGCTGCTTTCTACTCGTTAACGATCAGATAGCAGCCTAATAGAGTGAGTGACAGATCCCTATCCCTACTCCCTAAAGGATGTCGAAAGAGCTAGTGAAACGGTGGGTGTTGCCCCTGCTCTAAAGCTAGATCTCAAGGAGTACTTTAGGCATTGTTCGCCTTGTGCTTGGACCTGAAAGGAGGAAGAGATAGCACAGTCTTATAGGAGGCCTCGCCATAAGGTGAGGGAAATCCCTACTCCACCGCTTGGCTTGAGTAGGACAAGATAGGACTCCTTACTAAGGGAATGTAATTGCATTAAGGGACTCAACGCTTAAGGGTTGGCTTACTCTACGTTCGATAAAGTAGTACATCAACCATAGGTCATATTGGTGTCATAGCTTCAGTTAGGCCCTTGTTCATGGATCGTATGAAAGGGGGCCTATATTGAAGCTCCATAGAAAGCAACTCCTTAGCCTTAGGAGCTCAGCTCAAAGAAAGAAATGGAAGTTTCTATTGACCATCAAAAGGTGCAATTTTGACAGAGGCTTCAGCCTTCCCATAACAAAGAAAGTCTTCGTCTAAGCCAGCCAGGGTAAGTGGTGGTCAGCTGTCCCCCCACTACCATATGAGTTGGTCGGAAAGGCAGATAGCCAAGCCAGAGGTGACGGGAGAAAAGCAAGGCAAGGGCTTAGCCCGAGCACGGAAGACAAAGCAAATCGAGATTCTTCTAAATAAAAAGGGGGTGACTACACCTATCTAATCTAACAACAGAGCTAGCGAACTACAGCTCGAAAGCGGCAAACGTAGGAAGGGTAACGACGTCTGGGCTTATGGTTCATGGTCATTTCACTTCTCAGTAAATGGTCTATCTTCTATAATAGAAAGAAAGAGTTTCCTTTACTCGCTGCGACTAGACCCTGACCGGTTAAACCGCGACGATCAAATGCTTTCATATGGTTGGCTGCCTTCGATAGAAATGAAAGGGTGTTAATCCGCACGGGACCAGATAATGCCTGTTTAATGAAAAACTGGCTGGCTCTGGCTACCGCAAACAAAATATCCCCAAATCACATTGCCTGTGTGAATTGAACGAACTTACAAGTACAACCAGCTTAAGCCGGGTTTCCACCTTTGAGTATTCGTCCATTTTTTTCAAAGTCTAAAGGACATATTCGTTGCCGATTTGGGGTTCCGATGGAAGATACTGCAGAGATTATACACCAAGTACACACGTGATTCCGCTCTGGCAGAAGTGCACGCGCAATTCAGCTCTAGAAAAAGTCAGAGAGAGATGAAATGGATAGTCAACCTCTGCCTCTCAGATGGCTTTCTTTTCCAACACTTCTATGTGGAGATGGATGTAATATAATTGATAGTTTAAGTTGACTATTTGTTTGCAGTTTTCCAAAGTCTCCAATTTTGTTCCGGCCTTGTTTCGTAGTGATTGGATTTAAAGAATTTGAACTTCCAGCTGTCCTTGACCTATAGAGAGAAGAAACAACATAAATCAAGTGAATTAAAAATTTTGAGAGCCAGAACAAAGTAACTCCTTGATCAGTAATGTGGTAAAAGCATAAGCATTTAGAGCAGAGACTCAAATCTCGCACCTTAAACTGTCTTTTCGTCCCAAATACTTGCACCCGGTTTTGTAGTTTTAGAAAAACTTGTTCATAACAGCATCAACAGCTCGATCATCAAGCTGCACATAGACAATGAGTTTTCGCCAAAACCCAGTATTGGGATAAAAAAGCCAGCCCATTTTTTATTTAAGACATTATGCTTGTTAATATGGTGCAATGTCAATGCAGCGGCATCAACCGTATAGATAAAACCAACACAAGACAGTCACACTATGAGATGATAAAAAGTTTCCTAGCTTGTTCAGAGGCTCAGGCTTTTGATTAAGTCTAATACGAACATTGGCAAGTAGTATTATCAAGTTCTCCCGCGGGTTCCTGACATTATTGTCTCTCTACAAACATAAAAATAGACCAACTTCAAGAGTGACTTCTCCGAATACATTTTCATTCCAATCAGCACTCAAAAAGAAAAAAAGGGGATTGTAGGCAACAAGGGAACATGCCTGAAATCTAAACATGGCTCTCAGCCAATCAAAAAAAAGATCCAAGTCATTCGTTTTCCGCCTATGCTGCTGAAATGCAGGTGGCCGATTTAAGCAACCGGTGTTCAATAAGGCAGCCACAGCAGCCTTAACCTGATAAAAAGGGAAATCAACAAACTGAACATCACATCCCACTCTAAACAACAAAACAAAGTAAAATAGAAGAGATGACTACCTCTTCAATTCAAGCTGCATGATGGACTGAGAAGCCCCAGCAGAATCCAGGGGAAGAATCTTATAAGGTGCATAGGTATTCTGTTTCTCTTCAACATCTTTTGCAGCTGCAATAATCTATTCGTCGATAACACATTGCATTGAGTCAGTTGTTCTATTGAATTTTAACAAATACGTGGTGAACATATAACAAAATCATGCATTGAGGCTATCATTTTTTTTTTTACCACCCTCAGGAGCAACTTCTTCGACTTTCTCAGTCTTGTTAACGGCGCATAGGACTTCAAAAAGCACTCCGGCCGTTTGTTTGATAAGCTTTGCCGAGTTGGGCTCTATCGGCCTGCTCGCCTTGGTCCAATGCGAATATGTACTGCGCTGGTAATAGCTCTCAATTTCGCGTGCATCCGTTTTTTTGATGCGAGAAGTCAGACTTGAGCCACTGTCCTGATTCAAGAAAAAAATGAACTAATTCGTTTTTTTGCTCTCACAGAGTGCAGTCTAAGCTAAACCCCAATCACTGCGAAAGTGTGAACTCTGATTATTACAATCCAGAAACACAAAGAATTTGAGTAGACTTATTTGATCTGTTATTGGAGAGTCATTATAGAGAGAGTGGCCGTAATAAGGCACGGCAAAAAGTAAGGGAACCGGGGGATTTTTTCCATTTATTCTAGAACGGTAAGAGTTTCCCCGACAACGACTGCTAATGAAGCCTCTTCGCGGACAATGCTAGTTCGATTGGATGCGCTATTTCGGCAAGTCCTTTTGGGGAAAGCCCAACTATTTGACCCGGAACCCCTTTTAGTGCAATGATCACTGTTTACGCCGCAGCATCTATAAAAAAAAGAACCTTTATACCGAAAGTGGAATGTCGGATATCTTCTTCTAAAGATGGGCATTTATTAAGATATGCCACTAGCTCAAGTGCCACAGTTGATTCGAGAAAAGCCCTTGCTTGCTCGCTTGCCCTTTTCAAATCCTATACCTTCTGACCCGTCCCTGGGTCCACTCTCTAGTGGATCATCTTCTTATCATAGCGAGTACTTTATCCAAGGAGACTAATGGCGCTAAAATTTCCTTTCCTCCGCTAGCAGATAGAGCTCACCTCGCGTAAGGTGGGCGTCTTCGCCTTGATTCTCTAGTTTATTAGAACCAAATCTTGAGATGAGATTGGGATAGGAAATTCCCTCAACTGGCTTAGGACTAGTTATCCCCACGAACACTAACCCAGACGCTTATTGCACGTGTTTTTTGCATTGAGTTCGGAAAGTCATCCTCCGTAACCATTGAAGAGCTGGCAAAGCCGGCTTGGAAAACGAGAGCGCGGGCGGGAACTTCTTCCAAGTTAGGTTGCTAGCCAAGGGTGGTCGTAGATCAGGCAAGGTTTTGGCTCGCAATAAAGCTAGGGTCCTGATCGAGCAACTAGTAGTCCTATCTATCCACCTCTCCAAACACAATATCTTGAGTACCTATGATGGTGACCACATCTGCTGGCATGTGATGTTTGGACATAGAATCGAGTCCTTGTGAATGGGCAAAGCCAGGTGCTCTTATTTTACGACGGTAGGGACGATTGCTTCCATTACTGACCAGAAAGACACCAAATTCTCCTTTAGGTGCTTCAACTGCGGTATAGGTAGAAGGAGCTGGTACGGAAAAACCTTCTGTATAAGGTTCGAAATGGTGAATTGAGGTAGAGTAGACCGATGATCCTGTAGTCGCCGGCTATTGAAAGAAAAAGCTTGCATCTGCTCTCTTTATTATATAACCGGTCTCATCTCTCTCCAGACCTAACGTGGTAGTTTCCCATCATAGGGCTTTCTATCTATAGATTGAGCCATTACCAAGGAGCTAATTCGTTCAGAACTCAGTTGACTGCTTCTATAGATAAGGCGGAGCGTCCTTGGCTCAGTATTATAGCACATAGGGCTTCGGCGCTACTACAGCGCCTCGCTATGAGAATGAGGCTTTGCTAACGCGTTGTCTTGCTACCGACGCTTCGCTAACGCTCGGCTAAGTCTTGAACCTTCGCGCTGACCGTTCGCTTTCTCAGTAGCAAAAGCGCTTCTCTTTGCCCCTTAAGTAGAAGGACAAGAAAGAGATTATTGGTTTTCTTGCTCCCGCTTCCTCATCTGCGCTCGTCAAGCCAACTTTGCTCTTTGGGAGGTGAAAGAGCGGTTGAAGCGGACATTTTGAAATGACAGCATCAAAGATATTTTTGTAAATATATATACGGTTACGGTTATCCCAGACTGCGTTCCGGAAAAAGTGGCCTACTTAAAAGAAAGGGCGGGCACTCTTCTGATCTACGACCACCCTCAACCCACTACCCTAAATAGGAAGAAGGGTACTTTACAAATAGGGCTAATTGCTTCGCACCTGACTGTGATAGCCCTCTCGATACCTTTAAAGAGCTTTGTAACTAGTGGCCGGTTTCCTGTCGCTAGAGCCTTTTCCCAGTGCACGGAGCCTCAACGAGGAAGGTGCTAGTGGTTTATCATTGGGTCAATACCCCTGCCGGGTTCCTCTTTTTGTGCTACTCCTACTCCTAGGGCGGGAAGAAGATAAGAAAAGGCAAAGACTCGACCACCCTCTTGCTTCTAAAGACTGCCCTCTCTCGGCTGGATGTTGGCTCAGCCTACTACAAGGATCCCGTATATCCAGCAACCCAACCTATACAAAGAAAAACTTCCGTTTTCCCTTTACTAGTAGGGGGGTCCCGTGGTTCCTATGCCGCCGCGTTTCCCGGTCCTTTTCTTTTAGTGCTTCGACCCGAAGCGATAGCTTCTAGCTAATTCAGTGGATAAGATGGCTGCGCTCCAGCTCACTCAAGAATGGGACGACAGTGGTCCGCCGGCAAGCTCGTTCTGATCTTGGACGCAGTACATTGGAATCCTGAAGCACCACCACGAACGCTACCGCGCGTCCGCCTGCGGTGCGGTAAGGCACCACCCTGTTGTGCCAGCAGCCAACTCCGGCGTGTCAGCTTAGTTATCCTCATCAAGCCACTTACTTGATGTCTAGCTTTCCAACTGGTAGACGGTTTGCTTTCTTTTCCCCCAGATCAATGAAGAAAGAAGTCCGTTGACTCTTCCGAAGAACCGGAAGCGAAGCGCTATGCCGGGGCGGGGGGACGAGAAAAGAAAGGGCTCCGAAGAAAGAAATGGAGGTTCCCAATGCTTCTCCACGC
Source organism: Persicaria maculosa (assembly GCA_963922045.1). Lineage (NCBI taxonomy): Eukaryota > Viridiplantae > Streptophyta > Magnoliopsida > Caryophyllales > Polygonaceae > Persicaria > Persicaria maculosa. The sequence continues at coordinate 5,294,407 of OY998254.1, read as the reverse complement.
CCAACGAGATGCGCCAACCTCGGGATGCTTTACTCCTAACCCCTAAAGGTTCCGAGACGGAGCTTAACCTGAGTCTCGGTTAAGAACGGCGATGATCTACGTTTCACACGGCGCACGATTCCATGGATAGTTTCATTCGATATCGTGATGGAGGACATAGCTTACGATCATCGGCTTTGATCATGCCACTAGGCATTTGATTAGGACATTGCACAATGATCCGAACACTTTGTCGCATCTCTTCGATACGGATACAGTAACGATCATAGCGATCTCCTCTGGTACCTACTGGTACGTCAAAATCCAATTGGTCATAAACATCGTAAGGTGCTGCTCTTCGCAAATCCCAGCATACCCCCGGTTGGGATGGGTAGGCCCACCACTTCACTTTCACTTAGGCCCGAGCCAAGTCAGTGGGGGGACCCTGTCGGGCTCCTTCCCCCCCAAAAAATACACAAACTGTACGTGAGAGTTTCCCTTCATACGGCTCGAATCATTCTCAGATGCCCCGAGAGGCATCCTTTCCTTCTTTGTTAGGTTGGTTCACGCGCGCGCAAACGAGCACCGGCCGCAACAGCAGGAAACTATGACCAATAGAGTCAGACACTTAACTACATCCGCACACAAAAGGAATGTGGTTCTGGTTGAGGCTTTCTTTCCCTTATTAGTCTTAGTAAAAAAAGGGGGCGCAGGACGTTCGCGGGGTAGGCCCGATTCGACCGACTTTTGGATAACAAGAAGGCGAGCTGATCTCCTTTGATCAAGGAAAAAGCCCAGTCAGCCACCAACTCGGTGCAGGTCACGTGACCTACAGCTCGGCCTTCGCTTTTTGAGGCTTCCTTTACCCACATTTCTATGTGCCCGCAGCACTTCCATATGGAGAAAGATAGGCTTACCATGTTCCATCAATAGCACCTAACCTATGCCGATTTTGGCGGACCGTGCTCCACCCCGGTGAACTCATGCGGTTCCGACGTGCCCAGAGGCCAGAGGCGAATCCGTTCACGGTCCTACGGACCAACACCATTCGAAGGTGGGCGGCCCGCCCCGCCTAGAACAGTCATGTTTGACTGGGCTTACACACATTCGCTCACTTACGCTGTCCCCCCTCAGCTCACCCTAGCCCCCGGCCTTCTTCTAACGTAAGCTCCAAGGCTTCACACTAAGTCTTCACTGACATAAGATGCATGCTTAAGTAGGGTCAGGCAGAACCGTTGTTGCCTGATGGGAACTTCCCCCATATTGCTATCAATGTCTTCATGTCGCACGACCTCTTAACATTACACCACTGAATCCCCAATCCTTTGCTTGCTGTGCAGTGACAGTACCAATATCCACTAATCGTTGTTTCCAGATACGGTTGCCGGTTGACATCTCTTCTAATTCGTCGATACGAGAAGCAAATTGTTGTGTGGAGGAATCAATATCTCGACATAAGCCAAGAGGCAGATCTTGTGCCACTCCACCTGGTCGTATGAAACTGGCATGCATCCTGGCTCCCGGGACTCTTTCATAGAATTCCAACAATTTCTCTCGCTCCTCAGAAGCCCACAGGGACGGAGTTAATGCTCCCACATCCATAGCATGAGTAGTTAAAGCAAGTGAATGATTTGAAATTCGAGTTATTTCACGGAATAACACTCGTATATATTGAGCTCGTAATGGTACCTCGCAATTCAAAAGTCTCTCTACGGCTGAAGAATGAGCGTGTTCTTGGGCCATCGTAGAAACATAGATAGGGTCGACGACGGAACGAAGAACTCGACCTAGATACAGCTTTTTCGTACACGTTCACTTGCATCACATACACAAGTGCTCTCTGAACCGTGCAATAAGGTCACCCATAACACGGCTCTCCTACTTGAGTTACCTTAGCCCCAGGCCATGCTATTCAATGATATTGGAAAAATGACAGCATAACGTAACAACTAGTATGGAAAGCGGGTCTCCCTTTGATTGAGGGAGGTTGACGTCTAGTCAATAGGAGCCCTACTTTCCAATCACTAAGAAAAAAAAGCACTATGTAAAGCTTTGTCTGTCATTTTTCCGGCCCCAGGGGACTTTACTCGACCCATTCCCCAGTCTCTCGCACTGCTCAAGTAAGTGTGCGACTCCGTATGAGGACCTCCTTCCCTTCTGCCCACTCTCCGTTCACACGGTTCTCAAAGCAGAGGAGGAAGGGTGAGCAGCAGGTACCACGAGCTCTCTGTCCCACACATCTATCCAGAAGCAAGTGTAGTTCACCGGTTTCACTGAATGCTCTTATCTCTCGGCAAAGATCGTGTGAGTGTGCAGTTATGCTTTGGATGCTTCGCCATAGAATAGATCGACTCAGTTCCCGTTCTTTTCCGGTGCACTCGCTTTATATCTCCGACACACAAGGAAGGACGCGGTGGGAAGGAAGCAGCCCTAACCTCTGTCCGGCCGATCATTCCACTGGCATCTCGCATTCACGCCCTCGTTTGACTGCCGCTCGGGGATGTAGTTGTAGATACCTTAGTCTTAGTGGGTCGTTGGCTCCACCTGTTATCTCCTTCTACGACATGCTGTTGTCGTCGCCATATTCTATATGTCACTTAGTCATCTCTGCTTCGCTGCGGGTCAGCACCTCCGAAAGAAACGGAGGACTTCATTCAGTGACTCCGCGATCGCCCTCTGAACGATCAGAATAAGGTAAAGCTTGAAGATAAGTTTTGTACTCTATTAATTTCTCAGTCCCTCTAGTCGGGTGGGCGCCGGCCGGTCTTTCGACCAGATCCCCCTAAAAACCGTACGTGCGGGTCTCCCCGCATGCGGCTCACGCCATTCGAGGTGGCCCAGCCCAGCATTTCCTTCAGAACCTGTAGTGAAATGAATTGAGACTGCTCGACCTCGGAAGCTAATTCGCGTGTAGGCAGCGCTGTCTGTTGTACCGTTGACTCTATCTGTTCATTGAATTCGCTTTCTTACATTCTTTATTGCATAACCTCTTTTTCATGCACTTCCCTTTATGAACATTGGCCCTCTCTAATAGGGGAAAAGCCTTCCATTTCCGTCAAATGACCTGGCCTCTCCTGGCTCTTCCACCGTCCGGGTTCCTTTTCCCCTATGCTCCCTCGGCGCGGGCCTACCACGCTTCACGCCTGCGGCGTTTTCGCCAGACGGTCTTTGCCAGTAGTGCCATCCTCCCCGCTAGCTGTATGGGCGGGTTGTCCCTCGCTGCTGCGTTCTGTTAGGCTATGGATTACAGGAACAAATGTAGTTGAATGGGACAGCAGGCAGGTTACACGTTCCACTGTGCCGAGATGTGAGGTGCAGGTGGTGATGATCACCCCGGGGTATGCGCTAGTGCCCTTGACAGGCACTCCAGGACCCGCCAACGCTCGTGAAAACCCGGGTCGGTCGGTCCTCTATTCATCCGACCGGAGATGTGGATAACGAGGCCACCGTCACAACCTTCTCCCTTCTGTCCTTATGTTGTAGTAAGGTAGGGCGGTTCGCTTGAGTTGCTCAACCGCCCCTTAGCCCGGTGCTCATGACGCGCTACGGAACCTCAACCGTGCCGGGGGACCAAGCAGGGCATAGCTAGCGGCATAGGAGCCGACTCGGCGTCAGCGGCTTCGTGCCGCACTGGAGTAATCCAATATGTGGTTCCGCGCGTTCCACCACTTCGCCGTTCATTTCCAATACTAATCGCGAAACACCATGAGCAGCAGGATGTTGAGGTCCGAAATTCGAAGTGAAATTTTTAATTTGCCTGTTCCTAGTCGTCATGGGAAAAAAAGGAAGAAATAAGAAAGAGATTATTCCCTAAGAGCTTGTCCAGGACCACCCTACTATACAATACCCGCCACCCCCCCTCACAAATTGACACAAAATTATAGACTTTACCCCTTTTTTGAAATTCGTCCAAAACCTGACGAAAGAAAGGACTCGAAAGCCCGTTTCTTTCTACATCCAATTTGAAGTCCAGTAGATCCGTATTTCCTTTTAGCGTCATTTTTTTGATAACCGCTAATAAGGTGTTATGGTGTATACTCGAACCTCTCAATTGCAAGAGATCTTGCAGGGTGGCGACAAGACTATTCGAACTCCCACAATACATGGCGTCTCTCGTATTGTAGGTTACGTACTTAGAAAAACACCTTTCCTTGAGAAGGAAGGTCCTTGTTTCGGGAAGGGTTCTTGACCCTTCCTCAGAGGTACGCCGCGGTGTCCTTCGCTTTCCAATTCCGGCGGGCTTCTGCTGGGCCTGGGGGGGCAGCTGGAGAAGAGGACGATGGATGTCCGAGATCCAGAGAGGCGGGTCTTGGTCTATTTGACTTTCGTCTATTTTACCTTCTTCCATCGAACTCTCTTCTGGAACCTCGAATCTACGGGTCCCCCGGGGCTGGGAGCTTGCAAAATGCTCATAGCCCGATCGTGAGACTCAGACCCAGTCATAAAAAGTATATTCTAATTACTAGCACCTTCCACGTATGAAGAAGGGCTAGTAATTAAGGAAAAGACAAGTATAAGATCGTGACAAACTGAAAATAACCAGAATTTCAGTTTGTCACCTAAGGAAGGTGAAGGTACAGGCCAACTATGAAGTACATCCGCAGATGTTACAATAATACGTATATGAGTTTTGGCTGGTACAACCACTCTATTGTCCACTTCTAATAAACGTAATTGACCCAATTCTAGATCATCTTCTGGACTGGGGAAGCGTACAAAATGGAGCGAAATCCGGCCTATACGGATAGAAGGCAGCGGTCCTAATGTCCCGATTCTATGTCCGTCCTATGGAGAGCGTATGGGCCTCTGAGACAAGGAAGCCTTGCTTGAAAGAGTCAACGGAGCAATGGATTATTTGAATCCCCGTTACTTTATTAAGAATCAATAATTATGACCACAACAGCATGGGCTTGTTGAATGGCAATGCAAAGGATTTGGCTCATCCAAATAAGATGATCCTGAATAAAAGACTCTTAATAGTGGTTCGCTTAAAAGATCTGTACTAAAAACGATTCCTACCCTTGAGGGGAAATCACACATGAAAAAGAGTACGCGAAAAAAGAACCTTTAGGTGCCAGGAGTGCGGCGTCCAGCCACATTTGCTTCGAATCGAGTACCAGCACCCGCGGATGTCCTATTTCGTCTGATTCAACAAGTGGATCCTCCTATCCCGGACCAAAAGAAGTGGCTAGTGGATCTGGATAACCTTTCTTCCCTTCTACTTTTTTTTAGTAGTCGATGTTATACCGGTACTAAAGAGAAGTAATTGAATTGGCTTAGAAGCGGCTTCAACCTGAGAGGCCCGAAGTCTTCTCTCAGAGTCCTCAGAAGAAAGACTAAGTAGATAGTCGGGGCTAGCTTCCTCAACTCCGAGATGCAGGAACTAGTCAATCAACTGCCCGAGAAATGATGTTGATTGATGTCCTTCCCGCTTTGTGAAGTCAATAATCTAAGTAATGGGTAAGTGGTAAGACCAGAAAGAAGTAGCATTCTATCTGCTGGTGTAACCTTTCGTTGGCTAACCACGCTGCGGATTCGAACCACAGGTTTTCCTTACGTGGTAAATGGTCCCTGTAAAAAGAATCTTCCGTCAACCCGGATCCTTTCTTTTTACCTTATTAGTGCCCTATGCATAGTGAATACCGCACCCGAGCTGTAGCGGTCTCCCCGTCCCGCCATTAGGAACTAATGGGGTCTTCTTTCAGCTAGAATTTGGATCATTTTGCGTAAGTGATGTTCGATATCGCTTCTGTGCGGTGACTCCTGAGTAGCGAATGGAATTGGAACCTCTATTCACACTAAGTTCCCGAGCTTCGCCTGCTCTGGAGGACAGATACCTGATCAGTAAAATAGGCATACTCAAAAGGTTGATTTCGATAAGAATGTTGGGCAGTCCATGATTCAAAAAGTAGCAAGCTTCCTCTTAGTCGTGAAATAGCAGTTACGCCCCTTCGACCGCGACACGTTGTCTTCTTTGTTGTCCAAGAACTTTCTCTTTCTCACTCCTTTAGACTAAAAGCGAGTAGGCCTTCTTCACTTATGTAATTTCCCTATATCTGTCTTTCTTTCCATTAAAAGCAATAGAAGATGCGTAAAAGCGATAGAAGATTCTTTCGAGGTCGTCCTTATCGCTGGTTCAAAGAAAATCTGATTACCAAAAAATGTACACGGTCAATTGGATAGGTAAAGCCGGTCTCCTCCTGTGATTACGACAGAATCCTAATCTGATGCTTGGCACCTGTCGGATAGAATCTTTTCCTAACATCGGTTGTAGTCGTTACAGCTATGAATGGCACAGAACAGCTTCTGTTTCTTACAATTCCAAGTCTTAAGCAAAGTGGCAAATAAGGAACCTGGTGTCAACCCGTCACCGAGAATGGCCTATGTCCCAAGAACCAATGCTACCAATACGGTCAGAACTGACCACTGAAACGATGCCTGCTGCTGAGAATGCGGGGTTCAAAATGCACCTGCTGAGGTGAATGCTGGTGTGGCTACTTGGCTTGGCTCGCCATGAAAGCGGACTCTTTCCAAGGAACGTAATGTATCCTGTAGTGGAGCGCGAGCGACAGGAGTTCATCAAGTCTAAGAATGGGCCGGTCACCCAACAAGAAGGGGGGCAGTCGGAAGTAGCAACGGGTTAATCGAAGGTAACGAGTCTTGGGTCTTTGTACGAGAAGGTTCCAATTCAAATGCTCTAAATGGGCTTTTTAGACCCATTATTGTCCAACAAGAGTGTCTTGCCTGCTTCTTCCTTTGGTGCCTAGTCTATAGGTCCAATCTCATCTGCTAGCGCTTATTTTTTGCTTGGTCCGGACACATTCATCGATTTATTCAAATTGTTCTCGGGCTATGGGCATCGGTCCACATGAATCAAGCTAATCCCTTCTTTTTCGATAGCGATATAAAAAAATGCATTCCACTTTCTCGAATGTATAAGTGGACCTCTCAAAAGTATAAGTAGACATTAGTCTTGCTGGTTCGGTCTTTTTCTTTTATTGTTTATATTCCCACATTGACTCGTTTTAAAGCGCTGTTTAGTGACTTTCATGTCTTCTGCTACTTTGACTTTAGGAAGATTCTTACAGTCTTATATGCCTTTTTTTAGGCTCTGCAAGACCTTCCCCCAATTCTAGGATGCGTAGTAGCTCTAGTAAGTCCGTAGCTGGATCAGGATGCGGAGTTTGAGCTGCGGGGTGAGGGAGAGATGGCTATGTCTATCCCATCTCTTCTCTTCTTTGGTTCAGTCTTTGATAGTAGGTGCGATATTGAAGGAGTTCAGGGCTAAGGGCTGGAGCTTTATTCCCACTCCCAGTAGTCTGTCTTCAGTAGTTCGCTTGGAAAGTAGTCTTTCGTAAGCAGGAGCGTAGCGCTTCGCAGGTGAAGGTGCAGGATTTTCTTCTTCCCCTTATAGCGGCTTCTGTTATTTTCACATAAATGTTCTAAAAAATCCTATCTCCTTCTGCTAACGAACGCTAGAATGGGGACCATCGATCAAGAAGGACTTCGGAGACTGCAATCAAATTGAAAAAAAAGATATATATTTAAATATGGAGCCAACTCTTCTAGTTGCGCCTCTAACCTTACTACGCTACCCAACAAGCAAAGGTATAATTCAGCAGGGCTAGAGGCACGAAATGCCGATCAAACCCGTTAAAGGAAGCCTAATCAAAGCAGGCAGAAGATCTGACTGAGTTGATGATGGACCGGATCTCGAAAGGTGAGAGACTTTGATAAAGACGTATGAGAAAGGGAGGGTCGAGAGAGGCTTATTGCACGATCCACCCAACTCAGCTAAGCTAATAAATGCTGCGTAAGAGAGTGGGAGGCCGGCCCCTGCCCATCTGGAGGTGCACACCCATTTAGGAACATATGCAAAGGGGTAAAGAAAGAAGTGAATGGATAACTAGCAAATCCAAGTTCTTGGATTTGTTCATATCATTCTGTCATCGATCACTGCTGGGTCGGTTGGTGAGTCATCCCCCAAAAAGCATCGAGAAAGGTCAAGCATATATGTTTTATGAAATGATCAGCGGTCTCATTTATGCTATGCCCTGCATCGTGTTCGTGTGTGTTTATTGAGCTTTCTTTTCTTCACTTCAGCGCCATGCGCTTTGCTTCGCTTTATAGAAGAGAGAGACCGTTGTCTTGAGAGTGAAAAGCAAGCGCAAGCGATAGAAAGGATAGTCCCTCGCGTTTACCGTGAGAAGAGTTTCACGCGGCGGCTAAACGTACCTATTTTGGGCAGCCTATTCGTAGACAAAGAAAGCCGATTCGCCAATTCTTATTCCTTTACTTTTCATCAAGGTCTTACCAAAGGAAGAGGGAAGCAAGCAAAGCCGGATCGTAGGGGAAAGAGTGTTGTAACCGAAGTAGACTACCGAACGGGTGTGGGGGAGAATATCGCCAAAGGTTCCATTTCAGATTCCTCTTCAACGGTTAACTCAAGGAATTCGATTCTCTTCTTAGAAGTTCTTTAATTTAAAGATGTCAACATCCATTTTTGATTCAACAGCGGAAAAACATAAAACAATTCATGCTTACTGCAGGTTCTATTTGGCTTGTCGAAATACAGATTAATCAACATTTTGAACCTCGATTGTCTACCTATCGCCATGCCTTAACCCATACTAATCGGAGACTTTAATTGGTCATTTTTTCTTCCTTGATTTAAGGCCCAGATCCATAGCAAACATCTCATGCTTAACTCATACTAATGTGAAGGTATGACCATTCTAGTGGTTACTAAAATAAAGCTAGATCACAAGGTTCATCTGCAGAGATTTTCGAAAGATAAAAATCTCAAGGAAAAAGGATGCCCGCTAAGGTATTTATCCTGGCGATTGGCCGAGTTGGAAGACCAGAAAAAGCTGAATCATTTTTGCGGGTCAAATCGTTTAAAGCAAAGATTCCGTTGGTGTTCCATAAGCCCTATTAAGTCCTATTTTATTCACTCTTAGAATAAGAGGTCAAAATTTTTGGTTAGCGTACTCAATCAAACGGGTTATTTTCTCCCCGACTACGGATCCCACACTACCCGCTATAAAAGAAAGTAAGCATCCATCCAAATGCTACAGGAATACCTTTATTTGGCCATTTGCGATCGAACAACCTAGGAACAGTTGTAGCCTACATAACCTACCTACCAGACCAAGGGAAGAAGGTATCAGATCTATGCAGTTAGTTCTCGACCCTTTTTGTTAAACCAGTTCCTGTTCTTCACTCTACTTATATAGAAAAGTAGTCTGGTGGGAGCTGTGGGCCCCTTGCGCTATTAGTAGAATGTGTTCTGGGCCTTCAATCTTGAGAATGTAGGGATTGATTGTTGTGTTCTTTTTTTAGGCCTTTCTCTTGGTCGGCACCTCCGACCCCCGGGCATAGCCTTCCTCCGCGTGGTTCACCGGGTGACCGAACTCACGAGTCGAATAAAAGGCAGTTCGCTGAGTGTTGGTTCGAATCCAACTCGTGAGAAGAATCCAAGCGAGATACTTTCTTCCTCTGCCTCTGCCCAAAGCAATCCAAACTGAAAGCAGGAACCATCGCTCTGTCTCTTCCTTACCTTCCCTGTGGAGACCGTATTCTTAGCATCTAGGATTCGGAAGTCTAACTGACAAGCCTCTGCAGAGCAATAGATTGGTGTTCAACGCAATGACTAGTGCATGAGAATTGAACTTCTGCTTCCGAAATGAGAGGCTAAAGCCCTTCAATCAAGAGAAAGAAAAAGATTTTTTTAATAAAAAGTAAAAACTCCCTAACTTCCGGAGTGAATGAGTGCAGCAAAGTCTCTTATCTTCCCACGGCGGACCAAGCTCGCAAAAAAGCCTGCTACCGAGCAGGAGCAAACAAAGGGTGGGAGTAGACCAGGTGAGATCTTAATCGTAAAAGGAAAGGGGGATATGGCGAAATTGGTAGACGCTACGGTGGTTTGAGCCTTAGTATGGAAACCTACTATACTAAGTGAGAACTTTCAAATTCAGAGAAAGCCTGGAATTCAAAAAAATAGGCAATCTTGAGCCAACTCCTGCTTTCCAAAAGCGATAACAAAAGAAAGGATAGGTGTTTTTGTTCCCTTTGTTCTAATGGAGGTTGACAAAAAAGAATGGCTCCAACCCGTTCCCCTGATCTCGTAAACCAGAAAAAAGTGCACCATATTGACATTCTTTCGACATTGTAGTTCTCAAGCTCCGCGCATTCTCGAAGAAAGAAGCGAATGTTGTCACAGAAAGGACCCGAGGGGTTGATTGGGCAATTAGGGTTGGCGAAGGTGTGGAGGTTTCGAAGTTTGTTGATAGTTTCAAATGTTTGTTACAATCCAACTAATCACCAATGTCAATGAAGAGCCTAAAGCTTACATCCACCCTCACCCATTCATGGATCTTCAGTCTTTCAACCTTGGTGAGGATAAATACGGCTAGGGACCTTCTCCCTAAGCCCGATTTTATTCCCTTGGACCCTATCCTCTCTGATTTTTAAAAAGATGATCTTGCTTGGGCCACTGAAGAAGAAGATGGATTGAATATTGAGGAATTGGACTTGGCATTCTTGCTATCTCTTGAATGCTTTGATCCATCTAAGCCCATTGACAAGCAGGAAGAGGAAAAATTGGGGGACTCATGGGAGAATTATGGTTTAAAAGATACTGAATTGCAAAGCCCACGTCCGAGTCCAAAATGGAATGGAATGACTTGGGAAGAGTTTATGGGGGACACGGAGATTTCCAAAGAAAGCCCAAATGAAAAAAAAAAAAGAGTGGTCGTGGAGAAGGGGACTCATTGTACTGAAAAAAGCTATTGCTAGTGCTGTACTGACTTACTGTATACCGGTCTTAGTGGACTGACAGAGTGAGCTGGAAAGGGGCTTTTCCGTCTTTCCGGGGAAAAAGCAAGTGAAGTTTCTCTCCTTTCAAAAGCGTTACGAAGTCTCCTCGGCAAGTATGCATCTTAGACAAAGAACCCTGTGAGCTAGCGGCGGGATAAGAAAAGTCTCTTTTGTGAGTGTGCCAGTTTCCAACCGGGTCAAGGGCGATGGATATAATACTCTCATTTTCGTATGGTAAAAGTACATCACTTCGATTATCACAATAAAGAGGGGTTGGTGTGAAAAGAACACCCCTTAATCCAATATCAATCTCCGAAATGAGTCAAATAGCATGACATTCCGCTTCAGCACTAGAACGACTGATAGATTTCCTCCTTCTTACTTTTCTACGAAATGAGATAAAGGCAAGAAAAACACAGAAGCCAGTAGTAGAACGCCTGACAGTGACATCACCTGCGCAATCAGCAGAAGAATAAGCACGAGAAGGGATGATGAAGAAGGATTTTATAATGCACGAGATGATGTACCATGCAGATAACGAAGAATACGAAGAAGAGCACAGCCGCATCGAGGTCAGCAGCATCAAATCAAAGAGACTGGTCCCAGTCTCTAGTCAATACCTGCCAAAGAATGCTCCATTTTTTTTGAATGATATTACCAAAAAACGAACTGCTAACATAATGGAAATGTATCGGACTGCAAATCCTGGAATGACGGTTCGACCCCGTCCTTGGCCTCGGAGAGTAGCGAGCAGCACGGAACTTGAATCAATCAAATGGCATAGTGGAAGGGTTCCTTTGTTAAAAATCCACAGACAAGCGGGGGCTAGGGTGAGCTGAGGGGGGACAGCGTAAGTGAGCGAATGTGTGTAAGCCCAGTCAAACATGACTGTTCTAGGGGTTTGAAGCCGCCTTGGATATGTAACTATTGCTAGATCTTGACATAAGCTGAAGCAAAAATCGTTGACATGGGCATTTCGCATTCGCCAAGGGCTGCATGATCATGACATCTCTCCGAGGGAAGAATTGGGGTATGTCTTAGCACGAGAAGAGTTGATTTGGTTCCAAAAATCTAGGGAACTAGGATCTAAACAATCTTGTAATGCATATGATTCAATGTTTTGTATATCTTGTAAAACCAAGACACAATGGTTCAACTGGTTAGAAATACGCAGATAGTATCAAAGATCTCCAATTCGAATCCTACTAGCACTAGAGGTTTTAATGGTCATTAACTTAAGGGTCCATGCAATTTAGTCGGCTTCTAGTAGCCTAATGACCCCGGAAAAGCACCAAGTTATTTGGTAGTTGAGATCAAGCAAGGAAGTTGTGACAAGTGGACTGGGAAGCCCATGAGCTACATCTTCAATGATTCAGCCCAATCTCCCTTTGTAGCCCATGAAGAATATCCCTAGGTTGAATTGAAACTTCTTCTAGTTGCTAGAAGACACTTTAGGGTTCAAGATTAAACTCGAACCCGGTTTGCCTCGGTTTTTGGTTAAATCGGGTCAATTTCAATTTTGCTAATTTTTTCATTTTTTAAATACAAAAATCGTATTTTAATGACTTTGTCTGAAACGGTAAATATATAAATGTGGTGGTTAAACCAAATATACAAAAGAGTATGACCAAACTAAGGGCCATACTGAAAAACTGGTATCCTACCCCAAAAGACTAAACCATGCAAACCAACACACAAAGGACTGCACCGTATACCAACTAGCAACTCCGGCCATCTACCTCAACTGACCCCAAAAACTCTATACCATCCTCTCCACTCAAGTACCCCGTATACCAAGTCTTTCGACAAGAGGCTTACACTTCCATCACGCCGAAATTCTCGACCTGCGGCTATAAATGATCGTCTTTGCACACTCAGAAGGGCTAAACTGCTTCTGTCTGAATATTACTCCATTCCTCCTCTTCCAACTGAAGTAAACCAAAGACTCAAAAGCCAATAACTTTGCTTGGTAAAGCTGCGATTTCTGTATTTTTTCTGGCACACGAGCAAACCAAGCCAGCCAGTCCCCAATGGAATCGAATCTACAGAAGATCCCAACCCAATCAAAGACGATGGTCTGAACCTCTTTGATTGCAGGGCAATTAAACCAAAGGTGATCCTCATTCTCATCTGCACATCTACATAGCACACATTCAGCAGCTTCCGGGCCTTGCTAATGCTTGACTTTTGCCCCTGTCTGTAGTCTTTTCCTTGCAGCCAACCACACTATGAAAGCCCATTGTTTACTTTGTAATCGACCCCAAATCAGCTCACCCCAGTCCACCTCATCTGATATGTTGCGAATCCGCTGATAGATTTTGGCACAAGAAATGCTTCCCCCTGGTTTACAGAACTGCTCCAAACTCCTCCCGGTAGCGCTATCATCACCAATTGCTACATTTAAATCATCTCTGATTTTGATGATCTGCCTCCATATTCCCGTCTCATGGGTCCTAGTTGTCATCACCAATTGCTGCATTTAAATCATCTCTGATTTTGATTACTTTGTGATAACCTTAAAATGACATGATTGTTAAATTGTTTTTTTTGTCCCTATACTTATTAGAAAATATCATCATAATCTCGAGCACTTATAATTATATACTACCTTCGATCTAAAATGTTTGATTAAACTATATATTACTCATGATTTTTAATTTGTTTGGCACATCGAATTCCTTTTCATTTAAAAAAAATCTGTAGATTGATAGATTCATAACTGACAGTCAACTTTGAATTTGATTCTTAAAACGGTACACCTAAAACAAAACATATGCATTTATATAATTTCATCCTAAGAAAACAATGGTGTATAAAGTTAATCTCTTTTTTTAGATATGAAAACAATTTCTCACCCCATACAATATCATATGCCAATCAAGAACAAAACAAATCTCAAAATGGTAAACCACTAAGAATTTGGTCCATGATTAATCAAAAATACCAACACATGAAAATACGCTAAGTGTTAGATTTGCTCCATTTGTATATCCTTAGGATTGAGAGGAACATACTCGCCAAGATAAACCTCGAGATGATTCGACAAAACGGACTTGTCAATGTTTTCATGATGGTACGACTTGCACACGAAGTACACGACCGTTTGCACGACAAACCCATATAGGAAGAGCACAGACAACAACACCAAGCTGAGCCCTCCGAACCCAATCTTGCCAAGAACTCCAATTGACTGCTCAATCACCACATACTTTTCGAACACGAATTGGATCCAACCCAAGAAGAAGTTGAACAAGGTAAACATTGCAAATGAAATGACCATTTTGCCCCTAATCAACGCCTTGCTCTTGGCCATTGCTTGGAACCCATAGCTCTCTTCCATGACCGAGATCACGCTTGCCAATTGCCATATCACACTAATGTAGACGAAACCAATGAAGTAGAATATGAGGAATATTGTCATTAGGGTACTTGGATATTTCTCACCATTCCAAAGAATGAGTAATAGTGTGAATAGGACTACAATAGCACAAATGTTGTAGACAATGAGGATGGCAAAGTTGCAAAGGAAGGTGACCATAAGCCTCTTCCAAACCTTTGGGACGACGCTCATGACCTTCTTGTAGGCTACTTCCTTGCCAGAGTAAGCACAGGCAATAGTGTAGACGACAGCTGAGGTGGAGAGGAGGGAGAAGACGAGGAGGAAGGTGAAGTAGACCACCTTGATGAGCAAATACTCTGTCCATTCAGAGGATAAGGCATTCGAGATCTTATTGTAGGTGGCGGTTCCTTGCCTGGTTCTATCCAGGGTGTCTTCATTGCTGAGAATCTTTCCGGTGAGGAGCATGGAGATCCCGATATTGGATAAGAAGATGAATGACAAAGGAAGGATTAGAGTTAGGGTGATTTTGTTGAAGATTTTCCTCCATGTTGAGATGATCTTGATGGATTCCGAGCATATCCCGAAGAACCCTAGGAATTGAAGCTCCTCTTGTTCTCTATCCATGGCTATAAGGGAGGGTCAAGATTTCTATATATCTTTGAAGGTGTAATTAGAAGTTTATGGATTGAATTTGTTGGGTAATGCTGTCTGATATATGGATCCGGTGATTTTGTAATTGGATATAAAAATAACAAAATGTAAGACTTCACTTTATTTTGATTTTTATATTGTTTGGGGAAAATTGACTTGATTAAATATATGCAACTTGATAACGTGCATTGGTGACTTGGTGTCACAACTTCTTTCTTAGAATTTTCAATTTTAGGTTACGCAATGATTTTCGGATCTAATTATTATGTTATAACAACTGTAATAATTAAAAATTAATTAACTAAATACTTAGTTAATACTCAATAGAGATGGTGAGGGAGTTGGAAATTAGGAATACGCAATTAGACTCGTTAGACCCAACCAAAAAAAAACATATACCGATATATATAGCTGATCGATTCAACCGAAAATGACTTATGGGTGGTACCTAAAGGTCCCTAGTTCGAACCTCGGATGATCGTATCAACTTCAAAAAAAAATAAGAAAAACGGAAAAAAGTATTGTATTGTTTTCCTTCTTAAAATAAAATAAAATACGTTTCTGAATTGTTTTTGTATTATTCATATTGATCTAAATAAATAAATAAATAAGTATTGTATTGTTTTCCTTCTTAAAATTTTGTTTAACAGATAAAGTATATAATTATTTTCTAAACATATTGTATAGTTAAACATCTTCATTAGACCTGTCAAACGGGTCATTCGGTCGGGTCGGGTCGGGTCACTTCGGGTTCCGGGTAAAACGGGTTTCGGGTATATCCGGGTTGACTTGAACCCGGGTTTGACCAGGTTTCGGGTCGATTTCGGGTTTGTCAATTTTTTCTTTTTTAAATTAAAAAAATCACGATTTGATAATTTTGCGATAATTTTAAATTTCTAAAATTAAAGACGTTGTTCATAAGTTCTAGTGATTGTAATTATATACTATATCTGATCTAAAATATTTGAGTTTTATTATTTCTCGTATTTTTTAATAAAATGTAATAATATATAAATATCAAAAATTTAAATAATTTTTAAAAAATAATTTTATTAAAAATTTGATATTTTATATATTATTATTTATCCTAATTTTTAATAAAATGTATTTTTAAATAATTTTTAAAAAATAATTTCATGCAATTAGTACTAAGAATAGAATTGTTTTAATATTTTTTAGAATTTTTATCTTCTTAAGAAAATGTGTTGAAAAATAAAAAAATCAAATACTATCGATCGGACAGAGTATTACACATACAAATAAATATAAAAGTTGATTTGAAAATGAAATATCAAGTGATTGTAATTATAAAATGTAATAATTTGGAATCTCCATAAAAATTTAATCATATATAATTATAAATCAACCAGTCAATCGGGTAAAAATTACCGGGTTAATCGGGTTACCGGATCGAAACCCAGATTACCCAGAAAATTTTCGGATTCGGGTTCGGGTCAGAAAAAATTTCCGGATCAAAATTTCCGAGTTCGAGTCGGAAAATTTTCCGAACGTTCGAATCAGGTCGATCGGATCGGGTTGTGTTTTGACAGGACTCTCCATCGAATGTTTATATGCATTTAATACATCCTCTCAAACTAATTTGAATTGCTGGCTGGTTAATTAATTTACTCTAAACTAATTTATAAATTTTGAATTGCCCCTCAGGGACACACCTAGGGCCACGTTTGGCTGTACGTAAATGGTTTCCATAAAAAGATTGATAAAAATGTCCTTGAAACCCCAAAATATGGTAGTTGCCTTTTATATCATCGATAAGATCCTAATTGGGTAAACAACCCTAGAAATCTAATTTAAATAGGAAACGATATCTGCACCGTTAATTTTTACTATTTCCACCGCTAATCACCGCATAACTATGCGGTGAGTTAATGACCGAGTTAATGACGGTCAACGACCTACCGCATATACATGCGGTAGGTCACCGCATGTATATGCGGTGATAGCCACCGTATAGAGACATACCGCATCTTCATGCGGTGAGCACCCCCGTTCCGTTTCAACCCCACCGTATACCCATGCGGTGGGTATCGGATAACCCGATTTGCGCTTAACTATTTGGAAGAGCTGAGGGGACCGATACGAACCGATACACACCGCTTGGGTTTGCGGTATTCGTCCACACTACGAATTTATCGTATAATCCATGGACATCTGCAATGGTATATCCTACTACAGTGGAATTAACTTTTAATAAACGCCGTGATCTGAAAAAAATCATATGTTGAATTGAAAACAAAGATGATTAAAACGAAAGTGCGATAAATATAAGCGATGACGAAAATATGGAGTTCGGATGTGAAATGGAATAGAGAAAGATACAACCCAATTGAACATATGAAGTTCGAAAAATGACATCAGAAAGTGGGAAATGCTAATACGGTAGGGGACGGCCACCATCACGACGGCGGTAAGCTCTATATCGTGCAATCCTCGCTGCAAACTGCTCGTCCCAACCGTCGACAATGCGATCGTGATGCCGTGTCCATGTGACGTAGACTGGAGGAAGAGGTGAACCAGGCAACAACCAAATCTGTGAATACAAGGTTAATATTGATGTCAGAAAAGAGAAACAAAACAGTAACAAATTAATGAATATGAAATACGAAACGTACCGGAACGAAATGGTTGCTGTTGCCGACTAAAGCTATTCCATCTAGCTCCTCATAGGCCGGTACTGACGGGCCACCGGTGGCGTACAGAGGTAGGCACAACATAGGCATCATCCGTGACAAAATCACCAAAGGACGCTGGTGAAGCGTGGCAAACACCTCGCCCATGATCGGAATCTCCATCCAATACGTAGCATCATGACACGTGCCGAAATAGTTGACCCTCATGATGAGCTCATCTAAGGCCGGATAGTAATGGTACCGATCTGAATGCACCTGCAACTCAACGGCCAGCTCTCGTCGAACTCGAAGCCATGCGTCTTGTCCCAAGTTCAGAAGACAAGCTAAAGACCTATACCCACAGTGACCATCACCTGCAACATTTGTGACGGCTCGTACGAAAGTAATCATGAATTCGTCGATGTTGCCAGTGCCCCAATTGAATTCTACTCGAGGTAGATTCTGTGGTGGAAGCGCCGTAGGTGCTGGTGTTGGAATGTCACCTACAATCTCCGGAGCTGGCTCCGACGCTGATCGACCTCGTCCACGTCCCCTTCCACGACTCCGTCCTCGTCCTCTGCCTACTCCTCGGCCTCTAGGAGGGTCGTCTATGGCAATGTCGTTGGACCCAGTGGCCTCCTCAGTACCTTCCACATCATCTGTTTCGTTTGATGCCGGTTGACCCCGACCTCGGCCTCGCCCTTGTGCGGATCCAGTGGTCGCATGTCTATCTGCCCGACGTTCAGCCCGAGCACGCTCACGTTCCCAAGGTAGAGGGTTCGTCTGACAGGGGTGGCGAGTCCTCGGTCTCCCGGGCGGTCTACGGTCCTCCGGGTCAGGGGTGGTCAACGGTGTATGGGAGGGACGATCCCCGTCGTTGAATGCCGACGCGATTCTCCAACGAGTATCCTCGTCCATAGCTCCGCTCTGGAACAAACTGATCATGCGCGACATGTCCACATCAGCTCTGCTGAGGGGAGTGTTATCCTAGACGTTGTCAACATGAGGCCTCTTGAAATCCAATTGCTTCCAAAAAATGTGTATCTGGGATGGTCTGATGGGTATCTGCGTGTCTCGACAAGCTTGCATGTCATGTGTGCATGGAAGACCGTAAACGTCCCTCCAGTATGCATCTCTGCATGGTTGCGAAGGTGGCTCGGCTTCCATCTTTGTGTAGATTTCGAACAACAGGTTGAAACATTCCTTCGACACAATATTCCGAATTCGATCGAAAATCCATAGGTCGTGGGAGTCTGTAGGCCAGGTGTTGTTCGCTCTCCCCAGTGTATTCTTCACCTCCCATATTTGATCCGCCATCATCAGATCGATTGTGTTTATCACGTGAGTGAAATCACCGACTGCAGAGTTTAAGGTCTTTTTCAACACAGAATGAGCTGCCTCAACCCTAAAAGATAAGTGAGACTCGCAGGTGAAGATCGTTATATGTAAACAAATTACGTGTATAATGAATTTTATAATGAAAACGTAGGCGCACCTGTTTGTCGTGGTCGTACCAAAATGCTGGATTGCGTCTGTCCATGCACGAACTATCTGCTCCGAGTAATCTCGTAACCACGTCGCCTCCAAATACAGCATAAGCCCTTCGATATGCCCCCACTCTGCATGCATACCCCTCCTTCTAGCGGCGAAAGTTTCAACCGATCTGGATTGGAACAGGCCAACACATGCGTTCTTGAAACGCCTAGCAACATCAAGATTCTTTGACTTCTGGAAAGCAGCTTCTTCGCATCGTCGGAGGACGTGCACTGTGCACAACATATGCCTGACGTTGAGAAGAACTTCTCGTAGCGCCACAATCAACCCCAACTCTCGATCAGTGACAATAACGTTAGGAAGATTACCTCGCATGAGGTAAACGAGCTGCCCCAACGCCCAAATGTACGTATCTGTGTTCTCGTGCAACATGAAGCAGAACCCGATGACGAAGTTCTTGTTTGTGCAAGTAAATCCAACGAACTCACACAAAGGGATCCCGTACCTGCACAATGAAATATTTGAGTTCGCATGCCGTGGTGGGAATGGGTAAAAGAATAAGTGTATATAGAAACTTACGCATTCGTCCGGTATGTACTATCGACGAGGACGACGTATGGAAACATGGCTAGAAGATGGCGAGCGTCTGTATGGGCGATGAATAGATCTTGAAGCCTGTTGGGATCGTCAGGGGATCTCCTCGTACAATAGTAGTAACCCTTATCCCGTAAAATGCGGAGTGCTTCCTGGGAGACTGTTCGATCTCCTCTCGCTTCAGCTTTAAACTTTGCTCTCGCATTGTACACTTGGCGCCGTGATGTGAAGTTCAGCTTCTGTCGTGCGTCAGCTGTCATCTTCAATGTAGCTAAAATCGATTTTGGTGGGGTACCAGCGACGGTAAGGGCCAACGTAGTGTCTCTTTCATCTGCATCCATCCGTCCGACGTACGGGTGACCGTCCAATGCACCGGGGAGTAGATGGTTGTGCTTGCCATGAATAACGTCCAGGCCCCATTCGCCCCGTTTGAACTCCACGCCAGACAATGCAAACGGACACCCCTCTATCTTCGAAACAGCTCTGCGCGTGTTCCCGCTTGCATCATCTCCGGCTACTCGCTGTCTCTTACGGGGAGTGTACTGGTCGTACTTCTCACATGCGAGCAATAGACTCCCACGCCTTGTAGGAGTGCTCCCCCAAGAACGCTTGATTGTCAAAACCATATTAAGCTTTAATGTTGTGCCACGACAGTGTTGTAGGAGATCGTCGCGATTGGTCCACGTCTGGGATGTAGCAAATTCGGGAGTGTAATCGCGGTACTCCTGGTTACGGGCCTGATCGTCCTGACCGTCTTCCGGCATCGGATCAGCCTGCTCCTCCAGTGGTAGCTGCCAGCATGCAAACAATGCATATATATTACGTGGTCCATTCATGGTTTCCGTCTGCTCTACTTCAGAACCTAATTTATTCCCCTACATAACCGGTACCTATATCTTGGTTTCCATTCCATATGATTCCAGTACCTATATTCTAGTTATTCCACTACCTATATTCTACCTACAACGACATTCCAAATGATAAACATTAATCACATACCGGAAGACGAGGGGGTGGTGAGTTATCGGCCATTGGCGTCGCGGTAGGTGCTTCCTCCCCCGGGCTTGAAGGTCGTCGACTGGTGTCGTCGTTAACCATATTAGAAAATGACCGTTGATGAGGTGTGAGGGGATTGGATGCATTCCAACGGAGAGCGGGTGACTTCTTATACAGTAACACCGCATGCCTATGCGGTGTTTCCAGATGACCGTTGGTGTTGAATTATTTGAATTTGTGGGCCCACCGCATAGGTGCACGGTGTAATGGACACCGTATAGGTCCGCGGTATATTACCGCATAGGTATACGGTGAACAACCGCATGGGCATACGGTATTGTATACCGCATGTCCATACGGTATACAATACCGCATGGACATCTGGTATTGTATACCGCATGTGCATACGGTATTGTATACCGTATGGACAAGCGGTGCCTGAAACCTATATAACCCGGAGTCTCTGGCCACTAACCACACACCTCAACATGTCGGACAACAGCGGGGAAAGCTCAAGCAACGACATAATACGTCAAGGCACGATGGAAGAGTTTGAGGCGGTTCTATACACTGGTAGTCCGCGGTCAAAGACGGTGGAGGCGATGATAAAGAGACTACGTGATGAAAATCGGTCGCTCCTGGTCGAAAACCAACAAGCCCGTTGGCGGATTGATATCCTGGAAAGTCAAGTTGCAGTTCTGGAAGAGGAAAAAAAAGCTCTTGTAAAGAAGCTAGATGAAGCTACTGTGCGTAACACTTGACTATTAGGGTCATTTGTATTTCGTTGCTTGTAATTTTATAAAATTCGTTTCGAATCATGATATTGAACGTTGGGTACGGAAATACTATTCAAATTTGAAAATAATCTGCAACGGTAACAAACCATCAAATCCACACAAACACATAACCTACGTAATCCGAAATCGAATAATCAACTACTCCACAAAAAACAATCCAAACTACTGCACACAAAAAATCCAAACTACCAACTACTACACAAATAGTCATCTACCCGCAAACAGAACAACCACATACATCATCCCAGATCGCACTGTCACGGTGGGGGAGGACCCCAAAATTGCTGATAGATGCGAGCCAGGTGTGCCGGAGTCAACTCAACTCCAAGTTGCATGAGTCGCTGAATCTCCAACCCAGCCGCATGATGGCGCTGCTCAATAATGGTCGGCGGGGGTGGCGACGGCGGGTGTGGCGGCGGCGTGGTGGGCGGCGGCGGGGGTCGCGACGGCGGGGGTGGCGGCGGTGGGATGATGGGCTGGTGTCGAGGAGTGTCAGGAAGTAGGTATGGATGACTATGGCGGTGAAACCACTCCAGATAGTCATCGGCCACGCCATATGGGTACTCTTCAGAGGTCCGTGGCAACTCCTCCATGGGGAAAAGATGATCGAATCTGTGCGCCCAGTGGTTGTCAGCTGGGTGGAACGACGCCTCCTTCTTGCACTTGGCGGACTTCGGTCTGAGCACTACGGTAGGCCTGATTGGATCAGCGGGAATGTGCTGAACCCGACCAAACTGTCGCAGCACACGGTCCGACATATACGGCTCCTCCTCGAACAACCACCGAATGGTGCCCCTATATCTCAAAAGACGCAGATCTCCATCAAAATCCAAGTGTCTACCAAATGGCATGAACTCGATCTGCAATGGAATAGAAATTGTTATTACGACTAAAATCTGGTATATAGTATGACAAATGTAAGTGCGGATATAAATTGTGTTCGTACCTCGTCGACTGTCATCTCATCCAGCCTCCGCCGCAGAACATCCAGTCGCTCGATGCGAGGCCTATCATCCCGGGTGACCGTACTGGAAAATGGTGTCGCCCCCAGGACGTACCTCACCCCGCGTCGCGGATCCCGAGCTAGCCTCCGATCGAGCGTCATGCCGGGCTTGAACACCGGAAAATGCAACCATATCCACACCTACAAAGGAACAATACTATCAGCAACATAGCCATTATAACCTGGTTACAGAACTTCTAAAATAAATAATCACAGAACGAATGTCTTACCTCCAATAGTTTTGTACAACCGTCCATGTCTTTGGCCAACTCCCGAGTCGCCTCGCCCAATCCCCGGTACAAGCACGATAAGACCCCTGCAGCTAGAGAAAGATGCAACACCTGCGCTGCATCCATAAACCTACGGATCACCTCCGGTCGCAATCTTCCGCCCGACTTGTCGATGAACAAGGTCGCAGTCGCAATCATCCCCAGCACAACACCCAAGATGCACTCCATATCATGCTCAAGTGGGGCGCCATCTCGAACCCGCTGTCGCATTGGTGCTATCTTCTGAAGGAGGAGCTGAACAGTAGGTCCTCCATGGGCCCATGCGCTCTGCCGCTCGTTCTGAGTCAAGCCGTAATACTCCCCAACTATTTCCCTCCAGGCGACAACATCATCCAAGTGAATACACTCCTCTCCGTCCAAACCAAGGCCAAGTATGAAGAGCACATCGTGCAGTGTGATGGTGATCTCTCCTCATGCGAAGTGAAAACTGTTCGTCTCGGGGTGCCAGTGCTCAACAAATGCCCCGATCAGAGTGTGATCCACATGATCCCACTCGAAATCTCTCAGGTCCCAGAACCCAATCTCCCGCACTGCGGGAAACCAGGACTCCCGTCCATCAACCTCCAACAACGCC
Source organism: Persicaria maculosa (assembly GCA_963922045.1). Taxonomy (NCBI): domain Eukaryota; kingdom Viridiplantae; phylum Streptophyta; class Magnoliopsida; order Caryophyllales; family Polygonaceae; genus Persicaria; species Persicaria maculosa. Next base: position 5,271,241 of record OY998254.1, on the reverse strand, counting down.
TCTACACGGCCCAGCGACTGCCCTCGTCTCTGCACACGCACACCCCTACGCAATGCTTCGTCCTCCCGTCTCCAAATAGCCTGTGCAATGTGGGTCTCGTAGTCTCTCAGAAGGGAAACGGTATGTGGCCCCCCTGGCCATTCGGGCAGAACAGCCCGAATGACCCCTGCACTACTCCCCTCACCATGCTGCCCAGTACCACCTGCCATACTGCTCTCTCCACGCTGTCTCCGCCTCCTCTGCACTACACGGACAGGGGGCTGTGCCGCCTGGTCTCCTCCCATATCCTGACGAACATCGTCGGATGGCCCATACATCGGATCATGTTGGATAACTCCCATATCCAGCGTCAAATGCCTCGAAAGTCCAGTTGACTCATGCCCCCCGGCAATCGGCACACCCTCCAAGTTCCTAGGTGTCGCTAATGGCGCCGCCTGCTGACTCCCAATGATCGGCTCAGACTCGGCAGTCCTCGGCGTCGACGATGGCACCGCATGCTGACTCCCAATGATCGGCTCAGGATCGGCGGTCCTCGGCGTCGACGATGGCGCCGCATGCTGACTCCCAGGCGTCCTCCCTACACCCGTAGAACCGACCGGGGTGAACGACGCAAAATCTATCTGCACAACGGCCCATGGCTCCTGGTCGCCACCTCGAGCATGACTCGTCCCAGCACCCACATCTCCGAGCAGAGGTGCCGTGTCGTCATACGAGTTCAATTGTTCGCTCGCAAACTGAGTCCCAAAGTAGTCCCGATAACTGTCAAGATAAGTCTGCACCTGCTTTACCACTCTCTCAGCTCCAGTCTGCAAGTGCTCACCCGTCTGACGTGCTCGGTCCCCTCGTAGGTACTCCTCCAGCATCTCAATACCCTGGTCGCCTTGACCAGACTCTCCGGTCGACTGCACCACTGGGTCATCCGTGTGGTCAGACATCAAGTGCAACTCAATCTGCACCAGACTCTGATATGTCTCTATAGATGACTGGGACGTGTGCCCTGTATCAGCTCCTACCGTCTCAGTATCCCTCTCCGGAGGATCCACTACATCCTCCAACGTCTGGGTCTCCCTGACGGCAGCCTCGGTATCATCATCTACCGCGTCGCTATCCGTCTCCATCGGAACTGATACACCCTCCAACGTCTGCCTCTCCCTAATGGCAGCTCTCCTAGCAGATTGTAATACTACCCTCTCTCCCAAATTTCTCGACAACACAGACTGTGTAATTTAAAATATATTTGTCAGAATCCTATCGCTCAATTACAATACTATATCGTATGACTGTCTAAATGTGACAACATTTTCGTAAGGTTTATTAATGATATCATCTTAATACTAACAATTCATAATAAAACATAAATATATACTTATTCGATTTCAATTTCCCTACACCTAGTATTTGTCAGAATCCTATGGCTCGAATACGATACTATATCGTATGACTGACTAAATGGTGCAAGATTTTCCAAAGGTTTCTAAATGATTTCAACCTCATACTATCAATTCCTAAGAAAACAGAAATATATACTTATTCGATATCAATTTCCCTACACCTAGTAACAATTTTAACATACCGTAGGGTGAGGCTGTGTCTCCAGCGGTGGCGGTACATCTGTCGTCCTCCGCCTCTGTATAGTGGGTTCCGGCTACATTATATATAACAATGAAATGTTAACACTATTTCCTTCAAATTAAAAAATAAAGCAAATTGATTATTATAAACATTAAATGTTACCTGTAACGGATGTCTCCGAAAAGGACCGACATCATCAGCTGCGGCTTTCCCACGATTGTCTTTCACCATCTTAAAACCCGGGTACAAAGTGGTGGTAGATATGGGGACGGGGAATGGACGGAACCAAAAGTCGGGCTCGGAAACAAAGGAATGGGAGAAGATTCGAGTCGGGCTCGGAAAGAAAGGAATCAGAGAAGATTCGATGTGTCGGAAAACTGGGCCCCCACGCCTATTTATAATGGGCCCCCAACGGTAACAAATCATACCGCATCTCCATGCGGTATGATTTTACCGTTGTGGCAACAGTAAAAATTATACCGCTTCTCCATGCGGTAAGTTTTTTACCGTTGCCACAACGGTAAAAAAAATACCGCATGGAGATGCGGTATTCTTTTACCCAAAATTCAAAACCATACCGCATACCCACGCGGTATGTTCGTACCCAAATTTTCCTTATTTTAAAAACCACCGCATACCCATGCGGTGGGTTTCGGATAGCTTCGACCCAACCGGATTATCGTATTACGGACTCCGTTTTAACCTAACTCACCGCACGTACATGCGGTGTTTTTATACAGTCAAACGACATACCGCATGTACATGCGGTAAATACATAGGATAGCGGTGTAAATAGTAAAAATTAGCGGTGTACATATCATACCCCAATTTAAATTTAGCTAATACATTTTAATTAAGGATCTATTTTTTCTAAAAGGAAAATATTATCCTATACCCTAAATAGAGAGGATAGTTTACATCATATTAGGATTTTAATTTTAACTATTTAGTAAAGTAAAGGAAGCAGTGTTCACTTGTTCAATATTGATATGCATAACTAGTTAAATTCGGTGAATTTCATGAATTACTAATTAATGCATAATATAAAAATGCATTTTTGATATAAATGTATATTGTTTTATGAAATATTATGATCTATGAACATATCATATAATTTAACATTTACAAAAATAACATACAATTTATATTTTAAAAAGGTGAACGCTTATATATGAGAAATTATATTTTGATGCATAATTAAACAATAAGAAATACTCCATCGATCACCTCAATTAACTTGTTATACAGTATTCGATCTTAAACTTGCTCAAACTTGTCTAACCATCTAGACTCGAGAGGAACATAGCCACCATCAAGATGGTTAGACAAGCTGGTGGCGTCGCTACAAGACTCACATGCGAAATAGGTAACCGTTTGCACCACAAGTCCAAAGAGAAAGAGTAAAGAACGCAACGCCAAGAAAAGACCTCCAAATCCGACCTTATAACTAACCACGAGAAATGATTCATCAAACACTACAAACTTCTCGATCAACAAATGGACGCAACCTAAAGACAAACCGACCTCAAGAAATATTGTAGCTGAGATTCCCATCTTGCTGAGGATCAATAACTTGCTCTTCGCGATTGCTTGGAACCCGTAGCTCTCTTCCAACACGGAAATGATACTTGCTAGTTGCGCTATCACACTAATGTAAACAAAACCAATCAAGTAAAATATGTAGATCGTCGATAGCATCACTTTTGTGATTCTCGTGTCAGTCTCTGAATTATAAAGAGAGAGAAATATGACTAGGGTTATGAAGGCAAGGAAGGCGTAAAGAACGAAAAGGGAAAAGTTGCATAGCAAGGTAATCACTAGCTTCTTCCAAACCTTCGGGGCAAAACTCATGATCATCAGATAAGTAGGTTGGTTGTGAGAGAAGACACAGGCAACAGTGTAGACGACAGTTGAGGTTGAGAAGAGGAAAAAGATGACGATGAAGGTGAAGTAAGTCACATCAATGACCCAATATTTAAGATACTCTACGGGTAATATATCAAAGACAACATCATAGGATACGATTACTAATTCATCGACATTACCAAACTCATCTGAGTCTGTCTTAGTGATCGAGAACTTTGAAATCATGTTATAGATATAGAAGACGACCAAGAGAGGGAGAATTAGTGTCAGAATGAGTTGGAGGAAGAGTTTCTTGCAAGAATAGATGATCTTGATTGATTCAACACACATTTGCAAGAAGCCTATGGATTGAAGTTCCTCTAGTGTTGGATTATCCATGATGGCTTCTAATTTTTTGGAGAAGTATTTGTGTCTTTTTTGTGACAAGATTTCTTAGATAATATGTATATAAGGAGTTAATTAGCTTATTCAATTCTGACCCAAAACCAAAGTAGTCAGCTTGCTAGAGTAGGTTAGTAGATAATATCTTATATACATTTTTGGCTGTATAAAACAATATACTAATTAATGATAGAATTAATTAAATTCGGTCTTAGCTATTTTAGGTTATTTTATACTCAAAAATCTTTTATTATTCATACCTTAAGATGGTAAACACTATATAAAATATTAATTTTATTTTTATACTTATTATTAATAAGTATAAAATTATTTTAAAAAATTTAATATTATTATATAATTTTTATTATAAAAAAACATACATAAATAATAAAATAATTATAGTATAAAAAAGAACGGAATATATAAGACCTCAAAAGGCAAAATATAAAATCTCAAAGGAAAAACAATACTCGTAAGTCGTAGTGGTTAACCTCGGGAGGTTCAATCATACAAACCCAAAAAAAACCATAATTTCAAACCATGGCTCTTGATTAGAAAATTGTAGTTTGAACCCACAATTTCTGGTTCTTTCTTCTTCTTCTTTTTAATTTCCATTTTTAAAATAAATATCTTATTAAAAAAAGACAAAGATAAACCAAACTAATTGAGATCATCGGTTGCATAAATATATATGTACCTCAATATACTACCTTTAATTGACTGATACACTTTCGAATTAAACAAGAAAAGCTTTATTTCTAAATCAAATAATTAAATATAACTATTAGATCAACTTGTCGTTGATGTACTTTCAAAACTCCCAAAGACTCTCCTAAATTCTACCCAGGTACGGGACCAACTAGGGATGGCAACGGGGCGGGGAGTACCCTCCCCGTCCCCGTCCCCGTTTGCAAAATGTCTCCCCGTCTCCGTCCCCGTCCCCGTTCGGGGATCAAAAATACTCCCCGTCCCCATCGGGAAATCCCCGTCCCCGCTTAATTTTCCCCGTTTGCATTCCCCGCGGGTTTTCCCGTCGGGTTCCCCATTTAAAACCCATGGTTTCCCCATTTAATAGAAAACTATAAGGTATTTTTAAAGTTATATAAAAAAATATAACATAAATATTACATATTTTTTTTAGTAGGAACATAAATATTACATATAATTGGGGATTTCATACTCCTTATCGGGGATCCCCGCAGGGGTCCCCAACGGGGACGGGACGGGGCGGGGATCGGGGTGGGGACTACTATCCCCGTCCCCATCCCCGTCCCCGCGCGGGGAATCACTTTGCCCCCCATCCCCGTCCCCATCGCGGGGATTCCCCGCGGGGAACGGGGAGTCCCCGCCCCATTGCCATCCCTAGGACCAAGGATAGGCTAGTCTATACTGCAGCCTACCCCAATTTTCTATAAATATAAATAACACAATGTGTTTTAAATTAAAATCTTCTTGGCTTGGTGGTTGAGCAATTAGCTACCCATTTAACCCAAGTTCTAATCCCATTGCCCACACTTTTTCCCCTTTTTTATTTGAATTGCATACCCAAAATCGAAATCTTGGTTTCGTCCCTGATTCTATTTGAATTTAGCTTACCCAAAATCGAAATCTTGGTTTCGTCCCTGATTCTACGTACCTCCGATTTTTTATGAAGAAAATATCTTGGTTTCGTCCCTGATTCTACCTCCTATTTTTTATGAAGATAATGAATCTTTTTATCAAATGATCAAGAAAAAATGGATTCGGATTGTGTATAATCCTACATAATCTCGGATGTTATGAGTTTTGGTACATAGACCAAATTATAAAATATTGCAAGAGCTTATTTGGGAATGTTTTGAAGCTAGAGATCAGATGACATAAACTTACGTTACGATCATAAAGCACATCTATGATGGCACTTTGACGAGTGTTTATACATTCAGATGAGACACCAATTACTTTCCAATGTAGTTAAGCTTACACCAAGGATCAACTCTAGCCCTTTTTATTCCCAATAGTGATGTCCGAATGTGGTCTCGATAGCTTTTCAAGGGAGAATTTCATGGTGTATGCATGCTTTTCACATGCGATATTGTTTTGATAGATGAGACGATAGAAGGGGCTAGCAACAAATTGGAACTATGTGGAGGGAGACATTGGAAGTCAAAGACTTTCGATTGAGTAGGACTAAGATGAAGTACAAGGAGTTCAAGATGGGAGGAATAATTTATTTTGCCAAGATACGATCGACAGCCCTCCCACATGGGTACGACAAGAACCGGTCCACGTCGTCCAATATAGGCACATGATCCACCCGCGGACTTGCCTCCGCAACTCCCCATGAAGGATTATTCCCTCCACGATAAGGAGGAAGGCGAGTTTGAATCTGCTGGAGTCACTCTTCTTTGACGTCTGAGCAACCTTGAACATGACGTCCAGATCATCGAGGGTTACATTGTCAGTCCCAAAGAATTCACATATTTCAGCCTTGTCAGCCACCTCCTCGATGTCACATCGGCGTCGTTTGCGGTTCATGCATGTCTGTCACCAAGGTGAATTCCTTGATAGAGAAGCGGAGAAAGTGGCCCTGGACCTGGTACCACATCTCACAGTTCTTCAGCGTCTTCGGCTACCGCTCTAGTAAGTAGTGCAAAAGTTATGTGGAGAACTACACATGGCAACCTAGCTTCACAATTCAACCCCCCCCCCCCCCCCCCCCCCCCCCCCCCCCCCCCTCCCCCCAAAGGGGGCTCTCCTTCAACATTTGTCAGTCCGTGTATGCTTAAGGAACGCCATATGTTGTCGGTATTCAGGTTTACCTTTCTGCTTGAGGGCGCCTACATCTTCCCTCCCTTTATTCTAACCATGTCGAAACTGTGTACCTGCAATGCAGTTGGACAAACCACACATCATACTATATTCCCAAACACCAACTTGCATAAATACCATGGCATAGGTAGCTAAATGCGTGACACCGTTACAAGTAGTTTCATTTTTCATGTCATTTATAGGTTTGTTCCTGTCATCTAATTCGTTTTCAACGTATCCCTCACACCACCTTTACTAGTAAATCGATTTTCCATTACAGTGCTTCAATTTTCTATGCCATTTTTATTGTTGCTTCCCACACCCAACCAATGCTTAGTTACACCATGAGTCATGACACACATGCCATTAACCATGCCAACCAACTGAAATTTCATGGCATCCAAAATTCCCCCATTCCACATTCATTTGTCTACCCCGATTTTCCATTCTCTTCAAACACATTAAAACCATCAGTTGCTTCATCTTTCCATCGCCTATTTTGGTTGCCATCAACCTTTGCACATCAAAATAGGAATAAGTTTGCCAATCAAATCCCCAAAACCTTCCCCACCTCGAATAAGTTAGGGTTTCACCAAATTTTAAACCCCATTTGTCCCCAATCAACCGAAATTTCTACAATGGGACAATCTACACAGATCCCCGAAGGAAGAGAGAGTGAGTGCTTACAGCTTACTTGATGCTCTCTCTCGCCCTAAACCAAGTAGCAGCATGGATATCTTCTTCCCTCTCTCTTTTTCAACTTCATATATCTTTTTTCCTTGGATTCAAATGCCTCGTTAAATATCTCTCATCGGTACAGTTTACTTGAAAGGGGCAGTTAAGTTAGCCTGACATTAGAACTTTTCTATTTTAAGATAGTATATAAATATAGATATAGATGGATTATTAATCTCATGGATGGGAAATATATATAATGACTATAGTTTTTCTTGATCTTCAACTTAACACTTCAAAAGGAAAAAAATAATAATATTTTGCTACACGATACAAATTAATAGATAGTATTAAAGAATATCAAAAGCTATTTTTTACAACAGGCAAAAGAAATAAGAAATTTACATTCTAGTACACAACTCTGGGGGAAAAAAATCATCTAACTTGTTGAAATAGTCGATCTTAACCTTGCTCGATTTCTACAACTATGGACTCGAGAGGAAAATAGCTACCAAGATAAACATTAACATACTTAGACAATGAGGAGCTATTGATGGAAGAATTGCTCGTGAAATAGACAACGGTTTGCACTACGAGTCCGAAAAGAAAGAGTAAAGTACGCAACACTAAGATAAAGCCTCCAAATCCGACCATCCGAAACGTACCAAATGATTCCTCCAGCACCACATACTTCTCGAAAATGAGATGGATGCATCCCAAGCAAAGGTTGATCTCAAGAAATATCGCGGCTGAGAAGCCCATCTTGCCCTTGATCAACGTCCTACTTGTCGCAATTGCTTGAAACCCGTAACTCTTTTCCAACACGCAAACCACGCTTGCCAGTTGCCATATCACGCTAATGTAAACAAAACCAACAAAGTACAATATGTAGATTGTTGATAGAAAAGCCCTTGAGAGTAATGTGTCGCTCTCCGGAGAAAGAGAGAGAGCTACAAATAGGGTTAGCAACGCAAAAATGTTGTAGAGATTGAAAAGGGCAAAATTGCATAGCAATGTGATCATGAGCTTGTTCCAAACCTTGATGGTGTAACTCATGACTCTCTCGTAAGTCGGTTTCTTGTGGGAGTAGATGCAAGCAACAGTGTAGACGACAGTTGAGGTGGAGAGAAGAGAGAGGACAATGAGGAAGGTGGAGTAGGTTGCCTCGATGACCCAATAGTTGATGTACTCCACAGACAACGCATCAGAAATCTCATCAAAAGACACAATTGCATCCCTCGTTATACCAAGCTCTTTCAGATCAAGAAGGATCTTTGTGATGCGGAGCGCCGAGATCTCACTATGGGATAAGTAGATGACCGAGAGAGGAAGGATCAGGGTTAAGGTGATTTGGAGGAAGATTTTCTTATAAGAAGAGATGATGTTGATTGATTCAGCGCACATGCCCAAGAAGCCGAGGAATTCGAGATCCTCTTGTGGTTGATCCATGGCTTCTTTTTTGACAAGGGATTTGGTGAATTGGGATTTCTTAGAAGATCATGTAGATTGAATTGAATGAATCAAGTGTGTGTGTGTGTGGAATATAATAGCAAATGTGCATAGATAGATATCACCCGGCTAGAAACTTGGAGACATATGAGAAAAGTAATTAGCTAGTGGAGGGTTACGACATGATTTATACTGTATAGTTTTAGAATAAACAAATAATTGAATTCAAAAAGAAGTGTGTTAGAAACGTACCCAAATCAAGTTCCATGGATATAATATTTTACAAGATAGAATAATCGAAACAAGGGCATTGTTTTATGGGATAGTGCCCCCTGTTTTGTTGTTCTTTTTTTTTTAACACCAATTTATTCTTTTTGTATTTGATCACTATAAAAAAAATTACATAAAACCACCTTATATTATACACATTGGCGGACCTTGGGAGCTCGGGGTGGCGTCAATCCCCCTGGCTCAGAAGAAAACCATAGAAACAAAAATAGATTTTTTTTGGTAATATTTGCTAATTTTAGAGATAAATGAGTGTAAAACGAGGAAAAAATCACGAAGATAGTTTAGCTTATTTAGTACAGATGGTAGTTTTTGTAACATTGGGGTTCCGAGGTTATCGACTAATCCTCCATGGGTCCGAGCCTAAGTTGGTAAAGAGGGTAGTTATTACCTTCAACTCATGAGCCAAACCTCTTTAACTTCACTTTTTTCATAATTTTTTTTCTTATAGTATTTTTCCTACTAAAAATGCATTTAAACAAAATAGTTTTTTCTACATATACATATAAAAAAATCTCATTTTTGATAATTTTTATTTTTTCTACTAAAAATTACTATTTAAATAACAAATTTAAGAATTTTTTAATGTATTTTTAAAAATATATATATGTAAAAAAAATTGCCTATTTTTCTCATCAACAAATTTAATTACTCCATTATTTTACCTCATTTTATGTGAACGTTTGCTTGTACAAATAAATATCTTGTAAAAATCAAGGAAAACAATAATGTAACCAAATAATCACATAAATCGAGTTAAATTAAAATAGTTGCATTATATTTAATACATCGTGGAATCCAAACACACCCTGAAATTAAAACACCTTAAAAATTATATTAACCAAACACCACCTTATATATTTGCATTATAAACATAATACAACTGGAATACAAACACACCCCTATTCTCAAATCTCAATCCTCACAAATCCGTTAAGCTTTAGGGTTGTTTGGATAACCATATATTATACTTATATATAATATTATATTATAATCTGTATTATAATGTAATATTATGCTTTATAAATCATACAAGTAATAAATAATTAATTATCTAAGCAAACTCAGTATTAAACGTAGGACATGTAGACTAAATCTCAAACTCTCAGAAAAATATATCACCAGTTTGGCCCATCCGCCTAGCACATAGCACAGCAGGTTTATCTGGCTCCCAAGATTCTTCACGTCATTAACAAATGCTATATATTTTTATTTACCCAAAAAAAAATAGATTTATTTTAAATATATAATTTGCAGAAAACACTCCCAGTTATCAGCCAAATTCCAACCACAACCAGGGTCACATTCGTCTAGGGTTGCCATTAATTCAGAGATCATGATCTGAGAAAATTCCCAAATAGAGCAAACAAAACACAATACATTACAAATGGGTCTCTAATTTTATCCCTTTCCCCACCTCCACTGCCATTTTACAATACACAATTTGAAGGATCAAATTCAACAAAGGGAGATGTGAAGAGCTTCACCACTTCCAGAAAACATTTGAGCCACACTTGAATTTGTCCTTGCCTTCACACTCTAACTCAATATCCTCTGAGATAAATGGCACTTTCTGCACAAACCCAAACAAACAAACCAATTAAGTTTCCTATTAGTAACCCGAAGTATCGGTTTTTTCGTTAACTATGTCAGCATATTCATAGCTGGTATTACCTTTTGCTTGGCAAGATCTTGGCATCCGGTGAAGTTCTCGGGGAACTTGCAGGTTCCGAATTGAACCGTGTATGCTCTAGCGAAGTTGGCTCCGCTCGTAGCTAGCCTCTTCTTGTCATTCAGTTCCTATATACCAAGCAATCGTAGGCAGGACGGAGAAAAACTTAGCCACTGATCTTTGATGTCAGCAGTTATAAACCCGGCATTTGCAAAAATCTACTAACTTTGTCGCCCTTAACGAAAATCGTGACAATTAAAGGCATTAATAACCGTGAGATTATCACCATATGATGTTAAAAACTACCTTGTTGGCCTTGCTCTTCTCGAGGTAATCTTCGATGACCCCAGCATTCGCACGGGGCGAGGAGCCGGCGGTTGCAGCGAGGATAGCGGCTAGGCCCATGAGAGCAGCCCTCCTTCCCTGGCTTCCCTTGTTTCCTTCCTCGACACTCTGCATCTGAGCCTTGATCATGGGCAGACGGGGAGACGAGGACCCGAAAGTGGGCAATGAGGCTACTTTGGTGCTGAGCTCCGATACTCCAGTCACACCCGAGAGGGCGTAACTGCAGGCGAGGACGTTGGAGTTCATGGCTGCCATGGAATCTTGTTCTGGCAATGAGGTGAGTGATGAAAATGCTGGTTCTTGGAGTGTTTTTGATGGGGTTGGAAATGAGGGTCTTTGGGAGTATTTGATCTGTTTTTGGTGGGTGTGATTTGGGGATGATGCGTAATTGAGGATTGTGGTTGGAGTGTGGATAAGGTGAGATTGCCTTGATCTTATTGGCAAATATAATTTTGCTAGTTCTCTTGCTGTATATTCTTGTGGCCAATTGAAGCTTTTGTGGGGCCCAGAAAAAGGGACCCACGATTGTGGAATTGTGGGGTCAGGAAGGTTATAAGGATAATGCTTAAGCATCTTCCCCATCTATTATAGCAGCTCAACTGGTGATTCATTCACCAACTAATTTGAAATATTTGGTCAGTAAATCAGCCACAAATCGAATTCTAAAGGCCGACGATTTCATTTCAGGCTTTGTACATATGACATGAGGGCTCGGCAAATCAGCCACAAATCGAATACTAAAGGCCGACAACCAAAGGCTGGAAATAACATTACAGTCGGCGAACTATTGTTATGCTGTTTGGTGGAAGACGGAACTGTTATCCGACCCTAAAGGGTCTATTCTCCTTTGGCATGCTGCCTCCTGCCGAAGAGAACGAACCCAAAGGATGCAATCATTCCAAGGAGATACCCGGCAATGCCCCCGTATGTCACAGAAATAGGCCATTCCTGCAAAGGAGCGGGTTTAAGAAGAATTAAGGCGAGCAACGAAAAACAAGATGAAGGGGATTCATCAACAGAACAGGATCATGATTTCCAATAAACCATAGTCAAACCACAGGTTAAAGAGCTCTCTTGTAATGGAAAGAACAAGAAGCATGTAAAAAGCTCCAGAAAAATATTTTCTACTGATCAAGCATGGAGAAATGGGGATATCCTATATTTTTCCATTTTTTAGAGAAGAATAGACATACATCGAAGAGGCAGAGGCTTAGGCCACATAGTACATACATCAAGCATGCACCTGATATGATTAATTATCTCTGATAGGATGATATATGTTATATCTTCAATGATTTAAGTATCTTACTATAATCCATATTCATCCACAATAAACATATGGGAGTTGTTTGTCATAACAAGCTATATGACTTTCCAAATGGTGGAGGAGATGAATACCTGCCAGGACCTTTCCCAATCTAGAGGCATAGGCCATGCACCAAACCATGACCCAATAACAGCCCCATGTGCTGGAAGGCAAAGCAAATACTCGGTAGAGTCGACTGGCCTGAAATTTGAGGATGTCAAATGTTATTTGCAGCACAAAGATGAAAGATGTGACAGGTGAATTTGATAGGAGAGCCTAACTCTTCGGTAGAAGTATGCAGATTTCAAGCCAAGGATTTGTGAGTTGTATTCAGGTTTTTTTGGTTAATAAAATTCTGCGAATAGGATTTTTAAACCATTTATTAATCAAGAAGCATAACATGATAACAATACACACCTAAAAGCTACTAGTAAGTTTTCAAGAAGCTTGAATCATGACTAGGCATGCAAAGCTTCTCCTAAGCCTCTCATGATTAACAAGGGCTTGGCCAGAGTATACATGAAAAGGAAAGCAGGCTCTTCAAACATACTCCAAAGAACAAGTTCATCACGCCTAAAAGCATTTCAGCAAAATAAGTTGCAAAAAATGCAAGAACATAGTCATACATATACGAACACTTGCCTGGTAGCTGCAAATAATCGTTGCCAGTCTGCCCAAGATGAACCAAGTACACAGGCAGCAGGAGTAACCTGTAGGAGAGCACATGCCTTAGTCACTTGGCCGGTATATATATGAAGAGAGCGGAGAACCAAATAACTCTTCAAGGTAACATTAAAAGAAGAGAAAATGGTTTTAAAGTATAAAAAGGATAAGTAGATAAACAGATACTCACTGTGAACAGTGACATCAAAAGGGACCAATGTATCGTAGCAAGTAAATACCTGATCCAGTGAAAGGGGTTTTGATTAGTTCCAGATCCTACAACAACTTTTAATCAGATCAGCAGAGGACAAATAAGAGATGAGAATAATAGATATGCAGCAATATGATATCAATTATTCCCCATAATTCTATACAGATTTCAACAGTCGAGGCAGAAACTCTGCATTCAAAAATCATTGTATATACTGAAGACTGGAGTGCAAAACTGAATTTTCAGACACCTCAACTGTGACATCTGCTTTCGTGATAATCATAACAAGAATATACCTAGCTGTAGACATACTTAGTATTTACAGGTGCCCCTAAAGTAATAGCTCCAAATGCCATGACCAAACCCCCTGCGGAAATATTAAAGTCTGGTTAATAACCACATAGGAATCCTATATGTTATTTATAAAATTTAGTAAAAAGGTGGGGAAATTAGTGAAAAAAAAGACTGAAACAGAAAGCAAAGAAAAAACATAAGATTAAAATCTCCCAAGGATTCTTCTGGTCTATTTAGAGACTTGCATGCCTGATCTGTTTAGAGACTTGCATGACATCTGCTTTCGTGATGGAATCATGGGCATAGACAATGTCTGGCCCTTTAGCTCATACACATTTGTGAATTACTATTCCTTACTAAAAACTAAATGTGCCTGAAAAAGACATTCTTGGCACATGAAACACTAAGCCACCAACATTTGGAACATGCGTGATAATCATACTCACGAATTTGTGTGTCCACTCTTTATCATCATAAAGAGTTGACAACTTTTACACCTCGTTACTCACTAGTAGCACCTGGCCATCCAAAACAACTTTTCCAGCATGATTCCTTTTCTATCTTGTATAGTAAAGGTTCAACAACCAACTCTTGCCTTTGGCCCTTTGTATCTAAAAGAACCCATAGAAGGCCTTACATTCAAATTAGAAATGCAACTACTCCCTTGCTTTCAATCTCATAGTCCTACCGTCCATTTTACAATGTCCTAAAAAAAATAATGTCAGGTTGGCAAATGTTGGAGCAACAGCCCTTTTGAAGGACTTCATCCAACGTGATCAACTCAATATCAGAAGGAATTGTTAAAGCTCTAAACTTGATATGTCACTTGTTTAAACTTCACAAATAAACCTCGCATTGTCAAGCTCTGATCAGTGAGTGCATCTTGATATATCAGCATCAGTATGATAAGACAATGATATATGCACGATATTTACCATAATCACATGAGTTGTAGATGGACTCATGGGCATAGGCAATGCCTTAACTCATTTGCATTTGTGGATTACTATTTCTTACCGAAAACAAAGCCCCTCAAATGACATTCTTGATATAGATGAAACACTAATCCATGTACATTTAGATCCCATGTAATAAATATATGGTTCATACTCACGAATTAGTGTGTTCAATCTTTATTATAACAAGTAAGAACATACACTTGAGCCTTGGTACTAACTTGTAGCACCTCTCCGTCCAAAAACACTTTAAAGGCACGTTTTCTTTTCTATCTTGAAAAGTAATGGTTCAACAATTGTCTTCTTATCTAAAATAACTCATAGAAGGCCTCACATTCCAATTAGAATGAAAAGACTCCCTTGGTTTCATTTTCATAGTCCCACTGTCCATTTTATAATGTCTCCTCAAAAAACAACATTCAATTCAACAAATATTGGAGCAACTGCCCTTTTGTAGGACTTCATCCAACGTGACCAACTCAAGATCAGAAGGAATTTTTAAAGCTCTAAACTTGATATGCCACTGTGTTTAAACTTCACAAATAAATCTAGCATTGTGAAGCTCTGATCAGTGAATTCACCTTGATGTATTGTCAATTCATCATAATTCATAAGCACACATGACAATTGACAAGACAACGATATATGCACGATATTTCCAGTAGAACGATATATGCACGATATTTCTAGTAGATACGAGTTGTAGATTGACTCGAGGAAATAGACAATGCCTTATCATATGTATTTGGGGATTGCTATTTCTTACCGAAAACAAAGTACCTCCAAAAGATGTTCTTGGTAGATGAAACACTAGTCCACATACATTTACGTCCTTTGTGATTATCATGAACACTATATTGTGCATCCACTCTTTATTGACATAAGTGCTTGAGCCTTGTTATTCGCTTGTAGCACCTCTCCCTATAAAACCCCTTTCATATCGTGTATAGTAAGGTTCCAACAAAACTCTTACCTATGAAAGTACCCCTAGAAGGCCTCACAAGCCAATTAGAAAATACAAATGCTCCCTTGTATTCATTTTCATTAAAGCAGGTTTATAGCATTGATTGTTTTTGGATTTTTTTTTTCTCCGAATCCAATTGCAAATCAAAAAATACCTTGTCCTTTTGGACTTCACCAAGTCAAGACTCAAAACATCCAATCATATACAAGGATACAAAATATGAGCTGGAGAAAGAAATACCTACCAACGGGAAGCCCCAACAATCCACGACCAACAGCTTTCAAGTACTGCAAAAACGCATGATAACATTTCAATAGAACATATTAGGAACTTTTAGAAAACTGAAACCACGGCAAATGAGGCATACCGAACATTTTGATGGATTTTTCCGGAGAAAACTGAAAAGCAGGATCACAATCGGGCATTCAATGACCTAAAAGAAACACAAATTGCAGGCCTTGAATACTGGGAAAACAAATTCAGCAGTAAATCTATCAGTTATTGCAATTAAAACGGATGATAACAGAATACGAGAGACGATACCAGGATAGAAAGAAGAGTTTGCGCAGGATCTGAGATGAGATGGACAGAGTATAAGTTATGTGCGAACCAAAAACCAGCGGCCAACCCTAGCCCGCACGCGGAATGCAAAGAGAGGGCTGTCAATGGCGACAAAGCAAAAGAAGTGTCTCCTCCAACTGTAGATTTGGTCGATTTCTTCTTCGTCATGCTCTCAATCTCTCTATTAACAATTCGTACCTCTCGTCAGCTCCTCAATCGCTAGATGCAACTGCACTGTAGAATCGGAGAATGTGAGATTTGGATTTGGTGAAGAATCGAATGAGCGGATCGATGGAGGTGGGAAGGCTGAAAGAGGATGCGTTTCCTGGAGCTGAGAGGGTGATCTGATTGGGAAAGGGCGCGGCTAGGTCTTCTCCTTTTCACGGATCGAGCCATGGACTTGTAAAAATCTAAGATTACAGTACTCCGTATAATCTAATTTAAGATTTAAGGTTAGTCTACAAATTTTTTACTTGTAAAAATTTAGGGCTTATTTGGCAGCCGTGTTTAGGAACGGTGGATAAAGTGTTTTGCAAAACGCTTTGCATTCTTCGGTTTAGGAATTGAATTAGCGTTTTCAAAACACTTAATACTTCGGGTGTGTTTGGCAAAATGGTAGCTGTTGGAGGAGCTGAAGCTGTTGGGTAGCTGAAGCTGTTGGATTATTTGAGTTAAATATATGTTAATAAGCTAGTACAGTGTTTGGTAAACCTAGCTGTTAGGGTAGCTGTTAAAAACTTGTGAATAAAAAACCAATAGCTCCGAAAAGCTTTGGTGAATAGCTGTTGAAAAGCTTAGATTTCAAAAGCTTTCAAAAGCTAATTAAACTAAAATCTTATATTTATTTCATTTAAGACTATAGAATATCAAAACCAAAAGCTCCGAAAAGCTACTTGCTTTTGCCAAACATACCCTTCATCTCTTATAAACTTGGGGAGAGTTTCAAGAAATCGGAGGAGCGTTTGATATTAGAAAATATAGAATTGTCCTTCTCCTCTTTTCAGTTTCTTGCCTTCTTCATTGTCTCAATTTCCATCTATACTTGCTCCTTCCATCAGAGTCTCAGGATGAACTTTGTTCTCACGGTGAGGTTTGCAAGTGCTGCAACTTGCAATTGATTCAATCTCTTAATTCGCTTTTGAAAATCACTAATGTTCACTTGCTTTTGTTGGCAGCATGTTCCATTTTGTCTTCTCCACAAAACTCTTTCACTTTCATGATCTTCAAGTAAGAGATCGGTATCTATTGAATTGGGGGAAACCATGAGTTTTAAACGAGAAAGTCGATGGGAAAACCCACTGGGAATGTAAATGGGAAATATTAATAAGGGACGGGGATTCCCCAACGGAGATTGGGACCCGACGGGCTAAAGGGATGGGGTCATTTTTTATCCCCGAACAAGGAGGGGGAGGGGGACTTTTTGTAAACAGGGCTGAGGAGGGTACTCCTTGCCTCGAACTCACCCCATTGACATCCCTAAGTAACCGTCCATTTGCTTATATTCTAATTTATTAAAAGCCATCTTATCTTCCTATAGCTCTTTATCTCGATCATTTATGTACTCTCAAGAGATCTCCAAGAACCTTTTTGTGTCCTTTAATGTTGAATGCTCGGTCATCATCGAGTTCTATTTACATGGAGGCACGCTTACCATATATACCACTTGGATGCTTTTGGCGCCAGGAGGATGAATGGAGAAATTGATCAACATTCCTTCGCTTGTTAGAGTCTCGAGGTCAGAGCTTGATGTTGACCCCAAAGTGGATGATTCTTGGATTTGGAAGAGTATCCTAGACATCAGAAATGTCTTGAAAAATGCTATTTCTGATGATGGCCAGTCCCCCGTATCCCTTGAGCCAGTGTTGAATGCGCAAGGAGGGTTCTCTTGTTCAAAAGTCTATGAGCTGCTAAGGGTTAAGGGAGACGCTAGTGAGTGGGGTGGATTGCTATGGAAGAATATTCAGTGCAAGAAATGGGCTTTCATTGTGTGGCTGGCTGCAAAGAATCGGCTCCAAACGGGAAATAGGGTGAAGCATTGGAAAGGAGCCGAATCTGCTCTATGTGCTCTTTGCCGAAATGAGGAGGAAAGTGTTGCCCATCTTTGGTTTAGTTGCCCAGCGGTTCAGGAAGTCCTCGAGCGGGTGATGAGTTGGGTTGGAGTTGGTTGCAGGTTCAGCACTCTTGTTGAGTGGCTGCATTGGTTCGCTGAGGAGCCTATCTCGAAGCATAAGTCTCTGGTGTTTCAAGCCAAGCTGTTAGTTCTAGAAGCTTTAGTTTATTTTACTTGGATGGCTAGGAACAAAGTAATTTTTGGTGATGAAAGGTTTGTCCCGCATGTATATGCTAGTCTTATTATAGATAGATGTAAGACCCGTATCTCCGTGAAGTGGAAGTGCAAGTCGCTCACGGATTATACGTGGAAGCAGCACCTGGTGGGTAGATAGTTCACGAGTTATTGAGCAGCTCGTGTCTTTGGAGGTAGTAGGTCTTTTGAGTCGTTAGCTGTTTTTGAAGGGTATAGAGGGCCTTTTGGGTATACGGTGCCCTTTTACATGAGTCTCTTTGTTTGGGCTCATACTTTTGTAACTATGGTGATTATCACCTTATCTCTATATTTACCTTTTCAGGTCAGAGCTTGATGTATATGCATAAGATGCATTCATCTTTGTTCCGTTTCAGCTACCTTCAGAGGTTGCACTACACTTAGCCATTTTTGTTCATTTCGAAGCAAATGTCGTGCATATTCATTCTTGAACTCCCCGTTGTCCTTATTCTCCTCTACGTATAGATGACGAGCATAGCTGATGACATCATCTTCGAATTGGCAATTTGTTTTTGCCTTTTGTGCATTAATGTAACAACCTACAAATTTAGCAACAAATGCATCAAGTCTTTGATAGTTTGACTTCCATTGTTGCTCATCCCGAGGAACTATGTCAGAATTTTTTGTCATGGTTTAGTTTACAATACATGCATCCTTGCTTGTATTCAATCATGCACTTATGAGCAATTGATTTTCCTCTTCACTCCATTTAGCTTTGTCATCCTTGTTGTGGACATGAGCCTCATCAGTCTCTTCCGCTTCAACCTCGTCCTCGTCCACCACAACGGGTTGTTGAGGAGGGTTTGGATGAACATTTAGGTAAGGATGATATGCTTGATGTGGATAATATGTTTGAGGTCGATAAACAATTTTGGTTTGGGTGCACATTTAAGTCATGATAATACGATTGGAGTGGACAATATGGAATTGCATTTGAATCCATTGCAAACGAAAACTCTTGCCTAAATTTCGTAGCGCAAGAAAAGAAGAAATAAGTGCAAGTGATAAGCTTTGACATGCACATTTTATATTGGCAAAAGCTTTGCCGATCATTGCTCCCAATCAATGTTTTAACCATTAAAAGATTCTTAATGCCCAATCAATTAATGTTTTATCTACAACCCGAAGCTTCATTTGTTTCTTTCAACATGTAAACACATACTTCTTTGTCAGTTTAACCCAAACCCCATAATCTGAAAGATTCCTATTGACCATTATATTAATGTTTTACCCAAAATCAAAAGATTTATTTATCCTTATCAACATATTATAAACACATACCTATCCGCTAGCTTTAGTTGACATAAAACTGAAAACATAAGTGATGAATCCCGATCAGGTGCATGAATTTTCAGGTTGTACTTTTTTTTTGATACAAGGTAAGAATTTAGGTGGTGTCAGACCTTGCTGATCCACCACCCAATAGCGTCATTTCGGACGAGAGTAAGAAACTTTGGATGAGAAACAATTGACCTCTGAACCCGCCTCAGTCTGAGATGAGCAGCCTTGTCCGCCATTTGGTTAATCTCTCGGAAAACATGAGTGACAGAAAAAGACTCGAAGGCGTGGAGCAAAATAGAGCATCGGCGATCACCATTTCATGTTGTACTTTTAACACTGATTACGTTAATTGTCATGCCAAACATACCCTAACAAAGTTACAATTTACCGTACGATAATCCAAAAGAACGGGGGATTTCACTTATCGCGCTTTCTGCTTTCGCTACGGCCTCTTCCCTCTCACTCAAAGCACCGAATTGGAGCCCAAAAGCAATTCCATCGGCAACTCCACTCCATCCAAACTCCACTCTCGCAAGCTTCCTGCATCTCGAGCCTCCCTCACCTCCGTTCACCTGCAGATTTCGCCGCCCGGACCTCCATGGCTTCGCCTACCATGTCTTCGGCGGTATTCCCTCTCCCTCGCTCCCTTCCCGCTTCAATTTCTGTTTTTATTGTTGTTTTCTTTAATTTGATTTCGGGAGGAATTTCAGGAAGAAGACGATGAATCTCAGTTCAAACGCCTTCAGGAAGCGGTGCAATCTCATCCAGACGACCCTTCCAGCCAATTCAACCTCGTAAGTATCCTTCTCTGGCTTGAATTGTTAATTTGTGGATTTCAGAGGATTTTAGGTTTTAGGTTTCTGAATTTCTTTTTGCTTTGGATTGTGCGAATTCGGCGCTTTGGTGGTGTAGGGATTATTCTTGTGGAACAGGGAAGGGCTTGAATGTAGAGCGACAGCCGCCGAGCATTTCATGCTGGCTGCGAAATTGAACCCTCGGAATGGGGAGGCTTTTAGGTATCTTGGTGATTACTATAGGGGATTGGATTTGCCAAGAGCTCTCAAGTGCTACCAACGAGCGGTCTCTCTCAATCCTGATGATTCTCACTCTGGGGTTCGTTTCTCTTTCTGTCTACTTGTTCCTTGGTGTTCAATTCATACTAGTTGCTGGTTGTGCTGCATTTGATACCCTGCACGAATTCCAATAATAGGAAACACTGTGTGATTTGCTTGACATGGAAGGGAAGGAGAGTTTAGAGGTGGCCGTATGCCGCGAGGCTTCATCCAACTCATCTCGGGCCTTTTGGGCACTCCGTAGATTGGGATATCTCCTGGTAGGTTTTTTTTTTTACAATGTGTGTTTCAGATAAGACCTAGTGGAGACGTATTTTATTTATTATTGCATATGTATTAGAACTTAAGAGATCTGTTTTACATGATTAGGTTCATCAAAAGAAGTGGCATGAGGCTGTTCCTAATCTTCAAAATGCAATCCGTGGTTATCCGACAAGTGCTGATCTCTGGGAAGTGCGTCATCTTATCTGAAAATATGTATTTTTTCATGCCTTTTGTTGTAAGCTCTTGTCTGATTCAAGCTACTTACTCTTTCATATGTAGGCTCTAGGTCTAGCCTATCAAAGACTTGGAATGTATACTGCTGCAAGCAAGGTATTTCCATCGCTTCTTACTTCTTGCTCCTTAATGTGCTTATGCACAATTCTACTCCCTCGGTGCTGTTCGTAATTATCATCTTCGTTGTCATCGTTGGGGTTGATCTCCTGACTTCTTGAGCAGGTAGGTGTTTGTCTGTGTTATGCAATAAGTTTCTCTATACTATTCTTTAGTTGAAACAAATTGTTCTTCTATTCTCTTGCTAGTCATATGCGCGAGCGTTGGATTTGGAGGATTCAAAGGTCTTTGCAATGGTTGAGAGTGGAAACATTTTCTTAGTGCTTGGTTCCTTTAGAAAGGTCTGTATTATATACAACATTGATCTATGTGCAAGCTCAAAATTTGGGGGCAGTTATGTGATTATGTGATCACTGTGATTTTTTTCATTAATTTAATATGAATGATCTGAATTTATATCTGACTTGTCTTTAGGAGGAACGAACTTGCACTTTGACAATGCACTTTGACTAACATTTCTTGTTTCAAAGGACTTCTAAAAGTTATAATTCATGACTTGCTTTTATTTAGGAATTTTGTGAACAAATATTTCCATAAAGCCTATTAAATGAATTTTTACTCAAATTTGAAAGGATACAGGCCCGAGCTAAATAAACCTTGTGAACCCATTATTTGGAAAGTTTTGGGTAAGTGAATACAAATTGCATTCTTTCTGGTTAGAAAATGAAGTCAATTAAGAGAAAACAGGAACAAGGAGATACCTTTGCTTGATTGGTAAACGTGTTTCCCGTGAGATTAATTTCTTCAGTATTCCATTTGACTAAGCTGAAACATCACTGTACTCTGTTTTAGCATATACTCTGTGATTATATAATCAGCTATATGGTAGATGAAGTATTACCAAGTAAAAACTAGAAAGTGCAGTGTTTGAAAAACTTCTTAATATGAGCCATTGTCTGAAAAACTAATTGTATGCATACAATGATTTTGATGTTATATAGCCAGCTAAGGTATAATTATATATGCAGGGAATAGAACAATTTCGCCAGGCTTTAAAAGTCCATCCTCATAGTATATCAGCACAATACGGACTTGCTTCAGGACTGCTTGCTTTATCTAAAGAATGCATAAATACAGGTGCATTTACATGGGCAGCATCATTATTAGAGGTTGTGGAGATTCTCACATGTTTCTACAATTCACACTATTTTCTCTATCCTGTAAAAAGGGCATGGTATAATATGTCTTCACGTCACAGGAGGCAGCTGAAGTTGCCAACTTCAGCACTAGCTTAGCTGGGAATCTGGCTTCCATCTGGAAGTTACATGGGGATATTCAGGTCTAATGTTTTGCCTGTTTTTCTTCTTTACATCCCCATTTAATTATATATATGATTTCATCAAAGATTAAATCTATGATTTATAAGGCTGAAATGATAAAGGAAAAACTAATCTTGTTTTGTATATTGTAAATGAAAATTCCTCATTCCATTTCACCCATTGTCTAGGAATTTACTCTTGCACTTTCAAATTTGACCAATAAATGGAGAATTTATGTTGCCTTTTATAGCTGAGCTATGCTAAATGCTTGCCATGGATTGTGGAAGGAAGAGCGGTTCCAGAAAATGAAGAAGCTTTCAGTGCCTCAATATTCTCCTGGAGAAACAAGTGCTTTTTAGCATCTGTGCTTGCCAAGCGTTCATATCAAAGAGCTTTGCACTTGGCACCATGGCAGGCAAATATTTACACTGATGTTGCTATATCTGCAGACCTAAGCTACAGCTTAGATGGAAGTTGTAAAATGAATTTGACTTCCAGGTATGACAGCCTATGTCATATTGTTTAATGTAATTTTTGAAGCAGCCAGAGCTTCTTATTTACCACCTTCATTACCAGGCAGTTACCTGAGAAGATGGCACTTGGAAGTTTGTTACTTCAGTGCGACAACCATGAGTTTTGGGTTGCTCTTTCATGTCTGTCCAGCCATAAAGCATTAAAACAGCATGCCTTGATTAAGGCATTGCAATTGGATGTATCTCTAGCTGTTGCATGGGCTTACCTTGGGAAGGTAATCTTGAAGTGACCTCTTTTTTCAGCCTCAATACGTTTATGTTTGCTAACTTCTTTCCTTTTAGTTGGTGCAATTTCATGCATGAAGCCTAGATAATGTCTCAATTTCACATGCAATTTGTCTATAATTCTATCTTCTCTTAGTCTAACTCCACAATAAGGATAGATTATTGTATATATTCCTAATTTATGCATCCTGCAGCTGTATAGGGAAAAAGGTGACAGTCAATTGGCTAGGCAAGCATTTGATAGGGCTCGAAGCATAGATCCTTCTCTTGCTTTACCATGGGCAGGCATGTCAGCTGATATATATAATAGGTGCACTACATTTGACAAGTTACTCAAAGGCATCTGCTTTTCGTTGATATCTTTTATCTCATACATCTTATTGGTGTTTATATAGGGATTGTTTATCAGAGGAAGCTTATGAGAGTTGTTTGCGAGCTGTTCAGATAATGCCTGTAAGTTGTTGACTCAAGTCTATCTATTCAATCATGTGGATATTTCTTGTTTTCGCTTGCATGGTTCTACATCATAGAAGAGTTGGTGGATTAGGATTGCACTTTATTACTACCGGATGGCATGGACTTACTTTATTGAATTGTGCGTTGTCTTCCCATAGTAATACAGAACTTGTTCTTAAATCTGTTTGCTTTTGGGCTAATGTTGTTGACAGGTGGCTGAGTTTCAGATTGGTCTCACACACCTTGCTCTTCCTTTTGGTCAAATTTTGTCACCACTGGTACTTGTGTTGAGCAACAAGTTGTTTTCAATTCTTTTATTCAAGGTACATTTGCCTTTAGATATATATTAATTTTTTTAATAACATTTGGCTCATGTAGGTATTTGGAGCCATTCGCCAGGCTGTTCAGCATGCTCCTTATTATCCGGAATCCCATAATCTTAATGGCTTGGTTTCAGAGGCTAGATTTGATTATCAATCTGCTGTTTCCTCTTATAGACTAGCACGTCTTGCAATGAGAACTCAAGATTCAACTGTAACAAGGTCCCAACAGACTGATATAACCATTAATCTCGCAAGAGCACTTTATAAGGTAATTGTGCTCTCAACTTGAGTGTTTCTAATTCATTCTGGTTGACCCCCTTTGGATAAAAGTTTTGCGCTCTATCATTTTCACCCATGTTATTGAATATTGATAATATGAATTTTGCTTTATTGGTCGCATTTTCACTACAAAGTTCATCTACTTTGCAGGAAGGGAATGCCCTTGACGCGGTTCAAGAACTGGAAGCTCTGAAGAAAGGAGGTATGCAGTATCACTGAAGTCACTTTTGCTGACAATGTTTTTTTTCCATTGCTGAAAATTGAAGAATAGCTTTTTATTAGTTATTTTGCTGGTAGACAGTAGACTCATGGAATTGGTATTCTAGCAGAGGTTTGATCCCAGGTAAGCTATCTTGGTGACATTGAGTTTGTTTCTTATCTATTGGATAGGATCTCTGGATGTGAAAGGCTTGCAGATATATGCGATGTCACTATGGAATCTTGGCAAGGGTGATGTTGCTCTCACTGCGGTGAGAGAATTGGCTGTGCGTACTGCGTCTATGGAGCCATCATCTGCAGCTGCCTCTATAACCTTAATTTGTAGACTTCTGTACAGTATTTCTGGAAAAGAATCAACAACAAATAGCATTTTGAAAATGCCCAAAGAACTTCTCCAAAGTTCAAAAGTTAGTTTCGTGGTATCTGCTATACATGCTGTAGATCAGAGTGACCGCCTTGAATCGGTTGTTTCAAGTAGTCGTAACATTCTTTCGTCACAAGAAGAGATAACGGAAATGCATCTTCTTGTTGCTTTGAGCAAAATGGTTCGATTCTTGTTTATTGTTTTTTTTCCAAGGTGAACTGCCACATACCACCCCTTATTTAGGTCATTTTGCACAAACTGCTCTTTATCTTTAAAATTGCATTTAACCACCCTGGGTGGATCCATGTTTCGTTTACAATTCATCAACCCCACCTATTTTATCCCCATTAAAATGTTAAGAAAAACGTGAACGTCCAAATATAACAGTACCTCTTATCAATACATATTTAACTCCTATATTCTTGTTAGGGTATATTAACATTTCAATATTTTTTTTTGGCATTTTAATTAAGGTAGAATATATTTGGGCTGTGAGTTGTAAACACAATTGGGATTAAGGGTCGTTAAATACTTTTTTCAAGGTAAGTTGTGGTTTTGTGCAAAGTGACTTAAGAGATGGTTTTGTGCAGTTTACCCTTTTTTTCTACTTATCCTGAATTTGAAAGCAGAGTCCAAATTATTTTTCGTGTGGCTTGTGTAGATCAAACAGGGATCTGAATCTTGTCTTGAGTGGCAAAGTGGTCTTCGACATCTTAGAAAAGTTCTTCATATGTTTCCTAATAATGCAATGATAAGGTATGCCTACTTTTCTCAGTGCACCAAGTGGCTTTAGTTTGGTGTTGATTTTTGGAAAACAGTGAAATGCTTGATCCCATGGGTACCTTAGTTACAACTGCATTATTTTTTATTCAGTTGCATTATATCTCAGACACGTGTGTTTTGCAGAAACTCGATTGGATATATCTTATTATCCAGCAACCACTGGGAAACTACTCATATTGCAAATAGGTGCTATGCTTTGATGCTTCCTGACCATCAAGATGAAGTAGGACTTAGATCACCATATGAGATCCTAGGTGCTGAAGCTGTTGCTTGCCATGTTAGTGAAGACAGCAATTTTATATATTCTTCATCCTGTAGTTATTCAGGCATGCTAAGAGCATCACCAGTTCAGCAAATGCAGAGGTGCCTTTTCATAGTCATTCCCTCGTATTTTGATTGCATTTATTTTATTCCATCCAATTCCTGATTATTTATGACACAAATTTGGATTGAATTTGTCAATTTTTTGTTTATTATAGAGGATACTGATTTGTGTGCAGTTAATGTTTGGTAAATATACTTATAATATACTTGCAATGTAAATGGTACAGACAAAGGTAATTTATAAGTTCTGATAAGGTGACAAAAAGGGGATTATGTGTTGATACAATAATCCTTATATTGTAAATGGAAGCTTGCCAAACATTCCCTGCATTTCGGATAAGTACTCTAAATTTTGGCCGGTGCTCAAATGCACATTCCTTAATTTACCTATTTAGGTCTTTTCATGGCTTTTGGTTGAAGCAGTTCTTGTCTCTGCCACATTTTTGTTTGTTTCAAGTTACTGGGACCT
Source organism: Persicaria maculosa (assembly GCA_963922045.1). NCBI lineage: Eukaryota > Viridiplantae > Streptophyta > Magnoliopsida > Caryophyllales > Polygonaceae > Persicaria > Persicaria maculosa. The sequence goes on along the minus strand of OY998254.1, from coordinate 5,244,722 downwards.
CTGATACAAAGCTTTTATTGGTTTCTCTGTGCAGATGGTTACACTTGGAGCCGTGGAATGAGAATGCAAAATACTTGCTCATACTCGCTCTTATGCAGAAGGCAAGTGAAGCAAGTTACAGACAATATTTTCTCGATGCTCTCAAGCGGATGATCTATGCTGCCCTAGGCTCTCAATTTTATCTATTAAAGAGTGTGTCTTCTCAATATCAAAAGCTCCAGCTTCTACTTTGTGCCTCTGAGATTTCATTGCGAGGTGGAGATCTGACGAGCTGTAAATCGCTTGCAAGGGATGCATCCAATCTTGCACTCCCCAACAACTTTATATTCTTTGCTCATTTGCAGCTGTGCCGTGCACATGCAGCTGAAGATAACTTTTTAAATCTCGAGGAAGAGTACTTCAAATGCTTGACACTTAAAACATGTTATCCTATTGGTTGGATATGCCTCAAATTTATCATCTCTCTGTATGAATTTGATGCTGATACAATTATCGTAGATAGTTGTATGAGTGACTGTTTGGAAGATGATGCTGGATCACAGAATATGTGGATGGCTATATACAAGTTGGTCTGTGGGTTGACGTCTTTTGCCACTGGAAATTTTCTGCACGCAGAAGAGTCTATTGCTGAAGCATGCTCTCTGGCAGATACTGAGAGTGGCCTTTTTCTGTGCCATGGTATATATCAGTGACTCAATAAAATTAGACAAAGCTTCCCCTTTTGTTAGTTCTTACCCATTTTCAGTTTTTTTTTTAAATAATCTTTGCAGTGCATTTTCTTCATCTGTTAGCAACTAGACAACTCTTTGTACCAGAGTATTTTTCAAGCCTGTAAAGCAGCTAGTGTTATTAGAATATACTTTTTTTCAGTAAAGTATTTTTGTTATGCTCTACCATGCCATTGCTTCATGCAGCTACTGAATTACTTTGTGTGTTTAGGTGCTGTCTGCATGGAATTGGTGAGGAAGCAGTATGGTACGCAATATTTTTCCAGTGCTATGAAGAGCCTCCGAAGAGCTGTAGAATGTTCTTCAATCGCTTTGCCATTTGTTTCCCTTTTGCTTGCCCAGGCTGAAGGAAGCCTTGGATCAAAAGTAAAATGGGAGAGGAATCTTCGTCTAGAGTGGTTTTCCTGGCCACCAGGTACATTTTCACAGCTTTGATCTTCTTTATTGTCTGGCTCTTAATATAAGGCTACCATTGAATAACTGACTGATCTTGCTTTCATCAAGGAATTACTGTTGCTTTAACTATATGAATTTCTATAATACCTCTTGGATGCATTAGCTTTGTATTCTCAATCTTAGTATGAAAATGGTTACTGGTCATGAAAAACTGACTGGCCAATCTCACCTGATTGACCAAGTGAAGACAATCATGTTTTTAATGTCTAAATTGCTTCATAATGTCGTCAAAAGGTTTATGGCAAAAATGGAATGATCAAATGTGGGAGAAAGTAGCTTGCACATTTCACTTGGATAGCATTTTTGCTGTTACATGATTAAACTCTTAAGCATGTAATTACCTTTTGACGAAAGTAATGCATATCATAGAAGGAGATTCATGCTTTTCGCCTTATTGTTGCAACATTTCATAAGATATGCATGCATGTGGCAACTTTAGACCTGATAACATTCAAGGCCTCTGGGTAAACCTCTGATATCATATTGGCTAAATTTCTTATGCTGGCCATTGTAAACATGTGTTTGATGAAAGAACTACCACATCTTTCCCTGCAGATATGAAGCCTGCTGAAATCTATTTCCAAATGCATCTGCTTGCAAAAGATTCACAATATCGGCCAGATGCGTCATCACGTTCACTCCCAGAGTGCCAGCAAAGCCCAGAGAAATGGATTCTCCGAGCTATCCATTTGAATCCTTCATGTCTGAGATACTGGAACACCCTCTGGAAGCTCTTAGGGTAAAGTTGCTCAAGTCTTAACCAAATCATGGGCAGGACAATCCATACAACCAGAGTTGAAATTGCTCTTTGAGTATTGGATAAAGCTCGTGCTCGGGATCTTTCTTGTTTTTTTCCATCTTTTTTTTTTAATTGCTGCGTTCTGCATTGTCCATGAGGTGATATATATAGTTGCAGTTAGATTGTGTAAATTGCTGTTGTGGGTGGCTGTAACACTTCACTCAAATGTATCATTGGTAGGAATATTAGCTACTCATACCACCTTGTAGTCACATACTCAAGACTGATACAACTTTCATCTGTTCTTTGATCTTTTCTTCTCTCTCTCTCCCATTTGTAGTCGAAACCAGTATGACTCGACTCGACTCGAAAATCCAAGTGTCAATGACACTGGATTTTGGAAATTAATGGAACTCAAAATACTTGATGCTCATGATGTTACTACCTCATTGAGCAAACTCTTTAAGAGTTTGATTCAAGCTATTTTTTAGACCCACTTGATCATACATCTATTTTCACAGCTCAACTGATAAGTTATTTGATTCAAGCTATTTTTTGATTAAAAAGAATCAAACTCTTTCAAAATCAAGTTCTGTTTCAAATTCGCTCACTGCCGGATCCATCTCATCTTTTAGTACTAGTTATAACTTATATGTTTGCATTTGAACTACTTTGTACAAATTTGAGCACTTTTGCCTCCTCCGTACAAACTTTTTTTCTCTTCTTGGTTTCCTTTTGCCTTTTTGATGATATAACATTTCTAGTTTATAACACTCTGAGCAGGCCCCGAGGGTCGGTCGTACGCACCTTTTCTTTGACTACGTTGATAGGGTATTTTCAAATGGATCCAATAGCAAAGTCAAAAGGCATAACACCCATTTATCATTCCAGCATACAACCATACAAAAAGGCAGGAAAACTTGCATCAAAGCAAGGTGAAAAACATATAACTCGAGAACAAAGACTGAATAGAAACTAACTGATAAGAAAGAAGAAAATGAATTGATTTGTGAATAAAAGGGGGAAAATCCAAAAATATTGAGGTTTGTAGTTGTTAAAAATTCAAGTCCAAATTCTAATTAAATTAAAATCTTTTCTTTATATCTCAATTAATACTTTATAATATTAGAATCAAAAGGTCTGAAAAGCTATTATATTGCCAAATGAAGCCTAAATGGAGTTAGGGTATAAGTTTATCCCAATCTCGATCTTCACTCTAAATTGGGATCTCGTAGTATAGTTTTGATCCCTTTATATCTTCATATCCAAAATATGCAAGTAGGGATGTTATTTGAATTGAACGAACCGAGCTTTGATAGTTCGTATTCAATTTATTTATAAACGAGCCGAGCCTAAATTTGAACTTGAGCTAAAAATGTTATCATACTTGACTCATTTATTAAATAAACGAGATCAAATCAAGTTTTTTTTTTCGAGCATAGACCTGCTCTAGTACTTGTTCATAATATAGTACATTAGGATTTTTTTTTAATATATATTCCACAAAAAATTAAGCTTGAATCAAGTAGAGTCTCAATTTGAATCGAACTTTAAAATATGTCACACTAAGTAAATAAACAAATTCGAGTTTCGCTTCTTCTTTTTTTAGCTCTAACTCCAACAACTCACATTATATAACAACCCTATATGCAAGATGATATACCCATCTATACCACAATAAATTGAATGAATCGATCTTGTAAATACTTGAGCCGAAATCAACCGAACTCTTATATGAAACAAGTAAAAAAAAAGCTGTTGTTTTTACTTTCTACCTTGCTGATAGTATGGATGAACTATGATTTAAGCCTCATTTGAGGGATGAATAAAGTAAATATAAAATCCCCAAAAAATATTTTAGAAATCTCTTGATTAAAAACAAACCTCATGTGCTATTCAAGATTTATTTTCTTCCTTTTAAGCTATGCTGATGAGTGATGAACTGATGATGAACAACCAACTAAACAAGTAGATTTCTACACATTAAACCGAACTAATCCAACACTAAACCACTCGATTAATCAACTAATTTCCAACACCAAGAAAATCTATGAACTGAACCTCCTTCACTTGATCATCAGCTCTCTCTTGAGCTTTCTCTCCAACCCTCCAACCGCGGTACTTGTCAAAGTAACCACCGTCTCCCGATCCTCCATAGCTTCCGAAACCATAAGCACTCATGCTTCTTGTGAAGCCCAAGGGAAAGCTGCTTCTACTTGAAGTACTAGTACCACTAGTACCGATCATGCTGCGGTGGCTGAGGAGAAAGTTAGCATTTTGGTGCAAGCTCTTCTTCGGATCGAACCTTGATTGGCGCTGCTTGCGAGCCATTATCACATGGTAATGGTTCTTGACCGCATTGTCGGTCCTTCCGGGAAACAGCCTTGCTATCAATGCCCACTTGTTGCCGTGCACCTTGTGAGCTGATAGCAGCCTCTCCTCTTCCACCTCGGTGAATGGAGTCCGGTTGATCTTCGGATCTAGCTGGTTGAACCATCTCAGCCTGCAACTCTTCCCTAAACAAAATGAAAAACAAAAATTCACATATAGTACACAATATTGATCCATGCAATGCAAACCCTAGAAAATTTTCTTCAATTTTGAATTTAAGTTTGTTTCTTTGAAGTTCATAAAATGCAAAAATTCCAAGTGAAATCTTTTATAAGAATATGGAATATATATATGAAATGTTTGAAGACCAAAAAAAAATTAAGGTAGGTAAGAGGTTAATTTTATGTTGAAGAAATTAGGGTTTTAAAAATGCAAAGTACTAAAATTAATGTAATGGAGAACCTGATCTAGAATCAAGATGCTCAGCAATGGAGTTCCAATTCTGAGGACCGAATTGCTTGACGAGTTGTCGGAGCCTCTCGTCCTCAGCAGGGCGCCAGTGGCCGCGGTGGCAGTTCTTGGCGCTGCCGCTAGCGGAGCTGCTGCTTCCTCTAGAATCCTCCATTGAAGCTAGCTAGCAAAGAGAGGATGGTGAAGTGTGAACGTTACACACATGAATATGTATATTATATAAATTAAATTTCTATATGATCAACACCATACATACAAAATGCAATAATATTAAGGAGGTAGAGAACAAGGAATAATTAATGTTAGGAGGGAGGGGGTACAACAAACTCTTAGCTAGGTCTTTGGTATTGTGATTTCTAAAAATGTATAATGATGCCTAGATTTGGAAATTTTGCAAGAGGAAAAACAGATGGGATTGCTAAGAGATGAGTTGAATTAAATCCATGGGGGACCAATATGATAATTTTTTTTTTTTTTGTAGAACCAAAGAAACCTAATTGATGATCAAGATGGAGAGAGGATGTCAAAAAAACCTAATTGATTACCACTTTGTGCACCACCATGTGGGGATTATTAATCAATCAACCAATTGGTTAGTATTGCTTCCCATTGTACATGGATTTTCAAATTAATACATTTTTATATAAAAAAAATTAATGAAATAATAAGGTTGTTACCACTTAACCACTTTTTTGAGTTTTCCACTTATCAAATAGTATTTTATTAATTCATTTTGTGTACAAAAATAATAAAAATAAACCAGCTGACATGTGAAATTATTTACAAAGAATTAGGGTACGGTCCATTTGGCAATGCATGTAGCTTTTCGGAGTTTTTAGTTTTAATATTCTATAATTTTAAATAAATTAAATATAAGATTTTAGTTTAATTAACTTTTTGAAATTGGATTTTCAAAAACTACTCACCCCAAGCTTTTCATAATTATATTCATTTTCTCCTATCTAATCAACAAAATCTATCAGCTAGGTTACCAAACACCTTATTAACCTATAAACAATCTAATTTAACATATATGTGAAGAATAGGACACAAATATAGATTAGAGGACACAAGGGAAGATTTTGTTGTAGATTTTAGATGATTGAGTTAGAATGCTACTAGTTAGTGTGATGTTATTTGTCAAACTAATTAGTTAAATTGATTTTTCTATCCTATACCCCAGGGCATATATGATAATAGCATTAATTTGGAAATATTTTTTAAATTTTAATTAGTTTAGTTTTTATTTTGATTAGATTTCTAGAGTCGCTTGCTTTTTTGATAGGAAATCTTTCTCAATTTAAGGTCTTATCTTATACCCTTAGGGAAAAATCGTAGTTAAAATACTGAATAAACTTGCAAAACGTATAACTTTTACAATCCACCTATATACCATTATGAGGGCTTGATCATCCTGAATGATGATATTACAAAAATCCCTATTATAAAGGAGAGTAGATCTATTACACATAATACCGTGTCTAGCTATGAAGTTAGCTACCTTGTTAATTTGCTTCTCTAAGACAATGTTTAAATTCCACCGAGTCGAAAGTAGGCTTCAATAGATGGATCATTTCCACTTGACGCATAATTTCTCATATGATCTTGTCTTCACCATTGATTGCTCTCATCTATTATTGATTATCACCTTCTATAATGATCTTCCTTAGCCCTTTACTTGCAGCGTGCTGAAGTCCCATCAACTAAAATAATTTAATTTTGAGGAATGTATCTCAATTAAACTTCTTATCATATTCTCTTGTGGTATAGATTAGAAAAAACTGATTTTTATTCTAATAAATTAAATTTATTTTAAATTCTCAATAAATCACCAAGTTGATTGGTTTTAATTAGATATTTTTCCCTTCTTATATATCATTTCACAAAATCAAGTAACTGATATTGTAATAATTATTCGGTATGTTTGATGTTTGAACATGTTTATGCATACAATTAACAGAAATCAATTAAGTTTGAAGTTTGAACGTACATGATTATATACTTTGTATATATGTTTGATATGTTTGAACAGGATTTAACATATAACTAACATAAATTAATTAATTAAGTCTGAAATTATATGTAAAATATATGAAACATGCATCCTATTCATATATTTTTTTAAACAAAAATTAGTTTTACAACAAACCTTAACCGATCCTTCAATGCCGAATTAAAATAAATTAGGCTACTGGTTATATTAAACGTTGGATTTCCATTTTGGGAAATGCGGACAATTAAAACCTATTTATGGGTTAATGCATTATATATTTATATTGCCCGCATTTGAATACCCCTTTTTCTGTTGAAAAATTTAATTTAACTGCAACTTCACAGCTGTAGCTTGTTTATAAAGGGAAGATATACATGTCCAGTGAGATCTTTTCATAATTACCTTCGATTTGTTTTCTTATATATAATAATATAAATAAGATTTTTATTTTTTTATATTAAAAAAACATTTCCATTTCTTTTGGTGAGGAAGTTAAAAAAATTACTATAAGTTGTACCAGTTGACCTTACAAAATGTACATTATTTTTCAACTTGAAAAATAAGGTTTACTATAATTAAGTGCACAATAATGACATCGACTTTCAGAGTCGGTAGACATTTTTGTTTGAAAACAATCTGTTAATACCTTTTTTCAGAGGAGTTAGAAATTCTATCAACTTGGGAAGCCGGTGTCAACAGACTATTTTCAGACAAAAATATCTAAATAGTCTGTTGATACCTTTTGTTTTTTTAGAGAAGTTAGACATTCTATCAACTTGGAAAGCAGGTGTCGATAGACTATTTACAAACAAAAATATTTACCGCCTTCGAAAGTATACCGTGACCATAAGCTTGACAATATTTTAACATGCATATACAGTAAGCCCAACAAACGTGTCGAAAATGTCAAACGACCTATATTTTGAGACAGAGAGTATTTAGTTTTTTCAAAAAATTTGATTCATACGTTTAAAGCTTTAATTTGCATGGCCAATTTGGGAGTTCCAAACCCAAATTGGCATTTTGTGAGTTTGTGGAATTGTGGGTATGAATTATTTGCAAGTATACAATGAATCCGGATATATATTTTGTTGCATAATTAGATAAACATATATTTTGTTGCATAATTAGATAAACAAAAAATTTATTGAACCCTAAATTAATTCATAAATAAACTGATGGAACAATTTGGTTGGCCCGTCTTAGTTACTTGGGACATTCAAATTAGTATGGAGTGTGATTATGAAACAGCATCAAATTAAACAAATTACTTGTTACAGATAAATAATTGATAGAGAAAATATGGATTAATTTGGAAAAGATTTTCCTAAATTTAGTTGTATACTCTTATGTCAAATAACCAATTATATTATAGGTGAGAAAAATTTACAAAGAAAAAAAATAAAAAGTAAAATGAGATAAATTTACAGTATATGTAGTACGGCATGAATTACCGATCAAGGAATTAACATGAATTTAAATTTATTACAGTTAGTATGCTGTTATTTTCCCGATGCGACGTCGTAACAAACCCTATTATAGTATTTATGATATTAATTAAATACAAGCAACGTTGCTACTTGCTAGTGTGTATGTATAGGCAGCTGCATGCTAAAAGTGTATATATTTTCGTGTATATATACAATCTTGAATATACTAAAATAACTAATTAGTGTTTCTTCAGGTGCTTTTATCGAATAATAATCACAAGATATATATAGTTTGTTAATTAATAGATATAAGGTCAATTTATATAGTTGCGTGTATAATATATTATAGTATTATATATTAATATTATGATGAATTGGTTAATAAATGAACACGAAAATATCTTGGAGCTTAGCCGACAATTTTAGACACACAATGACAAGGTTAATGAAAATAAGATAACAACAACAACACAGTGTATCCTGCTAAAGCGGGGTCTTGGGGGTCAGAATTTAAGATAAAATAATATATTAAATGTTCAATTGGATTCAGAATTTAAAAATGTAATGTTAAAGAAGTTAAAAATGAGATCGAACAAGTATGATTTTAATTAGAAGTTACCAAGAAAAAAACTCAACATTAAAAATAGTAAGACAATTGTTTAGATGTTAATTAATGACTAACTATTGATGATGACCCATACCAGAATTTGTTTGCAACCTATACACATTGGGATTAATTTTTTTGTTTTTAAAACAAACAAATTAAACCAAAACTGGAGAGGAATTAATAATTGATCTGTTCCCACTATGCCATTAACATACTTAACCCACACCAGCTGAGTTTTTACTTTTTTCATCTAATTGTGGTAACAAACTCAACTGCCATGTATTGAAGGTTCAAAAACGAATTAAAAAAAAAGAATTTTTTTTTTAAAAGAGTAGTTGATACTTAAGTCGATAATTTTGTATTTAATATGCCATTTAAACTAATGTGGTGTTGATGCTATTCTTCATGGTTTCAAACTGTGATAATACCTTCTACAAGTTTATTTATTAATGAAACCAATGATGTTAATAAGATGAGTGCAATAGTAAGGTAAATATTTTCAATTACAAAGAATTAAATTGAATGAAGTAGCAACCAAAGGTAAATACAGTAGCAACTAGATCTCCCTTTATTAAGCATTTTATCTAAAACCCTAAGAGTTGAAATTTATGCAGTATTATCCACTGATTTTTGGCCACATTTGCCCCTCAAATATTAAAAATCAATTAAAATCAATATTAATATTAGCTTTTAAGGAAAAAGAAATACATATGCAGATTTACTAATAACTACATTAAACTCAATAGTAAATCAATCACCAGCAAATAGGTACACTATAAATCTTTTTTCTTGTTAAGTTCATAACTTTGATGTAAAGTCTTTTTTATTGTTATTTCAGGCATATATACAAGGACAGTGGACACAGTCTACACAGACACATAGTCTCCTTCAGATAATACAGGTACAGTAAATGAATATCCAAATTCTTGTATCAAAGTGTCTGTGCAGAAAATGATGTTCTAGCTGGCTAAAAGCTACTCTATAGTTTTCTACATCAATGAAAACAACTTCAATTTACCCTGATCATATTTCTGGAAATGTAAATATTCATCAGCTCATTAAACATAATTTTTTGGTGATTAAGACCAATTACCACTTCACACAAGTGATTTGCAATGAAAGCTAGAAGGTATTACATAGATGAATCCATGAGAATTTGGGTAAAAATGGTATCTTCTCAGAGACTTGAAATTGCAGCAGCAAATCGAAGCAAGTGATCATAATACAAAGCTTTAAGGGAGGGATATACACAACCACCAAGGGGATAAGGTTCCGTGTAGTCAGGAAATTTAAAGCTACATCAAACCTGTCAATCCCCACTCATCAGCGACATTGTACATCAGAAGTTTATCCCAAAGGTTGCCAAATAGACGCTCCCCTCCAATCATGAACGTGAGGGACCATGAAGACAGGAGAACCGCAAAGATAGTGAATCCTATAGCTGATCTAACCACATCTGCAAAAGCGCGTTAAACCATGTATCAGATATTTGGATAAAAGCATGGTTCTTATGTCCTGGTTGTATATGCAACTAAGTGAATTTCCAGATGGTGAAGGTAAATAAATTTAGAAGAAGAGAAAAAACAGAACCTATCAACTTTGATGTTCTTTAGGGGCATCTAAGGGTGGGGGAACACCAGGAGTATTGATTCAAATAAGATGAAGACTCTCATACAGACTACACTTCATAAGCAGTTGTAAGATATATGATTGTAAGCGATAGACTTGACCATAAATAACAGAAATCCGGATTTATGAGTTTGATCTGGTTTCTCCCTAGGCTAAGGCTTCACCAAACATCAGTGCAGACGCAGATGACCCACTTAGATGCATTGCAGCATGAGGGATTGACTCTATCAGCAACTAGTAAAGAGTTAGGATGGACTACAAACTCAGTCAGATGAAAAAAGCCTCTAGTAAAGGAACTTAGAGAAGATATCCTGACTTCAATCCTCAATGATTGCCATTCATCAGTCATACTCTAGTGTTCTTAGGAGCATCAACCAACAACTCAAAAACACTCAAATGGTCAAACGACTCAAACATTCCCTAACAGAACCAAAATTTCTCAATATGAGATTAGGGTTAGTGGTTAAAATTTGAAGCTTACGCAGGAGTAAATGTAGGTTAAGGAAATCACAAAGCAGAACAACTAGCAAACTGCAATGACAGCATCGAGAAAGCAATGCCAATAGCTTAATTTCGCAAACAACAATCCCTAGAGATCAGCTCATTCCAAATGGTGGTTCTAGATATCAGCCAGCAGGAATACCAAAACGTGATTCTAGATATGGAAATCATGATCCATGTACTGGTTATTACCAAGATATTCATGAAAGAAGCAATCGATCACAAAAGTGCCCTAATTTCACCGATTCTGCGATGTATGCCAGACACACCCAAATTAATCCTTATAACGAGACGCGCACATTGCAGATCGAAAATTTCCAGGGAAATCGATTCCAAAACCTCTAATCCTGGGTCTTTATCTTAACAAATTGAACAGCAATTAAGAGACGGAAATCCAATAGCGCCGTAGAGCCTAGAGGGAGAGAGAAGGAGAGGGGCTTACATGGACGGAGGGAAGGGAAGGAGCGAGAGCGACGGAGAACGGGCCAGAAGTAGAAGCAGTTGACGGCCCAAAGCCAAGGGAGGAGGAGGAATCCGAATTTGTAGAATCGACGAGCGTAGAGCAGTGAATCTTCCTCAGAGAGCCCTAGAGGGCCGTCGATCGTCGGCCACCGAGGCCTTCTGACGTTCCCGGCGTGGTCGGCGGCGGTCGTTGGCGTTGGGTTGCGAAGGGGCAAGAGATCTGATTGGCCCGAAGCGCCGCCCGGTCTCTCCATCGTTGTTCGTTGATGGTACTTTGTTGACTGTAATATGGCCTTTGTGTGACTTGAGTTTTTATCTCTCTTTTGTATGTTTTTTAATGTTTTTTTTTTTGAGCAATGTATGTGTATTTTTATTTATTTGAAAATGTATATAATGGTTTGATAATGCTTACCAAAAAAAAACGGAGAAACTAAATACACATATCGGAATGAACATGCATTTTGATGGTGGATTTGCGGTGTATCTAACAAAACAAAAAAAAATGATAGTTTGATAATCTCTTGATGAATCCATTTTTTTTTGGTTACTCCAAACATATTATCATCCAAAAAATATAGCAATTAAAATTAAGTCAATGAAATGATACCGGTCTCGTTAAAATAACTTATTATCATCCAAAATATAGCAAGATTTTAATTTTACGAATGATATGTTATCGTTTTTTGTCAGATTTTTTGTTAAAAAAACCGTGTCTTTATTGACCGGTTTTTTGGTGCTTTCTTCGGGTAGTGTGTTACTCTGTATTTGAGGGTCTTGTGCGGTCTACAACTTGGTTGGGTGTGGGTGTGTTGCGTCCGGATTCGGGACATGTTGCGGTCATGGTAGTGTGCTAAGGACGACTCCGTTTCCGGGAGATTGGACCTTGGAGTGTTGTTCTTCGTCGGCATCTTCAACGTTTTGGATTTTAGTTCTTCTTGATCTCTTTCTTTTCAGAGCGCTTGTTACACGGTGTTTGCGCCTTTTTTTTCTTTTTACGTATTTCGTTTTCATTGTATGTTCGACGGTTTACCGTCTGTCGACTTGTCGGCCTCTCAAATTTCAGGTATGCGAGCTCAAATTATTACTTCATCAAAAAAAAAAAAATGTAACGAGTCAACATTTTTTGTTGAGGCGCCAAAGCCAAACTAAACGTGAACCGCAAGATGATGAACAACTCGAATCTGACCGTTGGGGGAGTTGAATTGGACACCCCCAATCTCTTATCTTCACACACCTTCATCTGTTTCTTCCATCTCACACTCACAACACAGACACAGATCAGTTCAAACACGCCATGGCCTTCTCCGTAGCTTTCTCAAACCCTACTCTCTCTCCATTATCACCTTCCTCCTCCCTCTACCCCGCTCTCCAACCCGCTACTGCAGCACGGAGGCCTTTTCCTCCTCCTCGGCGAAATCAATTAATCCGAGCTCTGGCCGATTCTGAATCTGATACCAGTAAGCCCAATCTCACTGAAACCAAGGTGCAACCCAAGCCCGCCGCTTCGACTTCAACCGCCACTCCTGTACAGCGCCCTCAGAAGCCCGTCTATTCCAGTGAGTACTCTTTTTTCCCCTAATTTGCAGAAATTGGGGATGGAAATTGGGGTTTTGACTGGAGTTTCTGGTGCGCAGTGAAGAAAGGACAGATTGTGAGGGTCGATAAGGATAAGTATCTAAACAGTATCAATGTGAGTGATTTCTCAGATCTTCAATTTGCTATTTCCGTCTTTCAAATGTGTTGATTTTGACATTTGCTTATTGTTCTTCTTTCTCCCTATTTCAGTATCTATCGGTTGATCATCCTCCCTACTACAAAGGCCTCGATTACATTTATGAGGATCGTGGTGAGGTAAACTTCTTCTAAAACAAGTGGAATATCATCAAGAGGTGATCTATTTCTGTTGATGATTGTGTATGATAATCGCATCTGCAGGTCTTGGATTTGCGGAATTTTGACACAGGAGAGTATGCACTCGTGAGTAGTACCTTTCTCCTTAGCCGTGAAATTACTGCTTGATCCTGAATCGTCCGTCTCTAACTGCGAAACTCGAACTGCTCTTCTTGCAGGTCGCATGGGTTGGTGTCCCAACAGCACCAGCTTGGCTGCCCACAGAGATGCTTATCAAGGTATTTGCCTGTCTAGTCTTCTTTTTAGTTGGTTTGATGTGATTCAAGAAGACGAAACATGTAACGCTTCTAAAGTGAGTTCATTTGTTCTCCAAGTTCTAATCTTGATTGTTCTGGTCATCTGCAGTCTGATCAACTCGATTACGAGAGAATGTGATGCAGCAGAAAGCAAAGCAGTTCGATGACCAGTGCCTGGAGATGTTGTAGCTGAGATTTAGATAATACACCAATGTAATTTGTAAACATCAAACTATGGCTTCCCTCAATTTTTGTTCTTCCTCAACCAGTGGAAAATAGAGGATGAACTGATGTGATATTGGCTTGGTGTAGTCCATCTGTGCAAACCTTTCATCTTCTGGGCCTATATTTTCTACTTGAGAAAGGCATATGAACAACTTTGGGCATGTGGTATTTCTCTATTTTTCAAACAATTCAAGAGATGCTAGGTCTTCAGTATACATTATACCATGCTTCCATTTCTACCTATATATCTATAATTTATACAGCAAATTCACCATCTGCAGTTCCCACCTCTCTTTCCCTCTCACTAATCCCACACCATCCTCACACAAGCTCAAAACTTTCTTAGTTTCAGCTGTCTGCTTGTCTCTTCCAACGTAATTTCCCACAGCAAGTGCAGAAACTGGCAACTCATTACTATAGACAACTGCATCATGTACTATGTACAATATCAACCATTCCAAGCAGCTTTATAGGAGACTCTTTTAGTGCATCTTTTGCTATCATAGGAGAGTAGACCTTGGAGATCCTCCGGAGGTTTGGGCTTTGTATAAAGCAGAGCCAAGCCAAGGATCCAAAAGGAAATTTGGTTGTGTCCTTGTCGGAGATAAGGAGGGCTCATTTGGGTTATGACTGCTTTGCCCTTGCCCTGCCCAAGCGTAAGAAGGGTGTGTTGGCGAGAGAAAGCAGCTCTTGTATGCAGGTCCTCTTTGCCGGAGTGGACTTGAGCAAGGAGAAACAGGCAAAGATTGCAGGAGTGGACTTGAGCAAGGAGAAACGGGCAACGATGTGATTGTTCTTGCATTGTCCCTGCCAATTGAAGAGTAAATTTCATTATTAGACCAAAAAATGAAATCATGATGCAACTTCAGCAAAAAAAATAAAAAGGAAAAAAAGAAGAAGTTAAGAGCACTTTGCATCACATGAAAGACACAAATGTATGAGTCCTATTACCGTAACTCTCTTGAAACTGGGGCAACGGGTCTCCTAACGTTATCTGCTTCATATGAACTAATGCTCCTCCTGGGTGGATGGATGTCCAAGACTTTCTGCTCCAACAGAAAATCCAAGAATAAGAAACACCATAAATGTAAAAATATGTATCATACAATGCTAGAATAGATGGTTTTCAACTCGTGTACTTATACTAAGAATCAGGTCATATATGCAAAATAAAACAGCCAGAAAGCACTCTGTGATCTTCAGAAAGTATAAAGAGTACAAATGAAGTGTCATGCATTTGAATGGATTCATGATATCAGGAAGAACTGAATTTAAACAACTTCCAATTTAAAATTTCATCTCAAAATATGAACATTACCCGCCTGTTGCTTCCATCATGTGTCAAAGGAAATGCTTCATTTGTCACATTATGGGGGATCCTCGTAGTTGAATGGTCTGCAAGAAAAGGGTGTTCGAGTAACTCTGCGGCTGAAGGTCGTAATGATGGATCGCGTTGCAAGCATAACCTCAAGAAACTCTTGGCGTTACAGGAGAGGTGATTAGGGATTTCAGGTATGTCTTTGCTATTTCCAATTTTAAATATTGCAGCAACCTGTTAAGTGAACATGAAATTACAAGTTGTAAATCCAAAATAAAAAATTCTAAAACATATCAAGTTTTTCTATTTTGTTAGACGATATCATACCCCCTCATACTGGCTCCAAGGTGGCTTGGCAGTTGCCATCTCAAGAATGGTACACCCTAAGCTCCATATATCTACTGCGAGGCCAAAGCCACTAATATTCATCACCACCTGTTATTGGACAAAGGTTTGAGATTGCTAAACCAAGTAAAAACAACACAAAAAGATACAACCTCTATTACTATCATTCATGCAAGTTAGTAAACTTGGTTGAGTGTATGTTAAGAGGGATGGGAGACAGGGTAGAGAGCAAGACCTCAGGTGCCATCCAGTATGGACTCCCCTTGAAAGAAAGTACTGAAGCACAATTCGTTATCTGCAATAAAGGAAACACAACAGTTCATAACAAGCTTTTCAGAAAAATGAAGAGAATTTAACATAAGAATATCTCTATGGATTTTTCAGATTAAAAGTGCGGACAAAGTATAGGAAAAATATAGCATACATGTTTTGCCATGCCAAAGTCTGCAAGCTTAATTTCACCATTGGGATCAACCAATATGTTGGCTCCTTTTATGTCCCTGTAAGACATAAATGATATCTAATGAATGTGGCCAGATGATGCTATGAGGTGTAGAACGTGGAGGCCTAACTTCTCCAATCATGATCAGCAATGCAAGTTACCTATGAACTGTATTTCTAGCATGCAAGTATGCAAGCCCGGAAAGAATCTGCCTCGTGTAATTCTGGATTACGGGCTCTTTGAAGGGGCCATATTCTTGTAGCAACTTGTGTATTGATCCACCAGAAACATACTCTAGATAAACTGAGAGTGCTTCCTCACCCTGCAACCAGTAACAATTGATTTTTCTTCAGTAGTTATAGACATTTCCTTCGATCCACTCCCATGCGAAAAAAAAATCTTTAAATCTGCGAGTCCTTCACTTCATAAAAAATGGATGGTAAAATTATGGGAAGCAATTGAGATGAACTTTAGTTCTTACCAGTTCACTTCCATAGTATCGGACAATATTTGGATGTGACAATTGACTGAGCAAATTAATCTCCTGTATCATAGCAATATTTGTCAAAGTTCATCAGATACACACAATCATAATGGGCTTTGCAAACTTCTTACAGGGAATTCAAAATTTAATATGTATGACAAGTAACCATGAGCAAGAAACTATGAACATAAGCAAACGCTGACCTGGTTGAGTTGCTTCAGGCACTCTCGTGCATTCTGATCATCAGAGATTAACTTGACTTCCTTTATTGCACACAGTCGTCCCTTCTCACTGGTCAAGATTACCCAACAATGAAATTAAAAGTGGAAAATATTAAAAATCTTCTCTAATATATAACCTTAATAGCTTATGGAACTACATTGATAGACAGTGGTGATAAATACTTCAGAGCAAATATCATAAAGAAGCAAATTTTAGTAATGCTATGATAGCAACATAAATGAAATGAAATATTCTAGATTCTTTATGGTGTATTAAAGAGTTTGAATTGCTGAAAACTGCCACAAGGTATGTGCCCTATCGTCAAACTTTGCTATTTTCAAGAACTTTTATAATTTCAGTGTAAAGTGAGGTGCCCCAAGTGTCATTCTCATTCCTGAAATGAGGTGCTTTGGGGCATAAAGTGAAGAGCAGAAGTGAAACCAGTTGACAGTACCTATTAAATCCAAGGTAAACATGCCCGAAGGTGCCCCTTCCGAGAAGCCTTCCTTTCTTCCACCTTGACGGAGAAATGATTGTGTTGTCTGATGCAAAACTAGTTCTTGCAGCATTGTACACAGTAGAAGGGCTAGTAGGAGAAACCGGAGGAAGTGGCAGAGGATGACACTGACTTCTTCCATCTTCCATTTTACTCGAAGGGGATTCAACTCGGCTACTGCCCCACTGGGAATGAAAAGACGAGCTGCTATTAGATATATGGGGATGAGGCGACGTAATAGCCACAGCGACTCTTGTTCCAGGACCTGGACTTCTTGATCTTAAGCCGGTTTTAACTTCATCATGACCCCTAATCAGAATTCAAGAAATTTAGTGTGAATCAACACCAGGAATTCCCTTAACCTCAGATGTCAAATCACAACCCAAACCCTAGAACTGAAAAAGCTGTATTTCAAATGTTCACAAAACGGAGTTGCAATAATAAAATCCAAAATTTCAGCTTCTAATAAAGATAATCAATCCATCTATGTAAGTTCTTCGTAGCCAATTTGGCGATTGATCTGTTATCCTGGAAGAAAGCAATTTGAACGGTTTGAATTCACTTTCTACAACAGAGCTCACAAAAAAAATAAAACCTTATTCAGCGAAATTCACAACAAATTACAAACCTGGAAACCCCTAATTGAGCGAATTGATCAAGAAGAGGAGGAGGAGGTTGAGTATCATCCGAAGAAGAACCAGAAGAGCTGACACTCGACACAGATACCGAACCCCCATTTACCAACCCAAAACCCCCGACACCGTGAAGATCAAATCCGTTACCGGAATTGGGCAAAACCGACGGCAGTGGCAAAGGGTGGCACTCTCTCCCCGCTCCGCCTCCACCGCCATCGGAATCAAAGCTCAAAAGCCTCGATGAGGAGCCAGGAGCAGGACCCGTACACGGAAACCTCGACGAAAGAGCACCGACAGCAACGGGGGGCGGGTCGTCGAAGCTCCGAGTCCTGATTTCGCAGGAGCTCCTCCTCGTAGAAACCGGCGTGGTCGGAAACGACGGGGTTTTAGGAGAGGCGGTCGCGGCGCCGTGTAGATCCTCCGATTTGTTCTTGTGAGACCGTTTCCCTTTCCCCCACCAGGCAGGCATTTCTGTGAATTCAGTGCTGAACGGAGATTGAGAAGAAATCTGAAAATGGACGCGCGAACAGATAGAGAGAGAGAGAGAGAGAGAGAGGGGATGAAGATGGAGATGGAGATGAAATTGGGGGCTGCGGAGTGAAGACGATGGGGAAGGTGGTTGGTTAGGCACCAACAGGGGTGACGTGGCGGTGGGGTTATATTAAAAAAAAAATTAAAATTAAAATTTAATTTTTTAAAAAAAAGATAATTGAGCGTATTAAATAGCGCGGTGAATGGGGATGTCTATCTGCAATGCACAAGAGCACAAGTGCAAGTTGTTTGTGGGGAGAGGGAAATGATGGGATGTGAGGGAAAAGGGAGTGGGGCCCATTGGGATTTGTCTAGGCCGGTGATTTTAATTTGTGCCTTTTTTTTCTCATGTTTAACTGTTTTGTATTGTTATGTTTGCCTGTTTGCTGGGATACTTTGCAAGTTTATTCTCACATTTTTTACTAATATAATAATCTTGTTTAATTAAATATTTCATTTATTATTTATGTAGTATATTTGTTTATAATAATTATAAATATATTAAATATTAATTTTAAAAAATATATATTAAATACTCCATCTGATCGAAAATATCTGATGTTTTAGAAATATGCAGAAAGATTAAGAAATGTCAATTTCACTTTTAAATACCCAATCAAATGATTTATATTCCACCGTCACATTTACTATGCACAAATGTGATTGGTTAAACAAAAAAAAAACAAATTACAGTATATTATTAGTGTAAAAGTAAAAAAGTGTGTAATTATTATTTCTAAAACATCAAATATTGTTGACCAAATTTCACCTTCTAAAACATCAAATATTTTCGTTCGGAGAGAGTAGTATTTTATATTTTTTTTTATCAAATAGAGGGAGTATATGCCTTATGATTTTTTCAGTTGAGGGGAGGTTGGTTTTAGGGGTGATATTTGTATCGAACGAGTAAAGTTTGACATGTTCAAGCTTGGCTCGAATGGGAGACAAGTCGAACCGTACTCGAGGATGAAAATTATCGATCTTTGGCTCATATGGGAGACAAGCTGAACCGTACTCGAGGATAAAAACTATTGATCTTTTTTTGGTGCTTAAGCTCGATTGACT
Organism: Persicaria maculosa; assembly: GCA_963922045.1. Taxonomy (NCBI): domain Eukaryota; kingdom Viridiplantae; phylum Streptophyta; class Magnoliopsida; order Caryophyllales; family Polygonaceae; genus Persicaria; species Persicaria maculosa. The sequence continues at coordinate 5,225,465 of OY998254.1, read as the reverse complement.
CACGAGTCCAACCTTGAACTCGAGCCCGACTTGATAGGCCCGATCAAGCCAAACGAATGAGCCTAGGCTCGTTCGAGTTCGTCATCTGGGCTCGTTCAAGCTCAGTTCGTAGCTGAAACAGATGAAATTACAGCAGGCCAGCATAAACCAATTCATCTTCATTCAATGACAGTACCAATTCGTCTTACTTTTAACACAATAAGAATCACAACTAAGCTTTTAACAAATTAGACGCAAACGATTTCATTTCAATCAACACCACCAATTCGTCTTTATTCAAATGAAAATAGGGAGAAAAAAAAAAAGAAACACTAAACCGCCGTTGTCGTCGAAAGTATCTTTGAAGGAAGAAGGAATCGAGCCTGCTGTCGTCGAGAATAAATATCGAGACTGCTTCCGGGAACACACCTACTTCAGTAGTTCAGTAAACAAGCAGAAGGTGTCATGTTTCAAACATGATTAATGAGTAATTGAATGGAAAAGGAAGGGATTAGAGAATGAATTAGGGAAGAAGGAGTTTAGGGTTAAGAGAGAGTAAAGGGAGAGAGAGAGAGTAAGGGTTCAAGAGAAAGAGTAAAAAGTAATTGGATTGATTATTGATTGGATGACTCTCACAATTACAATTAAGGGTATATATACTAGAGGAAATTGCACAAAATAGGCCAAAAAATGGGCCTATTTGCACAAATAGCCAAGAGGGTGAAAAATTGGCTCAAAATACCCTGGCCATATCTTGCAAATATAACATCCGGTTTTTTGGAACTGTTCACAACCGGGATTAGCAGGTGACCGTCTCCCTCCTCCTTTCGTTTCACTTTGCCAATCTCAAGGCCGCTTCCGACCACCCTTCTCTCTCTTTCTTGCTTCGGCGCCACCACCACCTCGCCCGCTCCGACACGCCGCCGTCGTCGCCCCATCTTACATTTATTTCACAAAGGAGGAACAACCTTTCGCCAATTTCGCAGATCTTGAGCGGGCTCACCTCCGAGGTCGCAAACATGGCGGTTCCAGTCGAAGAAGCCATCGCTGCCCTCTCTACATTCCTCTCTCGCTCCCCTTCCCTCCCTCTCTCCTCCCTCCTTCCGTCGCCGCTGCCAGCGTCGGAGCTCCCCGGCCCCTCGCCGTCTCGGCTTCGTTCAAAGCCCTAATCTTTGACTGCAACAACATCATATATAGTCAGAGCACTTGCATCGCCAGGCTTTCAACCAAGCCTTCAATTTCTTCAGCGTCCGCTGCCCTTCCTCCCACTCCTCCTCTTCCTCGCCTTCTCCAGCTCTCGGTGGTTCTTCGTCTCCCCAATACGGTCAGCTTCCCTAATTGTACTGCTTTTGTTTGATTGCAAGTTCTGTTGCCAATTTGAGATGAAATTGGGGTTTTGTTGTTGATTAGTTATTTTATTCCTTCATAATAATAGGATAGCAAGGTCTGTTTTGGATGGGTTGAGTAAACCAAAGAGAAGCAGGCAGAATGAGGATTTTGGAAGAACTGCACATGCTGCTTTGGTCATTCTGGTGAGTGAACATCGTTCTTTTCAAGGACCTTGGAAATCAGGGTATCATCATAAACGAGCATCTTATCATTTATGCATCTTCAATGACATTCAATATTTATATGGTGCAACTGTGCTGGGTTGTATGGGTCATATGAGATGATTTTGATTTTGTGATACCATCTCTGATCAGTGACAGAAACTATATGCCTTGTGCTTTCACTTGCAGTTGCAATCACTGAATGCTCTGGGACGTTTGGAAATCAACAAATGGAAATCTAAAGATTCAAGGGTTAGTATATGAGTGATTATCTTATTTCATCTTTTTCGTCTCTCGATCAATCAATGATGCTCTTCATTATTGTTATTTTTTTGCCCTTTATTCTGGATTAACAGGAAGCTTCAACTCTAGAGGCAGAGAAAGCATCTGATGGATGCATCACAGCTTTTAAAGAGGTATGCTATCATTCTTATCATCAATTATCAGTTTAAATGTGGGTCAAGGCTTAGCTGCTTCTTTGTGGTTCACTAAGATTAAAGTATTAAACACTTGTTGTTGCTAAAGTGTGACATTTCTGCGAACCTTGTAATATAATGCAAATAGTACTTGTGCGTTGCAGTGCTGTCACAAGGACAATGTAAGACAAATTTCGTTATAAAGTTATAAGGAAATAAGTGTAGAAAATTTTATAATTTATACTATGGGAATTAGCAGAGGAGGTTAAAACTTTTCATATGTTGACTAATTATGTGTATTTATTATGTTCAGTGTGCACATGGAAACCACAGCTTGAAATTCCTTCTTTGAGTTTTAATATTTTCATAGCTCTGAAGGATAAGTAACATCTGTTGTAGAGATTCTGCAAAAGAAACAAATGCTACATTGCAGAGTATTTGTGTTGGTTTTTGAACCCTAACTATGAAATTTTGTTTCTCTGTGATGAGTGCTTGTTGGTTTTATACAGTGGTGTGAGGTTGCTTTTGTGTTTGAAGTTTTCTGTGATTTTTTTCAGAAAGTAATGAGATATAATGCAGCCTTAGTATCGGTACCTTTTTATCTTTTAAGTGCAGATGTTAAGGATTTGGATTTACTTATACACTTAAAAAAAAGGACTGATATGTTTAACATACTTGTGAGTTTTCACTTACATGATGATGGGTGCGTCCTAATTTCTGATATTATTGCTTTGCTTTACTTTGTTAGGTAATGGTATACCAGAAATCGCCAATTGAGCACAAGGCAGTCGATGCCTCACAAACCAATTGCTTGTCAAGACATTTCCCGATGATGGCTGGAGGTAGCAGATGTACTCATTGTTCTTTCTCCATATACATTATACTTATAAACTATGAGCATGATTTACCAGTTGGGAATTATCTATTATCTATACTTATTATAATGAGTCCTAAAGATCCTTACTACAGTATTGTTTGATGTGATGAGCTGAGTAATTGGTATAAGTAACAATAATTGTTCAAAGATTTATTGTTATTGATTATATGTTGGTCATTCGCGTGATTTGTTGGTATCGAAAGAGATGTTGAGCCGTCTAATGAGTATTTGTAAATAGCCTATTAGCTCAATTGGTAGAGCATTGTGTATGCACACAAAGATGTGAGTTCGACTCTCACATAGGCTAATGCGGAGTATGGGTTCATATCTCTCTGGACTTATACGATTGAAAATGGTAGAAAATATATACACTAGTGGCAGGACAAATTTGTGAATCTAGTAGGACAAATTTATGAATTATGAATATCTCTGAACTTATAAAATTATGAACCTAGTAGGAAATATATACACTAAGCTAGGATAGGACAACTTGGTAGGATAAATATACGATATTGGTATGATAATAATGTAATCACCGAAATTCCTAAGTGTAGAATTAAGTCAAAAAATACCAGGAAACTTGAAAACTCATATATGGTAGGATAGATGAAAACTAATGGTAGAAGAAAATAATGATATTGGTAGGATCAGAATGGAAACCCAGTAATTCCTGTATAACTTGACGCTAATGGTAGGATAGAGACACACTAATGGTACGATATATTTATACTATTGGAAAAATATAAATGCATAATTGACTTTACGAAAAAAATGAATGATGATGAATCTCAGAAAAGCAAAAGGAGAAGGCAGGCTCCACATGCAGAAACTGAAGTTATATGAACCACAGATGCAAAAGCTATACATGGATATATCATGTGTGATGATGAATCTCAAGTTATGGTCCCTATCCTGGATAAAGTTAGTGTTGCACTGATAGGCAAGATCCAAGTAGTGAAGATTGACACTCAGAAGTGAGACAGTGGAAAAGAAAAGGGGGAATTGTCCCTACCATATTCACAAATTTATCCTACCACTAATGTATATATTTCTTACCAGGTTCATAATTATACATGTTTGGAGAGATTTATGAATTTGTCGTACCATGTTCACAGATTTGTCCTACCACCAGTGTATATATTTTCTGTCATGTTCACAATCGTATACGTTCAGATATATTTATGAATTTGTCCTAACATGTTCATAAATTTGTCCTACCGTTAGTATATGTATTTTCTGCCATGTTCATAGTTGTATAAGTTCAGAGAGATTCATGAACACATACTCCATATTAGCCTATGTGAGAGTCGAACTCACATCTTTGTGTGCAAACAGAACGCTATACCAATTGAGCTAATAGACTATTTTCAATGGGTCCTTATGATCGTCTAGGCATCAAGAAGTGATAATTTCGCAGGAAGCGAAAATAGCGCTTGAATTTGTAATCTTAATTTGCAAGTTATGCAATTGATCAAAAAGAGAGAGTATAAATTACGAACTCTCTGCAACTGGTCTCGTGAAACCGTCACCTTAGTGTAGTTCTGTTATAAGAAAAAGGAACAGCTACAAAGGATATGTACAAGATCACTTACCCATCGCTGCCATTGTCATCAGACAAACTTCTTGCACTTTTTCAGGTATGAAAGGACAGTTGTACACTATTGGTAGGATGGAAATATTCCATTGGTAGGATGGGGACTGTAGCGTTTCCTGGGATGAACGGTTAACTTTTTTTTCCGTCCTTTCCGCTTCTCTCCTATTCTGCCTCACTTTTTGCAGAGAATGTTATGGTGTTTCAGATCCTCCTCTCAAGCTTATATATGTTCTTGGGGACACCCATCAATGCAATCATTGCATTTTCCCCTCATAAATGCTCCCCCCTTTTCCTCAAAGGAGGAGCTCTATTTTGGCGCCAAAACTGAATTGACAGCCCGCCAAATCAGCTACAGTGAATCCCCTTCAGATTCTCTCCAAAATATCTCCAGGTATGGAAAGACAGGTTTAGCCTATTGGTAGGATCAATTCATTCTATTGGTAAGATGGGCATTGTACAGTTTTCTGAAATGAACGGAGGATGCCTTTTGGTGCCACATGTCACTGACAACTACTGACAGCTACAGTGTAGCTACATTGTCCCACCCCTTCACCTGCTACTTCCTCTCCCGGTTGCAATTTTTTTTTAAAAAATTAGCCATTTTCTACCCCTAGCAAATAAATAAGGCACATGGTTATTTGTGCAAAGTTTTTTTTTTTTGGTCTAGTTATGCAAAATGGCCAATTACCCATACATCTATAATCTTATACATGACAGAAGGTCAGGAGAAATAGAAATCAATACAAATGGAAATGGGAGCGGCTAGGTTTCTACTCCCCCCGATCCAAAAAGATTGTCGTTTGATTTTTTAACACGTATTTTAAGGAGCTAAAAACTATATAAAATATCAACTTTTTTTAAATTATTTTTTTACCACTTAATATTTGTTGGTAATAAGTATTAGATTATAAAAAAATAATAATAAAAAAGTTAATGTATTATATAGTTTTTAGCTGCTTAAAATACGTGTTAAAAAATCAAACGACAATCTTTTTGAATCGGAGGTAGTATTAGATTTTTTTAATATAAGACGAAGATTTGAGGGTGGTTCTATTTTCTTTTTCTACCGTTCTACCCCAAATATACTGTACATACTTAGTGCTCTTACTCCCTCTTACCCATCACTCTCTTCCTTTCCTCTACTTCCATTGACGATGGAGCTAAATAAATAAATGAAAAAACAAAGTCAGCTTTGAAGCCCAAATCGGTCTCAAAAATTGAAGCCTGTTTCGAGTTTTGACTCTGTAAAAGAAGCAAAAAAGGAAGTGTTGAATGTGTTGGGTGTGGTTGCAACACTAGGCCGGAAATTACTGTAAAATTAATTAATAAACAAACAAATCAACAACACTTTGATCGATTACATTGACAATATATTATTCAGAATTTAAGTAAAAGTTGACAAAATGAGGTAACGATGTAAGCAAATTCAACCCAATTTATACTCTCTGCCAAATGGGAAATCAGTGGAAAGTGGGGGGATCAAAATTAAGGGGACTTTCCAAGTGGGTTCACATCTTTGCTTCTGCGCCAATTTAGAGTGTCGCTATCGAGAAAAAGGCGAAAGGTAAATTAGATGAAATTCATAACTTTATGTTTTGCTTTATATTTACGCTTTCCACACGGAGATTGTACGTCAGTTTGGTTGGCACATTTGGTGGTCACATACCCGCCGGTGGGTTTTGCAATTTGCAGTCCTGGTTTAGGATTATTGAACCAATTTTGTGAAATTCGATTTATTGGACAAACCAAATAACTAACTAGCTAATCATTTGGAGGTATCACACCCGAAGCTAGGGTTGAGGTTCACTAATAGAGGACTATATAGACCAGCTAGGCCTTTGCAAGGTCCCGATGACGGAGTTGTGGGGCATAGTTTTTTCTTATGAAAATTATTCATTTGTTGTAACAGGATTATTTGTACCTATTCGTAGGAGTTATATACGAATAGTTATGTTATTTTAGAGGAATAATTATGCTCTTAAAATTTTTCTTTAAATCTCAGTTGTTGATCTTCTTAATCCAACCCTCCAAATTTATCTACAAATTGTACCTCTTATGGTTTGCAAATGATCAATCTCTACAATATCTCTACAATATAATAGCAAAAGCAGTCTTTTTACAAAAGAATTAGCAACGTGTCGGGCGAGCAAATTTTAGAACAGATTTTAATTTTTAATTTTTTTTTCTTCCTTTCTTTCCTTCACTGCTCAGCCCACGTTCTCTCTTCCCCCATGATCTTCACTCCAACTTCCTCTAAATCACAAATCGCAATTCAAGGTCGACGATCGATTCAAGGTCGACTCCAACTCCACCGGACTCTCGTCTGGCGGAGGAGGGAGTGGATCAACGAGATCCTAAGCGAGGATTTGCCGATCGGGGCTGACGCGGAGAAGATGGTCCACTCCGATGGTACGGACAGGGAGGTGCGGCCGGTGTGCTTCAATCTTTTCGGAACACTTAGCGATGCAGATTTCTACTAGGAGGTGTTCGAGACGGAGAGGAGCAGGGAGGAGTTCCTCCGCTTTCAGTTCCAGTTCCTGGAGCGGATTATCAGGACCAAATTCAAGTTCAAACCTCCGGAAAGCGGCAAATCAGATGGCGGTGGCGTTACGGTGTCTCTTGTCCAGATATCGGATTTGAAGAACGCACCGGTCAAGGGTGTGACCGATCTCCTTTCGACGGGGAAGAAGCTGCTGAACCTCTTCCAGGAGTATTACCCTGACATCGTGTACAGAAACGCAAGTTCTTCTTCTCCTTCAAATTACTCTAACTTAACAATCCAATTGATCAATTAGACAAGATGTTCAGAAATTGAATTGATCCTGGTGTGTGTCCATGGTTGTAGATCATCATAAACGTTCCCCCATGGTCCCCCCCCCCCCCATGGTTCCCCATGTTCATCAACATTGCAATGCAGGAACAAGAAAGAAGTTTGAGGTTGCAAGGCCAAGTACGGTCACATCCAGACTTCTCAAGTAATGAACACCTCTATGTGAAGCTTTTCAAGCTTTTGTCAGATTCATATGCCAATTTTTTGACAATTGTGAAATCCAATTACAGGTATATGGAACCTGAGAACATCCCAGTCCAATTTGGTTGCCTCAAACGGAGAGAGGATGAAGAGTTTCTACCTGCTTATTTTGTCCAATCCCTGCCTTACTAAAGAGTTTGAGGTGATTTCTTTTCCTATATATGAACAGTCACATATTCTGGTTTGGCGGTTTGAATTACCAGCTCAATATGTCAGATGCAGAGGTAAAGAATCTTGTGGCTAACAAAAAGTGGGACATGCTCATCAACATCGATCAGGTATATGCAAAACTAACAATCTACCTTGCTTTGTTAAAATCAAATTTTAGTGTTCCCTGGAATGCAACATAAAAAAGGGTGAAAAATGGATTGATCTTGACACACAACAATACAACATAACTCTTACTTTGTAGCTAATTCTACAGGATTTTCACGGGGATATGGTATGTATAGTAGCTAATCAAAGAGCTTCACAGTGGACATGTATTCGACCGATGGGAAGAAGGGCCTATTGACTTTCCACCAACTTACAAGTATGAGATTAACTCGGATAAATATGTTGGCGAAAATCCTAATGAAGGGGAAAAGAAGAGATCACGAGCTTGGTGAGTAAAAAGCTATTCAAATTTAAAAGCTTAAATAACTGCATTGAGAAAGGGTTAGACATAGGCAATGCCTATGACATATTGACAGTCTTGTATAGCGAGTCGTTTCTCAATGAATCTTGTATTGTAGGTGTGATCATGTTCTATGGTCAGGCAAGGGAATAAATCAGCAATTCTAGAGAATATATAACTGTAGACATTAGGATGTCCGATCACTGGCATGTTAGTTCCATGTTCTCTGTTGAAATCGAAGCATTGGATCAGCGAAAGCTTCACAAGTCTTCAAACGAAGGCTTCACTCACTGACACCGCTTTGGAGGATGTGTTTATCAAAGTTGCTTGTGAGGCACAACACAAGCCTTCAAACGTTCTCATGATTGTCAGCTGCTGACACACTTCAATTTTTCCCATTTATGATTGTCGTGACGGGCGTCATGTTTCTTGCGTCTCCGTGAAAGGTTTTCTCAAGGTAAGTTTCTTGTGTTTTTTGATCTTAGAAGTGTATAAATTACTTGATTACAAATAAATATAGTGCAGATTGTGAATTTATGATGTGATTTGTAATACCGGATGATGAAGTTCAGAGAGACCACTTCCGATATATGATTAATCAGTCATCCATTCTATATTTGATTGCCATTGCTAGAGATTTATGATCTGATTTCATAAGGACAGTAGTTTAATCTGTGCTAATAGGGAGTGGTAATTGGTGAGATTGTCATTTGTTTTTTAAATCACTAATCCAATTTGTCACACCTTTTCTTGATGACTTGGTAATCCACTGTCTTCCCTTTACCAACCATACACTTTGGGTTGAGATTTGGTAAACTTTTACTGCATAGGATATTAATTATCAAAATATGTAAAAGTACTTATCAGTGGCATTGCTCTTTATTTGAATGATCATCCATTCATGAAATTCTCAATTTGTGATTCTACATCTGGTTGATAATGTCTTTTTCTTTGTTGCAGCTACCATCTCCAGGTAAGGAAACCCAAATGCTATTCACAGAATAGATCTCCTCCTCCCACTGGCTACCCGTCTCGCAATAGAGAGTGTTTCTTGGTTTTGTTTGGCTTCGTTTTTATGCCTTACGGAGCACACAAAGGTCATTCTCAAGAGTGTGCAGCTATATAGCGTCGCAATGCACAGAAATTCGAGTTAAGTGTGTATATACGTATACTTTTCATGGCTATATCAGCCTAGCTATATGACATCTACTGTTTAATGAAGCTCACTGCAGCCTACACGACATTTCTTGTGTTGATGATGGTGTTTGAATAAGCTTTTTGCTAAGAATGTGATCACTGATCACTTGCATCTGCTCATCTTATTGATTCATTTATTAAGGAACTTGTGTGCAATGTCTGTATACAAGTTCAAAGACCAAACCCTTAATGAAACGGTTGATTTGGTGATTTTACTCACTACATGGCACATGAATATCCACATTACACACACCATAGATAGTCTATAAGATATTTGAACTCGTATAATCTAAAACGCGTTGATTAATATGATATATCCGAAAAATAAGATAAGTATACATTAATTTTAAAAATCCAACGAGCTGATTAATTTTAAAAATCCCGTGCGTAGCGCATTGGGTATAGGCTAGTTATATATATAGTGCAATTAGTTGGTGTTCACTCCTGTGGTATTTGGAGTCCTAAAACATGGAATAACATGGATTTTCAAATTCCTTTGCCGGGCCAAAGGCCCAAAACAAAAGCCCAGCTCTTCCAATTATTAACTGTTTTCCTCCTCGAGACGGCCCATCTTTAAGCCCACTAAACCTAACCCTGAATAGTGAATCATAACTTGCAAGGAGGTCGGAAAGGAGATGAAAAAACGGGGGAATGGTTTCCGCAAAAAATTCAAAGGGGTAGAAGGTTTGGTAGAGGAATGGGAAGGGTCAAGGGAGTGATGATTGAAAAGATGTTTATTTTAATTATTTATGATTTAAATAGTCATTTTAAGCACAAATACAACAACAACAATAATTCAGTATATCCCGTAAAAGTAGGGTATGGGGGTCAGGATCAACGCACTCTTTTTTCCGAACAAGTTGAGAGAGTGTTTTCGATAGACCCAGAACAATAGGTAACAGGAATGACAAGAAAGTAAGACTCTTAGAAGGGAAACAGAAATATAATCGAAGCAGGACGAAGACAGAAATGAAGCTAGGGCAGAAGAACAGAACAACAAAACCCAAAACTCTATACATCCTCAGCCCGAATGCACCTCTTCCAGTGATCCCTATCCGAAGTCATATCTTCCGACAGATTTAGCAGATGGAGATCCTGACGAATAACCTCCATCCAGCTCTTCCTCGGTCTACCTCTCCCTCTACGGACATCTCCAAGATCCAAACTCTCACACCTACGAACTGGCGCCGAAGACGGTCTCCTCCTAAGCACATGCCCGAACCAACGTAATCTACACTCCCGTATTTGTGCATTTTAAGCACAAATAACTAAGATAATTTTTTTTCAAGAATTTTTTTGTATGTAAAAATAAAAAAAGATTTTTTGCTTATAAAACTATTGAAAAGAATATTAAATTTGTGATTTAAATAATAATTTTGAGTGAAAAAAGAATAAAAATAATAAAAATTATCAAAAAAATGAAGCCGAACCCATGATCTCAAGGTAATTAATAACTCTACTTATCAATTATTAACTAAGGTAAGTTATTTTAAATTTTTTTTTAAAAAAAACTATTTTATCCCTAATATTATAAACTTTGGCCATGGTGGAGGCGATGGTGGTAGAGTGGGGGAGGGAGTTGAACCATTCCGGAATGGCTCACCGGAAAGGACTTGTGGGTAGTATCTATAGGTCCCCGGTTCGAACTCCGGAATGACCACTCTTTATTTACTAATTCAAGGAGAGGGAGTTGTTAGCCATAGTGAAGGCGATGAATCTTTCTTTTAATAAAAGTGTTAAAATTTAAAGTATTTTGCCCTAAAAGTTTTAAAATTAAAAATTTTGCCCAAAAAATCAGAAAATGGGTGTGGTGCAAAAAAAATTACAAAGTACAGAGTTCCCTCCGAAATATTTGAAATCTTTCTGAACTGGTAAATATATATATGATGGGTGTAACCAAGTTACAAAAACACGCGGACCAAACCAAGGGTCCCGTGGAAAAATACATGTGCTATGAACTCCTCACAAAAAATACCCACCCATAGACAACTCCCAAAAGAATGCCTAACTCTACTCTCCTCTCTATGCATCCATCCTCCTACTTTCACTACGACAACAACTACAACAGTAGCCTCCTCACCCAGATTTTTTCCATCCTGGACTTGCTCTTGCATTTGATCGAGATCCTGTTCTTGCAAGCTTTGATAATCGCCATAGAACACTCTGCAGGGTTGCAATGACCCCCCCACGAAGATTGCCTTGTTCCTCGCCCTCCAAGTCATATAGACAAGTGCACATAACACTAGCAGCTTTCCTTGGACAATAGCCCCTTTTCTGATAGCTTCAGGCTCATATTCGAACCATTGGAGCCATTCATGGAGAGTGTCGAACCTCACTCCCACTCCCAGCCAATCAAATACCCTATTCTGTATCCCCTTCACCACTATACAGTTAAACCACAGGTGATCTTCTGTTTCTTCCTCTTCCTTACAGAGCGCACACCACGCTGCATCCGGCCCTAACCAATGCTTGATGATGCGACCAGTTTGGAGCCTCTTCCTTGCAGCAAGCCAAGTAATGAAGGACCACCTCTTGCATTGGGCTCGTTTCCAAATGAAGCTCCCCCAGTCACAGGTCTACCCATGGTCCCTGATCATGTCATACACTTTGGTGCTCATCAAGCCACCATTAGGTCGGATGAGTGACCCCCAATCAACCGACCCACGTGGCTGAATTAGAACTTGAATCTCGTCTCTGACACTTAGGAGTTCTTTCCATGCCCATGAATCATCAATTCTATGACCGACATCCCAAATAGAATTCCCCCTAAGCAAGTTGTGGTTCGCCCATCGAACCCATATGCATTCCTTCTGAGCATCAATATCACATAAACTCTAGGATTTCCTCGTGAAATTTTCATAATTTTTTTTCTTTAATTTTCTTGCAGAGATCGATATCGAGAGAGATCTCATTAATAATGAGATCGTTGGTGATGATTAATTTAATGATGTATCCATTGATTGATGATTCCTTAAGAAGCACGTGATCAATGAAATCACAAAACTAAAACCAATACTACTACGTAAAATAAAACAACTTGATCAATTTGATTTTTTTTAATTGATTAGTTAAAAATTCGAGCTCGAAGGTCGATAGGTCGGTAGACGGATAACCGTTTAAACAACTATAGAATACAAAGGTGGTGCAAAATACAGGCCAGAACACTCTACAAAAGCGAAACTAAACCAAATGAAATGAGGACGTAGATGACGGACGAAGCCAACCATTATTCTAAAACAGCACCGCATGCTAGCGGTACATCAGGAGTCACAGGTGGGCAGACAAACCTCCAGTCTTCTGTAGTAAAGGAGATGCCTCGATCAATTTGATCGGTCAATAATGAATCGATCCACTTGCAAATAATTCAAAATAATAATAATAATAATAATAATAATAATAATAATACACGCCAACTCCGATCCCAACTCCTGTCGTGCCGTTTTAAATACGCTGGTCGACTTGCTCCCTCTTAATTTCAAGTTTCAATTTTTTTTTCATATATACATTTTGGGAGGGAAATTAAAGTTATTAAACCATCGATCAGATATTCAGATCGATCTCCAGTCGTCCTTGTTAGATCGACTGATCAATGGCCACCGATTTCAAATCCATTCCTCTCATCGGTATGTAATCTCTCTCTTTATGAGTTCTTGAATTGAATCAATTAAGCTCTCTGAGCGAGTTGCTAACAATGCAGATATCGGCCCCTTGTTGGCTAAGTCGGATGATCCAAACATGATTGAGGACGCTGCTGTCGCCGACGTTGTAAGACAATTGGATCGGGCTTGTCGAGAGGCCGGCTTTTTTTATGTGGTGTGCTACTCGTAAAATTAAACCATATATGTAGCTAACAAGTTTCTCCGATTCGCTTATTAACATGGTCTTGTTTTGGATGATGGATCAGAAAGGCCATGGCATTCCGGATTCCCTCATCGAACAAGCTAGAAAATTGAGCCACCGGTTTTTTCAGCTGCCCCGCGAGGAAAAGCTTAAGATCAAGTTGTCTAGTGCTACTGGATACAGGTTTTCGACGCTAATGAATTCAAATCAGTGGCGGATCTAGGGGGCTCCCGATTGGGTGGCGGCATTAGTTCGAAAGAAAAAACCGAGATTTTTTTATGTTTTTTTTAATAACTTTTACTAAATGGTAAAGAGGGATATTTATTGCCTCTTAGTTTTCTTCCACTACAAATTTTTAATTAAATAATAAATTTAAAGTTTTCTTCAATATATTTAAACAAAAACATTCTTTTTAATATATACATATAAAAAATTTCTCCTTTTTTTTTAATAATTGTTATTTTTTTCTTAATTTTTTCTACTAAAAGTAACTATTTAAATAAAAAAAAATTAATTTTCATATATATGGAAAAAAATATTTAGTCCTCTCTCAAAATTTTCTGGATCCACACTTATTCAAATGAACATACGGCTTTTCTATTGGTGTTGACTTTGGCAATTTCTGAATTTAAGGGGGTACCAAGACGTTGGACAGAATATAACAAAAGGAGTTCCTGATCAGCTCGAAGCCGTTGATGTGAGTTTTTTTTTTTATCTTAGTCAGTTCGATCGACTTAATCGCTCTACATTTGGACCGGATATGGTGTAGTCTCATATTTTCTTATGAGAAGATACGTACGTGCAGCAATGCTAGCTTGTAGATCGATAAAATTTTATTCATATAAGTATTAGGCTTTATTTGGTAAATGAGTATTTGAAACTGATAGATTATTTGTGTCATAATAAATTTGGATGAATAGCGGTTGAAAAATATTATATTTATTTTATTTAAAACTATATAAAATCAAAAACCAAAAGTTCCGAAAAACTGGAAATGAGTGTTGCTTTGGCTTGTACTGATCGATAATGAAACTTAATTTCTTAGTATTTAATTTGCTTGGGATTTGATTTCAGTTTTACAGAGAAACGAAACCAGGAACTTATGGAGATATCGGCAAATCAATGGAAGGATTGAACTTATGGTATGCCATTAATTTATTATCAGAGTACATTATATATATATATATATATATATATATATATATATATATATATATATATATATTTGTAATGTTTTTTTTTCCAATCAATTCAAGTGTAATATTTAATTTTATGCAGGCCATCTAATCCTCCTGAGTTTAAGCCACTGATGGAGGAATATATCGACAAATGCACAGGTATTTATGTATGCAATTTCATTTTGCGGATTTGCATATGTAACACAAAACGAGATGCTGACAGATCACTCGGTCTATACATGCTGACAGATCTCGCTAGGAGAATTATGCAAGGGATTGCTTTAGCTTTAGGCGGATCACCGTGCCAATTCGAAGGCAACATTGCCGGAGAACCATTCTGGCTAATGCGGCCCCTCGGTTACCCTGGCCTATCCACTGCAAATGGCCTTGACCGAGCCGAAAATCACATTGGCTGGTATAACTATACACTTACAGGCTGTTTGGTATTGATATCTAGATATCAGATATTGGATATCACCCCCGATATACGATATCGATCTAGTACTGTTTGGTATAGATATCAATAGCCTAAATATCACTTTATCTGATATCTAGATATCAAGGTATCGATACCAAACTGGGCCAATTTTTTTACCTTAATTCCCTTACCAGTTACCATGGCTTCAACTACATCCTAACCAACATTTTTGATCCAATGTTTGCACTATATAGCGGAACTCACACGGATTATGGTAAGATATAGTGTATATGAGATGTGACTAATTATATATATAAGCTCCATCGAAACCGGTGTGTGATTGTTAACTACCAAGTACCTTGACAGGTTTGTTGGCATTGCTGAATCAAGATGAGGATATTACAGCTCTTCAGGTAATATTGCGATTTCTCGTTGTCGATTTTACAATCTCAAAAGGAGCAATAAATTTGCGGAGAATATGAATCTAGGTGAGAAACCTATCGGGCGAGTGGATCTGGGCACCTCCGATGCCTGGTACATTGGTCTGCAACATCGGCGACATGCTAAAGGTGATTTTTCCGTCGACAACGATAAATTTTGCACACCTCTTAGGGTGTACCTTTGATCTTTTGAAATGGAAGGCTGAGATTAAACGGGATTTTTTTTTTGGCATAATAAATGGTGGGACCCGCTGATGGCGCGTGTGACGTTGAGGAGATTTGTGGGGAAATTGTTTCAATTTGTGGGATCCCCGTGTCTTTGAAAAAATAATGGGTTGATATGGTGAACTGTGGAACCCGCACAACAATATTTAAAAAAAAATCTCATGCCTTCCGTGGTTGATTAACATTTTTTATTTAATTGAATTACATCTGATCAGGCCAAATCTCATCTCTTCCATTTTTTTATTTATTTGAATTCATATCATTTTTTGATATAATTTATCCATATCTTTTTTATTGTAAAAAAATAACTCCCACCCGATCCAAATCCCACCCCCTCCTTTATTTATTTATTTATTTGATTCCCTTCCGCTTTTCGTTTTTTTTATACGAAGCTTTCAGGGTTTTTTTTCTAATTTAGATCATTGGAAAAATTGCATTGAGATCAATTCAAATCAGGCTTTCCGTTTTTTTTTTCTTTTTAATGTACAAAGTAGTATATTCATATATTTTTTATTTGTAAAGATTGTGATTTAGATAAAAAACAAACAATTACACCGAATAATGTTTTGAATTCCACCGAATAATATTATGTTATCTTTTTTTCATATTAAAATTTATCAATTCTATCGAATAATTTTTTGAAGGTGAAACTAATTAAAATAACCCAACCTTTAAGAGGGTGTTAAAAATATATCCTCACCTTTCAAATGTAAGATAAATATCTCTACCTTTATAAGTGATGGTAATATAATATCCCAAACTTTTCTCCCCCAAAAAAATGATTAGTTTCACCCCTAAACATTAACTTTAATACGTATTTAATTTAAATTATTCGATTTAACACGTATTTATAGATTATAATTAAATTTAATCAAAACAAATATAATAAAACAAGTAAATATTTAAAATATAATTTTCAATATATCTTGATTGTGTAAAAATATCATTCAAGTTTATTAGATTAAATTAGATTGGTTTTTAAGTTTATCTTAATTTTTTTATTTTGGATTTAATAAAAAATAAAAAAAAGTTACATTCTTTTATATATGTTTTAATAATAATAATTTACCTCTTATATATAAATGAACATCATTGAATAATCTAAATAATTAAATTTTCATTTCTATTTCGTAGTAACATAAAGTTTATAATTGCCAAAATATTCTTTAGTTTTGATAAGTTAAATCACTAGCTAATCATTTACTAATTGAAAATATGTTATTTTGCTTTACATTTTTTTTATTTGGCTTGTTATAGATATTATTGATTTAAAAAAAGATATAAAAAGTTAGGTACAAATTAAATCTAAAACTACAAAAGTTTATTAAATAAACTTTTAAACTAATCTAATTTAATTTTATATATTTTATTTGAATTGAAAATACATGAGTAATACAATACATAAAATAAGAATTTTATTGGAGAGAAATCATTAGGATATTATATTACCATCACTTATAAAGGTCGGAATATTTATTTTACATTTGAAAGGTTGAGATATATTTTTAACACCCCCTTAAAGGTTGAGTTATTTTAATTAGTTTTGCCTTTTTTGAATTCCACCGAATAATGTTATGTATCTTTTTCATCAAGATCAGATCAAAATTTACCAATTCTAATGAATAATTTGTCACATGTTACCAAATAATGTTTTATTTTTTTCGGAATTTTCGCCAAATACCCCTGAGGTTAAGGCTAATTCGCGAGGTGTACAAAAGTTTGACATATTTCGCCAGGTGCCCCTGAGGTTTACATTTTTTTCGCCAAATACCCCTGAGGTTTTTATTTTTTTTGCCAAATGCCCCTCTATCGAATTTGTTAATGTTTTTTTTATTGAAAATAAAAAGAATAGAAAATATTATTTCATTGTTATTTTTGTAAGGTATTATTTGAACAATATTATTTAATTATGGTAATTAAATTATCTAATATTATATACACAATACCATATCATATTACATTTTTTAATCAATGGAATTAATTCAAAACTTTTTTTTTGATAAAGTTAAAATTAACTATACAGTATTATTTCATTATGTATTAATTACACAATATCATTTCATGCTATTTATTTAAACAATGAGATTAATTCAAAACGTTTTTTTTAAAATACATAGTTCCAAATATATGAATTTTTTTTCCAAAGCAATTAATCTCTCTTTTTGTGTGTGTGTATAATGAAAACTATTTTTTATATAATAATCTTAATTTTTGGAATTTCACACAATCAACCTAATTTACATAAATTTTCAAATAATAAATTTTTTAACCATTTTTTTAACCAATGAGATTTATCTATTCTAATTGTTAAATGAGAAATATTTTTTCTTAGATGACATAATCATTTTAATTTCACAATTTCCTCCCAATCAACTGAACCTTGAAAAAAAAATCAAACTAATGAAATTTTTGTACACGTTTCTTTAATCAATCTAGTTACATCTAAATATTAATTAATAAGTATTTTTATTAGGTGTTATAAACACATTTACTCCCTCCGTCCAACAATACATGAGTTTTTAGATATAAAATTTTGTCCAACAATAGATGGACTTTTATGTTTTCTAGGTAGGAAGTTGTAATGATTTGTATTGGTTTGTGTGCTGTTGACTTTTTAAAGTAATTTGATTGGTTAAAATGTGTAGTGAGTGTTAAAAAATAATAAAATTTATGTAAAAGTTAGTGCAATGATGATGTTTTTTTAAAAGTAAAGTGTTTTATTAAAACTTGTGCAAAATGCTAAAAGGCCATGTATTTTAGGACGGAGGGAGTATTATTTTAGGATTTTAACCCAATCAACATATTTTACCTAAATCTTAAACTCGTGTAATTTTTACACATTTTTCATAAATATTTTAATTATTTTTTACTTAATTATCAAATCTATTTTTTTTGTATTTTATGTTAACGTTTGATAATATCTTATTTAAATTTATCATAGTAATTTTTTATACTTAGAAAATTTTATTTTTATTAAAAATATGTGCCATGTTGGGGGAATTGTACTATTTTTCAATAAAAAAAAGTTAACAAATTCGACAGAGGGGCATTTGGCAAAAAAATATAAACCTCAGGGGTATTTGGCGAAAAAAATGAAAACCTCAGGGGCACCTGGCGAAATATGTCAAACTTTTGTACACCACGCGAATTAGCCTTGACCTCATGGGTATTTGGCGAAAATTCCGTATTTTTTTTCTATCAATTTTAAATAAAATAACCCTCAAATCTCCAAACAATACTTACGATTTATACGAATAATGCTTCGTATTTCAACAAATAATGTTTAGTTGTTCCATAAACCAAAGATCGATTTCATATCCTAACGAATAATGAATCAAATTTCACCGAATAATTGACCAAATCATTACCACCAATAACAAAAAATCGACACATACATAGGAATAATTGACAAATAATGAATCAAATTATACATTTAGAAAATCCTACACTAAATGCGACACATACGTCCGAATTTTTTTTTTGTTTTTTCTCCAAATAATACGAGAACCCAAGTCCGGATTCAACACCAAACCTTTGATTTCGAAGAAGGACACCACAGCGGCGACGCCGAGCACGGAGTGGAGGAGGAGGGGGACATCAACCCGGGAGGTCACTGCAAGGGCGGCGTTCAATTGATTGGTTATCCTCTTTGGAAGCGTCGACGCTCAATTGGTTGGTTATCCTCGGTAACACCAAGGAGGGAGGCCGCCGGATTTACAGTCAGACGAAGAAGGGAGACCACCGGAGTGAAGCTCGGTGGCTGCGCTGCCCGAAATCGCTGAAAGGAGGAGAGAGGCCGAGATGCACGCGCCCACTTCCACTTTTGAATTGTTGGCCTCTTTTTCTTCTTTTTTTTATAAAAAAAAAAGCAATTACACATAGCATAATCTAAGCCATCCAATTCATCCAGATCTATGGCTAGTATTTGTGCACTAGATACACTATAACTCTATAAAGGGTGTGCATAAGGGAACCACTCACTATAGGGGCACTCTTAGCATTCAGTACTGAGATTTTAGAGAATAATGCAGATTCTAAGCAATGGACTATACGAGTCGACGGTTCATCGAGTGATCAACAATAACCCAAAGTATCGGGTTTGTGTGGGGTACTTCTATGAGGTAATTCGTGTTCTTACTTGTTAGTATTGTAAAGCATCCATATATATATGTTGTCACGTGAAGTAAGCCATGTATATTTCGATGGCAGACGAATTTCGATGCGGTGATTGAGCCCCTGGATATGTGTGTGAAGAAGAGTGGGGGTGTCAAGAAACTGGGAACAGCCGTTTATGGAGAGCATTTGGTTAGCAAAGTGAAGAACAATTTTCGATATTGATGATGATGACCTCAAAATTATAACTTGGCATGTAATAATCTGTTGTGTGGTTTAATACTTTTGCACTTGATGTTTCGCAAAATGAATAAATGAACCTTCATCTAAAGGTATTGTGGATTTGTGGATAATATGGGATGGGATATATAGTATCCCACATGAAAAATATAATGAATCTAAACCTTATAGATAAGGCATATATTACAATTTATTTCTCGACCTTTGAATGGATTTGAATGTGTTTGTGTGGGTTTGGGGTTTATGAGCGCAAGAACTTGAAAGCAAGAGAATAGTGGTTTTATGGGGGATAGCCATTCTTCAATATTTTTTCGGAAATTTCGCCAGGTACCCCTGGGGTATTGCAAATTTCGTGGGGTATACAACTTTTTTACATATTTCGCATGGTACCCCTGAGATTTTAACCCATTTCGCCTCGTGCCCTTCTCGGTTAACTTTAACCTTTTTGAGTTATTTCCGTTAGTTTGCTCAAAAAAAAAAAGAAAAAGAAAAGAAAGAAACGAAGCATCAGACAGAGCGACGCGAAGACAGAGAGCGAGGACAGACGCGAAGACGGAGAGCGACGTGAAGAGAGCGAGGAGACCTGCTGGCTGGGCTGGGCTCGGCTCGGACCTTCTGCGCGCTCGGACCTGCTGGCTGCACCCTCTGCGCGCTCGGACTCGGACCTCTTACTGCACCCAGCGAGAAAGGTTAGAGTTTTGGTGTTCTTATAACTAGGGTTTGGTACTTTGGTGTTCTTGTTTTGGTTGAATTTGATGCATTTGGGGGTTTTTCTGATGTCAAATTTAGGGTTTAGGTTGAAATTGATAGATTTCGAATTCGGAATTTCGATTCTCAATTTAGGATTTTTGTAGAGGTTCGTCTGTTGATGAAATCTAGGGTTTAGGATTTCGATTTAGGGATTTAGGATTTCGATTTGATGCATTTAGGTTGAAATTTAGGGTTTATTAAACTAGGACCTCTGCTCGGATTTTTGGTCTTAATCGAATGGTGATGAAATCAGATTGTAGTGCTCAATTCGCTATGAAATTGGAGGTTTATTGAATCTGTTGGTGGATCTAGAAACCTTTCTCCAGTTAAATTTGTTTCTTCTCCTTATCATCATTGTTTAATATTTTCTCTTGGGAAAATGTGGTTGGTGTGGATTTATTTTTGAATACAAATGTTTATTTCTTTAGCATTTGAAATTAGTTGGTTTTTTCTGCTTTCTAGGTGGAATTCATTTCAAAAGAGCTCTGGGAAATTGATGCAGATAGAATTTGAATTGGCTTGCACTTTTTTCCCTTTTTTCTTCTCCATGGAATTTATTCTAGTAAAATTGATGCAGATAAATATGGAGGTTAACTTATTGACAACTCAGATACCTCAAATGAAAGAATTTGTCCAGATATCTTTGGATATTAAAAATCCAGTCTTGCTTTGGTTTTATATTTATAATTTCTGGATGTTTAGAATCAATTATCAAAAGGATACATGAGAATTATGCACATTCTTATCATTTCCAGGGGTTGAGAATATAGTACATAAAACTGTCTAGTCGTTTCAACTGAATCAACCAAACCTCTAATCTCGAGCGATGCAGGTATCAACAAGCTTCTATATCAGAGTCAAGGTATGCATTTATGGAATAGGTTTCATGAGATCATTTTATGTCCTTTATATTGGTTGTAATGAGACGAGGCTTCATTGGAGGCAGAAAATATTAGCAATTTGTTTTGAAAATTTTGGCTTATTAGCTCAATCGGTAGAGCATTGTGCTTAGGTACAAGATGTGGGTTCGAATCCCACATAAGCCATAAGAATATTATGCAAGGGGAAAAAAATCAGATTGTCAAAACAACAAGTGCAGGGGGGCAAAAATCAGCTTGCTGATTGTTTGGCAATCAGATTGCCATAAGAATAAAGTGTAAGGGGAAAAGCAATTCAGTAGGAAAAAAAAATCAAATTGTCAATAGAATTAGTTGAACTTGAAATTACCATAAGAATGAAGCAATGGTAGGAAGAATAAGTCAGATTGCCATAAGAATAAATTGCAAGGGGGAAAAAATCATATTGCCAAAACAAATCAGCAACAACATACAAAAATTAGCGATCCATACCTAAAATCCCTAAATCTGATAATTGATTCTAAACATCCCTAAATCTGATAATTGATTCAAAAGATACAACAATTTGGGACTCACGTCAAGTTGAAGAAATCTGATCCATACCTAAAATCCCTAAATCTGATAATTGATTCTAAACATCCAGAAATTAACAATCCCTAAATCAAATTTGAGTCAGAAACGAAAAAATAACAATTTAGGATACAAATTTGGAATCGAGTGAGAGACTGTAATTGCTAAAACCCTAACCCTAACACTCAGATTGCAATGCCATAGAATCAAAGATTGTCAATTCAGCATCTTCATCGATCCAACACACATCTAATAAAGTTAACAAAGTACTTCACACTTAAATGGTTAATGAGTTCAACAAGCCTATATGGGAATCGAACCCACGTCTTTGTGCATAAGCACAATGCTCTCCCATTTGAGCTAATAGACTACAATAATAACTACTGTCATAACTACTGTCATAGCTGAAAATATGACATGAATTTTTCATCCATATATAATATTGGTCCATACTAAGACAAAATCACATGTATGGATGTTTGCATGTATCAATGCTACAATCAGGAAACGATATTGACCAAAATTGTCACTGAATAGGATACCTCTACATTTTGCTCATATGAATATACACTAGCAATAGGAACTCTTATGTGCTATTGGAGTAAGACCAGCTGTCTATTTCAAATGCAAACAGTTAGAGAGAAGCAAAGACATAAATGAAATCGAAACACGCACTTGAGATGACAAGTCCTTGATCTTTTCTTCAAATACAACAATAGAATCATCTCGCATTTTCAAATCAGACTTTAGGCTATCAATCTCAGCACTTAAACCCTCAATACTTTGCTTCAAAGCATCACGATGTTGGACCAGTGACTTTCCTTTCTTAACAGCAACGTTTAACTTCTCACGGAGGGAGGCAGACTTTTGTTCCTCCTGATTAAGCTGCTTTGCCTGCTTTAAACTTTCCTTGAGAACAAGGATTTCATTCTGCTGCTGAAAGTTGAACGAATTTAAGGATTCAACATACCCATGCAGCTCACTCAACTCCATCATCCTAGAGTTAAGATCATCGGAATCCTTATATTTTCCAATGAGCAATGACAACAGGGACTGCAAAATTATAAGGGAAGGTTCATTTGAGTTAATTTCTGCAGGTTGCAACTTCAAAACATCTCTGACATCTTCCACCAACTTTAGAAGGAGATCTAAGTCAAAAGACCTTTGCATGAGAACATCTACATCATTTGTTCTATCTAACAATTCAGAATGAAGGCCATCATTCAACACTTCCAAATCCATCAATTTCAACCTAAACCCTAAATTTCACATCATAAAAAAACCCCAAATGCTTCAATTTCAACCTAAATCCAAAATTTCGATTGACATTAACTTACCTCTCTGCAGCAGTAGCTTCTTCTCCTCCATCTCCGGTCGCCGGCCGAGGCAATGGGCCGCCACCGTCTTCGCGGTCAGGCACAACGCCTCCCACGTCTCCTCCCATGACAGCCCTTCGAGTAGCGCTGGTCTCCTTCGGTTGCAGCAGCAGCGAGCCGGCCTTCGAGCAGAGCAGCGGATCCGAACCGGCCTTCGAGCAGTAGGGTCCTTCTCCTGTTCGAGCAGCGCTGGTCTCTTGTTCGAGCAGCAGGGTCCTCTCTTCGCTCTCTGGTGTATCGCCGCGTTCTCCTGCCTTTCTTTCTTTTTTTCTTTTTTTTAATTGCAAAGTAACGGAAGAAACACAAAACTGTTAAAATTAAACGGAAAGGGCATGAGACGAAATAATTTAAAACCACAGGGGTACCACGCGAAATATGCAAAAGAGTTGTATACCTCGCGAAAATTGCAATACCTCAGGGGTACCTCGCGAAATTTCCGATATTTTTTTTCCAAATCTGATTTATTCATTAAGTCATAACGTATAAATAACAATAGAAGATGAAGAGCTTAATAATAAACTCTGAAAAATCTTAATTCAGGATAAAAAAGGGCACTTTCAAATGAAGAAGGATATATGGAGAACTGGACTCATCAACTTCAGATGATGATGAGCCTAGTTCCCCAGTTTTGCAATATTATAACCAAATAGGCAAACACGAAACGAAAAACAAAGGGACAGATTGTTTACGCGATTTGGGTATTGCACCTACATCCGCAGAGCCTCATAAGTTGAGACCCTAACTCCACTATGTAAGATCAATCTGGGTACAAGAAAAGGCCGTCGAGAGACGATAAACCTAAGGAGCACAATAAGTAAGGCAACTAGCAACAAAGATCAGAGGAAATAAGGAAACTCCATTCTAATCTCTATGGATGTTGCCGATCTGATCTTTCAAGGGTTGAGCCTCGAGACGCCGACTTCAGTACAAGCAATGGATCTTCAAGCCACCAACCTCGGCTACCAGAGAGAGGAACCTTCTAGAGAGCGCCGTCTAGGGGTTTTGTGGGACTTACAGTTCGAAGAGAGAACACCACCTGAACAGTAGAGCTCCTTAAGCTTATAAAGAGCCGAAGAGGAGCGTCTGTCAACCCTAGCTCCACAGAGAGACGTTGGAGCTTCACAAAAATGGGTCGGCTACAACCTTTGGGTCATTGGCCCATTAGGTTTGGATATGAAACCCAAACCATATAGACCTAGCATACCCGGGTTTAAACCATGACCCAAATCTGATAGCACTTGGTCTCAAAATGGTTCAGAAGTCACCTTACAATGTACATATACAACACTTAGGGAGATATATCATCTAACAAAGATATTATTAATTAATAAATATAAAACGAGTTTACTTACGCTTAGGAGAAGTGACCCTTACAAGAAGTCAAGAGGTCAAATCCCATTATTTATACCTTTGTGTAATTAGTGGGAACTAGTCGACAACCTCAAAATCCCACGTCACAAAAAAAACAAAAAAAACGAGTTTAAATTTTTATTTTTTTTAAAAAAAGGGAAAAACAGTTGAGCAATGTAGGGGACAAAGACAGAAACAGGAATGGGAGGGAAACTCGAAGCCAAATTCGCGCTTCCACTAATTTTCTTCTCTGCCAACGACTCCTTCAAACAACACTCCCCCTTCTTCCCTCCCTCCCTCCTACAAAAAGAGCTCTCTCACTTTCCACTTTCCACTTTCAGTTACGTAACTCCATTCCCAACACAAAAAAAACCCTAAAAAAACCAGAAAAAACACTCAAAAAGTGAAAAAAAAAGTAGCTCAGTTTCAATCCAAAAGAACAAAAAAAAAAACCTAGATTGAACTCAAAAATCCGAAAAAAAAAACTAATTATTCCACCAATTCCAACTTGTTCTTCCTCCTCGGATCTGAAATCCAGTCGCGCTTCCGGCCGCCTGAGCCTCGCATTCTCTCTCATTCACATTCCTGTGCGGTTGAGATTTTGATTCGATTCTGTGCTGTTTTTTCGGGTTGATTGATTGCAGAGTGTGAAGACGGTGGTGAATCGCTAGTGAGAGGCACGCTATTAGACGGCGATGGCGTCGCAAGAGAGCGATGGCAGTGGCGGAAACACCGCTGGGACCGGCGGTGGAGGTGGAGCGTCGTCTGTTCCGTACGCTCCGTCGTCGTTGCTGTCGAGGATATCGTCGCGTAATGCATCGTTCTCGACGAATTTCTCGATGGAGGTGTTCGACCACGAAGTGGTTCCGTCTTCTCTCGTTTCCATCGTTCCGATCCTCCGTGTTGCCAGCGAGATAGAGCACGAGCGTCCTCGCGTTGCTTACCTCTGTAAGTGAACTGATCAGATCTCCGTTTCAACTCTGAATTTCACTATACATTTCCGAATTACGATCGATTCAATGTGGCTTAGGGCTGGACTGGAAACTTTATCAACTGAATCTTACTAATTGGACTGTGAAGAAGCTTTGATTTCTTGGGTTGATTTTGTGCAGGTCGATTTTACGCATTTGAGAAAGCTCACAAGTTAGATCCCACCTCTACTGGCCGTGGAGTAAGACAGTTTAAGACTGGGCTCTACCAACGATTAGAGCGGGTACTGTGTGATTCTCACTTTTTTTTATTCAGATAATATTGAATTAGATTATAAAAGTACTACATTGTCTGTTTGGATTTTTTTATTGGTAACTAATAGGGTACATAGTTTAAATTGATAAGTGCTTTAATGGATGGCAAAATCCAGCTCCTGCTGGATGCCCAAAGCTCAAACACTGGCAACATCGCTTCAAATTTCTCGTTGCTTTCAGAAACTTTGGGATAGAGGAGCTAATAATTCTCGAAATTTTGTTTTGATGGGATGAGGAAAAAATGCTTAGATGAACATTACAATCTACTTGTTAGCTAAAGTACTTGCTGAAATAAATCATTCAAAATTAGTGCTTTTATTTTCCTGATTTTTAGTTGAATGGATAGATCTTTTCATTAATGAAAGGATTAGTTTTGGCTAATTCCCAACAGTACTGATGAGAAGTTTGGTTGGAACAGGACAACAACACAAGTCTTGCTCAACGTGTTAAGAAAACGGATGCTCGAGAAATCCAAAGCTTCTATCAGCACTACTATGAACAGTACATTAAAGCACTGGACAAAGCTGAACAGGCTGATAGAGCTCAGCTTGGAAAAGCATATCAGACTGCAGGAGTGCTTTTTGATGTTCTTCGTGCTGTCAACAAAACTGAGCATGTAGAAGAAGTTGCTCCAGAGGTTAGTATGCATTAATGTACTCACCACCGAAGTAGAAGCAATATGCTATTTAGCTTAACAAATTCCTTGTTCATAACAAATGGAGCTTATGTAGTTAATTTTGTTTACGATTAATAGATCATCGCTGCTGCTAAAGATGTTGAAGAAAAGCAAAACATTTATGCTCCTTACAATATTCTTCCACTGGATTCTGCTGGGGCTGCACAGTCTATTATGCAGCTTGAAGAGGTACCTTAAATTGCAAATTACTAGGTTCCTCGTTTTGTTCTCGATTTTTTATTTCTCGAGTATGGGGGGCTGTCTCAAGAGGAGCTTATACATTTTTTCATTCCTTGTACTAGGTTAAGGCTGCTGTAGCTGCACTGTGGAACACCCATGGTTTAACTTGGCCACAAGCATTTCGGGAACATAGGCAGAAGACAAATGAGCTGGATCTTTTTGATTGGTTGAGGGCCATGTTTGGTTTTCAGGCATGCCATCACTGTCTTTTGTCAACTGTTTTCGTTTCAGCATCAGAACATTATTTAGTAGTAGAACTTCACACCATTTTATGTGTGCAGAGAGACAATGTTAGGAACCAGAGGGAAAACTTGATAATACTACTGGCTAATGTTCATATCCGGCTTCAGCCAAAGCCCGAGCCTTTAAACAAGGTAGACATCCATTTTATAGTGTCTTTAAGACCCTATAATACTAAAAATTATTTTTATGAGCGTAATCTTGAAATGTATGTTTCTTTACTCTTTATGGAAAGAATTTGCTGAGCTTATGTATTTGTTGCAGCTTGATGATCGAGCAGTTGATGCTGTTATGCGTAAGCTTTTTAAGAACTACAAAGCATGGTGCAAATACTTGGGTAAGAAACACAGCTTAAGGTGAGTCGTCACAATCCGTGTTCCTTCTTCAATATTTTCATATTTATCATTCAAGTTTTTCTTAGTTTTTTCTGGTTCTTTAACTCAGACCTTTTATTAATCACTTACTCCGATGCACTTCTTTACATCCTCAGGCTCCCTCAAGAGCAACAGGAGGTTCAGCAGAGGAAGATCCTTTACATGGGTTTATATCTTCTCGTATGGGGAGAAGCATCCAATATTCGTTTCATGCCTGAATGTCTATGCTATATTTTTCATAATGTGAGGGTTTTTTATGGAAGGCATTTGATCAATTTATCTATGAACAGCTTATTCCATACTAATAGGAGAGTTTTAACAATATTATAGATGGCATATGAACTCCATGGATTGTTGGCTGGAAATGTCAGCATTGTTACCGGAGAAAACATAAAGCCTTCTTATGGGGGAGATGATGAGGCTTTCTTAAGAAAGGTTATCACACCCATTTATGGTGTCATTGAAAAGGTAAAATCCAATATTAGCATGCCAAATCTTTGAAGTGTTGTTTCCTCTGGCTACAAAGCAGTTTAACAGCTTGTATAACATATCAGGAAGCCCAAAAGAGTAAACATGGGAAAGCTCCTCATTCAGCATGGTGCAATTATGATGATCTAAATGAGTATTTCTGGTATGTTAGAATTATTGTGATGGGCCAACAGTAAAGCTATATTGCATTGAAATACTAACTTATCATTGTTACTTCCATTTTTTGTATCTCTTTGTCATGTAGGTCGCCTGACTGCTTTTCTCTAGGTTGGCCTATGCGAGATGATGGAGATTTCTTCAAATCAACATGGAACCTTGAAAAGGTGAACATGCTTGATAACACAATGTTATAGTGAATTTATTGGATATCTATCTGACATGATTGTATCTTCAGGGTAAGAAGTTGTCTTTGAATAGCTCCAAGAGTACCAAGAAATCCAATTTTATTGAGACAAGATCATTTCTGCATATATATCGAAGTTTTGATCGCTTGTGGACATTCTATATACTGGCATTGCAGGTATTTCTCATCAGTTTGATGGAGTTTCTTGAGATACTGTATAAGAATTTTTTGGTCCTCAACCTAGTGTGATAATACAATACGTGGACTCCCTTTTGCAGGCAATGTTGATCTTTGCATGGAATGAGGACGACTTTAGGGATATTTCAAACAAGTATATGCTATTTCATATTTCAAGCATTGCCATGACAGCAGCCGGCCTACGCTTCATTCAGAGTATTTTCCTTTTTACTACTATTATTTTACCATTTTTTCTTAGGGCATATGTTGAGCATATATATTGGGAAAGATTCTCCAAATATTAATTAATTTAGCCATTTTTAAATAGATTTCTTAGGGTTTATGCATTGAGATTTAGGAAATCTTTCCCAATATGGTTTCTTAACCTAGGTTAGAAAGACCGTTATTTTATTTTTGCATACAAGGGTCAAATTAAGAATAAAGAGGCATGTTAATTTGATGCTACAATTATGTTGTCCCAGTATGCTCCATTAATAATATATCAATTAAAACCTAATTCGTATTCATTCCAAAAAATTAATTTTAGGAAGAATTCTCATTTTCCATCTAAAGCAAAACCTTGCTGAGACGGTTGAGTTTATGCTCAAATTCGATGCAATTATGATCAGTTTTCACCTACTTTTGTTTCAAAGACTTGTGATTCAATGCCTCAAAATGGTGGCTGTCTGGAATGAAATTGAAGTTATACATTTTATTGAGCATCTTGACAATGTGAATGTGGTATTCCTAAATCTACGTTGAAAATGAAGAAGAGTGGGTATAAGAATTGGCTTGTATACCTCTTCAAAACCTAGAATATTTATTTATTTTTGGTTATAGTTCATATTAGATATATGTTTTCATTTAGTTTTTCTTTTAAAAAATTTGCACCAAAAAATATCCTATATAGCCTCACCGGTGCATTGTGCATCTGCTGTCCACCTGGAATAATAATCTTATTGAAAAACTGATTTGGTTTGCATTTTCCTTTTGTGTATAGTTTCATAACATGTGTCCAATACTCCTATCATATAGAAGATTTTTGCATCTAAACAACAACAACAACAACAACCCAGTTAATCCCGCTATGAAGCGGGGTCTGGGGGGTCAGGATGTACGCACTCATACCCCGAACAGGTCGAGAGAGTGTTTCCGATAGACCCAGAACAATAGGACAATAGAACCACATAGTAATAGGACTCAGAGTAGAGAGCAGGGAATAGGAAAGGGAAGGCGCAGGGAAGAAGCATGAAAGTAAACAATGGCACGAGAATAAGATTCAGGTCATAGAGTTTCCAATGTGGAAAGTTCTTAACTTTGTTGGAGTTAGTTTTGTTGGTAGGCAAATAATGATGCCTTAAAGTTGACCTGAATGTTTCATTTCTTTGCTGTTAATAGGTGTACTGGACTTTGTTATGAACTTCCCAGGCCATCGTAGGTGGATATTCACTGATGTACTGAGGAATATCATCAAGATAATTGTTAGCTTTGCATGGGCTGTAGCTCTTCCCCTCTTATACTTTGATAAAGTTGGTATAGGACATGACAATTTTTCGGGTGTGCTGTTGTTTATTGGTGACATGAAGGGTGTGCCTCCTTTGTATGTTTTTGCCGTGGTTATATATATCATTCCGAACTTGCTGGCAGTAGTGTTTTTCCCTTTTCCTATGCTCCGGCGTTGGTTGGAAAACTCAGACTGGCGTATTTTAAGGCTTCTGATGTGGTGGGCACAGGTATTGTGCTGATTTATTTAAGTGTTCCCCCTTATGTGATGTTTTAGGAAGAAAATGCATCTCAGAAAATTATGTGTATTTTAGATCTTTTAGAAAATGCCACTGTTAAATTATAAATTTTCCTTGTTTAGGTCAGGCTAGATTAACTAGCTAGCTGATCTGTAAGGCTGTTTGGCTGTGAGGAAAGCTTCACTAACATCCAGAATTCCTGTCCATCCATCATTAGGTTATTGCTGCCTTGATGGAGCCGTTTATCAATAGAATGGCTGCCTCGTATAGTTTATTCAGGAAAAGAAAACTTTAGTTGCAGTTCATAATATGATCGGTGTTGACTTTTCATAGCTTTTTATGTTTATTTTATTTTATTTATGCAAGGTGGTCTTTGCTTTGGCTGATTATGTATTTTTATTTTTTAGTAAACACTGCATTATTCACGAATTTGTTGAATTTTGACATGTAATAGATGTTATGCCAGTTTCCAGAGGTATATATGATTGGTAACATAATCTTATTGTCTGTTAATCATGTCATCTTGTCATGAAGATTTAGCATGGGCATAATATTTGTTGATCATGATGGTTATCAATTTAATTGCATTTCCATATAGAATTTCATTATAATTGTCTCATTATATCGTTTTTAGATAGAACTTCCATAGTCTGATTATTTTAATTAAGTCCTTATTTTCACATTAATTCATTTTTAGGCAAATAATTCTCCACTTGCTTTTCCATGCAGCCGAGAATCTACATTGGAAGGGGTATGCATGAGAGTCAGTTTTCTCTTATAAAGTAAGTTTGAAATGACATAAATATGATGCAAATAAATATTTCCAGTCAATTTCTGTTTATATTGTTAATTGATTTTACGTTATCTGTAACAGGTATACTTTGTTTTGGGTGCTACTTCTAGCTTCCAAGCTAGCGTTCAGCTTCTTTATCATGGTATTCTTTGCACCTTCTGCCACATTATCCTTAGAATGGACCATATGAAAAATCTCTCACTAGCTAGTCATCCTGTGTTAAATTCTCAGATAAAACCTTTGGTGAAACCAACAAAACAGATAATGCACATTCACCATGTTAAATATACGTGGCACGAGTTCTTCCCTCATGGTATTCTTCTCTACTACTGAGCGATCATTTTCTCTCTTGACCTCTTCCTTTCACACAGACATCTTTCTTGCCCTTGCAGCTAAGAACAATTACTTTGCTGTTGTCTCCCTATGGGCTCCCGTTGTTTTGGTGCGTCTTACTGTCTGGTTTTCTTTTGCTGAAATTTCTGACTTAGATTTGGTTTTCATCTGCTACAATAGTCATTTTTTAATAATTTCTTCAGAGAAATACATCATCTGATGCTTACAACTTCTATGCAGGTATATTTTATGGATACCCAAATTTGGTATGCTATATTTTCCACATTTTATGGTGGTTTCATTGGAGCATGTGATCGATTGGGAGAGGTAAGTTATATGAAGACATTTCCTAGCTTCTGAAGAGAAGCTAAGTTAGTTGTTGTGATTCATTTGTATTCTGAGAAGTTGGAAACGACTTGTTATTATAAGCAGTAGTTTTTACTTGAATTTATGTGTACACACTATATTTTAGATAAGCATATACTTGTTATATATACAGAGTAGAGGACAAGACCTCTAGAGTGCAAAATGAATCAATAGAAACAAAGCATGATCAAAGGTGTAGCCAGCTAATGGCCAGGCTAAAAAAAGGATCCTATAAAAAGCATCTGCACCTCACTGTCTATATTACCTAAAAACTGCTGCTTAACGGAATTATCTGATGCCTTTTCCAAAGTTATATTCATATTGTATTAGATACACTATAAGCCTGTTATTTGTAGATGTCCCTAGTTGTCCTCATTGATATTTATGTAGTTCTGTCTGGGAACTATTAGCCTAGTACACTACAATTGAACCTGAAGCTACTTCAGCCTGATCTTCATGTATACTCACCAGATATTAATGTTCTGTTGTCTTTTAATAGATTCGAACTCTTGGTATGCTAAGGTCAAGATTTCAGTCGTTACCTGGTGCCTTTAACACCTATCTGGTTCCCTCTGACAAATCCAAAAAACGGGGGTTTTCTTTTTCGAAGGGCTTTGCTGAGGTTGTCTCTTTGCCAAGCATGCCTACAAACTATGTTGAAACATCAGAATGATCATGTTGATATGTATAAAAGTTCACTGTTGTAGGTTAATGCAAGCAGGAGAAGTGAAGCAGCTAAATTTGCCCAATTATGGAATGAAATTATGACTAGCTTCCGTGAGGAGGACCTCATCAGTGACAGGAAAGCCCCTTCAGCAGTACTCTGTAAATCGTTTCTTTCTATCTTGCTGTTAGTCGATACAACATCTTAATAAATTGTTATCTCATTTGGTACAGGGAGATGGATCTTTTACTAGTTCCATATGCTTCTGAGCTTAGCTTGACAGTAATTCAATGGCCACCTTTTTTGCTTGCGGGCAAGGTGAGAATAAAACTGGATATACTTATAATATGGATTCAGGTGCTTAATTGTGCTATCGCTTGATTTATAGTTGACATCTTATCCTTCTATGCAGATCCCAATAGCATTGGACATGGCTGTTCAGTTTCAAAAGAAGGATGCTGATCTTTGGAAACGTATGTGCGCAGACAACTACATGAAATGTGCTGTGATTGAATGCTATGAAACATTTAAGTACATCTTAAACATTCTGGTTATTGGAGAAACTGAAAAAAGGTATGTTGTTGAATTATATGTCTATTGAAGCCAAATTTGCTTGTTGTAGACTTGTAGTGCCTGTTAGCCTAGATAATAAGACATGTTGGCTTGAATTGTTGGTGTTAATGAAACAATTTTTCTCCTTCCCCGAGAATTACTTTGCTATTCAAAGCTGAAAGGGTCTTTTGAAGTATTTAAGCTGTACTAGCCTGAAAACTGGTTCAAGAAGCTGAAACTAAAAACCACTATTGAAGAATGTGAAGCATTATAAAATTAACAGTTGTGCATAAAGCTTCCCTTACAGAGCACTCCTTAAGGATTTTCAGTTAGACCGGGTGGATCAAATGCTATCCTATACTTGTAGCATGCGTATCTGCTTCAGTTCTCCATTTCCCCCCTTTCCCTGTGAAATTTAAAATGTACGATTGATCTGCAAGTACATCTTGATCAATAAGTAATTTTTTTTATTTACAGGATCATTTCTACAATCATAAAAGAGGTTGAGAACAGCATATCGAAGAACACACTTCTTGCAAATTTCAGGATGAGTGAATTGCCAAACCTTTACAAACAAATTGTAACACTTATGGGGCTATTGGTGAGTGGTTCACAAGCTGTGTAATGTGTATATGAATTATCCTTTCAGCTATTGATTGTATTAACTTCTCAGTTTCTTTTTTTTTTGAAGAGAGATGGTAATCCTGAGAAGCGAGGTTCTGTAGTTTTGATACTTCAAGACATGCTTGAAGTGGTTACCTGTGATATGATGGTGAATGAGCATCGGTTAGTTTACTAACGATTTTTTCTGGCCATTTGACTTAATTACAATCTTCATTAATTAGAAACTTTTAACTTTTCAGTGAGCTTGCAGATCAGAGTGGTAGCAGCAAAGTCCCCGGGAAGCAATTATTTTCTAACATAATATTCCCTCCTGTGGTTTCACCACAATGGGAAGAACAGGTAGAGAAAACATCAATCATACTTCTGTATGCATATATAACACTGATTCTTTCAACCCACTGAAGGTTTTGTTTGTCCAGATAAGGCGCCTCTACATACTTTTAACTGTAAAAGAGTCCGCTGTTGATGTCCCAACAAATCTGGAGGCCCAAAGAAGGATTGCATTCTTCACAAACTCATTGTTCATGGAAATGCCACGGGCTCCTCATGTCCGTACAATGCTTTCATTCAGGTTTCACCCTTCTTCCATGCCTTGATGTTGAGAGTTTTTTCTAATCCAGTTTTCTTGCAAGTGCCTCTTTAACTAATTTTTTTTATTCTTAATTTGTTCTGGATTGAGAAGGTCCCTAGGAACTTATTTTGAAATTTACATAATTACATTGGAGATGAAACTTTGGCTTTGTGGATTCCGAGATTTTTTTTCCTTGAAAAATTAGCTATCCAACTTTTTGACGGATCTTAGCACCCAAAAAAGGAAAAAGAAAAACGATGCCCAAGCAAGGATTGAGCAGGATGACACAAAGAATAGTAAGTAAAGTCTCCAGTGTCCATATGTCAGGACAAAACTGAAAACACTCTGATACTCTAGTTGTCTTTAATGACTTGATTTCTGAAGTTTCTTTTCAGATCTGTGTGTTCTAAGTTTTGGTTATAAGAGTGCTCTATTTCTTAATAAAGAAAAATAGAGCAACTAGAAATTAAAAAAGGGAAGAATGGGTGTGGATAGACTAACTGAACTGAACATCTGATTCATTTCCTTTTATTAATAAATACTGTTAGCATTAACATAGAGGTGTGAATAACTTTCACAACAATAAATGGTTTGTTCTTAATGTTTGCAGTGTCATGACCCCCTACTATCGTGAGGAGACTGTTTACTCTAGAAGTGACCTTGAGATGGAGAATGAAGATGGCATTTCAGTTATTTTCTACTTACAAAAGATTTTTCCAGGTTTTAACCATTTTATACACTGAATTTTGCTGTGACAATATCCTTTTTTAAGATGGTCAATGAGATGTAATTGATAAGGTAATGTTTATGCATTTGTTAGATGAGTGGAATAACTTCATGGAGAGAATCAACTGCGAAAAAGAAAGTGATGTGTTGGAAAAAGATGAGAACATTTTGCATCTTCGCCACTGGGTTTCACTGAGGGGACAGACTCTCTGCAGGACAGGTTTCTATACTTTCTATTGGCTGAACTGAAATGCCTATCACATGTATATTTCCATTGAATGAAAATCTCTATCTTACAGTTAGAGGAATGATGTACTACCGGAGGGCTTTAAAACTTCAGGCTTTCCTTGACATCGCAAATGAATCAGGTAAGGTTATCTTGCTCTCCAGAACTAGTAAAATGCAATTAACTCATACAAAGATTCCTTTCTAATTTATTTTCATTTTTTCACCTTTTTTGTCCTTGATGGAGAATCTGTACAGATTCTCTTAACTTGCATTATGGTTAATCTTCAATGATCAGTTTATGAACTGCACATTTTCTGCAAAACTTATCACGCTCTTTGCCCAAGACAATTTCATAATGACTAGAAATTTTATCATAAAAAAATAATAATCTGATCTTCTGACAAGTGAGATTATTGATTGAGCAGAAATCCTAGGAGGATATAAAGCTGTTGCTGATACAGCAGACACTGAGAAGAAGAGCCAAAGATCCATATATGCACAATTAGATGCTATGGCGGACATGAAATTTACCTACATTGCTACATGTCAGGATTATGGCAATCAGAAGCGGAGTGGTGATCGTCGTGCAACAGACATCTTAAACTTGATGGTCAAGTATGCTTTCATTCTGAAGGATTTATTTTATGCTCCTTTTCTCTATCTTTAGTGCTATGCAAATGAAGTATAATTCTTTCGCATCCTCTACAGCAATCCATCTTTACGTGTAGCATATATTGATGAGGTTGAAGAAAGAGATGGTGAAAAGTCTAAGAAAGTATATTACTCTGTACTGGTGAAAGCTGTGAATCATCTTGACCAGGTAAGAAAATTCTCTTAAACTTAATTGCAGTATGCTAGGTGCATAGCTCATTTACTTGAGATGGATTATATTTGCTCTTACAGGAAATCTATCGTATAAAATTGCCTGGGCCTGCAAAGGTAGGAGAAGGAAAGCCTGAAAATCAAAACCATGCTATCATTTTCACCAGAGGGGAAGCTCTTCAAGCAATTGACATGAACCAGGTATTTGAATAGACTTTCTTGATCATTTGCCTACAATGTGGATATAGCACACCTTAAAACAGTTCTGTGTTTTCTTTCTTGTAACAGGATAATTACTTGGAAGAAACTTTAAAAATGCGCAACCTCTTGGAAGAATTTAATGAAGATCATGGTGTGCGTCCACCCACAATTTTAGGATTTCGAGAACACATCTTTACTGGAAGGTATGACCCACTCAGTGAAAAGTTGCCACACTTGATTGGACTCTATTATCATTTATCCTAACTCTGTATTTAAATCTCCCTACAGTGTTTCTTCTTTGGCTTGGTTTATGTCTAATCAAGAGACAAGTTTCGTCACCATTGGACAGAGAGTACTAGCAAGGCCATTAAAGTATGAACTCACTTTGCCAACAAAATTTCAATTATTAGTTACCATACACCTTATTTCTTTGCAAGAGTACCATCTTACATTTGGTATGATTTGGTGTATCAATGCATATACAAATATGGTTTCCTCAACATGCTACTGTCACATGTTGACAAATCTCAAGCCATTGTTTTTCTAGAAAAATGAACACCTCAAACCACGTGTAGTATGTAGCTAATAAGTGGTAAAGAATATTATTAGGCTATCTTGACCTTGGAATCTTGTTTGCAACCTTACTAATCTAACCTTTTTTAAGCCATAAATATGGTATTTACCTTGAAACAAGGAAAACCTTAGGAAAACCAGGGTTATGCTTCCAAATCACTTTTACCTTATTAGCTCAGTTCAAGTGCTTCTCAAGTATTCACTAGTTTCAACCATATCATAAGCCTGCACGTCATAGCCCCTGATTGTTTTTGTGTTTTGATCTCCAAATCGAAAAATGTCAGGGTTCGCTTTCACTATGGTCATCCAGATATCTTTGATAGACTATTCCACATCACACGTGGTGGCATTAGCAAAGCTTCTTGTGGTATCAATTTAAGCGAGGACATTTTTGCCGGTAATGTTCTCCCTATCCAGATTGCTTTTGGTTTGTTAAGTTTGTGTCCTGGCAATCATTTTGTGTGCATGTCCTTAGCAGTGTGTGATCATACCTCTTTTTGTGTTTGCAGGTTTCAATTCAACACTAAGACGTGGAAATGTGACTCACCATGAGTATATCCAAGTAGGGAAGGGACGAGATGTTGGATTGAACCAGATCTCACTTTTTGAAGCAAAAGTTGCCTGTGGTAATGGGGAGCAGACAATCAGCCGGGATATCTATCGATTAGGCCATCGTTTTGACTTTTTCCGTATGCTTTCGTACTACTTCACAACCATCGGATTCTACATCAGTGCCATGGTAAGTTCCTTAGGCTACTCTTATTGTACATGGACTCGAAATACTTCCCATTTCAATTGGTCATTAGTTGCACTAGCATATATAGCATTGTTATCAACCTATAAACCCGGAAACTGGAGCATGTTATCTATATGGTGGGTGCTGAAACAAAAGACTGTTGAATCTGGCTTGATTGTTAATTGTGTATATTGACCAGCCAGGAAACAGCCAATACGCTTATATGCACTTTTTTCCCCCTTTCTGTATTAATGCTGTCCTCATTACAAAGAATCAAGGGAAAGCTTAGTTCAATTTCATGAAAAAAGAGCTGAATCTAAATAATTTGGGACTTACTTTTTTAACTAATAACTCTATGATTGCTTGCATTCTTATGGACTAGTATTTCTCCTTTTAGCTATGAATATTGAAGACCATAAAAAAAGATGGAGCAGTGACAATCTATACGAGTTCTTCATTGAAATTTCTATACAATTCTGAAGCAGTTAGATTCGTTATCGTGTTTATTGTACAAAACACTATCAAACTCCTTGTCTCCAACTTCTTATACTTGAAATTTCTTTATTTAATACTGGAACTATGCAGATTACTGTCCTGGTAGTGTATGTTTACTTATACGGCAGACTTTATCTGTCGTTGAGTGGAGTGGAGGATGCAATTGTCAGATATGCACGGGCTACTAAAAACGATCCGCTAAAAAATGCCATGGCTTCACAATCCGTAGTTCAGCTGGGATTTCTGATGACCTTGCCCATGATCATGGAGATTGGATTGGAAAGAGGTTTCAAAACTGCATTTGGTGAAATTATTATAATGCAGCTGCAGCTAGCAGCAGTGTTCTTTACTTTCTCCCTAGGAACAAAAGTTCACTATTATGGGCGCACGCTCTTGCACGGAGGAGCCAAGTACCGAGCCACAGGGCGTGGCTTTGTGGTTCGGCATGAGAAGTTTGCAGAGAACTATAGGATGTACTCAAGAAGCCATTTCACTAAAGCCTTGGAGATTATGTTCTTGCTCATAATATATGAAATTTATGGGGCAACAGCCACTAGTACCGGATACTACTTGTTCCTCACCGGCTCCATGTGGTTCTTAGTCATTTCTTGGTTATTTGGTCCATTCATCTTCAATCCCTCGGGTTTCGAATGGCAGAAGATTGTGGACGACTGGGATGATTGGAGCAAGTGGATGAGCAGCCATGGCGGCATTGGTGTGGCTGCAAATAAGAGCTGGGAATCCTGGTGGGAGGAGGAGCAAGAACACCTAAAACACACTGGGCTCATTGGCCGTTTTTTGGAGATTGTTCTTTCTCTTCGGTTCTTTTTGTATCAGTACGGTGTTGTCTATCATCTACATGTGGCCAACGATCACACAACAATCCTGGTAAGTGTAAGGCGTAATCTGTTCATTCATCTTCAATTGGATTTCCTACGATTTGAGTTGCTTCAAATGCTATGCTGATTCGATATCTCGTCAGGTTTATGGTCTATCTTGGCTGGTCATTCTCGCGGTAGTGATCATCTTGAAGGTAAACATACACATTCAACTCTAAATCCATTCATAGAAAGTCATCTCAAGTGTTTGAGAAAGAGTTTCTTACAACTTGAGGCTTCAAATGCAGATAGTCTCATTCGGAAGAAAGAGGTTCAGTGCAGATTTCCAGCTAATGTTCAGGCTGCTAAAGCTTCTCCTCTTCATCGGTTTCATCGTGACCCTAGTGCTACTATTCGTATTCATGAATCTCACAGTAGGAGACATATTCGCGAGTCTCCTAGCCTTCATGCCCACAGGCTGGGCACTCTTGATGATATCACAAGCGTGCAGGCCAATCGTCAAAGGCATAGGAATGTGGGGCTCCGTCAAGGCCTTGGCAAGAGGCTACGAGTACATCATGGGGCTCTTAATCTTCTTACCTGTGGCCATCCTTGCTTGGTTCCCATTCGTTTCCGAGTTCCAGACCAGGCTCTTGTTCAACCAAGCCTTCAGCAGAGGACTCCAGATTCAACGCATTCTAGCCGGTGGAAAGAAGAACAACTAACAACCATCATCACTCTAATCTCTTGTAGATTTCAATCATCCTACCAAGCGTGGAGACAGGTTCATCCCTGTACCTACCACCAACTCAGGTAGCCCAACGGCAGGCAAATGCCCGCCCGAGTTTAGCCTACAGCTACGAGTTTCGTAGGGAAGCTGTACGTCGCTGAGATTCGTCATACAGGAAGAGAGCTCCACAGTGAGGATTAGGCACCTTGATGAAGTTATAGAAAAAAAAAAAGGCAAGGGTTGAGTCAAAATAATCAATCACATAAGCTTGCTTACTGTAATTAGAGTCATAACACAAGCAAGCAAATTTATTTATTTTTGGCACTTCTCAAAATAGAATGTGGCTCCCTAAGCTGGGAAATCAGGTGGCTAGATTGGCTCTCTAAGGTGGGAAATCGGGTGGCTGGATTGTAACTTATGTAAAAGATGGTCAGGGATGAAAGAGAGTGTAAACAATCAGTTGGCTTTGGCCTCTGTCTTACCTACGGAGTATAATTTATGGAAATTCCGCCTGATAACTCTGAGCTTAAGGCTTTTTTTGCGTGGTAACCAAGATTTTTTTTTTAAATCTATTTAGCTGGGTCGCCTAGACCCAGCTAGGGCTGCCAAGACTCTCCAAAGTCATACAACAAACCTGCCAAGATCCGCCAAGTACCTAAACTCTTATGTGGTCGGCCACCAAGCTTAGGCGGGGTTTACGGCTTCCCAAGTCCTTTTTTTGGAACAGTGGGTGTAGTTTGAGGCCAGATTTCTACCGTAACTCGTGTGTTCAACTTTTGTTGTACACTTTTATTTCATTTAGTTTACTTTTTTTTTTTTGATCCATAAGACGGGCAAGGCCCGTGGTTTTATTAAGCAAAAAACTTAAATAGAGTTTGCAAACACAGGAGCCAAAAACGGGGCCAGTACATCAGGCGGAGAGGTATGCTCCTCATAATTAGAATCTAAGGCGAACGCCCATTGAGCTAGCGCATCCGCTGCTTTGTTTGCTTGTCGACGGACATGAGTAACTTTGACCTCCCACTGATTGCTAGCGATAAGATCTCGACATTCCTCGATAAGATAGAAGTCCGGATGGACTGCTGCAGGTTTGTCTCCCAGTAAATCACACAGGCATGAGGAATCAGATTCGATAATCAGACGATTGTAGCCCTTCCTGGTTCCCAATCTCAGACCGTGTAACGCGGACCAGAGTTCCGCCCTAAGGGCCGACGCAAATCCGCATCTGAAGGTGAAAGCGCCCTTGAATTCACCTGAGCTGTTGCTGAACAGGCCACCTCCTCCGGCATTCCCCGGGTTTCCTTTAGCAGCTCCGTCAATGTTGAGTTTAACCCAGTCCATCGGTGGTGCTGTCCAACTGTCTGGAGTCCTTTGTGTGGGAGTAGGAGGCCCAGAGGGTAGGTCCTCCCTTCGCTGAGCTTGCGCATACTGGGTAGCAAATGCTCTCGCCCTTCTTGCCAACTCCCTATGGTCTTCCTTCTGTTCAAATACCAACAAGTTTCTTGCTTTCCAAGTGAGCCACATCATGTTTGCGAAGACAACATTCCAATTGGATACCTTCTTCACATTGGCGAAGATCCAGTCTCGAATTGACTGATGATAAAAAAAAAACACCGAATTCCATATTCATCAATCAGGATCTCCCATTCCTTTCTGATCGGTTCACAGTCCCGCAGCACATGGATTCCGGATTCGGGTTGTTGAGATTTGTATATATATATTTCTCTAAGTTTTGTTTGTGTGTATAATTGTAACATTCATGTATAGCATAGAGTTTATATGTTAAGAAGATATGTAATATGTGCTTAAAGGCCTATAGAGCTACTTGGGAGTTAACAGGCTTGGACTGGATCGAATTGAGCCCTTTGGGCTTGATCTCCTAACCAGTGCCTGATGCCAAGAAGCTCGGCCCACTAGCTTGTTACATCTTCTGGCCCACTGGACAGCTAAGCCCGGCACCGCTAGGGTTGAAGCCTCCCTTGCTCCAAACGCGGCGTTTCACTTAGGGTTCTCTTG
Source organism: Persicaria maculosa (assembly GCA_963922045.1). Taxonomy (NCBI): domain Eukaryota; kingdom Viridiplantae; phylum Streptophyta; class Magnoliopsida; order Caryophyllales; family Polygonaceae; genus Persicaria; species Persicaria maculosa. The sequence goes on along the minus strand of OY998254.1, from coordinate 5,184,075 downwards.
AGAGCCTATATAAGGTTTCCTGTTCATTGGAGCTCCTCACTTTGTGGTCGGCGTCTTCAGGTAATCCAAAGAGAAAGAGAGAGAGAGCCTCTGGCGATTCCTAGGGTTTGCTCCTCAAGCTCCATTCGTCGCTCCCTCCGGCGAAGATCTTCTTCTCCGGCTCTTCCTTTGGCAAAGGCGAAGCTCCTCCGGCGGTGCTAGCTTCTGCTGTCCTGGGTTTCCGACTTGGGATCTCGAATCTGTATCTTCGAGATCTAGAGTCTTTCAGGGAGTGTTCTTCTTCCCGTTTTCGTTGTTTGTTCTATGCTTTGTGTTCTTGTTTGCTTAGATCTTCATTGTACACATAAACTCGCCCCTGTTTTGTAATCTTCTTGATATAGTGGATTAAGGCTGCCTCTTGAGGCCCCGAGGACGTAGGATCTTAGATCCGAACCTCGTAAAATCTGGTGTCTCGTTTCTGTTGTTACATTGCTCGATCTTGCTATTACCTCGAACTCGCATATACAACTCGAATCTATTCGTTATTCGCATAAACAAATTGGTATCAGAGCATGGTTACTCCTTGATCTTTCGTTTCATGCTCGAGAGATTTAATTTGGTTCTATTTAGCATCTGTTTTTCAGTATTGCTTGATTCTGGACCTGTGTGCATGTATTAGATCTGTTATTCTTGATCTTCTTGCAAGTTTTCAATTTGTTATTGTTTACTTGCATGTTCTAAGATTATTTCTTAGAGTTTTATGTGGCCCCTGAAAGTTTCTTTAAGAGACTGGCCTCTGTGAAAACAAGTTCATCTTGCTTTCTGTCTTGTTTACTGTTATTCAGTATTACATTGAATTTTTTCTATATGATTTCTTTTGATTCTTGAAATATGGGTGAATCTAGTTATCGTATGAAACCATTCAATGGCACAACTGACTTTGCTATGTGGCAGGTGAAAATGAAAGCTGTGCTAATCAAGGAAAAATGCTGGGATGCAGTGACTGGCAAGTTCCCAGAAAAGATGGAAAAGGAAGTCACTGAAGAGAAAGATCTCCAGGCTCACAGTGAAATAATGCTGAGGCTAGCTGATGAGGTGGCTAGGCAGGTAATCTCTTATAAGACCACTAAAGCTTTGTGGGATGCTCTTGAAGAGCTTTATCTGGTAAAATCTCTTCCCAGTAGAATAAATATCCTTGTCAAGTTGTTCAACTATAAAATGGACTTACACTGCTCTTTGCCTGAAAATCTGGATAAATTTCTTGCTATGACTCAAGATTTAGAGAGGTGTGGAGATAAAATTGATGAAACCCACCAATGTGTTTTACTGTTAAATGCTCTCCCACCCCAATTTGAAACTTTTAAGGATGTTGTTCAGTTTAGCTCTTCTACTCTGACTAAAAAGGCTGTTCTAGAATCTATTATTCAAAAGAATGATGTCTTAAAAGTGTTCAAAACTAAGCAAGAGGCTAAAAATGAAGCTCTTATAGCTAAGTTTAAATCTAAGGGTCAAAACAACAACAAGAATAACCAGAATAAAAAGGATAAAAACAAAGAGCAAAATAAAGAACCTGTTAAAGGTAATAATCATCCTTCTGAGAAAACAAATTCTGAAAAGAAAAATTATAAGTGCTTATATTGTCAGAAAACTGGACATTGTGAAAAGGACTGTTATAAAAGAAAGAAGGATGAAAAGGAAGCTGGTAAAAAGGCTGCTGATGTATCTGCTATCCTTGAAAATAATTCTTATTATACTCATGAAGTACTTATTGTATCTGATCATGCTGATTCTGATGTTTGGCTTTTGGATTCTGGGTGCACTATGCATGCAACTTCTGATAGAAAATGGTTTTCTGATCTTAAATTGTATGATTGTGGTGAAGTCTTGCTTGGTGATCACTCTGCTTTAAAAATAAAAGGTGTTGGATCTGTGCCTCTTAGAATGCATGATGGTGTGATAAGAATAATTCAAGGTGTTAGATGGGTTCCTGATTTAAGAAGGAATTTATTGTCTGAAAGTACCTTTGATGACCAAAAATGTGACATTAAAATTAAGAATGGTGTTAGAGATGTTCTTAAAAATGGTAAATTGCTTATTAGAAGTATTAAGAAAAATGGTTTATATCATGTTGTTGCTTCTGAATGCAATATTACTGTTTCTTCTGCTCCTGATGTTTCTGTGAAAAATATGAGCATGAGTGACTCTCTGTTATGGCATTCTAGATTGGGTCACATTGGTAACAAGGGTCTTGATAATCTGTTTAAAAAGGGCATCATCTCTACTAAACCTTCTCATATTGACTTATGTGAAAACTGTCTAATGGGAAAACAATCTAAACTTGGTTTCAAATCATCTTCTTATGTTGCAAATCAACCTTTAGAATATGTGCACTCTGATTTGTGGGGACCTGCTCAGGTTGACACAGCAGGGGGCATGAGATATTTCATCTCTTTTATTGATCACTTTAGTAGAAGGGTTTGGGTGTATTTGCTTAAACATAAATCTGATGCTTTTGAAAACTTTAAAGTTTGGAAAACTAGAGTTGAAACTGAAACTGGTTTAAAGTTAAAGTGCCTGAAAACAGATAATGGTTTGGAGTTTTGTAACAATGAGTTCAACTCCTACTGTAAAAATGAAGGTATAAAAAGACATTTAACTATTCCTGGCGCCCCTCAGCAGAATGGAACTGCTGAGAGGATGAATAGAACCCTTCTTGAGAAAGCTAGATGCATGTTGGTTTCTTCTGGGCTTAAACATACTTTGTGGGGTGAGGCTGTTGTAACTGCTGCTTATTTGATAAATAGATCCCCTTCTTCTGCTATTGATTTTATAACTCCCTATGAAAAATGGACTAATAAAAAACCTGACCTTAGTCACTTAAGACCTTTTGGATGTGTTGCTTATTCTCATGTGAATGATGGTAAATTGAATCCTATGTCTCTAAAGTGTGTTATGCTTGGTTATCCTGATGGCACTAAAGGTTATAGGTTATTAGTTATACAACCTGGAGCTTATAAAATCATTTTAAGTAGAAATGTTGTGTTTAAAGAAGATGAGTTTCATTTTAAAAAGTCTATATCTTTTGCTCAGACTAACCAAATGCAGGTACCAGACACTGATACTCAGTTTTATACCCCTCATGAGGGTGAAACTGAGAATGAGTTTGACAGTGGATACTCCACTGCCAGACCACACTCACAAACTCACCAATCAGGTGGGCAAGTGAGTACTGATGGTGAGACAGGTAGTGACATGGCTCCAAAAACTAAGCCTTCTTCTTCTGCTACCTTACAATCTTCTCCCTCAATTTCTGATGTCTCTTCTGCTTCTACCTCTTCTGTTTCTAATTTGTCTGTAATTGATACTTATGCTGCTGGCTCTTCTAGTGGTTCATCTGTGCAATTGCATGACTTAACTGATTGGAAACTTACTAGAGATAGAGAACCTAGGAATATTATTCCAAATAAAAAGTACTCCAGTAATTTGGTTGAGTTTGCTTGTATTGTGTCTGATGTGATCACTTTATATACTCCTGATACATTTGAACAAGCTATAAAATGTGCTCATGCTAAAAACTGGAAATGTGCTATGCAAGAAGAGATAGATTCTATGAATCAAAATAACACCTGGAAACTTGTTAAGAAACCTGCTACTGCTAGGTTAATTGATTGTAAATGGGTGTTTAAAATAAAACAAGGCATCTCTAAGAGTGATCCCCCAAGGTATAAAGCTAGACTTGTAGCCAAGGGGTTCACTCAAAGAGAAGGTCAGGACTATAATGAGATTTTTGCTCCAGTTATTAAATACAAGACAATGAGATTACTTCTTGCTATGTCTGCTGTGTATAACTATGAACTGGAACAAATGGATGTCAAGACAGCTTTTTTGCATGGTGATCTTAATGAAACCATTTATATGAAGCAACCTAAAGGCTTTGTTGACACTGCTCATCCTGACTATGCTTGCTTGCTTATTAAATCCATATATGGCTTAAAACAGTCTCCTCGACAATGGAATATAAAGTTTGATACTTGTATGAGGAGAAGTCTAGGATTTAGAAGAAGCAAATATGATACTTGCTTATATTTTAAAGATGCTAGGAAGCATGATCCTCTCTATGTGTTGTTGTATGTTGATGATATCTTGCTTATTGCTAAATCTTCTGATAAAATCAACATGATTAAACAACAACTTAAGAAACACTTTGATATGAAGGACTTAGGTCCTGCAAAAAGGATCTTGGGCATTGACATCATAAGAGACAGAAGTAAAAAGGTTATGTATTTGTGCCAATCTGATTATGTGCTTAAAGTGTTAGAAAGATTTCATATTAAGGATGTTAAGGCCAATACAGTTCCTTTAGGTGGTCATCTTGATCTTACTAAAGTAAGAACTCCTTTATCTTCTGCTGAGATTAATAGAATGAAAAATATCCCTTATGATGCTGCTGTTGGTTCTGTTATGTACTCAATGCTATGCACTCGTCCAGATCTTGCTTTTGCTATAAGTGTTTTGAGTAGATTTATGTCTGATCCAGCTGAGAAGCACTGGCAGGCCATGAAATATCTGTTGAAATATTTGTTTGGTACTGTGAATCTTTGTTTGAAATATGCTGCAGGTCAAGGCTCTACTTATGAGCTATTTGGGTATGTTGATGCAGATTATGCCTCAAATAAGGACAATAGAAAGTCTACTACTGCTTTTGTTTATACTTGGGCAGGTAACTGTATCTCATGGAAATCCCAACAGCAACCTATTGTTGCTTTATCCTCTACTGAGGCTGAGTATATAGCAGCCACTGAGGCCTGCAAGGAAGCCATTTGGCTCCAAGGTCTTTTGAAAGAGGTTGAAAAGAAACATTATACATCTACACTGCATATAGATAGCCAAAGTGCATTATACTTATGCAGGGACCCTATGTATCATGAACGTACTAAGCATATAGATGTTAGGTACCATTTTATTCGTGAAAAGGTTGATGATAATGTTATCCATGTAAAGAAAATAGATGGAACTCATAACCCTGCAGATTTTGGAACTAAGATTGTAACTGTTGATAAATTCTTATTTTGCAGGGATTTCCTCCATTTGGAGGAAATAACTTGATAGCTGATGAAGTTACAGGTACATGGGCCGACGATGGACACAACCCTCTGATCCACAACTAGGTTGTCTTGCCCAGTGCAGACTTAGAGAACTACAGGGGCAATTGTTGAGATTTGTATATATATATTTCTCTAAGTTTTGTTTGTGTGTATAATTGTAACATTCATGTATAGCATAGAGTTTATATGTTAAGAAGATATGTAATATGTGCTTAAGGGTCTATAGAGGTACTTGGGAGTTAACAGGCCTGGACTGGATCGAATTGAGCCCTTTGGGCTTGATCTCCTAACCAGTGCCTGATGCCAAGAAGCTCGGCCCACTAGCTTGTTACATCTTCTGGCCCACTGGACAGCTAAGCCCGGCACCGCTAGGGTTGAAGCCTCCCTTGCTCCAAACGCGGCGTTTCACTTAGGGTTCTCTTGAGAGCCTATATAAGGTTTCCTGTTCATTGGAGCTCCTCACTTTGTGGTCGGCGTCTTCAGGTAATCCAAAGAGAAAGAGAGAGAGAGCCTCTGGCGATTCCTAGGGTTTGCTCCTCAAGCTCCATTCGTCGCTCCCTCCGGCGAAGATCTTCTTCTCCGGCTCTTCCTTTGGCAAAGGCGAAGCTCCTCCGGCGGTGCTAGCTTCTGCTGTCCTGGGTTTCCGACTTGGGATCTCGAATCTGTATCTTCGAGATCTAGAGTCTTTCAGGGAGTGTTCTTCTTCCCGTTTTCGTTGTTTGTTCTATGCTTTGTGTTCTTGTTTGCTTAGATCTTCATTGTACACATAAACTCGCCCCTGTTTTGTAATCTTCTTGATATAGTGGATTAAGGCTGCCTCTTGAGGCCCCGAGGACGTAGGATCTTAGATCCGAACCTCGTAAAATCTGGTGTCTCGTTTCTGTTGTTACATTGCTCGATCTTGCTATTACCTCGAACTCGCATATACAACTCGAATCTATTCGTTATTCGCATAAACACGGGTCTTGAGCATCTTGGGCATGCCTCTGAATTGGTTAGGTGGCGACGAAGCTTATTACCATTTGAAAGGAAAGCGTCATGTGCAGCAATGAAGGTGAAGGCTCGGACTCGTTGCTGGACAGGAAGCCTCCAAATTCGTCGCCACTCGCCTGTGTGTGCGTTATCAGTGTGGTGTTTGAGCAGGTGTTGAATTGCTGAACTGGTGGAGAAGGTTCCCAAAGGCGACAGCCCCCAGTACAGCTTGTCACTAGCTCCAGGGTCATTACTGATGAAGACGGATTGTAGTTTCAGGAGGATATCAGCCGACAGATACACAGAGAGGAAGGCCCAATTCCATGAGCCGTCCGACCACAGTTCCGACACCGTCTGACCGCACAGCTCATCAGAGATTTCCACAGTAGCTCTGTCAATCAGTGGTTGATCCAGCAGCCAAGGGTGCATCCAGAAGAGCGTGCTGCTCCCATTTCCGACTGCAGTTCTCAGATTTGGCGTTAAGAGCTCAGCCCCGTGAGTGATGCTCCTCCATGTTCGTGAAGCTCCTTGCTTTCTCGCGAACATGTCGACATCTAACCGACCTTTGCAATACTTGCCCCTGATTATACGGCTCCAAAGCGCCCCCGGGTTCTGGATTAGGCGCCAACTAAGTCTTGCGAGGGTGGCCTGATTCGTTGCTCTCATGGGTCTTATTCCGAGGCCCCCATCTCCGATAGGCTGAGTCACCGTCTCCCAGTTCAGAAGATGGATTTTTCTCTCTTCCGTGGTTGACCCCCTTATGAACTGCCTAACCTTCCTATCAATAGCGTCACAGACATCTCTCGGCACAAAAGTGGATTGCATAGTGTAAAGGGGAAGGCTTGTGAGTACAGACCTGGACAAGGTAACTCTGCCGGCGAAGGAGAGTGTCTTGGATTTCCACCCCTGAAGCTTAGAGGACACCTTGTCAAGAAGGTAATTGTATCTGTCATTTGTCATACGGCCGCAGGCCGTGGGAACCCCAAGGTAATTACCAAACTCCACCGAGATGGGAATCGACAGAATTTGGCTAATCTGTTGCTTGGTTGCTGCATTCGCATTTTGAGAGAACAAGACACTACTCTTGGAGTAGTTCACCTTCTCCCCTGAATCCTGACAGAACTGGTCCAGGCAATCCCGTATGACACGACTTTGGTCCTCGGACGCCTCTGCTAGCAGAATTAAATCATCAGCAAAGAAAACATGGGACAAGGAAACCTCTCCAATCTTAACTGGCTTCCAAATCCCCCTCCGGACAGCCTCTTCAATGCAATGGGAAAGTCGCTCCATGCATAGGACAAAGAGATAGGGGGATAGGGGATCCCCTTGGCGGATCCTTCTGGAGGATTGAAACTTCGCTGTTCGGTCACCGTTGAATAAGGTCTCGAAACATCCCATGGTCTGACACTTCATAATGACCTCGGCAAGTTTGGATGGGATTCCACACATCATCAAAGTTTCCTTGAGAAAGTCCCAGCGAATACGATCGTAGGCCTTCTCAAGGTCTACCTTGATGATCATCCATTTCCTCCTGCGTCTCTCTGCCATTGAGTGGAGCATTTCCTGAATAATCACGACATTGTCGATGATCTGATGCCCAGGGATAAAACTAGCCTGAGTAGGAGCCACTAGATCTGTGAGCAGCGGTTTAAGCCTGTTGACAATCACTTTGGTGGCTATTTTGAAGATCACATTCAGGAGGGCAATGGGCCTGAATTGCGAAGGGCGAGTAGGTGTCGACACTTTGGGAATAAAAACAAGCAGGGCGTCTGCTATACCCTCCGGGAAGTCACTTTCATTGAGCATACGGAGCACTGTATGACTAACTTGGGGTCCCACCGTATCCCAATTTCTTTGGTAGAAGATTGCCGGGAAACCATCGAGTCCCGGGGCTTTATAAGGGCCCATCGACTTGACGATCTCCCAAATGTCTGATTCAACAAAGGGCTGTTCTAGGAGGTGACGCTGGCTACTGTCCAGGGGTGGGAAACCGATGGCTTGTTGGAGGCCCCCTCCGCCTGTGACAGTCGGGTCCGCCGAGTAAAGCCTAATGAAGAAATCTCTAACCAAATCACACAGCGCTCCTTGCTCAGAAATCCATTCTCCTCCGTCATCAAGTAGAGCGGTGATGCGGCTCATCTTCCTGCGCTTGAGAGTTGATAAATGGTAGAACCGGGTATTGCGATCACCCTCAATTAGGAAGTCAGTTCGCGATTTCTGGAACCAAAGGGCTTGTTCCTGTGCCAAAACCTCTTGCAGCTCCCGAGTTACTTCAGCTTCCAGATTGATGTAGTGGAATGAGGGGCTCTGACACAACTTTGTCTGAATTCCTTCAAGGCGTTTCGATAGGTTCCTCTTTTTCTTGAAAATGTTTCGAAACACGTCCTGGTTCCAAGTTCTCAAATCGGCAGCCAGATTAGCTAAAGCCTCACAGGCACCCACATTCCTATTCCATTGTGCTTGCAGGAAGGGGGTGTAGTTGTCGTGTAGCATCCATGCCGCTTGGAAGCGAAACGGCCTATTGGTGTTCGCCGGTTGGGGTTCTCCATCAACACAGACAAGAATTGGGACGTGGTCCGAGTGAGGCGCGGTGAGATGGTGAACGCTTGCCTCCGGGAACCTGGCGTTCCAGTCTGCTATACACAAAGCTCTGTCAAGCCTAGCCGCCCTCCTAGTGGCCGGCGTTTTACCATAATTCCAGGTGTAAGGGATGCCAGTGTAGCCTAGATCAATCAACTGGACATTGTCGACTTGTTGCCTGAATCGACAAGATTCTCTGTTTGATCCCACCGAAGACTCCGACCGCTCATGAGGGCCCATTGTCGCGTTGAAGTCACCAGTGATCAGCCAAGGTTTATTATTTCGTTCTGCAAACTCTTCCAGCTGCTGCCATAGCTCTAGGCGTCGGGCCGATGCAGGGGAAGCATATACAGCAGAAAGAATCCAGGATTCCTCTCCAACTCGGCGGATTTCAACGGTGATATGCTGTTCCTCAAGAGAGATAGGAACGACAGTGACCTCCGCCGTCCTCCAAATGAGCCAGATACCCCCCGCAAAACCTTGAGCTTCAACCCGTCTCCTTCCGTCGTAACCAATTCTGTTACAGACTTCATCTGCAGACGACCCGCTGATGCGTGGCTCTACCAAAGCAATAACTTTTGGATCATAGCGCTGGACCAGATCATGAAGGGCGTGCAGGAACCCATTGCTTGCCGCACCCCTAACATTCCAAACTAATATGTTTAGCGTATTCATCATAGAGACAAGGTTGTTGATGTAGCCTTGAATAACTTGATTCCCGTGTGGGTTAATCGAAACTTGAGCCGCGATTGCACCCGCAAGGCGGTCAAACGCTTTGTCTGTGGCAGGGGGTAGGGACACCCTGCATAGCATTGGCCGAGTCACGGCTATCATCGGTCGAAATTCGCAGATTATCTTGCTTGCTAGGCTTGGCATGTTCACCAGGAAAGGTCCCGTCCGGAGGTCGGACAGTAGAAAGCTTTCCGAATTGAGGGTGTGCATCACTTGAACTCTCGGAATTGGTTCCATGTGCAGGAGTAGTTTGGATGAGGGGGGTGATGTCGGTGTTCTTGGGAGGGGGCTGAATTTTCGGCTGGATCGGGGTGTTAGGGTTGCCGTTTTGAGAGGACTGGTGTTTGCTTGAGGAGGATTTGTGGGCAGGCTTGTGGGGGACGTGGTGGACTTGCCTTTGGGGTCTTGGATCTGGCCTGTTTGTGACGTGGGGTAATTGGCGGGGTTGGGCTTAGATGCTTTCCTATTCCCTGCAGTACTTGCCTTGGGATCCTTAACCGTGTGACTTGTAGATGAAGATTTGCTCCTTTCCTCTCTCTTATCCATATCTTTTGGAGGATTAGAATCTGAGATATGGTCCGCGTTGTTCGCTTGGGTCTCTTCGGACGTTGGAACATACCCCGACGGAATGTCCGCAGAACTCGGATTCTCTTCTTCCGTGTTGAGCGCATCAAATCTTGAGGAGATCTTGACGGGGTTGGCCGACTGATTGCCGACGGTGGTGTTGGCGGCGCCACCAGGTGGCTGGCCTTCAGCTCCTCCCTCTATGTCTGGATGTTGTTGTTGCCGACTTCCATCCCCGGAACCCTTAGCCGACCCCCTAGCCGGCGCTGATTTCCTTCACGGTTGATTCCGGACTTGCATCCAACCCCCATGGGTTCGTGTTTCAAGTTGGGATGTGCTCCCGACGTCTTTTGCCTGGCCATATCCGGACTCGGCCTTTTCACTTTCTTCCTTCCCGCAAGTTTCCGAGCAATGGCCCACCTTGCCGCAATCAAAACACAGCATTCGCAGGCCTTCATACTGTATTGGCCAAACTTTTCCATCCATTCTGAATTTTGATAAGAGGGGTTTAGTAAGGTCGATCTCCACACTAAGTCGGGCAAATCTTCCCCTGTCTGCCGAGGCAGTGGTGTTATCAATTCGGAGTACCTTCCCGATTTTGCTGCCCACCCTATGCAGGAACCTGGGGTCAAAATACTCAATGTGTAAACAAGGTATGCGAACCCAGACAGTGAGAGTTGTAATCTTCTCAATCTCTGCGTTGAACCTGGGAATCCACTTACGGATGGCCAGATAGTTAATTGTCTCCAATCATCCAGGGGCCCTCCATCACCACGTGGTCGTAGTCTGACTGATTTGCAAACCGGGCTATGTAGTAGTCGTTACCCAGGTCTACCAAAGAGAAAGGCGCACTGAGGCCCCATTTTTGGGAGAGTCGACGATGAAGCTGCATATAGCCCGGACCTTTGTCGTATAGCTTGATGATCAGAGTATTTCGCCATGGTTTTCGCAATGCAGACTTCTCTGCCTTATTCAGGATAATTGTGGGGCATGTAGGATCGTCTTCCTCCGGGAGGAGGTCGTCATCCGTTTCGTAGTCAGGTTCCTCCATTGAAGCCCCGTAGATGGGGTTCAAATGAGCAGTCGTGAATTTTGAGTTCTCTCCGCCAACCAGTGCTCCCTTGTAGTTCGGTTGAGGAGGGGTCTTCCCCCCATCCTCTGCATTCACTTGCAAGGGGGGGAGTTTGCATCGATTGATGCTTGTTGCTGGGGCAAGGGAGCCCCCAGAAACACCTGATTTCCAGCCTTGCCACTCGTGGTGCTAGTTTCAACATTGTCAACAGGGGTGATAATTTCGACATTGCCAACAGGGGTACCAGACTCCCCATCAGCGGGTGGCGGAGGAGGGTCAGGGGGATCATCGGTGGTGGCCGAGGAGCGGCGGTTAGGGCTCCGAGATCTCTCTCTCTCAAAGCTGCTCATCATGAAAAACTGGTTTTGCTAATCGTTTTTTACTTATTGTTTTATTCTGAAGTGGACGTTTGAAAAAAATAATAAGGTTCTTCATTTCATTTAGTTTACTAATAATGCTAACAGAACCTGCTATCAAGATCCTACATTAGTGACATTATAGTAAATTCCTGTGAGTGAATATAGTTAAAGAGAAAGAGAATATTGAAAGAACAAAGGGACATAAAATATTTTTTTGTTTGGACAAGAACAACGCAGAACATCCTACAGAGAAAAATCTCTCTGCATCTAGGGTTGAATTATTGTGTACCAGCACGTGTATCCATCAAAGCATCATAATAATAAGAAACGTCCCTAGGTGCAAAGAGGTTTTTCGGTGTTTTACGCGGTTCTTGCCAGTACACGAAAATCATTTGTGTCCCATTGTTCTTTCATTTTCTTTCTCATTAACGATATTCACTCGTGCCGGAATTCACAACAATTGATATCAAAGAGCCAAGTTAATTGATGCTATTCGGCGAAAAATTTGAGGTTTTCCAATTCGATGGCATTGGAGATTTCGGTCTTTGGCAATGGCGAGTGAAGGGTCTCTTGACGTGGCAGGTGATGTTTAAGGATCTAAAGAGAAAAAAGTTGATTCGTTGAAAGATCCTGATTGAGAGAAGATAAAAGAGAAGGCATCGTCAAGTATACGGCTTTGTCTAGTGGATAAAGTGATATACCACATGATTGAAATGGAGTCTTTGAAGAAGATTCGGGTTCAATAAGAGAAGAGATATATGTCAAAATCTTCGTACAATTTGTATCTATAATAAATATTGTCAAGATGAAATATGGTGGAGGGTACCAGTCTAGTGAGGCATTTCACCAGTAGGAAGTTCAAGGAGCGCTACTTGGACTTGATCGACATCACTTGATGAGATTCAAGTGATGAGCCCCAAGGAGTAGAGCACATGAGGACCTGGAGCAGACAATGTCTTGGAGTTGTTTCCGTTCGTTGTTATAAATATTTGTCTATGTAGAAATTGTTGTATGAGACAATTAATCATTTTAGGTAGACAGATAAATTAGATTAGGGTCCAAGTGAATTTGTCTATAACAATTTTATCTATAAATAGTTTTATATATAAGATAGGAGGTTTATTATAGATGATTTTATCTATAATATGTACTAGATAAGATAAGTTTTTATTTATATCTAGGTTTATCCATAAGGGTTCTAGCTGTAGAGAAGTTTTTCTCTACAACTATAACAAATTGTATATATAACAAATGTTGTCAAGATCGAAATATGTTATGTTTGTTATCTATCAAAGCATCACAATAATAAAAAAAATCATAGTTGTAGAGAAGTTCTTCTTTATTGGGTTTTCTGCGCTACGCGGTTCTTGACAGAACACGAAAATCTTTTATGTCTCATAACTCTTTCATTTTCCCCTCTCTAACAATATCCACTCGCGCGAATTCACAACCCACACAAAAGTCACCCGTGTTTAACACTAGTCTAATTTGTATATAAATTGCTATTTGATTCTAACCTCATCCATCTGATCATATTATTACCAACTGCATGTAGACCATTTTGTGTTCAAATATGTCGCTACCTGCCTACCTTAGTTGACGGTAATTAACTAGTCTTTAACCCATGTCCTACGGCTACGACCCAATACGAAAGACACCAAAAATGGAAGAAAAGATGGATGATGTAGAAATGTACTAAAACATCACAAAGAAACTCGTCTTGCTTACCGTGGTGGGCAAAATTTGGATCGGACTAGAATTGACTGTCTTAGGTCGGATTAAAAATATAATGGTCCGGTCCAGGGTCCATAAAATTAAATTCCGGTTTCCTGTCTTTGGTCGGATTAAAAATATAATAGTTTGGTCTAGGGTCCATAAAAATTAAAATTACGGTTTCCAGTCCAAGACCGGTTGGATTGGAATGTGTGTGTTAGTGTGTATATATATACACACATTGTTGTCACCAAACAAAAACTTTAGAATAAAGGAAAATGTTATAATGGTGTCACCACACTAAAAAAAATGTCCCCACTGTTGTCACCAAAGGAAAACTTTTCCAAAGAAAAACCATAGAATAAGGAAATCACAAACCCTAGAGGGACTAATGCTAAGCAAAACCTTTTTTGGTGAAAACTTTATTTTTTAAGTTTTTTTACATGGTCAGAGTAGGGTGGTGTGACAACTTTTTTATGATTTACAGTTTTTTTACGAGGTCAGTGTCACCACCCTTATCAGTGGTGACACTGTTAGTAATACATGTATGGTGACAACTTTTTTGTCGGTGACAACTTTTTTTTCCACATTTTTTTACGAGGTCAGTGTCGCCACTCTTATTAATGGTGATACATATGGTGACAATTTTTTTAAACAAGGACAATGTGACCACCTTGACACTGTTCACACGTGTGACAATTTTTTCCTTTTACACGGTGAGAACTGAGAACTTCATTTGGTTAACGAATGAAATTGTAAGGCTCAAAACCATGAGTTCAAAATCCAATTGTCAATTTTTTGTTTTACAGCACGTTTCACGGGAAGTTGCATTTGCAACAAGGCATCTTCTACACGCATTCTTCGGACTACAACAGCTACCAAATTAAGCTTCTTTTAGGGCTCTAAAAGTCACATAAATAAACGTACAGCTACCAAGTTTAATTACACATAAGGATTGCAGAATGGTCAAAAGTGCCAACTGTAACACTATCGACAACGACGAGAGCAATCCAGAGGTTCTGATATGAAGTTGTAGTTGCCGACTCGCCGCTGATCAGTCGAACTTTTGCATACCGTCCTTTAGCTTGATCCCCGCAGGTCCGCCTTGAACTCATGCGCTTCCGGATTCTTCTTCAAGTCGACCCTAGCATTCGCGAGCGCTGAAATCTCTGTCGGCCGCGGGAGAGTGTTTGACAGGGCCATCGAAACTCCGCGGAATGGGAATCCCTCAAAATGGGTCCCACACGTCGAGGGAGAGGATCGAAGCCTCTATTGCTCCTACGGCAACCGAAGTCGGCGAATAATCATCTATGCAGGCAATCATTTATACTCGACCGAATAATTCTTCATATACTAGTGCATAATCATCTATACTCGACCGAATAATCATCTATGCAGACAATCAAACAAATTGGCTAATTAATCTCCATCTTCCATCTCAACTAATCAACGGCCCAGATTTGTGTACATGATATACGTTAAGGGCTGAGTACACTGGAACCAAGGGCGGAGCCAGGAAAATGTCTAGGGGGGCTCAAAAAAATTTCGCTAGTTCATGAAAAATTGCAATATATGGCTTCTTAGATTGTGTAATAAACTTATCCATAATCCTAAAAAAAAATACCATAAAGCACAAATTTAATTCATACCGTAGGTTAAAAATAAATCAACTATTGAGGGCAAATGGTGAATCGAACTTGGATCTTTCTCCTTCCCTTACACGCTTGCCACTAACTGTGCTGGAATTCACTTGTGTTCTAGAGACAGCTCTATATATCTATATATGTAAAACTATTATTTTCCGGGGGGCTTCAGCCACCGCATGCCCCCCTCCCTCAGCCCCTGACCGGAACTAACCTATATATATATATATAGAATCCACCTTCTCTATATATATAGAACCTATATATATAGAGAGAGGGTGGGTCATATGCAGGGGCGGATCTACTTGTAAGCTTGGGCATCCCACAATTTTTTTTATTATTATTTTTTTAGTGTTAATTTTAAAAATTTTACCCTCAAGCATCCCCACCGGTAAAAAAAATACAAAAGAAAAAAAAAATTATCTTTAAGTATCCTCGAAATGATAAAAACTTTATCTTTGAGCATCCCCGAGAAGTCTGTTCAGGATCCGCCCCTGGTCCTATGTTAACACCGTGTGAAATGTTAACAAATATGAGTCATTCATTAGAAACAAATTAAGGGTGGAGATGAAAATGAGATTTTCTATTATTTTTAATTAATTTTTGGTGGGCCCGAGGGAATTCATCCGCCACTCCATATTTGGGCGCGTGTGCTTCCATTCAAAAAAGTCAATATTTACAAATCACAAAGCTTGCCGTGATTATTGTACCAATTGTTTGAATTTTTTTTCCAATTTTATTTATAAATCAAAATATACTATACTCCGTATGTGTTAACTTTACCCATATTTTTTTAAATATAAATCTCCATAAGATATATTTTTTTAATAGCTGATGTATACCCCTAATTGATAATAATGAATTATTCATCGAAAGTGTGAGTCATTTTGCAATTATATACTCCGTATTCGCTAAGTTAATAGTAATTATTCGTTAAATTGGTAGTAATTATTCGCTAAGTCGATCGAAGGCCAACGAGACGACCCATGCCAATCAACGAATAGTTGCAAAATTGACTCACACTTTCGATGAATAATTCCTTATTATCAACGAATAGTGGCTCTGAACTTGCCGAATAGTCGATAAATTCACAAACAATTTTAGACAGAGTTAATTTGAATTTCCACAAACCTACATGTAATTTCCCCTATACATATGAATAATTTCTAATTATCAACGAATAGTTACTTTGAACTTGCCGAATAGTCGATAATTTCACGAGCTTGAATTTCAAGAAACCTACATTTAATTACCCGCATATATATGAATAATATTTGATAAATGACTCTGAATTTGCCTAATATTTGATAAATTCATGAATAATTTTAAACAGAATTTGAATTTCAAGAAATCCATGTCTAATTACTCACGTACATATGAATATTTTTAACAGTTTCTTGAAATTCAAGCTCATGAATTTATCGACTATTCAACAAGTTCAAAGTAACTATTCGTTGATAATTAGAAATTATTCATATGTATAGGAGCAATTAAATGTAGGTTTCTTGAAATTCAAACTCTGTCTAAAATTGTTTATGAATTTTTCGACTATTCGGCAAGTTCAGTGTAACTATTCGTTGATAATAAGGAATGATTCATAGGTATGTGAGTAATTAGATGTGAGTTTCTTGAAATTCAAACTTTGTTTAAAATTGTTCATAAATTTATCAAATATTCAACAAATTCAGAGTCATTATTCGTTGATAATCAAGAATTATTCATATACATAAGGGCAATTAGATGCAGATTTCTTAAAATTTAAACTCATGAATTTATCGACTATTCGGCAAGTTCTAAGTAACTATTCGTTGATAATAAGAAATTATTCACATGTATGTGGTTAATTAGACGTGAGTTTCTTAAAATTCAAATTTTGTAATATTCCGAAATTTTGATGTGTTTATGTTTTTACAAAAAAAAATGAGTTGTTTTTCACAGGAATATGCACAATTATTCGTATATATATGTGGAACTTTAAATCGAATATGTACAAATTTAAATTTGAAATTAACCCACAAAAAAAATTGAAAAACATCACTAACGAAATTAAATACAGTACCAAATTATTCACACATTTCAATATCCATATATTAATTATTTAATGTAACATAAAATATTCATAAAAGTCCAAAATGGTAAAAATATACCCCACCAAAATTAAAACAATACAAACCCATCGCATTTTATGAAAAAAATATGCAAAAAAAAAAAAGAGAAAAGGGACCCACGTACCAACTCACCAAATCAGGCTAAAATTGCCATGCGGGTGTAATGCACGGAGGGTGATACACATACTACTATACACTAGTATATGTTTTTAATGGGTGATAATATCTTCACCGCTAATTTTTACTATTTTTACCGTTAATTACCGCATAGGTATGGGGTGGTCTTAATCCATTTTTTTCCAGACCCACCGCATATACATGCGGTGGGTCCGTTGACAGTATACAAACCCACCGCATTGGTATGCGGTGGGTTATGGCGACCGTATACATGCGGTCAGTTTTTAGGCAATTGAAAACGGTTTGTAGGAGTGATCCAAAACCGTCGCCATAACTCACCGCATACCTATGCGGTGGGTTATGGCGACGGTTTTGGACTGTTATGGCGACGGTTTTAACTGTTATAGCGACGGTTCAAACCCACTGTATACCTTTGCCTATGCGGTAGGTTATAGCGACGGTTTTGGACCGTTATGGCGACGGTTTTAGACCTGTATACTTCTCGACCCACCGCAATACTTTGCGGTGACCCACCGCATAGGTATGCGGCACTGCATAGGTATGCGGTGGGATCGTTGACTGTCATTAAACCCACCGCATATACATGCGGTGGGTCCGTTGACAGTATACAAACTCACCGCATATGTATGCGGTGGGTTATGGCGACCGTATACATGCGGTCAGTTTTTAGGCAATTGAAAACGGTTTGTAGGAGTGATCCAAAACCGTCGCCATAACTCACTGCATTCCTATGCGGCGGGTTATGGCGACGGTTTTGGACTGTTATAGCGACGGTTTTGACTGTTATAGCGACGGTTCAAACCCACTGTATACCTTTGCCTATGCGGTAGGTTATAGCGACGGTTTTGGACCGTTATGGCGACGGTTTTAGGCCTGTATACTTCTCGACCCACCGCATAGGTATGCGGCACCGCATAGGTATGCGGTGGGATCGTCGACTGTCATTAAACCCACCGCATACCTATGCGGTGATTAGCGGTGGAAATAGTAAAAATTAGCGGTAGAGATATCGTTTCCGGTTTTTAATTCTACGAGAATTTTTTTTAAAAAAAAAATCTACAACTTCTAAAAACTGTTTCTTTTTTTTTTTGATCTAATTTTAAAAACTGTTTCTTTAACGCAAAAAAAAAAACTGTTTTTTTAAATGCAAAAAAATGTTTTTTGGTTTGAAATTTTGAATTAAATAAATCAAATTTCAATTGTTATTTTTACAACCATATTAGTCAAATAAATTTTATTTATTTTTCATATAATATTCAACCATAAGACATAGTTACTTTCATTTAGCATTTCAAATTGTTTACATTTTATAAATGTAAATAAAATAGTAAATATATTATGATTAAGAATTTATATAACTTATATATATTGAAAGTATAATTTTTTGATATAAATTTTTTATTAATAATTAATGAAATTAAATATATCAAGTGTGCTTTAATAAAGTTGAAAAATATTTTTTTTAAATAAAATACAGCTAGTGAAAAAAATTGAATTGTAAATAATTTGAGCTAAATCTATATATAATTACCAAATTAATATATATAATTACGAAAACAATATTTAATACTCCCTCCGATCCAAAAAGATTGTCGTTTGACTTTTTAACACGTATTTTAAGGAGCTAAAAATTATATAAAATATCAAATTTTTTACAATTATTTTTTTACAACTTAATATTTGTTGTTAATAAGTGTTACATTATAAAAAAATAATAAAAAAAAACTTAATATATTATATAGTTTTTAGCTCCTTAAAATATGTGTTAAAAGTCAAACGACAATCTTTTTGGATCGGAGGTAGTATTGGAATATATAACTACCAAATTAATAATTACAGAGTATATTCCAATTTAAAAATATTTAAAATTCGAATTCATTTCATTAATTAATATATATAATTACCAAAACAATAATTTAAAATATATTTTTTTTGTATTCGGCAAAAATTCAATTCAAAGTTGAAAATCACCCCTTTCAATTTTGAGAAAATTTGCTGAAATATCACCCTTTCCTAATCTAATTAGGTTAATAGCATACTAACTTTTATAATTTGCCGTTCTAACACCCAATTAACATTTATTAGCCCCTTAGCAGTCCTTCTCCCCAGAAAATTGCCGTGGTGAGAGGTGGCCGGAATGGGCAGGTGCAAGAACGGGAGGGTGTTTGCGAGGCTTCGTCGGTGGGGGCTGGGTGTCGGAGCGGCTGGATTTGGGGTCGGGATGGCCGGAATTGGTGGAATGAAGGCCGAAAATTGGGAGGTTTAGTGCTCGGTAATGGCGGATCTTGGCCGTGAAGGGGAAGGAGGAGGCTGCTGGTGCGTCGGGGAGGGCGGTACGTGGCCAAGGAGGGCGGATCTGGTGAGGGAGCGCCGGATCTGGTGTGGAGGCGCCGGATTCTGGGCAAAAGCGAGAGACGGGGAGCAGGGGAGCGAGAGGAAGGGGATGAAGCGAGAGCAGGGGAGCGAGAGCGGCGGAGCTATCGAGCGAGCGTCCGGAGCGAGCAAGGTCGAGGTCGAGCGAGCGAGGTCGATCGGCCGGAGCGAGGGATCCAGGAGCGGCGGCCGGAGCAAGGGATCCAGGAGCGGCGGCGAGGGTTACAGAAGCGGCGAGGGATCCAGGAGGGAGCGAGGTTGAAGAAGCATTTTTTTATAAAATTACAAAAATTAACCCATAAATAGCAATTTTTGTAAAATTACAAAAATTAACCCATAAATATGAGAATGGAAAAAACTATCTGTATTTTATTATATGATTCACTTCTTCTATATTTTTATATGCGATCTGGATGTGCGACTCGATCAGTCCATATATGTGCACAACGAAAAGTTATTTTTGCAAAACAAAAAGTTCTGAAACGAAAAAAAAAGCGAAAAAAAAATTATATTTTGCACAACATACGATGTAAGAGTTGGACGACTCTGTTGTAAGAGTTGCATGCCTTTGTTGTAAGAGTTGCACGACTCTTGTTTTAAGAGCTGACTGAGTTATTAGATACAAATGTCATCAATGAAGTGTAATCACAAACGTGTCATCAGTAAATAAAAAGTAGAATCGATGAAAATATATCGATATATAATTGATTAAATTAAAAAAAAAAGTGGCATCAAACGATTTGATTAAAAAAATGGCATCAAATAATTACATTAGAAAAATGGCATCAAAACACTGATTTGAAAAAGTTGCATCACATTAAAGAAAAAATTGTCATCAAAACATTACCTTGAAAAAATATGGCATCATCAAAACATTACCTTCAAAAAATATGGCATCATCAGTAAATAAAAGTAGAATCGATGAAAATATATCGATATATAATTGATTAAATTAAAAAAAAAAGTGGCATCAAAAGATTTGATTAAAAAAATGGCATCAAATAATTACATTAGAAAAATGGCATCAAAACACTGATTTGAAAAAGTTGCATCACATTAAAGAAAAAATTGTCATCAAAACATTACCTTGAAAAAATATGGCATCATCAAAACATTACCTTCAAAAAATATGGCATCATCAGTAAATAAAAGTAGAATCGATGAAAATATATCGATATATAATTGATTAAATTAAAAAAAAAAGTGGCATCAAACGATTTAATTAAAATAATGGCATCAAATAATTACAGTATAAAAATGGCATCAAACACTGATTTGAAAAAGTTGCATCACATTAAAGAAAAAATTGTCATCAAACATTACATTGAAAAAATATGGCATCACGAAAACATTACCTTAAAAACATGTGGCATCACGGTAAAAAAAAATATCATCAAAAAATTGATATAAAAAAAGTGTCATCAGTAGTCAACGGTAAAAAAAATGGCATCAATGGTCAATGTGGCATCACAGTAAACAAAAAAATATCAGCAAGATTTGAAAAAAGTGATATTAAAAAAGTGTCATCAAACCATTTTATTAGAAAAGTGACATTAAAGCGAAAATAAAATGTAAAAAAAAGGGCATCAAAACGACAAAAAATGGCATCATTGGTATATAATTAAAAAAAAAAATGTTGACCGGCGTTGACCTTGATAGTTAAATTGGGAAGGGTGCTAGG
This sequence comes from Persicaria maculosa, assembly GCA_963922045.1. Classification (NCBI taxonomy): domain Eukaryota; kingdom Viridiplantae; phylum Streptophyta; class Magnoliopsida; order Caryophyllales; family Polygonaceae; genus Persicaria; species Persicaria maculosa. The sequence continues at coordinate 5,163,056 of OY998254.1, read as the reverse complement.
TTAGTTAATTAATTTTGTTTGGGTGCTAGTTAGCTAATTAGATATTTATAATGTGTTAGTTGTCAAAATAACCCTTCAATTTTTAGCAAGTTTGAAAATTATTAACGGTATCCATGATTCTAAAATTTTTAACCTTATTTTTTATTTTTTAATGTCACGTGGCAAACTTCTATTAGTGGTGTAGGTTTATACATATACACCGAGTGTATCTGTACATTTGTCCGCGCACAGATAGAGAAAGTTGGTGAGATATTGACGTGGGACCCATAATATTTTAGGCCGATTTGCAGAAATACACCAAATCGGTGTTCGGTTTGCAAAAGTATTCCCGTTTTCTGAGAATAGCAAAAATAGAATAGGTGGGTCATTTGTGCTAAAAATAGGCTATATGTGCTAAAAAATAATGACTGCTTTTACCTTTAAATTTAAATATAAAAATCATTAAAATGAGTATTATGAATTAAAAGAAAATTAAAAAATATATAAAAAAAATAAAATATATATTAAAATAATATTTTTAATATATTTTTCTCGGAAATTTAAGAATAATAAAACTAGTCGTATGAAAATCATTGCCTTATTAAGAGAATCAAACATTGACAAGTATATATTTGTTGTTGACAGGATATATGTTATTGATGACAAAACAGATATCTAATAATGACAGGATGTGGTCTATAATAGGGAAGAGAATAAAGATACGATTTTATCCATACCATAACTAGAAATTAAAGGCTTGTCTAAGATGACAAAGTTATTTTTTCAAAATGACAGGAAAAATGTTTATAGTGACAAGTTGCATGTGTATTTTGACAAGATTAAACCTATAATCGAGGAGAGAATCAATGAAGATACGGTCAATCATATCTTCAGGATTATTAACCATATTTACAAAACGATTGTCAATATATATCTTGAAAACATAATATTATCATAATGACTGGATGAATGGTGTTCTTGACAATCTTAAATATGAATATTGACAGGATATGATAAAAAAATCGGCGGGAGATTGAGTAAAGATACGGTTTTGACCTAAATCATAAAAACTAAATTATTAACCCAAATCGCTTAATTGCCGCCTCCTACTAGATATCCCCTCCAATATACATTGCCCACCCCCGCCTCTAACAAAACCTAAACTTTATCGTCTTAAATCTTTATTCAAACTAATGCGAAAGTAAAAGGTTCATGCGACAACCATATCTTCCGGTGGAATACGCTTGATCTTCGATTGATTGTTATTACAGTCATGGGTGAGCTCTTCATCACAAGAATTTCCTATCAGTTTGTTTTTTATGATAGTTATTTCGTCCATATTCATATGATATTTCATTACTTGTAGGTCCAAACGATTACTATATGACATTGATAGCCAATAGTGAGTGGATGGTCAGTGGAACCAAGTGGACCTATGAAGGAAAGCGACTGGCAAAAGGAGTTGTTGTTCTAAGACATCATATCATTTGATTTCAAAAATAATTGTACCATCGTACATGAACCTATTCACGTCGAACCAAAACAATAGATAATAGATAAAGTCGTAGGCTAAACGAAACAACAGACTAAACGAAATAACAAGTTAGCCCCTGTTCCACTTGCAGTTGAAGATGTTATACGCCAGCTCATTCTTAAACAAATCAACATTCTTGTCTGAAACATCCAACAACTCCGTCTTCCCAGCAATTAGAAGTTCAATATATTTGAGCGTGTACACCCCACAATCCCCCTGCAGATTCATTGACATCATAAGTAATAAGGATTATAAGTTGAAATACTCTATAAAAACACATCAAAAGGTTGGTAGATGCAGTTACACACGCTCGTTTGTTTCCAAACCTTTCACTCGATTGACACTCAAAGAAGATCTACCAAACTGTGCATACTTCTTTGCCAGAGGCTCATGTCTTTCCAACACCATCGGAAACTTTTCAATAACCGAGTTAAAAGAGTTTTCACCTCCCTCTCCCGGTACGTGAAGAGCAAAATTAGAATCTTACACATGTATGCCACCATGACACTCTCCTCTGCAATGTGCGAAAAGCTGGAATTGTAGCCACAAAAAGTGATGTTCTTCTTTCAAGGCCATCTAGTACCTTAAGTTTTTAAAATTTTGATAGCCGACAATGTAGGCCAAATTAAGATCTTACTTAAGGCCATCTAGTAACTTAAGTTCTTAAAATTTTGATAGCCGACAATGTAGGCCAAATTAAGATCTTACTTAATTCATAAATGGTGACGGAGCTTCACCCTCTACTACCTTCTCTTTCTCTGTGTCACATAGGCAATTGAGAAACAAGGCTACTCCTCATGCCATCTATTGCCATGCCTCTTTATTAAAGCTTGGGAACATTCCATATGAATTGTGGCTTCAAACATTTTAGGATTTAACAAGGCTACTCCTCATGCCATCTATTGCCATGCCTAGCCTCTTTATTAAAGCTTGGGAACATTCCATATGAAATGTGGCTTCAAACATTTTAGGATTTAAATATGTCTTTTATTCTCTCCTCACAGGAACACCCTCCTTTCCCAAGGTATATGGGTATCATAGTTTTTCAATTAAGTAACAAAACAATGCCTTTGTAGTCTCTATCAACGTGCACACAGTTTCTATTAACTTGCACTATCTATACGGAGTAATAAACATATATCGATCAACACTATTATGTAATACTCTCAACTCAAGATCAATATCTGGCTTTCGGCAGAGTAAATCCTGCCATCTATGAATAAAGATCTCTTAATTCATACACTAATACTAAGGGGGGAAGGATGATACAATACACATTAACAATATCATACTATGACAGTAATCTTGCCTATATTGAAGGAATCCTAGAAGACAATGTGACAACAACCACATTCCCAAGCCTCTTCCATCCTTCAAAGGCAAAAAAACCAACCCCAATCCGTAGAAAATAAGAAAGAACGCAAAATCCCTCCTTGTTTAGGGTTCATCATTGCAAATCACTACTGCGGCATTAGGAATCCAAATCTTAAAAGAATTTCGCATGAGATAAATAGAAATCCAAACACACAAGCAGACCGCATGCCAAAAAGTCATGTTGAACAGAAATCTCTAAAGCTAGGATTTTTCGTCCGCATTCATCAAAGCAGAAATGATACAACAATGAAGGGAACGACCAAAAAAGGTACAAATTATTCAATGATACGAGAGAATTGTAAACAAAGGAGGAAACGTCGGTAGAGGAATCGAGATAAAGGAGTGAAATTTAGCGTACCTGTAGGTTCCTTCACTGATTTGCTCCAATTTTTCGAAGCAATCGACGCTTCTTGATCCCTAAAGCGGCGAGTCGGTTATGTTGAGATGCCCGGCGGCTGGTATCGCCATGGTAACTCCACCTCTCAAGGTCGTCGGCGTTTGCCGCTGGATGAATTGGGTTCTCTGGGAAAATCCCGATGGAGCCGGAGTGTGATCGAGCGTAGCGATGGAGGGTGAGGGCAACGACGATCGGGCTACTCTTGTGTGTTATGGTTAGGGATTGAGATTGGTCGGTCAGGAGCTCTGTTAGGGATTGGTGTAGGGATTGAGATTGGGAATTTTTATTTTTTAATTTCATATATTTTTTTATTTTTTAATTATTTAATATAATTTAAAAATATAAGAAAAATGAAAATTACCAAAAATATTTAACCTTTTTTTTTCCTGATTTTTTGGGGTGGTGGGTAGTTTTGATAATTAAATAAGATATTTTTGCAAGTTTCCATATATTGATGCAATTGTTTTCAAATCTAGGTATTTTTGCAAACAAAATATGAAAGTGGGGTATTTAGTAGTAATTCCCCAATATTTTATTTAAAAACTGAAAAAAAATCCGGATCAATCTAAACCTTTAATTTTTTTCAGGTCTACTCCCTCCGTCTCGAAAAACAAGTCGTTTTAGCATTGTGCACTAGTTTTAATAAAACACTCACCTATCAATCAACATCATCGTTCCACTAACTTTTTTTTCATTAATTTTATTATTTTTAAATACCCACTATATTTTTTAACAAATCAAACTCTTTTAAAAAGTCAACAACACAAAAACCAATACAAATCATTACTATCCCCTACCTAGAAAACCTAAAATGACATGTATTTTGATACAACTCAATTAGTCTAAAACGACTTGTTTTTTGGGACGGAGGGAGTATAATTGTTACTCCGTAACATTTAACACTATAGGTCTAAGTAAGGTCTAGGCAAATCTAATCCAAAAAACCATCCGAAACCCCTCAGGTCTAAATAAGGATTAAATAGATACTACATACTGTACATATGACACGATCTCTCGGGGATGTGAAAACGAGGCATCACGAAAACTTGACTTGCTTAAGTTAAATGAAATAAAAGTAAAAAAAGGAAATTATGTCATAAATTTGTTCAATAGCTAGGTTGTATACTATATATATACTATGCTAATCCAATGTGTTGTGCCGGGAAGCAAGGGGACGTCAGACACACCCCTTTTACACACACGAATCGGGATGGACAAGAACTGTAAACCAGAGAGCCAAACTCAAGCAACCCAAACCAACAATCAGACAAAAACAGAAGATAAATAACCAAGCACAAAGAACATCAGATTTACGTGGAAACCCCAAAATGGGGAAAAAACCACGGGAGCCAGAAACTTCCACTATCAACAATAACAAGTGGGTACAATCTTCCCTAGACAAAGCTAGAGGCATACAACATCATCAAGCATCAACAAGCTTGGCCAAATCTCCAATTTTCATCACCCATTTGGTGGAAATCAACAAAACCCAAGAGAGAACACTAGCAAAGGGGATATGAGATTGGAGGCTCAAAACGACGATCCAACCGTACAAAATGAAGCCTATGATGAGGTGAACAACATACCAGAAAATCGTCCCAATCGGAGGTCGTTTGATCGTCGATCGGGGCACTTCAAATTGGGCTGAATCAAGAGCTACGAATTTCTCCAATTCTCTCTCCTTTCTCTCCCTTTCTCACACTTTGTTTTTTTCTCTCTCTTACTTTCCCAAATGGAAAAGGCATCCCCTTTTATAAAGGAGGTAGGGTAAAACTTCACATGGTAAAAACCATATGGTAAATAGTCCATTGGACTCTTCCCCCATATAGGAGGGAAACACAACATAGCTCCCCCTCAATCCTATATGGGGGGCTCGAGCAAGCCCGCCTTTGAGCGGCACTTGATGAGCTTCTCCTTTGACAAAGTCTTCGTCAGCATATCTGATCCGTTTTCATTTGTGTGGATCTTCATGAGCTCAAAATCTTCATCTTCTACTCTTTCTCGAAGCTAATGATATCTTCTTCGGATGTGCTTGGTTCGAGAATGGTAGGCGGCATTCTTGGCAAGGTGGATGGCACTCTGATTGTCACAATAGAGTGGGTAGCTAGCTTGCTCCACTCCTAACTCCTCTAGGAAGTCTCTCATCCATATCAACTCCTTACCAGCTTCAACTGCAGCCATATACTCTGCTTCTGTCGTTGACAAAGCAACACACTTCTGCAGTCTCGATTGCCACGAGACTGCTCCCCCTGCGAATGTAATCAGATATCCAGATGTGGATCGGCTCGTGTCAATATCACCTGACATGTCTGCATCTGTAAAACCATCAAGCATAGGTTTTCCAGGACCAAAGCACAAACACACTCTCGAAGTGCCTCTGAGATACTTGAGAATCCATTTCACTGCAGCCCAATGCTCCTTTCCAGGATTACTCATGAACCTGCTGATAACCCCAACTCCATAGGCGATGTTTGGCCTAGTGCAAACCATGACATACATCAGACTACCAACGGCTGAAGCATAAGGCACCTTCTTCATCTCCTGTTTCTCTTTCTCACTTGTAGGACACTGATCAGAACTCAGCTTCATGTTCACTGCAAGTGGAGAACTCACGGGTTTAGCCTTGTCCATGTTGAATCTTTGCAGCACCTTCTCAATGTATCTTTCTTGTGATATCCACAACTTCTGATTCTTTCTGTCACGGGTAATCTGCATACCCAAAATCTGTCTTGCAGGGCCAAGGTCCTTCATAGCAAAGGACTTCTTCAATGCAGTCTTCAAACTAGCAATCTTGTTGGTATCCCGACCAACAATAAGCATATCATCCACATAAAGCAAGAGAATCAGAAAGTCACCTTCGGCGTAATTCTTCACAAACACGCAGTGGTCGGCATGTGTCTTGTGGAATTTGTGGTCGATCATAAAAGACTCGAACTTCTTGTACCATTGCCGAGGCGCTTGTTTCAAACCATACAAGCTCTTTCTGAGACGACAAACCATCTTCTCTTTTCCCTTGACTTCAAAACCTTCAGGTTGCTCCATGTAGATTTCTTCTTCCAAATCACCATGAAGGAAGGCGGTTTTCACATCAAGCTGCTCGACCTCTAAATCCATGCTAGCAGCCATGCCTAGAACAACCCGGATGGATGACATCTTCACAACTGGAGAGAAAATCTCATCGAAATCTACACCCTTTTTCTGCTCAAAACCCTTCACCACAACTCTGGCTTTGAACCTGGGAGGTGTACCATCTTCTCCAGACTTCAAACGAAAAACCCATTTGTTCTTGAGAGCTTTCTTGCCCTTAGGCAATTTCACCAAGTCATAGGTGTGGTTCTCATGCAAGGAACTCATCTCATCTTGCATGGCATTGTACCACTCCTTCTGATGCACATCTGACATAGCTTCCTCATAGCATTCAGGCTCTCCTGAATCAGTCAACAACACATAATCCCTGGTTGAGTATCGTGAGGAAGTTTGTCTCTCTCTGGCGGATCTTCTCAACTCAACTTCAGGTTGGATAAGGGGCTCCTCTTGTTGAGGTTGTGGAACTTCTGGTGGATCAACATCACCATCATCATGCTCATCTTCCTGCTGGTTCTGAACTGAACTTCTCTGCAGAACTTGAGGAAAAACGGGATCAAAGGTGACTGGAGCAGGAGAGGAAGACGACGGTCGCTGGAGCTTCTAGTCATCAATAGTCTTGTCTTCCATGAACACAACATCTCTGCTTCTGACCACTTTCTTGTCTGTAAGATCCCACAATCTGTACCCAAATTCATCCTCTGAGTACCCTAGGAAGATGCATGGCTTTGTCTTGCTATCAAGCTTGGATCTCTGATCTCTAGCAACATGAACATATGCTAGGCATCCAAAGACTCTCAAATGCTGGAAGGAAACATCTCTCCCAGTCCAAACCCTATGTGGAACATCACCATCAAGAGGAACTGAAGGCGAGCGGTTGATGAGATACACAGCAGTCAACATTGCCTCCGCCCAATATGACTTTGGCAGCTTCGCAGTCGACAACATACTTCTGACTCTTTCTGCTATGGTTCTGTTCATCCTCTCTGCAAGCCCATTCAGCTGTGGCGTCTTCGGAACTGTTTTCTCAAGCCTGATGCCCTGACTCTTGCAATACTGCTCAAACGGACCCCTGTACTCTCCACCATTATCTGATCTGACACACTTCAACTTCAAACCAGTCTCTCGTTCAACTCTGGCTTGGAACTCCTTGAAAACTGTCAGAACCTGATCTTTGCTTTTCAACACAAAAGCCCACAATTTTCTAGAATAGTCATCAATAAAAGTGACAAAATATTGTGCACCACCATGTGACTTGCAATCCATAGAGCACACATCAGTATGAACAAGATCTAATGCATGCTTTCTTCTAGATGGAGGTCGAGTATGAAATGCTACTCGATGTTGCTTTCCAGCTAGGCAATCAACACAAGGTTTGAGAGAAATACCTTCCATATCCGGGAGAATGTCCTTCTTGGCAAGCATTTGCAAACCCCGCTCGCTCATGTGTCCAAGCCGCTTGTGCCATAGCTCTCCGGCACCATCATCAATCACATTTGCTTCTTCTCTGCAAATCTTGGCTTGCATCACATACATGGTATTTTGCTTCATTGCCCGGGCTACAATCAAGTTTCCCTTGGAGCACTTCCAAACACCGCCTTGTGCATTTTGAGCATACCCATCATCATCAAGTATCCCAGAAGATATCAAATTCAATCTGATATCAGGAACATGGCGAACATTTCTCAAAATCAAACTGCAACCAGTGGATGTCAACAAACAAACTGTGCCCATGCCAACAACATTGGACACGCCATCATTTCCCATCCTCACACGGCCAAAATCTCCACAAGTGTAAGACGAGAAGTACTCCTTGTGTGGAGTAATGTGATATGAAGCAGCTGAATCAACAATCCAAGGGCACTCACCACTTGCAAGATTCAAGGAACCTTCATCAGCCGCCACAAACAACTCCACTATGTCATCACTGATTGTAAGAGCGGCAGTGTCTTTATCTTCTTGATTTCTCGAAGTCTCTGACTTCTCAGGTTCTTTGCCTTTGTCCCTCTTGAACTTTCGGCAATACTTTTGAATGTGACCCGGCTTCTCACAATAATAGCAAATGTACTTGCTTCTAGACTTCGATCTCCCTTTGGACTTGTCTCTGTTCTGCTGTTGTCGTTGCTTACTCCTTCCTCTGTTGTTACCAGAACCCTGCGTCACATTAGCCTCTGACTGTGAAGAGACACCCATCTCCTTCCTTCTAGTCTCTTCGTTCAAAAGACTAGCTTTCACACATTCCATAGTCAGCTTGCCTTCCGGAGCGGAATTACTAAGTGACACGACAAGTGTGCCCCAACTATCCGGCAATGAGGAGAGAAGTAGTAGAGCCTGCAACTCATCATCTAACGACATTTTCGCAGAAGCTAACTGATTCACAAATCCCTGAAATGTGCTCAAATGCACAACAATGCTCTCACCATCTTTGTACTCCAATTTCACAAGCTTTCTCATCAATGACGCCTTGTTGAGGGCATTCTTCCTCTCATACATCCCTTCAAGCTTATACCATAACTCATAAGCAGTCGTGTCATTGGCAATATGCTGGAGCACACTCACATCAACAAATTGTCTGATCGTAGCAACCGCTTTTCGATTCAGAATTTTCCATTCAACATCAACGACACCCGTTGGAATCTCTTTGTGCACAATCGGCTCATACAAATCTTTCACATACAAAAGATCTTCCATCTTTATCTTCCAATCTGAGTAGTTGCCCGAATTCAACACAATCATTCCCTGAAAACTGTTCTTTTCCTCCATCCTAAACCAAATGCTCTGATACCAGTCTGTTGTGCCGGGAAGCAAGGGGACGTCAGACACACCCCTTTTACACACACGAATCGGGATGGACAAGAACTGTAAACTAGAGAGCCAAACTCAAGCAACCCAAACCAACAATCAGACAAAAACAGAAGATAAATAACCAAGCACAAAGAACATCAGATTTACGTGGAAACCCCAAAATGGGGAAAAAACCACGGGAGCCAGAAACTTCCACTATCAACAATAACAAGTGGGTACAATCTTCCCTAGACAAAGCTAGAGGCATACAACATCATCAAGCATCAACAAGCTTGGCCAAATCTCCAATTTTCATCACCCAATTGGTGGAAATCAACAAAACCCAAGAGAGAACACTAGCAAAGGGGATATGAGATTGGAGGCTCAAAACGACGATCCAACCGTACAAAATGAAGCCTATGATGAGGTGAACAACATACCAGAAAATCGTCCCAATCGGAGGTCGTTTGGTCGTCGATCGGGGCACTTCAAATTGGGCTGAATCAAGAGCTACGAATTTCTCCAATTCTCTCTCCTTTCTCTCCCTTTCTCACACTTTGTTTTTTTCTCTCTCTTACTTTCCCAAATGGAAAAGGCATCCCCTTTTATAAAGGAGGTAGGGTAAAACTTCACATGGTAAAAACCATATGGTAAATAGTCCATTGGACTCTTCCCCCATATAGGAGGGAAACACAACACAATGCCATATACAGTATAATGATACAAGACTTGACAAACATGAAAATGAGCCTTCTTCCTTTTTCCCTGTCCATCCTCAAACCACTTGTTCTACTCCTTGTGATTCCCAACCTACTTGGATGCGGGTCTGGGATGTGTATCGAAAGCGAGAGGCTTGCCTTCTGGATTTCAAGAAAAGCTTTGTGTCAACTCTCCCAGGAGACTTGCTTTCTTATTGGCAATCTAGTGATGAGGATTGTTGTGAATGGGGAATGGGGGTGTTTTGTGACAATTCGTCACATGTTGTAACCATAGATCTTAGCAACCAGCTCCTCAAAAGTGATAAACTTCGCCCTAGCCTACTTGAATTGCAACACTTGGAGCAATTACTCCTAAATACAAATGACTTTTCCATGAAAATCCCTGAGTTCATTGGCTCTTTTAGTAAGTTGACACTTCTTGACTTTTCAGGAGCTGGATTTTATGGTAAGATTCCTCCTCACCTTGGCAACCTCTCTAATCTCCAGTCTTTATACCTCTCGGATAACAACTTGTTCAGTGACAAACTTGAATGGTTGTCGAACCTTGGTGCATTAAAAACTCTTAGTCTCAACAGTGCCAATATCAGTGAAGCTAGAGATTGGCTTTACACCATCAATAAACTCCCCTTATTATCTTCTTTTGGATGCTCATTCTCCACCTCTTTTACCATTGACTGATGGGCATCATGTTAATCTCTCCACTTCTCTACGGTTTGTTGATCTTTCAGGGAACCCCTTTTGGTTTCATGAATCATAGCATTCAACAAAAGTAGCAGTAACTTTACAGGTACTACTGTTTGTTGAATGCTATGATTGATGAATCTGAAAGGGGGCATCATCGAGTCTTTATGTGGTGGAAAGCTCTTAAACCGATTGTTACTCAGATAGAGATTTTGAAGTGAAGGGAATTTGAACATGGGAGGAATAGTACCTGTAAAGTTATTCCCCATCAAGTTCAAAACCTCCAATGAACTGTCCGCAAAACTTGTCAAGGCTTCAAGTACTCCAACAATTGTCTGATTTAGACTGCAATTAGAGGCATACAAAATACTCAAATTGGACAGATTTCCAACAGATTTGAATATTCCGCCTTCAATGTAATTGCCCGATGTATTGAGTCTTTCCAAAGTATTCATATTGTGAAATATATCTGGAAATGGGACTTCCCAATACATATCAGAAAGCCAAAGACTTGAGAGATTGCTAGTGATATTCATCAAAAGCAAAAGGGTAGAGGGAGATAAGGGGTTCCCTGAAAGATCAACAAACCGTAGAGAAGTGGAGAGATTAACATGATGCCCATCAGTCAATGGTAAAAGAGGTGGAGAACGAGCATCTAAAAAAAGATAATAAGGGGAGCTTATTGATGGTGTAAAGCCGATCTCTAGCTTCACTGATATTGGCACCGCTGAGATTAAGAGTTTCTAATGCACCAAGGTTCGAAAACCATCCAAACAAACCTTTTTTGGCAATTCAAGTAAGCTAATGCATAGTAATTATTAAGGTAAGGTTAACTAAGGCTAGAGCTAATGCATTGGGAATCCAAGCACACCTTTTTTGACAAAAAAAAAATTCGAATTGAAAGTATATTGTCATGTAATTTGAGAAAGAAAAAAAAAAATTCAAACAGGTTCATAAACCTTTTTTTTTATTACTACCAAAAAAAAAAACCTTTTTTTTATTCATTAAATGTTGAGATTTTGTACATTTCATGTGCAAAGTTTAGAGACTTTTGAATAAATAAATAAATAAGTTTAGAGACCTACTACGTATCTTTTAATCCTTTGTAAATTTAGGGACCATGATTGGATTTAAATCCGAGGCGGGTTACCCGACTCCGTGCACACAGGTCCACAGGATAGGAGGGGTGTGAAAGGCGGGAAGGCTTAAAGAGTGAAACTCTTCAGCCCTGAGGATTGGTTACCCTCCGTTTGATTTCCACTTCCTAGATGGGCATTAAGGTTAGGGTTTTCAATACATCGATATCGTTCCTCACTTCCTGTTCTTAGATAATTTCCTTCCCAGTTTTGTTGTTTTATCGTGTTTTCATTTCGCTTCAATTAGGGTTTAACTAAGCTGCTGGCGGGAAATGCCCCTAATTGCATCAAGGAGCAGAGATTTGAGAGCTATTTCGGCCGCGAAATCGCCATTGATGCTAGCATGAGCATCTATCAATTTCTGGTTCGTCCATTTCAACTTCAATTCCTTTTCTAGGGTATCTTTCGACCGCTTGTTCATTATTTTTCCTTTTGGGGTACAGATTGTGGTGGGGCGAATTGGGACTCAGACCCTCACAAATGAGGCTGGTGAAGTCACCAGGTATTCTGAAATTAGTGTTAGCTAAATTTCATTCATGAAGAAAGTTCACAAGTTTTTGACTGAGACTGGGTTATGGACTTCGGTGCCGGGTACTTATGATGCTTTTTTTCTGTTTGTAGTCATATACAAGGTATGTTTACTCGTACAATTAGGATCCTTGAAGCGGGGATGAAGCCTGTGTAAGTTCTCTCTTCAACTGCCATTCATTTGGACTTCCTCATAGGTTCTTATGACCTCTGCTCACGGTTTGGAGAACTGACTTTGTTTTTATTATAGGCACCCACATGAATTTTTTCGTAGTTTGTTTGTCATTGGATAACTATCAGCCATATAAAACTTTACTGGTGATTTTGTTGTTAAGTGTTAACATCATGCTGCAGCTGCTGGTTGTTCTGAATTGGTTTTGTATACTTATTTGCATTTTATAAAATTAAATTCAGTTATGTATTTGATGGACAACCTCCTGATTTGAAGAAGCAAGAGATTGCTAAAAGGTAATCTTGTTAATGAACTGATATTTTGTGAAATTTTACTCCATATGATTGTGTCTGGATAATACTTCAGCTAATTGTAATGTCGGCTACAGGCATGCAAAACGAGCTGAGGCTACCGAGGATTTGAAAGTGGCCATAGAGGTAGATTTGATGAGTTTGATCTTTGAAAGTAGCAGGTCCTATTTAACTCTTTCCAATTATCTCAACTGCTGTATGATTTAAGTGCTCTTATCACTGATGCAGAAGGATAACAAAGAAGATATTGAGAAGTTCAGCAAAAGAACCGTGAAGGTAGGACCTTATAGTTTCAGTTGCAATTTTAGTTAAAGAGATATCTTCCCTCCATAGCAGTCATATCAATTCTACTAAGTTATTCAGTAATTTCTTTTAGCTATCGACTGATTCTATAAAAGAGAATCTGATGGGGTCTAAGTTGCAAAAAACAATTCTTGTTTAGATTTTTCTATTGTTAGCATATTCTTTTCCTGGATGTTTATTGTTTATATATATGCAAATAATGCAATGGGCAATGGCATTGGGAAAAAGGATGGAAAATTTTGCAGATAATGTCAATTTAATATGTTTGGTTTTCTAGGTGACTAGCAAACATAACGACGATTGCAAAAAGTTATTGAGGCTCATGGGAGTTCCAGTTGTTGAGGTAGCTTGTGTATATTTATATGGTTCTCTATTTCATTAGTGTTTCATGAAATTTTAATAACCTTTTGATTATTTTTAGGCTCCTTCTGAAGCAGAGGCGCAGTGTGCTGCACTTTGCAAGTCAGGAAAGGTAAGCAAGAGCATGAAATTTGTACTCTCTGATGTGCCTTTTGGTTTCTTCTCGTGTTTCACCTGAAGTACAGATCTATTGTCTGTTTGTTACTGTATAAAGGTGAACCTCAAATCTAAGTAGATTAGTGGAAATATATTATATCTTTAAAAAGTCTATGTATGCTGTGGCTTCATAAATGAAATAGATAAAAAAAAAAGTGTGTTGATTATGCAAATAGTTATCTATATTCTGATGATCGTTCCTGTTTCAGGTCTATGCTGTGGCTTCAGAAGATATGGATTCTTTAACCTTTGGCACTCCTAGGTTTCTACGACACTTGATGGATCCAAGCTCAAAAAAAGTCCCAGTCATGGAATTCGAAATAAAAAAGGTTATGGAAACAATATAATCTATGACCTCTAGTTTGACATCGTTGACTTAGATCTGACGAGTGACGACTTCAATGGTGACTTGTTTCAGGTTTTGGAGGAGCTAAATCTTACTATGGATCAATTCGTCGACTTGTGCATTCTTTCTGGTTGTGACTATTGTGATAGTATTAGAGGTATCTGAAGATCTCTTTATACATTTTAAGATAAAAGAATATTATTTATATTCAAGAAAAGAACTTTGAAGCTAATATGTCAACACAGGTCAATAGAGAGTATACTTGAAAACATCAAGTATAATTTGTATTTAGACTCTTCTTTTTTGTCTTTCCTAATGTCCCTGGATTAATTGGTTAGTGCCTTAACTATCCTCCTCTCAGGCATTGGTGGGGTGACTGCTTTGAAGCTAATTCGTCAACATGGGTCAATAGAGACTGTGCTTGAAAACATAAACAGAGAACGGTAAGTCTGCTTCCTGTGTCAGTGACTGGTGATAGATGGTACTTGTTTTATTTGTTGCTTCCTTTTCTTGTGTCCCTATCTCTTACCTTGTAGAGAAGCTGTTATTTTTCTAATTTATGTTCAAAGTGGGTAAGCCTCAAAAATGTACTCCACAGTCCACATGCAATCAAATATTTGCCTTTATGTTGAACATAATGTAGGGATTTGTTGGCTGTTTTTTTCTTTCTTATTGAAACATTGTTTGCAAAAGTGTGAGATACCATGTAAGGCTCAGTTAGGGGTAATGACTGACAGGCTTGCTGGTGAATGGTGTTCTGGGGCCCAATAGAGTTGATGACTTCCTCTTGTTTGAAATTGAAGTCCCTTTATTTGGCCTATGAACATATTTCCCATGCTACACAAACAAATCCCTGGCATGAACATCTCTGTAGCACTCATTGCTCATGCAATGCATATAAATCTATAAGAGGTATCTGCTTCTCTACCAAGTTCAATGTCAGGTGTAATGACATAATTTGAGATGGAGAATTTGTCATTTTGTGCATTTTGTATTACCATCAGTGAGTCTCCTTGGCAGTTGGCAGAGTTTTTTTACCCTTTACGTCATGTACCATGCTCAGATATAAAATACCTGAGGAGTGGCCATATCAGGAGGCAAGGCATATTTTCAAAGAGCCTCTAGTTTTTACTAAAGATGAAGAACCTGAGATTAGATGGAGTTCCCCTGATGAAGAGGTGAAAAATATGGTTTCCTCATACAACTCTGAGGCGCACTATATGATAAAGTAGCGTTTTAATGAAACAATGTTGTTGTTATTGGATGTAGTTAGTATAAAGATGTCTTCATTTGATCATCTACTTTTTAAATGGCAGGGGCTGATGAATTTTCTTGTAAATGATAATGGGTTCAATCACGACAGAGTAGCAAAGGTATTACATTTTCAGGGTATATGCTTCATGAGAGTTTTATGTAATCGGTTTAACGATGGTTTATTTGCCATATCAGGCAATACAGAAGATCAATGCTGCTAAAAACAAGATTCACCAAGTAGGGTATGCAACTTGTAGAGCTCTAAGGATTGAATGATGAACTTATTTATCATCTTTTGCAAGCTTTTACAGTTGTCATTTGTTTCTCCTCTATATTTCATTTCAGATCCGACTCCTTTCTCATGCCAGTTCTTAGTGCATCTGCTCCTGTCAAAAGGAAGGTTAGTTCATACAATGTACATTATTCTTCATGCCCCGCAACACCCAACTTCTTTTCTTGAATACATAAAAATCATCTTAATTTCTTTTTTCATTGATTTCACTTGTTTTATACGGAGTAATTGAATTGTAAGTCAATATTTGGATAGTAAATATTTTCAAGATCATGTTGTTTTGGATGATCTTGAAAGCCTCAACCAGTCTGCCTATATTAGTAAAAGGCAATGCATGGCTCCGAGAGTGCGTATAGTTAGAATTGGCAAAAGTGGGAGGTGAACACAATAATATGGACTAAGGACTTGGTGTGGATTTTGATCTACTTGCTCTCCCAGCCCCTTTACATCAACTCCCCTTACAAATGAAACTTCGAGTTTTGTTGGATTAGACTAGAATGCAATTACTCTTGAATTTGTAAATAAAGAGCGGCCATATTCGGGGTTCGAACTGGGGACATTTGGGTACTACCCGCAAGTACTTTCCAGTGAGCCATTCCGGAATGGTTTGAATGCAATTACTCTGTATTTGCTTAACTTGCAGAATTCTTGCGGGTAGTACCCAAATGTCCCCAGTTCAAACCAAATGCATCATTAGACCTTGCTTTATTTTGTTTAACTTGCATCATAATGATTTTTTCAAATGGCTGACAGGAAACCAAATGCATCATTAGACCTTGTGCTCCAGGAATGCCTAGAATATTATCATTGCAAGGATTTAGCCCTTCCAGAACCAAAACTGGTAGTGGATACCGACCACCAGTTCATGCTGTATGTCCTGACCACTCTGCTCCATCAATGGCACATGTCCGCTTTGGTGCGTGAACCTGGAACCGCTCCAGAACATTCGCCTTAGAAGTCTATTTAGTATGTACTCTTTTTATTTGTTCGTGGAATAGAATTTTGCATTGAATGCGTGGCTTCAGAGAATTATCCTCTTGGTTTCGCTTGAAGCATGTACACCGCCAGGATAGATATTAGGGGTTGAATGTATTATGCATATTGATTCTCCTTTTCTATTTGTATATGATGTTCATTGTTTCAAGCTTGCGTAGAGGGTTAGCTTTTCTTCCGTGAAATGGTAAAACTTTAGACTCAGTTTATGCTCTGCTTGTATCATAAAATTCGTGAATATGGCAGGAAATGGTGACCGTTTCTGCAAAGGATACTCAAACAAAAGTAGAAAGTAGTTTTAAGTGGATGACGGGTGGAGTGGGTGACGGGTGGAGCGGGTGAAGCAGGTGATGGATGGCGATGTTTTTCACCCATAACCCGCCCCATTAACCCACCCGCACACCCGCCCCGTAAATCCGCATAAAACCCTAAATTTTTTATATATAATGTGTGTGATTTAATCATTTTATCCTTTTCAAGTTTAACTTTTACAAACCCTAATCCTTAATTAATACTTTGCCCACCAAATTTTAATTAGAATGGATATGATCTCGACTTGCCCCTCTTCCACGTTATAGCAAGGAATATACTGGATTAGTATATGATTAGTATAGAGATATATACCCTTCCACTTTCAAATATCAGTTAACTCGTGATTTCAATGCTTTGCCGATCAAAAATATAAATACATAAACCCATCCCTTTGTAATTTTGAGTTAGAATTGGACTACTCGTGATTTCAATGCTTTGCCGATCAAAAATATAAATACATAAACCCACCCCTTTGTAATTTTGAGTTAGAATTGGACTACTTGTGTTGATTTGGTTTTTTCTTTTGTTTCACCAATTGAGTACCCGCTCCACCCGCATCACATGCGCGGGTCGGATGCGGTTGAAAAGGTTTACGGGTGATGGTTGAAGCGGGTGAAATTTTTTACCCGCGGGGTGAGTGATGAAGTGGCTTAATCCACCCATAAGTATATCCTGTCCAATTTCCACCTCTAAATGCGTATCAATGGACGAACATTATAGAATTTCTTCTTCGAAATCGATAATTGAATGAGAAACCAGGACTAGAATATCAAAGGTGGCTTCCCCTTTAAAGAAAACAACAACAAAATCAAATTGAAATTTTCGTTTTCGAACTTATTTACCTAAGATCAACCTCAAATTTCCCTGCAAATAGTTAGCTTTTCTATTCCCCTACGGCCCATTTACCTTCTTTTTTATTTAAAGAATAATTCAAAACTAATCTTGCAAATTTGAAAACACTCTTCTATGTTCTCAGTTCTGCTTTCGGGTTGACTGGCTTTTGGTTTTGTGGGCACTTGACTGTTGACTAGTTGGTTCATGGTAAGTTTCGGAAGAGGAGTAGTCATGCAGCTACACCCTTGTTGATTGGGTTAATGGAGACAGTGCTTGTGATCGCTGAAGATCTTGTTGATTGGGTTAATCGAGATAGTGCTTGTGATCGTCAAAGATCCCTCATCTAGGTGAGGGGAACGTCGTATAATCCACACTTTCTCATGAGTCGTCCATTGTCCATTAAGGATTTCTACTTTTCGTGTCTCTAGCGGTAAGACATCGTATCAACGTCAATTTTCCCATGCGCTCACCAGTAGCCACTTCCTCACGTCGAGCTTTTCATCCTCGCTCGGTCGGATGCCTGCGTGGACCATAGTTTTGAGGGTTATTTTCTTCGTCTTGTTTGTTCGATTGATTCTTAGATTGTGGATTGATTTACTTTTTAGTTGTATCATGACGGTTCATCGATGTGTTCGCCTTTCGATTTACCTTTTTTTTTCCTACAAGATAAGAATTTGGTTGGCATAAGACCTGCTGACTCAAAGCCCAATAGCGTCATTTCGGACGAGGATTAGAAACTCTAAATGCGACGTGAAAGGTCTGATGTCCATCACATACCTGAGCTGAGTCACCTTACCCGCCACCTGGTTCACTTCTCGAAAAACATCACCTTTCGATTTACTAAACATAGGTTTTACTAGTACAATTCCTATGTCATGACGCAATTTTTGTAAACTAAAATCTTAATAATGTAAACTATTAATATTAATATATATAATATATATATATAAAGTCAAGATACAATTCATAAATATAGATATTTAAATGTATCTTATAAATATCTCTTTTTTTTTAAAAAAAAATCTCATGTAAAAGTATAATACATAAATATAGATATTTAAATCACTCATTTAAGCCCAATAGTTAAGGAAAAAAACCCAATAGTTAGAAAAAAATTACAGTATTTTTAAAAAAAAATCACTCAGTTAAAAAATTAAAGTAAATAAATTTGAGTTAAGCCAAATAGTTCTATTAGATTGAATTCAATGGTTTGAATTAAGCACAATAGTAAATATGTTAAAAATAAAAGAAATAAGGTAATTGATTTAAAAAGACGAAGAAAATAATACAATAATTAAAGGAAATAAATAATTAAAAAAGATGAAAGAACTTGATTAGCGGAAGAGAGATAATTGCATTATAATTAATACACCATGGAGTCCATAAACACCATAATTTAAACAGGGAATAGCACTAAATGCCACAATTTCAGAAAAGTTTGCAAAAATGCCACCGTTTTCGGAATATTGGCAAAAATGCCATTTTCTCGAAACATTTGCATAAATGTACAGGTTTTGACCCCCCCCCCCCAAACCGGCTATCGGTTGTAATTAATGCAAAAATAAAATTGAAAAAGAAAATAGAGTCATCATTACCTACCTAGTAGGGGAGAGGCAAGGCGGGAAGGAGTAAAGGCAATCCCATCACCATCTCCCTTCTCGTTCCAAACCGATACAATAGCAAAGAGAGAGAGGCAGTTGCAGAGACGCCAGAAGAAAAAGAGAGAGAGGGCGGTTGCGGTAGCGGTTTCTTCTAGCATACACCAAAGGAGAGAGAGCGGGGAAGTCCATCGTCGCCGGAAAGTACACAGCAGCCACGACCCGACGACATACAGAACATGTACGCCCTTTTACTCTTCTTCCTTTGGTGGTAGGGTGCGCGGGTGTGGGTCGGGGAAGCAGTGGGTGAAGGGGTTAGGGCAATGGCGGCCTGAATGGCGGGTCGGGGTGGTGGTTTTCTTGTTTGGATAATGGTGGGTGGTGGTGGCATGGGTGGTTTTCGTGTATGGAAAGGGGAAATCGGTGGTTAGGGTTTCCAATTGGGTGACAGTGGTTTTCGGAATGGGTTAGGGCAACGGTCGGGGAACTATGGATAGGGGAAATTGGTGGTTTGAGGTTCGAATTGGGTGACAGGGGTTTGACATTGGGTGACACGGGTTTCCAATTTGGAGAGAAGGGTTTGTAAATGTATTGTGGTAGGCGGAATACGAGAATTGGCGAGCTGTGGAAATTGGGATATGTGGATGTCATAGGTGTCCTGTTGAAGGAGGTTTGAGGTATTGGTTATAATAGGCTTCCGATTCAAAATGGGTGACATGGGTTTCACACTGAGTGACATGGGTAGAGTGACATGGGATAGTCTGTTAGGTGACAGAGGGAGACGAATATAAATGGTAGAAGCTGAGTTTGTTGGTGTGATGGAAATTGCAGGACATGGGTAGAGTGACATGGGATAGTCTGTTAGGTGACAGAGGGAGACGAATATAAATGGTAGAAGCTGAGTTTGTTGGTGTGATGGAAATTGCAGGACATGGGTAGAGTGACATGGGATAGTCTGTTAGGTGACAGAGGGAGACGAATATAAATGGTAGAAGTTGAGTTTGTTGGTGTGATGGAAATTGCAAGAGAAAAATGGTGAGGACGAAGAATGTTAGCGCGAAGAACATAGAGCCTGACTACCTAGTCCCCGAAGCTAGGCATTTCCGGGCCCGGGTCAACCAGGGCTCAAGACTGTCAATGCTGAACAACATTGACGATTATGTTGACCCTAGGGACTGGCAGAAGTTGCTGGACTCCCAGCTTGGTGGGGTTGTGCGGCTGGCGCACACTGTGAAATTTTCTTCACAAATTGTGCATTATGCACTCCAGCGACAGCTTACAAGCGAAAAGGAGTGGGAGACGTGGTACCGGATTAAGGGGAAGCTCAGGAGGTTCTCCCTCAAGGAGTTCGCCTTAGTAACCGGGCTGCGGTGCAGTCAACCAGCAGCTACTGAGATGGAGGAGGACGAGAAAGCTATAAAGGATTTTTTTAGAAACGAGAAGATGACGGTTGGTGACCTCGAGACCGAGCTGAAAAACTCAATAATGGTGTTGAGGAGCCCGCGAAGACGATTCAAGCTAGTGCTGCTGTACATTGTGGAGGGCGTTTTGTTAGGAGAGGACCAGAGGAAGGGGCTGAGGAGCTGGATCGTCCGATTGGTGGAAAATGTTGATAGGTTTTTGGCATTCCCATGGGGGAGGGTAATCTATGCTGCCACACACGTGTCGCTGAACGGCGCCGTAAAGCGCCGGGAGGCTGAGATAAAGGCAGAAGATCGAAAGAAGCGCAATGGTTATGGCCTGATGGGTTATCCGGTATCCTTTCAGGTAACCTTGTCGACCACACCCATGATCAATTTGTAAATCATATGCTGAAAATGTACTAATTTGAGTGGGGATACGGTGCAGATTTGGTTGCTGGAATCCATGCCGAAATGGGGGGTCCGGTTTGCTACGAAGGTGTCGACGACGGCATTCCCTCGTTGCATGAGATGGGCCCTCAAGGACGAGAACCTCGCTTATAATGATATAGCCAGCCGCACCGAAGCTGAGGGAGAGGAGGCCATAGAGATTGATGATAACCCAATACTCAGACCAGAGGAGGCTGAGCTGGAGCTGATGGATGGGGTTTGTGTACGATGATGAGAAGTCCGACCCCTTTTTCGACGACCTAGTTGCACCGTTCCTGAGACATTTCGAAGCCCCTGGTGGGAGGTCCCCAAGTACGGGAAGAGGAGGCAATGAGAAAGATGGCGGGGTGGGGGACATGGCCAAGACTTTGGCACAAGTTATGGACAAGCTTGAGACAATGTCAACAGGGATGGAGAAGATGGAGGAAAAGGTACGCAATAACTTCCCAATTATTTGTTCTGTGGAGACTCGGGATAACTGTGAACTAGGGTAAATGGACTCCTGACACGTGAAATTGGACAAGTGACAAGTAGTGTAGATAATGAACGAAAGTGGTATGAAGGGTGAATTGTGTTGATTTTTCTCACCGTATGGTGATATGAAGTAATAATTTGATCACCTGCAGCTGAAATTATTGGAGGTGGCCGTGACTGAGCTGCGGGATGTTCAGTGTAAGGGGACGGCATGGCAAGAAGCAACCGATAAAGAAGAAGGAGGAGAAGAGAAAAAACTGGACGAGTTGATAGAGTCAATTGCGGGTAAAGCCGGTGAGGGTGGACTGGGTGGTAAGGTAAGTTGTTGGTAAACATCACAAGATTTGTTAATTTCAGCGACACTGGAAGAATGTGACAGGAATATTTTAGCTGTGTGACATGATTTGTTATGTTAAGTGACACTGGAAAAAATGAGCCATAATTCAAAATTGAATTCATTTGCAGTTAGGAGGTGCTGTTGAGAAGGGAAGTGAAGTGGATGGTGGCGGGGATAAGCACACACAAGTGGAAATTGTGGAGGCAAGTGATGAGATATCAGGAGAGGGCAAGCAAGCTGGTCATGATGTCGGGGACAAGAATAATGAACCTGAATCTGTCAAGGCAGGGGATGGGGGGGAAGGAAAGACCAAAGAGGTAAGGTTTATTTATGAAATAAAGGTGATTTTATATGTGACATGATAGTATAGGTCAAGTGACATGAGAATATCTGTTATGTGACAAGGGAAAGTGGAAATCTTAGCTGAAGTTTGATATGTTTGCAGTTGGGAGAGGTTGGTTTAAAGACGTCCGGTCATGAGGAAGGTGGAAAGAAACATGAAGTTGAGGAGAGGCCGAAGCCCAGGGTAGCTCAGGTTTATGTATCTAAGGCGGCGAAGAAGACGAGGAAGGCTGTTGGAGAGGAGTTGGCTCCCCCGGCGAAGAAACCGCGACCCCAGAAGGCAGCTACTGTTCCCGCCGATGCTGTTCAGCTAGGAATGGTGTCAGCGACGGACAACGACGCCATGACAAGTTGGATGGCAAGGTACGTAGGTTATGTGTCTTACACTCGAATGCACGGCGAAGGTAGATAGTTGGACGTCCACAATACCTGACAGAAACTTAACGTGCAGTGGGGACGCGGAGGTGCGCACGTCACCCTGCGGTGTGGATATGACGAAGGAGTTACTCAACCGTCTGAAGAAACCCCAGGATTGGTTGGGAACTGTGGTATGACGACTTGTCACCTCTAAAATTTCCCGTGTCAGGATTATGGATTGTAATTGCGGTTCACTTCATGCAGGAGATGGAGGAGTGCTGCTACTTTCTGCGCAAAGCGCTCGCAGATAGAACGGGTGACATGGGCAGTGGAGTCATCGTAGTCGATACGTGCTTAGCGGGAAGTTATCTACCTAGGGAATGGAAGGAGTACACCGGCACCCCCCAAGCGTACAAGCCTAGTGATGCATTGATGGCGTACTTCAATGGGGGGTCGCCGAAGCCGTTGGGACGAGCGTGGTCAGGTGCGGACCTCATCCTCCTCCCCTTCAACGTCAAGAACCAACACTGGATTGCCCTTGCCATCGATCTTAAGGAGTGGGAGGTAAGGGTGTATGACTGCGACGTCCACACGGCGACGGAACGCCAACTCCAAACCCTTTTAATGCCTGTGACGAGCCTGATCCCTGTCGTCATGGGTGCACACCCAGATCTGAAGGTCAAGTATGCCGATAAGGTCCCCACGCCGTTTGCTATTCGCCGGGACAAGAGGCTTCCACAGAACAAGCTAAGGTAAGTAGGATGACATGGTTCAATTTCGTTTGATTGGATGGGGAATCGGTGTCCGCGTTCTGACCGATTGTTCCTCTTTGCAGCGGTGATTGTGGCCCGTACACCATTCGATTCATGCACCTTCTGCTGGAGACCGCCCCTAACTTCGATGGATTGGACGACACATACATTGAGGCATACCGCCAGATGCTAGCTGTTGGGGTATTCCATGGTCGACTCGGATGCTAGACTTCGTAGTAGAACACTTGGCTCCAATCTTAAACACCCTCCTGTAACAGTGGAAGTAAAACATTTGGATATTTTGCAAAAATTGGTAGTTGTCGACTGTGAAAAATTTGTATATGCGGACATGTTAAACTTGGCAGTGTAGCTACATGTATCTATCCAATTTGGTGACAAGGTATTTGTCGTAAGGGGACACGAGGATTCAAAGGGGGTGACATGGGTCATTTACACTTTACGTAGGAATATGATGCAGTTAATAGTGACACGAAGAAACATGTCAGGTGACACGTGCATGGAAAGACGGGACCCGATACTGGGACAACAAAACAAAACGACAAAGGAAAAGGAATCTTTGACAGGGTGGCAGTTGGTTGCAGAGTTCGATTGACCTACTAAAAAAAAAATTAAAAGAAAACAAAATGCTGTGTTCCTCGAAATGAAAAGGGTTATTTGCAAACAAAAGAATAGTACGTAACTTGCATTCATTGCAGTTGGCGAATAAAACCACCACCTACACAAGGGAAGGAGATAGAGAGATAGAGACCGAATAGTAGGAGTGAAGGGAGGCAGTTGTGAAGTGAAGGGAAAGGGGAGAACCCGTACCGGAGAGGGAGGAAGACGCCGGAGAAGCCCGTACTGGAGAGGAAGGCGCAGGAAAACAGGTACAACTCAATTGGATTTTAAAATCCGTCCTCACCCATCTCTAAAACTCAGAATCTTCACTTAATTTGCATTCTTCCCCACTTAATTTGCATTCTCCCATTGTTTCGTACCGGAGAGGGAGGTAGTCGCCGGAAAACGGACCAAGCCGCCGGAGAAGGCAGTACCGGAGAGGAAGGCACAGGAATACAGGTACAACTTAATTGATTATTTAAATCTGTCCCTACCCATCTCTACTATGCTGAATCTTCACTTCATTTCCAATCTTGCCCACTTCATTTGCATTATTCCACTGTTTCGTTGTAAGGCATGCAATTTGGGATCAAAATAAAAAAACTGAAATTGGGGATTAGGAATTACTGTCATTTGGGGAATTGGGGAATTTCTGTCAATTGGGGAAATGGGGATACGGGGTAATACAGATATGGGCTAAAAGGGGTGTGGGGAAGTGAGGAATTGACAGACAAGAGCAAGGGAGGTTGAAGAAGAGGGTCGGAGGCTTGCGGGTCCTTTTACCCAGATTGGGATAGTGGAGAAAAACCCCTGTCAGAAACGGGTGCTGTAGGACAATAGGGACAAGAGAATTGACAATCATGGCACGAGCTATTTTGTTGGGTGACAAGGGTTACTTCAGTAGGTGACATGGGCCTTTTTTCGTGAAACATTCGCAGACAGACTTATTCAGAAGGGGGTGAGTTTGTGTGGATATTGATAATGTTCATGTGCACTTAATTGCAGGAAGAACATGGTTCGGTCCCAGAATTTGAGGAGGAAAGGTGTCCGGGCACCTAAGAAGGTGGAGCCCCGACTCGCAGTGCCGGAAGAGAAGCATTTCCGAGGCCGGGTCAACCACTGTTCCAAAGTGTCTCTGCTCGTCAACATGGACGACTGGGTTGACCCCGTCGATTGGGAGAAGCTGCAGCGAAGCCAATTAGGGGGTATTGTGCAAATGGCAAACCGGGTTCAATTCTCTTCGCAACTACTGCATTACGTGTTACAAAGGCAGCTTGTGACAGAAAAGAAGTGGGAGACTTGGTACATGCTTCAAGGCAAGCTGCGGCGATTCTCTATCAAGGAGTTTGCGCTCGTGACTGGGCTGCGGTGTGGTCGAGTTCGGGGGGAAGACACAGAGACGGAGGATGACAAGAAGACAAAGAAGGCTCTCAAGGACTTATTCGGAACGGACAACATGAAGGTCGGTGAGCTGGAGAACGCCTTCAAGAACTCCATCTTGAGGGAGCCGAGTGCTCGAAAGCGTTTTAAGATCGCTCTCCTACTCATCGTCGAAGGAGTTCTGCTGGGGGAAGAACCCAGGAAATCCATACAAGGGTGGATTGTGAGGCTTGTGGAGAACGTTGATCGATTTCTGGATTACCCCTGGGGCAGGGTTGTGTACGAGGCCACCCACCAGTCCCTGTCGGGGGTCATAGAACGACGTGTCGCTGACCTGAAGCCGAAGGCAAACGACAAGGACGATCGATATGGATATGGGCTTATGGGTTTTCCGTATGCGTTCCAGGTAAGCAACTTCACCGAACTTATGCTTGAACTAGTACGCGCAATTGATGGACTCATTCGAGTGACATTTGTGGTTGTATTAGATTTTGCTGTACGAAGCTGTGCCGGGGATTGGGGAGGCGTTCGCCAAGCGGGTCTCGAACACGGCGTTGCCTCGCATGCTGAGGTGGACGGCCGATGACGACAATCTAATGTATGAGACGATCCAATCCCGCATGGACCCTGAAAAATCTGATAGAATCAAGGTCGAAGACAACCCGATACTAGTACCGAAGGCCGACGAGTATGATTTGATGCGCGGGTGCTTCTACCAGCATGAGGAGCCTGACCTCTACTTTGATGACATTGAGGCTGCGTTGGCACCGAGTTATTACGGTGAAGGGTCAGCCAAGTCCGGCCCGAGTTCGGAGCAACGAGATGGGACCAGTGAATCCTGGGAGGATAAGTTGGTGAAGTCAGTTGAACTGATGTTGGAGAGGATGGGAACGATGTCAAGTTGGATGCGGAGCATGGATGAGAAGGTACGTGTAACATTTGTGGCATTTGTGACACCAGTATATTTTATATGTGACACGGATAACTGTCAGAGGTGACACGGGTTACTTATCTCCCAATGCTGAATAACATTCGCTAACCACCCCTCATTTATGCACTTTCTGTATCAGATGAAGGTGTTGGAAGGTTTTGTGAATGGGATGCGAGATGGGCAGTCGAATGCAGGAGGTGAGCAGAAACCAATGGGCGATGTATGTGGAGAGGATAACGACCGAAAGAACGGGGGGACAGAAGGACAAACTAGGGTGGAAGACCAGCGACCAGAAGGAGAAGAGGAGGTAATTTGGTTGTTACTTGACATGGTATTTTCTGAAACCAAGGTGAAGGGGTTATAGAATCAGCAATTTTTAATGTGTGACTATTTTGCACACACCGCACACGGTTGTTAAAGTGAATCGACACGTAGTAATATGTTAAGTGACAAGTGAACAAATACTCTCGGTCTTAATCACAGTTGACATAACCGTAACCAATTGCCAGATCTCAGCGGCGGTCAAAGACGATACCGTTGGAGGAACTGGGGGATACGTCAGTGGCCAGAAGGTCGGGAACCATAGGGATGGTGAGGACATAAGCGGTAAAGTCGGTTCAACGGTTGTACCACCTACAGGGAACGACGAAGCGACGCGGAAAGGACAGGATGAGAACAAGGTAAAATGGCTGTTACATTTCCTGTCATGTAAATCTATAGTAGTACTTAAGTGACAAGTGTATCACCGTTATCCGACACGAGTACAGATCAGGGTGACACGGGTTTGAAATTTTTTTTTCCTTCACCGTTCAAACTGTAAAACCTATTGGCAGATCCTAGAGCCTGCAAGACCGGAGCCCGTTCGAGGCAGGAAGAGTAAGAGAGGTCAAGGAGGTGAAGGAGAAGTGAAGCCCCCACCTGAGAAGAAAACGCGGGGCCGAAAAGGGAAGAACGTTGTCGAAGGCGCGGTCGCAATTAAGCTGGGTCTTGTTTCCGTGTCAGACAACGATGGGTTCCTCCGGTGGATGGATAGGTGACACTCATCAGCAGACTTACCCAACTTATTGCATAGAGGACTCCGATCCCCTAACATTGTGGTTGTGGTTGTGCAGCGGCGATGAGGACAGATGCAAGACTGCATACGGCATGGCGCTGAGTAAGGAGTTCTTCACCGCACTAAAAACGCCCACAGTTTGGCTAAACTCCGAGGTACGATACCCGCCTAAGCGACTGTCTTTGTCTTTTGAATGACAAGGTATGTACTGTAAAAGGAAGTGGAATATATTTGGATTTTGACTAGGGTTGTAATCGATGCAGCACATGGAACAAGCATGCTATCTTCTTCGGAAAGGGTTAACGGAGAGGGCCGACGACTTTGCTGGTCGAGTTGTCGTTGTGGACACATATTTCGGTCGCTATCTGCAGACCGAGTGGGGCAAATACAAGAGCGATGAGGGTAGCTACCAACCCGACGAGAAGTTGCTTGGCTACTTCGACGGGCGGTCCCCGGCGATGATAGGTCGGGCGTGGGAAGGGGCGGAACTCATCCTCCTACCTTTGAGCGTGGACAGTGTTCACTGGATCGCCGTCGCGATAGATCTGGTGGGGTGGCAGGTAAGGGTTTATGATTCGGACATTTACATCGTCAGGGACCGCCATCTGCCGGCACACTTAAGCTGCATCACCCACCTTATCCCCGTACTGATGAAAGGCCACCCCGCATTGATGGCTACCTACAGCGACAAGTTGTCAAACCCGTTCACCCTTAGTCGGGAGAAAAGGATTCCACAAAACAAGCAGAGGTAATTTATGTCCAACACTTAAATATATCTTCGTCTCATACTTGCATCTGCCTTTAATGCATATGACTCCGGCGATTCTCTATTGCAGTGGAGACTGCGGACCGTACACGATCAGGTTCATGCAACTCCTTACGAAGGACGCCCCCACCTACGACGGTCTTGACGACGTTTTCATCGGGGCGTACAGGCACATGCTCGCTGTTCGCGTCTTCAATGGTACAGGGTTATGATCTCAGTTGTGATCACCATTGGCCATTGTTATGAAATTTTATGTTATGGTCTATGCATGTTATGAACATCGTTTTTATTGTGTTGGATATTTATGAACATAGTTGCTGCTTCTCACATTTACTTGTGGACAGGAGTTCACTAGGTTGGTATTTGAACTATTTCGCATTGTTTGTCTTCGGTGAGTGGTTATGTGTTGCGGACTTATACATTATTTGTATCATAATTTGTAAACATTTGCTGACCATGTTGGCATGGTGGGAACATTGGTTATAATTAGTTCCAAAATACCTCTGCCACCATACTTTGATTCCCGTGTCAACTTACGTGATTTTCCGTGTCACTGATGGTGAGTAGGGTGATTTTCTAACCTTGTTTATTAGTTCATAGGTTCATATACGAAATGTCACAACGCCGTGTGACAGGAAGCGCATAAATTTCCAAGGTCTCGTGGATGATTGCATGAGGTGTAGCAACGAAGTAAGTCGGTTGAAAGTCATAATTTTAGTTGTGAGGAGTAATCCATTGTCACCGAACTTGCAATCCCGTGTCACCTGACGTGAATGTCCGTCTCACTGCTGGCGAGTAGGGTGATTTTCTAACCTTGTTTAAGTGTTGATAGGTTCATATACGAAATGTCACAACGCCGTGTCACAGGAAGCGCATGAATTATCATGGTCTCGTGGATGATTGAATCACATGTAGCAACGAAGTTAGTCGGTTGAAAGTGATAATTGAAGTTGAAAGGAAAAATCAAGTGTCACCGAACTTGCAATCCCGTGTCACCTAACGTGAATGTCCGTGTCACGGCTGGCGAGTAGGGTGATGTTCTCACCTAGTTTATGTGTTGCTACGTTCATATACGAAATGTCACAACGCCGTGTCATAGGAAGCGCATGAATTATCATGGTCTCGTGGATGATTGAATCACATGTAGCAACGAAGTTAGTCGGTTGAAAGTGATAATTGAAGTTGAAAGGAAAAATCCAGTGTCACCGAACTTGCAATCCCGTGTCACCTAACGTCAATGTCCGTGTCACGGCTGGCGAGTAGGGTGATGTTCTAACCTTGTTTATGTGTTGCTACGTTCATATACGAATTGTCACAACGCCGTGTCACAGGAAGCACATCATTTTTCTTTTTCTCGTGGACGATTGAATGTCATGTGGCAACCAACTTACTCGGTTGAGTGTCACCGAACTTGTAATCACGTGTCACATAACGTGATTGTCCGTGTCACCTCTAGCGAGTAGTGTGAATTTCTAACCTTGTGTATGTGTTCATAGGTTCATATACGAATTGTGACAAGGCCCTATCATACGAACCACATAATTTGACAATTTGTCTCCTATGGATCATTCAATGTAATACACATGCAAAACACCAACAAGTGGAAATCTACTAGACATGCAGAATATACGAGGGACATTGCCCTAAACATACCATATCCGATACTACACGCACCATTCATAATGGTGCAACCACACTCGGCATTCCAAAAAACGACAACTAACCGACCGTGGGTGAGACATTGTTTGTAACTACCCATACATAGGCCCCCAACTGCAACAAATGGGGGCCATCCGCCACATATGGAGTCCTGGCGGAGTCCAAAAAAACCACAGCTGTTTGGGATCACATCAGTATTTGGCAACTACTACAACAAAAGCACAAGTTTTGGCAAAAAAACCAAGACAACTAGCTTCGAAGCTCCTAAGCCCGGGTGACCAGACGGACCATAACTCCCATCA
Organism: Persicaria maculosa; assembly: GCA_963922045.1. Taxonomy (NCBI): domain Eukaryota; kingdom Viridiplantae; phylum Streptophyta; class Magnoliopsida; order Caryophyllales; family Polygonaceae; genus Persicaria; species Persicaria maculosa. The sequence goes on along the minus strand of OY998254.1, from coordinate 5,133,087 downwards.
TCAGGACGAGAATCCACCCCATCAGCCTGTTCCATCGTGTGAGTTGTCTGGTGCGGAGCTGGTCACTAGCGTGGCCGACCCACTTCCCACATAGGAAGGAGCCTACCCGGACCAAACGCTGCGCCAGGTGCCTGTTGCAAGCCTCGCTCCTCACCAACTTGTTGGCGAGGACCAAGTTCTCATCAATTGTGGCCTGCAACGACCTCTGGGTAAACTCCAACTCAATATTTGTGGCCTCCAGGGTGGACTGGGTGGCCTGCAGCTCAAGAGTGGTTGTCTGGACATGGGTGCGGGCGGCTTCAAGTTCAGTGCGTTGGGCGGCCATAACCCCCTCCCGGGCAGCATCCCGGTTGAGCAGGTATTGGACTCGCTGGCGAAGGTCGGTGAGCTCTTCGGCGGCCAAGTCAAATAGCGCGTTGTCCTCAGCAACCTGGTCGGGCTCTGACTCATCATCATCCTCGTCCTGATCACGACGGTCACTGCGGCTTCTCCCGTAGTCGTAATCTGAACGGAGCCAGAAGTACCTGCGGTCGTCGCCACTCTGATAGCTCCGATCGCTGTCGGAGTCTGTGTCAATGTCGCTATCTGAGTGCCGCCACATTCTTCCTACCAGTACAAGGGAAAATAAACGTCAGATGCCAGAATAAAACCAAACAAAAGAACATACGTACCTATGACAAATATGTAAGCCTGTTTTAGATTGGACACAAGTACATATATGTGGAAAAGATGAATGGTGTTAGGAAATGATATGTCACCAAACAAGTAAAGGAGAATGTGAAATATAAGGTACAATAATGTCCGGACCTTATAATGTTTAGAAGGACAGAACTATGTGCAAGCATAGTTGTAATTGGTAACTACAAGCGTGAAAATCAAACTCATATGAATGATTTAAAGTTCTGACAAAGTTATGTTACAAATGGAAGAAATCACCCGTGTCACCAACTAACACATCCCGTGTCACCAAAAGTTGAATCCCGTGTCACCAATTACAAATACTTCGCAGCCATCCTACTAACAACCTTCACAGACAACGACAAAGGTTGCAACTTTCATAGGCTTAATCATATTTATGCTTTAGATTAACACAGAAAGGATGCTAAATGTGCTATTTGTTTTTGAATCCTAACAAGTGCGTATATATGAAGAAGATGAATGGGAGAGGGAGATGATATGTCACCAAAAATAAGCACATGCAAGATAACACACATCTGGAAATTTTGACTTCACAAGGCACACATGCCAATCCGGGTTGTACTTACTTGGAATTGAAAGCTTCGAACACAAACTTCGAATCGACGAAAACCCTAAATTACGAACACTGAAATTTCAACACATATGGCAATCGGGGTTGTACTTACTTGGAATTGAAAGCTTTTGGATGAGGTTGACCACCACTGGTGAACCAAAGATGATGGCGTCGCTTCTTCTTCCGGAAATTGTTTGTGGCTTGCAAGGGAAGAGTGGGAGTGATATGACCGATGGAGTGGTGGTAATTATGAAGAGAGAGGGGCTCCATGTGAGGGTGTGGGTTTGGTGAGGGTCACCAAATATCGGATCCCGTGTCAAGTAACATAATAACCCTTTCAACCAATATGACAATGTCTAAGCTCGTAAATGTAGATTTTTATGTCTTCAAATCAAAATATATTGTGTAACTAACATTTTTTCCGTCATTAAATAACTTTAAATTAAGAAACTTTGTTATATAAATTAGTAATTTATTATGTAATTATATTTCGAGGATCATACGATCCCCTAATGGGATGTTACGATCCGATACACGGACCCTATTGTCATTCGATCCTAGAATCCCGATCCTAATAACCTTGCCTTCAACATTAAATATAGGTCAATTAGCACTAATATACATTTGAATATGGTAACAAGGTTGGTATTTTTGTACGTTGCTATGAAGTACAACATCTATTCCAGAAAACTTGTCATTTTGCCTTTTAACACCCGCATATTTGTAGACAAATAAATATACAAATTATCTACGTTCGAATTTATTTGTAAAAACAAAATCGTACCTATTATTATCAAGTACAAACTTGTTACAAATATTGTTATGAACACCTATATGTTATATAGATTTTTTAATTACAATTACGGGAGCTTGAAAACTCTACGACACTTTATTCCGAACGACAACTACGTGTTTCGAATTCTTTACCCCTTTTTTTACTCTATGTATGCGGTAATGTTTACTCTGCCGGCATCCACGTGGCGTTTTTGGTCGGAAAGTTGACCGGAATACACAACTGTATTATTTTTTGTGAATAGGGCCATAGTTCCTATATGAATCGGTAAATATCAAATTTTGTATTGTTTTTGGTCAAAAGTGGATACTTGGTATTATTTTTTTCCATTTTTCCAAATACTTTTGAATATGAAGTACTAGCTCCGATCCGTTGCGAAAAAACTTAATAAACTGGAACAAAACCGTCATTACTTCCTCCGTTATTTAATTGAATAAAGGGTGAAATTATATTCTATCATCCATTAATCATTTAAAACAAGGGCTAGTAAGTGATGTATAGGGTTAATCCGTTATACATATAATATTTTTGATCACAATATGACATAGCAATATTGTAACCGATTATCAATTGAACAAAAACAAAATTTAACAAAATTAGTACATTGACATTAAATTACCGGCAGATAATGACCCTTTAAAATCTCCGTCTGTGCCTCTTCCACTTCCTTATCCGGCCACATTCATTGCGTGCACAACTACACTGCACTTGCACACATCTTTTCCTCGGAATTACCTTCCACACGGCTCGTCTCTTCCTCTTCCGGTGGCAGGTACGTTCTCCGACGCCGTGTTATAGGCAACCCATTCTCCCTTAAATTGCATCATCCCATTCCCTTCAATTCAATCATCCTCCCTCACCAACTAGAACCCAAATTATCCCATTCCCTTCAATTCAATCATCCTCCCTCACCAACTAGAACCCATATTAAGATAGTTGCAATGGATCAAGGAAGGAACGTTACGACAAGGAAATCAGAGGTAGTGACGCTTCTAACACTACCAATCGAGCTCCTACTGGAAATTGTCCGTCGATTAGCAGTCGAATCTATACAGGATGTCTTCAGATTACGGTTAAGGTATTCCCTCCGATATTTATTTAGTTAAAATATGTATTCGCAAACAATTTGATTGCCTTATTTGTGATGCAGTTGCAAAACTTTGGATGTGGTTGGAAAACACACTTGTGTGCTTTCGAAGATGGCAATTGAGTATCAGGATGACTGGGGAATGTCGCTTGTTGTCGCATCCAGAAACGATATTCATGCCAGAAGATTCTTCGATGAAGCGTCCACGCGGGAAACCCGGAGGCAATCTTTCAGCGAGGAATGGTAAGATGGTGATTGTCGAACATTGGTTCGGTGTATGCATTATCATAGTTCCTCATAGCTTCTTTTGAACATGCAGGTTCACTTCTTCACAAATTGCGATCACGAGGCAGCCATTTGGGATCTTCTACACGCGTCGGAGTTGGGACACGACGTGGCAACCTATGTTTGTGGCATAGCTATGTATTGTTGCGGATGTGAAGACCTCAAACCCACAGGCTTTGCATTACTTAATAGTGTGAAACAGAAGTTGGGGTATAAAATAGTTTCGTGTCGCCGGAGAGTTGCTGATCTTTGTTATTCCATTATCGAAATTGGGCGAAGACCATCCTTCAAGTGGAAGCCGAACACATGTACAAATATCACCAATGGAACGGCAATTCGGAGTTGTCAAAGATCAAACTTCTGGAAAAATTATCAGCTCCTTGCTGAAGATGAAGATGATGCTCTTTGTTGTGAGGAATGCACGTGCACAATTGAGTGTGGGTTTGTCGACGGTTTGCTTCAGTGGATTACACGACATCTGGTGGATTAAAAACTTGTCTCAGTTTGGTCCATGAAGTTAGGTTCAGTTTGATTCTATCTGTAATGTTTTGTTATAACCTATGAAGATTTGTGTGTTTCTGTATCCAAATCTTATGAAATGGGAGCTTCAAAAAATTTGATCAATTCTGAAACTTTTCTTTTTTTGGTTGAATTTATTTTTGGTTGAATTTAGATAACTTTGTTGGTTGAATTTTGAGACTATATCATTTTAGGTATAATTGTCAGGCCCATAATGAAATTTAAACCAACGTTGTTCACAACAAAGGACAACAAATCAGTTCAATAACGAAATTTAAACGAGTGACATGAAAACCCCTTCAACCTGACACGGTATTACAAAGAGGGTGACAGGGGTTTTTCACAGAATCCATCCACATAAGTACCGCGATGTTCTTTACCACTCACCACTAGAGTTTAACCAGTCTCCAAAAGTAAATGTATCCAAACAAGCAGAGGATATGAGTGAAACCAACGGTTTTCACAACAAACGACAACAAATCAGTTCACTAACCAAATTTATACGAGTGACATGAAAACCCCTTCAACCTGACACGGTACTAAAAAGAGGGTGACAGGGGTTTTTCACAGAATCCATCCACATAAGTACCGCGATGTTCTTTACAACTCACCACTAGAGTTTAACCAGTCTCCAAAAGTAAATGTATCCAAACAAGCAGAGGATATGAGTGAAACCAACGATTTTCACAACAAACGACAACAAATCAGTTCACTAACCAAATTTATACGAGTGACATGAAAACCCCTTCAACCTGACACGGTATTACAAAGAGGGTGACAGGGGTTTTTCACAGAATCCATCCACATAAGTACCGCGATGTTCTTTACCACTCACCACTAGAGTTTAACCAGTCTCCAAAAGTAAATGTATCCAAACAAGCAGAGGATATGAGTGAAACCAACGATTTTCACAACAAACGACAACAAATCAGTTCACTAACCAAATTTATACGAGTGACATGAAAACCCCTTCAACCTGACACGGTACTAAAAAGAGGGTGACAGGGGTTTTTCACAGAATCCATCCACATAAGTACCGCGATGTTCTTTACCACTCACCACTAGAGTTTAACCAGTCTCCAAAAGTAAATGTATCCAAACAAGCAGAGGATATTAGTGAAACCAACGATTTTCACAACAAACGACAACAAATCAGTTCACTAACCAAATTTAAACGAGTGACATGAAAAACCCTTCAACCTGACACGGTACTAAAAAGAGGGTGACAGGGGTTTTTCACATAATCCATCCACATAAGTACCGCGATGTTCTTTACCACTTACCCCTAGAGTTTAACCAGTCTCCGTTATTTTGTTGAACAAAGGGTTAAATTTTAAACTTTAATCCGTTACTTTTGAAAAACAAGGGTTAGTAAGTGTTTTATAGGGTTATGTGTTGTGAGCTGAATCTGCCATGTTTTACAGTAACTTTTATATCGATTTCTGTATACATTGCATTCATTTGGGTTTAGATAGTACAGAATCTATGTAGTTTATGTTTATTTGCCAAAATTATGGAATCTACACCAGTTTCTGTTTAATTCGCAGAAATCGAGGCATTTTACAGCAATTCTACAGAAGGTCGGAAAAGCTCGGAAAACGGCTACAGAAGTCCAAGGTCAAGGAAGCAGCGGAACCAGTCGAATCAATCTGAGAGTCAAGGTTACTCGATCTCGAGTAGACCTTACTCGACCTAGACGAGCATGTCCGAGCAGCCTTGGTCGACAGGGCCTGATCGAGAAAGCCAGACCAACCCGACTTCCGAAGTCTACTCGATCTCGACAAGCCCTAGTCGAGATCGACTACGCCTCTGCGCCACACCCGGAGTCGACGAGGAGAGAAGCCGAGGACGAGAAGCCGAGCACACCCTACTCGATCTCGACGAACCCTTGTCGAGATCGACAAGCCACCCAGTGCAACTCCGAGACCATGCCGAGGAGAAGCCTGCTCGACCAGACGTCCACCACTCTACTCGATCTCGACAAACCTTGGTCGAGATCGACGAGCGCCTGAGTCCAGATCTGAGCTTGTCGAGCACACCATCCCGAGAAGACCTAGTCGACGGATCAAGCCTACTCGAGGTCGACTAGGGCTACTCGAGGTCGACGAGCCCAGTGAACCAAGTCCGAGCACATCGAGCAGATCTAGCCGAGGAGTCCACTCGATGAACCATCCTTGTCGAGGTCGACGAGCGGTGGTCGAAGTCGAGTAGAGCCGTGTCCAGCAGCTTCTCGACGAAGAACAATCCGACTAGATTTGGGATTCCTTGGGCGCAAAGGAGGTCGATTCTATCCTAATCCATCAAGTTCTATCTATGGAAGACGCAATCTATCAAGACATGAAGACTTACCCTATTTAGTTTTATCTTTCCCTAGTTGATTTATTTCCTTAAAAACATTTTATTTATCCTTTCAAGTTTTAGATATAATTTTAGATAGAGATAGATATCTTCTTTCCTAGAATAGCTAGGGAATGAAGGCTATAAATAAAGCCCATGGGGCTGGTTTTTCATTCATTCGAATTCAATTTCAGAGACAATTAGTTAGTTCCACAGAGAAGTTTAGGAGTTCATCTTTTTGTGCAATTCATCTTCTATCCCTATGAGCATGATTCTTTTGCGAGAGTTGAAGGTGATCCTTGTTTGTGTTATTGAAGCGAAAGTGATCTTAATGCAACTTGGATTAATTATGTGAAAAAGGGTTAGTAACAATTAGGGTTTATGCGAAAGCCTCTATATGCCTATTTGTTAATGACGAAAGTTATTTGATGGAAAGCATAATCTTTTATGCCTTTATGTGTTACCTTGCATGGTTATCGTTGTGGTGTTGAAACCCTGGCTTTGGAAGTCCTTTAGCATATTGATTTATTTCTGTCGAAATTCTGAGTTTTGTTCGAAAATTTGCAATTTAAAGTTTCTGTCTTTTACTGTTGTCGAGATAGAGGAAAGCCTTGTCGATCTCGAGTAAGACGTGGTCGAGATCGAGTAGGACTTGGTCTAGGTCGAGTTGGTTTTCTTCTGTTTTCGTCGATTTTCACTTTCTGTTGTTCACTGTCTTGTCGATCTCGAGGAGCTGCTGTCGAGATCGAGTACGCCTTTGCTTTGCTTTTCGTTTTTGCTTTGTCTTTGCTTTATTTCTTTGCTTTTGTTTTAGTTGCCCTTGCCGGGTTTATTTGTTTCTTTCATTTCTGTGTTTCTGTCTTTTCTGCTGCTTGTCTGTGAGAATTTACAGCTACCTGAGAACTGCTGATGTGCTTCCTCGTGGATTCGATCCTGACTATTCTCTTACTACGACGGGAGGAAGTCTTGTATTTATTTGCTGAGACAGGGAAGTCAGTCTGATCTATACTTTATATTTATTTCATACTTGACCATCCTCCTGCAACAACAAAATTGGCGCCGTTGCCGGGGAAGCTATCAATCGCGCCTTAGGTAGTCAGTTCTCACTGTTTCTTTGAGTGAATTTGCAGGTGTATGCGTCGTTCTAGTCAAACACCTGAGTTTGACGCCTTAGACGAACCGGAACGCCTTTTTCACATCAGAGCTAAACTACAAAGAGCCATGGCGGCCGCTGAAACACAGGAACAACTGATCGCCAGGCTTACCAGGGAATTAGCCGCTAAGGATGCTGCTATCGCCGCTGAGAAAGAAGCAAGGGAACAAGCACAGGCTGAGCTTGCCCAATATCCAACCACGGCAGAGGACTATATGCACCCAACTCTCGTTGTGCCTGAATCGGCGATTCTTATCCCTGATAACTCTTTTGAAATTCGCACTCAGTTTCTCATAGAACTTAAAAATAATGCCTTTTATGGTAGATTTAATGAGTGTCCTCTTGAACATATTACAAACTTTGCTGACATGTGCCGTACTCTTGCTGAAGGTACAACTTTGGAATATGTCAAGATGAAATCTTTTCGCTGGTCTCTCGTTGGGCCTGCACTGAAATGGCTGGAAGGGCTGCAACCAAGATCACTCACAACCTGGGCCCAAGTAGAGCAAGAGTTCCTGAACAAATTCTTCCCACCCGCCAAAACAGCACATCTCCGCCAGAAAATCACCGCCTTCAGACAGAAGCAAGGGGAACCGCTGGCAAAGGCATGGGAGCGCTACAAGGAACTTCTGCGATCTTGCCCTACTCATGGACAGCCACCCTACGTCATTCAGGAGATCTTCTTCAACTCTCTTGATCAAGGCACTAAGGACAGAATCAACCATTATACTCGCTATGAGTATCTGACAATGCCACCACGTGACGCATGGGGTGTGCTAGAGAAGCTCACTACCTACGACAACAAGTATGGGTCTACTGCAACCTATGAAGAGAACCCATACGCCAGGCCAGCACCATCCATGCCCCTATATGATCCACCTAAGGAGATCGATCCAGATGTTAGGGAACAGTACTACAGAGACCAGAATAAGAAGCTCCTCAAGCAAGTAAAGTATCTCTCTGTCAACCAGCCTTGCATTGAATGCGGATCGCAGCGGCACACCACTCCTGAGTGCCCACACACAGAGCAAGTCAGGATGGCAGAGCATCATGAGGAAGCGGCTTACGCAGGGGGTCCCAATCGCTATATGGGGGACCAAAGGTTTCAGCAACCACAATGGAACCAAGGTGTCCCTAGAAACCCCCCGCCCTACAGAGCTCCAGGACATCCGGAAAGGGAGCAGAAAAAGGATGATATACAGATAGTCCTGGAGGAAATACGGAGGAACCACTCAGAAACTAGGCAATCTTTCAACTCCGTCTATACTCAGATGCAAGGTGTCAACTCTAGACTTGGGGAAATTGATATCTGGCGGAAATCAGTTGATACACAGATTGGTCAGCTAGCAGCAGGAATCCCCAGACAGTCAGGTGCGCTCCCTGGATCTTCAGAACCAAATCCTAAGGGAAAGACTGGACACATCGCTGCTATAAAACTCAGAAGCGGCCATCAACTGCAAGAGCCAGAGGTCGGAAAGCAGCAGGACAACGAAGAGCAACTGGTTGACCAGAGCCTAGTCGATCTCGACAAGGGCCAAGTCGATCTCGAGGAGAAATTTCCAGAACCCTCGTCTGCGCCACACAGCAACTCGACTTCACCAAACCTGGTTGAGGTCGACAAGGGGGTAGTCGATCTCGAGGAGCACCAAGCCGAGGTCGAGAAGCCTGCAACACCTCCGACATCTATTCTGGCTCCGACTCAGAAAAAGAAGTTGCCTTTCCCCACAAAGTCTCTAAAGGACCCGGCGGAAAAGAAATTCCAGCGCTTCATCAAGATGCTTCAGAAGCTCAACGTCACCATCCCCTTCACAGAAGCTCTCAATGAAATGCCATCTTATGTCAAGTTCTTGAAAGAGATTCTGAGCAAAAAGCGATCGATGGCTGAAATTACAGAGGAGTGCAGCCATCTGGACATATTGGAGAAGAGGCCGGATCCAGGTAAGTTTGCTATAACTATTGGATTTGGTCCATACAAAATTAATGCCCTATGTGATCTTGGAGCTAGTGTGAGTATAATGCCTTTAACAATTTGGTCCAAGATTAAGATAGGTGCCCTTGAGCCTGTGGATGCTAGACTTTACATGGCCAACAACACTGTGGTCATCCCAACAGGCATGGTGGATAACGTGCCAGTACAAGTAGGTAAATTCTTTGTCCCTGCTGATTTCTTAGTTGTTGATATGCAAGAAGATCCTGCTTGTCCAATTATTTTAGGAAGACCATTCTTGGCGACGGTGGATTGTTGTGAGTTGAATCTGCCATGTTTTACAGTAACTTTTATATCGATTTCTGCATACATTGCATTCATTTGGGATAAGATAGTACAGAACCTATGTAGTTTATGTTTATTTGCCAAATTATGGAATCTACACCAGTTTCTATTTAAATCGCAGAAATCGAGGCATTTTACAGCAATTCTACAGAAGATCAGAAAAGCTCGGAAAACGGCTACAGAAGTCCAAGGTCAAGGAAGCAGCGGAACCAGTCGAATCAATCTGAGAGGCAAGGTTACTCGATCTCGAGTAGACCTTACTCGACCTAGACGAGCATGTCCGAGCAACCTTGGTCGACAGGGCCTGATCAAGAAAGCCAGACCAACCCGACTTCCGAAGTCTACTCGATCTCGACAAGCTCTAGTCGAGATCGACGAAGCCCAGACACCACACCCGGAGTCGACGAGGAGAGAAGCTGCCCGAGAAGCCGAGGACGAGAAGCCGAGCACACCCTACTCGATCTCGACAAGTCCTAGTCGAGATCGACAAGCCACCCAGTGCAACTCCGAGCCCATGCCGAGGAGGAGTCCTCGACAACATCAGTCCGAGTCATCCTCGACACCACTCTACTCGATCTCGACAAACCTTGGTCGAGATCGACGAAGCCCCTGAGTCCAGATCCGAGCTTGTCGAGTAGAGCCACCCGAGGAAACCTAGTCGATGATCAGTCTTACTCGAGATCGACAAAGCGCTACTCGAGGTCGACAAGCACCAGTGAGCCAGGACCGAGCCACATCGAGCAGATCTAGCCGAGGAAGTCCAGTCGACGAACCACCCTACTCGAGGTCGACGAGCCGTGGTCGAGGTCGAGTAGAGCCGTTTCCAGAAACTTCTCGACGAAACCTGTCCGAGTAGAATTGAGATTCCTTGGGCGCGAAGGAGTCGATTTGGCCGAAATTCTATCCGATTCCATAAAGTTCTATCATCAAGGAGCAAGATCTATCAACATCATGAGGACTTACCTAGTTTAGAATATCTTTTCCTTATAGATTTATTTCCTTAAAACAATTTATTTATCTTTTGAGCTTTAGATATAATTTTAGATATAGATAGATATCTTCTTTCCTAGATTAGCAAGGAATAGAAGGCTATAAATAAAGCCATAGGGGCTGGTTTTTCATTGATTCAAAAACACAATTCCATTTAAGTAAGTAGGATAGAGAGAGAGAGTTTGTAGCAAGCAAGGTGGAAAGGCGAAAGCGGATTTGTCTTGTTGGTTGTAAGCTTTCTTTATTTAATTTAATGCAAGTTAGTTTCTTTTGTTATTTAATGTCTTTCTTGATGACGAAGAGCGAGTAGTCCACCCACTTCTGGGGCTGGGGTGAGCCCGAAGGTGGCCATGTGAGGCGATGCAATAAGGGTCAGATTTTGTTGTGCAATTCATCTTCTATCCCTATGAGCATGATTCTTTTGCGAGAGTTGAAGGTGATCCTTGTTTATGTTATTGAAGCGAAAGTGATCTTAATGCAACTTGGATTAATTATGTGAAAAAGGGTTAGTAACAATTAGGGTTTATGCGAAAGCCTCTATATGCCTATTTGTTAATGACGAAAGTTATTTGATGGAAAGCATGATATTTTGCGCCTTTATGTGTTACTTTGCATGGTTATCGTTGTGGTGTTGAAACCCTGGCCTTGGAAGTCTTTTAATATATTGAAGTTTATTTCTGTCGAAAATCTGAGTTCTGTGTTTAATTCTGCAAATTTAAGTTTCTGCATTCTTGTCGACCTAGAGGAAGCTTGGTCGAGATCGAGTAGTGCCTTGTCGATCTCGAGTAGGACTTGGTCTAGGTCGAGTTGGTTTTCTTCTGTTTTCGTCGATTTTCACTTTCTGTTGTTCACTGTCTTGTCGATCTCGAGGAGCTGTTGTCGAGATCGAGTACGCCTTTGCTTTGCTTTTCGTTTTTGCTTTGTCTTTGCTTTATTTCTTTGCTTTTGTTTTAGTTGCCCTTGCCGGGTTTATTTGTTTCTTTCCTTTCTGTGTTTCTGTCCTTTCTGCTGCTTTGCCTGTGAGAATTTACAGCTACCTGAGAACTGCTGACGTGCTTCCTCGAGGATTCGATCCTGATTTTCTCTTACTACAACGGGAGGAAGTCTTGTATTCATTTGCTGAGACAGGGAAGTCAGTCTGATCTATACTTTATATTTATTTCATACTTGACCATCCTCCTGCAACAACATGGATGCCAACATAAGCGTAAGGAAAGAAGTGCTCACCTTCAACATCAGCGATGAGGTAATTGAGTATTCCTTTAATAAAACTGAAAGGCATACAGGTCCAATGGAAGAGGTCAAATCTATCTCAGCTGGTTACATCACCTGGGGGAACCCAAGGTCAGAAATATGACCCCTGAGGAGATAGAAAAGAGGGACATGGAGGCCCAGGTGGAGGAGATCATGGCAATCCTCAAGGAGAACACAGAAAATCCAATCGACACAGAACAAGGTACGTCGTTGTGGATTAATTATTTTTCGGATGCCTTGACAGGAGCTAAGTATGGGGTCAAGATCGACCAGGGCTCCTCGACCTCGAGTAGAACCCTAGTCGATCTCGACCAGACCAAGGAGACTCCACCAGAGCCAGCTTCGTCGAGCAGCAAACCAGAGGAGCCACCCTACTCGATCTCGAGTAGACTACTCGAGGTCGACCAGCAGTGCCCTAACTCGACTCCATCCTCCTCGACACAGAAGCCGCCTGACGAACCAGCCTCGTCGATCTCGACTAAGCTTGTCGAGGTCGACCACCACTCGGCTCCACCAGACCCGCCTTCGTCGATGAGCAAACCACCAGGAGCGGAGTCCTTGTCGAGGTCGACCAGGCTTGTCGAGATCGACAAGCCATGCTCTTCGTCGACTTCTGCCTCTTCGACCAGACCACCACCAGAACCTGCAGTCTTGTCAAGATCGACTAACCCTAGTCGAGATCGACCAAATACAGTGATCCCCGATTCCGTCTCTGCAAAGGTAAGCCAAGGTATGGATCTTTCTTCTCCTATTTCCATTAAAGATTTATCTATACATGGGAGAGGTCTGCCTTGGTATGTGCGCTTATGTAGGATATCCAATGATGAGCCTAAGGAATATGAAGTTGGAGACAAGCTCTATGTCTCTAAATCAAAGGATCATTGGTTTCCCAACAAATTCAACAAGAAGCGGATGGGACCTTTCGTGGTGAACAAGATCCATTCTGGAGGATTACAGCTGATGGACAAGAATGGAGTCTTATTTGAGGCCCAAGCTACATGGGCCCTGCAGATGCCACCTTGAGCATTAATGGAAAGTCGGCCTAGCGACTATAAAATCTAGAGCATGTACATAGATTTTTTAGGACATTTTGAGACTTTGTTGCCTTTTGTTTTGGTTTTGAACACTTTTAGTTTTGCTATTATGGGTATATGTCTTCTACTTTTCAGATTCATGGATGGAACCAAGCTACATTAATACTCGGTCCAGGAGGTGCTCCATTCGAAATTTTGAGGCCCTGCACACATGTCTTGTGAGTTTCTTTCTTTACCCTTACCTTGTTTTTTTTTTATATATACAGTGAGGACACTGTAATGTTTAAGTATGGGGTGGGGGAAGGGCTTACTTTGTGCATATTTTATCATATTTGACTTTACTTTGTGCATTACTTTGTAGAATTGCTACATGGCTATTTTGGAATGCATTATTGATTTGTGAGCTTACATACATGTTTTCCAAAAATTTAGAAAAATGACCCCCATTGAAATTTTTGAATAATGTCATGGAAGCTTATATTGAACTCGACGATGCAAAATTAGATTCATTAGAGATATAGCATGAAATTGCCTAGTAAAGGGAAGTCACAATGAAGTGCATTATTTTCTTGAAAACCATGAAAGGAGGTAAAATTGGAAATTGCTTTTGACATGTTGCATGATAAGATGATGGAGGACTTTATATTTCCATATAATGCCCATATTGTTATAATCCTAGCCTTACCCATGCTTATGCATTACACAAAAGCCATAATATACCTTATTTCATATATTGCTCCACATGCTCTAAATATTTTCCATTCTTTACCTTATCCGGGGATTATGTTGAGAATGATGTTACATTATGGAGATGTTATATGGTGTTTGTGTTTATTATCATTATTGGAGTTTGGCGGAATCATTTGAAATATATGGAAAATTTAATGAGTGAAAGAAAATCCGATCAAAGATCGACCCTGCTCTCTGAGATAATAGTTTGGAGAGATGGGACACCAGGTGAGGAGTCCGACGCACTAAGTATCCGGGGCCATTCATGACACCCATGTTTGCGACTCGCGAGAAGGCAGTGCTGAGGTTAGAGAGGTAAAAGCATTATTATGGATAAAAGCATTATGAAAGGTGATGAATCTCAAAGAGAAGGAATGTGGAAGTTCAGTTTGGAAATACTCCATTTCCCCGGATCATTAGCACCACATTGCCAAAAATTGCCCACCTTTAGCCTTTTACCAATTCTACTCCTTATTTGAGCTTAAAGTATAGTCCTCTTGATTATTAATGCTTTGTCACATAAATTGTTTTTGGCATAACCCTCCTTTTGTGAGTAGATGTTGCTCTTATATATTTGCACATGCATGGATCTGTGACACTAGTACCTTTTCGAGGATGGTAATTGACTGCAGGGACATATAAGAATGAATCTAAGATGTTGAGAGTTTGAATTCTTCCCCTGAATGACAAATTAAAAGTATTGCTTGAGGACAAGCAAGCTTAAGTATGGGGTGTTTGTTGTGAGCTGAATCTGCCATGTTTTACAGTAACTTTTATATCAATTTCTGTATACATTGCATTCATTTGGGTTTAGATAGTACAGAATCTATGTAGTTTATGTTTATTTGCCAAAATTATGGAATCTACACCAGTTTCTGTTTAATTCGCAGAAATCGAGGCATTTTACAGCAATTCTACAGAAGGTCGGAAAAGCTCAGAAAACGGCTACAGAAGTCCAAGGTCAAGGAAGCAGCGGAACCAGTCGAATCAATCTGAGAGTCAAGGTTACTCGATCTCGAGTAGACCTTACTCGACCTAGACGAGCATGTCCGAGCAGCCTTGGTCGACAGGGCCTGATCGAGAAAGCCAGACCAACCCGACTTCCGAAGTCTACTCGATCTCGACAAGCCCTAGTCGAGATCGACTACGCCTCAGCGCCACACCCGGAGTCGACAAGGAGAGAAGCCGAGGACGAGAAGCCGAGCACACCCTACTCGATCTCGACGAACCCTTGTCGAGATCGACAAGCCACCCAGTGCAACTCCGAGACCATGCCGAGGAGAAGCCTGCTCGACCAGACGTCCACCACTCTACTCGATCTCGACAAACCTTGGTCGAGATCGACGAGTGCCTGAGTCCAGATCTGAGCTTGTCGAGCACACCATCCCGAGAAGACCTAGTCGACGGATCAAGCCTACTCGAGGTCGACTAGGGCTACTCGAGGTCGACGAGCCCAGTGAGCCAAGTCCGAGCACATCGAGCAGATCTAGCCGAGGAGTCCACTCGACGAACCATCCTTGTCGAGGTCGACGAGCGGTGGTCGAAGTCGAGTAGAGCCGTGTCCAGCAGCTTCTCGACGAAGAACAATCCGACTAGATTTGGGATTCCTTGGGCGCAAAGGAGGTCGATTCTATCCTAATCCATCAAGTTCTATCTATGGAAGACGCAATCTATCAAGACATGAAGACTTACCCTATTTAGTTTTATCTTTCCCTAGTTGATTTATTTCCTTAAAAACATTTTATTTATCCTTTCAAGTTTTAGATATAATTTTAGATAGAGATAGATATCTTCTTTCTTAGAATAGCTAGGGAATGAAGGCTATAAATAAAGCCCATGGGGCTGGTTTTTCATTCATTCGAATTCAATTTCAGAGACAATTAGTTAGTTCCACAGAGAAGTTTAGGAGTTCTAAGGTTTTTAGGGTTTTGGCTGTCTGCGAAAGTTGATTGCCAGGATTGTAAAAGGCTTTGAATATAGTTTATGCAAGCTTCTTTTTATCAATCAATGTCTGTTATTGCGATGAGGCGTGAGTAGTCCACCCACTTCTGGGGCCAGGGTGAGCCCAACGGTGGCTATGTGAGGCGATGCGATAAAGGTCAGATCTTTTTGTGCAATTCATCTTCTATCCCTATGAGCATGATTCTTTTGCGAGAGTTGAAGGTGATCCTTGTTTGTGTTATTGAAGCGAAAGTGATCTTAATGCAACTTGGATTAATTATGTGAAAAAGGGTTAGTAACAATTAGGGTTTATGCGAAAGCCTCTATATGCCTATTTGTTAATGACGAAAGTTATTTGATGGAAAGCATAATCTTTTATGCCTTTATGTGTTACCTTGCATGGTTATCGTTGTGGTGTTGAAACCCTGGCTTTGGAAGTCCTTTAGCATATTGATTTATTTCTGTCGAAATTCTGAGTTTTGTTCGAAAATTTGCAATTTAAAGTTTCTGTCTTTTACTGTTGTCGAGATAGAGGAAAGCCTTGTCGATCTCGAGTAAGACGTGGTCGAGATCGAGTAGGACTTGGTCTAGGTCGAGTTGGTTTTCTTCTGTTTTCGTCGATTTTCACTTTCTGTTGTTCACTGTCTTGTCGATCTCGAGGAGCTGTTGTCGAGATCGAGTACGCCTTTGCTTTGCTTTTCGTTTTTGCTTTGTCTTTGCTTTATTTCTTTGCTTTTGTTTTAGTTGCCCTTGCCGGGTTTATTTGTTTCTTTCCTTTCTGTGTTTCTGTCTTTTCTGCTGCTTGTCTGTGAGAATTTACAGCTACCTGAGAACTGCTGACGTGCTTCCTCGTGGATTCGATCCTGACTATTCTCTTACTACGACGGGAGGAAGTCTTGTATTTATTTGCTGAGACAGGGAAGTCAGTCTGATCTATACTTTATATTTATTTCATACTTGACCATCCTCCTGCAACAACATTATGCCGTTATAGTTATTTAGTGCTATTTCCTGTAAAATATATTGGTAACGAATATCACATATCAAGATTCTAACCGACATTTAATTGAAGAAATAGATAAAATAATAGAAAAATATGAATTAATAGAATGAGATTAAAACCACGGCAGTTATTTGTTAAGAATATCTCTTCCGCTTGCTCTTCCAGTTCCGCATCCACATCCATTGCGTTTCAATTGTACATTGCACTTGCACACGTCTCTTACTCTGAATTACATTCCACACGGCTCGGCTATTCCTCTTCCGGTGGCAGTTACGTTCTCCATTGCCTTGTTATATATAGGCAACTCATTCTCCCTTTAATTGCATCATCCCATTCCCTTCAGTTGCATCATCCTCCTTTACCAACTACAACCGAAATTAAGATAATTGCAATGGATCAAGGAAAGAACGTAAGGGCAAGGACGGCAGAGGCAGCGACGCTTCTTACACTGCCATTCGACATCCTATTGGAAATTGTCGGTAGATTAGCAATTGACTCTATAGAAGATGTCTTCAGATTACGGTTAAGGTATTGCCTCCCCTATTGATTTCGTAATTTTAGGTTTTGGAAAAAAATTTGATTCCCTTCCATGTGATGCAGTTGCAAAACATTTGATTTGGTTGGAAAACACAAGTACGTGCTTGCGAAGATGGCAATTGAGTACCAGGATGACTGGGGAATTTCGGTTGTTGTCGCATTGAGAAACGATAGGCACGCCAGAAGTTTTTTAAATCAATGCGTCAACGCGGGAAACCCGGAGGCAATATTTCAGCAAGGAATGGTAAGACGTACGTTCAGGATCATTGTTTCGGTGTATGCTTTATCATAGTTCCTCATAGCGCCATATAAAAATGCAGGTTAAATTCTTCACATATTGCGATCACGAAGCAGGCATTCAAGATCTTCTTAAGGCATCGGAGTTGGGACACGACGTGGCAAGCTATGTTTGTGGCATAGCTATGTATTGTTGCGGATCTGAAGACCTCAAACCCAAAGGCTTTGCATTAATTAATAGAGTCAAACATAAGTTGGGTTATAAAATAATATCGTGTCGCCGGAGAGTTCATGATCTCTTTCATGATATTCTGGTAATTGCTCGAAGACCTTCCTTCAAATGGAAGCGGAACACATGTCAAAATATCACCAATGGAACGGCGATTCGGAGTTGTCGAAGATCTAACCCCTGGAAAGATTTCCAGCTCCTTGTTGAAGATAAAGATGATGCTCTTTCTTGTGAGGAATGCACGTGCAGAATTGAGTGTGGTTTAGTCGAGGGTATGCTTATGTGGATTACACGAAATATGGTGGAATAAACTTTTTCACATGTGTTCGGTCAATTAAGTTTGGATAATTTTGGTACTATATGTATTCTGTTATTATAACATGTAATGATATTTTTGTTAATGTATCCAAATACGATCAATTGGAGCTCATAAAAAATTTATCAAATGAGAGACTATATCTTTATTGGTAGAATTTACAAACTATATATTTTATGGTAGAATGAAGAAACTATATGTTTTGTGATAGATTTCAACTCGAATTATAGGTCAACTTGCACAAATATACAATTCAATATGGTCACAAGGTTGGTATTAAACCCTGTACGACATACACTCACAAGAATTAAACTTGACCTGAAAGTAAGTGTCGCCTCCCGAATGATACACATAAAATTACAACCAGTTACATGATAACGCCTTCAACCAGACGCGGTAATACATAGAGGGTGACAGGGGTTTAGGATAGAATCCTTCCACGAAAGTACTGCGATGTTCTTTACCACTTAGCACTAGAGTTTAACCAGTTTCGAAGAGTAAAAGTATCCAAACAACAAAAGGAGATGACTGAAACCAACGTTGTTCACAACAAAGGACAACAAATCAGTTCCATATTGAAATTAAAACGAATGACATAAAAACCCCTTCAACCTGACACGGTAATACAAATAGGGTGACAGTGGTTTTTTACACATTACCTCCACATAATTACTGCGATGTTGTTTACCACATACCACTACAGTTTAACCAGTTTCCAAAAGTAAATCTATCCAACCAACCAAAGGACAAGACTAAAACCAACGTTCTTCATAACAAAAGACAACAAATCAGTTCCATATTGAAAAATAAACGACTGACATGAAAACCCCTTCGACCTGACACGGTAATACAAAGAGGGTGACAGGAGTTTTTCACATAATCCATCCACATAAGTACTGCGATGTTATTTTCCACTTACCACTAGAGTTTAACCCGTTTCCAAAAGTAAATGTATCCAAACAACCAAAGGAGATGACTGAAACCAACGTTGTTCACAACAAACGAGAAAAAATCAGTTCCATAATGAAATTTAAACGAGTGACATGAAAACCCCTTCAACCTGACACGGTAATACAAAAAGGGTGACAGGGTTTTTTTACAGATTCCATCCACATAAGTACTGCGATGTTCTTTACCACATACCACTACAGTTTAACCAGTTTCCAAAAGTAAATGTATCCAAACAACCTAAGGACAAGACTAAAACCAACGTTCTTCAGAACAAAAGACAACAAATCACTTCCAAACCTACACCCAAAGGACGATCAGATGATGCGTCCACCGAGGCGACCATTGAAGATGGCAGCCACTAGCATCTGTCTGTACGGCCCAATAAACGTGTCGTCCAGCCCATCGAAGGGGGGATCGCTCTCCATGAGGAGCTCCATGAATCTGATCGTGTAAGGGCCACAGTCCCCACTGCAATGACGGAGATTTTGTCAAAACAGAGGCGGAGATATCATCAAGTAAAATGAAAAAACAGGGGTCGCACCGATCATACCTGAGCTTGGTTTGCGGAACGCGCTTGTCGCGGATTATGCGAAACGGGCCTGGAAGCTTCGATGCATACTTCACCTTCAACTCAGCGTGTGCATCCATGATGATGGGGATGAGGTGGGTAACGTGCATCAGCAGGGGTGGGAGTTGGGAGTCTCTCACGCACTGCACATCGCAGTCGTACAGCTTCAACTGCCACTCATTCAGATCAAGAGCAACGGCAACCCAATGCCTTCCCCTCAGGTTGAGGGGTAGGAGGACGAGGTCCCCGCCTGTCCACGGCCGCCCCATGGGCGCCGGGGCCCGGCCGTCGAAGTATGACAGAAGTGTGGCACTCGCCTCATACCCCCCGACGTTTGAGTTGTACTCCTTCCACTCCCTCTCCAGAAAGCTGGAGAAGTAGGAGTCCAACATAATGACTCGCCGCCCATTTTCGAAACCCCTCTCCGCGCTTTGTTTCCGTAGCAGGTAGCATGACTGGTCGAAGTGCTGCGTCAAGTGAACCCCCATGAGAACCCACAACATAGTCTAACAGCAACCGAATTGCGTATACAAGGGCAATCATAATAGAATGGCACAGTTACAATATACCTCTGAGTAGATCCAATAGCGGGGCGTCTGGAGGATGGTAAAAAACGCCTTCGACAGGTCCTTGCCGCAAGCCGTTGACAGGTTATCACCGTCGGCACTGGACCGTACAATGGAGTGGAATCAATGATAGGGTTTCTCTGCCGTATAATGAAGACTTAAATGAGACGATGGGTTACCTTGCGAGCCACCCCTGTAGGGCCTCATAGTCGGCCGCAGAAACTAGTCCCATGGCAACGGCTTCACCGGGAACGATGGCGTCCTTCCCTTTAGAGGACCGCGGTTTCGTAATCTTCGACGCCTTCCTCTCACATTCCTCGTCCACGAACAACCTCTGAATGCAAACAAACATTTCCCATGTCACATAACAAACCGACCCCCGTCGCCTTGCTATCATCCCCATGCCACTATTGAAAACATAACGGATGAATGGCACGAGCCACAAGGAGTGTACCTTAGCTACTTGTCGGGGCTGCTCCACAGCTTCAGCACTAGCCCCCTCTGGTACATCAACAGCAACAACCTGCAAAACCGATCTACAACTTAGATGGATTCCAACATGTACATACTCCTTATCACTAGCCCTTACTCTTTGTTCCTTGCCTCTTCCAATCAATTTTCCATCCCGCATTTCATGGACCTTCTCCTCCAACACTTTTATCTGCACACAAGAACTTGTTACAATAAGTCCACCATCTCCTCCAACAGTTTTATATCCGGTGTCACTGCCACATACTGTAAGTCCCATTTCATTATTCTATTTACCGTAGTCGCTGAACTTAAGAACAATATGAAAGTGAATAATGCCAAAGACTGAAGTACCCTATCATCCATCTTCTCCAAGGTATCCATAATCTTCTCCAGTGTCTTCCCCACGAGATCCCTAGCGGCGTCCGTCTCCTCGACGTATTCGGCGATGTTGGCAAGCATCGCCACACTCGACCCTTCGGTTACCCGTGCGCGTAACCGCTGATTCTGTGGATGTGTATATTTTGTCCGAGCCATTTGTTTCCTGCACTTTAAGAGCAACCATAAGTTATCGAGAAAGTTTATAGTCAATGTCACTACCTTTGCAAACCCATGTCACTCAATTTGGAAACCCATGTCACAAATGTCAGAACGTTCCTTTACCAATGACGACATACACTCCACATCAACTCCCCAAATCTGAATTTGAAATTAATGGAACCCCGAATCGTCCCCATTCACAATCATACCCCTAATCTACCCCATTCCCTATTTCGACCCCCACCGTAGGCATCCTCTTCGGGCTTAGTAAACCCTAACCGCGGGTTTTCCAATCACCAAAACCCGGTTCCTTTTCCTTCCTTCGCAACCACCTCCACCATCGACAATACCGCCCTCATTAACGTTCAATCCCTAACCACCATATTAGGTTGTTCCGTCCACCCACCCCGAACCCAAGATTCGAAGATAACGGACAACAGAGATAGGGGGCGTACCTTACGAGTTTCCTGGCGACGTTCTTCTCTTATCCGACAGTCCACGGCAGTATCTTCGTCGACCCGTTGTTCCTCGTCGCCGGCGTCTCTTCTTCCTCCCCCTTTCGAACGGTTTTGAGTTATGGAAATTTAGAGATGGAGTCCCGATGAAAACAGGAAATCGCACGGTTTTGAACGGTTGTGGGGTGATATCCGGGACGCGTGTCAACTTTTAGTCTTTGTTGTCTTCTTTTTCTTTTCTTTTTGTTTTAATTTTGATTTCTTTTTGTTTTCTTTTTATTTTGAGGTACAGGCAACCATTTCGACCAAGTTATTATTGTCGAAACTTTGGTTATAAGTTGTCAGGAAATCGCCCGTGTCACCCAACTTACAATCCAGTGACACCTTACATAATAACCCCTTCAACATTGTCATGAAGGTGATTTCAATATGTTGACAAGGGTCAATTCCTAACACCACTACCACAACCAATCAGTACTGTAAACATTTTGACAAATAAGTGCCAATGCATTGTTGAATTCATTATCATAGCTTCAAACGACGAAATGTCTACCATGAAATTGAAAGCTGTGACATGATAACCCCTTCCACCTGACACGGGAATACAATTAGGCTGACATGGTTTTTGGTCTGAAACCATCCCCAAAAGTACTACGAAGTTCTTCACCGCTTAACTGTAGTGTGGAAACCCTTCCCAAAAGAACAGCAGACTCCTTACAGTTTGTCATATGCACAGATAGCGTAATTACACTACCAAATAAGTTGCCCCTTCAAAAAAAAACATAGACAGATAATGGTCCAACCACTGACCCGATACGGCAAATGCAATAGACTACCCAGCTGCTGAGGTAAGGCGTTGGACCACCAATGGAGGAACGCATCTAAGAACGACGGCGCTTGGAACGCCTAAATTCTCCCCGAGATGGGTATCGACAAGTCTTAGGGCGACCAGGTCGTCGCTTCACGTCCGGGGGGAGACACACCGCGCTGGACATGGCTGGGGGGATTCGCCACTCTTCTTTTGGAGGGACCGGATATATCACATTCTCGTAACACGCCTTCCAGGCGGCGACTTTGTAGTAGTCATTCACAAGAGAGAAGACATTGCTACCTCGATACCTTGAAGCCGCTATGGCGTGTTGGCACGGAAACTGGTCAATCTCGAACCGCTTGCATGTGCAGGTCCGGGTACACAGGTTCACAACCCAGGTGCCGGACCCTCTGCGGACAGTGTACTCGTGTGAGCTGAGGGCTCTGACATCCATGAATGTTGCCAACGAATAGCTCGTTTGCAGCTCACCTTGAACGTAATCGCTGACCGTCGACTTCGATTTCGTGATTTTTTTCCCGTCGATCGTAAAACCACTTGGATATTGTTTCGATGACAGCATCAATCAGGGTTGTGATGGGTAGCTCGCGGGGCTCCTTGAACACCCAATTCAGACACTCGGAGTTGTTCGTCGTCAATATGTTGTAGCGCATCCCCAAGAAGTATGCCCGGGCCCAGTTCTGGAATCCAGCCTCTCTTAGGTATTGTCCCGCACCGGGTGCCTGAGCGCAAAAATCAGCAAAGTGCTTCTCGAACTCTGCCCTCGTGTACGCCTTTGCCGCCTTTAAGAACAATGTGTGCAGGGCCGTCACCCCCCTGTACTTTACCTTGGCATTCTGAAATAGATGATATTGGCAGGCCCCTTGCTTAGCAAACAAATAATTGTCCCTCAAACCTTTCTCGATACTAACATGCCGATCAGAGACAAACATTAAGCCCGGTGTATCCTCGACAACATGTAGCATGTTCTTGAAGAAGAAGCCCCATGACCCGTGATTCTCCCCATCGACAATCGCAAATGCGATCGGGTATATACTGTGGTCTGCATCTTGGGCTGTGGCAAAGAGAAGCGTGCCCCTGAACTTCCCTTTCAGGAAACTCCCATCAACTGAAATCACCTGGACATGGATATCAAGACCAGTTGGTTAGGTGACATGGTTATGTATGTTAGGTGACATGCAGTAGTTTAGTACCGACACGGGGTATTACCTTTCAAAGGTAGGGAATCGCCTTGCGCCATACCCCGAAGCTGATAAAGGCGTACTTGAATCTTTGGGATGCGTCCAGCTCTAACTTAGTATATGTCCCAGCGTTCGTCTGCTCCAACATGTGCAAGTATGGAATAATATCTCGGTAGCTGTCTTCGTACGTCCCATGCTTCACCTCCATCGTTGTCGCCCGTGCCCTTCGTGCCTTCCAGTAGCTACACGATACTCCATACTCGGACCTCGTCATTTTCTGGACTTGCTCGGGAACAAGCTCCTTTCGAGTCCCGGCGAACCTGCATATAATGGTGTCATGGTGAATTACGTAATGTGACACGGGGAATAATGTTGTGTGACAGGAATAGCTGGTCGCAACTAAATTAACACTTACGTGGTCACGAGGTTGCGTCCAATCATGTTCGACGTAGCATGTCGGCTATGGTTGTGCATCATGCTAATGTCACATGTATGCTCCTGGACATACTCTCGGATGCACCACATTGTCGTGCGCCGGTAAGTCGACGCCCTTAACATCCACGTGCACTTGGTGTCCAAACAACCAACTAAATAGGTTTTCTTACACGACCTCTTCACTACGAACTCGAAGCACTTCTGCACTGCAGTCCACTTCAGGCGAGTCTGCAATTCTACCTTCGAGGCGAACATTTCTCCCTCCGAAATTTCTGTCAGCTTCCGTCGTGGATCCTGTGTCCGAGGCGTTGCTTTGTCCAACATAGCTTCTACGTTCTCCATCGACGGTGGGGATGTGCTGGACCCAGGAACCCGATCTTCTACTTCCCTAATCACCTCCTCCTCAACTTCGTCCTCCTCCGACGACACCCTCATACCCTGGTCTTCCTCATAATCCTCCCAGTCATAATAATATGAACAATCTTCTTCCCTCTTCACTCCGGATTCGAAGTCCTCCTCCTCGTCCTCCTCCTCACTGCTAATGGCTATGAGATCCACCCCCTTATACCTGTCACCTTCACATTTTTTCGTGTCATCTGGGTATGAGTCCGTGTCACCCAAGTGGATAACATCTAGACCATCACACCTGTCACCCTCTAGAATATCCATGTCACCCTCAAGAATATCCATGTCACCAGTTCCAGCCCCTTTGTCACCTGCGTGCTCTTGGCTCTTCCCTATCACCCCACCCAACTGGATCATTTCCGGACCTTTACCCTTGTCACCTACACTCTTAAGGTTTTCACCAGTTCCAAACCCGCTCTCAGTAGCGTCCTCCTGTCTCTTCCCTATCACCTCATCCATGTCCTTGTCACCTTCAAAAATACGTGTGTCACCAGTTCCAAAACCGTTTTCAGTAACGTCACCCTGCCTCTCCCCTATGACCTCATCCAAAAGGATCACCTCCGGATCCATAACTTTGTCACCCTCACAGTTATCTTTGTCACCCCTTCCGAAACCCGTTTCCACATTGTTTTTCACCCTTATATCGTTGGTAATCCCTATTGACTGGCTAACCCCTCCTCCACCGTATAACCCCACATCTACAACCATAGGGTTTGGTTGTCGCTTACCTTCTGCCTCCAGCTCGTCCACCTTTTGAGAGTTACGAGGCCCACTCAAGCATTCTTCCCCGACGCCGGGTTGTGGAACTTGAAGCCTCTCTTTCGCCACTGGACCAATAAATATCGCCATGGGCCATGGATGTTCCCCAGACATCGAGTTCAGAAACTTATAAGCCTCAAGGTCGTCGTCATCACCTATCGTTATCGGATGACCCGCTTCTTCCCCCTTTGGCATGTAAGAAAACCGCCACTCTTCAAATGAACAATCATGGCCGACCTTCCTCCTCAGCAGTTGAGTCAGAGAGGCGAAGTCGATGCCCTCTTCAATTATAACATTCTTTCGCTCTGTTTCACCATAATACACCCACCCCGCACCATCGAACAGCCAACGCCCGTTGAAGTTGAGAGTCACACATACTTTGGCGTTTTGACCTGCAATTCAAAACTCGGATCAGCACCATTGGTAATGGGTATCTACTCTTCACGAAACATGAGGAGAAATAGAAGAGAAGCCTACCCATTGCAACTTAGAATTAGGGTTTCTCAGATATCTCTGTGACACGGAAGTTTACGAAGACTGACACGAACAAATTAAGAGCCCGACACGTGCTCACCAACTGGACCTTAATGCGGATGGGTTCTCCAATGGTGGCCTTCTTCTCCAGCTCTCTTTTCCACGGGAACCCCGAAAATGATGTCCTCTCTCTTCCTCTCTTATTACACATTAAAAATGGAGGGAAAACCTTTCCCATCACCTCACCTCCTCTCTCCAATTTTGGCGCCAAAAAATGTCCCCTCTCTCTCTCTCTCCCCCCCCCCCCCGGATCAACCTGCAACCGGCTAAACAAATTGCCGCTCCTATTTGCACTAATACCACATGTGGTATTCTTGCAAATTTTCTAAAAATGTTGTATTTTTGCAAACCGGACAAAAAAAGTGTATATTTGTGCAAACACCGCCTTATCATTTTGTATTTTAAACATAATGTCTTTTGGAATCCAAACACACCCTTAGACCATCCACAATGGTGGTGTGCAAATGAGTACTTTTTAGACATTTTTGAGCTTCATTGGTTGTTTTAGGTGTGTGCAAATATACACATTTGAATATGTGATGTGCAAATTTGAGCACACCACATCCCCATGTGCATAAACTTTTGCAAAAAGTAAGACAATTTCATTGAATCATTGGTTTGTTTTTTTATGATTTTGTTTTTTTTTTTGTTTTAAATGACTTGTATTTGAGTGATGTGTAAAAATTGCATATTTTACCAATGTAGTAAATTACAAAAAACAAGGTGTATTTTTACACATTATGTATGTGTAAAAATGTCATATTTTAAGCAAAATCATCGTGGATCGTGGATGGTCTTACATCAAAAAAAAAAAAAAAAAAAAATTGGGGTCGATTCAGAATAGCAAAAACCTAAACGTCGTCGGGTCGGACTTGACGGGACTGTCCAGCGTTTATCAAACCCCCGCCTAACCTCTCTCCCGGCGTGTAGTCGACGCCGTTCTCTCCTCCACAGTCCACACCGCCCTCACTCGTCGCTCGCCGGCTTCCCAATTCCAGTGTTTCCCTATCGAATCGTACGGCCCCAAACCTAATTCCCTTGCTCTTGCGTAATTTTGATTTGGTTTGGCTTACGATTTCAACCTCTTTCGACAGGCGATGGCCACCTTTGGAACCTCCATTTCAGCGGCGAGTTCAAACCCTAACAAGTCGACTGAGGTATTGTTTGAGTAGGTTGCTTTTCTTTTGGATCTTTGAAGTTAGCGATGACTGGTTCGCCGCTTCTTTCTGGTTATTGGATCTTTCTGGTTATTGGATGCGGAGGACCTCAAACTTCATATCTTTGTCATGATTTAAGAGTGTCCACTGTGGTGATGCCCTACTAGTTGAAGTTTGTTTTGAAGATGTTGTTTTACGTAGGTTGCTTTTCTAAAAGATCGAACGTTTTCTGAAATCTGTTGCGTGTGATAAGTTATCTATTTGGAATGGCTTCTTTTGTGTACTTGATTTTTTAGTTGATCAAAATCTGAAATGATAGTATGATACTCTCTGCACATTAATGACACTGACATTCGGTTGAGAAATTTATTCTGTTAAATAAGTTGATCCAATAGTAACTTTACAGTGCTGGAATTGAGGCTCCTTACTCTGCACATGTCCCAAATCCTTCTTCGACTCGCATGAAAAGGCTTGTAGGATAACATGTTCACGAAGCTATCAATATGTTAAAGAACTAGCAGCTTTTTCATAAAAGATATAAGTGTATTAGTAAAATTAGGATTGAACAAGTTCTTATTTACAGTCATTGTAAAAGCCTGTTATCTAAGCTGGTTGTAATGGATGGAGACCTTTTCAGTGTCTTTCTTTTAATTTATAGCACAAGGCTCCTCTTGTTTTTGCTCCCAACATAGTGAATCTATATTCCATGGATACATTCAAATGTTCAATGCATATGGATCAAGTGAAGATAGGGTTATTTTCTTGTCACCGACTCAGTTCTCAAGTTATTATTCAGTTATTTTAGGAATTCACATGGATTGCTCTGACCTAGTGAGGATAAAGTTTCCTCCCATCTCGTGCTGGGTTTGGTGCTTTCTTGGGCACTATCATTTTCCTGTTTATTGTTGGGGTAGTTATTTTTCAAGGTTCTATCTTCATGCAGAATTTCAAGTCAAATTAATTATAAGATTCTATCCTCATGTGGAATTATAACTGTCTGATAGTGCATCCGTTTTTTTCGCTTTGTGCATTTTGACATCTGTAATAGTTGCATGATAAAGGGATGTTGCGTGATTGTGTATACATGTCATCTTGTTTAAGATCTTCTAATGCACGCTTCATAGATTTATCCTCTGCTGGATACTCTGCATTTTAAAATTTTAATAAATGTATTATTTATCTGAAAAGAACTAGAATATCTTGATAGCATGTGAAATTGCCTTTTTTGCAGGTTGCTCAACCTCCAACTGATTCAGTTTCAAGCCTTAGTTTCAGTCCAAAGGCTAATTTCCTCATTGCAACATCGTGGGATAACCAGGTATATCTAACTAGGAGTTGCTGATTGCATGTGCGTTGTATATCTTTTATCTGGTATTGTAGATGACATGAGTAACGGACCCTGGTTTTCTATTCTTTTTCTTTCTTCTGATCTGTTTTTTTTCCTTCCTACTTTCAGTTGCTTCTGTTATCTCATTCCATCCTATTTCTTTACCTTCTCTTCAGGGAGATTGCTTTACTGTGTATTTTGAACACTATTCTGCATTTAATTTTGTTTGGAAATTTAATTTTAAACATTGTATGCATATGCACTTTGCAGGTACGATGTTGGGAAGTCATGAAAAATGGAACTACTTTAAACACTCAACCCAAGGCTGCAATATCTCATGAACAACCGGTAATTATATTTTAGGCTGAAATATGTTCTCTTGACAAAAATGACCATTATACCTGTTATCTTATACTCCCTCCGTATTGCAAAACTTGTAGTTTTAGAGTAGTAAACTTGTATCAAAAAACTTGTTGTTTTAGCTATAGTTATTATCTTTATAGGTAATGATTGCTCTTTTTATAGGTAATAATTAGTGTTTTTAGGTATTTTATCCTATAAAAGTAAAAGAAATATAGGTATTATTAATAAGTGTGCATAAAGCTAAAACTACAAGTTTTGCGATACGGAGGGCGTAATATCTTTTATTTTGAAAAGGTTCTATGTTCCTCTTGGAAAGATGATGGAACAGCAGTCTTCAGTGGAGGGTGTGACAAACAAGCCAAGATGTGGCCTTTAGGTGGTAATCAACCAGTGACTGTTGCTATGCATGATGCCCCCATAAGGGAGATGGCTTGGATCCCAGAGATGAGTGTTTTGGTCACAGGAAGCTGGGATAAAACAGTAAAGTAATTATTCTCTTGTCCCCCTCTGCAACTATTTGTCAATAAAAGCTGCCAGATTTTGATGAGCCCTTCTGATGTGGACTGTGGAAATTTCTGTTTGAGAACTTGTAGATAAAGTAAAAGATTCATGGGAATGGAAGGGAGATCTGAAAGAACGATTTTCAGATTTATTTGGTTAGTCTATATAGGACAACTGGACAAGCCATACGTTGCCTTACTTCTTAAAGAACAATTTTGAGATCTTTATCCTTGTTTTGCTAAAAGTTGCATTCGACATGATGAAAATGAAAATTGGGATTATCGCATCTCTAAATGCTTCTTAAAGACCCATTCCATCTTTTACTCCTGACTTCTGACTCCTGACTCCTGGTAGGATTAAAAAGTGAGAAACATTATTGCTTTGTTTGCAATGAAAAACTGTGATGCTGTGAAGCAGAACTTGAACCTGTTGTCCAATATACTTTTGCAAGAGCCTATTCTAGTGGTAGATAATCATGGATGTTTAGAGTATACATTTAGCTGTCCTATATATGTTTGAGGGATGTGAAATCTTCCAAAACTTGTGCAGTTTTAAACACTTTCTTGATCATTTATCCACTTCGTAACATTCCTGTTTCTGTTTGCCATTAACAGATTTGAACCAAACAGATTTGAACCAAGTTGTGTGATTTGTGTTAAGTTACTGAATTTGATACTTGTATGAAAGTAACAAGCTCACTCATATTCTACTATTCTAGGTCTATTTATATCCATCCTTGTGTGATTTGTAGCAACTTTCTTGTCATTTGTTGCCTATTGTTAATCTGCCTTTACTTGTACAACTGCTGACTTTATATTTAATAGAATTTTAAATAAGCATTTTATTAATAACCATCTGTTTCTCGAAGAAAGGTACTGGGATACAAGACAACCAAATCCAGTCCATACGCAGCAACTTCCTGAACGTTGCTATACGCTGACAGTGCAGCATCCACTAATGGTTGTTGGTACGGCAGATAGAAATTTAATCGTTTTTAACTTGCAGAATCCTCAGGTATTTTCCTACTAGGTTCTATTGTGACTTCTCTTTTCTGTCCTTGATCTTTGAGATTAGGATGTACATTTTTTCTCGTTATCTTAATTTTACAGCTATATTTTTAACATAACTTCCTTTTATGCAATATCTGTTGTAATGATGTTGAAGTGCATCTACTTTGCCTTTGTTGTCCTCACTTTTCTTCTAATCTTTATTTATTTATTTACAGACCGAGTTCAAGAGAATAGTTTCACCTTTGAAATATCAAACAAGGTGTCTTGCTGCCTTTCCAGATAAACAGGGTTTTTTGGTAAGAGTTACACTTCCAGTTATGGGTTGATTATTTCTTTGTTTTCTTCATGATTAGTCAATTAGTTTGCATTACTGCCTTGGATATTGCGACCTGCGCTCAGTTATGTAATTGAACAGTAATATTTGATAAATAGAAGAATTTGAAAGAGACCACAATTGCTATCAATGTTTTTGCGTTTCCTCATTATAGCATTTGTTCTCTATCTTCATCTATTGTCTTTCTACCATCTAATTGCAACCAAGCCTGCGAGACTCTGAACTATGATCATTTTGCCCTTTGTAGGTTGGGTCGATTGAGGGACGAGTTGGTGTACATCATTTGGACGATGCACAGTCTAGCAAGAACTTTACTTTCAAGTGCCATAGAGATGGCAATGAAATCTTTTCCGTGAATGCGATTAATTTCCATCCTGTAAGTTTGTCACTTTATTTTCAACTTAATGAGTGCTCAAACTTCGCTTTTTTTTTGCATCCCATGTTCATGTGTCTATAATTGCCTCCTCGTCTAGGATTGTCTCCTGGGGCAAGCTGAGGTTATGTGGTGCATGCAATTTTAGGCACCACCAACCTCATTTTTAACTGAAAATAAATAAAAGAGGAAGATAAAGAACAGGTGTCCTCTTACTCAAAGTCTTTCTTTCTTCTGGTGGTGAGGTGGGAAGCTTGAGATGTTGCTGGTTGTGTCCTGGTGGACAATGGTAGCTGAAAACTGGTGGCTGGTTATTCTCGACTCCTACTTGTGACTTACATTGTCTGTTTGAAAAAGCTCGTCTTGGATCACCGGTTGCTGAAGCACAGGTCCTTTACGCCCATAACCTTAGTTCTTGGCAAAGCAATTTAGAACTGTCAAAATGAAGCTTGAGCTGCTGTTGGTTGTGTCCTGGACCCCTGGTGGACTAGGGTAGCTGAAAACTAGTGTCTGGTTGTTCTCAACTCCTTGTACTCCTATTGACCTCTTCTCTTACTTGTGACTTGCATTTTCTGTTTTCAAAAGTTTGTCTTGGAACACCAGTCGCAGACTCACAGTGCCTTTAAAATCCATTGGATGTTTAAAGTAAAGATGCCCTGAATTTGGAATCTCTTCAAAAATCTTTGATGAGAAGCCATCCAACTTTCTTCAAATCCCTTTTGTGCTCTCCCTCTCTTATCTTTCGCTGGGTTCTCTCCATGGCTTCCACCATGCTTATGAAGACAGTCTTTGTTAGAAGATTTCCCTTCCTGATATTATTCTGTGGTTTTCTGTAAATGCTCCCTGTTAGGGGAGTGTATTTGGAATTGACCCAACTGTAAAAGTATGATGTCGATTGTGGAATGTATTGACTATTTAAAGTGGAACTGTGTTATGGTACACACTGAAGTTTCTGCACATAATTTTTTAGGGGGATAGAGTCATATCTGTATTAATCCTACTCCTGATCTGTCAAACTTAAAGTGTTTTTTTTTACCTGTCTTCAGGTGCATCAAACATTCGCAACAGCAGGTTCTGATGGTGCCTTCAACTTCTGGGACAAGGATAGTAAACAACGCCTGAAAGTGAGTCATTGTGCTTTTCGTTCTTCTCTTTCCACAGACCTGAAGCTCTACGCTGATATATTTCAACTTTTTTCCCAATGCTTTTATTGATCTCACTTGCATTATATCAGAGGTGATATACCTTCAGCTGAGCAATTTTAAGGAAATCTTTCCTTGTATTAAATCTGATCTCAGTTGTATGAGTATATATTGAAGAAGGCAACAATAACAATAATAACTAAACAGTTGCATAAAAACTATAGCAAGATTAATATTTGTGCTTTATTTGACAATGTCTAAACTTAGTAAACCTATGCCTATGATTAAATTGAAGCTGAAACCTAAGACCTGGTATACTAACTGCTAAAACATGATCAAATATAGTAACAGCCAATGAAGCTAAAATTAAAATCAAAATCGTAAATATAAAACTAGATATTAGATTTGGATGGAGTTGGCTTGTTAAAATATTGGGTTAATTTTGTTTCAAGTGTTTTTGTTCTGAAGTTCTTAAGAAAAAAGCTAAGAGTGATTCAAGTTGGCAACATGTGGATTATGCAGAGGAATATTTATTGTTTATTTTATTTTTGTTGAGAAGCCTTTTACTTGGTTTTTATTAATGTATGTCCTGTTATTCAAGAATCAAGACACTAGTTTTTCTCATATGACATGATGGTGTTATTTGATCATCAGGCTATGTCAAGATGCAGCCAACCTATACCTTGCAGTGCTTTCAACAATGATGGTTCTATATACGCTTACTCGGTCTGTCTCCTGTCCTCTTTATTCACTGATATAACAATAAAATACTGTGTATCCTTTTGACTTATTTTAATCGGCAAGATAGAATGCCTTTAAAATTATAATAATATTTGTAAGATCAGTCTGCAGTGCATGTTGACTTTTGTGGTGGAAGATTTTGCTGTCTGTACTATGCCAACTCCCTTTAGACATGCTGGTTTGCCATGAAACGTGTTTTGTTTCTTTCATAATATTCTTTCACTGTTCTTGGACAAAATATTGCTTTCCTATATGGATGATATAGAATGTTTTATACCAATTACCATTTTAAAATTTTGATTTATAAGAAAGTGCATATGATCTGATTAAGGGTTCACTAAATGAAGTAAATCATGAGACACAATTAACCTGATTGCTTTCCTAACCAATAATGTGTTTAGAAATGGAGTATTTGATATGGTTGTCCTTTCATAAGCCATGTGATATGTCCCTATTTGCACTGGTGTTTGTTTACCTTGCATATTTTTTTTGATAATCAGAGATCTTAATTTACTTCTCCTGATAAACCTTTCTTGCTTTGCCATGAACTGTGTACAATTTTTAATCTTACAAATTAATCGTTGTTTTATTGGGGCTTAAAAAATGCTGCTAGGGACTAGGGAGTAGAAGAAATATTGAAGATTGATATAGTGGGTTTGTTGTACTTCATATTTTTAAATGGTTCATCTGACTCTATATGGACTTCCAGTTTTTGCTTCTTTGCTCTTCTAGTGGATTAGTGTTATGGTTGCAGTAATTTAAGTTACTGGAAAATAGAAGTAATTTATAAGTGGTGAGTTGCATTTATAGCTTGCTGTTCTTTATTTGGTTGACTGCTAAGGTCATAGTACCTAGAAAAGGCTGAAGGCTGTGTTTCCATAGTAGAAGAATCCAATGTTTTTTTTTTCTTCCTGGATTTCTCTTTGCTGCCATTTTTCATTTGATAGTTCTTACTGGGAAAGCCTGATGACAAGCATGTTAATTCTGTATCTCTGATCCCTTTTTGACCCACGGGAATGTTGTTTTGTTTTGCCCTCTTTACTGTTTGATGCTGGCAAGGATTATGTTAAAGCTGTCAAATTGAAGCATCATTTATGTCATATAAACCAGAATGATACCTATTGCTTCGAACCATGAAGACTTCTTTACTTTATCAATTGCAAGATGGGTAAATATCTCTCCGTGGGTAAGTTACAAGCGACTGATCAAATTGCTTAATATGGTTACATTGCCAGGTTTGTTATGATTGGAGTAAAGGTGCTGAGAATCATAATCCACAAACAGCCAAATCCCACATCTTCTTACACTTGCCGCAGGTAAAATTTTCTATCATTGCAAACTTCAGCTCCCTGTTTTTTCTTGAAAAGTCGAGGCATTAATTGGCAGTGGAAGCTTTTTCCCCACTTCTCATTTGCATTTTGATTCTAATATTGGCATTCCTTAACTAATCATATGTTGGGGGATTATGAGTTTTGATTCTAGTGATATCTGTTGTAACCTTTTTCTCTAAACTTAGTCTTAACTTGATGCAGGAATCTGAGGTTAAAGCAAAGCCACGGGCCAACACTGGCACCAGAAGGTGATCGAAAGGTCATCTCGAGCTAAAATGTAGATATTTGCCTCGCTGCAAAATGTTTAGTATCCACCCCATCTTCATCGTGCTTCTCAAACTTATGTTGGCTATGAAGCGAGTTTGTGCATTTACTGGGACGCTTCTGTTAATTTCAGATACCCGTTACTTGTGTGCTTAGGCTGTTAAAAGTTTTAGTACATCAATACATCTTGCTTGTAGATTCATGGCTATATTTTACTGGTTACCCAAACCGTTTTCTATGTCAAAACACTTCAGATTTTTGTTGGATTATTTTTCAATTGTGTATATGACATGTGAGTTTGAGGTACTGTTTAGTGAGTTTCACCTATAATGAGTTTTTTAGTGGTAGCATTTCAACAAATGGTTCGAGCGTTTGTTATTGGACGGCGACGAACGGTCTGGAACACTTCAGCTACCGCTACAGCAGGGGAAATACGCTTAACTTGGCTGAGATTTTTGTAAATAGATATTGTTTGTGTTAATTTTGCAAAATCCCAAAAAATACAAGCAAACCAATAAAAAGGTTCACTGCAAAAGTTCAGAATCTTATAAACACCCTCTAAACCATTCATTCTCAATCTATGTAAAAAACAAATTTTTTAAAATGTGCACCCGTAGTTGGTGCATTATAATACCCGGTTGTTCCTATGTTTTATTTTCATTTTTAGCTAGCTTCTAGCATACTCAACCGGGAAAAATGACACTTTGATCATTATGATATTAAACTGTATTTATTAGCGAGTAAATATACATTATTTCAATTTAAAAAATGATTTTATTTTTAAATTATTAATTTTCCATTGGAAATACATATAAATTTTTTTTAAAAATACTGTAGTAAGTTTTCTTAAGGCCAGACATATATTAGATGTAGGGAACCTATTTCAGGTATAGATATAATCTATAAATAGCATTATACATATAAATATATGCTAACAAAATGTGATTGCACAGTAAACCATCATATTTCAAACAACTGTGAAGTGGGGACCTTTTAATTCTTTGGAAGCAACATCATTCATCATATTCTGATTCTGATTTGGTCAAAGCTGAGAAAAGCATTGCTAATTAAATACATTTATGATTAAAACGTGTAACTGCTTACACCATTTCAAAAGTTCTAACCCAAATTAACATATATCATATGGTTCTTAATTAATTGAAAGGTTCTTTTTATTATTCTTAACTATCAAATCTTGAAATCGACCGTTATTATACCCAAAAAATGACATATATTGTAATAAATACTAGTTGGAAATATTCATTCAGTCTACCAAAAAAAGAAAAAGAAATATTCATTCATGTATTGACTATGAAATTAATGCCAAACTTATTTCCTCAACCTGGGGGAAAATGGCACATGAATAACATATTTGCATTAAAATAATAATAATAATAATAATAATAATAATAATAATAATATCTCGACTACCTACTAATTTCCTGTAGTATGTAATTATTATATTATAATAATAATAATAATAATAATAAATTTTCATCGAATAATGAACAAACAAGTTTGGTAACAGTACATTAATTAATAGAGATGAATTGGTTGGATTTTTCGTCTCAAGACTTTAAATTTCTCATTTTAAAAGAATTTAACTTATATACTTCTCATTAAATTACAATTTCACCTTTTATAATTAAAAATTTTCACTTCTTTTATTTTAATTTCTACCATCTAAAATCCAACTAAACATATTTTCTCAATTCCTAATTACTTTCTAGAAATTATTCTTTCCTTGTTAAACCAAACATGCCCCAAAAGTAAAAAATATATATAGAGATGTTGATATTAATCTATTAATAATTGCTTAAACTTTTTATATTTGAATAAATAGTTATATGTTGAGACTAAGCTTTTAAAGTAAGAAATGTATATCTTCAACTTAATACCAATTAACCTAAAAAATGGGTCAACTTTATTGATCTATCAAACTTTAACAAAAGTAACCTTTTCAACACAATTAAGCCCGTTTGTTTTTTGTAGGGAAAAGTAATGATTACCCTCATGAATATAGTCCATATTTAAGTTAAGATTCATTGATCAATATTCTAATCATTCCCTTCCTTCTCCCATTTTTCATACAAATGTGTTACCCTTCTATTCCCTAATTTTGAGAGGGGTAACTAATACCTCTAGTATGGGCTAATATTCCCCTCCATCCTCTCCTCCAAGCTCACAAAAATTGGTGATCATATACATTTTTTGTGTAAAATTTAATACCTTATCTTTCCTTTCCCTAGTTATCTAAACAAACGAGCCCTAAATACATTTAATCAACTCAAATTAACTAACACCTTATAAACTTAACTCCTAAACTATCACTCAATCATTGTCTAAAGGCTTTACTTCAAAAATCACATATATTTGACTTTCCTACTTACATACCAATAACACCTTTGAAAATAAACACATATATTTTTTTTAAATTTACCCTAATTACTAAGGGCTTCTTGACAAAGAGCTCCTTACATCAATGCAAATTGCAAATTTGCACCAAACAAACCCTAATTTACATATATAACCCCCAAACAATATGTGTGCACACATCAACTGATAGTTTCAAAATATGGAGCACTGGCCTGGACTTTCGTATGGCGGAGGAGGCGGGTAAGGGACGGCGACATACTCGCAGGGTCGATTCGGCCAGTTGTACGACGACGATGAGTAAGGTGGTTGGCACCACGGGTCGTAAACCGGTGGCGGTTGGCTCCACGGATCGTAGATCGGAGGCGGATAAGGGTATCCGCGGAAGTTGTTGATCGATCCCATCCCGCAGGTGCAATTACTCTGGATGTACTGACAGTACTGACATTTCGGCTTCGGTGGTCCGACTGTCATTATCTCCGGATTCTTCTTGATCTTCTTCAGTGCTTTGAAGATCGCTGCCGGTCCCGCGGTTCCTACCACCGTCAGCGTCTTCTTCTCCTCGTTCACCACTAAGCTCTGTATCCCTTTACAAAGAATCAGAAAATAAAATTTAGATCGACGAATCAGTGGGTTTTATTTTTTTTTTATGTGTTATACAGATAAATAAATACCTTTGATCTTGCCAACTTTTGCAAAGATTTCCTTTTGGCACTTCTCGCAGTTGACATCGACTTTCAGAACAGTTTGCTGACGGAAATTAAAGCATAGACATCAGAAGAAGAATTAGGCCAAAAATTAGGATACATTTTGAAAAAATAAAACTTTAAAGAAGCAAATGAGAAAGGGTTGCATAAAAATTCTTGATTATGTACATGAGCAAAGATTGTGATCAAATATATTAAGATAAGTTTATATATATATATACCTTCTTCTTCGACATGGCTGAGTTTGCTCGCGAATCGATCGATGTGTTCGGTACGGATGAGATGTTTATAGGGTTGCCTTGAGACCAAGATTGTGTAGTCTTGAAACCTCCTATTGGTTTCTAAGATGTGGGTTTTCTTGGGTCTGATTAATATGTACTTTTTTAAGTGTATTTATAAGGTCGAATTTCTTTCTTAAATTTTTTTTATATAAAAAAAGGTCGGTTAATTGATTACAGTAGTTTCTTGCTAATCACGGATTTCTAGAGAAACTAATGTAGCGATCTTGTATTGCTTACTGGGTAAACCGTACACGGTTTAGGGCGCTAATAATATTTAAAGTCTGAAACAATCAAAGGATCTAGTTATATTGTTATAATAACATATAAGAGTAATTAAATTAAATTTGTTTATAATTACAAAAAATACGTAATTACAGGGAATGAGAGACTCTGAAGATGTCAAATCTCTCAAACGACACGGTTTTAATTCTTAAAATTAAGTGTCTTTTCTAGGAAATTAAGCGTATCAATACTGTATAATGTAGTATGTAATTAATTAGATAATTAACTAATCAATCATTTTCAGTTTATTAATTCATTAATGTTTGGAAGAATTAGTTATGTAAAACGAGAAAATGATTACCTTATTTAATTAATTTAGTGTTACATCAACTGATCAGCGTTGGCCTCATTTTTGGACGACTATGCCATGAAAAAAATCACCATATTAATACATCCCATAAAAGGCAACCTATGTTGGCCTCCATTGGCGATTAAGGATGGACCTCAACCTCAAGAAATGAGGGGAGAGATTAAAAAAATCTCTATTTTTGCACTAAAAAAAATCTCTATATTTGTACCAAGTGTAATTTATTTTTTTTTTGTGAAGAATACTATATATTAATGCATTTATTTTGCAATTTATCACTTTAATTGATAGAGAAAGAAGGAAGAGTAGTTGGCCCACCGGTCCATGTAATTTTTTTATGGAAAGATTTAAAATAAAGAAATGAGGAGAGATTTAGAATTTTTCTAGATTTGCACCAAATTGTCATTTTTTTTGAAGATTACTATATTAATGCATATATTTTGCAATTTATCACTTTATTTGAGAGAAAGGAGGAAGAGAAGTGGCCAGACCATTACTAGTAATACGATTTTTGTAATATTAATTCGTTTGAATCACTTCGGACAACCATCATGTCATTCATGTGTCTAGAGTTTCTTATCATTAATATCGGAGTATGAGCACCGTCTATTCCATTGAAAAATTTTCCTCTTTTGATGATATGATAAACCCCTTTACATATATACGAGTAAGCCGGAAAAAGTCAAAACATGATCCTACCCAAAAACCCGACCATATATTCGATAATTTTTCAAGTTTGAATCCAATGTTTTAGAACGGGGACGCAAAATCGACCCGAAATCGAATAATATGGAAATTTTAGGGTCAAAATCGACCCAGTGAGTCAGCACCGTATAGACGTGACATAGACCCCACACAGGTTCGTCATGAAATTGTGTTCGTTAAAGTCACTCATAAGTTAAATAACGTATATATTTTATAATTATAGTATGTTTTTTATGCTTAAAATATTTATATAATATTATTATTTAGATTAATTTGAGATATTTAGATTTCAATTTAATTTTGATAATTTTTTACTATTCTTAAAAAGTTTTAGTTTTTTTACCCGTTGGGTCGACCCGAAACAGAGGAACAAACCCAGTTTGGCTCGATTCGGAATGACTGATAACCCAATTGATCCGAAACCCGATCTACCCGGGACCCAAACCTGAACCTGACCCGATTGATGTCTATATACATAAAAACTCAAAAACATATCCCCTGAAAAGGTAAATATATATAAGTGGATGTGATAGTTACAAAAGTAGACCGAAACAATAGGTCGGTCAAGAGGATGGCGCTACCGCCATATCTCCAACCAACCCCCTGTACAAATTAAAGGGAGTCCTACCCCGTCTCTAACAAACAAAGACTCTATACCTCAAGCTATTAGTCTACCTCAAAATCCTACCTAACCATCTCGCCTCTCTATCTGTTTTACCTTTACACATAATAGACAATATGGTTTTACAAGCTTTCATAATCTCCCCAACCCAATTTGATAGGGTACAAGTATCCATGTTGAAGACAACACCATTTCTGAAAATGAACGCTACAAAGATTAGTAATTTGGGTTGGTAAATCATCCCCTTCCTTATCGAAGTTCTCTCAGTTGTAAACCATCTTAACCAGCCCATATGTCATCACCCCTGTCTGGTAGCTCAGTCCACGTCCACACAATCTCCTTTGCTTCACGTACCGCTGGGCACAAAAACCACAAATGTTCCTCGGACTCTTCTTGTGTATGGCATAGTGGACAAGCCGTTGCCTTCTCTCCCTTCCAGTGCTTCACAATCCGTCCCGTCTGAAGTCGTTTTTTAGCCACAACCCATACAATGAAAGACCATCGCTGGCACTATATCCCTCTCCATAAAATCGGCCCCCAATCCACGTGAGTCCCATAGTGCCTAAGCAGATCATACACATCGCTTGTCATAAGCTCACCTACTTTCCGGGTCACCTTCTCCTGATCAGCGGCACCCTCGACCCTCAATCCCTCTATGAGCTCATCTCTAACGTTCAGAATATTCTTCCATACTCGTGAATTGTGCGCTCGAGACCTAACATCTCAGAAGGTCCTTACATTTAGGATGGAAGTTGAAGTTCGGGTTCTGAACTGCTTCATTCAGCATTATGTTCAACATCTCCATGCATATCACAAAAAGGTAGGGGGAGAGCGGGTCACCCTGTCTGAGCCCTCTCTT
The DNA here is from genome assembly GCA_963922045.1 of Persicaria maculosa. Taxonomy (NCBI): domain Eukaryota; kingdom Viridiplantae; phylum Streptophyta; class Magnoliopsida; order Caryophyllales; family Polygonaceae; genus Persicaria; species Persicaria maculosa. The sequence continues at coordinate 5,092,749 of OY998254.1, read as the reverse complement.
GCCTCTGAAGAAACCCTCCTGTGCCCCATTGATGATGATCGAGTGCGACGTGGTGGACACACATTCCATGATCACATTGATCAAACCATTTGGGAACCGTAGCTGCTTCATGGAGAACCGGACAAAATCCCAACTCACATAGTCATATGCTTTCTGTAGGTCGACTTTCAGAGTACACCTTGGAGAAGTCTGTTTTGTACCGTACCCAATTACAATCTCTAAAGTCACATCACAATTATGAGATATAGAACGCCCAAGAATAAAAGCCCCCTGATTGTCTTCAATTAGTTTAGCCAGCAACGACTTTATCCTTCCCATGAGAACCTTGCTAACCGCTTTCATAACTGTGTTGTAACAAGAGATCGGTCACAAGTCCTTCACGTACGTTGGGTTGCTCACTTTGGGGATCAATGACACAAAGGTCGCATTGAGTTGCTTAAGCACTTTGTCATTAGTAAAGACTAAAGATCTCATGGACTACATTACAAACATCGGGTCCAAAAATGCTCTAGCAGCCCTTGAAAAACTTGCTCCCAAATCCATCCGGCATGGGGACTTATTGTTTCCAATCGACCAAAGAGCACATCGGATTTCTTCATTAGACGGACTTGTTGTAAGTCAGGCATACTTGCTATTCTGTATCACAGCCCCCTCAATCAGATTCGGCAATGCAGCAGCCTCCGAGGCAGTGGCAAATAGTTGCTCGTAGTGGTCCACCACATGCTTCCTTATATGCTCCTCATCCTCTAAGAGCTGATTCGTATCATTTCTCAGGGCTAAGATTGCATTTTTGGCCTTCCTTGCTAAAGAATAGCGAAGAAGTCTCCTCTCCCATCTTCAACCAGTGCATTTTTGGCTCTCTACGTGGTCAAACTGATTAGTCGCTCCACATTAGCTCGAAGAATCTCCTCCCCCCTTTTTGCCAAAGTCATGAGTCCCGTGTTATCTTTCTCAATTTGCATCTGCAGTTGAAGTTCATGTAAGCTAGCCCTTTAAATTTTATCTGCCCTTGTAGGTATGGAAACAAAGTCCTATCCCACGGTCTCAAAACTTCCTTTATATTTTTCAATTTTCGTGCCAAGATGAACTGCTTAGAACCCACAACCTACTCATGCCAAGAAGCCCTCACCAGCAGCTTGAACGCCTCCTCATTGCACCAATTTTTCTTAAATTTAGGGCTTGTTTGTTTTGCCAAAAAAATGAGTAAAGAAAGGAATCATTAACCTCATTACCTTCCTGTCATGTTTGTTTTGTATTTTGAAAGGAATATTTACTTTTCACAGGTCAAACGGTTAAGGCAAATTGTTACCCTCCAAAAAATTAAGCAATCACTTTTATGTTATCAAATTACCCCGACCTCGCTTTCAAGCGCACATCACCATTCAGCAACCGACCTCTCAAAGCTTCCATGGCGACTCTCTGATTTCTTCTTCGATCTCTCGACTTTTGTATGCTCTCTCTTCCTTTTCGATTCTCCTAGTCGATCTCCGGTACCGTGACTTTTCTCGATCTTCGAACTCATCAATGGTGGTCAGATCTCTCTCTCTCCCCTTGCGAGGACTCATTCATGGTGATTTTATCTCACAAATTCTGAAAATCAGCGCTTGAATTTGATGAATTTTTGTACTAATTAAGGTTTGCTGGGTTAATTTGGTGAATCTGTTGCCTGCAATTTTTTTGAGGAGTACCGATTCTCATGAAAACAGCCTTGTAAAACCTAGGGTTCGCCCTCTCTAATCTCCTTGTTCGTGTAACCTTTGCTGAAATTAAATTGGGGCTTCTTCCCTTATCAACTTCCTTTGTGAGATTCTCACTAGTTTTTGGGGTTTGTTTGATTCTATGGTGACAAACTCCCCCTTGAAGTCTCGTTTAGTGTTGTCGCCTTGTCGGGGTTCGTCCTCCTTGGTGGTTCCTTGTCTATCGGTGTGGTGTGGGTTAGCCGGTTCTTCCGTCGGAGGTCTGCCGGTCGGTGGTCCGGTTTGGTTCTCACACCGCCTCTGTTGCCGATCGCCGTCTCGCTGCTGATTCCATCTTCGCATCTCCTTCTGATTGTATCTCCACCTCCATCGCCTATCTGCTGCCTGGTCTCGTTTGGTTGGCTTCGCCGTCACATTATTCTTGGCCGGCGCCGACCGCGTTTCCATCATAGGCCGCTGTCTAGCTGTTCGTCTGGCGCTCGACCTCCCGGCGGCCTGGTGTTCGGTTGTTGCCTGCAATTATTTGTGTGAACATTTTGTAAATGAAATGATTCCTTTTTAAAAACCAGCCAAACAAAATTATTATTTAACCTATTCTATTTACTTACCTTTCCTTTCACCTCTAATGAATCCTTTCTTTTTACTTCTGCTAAACAAACAGGCCCTTCGTCCTTGAGTGTGACAAAAGCCTGAGAATGGTTAGAGCAACCAAGGGTGTCAAAGAAAGCCTTAGAGTTCTCAAACTGATCAGCCCAAATATCGTTTGCACCAAGTCAGCCTAGCTCCTCCATACTCAAGGTCTGAAATCTCACAATCCGTCAGCACATTCTCAAGCTCATCGAACTGGTCATGTGAAGCATGGATACCCGGCCATTTGCCTTCTATCTCCAGAATGCAGTTTAGGTCGCCTAGGATAACCCAAGGACCCGAAACCTGCCCTGCTATTTGTTGTAGCGGTTGCCAGAGGCCAACTCTCTCATGTCTGTAATTACGAGCATAAATAAAAGTGGCTGCAAACTGGAATTTGTCATCGACGGTCCACACAGAGCAGTGTATGAGCTGTTGGTCCACAACTCGGGCATTCACCTTGAAGACATCCTGGTTCCAGATTACCCAAATCCCTCCCTTACCTTCAGCGGTGCTATTCTCTATCACACCCCTTAGCTCAAGAGTAACAAAACCCGAGGTCTTAAAGGGCACCAGTTCAAGCCACTAGTTCTTTTAGTTATGTTTTACTCACTTTTAAGTGTGAAAAGGAAAAACTCTTGTGATATGAATAGAGTTTTAATAACTTGATGATTGCTTAAGAAGACTTGATTTTTTTAAAACTATGGAACAAGACATTTATTCATTGCTTAAGAAGAACACCCGAAGAAATTAGTCCATTTCCAAACACTTCTCATCCCACCCTCACTTTTAGCATGGGATAGAAGTTCACCTGGAAAAGAAAACTGTTAACTGCCAACAAACAACGCCGATTCGAAGCATAAGGTCCGTGCCTATAAAGGGTTTCGAAACAGCATCATCAACAACAACAACAACAACGACAACAACAAACCAAGGATTCCCCAAAGAACACCTACAAGTTCCATGGAGAAACCGAAAAGCAAAAGACAAGTGGAAACGAAGGAGAATTAGTACATATAAACAAAGAGGCTCCGCTTGGACATTTCTATCCTTTGTCAACTGGATGCTAGATGATGTATCAGTCATGTCCTGGTTCTGGATTTTGGGGCGATGGCGAGCTCAAGCGAGATTATGAATGTCGAGCTCCCGGCCTCTCTTAGATACTGGATGTCGCCGTTCATCAGCTTCACCAGCTTTCTGCTGATGAGAAGGCTGATCCCCTCCTCGGATGGGTTCCCTTCGTTTCCAAACATCTGGCTCAGCAGTTCTTCCGGTATCCCAGTACCCGCATGAGATATCCTGGTCCAACGGTAACGAAAGATGTAAACAACAAGTCGGGAAAGTGTTTCCGATAGACCCGAAATAACAGAACAAATGAACAGAATGCCACTAGGTAGAACAATAAGGAAAGTAAGAGTCAAAAGAAGCATAGACACATAGATAAAATAGACACCACACAACGGTAACGAAAGATGTAAGATACGTTTATTTCGGACTGATTTGCTGAATAAAGAGGAGTATTGGTGAGGATATACCTGAACTCCAGGCGAGCGAGGTGAACCATGTCACCCAAACGGTCCTTGGTGAGGCGCACTTCAACGCGGACATGGCCACCAGGTTGTGTGAAGTTGACGGATATCATTAAGAAATCGGCCAGAACTTGCTGAAGCCTGAGACTGTCTCCATAGAAGGTTTCTGATGTATCCAGATCGGCCCAGTCATGGACTACGCGTATCCCCTTCTCGCTGCTCTTCAGCATAGCCTGACTTATAGACGCGATCAATACATCTCGCAGCATAAATTCAACCATTTCTAGATCAAGGTACCTGTCATGTCAGACACCAAGAACCCTATATCGTTAATGAGTCGGCGCATAGAGAAGTAAAGAGCACTGAAGAGCATGAATTGACACTAAACATGACGTCAATTGAATCCAAAAAAACGTACCCATCAACGATAGTGTCTATGTCCGAGTCATCTAGGACCTTATTAAGCTGACTCTGGCACCGTGCACTGGTTTCCAGAAGGTCTTTCTGCTGTTCAGCCAGCTCAGTCCCTTCGAGCATCTTCCGCGAGAACATGATCCCAGAAAGAGGATTCCTGATTTGCCTTTTCAAATAGGCTAAAGCCTTTAGCCTCTTCAGTGCAGTTTGCTCCGCCAATCTCTGTATATGGAGCGCTTGTTGCAGCTCGTGGCTCGCAAGCTGCAAGAAGCAGAACACGCCCGTCACTGCCCCATCCCTGTCCAACTTCTTGCTAACGCAAAGCAGACACTCGACGTACTTGCCAGTCCTTGTGAAGAACCCGAAAGGAACCTTCTCCGAATCATGGCCACTCATGGAATTGTTGAGCACGACCCCGAGATTCACAAAAGCCTCCTGGTTCTTGAGACGGCAACACGCCTTAGAAGTCCCGAAAACCTCCCCTAAAAGCATTTTGTCTATGATGTCATTCCGCTCCCACCCTGTCAACTGTATCATTGCAGGGTTCCATTCAGAGCACCAGCCAAATTCATCTGTGCCAAATATTGGTGGAATCAACGGGCTCGGGTTCTGCACTATTGATTTGTAATCTCCTTCTATCCGGGTGAACTTATCCATGACTATCTTCTGCCCTGTTACATCTTGAGCAACGAAGCACACGCCCATAACGCTTTCTTGCAGATCCCTACTCGCACAAGCGTTAACCACTAAACTGATGGGGCTCGAGTCCGCTGATTCCTCATGCCTCTTGATTTCAAATTGAACGCCTTTCTCCTCCTTTCCTGATGGGAACAGCAACACAAAGTAACAAGATCAGATGCAAATCATTCTACTTCAGAACAAAATTAGCTTGAGCTAGTTGATAGTTATAAGAAGCTACATATGACTATATGAGACGACCTTTAGAGACAAATCGTAAAACAACGAAATGTACTTTTAAGTTATGTTTATGCACGAGTCACTGATCTAAAAAAACCTTCAAGACCTGCCTAGTCCCCCCGCCTAAACCCTTGATCTTACCCCGCCGTCAAGGTCACAAAGACCCGCCTAGACCGCAAAGCCCCGCCATGAAATCTGCCTAGACCCCGCCTAGACCCTTGACCCTACTCTACCGTCAAGCACCCGCCAAGTCCAGCATACGCTTAACTATGCTGACCTTGTAGAGCCAAGTCCAGCATACGACGATAGCAGTATAATGAAATGAAGCATACCTTGTAGAGCCAAGTCCAGCATACGCTTAACTATGCTGACTGATGAATCTTCTACAAGGGTGAGCAGATGCTTTCCGAGAGCTCCGTCAACTGGGAGACCAGTTAACTCAGAAATCTTTGAATTCCATCCATTGACAAGCCCATCAACATCAACTGCAAAGATGGGCACATTGGCGGTCTCAATCAAGCGAACCATCTCACTGGTCACTGCTTCCAACTCAGGCAAGCCATCGATTTTGAGGTCGTTGATCTTGGAGTGGATTATATTCGTGTTCAAATCAGTAGCATCTGTGTCTCTGAAAGCATTTCTCATAATGAGCTGCAGCGAGTGGATGGCATCCATCTCATAGTCCTTCCACGGTATACTCCTGTTCTTCACCACATCAAGGAAAGCCTTGAACGATGACCTGGGGTGCATCTTTGTCCCGTCATCCTTCTGATCCGGGTCATGTTTGGCCCCACCCCACCTAATCTCGGCTGCTGTATGAGACCGGAACCAAAAGAGCATGTCATTGGTAGTTACCCTTACAGCTGCCATCCCGGATACTGCATTGCCAAGATTAAGGGCCCCCGGGTAGCCAGCATCGTACAAGCTATCCGTGCTTAACCCTGTCGAATCCATATGGCTGTGCAGCAGCCATGAGGCTATATCTCTTAAATGGTAATCACTTGGGGTTGTACCCAACGTCCATATCTTTCCTTTGTACAGCAGTGCAGCCCCGTCACATTTAACAAGATCCATTATATTTGGATTCTGTGACATTATACCTAGGGGTGCATCTCGCATTAGCATATCGCACAGCAGAGTCTGAGTACGTAGGATGTTCTTTTCGAGAATCTGGGACTCCAGCTCGAGCTCTTTGTTCACATGGATGGCAAAAACTTGAGCCAGAAACTCACACGCGTAACGCAAAGGAAACGGAACGAACCTTGGGGTTGTATGATGGCAGACCACCAAACCCCAGAGCCTCTTCCTCTTCTGTGGCGACAAGGAGTTGGACCCATCCGGCTCCTCGTCGCCTTCATTAACGACAACAGCCATGACCAGCGATGCTATCGAACTCATGTTCTCCATATACTGCGCATGACATCCATGTGGAGCTCTCAATGTTGATCCACACAAGGTTAACTCAAAAGGGAGGTTATTATCCTGAATCACCTTCACATGCTTAGCACGACAATCACAGATCATCCGGACCTTGTTCTTCATAAACAGAAAGCGTGCAGCCTGGGGAATATCGGTAGCTGGATAATGTAACCCCAGATACGGCTCCAGACCAGGCTTTGTGATCTCGGACACAACCTCACCGTGATCATCATCGTGAAACTTATAAGTCATGACCCGATCATATCCAGTAAGTTCAAACACTTCTTGAACCATTGTATCACACAGCCTATCTATGCTTCCACTCGGCAGAGACTGCAGCCTAGTGATCGCCTTGGCAGCAAGCTTGTAAGATTGGAGGGCCCCAGCAGCGGTCATGGGGACATCATATGGCTTCACTGGTTCAAAGTCGATGATTAAGCTGCCTGTCACGCGGTGGACTATCGCATAGAATGGCTTGCCAGAAGTCTTGCAGTGCACTAGGATTGGATTCAACAGAGAGACATCAGCAAATCCCAATGCCTTCAGCAGAGCAGAAGCACCAGGAGAAGTAAAAATGGTCCTTATATCGGTCCCAATCCCAAGAACCGGGTGGTCCCCGACACTAGGCACCGCATGGCTAACCATGGTCAACATCTCAGGAGCATTTTCACTGTATGCAATCACTTTAAAGGTCTTCTCATCCAATGCCAGCAAGCACCCGAAAGGCTGGATCATCTTTCCCTTCTGGATCTGGTGGAGGTAGGTGGTGGTCACCTTGTTAGACCTCGGTGGTTGCTGCCCATCAACTGAGCCAGTTATGCGCACCGAGCTGGAGTAGTCAAAGGTGCTCGATGACTCCTCAAAATCAGCATGTAGCTTCGCATCCACAATGGTCTGAGCAATGATCCTAGCACTGTGCTTCGAACGGCCAGTGCTGCTGGAAGATTGACTGGGCATCGGTGATGACATTTTGGCTTGATCTGATCAGACAAAGTTAAACAAACAAATGAGAAAATAAACAAGAATGCATATACAGTTGCATAAAACAAACCATGTAAAGCTGTTTCAGTAAAGTGGCCCAACACTTGATGATATCTTTATTTCAATCAAATAGACAGCAATTTTTGGTCCTATCTTATGTTGGATCTTTTTAGGAGCAATCATGAAGATTTAACAGGAATTATCCTCACTTTATCACTATTAAAAAGGGTATAAATCTACTATTACCAAGAAAAGTCATAATCCTTTTTTCTACATATTGAAGCAATTAACTGATAAATAGACACACTTAACTACAGAGAAACTGATAGATTAAAGATAAGAAGAGGCCAAGTTTAATTGGTAAAGGCAGACTCAAATAGTTATGGTTTTATATTTCTTCCTTTACCAAATACTCAGAAACAAGCACTCTTAAACTAAGAAGACCTGAAATAACAAGCTTGTTCTGAACTTCGAGGTGAATCGACGAAGAGATAAAGAGAAATTCAGTACTGTGAAGCTCATCCTCACCCAGAAAGCTGGATCAAGAGGGATGATTGACAATGAAATGAAGAACATAAAATCCTAAAAAGCAACAAGATTGAAAAGCATACATCCTCAAAAGATAAAGCAGATGCTGTCAACTGATAAATTAAATTTAAAAAAAAAAAAAAACAGAACTTCAACAAGGAAATGAACAGAAATCAAAACCAAAACAGATTCAGTTCATCCTCAGCAACATCAGAAATCAGCATAGCTGAAATCAAGGACATGGAATTAATTCAACTAAGCAAGAAACAAAATCAGAAGAGTACACAGAATAAAAGATCTAACCTGGAAAAGAGGAGCTTGAGAAAAGATTCCTGCAAAAGGCAAGAGAGAGCAACTAACTAAGCAGGATATTTATGGAAGAAACAAAACTTGATCTGCCCTTGGAAGCAGATAAACTGAGTTCTTGATACTATCAACACCAAATCTCACCAATGGAACCCTCAATTTCTACATAGGCATCCCCAAAAGGAAAATCGAAATTCCCAGCTGCCCAACATCAATTCCTACTTCCAAGTTTCAATTACACTGTCTCCTCCTCCAACTCCGCTTCAGTAGCGGGGACCACCACAGCACCGCCTCTGATTGATTTCCCCCAAATTGCCCAGCCTCCCCCAAAATTGGGGGTTTCTTCGCAGCTAGGTTTTCAGCTACCAGTGGGAGGAGAGAGGATCAGAAAGAGGCGGTTTTGTTGCTAAAGATAGAAAGGCGTGGCAACTTGATCACAAAACAAGGTGGTATAAATTAATGCCGGAGTTGCCAGATAGGGAGGGGTTCCCACTTCCCAATTATTTGTATAATTGCATTTGCTGTACAAAAAATTAAAAAAAAGATCCAAACTTTGATGGGGATAAACAAAGAGAATGATAAAATAAGGGTTTTTGTTTTGGAATTCGTAAGCTGGAGAGCATCAAATGCCGAGAACAGAGGACGTGCAAGTAGCCATGGGCGCAGTGGCTGAGAACTTGGATTTCTGAGAGTAAAAAAGAAAAATTCAAAGCTTTGATGCTAAAAAGCGAAAGATTCATAAAAGATTACTGCAAGAGAGGAAAAAGATGGGGTTTTTAATTTGAAAATAATATATATATTTCACGAGTGGGGCGACTGGCTTTTTGTCGCCTGCAACTGGGATTGAACCATCGAGAGAGAGAGAGAGAGAGAGAGAGGGGGGGGAGGGAACCCGTGATTGGAGGTAAAAAAAAAGGAAAGAGAAGGAATTTTCCAGTTTTTCAGTGTGACTGTAAAAATTGAAGTAATTTACAAGCTCTGCCATTGGATTGAGGATGATCAAATTGGTTTCTTTTCACTTGGGAAAACGAAAGCTCTGTCATGGGATTGAGGATGATCAAACTTTCTACTAAATCTTCGGGGGATTTTCAACATTTTGATCGGTATTACTAGTATAAGAAAGAGTCTATGTTTACACTAATCTAGATTATTTACACCACCAATTAAATTACAAGATTTCCACTTTATTAAAAAAAATAGACTTGTAGACTAGTTACTTTTTACCTAGCTTTTTGCCACATGCCATGTTAGTACTTATAGTGTAAAATTAAAAAATTTATACTTAGTGTAAATGTATCATGGTCCGTATTATAAATGTCATTTTATCCCACAAAGAATACACTTATTCGGCAAATGACAATAAATATACCAAAAAAAAAATGTCATGGCTACTTTTGTAAATCACATGGCTAAATTGGTTTATTGCTGCAAATTAGTTAAAATGTATTTAAAAAGCTGTATTTTTTTTGATAGGGTAAGAATTCGACTGACAAAGTCTAGCTAATAGCATCTTTTCAAATGAGATCAGAGAGATCTGGGTGAGTCATAGACTCATAGGTAATGAGAGTTTGATCCTTTTTTTCCTTATTATAACGACCATACTAACAGAGGCGGAACCTCTTTAGGGTCAGGGGTGACAGTCGCCCACCCAACCAAAAATAAAATTTAACATACATATTTCTCTTGTCGATAGCTTCGATTTGATATATTATAAGCTCAGATCCGATATCTGAGTAAAAAGTTATAAGCATTTTAATTTTCAGCACTGAACATATGTAAATTAATTATTTCCTACATCATTTACCAAACTGATATACTTTTATCATAATTATCATTTGTTAAACTTCATGTCTTAATAATATAAAGGAAAAATGGACAAAAATAATACCAAGTATCAACTTTTGGCCAAAAATAATACGAACTTTGAAATTGACCGTTTCATATACGAACTATCGCTCTATTAACCGAAAATAATACATATGTGTATTCCGGTGAACTTTCCGACCAAATACGCCACGTGGACGCCGGAAAACACACATGACATAAATTTTTGCCACGTCACCATACTTGTAAGTTATGCCACGTCACCAAATTTATTTTTCATTTAAAAAAAAATTAAACAAATAGGCAAATAACTACAGTACCTTTCGAAACAATGGAATCGAGGGTGTGCGTCTTCACTTTCTTCTCAATGTTATCTGCTCATTCTCTCCTCGATTGTTTCGAAAGGTACTGTAGCTATTTGCCTATTTGTTTAATTTTTCTTTTTTTAAAAAAAATGAAAAATAAATTTATGACATGACATAATTTACGAGTTTGGTGACGTGGCAAAAATTTATCCCATGTGTGTTTTCCGGCGTCCACGTGACGTATTTGGTCGGAAAGTTCACCGGAATACACATATGTATTATTTTCGGTTAATAGGGCGATAGTTCGTATATAAAACGGTCGATTTCAAAGTTCGTATTATTTTTGGCCAAAAGTTGATACTTGGTATTATTTTTGTCCATTTTTCCTAATATAAAATATCCGAGAACTTCAAATTAGGAGAATTATGTTTTCATTCTAGCTAAAAATCCATAATATTGATGATTTTTGGGAAAAGAAAAAATTAGGGTTTAATTTTATCGACATTTTTTTTTTGCATCGTAATTTTCCGCCCCCTCAATCAACAATTTCAGGATCCGCCACTGCATACTAATAAATTAGGTTATTTTAATACTCATTTAAGCATACTAAGAAAAGTAGAAAACTATCCAAATATCACATTTTTACGCCTTATTAAAATATTCAACACTCAAACAAAATTGGAAAAAAAAAAGTTTTAAAAAATTTCATAACTCAATACCTTTAAAATGTACAAGTGATTATATTTGTAAATAAAAGCTAACAGGAATTACTTAACCAAGAGAGTAATTTATTTGGTTTACAAGGAAAAAGTTGTCTATTTGCATTATTAGCATGGTTAATGAGGAAAATTGTACCATATTATGAAAGCTTTGGGTTGATAGTGTGTTTTGAAAATAAACTTGGCCACATTTTAAAGGATTATGAAAATACAAAATTTGCTTAATAATGATCAAACCTAAAGTTTGGGTCTAGTCTTTTTCAAAATATGGCAAAGTTGGTGAGGATAATGTTAGGCTGTATTATTTTGGCAATTTTTTTCCTAATTAATACAGCTTCAAATAAAATGTATGGAATACATCAACCCTCAATGGATGTCAGCGACTTACTTATGGCCCCTTATAGACTTATATTAGGTGTTGCCTCCTTAACTACCGAAAGAAGGGAAAAAAAAAAAAAAAAAAAAGACATGTGCGATGTCAATGAAGAAAATTTATGAAATTAAAGCCCTAGTCAGGGTGGCTCAGGTTTAATTCTTACTTTTACCTCATTTTTTCGGGTGAAAATTTAAGGCTTGTTCCCTACTAGTGGGTCGAGTCGGTTTTCGCAAGTCGGTTTACCTGGTGTGTGGCTCTCGTTGGTTGGGTTATCGGTCGGCACATGCCAATTTACCTGTTGTGTGACTCTTGCTGGCTGGGTTACGTGTTCGGAGTTTGTCCCCAAAGGTGAGTTCCTCGTCATCAAAAAAATCTGATGGAATTAAAAGATTTTGTTATCGTCCTTGAGGGTGTGAGTTGGGTTTTGGGGATTTGTTTCGGCAATGGTTTGGTTAGAGGTTCGGTCTGCGGGTTGGTGTACTTTGTTTTTTCTTGCTGTGGTACATGTTTCATGGGAACGGTGTCTGATATGCCAAGATAAGAGACGTCGTGGAAATGCGATCAACACCTATTGATTCTGTTTGGAGTCCTATTTGAGGTGTCCGCTAGTGATCCCCAGAGTTCTCTGTGTGCGTCTTTCTTTTGTTGGATCAGTTCGTTTGTTCTGTTAGCTTGTAGTTCAGTGTAGGATGGCAAGGGAGGATGATGTGATCACACCTATGATCAATCAAGAAGCAAGACCTACCGAAGCTCCAAATGACACATCAAATGAGCAGCCTCTCGGACCCATCACTCGAGCTCGGGCAAGACGTCTTCAAGCTGACCTTCTTCAAGGACTCTTAACCATTTCCATAAACTATGAAGATCAAGGTTAAGCATTCACAAGTTTACAACAAATTGAAGATCGCAACCCGCAGCCCAAGAAGCCCGGAAATGCCTCGGTTTCCGCTATTGATTATGGAGGCAAATCTGATCCAAATTCAAACTTCTAATATATTTAAAGGCACATTGGGAAGAGAAGATATCAAGGAATACATCCCCCATGCAGCTGGTGCTGTTGTGCAGAGAACAACTTCCAAGGTTGCATTTAATGCAAGCCACCTTTTCCCAAGCATGCACAAGTTGTCCACAAACTTCCTCTATATTATTCTGACCTTAGAGCCATTAGAGGGCACGAAATTTATCATCAAAAACCAGGTTTATATCCTTTGTTTGGAGCTTGAAAACTTCATCTCCTTCGTGAGTCATATCGAAGGTCCGATCTTGTATTTTCGGTGCGTAATATCCATTTGTACTTGATCTTTGTTCAAGAACTTGTGGTGAGTCATATCCACTTGTTTTTGTTCACCTATCCTTTATAAAATTCAGTTTGTTTTCCCCCAAATCTGAGTTTTATCATTATCACAAAAATACCAAAAATATTCCACCGAAATCCATCTCTATCATCTATCTTCCACCGGCTGATTTGAGGCTTCTTCCGACTTACTTTGTACTGAGATTTAAGGATCCTCAAGGGGAAACTCATCACTTTATTTATGCATTTTCATTTCCGTCATTTGCTTCTTGTTATTTCTATTCAGTCATTTGCTTCTGTTATTTGATTCTTGTTGTACATGATGGTTAGTCTATCTCCCGACTTGTTCGGGCTCTCGGTTTCTCTAGATTTGTCTAGAGAATCGAATTCCTTTCCTTATATAAAAAAAAAAGTGCTTTACTATTAAATGCACTTTAATGAGTTAAAACTATATAAAATATTAAATTTTTTATATATAATTATTTTAGCAATTCGATATTTAATACTAATAAGTACTATTAAATTATAAAAAAAACAATATTTTATATAGATTTTAATTCTTTAAAAACAATATTTTATACTGTTTATTGAAGTTTTGGGAAAACAATTGTATTGATGCAATGAGATCTTTTATGTTTGAGTTTTTTCTTTTTGTATTTGCTTATTTATGATTGTATTAGGATGATTAGTTCGTCTGCTGGTTTTCTTCGATCTCTTATTTTTCAAGATTTTTATTGTCGTATGAGATTTCGAATTATTTCCTTTTTGAGAGAACGTGGAAATATTCATTAGCAACATTCAAATACCAAAACAACAACATTTATGATAAGTTTTATTGAAAATTGAGCCAAGAGAGAGATTGTTTAGCATTGCACGTGCATTGAAATTCTTCACAAAACTTAACGAGGGATATGAAATTTTGACACTAAAATAAAAAAACTTCAAAGTATTAGATACAATCCTAATAAAATACTGTGCTAATTTAGATTATCACCAACAACTTTCTTTAATTTTTTAAAAAATGGAAAAACAAAATATATATTTTTCAAATTATTTTTGATTTAACTCAAACTAGTATGATCCCCGCGCCATGGCGCGATTATTTATAAGTAAAATCTTACTAATATATTAAATTAATATTATAATATAATTGTAAAAGTTCAGATAATTAAATATTTTGAATTAAACTCATGGGTTGAGAAAACGATTAAAATAGTACATATATATAAATATATATATATATATATATATATATATATATATATATATATATATAGATTACCAATATTAATTTTATGTTTTCTTATTATTAATTTTTTGTTTTGAATTAATCCCATTGTTTTTTTAGAAAAAAACTACTAAAATTAAAATTTAGGCTAAGATAAATATTTTGAATTAAGCCCAATAGTTAGTAAAACTAAATCAAAAAGATAATTAAAAGAAAAAGAAGAAAAAAATTATAAATAAAGAAAATAAAAAAAAATGGCAAAAAAAAATGATTAGTCAAGACTCCTAAAATTACTCTAAGCTTGACACGTCATCCTAAACTCTTCTAAATTAAGAGTTTATATAGATAGTTTTCCCATTTCAAATATTTGGAGAATAATTTAATTAATTTAGAGAATGTTTCAAATTTAAGAAACCATATCTATTTTTTCTATTACTTCGCCATTTTAGAAAATATAAGGATGAATCTGTTAGATAAAAAAAATACCTTAAAATTCTCTAAAAACTTAGAAATCTCTATAAAATAAGAAAACGGTTGGAGATGTAATATGGAAAGGAGTGAACATTCCTCTTCGGTGCCCCTACGACCAAACATATGAAAATTTCATCCACTTGTCTCTCAAATGCAACAAGTCATTAAAATTAATCAAAAGAATTGACCCACAACTCCAAACTGCACTTATAACCCAAACTCCAAAGCATAAATAATATGTAGAACATTTAAGGAAATCTTAATGATATTTTTAGAAAATTAAGAAACAAAAATGTCTTGGTGCTCGTTTGGATAAACGTAGGAAGTCTACTTCCCGATAATTTAATTTATGGGAAGTCTACTTCTCATGAATTACACTTTTTGGGATTTTATGAAACATGTTTGGTTGAAAAATGAAAAAAAATGGTGGATTTGATATAGTGAGATAAATAAGGAATTTTTATTAATAAGAAAAGGGTGGAAGTTGTCTTACCATGTACCTCATTGGTAATGGAGATCCGGTGGTGGAATGGCTCGTTAAGTGGGTGAATTTGTCGGCCGATGAAGCCACCTGGGAAGTAGCCGACCATGTCATCCGTCAGTTTCCGGACTTCGTCTCTGAGTCACCTTGAGGACAAGGTGTTTTAAAGAAGGGAGTATTGTTAGGCATGGGCTTAGAAATGGGTCAGTTCATAGGGCACATGCCCATGAAATGAATTGTATAAAGGGTAATACTCTGTATGTGACATTCATTCACATTCATACATAAAACACAGATACTTGGATTCCTCTCTAATCTCTCGATCTCTCACCATAGTCGGGTTCGAGATCTAACAAATTGGTATCAGAGCGTGCTCGATCCGTTTCCATGGCTGACGGTACTAGATTCAAGGCAACGGAGAAGGTAGAGGTCCAATTACAGCAGCTCCAACAGTTCACGGCCTCCACCCATGGTCAATTGAATGAGGCCATACGTCGACAGGACGAACAACACAAAGCAATCGAGGAATTGAAGACAGCCACCACGGAGATTCGGTCTAAGATGGAGGCGAAGATGGACCAATTACAGACGAAGACGGAGCTAAGCATTGCGAAGATGGCATAACAGATGCAAATCCAAACAGAGCAAAGCTTTGCAAGATTGGTGGAGATCTTCAAGAATCAGTTGCCCCGGGGATCGCCGGCGGGAAGCAACGATCATCAAGAGAGAACACCAGGGGGCGCTGCAAGTGAAGATCACGGTACATACAAGATTCCCCCTCTGCGTAACGAGAATTACGCTGGCGGATCTTGGACGGGTAATCGGACACCCAAGATTGAATTTCCTTCGTTTGACAGCCGCACACCGCGTAGCTGGGTGCGGAAGTGTGAAAAATACTTCACGATCTTTGGCATTCAGGAGAATCAGAAGGTGGAACTTGCAGCAATGTATATGCAAGATCGCGCGGATGTGTGGATCCAGGGATACTTGATGCAAAGGAAAGGGGTCCGATGGAGAGAAATGAGCGGGGCTTTATGCAGCAGATTCGGCGAGAAGCAAGGAGTCGAAATTGTAGAAGAATTCAATAAACTGGCACAGGGAGATGGCTTATAGGATTACAATTAGAAGTTCGAGGAATTGCGAGCAGGGATGTTGACATACAACCCCCATCTTCCCGAGACGTATTTTGTGTCCAGCTATATCAGTGGACTGAAACTGGAAATTAAGTCCTTAGTAAAGCTGGGTAGGCCTAGGGATCTTGCAGAGGCATTGGAATTAGCAAGGTTACATGATGATGTAGTTTCAGCCATAGTTAAGGCAAGCAAGCATTCGTGGAAGAGTAGTTCCACAGCTTCGGGGTGGCCATCCAATTCGAGATTTGGTTCATCGAATGCTAAGCCTACGGGGGTTCAGAAAGGAATAGAGACACCGAGCAATGAATTTCGGAGAACCCCGAGATTGTGCTATAAATGTGGAGACAAATACTTTGTTGGCCACATGTGTAAGGTGTCCTCAGTTAAGTTCATCTCAGCTGAGGAAGAAGAAGGTGAAATATCAGAACAAGTGACTGATCAGTTAGAGATTAGAGAGGAATCCGAGTATTTGTGTTTTATGTATGAATGTGAATGAATGTCACATACAGAGTACTACCCTTTATACAATTCATTTCATGGGCTTGGGCCCTATGAACTGACCCATTTCTAAGCCCATGCCTAACATCCAATTCCTGTATTTCACAGGAAGTTAAATTTATGGGAATTTCAATTCCTGGGTTTTTTGAGATGAAATCTTTTAACCAAACACAGATATATATTATATCCAACTTCCTAGGATATTCAACTTCCTGGGTTTTTCAAACCAATCAAGACGAGCACTTGGTTTTGTGGTGCTTTGGACTTTTAGAAATTAGAAAATTAGTACTCCCTCCGTCTCGAAAAACAAGTCGTTTTAACATTGTGCACTAGTTTTAATAAAACACTCACCCATCAATCAACATCATCATTCCACTAACTTTTTTCGTTAATTTTATTGTTTTTAAATACCCACTATATTTTTTAACCAATCAAACTCTTTTAAAAAGTCAACAACACAAAAATCAATACAAATCATTACTATCCCCCTACCTAGAAAACCTAAAACGACATGTATTTTGATACAACTCAACTAGTCTAAAACGACTTGTTTTTCGAGACGGAGGGAGTAGTATTAACAGCGGATATAAAAATTATGAAACACTACACTAAATGACAACGAAACAATTGGGATTCTAGTAAAAATGGAATAGATCTTTTGAAGAACACTTTGTCTCAAATTTTATTAAAAATAGAATACTTATTAGTCTCAATTTTTATTAAAAATCTTTAATATTCCCTCAATTAATTAAAACTTGTCATTTTAGAAATATAAACACTTATTAAGAAAACAAACAAAAATACACTTACAATATACCCCTAATTATTACTCTATTTTTTTACTTTCTCAAAAACTACAACTGACAACTACCTAATCATTATAAGGACAATTTCGTAAACCTAAAATGACAAATTTTTTTAACAAGATTTAATTCCTAAAACGATAAGTTTTAATTAACGGAGAGAGTAGTAAACTTGTGTGTAACACGAAATCGTCTACTAGTAATATAATACCTTATACTACCTCTGTTTAAAAATATAAGTCATTTTAGATATTTACACACAAATTAAGAAAATCATAAATTTATTATATTTCTATCTCTCATTAATTATCCATAAGTTCCATAAGCCCCGTCAACCAATAAAATTTGAGCAAAAAGTCAAAAAGTAACAAATCTAATATCCTAATACTTAGAAAACTTAAAAAGACTTATATTTTCAAACAAAAATATAAGTCTAAAAAAACTTATATTTTTTAACGGAGGTACATAACTAAATAGTAAATACGATACCCAATAACAAATACTGTACTATTATTTTTTTATTAATACAAGAAATTTGTCTCTTTAAACGTATTTAAAAGAGTTAAAACTACACTCTCTCCGTTCATCAATAGTATCATTGACTTTCAGCACGTTTTTTAATGAGCTAAAAACTATATAAAATATTTTTTTAAAATATTTTTTTAAAATAATTTTAAACTTATAACTAATAATTAAAAAATTAATTAAAAAATTGATAGTTTATATAGTTTTTAGCTTAAAAATGTGTCAAAATGTCAAACGACACTTATTAGTTAACGGAGAGAGTATAAAATATTAAGTTTTTTTTTATAGTTTACTACTGTATTTATTAGTAGTAGATATTAAGTTATACAAAAATAGTGATAAAAATATGATATTTTATAATTTTGAACTTTTAAAATATACTGTAGTATATATGGAGTATTATATTATTCATTCTATTAAATGCTAGGCCATTATCTTCCTTTTGACTATTAAGGCTACCTGTATTTATAGGGACTTATAGATTATGTATAATCATCTGGCCGGTCCGGCATCGTGATTCGTGACTATATATATATATATATATATATGTGTGTGTGTGTGTGTGTGTGTGTGTGTGTGTGTGTGTGTGTGTGTGTGTGTGTGTGTGTGTGTGTGTGTGTGTGTGTGTGTGTGTGTGTGTGTGTGTGTGTGTGTGTGTGTGTGTGTGTGTGTGTGTGTGTGTGTGTGTGTGTGTGTGTGTGTGTGTGTGTGTGTGTGTGTGTGTGTGTGTGTGTGTGTGTGTGTGTGTGTGTGTGTGTGTGTGT
Organism: Persicaria maculosa; assembly: GCA_963922045.1. Classification (NCBI taxonomy): domain Eukaryota; kingdom Viridiplantae; phylum Streptophyta; class Magnoliopsida; order Caryophyllales; family Polygonaceae; genus Persicaria; species Persicaria maculosa. Next base: position 5,073,909 of record OY998254.1, on the reverse strand, counting down.
GTGTGTGTGTGTGTGTGTGTGTGTGTGTGTGTGTGTGTGTGTGTGTGTGTGTGTGTGTGTGTGTGTGTGTGTGTGTGTGTGTGTGTGTGTGTGTGTGTGTGTGTGTGTGTGTGTGTGTGTGTGTGTGTGTGTGTGTGTGTGTGTGTGTGTGTGTGTGTGTGTGTGTGTGTGTGTGTGTGTGTGTGGCTTATATTGCATATATAGTATGATCATTTCAAAAATTTATTAATATTGAAATAGGAGTTTGTGTCATAAACGTACTTATTAGTTATTATTGATAGAGTAACTAACTATTGAATACTGATTTATATATGTGTGTGGCTTATTATTGATAGAGTAAGTATGAAAAATTGTTGTATTGACTTAGGGAATGGAAACAAAATTTGTATAAAAACGCAATAATAAATGTGTTTCAATTTAATCACATCTTAATATAATTTAAGAGTATTTTATTAAAATATATGCCAAAGCCCTTTTTTTTAATCATACAAATTTCTTAAATTATTTACCACACCCTTCATTCATTCATGTTAGGTCATCTTTGCCACTCTACATTCATTCATGTTAGGTCATTTTTGCCACTCTATCTGCGGTGTCAATATTCATAATAATTTAGGTTTTTTAAACCTCATCTAAAAGGATGCTGCCGGGTAGAGCTTGCTCGTCCGAATTTTTTTCTGATAAAAAAAAAACCATGTTATTCACCTTTTTACATATAATGCTATTTCATCATTACACATTTACAAAAATTTGAACCAACAATTTTAGTATTATTTTAAGCTCTTAAGGTTTCCCATCAAACCCCTTTCCATTCCACCAAACAATGTTAAATCATTTCCCTTTAGAAACCCTAACCAAATAATTCATAGACAGTTATACAACCAAATGTCATTATCTAAGACTAGCTAAGAGATAGATGATAGATTCCATTCCTCTCCATCTCAGTCCTTTTTTTTTTGCCTGATTCCCTCCTACACCCATTCCTTTTTTAGAAAGCTTATCCAACAATGCCGAAAGCACATAACTCGAATGATCACGACACCAAACGAGGCATATATAAGTAACGAATTAAGCACATTCCGCGATTACCTCTCTTTGTATAAAGGCTGTTGGATTCCTGTATATCCAAGTATTTTTCGTGTCGAATTAAATAAGATATGGGTCAAGTAGTCGAGCCAATGAAAAGACGACAAAAGGGCAAGAGGAATAGGGATGATTTGCATATGGGCACACACAAGAAGAATGAAGAAGAGGATAGGAAGAAAGGAAGGGATGGATGGATGATGGGTAGGGCATGTAAAATGTGTACAGGTTGGGATGATAGGGATGGGAAATAAGGGGCTGTTTGGTTGGTGGGGACTGAGAAGGTATGGGTTTTATGGATGGGGGTAAGTGATAAGGAGATTGTTGGTGGTGTTGGCCAAGTGGGGAAGCCCATTTCCTCCTCCCACATAAGCATCCAAATGGTGAAATTATGATCACGTGGAGATTCCATGTCTATTGTCAGTGAAGGTGAGATTAAGTAGTCTGTGCCAAACAAACATGGAACAAGTGTTTCCTTTCTGCCAAGAAACAATCAAACACTTCATTTTCATACCTCTAAATGCATGAAACTGTATGGAATTGTGTAACTACAGATATATTGTACAAATCCAGACAAGAACCATCCATACGAGATCAAATGAAGTCGTAATCAGCATACTCGAAAACTATATTTGTGGTTCTTTATAGTCTCAGCTCCTAGTATAACAACACACAAGAAACACCACACTGATTCCTCTTGAACAGAAAAAGTCGGAATTCAATGACAGAAAGCAAGACACATAAATGTGTACATGATGCAGTAAGATTAGGAAAACTGAAAAGCACTCACGATTGATTCCTAAAGGGACCTTGCAGAAGTACCATCTAACATCACCCCCATCTGAAGGGCTCTCAGTCTGGGCAAGATACTTCCGCGTTCCGCCTGCCTTCACATTACTCAATTTCATCGCGAGTCTTCGAGTTTTAGATGTTCTTCAACATATCAGGGGAATTTTCATCAATTGCAGAAACTCCATCCCCTTGAGAGCCATAAAAGGGAGAGATCGAGGTGGAATTGGATGAGGAAAAAGACGAGGGAGTGGAAGAAGAGAAGTTTTGAAAGATAGGTATGGAGTGTCGGGTAGAAGGAAGGATCAAGAGGGGGTTTGCGAGTTGTGGAAACCGGACCTTGTTTCTTCGCCCCTGCCCCATGATCTCACTGTGACCGACCCTGCTGATTCCTACAACATGACAGATTCTGACTGTAAAGATTCATACAGGTTCTGATGCAATAGTTTGTGTCACTTGCAGTAAATATGAGTGTAAGATCTGAAGCATATTGCTTTTTCTGTATTGAATGAAGATCACAACTTATGAATGAAAAATCAGATAGTATAAGACATGTCATGAGATCTGAGCTTTGATTACAAGAAGCATTTCAATAATCAAGGAACCGGCAGGCTGTCTAGAATCAACAGAGAAGGAAGATCTAGAGGGAGGATGAGGAGACACAAATGGGAAAAGTTCACTGAATAACCATAAACTCCTTCCCCAGGCAAAATATCTAATAGCTAATGCAAGCACAAGCAGAAGATGATCCACTGTTTGTTGAATTAATATACTGTATTAGATTTCAGACAGCAGTCACAGCACACAGATGTACCTTTGATAGATTGGTTATTTTTAGTCAAACATAATCTCCCCCCATACTAGAACAAAGAAACCAAGTGAGATGGGTCAAACATATTATCTATGAAATCTTTCAATGTGCATCATCTTTGCAGCTGAGTTCAGTGTTCAGCATTCAGTAACGTTGTTAAATGCCAACAGGGAGAAAGAGGGAGATATCATAAGTAATCCAATATCCATCTTGGTAAGAGCAAAATTTTTCAAAGTGTTTAAACTAAAATCAACCATTGATCTTGACAAATCATGATAAAAAGCAGGCAGAAACTGGTTAAGCAATAATAACATACAGAATAATGGAATGCAACATGGAGCATGGTAAGATAAAGTATGCCACTAAAGAACAATAGAAAAAGGTATGGAGAAATATCAGATTCAATGTCACTGAGAGTTCAAAAGAAGGAATCAATTTATTCAGCTCTAAGCATATAGAATGTGCCAACAGGCCCCTACAATTTGCTACAACTGTACCACAACCAAAGACCCACTACACATCAAGTAGGCCACTAAAAAAAGCCTCCAATTCCCAAACATATGAATCTGAACATCAAACATATGAATCTGAACATAACAACAAGTACTGAAGATGTCACATCACTTGCAGATTATAAGCAAAAAAAGAAACAAAGGATCAAAGAGATGTATTCAGATATAGGCCAGAAGTTCTCCTTGGAAGCTTTGAACTTCAATTGAACTAATTGAACTATATCATGTGAAGAAAGAAACATGTATATGAGCAAAATTCAACATCTTGCTCCTCAAATTCATCACCTATCTGCACATTGATTTAAGTATGTTTTCATTTACAATTCTATATTTCTCAATCTACAACCAATCCTCAAATTCGTCCTCTCAATCTATTGACAGGAACCAAAGAAATGATCCATAACTACAAGCAACCAAATCTGATAATCGCCACTTTCTAATTGGCGGAAGGGTCTGCAGAACAGAAACCCTAGAAACTCCGCTGACAAATTCACAATTTCCTCAGCGACGCAAACAATTGCACGACCAGAAAACCGTCAACAATCAAAATGAGTGTCGCATTCCTTGGAGTAAAAATCGTTCTTTTCAATGATTGACTTGAGATACTCGTAGCTAAACCGCTCCGGATCATCTGGATCAACATTTCCCTGTGTACCGTCACTCTCAACAACTTCAGGTTTTGACAAACACGCACAACAACACAATCCGGCGCCCAGTCGTCTTCTGGAATGCGGCGATGATGAAGAAGGAGAAGAAGCAGAGCGTGACGATTTAAACAATCTCCGCAACTTCCTGAACTGAAAGAGAAAACGCTTCTCCCCTTTCCGAACTCCAACTGTACAGCGACCAAAAATACTCCTCATCTTCCTCTTCTTCTGCTCCTCTTCGCCATCCGTGGCGGAAATTTCGGTCTCTTCCTCTTCCTCCTCGCCGCCATCGTCGTTGAAACCATTTGAACCGCTTTCCGCTCGTCCGTGAACACTGTCAGATGACATATGAATCGGCCCTAGATTTTCGCAGATTCTATAACCTTCTTCAATCGACAATCTGATTGGATTACAACAAGTGTGAATTGAAGATTCGATTGATCATGATCCTGTGGATGTGAGAGAAAGGAGAAATTGGGGAAATTTTGGATGGACTTGGAAGTTACAGACAGCTAATGGCGGGGGGGCAGTCGCTCTCGCCGCTCTGTTTTGTTCTTGCCGTGCATTCGATTTTCTTTTTATTTTTATTTTAAAGTATATTTTGCGTATCCAAATTTTATCTGTTTTTGTCGGGTGTGTTGGATTCCATTACATTTTAACTATAATCCAATTATTTTAACTTATTTTATGTAAGTGTTTGGTTGTAAAAATAAAACTCTCGTAAAAAGCGAGGTAAAATCATAATTTAACCAAATAATCACATAAATTGAGATAAAATAATCACATTATAGTTAACACATTGTGAAATCCAAAAACACTATAATTTAAACACCTTAAAAATTGTGTTAATCAAACACCGCCTTATCATTTTGCATTATAAACATAATGCATTTGTAATCCAAATATATGAGGGGAAAAATTCTTTTTATAAATTTTGATAATGAAAAAAAATCTGATATTACAAGATTTGGTTAATATTTATACACGATTTCTGTTTAGCGCAGGGATAAATTCTCGTTTAGCGCAAGGCAAGTGATCGTAACGACCAAATGTTTATTGGTCGTTGCGACCAGTTGGCATTTGTTTCAAAATATACATGGTCACACCGACCAAACCCATAGGTGGTCGCGACGACCATTTGTAAAAAGGGTCGCAACGACCAGTTGCGGAGGTCGTCAAACCGGCGCGGACTTGGGGATAGCGGAGGGAGGGGTGGTCGGCGAGGAGGTTGTGGACGGGGATGATCGTACGGTTCTTCGGTGAGGGAGGATGGAGAATGGCGGATGCCGGAGGAAGACGGCGCCAGCGGAATCCCCCGCCGTCACGTCAATGCATCGGCGATCGCAAACCGTCGAATGAGTATTTCGATGGACTGCTTGTTCTTCAGATCCATCTCTTCTTCTCGGTCAAGCCGATTCAATTTCATGTTTATTAAAAGCTACCACCAACAGTCCATCACTACCACCGAGCCGAAACCGAACACCACCACCACTTGCATCGTTTGATCTCCGATGCCACCATCGTTGGGAGAGCCTCTCCTACCTCCTGAATCGTCCTTCGTTGTCATCGTTACAGTTATTGATGCACGAGGAATCCCAATGACACCGAAGGATGTGGAGGACATGACAAAGGTGTCTTTAGATGGTCCGATCAATCGAGCTTGGACCAGGGGCGGATCCAAGGGTGGGCGACACCGGACCGTCGTCCACCCCAATCCGGAAAAAGAAAAAAAAATGACCGTTTTTTATTTACCTATTCAAGGAAAAAGATACAAGAATATATGTGTTATGTAAAAGAATTGAAGAGTAAAATACAAATATCTTTAATGGCTTAGTGGTTAAGCCTATCCTATTTTAAATAGATTCGATCAACCCTGGTTCAAATCTCACTATAACACATATTTTTATTTATTTTTTCCTCAAATCATTTTCCATTATGTTAAAATTCTTATAATTTATTTGGCATTTTACAATTAAATAATAATAATTTTTCTTAAAAACTTAAGATAGTCTCTTCATATATATAGGCAAAGGTTCAAATGTAAAATTACCTTAGGGTGTAAAATTTGCTTAAGGTGTAAAATTCTCTAATTGGCCTAATTTTTGTAAGTAAATTGCTAATGAACCTAATTTAATTACTAATTGGCCTAATTTAATTAGTAGAATGTCTGCCCCCTTGCCCCATGCGTGTGCCCCCCTGTCCCCAACTGTGCCCCCCTTCTCGGGCCAATTTTTTTTCTTTTCTTTTGTCCCAGGATTTTTTTTTCGTGTTAACACTTTCTGTTGTGGAAGTATAACTTGATTTTGTGCACATATAACATCCTGTTGTGCAAATATAAGTTTATGTTGTGCAGACATAATAATTCATTATGGGGTAAATAGGTAAATGTGCCTATTTCAATTATAAAAATTTAAAATTGAAATATGTTTAATTTATGGGTAAATAAGCCTAATTTTATGGGTAAATGCACTTTTTTCCGTTTTCGACACTTTTTTATGTGCAAATATAAAGTGTATAAATAAAATGATAAAGTGCAAAAATAAAATGACGATGTGTATGAGTAATAATATGAAGTGCACAATTAAGGTTATTGTTAATGTGTCTTGAATCATTTTTCACCGGCATCGCATCGGGGGTCCGGGGGGCGGACTTATCGTCTATTTGTTTTCAAGCATTTAAAATTTTCAAATTAAAGTGCATAAATAAGATTAAAATGTGCAAATATAATATTATGTTGTGCAAATATAACATTATGGTGTGCATATATAATAGGCTTTTAAATTAAAGTGCATAAATAAGATTAAAATGTGCAAATATAATGTTATGTTGTGCAAATATAATGTTATGTTGTGCAAATATAACACTATGGTGTGCATATATAATAAGCTTTTAAATTGAAGTGCATAAATAAGATTAAAATGTGCAAATATAACATTATGGTGTGCATATATAATAGGCTTTTAAAATAAAGTGCATAAATAAGATTAAAATGTGCAAATATAATGCTATGTTGTGCAAATATAACATTATGGTGTGCATATATAATAGGCTTTTAAATTAAAGTATATAAATAAGATTAAAATGTGCAAACATAATGTTATGTTGTGCAAATATAACATTATGGTGTGCATACATAATAAGCTTTTAAAATTAAAGTGCATAAATAAGATTAAAATGTACATAATTAAGGTTAAAAAGTGCATAACTAAGATTATGATGTGCATGATTAACAATTTGCAATTGTTGCGCTCTTGTCTATTATGTAACCTATGTGGGATTTGAACCCACATCTTTGTGCAAAACGCACATTGCTCTACCAATTGAGCTAATAGGCTAAATTATTATTTTCATGCTAAAATAGAAGAACCTAATCGATCTAAAGCATATCGCAATAAAATTCTAAAATCCAATTAGCTCATGATCCATAAACAATTTGACAATGCTATGAACATAAAATTAGCTCCAAATCAACCCAACAACACAACCATGTCATCAATTTCAGTCAATTTGGCTTTTGGCAAAAAAAACCCCAAATTCTAAAGCATATCGCAATAAATTTCTAAAATCCAATTAGTTCATGATCCATAAACAAATTGACAATGCTATGAACATGAAATTAGCTCAAAATCAACCCAACAATACAACCATATCATCAATTTCAATCAATTTGGCTTTTGGCAAAAAACCCCAAATTCCGCTCCTAAATCAAACCCTAGGTTTTCAATCTCAATCTAAATCATTCAAACACTATTTTGTGCAAATATAATTTTAAATTGTGCAAATATAATATTATGTTGTGCGTTTATACACTACGGAATAATTTTGTAATTTATTAAATTTAGATAAGGGCATATTTGGGAAGAAAGGGAAAATATGGGTCAAAATTGTAATTTCATCATCATCTTCCTCACATCGACCAAGTAAAGAAACGACGGTTGCGCAGTGGACTTCGGCAAGTTCCCGGTGGTAGCCTAGGGCACGGAGGAGCAAGGGGGAGGCAGATACAGGACCGTGGTAGCGTGGCGAGTCCGTTGGTGGCAATCTCTGGTGGCTTCGGTGGTGGGAAGGTGGCGGTCGAAGGCGGCGAATCGGCGCTCCGGTGTTGCTGGGCAAGGTGGAGTGTTGGCGATTCCGATGATTCCAATGGGGATTCCGGCTATTGCGAGGAGGAGAAGCCGGATCCACGTCTGCCTTGTCGAATTGGCCAATGCACGATGCTCAATTCCGGCGATTGCGAGGCTTCCGACGATTGCAAGGATTCCGCCGATTGCAAATATTCCGGCGATTGTGAAGAGGAGGATTCCGGAGATTGAGATGTTGTGCTGGTCCGATGCTCGATGCACCGCCTCCTGCCATGCTCGATGCCACCGCCTCGCCTCCAGCGTCCTGCCATTTCTGGAGTTTCTGAGCGCACTGGCATGGGAGAGAAGAAGCGGTTCAGCTTTTTTTTTAACAACCCGGTTCTTTTTTTTAAAAAAAAAAAAGAGGGCACGGGTCCGGTTTTAAAAAATTTTACACCTTAAGCAAAAATAATTCATAATGTTATAAGATTATCTTTAATTATTATATTAGGTATGGATAAACACTAGGAAACCCTAGTTCCCTATGTAAACTCCTATATAAAGGGTCCTGCAGACTCCCAATAACACATCAATTCATTCTCTACTTCTCCTCCCTACTCTCTCTATTATCAAACGTTATCAGCACGAGTTGCTCGGAGGAAAAAGGTATAATAAAGATCGAATCGATCTCGATCCCTTCTCTTCTTCTAAACCCTTCTAACCTACCTAGTTGATTCAACATGTTCCCTATACATGTATGATGATGACTTCGGTAGCATATATCCTTTTATACACTTATTCGTTTCGTTGTTTTATTTATTTTTTCGTTATCCCCTGAAGTGGATATAAACCAATTTCGACCCTGAAGTGTTGAATTAATCAAAATTTTCATATCCCCTGAAGTGGATATAAACCAATTTCGACCCTGAAGTGTTGAATTAATCAAAATTTTCATATCCCCTGAAGTGGATATAAACCAATTTCGACCCTGAAGTGTTGAATTAATCAAAATTTTCATATCCCCTGAAGTGGATATAAACTAATTTCGATCCCGAAGTGTCGAATTAATCAAAATTTTCATATCCCCTGAAGTGGATATAAACTAATTTCGATCCCGAAGTGTCGAATTAATCTACCGTATCCCCTGAAGTGGATGTTATTATTTTTTTTTCACTTTGTAACTCGGCAATTAATAAAAAAAAAATATTTATATATGATTACGTAGGGCATACAATCACAACATTAACTTTGCATTTGTTTTTTTTCAATCAAATTGAATATGTGCATTGACTGCATTCTACCGCTTTCCACATTCCAATTCTACTGTGCAATGTGCATACGGTATATATATATATATATACATATATATATATATATATTTTTTTAACATGGCATATATTTTATAAACTTGGCATATATATTTATTTACTGCGGCATATACATATATTTTTGGATGGAATTATACACGTACATATATACGGCATTCATACCTGCATCTTGTAATTATATTTTATTTTTTTTATTATAGATGTCGAATCTCACAAGATTGGAGTTTATCGCACTTGATGTTTTCGGAAGAAACTATCTAACATGGGTGTTGGATGCGGAACTCCACCTGGATAGCCAGAATTTGAAAAATACGATCATTGAAAAATCGGACTCATCCCCGCAGGATAAGGCCAAGGCGATGATCATGCTCCGTCACCATCTTCATGAGAGCCTGAAAGCTCAATACTTGACTGTGAAGGATCCCTCCGAGCTCTGGAAGAGTTTGAAGGATCGCTTCAATCATCAGAAAACGGTAATTCTACCCAAGGCGAGGTATGAATGGTCTCAATTGAGACTTCAGGATTTCAAGAGTGTCTCTGATTACAACTCTGCAATGTATCGAATTACGTCCACATTGGAACTTTGTGGAGAAACTATAACTGATGATCAAATGCTAGAGAAAACATACTCCACTTTTCATGCAACTAACTTGGTACTCCAGCGGCAGTACAGGGAGAAAGGGTACAAGACTTATCCAGCACTCATATCTTGCTTACTTTTAGCTGAAGAGAACAATCAGCTGCTCATGAATAACCACCAGAGCCGACCCACTGGTTCAGCACCACCTCCTGACAAATCTAAAATGCCTGAAGCAAATGCTACCTCCTCCAGAAGAGGTGGTGGTCGAGGTCGAGGTCGTGGGCGAGGTCGCGGTCGTGGACGTGGTCATGGTCATGGTCGTCATGGACAAGACCAAGGAAACCACCATACATGGGTCAATCCTGATATCCAGAAGAATGTCGGGAACAAACCCAAGAAGCAAGAGAAAGTTGCACCGAAAGGAGATAATCCATGCCATAGATGTGGAGCCCCTGGCCATTGGTCTCGTACCTGTCGTACGCCCAACCATCTCGTGACATTATATCAAAACTCCTTGAAGGCCAAGGGAAAAGGAGTAGAGACAAACTTTGCTGATGCTGATTTCTTTGAGGGACTTCAGAATACTCATCTCGATGTCACCGATTTCTTACAGCAAAGTGAAGATGGCAATTTTTTGCCTGACGTTAACTCAAACGCGCTTGCTCCCCAGGAAGATGACGACTATTTCATCAATTGAATTTATATCTTTTTCAGTTTAGCATTCAATTTCTTTTAGGATTGTTTTTGAACTATTTTCGGATTGGGTTTGCTTGTTTTGCTAGGTTTTTTGAACTATTTCGGACTGTTTTTGGTTGTTTGGTTAAGTCTTTGAACTTTTGCATGCTTATTTATTATATTTAGTATTGTCTTATTTATATATGCTTGTTTGTCTTTATATAGAATGGCTCAATAAAATAGAATCTTCAATGGTGGAGAACTATGCCTCATTGACAGTGCCACTACTCACACTATTTTGAAAAACCCGAAGTTTTTCTCAAGCCTGCAAATGACAAAAACCAGTGTGAATACTATCTCTGGAACGAGCAACCTCATAGAAGGCTTCGGAAGAGCCTCTATCTTGTTACCTGAAGGAACAATGATACAAATCAAGCATGCCCTATACTCAAGCAAATCACAGAGAAATTTATTGAGTTTCAAAGATATTCGAGAAAATGGTTATCATATAGAAACCAACAATGAACATGGAATCGAATACTTGTGTTTTTCGTCTCATGAGACTGGCCAGAAGCAAGTCTTAGAAAAGATGAGAATGCATACATCTGGTTTATATGGCACAATAATTTGCCCCATTGAATCATATAATGTTTCTAACCAGAAGTTAGCCAACAACGCCAAATTTTCTTTGTGGCATGATAGACTTGGTCACCCAGGTGAAACAATGATGCGCAGGATCATTGCAAATTCACACGGACACCCACTTAAGGACCTGAAGATCCTATCAAAGGGTGACTTGACATGCACGGCTTGTTCACTTGGCAAATTCATAACAAGACCGTCAATAACAAAGGTGAACGCAGAATCTTCAATGTTCCTTGACCGAATTCAAGGAGACATATGTGGACCTATTACGCCGCCTTGTGGACCATTTCGATATTTTATGGTGTTGATTGACGCATCAACAAGATGGTCCCATGTAAGCTTGCTATCAACACGGAATGTTGCATTTGCAAGACTTTTAGCCCAAACTATCAAATTAAGGGCCCACTTTCCTGATTACTCTATAAAAAGAATCAGGTTAGATAATGCGGGAGAATTCACTTCAAAGTCATTTTATGACTACTGCCAATCGATTGGCATTGTGGTTGAGCATCCGGTAGCTCACCAACATACACAGAACGGCCTGGCAGAGTCGTTAATTAAGCGGTTACAAATGATAGCAAGGCCGATGCTAATGAGGTCCAAGTTACCTCCCTCAGCTTGGGGATATGCAATGTTGCACGCCGAGGCTTTAATTCGCCTAAGACCAACTGCTTATAACCAATTCTCCCCATTGCAACTTATCTCTGAAAGAGAGCCGAATCTTTCATACTTGAAAATTTTTGGATGCGCGGTGTATGTCCCTATCTCTCCCCCACAACGAACAAAAATGGGACCACAAAGAAGATTGGGAATATATGTGGGGTTTGAGTCCCCATCGATCATTAAGTACCTAGAGCCTATGACCGGTGATTCATTTGTAGCTCGGTATTTAGATTGTCATTTTGATGAATCAAAATTTCCAATTCTAGGGGGAGAAGGAAAAGAGATAATTAAAAGAGAGATTGCATGGAACACACCATCATTATCTCATTTGGATCCGAGAACAAATGAAAGCGAACTTGAAGTTCGACGGATCATACATTTGCAAAACATAGCAAATAGATTGCCTGATGCGCTCACAGATGCCAAGAGAGTGACCAAGTCACATATACCAGCTGAAAATGCACCAGCTCGTTTGGAGATTCCTGCAGTAACTCCTAACCAACAAATAGCTAGTGACTCTCAGGTACGCCGGAAGCGGGGGAGACCACTAGGCTCTAAAGATGCTATTCCCCGGAAGAGGAAAGAATCAATCCCAAATCAAGCAGGAATTGAGATGTTGACTAATAACATCCATGAAGATAGAACTCCTGAAGAGAACTTATCTAAGGACTTTAAAGATAACGACAATCACATTGAGGATAATGTTGAAATGTCTATCAATTATGCAAACACTGGGTTAGTGTGGCATCGAAATGATGTGGTCCTAAATGATATATTTGCATACGCGGTTGCATTAGAAGTCATGGATGAGGATGATAATGATCCCCAAATAATGGAAGAATGTCAACATCGAAATGATTGGGAGAGCTGGAAAGAAGCAATCCAGGCAGAGCTAGACTCTCTAAACAAACGTGGTGTATTTGGACTAGTAGCTCCAACACCCAAAGGTGTAAAACCAGTCGGCTATAAGTGGGTGTTCGTACGAAAGAGAAATGAGAAAAATGAAGTCGTAAGATACAAAGCCAGACTAGTTGCACAAGGTTTTACACAAAAGCCTGGAATTGACTATATGGAGACGTATTCACCTGTAGTGGATGCGACAACACTTAGATTCCTAGTGGCTCTGACAGTCGTTGGACGACTTAAAATGCAACTAATGGACGTGGTAACTGCATACCTCTATGGATCTTTAGATACCAACATACACATGAGAATTCCTGAAGGATTCCAAATACCTGAAGTATTCAAATCTGAACCCCGTCATATGTACTCCATTCAACTAAAGAGAACCCTTTATGGATTAAAACAATCGGGGCGTATGTGGTATAACCGTCTTAGTGAATATCTACTGAGACAAGATTTTATAAACAATGAAATAAGCCCATGTGTGTTTATAAAGAAGACAAAGTCGGGTTATGTGATCATCGCTGTTTATGTTGATGACTTGAATATCATCGGGACTCCAGAAGAGATCCAACAAACAACTGATTATCTTAAAAAGGAGTTTGAGATGAAAGATCTTGGAACGACCAAGTATTGTCTCGGCCTGCAGTTCGAACATAAAGAGAACGGAATCTTCATCCATCAATCAAACTACATTGAAAAGGTCCTAAAGCGATTTAGTATGGACAAGGCATATCCAATGACTACACCAATGGTTGTTAGATCGCTTGATGTGAAAAAGGACCCTTTTCGTCCTCGAGCTAAAAATGAAGAGATATTAGGTCCTGAAGTACCATATCTTAGTGTAATTGGTGCACTTATGTATCTCGCTAACAATACCCGACCGGACATAGCTTTTGCAGTTAACTTGTTAGCGAGGTATAGCTCAACGCCGACAAAACGTCATTGGAATGGTGTCAAACACGTTCTACGTTATCTACGTGGAACAAGTGACATGAGACTATATTTCAAAAGATCCGAGGGAGTACACAATGCAGAATTGGTTGGTTATTCTGATGCAGGTTACCTGTCCGATCCACATAAAGCCAAGTCACAAACAGGGTATGTGTTCATGTATGGTGGAACGGTTATTTCATGGCGGTCAACAAAGCAGACTCTGGTTGCTACATCATCAAACCATGCAGAGCTTATCACATTATATGAAACCGGAAGAGAATGTGTATGGCTCAGATCATTCATACACCATGTCCAAGCATCATGTGGATTGGAATCAAGTGTGCAAAAGCCAACGGTGATATACGAAGATAATGCAGCTTGCATCGCCCAAATCAAGGAAGGATATATCAAAGGCGACAAGACCAAACACATTTCCCCCAAGTTTTTCTCCACCCACGAGCTCCAAGCAGAAGGCAAGATCGACGTGCAACAAGTTCGATCGAGTGAGAACTTAGCAGACGTATTTACCAAGGCCTTACCTACTACAACATTTACACAGCTTATACGCAATATTGGTATGCGGCGCTTGAAGGATGTAAGCTAAGTTGAGGGGGAGAATAACAACTGCACTCTTTTTCCCTTAATCTTGGTTTTTGGTCCCACTGGGTTTTTCCAAGATAAGGTTTTTAATGAGGCAGTTTGTAAGGATGTTTATCCAAGGGGAGTGTTATAAGATTATCTTTAATTATTATATTAGGTATGGATAAACACTAGGAAACCCTAGTTCCCTATGTAAACTCCTATATAAAGGGTCCTGCAGACCCCCAATAACACATCAATTCATTCTCTACTTCTCCTCCCTACTCTCTCTATTATCAAACATAACAAATTATCCATAACAAATTGTGCCCATCCCGAAAAATTTTCTAGATCCGCCCCTGCCGAGGACGGGTTAAGGGGAGACACAGGCCGTGTGGGCCTTGTTGTTCTGATTCGTCTTTTTCCGACTTACTCCGTAAATCCGTATGTTGTTGACTTTTAATAAATCACTTTTAAGAATTATTTTTAGTATTTTTATTTATGTATTAGAAATTAGTTATGATTTAAATAAGTAAGGAGTCTTCGGCCTACTGTAGGATTTACTTTTCTATTTTAACGCTATTTATAGTCATTAATAAGTAGGTTGAAATCTTTTGGCTAAGTATTCCTCGATATCAGTCCAATCCTCATCCCATTTCTTATGCTTTCGATTCTTCCATTCCAAAACCAATTACTTTGCAGTTCGTTTAAGGTTTAAGTATTCATCGGATTGTGCCCAGCTGATCAATGGGGTTCAACAGCGCGAGACGCCAGGTCGGGTCCCTGGTCTACTGCTGAAAACGATGTGGCGGCTCGCAAGGGAGTTCGACGTGTGCAGGTGGAGCCTGGTGCGGAGGAGCGGAAACAAAGCTGCCCATTTCCTTGCCCAACTAAGGCCTATGTCTAATTTCTGTGTTCAATGAGGATGATCTTTGTGAACCTCTATTTGACATTGTTTTTGACGATTTGCTGATTTCGGAATAAAATTGAGCTATTCTTCAAAAAAAAAAAAAAAAAAAAAGTATTCATTGAGTGCTTTTGAAAGTGATCCCATTGTGTTCAATTGGCAACTGTACGTGGTTCAATTAAAAGTTGGAAACGAACTCTCAAACCCAGTCAAACGAAGCAGTCAAATGGGCCTAGCCCATCTCTTTGATTTTGTAGGCCAACTTCCCACGGCCCAAATGAAAACATAACCAACCGCATCTTAGACTCGAAATTGATTAAAATTTACTATCAATTTAAACACGACATGATCTAGATTTGTTCCTAATTTACACCACAAGACCTGTTTACATTCGATCCACACTCTATATAATTATAAGTACAAGTTTTCACATTGTAGGATGGCTTGTACGTTCCTTGTGTTTTTTTTTATTTATATCATTTGCTTCTGTAATTTCCTTTCTGTCATTTGCTTCAATTTTTGCTTATGTTATTTGCTTTCAATTGTACATGATGACAATGTTCCTAAAAACGCTTGGCGGGTGCTTAGCGGTAGGGTAGGGCCAAGGGTCTAGGCGGATTTCATGGCAGAGCTTTGCTGTCTAGGCGGGTTTTGACGACCTTGACGGCCTTGGTGGTGGGGTGAGTTCAAGGGTTTAGGCGTGGGTCTAGGCGGGTCTTGAAGGGTTTTTTAGAACAGTGCATGATGATTAGTCTATCTACCGACTTGTTCGGTCTCTCGGTTTCTCTAGACTTGTCTAGATAACCGAATTTTTATCTTGCATCAAAAGAAAAATATTAACTACAAATATAGTATAATCATCGTCATCATACGACACGTACAAAACATCAACATATTTTAAAAAATAAATAAATGTCTTGTGTCTGATAACTGACAAGAAAAATAGCCCGATCCGAACACGATACGTTTATTGTCGTGTTTCAGCATTTCGTGTCATATTCATGTCGTGTTAGTCACCCCTAATTGAATGTTTGAATGCTTGTATTAGTCCTAGCTTTGGAATACTGAGAACATGAGAAAGCAAAATATGATTTGAGGATGGAGGAGGTTGGAAATGGATGCAACTGCCTTTGATATATCACAAGTTGAAGTTACTACCAACTTCTTCACAAGGAAACCACAATCTTTATTAAAAAGCTTTGCTTTCTTTCACCAATTTGCTTCTCCTATAACGAAAATACATGTACTTTTTTTCTTATATAAAATAAGAATTCGAAATCAAACAAATAAAAAAGGATGGATTTAAACTTGGGAGTTACCAAACCTTGTTATTAAATATAATTTTCTTTCAAAATGCTCTTGTATGTAAATAAACAAGGAGAATTAATCACCTTTCCAATGTTGTAAAGCACTGTACGTAGCTTACTAATTAAGGATGGATTAAATGTATATATATCCCCAAATTCAACAGATTTTAAAAATGATATGCCATATATATCAATTAAGTAGCATCATAAGTAGTATCACGCAACTTAATTCATCCACAACTTTTCCAACCAACTGAAGTATTTGCTCCACATATATATCTTGACCAATTAATGAGCATGTACCTACAACTACAAGGCTACAACCACAACATTCAAGTTACCAAAATATTTATTTATTTAATTAAATTCAAGGCAAATTCTATAAAGGAGTAAAGACTATTGATGAGAAAGACGAGAATGTTTAGATGGATGGGTAGATACACATGAGAATAAGATAGGGCTCTAGCCCTCCTTTAAGACCAAAAAAAGATAAGATAAGAAGAATTGGGGATAAGTCGAGCAAAGTAAGGCCGTATTTGTTTGGTCATGTGTAGATGAGACACCCGAATGCCCTAGTTTGAAGGTGCAAGGACCAAGCATTCGGGTAGAGGAAGTTTAGACTAGAGAGTCAAGGTGGGCTTTGAGGGTTAATCTAAGGCTTGGATGGTGTTGAGATAATGAAAAAATGTGAAGAGACTCAAAGAGTCCCACATTGATAATATGAACAAAGAAGTCTTAGTATATAAGGTAGTGGGTTACTTTTACTTATGTCAATTAGTTTTCTGATGGAACAAATTACATAGGGTTTTGCAAATCTTTTTATTTTTCCAAAAATTGCAAAAAAGCTTTGCCACAACTCTTTGAAAAGCTCAAATGAGTTTGTGCTAGATAGCTAATTATATAATAATTAGGCTTGTTATGCTCAACTTTAGATGTGAGATTCTTTTTATATCATTTATGTCTCTCAATAAGGGACAAGGGTATGATATTTTTATTTATTAAAAAAAAAGCCATTTTAAAATACTTAATTTACAAAGTTGAAAAATCAAGACTTATTCTTCCATATAAGTTATAGGGCAGTTTAGTTGGTGAAGGATGATGCACAAACGTTTCGATCGATCACTTGCCTTTTGTTGCCATTCACATGCCTTGATTTGGTTACCAGAAAAAAAAAAATTAGCTGTGAGAATTCAGAGTAAAATTGTTTAATATATAATGCAAATAATCGTACATATATTATGTGATCAGATTAACAACAACACGCTTAACTTTATGTTTTTGGTCAATCTTTAATTTTTAGATAAAGACTACGTCTACACATGCATGTACTTAGTTTTAAAACGTAAATTACGTAATCATCACAAAATATCATGAACTTTCACAACTACTTGGATCAACTCTTTAAATTTAATAAATCACTATATGACAAAAATTATACAAAACTACCCAAATAACCCATATTAATTATATAAAGTATATATTTTCAATAAATCCCCAGTTCTATCAAAAGAGTATTGTATTTTTAAGCAGGTGTTTAATGATTATATTAAACTAAAGTTAGTTGAGAAAAAAAATGAATTTTTTTTTCCGTAAAGATCCTATATTATTAATTAGGGCTCGTTTGGTTTAAAATTTGGAAAGATAAAGGGAAATGAAATGAATATAGTTCATTTATAATATAAGATATATTATTAAAACTTTTAATTATTATCCTATTCTCTCAACTTTTTTTTATATAAAATTAGTTTTATTTCCTCTCTTTCATCGTACATTTACATCTTTTATGTTTTAAGCTCATGAAAAGTTCTTCCATTTGAGTATTAAGCAGTTTATCACTTGAAATGACACATAGATCGAATTGGCAAAACCCAACCCAAACCAATAAACCCGATCGACCCAACATCCAACTGGTCTAAAACCGATTGAAGTAATAGAAAAGGGTTTTGTTAGTTACACCGCAAATTGTAGTTAAGGATTTGCACGTCCTTATTGACATGCATGCACGTCCTTAACAACGTGCAAGTGTGGAACTGTGCACGTCGACTAGCAAACTAGGGTTTGCACGTCGAAAATAACATGCAATATTTGCACGTCGAAAATAACGTGCAAATATTGCACCTTATTAATTTCGACGTGCAAACCCTAGTTAGGGTTTCGTGTGTAGGGTTTAGGGTTTAGGGTTTTTTAGCGTTAATTGAAAGAAATTGAAGGGTTTAGCTAGTGGAGTTTAAGGATTTAGGGTCTAATTAAATGACAAGCAATAATTGTTAAGGTTTTCATTCGGATAATATGCGAATAATATTACAAGGAACAGAAAAAAAAAGGTTTACATCCATAATTGTAATAAACGGGTGGAATAAAATCTAGGAAAAGTGTAAAGGGCGACCGGACTCGACACGTAAGGCTCGAAATCTCTCAAACTGAGCTTGAAACGGAGCATCCCATCCTTCGACGCTCGGTTGATGATGTGCGACCCATTCTGGCGCAGGCGGCGGAATAGGAGCGTTAGGACGCAACCAGATCTATGAGAACGGAAAATTAGAGTTAGAGTGTGGACATATAGATGAAAAGCAAGAATAGATAATAAAATAAGACGTTTAAAGTCGTACCGTGGCATAATAGTCTTGGTTTCCGATGCAGGCTAAACCAAGGGTTGGTGATTGAGGGTTGTTAGCAGGTGTCGGCGAGGTCATGGGGAGATATGTGAACGGATGATGCCAAGCTAGGACAACGAGATGAATCTGATATACCGTTGAAAATACTAAACCCATGATGGGTAGCTCTATCCACCGTCTCCTATCACCATGCACAGGTCCCGCCCATCTCTGGTAGTCGACGAACTACTGGAATGGGTACCCTCCCATATAACAACCGGCGTAGAGATGGGCGTGATCCTCCAAGTGATTGCATAATAACATTTTGAGTTCCGGGAAAACAGACTCGCCGATCGGTGATGTCAATGACGCCAAAGCACGATAGCCACAATGACCATCTCCAACAGTGTTCCTCACACCCTCAATATGACCGAGCATGAAGGGATCAACGTTGTTTCAACATCCTCCAAGTGATTACATAATAACGTTTTGAGTTCCGGGATAGGAGACTCGTCGATCGGTGATGTCAATGACGCCAAAGCACGGTAGCCACAATGACCATCTCTAACAGTGTCCCTCACACCCTCAATATGACCGAGCATGAAGGGATAAACGTTGTTTCGACCCCAGTTGAACCCTCCGAACACATCATCACGTCCACGTCGAGCTGAGGTCGCTTGTGGATGATGTCGAGCAGCATTTCGAGCAGCACGTGCTTCTTCTCTCTCAAATCTTTCCCTTAACTCCTCGTATGGCAACGGGTTGGTTCTGCAGGCATTCCTCGACCCCCGAGGCCTCTCTTTCCTTCAGACGCTTGCAGATGAGGGTGGGTGGAGCTCATCGTCGCATACATCGTTGGAAGTCGTGTATGAAGATGACAGCTCATACGGCAGTGGGGTGTCGTCGATGTCAGTCCATGACAAATCTATCCAGAACGGGTGGATGTCCTCGACGGGTATCGGAGTACCGGAACTGACGTATGCCTGAATCTCATGGACACAAGGGATCCCGTAACAAACCCTCCAATGTCGCTCCACCACCACTGCCACCCTCCACCATCTCCGCCACCGCCCCACCACCACCACCCTCCTCAGTCTCCATTGGCGCCGCCTCCATCGCCACCGTCCCACCACCACCACCACCCTCCCGTAGCTCCTCCTCCACTGGCACCTCCTCCTCCGCTCTCTCCATCTCTGTCTCGATCTCTCTCTCCGGCTCCATCTCTCTCTCTCTCTCTCTCTCTCTCTCTCTCTCTCTCTGGCTCTTTGAGTTCTCGTCTCGCCGGCGTCTCTCTCTCTCTCTCTCTCTCTCTCTCTCTCTCTCTCTCTCTCTCTCTCTCTCTCTCTCTCTCTTGTTGACTGGATTGGGGACGACGAAGGGGCACTTTTTTTCGATTTTAAGAAAACGTGTATGCACGTCCTTAAGGACGCACGTTTTCTTAAAAAAAAAAAGACGTGCGTGCACGTAGGCACGCTTTGGGTGTATCCAACCTTGCACGTTGATTACGACATGCATGCACGTCGTAATCAACGTGCGGATTTGCGGTGTATATAGCCGAAACGAATAGAAAATGAGGAAAGTAATATATTTGAAAATAAAAAATATTCATTTATGAGAGGATAAAACAATTTTGGACGGGGCTCGGGTCAAATCTGATGTGTTTGTTGTTATTCTTGTAATACGAGTGTTATATTGCAAGGTTATGGCATATACTCAGTGAAGTTTGCAGTCGAGAATTGAAAGAGGATTGTAGGACCGGGCCGAGCAAATAGCATTAACTCGATGAAGTTCATCGAGGTTATGACATATACTCGGTGAAGTTCATCGAGGCATATACTCGGTGAAGTTTGTCCAGGTTATAACATTAATGTTGAAAACACAAAAAAGTTATCGAAAACCCCTAAACTCAAGGGGAAAATTTCAAAACAAACCTCAAATATGTAAGGGTTTAGGCTAAGATGTGTAATTGGGCTTCATAGAAGCTTATGGGCCAATATCCTATATAAACAAAGGATCTGTAGCAATTGGGGGATCATCAGAAATACAATACACTCTTCATCCCTAACCTCTCATCTCTCTCTATCTACATCTAATTCTCTCTTTGTCCAAACTCTCATTATCACCCCCTTCCTTTCACTTCCCAATTACCAGCAGCGGCTTCGGCCATTACAATTTGGTATCAGAGCTCTCATCCTCGGCGATGGCAGAAGGTACGCATTTGAAGACTCTCGGAGACTCGATCAGGCAGATGAATATTCGCTTTGAGGCGCAGACACAGAATTAAGACCGATTCGCAGACACGTACAGAAGACCGATTCGTAGCTAGAGCAGATTCAACAACTGCTGATCAATTTCGAAAAGCAGAAAGATGAGCAGCAGCTATGGAACAGAGGAGAAACGAAGAACGATGGACAGAGTTCGTCGAGCAGATGCGAGATATATGGACAAGGCTTGATGCGCTGATGCCCCGTTCCAACGAGACACTGTTAGGCCAGAACTCGGCAGAATCGGCCGGGAATCGTGGGAACGATGCGTTCACTGGAATCTTGGGATCGGGTAGTAGAGATCGTGAAATTCGGAACCCTAGCGGTGAGAACAGGCATTCGAAGGGTGAATCGATCCATAACAAACCAAGATCGGGTGATAACTCAAGTTCTTGGTCCGCGGATTCAAGAATTGGGGGTAACCGATTCCCTAAGTTGGACTTTCCGGCGTTTGACGACAAGAAACCCCGGAGTTGGGCTCAGAAGTGCAAAAAGTACTTCAAGGTCTTCTCAATTTCAGACAACAGCAAGGTTGAAATCGCTGCTATGCATATGACAGATAGGGCTGATGTTTGGTTGCAGGGATTCCTAATTCTGAATCCTACCGCCGAATGGAAGGATTTGGTTGACGCTGTGTGTCTCCGATTTGGGGAAACACAGGGTACGGAGGTCGTGGAAGAATTCAACAAGTTAAATCAAGAAGACGACCTAGAAACATACAACGGAAGGTTTGAGGAACTTCGAGCTTGTATGCTGTCGGATAACCCCTCCTTGCCTGAAGCTTACTTTGTGTCTAGTTACATCAATGGATTGAAGAACAAAATCAAGTCGCTCGTGAAATTGGGGAGACCTGATTGTTTGGCCACGACGTTCGAGCAGTCGAGGTTGCACAACAACGCAGTCCAGGCTATTGTCAAGCTCAACAAACCTCCATGGAGGAACAATTCATCCAGTCCTACCCTGAATCATGCGAGTAGCATGAACTTGACAGGACCACGACCGCCGAGCAAGAACCTCGGCGCTCCGTCTTCTCAAAGCGCTAGTATCCACGGAATGGAGTCTAGGAAACGTCATGGGTTATGCTATAGGTGTGGTGACAAATATTTTGTAGGGCATAAATGCAAACAAGCTTCCTTAAATTGTTTGTCTGCTGAGATAGGGGAGTACACATGAGACGATCCATTGGTCGGGGATGGCTAGTTTTCTAATGCACAAGTAGTGACTGAGGGTACGGGAGATGGAGAACCAGAGGCCTATGTACATGCTCTAACGAGTTGTGATTTGGGGAATACTATCAGAATAAAGGTCGAAGTAAGAGGCAAGCTGATCACTGCATTGATCGATAGTGGGGCAACCCATAGCTTCTTGGACCCCACGATTGCTCAGGAGGCAGGTTTTGACATGAAGGATGTAAGAGTAATGTTTGTACTTTTCATGAATGGGAATAAGATGAAAAGTAAGCAAATTTGCACAGGTTTTGAGTGGTCCATACAAGGGCACACCTTCAAGTTTGATATCCGACTCCTCAAAATGGAAGGGTGTGATTTGGTACTTGGTGGTGATTGGATGAGGACATTCAAACAAATTATGTTGGATTATAAGAGGGTTCTCATCTCTTTCAAGCGAGATGGAAAAAAGGTGGAACTACAAGGCCTAACTCGGAACGCAGCTCTACATATGATGAAGGGATTAGGCTTGCAGAAACTCCGCAAGAAGAGGGTACCTTTGATGAACACCCAGGTCGCCAGATTGAGTGTAGTGGTGGCAGTAGAAGAAGGAGCAGCACCAGGGTAATTCAAGCATGCGAGGAAAAGAAAAGCTTCTAATTTTTTTTTGGGTAATTCCCTATGTGTTGTGTATGTGCTAGTGTGTCATGTGCATAGAGTTTGGGTACAATGAATTCATGTTAAGCTGTTAGTGCACATTTTTGTTTGAGTTAGGAGACAGTAGGTCTCATTTTAAGCCTTGAGACAAGGCTTTCAAGGGGAAGACAATGTAAGGGATTAGGCTGAGATGTGTAATTGGGCTTCATAGAAGCACATGTGCCAATATAGCCTATATAAACAAAGGATCTGTAGCAATTGAGGGATCATCAGAAATACAATACACTGTTCATCCCTAACCTCTCATTTCTCTCTATCTACGTCTTATTCTCTCTTTGTCTAAACTCTCATTTTCATCCCCTTCCTTTCACTTCCCAATTACCAGCACCGGCTTCGGCCATTACAAAATATTGTTTTTTTAATCACATTTCAATTATCGACGAGGTTTTTGAGAGTTTGATTTTTCGTCTTCTCTCGGCCAAAATTGCATCTATTTTTCTAAAATGAAAAGGACTGCATTGCAATATGTCTTAATTCATCTCGACAATAGACAAAAATTGTTACCAATAGACTTTCTCATTAAAATATTCAAAATTACTCCTTTTTTTTTACAAGTTTTAAACCTATTTGATGAGAGTGTAAAATGTTGATGAACAAATAACACATTTACCCTAAGAAAAAATATTTTAAACCTAATTATAGTTTTGTATATACTCATGTGTTTTGAATGCATAATGCATTTATTAACTTTATTACAATAAATATAAATATACTCCCATAAGCCTTGGTCAACCTAATCCCAATCCCGTTCCAATCCACGCCTCCACGCCCCCGTAAAGACAAAAACTCAAAAAATACTCCGTAGTAGTGCTCCGTAGGACCGTAACTGCTACAAATAATTTAAAATTTAAAAAATAAAATTAAAATCAAAATCTGCACAGTATATATAATCAATTCACTCTGACGAAACTGCCCATTTCATTTGTACGGCACCCCGCCCATAAATGCCTACCAGTCTGTAAAATAACCGCCTAACTTTTCGTCCCCAAATTTCTTCCCCAACCCAAAAACCTTCTCCGGCTATGGCGGTTTCCACGGCCATCAACGGCGGCCACCACCTCCACCACCAGCTCCCAGTCTTCCGAACCGACTCAACGCTCAGCAACTCCTCCTTCGCCTCCTCCTACGGCAGCGCCGTCTCAGGGGAGCAACTCCTCCTCCTCCCGCTCGCGTACTCCAACTACATGGAGAAACGACAACTCTTCCTCCGAAGCTACCAGTTCAGCCGGAAACAGACCTTCGCCGACCGGATCAAGACCTCTCTCCGCCGATTCCGCCGCCTCGTCTTTCTCCGCTTGCGCTCCGCTCGCCGCCTCCGCCGCGTCGTCTGGTCGCGCCTCCGCTGCTCCCTCTCCCGCCGCCGCCGCCGCCGCTTCATTCGCCTCGTTCAACGCTACAACGCCGGCCTCTCCGGTTGCTCCGATTCCTGCTTCTTGTAGAAATCGAATCGAATCGAATCACGACTGTTATGCGTACTGTACTGACAATCTGTTCTTCTCTTCTCGATCTCTCTCTCCGATTAATTAATTGATTTTTTCTTTCCACAGATTGTTTATCTTCGTTGTTGATTTCTGCGTGTTTGCTAGTCGATCGAGTAGTGTGTAGATCGGTGAATGTGTAGACGTCTCGATTTGCAAGCAACTGAAACTAATTACAACTGGCACCTACATACTCAATGCCTCGTTTGTCAATTTGTCTGGTTCACTGTGTACAATTTTTTATTAGTAGAACAAATTAATTGATCGATTTTTTCTCAGTTTTTTAATCAATCTGCAATTCGTGGCCACTTGGTGGATGAAGAAGGTGGATGAAATTGTTTAATTACTTGGGTTCCCCTGCCGTAACGAAAGATGAATTTGTACGTTTAAAGCACAGAAAATCAACGCCTAATAAATGCTCGATCTTCGGTTCTTTTTTTCTACCGGCTATTATAGCTGGCTCGGTCCCATTTTTTAATCCATATGTTTCTTAATAAAAAAAAATTTATCCATACTTTGAAATCATGAATTAGAATTTGGAGAAAGGCCAAGATCGATTCTCACCTGTGTGGCAGTGTGAGAGCAACCTCTTGTGCATAGTGAGTGCTGATTTCAGACCCTTGTTACCGAGTGAGTCACCTTGATTTATCTCCTTTCACCATGATTCACCTTTTTGGAGCAAATTTTAATTTATATTTATCAAAAAACAAAAGTTGAAATTAAAGTCATGTTAGGAAATCCTTCATTTTTGTAAAAACGAAAGTAGGTAAAGAGTGAGATTTGAACCATTAACTTCTTGTAAAGATCACTTTTCATTTGACACTAGAGTGAAGGGTCATTAATTATGTTGTCACAACAAATCAGGATAGAGATAAACTCAATTAAACCCATGCTTTTGATTAATTGGTCACATTTCATTCATAAAATGTATTGACTTAGGAGTCCTAGCTTGCAACTTAGAAAATTCATCCCTCTTTACCATTTGTCCTATACATCGAGAGAATTGTGAATTAATACAATAGTGCTGCAAAATAACATTTATATATCATGAGTTATAAATAACAACCCAATTATTGACAAGAAGTTTTTTCATCATTAAAACTCATATAAGATGTTACTTGTAAAGAGCAACAATAAACATAGTTAATGAGTTAATGTCAACAAGTAACAACGACCTTACACGAGTTTTAATGAGTTAAACAACTCGATCTTCCTATCAAATGCATAAAAGTTTGAGATAATTTCCACCTTTTCCTCAAAAGTCTATGATATAGTACAATATTTTGAAGAAAAAAAAGGCTTTATAACAGTAATGAGAGGTTAATCATTCAAACACTACAACAAAATTATGAAACAATTTGGACATGTACATCCCACATTAATTATAAAGTGAATCCAAACCTTTTACATAACTATGTAGGCTACACATCTTAACACCAATTGGTTTTAGGATAAAACTCTACTTGACTTGTGTGCTCGACTTGGTTGGCACTACGGTCAATCAAAACAAAGTCTAACAAAATGGAAACAAAAATAAGAAGAGTATATACTTTTTTTTGGGGGTAAATTGCAACTAATATCCCCACATTTAACTATAGTTGCTTTTAATACCCTAACCTTGTAAAATTTCACCAAATATCATAACATATACCATTAGTTGCACTTAACACCCTGTATGAGATTCTTAAATTTAAAAAATTACCAACATCATACAAAAATTACAAAAATTCACCCATATTCATAAAATGTTTTCAATAAACTCCTAATATATTTTAAATTTTGAAATTAAAAAAAATCTCTTACGTACAATTTAAGCCCACCCAACCCACCATCCAAAAATAATTATAACAGGTATATAAAATCTACTCCTTTAAAAATATAATATAATTATTTTAGCATTTACTCATTTAATATTTTAATATAATTACTCAAAATAATTAATTATTTATCTTAAACATAATACTTTTACAAAAATAAAATAATGTAGATTTTAATAAATAAATGGTATGAGATATGATAACCATTTATAATAAATAGTTACATAATAAAGATATATTAAAAATAATATGGTAAAATTATTATTTTTCACCATATTATTTTTAATATATCTTTATTATATAATTATTTATTGCAAATGGTTATCATATCTTTTACCATTTATTTTTTAAAATCTACTTTATTTTATTTTTGTAAAACTATTATGTTGAACATTTATTATAGAATCATTTTTTTTTAATACCATGGAATTTATGTGTGATACATTATAAGATGTTATGTATTAGTTTTAGTATATATAACATAATATTAACCAGAAGACAAAATATATCGTATGAAATAATACATATACAGGGAATATATAGATGTAAAAATTAGCATGTATCGAGACATATTTATATAAATTTATATTTTAATTATAATGTATGTTTTTTAGATAAATAATTAATTATTTTGATTGATATATTCACATTTTAAATGAGTAGATGCTAAAGTAATTAAATTATATTTTAAAGGAGTATATTTTATATATCTATTATAATTATTTTTGGATGGTGGGGTTAAATTGTAAGAGATTTATTGAATTCTCATTTTTTTTAAAAATGTATTAGAGGTTCATTGAAAATATTTTATGAATATGGGTGATTTTTTGTAATTTTTGTTTGATGTGGGTAATTTTTTAATTTAAGAAATTCATTTAGGGTGTTAATTGCAACTAATGGTATAGATCAGGATGTTTTGTGAAATTTTACAAGGTTAGGGTATTGAAAGCAACTATCCCTAAAGGTTGAGATATTAGTTGCAATTTACCCTTTTTTTTCCTGGGTGAAAAGAGTATATAGTTATTATTGAGAAATAAATTTCTGTTATAAATAAATACTATTAAATCTCCATTTATTATGTTTATGATGTAATTATAAACGGAAACAAAAAGTATAATGTGTGTGTGGATTCTAACACTTAAAAAGTGTTTCTTTTACCTAATTTATTATATGTTGAAAGTAATGTGAATTTAAAATAAAATAAATATATATTGTATCAACTAAACATTTACTATTGTATTAACTTTATAATTATCTTATAAACATAATATAAATGATTTACACAATTTTTTATAAGATATTTTATTTTCAAATTATGTTTATAATCTTAATAAAATTGAAATTCAAATACACCAAATTAAATTTGATGAGTTCTTGTGATATTAAACTACTATAAATTAGTGATAATCAACATTGTGCATAATTATTTAGTGGAATTCCAATGAGTGATTGGGATGACCATTTACAAAACAATGAAAGATTAGTAGTCAACATAACTTCAAACTTCAAAATAAGTGTGTTATTTTAAAAGGGGAAAAAAGAAGAATATATATTACATTTTGAAAGTATAAAATAAAGTTTGAAATGATTAAAGGATCTTAGACATTCTACTTTGGAATCGAACTAATTTGAATTCAAAACCTTAATTGATCAACAAAAACACAAATCCCACGTCATGCGATTGACCAAGCTATAGCCTTTTTCAAGTTCTTTCTGTGTGTTTACGTGCAACTACAAGATAAGGCAAATTAATTAATTAGTTAATTTTTTGGTGAAATTAATTAATTAATTAAGGTGACTTCAGAAAATAATAATTGACTAATTGTTTTGTTTACTGTATTAAATAAAAACACTTGAAACTTACTCTTTAATATAATTATGTTTTTAGGCATTTTTATTCTTCAAACCCAACACTTAAACTTGATTCACAAGTGTTGACATTTTGGGTGGGCATGTCCATGTCATCTTGTGTCATTACTTGGCATTGTTCCAATATTCCTTTTAAAAGGTAAACAACTTGTTATCGGGTAATTCAATAAATGGATAGACGGATAATTCGTCAACATATAACACAATAAAAATCACAGACTAATATAGAAAGAGCGGAGGTATGGATCGAATTCGGGACCTCTCATTATCCCCTTGCTCCTTACTATTCCATTAAGAGTTCGGTCCACCAATTTACGCGAGCACTATATACACAGTAACTTATCGTCTTTTTGGACGTTGTTTAATGTCGAATTAGACGTTGAATAATGTTGGATTGGACGTTATTGAATAGAGAAGCTGTCGACATTGCTCGATAGCCAGGGAATAATCGAATCCGATTAAACTACCAACATCGGATCGAACATTACTACTACGGATCAGATAAGCCACAAAACATAAATTGAAAAAAATGAAAAGAGTCTACGTGGGTGCAACGTCTTTGGGTAGTATATGTGTATCTTTGTGTTGACATGCATAATATTTATCTTAGCAACGTCCGATCTGACGTTACTAGCTTGGTCGAACTCGATTCTTTACTGTGTCATCTAACAACGTCGATAACTTTTACACTCAACAATGTTCAATTCAAAGTTAAACAACGTCTATTTCGACATCAATTAGCGACATATTACGGATTGGATTGACGGTATATAGAGAGACACCCACCGATTCATATTTCACAATTTTGATTTTTGAACAACGTTGAACAACTCATTTTTATTTCAATGCAAGTAATTCACGCCTTCTTTTCAAGTGAATTGAATTCAATTGATGGAACCTGATTCTTCTTCCAAAAGTGAATAAAAAAGCATGGCCGCCCCTTTCACTTGAATTGCGCACATTTTCTTTACAAAATACAGAGTATTAACTTAAAGAGAAAGGAAAGATTCTTGTTGCCAAAAAAATTCTGTTCTATAGTTTAATTCTATAATCTTTTAAGATTTTTGTGAAGTAAGACTTTATCTCATACTGTACTATTTTTTTTACCCAACGTTTCGCGGTTTTTTAAATAATATATATATATATATATATATATATATATATATATATATATATATATATATATATATATATATATATATCATAGTAATTACTAATATAGTAATTTTGTTTTTGATATTTTATAGGGTAAATTGCGTAAAATCACCTCTTAAACAGGACATATTGCTCAAAATCACATCTTAAATTCAATATTGCAGAAAACTATCCTTTATATACCTTTTATTTGTCAAAGATCACCCCGCCTCTATGTGCCGTTAGAGTTTCGTTAAATGTCTTTGAAAAAAAAACCAAAATTACCACACTATACATATCATTTCGTTTCGGCTATTTACACCGCAAATCCCCACGTCTTTAAGGACGTGCTTGCACGTTCTTAAAGACGTGCAAGTGGGGTAAGAGCCACCCGAACCCGGACGTGCAAGCCCGTCTAGTAAAGACGAAGAGGACGTGCCTCTTCGTCTTCGTCTTCATTCACCAGAGAAATCGAGAGAGAGAGAGAGAGAGAGAGAGAGAGAGAGAGAGACCAAGAGAGAGAGGGAGACCGAGAGAGATGGAGACAGAAAGAGAGAGAGAGCTCGAGGCGGCGGTGGCGGCCTTGGAGACGGATATGCTGGCGGCGACGGAGGTTAGTGGTGCTGCGACGACGATGGAGGTGGAGGGTGGTGGAGCATCGGGGGAGGCGGTGGCGGTGGAGCCGGTGGCTGAGGAGAGGGTGGTGCTGGCGGCTTTGGCGGAGGAGGATGGTGGTGGTGGTGGGGTGGCGTCTGGCGCCGGCGAAGGAGGCCGAGCAGTGGTCGAGGAGGAGGGTGGTGGTGGTTGGGCGGCGTATGGCGGCGGCGATGGAGGCGGAGCAGTGGCAGAGGCGGACGACGGTCATGAGCCGCCGCGGAAGCGTCGGACCATTGAGGTGTCCCTGATCCCGACTCCACCGGTATGTTATTTGAATTACTTTTTGTTTGATTTATTTTTAGAGTTTTAAAATATAATTTGATAGATTATAATATAGTTTTAGAATAGAAGTTTATAGAATATATGATTGATAATATATATTGTTTGATAGAATATAATTGAAAATATATTTTTTGATTTATTTATATATTATAATGTTTTTTTATACCTAGTATATAGTTTGATAGAAAAGAATATAGTTGTAATTTGATAGAATATAATAGATAGTATATATTCAAATACATAGAAAAAATTACAATTGAAAGACAATAAAAAACATTAAAATATATTATAATACTTCAAAAGTATTTAATTAAAATTAAAATATGTTTGAATATATTGAAATATATTCAAATACATAAAAATAAATTTATATTGAAAGATAATAATAACATTAAAAAATATTAAAATAATTCAAAATTATTTAATTAACATTAAAATATATTGAAATATAATCAAATACATAAAAATAAATTTATATTGAAAGATAATAAAAACATTAAAAAATATTAAAATACTTCAAAATTTTTTAATTAACATTAAAACATATTTAAATATATTCAAATATATTCAAATACATAAAAATAAATTTATATTGAAAGATAATAAAAAACATTAAAAAATATTAAAATACTTCAAAATTATTTAATTAACATTAAAATACATTAAAATATACTGAAAATACATTAATATTCAACTGAATCATAATAACAGGCATGGAGGCTTATGAGGGGTGATGGTACCCTTCGGCCTATTAGGTTTGGCGACCGGGCAGCGGTCAGCCAGGTACAGGAGTCTACGGCACCCCCCGAGCAGACAGTCGACGATCTACTTGCATCTGCAGAGCGCTTACAGCCGTCGATGGGGACGCCCCCGGCCGACGAGCACGACAGCTTCTGGAAGGGTCTGCCAGGTTGGGATCGTTCGGGCGATGCAATGATGGGGTTGCAACCTTCTTTAGAGCTCGCTGATGTTTTGAGTAGCTGTATTACCGACGTAGTCGGTGGGCGACGGTCCGACATGGGTAGACCGCCTACTCGTGTTCCACCGACCATCCCGAAGGCATCTACTTCAGCCGTTCCGGAGACTTTTACTTCGGCCGTGCCGACAGCAGCTTCTACATCCGGCACACACGAGCCCGAGCCTTCGACCTCCGCCACACCAGCGGCGATCTCCTTGGGCTTTGCAGATGATGTGATCCCTGACGTCGTCGAGGAGGCTGACGACGGTCAGGAGGGGCAGGCTCAGGGCCAGGGAGGCCCACAGGTAGAGCCCGAGCCCGAGCCCACAGGGGGGCACTTCACTCATCGACTGGTGACTTCCGCATCGTGATCGATGCAATCCATTGAGTCAACGATTGTCAACTGCACGACCTGCAAACTGCTTTGGAGAACGACCACTTCAAATGGCCAACATCGGCGTATAAAGTCAACCTTTTCGATGAGGTAAAGACTTTAATCTCCAAGTGCTTCGATTATCTGTACAAGATGTGGCAGGACATCGTGAACCAAAAGGTTCCTCCGGTATGCACGGACCGACATTGGAGGGTTTGTTACGGGATCCCTTGTGTCCATGAGATTCAGGCATACGTCAACTCCGGTACTCCGATACCCGCCGAGGACATCCACCCGTTCTGGATGGATTTGTCATGGACTGACCTCGACGACACCCCACTGCCGTATGAGCTGTCATCTTCATACACGACTTCCAACGATGTATGCGAGGATGAGCTGCACCCACCCTCATACGGGAGGGTGGGTGCAATCAAAACGTTACTATGCAATCACTTGGAGGATCACGCCGATCTGTACGCCGGTTGTTATACGGGAGGGTACCCATTCCAGCAGTTCGTTGACTACCAGAGATGGGTGGGAGCTGTGCATGGTGATAGGAGACGGTGGATAGAGCTACCCATTATGGGTTTAGTATTTGCAACGGTATATCAGATTCCTCTCGTCGTCCTAGCTTGGCATCATTCGTTCACATGTCTCCCCATGATCTCGCCGACACCTGCTAACAACCCTCAATCAGCAACTCTTGGTGTAGCCTGCATCGGAAACCAAGACCATTTTGCCGCGGTACGACTTCAAACGTCTTTTTTATTACCTATTCATGCTTTTCATATATATATATATATATATATATATATGTATGTCAATACTCTAATTCTAATTTTTTGTTCTCATAGATCTGGTTGCGTCCTAACCCTCCTCTTCCGCCGCCTCCGCTAGAATGGGTCGAACATCATCATCCGAGCGTCGAAGGATGGGATGCTCCGTTTCAAGCTCAGATTGAGAGATTTAGAGCCTTGCGTGCCGAGTCCGGCCGTCCTTTACTATTTTCCTAGATTGTATTCCACAACTTTATTAAAATTATGAATGTAAACCTTTTTTTCCGTTCCTTGTAACATTATTCGCATATTATCCGAATGAAAATCTTAACAATTCTTGTGTTCTATTTATTTTGACCCTAAATACTTCAAATCCACTAGCTAAACACTTCAATTTTATCAATTAACATTACAAAACCGTCGGAAAACCTAACCCTAACCCTAAACCCTAAACGCAAAACCCTAACTAGGGTTTGCACGTCCCAGACTTGCACGTCCTTAAGGACGTGCAAATCCTTAATCCGGATTTGCGGTGTATATATCAACACCCTATCATTTTCTTGTGATTGCTCACTTTCCGCCTATCTTTCTGTACATATGTACAACTCCACACACACTTTTCTAATTGAAATTATTCGACAATTCTTACGGTCCTATACTAGGCTTCCTTCAATCAATGTCTAAATCTCTCAACAACTTCTATACGAGATCCCATTCAAATCGTCTCTCCATATGATAAAGGTATTTTGGTAATTTACCGATTTTTTCCTCTAAAACTTAACGAAATCAGATATAGGTGGTCTTTGGAAAACAAAAGATATAAAAAGGGTGTTTTTTTGCAATATTGATTTTAAAGAGTGGTTTTGAGCAATATGCCCTATTTAAGGGGTGGTTTTCTGCAATTTACCTTATTTTATACGCTATTGTTTTTAAAGTATACACATTGAAAATTTAGGCCCAGCAATTAATGAACTCTGCAAGCAGTAATTCATTGGGCCAAGTTAACAAGTAATGAACTCTGCAAGCAGTAATTCATTGGGCCAACCAACTTAAAGAGTTCACGAGTATCATGTTGGTGTTGGCAAATATTACAAGTACATTGTTCATATGACATTTCTACAAGAGCAAACAAATCTTGAATATAAACCTAGAGTACCTCATCAACATTAGCTAAAAGGTATTCATCGTCAGCAGTGAAGATCAAGTACTGGTTCATCTCTACGTCACGCAGAGTAAAAAGTATTCAGCAGTTCCTTGTAATGAAACATCTCTTCGTCGATGCAGTTGTTTTCTGGATAACTAGGCAGATTTGATGGACAAGTTCTTGTTACTTGCGAGCTATCCCAAATATTTGTGGATTTGCGACACATGCTTTTGAGATATAAATCATATTGGTCTGCAATTCAGAAAACCCAGCTTCTTTGATATACTTTTCTGTTTCCCTTGTTAGATGACAGCCATCAGCCACAAGCTGTTGCAAAGGATTGAGGACATTCTGAACACACATGAGAAGCTTTTTATCTGCATTTATATGAGAGGAATATATCCGAAGAAAAGGTGAGCATCATGCCATGGGTTTCAAATTCCATTCAAAAGATTGGCCCAACAGTTTTGGAGTACCTTTTGCAGCCACATGTTCAATAAACAAGTAGAACCCACCAGGTCTAAGCACTCTCTTTATTTCTGAAACAAATGAGATGAGCACGCGACATTTCAGACTTAAATATTTTGCAGGACAACAACAAGTTACTTGTAGCGAGCTTAGAGGCTTAGAGCTCCAACTTACTTGAAAAATGATCAAAACCAATCATCTTATTTACAACAGATACTAACATTGCTTGGAAAGTGATCTAGAAATGGAAACAGAAAGTTCCTATTCGACACGGTAAAATGTCATGGTGAAAAGCAAAGATGGCATAATTTCGCAGTTCTTATATGATGCTAGTTTAATACTATTGAGCTAAGAGTAAAGATTTATAAATAGGCTTTGTGAATTGCACAATGTCCATAATCAGGAAAGGCTGAGATCTTGGACAAATATAACAATCCATCAAATTTAAACATGAGCTCTAGATTCAGTATGTATTGGATAAGAACCAAATATCATATCAGTTAAAGAATTCAACTAAAAAATAGCAAGATACGAATAAGGTACCTTTGAGTGCCCCTTTTATATCTTTCACAGAACAAAGTACGAGGGTTCCTATAACAGCATCAACAGAAGCATCCGCCAAAGGCAAAGCCTCTCCGACCTGTAAATTTCCAAAAAGAGAAGAGGAGAAAATGAAGCATCACCACAGTTAGGACCTGCCCTCAATTGTTCAAATCATATTTGATCATTTACTCGATTTCTGTACAATATAGCTCAATATTTGCTCATGACCAAAGGTATGCTGCTAGACACTAGAAAGTTGTCAGGTAAACTTGAGAGAGAGGAACTGACAGATTGCACAAACTGGAAATTAGCGGAAGGCAGGCCAGCGGCCTCAGCTGCTGCCAGCGCGTACTTCTCCATCTTCTTATTCGGATCAGCACCGATCACATTGACCCCAGCATCACCAGCATAAAATTTGAGGTTAGGACCTGTTCCTATCCCAATTTCCAAAATATCCTTTGCGTTCCCCCTCAACTGATCAAAGAGCTCCAGTTTGTAGTCCGCAATCTTACATGAAAACAAGAAATCAGGAAACAATAAGCAAAGATGATTACAAATGCAGGTTAGTGGAGCCGTACCTTGGCCTCATATGATTTTGTAAATTTGTTCATAGACCATGCAAAGAGCTCCTGGTACCAGTC
Organism: Persicaria maculosa; assembly: GCA_963922045.1. Taxonomy (NCBI): domain Eukaryota; kingdom Viridiplantae; phylum Streptophyta; class Magnoliopsida; order Caryophyllales; family Polygonaceae; genus Persicaria; species Persicaria maculosa. The sequence goes on along the minus strand of OY998254.1, from coordinate 5,038,602 downwards.
CGGTTTCGGAGGATGGAATTTGTTCAACACATCCTGTCATTGAAGAACATGCCACACCACATGTAAGAGGAATCACATGAATGATGCTCAAATTCTTAGTTATCAACAATCTGTAGATCATTTGAAGGATCAATGAAGGAATTTTGTCCTTTTTTCTGGTGTTGCAGTAAGAGCAATTTGATCCTGGTTTATGATGGTTTCCTCTATCTTCGAAATTGATCAGAAATTGAAGTTAAAATGCTTTCTGAATATCTCAATAACCACTAGAGTCTTCAAATTGATCCTTCATCATAAAATCAACTTCAACATCTAAGTTGGATTTTGAATTCCACATCATTAGGTAGTCAATCAAGAAGCTTAAACCCTAAATTAGAAAAGGGGAAAAGCTGAGTGCTTTTCCCAATTCTAAAGAGAGAAATCCGAGTACCTTAGAAGAATCAGGGATCAACGCGGCGGCCGTCACCGAGGTCCCGACGGCTTCCATGAGAAGTTAGGCGAGGAAGATGGTGTTTATAATTCAGCGACGAATTGCACCGAATTCTGAAGCTCGACCGAATTCGGAAGCGCCGTGGTTGTGCCGGAGGCGGTGGAATCTGAAAGCATGGTTTTATAGCCCAAACAACCCGCCGGCGGCGTCTTCATTTGTGTGCTGCCCCGAAATCAATGTTCTTCAGACGGCGGGTCCTCTGATGGACTAAGAAAGGTGAATTACTATTAGCTTAATTGCTTAAAAGTCATCAAGATGACTAAGAAAGGTGATTAATTCAGAACTATTAGCTTAAGTAACGTCGTCTATGTGGTCAATTTCGATCTGTCTGTTCAAATGAGGAATTGGAAAACAGATTGACAACTCCCAAGTCGCTAAAGATCGATACCAGCCTCCAATTCGAATACAGGAGCGTTGTTCAAGTTTCTATGGGTTTTCGATTATCTTCAAGTGTTCGACACAAGACGTGCAACCAAAGTAACTTACGAAGACGGTTTCAAAAACAGAATCCCAATCGAGTTTGATAGAGGTCATATAGAACAAAAGTCTATTGTAGAATTAAGAATGATCGCGGGTAAGTTACCGCGGCCAAGGCCGAAGAGGGCTCGTCTTGGCCCCAAACTTACTTGTTTGCGAACTTACTCGCGTTGAAATGAATCTTGGATGAAGGTGAGTAACCCTTCTTTAGAACTAAGTTAAGTTGTCTTTACCATTTTATTTTTCCGATATTTTATTTTCGGATTAGAGGGGGCTGCAGCCACTCCGAGCCCCTTAAATCTAGCAATGTAGATAGATAGATTAGAAATTGGGGGAAATGAGGAATTGGAAAGCAGATTGACAACCACCAAATACGTTGCTGCATATCATACCGATTAACGGCCTCCAATTCGATTACAAGTTCCTTCTCTGTAAAGCAAGTCTCGATCAATAGATTAAAGAAACAGAGATGAATGGGGAGAGCGATTTCGACCGTTCGATTTGTATGCTGATATCTCATTATCTATGTACATATATATTAGATGAAAGAAAGAACACCAAAGCCGTAGTAGCACAATGATAAATCCTAATTTGACATAGTAACATATATAAAGAAAATTTGATGAATTCTTCAAAATTCGAGCTTAAATAGATATGAGCCGAGGTTTAAATTTGAACTTAAAAATGTACTTATATTCAACCCGTTTAGTAAATTAACAAGCTTGAACCAAATACGAGCGTGGTCTCAATCATAAAACAAGTTGTAAAACTAGTTTTTTTTTGGTAAATAGAGAACGGTCATATTCAAGAGTCGAACCGTACACAAAACAGAACACTACAATGTACGTAATACGATGGATGGATGGACGAGTTAAGGTACCACACATAAGTTTTATAAGTACGTATATATATAAACCCGCATTATAACGATGTAGCTTGATCGAAATCGACACACATTCAAAAAACTCGAGCTAGATCCAGGCCGAGGAGCTAGTTCTTTCGCTTTCTCCGCGTTCTCTTCTTCTTGGGAGAGGCAACAAGTTGAAATTTGTACCTCTTCGAAGGCCAGCAGTTGAAGTATTTATCACCCCCGTATCCAAATTTGGTATTGTAGCCCGGATATTCCCGGTGATTGAAGGGCGTTTCTTCGACAAGTCGAAGGCCTTCGCTTGTGCCTAACATCTCCAAGTTCCATTCGCGCAAGAAGCCTACACACTTGTGAGTGATGTGTATTTGTCCGTCGCCTTTTATCATCCTCTTCGCATTAGACAGGAATCCTCTCACCAACTCTTGATGCTTGCTATGTATATGGAATCGTTGTAAAATCACGTGTGAATCAACTAATCGATATGATCATATATATGTAGTTTAATGTATACCTGATTTGGGTGTCACGGGGGGCATGTTGAAAATCAAAGCCGGCGTGGGGGAAGTTGTAGACGACGCAGTCGAATTTGAGGGAGCGGAGTTGGGGGTGGTTCGCCATTTTGGTTGCGTCGACTCCGTGGATCACCGTGCATCCTTTGCTTGTTAGCTCCAGTATGTTGGGCAGTGCTCTCTTGTAGTTTTTCATCAAGAACTCTACATGTTTCCAAGATGGGAAATTGAATATGTAGACTATGTTTGGTAAAATGATAGTTAATGGGTAGTTAAGCTAATTAAATAACTCAATTAAGTTGATGGATTATTTGTGTATGTCAAATATATGTTAGTAAACTATTGTTGAGGTTGATGATGGAAACTTGTGAATAAACACTCAAAAGATTATAAAAGCTTGGGTGAGTAACAGAGGTGGAACTTGGACAAAAGTTTCAAACAACTTCACTAAAATTTTCCCGAAATGGGAAAATTTTTGCTTTAAATCCAACAACTTTCCCATTTCGAAGATTTAGAGAATTATTTAGTTTGGAGAATGCTGCAAATTTAGGGAATCCTCTCTATTTTTTCTACTCCCTCTCTATTTTGGAGAATATGATGGGGAATCTGTTGAATAAAAAAAACCCTTAATATTATCCAAAAACCCCCAAAATCACTAAAATGGGAAAACTGTTAGAGATGCTCTGCTCTCACATGACCGGAAATATATATATTTTTTTTGTAGGATTTGAAACCTGGTTAAGCTAGAAGGGTCATCTCTACAACTTTCACTTATACGAAAAAACCACTTATTTAATAAGTGGTTGGCACGGGACGGGACGGGACGGGATTGAGCCGGGACGGGACTCGTCCCACGAAATTTTTACGGGACGGGATCGGAACGGGATTGACACTTTTTTTTCGGGACGGGATCGGGACGGGATGGTGTCTGGACGAGACGGGATCGGGACGGGACGGGCCTTGTCCCGCATATAAAAATAATAAAATATTATATAAATTTGCAAAGTTGAAAAATGCTTTCATAATTCATTATTTTGTATAATATGTTGAATACGGAATTCTTCTCAACTATATTATTCAATAATAATAATAATATTATTATTATTATTATTAATATTATAATACTATTATTAATTCATACAATAATTGTACAATTAATTATAATGTTCAACATATTTGGCTACATTATCTTACTAGATCAGGACGGAAATGAATTGAGACGAGATTCACCAGATATTGTTTCATTATCGATTGATAGTTGGGAAGAACACCGTATTTAGCTATTTGCCTCTTGTAACTCTAAATGGGTATAATAATAATAATAATAATAATAATAATAATAATAATAATAATAATAATAATAATAATAATAATAATAATAATAATAATAATAATAATAATAATAATAATAATAATAATAATAATAATAATAATAATAATAATAATAATAATAATAATAATAATAATAATAATAATAATAATAATAATAATAATAATAATAATAATAATAATAATAATAATAATAATAATAATAATAATAACAAAAATAATAATAATAATAATCCCACGTTATAATTAAAAATACAATAAAATAATATTACTTATTTTTATTGTTATTATTATAAAATAATTATACTTTACAAGAAAAAAATATAATATGATATAATAATAATATAATAATAATAATAATAATTTTCTTATAAATTAATAATATTATTAAATTATATTATAATATTATATAATAATATTATTATTATAGTTATAAATAATATTTGCTCAAATAATAATAATAATATTATTATAAACAAATATTATTATTATTATAAATGGAAGATTATGATTATAATTATAATTATAATATTTGCTCAAAATAATAAAACTAATAATATATTATTATTATTCTATAATATTATAATATTATTATTATTATAAAAATTATTATTATTATTATTATTATTATTATTATTATTATTATTATTATTATTATTATTATTATTATATGCGGGACGAGACGGGATTTGCGGGATCCCACCGGGATCGTCCCGCGTTTCGTCCCGCATAATTTTTGCGGGATGGGATCGGGACGGGATTCGTTATTTTGTCCTAAATCCCACCGGGATCGGGACGAGATCGGGACGGGACCGGAACGGGATCGGAATTTGCGGGATTTGTGCTCACCCCTAACTTATTACATATAGGAGGGGACTTGATGTCATCAAAATGGGTTAAGGGTGGATGCCCCCTCATTACTCGTACGACCCATGTCATCACGACATCACCTATATCCTTTTGACTCATCACCGAAGGAGTGTGTGGTTGAAATGGATTAATGGATCGTTTAGAATAGATAGATATCGATATTACTTAATAATATATCCGATATCCTTTTGACTCAACATAAATATGATATCAATATCATTTGATAGCTAGATATCAGATTTGAGCTTATTTGATACTGTTTTTAAGTAGATATTAATTGATATCGGTATCTTAATACCGATATCAATATTGAGATATTACTTATCTTGATATCTCGATATCGATAGCAAACAGCAAATGGGGCCTAAATGTAAGTGAAATTTTAGGTATGTATAGTTAGTAGTTACCGAAGGAATCAAGGGAAGTGGAGATCATATTAGAAGCGTCCCCAAAAGCAACAGCCAAGCTCCTTGAGAAGGAGAAATCTCCTTCCCCAACCAGCAGCATCTTCTGCTCCCAGCTGTACGGCCCCAGCCTCCCCATCGGCGCCGGTGGTAATGACTCAAGGATGACGTCATCACTGACTTGGTCGACATCGGCATCTACCAATCTGATGGAAACTTCACCGATGGGGCTCCCAAATTGATTCCCAGCAGCACTACTGCCGGCTTCTTCTTGGTCGCCATCTACCAATGCGATGGCAACGGCAAAGCCAACGCCTTCTGCAGGGAGGGCGATTTCGAAGCCGAGCGGGTCGATTCCGATGTCTATCAAGTGGTGATACGGATCTGCAGGTGGCGGTGGTTTTGCGGAGGCTCCGCCGATCAACCGCCTCAAGAATCTGATGAGAGCTTCACTCAATCTCCAGTATCGCCCAAACAGCCGGACAGTACTGCCGGCACACTCATCTCCATCGCCATGGCGATGAGGATCATCGGCGGACAGCAAGGGCTTAGCGGCTTCTCCTCTACCCAGCAACCGCCAAATCAGAGTGGTTATGGCTTGCCCCATTTGATTTTCTGGATCGAATTCTTGTAATTTTGATCAATCCGTACGTTTTTAGGATGGTTTTGGAGGTTGATCGAGGATGACTGGAATAGACATGATTCACCTTTCTTTGTGGAAATTTAATTAATTTATCATGATGAGCTTTGAAGGAAGGATGGATGGAACCCTCCATAGATAGCTTCCTGGCAGCTTCTTGCTTTCACTTTTAACTTTAAAGTTTGTCGATTTGTGTCTTTGGTTGCTCCCACATCTCACTCATTCACTCGTTGCAGTACTAACTAGTATAGTATAGTAACCCCACAAGGCCAAGTGGATTCCCTGCACCCTTCCTAGAGGGACGAAGTTAAGAAAGTTTTGAGCGGTGAGTTACCATGGCAATAGACAGTAAGATCGAGAAACAAATCGTAAAACACACCACGTGTTCGATATTATATTAGTAAATTCGCGCAAAGCTCAACTAATAGTCTAATATTATATTAGTAAATAGTAATATTATATTAGTAAATTCTTGCAAAGCTCAACTAAGTTATGTATTTTTATTTTTATTTTTATTTTAAGGTTAATATATTGTAAGGAAATGAAATATTTACAATGAGAGTTAGCCCATAGCCAAAGTGAAATAGGGGTCCCTTGGCGATCCTACCAAAATCATGGAACCATTTAGGGTACGTGGTTCCAATCCAATGAGGTGTGTTGGTCTTAAAGACCTGGTGGCTGGTGTGGATCCTATCTCCTCAAGCCTCGGCTATCAGAAGTCGGACACACACCCTAATGTTGGATAAGGGTAACACCCCCTTCGGCTCGGCCATCAAGGGTGTTATCCATACGCAACATTAGAACACCTAAGCCATACAAAAAAAATTCTAGCTCAATTAGTTTAATCTACCTCCTACATACAAGGACTCAACGACATATAGTAGCCCATCAATAAGTAATACTATAAATAAAAAGACCATCCAATGGTAGCATCCTCGAACTTCCAAGCTGCTGTAAGACTTTCAAATAAGGAACATGCCTTCAAAAAACGATGGGCTATGAGCCCAAATCTTCAACCAGCTCTCCGTTCGACGTTAATCCAAGATATGTGGCCCCATATGCAAGGAGGAGCTGCTGGACCCTTGTATATTCAGCTCGAGAGTAGATGCTCCGAGTGTGTGAGCTGCATAACCGCCTCCCATGCATGTTGTCTCCAGTAGAGGTGCGAGGTTCTTGAACCGTTGAATCCTGTGGATAGTCTGCTTGGAGGTGCTCTGATTGCTGGAAGGTGATGGGAAACAAAGCGTACAGGATCCGATATGTGTGGAGTTTGATGTGATGGACTGTTTCTTCCCTGGTTCTCATCTTCCCTTCGAAGACCCTCTCGTTCCTAGTAATCCAAATGTAATATGTTGTTGCTGCTAGTGCTATCTTTTTGGATTTACACACCCAGCTTGTGCCTCGACCATCCTTCTTTGTCCACTTAAGGGCGCTAGCTATTGTCGACATTCTCCTTTTGTGCTTGAGCCACTCTTTAACCTGTGACCATACAAAGGAAGTGTAATTACAACTAAAGAATATAATAGGTGCTCTTGGAATTCAGGACATAAGTTACAAAGAGGGAAAGATCTGCCAATCTCCCTATAGGTGATCGTATCCTTTGTAGCGAGCTTCCCCTTTGCTACGATCCATAAGATAAATGAATGCTTCAGCGTGATTGCAGCGTTCCAAACAGTTGATGACCAGGGGACTGCTTCTGCTCTCGGCCGAATCCCACTGTAGACGTGTCCCAAGTTCAGCTTCCCATTTGTACTCCACGAAGACAACAATTCTTCAGCTTGTTCTCGTGTACCTGCCATGTTAAGCAATGTATATATAAAACTCGATCACTCTTCCGACCGATCACCAAAACAATATATATATATAAAACTCTATCACTCTTCCAACTAGATCGACGACGTGAGAAACAAGATGGGTTTGGTGGAGTTTTACAAGCATGCTCATCCATCACCAGACTTTGACCATCAAAGTCTGGTGGCGGATGAGCATGTTTGTAAAACTCCATCGAACCAAACCCTTGAGGGTTGAAGAACCCACTTATCGGCGGCACAAGCCGCCCACCGGATCCCCAGCGACCTGCATCTGGAAGCGGCTCTTTGTGTGGTGGCCTAGGTTGCCCATACGAAATGGTTAGTGGAGTACATATCAGACACATATATAGGACTAAACGGAGAGAATAATTGGAACGTCGACCCATCTTGTTTCTCACGTCGTCGATCTAGTCGGAAGAGTGATCGAGTTTTATATATACATTGTTTTGGTGATCGATGCAGGCTATATATATACGCTTTCTTTGTGTGTCATCATTAATTAATCCAACATTATACATTGTTTTGGTGATCGATGCAGGCTATATATATATAGGCTTTCTTTGTGTGTCATCATTAATTAATCCAACATTATACATTGTTTTGGTGATCGAGCAACATACTCTTTCTTTGTGTGATCATCATCAATATATTAATCTTACAATTTCTTTGTGTGATCATCGGAAATTTCGGGCCTACTTTCTTTGTGTGATCATCATCTATATAGTTTTATGATAAACTAATATTTAATTCAAATTAATAAATAATGTATCACCATTTTAGAGCCACTTTAGTCCCAAAAGCTAAGGGAGCGGTTCTCAATACTCTAATGTGGCATTTGTAATATGTGACGGTTTTCTACAATATAAAAAAAAAACAAAAAAAATGCAGCGGGTTTTGTTAAAGTCAGTTGGGCCCGGTGGGGTCAAGACAAGCTGGAGGGAGGTCGTGTTTACAGGCCCACATACGATAGACTCGAACAACCCATACACCCAAACGAGGTTCCATCTCAAAACTAATTAGAAATGAGAGGAGTAACCCTTTAACCTTATATGTTATTCAAGTTCTATATAACCGATGTGGGACAACCAAATTCCAACAGGTTTTTAGGACAGATGCAGCGGGCTTCATTTTAATTTCTAAAGTGGGAAAATTAAGTCGGAAAATTTTATTTTATTTTTTAAGTTCTTTCCACCGCTTTATCCCTCAAATTAGGTCAGTTTTCTACTGAGCGTGGAGTGATTCTCCTTGTGCCGCCTTCGATTCCCCTTCCATGCCATCAATCGTCCCTAATGTGACCTTTTGATTTTCAGTATTTCGTCGAGCAATGACTCCTTCAGTTTTTCCCTTTAGTGCCTAATAGATTACATAGTCTTCATATTATATAGTGGATCAGAAGGCACAATCTATTGTAACCTATATATATATGATTGAAAATAGGGTTTTCATAGCGTTTCATAAATTTCTCAGATTTGGACGATATTTGATATGGAGGTTGATGATATTTTTGCAAAGTTTAGTATAGGAGTGTTCTTGGCTTGATACTTCTCTCGTCTCTCGATCTGTAGCCTTCTTGGACATGTAATAGTTGTACGATAACATTTACTTCTTGGCTAAGTGCTTTACTATATTATATAATTAGTTGTCTGTAAAAAAAAATAAAGCTAGTCAAATGATTTAATTTCATACTATAAGTAATGTCAAATTTTCTATATTTTTACAGATCGAATGTGTAATTTGGGAAAATTGTATACTGTGAAGAGCTATACTATTTATTTTACTTCCCGTCCATTGTCCGGTTTCTTTATAATTATACTGTTTAATTTTTATATTTATTAAGTTTTTTTTAATTAAAGTGATTAAATGTGATTGAAGGTGATTGAAGGTGGTCTAAAGACTGAAGGTATCGGTGATTTTGAATTGAAATTTGGTGATTAATTGAGAAAGGTCTATATAACTCTAAAATTAATTAAGGGGTTCATTCAGTAATAAAATTATGAAAAGGGGGGGGTCTAATTCATCTAATTATCTCTTTCTCTTGTAGGTTTCTTTTAGGATACAATAATTAATTGCTACAATAATTAGGTTTCTTATAGGATAAATACTATATTCAATAATGTCGTTTCAACAAAAGTAAGTTTACACTAAATTACTGTGGCTAGTTACATATTTGCATATATATTGGTTACAATTATAATTAGGTTTCTTGTAGGATAATTAAATAATATATTCAATATTGATGTTTCAACAAAATTTGGTTACATTAATAGGTTAAAACAAAAGAATACTACAATAAATTACAACAAAAGTTGCCACATGCCCTTGCAGTCTAAAAGAATTTCCAGTTGTAACCTACGAATGCAGATTGAAACTTACGAATGGAGTAACATAAAAAACTTGAAAAAAAAGCGTTAATTACTTTATTATTATGTTTCGAAGCAATTGGACTTAGGGTCCACAAGAATTTCCAAGTGTCCAATTGTAACAAAAAAAATTGAAACCTATGATACCGACTAACGATTAGAAAGACAAAATAAAATTGTAAGGGTTACAAGACTGCAAAAAGTAACGACCGAATTTAAACAACGGGGTGTTTACTAGAATGTCTATATTTAATTTCCACCTTTATTAGCATTTTTTCCACCAACCTATCCATATTAGCTAAATGTCCACCCACTCCACCGTGTGTGGTGAAACCAAAGGTGTTGAAATTGGAGTTGCTAAAACCCCGGTTTCAACAACGTTGTTGATACTGAAATCCCGGTTTCAACAACGTTGTGGATGCTGAAATGGTTATTGTTGACACTGCTGAGATGCTTATTGCTGACAATGCTGAAATGGTTATTTAACCTTGCCTCCTTATACTTTTGTTGATAAAATGCAACTAAGCAACCATTAATCTCCCTACCATAATTTATTTTGCCTATGAGTGAAAGTATATAGCTTCCAAGACTTTCAATCAGCAACCAACATATAATTTTAGCACCTGTTTTCAGCACAATAACATGACAACAACTTATGAAGTTGGAGGCTCAATATATATCCTTTTTAAGATCGAAACATCAACAACAAAAAGCATTACAAAGTAGCACCCATAAAGCATTCAGATTTATCCTTATGCTCGAAAATTTGAGAGACACAAGCCAGCAACATTCAAACACATAAAAGAGAACTTAATCGACGTCGTTTCGGCCTTCTCTCTTGCCGGTTTATTCATCCCGCTCCCCGCCGAAGGCTTCTTCTTCTTCAGCTCCGTAAGTCACCTAGTCACGTGCTCCTCAAGTGCCTCCGCCGACGCCGCCGATTCTGCTGGTTCCGGCTCCATAGATCTCTGGAAGGAGAACTTAATCGACGCCATTCAAGAGAGGAGAGAAGGAGGCCGATCGCACACAAATCGAGATGGAGTAAGAGACAGACTTACCAGTCGCATACAGTTCGTGCACAACAATTGGAGACACAAATTCCAAGTTGGAGACACAGATTCTTCTTTCTTTCTTTTTCCCTTCATTTCTTTGTTGAATAGTAAGTTTTAAGCTCATTGTGTTCACCTATTTTTTTTTTTTTTGGGTTTGGGGCAGTGAGGATCTAAAATCCTCAATCTCGTATGTCATGTCTATCCCTTTCACATAATCTCTCACACTTAATCCATTTTTAAATTTTTAAATTTTTTAAATTTTTAATTTTTTTTTTAAAATCGGTGGTGAGGAGAGACTTTCAGACGGTTTTGGCACGGGTAATCCCATTCGGGGAGATTCACATCTTCTGTCGTCCCTCCTTGTCCCCCTCACAAACATTAATTAAAAAGAAAAAAAATAAAAAATAAAAATAAATAATAGATTAAAAAAATAAAAAATAAAGAGAGTTTGTGAGAGGAACAATTCGGGCAACCTTGAGGACATGAGATTCACAACCAGTCGGGGGCCTTCTCTATTATATCCTTTAACCCCTTCAGGATAACCCAGTAACACACATTTTTGGGATCTAGGATCAAGTTTACCTTGGTTAACATATGAAAACACAGTACAACCAAAAGGTTTAATATGGTCTAAGTTAGGCTTTCTTTTAGCCCATAACTCATAAGGGGTTTTAAAATCAATCACAGAAGATGGTGTCCTATTTATCAAGTAAGCAACAGTAACAACAGCCTCACCCCACAAGCAATGTTTCAAACCAGAAGATATAAGCATGCATCTAGCCTTTTCAAGGAGAGTCCTATTCATCCTCTCAGCAGTACCATTCTGTTGGGGAGTTCTAGGTATGGTTAAGTGTCTCTTAATACCATTAGACTTGCAGTACTCATTGAACAAAGAATTACAAAACTCAAGACCATTATAAGTTTTTAAGCATTTAACAGTCAAGCCAGTTTCATTTTCAACTCCAACTTTCCAAGTTTTAAAGGTTTCAAAAGCCTCATCTTTAGTTTTGAGCAAGTAGACCCAAACCTTCCTACTGTAATGATCAATAAGAGACATGAAATATATCTTTTGACCTGCAGTGGAAACTTGGGAAGGGCCCCACAAATCAGAATGAATGTATTCAAGAGGTGCAGCAACAACATAAGATGAATGCTTAAAACCTTTTCTAGCATGCTTCCCTAAGATGCAGTTCTCACAGAGATCAATCATGCATGGTTTGGAGTTAATAATGCTAGTTTTATACATGTGTTCTAAGCCTTTATTGCCTATGTGACCCAATCTATTATGCCACAACATAGTATCATGCAGAGACATAGTATGCACAGAAGCAGTAAAGGCAGAGGCAGGATAATTCATAACAGGAGTAGCCAACACTTTATAAAGACCTTTCTTTCTTAAGCATTTAATGACAGGCTTCCCATTTTTAGAAATAATCCTAACACCATTAGAACTAGACATGTCATAATGTAATTCTTCAAAAGCACTTTCGATAGCAAGTTTCTCCTTAAATCAGGAATCCATTTAACATCCTTAATGATTCTAATCACATCATCAAACATTTTTAAAGCAACAGATCCCACACCTTTAATCTTAAGGACAGAGTGATCACGAAGCATAACAGTACCAACATCAAAGCACTTAAGATCAAAAAACCAGGACTTATGAAAGGTAGCATGCATGGTACACCCAGAATCCAAAATCCAAGTAGTAGAATCGGTATCACTTAATAATGCAAGAACTTCATGAGTAACATAAGGATGAGATTCACAAACAGCAGGGCTTCTTGCCAGCTTTAATATCGATTCCAACTTATTCTTGTCTAGTTTCGTTTCCAATATCCCCAAGAGCTTTATTCTGTGATTTCGAATGAAATCTCTAACAGCGTTGTGCTTGAGGCTGCTGTTAAAGCCTCTTATATTCCAAGATCCTAAAATCATTTCTGACTCTTTGAGAGGGTGCTAGGCCCTCTTTGGTCTCCAATCACTTTTCCATTCGATTCTCCCGGCCAATTGTTTTTGCTGGTGTTGATGCCCTTGTTCCCTCTGCAACTTCGTCTCACCTCCAGATTTTCTTGTTCATTGTTTCCATGCCTCTCTGACGTCCTCCCTTTTTCCTTTCCAGGGAGTCTATCATTCTGGTCAGTCTCACGTGCATCCTTGGGTCCTTGTTCCAGCTCTTGTGATTGTAACTCACTGTCTACATGTTCCTGACTTGGGATTTCTTTGTCTTTACCGTCAGATTTGTCCTTCAATGTAGCTTCTCCTTCATTCCGCTGGAGGTTCTCTTCTTGTACTGAATTCTCATGTTCATTTTGCCTCGTTGTGTTCTCCAGATCTGTTAGGACATGATATCTGTTCTGATCTTCAAAGGTTACCTTCTTCTTTCTTTCTTCTGTCATTCTCATTTCATGGTTCAATTTCTTGGTGCTTTCTTTGTAAATGTCTTGAACCTCTATGAGATTCACAACTTGGGGGATAGGGGGAATAGGGGCTGGATTGGGAGATTTTTTTTCCTTTGGTACGTTTGGTTGATTCGGTTAATGGATGAGAAAAGCGAGGTAAATTGATGGGCTTTTATGTTTTTTATGTACGAAGTTGTAATGATTTGTATTGGTTTGTGTTTTGTTGACTTTTTAAAATAATTTGATTGGTTAAAATGTGTAGTGGATGTTAAAAAATAATAAAATTTATGAAAAATTTAGTGCAATGATGACAGCCTAGGGCCCCCTACCGAGTAGGGCCCCGTGAAAAATATTATATATATATATATATAATTAAGGTATTGTATGTTATTTTATATACACGTAATAAAATATTTATAAAAATTTATACGTAAAAAAAAACTCATTTGTGATATGACTTTAGATATTTCGAGTCAACGATAAAGAGTGTGAAGTCTCCGCCTTTCAATTTTTGTTATAAATGCAAAAACGGTTAGTTTTTAAATAATGACTTATGCTACTTTAATAAATTTATTTAAATAATTATAGTAGTATTTTATTTGGAAAAATTTGCAAAGTAATAATATGTTTAAAGTGTTTAACTATACTGTTTTACATTACTGGAAAAAAATATAATATTAAAAATAATTTTTTTACTTTTATTTCTCACTAAAAAATTCATATTTTTGAATAGAACTTGCAAGGAAATATAATATAAAAAAAAGTAAACAAGTATATTGGTAAATCTATAAATCATAGTATTTTGTTGTGTTATGCCGAGAGATTGTATACTACTGAAAGTCCGTAAATTTTTCTATTAGTGATAAAAATAAAACCTGAAATTTATAATAGTTAAATAAATAAAAAAATTGCTTTGTTTGATATTTTTTCTAAAAAACATATGAATATATTTATTAATCAAATTAAAGACTTTTTTTTACATCGCCTCGGGCCCCGGAAATCTCAGGGGCGGCCCTGAATGATGATGTTTTTTGAAAACGTAAATTGTTTTATTAAAAATTGTGCAGAATGCTAAAAACTCATGTATTTTAGGACGGATGGAGTATTGGGAAGTCTGACCTTATAATAAAAAACAGGGGTGATTACTAAAATGTCCTAAATTTTGGGCCTTATTAGGAAAAAGGCTCCCACCTCCTCCAAATTAGCAAAATGTCCACCGCCCCCCTTGGCCCCTGGCCCCCCCTCCTGTGCCCCCTGGGCCCCCCCTCCCGCCTCTTTTTTTTTTTTTTTTTTTTTTTTTTTTTTTTTTTTGCCGCGTTTCCAAAGTTGCTGAAACGGAATTGCTGAAACTTCTGTTTCAGCACATACGGTTTCAACAACCCTTTTTCAGTTTTTTTTTCCAGTTTTTTTTTTTCCGCGTTTCCAAAGTTGCTGAAACTTCTGTTTCAGCACATGCGGTTTCAGCAACCCCTGCTTCAGTTTTTTTTTTATTTTACCGCATTGCTGAAACAGGGGTTTCAGCACATACGATTTCATCACCCCTGTTTCAATGTTTTTTTTACCGCGTTGCTGGCTGAAACGGAGTTGCTGAAACCCCTATTTCAGCACATTCGGTTTCAGCAACCCCTGTTTTCAATGGGTTTTTTTTACCGTGTTGCTGAAACAAAGGTTGTTGATGCTGAAACCCCGGTTTTAGATGCTGAAATTGTTGCTGAAACCGGAGTTAATTTTTTTTCCGCGTCACCACTTCGACACTAGAGTTGCGGAAACCGGAGTTTTTTTTTCCAAAAAATACTGAAATGATGAAATGCTGAAATAGTAGCTCATACAATTTTATAAGAATAAATTTTAACATTTCAGCATACGAATTTTGCTAATAAGAATTAATTTCAGCATTTCAGCATTTCAGATCACACAAAAAATCAAAAAGCTAATAAGCTCTCCAAAAGTTTCAGCAAGACAAAAAAAATAAAATTACAACCAATTTTTTTTCATTCCAATCAACCAAACGATAAATCAATCCAAACAAGAAATTGAAATGTAAAATGACCTTTTTACCATACATACACCCATTTCAGCATTTTTCATTGAGCCCATTAAAATTGTTGTCATTCTAGATACAAGGAATCACACATGGAGTCTGATGGAGATCCCATAAGTTTCCACTGCTTTCAAACTGATGATATAAGCAAAATAAGAAATAATTAAAGAGAAACCTGCAACATGTTTATGTTAGAGTATTTTAAAAGAGAAAATTTGTGCCGAAGGCACAAATTTTCGCTCTAATTACCGGAGTATCCTAGTTTTTGTAAATATTACTAGAATGTCCACTTTTTTAATTTCGGATCTTTATTTTACGATATTACCCTTCCTTCTATCATACAATTTCCCAGAATCCCTAATTTGTGAATCTCGTCCCTCTCGATTCATCCTCATCCTCGCTCCTCCATCAATGGCGACGTTCCGCCTCCTTCTGATCAACGTACCGGAGCCACAGTGGATTTGCGTTCTGCCCCATCTCTCTTTCTCTTGATCTCGAACCGACCTTTCCGTCGCTGCTCCCTGTTGCTTCTTTCGGTGGATGCGCTGCTACCGAGATTCAGGAATTGGAGATCCAATGATGAGATTAGGGAAATCAGGTGGGAAATAGTGCCGACTCTAGAGATTTTGAGGCGATTCTCAGATCTGTTCTTCGCGAGGAGGCGGATTTCCATAGCGGCTCGCTTCTGATGGGTGATTGGGGTTCCGAGATTGGCACTCACATCTCCGTCTTGACGCCGCTCAGCAAGTGCAAGCTCCGCTTCCTCAAGCTCAAGCTCACCTTGGCCTCAAGACCACGTGTATTGAGAAGCGTGGAACCCCCGATGGTACCTGTCTCAATGTCGGCTGCATCTGGATGAAGGTTTGCTTGTCTTAAACTCATTGTTGGGGTTATGATAATTAAGAGATCTGATACGGAGTAGAACTCAGTCAAGGAGAGGAAATCAATGAAAAAACAATTAAGGCTAATGACAGGCATGGGTATGCATCCTAGAACTGATCTTGGCTTCTTTTTTTGAGCATTCAAATCATCTAATTGCATATTTTACTGAATTTAATTATCTAGTTTGGAATAGAACTCATAATTATCATTTTCCGTTCAAGAGTAACAGATTAGATTGGGTCTAAATTCGGCTCATAATTATTGCTCCCTGTCCTCTAGGACAAGTTCTGTCTACTGAATCTGCATTTTTGTGGTTGTAATCCTGTTATAGTAATGGTTTCTCTTGGCATTTGGCTCACAAATATCATTATCTGTGCTTGAAATGTTCTAGGTAATGCCTCGAGTTAGATAAGAGGGCACTCGTCTTTTTGTTCAATTCAACACCAGATATTGCTACAAGTATACAATGACGATTTTTACCTAATTAGTCCTGTATTTATGAGTCAAATGGGTAATAGTACATAACTGGGGGGGGGGGCAAGAGGGAACTTGCATATATTTTCAACTTTGTGAATTCATCCAGTTTTAGATGGGGAATGTCTCTGGGGCTAATGAATACTGGACGTTGTAGGATGCATTGTTTAAGCAATGGAACCATATGGCTTCTCTAACAAGATATTCATGGGTGCCATGATATTTTAATGAGGTTATGCAGATTAATATTCAAGGAAGAGAATCACTAAGTTGTTGATATACCTGCTTTAAGTATGTTGGGCTCCAAACTTGCTGACATGACTCATCTAACTAAATGTTAATTGTTTTATACATATTTAATAGGAAAAGGCATTTGTGAAGCAGCAGGAAGAAGCCATGGATTTTGATTAGACTTCCTACGAACCTTTTTGCTGTATAGCCAAGCAAGACGGGACCCCATTTGGATTCACTCCACAATCCACATATTGGAAGAAGTGACAAGGAAAAATGCATACACCAATTAAGCAAGGTAATGCCTTGCATGCTCTACTTGGTTTGTTTCTCTATTAACAAGTTTATTTTCCAAGCCATCTTGTTCCCTCCCCACTGCCCTTAACCTTTCTCGTATCAAGTCATTGTCATCACCATGAATACGTGCCTAACCCGCTACCTTATTAATGTTACATCTGGTTGTGGATGAACTGTCAAATGTCGGTAAGTAATCGCAATCAAAGTCTCGTGGCTGTTGGAACAAAGCTCTATTTCAGGGATAATGCATGTCTTGATACCTGAATACGGCTCTTTTTGTCTTTCAATTTGCACATCTATATCCATTAATCCTCTTGCATCCAAACCCATGCGTGCCTTGATTGTGAACTCTTGTACAACTGTACTTGATTCGCCAAAAAACATCCTAACTAGTAAGCAAGAACCCCTAGGAAAAGGACCATCATCTAGTTCTCTATAAGCCTTTGCTCGCCCTGTGTCGGTCAAACAAGCCATTTGAAAGGAGAGATGAATTATTAGGAGTTAGGACATACAGACTGATTGTTAGTTTGAACCCAATCATAAGTGATAGATCCTCAGAAATAATTACACAATTACACATCCTAGAGGAATGAAGATTGAATGTAGGGAGGCCTGAGAAACTTAGTTATTGTTCACTTATTTGTGTGCCCACCTTCCTTTATTACCAATCTTGTACGATTGATAGAGCTTTGCCTGCTGACAGAACTTGTCCTAGAGGACAGAATTTAATTATCTAGTTTGGAATAGAACTCATAATTATCTTGCCTTTTTTTTTATGTTGATCACTTTTAAATTCTTTTTATTTTGGTTTTAAAGAGCAGTAACTTTATTAGATTGTTTTGGCATCTCTTACTGCTGCTATTCACAATGAAATTAATATTAATTCGTAGATTTCATTGTGAAATCACACAATTTTGCAATGAAATTGCACATCCACATATCTGTGAAATCAATATCAGTGCTGACATCTGGGAAATCAATATCAGTGCTGACATTTGTGAAATCAATATGAGTGCTGACATCTGTGAAATCAATATCAGTGTTGACATCTGTGAAATCAGTGCTCACATCTACATATCTCTTATATGCTGACATGTGCTGACATGTTCTCTTTTCGTGCTCGAATCTGCATATTTAGGTCTGAATTTAGGGATTTTTTTTGGTTGGCGGGAAATGCCCTTTTCCTATTAGTACACAGTGATCTTTATTCAGAGCGTGTGATGGTCACACGTGTGTAATTTATTTTTCATTGTTGAACTACCTTTGTTCATGTCATTAATTTACTGATCTCCTTTATTTATACTGTATACTGTATGTATTCAATTTTAAACCTGCAACAAGAGTAAAAGTGGTATTTGTCACTCTCTTATATGCTGACATGGTCTTTAATTGTGCTTACATGTTCTCTTTTTGTGCTGACATGTTCTCTTTTTGTGCTCGAATCTGCATATTTAGATCTGAATTTAGGGATTTGCTCGAATCTGAAGTTGATGAACTTGCAATTTGCTCGAATCTGAATTTAGGGATCTGAATATAGGCCTTTGAAACTAGAGAACTTTTTTATGTGTTAGGTATTGCACTCGTTGTCTCATAACCCTGTGTTTGATGTGCAAATATAAGGCAATGTCAGCACTTTTTGACTGGAATTTATTTAAGCATAACTATGATCTTGCATTCGTTAAATTTGTTTTGCCTAAACATTGTTTCCTCTTCGACTTCCTTTAATTGCTCTTTCTCATGCCTTTACAACCACTGATGTTCAGTTTTTCTAGTTGTCTTGTCATTAAAGTGCATTTCTTAATGTATACGGTGACTGATACTCTTTTTTTTCTATACTTCAGGATCCTTCAACCTCGGTGATCATATGTGATGCAAAGCTTCAGGAACTTCTTGGAAGTGATAGTATTCCTGCTGCGGGGTTATATGACACACTGGCCCGCAACCATCTTTTCGAGAGATCATAATATCAGTTTAGTGGTAAGCACCTAGTTTCCCCCATCCTAGCCTCCATGTGATGTTTGCAATTTGTCATTTGTTATGCAAGCCTGGGTTTTACAGTTTTATACCCCCTTTTCAATTTAGGGATCTCAATATAGGCCTTTGCTCGAATTTGAAGTCTGCATACTCTTGATTGTTTTTGTCTAATCCAAGATAAAGTGTGTAGCTGTGATAAGGTGCCTGCTGACATGTCTGATTTAAACTATTAACAAGTGCTTTTTTTTTTTTCTTATTTATCATAATGAACTATAATCAATGCCTAAGGTTCTGATCCTTTAAGGTTTTGAATTTTCTAGGAGGTGATATGTTTTTTGTTAAAGCTAAAAATATCCTACCAAGTCTAAAGAATAATTCTGCAGATGCTTGCACTTTTTTTCTTTCTCCCTTTTATTGCTTCTGTCTTATGCTTCATTGGTTTCTGATAATGGACAGATGGGCTCTAACGCATCCGCTGCCAGTTAAAGAATACGAGAAACTGAAGAATACAAGAAACTGAAGAAGCAGGCAAAGCCTGATTTTTTAGATATGGTTCCGTGGTATTCAGGGTAACCGATCTTTGTCCCTTTTTTCCTTTTTAACCCTGTCATATGTGAATTTTGATTTTGAGGAGTAACTCGCAAGTTGAAGATTTTGTTTCTCATTGGATTCACTTGCTTTTTCAGGACATCAGCTGATTTATTCAAGACCGTTTTCGATCTTCTGGTGTCTGTAACAGTTTTTGTTGGTCGTTTTGACATGTGCATGATGCAGGTATTTAGGTGTTAAAACTTTTTTAGCATTAAAATTCACATATCTAATACCTTAGATGTGGTGGAATCGTTATATATATCACATGTCAGCAGAGTAGCATATTGTTATATTAATTCAATCCATTTAAAGGTGGGAAAGGAAACTTTTGACGTGTATCATCATTATAATCTTTTAGGACATCACCTTGCATTTAAGCATTAAAAATCAGTAACTTAATATGTTAGATTTAGCTAAGTCTCTATATGTGATCAGCTTCAACTTATGCATATAATAATCTTAATTTTGCATATCAGTCATATGGGGTTGCATATCAGTAAAATGTAGTTGCATATCATAATTTTACACTTGTACAAAATTAATTTAAGTTAGTTGCACATCACCCTATGCATATTTTGGATGTGTATACTCATAACAAGCCAGTAGCAAAAATATTCACTGCATTTTAGCATCAAATTTCACAAACCCAATACCTTAAATTTAACGTAGTCTCTATATGTCAACATCATCAATTTTTTGCATAAGTGACATAGGTTCTAGATTGATCCGTTTTAATTTCTTTTAATATTGGTTTTAAACAGCAGTAACTTTATTAAATTGGATCTAAATTCTTGGCTTTTGGCACTAATTATTAATTTTAAATTAAAATGTCAACAGAGCAACAGATCCTTATACTAATTTAATTCATTATTAGAGACAAAGCAAGGCTTTGATGTCCATAAACATGACAACTTATAAGCACACCATCTCAGTGCATCTTAGCATTAAAATTCACAAATATAATACCTTAGGTGCAATGCAGTGTATATATGTCAGCAGCATCAAATTTTTGCATAAGTGCTACAGGTTTTAGTAGCATACCTACTTTTTTTTTTTTTTTATGTTGATCACTTTTAAATTCTTTTTATTTTGGTTTTAAAGAGCAGTAACTTTATTAGATTGGGTCTAAATTCGCACCTTTGGCAATAATTATTATTTTTAAGGTAAGATGTCAGCAGAGTAACAGATTGTTACGAAATTTCAATTCATTATTGGAGAGAAAGCAAGGATTTCATGTCCATAATCATTAAAATCTATCAGCATAACATCTCAGTGCATTGTAGCACTAATATTCACAAATCTAATATCTTAGATGTTGTGCAGTCTTTATTTGTCAGCAACATAAAATTTTTATTTAGTTATACAGGGTTTCGTAGCATATCTGTGGTTTATTTCTGATTTATCTCTTTTAATTTTCTTTTGAAGATTGGTTTCCAAGAGAAATAACTTTATTATTTTAAATCTAAATTCGTGCTTTTGGCACAAATTCTGTTTTTTAAGCCAAATGTCAGTAGTGTGACAGATTGTTATATTACTTCAATTCATCACAAGAGACACACACCATCTCAGTGCATTTTAGCATTAAAATTCACATATCTAATACCTTAGATGTGGTGGAATCGTTATATATATCAAATGTCAGCAGAGTAGCATATTGTTATATTAATTCAATCCATTTAAAGGTGGGAAAGGAAACTTTTGATGTGTATCATTATTACAATCTTTTAGGACATCGCCTTGCATTTAAGCATTAAAAATCAGTAACCTAATATGTTAGATTTAGCTAAGTCTCTATATGTAATCAGAATCAACTTATGCATATAATAATCTTAATTTTGCATATCAGTCATATGGGGTTGCATATCAGTGAAATGTAGTTGCATATCAAAATTTTACACTTGTACAAAATTAATTTAAGTTAGTTGCACATCACCCTATGCATATTTTGGATGTGTATAATCATATCAAGCCAGTAGCAAAAATATTCACTGCATTTTAGCATCAAATTTCACAAACCCAATACCTTAGATTTAACGTAGTCTCTATATGTCAACATCATCAATTTTTTGCATAAGTGACATAGGTTCTAGATTGATCCGTTTTAATTTCTTTTAATATTGGTTTTAAACAGAAGTAACTTTATTAAATTGGATCTAAATTCTTGGCTTTTGGCACTCATTATTAATTTTAAATTAAAATGTCAACAGAGTAACAAATCCTTATACTAATTTAATTCATTATTAGAGACAAAGCAAGACTTTGATGTCCATAAACATGACAACTTATAAGCACACCATCTCATTGCATCTTACATTAAAATTCACAAATATAATACCTTAGGTGTAGTGCAGTGTATATATGTCAGCAGCATCAAACTTTTGCATATTGGATCTAAATTCTGATTTTCGCTTGCATCTTGCTTCTGCTGATTTCGGGTCTCTTTTCGGGGCTGCTGTAGCTTCTGAATTTCGTCTTCTGTTGTTGTATTTGATGTAACTTAAATGTTGACGTTTAGCTTCAATGTTGACATTTAGCTTCAATGTTGACATTTAGCCTAAATGTTGACATTTAGCCTAAATGTTGACATTTAGCCTAAATGTTGACATTTAGCCGTTGATGGGCAAAAATTTTATCTTTTACTATTTCTTTTCACATTATTTGCTTAAAATTGAAAGGGAATAACAATCTTGCTGACAACCGGTGTCAGCAGTTTCAATTTGCATAACAGATTGTTATATCTGCATAACAGTTGTTTATATGTGCATATCATGAAGTTATATTTGCATAGCAGTAACTTATATTTGCACAATATAAACTTCTTATTTTTCAACTTTTTTTTAAAATTACCTTCCTCTTTTTTCTTTTTTTTTTTTCTTTTTTTGGTTGTGAGAACATACCATGGTTTTTTACGAGCAGCTACTGATGCTTGTGTGGTGACATGCTTGTGTAACAAAAAATATGTAAACAGAAGCTGTAAATCTGTCATCAATCATGCAGAAGTTGTAAATCTATAATCAGGAAAAAAATCTGTACAAGTTGTAAAAAATCTGTAATCTGTGAAATCTGTAATCTGTAAAAAAA
Source organism: Persicaria maculosa (assembly GCA_963922045.1). Taxonomy (NCBI): domain Eukaryota; kingdom Viridiplantae; phylum Streptophyta; class Magnoliopsida; order Caryophyllales; family Polygonaceae; genus Persicaria; species Persicaria maculosa. The sequence continues at coordinate 5,015,822 of OY998254.1, read as the reverse complement.
AATCTGTAATCTGTGCTATGTGAAAATCTATAATCTGTAAAAAAATCTGTAATCTGTGAAAATCTGTAATCTGTAATCTGTGAAAATTTGTAAAAAAATCTGTAATCTGTGAAAAACTGTAATCTGTGCAAATCTGTAATCTGTAAAAAATCTGTAATCTGTGAAAAGCTGTAATCTGTGCAAATCTGTAATCTGTTAAAAATCTGTAATCTGTGAGAATATGTAATCTGCAAAAAATCTATAATCCGTAATCTGTAAAATTCTGTAATCTGTAATCTCTGAAAATCTGTAAAGAAATCTGTAATCTGTGAAAATCTGTAAAAAAATCTGTAATCTGTGAAAATCTGTAATCTGTAAAAAATCTGTAATCTGTGAAAATCTGTAATCTGCAAAAAATTAAGTTTTAAAATATTTATATTCACATTTTAATATGTAATTCCAACAATTCAAGTTGATGTATATGTTTTTTTTAATTACTAAATGTGTGCTAACATGACCTCTTTTTGTGCAAATGTGTATACAAATTTGTACCGTTTATTAGGAGTTCTTACTTTTTTTTCTCCTTTTTTGGTTGTGGTGCGAACATAACTCTTATTTGTTTATTTGAATGTTATGTTATAATATAATTAAAAGCCTTTTAGCTCAATGGTAGAGTGATGTGCTTATGCGCAAATACGTGGGTTCGAATCCCGCATAGGCTAAAATTTATAATAATTCTAGTAATTTACAAAATTTTCTAATAATTGTTCAATAATAAGATATATTAGTGTAATTTTCTAGTAATTTATAATTGCATATTATACTTTTACATTTGCATATCATCAATTTATATTTGCATATTTTAATCTTATATTTGCATATTATCAATTTATAATTGCATATCATACTTTTAAATTTGCATACTTTTACATTTGATTTTATATGATTAGTTCATTCTTTTATATGATTTGTCACATTATTTGCTTCAAATTAAGAGGTACAAACAATGTTGATGACATCTGGTGCCAGCTGTAACAATTTGCACAACAGGTTGATTTTTGTGCATATCATAAAGTTATATTTTCATAACAGTAACTTATATGTTGACATTTAACTTAAATATTGACATTTACCTTAAATGTTGACAGTTTAGCCATTGATGTGCAAAAGCTTTATCTTTTACCATTTCTTTTATTAGAGGATTGTAGAAGTTTGAGCTTATTATCTCATGTAATATGATATAAATTTTGAGAATGATGTTATTTGTAAACTTTATCTTTTATTATATGTTGACATTTAGCTTAACTGTTGACATTTGGCTTAAATGTTGACATTTGGCTTAAATGTGCAAAAGTTTTATCCTTTACCATTTCTTTTATTAGAAGATTGTAGAAGTTTGATATTCTCATATCACGTAACATGATATCAATTTTAAGAATGATCTTATTTGTAAACTTTAACTTTTATTAAATGTTGACATTTAGCTTAAATGTTGACATTTACCCGTTGATATGCAAAAGCTTTATCTTTTACCATTTCTTTTATTAGATGATTATAGAAGTTTGATATTCTCATCTCATGTAATATGATATCAATGTTGGGAATAATCTTATTTGTAAACTTTATCTTTTATTATATGTTGACATTTAGCTTAAATATTGACATTTAGCCGTTGATGTGCAAAAGTTTTATCTTTTATCATTTCCTTTATTAGATGATTATATAAGTTTGATATTCTCATCTCATGTAATATGATATCAATTTTGGGAATGATCTTATTTGTAAACTTTATCTTTTATTATATGTTGACATTTAGCTTAAGTACTACATAATAATAGCACAACTGTTCTTTCTTTTATACTGATCACTATCAATTTCTTTTTAGTTTCAATAAAAAGAGTAGTAACTTCATAAATTTCAATCTAAATTTGTGCCGAAGGCACAAATTTTACTTAATTACATCAAATGTCAGCACTATAAAAGATTTTTACATTAATTCAATTCATTCTAAAATCAAAAATCAGATTTTGGTTGTGCATAATCATTAAGGGCTAGTAACACAATATCTCACTGCATTTTAGCATTAGAAGCCACTCAACCAAAACATCAGACCGAGCTCAACTATCACTTGTCAACAACACCAGATTTTTGCATAAGTATTAATTAGTAGTAGCACAACTATTCTTTCTTTTAGACTTATCACTACTAATTTATTTTTAGTTTCAATACAAATAATAGTAACTTCATAAATTTCAATCTAAATTTGTGCCGAAGTCACAAATTTTACTTCATTATATCAAACGTCAGCACTCTAACAAATTTTTACAGTAATTCAATTAATTCTAAAATCAAAATCAGATTTTAGTTGTGCATAATCATTACAAGCTACTAACACAACACCTCATTGCATTTTACATTAGAAGCCATTCAACCAACACCTTATATTGAGCTCAACTAATACTTGTCAACAGCATTCGAGGTTTGCATATGTACTACATAATAGTAGCACAACTGGTATTTCTTTTATACTGATCAATATTAATTTCTTCTTAGTTTCAATACAAAGAGTAGTAACTTCATAAATTTCAAATCTAAATTTGTGCCGAAGGCACAAATTTTACTTCATTATATCAAACGTCAGCAGTGTAACAGATTTTTATATTAATTCAATTCATTATGAAATCAAAATCAGATTTTGGTTGTGCATAATCATTACAAGCTACTAACACAAAATCTCACTGCATTTTATATTAGAAGTCATTCAACCAACACCTTATATTGAGCTCAACTAATACTTGTCAGCAGCATCCGAGGTTTGCATATGTACTACATAATAGTAGCACAACTGATATTTCTTTTATACTGATCACTATTAATTTCTTCTTAGTTTCAATACAAAGAGTAGTAACTTCATAAATTTCAATCTAAATTTGTGCCGAAGGCACAAATTTTACTTCATTATATCAAACGTCAGTAGTGTAATAGATTTTTACAGTAATTCAATTCATTCTGACATCAAAATTAGATTTTGGTTGTGCATAATCATTACAAGCTACTAACACAACATCTCACTGCATTTTACATTATAAGCCATTCAACCAACACCTTAGATTGAACTCAACTAATACTTGCCAGCAGCATCCTAGGTTTGCACAGGTACTACATAATAGTAGCACAATTGTTCTTTCTTTTATACTGATCAGTATTAATGGCAGCAGCGTCAGCATCTCCGATGTCGGCGTCAGCCGACATCAGCGTCAGCGCGGACACGGAAAATGTTAGTGGTGTTCGCAATGTTAATGGTGACAGTGTCAGCAGTGTCAACAATATTAGTGCTTACATGAAAAAAAGAAGCGTTGGCACAAAAAAAAAGCATATTCGACGTCGGCGTCAACAGTGTTCGCAACATCGATGTCGGCGTCAGCCGACATCTCCGATGTCAGCGTCAGCAGCGTCAACATCTCCGATGTCAGCGTCAGCCGACATTAACGTAAACGCTAATATGGAAAATGTTGGTGGTGTTCGCAATGTTAGTGGTGACAGTGTCAGCAGTGCCAGCAATGTCAACAATGTCAGTGTCAACGGTGTCAGAAATGTTGGTGTTAGCAACATCGGGTTTGACATTAATGCAATTTTAAAGCCTCTTATGTCAATAAATGGTAGAGCGATGTGCTTATGTGAAAATAAGATATATTAATGCAATTTTAAAATACATATGGATTTGCATATTCTTCTCATAAGGTTTTTTAAGCTTGCATAACATTGTATTATATTTGCATATCATACTATTCTATTTGCATAACATCGGGTTATAGTTGCATATCTGAAAGTGCTGACATGAAATTTTTTTTTTTTAAAAAAAAAAAAAAAAAAAAAAATCCGAAAGACTTGGTCAATGTTGACCAGTCAATGGTCCAGTGAGGGGGCCGAGGGGGGCAGGGGGGCAAGGGAGATGGACACTTTTGTAAAATTTTCAAATACATGGATACTCCTCTAATTAGAGCAATTTTTTTGGACATTTTTGTAAACCCCCCATTTTAAAATAGGTATAAGTAGCAAAAATTACCTTGTGCAGTTGTGCGTTGCAAAATAAAAAGCAAAGATGTCAATGATGATTATGACAGCAAAATCAAGTTATCTAAAATTCCTACATAGCAAGATAATTACCCCAAATTTAAATACAAAATGACAGGATATAAGTTTGTATAAATGTTTGACCTCTAAAAAGAAACAATCACAATTGAGAAGGCTAAACTCTTTCAAATTAGCAAAACTGAATCGGGAATGATACTCGACCAATCAAATATTATAGTAGATTGAACTCATTTGAGCGTATTAATTGAACCTAGTGCAACAAAGGCATAATAGAGAACCAATGAATATAGACAGCAAACGAGAACAAAATCGATCAAATCGAGATCACCAAAGGCATAACAGGAAATCGATGAAATCGAGACCACCAAACGAGAACAAAATCGAGTGAAAACCAATGAATATAGACAGCAAATTGGTTGTGGAGTGCGTACCTGTTCACGGACGCCGTGGTCGACGGCGCAAGGAAGGCGGTGATGCTGAAATTGCCGGATGGAGATGCATATTCAGAAGAAATCAGGGAAGCTCCTCTTCGCCTGTCAGAGGCATCGCCGGCGACCAGGAGGAAACCGGCCATGGGAGAGATTTCAGTCACAAGTCCACCGTCGATTTCAGCAAGTCCACCAGCGAGCTTCACCAGAAGGAAGATGGCGGCGGCATCCTCTTCGGCTCGGATCGCCATCGTCTTCGCCTTCATCGCCTTCAGTCATCGGCAGCGATCCAATCGCCCTGGAGATCCAATCGAAAACGGGGGAGATCCAATCACCCTGGAACGGGGGAGATCCACTGTCCGTCGGCACCTCACCGGAAGCGGATCTGGCGGCCATGGAATCTGGCGGATTGGGGCGAGAAATCCGACTGCAAAGGAGGATTAACCTAGCGAAACCATGGGAGACAGGGTTGTGTTTTTGAGACGGTGAGGAAAAGAGTAAGGCCCGATTATTTTCTCCAGAGAACTAGGTTTAGGGGAGGGGGCCGAGGGATATTTAGATGGACCTTTAACAAAAAAAAAAAAAATCTGTGGACAGTTTTTTAATTTGACCCAAAATTTACGCCTTCGGCGCAAATTTTCTCTAAAAAACAAAATACACTCATCTAACCCAACTCTCATTCATTCAAGTGTCATTCAACACGGTTTGACCGGAATTTCCCGAAATTTAACAGAATTGGACGTGTTCTTATTCGATCTCCTTGTACCTGCCATCCGATTAATTAGTGGGCCTAAATATTTTGTAAAAATATGTTTTCTTGAGATTTTGTTTGATAAGTCCTTTAATTTTTAGATTTTAAAAAATCTAAAAGTGATTACTCTCCATTAATTATTATTTAGTTGGAATGATAGATAAAAAAGCCGTAGTAGCACAGTTTATGAGATCAATCTCCTTAATTGGAGGCTATTCCAGGTTCAAATCCTGGCTACGGCAAGTGGCCAAATTTTTTTGAGTTATATTTTTTTTTTCTCATTTGAAATTTACTGCATATTTATGTATGCAATAATAATTTTGAGGTGTTAGAGATTAACGCTCATCTCTCCTTTGTATAATTGGGACTAAGGTAGATATAACTGATCAAGTAGCACCGCTGCAGGGAATGGGAATATGCCAAGCAACTCAAGTTGAGCAAACAGAAACCAAACAGGAAGCATCCATTACATTACATTCAGATATTTCCATCCAGGCTTTTTGAATTTTGATAGAGATTACAATGGCAGTTTGGAAACAAATCAAAGATAATGTACATCATATTTATATGGTAACTCTAGAATAGGTTCAAGATTATATTATGATGTATGTATTGCCTCCATTTAAATCTTGATCGAACTCATATTTATATATAACCTTAAATTGACATTATGTTATCTTATATTTCATGTCGGTGTATTAAGTATGTTTATGGTTTTTATTATGATGTATTACTTCCATTTCAAGTGGGTTCAAGATTTTAAATTCTTGAACTCATAGTTATATATAGTCTTAAAGTGATATCTTGTTGTCTTATCTTTCATGTCGTTTTATTAAGTAGCTAGGTTCAAGTTTTTTTTTTTTCACGGTGTATTGCCTTAATTTAAAGTAGGTTGAAGATTTTTAAACCATAAATCCATAGTTATATATATATAGCCATAAAGTGGCATACTCATGTCTTACATTGATTTCATGTTGATTTATTGAGTAAGTTCAAGTTTTTTTTAATGGTGTACGTATTACCTCAATTTAACATAGGTTCAAGATTTTTAAATCTTGAACTCATAGTTATATATAGCCCTAAAGTGACATCTTGATGTCTTACATTTCATGTTGGTTTATTGGGTAGGTACAAGTTTTTTTTCATGGTGTATTGTCTCCATTTAAAGTAGGTTCAAGATTTTTAAATATTGAACTCATAGTTATATATAGCCCTAAAGTGACATCTTCATGCCTTACATTAATTTCATGTTAGTTTATTTCAAGTTTTTTTCATGGTGTATTGCCTCCATTTAATTAAGTAGGTTCAAACTTTTTAAATTTGAACTCATAGTTATATCTATCTATCTATCTATTAATATTACTAATTCTATTAGCATTTTGTTGACGTGTCACATCCACAAATATTAAACCTAATTATTTTTAATCAATTTCTCTTTTCTTATTGGTTGGTTATATTGTCGAAAATCTTTGATATATGTTTCCTTTTTTTTTTTGATTGCATCGTCTTCTTAATAGTTTACATACATTGAGTTAATTGTCTACATACAATGAATATTTATTACGGAATACCGTTCTATTAAAAGTATGAAAACATGCCTAATAAAATATTCTCTTACCTCATATAGTGCATTATTAGAGAAAAATGTGTGATCATATTATTTGCACGTTAGGGCTACAAATCGGCATTTATTAAAGGTTGGTTCCTTAGAAATACAGAGAATTTAAAGAGTCGTCAACGACTGTCGGAAATCACAAAAGACATTTATTTACTTTGTCACCTGTTAGATTTTCTAAGGTGGGTGTGGGAAACACAGTCGTATTTTTGGGACGTTTGAGAATTGTAGGGGAGAGTGAGATTTATCTCTGAAACTATTTACTAGGTATTGATCTGGGATGTTGATAGTTAGCCCAATCGCCTGGCTGTTCTTGGGGCTGCTGAATCTCGCGCAGATCTGATGAGGGTGATTGAAAAGGCTATTCTTTATCTTACATTCTCCATCCTTTGCTAATGGTACATATGTTCTAAGCTTATAATTTGGCCCAATTACTAACCGCCCATAATGCAACCCAAACGAAAATAAACCCTAGAGTTTAGCATTATATAAATTAATGATGCAACTCATCTTATCAAGCGTCTCTCCAAAACAATCCACACAGAAATAACACCATGACGCTCTCTTCTTCCAGTTTTGGAGAATCTCCTCTTTTGCTCTTCTCTTGATTTATCTGTTTTTCTTCTACATCTTCATTTATCTGTTTTTCTTCTACATCTATGTCCCTAGTTCTTTAAAAACGCTTCCCTTGATTTATCTGTTTTTCTTCTACATCTATATCCCTAGTACTTTAAAAACAACGCATCCGAGATGCTCTCTTCTCCCATTTTTGGCGGATCTCCTCTTTAGTTCTCTTCTCTTTCCTACTTTCTTCCTACTTCCTCCATCATATGTGCGATTGATGTGCGAATTGATTGATTTTGAGTTGCAATTGATGTGCGATTTGATCAATTTTGAGTTGCTGATATGTTCTGTCTTTTTTTTTGAAATTCTGATTGTTCTTCCGCTTTGTTGTTCATAGAACTGAGAGTTTACTTCACTGCGTGCGTTTCCTATTGTTCATAGAAATGATGAGGCAGTATCACGACCTCATCATTTCCCGGAGCTGCAACTTCTTCCCTTGGTTTGATTACACGGACTCCCTCATAAACTGGACTGCAATCAAAGCCAAGATGATGGAGGGTCCCTTTTTCAGGGAAGCTACCCATGAATGGTGTTCAGCAGAGTACATGTTGGGCATTAGTTCTTCAAACCTAGTATACTAGTCCATGTCTGATCTGATCGTGGGACCGGGCGTCAAATCTAGACGAAAATTGCAAGTCGCGATGTGTTGGATGAAACCTGATGGAGAGGCGAAATGGAGCGACGAGAGGGAGTGATGCGGACGGAGGGAAATTGCAAGAATTGCGATTTGGAGAAACCCAAAAACGAGAGGAGAGAACTAGAGACGTAGGGAGAAAACCCAAAATTGCAAGAACCGCGATTTGGAGAGAGATAAGATAGAAGTGTTATCTAGAGAGGGAGCGGGAGTTTGCGATTTTAAAGGCGTGGGGTGTCTCATCTTCGCTTAGTATAGATGTAAAAACCCAAAATGAGAGGAGAGATCTAATACCGTGTGAGATTTCGAGAAATCCAGTCGGGTCGTATGAAATCGGGAGTTGTGTCGGTTTTATTTTGTTTTTTTATCATAAGGTCGGGATCCACCATTCTAACACAAAAGCTTAAGTCATTGTGTAGGACTATCCTCTCCTTATATTTTGGTTTGTTTATACCACCCACAATTAATATGGGATGTTTTGTATCCCAACAGTATCAGAGGTGGCAATATCTTTACCGCTTACAAGAGACCTATTTGTGCTCATAAGATACTCATTTTCCCTCTTTTTTTTTTTCAAAATCAAGGAACATTCATTCTATATTAACCAAGTGATCATACAAAATACAATTAAGAACAAGTAAAATCAGATAGACGAAAGGTGAATCAGGGCTTATATGATGAGCTGCAACAAGTAGAACCTAAACACCCTCTTTATCTGAAACAAACGAGATGAGTGCGAATTTCAGACCTATTCGACACAGTAAAATGTCACGGTGAAAAGCGAAGATGACATAGTTTGGCAATACTTATATGATGCTAGTTTATCTCAACTGCAAATAAGCTCTGCGAATTGCACAAAAATCAGGAGGACATCAAAGTTAAATATGAGTTGTAGATTCATCTGTATTGGATAAGATTCACAATACATCTAAGCTTAAAGTATTCAACTACGATACAGAAACATAAGAATGCGGCACCTACGGGTGTTATGTGAACACGAATAGCTCGAATTCGACTCGTACTCGCTCGATAAAAACTCGACTCGAGCTCATTCATTTTCTAAACGAGCCGAGTATGAACACATTTTTAAGCTCGGTCCAAAGCTCGACTCGTTCTAATTAAACTCGAAGAGCTCGAATTTTATCGAATTTCTAAAGTTTTCCTTACTATGAGCAAGTGAAGCTGTCTAAAACTCGAAAAAAGCTCGGCTCGAGATCGTTCATTTCCTAAACGAGCCGAGTATGAGCACATTTTTATACTCGAGCCAAAATTTAGGCTCGGCTCGAGCTCGTTCATATTCTAAATGAACTGAATATGAACCAGCAATATTCAGCTCGTTCAGCTCGAATAACAGCTCTAGCGATACCTTCGAGTATCTTTCACATAACAAAGTACGAGAGTTCCTATAACACTTAGAAATAGGGAAAATATGACACTTGGTAAACCAAACTTAATACATATAGATAGATAGTAATATTATATTAATTAGTAAATTCGTGCAAATCACGGCTTCAACTAGTTATAGTTATGTACTACCTCCGTTCAGAAATAAGTGACGTTTGACTTTTTGACATGTTTTTTAAAGAGTTAAAAACTATATAAAATATAAAGTTTTTAATTGATTTTTTAAAATAATTTTATACATATCAGTTATACGTTTAAAATTGTTTAGAAAAATTAATAAAAAAGTTAATATTTTATATAGTTTTTAGCTCCTTAATAAACGTGTCGAAAAGTCAAACGACACTTATTAATTAACGGAGGGAGTATATATTAGTTGAACAAAAGAGTAAAAGACACAAAAGCCGTGGTAGCACAATTATTAATCGGGATTTGATTTAAATGGTCCTCTTTGGGGCTATTCCAGGTTCAAACCCTGGCTATGGCATTTTTTTTGGATTTTTTTTTAAAACAAAAGCTAAAATAAGATGGCATCAAAATTAATTGAATTCTTCGTTTCATTAAATTCCCGGTTAAAAAATATGTTACTTCAATTGAAAGGGAACAAAGCTATAAAGCCGGTTATTATTGTTGTCGTCATAATTACTCTTGCGTAAATTATTAATTTCGTTGGGATAATAGACAACAAAGCCGTAGTAGCACAATTTATAAGATGATTGTTCTTGATTGGAAGCTATTCCAGGTTCGAATCCTGGCTACGGCAAGCTACATAATTTTTTTTTCCTTTTTTTTTTTGTTGCGTTGGGTGTTAGACTTAGATTGATGCTCTTAATATATTTAGAGGTAGAAATGAGTCGAGTGATGGATGAAGAACCTCTGTACCTCGTAACCTGCGAGTGGTTAAGGAGGGTTGGTTGGATCAATGGATGAACTACTTTGCGCGCATTCAGTCTATACAAGCGTGCCTAACAAGTGACAAGTAATGAACTATGTAAGCGATAATTGGGGCAACTTAACGGGTTGCTTTATATAAGAACAGGAGAGTCACAAGTATCATGTTGATGTTGGCATATATTACAAGTACATATGATATTTCTACATGTACAAACGAATCTGAAATATAAACTTGGCTACTCGTATTCAGTCAGATGAAGATCAAACGCTTTTTTCTGGCAATACTTATATGATGCTAGTTTATCTCAACTACAAATAGTCAATCAAAGTTAAATAAGAGCTCTAGATTCATCTGTATTGGATAAGATCCACAATACATCTAATCTCTACAATTGGTCTTATAGTACAAGTATACATATATAAACTCCTAGTATGTCCCTTTTTTTTATGATGCAAAATAAAATTAAGCTCTCCAATTCAAGGAGAGGTGTTCACTGTTCAGTAATTGAGGCTTGGGAGTTGGGCATCCAAGCTTTCCCTGCCTTTAACCATAAGAATACCAGACAAGGCAAGAACCGGAGCCACCTCATACGACTTGTTCGAACTCACTGGGACGGCACTTGAGAGGTGTGACACTGGCAGCAAACAGTTTGCCAGAAGGGCTTCCCCTGTGGCCTTAACCAAGCTTTCCCATATATATTCCGGAGGAGGCATTTCGTAGACCGCATCCAGGTTGATCTCGAACAGCTCCTCTTCCTCCTCCATCTCCATCTCCATCTCCATCTCCGCCAATCCAATCTCATACCCTTCACCTGAGATGTTCTCAGCCATCAATTTTTTGTGCATCTGAGCTGAGAGAAATTTGTGTTATATATATATAGCTGAGCTGAAATATATAGGAATGTTCAGGGGAAGTTGCAAGGGAGGGTGTGGTGAAGAACTGTCCACCAACAAATACACAACCATCAAAGACATTTTTGGAGTTGTTTTTTTTTTTTTTATTATTATTATATATGTCAGCTTGGGGTTGGTTGTGTAATCATAAAGAGGGAAAATGTGCTGACTTTTTGTGAGTGGTTATGCCCCAAAAAAGACATGCCAATGACATGAGGAAGATTGAGTCTCTAGAGATATAGGTGGCTTGTGAATAAAGTTTTTTAGAAGCAATGTTGTTCATAGATCTGTTGTTCTTCGTGTTGCACTCGAGCTCTCTGATCTAAGTTGCGAGCTGATGTTTTAACTGCTCATCCTGATGTTTATGCAATTTTGGTTCAATAAACTGCTCATCCTGATGTTTATGCAATTTTGGTTCAATAAACTGCTGCGAATTGATCTATTCGCGATTTGATCGATCTTGTGTTTTCTATTGTTTACTTCACAGTTCTATTGTTTTGCTCACAGTTCTAAGTTACTTACTAGAGATATAGGTTGCTTGTGAATAAAGTTTTTTAGAAGCAATGTTGTTCATAGATCTGTTGTTCTTCGTGTTGCACTCGAGCTCTCTGATCTAAGTTGCAAGCTGATGTTTTAACTGCTCATCCTGATGTTTATGCAATTTTGGTTCAATAAACTGCTCATCCTGATGTTTATGCAATTTTGGTTCAATAAACTGCTCATCCTGATGTTTATGCAATTTTGGTTCAATAAACTGCTCATCCTGATGTTTATGCAATTTTGGTTCAATAAACTGCTCATCCTTATGATTATGCAATTTTGGTTCAATTTTAAGTGTTATAAAGGACATTTCCCTTTCTTTCTTCTCCCTAGTGGTCATGGCTGCTTGGTCTACTGAAGATCTCCAAATATTCGAAGAGGAGATGGTTGAGAGGAGCCTCAACTATCAAGAAGAATTTATTGAAATCGCACTGTTGACCCGAAAAACAGTGCATGAGGTCAGACTACGTCTTGGGGCATCTCAGGATTTGCATGCCATAATGCAGCAAAAGGTGTGGAACTTGAAGTTGCAAATATTTTAATATTTGATTACGTTGCTTTCCTTTCCTTTTGATGGATGGATTAAGATGTTTTTTTTTCCAGAATGACGACAACTTGGACCCTGCTGGGAGGCTATATGTTGATTGGGTTCGATCCAGAAGATTAGCTAGGCGAATGGGAGCTGCTGTTCATCTAGTCGCAGCAGCTCTGGGTGGAACAGCTCCTCCTCCATCACCTCCTCAATCGTGTCAAGCAACCCAGTTCGTTGGCTTTTGCACTGTGGCAGGATTTGCCGTTATGGGTTGTATGGCTCTCTTGATATCCAAGAGGGATGGAGCTATCCACTATGAAATGCTGAGGAAGGAGCTTGAGGGTATCAAGATGTCAGAGGTTAGCATGGAGCCACCAGTGAACCCCAAGCAGGAGATCAATAAAGGCCTTGGCAAATTTATTAGTGATGGATTAAAATCCACACTCAATTATTTTGCACTGTTGGCCTTTGGTGCTTTGTTTGAGAAGCTAACCGGTAATCCTCCTCCAGGATTTCCAAAGTAAAGTAAAGTAAAGTAGCTGCTGGATTGCCCAAACTGTAATAGCTGCTGGATTTCCCAAACTGTAATAGTTGCTGGATTTTCCAAACTGTACAACTTGCATTTGCATTTGCATTTTACTTGCATTTGCGATTTTAAAGACGTAGGGAGTCTCATCTTCGCTTGGTATAGATGTAAAAACCCCAAAATGAGAGGAGAGATCCGATACTATGTAAGATTCCGAGAAACTCCGGTCGAGTCGTATGAAATCGAGAGTCGTGTCGGGTTTATTTTTTTTATTATTATAAGGTTGGGATCCACCCTTCTAACACAAAAGTTTAAGTCATTGTGTAGGAGCTTCTTCTCTCCTTATATTTTGGTTTGTTTATACCACCTACAATCAATGTGGGATGTTTTATATCCAATAGTATCAGAGGTGACAATGTCTTGATTACTTACAAGAGACCTATTTGTGCTCATAAGATACTCATTTTTCCACTTTTTTTTAGAATGAAGGAACATTCATTCTATATTAACCAAGTGATAATACAAAATACAATCAGGAACAAGTGGAAAAGAAATTGCATACAAAACAAAATCAGATAGACGAAAGGCGAATCAGGGCTTAGATGATGAGCTGCAACCAATGTTCTAAAAAGCTGCAACCAATGTTTGGCGAGTGAGTAGGGTAGGGTACTCAAGGGTCTAGGCGGGGTCTACACGGATTTTATGACAAGTCTTTTGTATAGGCAGGTCTTGGGGATTTTTTAGAACAGTTGTTGCAACAAGTAGAACCTAATTAAGAACCCTCTTTATTTATGAAACAAACGAGATGAGTGCTGTTAGTATAAACCATCAATTGATTCCTAAAGTTGATTAAACACATTGAAAATCAAAGTAGAAAACTTATCTCAAAAGCACAAATTGCTGTGGCGTGGTATATATCCGAACCCCCTACCTTAGAAGCAATTTCGCCCCGACCACGGTGCAAGTCGCCTTCTTGGCATCGCCGACCAAGGTTACACAACACCCTATAAAAGCGTGCACTCGTAGTCGAAGAGATGGAATCAACCAAGAACTCAGAACAATTTCACATGGAGGATAGGAGGAAGAAGGGAAAACCGTCTCTCTGCAAAAACCCTAAAAGGCCTACTTTAAGATTAGGAGAACGTGCGTTCATCCCCACTCTCCCACCAACCTCCTTAGTTGAGGAAAACCCTAAAAAACTAGTTAAAATTATTTTTCCCCTTTTCTTTTTAATATGGATAATATTGCGGAAATTAACGCCTCTTATAAAACCTTTATTTAAGCATTATTCCCAACAATCCCCCACAAATGCGAGGAAATAGGTTTTGTAAAATAACTTTGAAAACAACGTTTTGAGCTGGTTTTATGGAGAAGAGATACTTAAATGTTGGTGAACAAGTCTTGAACCAACACATAGTGAAGTTGAGTGCATCCCTTATCATAGAAGTGAACAAGTCTTGAACTACTAGACACGAGAGGTGATCTCAACAACACATACCTCAACCATGATCCTGGTGATTCCGCGATAAAATCCTCAAATATGTATGTGGTCATCTCATACCTTGGGTGCTGAAGAGTGCTCTAGAAAGACCACCCTAGTCTTCCATAGAAGGTGAACAACCCCTTCACACTCTCGTAGGTAGCTCCATCAAGTCTATCTCACATAGACCACCCTTACTAGGGCCATGAAACCATTAAGAGCCTTGCGCTCATCCTCTTCTATATTCGGTGAATCCATCAAGTCCTTCTCAATAGGACCACCCAACTCTGGGCTATGGACTCATTAAGAGTACATGACTCAACCTTTCTCAATACACCTGTCGTGGGAATGAGAAGTGGTGTATCTCTTCATATGGGTTTGAGTCTCATTCCCTTAGACAAATCCATGACTAGTCTCCTGTTCCGTCCTTTTGTCAACAAACCATCAAGTTCCTCTCAGACCTCACATTCTCCAAATAGACGACAGCATTTGCAATCAGCTATCTCATAGCTTCATTTCAAATATGCGTGTGTCTCTTCTTGCCATTCTATGTATTGCTACTAGCTACACAAATAGCAAATGTGAGTCATAATGTAGAGAATTAGATAGACCTTCATGCCCTCACAAAGGTAAGTAAGCCAGTAACATTCTCAACCACTCAATCTCTTATCCAGCTAAATCTAGAACTATGATCTCATATATATTTCATAGTCAATGTAGCAAACATATGACAATTTTGATGATTTTCACAATATAGCATCACCACATAATTTCAAAACAAAACCACTAGTGGAGCTATAAAATCATCATAATTAGAATGTTCGATCATACTGGCATAACGATAAAGTTATCAAACCTTCTCAACATTTCTCTACATAATGGAATGAAGCAATTTCATTTTTCTAGTTTCTTTAACACTTAGAAACACCTCAACTTCACCCATATCTTTCATTTCAAAGCGAGAGGAACCAAATTTTTAGTTTCATTTATCATATGCATGCTAGTGCCAAGTATCATCTCATATTCACATAAAGGCACATAACCAATTTAACACATCTTGGCATAAAACATGCATTACATACACAAAATGAAAACTTCAACACAGTCTGGTCACATTCTCATAAAATTTCAAATATGCTTTAATTTGTTAATTGATTCCTAAAGTTGATTAAACACATTGAAAATCAAAGTAAAAAACTCATCTCAAAAAGCACAAATTGCTGTGGCGTGGTATATATCCGAACCCACTGCCTTAGAAGCAATTTCGCCCCGACCACGGTGCAAGTCGGCTTCTTGGCATAGCCCCCCAAGGTTACACAACACCCTTCAAAAGCGTGCACTCGCAATCGAACAGATGGAATCAACCAGGAACTCAGAACAATTTCACATGGAGGAGAGGAGGAAGAAGGGAAACCCGTCTCTCAGCAAAAACCCTAAAAGGCCTACTTTAAGATGAGGAGAACGTGCGTTCATCCCCACTCTCCCACCAACCTCCTTAGTTAAGGAAAACTCTCAAAAACTAGTTAAAATTATTTTTCCCCTTTTCTTTTCAATATGGATAATATTGCGGAAAATAACGCCTCTTATAAAACCTTTATTTAAGCGTTATTCCCAACAAGTGCGAATTTCAGACCTATTCGACGCAGTAAAAATGTCACGGTGAAAAGCAAAGATGGCATAGTTTGGCAATACTTATATGATGCTAGTTTATCTCAACTACAAATAAACTTTGCGAATTGCACAAAAATCAGGAGGGCATCAAAGTTAAATATGAGATATGAGTTGTAGATTCATCTATATTGGATAAGATTCACAATACATCTAAGCTTAAAAGTATTCAACTACGACTAGTTCATTACCCGCACTGTGTGAGGTTTTTTAAATTAAATAAATTTGATAATAAAACCCATTTATTCAATTAATTAATTTCTTCCATACTTCTGATTTCTCAAATCTGAACGAATTTATACTTTATTACAGTAGTGTAAAACTAATTTTCTTTACTCTTTACTCGTATATATTAGTGGAAACAACATATGAAAAACTAATTTCTCAAATCTGAATGAATTTATACTTTATCGACAAATGAAACAACATATGAAAAGCTAGTCTATATTAGTGGAAACAACAAAATATCATACCTTTTAAACAATCAGCACATTATTTCAAAAAGCTTACCAAGAAAATCATAAACAAAGTCGTAAAATAAAGTTAGATAAAATTTTATTTTATAGTTTTATCTTATGCATATATATATATATATATATATATATATATATATATATATTGATTAAATAGAGTTAGATAATACAGTACCCGATCCAGATGTAGAGCGACTAAGTCGATCGAACTGGACTAATATAAAAAAAAGATAAAATTTTATCTTATACATATATTAATTATTTCAAAAATTTGTGATTGGTTCATACGACTACGGTTAAAGAGAAGCCGACATGTGTCTCAGACAACTTCTCCTTCAATATATATATATATAATAATAGATAATAGATGTAGCAACATAAGAATGTGGTACCTTGGAGTGTCTTTCACGTAACAAAGTACGAGGGTTCCTATATAACACTTAGAAATAGGAAAAATATGACACTAAACCAAACTTAATACATATAGATAGATAGTAATATTATAGTACTCCCTCCGTTCGGTAAAACATGTTATTTTAGGGTGTTATTAATTTTGTTCAAAAAAACTTGTCATTATAGGTATTTTGCACTTAACTTTACAAAAATGTCTTTGACATGATTGATGATTTGTTAGTTGTAGTTTTCGATCAAATAAAAAATGAGGGTAATAATTGAGGGTATATTAGTACATTTGTTAATTGTCTTAAAATTTGTAAAATAAGCTAAAATGACATGTTTTGTCAAAAGGAGTTTTTGCACGGTTTAACCTAGCTACTAGTACAGTGCCCGCGCCATTGCGCGATTTTTTTTTTAAATTATAATAATATGTAAAATCAATATTATAAAATTAAATAAAATTTTAATAAAAGTTAGTATAAGATTAAAAATATATAATTTGATTGATTGAAAAAAATATAATTAATGTGATGATAATATCTCATTAAAAATGGTTCTCATTTAAAGAAGTATATAAATATAGATATTTTAAAATTATCTTATTGGAAAGAAAAAAAATTACTATCATTGTAATATTATTTAAAAGATTTAACTAAAAATAATTTTATTAAAATCACATAAATGAAAGAGAAAATATATACGATGTGATATTATCATGCTTTTAATTTAATATAGTATATAAAGAACTACATACAGGTATATATTATATATTAATTCAATATTTTCAATTAAACCCATTGGTTAGAAAATATAGAATATATTAAGGGAAAATTATAATAATGTTATGATATCACCCATCAAAAATATTTTTCATTGAAATTATATATTAGCATTAATATTAATTCAAGATTTTGAATTGAACCACTAATTAGAAAATGGAGTATACAATGAATTGAAAAAATGACCAAAAATATCTTTACATAAGGAGACAACACATGACTGTAAAATTATGGGTTATATATAATTCAATTTGCATAGATGAATGAATCTTATTAATTCAAAAAGAAAAGAAAAAGGAAAGACGCAACTTATATTATTTTATTTAACACGTTAATTCTTATTTTATTTTCTTAAAAACTAATTAGATTAGAAGTTAGGTAAAGGAAGGTAATAAAAAAATCATGTATTTTAAAAAAAATGAGATGTTAAATGAAAACTTTAATCTACAATTATTAAACAAATATCTTACTTTGAATAATTTAATAAGATCTTTATATTATGATGGATATAACCATATTTTGAATATTTTTTATGTGTATATATAATAATAAATTTTAACGGGTAGATATATATGGATAGATAATAAAATATATAAAACAAATGGCAAGTAATTGATAGACTAATTGATTTACCTTAATTATATAGATTATTATGAAAATAGACTAACCTAAAATAGCTTGGCATAGAATGATGACACATGGCACATAGTTGCTTCTCATTTAATATATAACTAGTACAGTTCCCGCGCCATTGCGCGGTTTATTTTTAAAATCATAATAATATGAGAAATTAATATTGTAAAATTTTAATAAAGCTAGTGTAAAATTAAAAACGTATAGTTTTATTGGTTTAAAAAACTGCAATTAATGTAAACCATTTCGGGTTGGTTCAGCCGGAAAGGACCTGGAGGAAGTACCCAAAGGTCTTCGGTTCGAATCCCGCCCCGGGTGGCCACATGAGGGTTTACCTAGTTTTTAACTTCAGGGCCCATGGGATCAGTCGAATAAGAAGTGTGTATATATATAGATATTTTAAAATAATCTTATTAGAAAGAAAAAAATACTATCACTATAATATTATATAAAAGATTTAACTAAAGATAATTTTACGAAAATCTCTTAGATGAAAGAGAGAATTTATAAGATATGTTCTCGTGCTTTTAATTTAATATAGTATATAAAAAATTACATATATATAGGTATCGTTATTTATTAATTCAAACCCCTTGGTTAGAAAATATAAAATATATGTTAAATGAAAACTTTAAACTACAATCATTAAACCAAAATCATACTTTAGATAATTTAATAAGATCATTAAATTTTGATGTATATAAACCAAAATTTTGAATTTTGAATTTTTTTATGTGTATATAGATAAATTAATAAAATTTAATGAGTGTATATATATCCAATTATGGATAGATTGAGATATATGGTAAATAATAAATAGGTTAATTAATTTACCCTAGCTAATTAATTAGATTATTATAAAAATATACTTACCTAAAATAACTTGGCATAAAATGACGACACGTGGCGAAATTGCTTCTCATTTAATAATATATATAGATATATAGATATAGATGTATATATATTGGTTGAATGAAAGGACACCAAAGCCGTAGTAGCACAATTATATTAATCGGGATTTGATTTAAATGGTCCTCTCTGGGGCTATTCCAGGTTCAAACCCTGGCTACGGCATTTTTTTTTGGATTTTTTAAAAAACAAAAGCTAAAATAAGATGGCATCAAAATTAATTGAATTCTTCGTTTCATTAAATTCCCGGTTAAAAATATGTTACTTCAATTGAAAGGGAACAAAGCTATAAAGCCGGTTATCATCATCACGACAAATATAAGATCGAATTAGCTCGACTGATCTACAAAGCCGGTTGTTGTGAGACTATATACTACTATTGCTTTGGAAGTTTGGAGAATTCAAATTATCAAATATATACGAAGAGAGAGATTAATTCAGACAAGCAATGTCACTTCAATTAGGCAATTGCAGTTGCTATTTGAGTCTAATTAGTCAAGTGATGTTGGTTCATATTCAATTACTCTTAAGTTATCTCTTTGTTGTCGTCATACTTACTCTTACATAAATTATAAATTTAATTGCGATAATAGATAACAAAGCCGTAGTAGCGCAGTTTATAAGATGAATCTCTTTGTTTGGCAATACTTATATGATGCTAGTTTATCGATCTCAACTACAAATAGTCCATCAAATTAAGTTAAATATGAGCTCTAGATTCATCTGTATCGGATAAGATCCACAATACATCTAATCTCGATCTACAATTGGTCTTATAGTACAAGTATGCATAAACTCCTAGTATGTCCCTTTTTTTTAGGATGCAAAATATAATTAAGCTCTCCAATTCAAGGAGACTGTGTTCAGTAATTCAGGCTTGGGAGTTGGGCATCCAAGCTTTCCCTGCCTTTAAACATAAGAATACCAGACAAGGCGAGAACCGGAGCCACCTCATACGACTCGTTCGAACTCACTGGAACGGCACTTGAGAGTTGTGACACTGGCAGCAAACAGTTTGCCAGAAGGGCTTCCCCTGTGGCCTTAACCAAGCTTTCCCATATATATTCCGGAGGAGGGATTTCGTAGACCGCCTCCAGGTTGATCTCGAACAGCTCCTCTTCCTCCATCTCCATCTCCATCTCCATCTCTGTCAATCCAATCTCATACCCTCCACCTGAGATGTTCTCAGCCATGAATTTTCTGTGCATCTGAGCTGAGGGAATTTGTACGTGTTATATATATAGCTGAGCTGACAAATATATAGGAATGTTCAGGGGAAGTTGGAAGGGAGGGTGGTAATGGAGAACTGTCCACCAACAAATACACAACCATCAAAGACATTTTTGGATATTATTATATATGTCAGCTTGGGGTTGGTTGTGTAATCATAAAGAGGGAAAATGTGCTGACTTTTTGTGAGTGGTTATGCCCCCAAAAAAGACATGCCAATGACATGAGGAAGATTGAGTCCATCTGTAGATAATTTACTAATTAAACACTTAATTCAATATTATAATATCATATACTGCGCGCAGGTATTAATTAGGAACAAAGCTGATAAGCAAATGCACCTAAACCAAAAATTAGGAACAAAACTGATAAGCAAATGCACCTAAGCCATTAGCAAGCCAAAGTCATAGATAGATTACCTACCGGCCTCAATTAGAATTTAGAACAGAGAATCCCAAAACCAGTGGGAAAGTCAAATTGGATTAACATCTTGGGATGAACTCATTAAGATTATGATCTAATCCATGGTGGAAATCAGCCACTTTGTACATCTGAACCATAGAGTGTGCATATAAAGATCACCTTTGGTTTCCCCGGATTCAAGTTTATTGTGCAACTTAGTCAAGTTAAAAGTATCAAGATTGGAAAAGACAATTATGATGATATTCAATCTGCAAT
This sequence comes from Persicaria maculosa, assembly GCA_963922045.1. Lineage (NCBI taxonomy): Eukaryota > Viridiplantae > Streptophyta > Magnoliopsida > Caryophyllales > Polygonaceae > Persicaria > Persicaria maculosa. The sequence goes on along the minus strand of OY998254.1, from coordinate 4,994,663 downwards.
ACAAGAACCCTAGTGCTTGCTGTTTGGGCGATTGAGAAAGCCGACAGTGTTGAAGCTCGAAAGAATTGAGGCTGAGATATGTGGTTGAGAATGAAAAAGAGTTAGTCGATCCCTAAAACGGACTATGTAAGAGGAACACATGTCTTGGAATCGAAATCGAGAAACACGGACTCCATAGAAAGACTCGGTTAAGTAGGTAGTCGACCTCACGCCCGACCTCAAGCCACTGGCGGAGGTGAAAGTTGAGCTTGAAAACCAACACACGATGACAAAGAACACCAATCTCCAGCAGCGAAGCTTTGACAACCAAATACAAGTCTCCAGAATACACAAACAATCTCCTCCAGTGCCACATAAAAGGCTCAAAAGGCAAAGGACCCGCGGTGATTTCGGTCATCTTCAAGGAGTCAGAATCCATAAGATGAACTCGTCCACAAGCGGCGAGCGTGCACAGTTGGCCTTTGTAAGTAACAATGTCTTCAATATCGACGTCGTGGTCGCTGCAGAAGTCGGTATCCCAATTCCAATTCTTCGGGTGGTGTTGGGATCCCGCGAGCCTCAACAAAGCGAGCCTTAGCGATGAAGGAGAGCTGCGAGAGTTGGTGCTCTGGATCCGAAGATATTAATGTACGGGTGTTTGGGAAGTCGAACCCGCCTGGTCCCCCAGGAAAGATGGTGCATGGAGCCCAAGGAAGGAAGGGGCGCACTAGCAATTTGTTGGCTTAACTTGATCGAGCTCCTCGAACGCGACAACTACTACTTGATCAGCCGGGGTTATCTTTGATCCATCCATCGAGTAAATGTTGGTTTCGGTGATGAAGTAGGGCAAGCTGTCGTAAACCTTAAAGCGCGGATGGGCACCAGGTGGACGCGGGACCAACAACCACCTCCATTTCTTGCACACCGACCGGAAACGCGCGTGGTCAACCCGGCTCACCAGGCGTTTTCCGATTTCCCCACACAATTCCACCGGGAGTTCTGTCCAAACATTGGTTGACGTCGTAGTGGAGGATGGCCTTGGACTTGGACTGCCTTCCTCCACCAGATTCGGGATGGGAAGAGAGAGGCATAAGAGTTCTTCTGTTTTTGGCTCCAACTTAAACAAGTCGGGACTACCAAACGCCATCTTCGAGCATACAGTGTTGTCGATTAGTAAGAACTCAAATCGAACCTTATCACTCACGAGACTCCTTGTGTCGGTGAGTTCAATTTGGTCGTCTTTGACTTCAACGGCGGGAGGAGGAGAACTACCGATATGCCCTCCGACTCCAATGCGGCTCAACACCTAATTGTTTAATGTTTGGCCCTAGTGTGAAGGAGAAGTCGCTAGTATGAAAATGGGGAGAGCGATTTCGACCGTTCGATTTGTATGCTGATATCTCATTATCTATGTACATATATATTAGATGAAAGAAAGAACACCAAAGCCGTAGTAGCACAATGATAAATCCGAATTTGATTATAATGGTCCTCTTTGGGGCTATTCCAGGTTCAAACCCTGGCTACGGCATGGCATTTTTTTTTCAAAATTAGTCTATGATCAATTTGGTCGTCGATTTGATTTGAAGAAAATAAATGGTCAGGATTGTGCCACATATTGGGATGGATTCTTCAAAATTCGAGCTTAAATTGATATGAGCTGAGCTTTAAATCGAACATAAAGGTATAATTATACTCAATCCGTTTAGTAAATTGAACCAAACACGAACCGAATTCAAACTACTCGGCTCAAACAACCCTAACTAGTAACTTCCATTCAAAACAAAACACTACGATTGCACGTTAAATTACTTAAATATATAAGGCCAATTACCCAATGTTCAAGATGTGATCTTGATTTTGGTAAATAGAGAGCGGCTATATTTGGGAGTTGAGCCAAGAGCCTTTGGGTACTATACTGAGATCCTTTCCTGCTTCACCACTCCGACATCAATCTCTCCATTATATTGCACAAGACAGAACACTAGCTACGATGTAATACGATGGATGAATGGACGAGTTAAGTTCACCAAACATAAGTTATAAGTATGTGTATATATATACCCGCATTATATCGAGATCCAGGCCGAACTAGTTCCTTTGCTTTCTCCGCGTTCTGTTCTTCTTGAGTGAGGCAACAAGTTAAAAGATTACTAGATATTTTTCAAGGTCTTGATTATTCATGAAAGGTGATGTCTATATGTCCTAATATTTTGAATGGTAAGGTATAAAATGATAATTGAATTGTGATTTTATACTTATTTTTATTGACTTTATCCTTATATTTGATCTTTTAGTACTAAATAGTAATTATATTAGTAATTATATTAGTAAATTCGTAAAAGATCAGGTGTCAACTAGTTATGTATATATTAGATGAATGAATACACACCAAAGCCGTAGTAGCACAACTTATCAAGATCTGATGAAATTGGTCCTCCTTGGGGCTATCCCAGGTTCGAGCCCTGGCTACGGCATCTTTTTGGGAATATTTTTTTTCAATAAAGCTTCAAATTAGATATGATGCAGGAATTTTGTCATCGAAATTAATCAGAAATTGAAGTTAACTGTGATTTCCGATTTCCAATTTCAAAGAGAGGATTCCGAGTACATTAGAAAAATCAGAGATCGGGGCGGAGAAGCGCGCGGCGAGAGGAAGATAAGCGACCAAAGCGGCGGATTCAGTGAAAAGGCGCAGTCCACATAGACAAGGGAATTTGTGGATAATTGATCGAAGGCGATCGGGAGGAATTGCAGCGAGTTCTGAAGCTCGAGTAGACCGAATTTGGAAAGATTGGCGGTGGCGCTGGCGTGGTTGTGCTGGCGGCGGAGGAGGAGCCCAGCGGAGTTACCATCTTCCTTCAAGTTGTGGGAAAAAACTAAAACGGAGACGGAATAAGAAAACAAAACATGCTTTCACAAAACCAAACAACGGGGGAAACTGGAAAGTGTTCATTTTGATCATCTATGGGCTGACCCGAAATCATTAAAATAAAAGAGACTAGAAAATAGGAGACTGGTTGAATTAGCTAAAATTAGGGTTGGGCAGCCGGTCTGGACCGGATCGGAATTTGACTCGAATTAGTTGAGTAATGTTGGTTTATATTCAACTTGTTTATAAACAAGTCGATGATAAATTTAGATTTGAGGTTAAAAATATACTCATTATCGACTCGTCTAGGAAATAAACGAACTTCAATTGAACTTTTTTCAGCATTAATAGCTAGTTTGCTTGGTAACACATAGCGGATGAGATAACTAAAGTTGGTGGATTAAGTGTGTTATGCACTATGATAAATTAAAATGTTCATAAGTTATATATTAAGGTGTTTGGTAAACCATATGATAGAGTAACTAGTACAAACGAGCTGATGAGATAAGAGAATTGGTTTAAATATTTTGTTAAAAATATGTTTTATTGATAAGTCCTTAAATTTTTAGATTTTAAAACAATCTACAAACTACAAACTAGTGCAATTTTGCTTTGTTATGGGATTCACTGGGCTATTATTTTTGTCGTCATAATTACTCTGCATAAATGATTTAAGTCATTTAATTGGGATAATGGACAACAAAGCCGTAGTAGCACAGTTTATAAGATGAATCTCCTTAATTGGAAGCTATTCCAGGTTCGAATCCTGGCTACGGCAATCTACTTTTTTATTGCGTGGATGAAGAACCTCTTTACCACGTAACCTGCGAGTGGTTCAGTCTATAGTCTATACAAGCATCCCTAACAAGTGACAAGTAATGAACTCTGTAAGCGATAATTGGGGCAACTTTAAACAGTTGCTTTAAGAGCATCCGCATTCATGGGGTAAACCCACTCCCAATTTTTTTTCTCTCTCCTCGTAATATTTCGACACACTCATTTTTCAATACTTCTACCTCTTATTTTAAAATTTTCCCCACATCCATAAGTCTACCCTATTACCTATTTTTAAACTTTATTTATACCCACTATACATTTTTAACCAATCAAAACACAATTCATTTAATAAATACATATAAATTAATGATTAAAGTGTAAAAAAGAGAAAGGGGAAAGGGAAAGGGTTTACCTCTTCCCACCCAGGTTGCTCTTCTCTATTCCTCCTATCAGGTTAAGTCTACATCCATAAGAAGGCTAAAAGGTAAGTAAGGGGGAGAGGAAAACTGATGACTACGGATGCCCTAACTCTGTAAGCGATAATTGGGGCAACTTTAAACAGTTGCTTTATATATGAACAGGAGAGTCACAACTCATAAATACGAGAGTCGAATCGGGTACCTTCGAGTACTACCTGAGATCCTTTCCAATTAACTCGACCACCTCGAAATCAATCTCTCCGTTATATTGCACAAAACAGAACACTACAATGCAATACGATGGATGGATGGATGGACGAGTTAAGTTCACCAACCATAAGGTATAAGACTATAAGTACGTACGTATATACCTGCATTATATCGAGGTAGCTTGATCGAAGTCGACACACATTCAAAAACTCGAGATCCAGGCAGAACTAGTTCTTTTGCTTTCTCCGCGTTCTCTTCTTCTTGAGAGAGGCAACAAGTTGAAATTTGTACCTCTTAGAAGAGCAGCAGTTAAAGCTTACTAGATATTTTTCAAGGGCTTGATTATTCATGAAAGATGATGTCTATAATGTCCTATATTTTGAATGGTAAGGTATAAAATGATAATTTACTTGTGAATTTATACCTATTTTTATTGATTTTATCCTTATAATTGATCCTTAAATTCGTAAAGCACGGGTTTCAACTAGTTATGTAAAAAAAAAAATGAATAATAGATCACCGAGGTTCGAACCCTGGCTACGGCATATTTTTGGGATTTTTTTTTTAATAAAGCTTCAAATTAGATACATTGAATTCTGATTTCCGAGTTGAATCTTTTTTCATGAAATCAACGTCAACATCTGAGCTGGGATTGTGAATTCCACATGATGTGGTCAATCAAGTAGCTTAAAGATACAGGAGACATAAACCCTAAGGGGAAAAGCTCAGTGCTTTTTTCCAATTCCAAAGAGAGGATTCCGAGTACCTTAGAAGAATCAGATATCAGGGCGGAGGAGCACGCGGAGGGAGGAAGAGAGGTTATTAGTGTTTCTTCTCCCGTGGTGAATAATGTATCATATCATGTTGTCTCCTTCTGATGGTGCGTCGGTTCTTTAATTGACCAGTTATCAACCATATTGTTCCTTTTTTATTTTTATTTTGCTTTTCGTTTGATCTCTTGAGTTGTGAGTATGAATCTTTCAATTTCAAGTGTAGATGGTGTTTGACTTTTGCGGAATATGATTCGGTAGCCAACGCTTCTTTCTCTTCTCTATTTATTTTTTTCACCCGGATTGCTCATAATTATTTTAATATGTCTTGTTATATCTATAATTTGATCGATTTGTAAGCAAGATCCTTTTGTTATATCTAGAATTTCTTCGATTCGTAATCAAAATCAAAGGCTCAACAAGAATAAGAAAAAAGTTTTAGTGCAATTTGAAAATGAAAATGACAAAGAGTTTGTCGCCTCGGCTCAACTGTGTTTGTCGGTACACTTTATGTTATTTTATAAATATAAGTAGGAACTAACATATCGTAGAACACCTACAACGCTACAAGATTACATACCGCAAAATAAACATAAAAAAAATAAGTATAGATGTCCAGATATTGAAACCCACCGACTTTTAGATATAAACTTGTTACCTCGTCAATATTGCTACTAGTGCTCATTGTCAATTCGTCGGCAATGATGATCAATCACTTTTTCATTTTTTCCAATTTCTTGTGTTCCTAGGTTGAAAATTGGTTCATATAGTTCATGTTTGTAAAAAAATTCAAAATTTCCTCGTTAGGTAAACACCTGGGAAGTGACACGCTGCTCTTGTTGTACATAGAATGCGTACCTAATGGTTTACGTTAAAAAGGATATCTTCATCGTTGCAGTTGTCTTCTACATAACTAAGCTGAATTGAGGACACATTCTTGTTATTTGCAAGTAATCCTATATATTTGTGGATTTACGAGTGAGGCTTTAGAGACATAAACCATATTGCTATGCAATTCGGAAAATCCGGCTTCTGCAATGTAGGCTCCTGTTTCCCTTGTGAGATGACACCCATCAACCACTAGTTGTTGCAAGGGATTGAGGACATTCTGAACAAATCTAAGAAGTGTTCCATCTGCACTTATGAAGAGCGGATTATACACCTCTTATGACCCCAAGTCTTATACACCACTTAAGGCCCCGAGCCTTAGACAATATGTAACACATTATCCCACATCGAATATGATGTTCGGAGTGATTTATAAGTGATTCAAACCTTACTCATCCTGATCTAAGTTGCGTGCTCAACTGCTCACTGATCTAAGTTGCGCGTTCACTGATCTAAGTTGCTTACTGGAGATCAAGTTTGCTTGTGAATAAAGTTTTTAGCAGCAAGAGTTCTCTCTTGATACATAATATGTAAAAATAAAAATAGGTAAGCTTCTATTTGCAACTTTTGTTTGTCTATCGAACTCACTCTAATTCTCATGTTATTGAGACTCTTGATAACTTAACTTGAACATGTTGCATTTGAATTACTGAGTATTAGTAACTGCTCATCCTTTTTTTGTTTGGAAAATTTTAGTTTTGTTTTCTTTCTGTGAAAAATCTTATCAAGATTTCTTACTACAAAGGAGCCTAAAACCACTTGATAAGAATTTTAGTGTTGCTTGCTTGTATTATAGAAAGATCGTCCGCTTATAATCTATGCAAACAGAAGAAGTGGACAAGTCATTTGTTTGCTTATATGACAGAAGAATTTTAGTGTTAACTGCTCATCCTTCTAGTGTTGTTTAAGAATTTTAGTGTTGCTTGCTTGTATGATAGAAAGATCATTTACTTATAATCTATGTAGACATAAGAAGTGGACAAGCCATCTGTTTGCTTGTATGACAGAAGAATTTTAGTGTTAACTGCTCATCCTTCAAGTGTTGTTTAAGAATTTTAGTGTTGCTTGCTTGTATGGTAGAAAGATCATCTACTTATAATCTATGCAGACATAAGAAGTGGGCAAGCCATCTGTTTGCTTATATGACAGAAGGGGAAGAGGAGATGGTTGAGAGAAATCTCAACTATCAAGAAAACTTTATCGAGATCGCAATGCTGACCCGAAAAACAGTCCATGAGGTCAGACTACGTCTTGGGGCATCTACTGATTTGTAAGCCATAATTCTGCAAAAGGTGTGGAACTTTGGAAGTTGCAAATATTGAAGTTGTGTTGATTACGTTGCTTTCCTTTTGATTGATTAAGATGCTGTTTTTTTCAGAATAGTGACTCCTTGAACCAGGTTGGGAAGCAATACGTTGATTATGTCGAGTAAGAAGATTTGCTAGGCGTATGGGAGCCGTTGTTCATCTAGTCGCAGCAGCTCAGGGGGAACACCTTCTGCAGAAACACCTCCTCAATTGGAGAATGTACTTCAAGCAACTCAATTTGTTGGTTTTTGCACTGTGGCGGGAATTGCTATTATTGGTTATATTGCTCTGTTGATATCCAAGAGGGAACGGGCTATCCAAAATGAACTGCTGAGGAAGGAGGTACAAACATTGTTACATTCCTTGAGGGTATTAGGAAGTCAAATTAAGGTTGCTTAAATTAGTCTAGAGTCACCACTCAACGCCAAGCAGATCAATAAAGGCCTTGGCGGATTCATTAGTGATGGATTAAAATCCACTCTCAACTATTTTGTACTGTTGGGCCTAAGTGATTTGTTTAAGAAACTAACCGGCAATCCTCCTCCGGGATTTCCTAAAATCTAAATGAGTTGCCAAAGTAAAGTTGTATAGCTCTGAATTTTCCAAACTGTACATGAGTTGCCACACCAAAATTATACACTAGTCACCAATTTACTTATAATTCTTATACACCACTTAAGGCCACGAGCCTTAGACAATATGTAACACATTATCCCACATCGAATATAATAAGGATGTTCAGAGTGATTTATAAGTGATTCAAACCCTACTAATGTCACAATAGCTCTTTATTTTCAGGCTCCAAGTGGAGGATAACGGGTCTTAAAACGATTAGGTGACATGGGATGGCATCTCTTAATACCCCGAGTCTTATAGATGGTATTAGAGTCAACTCTAGGGTTGGAGGTGCTTATACAATGTTGGAAAGCGATTTGTTAGGACACAATATTAATGTTGGAAAGCGATTTGGGAGCAGCTCTTCATCTAGTCACAACAACTCAGGGAGAAACCTCCTTGTTATATTTTGTATTATTGGCCTTGAGTGCTTTGTCTATGAAACTTGCCGGCAATACTTTTCCTGGATTTCCTAAACTCTAAATGAGTTGCCACATAGTCACCTTACTTGTCATTTACTTGTAGTTCTTGCCACTAAAAACGTATATAGTAGTCACCTTACTTGTAATTTACTTGTAATTCACAATAATTCACTCTCTATACGAGCATTACCTTACTTTGCCACTTGCTATTTCTATCACTGTAATATGTCACTGGGTAATATGGCACTTCGCAATTTACTTGCTCTTATTGTTACACCTTACTTTCAATTTACTTGTTGTGGGCTAAAAAGTTAGCTTTAAGTTTTTTGGCACCAATATCATACTTGTTGAAGATGTTTATGGCAAAAAGAGACTCAATAACTTGTACTCTAACTCAAAATGTTTATGGCATAACGTTGGGTGTTTTTGAAGTACATACATGAACCTAAATACATAATCCAACTCAACTAGGAAACTTTGTAAAAAAATCAATGTTTGTCGTTAAAGAGTTGGTCCAGCTCTTCCTGGTTGGATAGAAAGTTCGTCCTGAATGGAAAGAGCAAACCACCTATCCATAGGAAGTTGCCGAGTAACTTGATCACATCCCTTTTTCGTGTCCATGAATATCAGGATCCGGCTCCCATCCATGATGCCTTCTAACAAAGTGACTTAAAATAAGAGCTTGTAAGAGATATATATTGTTACATGTTCACGCTAAATGAGCAAGAGAAAATAAAAGCAATCTAATCTACTAAATTGTTACTTGTTATATTTATTGCTCTCATGAAAAAATTTCCACAATTTGAAGAATCGCAGGATTACCTTTCAAGTATGAAGAGCATATAGTTACCTGTTTAAAATTTAAAAAAGAAAAAAGTTAGATGAGAGCTGTACTATATAAATAATATACACTTAGCCGAAAACAGAAAAGTAAAACTCAATCAACTTCAATTTTATTCAATCTAGACAATCTGGAAGGGTATATAATGACTTCATTGGTAATACAAGGCCCATTCCCTCTTTGTAAATTGAGGATAAGTAGAGCATGAATAAATTTCTCATGACGCCTCTCTAGTCAAGCCGACATCGGCTTGATCATCACTTGGACCCGGGGTCTTAATAGTTGTATAAGACCCTTAATAGGTGTATAAGACCTGGGGTCTTAAGAGGTGTATAAGATCCGAGGTCTTAAGAGGTGCTCAAATTCCTCGAGCTAGAATTTAAGCATTACGTGCGACAATTATGGTGTTGTTATTGTCTATGATCTTGAATGATCGAACGAGACTTGTATGCTCATCAAAATACCCATCCTAGTGCAAGCCGAGGCCGGTTACAGTAACTATATAATCTATACCAAAGCCAAACAGATAAGAGAGATGATCTAGCTCCTTGTTTGAAGGAGAAAATTGTCACATGGCATATGCTTGGCACGACGTCACGTGCTTGACTAGAGAGGCGTACAGATATTGAAACCCGAGGATTGGAACAACCCATATTTCAAAAGAACGTACTCCTTGTTAGCCTTCATCTAAATGTCTTATGAGTTGAGAGTTTTAGTGCAATTTGAAAATGAAAATGACAAAGGGTTTGGTTGGATCGGCTCAATTGTGTTAACTTGGAAGTTACACTTTAATGAGATTTTATAAAATAAGTAGGAACTAACATATTGTAGAACACCTAAAAGATTACATACCGCAAAATAAACATACAAAAAGTTAAGTATAGATGTACAGATATTGAAACCCGACGACTCTTAGATATAAACTTGTTACCTTGTCAACATTGCTACTGGTGCTCATTGTCAATTTGTCGGCAATAATGATAAAACACTTTTTTTTCCTTTCCAATTTCATGTGTTCCCAGGTTGAAAACTGGTTCATACCGTTCATGTCTCTCAAAAAATTCAAAAGTTTCTCGTTAGGTAAACACCACGCAAGTGCCCCATTGCTCCTGCTATACATAGACCCGATGGTTCTTTCTATATAACTAAGCTGAATTGAGGATCCATTCTTGTTATTTGCGAGCAATCCCATATATTTGTGGATTTATGAGTGAGGCTTCAGAGACATAAATCATATGGCTATGCAATTCGGAAAACCCGGCTTCTGCAATGTAGTTTCCTGTTTCCCTTGTGAGATGACACCCATCAGCCACTAGCTCTTGCAAAGGATTGAGGACATTCTGAACAAATCTGAGAAGCGTTCCATCTGCACTTATGAAGAGCGAATTAGTATATCATAAGGAAAACTTGAGCACCAAACCCTAGGTTTCAAATTCCATTCAAAAGATTCCCCCAACAGTTTCAGAGTACCTTTTGCAGCCACATGTTCAAGATACAAGTAGAACCCACCGGGTCTAAGAACTCTTTTTACTTCTGAAACAAAAAACATAAGTACACCATTTCAGACTTCAGTGTTTTGCCAAAATCAACGGGTTACTGGATCTGGACGGGAGCTTAGAGATCCAATTTACTTAACGATCCAAACCAATAATCTTGTTCACAAAAGATATAAGCATGTTTGGAGAGTGATCTAGAAATGGAAGCGGAAGTGTTCCTATTTGACGCGCTAAAACGTCACGGTGAAAAGAAAAGATGGCATAGTTTGGCAAATACTTGTATAATGCTATTTTGTGCCTAAGCCAACGTTTTTATTATTAGGCGAGAAATCATCCGTCCAATGTCCAATTGTGCACCGTGTCAAACCGGAGACAATGTTGAACAATTAAATACTAGTAGGCTAACACCTATGATTTATAGATACACTTCGTGAATGCCACAATTTCCACATTCAGGAGCAATTGACATCCTGTGCAATTGTAATCCATCAAAGTAATACATGAGCTCTAGATTCAGGGCAAGGCAGGGCAGGTTGTATTGGATAAGATTCAATTATTATCTCAGTTGACGAATTCAACTACAAAATATAAATATAAGAATGGGTACCTTCGAGTGCCACATTGACATCTTTCACAGAACAAAGCACAAGGGTTCCTATAACGGCATCAACAGAAGCATCTGCCAAAGGCAAAGCCTCACCGACCTGTAAATTACCAAAACAAAAAATGTAGCAAAATTAGACAACTGAGACAATGGACCATGACTATATTTAGGACTTAGGAACTACCCTCAATTGTTCATTTATTCGGATTTCTGGACAATGACTACAATATTTGCCCACAGTATTGTTAATGCAACTTCTGTCAATGAGTATAACACCAAAGGAATGCTAAAAAGTTGTCAGTAAGCTTAAAAAGAGAGGAACCGACTACCGACAGCTTGCACAAACTGGAAATTTCCGGAAGGCAGGCCAGCGGCCTCAGCTGCTGCCTTTGCATACTTCTCCATCTTCCTATTCGGATCAGCTCCGATCACGTTGACCCCAGCATCACCAGCATAAAACTTGAGGTTAGGACCTGTTCCTATCCCAATCTCCAAGATATCCTTTGCGTTCCCCCTCAATTGATCGAACAGCTGCAACTTGTAGCCTGCAACCTTACATGAAAACAAGAAATCAGAAGCAATAAGCAAAGATGATTACAAGCCACTTACTGCAGCCCTACCTCATCCTCATATGACTTCATGAACTTGTTCATGACTGATGCATACATCTCCTCATACCAATCCGGTTTCGGCGGATGGAATTTGTTCAACACATCCTACCATAAGAAGATTCCAATGAGTGATGAAACAAAAGTAGTCCATTTTTAAATTGTGATTCGATAATCACAAATTTTACCAAAAACCCTCCCTTGCTCATTTTCCATACTAAATTTGGTATAGTACTATCTCAATTGGTTTCTCCTTTCCTTAACCTGGTCGTCTACCAAACAGTCCCTTTGCTTCCATACAGCTCGAACATCTCTCTATACTAAACCCTAAATTGAAAGGGGGAAATTGGGAAAAGCTCAGTGCTTTTGCAATTCCAAAGAGAGAAATCCGAGTACCGTACCTTGGAAGAATCAGGGATGGGGGCGGAGGAGCACGCGAGGGGAGAAAGAGCAGGGATCAAAGCGGCGGTCCCGACGGCTTCCATGAAAAGTCGACGTCCACAGAGACAGGGGATTCTATGGATAATTGATGGCGATGAGCCAATCAGGCGAGGAAGGCGGTGGTTATGGATTAGCTCCGCTCTGGACGAATTGCGCCGAATTCTGAAGCTCCGGTAAGCTGAATCCAGAAGATATGGCGGCGCGGTGGTTGCGATGGAAGCGGTGGAGGAGGAGAAAGGCGCCCCGATCAAATTTGGCATCTTCCTTGAATTGTGATTTGGTGGCAAAACCAACTGTCACACACTGAATCAGAAGGCAAACCGTGATTGAATCTCCCGGGTAAATTATATAAAACCACCCTTAAATATGCGATTTTTCATTAAAAAAAAGTTAAAAAAAAACACCAGTAATAAATTACAAAAAACCACCCATAAATTTGTTTTATTTAAAACAATCACCAGGAACTTTTTTTTTCTTTTGTTTGTGTAAATAGAAGGGTCACTTTGTTTTTATATGTGATGTTAGAAATTTTTCAGTTAAAAATGCACACATGACATAAGAAAAAAAAAATCAGTTTGGATCCCCTATCTTTATGTATTACATCCGGTGTAACAACTTAATTATTTTGGGTATAAAATCACATCAAAAAAAATTAAAAATTTATATTTATAAACTATACACTTATATATTAACATGTTTATAAACTTTTATTATGAAAATATATGATTTAGAAAAATAAAAATAAAAATATTTTCTAAAATAATCAATCTTTGAATTATCCATAATTTTTAATATTTTTTGGTAATAAAATTTTTATAAACTTGTTAACAAAGTGTATAGAATATAAATATAATAATTTTTTAATGTGAATTTATACCCGAAATAATTAAGTGTAACATCGAGTGTAAGACTCAGTATTACCGGAGTTCCAACCTCAAAACTTTTTATTCTCTGACTCAAATTGAGCGGGTTTATTCACTATGTATCTTTATACTCCTTGAATTTAGTAAATAAAGAGGGGTCATCCGGGTTCAAACCGGGAACCTACCCACAAGTCTTTTTCGGTTAAGCCATTTGCAAATGGGTTCCATATCTTTATACTCCGTATAAGATTTAACTACACAATCATTAGACCAACTTGTAAATATTCACGTTCACTCAAAGTTTTTCCCTCTTGATAACGGAGAGTTCTCCCCGTTAAACTATATGTTGAATCTATTCTTCATTATTTGGTAGATATACAAGGGTATGTTGAATCTATGGTTCCTTATTTGATAGATTCACATTTTGATTGGTTAAATGAATGTATTATATATGGGTTGACATACATTATTGTTGGTTATTGTCACAAGTCGTTTTTACATAAGATGCAATATCGAAGAGAATTTCTTAATGGTGTGGTAATCAAAGTACAAATTATACAAATTGCAACCCAATATAAATCACATTTGATCAATGCAGGTCGGACACAATTGAAGTTGCATATATAAGACAATCGATCGGCTCGATCTCATCATCAATCTAGGAGCAAGACCGCTACAAGGCGGAATCGCGACCACAATATTCGATCAATGTACTAAGAAAATCGATCAGCTCCGGCTTTGATTCTATGCGAGCATCGTCACAAGACTGTCGATCGATTTCAATGTCTTCTGATAGAACACATACGATTCGAATACTTTTGGAGTACGCACATAGTAATCAAACTGCAAAACCCCATAGACAAAAACAAAAACAAAGAACAATTATAATGTAATAAAGTAAAGCAAACACAAGAAAAGTAAAACAAAACAATTTTCAAGATTGAAGGAACATTTTTAAGAGAATTCGAATTTTAAAAAAGGGGTGGAAGTGTTAAGACATTGAATTATACTCATTTGATTTCAAGCATTCAAAACCTATGTTCCTAGAAAATGGAATCAAATATGGAAAATGTCAATTTACTTGGATTCCATAGGTTCACACTTCACATAAGAGTTGTTGTAAAAGAAAAAATTTAGAGAAATTTGTGATTTTTTAATCCCAACAGCTCCGGTAAAAGAGAAATAAATGGCGAGAAAAAAATCTCTAAATTTTGAGGAAGAGTTTTCCTCCGTAAAATTAAATGTTCTCACTCCTATCTATTAAAATTCAACTTCAACCTTACATATGTGAAATTAAATGATTTCACTCCTATATATATGTGAAATTAAATGCTTTCACTCCTATCTATTGATATTTTTAATATTTACTTTACTTTCAATAGGTATAAATTTATTTTTAATATTTACTTTTTACTTTTAATAATTATGATTTTGTTTTAAATATTTTATACCCTTCAACGTATGATTTTTTAGTATTAAAAATTATATAAAATATAAACTTTTTAAATAATTTTCTATATAATTTTATATTAAAATAATGTAAATAAATAGTATATGACATTTTTTTTATTAAGAAGTATAATTTTTATTATTGTTAATTATAACTAAAACATAATTGGAAGAAGTTACCTCGGCCATGTTATCAATGAGCTCATTAGCAGTATCGATGTAGTCTTTCCGGCGACCTTGGGGCACCGTCGGGAGGGCGGCCTTCATGTCCTGCTTGAGATACGCCGCCTTCAACCGAATGTAGAAGATGAGGTACCGCCAAGACATGGTCTCCACCATGTGCTTCAGGCCGCGGAGCCCCTCGGCGGTGTTCCGTATCCTCTCCGCCGCGTCCTCCGGCGACAGCCCCGGCTCGAAGAAGTGCTCCCACAGGAACGACCGCGTCCCCCACCGCTGCTCCTCGGCCGCAAGCGCGGACGAGGCGCCTCCCACCAGCGCCGCCAGCGACGTGCCGATGAGTAGGGCGGAGAGGGCTTTCCTCCTGGTGGTGGCGGCGGAGGGGGTGCGGGAGTGGGAACCGGAGGGGGTTTGGTCGCCGGAGAGGGGGGCGCGGGGTTGCTTGTAGAGGGCGGTGGTGAGGTTGGAGTGGAAGATGGTTGTGGGGTTGATGAAGGTGCTCATGGCGGCGATTGGGTGGCGGAGGCGGTGGGAGTGGTGGTTGGGTGGGAGGATTCAGTTTTCGACTCCCAACGGTTGGTTTTGGATAAACCGGTCATGTGAAGATAAGGTCGTGTTTTTTTGGAATATAACATTTTATTTTATTTTATAAAGATTAAAGAAGCTGAAAATCAGAGTATTTCTTCCTCACAAAATTCTCCGAATTTTTTTTCGAAATATTCAAGAAAAAATAAATATTTACAGATGAATTCACGAAATCAAAGTATTTACACAAATATTCAAAAGTTGCAGGGTGTTCAGAGACACGCGGTCTCAGCCCGCGTTTTACTCGTAAATAATAACTCTCCCAGAAAAATTTTAGGCAAATTTGAAATTGTTATAGAAACGCGGTCTCAGACCGCGTTTTATAAGGTTTTATAATTTTGTATGTTTAAATTGAAAAAAAAAAAGAAATCAATTAGTAAAACGCGGTACCAAGCCGCGTTTTACGTTATTAAACAAAAAAAAATGGAAGAAGAAGAAGGGCAAACTACAGGAGAAGCCGGGAAGGGGAGGCGGAGCCTGGAGCCTGGAGCCCTCCTGTCGGGAATCTGCGCTTCGCCCGGGAGCCAGGTGACAGAGCCGTTGCTCTCGCCGGAGGAATCGGAGTCGGGAGTGGGAGGCGTCGCTCTTGCCGGAGGAATTGGAGTCGGGATTCGCTCGAATCGAAGTCGAGGGTTGCTGAATCGAAGTCGGATCCGACACAGATTCAGACAATTGGAGGAGGAGGAAGGAGGAGAGATGTGTGGGTTCGGATTCCGGCCGGCCAGACCCTGTCAGAAAGACGAGGAGACGGTTGCGCCGCCGCCGCCGCCCTCCTGCTGCTTCGTGGTCTGCATCACCGCTCTTGTCTCCGACGTCGGCTCCGTTTGCCTGCAACGGGCTCAGCGCTCGACCTTGCTCCAAAGCTGCCGCTGTCCTCCTCTCGTACGTCATCTCCGGCGTGGCGGCTTCAGCGTCCGGCGTGGTGGCTTCAGCGTCCGGCGTGCTGGCTCCTGGCTCCCGGGAAGAGGCGCTGACTCCCGGCGGGAAATTGATGGCGAGGGGGGAGTCGACGGGAAGAGGCTCCTGGCACCGGTCTCTCGGCGGTGGACAAGACTCCGGCTCCGGGCTCCGCCTCCCCGCCTCCCCTTCCCGGCTTCTCCTGCAGTTTGCCTTCTTCTTCTTCCTTTTTTTTTTGTTTAATAACGTAAAACGCGGTACCATACCGCGTTTTACTGATTGATTTCTTTTTTTTTCAATTTAAACATACAAAATTATAAAACCGTATAAAACGCGGTCTGAGACCGCGTTTCTATAACAATTTCAAATTTAACTAAAATTTTTCTGGGGGAGTTATTATTTACGAGTAAAACGCGGGCTGAGACCGCGTGTCTCTGAACACCCTGCAACTTTTGAATATTTGTGTAAATACTTTGATTTCGTGAATTTATCCGTAAATATTTATTTTTTCTTGAATATTTCGAAAAAAAAATCAAATTCTCCAGCCAAAGTTTTTGTTATAAGGCTTGTTTGGTTGGAAATTAAAAACTATAGAATATTTCATTTACTATTTATATATATTTTAAAAAATATATAAAAACTATATAAAATATCTTTTTTTATATATAAAATAGTTTCGTACTTATTAGTAATATCTACAAAATTATTAAAAAATAAATCATTTTTATAATTTTTTATCATTCTATAAAAACATGTGTGAATGTTTCGTACTTATTAGTAATATCTACAAAATTATTAAAAAATAAATAATTTTTATAATTTTTTATCATTCTATAAAAACATGCGTGAATAGGAAATAACATGTTTTACCGAGTTGAGAGAGTATAAAAATGGAAGAAGACAAGAAGTAGATAGAATATATGTCCTACCAAAAAAAATAGAATATATGTATTTGATTGAATTTATTTTTATCACAGAAAAATTTAAGAAGTTAAATTGTGATAGTTTAACTTTTCATATATAAGTTCTCCTAAATATGTTCCAAACTCTTTATAATTAAATTTTCCAATTCCTTTTTTTATTTCCTACAATATAAACTTCAACCAAATTTTTTTTAAATTTTTTAAAAGTGCAATTTATAAGAATTCAATTTCTGAAATGGTATGGAAAGCAACTTCTCATAAATTATACTTCTCATGTTAAAACCAAACAAGCCCTAACATATTTGTAGTCTACTCTAATTAGTTTTTCATTTAAAACAATTGAAATAATTCTAATGCAGTAATGCTCTCTAAACAATTTTGAAATTTGTGAAAACCTTTGTATTCCCCCTTAATTAAAATTGTGGAGCTTAGAAGAGAAAACAATTAGACCATTCCAATAGCCTCTCAGCTTTGGAGATTTTGGACTTCAGATTATTTCAAGTTTTTATTTGTCTAATAAAAGGTCTTTTTAAAAATCTTCTAAATTGATAAATAGTTGGAGTAGAAGGGAAATTTTTTCAAAATTATCGACAAGAATAGGCCAATACCCATAAAATGAGAAGCATTTCTGGACTTACGGTCGAAGATGTTCTTATATAAGGATGTTATATGAGCTGAGTAGTAGTTCCAACTCGACTTGATAAAAGTTAGGTTCGAGGTCCTTCATTTTTTAAACAAGCCAAGTATAAACACATTTTTAGCTCAGTTCGTTCGATTTAAAGGTTGAATTGCTCAAATTTTGTGAAATTTCTAAAAGTTCCTTTTAGGTTACTATGTTATGAATAAATAGGGTTATTTAATACTCGAAAAAAAAGCTCGGTTGGAACTCCTTAACAGCAACCCGAGTAACACGTACTGCAGAGCACATTTGGTACCTTGCCACAGGGAACACACCTAAACAATGGTGTTTTGTTTGGTGCAAAGTAACTCTAAGTCGGACATTCTTACAACTGAAGGCCCCAGAACCATGTAGAAGGCGTCATATCGATAACCGAATCAGACGCCTGAGATTGAGGTTGAAGGAGACATTCGAGTTCATCACTAACACTACGCAAGCAACAAATCAGCACTCCCTCGACATTAACAGCAATAAATTAAGTTAATTAACTAATTAGATATTATAGAGGGTTAGGATTTGGAATTGCCGGAATATACATATAACTATCCTTGCAAGTTCCGGAGATGTAGAAACTAGAAAGAGCGTTAACAGTCGAGTTAACTATCAGAATCAAATGTGTTGTCATCTCTTCTTGATTCTTTTTCCTTTGATTCACTTGCCTCTCCGGGTTTCTGAGTCATTGGCTGCGCGTGGCGCTGCTAGTCTCTCTGGGATGCCCAAAGCCTTCAGAATTCTGGGATCTCTGAGGGCTGAAAAAATCAAATAGAGTGAGCACAAGAAATGATTCGGTTTCAGGTTGATTCGGGTAAGCAAGTATCACTACAAACTGAAATTTTGGAGGTTCCAAGAATCAAGATGATCAAGTCCAGCCACTTACCAGCTCCAAAACACAAGGTGAACGCGTTTGAAGTGATCCAGTAGCAAAATACAGCCTGCATATGAAGTTTTATTTTGCAAGCCAAGGTTGAAAAATTTAGGTCGAACAGATCACGAGAGAAAATTAATATCAGGGAATTGTTATCTTTGTGAAATGCAAGGGGGGCTCAAACTTATCATGTGATATCTCAGATAATTTAGAACATGAACTGAATAAAATACCTTGGGCAAACTCATGGTAAGAGGTACCAAGAGAACAGCGAAAATCCTTGCAGAGTTAATTGTCTTAGTATCCCCTTTGAGACCCGCTCGCATATTGAGCTGCATACCATAACAATGATTTAACGCAGGCAGGAGGGGAAGGACGTCAAGGAAGACAACAGAAGGTCAACAAAATGCTATATGTAAGGATCATATTCAGATTAGAATGGGCAAACATCCTCCTCAACTTTTTCCGTGTAGAATTGTTATCCAGAGTAGTTCAAAAAAGACAAGGGCAAGCTCAGTCAACAATGCCAAGCTACGCTGAACTAATTTTACGAAAATAATTACCTCCACTCGTAACAAAGCTGTCAGTCCCATCAAAATAGGTAACATATACATAGGATCTGGAGTGGTAAGATCTGTAAACCACAATGCTCCCCCGGTTTTGAACGATGGAACTTTTTCAGCCATGTTCCAGGTCTACAAGTACAAGATAATCATTATATTTAAAACAAAAAGAGTATCCAAACACGAAAGTACCAAAAATCTACCCATGAGAAAATTGATGAAAGAGTTATCTGCAGCTTACAGCAAGGATAAAACTGATGAAGATAGGGAGGTTGACACATAGCACTTTATATGGAGTAAATAGAGTGACACCATTTCTGCAGCATCATACAATATATCAATAGACTCGTTGATGAAAAAAGATGAGTAGATCAAGCTGAAAAGTGGAGAAAAGAAACCAACATGATGTAGCATCGTCGCCAACTAAACGGTAGCCTATTAGCCAATGTTTAATCAAGATTAAAGACAACACCTAGTCTTTATTCAGCACATGTTATAAGCCAAGATGTATGTGAAGAAAAGAACCTAAAATGAGCGTCCACTACAAAGTGGATAGTTTTTACCGAGTTCTATCACTTCTATAGCAATTCAATGACTGAATAAAATGAATCAGCAAAATGCATTAACTCACTACACCATACAGCAAGGGATGTATATATGGACAACAACATAATAAATTGAACTTTCAGATTATTTTCAAAAATTAACTTCACCTCCCAAGAAGCTTAAGATTTCTTGGTCTCAAATATTTGCTTTTTTGATACAAAGATCAAATCATAATCATCTTTTGCAAACGTGTGACCTCAGGTTACATTCATCTTATGAATGCATTTGTTTTGCAAGAATGCTATTTATAACAATCACAATCAGAGAAAACAAACAGTGTACTTGCCTGAAGGAATTCCTAGAATGTGCTACTGAAATTAAATACACCAAAAGAAATAAAGATGCATCAATTGAAAGACATTTCCCATAATTTAAAGCAGTTTACTCTTTCAAAAGCTGTCTTATCTTCTTGTTCCCTTCAGCAATAGCACGGGGGTCCTTGTGCATACCCTGTAAAAGTGTAAAGTGTGGACTAATAAGCATGTTTATCATATTCATCAAGACACTTGACAACATATGTTATACATCAACTGAAAGGCCTGCTCATAAGCTCATAGTTGGGCTGTAATTTTCAAAAGAAGAAACGATAACTCGTGTCAACAATGATATGATTGAAGAGATTTAACAGAACAGATATATTACAGTTGCTCGCAGTTGCTTCTTGATCTCCCTAATGCGCGGCCTTATCAACTGCAAAACAATTTTCAATTCTGTAATATTTGAGCTTAACTTCAATATCATTCAGAATTTCTTTGGCAATAAACTTAAGCATGATTTTCAACAGGTTTCAACTTGTAGCAGTCACCAGTCTGAGCTCCAAATTCATAAGGAAAAAGCATGAAAAAACTCAGATTGACAGATAAAAGCAAGGTTGAGATGATCACACAAGAAACAAGCACAGTAGAATACCGAGAGCTTTCTATTCTCCTTGAACACATTTATGAACCACGGAAGTGTAGCTCCATAGACCAACCAAGTGGAAAGGGCAATGGAAGCCCACCTATCACAGACAACAAGGAAAAAGTACATCAAACTATTAATCCTTTACAAAATTCGCCCACAAGCACAACAATGCAGGAAGCAATGCATGAACAGAAAACAACCTACCAATTGAACCCAGTAAATGAATGAACGCCATCAATCAAGTACTGCAAGGCAGCAACAGGGAACGCAGAATCAGAAGCTGCAACTGCGACCTCGCTCACAGCCTCAATGGGAGCATCAGAGACTACAGCGGCAACATCATCGGTAATCACATTGGAAATTTCATTGGGAAAACTAGTCGTGTCCGTCTCCCCAAACGAGGTAGACATGTACCTATTCAAAATCAGTCCATTCCCGACCCGCCCATAACCTGTTCGACAAAATGCCCCACTGAACTGCCATGAAGAACTTCCAAAAGGCCTCCTTGGGGTTAAAGAACTCTTGATCATCGACCCAGGCGAGCGTATGTCTTCATGATCAGTGTGATCGCTATCATGGTGATGAGATATGTAGCTGAACGAGGGGCTGAATCTACGAGCGAGAAGCGTATCTCGGATCGAGAGGGCACGCCTGTAAGCCATCGTCGTCGCCTCCGAGAAACCAATACGAGCGGGCGAGGACGACGAAGGACCCCAAAATCAAGAGCAATAAGCCAGTAAGGGACGGTAATCACCGAGACATTGAATCTCCCGAAGACACGAAAATTGGAGAATGGAACAAAGAAGCCAAAGTCGGAAACAGAAAGCGAGAGGTAAAACAGAATTTAGGGTTTATAGACAAAATCCTCCCAAATTTCCGTAGAGAGAGATTTGGGGGCAGTTAGGAATTTGGTACTGTATTAGATGAGATGACTGTCAAAATGTCATCTTTTTGAGGATTTGGTATTTGTACCTCTGAGTTTGAGGTTTCTTTCGATTACTGTAAGAGTGAGGCTAGAGGCAAGATGTCGAAATGGCTATTGACAAGATAATTTCACCTAAATTACCCCAAGTCCTTTTCATTTTTTCTGAACACATTGCAAAAAGCTCAAAACTCTCTCTTCCGAATCGAAACCTAAATCTGACGAACGAATTGTTTTGATTGAAAACAGCCTAAAATCGATGAAATTAATCAAAAGATCAATCAATCAACACACGAACGGGTATATCGGTCGCTTTAAGTGATTATCGAATGACAATTTTAAGTCTTCGTTCGGAAAAACCGTCGAAGGAAGAGCTCGGCAGACAGAAATGAGGTTAATGCATAAGCTCGGCATATTTATGTGAGGTGAATAAATAAGCTCGGCAAGTTTTTGTGAGGTGAATACGTAACCTCGGTGCATAAAAACGAGGTTATGAAGGAGCCTCGTCTACTTTTTAGGAGGTATATAATGACCCATTTGAAGATCTTATCTAAATCCTCATTGATATAAGCCGAGCTAAATAAACAACCTCGGCCTCTGTTGTTGAGGTGAAGGAGGGAGCTCGGCTTCTGTTGTTGAGGTTAAAGAGAGAGCTCGGCTTCTGTTGTTGAGCTTAGTGAGTGAGCTCGGCCAATGTTGTTGAAGCTATAAAATAGCCTCCTTGACACGTATTGCATAAATTCATTAAAAGTATATGTGTGATGGTTGTTTTCTAAACTGATTTAGTCATTTAGTATGTCTCATTATTAGAAGCATATGAGTTTGCATTATAACAATATTCATCACACATATACTTTTAATGAATTTATGCAATACGTGTCAAGGAGGCTATTTTATAGCCTCAACAATATTGGCCGAGCTCACTCACTAAGCTCAACAACAGAAGCCGAGCTCTCTCTTTAACATCAACAACAGAAGCCGAGCTCCCTCCTTCACCTCAACAACAGAGGCCGAGGTTGTTTATTTAGCTCGGCTTATATCAATGAGGATTTAGATAAGATCTTCAAATGGGTCATTATATACCTCCTAAAAAGTAGACGAGACTCCTTCATAACCTCGTTTTTATGCACCGAGGTTACGTATTCACCTCACAAAAACTTGCCGAGCTTATTTATTCACCTCACATAAATATGCCGAGCTTATGCATTAACCTCATTTCTGTCTGCCGAGCTCTTCCTTCGACGGTTTTTTCGAACGAAGACTTAAAATTGTCATTCGATAATCACTTAAAGCGACCGATATACCCGTTCGTGTGTTGATTGATTGATCTTTTGATTAATAACATCGATTTTAGGCTGTTTTCAATCAAAACAATTCGTTCGTCAGATTTAGGTTTCGATTCGAAAGAGAGAGTTTTGGGCCTTTTTGCAATGTGTTCAGAAAAAATGAAAAGGGCTTGGGGTAATTTAGGTGAAATTATCTTGTCAATAGCCATTCCGACGTCTTGCCTAAAGCCCTTATGTTACTGTAATACGGAGTACTTTACTCCGTAAAGTTCATCCACAAGTCCACAACTCTGTAAAATGGGGAAATTTTCAGAAAATCGCCCCTGATTTGCTCTTATTTGTATAAAATCATCCTTTATTTCGAAAGCTTCACAAGTTCATTGTTATTTGCCATAATTAAGCACAAAAACATCCCTTGATTTCAAATTTATATAAAATCATCCTTTATTTATCAAACTTTGCCAAAAAATTCGCTTGCAATTTGCCAAAGTTTGTACAAAATCACCCGTTAGTTTTGTTAAAGTCATTTGCCATATAAATGGATAAAACTTATAAAAAATTTTTTAATTAAATTGTTTGTAAATTTTATCTTTTAATCATGAAACGCCATGCTTAAAATTTTCTATATCTAAAAAAAAATATTAAAAGAAGACTAATTATTATATTGTGTGCCTAAAGATAGCCATATACACATAATATCATTATTAGTTTTTAAAAAATATTCCAATGGTTAAAAAGGTTTTTTTTTATCAAATAACTAGTATTGGATACAAACTTTGGCAATAACAAGTGATTTTGTGATATTTTTTAAACGGTTTTTCATTGTATACCATGGGTCCATGGGTACACATTTAAAACCCAAAATATGAAAGAAAACCCTAGCTTCAAATGCATTGACCCTCGAGGTTAATGTATATATTTTTTTTGATAGAATCGAGGTTAATGTATTGAAACTATGAAAAATGTCTTTTTATATAAAAATCTTTCCTTTTTTTGGGGTTGCTTATTAAAAAATTTCTTTTAAAAATAAATGGATATTTTGTGCAAGTTAGGGCAGATACAGGATTATTTTCTGAATTTTTCTGTATTTTAATTGTGAGTTTGGGCATGGACATTTTTTTTTCAAAACCTCTGCTGTATGGTCGAGAAATATCCTAAACTCAGAGTACCAAGTAGAATTTCCCTTCTTTTAACAAATTTTCATACTATTAAACAACTAGTTAATGGGATTTCTGTTTGATCAAATGCAGTTACATCCACAAGCATTCAAATATTGGTCTAATCTTGACTTGCACTGCACAGTTGCAACATGCCGGTGCTTCCTGTTTTTGAGTGTTTGGTAAGACAATTTCTGACGCTGAGATCCAAGTCTCTAAGAAAATAGTCGACAACAAGCCTTGCCAAACACGCCCTTGTTGTATCCAAAAACAAATGGAAGTGAACACGCATTGAGATGAACCACATTACCAGTTACTTCAAGGTTATAAGTTTGCCCGAAGAGCCAGATCGACAAAATATCACCTATGGGGAGCGGTATGCCCATCTAAGTTGGAAATTTTCCTATCTGTACAAGTGCTAAGGCTCCCTTGCATTCCTGATGAAAGAGAAGCCTTCAATGCTCAACAATATCAACACTAGTTTAACCAAACATTTCCGAACAAGGATAATACGACTACAAATATGAGACAATGATCGGGAAATACGAGTTCAAGTTGAAGGTAGTAGTCACCTTGTTCCGGTTGCATCAGCTGCAGGAACTTTTTCAGGATAGCTGGAGATGTCGATATCTATGAGGTTCATGTCATATGGAACGGATAAGGAATTTGAGGTATCCAGCAGCAAGGAGGACTTCATAGTTCCTGAATTGGACGGGTTTCCGTTTTTCATGGAGCCCGGATTGTTCTTGGGAATGCTATCAGAAGACGATTGGTTTGAGGGTTGTATGTCTTCCACCTTGGCCCCGAGGATGTGCTTGTTTTTCCTAACTGCATCCATCTCCTGGCCTGTTGGCACAAATGTGCGTGATCTGTACTTCGTAGTCCCTTCTTCACCGTCACCATGGTTGTAGAGCACATAATCATGATAGGTTGGCGCAAACTACAAGCATTGGAAAGAAAATTCTAAGCTTACAGCCAACCAAAATTAAACTGAGAAAGAAGTTCATATATTAACACAATGCATCTCAACAAAGTTCTAATGTAATGTACACTTCAATGAATAGATGAAGCTTCTCTTGCTATACATGTAATTTATCAGTCAGTTAGATAAAGCGGGGAAAGTTCAAAACTCACCTGATGAACCGTGTCATGATAGAAGTCGTTTAACATCAGTGCATGAGCAAGGCTTCTTGTAAAGTCGGAAGAGTTGCCAATATTTGCTCCAGCATATTCCTTGTACGGAAATGCATAGAAATGACCAAAAGCAGCAATAAGCATTTCTACACATATTAGAAAATTTTGAAAATGAGCAGCATCCTTTGAATCTTTTATGATTCCTGACTTTGCTGCAAGAAACACCAATACCCCCTGAAACAAGAAAATCAAGAATGGTTAATCAACAATTCTTGGGATTTATAGAAGAACTGATAAAAAACTTCAATTGTTAAAGTTCATTTTTCGCCAATCATTTTTGCTGTGTGGACAAATTAAAGGACACAACATTAGAGTTATTTCAAACCTTTGTGATACCCTTTCTTATTTTATAGACTCAATGTTGAGAGCTTAATAATACACCACTATTTCCATCCATATTGTATTACAAATAATTATTTTATTATTATTTATTTTGTGCAAAATTGATATATCCTTTAGAACTTACTGTATTATTTAAAAAAAACATTAGCAGGGTTGATAACAAGAGATTTGAATTATTTTTATTGATTTTAAAATAATGGATGTATAAAATAATTTTTTTTTGAACATGCAAGAGTGGAGGTAATAAAACTAGTAAACTAGACAACTAGTAAATACAAATGGCAGAACTTTCTTCTAAATGAATAAAATTTCCTTGTGCAAACTCATTGCACCTTCCTACAAACTAAACAAACTCACATTAAAATATGTAGATAAATTGGCAAGCAAACTTGGGGGCCATAACGATACCCCTGACTACAAACTTGGGGCCGGTGGTAGACAGGAAAATATATATCTCAATAATAGATTATTAATGGCCAAGAGCATTACCTGCCAATAAGTAAGGAAAACAACCGACTTGATTAAGATAAATTTGGGAACCGGATTGAAAGGCTTGAGGAGATCTCTGCATGCCACATAGAACAATGCTAGTGCATAAAGGGCAACTGAGTAGGAGATAGTGTAGATAATGGTAATGTAGAGGTAAGATTGCTTTGCACTGAAATTCCCATCCTCATATTCTCCCTTCGCATAAAATATGAATGTCAAGACCACTAAAATGGGTTTCAAAATGACAAACTGCAAACAGCCTTGCTTGCACCTGCGGATAAAACGTCTGCAAGGAAAACATAGATTCAGATTAGTCTATATAAAAGTATCTACCTAAATAGATACCTAGATAACTTGTTATTAATCTGTAAAAGGTTAATCTTGCTATGAAAAACCATGCTAATAATCAGTTTGTGAAATATGTGTCTACTCATTAGTCATTCCTATTACTGACTATGCTAGAATTAGTAAGAAATTTTCCGCTTAGAAAATCACCAGGTCCACTCTTTTAAGATTTTCCTAAATGAATATATTTCTTCAATATAATATATGCCCAAACTTCCTCGCAAGACGGAAAAAGAGTGAAAAGGAAACCACAGCATCTATCTGGCCTTGTATTTGTATAGTTGTATACTGTAGTATCTGATTGATTTCAAACGGACTAAAGGCAAATATAAATGAATAAAGGACGCAGAAAATGCATTTTACTTACCCGTCCAATGGTATTGGAGGGAAGCAGCATGTCATCAAACAAACTGATGGCTTCAAAATCCGACCTGATAAACTTATTACAACAGCTCCAGGGCCACCAACCCATGCCAGGCAAAGGGATAAGAAGTTATATATAACCCAAGCCTCGTATCTGAAGCAATGCCAAAGGAAGTTTCCAGTTAGAAACTAGCAACACAATACAATTTCTAGAGCAAGGGTCTTAATTATAAAAACAGCCCCAAAAATATGAATGAACATATCACCATTAAAAGCAGCTGAAGAGAAGAAAAAAAAATGGATCTTGCAAACTAACTACATAGGATTCAGTGCAGATATTCATGCAGTGATATAAATAGAAACAGAGAATATGTTCGAGTTCAGTGGTAGATATTTACCCTTCCTGGCTCATTTCCTAATTTGGCCGACAAACTTTATCGTTCAAGAAACACATCATTATGATCATTGATTACAAAACATTCCCAATCAGTCCAAATAAAATCAACCAACGTTTTGAGGCAACTTATTTCTAATCAAATTAATGCTCCAGATTGAGTGTAGATTCATCATTCATCAAATGTCTTACTATTTTCTTTTCATGTATAGCTACAATTTAGCTAGTGGAGAGCAATTATCATCCCTTTATGCAATCATCAATACATCACTTGATTAATGAGTTAAATTGAATCAATTTAAAAAAACAAGCCAAGGATAAATAAATGAATATAACAATATAGATTAACGAAACTAAAACCATACACTCACATTTCACGGAGAGAGTTAAAATAAATTGCATTGCCAGGTGAGACTAGAGATAGAAAAGACATTAGTGCATACACCTGCCATACAATATAACATAGGGTTAATATGGTAAGTTGGTAACACCTAATTCCAGGAAACAAGCTTGTGCCAAAAAAAACAGTAATATAAAAATGGAATGGGAGAAAACTATAAATCATAAGCAAGAAAAGCATGGTACAAAAACAACCAATGCAGTCATTTTCATATTTAAAAGATCAATAGGAAAATGCAGAAAATATGACATAAAAGCGGAAGGAAAAGATATGCAAAATAACCCACGGAACATTATATAAGGCCACTGCTCCTACAAAAACAGACATATTGCTATGATTCTATCCCAGATCCTAGACCTCCAACTAAAGCAGTCATGTTCCATTTTTCACCAAACTGCCATTTAGAGATTAAAGATCTTGTAAGGCCACACAGAAATCCTAAAAGATAACACCATTATACCATTGTCTACCAATCTGGAATCTGATTTAAAAACCTCTTCTAGGCAGACTCAAATGGAATGTAGGATGATCCTCACTCATCAAGCAATCTCATTAACTTAATCATTCTAGCGTAATCATTATAAGCGTCCATTTAAAGAGGAAACTATAGTATTTAACATTTATCCTTTTAAAATCACGACTTGAATCCATCTTGTTCAGCTTCTAGCTCCATAAACAGAAATTAAGTTGCCACCAGATAGCAATATGATACAGAAAATGCCACAAACATAAGGTGTTCTTCCAGAAAAAGACCACTTAGGTTATCATGAATGCAAGTAGTAAAGATTATCTTCGTATTTCTCTTTCACTAGTTACCAATATAATTACATCTAAGCTATCCAAGGTAAAATAGCATGTATAGATAAACTCATAGGCTGTATAGTGATCAATCCAACTACCACTTACCGGAACCATGAAAACAATTCGGACTATGTATCTCTGATATGTAGGCTCCGTGTAATTCACAAGATGTCGGTATATATGAAGAACTGCCAGGCAAATAGCTCCAACAGTGCACGGGAGTGCAATAAGGATATACAGTATTGGCACCATTTGATCTTCTTATCAACACCTTCTCAACTAGCTTCCATTTCAAAAGAGTCACAGAAATAGAATTTCTTAGTTCATAAAGAAAATAATGATCAGTTGAAGAATTTTTTAAAAAAAAAATAAAGAGGCAAATGATCATCACCTGCAAAGGTGAAAGTGGTCTATTCTACGCTAGAACTGGATTTGCATCAGCGCTTGTGATCCCTGAGTCCTGACGATGTAATATCGCCTTGAACAATCAACGCTCAAGCCAAATCCTCCTCCTAAAGATCCGAAACATCAAAATTGGGGATTATCCAAAATTTAAGATCCCGAACATAATAAGTACCCTAAAATAAGAAAACACCAAAGTAAAACCAAATACAAAGGGGCAGGGGAATAGGGTTTAAACAGCTAGAGATTCAGTTTTGCGCTGAAAGAAAGAGAAATTAGCCCTAGAAAGCAATATATAGACCAAGAACCAATCAATTTCAAATCCAATCAATTACAATCGTGGACGAAAAGGGGGGTATTACGAAAAAGTTGCGCGGACGGAAAGCTGGGGAGAAAGAGACGGACCTGGAAGGAGAAAGAGAACGAGGCGGAAACGGATCCCGGAAGAGGGAGTATGAAGCAGTAAAGAGACAACAATGGCGGCTTCAGACCGACAGTCTCTTTCGCATCCGACAGCGAGAGAGGAGGAGGAGGATGAAGCGAGGAATCGAAGACGATGGAAGAGAGGAGGGAGAGAGCGAGCGAGATGGGGAGGAGAGAGAATCGAAAGGAAAAAACAAAATACAAAAAAAAAACCTGAAAATTAATTAAAGGCCAAATTGCAGAAAACCACCCTTTAAATAGGTTGTTTTGCGTGAAACCACCCCTTAAAACGAAAATTGCAGAAAACCACCCTTTAAAACTGTTTTCCTTGCAAAATCACACCCATCACCCAATTTTTGTTAATTAAATGTTAAAGTGCATGAAAATCAATTATATCCCTTGTTTTTATTATTATTTTACTTTACCCAATCGGTATTAATTAATTTTTACCTTTTAACATGTTTTTCAAAAGTAATTTTTTTAATAAAATATCATTTTTAAATATAATTTCACACTTATTAGTAAAAACACTCTATAAAAAAATAGATATGATTGATGTTTTATATATTTTAAAAAGTGTATATTACTAAAGAGTTACTCAAAGAAAATACATTTTTAAAAAATGATATGTTATATAGTTTTTATTATTCTAAAAATATGTTCACTATTCCACATACATTTTTAGAATAATAAAAACTATATGAAACATTATTTTTTTAAAAAAAAAATATTTTCTTCAAGTAGCCCTAGTATTACACATTTTTTTATATATATATAAAACATAAATTACACATCAATTTTTTATAGAGTTTTTTTGTAAGTATGAAATTATTTTTAAAAAAAACATTTTTTTTATATTTATAGTGTTATTTGCTTTTGAAAAATATGTCAAAAAATTAAATATCAACTAATATCAATTGAAATGAGTAAAATAATGATAATAATAATAATAATAATAAGGGGTATAGTTAAATTTCCACACACTTTAACATTTAATTAACAAAAATTGGGTGATGGGTGTGACTTTGCAAGGAAAACAGTTTTAAAGGGTGGTTTTCTGTAATTTTCGTTTTAAGGGGTGGTTTCACGCAAAACAGCCTATTTAAAGGGTGGTTTTCTGCAATTTGGCCTTAATTAAATTCGGACAAATGGAAATTGGTGGAATTGAACTGTATACTCACTGTCTCATAGTAATCGTGTCAAATACATTATGATTTATGATTTCCTATGATTTGTGATAGACCTTAGGCAATATTTCACATTATTAAAAAATTATATTTATAGTTCTAAAACTATGTTTAATGTGACTTATACTCTTCCCCTATCAACAATAAATGTCATTTTAAAATTAAACATAGTTTTAGAAGTATATAAATTTATTTATATTTGTATAGATTAGATGTATTTATCATATTATTATAAATTATTCACTTTTAAGTTAATCAATGAGCAGTAAAGGATAAATGAAAACAAGTTTCAATAGAAATATAAAAGCTTAATTGATGTTCTAACTAGTTGTCTATGAACGGTAAGAGCAAGTCCAACAGCTTATCTAAAATAGAGAAAATGAGAGATTTTAGATAAAATGAGCATTTTTTCTCCCCAACAGATTCTCTAAACTCATCTCTAAAATAGAGAAATTGATGGAGAGAAAAAAAAATCTCTAAATTTGGAGGAAGAGAGGTTGATCTCTATAATTTAATGTTCACTTGTTCCTATGTAGAATTTAATGATACAACCCCACATTTTCACCCATAATATAGAAAAAAATATAATTTCATACTTAATTACTAGTAATAAAAATATAATTATTTCTAAAAATTAATTAAAAATTGATATGATTTGATATAATATATAAATTAATTATGTTAAATCAATATAGATAGAACAAAACATCATAATTCTAGGTTAACTTTTATAAATAAAACAGCACAACTAATTTCATCCAATTTAATGCTATAAAATTCACATTAAAAAAATTAGTCTATAAAATTTTCACTTCAAAAAATATTCACTTGAACTCATAACTCATAATGGAATGATTTTATTTTAAAAAAAATATCACATGAGAATATAATAATAATAATAATAATAATAATAATAATAATAATAAATTAATATGTCGTACAAGAGGATGAGTAAAATATAATAGTTCACCAACAAATTTGAGGCTAGATGTTAGAATTAAGTTTAAATTAAGTTTTTAGAAATGTTCAATTAAATATCTTTCATAAATGCATTTATTTATTATAGTCTTTAATAAGTGTAAAAATCATGTAAAATAGATAAGTTGTTGATACGGGGTTAGCCGTAGGATGGCCCGATCTTCGACAATCAAACAAGAAATAGCAAGAACGGAAGCAAAAGACTCAAAGACTCGATGAACAATAGGCAAGACTCGAAATTGATAACAAAGACACGACCGATAAGGACTGATTCGAACTAAAATAGAACGAGGCAAAGACCCCAGACCTCCTAAGAGGGTAGGAACCAAATACCAACGACTATAAAGCCCGCCTCTACAACCTTACACAACCAAGCGGACAACTTGGAGGCACAAGGAGGGGACTTGTGATTACCTGGATCACCAAGCTCTCGCGAGGTTGACGAACTCAAAGCAAACCAAGCAGGATCTATAACCAATTTGCAATCGATGAGCACCGCTACGAATCGATTGACTTTCTCACAGATGTGTTTCACACAAGAACTGTAAATTTCAATAATGGAGGACGTCTGAGTTACAATGGAGGAATCAGCCGTTCTAATATAGAAAACCCTAGGGCTGATTTTAATGAAAATAATAAATATAATAGAAATTAACTTAAATCCCTAAAATACTAAAAATAACTTAAGTAAATAAGGTCTCTAAAAATAGCAATAAAAAGAGTTCCAACACTTAAGTAAATTCCCGTCTAAAACAGTGACAGCCCAAAGAATGTGATTTTCGGCCAAGCTCTAGGTCGAATCTGGAAAAACCTTCAACAGCAAAGTTGTAGATCTCTTCGTCCTCGTTCCGACAAGGTATGGCACGATCCAATCCGATTAATATTGAATCCGTACGACTCATTTTACTGAGACGTCGAAAAGCTGTCAAATGGCTGAACGAATCTAAAAACGAACGACCATCAAGCTTGCACCTTTGGACCTTCTCCCATGGTGGAGCCTTCTTCTTTCTCTTGAGGATGACAACATTCTCACGAGCTCGAATCATAGGTCCATCATCCCCAAGTATAGGTGTGTCCGGAGGTGTCTTGGATGGTCCCGCATCATTCCCCCTTTCTTGAAAATGATTCGACCTCGAATCCAATGTTGCATAAGATTCTGCAAATGCATCCACACGAGCTCCTGGATCGAATACCTCATGCCCATGGAAACTCCTCTCAAGGCCATCAGAGGTCACTACAACACCAAGAAAAGAAGTCGTATTAATGCATAAATCATATTTCATTTCATCGTCATAAGGTTCGAATTGAATATGCAATTTAGCGTGTTCATTTATCTCTAAGTTGTCATCTAAAGCTAGCAAGGAGTCATCCTTTTTCAAGGCTTGATTTTCAAGTAAGTCAAGACTAGCAATATTAGGACAATCTTCACCATCGATGATCAAATTAGAAACATTGCCTTCTTCTAAGCGTGGAGTAAGACACAATTCGTCTATTTGATTATCATCACAAGGCATAGGTTGAAAACCAAAAACTTTATGAACAATCAAAGAATCATCATGCGCACATGTAATGCAATCATCTTTAGAGGCAAGTAAACTAAGATCTTGATCATTTTCGACGTGCTCCTCAATTTTATCAACAAACTGATTATTTACACTAGAAGGAACATGATGCTGATTAGTATTAGTAGAAGGAATAGGATGAGTTTCTTCCCTTTCATGTGGTGGCACGTCATCTCTAGGTGGTACTCCTTGTACGGTCACCGTGGTAGAGCCAACGCAAGAACTAAGCACGGGGAAAGAACAATTAGTATGTTGTACCGGTAAGCCGTACCGACGCTCTTGTACCTTCAATCTTTCATTTATCTTAGCCAAGGTCTCTATAAGAGTGTTCATTTTGTTGTTGAACAGTGCGACGGATATAGTTGCTTCGGAATTGTTGTCATCGTTGCCATTGTTGGCATTGTTCCTGTTGTTCACCTGCTCGTTAGACATTGCAAATAAAGACAAACACGGAACTATGTCAAGATTAGCAAATAAAACAACTCACAATGTGTTTCTCTCGCACACTTCTCTCTAATTGGTTATGACAAGCTTGTTGGGGCAATCCGCTTTGGGCAAATCAACACTCAAGCAAGGACTTAACAATCAAAGGAAATTAATCAAGAGAAAGAACAAAGAACAAGCAACAAGGGACTCGAAATCGACCAAAACATAGCTCAGCAGACACTGTAACGAGGCTGTACCGAGGCTGGAGGGGGTCGGTATGGGGTCGGTATGGGCACTGCAGTACACGACACACAAAAATAGGAAAAGAAAATGAAAGAAAAACTTGGATTTTTACCTCTTTTTGATTTAAACCCTTAGTATGGATGTTGTAGTTGCAAGGTAGGGCTTAAAAAAAATTATGGTTTGGGAGGTATGTGTTTGAGAATTTCGATTAGGGCTATGAGATTTTCACCGAAATTGGTCCTTGAAGTTCTTGCACTAGACTCGACAATCCTCCTCTTTTTTTTTCTCTCTCTTTTTTTTTTTTTTTTTGAAAGCTTACTTTTGCCCCTAGTGAATTTTATCCTCCTAGGACTAAGCTTTGAATGTAATCTTTTTTATTTTTTTTTTTATTTTTACTAATGCAAGAAACTAACAATGAAATAAAGGACTCTTGAAAATTTAAACTACGGTGAAAGAAAAATAAAATTTATGTAGCCCTAATGAAATATATATAGATGAAACTTTGGCTAACTTTGGTAAGTATATCTATCCAAGCCTTTGTATAATCTATGATAGACAATTAGGAAATAATCTACCACAAATTTTAACAATTAAATAAGGCAATAAAATAGATAGATATAGGATAACAAAAGATAGAAACATAGTTTGAGATTGTTTTCAAGGAAGGCCGAAGGCTCCTCCTCAAAGATGTCAGCTGCAACGGTGGAAATAGGTTCCACTTCAACCAATTGTGCCGGCTGCACGTACAAGGTGGCAATTGGCTCCAATTTGTTAATTGGCTCCAACAACGTACAATATTAGTGCTATTTGGCTCCAACGTGTGCGGTAGGTCACGACGACTTATGGTGTGTTTAGGGCTAAGGCAACCACAACAATCACAAACAAGGATTAATAATAATCAAATTTAAAAATTCAAGAAGTAAAAACCAAAAACAAGAAAGACCCTATTTTTGTAGGTTTGTGTTTAGGGAATAACAAAAGACACAACTTTTGATGTCGGAAACCAAAGCTCTGATGCCAATTTGATACGGGGTTAGCCGTAGGAATGTAGGATGACCCGATCTTCGACAATCAAACAAGAAATAGCAAGAACGGAAGCAAAAGACTCAAAGACTCGATGAACAATAGGCAAGACTCGAAATTGATAACAAAGACACGACCGATAAGGACTGATTCGAACTAAAATAGAACGAGGCAAAGACCTCAGGCCTCCTAAGAGGGTAGGAACCAAATACCAACGACTATAAAGCCCGCCTCTACAACCTTACACAACCAAGCGGACAACTTGGAGGCACAAGGAGAGGACTTGTGATTACCTGGATCACCAAGCTCTCGCGAGATTGACGAACTCAAAGCAAACCAAGCAGGATCTATAACC
This sequence comes from Persicaria maculosa, assembly GCA_963922045.1. NCBI lineage: Eukaryota > Viridiplantae > Streptophyta > Magnoliopsida > Caryophyllales > Polygonaceae > Persicaria > Persicaria maculosa. The sequence continues at coordinate 4,959,612 of OY998254.1, read as the reverse complement.
AATTTGCAATCGATGAGCAACGCTACGAATCGATTGACTTTCTCACAGATGTGTTTCACACAAGAACCGTAAATTTCAATAATGGAGGACGTCTGAGTTACAATGGAGGAATCATCCGTTCTAATATAGAAAACCCTAGGGCTGATTTTAATGAAAATAATAAATATAATAGAAATTAACTTAAATCCCTAAAATACTAAAAATAACTTAAGTAAATAAGGTCTCTAAAAATAGCAATAAAAAGAGTTCCAAGTTTCCAACACTTAAGTAAATTCCCGTCTAAAACAGTGACAGCCCAAAGAATGTGATTTTCGGCCAAGCTCTAGGTCGAATCTGGAAAAACCTTCAACAGCAAAGTTGTAGATCTCTTCGTCCTCGTTCCGACAAGGTATGGCACGATCCAATCCGATTAATATTGAATCCGTACGACTCATTTTACTGAGACGTCGAAAAGCTGTCAAATGGCTGAACGAATCTAAAAACGAACGACCATCAAGCTTGCACCTTTGGACCTTCTCCCATAGTCCCATGGTGGAGCCTTCTTCTTTCTCTTGAGGATGACAACATTCTCACGAGCTCGAATCATAGGTCCATCATCCCCAAGTATAGGTGTGTCCGGAGGTATCTTGGATGGTCCCGCATCAGTTGTTGGAGTTAGAGTGAATTTTTTTTAGAGATTTTGATATTTTAATCTCTATTCTAGAGATTTTTTACCAAAGCTGCTGGGCTTGCTCTAACGACACATAATTGATTGGAGGAGAGAGTATTTAAAAAAATAAAATGAATTTAAAATGTATATATTTTTATTTCAAAAAGTTACCCATAAATCCATAATATACATCTTTTTTTTTTCTTTAAAATTTGTAAAAAATAATAGATAATTACACTATTATATTCTTACATAGTATTTTTTTAGTCTGATTCAATCGGACTAAGTCACTCTATAGTCTACCTCCAAAATATATATTACATGACTTATTTAAGGGGTTGATATTCTCCCTCACAAGAGATTTTATAAAATATTGAATTTTTATATACTACACGTACAACCTTTATTCGACAATAGATGATCTTTTACGTACTTTTTAACACGTGTCATATCAACAGATAAAAGTCTATCTAGTATCGAACAAATGTAGTATCATGACATCAAATGCGGGGGTCACGAAATGAAGAAGATCAAATCGAATGATTAGTTTAAAAGCAACTCCTAATTGTTCATTTGTACTAGGTGATTATTCGTATATAAATACATACAAATAATCATATTGTTAAATATGAATAATTACAGTTGTTTGTACAAAAGAAAGGATCGTGTGCACTCAAACCATGTATAGATTTTTTTTCAAAAATCAACCACTTACACTATGTAAGACATTATGCATCGAATATAGATGGTATGTGCGGTGTGCCAAATGCTCAAGTGTATGTAATACACGATCGAATGAGAATAGTAGCAGAGCTAGAAAGTTTTCGGATGGGGCAATATATGTTCGGTGTTGTTTTGGATTAAAGTGATATCGCTTTGTTAGATTAAATTAACTAATAGTAAAAAACTATATAATACAATTATACAACAAAAAATAATGTTGGTTTAGGATAACATGTCATCATTTTTTTCTGTTAAAAAAGTAAAATAAATAAATAATGAAAGAGCCGAAGAAAATATATATAGTAACAAAATAAGAATATGAAAAGTGATATCATAAACATTGAGTCAATGTAACTTGTTGTATTTCGAATATGTAATAAAACTATCTTTCTTTGCTACATTTTCTCTTGGTCTATTCGTGTTTCTTTCATTTCTAATCATGTTATTATGTTTCCTCCTTGTTGAGTCGTTAGTGTTGAAAGATCGGGCCATCCGACGGCTAATCTCCATATAAAGGAGTATTGTAGGGAATTTTATAGACAAAGCACTCAGGGCCAACAAAACAAAATAGTTAATGGCGGACTTCAATCTATCACTAAGGAAACATCTAAGTCCTTTATTGATTTGCTGGACGTTGAGAGGTGACTCCAAACTAGTTTCATAGACAAAGGAGTATTGTAGGGAAGTTTCATAGACAAAGCACTCAGGGCCAACAAGACAAAATAGTTAATGGTGGACTTCAATCTATCACTAAGGAAACATCTAAGTCCTTTATTGATTTGCTTTACGTTGAGAGGTGACTCCAAACTAGTTTCGGCAACCTTCAACTTCCTATAACCCTCAAGGGAGGTAACAAGTTTGTTACCTCCTTAGTAGTTCAGTTTGGACGGCCTCTACCCTTTTGCATATCAGCATAACAATAGAAGCATAATAGCAATATCCCAACCATAGTGCAAAAACTAATCAATTGACTTCCTCGAAGTACCTTTCCAACTGAGGAGGTGTTACTCCTTGAGATGCTGCTATTCTACTAGTCATACTGGCCCAATGTTATTTAAAAATATAATATAGTTTGTTTATCGTATTGTTCTAAGATTAAGACTTTCTTTTGACAAAACTAAAATGGGTGCGCAACCATTATAGGAGTTTAAGCTTAGTTATGGAGTGATTTTTTTTCTCTCAAGAAGGTATTGTGCTTTTAAGATTGTTGAATCTCCTAATTAAACAAGTCTCACCTATCAAGAAGAGTTTATAGAGATTGCAATGTTGACCAAAAAGACGGCCCATGAGGTTAGACTAAGGCTCGGGGAATCTACTAATTTGTATGGTATCATTGTGCAGAAGGTGTGGAGGCGGTATTTTGTTTGCAAATATTGAAATTTTGTTGACTTTGTTGCGACTCATTCGACAATGTTGGAAAACAATATGTTTAATATGTTCGAATAAGAAGATGTAAGACACGAGGTTTAAAGAGGTGCCAACTCATATTACCTAGCCTTCTCAGGTCAACAGTCCTCACTTGGAGCATGAAAAGGAAGAACTCTTGTTATATGGGTGGATCTTGAATTACTTATAAATCACTCCGAATATCCTTATTACATTCGATATGAGATGAAAATTCATACGAAAAGCTAACAAAGATGGACCAAGGAAATTGTGCTCCATCATTTTTTTTATAAATTATACTCCGTCATTTTTTTTGATAAATATGACCCTTAAATTGTACTCCATATGTCGGCCACCGCGGACGGGATCCAGACGTCGGCCGATGGAGACCTCTGAGGTATATCATTTTTCCTTTCTGTTTTTTTTTTTGTTTCTCTTCTCCACTTCTCCACCCAAACCCTAACACGCGGCTCCTCCTTTCCCAACCCACATCTTTTCCCAGCCCACATCATTTTACATTAACCGGAGATTAAAGTAATTAAAACACTCCAGATTAACATCAAACATAAAGTAAAACACATTCCATACGACCATATGTAATAATTAAAGTAAAACACATTCCATACGACCATATGTAATTAACGTAAAGCACATTCCATACGACCATACACGTAAGTAATTAAAACATTAAACCATACACGTAACTGACGTAAGTAATTAAAACATTAAACCATACACGTAAGTAATTAAAACATTAAAGCAAAACATTAAAACCACAGTCATTTATTCACAATGTAATTAAAAACATTAAAACCACACATAAACGGGGTGAGTGCTCTGTCACGGGGCGTGGGGGGCGGGATCGACGGCGTGTGCGGCGGCGAGGAGCGGTGGAAAATCCTCCGGATCACTCACCCCGTTTTTTATATTTAAAAGAATGTTCATAAATTTTTTAAGAAAATAATATTTATCGTTCTTAAAGAATCATTCACACCCATTTTATATTTAAAAGAATGTTCAAAGGCTTCAAATTTTTACCTTATTCCTATTTACATTAATTTAATGTACATAAAGTTGACTTTGAATTACAATACTCCTCACAGTCCTTGGATTTTGATATCTTTTTGTGCATTTTGTAAATATAAATAAGATCATTGTTGATTTTTTAAAATAAAAACATAATTATATATTTTTAAATAATAACAAAACAATTTACATAATGCAACTTATAAAAAAAAAGATAAGATCATTAACACAATATATGAATAAGGTCTAATTATTTTTGCACAGTGCCCCCAAAAGTATCCGCACGGCCTTGACTACCTCCTCTATCCAAACCCTTTGAAGCTCACTTTCCGAGGGGTAACCCTCGTTACCTCGCGTTAACCATGTCTATGAGGGGCAAACTCCGACTTAACCCCGCCGGTCCCACCACTCCGGGCCCTCTCGATTTTGCTAACTTGGTTGGCTACCCACCGCCCGCTCCCCCCGCTCCGAGCCTTCTCGCTCGGGCTAACTTGTTTGGCAACCCACCGCTCCCCCCGCTCCGAGCCCTCTCGATTGGGCTAACTTGTTTGGCATCCCACCGCACCCCCCGCTCCCCTCGCTCTCTGTCCTCTCATTTTGGCTAACTTGTTTGGCAACCCAACTCTCCCCCCTTTTGATTTGGATAATGTGTATGATTTTCCACCGCTCCCTGCTACCGTACCCGCCGATCCCGCTCCCCACACCCCTTGACAGATCACTCACCCACCCATCCACCAGGCGTTTTGTGTGTGGTTTTCCTGTTTTTTAATTACCTTGTGAATAAAGGATGTAGTGGTTTTGCTTATTTTGTGTTTTGTTTTTTGATGGTGGTACTGTGGGCCTGGTGGGTTTTAATTACTTCTGAAATGTGTTAGTTTGATGGTGTATTAATTACATTAATTACGTATTGAATGTGTTAATTTGATGTTAATCTGGTCATTTATTTCTATTCGTACTTCAAATATATAGTATTTGATCGAGGTACGTAGAAGGAGACCACGGGCCAACCCGCGGGCTGCAACATATTGCTAGGTTTGGGCTAAAGTGCAATATAAAAGGTGACCCAAATTTATGTCATAAATTTCCATATATCACCAAGCCCAAACTACCCTTGCCTCCGACCCAACTAGAAAGATAAAAGAAGTTTTTGACTGTTTATGCTAAAGGAAAGTATGGAGTGTTTGTGTATGTACTTCGACCATGTATGTGTTTAAGAATTTGGTATTGTTGGTAGTGGCGGACTACTCACTTGATTTTGGTCTAGTAGTAGAGGATGGTCGCTTCGTGAATGAAATATTCTTTTTGAACAAGATCACTTGTATTAATAAATGAAGGGAGTGCATATCTTTGTTCCTGGCATTTTATTCAGATTCCATACACATTTGTTTGGGAGCTAAATTAGTTCATTTTTTAAAAACTGACTATGTCATTAAAGATGTCATGCATACAAAGAAATAAACCCAGCACAAAGTTGGCGATACATTGTTGTAGGGTAGTCTTTCATGCCTTGATTCGACAAAAGTGGGCGATCTTACAACAACCCCTACATCACCAATTTGGTTCATCTACCACATCATCATCGCCCTCCTCTTACGGTTCCCTCAAGAACTTTTGCATAAAAGCGCCATAACACACTATTGGTCGTGATAAGCCTCATTCCGTAGCAATTTTCCTCAACAAACTTCTAGACATGGTCTGCTTTGGCTAGAGATTTAAGATATTCATAAAGGAAGCCGTCAAGCATTGTCACAAAATTACAAGTCCATCGATAACAACTTACAAACCATCCATCATCCAAAATTGGCATATTTATTGAAGTTGCGAGTCTCACCTAATCGTTTGTCTTCTACATCCAGGTACGTATATGGACCAGAGAAAATGGTCGTGTTTCTCTATGTCAAGAATAGAACAAATGAGAATCGTATATGAAAAGGAAAGCAAAGGTTTGAAGTACAATGACCAAGATATAGGCCCTTATGGGAATCAACATTGACATCAGTTCCTACTTACTGGATTGAGTAGCGCCTTATGTGGTGAATCATCTACCATGAGGGTGTTAGATTCGTCATAGTCACCCTTCTTCCATGGAAGAGTTGGGTCCTCCTTGTCCCATAACTTCTTTAGTTCCTTAAAAACCAGTGGTTTGTCATTCTTCCAAGGAATCACGTGGTCAGAATCGGTGCAATGATCCTTATTCTGCATGGTAGTTCTACATTAGACTCTTGAGCTCGTGAAGATGTTCAAGAAGAACAACCAATGCAAAGAATGCAGGGTCAACACTAGCTCAAAACTGAATATTTAAACAAAAACACGAAATTAATATTCTTACCCAGCAGAACAACAACTTGTTATTTTTCTCTCCCAAGATGTAGTCCACAATACTATCCAAGTTCTTCCTGTTAAACGCAATAATGTAATGCAAGAGAATATAACATAGATTGTTAATTTCTTTATGAAAGATATTGTTGAAGTTCGTTAGTTAATTTATATATGATTGATGAATTGTTAATTTTGTTGAGATATCACACTAATTTACGAGAGATATTGTTGATCTGAAATTCGTTAGTTAATTTAAATATTAATTGTTGATAGATTGTTAATTTCGTTGAGATATCACACTAATTTATGAAAGATTACCTTCTAGCAATCTATTGCTTCTTCAAATCAAGAGGTTACCCATGAAACACATAACGGAATTTATTTTTATGAAATACAAATAAGGAAACATAAACCAAATCATGTCAATCAGCAAAGCAACAACATCAACCAATTAGGAATCCGCGAGAACCAGAAGATATATGCAAATATATAATATACATTCATAAAATTTCTCCTAGTGACAAAAGTTTTGATACCTAGCGATAGAATCCACTCATATGCCTTGTAAAAGTTTCTCCGCTTATATACTCATATGCCTTTTAAAAGTTTTTCCTAGTTACAAAAGTTTTGATACCTATCAGCAAAATCCACCTATGGCTATTTGCTTTTTTTAAAATGCCTTCTTAAGTAGCAAGTGGATGTTCGATCGCTTCCCTAATTATTGAAAAACCATAGGGCAACTAAATCCGCCGCAGCTGTCGTAGCCACCGATATGACTTTCCAGTGAGTAGAAAAGAAGTTCTTAGCGATTTCATGTGGTGCATCAAGTAAATTGCAAGGAAATTACAAGTAAAGTGTAATAAAAAAAAAAAAAAGCTAATAAATTGCAAGAAAGGTGTAACAAAAACAGCAAGTAAATTGCAAAGTGCCATATTACAATGATAGAAATAGCAAGTGATAATGTAAGGCGATGCTCGTATAGAGAGTGAATTATATTGTGAATTACAAGTAAATTGCAAGTAAGGTGACTACTATATGCGTTTTTAGTGGCAAGAATTACAAGTAAATTCATATTCCACATATTCCTCTCCAACATTGTGTAAGCCCCCGGGTCTAGGGATTGAATAACTTATAAATCACTTCGAACATCCTTATCCTCCCCCATTCACATCACTGATAATCCCGTCGGGCCAAAGGACTACTCTTCGGGTGGAGCGTACCCAAGCATACTGTCAAAGCTAGGCTTTGATACCATGGGGTCTTAAGAGGTGTCAACCCATGCCATGCCCTCTTAGGTCCGTTGTCCTCACTTGGATTCTAAAAATGAAGAGCTCTTGTGACATGGATAAGGTTTGAATAACTTATAAATCACTTCAAAAATTCTTATTATATTCGATGTGGGACGAGGTGTTACACATTGTCTAAAGTGCAACTATTATGAAAAAAAAAACACCACCTTATCCAATAAAAAGGAAAGCAGCACAATAAACAAAACTTCAATATATGTAAACAAAATACAGTTTCCACACCTTATGCACAACGATACCATATAGATCAGCAGATGTCCCGGACCTTAGTCTGACTTGATGGACCCTCTTTCTGATCAGCATTGCAATCTCCATAAACTCTTATTGATAGGTGAGACTTCTCTCCACCATCTTCTCTTCGAATATATGAAGATCTTCAATAGACCAAATAGAAGTTTTAATTAACACCTCTACTTCATAAAAAAATGACAAAAAACATGCGTGAATAGTAAAATATAAAGTTTTAATTAACGAATTAATTAACACCTTTACTTCATAAAAAAATCACAAAAAACGTGCGTGAATAGTAAAATATCAAGTTTTAGAGCTCGTTTGGTTGACATTTCAAAACCCCAGGAAATAAAAATTCCCAGGAATTGGAGATAATACCAACGTTTGGTTGGTTTTTTTGTTACAGAAAAGCCCAGGAAGTTGAATTCCCAGAAATTTAAATTTCTCCATTTTGGAGGAAGTGCACTTACCTTGTTCCCCTAGGTAAGTTCCAATTCCACCATTTTTAATAGAAAAATTCTATTTTTCTATTCCCAGGAACTATACTTCCCACGTTTAACCAAACGAGCCCTTAATTAACAAAGGAAGTATATTAGAAATTTTTTTAAATCTGTGATTTAAATAGTCATTTTTAGTAGGAAAAACAAAAATGATTTAAAAAAACTAGATCTTTATATATTTATATATAGAAAATAATATTTTTGTTTAAATATATTGAAGAAAATTGTAAATTTGTTATTTACTTAGAAGTTTTTAATATAAGAAGACTAGGAGAAACAATTTTTTTTATAAAAAAAGTTAGGCAAAAGAGGTTTGAACCCATGATCTCAAATAATAAGTATCATTCTTTACCAACTAAACTAAACTAAACTATTTTAGTAATTCTTTACTATTTTTACAATATTTTATTCTTTTTACAATATTTTATCTAAAAATCATATAAAAAAAGTTATACTCTTTATGTTTTTCTTCCGGACTAAAAGGGCTTTAGCCATCCTAAGCCCTATAGATCCGCCATTGCACACAAGGGCGGAGTCAGAAAATAATCGAGGGGGGCTCAACTATATTATCGGGAATTTTTTTTGAATATATATATATAAGATACAATTTTGTTGTAAAGAATATAGTAGAAAAACATTAAATGTATTATTTAAATAGCTATTTTAAGTATAAAAAAACTAAAATGGGGAAAAATCATTTAGTGGGGGCTCAACTATATTATCGGGATTTTTTTTGAATATATATATATATATATATATATATATATATATATATATATATATATATATAAGATACAATTTTGTTGTAAAGAATATAGTAAAAAACACATTAAATGTATTATTTGAATAGCTATTTTAAGAAGAAAAAAAACTAAAATGGGGAAAAACCCATAAAATGAAGCGATGGAGATTCGAACTTGAGATATAAGTATTCAAATTTCCACCTCATCACAACTAAGCTAAGCAGACTATTTAATTTATTATTCTTTTTAACTTGTTTTTTTAACTCTTAAATTATTAAAAATTACCAAAAAAATACATATTTAATTTTTTAATTTTTTTTTTTACGTTTTCCTCTGACCCGGAGGCTCGAGCCACCTCATTTCCCCCTCCCTCCACCCATGATTGCACATATACGCTCGCATGCACATAACTCCGATCACGAGTCTCGACAAATTCACCTAACCCAAGTTACCCAAACATGGCTCCGTGACGTTACAAAATACACTGTACGGAGTACAAACAAAGGAAAGGGTAGTTTGGTAATTAAACAGATTTCAAAATCCTAAAAAGCGGGTGGAGCCACCGCCCATCAGTTTCAGTAGCAACACACATTCAATTCAAACTTCAAAACCCGACGAAACCCGAATCTCTCCCCCTCTCTCCCTCTCCGACCCCGGCTACAAATTCCACTTCGCAACGAAATCGACCTCCAATCCGACAGCCATGGAGAAGATCTGTGTTGCAGTGAGAGTGAGGCCTGCCGCTGCGGTGCCCGATGAGAAGTTCAATGGAACTTTCTGGAAGGTGGCGGACAATCACATTTCTCTCCACCGCCCTCTCGGTACTCCCATTTCCGGCGTTTCCTACACCTTCGGTATCGAAATCTCTCTTCAATCTTCGTTCGTTCCCACTAATTTTCGTTTTCAGATCTTAGGCTACTTGTTCTGTTTCGATTCTGTTTAATTTGGGGTTTATTGTTTGAATCAATTGGGGACAGATCATGTTTTCGACGAGTCGTGCTCTAATGCTAGGGTTTATGATCTTCTCACCAAGGACATTATCCATGCTGTCGTCGAAGGATTCAATGGTATTACCTATTCCTTTTATGTGTTCCTTTTCCCATTCTCTGCGTTTGAGGTGTGCTTTTGTTTTGAGCTTGGATGGGTACCTGTGTTGCTTGGGCATTGCTTACCTGGATCTTGAATTAGACTCCTTTAGGGAACTTTTTTTTAGGTTTGGGAAATTGTCTGTATAATCTGACTAATAGAAGGCCAGTTGAAAATTGATGCCGCTAGGTCCTTGTTTTGATTTGTTGTATCAAAATCAGCCTTCTTTGCTCATGAAGGAATGCAGAAGACACTAAACTGACTCTGGTTGGAATGACACTAACATCATTTGAGGGAGGGAGGTTTTATTTGAACATTGACACTTTTTTCTTGCCAAGTAGTGGCAATTAAATTTACACTGCTGCTATTGTATGTTTCATTGCAGAATTACAGGCATTGGTTTGTATTCTCCTAAGATCTAACAAATAGCTTCACTAATGTTATTCAATTATGAATCATTTGACCATCTGATTGACTTAAACCCTTTGGTTAACTTGTGTTTCCTTTTATCTTTTGTGATATCACCAGGAACTGTCTTTGCATATGGGCAGACAAGTAGTGGGAAGACATTTACCATGAATGGATCAGAAAATGATCTTGGGATCATTCAAAGGGCAGTTAGAGATGTATTCGCGAGAATTCATAAGGTATAACAGCCTTAGCCCCATTTTAAACCTCGTGTATCTCTTCATTCTTAGACCGCATGTGAACTGTTTGTACCAATACTGTGGTCTATGATGTTGCAGATTGATGGCCGGGAGTTTCTAATTCGTGTATCCTACATGGAGATTTATAATGAAGAAATTAATGATCTTTTGGTGATAAATAATCAGAAGTTGCCAATTCACGAAAGTTTGGAGGTAAAATTACATTATTTTTTTTATTGCTTTGTTGCATTTGAACCACCAATTGAATGAAGTTACTGAGTAATTTTCTTTAACAGCAAGGATTTTTTGTCGCTGGACTCAGGGAGGAAATTGTTAATGATGCAGAACAAGTGCTAAAACTTCTTGAAGCTGGCGAAGGTCGGTCTAGCCCCTATGACATACGCCTTGAGCTTTTTCCCCTTGATTCAATTGGATGTATGTTTAGTTCTAGTCTTTCTTATGCTCTTAAACTCGTTTTCTACAGTGAATAGACATTTTGGTGAGACAAACATGAATGTTCGAAGTAGCAGATCTCACACTATATTTAGAATGGTAATTACTCCACGCTTAGTAGATATATATAGTTTGAAATATAGTCTTTTTCTCTCTTACAGATTAGAAAATTTCACTTTTTTATCTGTAGGTTATTGAGAGCAAGGGGAAAGAAACTGGTGCTTCCAACTTGAGTGACTATTGGGGCTCAGATGCTATTCGTGTCTCAACATTGGTATGTTCTTTCAGTTAAGTATAAACTTGAAGGGATACTTTGAATTTACATATCTATTTGGCATAATAATAAGCTTATGATGCTTATCCTTTCATTTTTCTGGGGAAAAATAGAATTTGGTAGACCTTGCGGGATCTGAAAGAATTGCCAAGACAGGAGCTGAAGGAGTCCGATTGAAGGAAGGAAAGCACATCAATAAAAGCTTGATGGTTCTTGGGAATGTGATCAACAAATTAAGTGATGACTCTAAGCAAAGGTAGTTTGTCTGACTGCTTTTTTCTTAATAAAAACATGTAAATTTACTTGGTTTTTTCCCTCTCTAGTCTCCAAATAATTGCTCACATGGGTTTTCAACTGATTAATGTGGCAGAGGGCATATTCCATATCGGGATAGTAAGCTGACTCGTATTCTTCAGTCTGCTCTGGGTGGTAATGCAAAAACTTCAATCATCTGCACAGTAGCGCCGGAGGAGGTTAGTTTACTACCCAAATGGAAAAGTTCAAATGGTTTCCCCTTATTCAATTGAAGGTCGATATTCATTTTTGTGTTTTGAAATGATTAGGTTCATATTGAGGAAACTAAGGGAACACTTCAATTTGCTAACCGAGCCAAGCGCATCACAAACTGTGCCCAAGTGAACGAGGTATACCTGTTCAGCGAAGCCACTGGATATATATTTGCATGCTATAGTAAAATGCACTATATTTGCATGTGACTTCTAACTTCACTAGAATTATTAGACTGTGTCAAAAAAACATGGTAAACTGCAATCTAAAGCCAACTAACTGCTAACTTTTGTTCCATACATTGTAGATCTTGACTGATGCAGCCTTGCTAAAGAGACAAAAGCTAGAGATAGAGGAACTGCGTCAAAAACTCCAGGTTTGATTGATTTTCGAAAGACTGTAAATTAATGTTGAATAATAATAATTTGGGTGAAATGAATCAACGGAAGCTTTGTTACAGGGATCTCGGGCTGAGGTGCTAGAGCAAGAAATCATGAAGTTACGGAATGACTTACTTAAGGTAATGCTTGATAGTTTGTAACTTCCCCTTTTAGCATTTGGAGCTTGTCCTCAACATCTCATTTTTTCATCAGTATGAGCTAGAGAAAGAGAAGCTCGCCAAGGAACTTAAGGAGGAGAGAAAATTGCACAAAGAAACAGCTGAAACCATCAAAGGGCAACAGAGTAAGACTGAAAACCTTAGCAATCTTGTCAACACAACGGAATCTGACAGAAAGTTCTCAACTCAGGTATTCAGCATAATATATACTTGTTGAAGGATGTATGATGATGATCAACTAGACCTTACATGTGAATTATGATGTATATTATCTATTTACTATAATTATTCTGTATATGATTTCCCCTCTGGCAGGCATGCGATGTGGAAGACGCTTTTACAACTCCTAGCTCCAGAGCACCTTCTAATGCCTTTGTTTTTAGAAGATCAAATTACTCCACACTGTCTGATTCAAGTAGCAGCCCATTTCCAGACTCTTTCAACGATGTAGCTGACGAAGATGCATGGATGAAGTTAAACAAGGGCTATGTGGCTGATCTTGATTCAATCAATATGACCCCTGCCACCAAATTTGAATCAGTTACATCTAATGGCGTGATTCCAGTGAGTTTCATTCAATCAATCTATGTCTGAACATGTTAGATTACCTTCTATTATATTAGGTAAAGATTGAAACAAATGTTATTTTGAATCTTTTACAGGATCTGATGAATAAGCAGCACCAGGGAGAGGTTGAAAATCTTAGAAAACAATTAGATCTTGCAACTAAAGAGAAGCTTCGTCTTGAGGTAACATCTTCTTCTTTCATAAACACTATAATTCAGTTCCTGTTTACATCACTTTGGTCTTCATAGGTGCCTTATTTTTTATTCTATAATCTACTTGGTTTACAGAGAGAGAATGCAGATCAGCTAGAATTGAACATACAGCTAAAGAAAGATATGAGTGAACTTCGAAGGGAGGTGCAAGTAATTCGTGAAATTCCCAAACAATTGTGTGAATCAGTGACAATTTGCAAGGACATTTATAACGATATATTGTCTACTATGCAGGTAAGCTTTGACGATTACAGATTTCATCCTGTCGCGTTTTCTCGTTTGTTTAACAATTTATTAAAACTTTCCCCTATCCGTGCAGAGTTCTATAGTTGACCAGAAATCATTTGCCGCAAAACTGATCTCCAGCACCTCTGACATCAGTGACAATCTCTTTTCAACTTTGGAATCCCATTTTAAAATGGTGATTGATAATCATAAACCATTCAGCGGTGATAGCTCTCTCCGAGAGCAATGCAAGGCATTGTGTGAAAATTTCAACACCAAAGTCGCATTTATGGCATCAGCAGATGAACACTGCACAGAGGAGAAAAAACCAAAGAGTTCTCAACAACACAACAATGATCACAAGGTAGGTGCCTGGTCTCTATCGTCAAGATCTTGCTCATTGACAATTGTGTTCTTTTTCTTCATGTTGGCTTATTTTGTTTCGCTTTATAAACACATGATAATTTGGCCTTAATGTCAAATTTTCTTGCTTTACTAGTTACTTGGTGCCCATTGTACCAACAGAACAATAAATATATTCATGTAGCCCTCCTCTCCTGTTCCCACATTTTGAGCAGAAGTAATAAAAATGGCATGTGTATTGCTTTTATTTATATTTTAAAACCAGTGCACATATTTGAATATTGGGAAATTATCATATCTCCTGAGTTTAAACTGAACTTGTTTCTCTGTAACTTTTATCTGAATAAGGGAGACGAGTAGACGACATTTGTTTTCTTTGTGCACTAGTGCCATTCATGTTCTCCCCCTGTTAGCAAGGCCGCATTCATTTTTTCGAGAGCATAGCTAACTTTTATAGGATGGTAGGGTTGGATGTTAGAGATTGTCAAGGATGGAGTACTAAATTCGTTTTGTTTCCCTTAGGATACGGAAACGGGCATTGAACTTGTGGGAGAAACTGCATCTTGGAAACAGAATCTGTGCCTTGAGCTCAACAGGATCAAAGACAACCATATCTGCTTGTTAAAGGACATTGATCTAAATAATCAGCTCCTGGAAAGGTCCAGGGAAAAATACCACGAATTGGAGAGACAGCTCCATATAATGAAAGAAGAGCGCGATTCTCTTGCACATCAGGTCTCAGAATCAAACCAGGAGCTGTCTATACTTACAGGCCAGCGAGAAATAGCCATGAAAAGCTATGATACTGAAGTAAAGAGAAGGAAAGATCTCGAGGAAGAGATCAAGCTCTTCAGTGTCGCCTTTGCCAGTAGGCAGAGATCCTTTGCCTCCTTTCACAGCGAGTTGAAATCAAAAGCAGAGGGTTTGAGAGCACAAGCTCCTGCAGTACTAACCGAATCTCTTGGGATTTGAAGGTTTAGTCATAGATGAGTGCTTATGTTACATTGTTCACCTGCATCAAGGGTTGAATCTGATTGTTATGAATAACTTATACTACTATTTAGCAGTCATTCTATACTGTCATTGTAATGTATCGACAAAGATCGAATTCACCCCTTTGACAAACATGGAGAAAAGCACTCCTGAATGCCCTGAGAGTCTGAGACTGAATGATTTATGAGTGTTGTTTCATTCTTTATGTGCTCTCTATTGGATATATCCGAAGTAACCTTGGGGGGCGACGCAACACTACAGTGTCAGGGCAAAATCGCTTCTAAGACAGTGGTCTCTTTTATACCACGCTAACTTACTCCAGGGTTTTCAAATAGAGTTTTTCATCAGCGTTTTCCACAAAATTAAGGCCTACATTTCCTATTGCTCTTAACAATCGTATCACTAACGCTAACGACATGTGTTGTATCAATGCGGTAGTCTTTGACATGATTTGAAAACTCAAAATTAAGGCCTACATTTCCTATTGTTTCCTCTTCCTACTACTACTATTGTGCGAGAAGCGATCCAGTGGAGATAAAAGGACTTCATGATGCATCTTTGCCCACAGCTTTCCGAATTGATACCCATCCTGAAACCAGCTTTGAAGCTCCTCATGGAACTCCATCGGATTTTCCATCCATGCCACTCGCAATTTCTCGCAGTTGTAAATGGTTCTGGATCGAGAATTTAGCTTGCTCAGCAAATTCCCTACTCGTTTCCCCACCCAAAACTCTGGCTTCAATACGATGCTCGGCTGGGCTGCCATGAATTTCCTCGCGGATTTCAGGCATGGTAAAACTTGGCCATCCAGAAGCGCATACGCAAATACAATGACTCGTGGATCAAACAAGTAACCAAACTCTAAAGATGAATACTTTTTGATGGTCCAAGACGAAAATGGAGGCGTAACTTCATCAATAGGGATTTTATGGTAAGGTAGCTGCCATGATTGGGGGCCGAACTCCGGAATCACATGGCAGTACACTTGATCGGTAAGATAGTCATAACCAGGTTTTGGTTCAGTGAGTGGTGCAGAAAATTCGCACTGAGAACCAGCATACTTAACCAGCCACTCTGGCTTCACACTAGATGCTCCTTGGATATAAGTTCGTTTCGTGGAAATTTATTGAACAAATGCTCTATGCTTTGAACTTCCCTCATAAATTTGTTTCTTGGATTATTGAATGCATCTGCACAACCTCTTTTTCAATCAATGTAAATGGTAGCATGCAGGGTTTTTTCAAAGGAAAGAGAGGCTTAAGACAGGGGGACCCCCTTTCCCCTCTTATTTTTGTCCTATCTGTTGATTACCTTTCAAGAGTCTTAAAATGCAGGACAAGACTACCATCGTTCAGATTTCACCCTAAATGCTTTTCACTCCAGATTTCTCACCTAGCCTATGCAGACGACATAATTTTGATGTCAAGAGGGGACACAAACTCCATGAAAATTCTATTAGATGCTCTTGATCATTTCACTGCAGTGTCAGGCCTAGAGGTAAGTGCAACAAAGTCTTCTTTTTTCCTAGCAGGAGTAAAAGATGAAGATAAAGCATATTTGGTAGGTCGGACTGGTTTTGCCCAAGGTGTCTTTCCTTTTAGATATTTGGGAATTCCCATATCTTCTGGCAGGTTGACAATATCCCAATTCTCACCTTTCCTTGATAAAATGCTTACAAATATAAGTTATTGGAACTCCAAAACTCTCTCTTATGCAGGGAAAGTAGAACTCATCCGAGCAGTCTTGCAAGGAATTCAAGCTTTCTGGTTCTCCATTTTGCCATCTCCTTCGACTCTAATTAATAAGATTAATAGTTTGTGTGCAAAGTTTCTTTGGAAATCTCACAGGATCAGATGGAAGGATGTGTGTGTACCAAAATCTGAAGGAGGACTGGGCTTGAAAGATCTTAAGTCTTGGAATACAGCTTTCCTCTCTCGATTGCTATGGGATATTTGGCAAAAAAAAGACACCTTGTGGATTAGATGGATCCATCACCAATACCTTCAAGAATGTGACATCTGGAGCTGGGAAGCACATAAAGCAAATGACTCGCCTCTGATTAAAAAGGTGTTAGACATCAAAAATCAGTTACTAACATTTGCAGGTTCAAGAGAGCAAGCTATCCTACTCCTAAGTTCTTGGTGTCAGGGAGGAAAGTACAGAATAGACGCTGCATATGACCATTTCAGAAGAAAGATGCCTAAACCTCCATGGGTCACGGTGGTATGGGACTCTAACATCATCCCTAAACATGCCTTCATCTTATGGTTGGCTGCAAGAAGGAGGCTGGCCACGAAAGACAAAATCAAAACAAGGGAAGTTGACCTTACTTGCAAACTCTGTAATCAAGCTCCTGAAACTCATGAACATATTTTTTTTGCTTGTAATTTCTCTTCACAAATTTGGTCACAGGTTAAATCATGGCTAGGCATTTGGAGGGAGATGAATACCTTACAAGGAGCACTAAAGTGGATGAAAAAGGAGGCAAAAGGAAGGAGCTGGATATCAAAGGCAAAAAGAATAGGACTCGGAGCAACGGTTTACCACATTTGGAAAACAAGGAACGAGCAGATTTTTGAGAACATTACTAAGAGGCCGGATGAGATTGTGCACCTTATAAAGCTTCATGTGTACAAAGCGCTGAGCTACACACACTCCCTTCTTTTCAACTCAGCCATCACCCTTCAAGAGGGTCTGATAAAGGAAGATTTCAATGGCATAACCCAACAAGAGCATGAAGGCAATGCAGGCACAAGTTTTTGAAGGAAACCTGCGTTTTAGATGCAATGCAGCAGCATCATAGACTCGTGATTTACATGTCTAGGCAACCTTTTGTATCTTGTTGCCTAATATGAAAGGAGTGTAAGACTGTTTTTTTTTTTTTTTTGCTTTAGGGCTATTGGACTATATCAAGGCATGTAGAACATGGAAATGGGGTGCTCAGTGTAATGTGATATAGCCTCCTTGATGGCATAGCCGAAGGGGAAGGCATATTATGCTACACTCGAGGTGTGTGTCCGACTTCTGATGGCCGTGGCCTGAAGAGATAGGATCCACACAAGGACTTAGTCCTAAACACCCCTATTGTCACTTTAGGATGTGAGCCTTACTCACTAAAGGGCTAACTTAGGAATCTACTAATTAGGCCTATGGTCCAAACTCAGCTTGTAAATATTTTCTTCCTATTTTAATATATTTACCTTTAAAATCAAAAAAAAAAAAAGTTCGTTTCGTGTGTAGCAACTCACTGCACACAAGAAACTCAGGCGCTGATTTCGATACAGATGACCAACGATGCAGATACACCCTTTCATCAACCTTGAATGCCTGGTAAGAAACTGCATTCACCTTTCCGTCCCCCTCTGAGGATTGCCTTGATCTGTTAACATGTCTGGCGACTCTATCTACCCAACCTGCACAGATAGCTTCCAGTAAGAGGTTCTCCTCAATCGGAGATAAGGGGTTCCTCTGAGAGGGAACCCTCCAAGCATTTTCAACTGCATCTCGACTTCCTTCTGACCATAAATACTCCTCCGGCAGACCACTGGTGGAAGACTGAAATACTAATCGGAGTAGCTGCTTTCTCAGCTTTGACATTTCCTCCATTGTTTTAACCTGCAGAGCGTTTTCCGTGCAGAACTCTGATGGGTTTGAAGAAAGCTCGAAACACTGCAAAACATAAGCTGCAGTCAAGGCATCGCTGTTGATGTTTGAAAACTTGGCCCGTGAAAGCTTTGCAGTCTCTTTTAGTTTCTTTTTCATTAACTTTTGCTGGTTATCTGCAGTTTCCCCGTCTTGCTTCTGGCTGTCTGAATTACTAAGGCTTCCTTCAAATTGTAAGCAAAAGGGATTTGACACAGCCAAGGCAGCAGCTGCTGCGATGGCATATGCTAGAACTAGATCTGATCGGACATCATTTTTCTTTTTATTCAATACATTTATAGCAGCGAGAAGCATCCGCGAATGCCGAGGGTTCATGGGATATTGTGCCATGGTTTTCCCTAGAGACGTCAGCCTTCCCTTTTGATCCAATGCTTCAAGAGCCTTTAAGCAACGCTCTGCTTCTTCCAAGGAAGCAACAGCAGGGGGAGTGGGGAATGGGAACTTGCCCACCTAAATCATATTGAAATAAGTGACAAGTTAGCAAGCTTGTAACCACATGATGATAGGAGATGACGAAAAAAAATAATAATGACAAATCAGTTATTGTAGAACAATATCCGTATGAAATCATGAAATAAGGGGGTCAGACATATACTGAAAGCCTAACCCCTAACTGAAAACCAAAGCTCATAACAGTAAAACATGTAATGCAAGTAGAAGAAGATGACTACACAGAACAACTCCAGTGAGCACAAATAGTCTTATTCGTCATCAACAGATAATAGGACTTCATTTATGTGCGGTTATCCTCATTGAATATGCATGAAATGAGTCACAAAAGATCTGGACTATTGATAAACATACCTCGCTGATGCCCATGGATTTCAATAGAAGCACAACACCGTCAACTGGTGTTTTTAATATCTCTGCACATGAGAAGTCAGAAAATATATTACTGAAGACTGCCGAAGAATAAAGGCGATAACAGTGGCCAGGTCCTGTTCTTCCAGCTCTTCCTGCGCGCTGGGAAGCTGACGCTTTACTTATCCACTCTATTTCATATGATTCGATACCATTGGTTGAATTGTACTTCTTCACCTTTTCCCTTCCAGTGTCAACTACATACTTGATTCCAGGTATGGTTAAGGAGGTTTCTGCCACATTGGTAGCAACAACAACAAGCCTTTCTCCTGCTTTAACATTACCAAAAACACGAAGCTGAGCAGCTGCAGGAAGCATAGCATAAAGAGGAAGAACAGACATTGGACCAATGTAGTTCTCATTTTCCCGTCTTTTGTTGGTCAAGCTTGGCACAGGCTCATTGCGGAATCCATCTTCTGTCACTGGACTTTGCCTATCCTCAACCTCAGGCTTTAATGCAGTTTTTCCAGCCAATGCAGAAAACGCAACGTTGAGAGCCTCAAGGCTACCAGTTTCTCCTAGAACTTTGGCAATATCACCATCATCAGCCCTGATATTCTTGGCTTGCAAATTTTCAATATCATTTTCAAATTCTAGATCACTCTCTGACTCAGAATGGTAGGAGAAATCCGATTCTTCATCACCTACTTCTTCGTGAGACTCATCATACAAACTGAATCTGTCACTCCGCTGTTGGGATGATTGCTCTTCGACTTCCAGTGCATCATTGATTTCCACCATGTCATATCCATCAATCACATTCAAGTTTGTATCTGTACTGAACTCATTCCCATCAACTCTGCTCTTATCAGTGAGATCTTTTGATGCCCGACGGAGCTTACCACACAGGTATTCTACTTCCCTCTGACCAGTCACAAACACTAGTATGCCACCAGGAGGCAGCTTCTTGTGAATCGACAAGACTTTCTTATAGGCTTGGCCTATGTAGTTTATAGTCTCCGTCCTCTTTGAGAAGTGAATGGTTACTGGATACTGCCGAGTAGGAACTTCTACAACAGGCGGGGGTTTGCAGAATATCCCTCCACCCGAGGTGAAATCTTCCACTCTCAAAGTAGCACTCATGAGTACAAGTTTTAAGGGAAAAATTCTATCTTTAGGATCAATGATCTCTCCTGAAAGCACCTTATTTTGCTGCTCCTCATATATAGCCTAACATGAAGACCAATATTACATTCCAAGGAATAAAAAAAGAACAGAAAAGAAAACAGCATGAAAAAAGAGAAGCAGCAGGGATACTAGATAAGCATTATGATAATAGAAGAAATTCGGATAAAATCTTTAAACTATTACCTGCCTCTCCCTTATAACCCTAGAAAGCATCCCAATAAGAATGTCAGTGTTTAAGCTTCTTTCATGAGCTTCATCTAAAATTATTACAGAGTAACGTTTGAGTAAGAAATCACCCTGCAAATAAAAAGAGACAAGTCAGTGTAGATTAAGCAAGCGAGTTTATTTGGACATCAGGTACCAGGCCCATCTACAGTAGTAGGACTTCATGCCAAAGTCAAGGATGTGTCAATATGAACAAATAGGAGAGGTCAATCAAAATTTCATCATGCATATTTTGCATATTCTATAGTTAGTTGATTTATATTTGATCTTCAAAGTCTACACTCTACACACATGTTTTCATATATTTCAGACATTTTCGGGTTAATTGGAGAGGATTTAAGGCATGCATCAATTTTATTGCCAAAGAGTAAAGAAATCACGTTACAAAATTGAAGCCAGGTTAATTTGTGCAATCAAATTGGGCCAATAAGCATGCAAAATTAAAATCAGGTTGCAATATGGAGTCTAGCCCAAGAAATCATGTTGCAAATATGGAGTCACCTAGTTGTTGAGGTGGCGTGGGCAAGCCTCACTTTTATTAGATAGAAACCATATTAGAAAGATATAGATATTTTTTTTGGCAGAAGTTTGGTTTTTATGGTTAGTTTTAGACTTTTAAGGGCTTTTATGATATTCAACTTTGGTCCATATGATTCGAGACTCTATTACTACAATCGGCATCATATGCTTGCGGGAGTGTTGATTTTAGACGACTCACAATCACAAGAGTATGGAATGCCAAGTGGTGAAATATTTTGTACAGAGATAGATTCTAGTTTATACTCTATTTGGGTGAATTACGGCAATTCTCATGCTCCTAGCCTCCTAATAATGCATTTCAACATTTCATCTCATTCCCTACAGTTTGGAAAGTTCCAATATTGAATCCAGATTTCCTCACTAACATGTCCTCCTGACTAAATAAATTGAAAATACGAGGAGAGATGACGTAACCAAAACCTGTACTTCCCGAAGCAGAATTCCATCAGTCATGAACTTGATGGCACAATTTTCTCCAATCCTCTTGTCATACCGGACTTGAAACCCCACTTCCCTACCAAGACGGAAACCAAGCTCAAATGCTACTCTTTTGGCAGTAGCAAGCACAGCAACTCGACGAGGTTGGGTCACACCAATAACACCACTGCGTTCTCTGCATAGTTATGAACCAAAGCCAGCTTCATAGAGGAACTGCAATAAAAAGTAGAGAGCAAAGTAGAAGGCAGTTCTATAGGATGAAATACGGTCAATGTATCAACTTTCCAGAAACAAAATAGACCTACCTGTGGGACTTGAGTAGTCTTTCCACAACCAGTTTCACCACATATAATCACACTTATATTTTCATTTATAGCTTCCATTATCTCCTGCTCCATCATGACAATAGGCAGATCTTTCCTCTTGGTTTCCACCTCTTCTGGCCTCAATACGTGTACTACAGTTGGTACACTCAGTGCTCCCTGGCTTGAATGATTAGGCTTTGTTCTTCTAAAGTCATCCGCTTCATCCTAAAACAAGCCAAGCTATCAAATATTAATTCAATAAACCACAAGACCCGAGTAAAGAAACATGCTTAGAGTAAGAAAACTACCTAGGATCCAACGAGAAGCTTAATACAATTTTCATATTAAATGGAGGATTTCTTACCACTGCAGCAATGTTTTCTTTCATGGTGCACAAAGATGAATTTGCACATAAAGCACCACCCGTTACTCCAACAGATGGGTCATACTGCTCTTCACTAGTTCCCTCAGTTAAGGACACATTACTAGTGATATTGCCCTCTGCATTATGTTCACAAAGTGGCTCCACTGAAGAATCTAGCAATCTGCAATCTTCAATTATAGCTTCCTCTTGCACAGTCAAAGGTTTCAAGACATTACATATATCCTCATAAACTTGTGGTAGGTGAGCTTCATCTTCAGGTTCGTTCATACTGGAATCATCATCGGAAAACTTGGTCTTTGTACACCTATCAGTGCATGTTATTTCCAAACCAGCCTGAGAAAATTCCATTATCTTTCTCCGTTTCTCCTTTGAAGCTTCAGCCTAGAAGAAGACATATTTTAGGGAAACAGCTTCCTGGGGAAAACTGGACTACAGCAAAAGACTACAGTGAACAATAACCTGACCAAGCTTCCGTGAGGAAGACAACAGTTTGTATACATCTTCATTGATCTTACATTTCCTAAAAATGCACACTCAACCACTTTTAATCAACAAGATACATCATACTAACTATCAAGAATTGGGGGGAATTAATGACTTACTCTAAAATTTTAACACTTTTTGAAAGCAGTTGTTTCGTTGCCTTCTCTTCCTGCAGGATGTAATACAAGTTGTTTTAGCTGTAGCAAATGTCTACACAAATAGCACGCACACATAATGGATACAGCTCTAATCCAAATAATGTCAGCTCTATGCAAACAAATGTTTGAACACCTTCAATTAAGGCAAATTCAGACACACCCACCTCCAACATTTTCAACTTCCTTTTCTGGGATTTTGTCAAGTTTTTCCCCTTACTAGTTTGAATTTTTGCGGAATTCTGCACAGAAGAACGAAACCATTTCAGCAAAGTGAATGACAAATATATGGTACATTAAAATTAAAGAACCACGGTTACATTTCGATAAACCTGAGTCTTCTCTGCATTGTTCTTCTTCTTCTTACAGGGCAAAATAAATGCATTGCTGTCACCACCACTGGTGCTAAAGAACACAAGCAGGAGAAAAATGTTAAAAGGCAACAAAATCATCATTCATCCGACAAAACAACAAAAGAATTAATCCAGACCAACATCAAATCTATGTGGCATAATCAAATCCTTTACAGAAAGCAGTTGCTAAAAGTGAAAATTAAACAGAACAAGCACCCATTGAATTGCAATAGAAACTTAAAAAGATAAAAAGAGTTGCTTTTTCACCTTAAATACATGGATTCTGCCATATTCTCTGAGATAACATCCATAATCTCCTCTCCTTGATGAATGAAGGTCTATTTAGATAAATTATCTCAGCAATCTACAAAAAGGAGAGGGGAAAAAGGAACCTGGATTAGCCAAACCTAACCAAAAGTAAACAAGAATCGAAGAATCCAATACACAGATGCCCACAAACGCCATCTTCAGAGAAACATGAGAGAGAGTTCAAATAGAAAACTTAATAGTGAAAAACAGGAATATACAAGAGTCAAGAGATGAGGCCTAGGAAGAGCACGCACCAACAGGGATGGCAGCGAAAAGCCGTGTATGAAGAATTGATCGTGTTGGAGATGCTGAATTTGCGACAGGCAACGAAAACCACCGGAGAATAAACACCGGCGGTCAGTTAGGGGTTTAACGGAGAAACCTACAGATACACTAGGTGTATGGGTGGAGTTATACACCACCAATGAAAAAGTGACATTTGTGTTTCAAAAAAATTAGAAAAAAGGTATAAAAAAATTGAAATTGAAATTTAAAGCGGTTAGATTTTTGGATTTTTTTATATATTTAAAATTATTTATAATTCAGTTTTTTTTTGTATTTTTTAACCAGCTGTATTATAATTCGTTTATTTTTTTTACCAACTGTATTTTAATTAGTTTTTTTTTCAAAGTATATCAATTATTTTCATATATGGTACGAAAATCTCCAAATTCTATACAGTACATATACTTGTGGACGCTTTGGCTTTTCTTAGTGTATTTATAATTATAAATCAATCGGGTCACCGGGTCAAAACCCAAATTACTCGGAAAATTTCGGGTTTTTTGGGTTCGGGTAGAAAAAAAAAATCGGGTGGAATTTCCGGATTCGGATCGGAAATTTTTCGGGTCAGTCGGATCGGGTTGTATTTTGACAGGTCTATTCCTACCTCTATTCGGCAAAATTAAATATAATTAATATAATACTTAAGTTTTTACGGAATACTTATATTTATATTTACCATTAATATAAAATGAATCATAACCTAGTATTATTTCAATTACTTCCATCGATAGTCGATACCCATAATACTTATATTGATATTTATTATTAATATTAAATTAATCATAACCAAATATCAGTAGAAATATATTACAAATGAACAAGTTAAAATTCATCTATTTTTGATCAGTTAAGTTATACAAATATACAGTATGATCATTTACATATATACACTTCAAACATATCTATATATACTCAGTACGTACACAGTATGTTGAAGATAGAATTGGAAATTTATTTTTTTAAAAAAAAAATTGAAGATCATGTGATGGTGGGCTGATGGGGAGGTAACCACCTATTTTCTTTTATTTTTATTTTTGCTAATTTTTTTTGCCCATAGACACGTGTCTAATTGTGATTGATGGTGTATACATTTGAAGATACACCCAGTGTATCCGTATCACTCTCCGGGATTTAACGAATTCGCGAGGGTTAAGAAAGGCATCAGCTCGTCTCAAAATAAAAGAGCGTATCACTTCCTTTTTTTTTTTTTTTAATAAAACTATGTAAAATATTAAAAAAAATGATTAATTTTTTAAAATAATACTATTTCCGTCTCGCAATACTTGTTGTTTTAGGTCTGGGCACACTTATTAACAAAACCTATATTTACCTTACTTTTATAGGTTAAAATATTCAAAAACATTAATTATTATCTATAAAAAGAGCAATTATTACCTATAAAGATAATAATTATAGCTAAAACAACAATTTTTTTTATACAACTTTACTACTCTAAAACAACAAGTATTGCGAGACGGAAGGAATATTATACTTATTATATTATTTTAAAAAAAATAAAAAAAGTTAATATTTTATATAGTTTTTATTTTCTTAAAAAACGTGTTAAAAATCAAACGACCTATATGTTGAGACGGATGAAGAATTACATTTATATCAATTATTATACAGTATATAATAAAGAAAAAGTCGGCTGAGACACATGACGACTTCAACTTAAAAGTAGTTGTATGAACCAATCACATTTTTTGAAATTTTTGTAAATACATAATTAATATATGTATAAGATAAAATTATATTAGATATAGATATATTTTTGGATAAAATTTTATTCTAACTCTATTTAATCAATATATCTATATATGCATAAGATAATTATTACCATTAAGTATAAATTTATAATTAGAAATAAATGTAAAAAGTTAATATTTCATATATGCATAAGATAATTATTTCTAACTCTACAAATTGCTCTCCCTTCCCCATGCGCTCGCTATCCACTTCTCCTTGTCGGGTCTCCTTCTTCTCGCTGTTGTGTCCGCTTGGGTGCTCAGGGTCTGGGGTTTCCGGGTTTTTGCGTAGTTCTTTTGTTGTATTAGGTGACTGTATTATGTTTCCTTGTTGTATTTTCTTTTACTATGTTGTATGTTTAGACGGCTTGCCGTCTGCCGACTTTGTCGGCCTCTCGAGGTCCGGGCCTGTCCGGTCTCGAATTTTTTCCTAATCAAAAAAAAAAAAAAAAAAAAAAATTGCTCTCCCTTCAACTTAGTAGTTCGCTTTCCCCTTTCAAATCACTTTTTAATTCTCCATTAACTTTTACACACTTTCAATTTAGGAGCAAAAATGACATCATTTGCACCCCTTGTCTTCTTCGCCTTTGCTTGGGTCCCTGTCTATCCACTCTTCGCCTTATGTTCCATTTTAGCTTCATCTCCCTTGTCCTTTCAAGGCTAAATCTTTAGCCCTCAACCCTGATTTCTAAGTTTGTTTTCTCTCTCAGGTGGTGATAAAGTTGCACTCTCAATCCCCTCAATCTCCAACGAGGATCGTCTAATCTGCAATTATAGTCCATATCGTAGTCCAAATTATCTCATTGACTAAATTGAAATTTCTAATTATTTTCTTAAATAAGTATTTATAACTTATAATTTATTTTAATACTTATCGGCCAATGAAATTAAAAGGACCATAAAAATGGACTACGGCGTTGGACTAGACGATTTTCACCGATCCATCTCCCCCTTGTATTAGGTAAAAGGTAACTAACACAAAGCTCGAATACATTCAAACTATACGATTAAAATATGTAAAAAATAAAATATAAAACAAATAAATATTATGGAAATTATGGATTATAACATTCATTTTATTTTTCAAAGTTTGACGATATAGATCGTTTATTATTGAGTTTATAACCTTTTTAATGCATAAGAATCTTAAACGATATTAAAAAAAAATCATACAAGTTAAATAAATAATTAAACAGAAAAGATTCCCCAAATTAAAATTGTTTTTAGTTTTTTTTAATATTAATTTTTTAGGGACGTTTATTTGGTTAGTAGGAAATCTTTCCACCATTTCAGAATGGCTCACCAAAAAGAACTTGTGGGTAGTACCCATAGGTCCCCGGTTCGAACCCCGAAATGGCCGCTCTTAAGGAATCTTTCCCGATTAAAGTTCTTATCGAGCATAGGATAAAATCCTTACAATTTTCTCACGAATTGGGTTCGAAGGTGTTGAAAACCGGGAACCCACCCCATCCTCATCTCAAACTTTCTTCTACAAGGGAAATGAAAATGGAGGCCAGAGTCCAATCTCTAGCTCAATCTGGGGTCTCCAATGTCCCACCTCAGTACATCCAACCACCGGAGCACCGCCCGATCCCCGCCGCCGCCGCCTCCGGCACGAGTACCGTCCCGCTGATCGATTTCTTCGGCGGAGGCGACGTCCGCGCCGAGATCGGCCGTGCGTGCCGGGAATGGGGGGCGTTCCAGGCGATCAACCACAGCGTCCCGATTCGCTTGCTCGACGAGATCAGAGGTGCCGGATTAGTATTCTTCGAGGGCTCCGATGCAGCCGAGAAGCTGAAATACTCGTGCGATCCGAGCGCCGCCGCCACCGAGGGGTACGGGACTCGAATGTTGGTGAGCCAGACCGACGATTCCGTGTTGGATTGGAGAGATTACTTCGATCATCACACTTTCCCGCTTTCTCGCCGGAATCCCTCCCGTTGGCCTGATTTTCCTCCCAATTATAGGTAAATTCCACTTTCTTATCTGTTTTCAGTTTCTTCGTCAATTTGTTGATTCGTTGATAAGTTGAGACCTATTATTTGCTATTACTGGTTCAACCGTTCAAAGCTGCAACTTGCTTTGCACAAATCTTGGACAATTCGTGCTTAATAGATTAGACCTGCATCGTTCATCGATCTTCTTCAAATTACTGCAATCCGCCAATTTCATTTCCTTCTACATGCATTTTCTTTCTTAATCTGTGTAGTTTTACCGAAATTTAGGTGCATCTTTGGTGGATATGGATGTATCTTGTTGTCACTCTAAACTTGCATGAAGCCAACATGTATGCTGAAGTTTTAATTACTCCAAACGTTTATCATGGACTTCTTCATATGTTAGACCGGCATCTTTATCCATCTTGCTACATACTCCTCCATCTTTTATCGCCTTCTCCTTCTTTTTTTGGTAATCTGTACATTTTATTTGAAGTTTTGGGTGACTATTTGCTGCAAAAATTAACCATGCCTTGAATATCATTGACCAGGCGAATTGTGGAAGAATATAGTGATCAGATGAAAGTGCTTGCCTGTAAACTGTTAGCTTTAATCTCTGAAAGCCTCGGTGCACAGTCTTCGTGCATTGAGGAGGCTGTTGGGGAGTTCTACCAGAACATCACGATTAGCTACTATCCACCTTGTCCGCAGCCTGAACTTACCCTTGGCCTGCAATCACACTCAGACATGGGCGCAATTACTCTTCTTATACAGGATGATGTTGCAGGGCTTGAGGTCTTGAAGGACGGAGAATGGGTCACTGTAAAGCCTTTATCTGATGCAATTGTTGTGCTTTTGGCTGACCAAACTGAGGTGCTTCTCCATTTCTAATCCATTGATGATTGCATAACTTCTACATTTTCCCTCTTTTTGGTGTGGAATCTACTTGCTATATTCAAATTAACTTAAACTACTTGATGCTTGAAGTTTCTCTATGGTAGATATAATATGTCACTCATGGGTTTATGATACCTTTACATTAACTAGATCAATTTTGTATCTCATACCCATATCATCAATTATCTGCAAAAATACCTGAACCCAGTTAATTGTCAAGATTTGAAACCACTCTACTGGATCTGTTTAATGCTTTTGAAGTGCATAATCTCCGTGTTGCAGTGCTATCTATTGACATTGTTCTAAGGCGGTGGGTGAGACAATTCATGTTTCACTTATGCGTATACTCACCCCAATTTAATCTTTGTATAACATTCCCCCCCCCCCCCCCCCCCTCTTCAGGTTATTACTAATGGAGCATACAAGAGTGCCGTGCATCGAGCTGTAACCAACGCAAGCAGAGCTAGGCTATCAGTTGCCACCTTCCATGACCCTTCGAAGACGAGGAAAATCATACCTGCCCCGGAGATTGTTCGGAAATTCGGCCCCCAACACTACCGTGAAGTAGTCTATGGAGACTATGTAACATCTTGGTATACAAAGGGCCCGGAAGGCAAGCGGAACATTGACGCTCTCTTGCTGTAGATTTTACTTTGCAAGAAACTCACTTTTCTTTATTGTATACTTCCTTCGCAGCCATGAATAATAATACAAAGGAAAATAATAAAAAAATGTGCTCATTGGCTTGTTTATAAAATGAATGAGCTCGAGCAAAGCTTTTATCGAGCCCGAACCCAGCTCGGAACTACTCGGCTCGTGTAACACCTCTACTTGTCCCACTTTCAAGTTTCAATGTTTCCATGAGGAAACTAATCTCAATAGAGCTGCCAGAATTGACCCAATTAGACGTGTAAATTATGGGTTTTGGCATGAATTTCTCAACCCGAACTTGATTGATCCGCAATATGTTTGGCCAAAATGGGTTGGGTCATTGACTTACAAGCCTTTACGGGGGTCTAAGGGAGATGAACAATCAATCAAATTCAATGGTTTTATAACAAAAACACATTTCTATATACAACTGTTTGGATTGAAAGGAATATACAAGGAGAAGGGGCTTCATCAGGTTGTTATCGAGTCAGATTGCTTAATACATGGCCTGATGGATTTTAAATCACTTGAATTTGGATTTAAAATGCAACTTGAACTAGCTGCATACCTGCATCATACTATGAAACTAAATCTTAAAATCTTGTGAAAATTACTCAAACAAGCATCTAAAATGTCTTGTTTGATTGAATCAGCATCTAAAATCAATCATGTTTTAAATTTTAATGGATCTTAATCATAGATTTATAAAAACTGTCCTCGAATACTCTACACGCCACATTAAATGGATCTCTTAGCAGTTTCTTCTGTTGGTTCCATTTCCATTGGCACACATAAACAATTGATGTGCCAAAACGCAAAGGAATTAGCATTCAAATACACTTGCCAAAAGCAAATCCCTGCGGCTTATTTCCGCAAAACTCGGTGAAAAATCCCAGCTTCTATCGCCATAGGCAACTCTGTAGCTGGTTCAATATATAAACTCGGTTACGTAAATGTCAGGTTCCTTATCCCTACTGAAAGCTTGTAAACGATTTGTGCCAACCGTAACAAAAGAACAACCAAGGCGGATTGTGGGGTCATCATTTGCTGATGGATGCTTTAACTGCTTTCTTAGCGGCATCATCCAGATCCTCGGCTGTGATCAATGCCATCCCACTCTCCTGCAAATCCGTTCATGAGGTTGACATCAGATAAGGTTTAACTAACATGAACCAGAAATAAGTGCATTATAGGGATTTAAAAAGGAAATGTTTCCTTACTCGCAAAATTCTCTTCCCTTGGTCCACATTTGTACCTTCAAGCCGAACCACCACAGGGACTTTCAGCGCAACCTACAAAAATGTACAAAATAGAAGTCATATTTCTTCCACATCAATCTCTTTGGCAGCCCTAATGGAATGGAAACATCCATGTATATTTCAAAATGGTGGAAATAATACTTACAGTATTAATTACATAAATACCACCCTTAAAATACCCTTTTGAGCTGTAAAATAAAAGATTTCAGAAAACCACCCTTGAGCTTACTTTTCTTTCAAAGAACCGGCCACGACCATTTGTGTAAAATTTTTGTAAACAGTGTTAAATTCTAACATTTTTATTTATTCTAGTCTTATTATACAATAAAGTAACGAAAATATCTAAAAAAAAGAATGAACATTTCTGTAAGTAACCCTATTTAAAACGATCAAAGAGAAACAAATTTGAATAAAAAAGTTCAAGGCGAAATGATCAACTGAAATGAAAAACCTGGAGTTGGAGGTTTACCAGCTTAGCAGCATTGACAATCCCACTAGCAATCACGTCACATTTCATTATTCCACCAAAAATATTGACCATGATTGCTTTCACCCTTTCATCAGCGGTCAAAATCTTGAATGCCTCCACGACCTGTTTGAGCACCATAGGTGTTTAACATTTATGATCCTGGATCCTCAAAAGGAAATGCAAGCGCAAGTTGACAATTACTAGAAGAGAAGATTACACAACCACCCTTAAATCACCCACTTTTCACTTGACCACCCACTATAATGCAAATTACACAAAACCACCCATTATAACAAATAGTTATCACATCACCACCCAAGCCAAAGAATCTGCCCAAACTTCATGAAAATGACCGATTTACCCTTAATTTTGAATCCAATTTTCTCATCATTGCCATTGATAAACTAAGTAGGACTATTCCCATTATATAATTACAATTTCCCATAAAAACACTCCATGGAATTGACCCAGTTAAGTCCTCATTCGCCCGAATCCCATGCCCCTTTCTCCCATTCCAGGAAATCAAAATCATTGATTAAGAAGTCTTTTCCATTCCATTAAATTAAAACAAAAAAATAAGATTAATATTCGAGATAGCAGTGACTGTCAAAATTCGAGGGAACAATAATATCACTCAGAATCTCAGATACATACATATGGTCGCACCAATGAAGCCGTCAAGATATATTTCAAGAAAAAACAAACAAGTCGAAATTTATGGTAGTGAATTATTCTCTATAGTTATATTTTAGAAATACCTAAGAGAATCAATATAAAAGTGGTGAACAGAAACGTTTTTAACCAATCAACCTAATCAGGAAGAAGAGGGATTCCTTGCCCTGAGTTAAATTGATAAGATGAACAAATGGGTAGAGAGTTTGCCGATTTTAATGCTAGAATTTGGAAACCGGGTGTGGTGGGTAATCGCTGCCTTGCCAGGGTGTGGTTTTGTGTTAATTTCCCTTACTAGAAACCATAAAAAAAAAAAAAATCCATGCAAAAAGCAAAATATACCAAGAATCACAATACGCAATACACAACTAAAACTTGACATGTAAATGGAGCTATTTCAATTGTAAAAGTGGTTTATAAAAAATTGACCACATATCAGCACAAAGATGAACCAGATACTTACTTGGTTCTCAGATGCATTTCCACCAACATCGAGAAAATTGGCAGGAGTACCCCCATGAAGCTTGATTATGTCCATTGTAGCCATTGCCAATCCAGCACCATTGACCATACAGCCAATTTCTCCATCTAACCCAATATAATTCAAATCGGCTTTTGAAGCAGCAACCTAAAAGGAATGGAAAGGACTTGACTTCAGATAACACAATCCAGGCACATTTGGCCATTCGTGTACAGTTCCCATACTCTTATTACTACAGTCAGGGCTTTACAAAACTTCCACAATCATAAAGCATTAATCTGTTCAAAAGGCCTATACTCTTACCTATGCTTTGATTAGATACTCCAATTTTCCTGGTTTCATTGTAGTTTTGGAACACGTATCTCTTATTAACTGACATTAGCAAAGGTCCGACACACTAGAAACAATCCCAACACTTCTTTCCTTTAATCAGAAATTTTCTCAATATTATTGCTATTTATTAGAAGTGTACACAAAGAAAACTTATAGACTCCTCACTCCTGTTAACTTGAAAACAAACCATATACTTGCCTCGCGAGGGTCTTCTTGTGATGTATCACGAAGAGCAAAGATCTCTTTCTGACGGAAGGAAGCATTATCGTCAAAATTCAATTTTGCATCGGCAGCCACTAGTCGTTTATCATCAGTTTCTGCTAATGGATTTATCTGCACACAAGAGTAATCTATACTGAGATAAACTGCAGAACAAAAATTATGAACTTTAATCAAAATGTTCAGAAAATGACTTACTTCCAACATTGTGCAGTCACAAGCACAGAAGAGCTCATAAAGCTTCTTCACTTGTTCAATTGATGCTTGTCTATCAGCCACCTGGGGAGCTAAACCATCTACAACTTTTGCAGCATCCTCATCTGTAATTCCTTTGAATACATCAATAGGTACCTGATCATTACATTCACAAAACCGCGAATGAGAAGACACAAAACAGCAAAACCTAAACATACACAACTGATGGAGTGCAACCTTAATGATCATGTCAGGATAGTTCTCAGCAAGATCTTCAATGCTGGTTCCACCTTTCCGGCATGCAATTATAAGCTAGCTCAAAAGATATGAAAGAAGGAATACATAAGTCTAGAATAGGAAATCACCAAATACATCCATATCAAAGAAAAATTGGAACAGAAATCAAGATGTTCAAGAATCAAATGGAATAAAATCTTAAAATGATAAGAATATAATTCCAGATGAGAATTATTATTGCACATCGATGAAGATAACTTAATGATAGTGAACATACCGGGCCAGCAGTTTGGCGATCTAGTATGATGGAGAAATACATCTCATTGACCAGCGATAGTTTCTCACATAAATAGACCTGTTCAAGACCGAAAGAGGGAAATGAAAATAAAATATAAGTTAATAACTGGAATAATGTTTCAAAGCACAGGGGCAGTCTAACACTGATTGAATAAAAAACATTTTTTCAAGGACAAGAGATAAAAATCAGAACAAGTAAGTAGTAGTGGAAGAAGGAAAAAAATTGCCACATTGCTCATGTATTTGAAAGTTACAATACCATCTCAATCATTAGCAACCTATAACATCACAACTTTGAGTAGGGCAACAACAGATATCAAGTTCCCAGGTCATAGTTATGACTACAGATATCAGCAACCACCCCAACAGTCACTGAAGAAAGAAAGCCAAGAAAACAAGACAAAATTGACCTTGAGAACGACTTGGTCACTATCAATATTTGGAGTTGAAAGAAGACACAAACAGAAAACAAAAATTGAACTTTGATAAAAACAAGTAATCTTAATTACACAGATATGCATGTCCTAGGGTAGGTTTTTGCCAACATTGGATATGTTTCAACACAAAAAATCACCGACCTTGCTAACAACTTTTCCCTGAGCACCAGTTTGCTTGGTGACCAGTACTTGACCAAGCATCTTTCCTGCATAAATTAAACTGTTTCAGGGCAGGACCTAATTGACAAAATAAAAATGCAGACGCTGGTTCATAAAACACATTTATGTTTAGAGAAAAAATGGGCATATATTCATTCGATCAAAGCTTATTCACACAAGTGATCGTAGCTGGTAATGCATAATGCAAAATCATATACTTGGAAGGATGACTAGAAAAGAAAATTCAATTAAAATTCTCTTTGCAACCCAACTATAGTAATGAATCTATGATAATAGATTAATAAGAACATCAGGAATATTACCAGCTATGTCTTCAACCTCATCAGCTTTAACTATATGTACTCCTCCCTTAAGGCCGCTTTTAAATGTACCCAACCCTCGCCCACCAGCCAGAATCTGACTCTTTACCACCAGCTGCAAAACAATCACAGTGATAATTACTTCTTTCTCGATGATAATGAAAAATACAGATTCATATTTCCTAAGAAAGAGAACATTCAATATCATATACTCTCACTGTTAAGTTTCACATAAAGAGGAAATAGAGTATCTACACCAATGGGCCATTTAAATTGCAAAAATGCAAATTTACATTGCATACTTGCAAACCTTCATTCAAAACTGCCTTTCAAACAACAGGTACATGTGGTAACCCATATATGCAGTAACGATGCAATATGCATCTTCAAGTAGAGTTACGGATAGATATACAACTAAGTAAAACAAAATGACAGGCATACTATTTTGACACTGCAAAATAAAAACAGCATACAAGATTACAAGTTATACTGCTGTATTATTTGGCTGATATTGATTAGCTTTCCTCATATATGTAATCACAGAACTCCGTTGATTATGAAATCAGAAGACTATGCAGGGTTTACAGAAACAGACAAAACGAATCCTCACACTGATACAGCAAATGCAACATGTACAACTGATGCATCTATCAAAACAGGAGAAAAAGACACTACTTTCATCACACAAACTGATCAAACAGATACAAGGCTTCATGAAAATTCCAAAAACCAACCTCCTTTTCCTGGGGGAAGACATCTCGGATGGCCTTTTTGACCTCATCGAGAGAAGCCGCAGCAACTCCCTTTGGTACATTGATTCCGTGCTTGCTCATTAAATCAGCACCCTGATTCCACAAAACCATTGCTCCATCAATATATACGTTCTCCAACAATCAACCAACATTTTTAGATGTTAAAAATTCCAAAATGTATTGCAGACAAACATAATAAATTAAACATATTAACAACAAGAGTAATCAATTTTTCTCGCAGAATTAAATAATGACAGATTGACAGATCGGTAACATATACAAATTACCGGAAAAATAGAACAAGCAAGGATTAACAACAAAGGACAGTTCAGCGAAATCGAAAGCCATAGACATAGACGCGATAGTTCATCCTTCAATTCCGAAGCTGAAACGCAATTTTTCGCAGAACGTGATAGTAGACTGAGTCAAAATCGAGAAAAATACCTGGTACTCGTGGATATTGAGACGGCGAAGCTGATTTTGTTGCCATCGGCCGGCGATGGAGAGAGACTGGGACACGAACCTCTTCGCCGATCCTGCCAACATGATCTCGAATCACGACGGCGATTTTGGAGAGAGATGGAGAAGGAAAGGAGAGATTCAAGTCGCTACGCAGAGAGAGTTTTTGGGGGAGGAAATGGAAAAAGGGGGAATGTTATGAGAACAGAAAAGGGTGAAAGAAATACGGGCCGGAACTCCGGATCCAAATACGGGTACGGGCAACTGTGAGTTCAAAAATAGTTATAAAAGGGTAAATTGCATGTTTAATCCCTAACATTTGCTACATTTTCTACTTTGGTCCCTAACCATTCATTTTTACACATCTATGCCTTTTGTAATTCCTTTTAGCTATCGACTGATTCTTGTCGATCTCAATTTGTATTGCTATAAATATATTTCTATTTTTTATACTTTTCAATTTCAATTTAATATATTTTTTTAATATTGTTTTGGACAGGAGAAAATGTTTCAAAAACTCCATGACAGTGAAACCTTCAATTAACACTGAATTGTTTCAAAAGACTCGATTTTCACAGCATTGTCAAAAATCTCTAAAATTACCAAATCATACAGTTTATTCAATTTCAATACGCGTAATAGCAAGAACAACTACTTACTCTACGGTCAAGCGAAACTTCATTAGAGCCTACAACATGCTCATTTCGAAATTGATTCCATAGTCGTCATCCGGGTCTACGGGATGGCATTAACTCTGTGGCATATCTCGGGACTCTGGTGCAAGTCTCTCATACAAGAATGTCCTATGAGCTCGACAAAGGTGTACATGCTCACTTTGTTTTTTTCGTTGAGCTTGATTTTGTTGGGTTAGCTAACTTTTGAAGAGCATCTTTATTGGTCTACATTCTTATGAGTTATGAATTACCAAGTCACCAAAGTCATGCTTTCCTAGGCTTGGGTCTCATCAAGGACTTTCTAACATCTAATGAGGTCTGTCGAAAAATTGTAAACAACAACCTTCATAGTTATCCGTCCCATCACTTTAAAAGAATGGCCAAAGACCCATCTATACAAGGTATGTAATAAGCACCAACAAAACCAACCTTACTGATGTTGCATTGCTGAAAATTCATTATATTCTTCTAGCCCATTAAGCACCATGGAAAAAAGCATGAAAATGCATTACATTGTTAGTAGCAAGCAATTGTTCCAAAATTTCATGCATAATACATTATGCATGAAATGTGATTAAAGCCATAGATTCAGCCCCTAAACAACCCTTAAAAGTTAAAACCATAGATTCAACGCCTAAACAACTCTCAAAATATCCAAAAAAATAGCTCTTAAACAGCAAACAATCACCCATAAAAACAACTCCTAAACAACCCTCAGAACATCACAGCTGAGATAAATCACTGCAACATCACACCCAAATGTCGATCTAGACACCACAAAAAAAAAACAGCCCTTGTAACAAAAATAAAAACAGCTCCAAATCTGTAATTTTTCGGAGCAGAAAACAACCCCCAATCGCATTCAAATCACCTCCTGAGAAATCTAGCGAAACCTATCATTTCTCCTAAAAAACAGCAGCAAACCAACCAAAAAAAATTCATCAATTGGTGCTTTAGTGTTTGCAGTAAAGAGTGCTCTAAATCAGCAGCTGTAGAGGTTGGAAGAAACCAGACCCTCAACTATTGAGAACAACTCCAAAAATATTAGTCGACGGCCTCCAAAACAAGCTCCAACATCACTACAAATTTCAATATACTTTCAACCCCAAAATAAAACATATGTCATCAAACTAAAACTCTAGCATATGGGGAGTCCAAAACGAAGCCATTTGGTATCCACGTTGCTTTCCAACATGGTGTAAGACTCGGGGTTGGGCTTGAATCACTTATAAATTACTCCGAATTACTCTGAACAAAGCACTGAGATGACCTCATCAGGCCTAAAGGACTGGGCTCTGATATCATCTATAAGATCCGGGGACTTAAGAGGCTCCAGTCTATACCACCCAGCCCTCTCAGGTCTGTTGTCCTCACTTGGAGCCTGAAAAGGAGGAGCTCTTGTAACACGAGTAGGGCTAGAATCACTTATAATTATAAATCACTCCGAACATCTTTATTATATCCGATGCGGTATAATGTGTTACATATTGTCTAAGGCGTCACTATTATGGAAAAAACACCACCTTAATCAATAAAAAAGAAAGCAGCACAGTCAACAAACTTCAATATGTGTAAACAAAATACAACTTCCACACCTTCTGCACAATGGTACCATACAGATTAGGAGATGCTCCGAGCCTTAGTCAGACTTGATACCGTACAAATAAGCAGACATACCCTCTTTCTGGTCAGCATTGAAATCTCCATAAACTCTTCTTGATAGGCGAGACTTCTCTCCACCATATCCTCTTCAAAGATATGAAGATCTTCAACAAACCAAGAGGTTTTAATTAACACCTCTACTTCATAAAAAAGCATCACAAAAACTCTATGACATTGTAAACCTTCAATTAAGACTGAATTGTTTCAAAAGACTTGATTCTCACAGCATTGATAAAAGTCTCTAAAATTACCAAATCATACAGTTTATTCAATTTCAATACGCACAATAGCAAGAACAACTACTTACTCTACGGTCAAGCGAAACATTTTTTTGTTTTATTTTGTTTCAACTAGGGGTGGAAATGGGGCGGGTTATGGGTGGATGAAGTCACTCCAGTACCCGCCCCACGGGTAAAAAATTTCACCCACTTCACCCATCACCCGCAAACTTTTTCACCCGCATCCGATATGCGTGGGTGATGCGGGTGAGACTTCTCTCCACCATATCCTCTTCAAAGATATGAAGATCTTCAACAAACCAAGAGGTTTTAATTAACACCTCTACTTCGTAAAAAAGCATCACAAAAACTCTATGACATTGTAAACCTTCAATTAAGACTGAATTGTTTCAAAAGACTTGATTCTCACGACATTGATAAAAGTCTCTAAAATTACCAAATCATACAGTTTATTCAATTTCAATACGCACAATAGCAAGAACAACTACTTACTCTACGGTCAAGCGAAACATTTTTTTGTTTTATTTTGTTTCAACTAGGGGTGGAAATGAGGCGGGTTATGGGTGGATGAAGCCACTCCAGTACCCGCCCCACGGGTAAAAAATTTCACCCACTCCACCCATCACCCGCAAACTTTTTCACCCGCATCCGATCTGCGTGGGTGATACGGGTGGAGCGGGTACCCAATGGGTGAAACAAAAGCAAAAACCAACACTAGACCACAAATAGCTAGTAGTCCTTTTAACTCAAAATTACAAAGTGGGTTGATTTATGTATTTATATTTTTGGTCGGCAAAGAATTGAAATCACGAGCTAATTGAAATTTGAAAGTGGAAGGGTATATCTCTATACTAATCATATACTAATCCAGTATATCTCTTGCTATAATGTGGAAGAGCAAGCCGAGACCATATCCATTCTAATTGAAATTTGGCGGGCAAAACAATAATCAAAGATTAGGGTTATTTGTAGAAGTTAAACTTTGAAAAGGTAAAATAGTAAAATCACACACATTATATATATATATACACACACACACACACACATATATTTAAATTTTAGGGTTTTATGCGGGTTTGCGGGGCAGGTTATGGGTGAAAAATCTTCACCCATAATCCATCCATCACCCGTTTCACCCGCACCCGCTCCACCCGTCACCCACTTTTTTGCGGATTTTCACCCGCAAAATTAATGCGGGTAAAGCGGATGGAATGGGTACCTGCGGATTATTTCCAGCCCTATTTTTAAGTAACATGTGGGCTATTAAAAATATGCTAAGATAAATTATGATAAATTGTTAACAAATCCTTATTAAATTTAGAAAATATTTATGAATTAGATCATGAGCTAAAAAATAACTCAATCGAGTTCATCCAAATGTTATTGAAATGGGATATCACTAGTTTCAGCCGCATGAAAAAGAGTTAATCTCCATCAACTAAAAGTATAAAACCGGTGGACAAGTAATGATCAAAACCTTTTATTTTCTAGATCAGAACTTTTGTTCACAAAGAAAAATCATCACTCATTGATCACCGACAAGATCTCTTTGATTTTCCTAGACTTCGAATGCGACCAATCACCCATCACAAACTCGTGAATGAAACCATCAACTTCAATGGAGCTACAACCCGACACTTCCACAACGATCTTCATCTCCTTCATCTTACACCTTATGTTTTTCAACTTCTCCCACTGCATAGTGGAGGCAAAGAGGTTATAGAAGAGGACATAATTCCTAGCATTCCACGACTCCATCTCAAAAAGCCTCCCACCAACAATCTCGCATTTTTTGATGTCCTTACTTTCCTTGCAGCCCATGAGTTATGTTCGCGGATCATTGGATTTGGGTTGAGAGGCATGGCTTTTACAAAAGATGAATGCTTTTTCAACGCACGTATCCTCCATACTCAACATAATCGCTAATCAATACACTGCAAGCTAGCAACCATATTTCTCGCATTCATTTAATCAAAAACCTTATGAGCGCATCAGTTGTCCCACATCTTGCATACAAATTTAACAAATTCTCCACAAGGCCGGGATCACACACCTTCCCTGATCTAACCGACTGCGCGTGCACTTGCTTGCCTTCTAGCAACGCCAAATCCTCGAGCATGCCTTCAGCAAGAATGCAACGGTATAGCTATTGGGCCACGCATGGGCTCTCAAAATCAAACATTTAAAGAGAGGTAGCTCATTTCACGTCATGCCTAGTCGTCGTCGTTTCAATTAATAAGTATCTAAAGTTCCATTCTCTCAACCCATCGTCTCCAAAAGGCTACCATGGCGATTCCAAACCATTGTAATAATTTTTTGTAATAAAAAATCCTAAAAATACAAATTCAAACTAAGATTTTTTTATCAAATATAGTATCGATATGCATTTCAAGTGATAAAGAGATCGAAATTTTGCCAAAAACTATCAAAATCAACAAGAACAATATGAAGAGGGAGGGATTAGAGATCTTCGTGTGTCATTTTAATTTATTGGTCAGATTCGTAAATATTTTATGAAATGAAAAGAACCTTTTTTGTAAATTACACACAAGGTTTATGTTTGGAAGTTTTTTTTACGACTTTCACTTTGTCAATAGTTGTTTTAGCATCGTGATAATAGTGTAAGTAATCATTCTCTATTTTATATGTATAGAAGTTTTTTTTAAACTACCGTTGGATATTTAGTGCTCGTTTGGATGAACACGGGAAGTGCACTTCATAGGAATTTAATTAATGAGAATTGAGGTTTCTGGGAACTGAAGTTCTTATGATATTAGAAACATGTTTGGATAAGTTTAACTTCATGTGAATTAAAATATCGCGTTTTGTTTGGTTGAATATAAAATTTCATAAAAATTCGTGTAAAATTACTTTTGTAACCCTTAATAATAAAAATTATTTATTTAAATTATGGAGAAACAAGTAATTTGTAATTTAAAAAAAATTGAAAAAAATAAAAAAGTGGAATTCAACTTATGGTTGGCAACCTAAAAACCCAGGAAGTATAACTTCCCAGGAAGTAGGAGGAATTCCTGTGTTTGGTTGGTGTTTTTGAAATTAAAAAACACAGGAATTCAACTTCCCGGGAAGTTGAATTCCCCCAAAATGGAGGAAGTTCACTTACCTAGTCTCCCCTAGGTAAGTTCAACTTCCCCCATTTTTAACTTGAAAATTTCCATTTCCTACATTTAATCTCCTAGAATAAAAAATCAACCAAACATATTTTTAGAATTCCCGTCAATTGGAATTCCCGGAAATTCAATTCCCATGAAGTAACTTCCCGGGAATTTCAATTCCCACATTGAACCAAACGAACCCTTACTCACCCCTCGTATGGTAATTTCAATCCCTCCATTTTGAAGGAATTGCAATTATAAGAAATTCTACTTCTCGAGACTTTTGAAAAACAAAATTATAATTCAAACACATGTATTGAAATCTACTTCATGAGTTTTTTTTAATGAAATACAAACGAGCAAATAAGGTAATTTAGTAATTTACAATCATTCACAGTTAAGTCTTGGTGTCGATAACCTTGTTGTTAAACAGAAATCAATCAAATAAATTGGGAATTTTAGAAGAGATGTATAACACGCGTGAATATGTCAATTACTCTTAATGAAATACTCATTCTTGAATTGATAACATATTAACATGGAAGATTAAGAGAGGTTTACTGTGTGTTGAGATCTCCTAACTTGAATATTATTTATATAATTATATTATATTGATCCAACCTTTGATTGAAGTATCTAGGTTGTGATTGTCAAACATTTTTTAATTGATCTACTATACATTTATTAGATTGAAATACTCATTTTTTAAGTCAGTAGCTAGCTATTGAAAAGTTAAAAAGTAGATATAGATAAATAATATAGATTGGTAAATCTAAGATATCCAAGATATATACTTTCCTTGGTGATCAAGAAGCTCTGAAAATAATATAGATCGATAAATCTAAGATATCCAAGATACTTTCCTTGGTGATCAAGAAGCTCTGACTTATATCAAAGATAATATCTCATTCCATAGACAGATGGATGAGTTAATTAGTTGATGAGTTGATACTTGATCTATCAATGGCGGATGCGGACGATCTAATTTGGAAGGGAGGGAATTTGGCGCAGGAATTATTGGTGGAGATTCTTGCTAGAATTCCCGTAATATCTGTTATCCGGTTCAAAGCCACCTGTAAAACATGGCAGTCTATCCTAGAATCTCCTTATTTCGTGGAGTTTTACGGTGCTCGACGTCGCAAACACCATCATCGGGATCGGGATCGCCTCCTCTTGTCTCGGGGCTTCGACGACGAAGATGAACTCGGCCGGCAGAAGAATTTCAATTGTACCGTCTACTCTTGTCCTGCTCCATCAGTTGCTAAAAAATCAGATCTTAGGATGATAAAAGCGTTTGATTTCACCTTTTTCGATGAAGCACGCGGCCTAACTCATAATCCTGAGGATTATGAGCATTGGGATTATGAAGGAGACTGTGTTGGGTACCTGCTTGGACCATTGGACAATGGCATCTACTGTTGGATCCTTCTCCATCCTCGACATCAGAGTTGGGATTATATCTCTCTTCCCCCTAGCGTTTTTATGCTGCTCAACCCCGCCACGAGGGAGATCAATCGGTTGAGCCCTTTTCCGCCTCAACTCTTTGCTGAAATCGCTCACAAATGCTCTCAAGTCCACTTTGGTTTTGGAAAGATTCATAACAAATCAGGGGTGGTCGACTATAAGGTACCGTCGACGTCTACAACCACCGCGACTTTGTGAGTTTTGTATACAGCCTACGGCGAGGCAGTTGGGAGGCTGTATCGCGGTTGGTTAACGACCAAGGTGAGGTACATACTCCGCTACAACTCCTCCCTCAATGGGACGGCTGCGCCTGCCCCCAAAGTTTCTTGAATGGGTCCTGGCACTGGGTAGAAGTACTGTTGCCCGCCGCTAACAACAAGTATTCAGACCGTGTGTTGTTGTTCGATCTAGTTACCGATGAGTTTGGGTTTATTGGAGGACCTCCCCATGATTACCTTTACATACAGGGGGAGAATACCATATATTGCTCATTGCTGGTGCTCAACGACCGTCTTGCCGCGTGTTACATGCCATTGGTTTCTGATCTATATCATAATGTTTGGTCGTTCGTCGGGTTAATTGATGTATGGATCTTGATGGACTACGGAGTTGCTGATTCTTGGGCCAAGATTTATTCGTGTGACACTGCCTATCACAGCTGCATACGTTCGTTTGTGGGGGTCTGCTACTCCACCACGACCGTCAAAGATGATAGCACTGGTAATGATACTAGTAATGTACACATACATAGGATTTTCCTTGATGGTCTTTGGACTCGACAGTTGATCTCCATTGACGGTTCTGGTCACATTAACAACCACAATTTCTACTTTGCCTACAGTGATTTTTGTTGGAATTATAGACTTGGAGTTTCGTCTTATGTTGAGACGTTAGATTCTCTCGCACTCTCACCCACCGATGATGAGCTCCAGGATCCCTAAAGAAAGCCCTTAGCTAGCTAGTTTATTTTCATTTTAATTTAAGATAATATGGATTTTGTTGATCCATTCCGGTTTATTTTTTATTTTTTCCTTATAATAACATTTCATATATTTCTAGATTTTGTAAATATTGATTCATCTGCTAGTATTTTATTTTTATTTTTATCGACATTGTGCTACTTATTGTATTAGTTTGTTTGGGACATGTCTTAGGCAAAGATTTTGGTTAAAGATGAGTAGCAGATACCAGCTGCATTGTTAGCCACACGTACACAAGGTTTCCATATAGATTCGGAGTCACCTATTTTGGTGATAGATTTCATCAGTAATTGTTCAAGTAAGCCTATTGGAAGGCATTACTTTCTTTCTGTTGTTCAATTCAAGTAAGCCTATTCGAACTGGGTTAAGTTAGCAGACGAAGAACATAACAATTAGCACACACCCGTGAGTTCATTTCATTCATTTCGGTCAAGGGTTCCGGCAATCATCATGTCATACACCGGTCCTTTTTGACATAAGAATCAAGAGATTGCTGATCCTTGATCTCGCCTAACAGAACAGTAGCAATATTAGTTAGTGTGTTTATCAATCACTTTCTTCCTCTCAGTAAGCTCAGGCAGTGATGTTTAGTGTTTCCAATCAAGCCATCGCCTATGGTTTTCCCATTGGTAAATCGGCCAGTAGGGTTACCTCCGGACAAAGTGGGCAGGTAGTTGTTGTTACCGGCATCTACAAGGGAAGATGAACCATGCCCCCATGCTAAAAGATCATTGTTGGCACCAAAACCGAGATCAAAGGAGCTGATTAGGATGAGGATAGGGATCATAGAGTTGAAGATCAACCGCGAAAGGTTCGGATCAAGGAAGCTAGAAGAAGCTATATGTGTATCTAGTTAACAAAGCTTCTTGCAGCAAGTTTGATGGGTTTGCTTGTTCTTAATTATAGCAAGTTTAATTTTAGTATATTTATTACAATGAATTTTTGGGATGATCGGTTGATATAACTTGTGAGTTTAAACAAAGAATTTGGTATGACTTTGGTCCTTTTCTTTTGGAAAGTGTGTCAGTTTCAGGACTCGAACTTGGGACTTCTATACAAAGTTTCTTCCAAAAATCGATCTTAATAGTTTGAATGTCAAAATGTTAGTTTATCCACTAAGGAAAGGAGT
The DNA here is from genome assembly GCA_963922045.1 of Persicaria maculosa. Classification (NCBI taxonomy): domain Eukaryota; kingdom Viridiplantae; phylum Streptophyta; class Magnoliopsida; order Caryophyllales; family Polygonaceae; genus Persicaria; species Persicaria maculosa. Next base: position 4,914,926 of record OY998254.1, on the reverse strand, counting down.
ATTATCCTATCTTAATTAACCGTTGATTTGATTTAACAGGTGAGATTGCTTTATTAGGTAATTATAAGAGGAGAGGATCCGGATCCAATAAATTAAGCCTTTAAAATTGATCAAAGCTATAAATTTGTTTGTAAAAACTAGGCAAGTCATGCCCGTGCTACGCACGGAACATATTAATTAGTTTTGATATTTTATAAGATTATTTAAGAGATTATTTTATATCACTTGTTCCCTTATCTAAACTATATATGCCTACAATCGGTAAATCTTGATTATATTATTATACACGCTCCATAACAATGTGCGAGGAGGGTTGCATCTTCTTATGGGTGCCAAACTGTATAGTATTTTCTTCATTTTATAAAGTGTATAATTTGAGGCCCTTTTTCTCACTTGATGTCTCCTAATTATGATTCAAATTGTAACAGATGCTTGAGAATTATCTGAAAGTGGCTTTGCATTGTTTTGATGCAAGTTTATATAATTCACCTCGTTCGGTAAAACATATCATTTACTATTTATTCAATATTTTTTAGAATAGTAAAAAATATATATAATTTTTTTTAACAATTTTATAGTTACTATTGATATGAAAAGTGTTCAAAAACATTATAAAAAAATGAATATTTTGTATAGTTTTATCATTTTAAAAAAGTATCCATTAATAATAAATGACATTTTTAATGGATATATTCGTAGCTAATTTATTAGGTATTTTTCATTAATGCTTTTTTTCAACAAAAAAAATTACCCATCTTAATAATAATTTCCATAATTAACTATGTACTTAAAATGAAAGAAGTCGTTATTTGGGAATTTTAACTCATAATGCAGCCATTGAATGAGACGTTTCATTTTTCTACTAACCAATTAATTTGAGGTGCCACTCATATAAATAATTACATGTCTAACCTATAATCCAAAACTATTCTCCTACCATAAAACAAATAACCCTATTTTTTTAAAAAAAAAATGTGCTATAAATTAATTGTATAAGTTAATTAATTATATTTGATTTTTTTATTATTAATTTTTAGGATTTATCCATATGAATTCGAGGTTTTCTTTCCAAATTGAGGACCTTTAATTAACATATGTCTTTGTGGAATAGGTTATAAAAACAAAAATATTTTATAAATTTATGAATAATTAAAAATATCTACACTAATTCTTAAATCTTAACCACATAATCCGAAATATTATTAAGGGTAAGTACTAAAGTAGTAGTTAATCAAACATATATACATTTAGACAACTAATTTTTAATGTGCTTTACTATAGCATCTCAAAAAATTATGCACGTTTCACTTCAAAAATTGAAAAGAAGAATAAGAAGAAGAGTGAATGTAATGTTTTTGTGAGCAATTTGTACTGGTTTTGGGTATTATACAGTCCAAACAAATATGGGCTTCAAACAGCGCTATGATTGCTCATCGGGTTTTACGTAAAGGCCCACATGAAGGTCTCACTAATTGCTCAACTACACTACTACTACTACTACACCTCACCCAACTGATATCCATGGATACATGAATGTAATACTACTATATACATAACTTTTTAACTTATTTTATACCCGGATGTTTTAGATACATCACTGTATATATAAATCAATATATAATAAAATGAGATACAAAATTAAAAATAAATTTGTATATAATAAGTTGATAGGTATATTCTCGATTCTAAATTAATCTAATATCTACATCTATATATCCATCCTTAATTCTCTATCTATAAAGTATCGTCTGATGCAATTTGTTTATGTGTTATTTTCTGATACAATTTGGCATGAGTTCTTTAACGTGTCATTTAATAATGATCCAATATATTTAAGTCACATTAGACAATGACCTTACCGATTTCTCCTTTGGATAAACCGATCTATTTTATCCACATGACATCATGTATGTTCATCTCATATTAAGTAAAATCTATCATTTTACTATGAGTTATTTTATAAATATTGTACCTTAAATTATTTTATTTTTAGCCATTAAGATAGATTATTTTAGTTCATTTGATAAAATTTTATGGTTCAATCTCATCAAAATATCATATATATTAACTAGTGGTATTCCCGCTCCATGGCTCGTTTGCGAGGAAAAATAAAATAAAAATAGAGCATAAAATATTTATTATAAGGAAGAAACAAATAACAATCTAAAAAAATGTTCAAAATTTTAAGATTTGCAAAGAATAATCATCTGTCAACTGATTGGGAAGTATTAGATTTGCAAAGAATAATCCTCTCTTCTTTCAAGGACCTTTTAAAAAAAGATATAAATCTTACAGAGATGGAAACAATAACACCATAGACGTGACAATTATATCTTCTAGAAACACATATCCACCCTTTGCAATTAGATTCTAATATATCGGACCAAGATTGGTACGATTCTCACAAACTGAAAGACAAAGAGAACAAAGAAAATTAAGGTATGATATGCCAATCTAAGGTAGATGAAAAGGAAAAAGAGATCGAAAACAAAGATGACTAAGGTATAACAATCTCGCGTAACAAACTGAAGACACTTGTACCAGGGAAATCACATACCCCACAAACTTTAATCCATCGCATATCTGACAATTGGAATAACGGAAGCATTAGCAATTGGAATAACAGAAGCAAGCTCATCAATATGCGCATCGATGCCTTGAGGAAACATGGTCCTGCCATCAGGAAATTTAAAGACATGCCCTGACACTCCACCCAGAGCTGCATGAACAACCTCTTAGGAGCTGGGATAAGATAGTGTAGCTTCTCTTCTTCTGGGGGGGAAGTGCCTCTCGCTCTTCACATGGGGAGTACTCAACATTCTTGACACTACATACCTTGAATTTCTTGACTTTAGGCGCTATTGAACCGAAAGACCCGGTAAATTTATGACAGGGGGGTAACCGGAGGAGCATTGGCTGGTGCGAATGCGGTTTGAGTAGCTGTGAACATTATAGAGATGGAAAAAAACACGAATCAAATTGCAAATAGTACGGGGATCCCACTATGGTAGAGATATAAATATAACATAGCAAGGTAATGAATGAATAAAATTAAAACAACCAATCAAACAAAAAAGATAATGACTCATTTGCATCATGCACGTGTGCTTCACAGAGCTGTTGGGAATTACAGGTTATGCCTCTCCAACATAAACAAACAAATATAGGCCTCCTCTGCGAATGTTAAAGAGTGATAAGCAACAAATTATCAAAAGAAAAAGGGAATAAACAAAAGCAAATTACAGATTTCAAGTTCCATGGAAAACTTACCAGTACACAACACGAGAATTCTCAGCGGTCTATGGAGAAACACTTGAGAAGAGTTACACAAAAAAAAGATAGCCAAATGATAAACTCATTTTAAATGGAAAATGATGAATGAGTAGCAATGCTACAGAGCAGTAGAAAGGAAGTTCATATACTATGGTCAGCAGTAGAAAGTAAATAGTAATTGAAAGCAGAGGGTTCATATACTCCGTCAATTGAGACATCAATGTAAACCAGAGGTTTTTTTTGTCTTGGCCATTCTCTCTTTGATGAGTTAAAAACTTAAGTCAACATAATAAAACTATTGAATAAACAACATAAAACATGAAATTAATTGAAAGCATATAAAGAATAGCTCACGACAATGTCACATTATATATATAACAGAAGGTTGAAGGAATCTATGGACTCAACTTTGAAACTAAATTGACCAGTAAGCATCATGAATATCCACATTACCTTGTGTCATAAGTTGTAGAAGACAAAGGATGAATTAAAACATGAATGAAGGTAGACCAGAGACACAAAGTATAACTTTCATTTAAATAGTTTTGTCATCTGCTGCTGATTGAATCTACATCCCACGAATAAGTACAAAGTAAGGATTAAAGAAGAAAAAAACCTATAATGACAAATAACATAACAAATTCCTAAAGAATTCATCTTCTTTTCTAGAGTGAAGGGAATGGGTTGTTTTCATACATTACAAGATTTATCCAGTAAATTGAAAAATGGAATTGTTCAATACCATGCCAAAATGCCTATGAACCAAGTGAATTCACCGATTAGACCTTGGTAACATCATCTTGGATTGTATAACCAGCCAAGTGAATATGTCGATTGCAATTCAAAGAGAAGAGGGAAAGTTAAAAAAACTCACTTACAAAAAGTAAATCCAATCAGACCAACAATTTGCCAACTGCCTACCTGTGCTTATCAAAAATATATGTTCTATACTCTTAACCGGTAGACAACAGTATTAAGGATTGAATGATGAACATTTTAAAGGGAAAGAAAAAAGTAGTAACTCTTGTTGATCAATGTAAAGAGGAAACTCGTTAAATTAGTATTTGACAATATATATATAAGTGAAGATGTAGTAGCCAATCTTGATAAAGTACTGTAAGGATTTTTTGCCAGGACTTTAGGTGCCACAAAACTCATATCCTTGGAGCTAACAAAATCATGGGCAATGCTCCTTCTTAGGGACATCGATTTCTCTATAAGCCACAAACATGCCATATATAACTTAGACTGATTCTAGGCGACATAATAAGGGGTTAATCAATTGTAGCCTTCAAGCATGTCCCGGGCAAAGAAACGTTACCAATGTGCTCGAAAAGGGAAAGATAGAACCAAGACCACAAAAGATGAAATATAATTCTTGAACCTTACTTTCAGAGCAAAGAAATTCATTATTCATAAATACAAAACCAAGCACCCAACATCTTATTCAAATAGCTGCAACCTAAGCAACCAGTACAAAATGAAAAAGAATCCTAGTATCTATTAAACATTTTCAAATAAGTAGGGGAATTAGTTATTGCAGATAATATGATGAATGCAACCTAGTTAAGCTATACATACTTGGAAGGGCTGAATTCCGGAAGTCTTTATCATTTGGATATCAATCTCAAAAGCCTAAGTTGAAGATTCATGACTTTCTACTCAAATTAGACAACATAGCAATTTAGTCACAAAAAAATTCCATATATCTATAAATATGCAAATAGCAAATAGCAAATAGCAAGATAGCAAGATCCTATGTTACGCCATATATCTATAAATCTATCTCGTCAAATTTCAAGATCTAATTCAATAAATTGATCAAATTACCAAAAATTGGTTCGAGAAAATTGAAATATTCACCTTGTTTTTCCTGCAACCGGTTGTTTTAGATCAGATCCAACTATACACAAAATTGAAATAATATATGATAATAATTTCATATGCATATTGTCTTTGTTTTTTTGTTGTCAATTTTTATGGTAGCCTTAATTTGCATGTGATGAGTAATCGCAGTAAATTAAAAGGGATTGTAATGCCTGCTGGACTTAATTGGTTCAAGTATATGCTATATCTGATTTGATCAGGTTAAATAAGACCGAGTAACAATAAAAACCCTCTTTTGCTTTTATCAACAATTCAACTAGCTACCTATATTTGACCTAATTAGTTAATTAGTTTTCCCCTCTAAGGGTATGTTTGGTAAAAGCAAGTAGCTTTTTGGAGCTTTTGATTTTGATATTTTATAGTCTTAAATGAAATAAATATAAGATTTTAGTTTAATTAGCTTTTGAAATCAAAACTTTTCAACAGCTATTCACCCAAGATTTTCAGAGCTTTTGGTTTTTTATTCACAAGTTTTTAACAGCTACCCTAACAGCTAGGTTTACCAAACACTATACTAACTTATTAACATATATTTAACTCAAATAATCCAAAAACTTTAGCTACCCAACAACTTCAGCTCCTCCAACAGCTACCATTTTGCCAAACACACCCTAATTAATCAAACTGTTATAAACATAACACTAGGTCTCAAGAAGGGGATTCTTAGTGCTAAGCAACGCATGTATTACCAATATAGAGGGAGATAACCTCATGGTTATTAGAGCTCTGTTAGCTAGGGGACCGGAAGTGCCCTTGGAATGTTGAGCTCCTGTAATCTGGCATTCTTATTGATCTTTCTTCATTTTCTAATGTTGTGATTTGACATATTTTCAGAAAATCTAACGTTGTTACAGATCGACTCGCTCATCTGATTTACAGTCTCCCTACCGACGGTCGCCTTGAAGATGATCTGGAACTTCAGGTTCTCAAAGGAAGAACAGTCTTACGGAATCGTCCGACCTAATCTTTATCTACTTAAAAAAAACACAAGTACTTATATTATTATATATTATACTTCATCTGTTAATTAAAACATGTCATATTAGACGTACATCTACACATTTTTTAAGAAAACAACTAAAATCAAACAAAAATACACTTATACCTCTAATTATTACTTTACTTTTTCACTTTATTGAAAACTACAATTAACAAATCTCTTACCCTTTACAAGAGTAATTTTGGAAAGTGAATACCAAAATATCTAAAACGATATGTTTTTCTTAACGGAGAGATTACTTGATAAGGTTGTTAATTTAATTAACTACATATATACACTTAATTACCAAACTTGATTGCGCTAAATAAAAAGGAAATTTTATAGGAAACCGTACCCCTTATTTATTAGGCTTTTCATTTAACCACCACTTATACAAAACCTTTCACTAAACCACCCCTTATTTATTAGGCTTTTCATTTAACCACCCCTTATACAAAACCTTTCACTAAACCACCCCTTATTTATTAGGCTTTTAATTTAACCACCCCTTATATAATCCCATCAACAGATGACCACCCCTACCTCTATTCCGTCCAATTTGATGTTAAAAAATTATGAAAAGACCGAAATGCCCTTTTTTTTTTAACTATCCATCTTCAACCTTTCTGCTGCCATATATAGAAATCCTACGATCGTCCAGACTTCAGAGCCATCGACGAACTTCAGGCTACACGACCAGGGGATTCAGAGACGGATTCGATGATGTAAACTGATCACGAATGCAGAAGGTTCTCCAATCACAAGGTATAATCAATGTTCTAAAAAACGCTCGACGGATGCTCGATGGTGAGGTACCGCCAAGCGCCAAGACGGTTCGGCGGCCTTATTGGCGGATTCTTAGCGGTCAAAACGTTTTCTTAATATTTTCTTATATTTACCCCTGTACTAGGACTAGAATACATATGATATAATAGTTATTCATTTCTATAGTGTTTACCATCACTACATTAACAAAAATATAATGTAAATGAAAGTTATATGATTAAGTCGTGACCATTTTAACTTTATTTTTCTAACAACGAACAAAAGGTGACATAAACATATATGTTAAAAAACAAAAACTCAATCCATATCATCTAAACTTATATATATGTCTCTTCATTTCCATATAAACAATTAAACAAAGCAACTCATAATTGCTATATATATATATATATATATATATATATATATATATATATATATATATATATATATATATATATATATATATATATATATATATATATATATATATATATATATATTGATCAGTAAAGACAGTAACTTAGTTTGTTTGTGATCACTTGACTTATTTGCTTTGTTTATTGATTAGTAGAGTAAGATAGCAATTATGAGTTGCTTTGTTTAATTGTTTATATGGAAATGAAGAGACATATATATAAGTTTAGATGATACTGACCACAAACAAAAAATTAAAAAAACCACAATTCATAAACAATTAAACCATTCTGATGTTCGTTCAAAATCAAGAGCGTTGTTCATTCGAAATTAATTAACAAGCCAGTGAATCCGGTCGAGCACCACCCGAGTAAAGTTGCAGAGGAGAGAGGTATTAGGGTAAAATCCACTTATGGTCCCAGTACTTTGATCAAATGTTCAAACGAGTCCCTGAACTTTATTTTTGTTCATTAAAGTCCCTGAACTTTGATATTCTGTACACATTTAGTCCCTCTATTAATAAATTTGTTAAATACTCCCTCCGTCCAACAATACATGGACTTTTAGATGTAAATTTTTGTCCAACAATAGATGGTCTTTTAGGTTTTCTAGGTAAAAAGTTGTACTCCCTCCGTTCGGCAAAACTTGTCATTTTAGGGTGTTAGTTTTGTTCAAAAAAACTTGTCATTTTAGGTATTTTGCCCTTCACTTTACAAAAACGCCCTTGATGTGATTGATGGTTTGTTAGTTGTAGTTTTCGATAAAGTAAAAAAGGAGGGTAATAATTGAGGGTAAATTAGTACATTTGTTAATTGCCTTAAAATTTGTGAAATAAGCTAAAATGACAAGTTTTGGCGAACGGAGGGAGTAATGATTTGTATTGATTTGTGTGTTGTTGACTTTTTAAAATAATTTGATTGATTAAAATGTGTAGTGGGTGTTAAAAATAATACTCCCTCCGTTCGGCAAAACTTGTCGTTTACTATTCATGTACGCTTTTTTAGAACGATAAAAACTATATAAAATATTCATTTTTATATTAAATTTTTTTTAACAAGTTTGTACTTATTAATAATAACGACGAAGTTGTTAAAAAAATTATTAAAAAAACTAGATATTTTATATAGTTTTTATCTCCTAAAAAAGCGTGCATGAATAGTAAAGTGTCAAGTTTTTCCGAACGGAGGTAGTAAAATTTATGAAAAAGTTAGTGCAATGATGATGTTTTTTTAAAAGTAAGGTGTTTTATTAAAACTTGTGCAAAATGCTAAAAGACAATGTATTTTTGGACGGAGGGAGTATGTGTTAAATAATGATATAGTATCAATGTATTTTGATATATTAATGGAATAAGTTAAGTTATACACATGTCATTGCTTGATATTTGTTTTACTAACTAAAGTAAAAAAAAAAATTTATATTAAAAGTATATGTTTTTAAAAAATATTTTTTAGAATAAAAAAAACTTTCTATTTTCCAACTAAATGGTATAATTTTCCGTTGATATTTTATTTTAAAGTATTTTAATGACCGAAAATTTCTTATTTAATTAAAAAAAATTAAAATGTGTTTTGTTTAAAAAATAAACTCTACTTTTGCTATAAAAAAATTATATTTGTGTTACCAAAATAAACTCTGTTTTTAATTAAATAAGGAAATTTTAGTCATTAAAATACTTTAAAATAAACTATTATTGGAAAATTACAACATTTGGTAAAAAAAATAGAAAGTGTTTTTGATAAAAATATATTTTAAAATATGCTTTGTTTTAAGAAAAATCTATTATATACGATGACTTTTGAGAAGAAAAAAGCTTAATTTTTTACTCTAGTAAAACAAATACTGGGTAATTACAATTGTATAACCTAAATCTTGTAATTAATACAAAAATACATTGATTCCATATCACCACTTAACACATATTTAACAAATTTACTAACAGAGGGACCAAACGTGTACAAAATATCAAAGTTCAGGGACTTCAATGAACAAAAATAAAGTTCAAGGACCCGTTTGAACATTTGGTCAAAGTTCAGGGACCATAGGTGGATTTTACCAAGAGATATTAGTGAGGATAGGACAAAGAGAGATTGATGAATGACAGTAAGGGGGCATTAATATAATTTGAATTAAATCTTACGTTTCAGATAAAAACCATGGAAGAAGAAGTAATTGTGCGGGGATTTATTTGCAAGTTGACGTGTAACGACATGACACATATTGGAATCGACTGGACAAGAGTTATCGGAGAAACAGATTCACCATCGACTTCAGATAGAAAATGGGTAAATTTGCTTCAGATTTGAAGGAGACACCTCTCGCATAACCTTTATCGAAAGCAAACTTGCCCATTTTCTATTCGAAGTCGATGGTGAATCTGTTTCTCTGATAAATCTTGTCCATTCGATTCCAATATGTGTCATGTCGTTTTGCTTTGGGTGTCCAGTTAAAACTAACTGCTTACACGTCAACCTGCAAATAAAACCCCGCCCAATTGCTTCTTCTTCGATGGTTTTTATCTGAAACCCTGCCCCCTCACTATCACTCTTTCATCTCTCTCTGTCATATCCTCACTAATCTCTCTCTCCCCTCTGCAACTTTACCTCTTTTTTTTCACTCCTCTCTCTCATGTCCTCTCTCTCCTCTGCACACTCTCTCTCTCCTCTGCAGACTTTCTCTTACTTCCCCCCCTTTCTCTCTTTCTCTCTCTGACTTTGTCCAGCTGTCGAGCAGTGGAACCCCAAACCCCCCTCACTTACCTGCCTGCTACCGGCGGACCCCTTTACCCCATATCCGATTTTGCTCAATTTCAAACCGGATGGGATTAACCTTGCAAATAAACCGGTTTTTTGGGTTACTTTGTGCATTTCCCTCTAATAAAAATTTATTGCAAAATTATCAAATCATGATTTTTTTAATTTAAAAATTAAAAAACTGACAAACCCGAAATCGACCCGAAATGACCCGAAACCCGGGTTCAAGTCAACCCGAAAATACTCGGAACCCGTTTTTACCCGAGACCCGTTTTACCTGAGACCCGAAGTGACCCGACCCGAACTCAACCCGAATGACCCGTTTGACAGGTCTATCTATGACCTTCTTACTCATTCATATATTAAAGAAGAACTGTCACCACATGTATTTTGATTGGGTTTTCCTTTGATTACAGTGTATATGACCTTATTTTTATTTTGGTTACAACTTTTTATTACCCTCTTACCCATTCATATATTGGATGAGAATTGTCAACCACATGTATTTTGGCTTCTCATTAGGCCCTTTAGGGTTTGTGATTCCCTTGTCCTATAATTTTCCTTTGATTGCAGTGTCGATCTATTTTTATTTTGATTACAGCTTCTATAACCTTGTTTTTATTCGGACAAAGCCCGCTAATTTCCACACATCTATTGGTTTTTTTTCTCAATCTCAAGATAATTAAACAAAAATAAATCCAGAAAATGACACTCCCTAGAGCCAAATGAAAAAGAAAACCAAAAAAACCAAAAACAAAATCCTGTGCATGGCGCACGGGGTCTAGACTAGTTTATCTTAATCCTAAACAATACTAAAGTAGAACCTGCTAAGAACACGTGTCGCGCTCTGGTTAAAAATTTTCCCGCCCATTTTGTCTATCAATTTTTTTTTTTTTTGCCATGTTTATATGGTTGATTCTATCCTTTTTTAGATACCATTGAGAATTTGAGATAACTTCAATATTGTTTTTATCTTCTACGTAGTATTACTTTCCAATCTATCCTATTTTAGCTAATGGTGATTTCATTGCCGATTTTTTTAATTGTGTACTATTGCTGATTTTGTAATTTTGTACTATTTTTTATTTTTATTATATTCTATATACCATTATTATATTTTTTTTATTGACATACACTTCCTTATTCTAATATTTTTTTATAGTAGGTAAATTTTTTTCCATAATTTTAAAATAAGTAATTTCAAGCATATGTGTAACTTTTATTTTATTAATTTTTATATACATATCATTTATAATAATTGGTAGCTTTTTTTAGATAATTTTTGAATAAGTAATGAGTCTATTATAATTCACTTATTTAATTTTTCAATTATATTCATTTTACTTTATGCAATTTAATTCATTTTAAATTTGTAATAAACACAATCATAATTTTGTTAGCAAAATATCAATCATGTAAAGTGTTTTTTTTACAAAGATGACCACGTTTAATTTAAATTTTTTATTGAAAATTATATTATATTTTTTAATAATTGATTTAAAAAAACGTATCTTATATATTTTCTTATCCTATCTTATATTTTATATGATCCTAAACAATACTAAAACAGAAGCTGAAATTATCACATGTCAACTTCTGGTGAATTTTTTTCCCGCTCAAAACTTAACCACTCATAATCTGCCATTTGTCAATTATTATGCCACATATATCCACTTAATCATCATTAATTATTTGATATTCATATATAATTGACAAGTATCACATATTTTGATATTACCAAATCTGCATACTCAGTATATATCACTATTTTATTTCATTATTAATTTTTATTCATTATTTTATAATAATCAATATCCATATTTTTTTTAATTTAATTTTCTTTTTTAGACTATTATTTAATAATTTAAAGGAATGTCCATTACATTTATTCAAAATTTTAATGGTTTTGTTGTGATAGCCATAATTCCACTTTTTTTCTTTTTGTGTAGAATTATCATATTTTAATGTTTTATTTATCTCATTAAAAAACTTAAAATATTAAAATTTTCATATATCTTTTTTTTTTGCAAAAGTATCCTTTTGATATACGTTGATTCATTGAATTATTGATTTTATGAATCCTAATTCCGAAGGTAAGTACACATATTTATTATTATTGTAACATGTCAACCGTGGCGAAAAGTTTTCCCTCCTTTGTGTAGGTCATACTATAATATGTTTCATTGAGTTTCATATAAAATGTATACCTCTCTATAGTACTAATTATCATTATTTAAATATTTTATGTACATATATTTTAAAATTTGTAACTGTAAACTATATATAGATCAAAGTATTTCATTTATTTTTGGAAAGTTCCACGTATATCAACAGACAACATGTATAAATACCGATTTGGCGCGCAATATGGTGAATATTGCAATTTAATTTCTATTTTGTTTGTAAATACATCATTCTTTATTTGTCAATTATGAATATATGTATTTATAGTTCTTAAGTAATTTATTTAATTATCTATCGATCAAATACTATATATTTACCTAATTATTTGAAAATTTCAAAAAAAAAAGTTATGAAATATTTTTCCATGAACAAAAATTTAAGTGATCAAATCTCCTTAAATAAAGTTTATTTTCGGGTAAATGTGAGCGTGGGCCGGACTTTTTTTCAAATTAGTCCTGATGGTGCGGGTGCAGGCCGGGTTGAGCCCGCTTCATGGTCTAGACTAGAGTTCACGTAAAAACTCGCTTGGTATTGTAGATGCAGGAAGCCCGCGGACACGCGCAACATAATAATACTTGATATGCATATTATATATATTACTAGAAATTGATTTGTATAAGAGGAGGGTCATGAGTTGTATTATAAAATAATTTTTAAACATGTAATTAGATTAACTTAGTAATATACGGAGTAGTAAAATTTCAACCATATAATTTCATCTAACTTAGTAATATAACTATATAAGAGTAGGGTCATATCAATTTTCAAATACAATGTTGGTTAATCAATTGATGCATATCATGAGAAATAATAATAATTTTATATTTACTTTTAAAATTGTAGTTGGTTGGAGTAACAATAGATTGATTTGAAGTTACTGTAATTATAGAAACATGTATTTTCTTTTATTACTCCGTGTATTGTACATTTTCTTTTTAAATGATAAGTGAGACACATAAATCACCGCATGAAATATCTTTATCCTCATCTTAGTGGGTACATTGTCTAATTTTTCATGAGATTAGTTTTCAACATTTTAAATTAAGCATGTGGTAGAAATTATTTGAGACAAGGGCAAATCCTTAACTAACAAAATGTTGGATTGGTTTGTGGTGATTTTTGACATGGCTATATAAAATTTAGTGAGGGGGGTCAATTTTTTACCCACTTATTTTGTTTTAAATTGGTTAATGATGGGTATAATTATCATTGTGTATGCGTTTAATTTGAATGACAATTAAATTGAATAAAATTAGACTTCATGTTGAAATTTGTCCAATAGATTTTTTTGGTACAAAAAAGGATAAGAAAAAAAAACTTTTATTTATTATATCTTCACTAAGAAGATCTTTAATATTTTTAGAATCAGTAACCCGTGCAAAGCACGGGTAATGGACTAGTTGTAACCTACAACCTTATCTATAATTACTAAAAAGAAAACCTAAGGGGTATAATTACCAAAAAAAAAAGAAGTAAAAAATGTATATTCCCTCAAATTTAATCAATTGATCTTGTTTTTTCTTCTCTCATTTTGTTCACCAAAATCTTGTGTGTGCTTCCGTCAAACAACTTCTCCACTGCTGTCTATGTGTATTTTTTAGGAAAAACTAATTAAAATACCCCATCTTTAGAGATATTGTAAAATATATCCTTACCTTTTAAATGTAATAAAAATACCCAAACCTTTAAGGGTAGTGATAACATATTGCCACCGGTCTTTCATGGGCAAAAAATATCGATAATTTTTAAAAAATAAAATATCAGATTATCCTATTAATTAGTTTCCTTAAAAATGGCAAGAATATTCTCTTAGATTAAAGATTAAAATAAAATATCTATAATGATAAAAGTTTTTTTTTGAAATCAACATGTTTACAAATTAGTACTAATATCTGGTATAATTCTTAGAAAATGAAGAGTTAGACCGGACAAATAAAATAAAATTTCGATTTTATTAAACCCAACCAGTTATTTTGACAGACAACCTGTAAAACTCCTAATCCGATGTAGTGAGTTCACATGTAATCTTGATGTAAGAGGGTGGGTGATGCTCTTAATTTGTGTGACTTACCTAATGATCGAACTCCTAATCTTTTCTTTTTGAGGGTGAACCTTGTATGACTTACTTATTAATTCCATATATACGAGTGAAATTAATTTCTGCATGTATATCCAAGGGAAATTTACAGAAAACCACCATTTAAAAAAATTATGGAAAATCATCCTTTAAATTGTCTTTGTTTACAACTCACCACCCATTAATTTATTTTTGTTAATTTATCATTAAATATATTATATTTTAATATTTTTAAACTCAAATCTGATTGTACATATATTCAAATGTTAAATTTAAGGGCTCGATTATATTTTAGGGATCATTTTATTTATTTTTAAATAATAATAATAAATTAGCAGTCTAGAATTATTATATTTTTAATATTATTAAACTCAAATTTGATTGTACATGTATTCAAAATATAACAATTTGTTATACTGTTTTACATAAATAAAGCCTAGAATTATTATCTTAATTTATGTTTGAAAATGTTTATAAATTTTTGAAACATTATGTAAATTACTATTTTATTTATAATATGATTAGAAATCATAATTTCTATTTATAAAGTTAAAAATAACCTTAAAATTATTAGTTATTTATTTATAGTTTAAATATTTTCGTTTAATAATTCAATTTTGTTAAATATTATGTAAAGACCGGGAAATTTTATAATATTATTTTATTTAAAATAGTGATTTATGATCGTTTTGATTTCTAAGATTCGGGAGATTTAAAATTTCCGTCCTCGAGCTATTGGACTATTCTAAATCTTTCGAAGTAAGTCTCGACATTTTTTAATTGAAAATTTAAAATATGTTTCGTTCTTCTTCTTCTTCTTGACTTGAATATATTTCTAGGATTCCATTATTATTTCGGAGTCGAAAACCTATTTTAAATTGGATCGAGATAAGGTCACCAAGAGAGTGGATTTCGGGATTAAAATTTCAGTTATTTGATTTTGAGTTTTGGACACATGTTGTTCCCCTCACTTTGTCTTATCCTTCCCCTTCATTACAAATGGAACCAACCGCTTCCAAAACTCATCTCCACCAACTCACACTTTGTTTGTTTTCCTGATGAAGAAGCCAACACCCAAATCTTCACTCCTGCCATTTTCCCATATTCCCCCCTCCCTCCGTTCTCTGTTCTGCAGTCAAAACAAACTCCACCTTCCTTTCAGACATCGATCAGAACCCACTTTCCCCCTTCACCGGCCCCATTTTTCTTTCCTCCCACTGCATGCCATCTCATTTGAAAAGAGGACAAGGCTTTCTATTCCCCCAAATCTCAGCAAACACACAAGAGCATAACCCTCAAATCTCCCTTCTTCTTCTCGTTTCAACTCACTCCAATTCGAACAGCCCTTCGCCCGGCCACCACTTGCCCCGCTCTTGCCGCCGGCAACACCGCCAACTCCATCTCCTTCAGCTGCCACCAAACAACCCTTTTGCTTCAAAACACCCACCTCCTCTTCACCACACACCGCCCTCGTCCTCTGTTTCATAGCCGAGCCGAGCACCACCGAAGCTACCATGTTCCCCTGTTTTTCGGAGATCGAGAAACCGCCAGCCTACTCCTCCGTCTTCCTCCGAGCAGAAGAAGCTCCTCCGATGTCCGAGCCAATCCCAGGAGCTCCCCAGCCGTAGCAGCCAAGCCGCCGCCGCCCTCTTCTTTCTCCCTCCTTCCCCTGATTTCTTCATTCTAACCGGTGAGCTTGCTTTACCCCTTCTTCCACTCTAAATTGTATTACAATTTACAGCTTCACCTTTTGACCTCCGGTTATCGACACAGGCGAGCTCGTTTTATTTCCGACGACGACGAAGCCGATCGTGACTCCGACGATCCCCGGCGAAGCCGACGAAGACTCTCGGTGAGCCCTTTTCTCAAACTCATCTTCTCGAATTCTTTTATTCTAGGCTTAGGAACCTTGTTGCTTTTCATCTTTGATTTTCGGCGGAAGAAGAGGGAGAGAGTGGTCGGAGATGGGAACCGAGGGTGAGCGGGGATGGAAGGCGAGAGCGAGAGGATGGGCTGCGAGATGCGAGCGGGTGAGTGCGAGCGAGTGGGTGTGGAAGCAAGGGAGGATAAGGACGCCGGAGGTCCGAGGAAGGAAGCCGGAGGAGGAAGAGCTCCAGTCGCCGGCGGGATGTTCTCTGTTGAAGAGACGGAGGGCGTGAGGTTGAAGGTTGGAAGTGGGGCCCGCCCGTCCAGCTGTACCTTGGGCCCCACTTCTGTCTGGCTAGCGAGGTCTAGGGAGTAAGAGATTGGTTTTTTGGGCTGGCTTTGGGCTCGTGTCGGGTCTTTCCTTCCGGGTTAGGGTTTGGGCCTGACTTCCTTCTTTGGTTTGGGAGTTTGGGCTTTTGGGTTGCTTTAAATTACAGAATTTGTTGGTTGTGTGTTATTATGGGGTTATATAGTTGTTATACATTATTATATGGTTAGTAGATTGTCGTTATTTTAATTATATATTCTGAGTTTATTTATTAGTATATATTATAAAAGTGTTTAAAAGTAGTATTATTTGATATATATATATATATATATATATATATATATATATATATATATATATATATATACGGATTTTCTATGGGCATAGGATAAGAGGCCAAATTGAGAAATATTTTCATATATGTTTTTACAAATGATAAAGTAATTTAGTACTATTGTTTTGTAAATGTGTATCGTTAAAATGGATTGGGTTTTGATGTTCTATTTTATTTAAATATTGTTGGTTTTGATTTATAAATGAGATTTACAAGGATGGGTTTATTTGGTGTTTACCTTAGATACATGTTATCTGAATTATATATTTAAAAAGGGTTTACAAGTTTCCGGAAAAGTTCTTAAAGGACTTGTATTTTAAATCCAATGTTGGGATTCCCTAACCTCACCACTTGATTAAGACTTAATGATTTGATGCCTTGACGTTTTGTGAACCTTGATGATCGACTTAACCTAACTTGTCGGATTTCAAACTCTTGTAACCTATACCGTTTAAGGATGTTATGCTTGGTTTTGAAATGGGGATTTGACATGAGTAAGGATGAGTTATGGAAACTTGATGGGGATTTGGAAATCTCGGAATCGCTTGGCTTTAAGATGTTTTCTCGTATCGAAAAATGGCTTTGAAATGGTTTAACTCCCGGATGGTTTTGGAAATGTTTTGGAACATGGTTCTGTGTGTATGAGTTGTAGCTTATCGTACTCTTTATAATTATCATAGGTGCTTGTCGATTGCTTGGACCCCTGCTTTTTGGTATATCTTGTTGTTCGACTTTCCAGGTAAGTTTCTTTATAGACTTACTCAGACTGAATAGATACACCTCCTGCTTGTAGTCATATGATGTACTAGGTGCTGCATAACATAATAGCATGCCATGTAGTATCATGCTAGGGTTTACATAATCGTATGAGCATTCGTTTACTCTATGTGAATGAAAATGAGAACGGTCGTTATTTGTGTGTCCTAGAGTTGTTGTTAGGGTCATAGGAGAACCCAATTTCCTCGGGTTTGTCCTCATCGAGTTAGTAAACGAGTCGAGCTTGTGAGCTCGATTCACCTTTTGAGCATATTGATTTGAGTCGCGCATATATGCTATTTGCGGATGGAAAGTGCTACGCTCTAAGCACCGTACTTCACATTCTTTGGGCCAGGTTGCGCAAGCCGGGTACAAAAGGGTTGAGCGTATGTTTTGAAAACCGCCCAAGAATTTCAAGGGGTTTCAAAGAGTTTTAAAAAAATGGCAAAATGAATTTAATAAGGCTAACTTGATGAACCATGAGAAACCCCTTCCATCTTTTTTTTTCTTTTCCCTTACCACCATGAGAAACATCTTCCCCTTTGTATACATAATCATGCAAAAAGTAGGATTACTTTTTCATTGAAAATAAAATTACAAAAAAGGAAGAGATTACCTCTCTTTACCAAGCTAACATTTTCAATCTCATTACCTTAATGTATAAGCTACAAGTACAACCAAGGGTTTACCTTATAATTACCTTAAGTAAAGAAAACCCTTGGTTGAGGATTCATGCCATGCTTCTGCATAACCAAAAGATACTTGATGACTCGGATGAAGGTCAGATCAAAACCTAGCGATTTCCCCGCTTCTCAAAATTGTACATGTTCTGAAGAGCATCATTAGAGCATCTTTAATGGTGGTATTTTGAGTACCATAACTAATTTTAAAAAAAGAAAATAAAATAAAATGTCAGATTTTTTTATTAAACCAATGCAATTATGTGAGAGGAGTATCATACCTATGGTACTCACTTTATTGGTTCTCCCCCACTTTTGTATTTTTTATTTTTTTTAATAGCTTATGATACTCAACTAGAGTACCACCATTAAAGATGCTCTTAAGCACACTGTACATGTTCTGAAGAGCATCATTAAGAGAGAAGCTTTGTTGGGAAGAACAATTCCACCATCAGCCTGCAAAACATAATACCCAGATAAGAAATTTTTTCTACATAAAAAAGAAAATAAAATAAAACATCTTATTGAACCCAATTGAAGTGTCACATCTGTTAAGAGAATTATCAAACGAAAATCTAACACTCGTTTGTCAGCAACGGAATCTTTCAAGTCAATAAAGTTCTTGAGAGTGGAAATCTCGCAGCAAGTGACAGATTTGCAGCTTAGTCTGATGAAAGATTTAAAAGAATCAAAGTACAGTAATGTTTTGTAACTAGTCATCATATATAATGTTAAAATGACCTCTTTTATTTTTAAGAAATGCATGAGAAAACAAAAAAGCAACAAAGATGTCATGATAAAACATTCATTAATTGATATCATTAAACCCTACTATACAATCAAATCAAATGATCTGACTACGGAAATTACAAAATTACAAAATAGCCTTAAGCTTGAATGAAAAATTCTCTCTATCTTCCGTTTCAACCATTCCCTTCAGTTTTAAGATGTTCCAAAAATGACTTAGATTTTGTTAAGCTGGAATGAAATTAAATAATTAATTAATGAATGTTTTACCATGACAAAAACAATCATTGATATGCCTAAGTTAATAATCCGGCCTTTTTCATCTGCCACGCTAATTTTCCCAATTATATAGATACGAATACGAAACAAAAAAAAAGAGGGAGTTTTAGAATCAAAGCTCACATGAGGATAGGAAGAAGCGAAGAGAGAGCGAGATGTTTGGTGGCTTCGGCGCCGTTGAAGAGATGAGATGTTTATGTTTGGTGTGTCTATCACATAAAGGTAGCTGGCCACCTACTCTAGCTAGGTAGCCCCTTCACATGAAATTGATTCTTTAATTAAATCTTTCATGAGAGAGAGATGGGGAGGGTTGTGTTCTTGTTCTCTTGGGTGGTCGGTTGATTATGATGATCTCCGTAATAAAGTGCTCTTTTTCTTTGGATGAAGTGGTTCATGCTCTAAACGTGGAAGAGGTGCATCTCACATTTACCTTCAAGCTAGACTCGAGAGGTTTGGTCACACAAATCGTAGATGGCTACCTACTCTCTCACACGAAATTGTAGGTACCTCTCTCTCTCAATTAGTTAATTGAATTCAAATCGATGCAAATGCAAAGTGCGCCCATTTAATTTTGTGCATTTTGATGGGGAGAGTGAGATGAGAGAGGGGTTGTGGTGGGTGTGGGTTGTGTTGTGTGGCTGCAGTGCGGAGATGTGATTGAACGGGAAAGCTCTCATTAGCTCAACAGGATTTCGATCTCTCTCAAAATCTTTATACCCCATTTACTCTTTCTTCATATCACTCCGAAAAGGTCACCATTTCCATTTCTCTAACTCATAACCTCTTTCCTCACCATCCGATTGCCAATGGAGCATCAGCTGCAGTGGGTAGAAGAAGATCGAACAAGTTAGGGTTCCTCAGATTTTAGCTGAAAGGTTGCATTTTTGTTGCTTTTTTTTTCTTTAAGATTTGTTGATATGGATTTTAGAATGATTGACATGATCATGTCAATCATTCTAAAACCCATATCAACAAATCTTAAAGAAAAAAAAGCAACAAAGATGCAACCTTTTAGCTAAAATCTGAGGAACCCTAGCTTGTTCGATGTTCTTCTACCCACTGCAGCTGATGTTCCATTGGCAATCGGATGGTGAGGAAAGAGGTTATGAGTTAGAGGAATTTTGTGACCTTTTTGGGGTGATATGAAGAAAGAGTAAATGGGGTATAAAGATTTTGAGAAAATTCGAAATCCCGTTGAGCTAATGAGAGCTTGCCCGTTCAATCACATTCACATCTCCGCACTGCAACCACACAATACAACCCACATAAAGATAACCCACACCCACCACAACCCCTCTCTCATCTCACCCTCACTCTCCCCCGTCAAAATGCACAAAATTAAATGGGCACACTTTGCATTTGCATCGATTTGAATTCAATTAACTAATTGAGAGAGAGAGGGTACCTACAATTTCGTGTGAGAGAGAGTAGGTAGCCATCTACATTTTGTGTGACCAAACCTCTTGAGTCTTGAAGGTAAATGTGAGATGCACCTCTTCCACGTTTAGAGCATGAACCACTTCATCCAAAGAAAAAGAGCACTTTATTACGGAGATCATCAGAATCAATAGACCCAAGAGAACGCAACTCTACCCATCTCTCTGATGAAAGATTTAATTAAAGAATCAATTTCGTGTGAAGGGGCTACCTAGCTAGAGTAGGTGGCCATCTACCTTGTGACAGACACACCAAACATAAACATCTCATCTCTTCCATGGCGCCGAAGCCACCAAACATCTCGCTCTCTCTTCGCTTCTTCCTATCCTCATGTGAGCTTTGATTCTAAAACTCCCTCTTCTTTTTGTTTCATATTCGTATCTATGTAATTGGGAAAATTAGCATAGCAGATGAAAAAGGCCGGATTATTAACTTAGGCATATCAATGATTGTTTTTGTCATGGAAAACATTAATTAATTAATTATTTAATTTCATTCCAGCTTAAAAAAATCTAAGTCATTTTTGGAACAACTTAAAACTGAAGGGAATAGTTGAAACGGAAGACAGAGAGAATTTTTCATTCAAGCTGGCTATTTTGTAAGTTCCGTAGTCAGATCATTTGATTTGATTGTATAGTAGAGTTTAATGATATCAATTATTTTCTATTGTACATCAGGGAACATATTTGGAATCGATATGGTTTATATTTCGCAACTTGGATCTCTGCTTTTAAACAATTATATAGCAGTTTGTGTATTCAAAAGATAAAGAATCGATTGATGATGTTCATTGCAAGATTGAAGGCATTGATTTATCCATGTGCTTAACTATAATATATATTTGTTGACTTGTGTAGTTAGAAAAAGGTCAGCTTTGTTAGGGGATACATTCTCTGATCACTTGTCTTGCAGAAACTTTTCTTCATATCCTTATGTACGTCTAGCAGTCAGTTATTTTTGAGTTTGGATATGTGGTTTATGTACTTGAGAGTAATCAGTTTATATTGCATGCCCATGTGCTCTTGTTGGATTTGTTGTTGTATACAATTGATTGGAGCTTTGGGGAGACACTGGCCGCAGTGACTGAGATGGAATACTACGAGGAGCAAACTTACCAAGAGCTTCGAAAGGGAAGCAAGAAACTCAAGCTGACGGAGGATAGATATACTTGCCCATGCTGTCCAAAGAAAAACGGGCAAGTGTATCTGTATGAACAACTTGTACAGCATGCAAGTGGTATAGCTGGAGGAAACTCTCGGAAAAGATCAGCTGAAGAGAAGGCGAGCCATAGGGAACTTGCCAAGTATTTGCAATATGATAATCCGGGTCTTGGTCAACCTCCCGTTCTAGCTGTAGCCGATCAAGTGCAAGCTGGGAAACACACTCAATCTAGTCTTACTGACGAAGAGGATAGAAAAGCAAACAAGCTTGTATCTTACTTAACGAATTTACTTGAGGACAAGAATAGGACATTCATAGAGATTGGGAATAAAGTAAGCCAGATATCCATGTCCATCAACAAAGTGATGGAAGAAAGAGACAGGCTCAATCAGGTGTACAATGAAGCATAGCCGTCCAATGTATTTTTGGGCCCTTTTCAATACTATCTCCTTATTAAAATATTTGTTTTTTTATATAATTTTTAATAAAGAAAAAAAAACTATATAAAAATATATGAAATTATTAAAAATGTTATAAAGTCATCAATAGGTGGATGTTTCACCTCCTCTAACCTCTCATTCTTGCCTATATAAAGGCTTGTAAACCTCACTTGAGAAACACACATGAACGAGAAGTCTCCTCTCTACTCCCTTATTCTTCCATGAAATAGTCTTCCTCTGCTCTCTTATTCCCTATATTAAAACACGTTATCAGCACGAGTTTCTAACCAACCGAAAATTAGGGCTTTCAGCTAGCCGTCCCTTCTCCGTGTATTCGTCCCTTCTCCGTGTTTTTCTTCATTGCAGTGGTTGAATCAGCATCGTTGGACTGATCTACTGTTTAATACTGTATATTTGATGCATTTTTTTCCCTTCGTTAGTTTAATAGTAGTTGATTTCGATGATTGAATGACTATCTATTGTTAATCTGTCATGGAGAAATCACCTCTACAGAAAAAAATTCATCTAAAATCCCTTCTTCATTTTTAATTCATCGGAGTTATATAAATTTTTTGTTTTACTCACTGAATTTTGGGTTGAATTTGAATAGTTTTTTTTTGCTTGCTTCAAATTTTCAATCATATTCCGATCTCATTTATCGGAAACCACAGTTTTTGTTTGTTTAAATTATTTATATATTGGAGTAGGTACGATGGCACTTGATCTACCCTCGATTTTTCGCCTTTCACCATAGTTGTTCAATTTTGAGTGCATAATAAAGTTCAATTGATGTTTGCTCCATCTTTCAAACACTTTAGTTGCTTACCCTACTTCACTGATCGTGTTCATACAATATAGATATATATTCAACGCTTTTGTTCATATGCATTTTTTATTAATGCTTCTGGTAATTAACTTGGAATTCATACCATCATGCTTCACTTGGAATTCATAGCGTTATGCGTTAAAGAATGATTCCCCCCCAAATTGGGCGGTTTTATGGAGCCTAATTAAGGATGGCTTTTCTTTGTAGTTGCTATAGATTTGTTTATTTACTTTGTATTTTACAAGTATACCGGCCAGTGATTCCCTGGAGTGGTTGACTAAGGTTAACCGTCTAATTTTATCCCCGTAAAGATGAATCGACTAATATCATCCCCGAAGCGATGATTGATTGCGTATGTAAATTTTACTTTATTTTACGCATTTATCTCTAAAAGTGGATTAACAAATAAAGACACAAAACCGATCTTATCCCCTTAAATGGATAAAAGTGTAATTGTAAAATTATAAATCATCACCTGAAGTGATTGATGAAATCCATCCCTAAAGTGGATGAAAGCATCGTTCGATAACAAATTTGTTCCAATCGAGACAAATTAACACCATCCCTCGAAGAGGATGTGCGTATGTGACTATTTCATCCCCGCAGTGATGAAAGGGATCGAGACAAATTAACACCATCTAGGGCTGATATACGAGCTTACGCGCTCGAGTAGTGGGTGTTCAAGCTCGGCTCGTTTACAAACGAGCCGAGCTCGAGCTCTAGCCTCATTTTCTCGAGCCGAGCCGAGTCGAGCTCGAGCTACTCACAAAATGTAGATCTATGATTCAAAGTGAATGGAGTCCAAAAGGAAAAACGGTTGACAGACTCTTTAGAAGAAGAGGTTAAATAAAACCTAGGGACAGAACTGTAATTTCACCTACAAAACGAGATATACGCCCTATTTACAAGGGGTTAAATAAAACTTATTTACATGGGGTTAAATAAAACATAGGGGAGAACTGTAATTTCACCCATAAAATGAGCTATACGAGCTACTCGAGCCGAGCTCGAGCTCAGAATTCTGCTCAAGCTTGGCTCATATTTAATTCGAGCGAGCCCGAGTCGAATTTTTATCGAGCCGAGCCCGAGCCGAGCTCGAGCTACTCGGCTCAAGTAACAGCCCTAACACCATCCCTCGAAGAGGATGTGCGTATGTGACTATTCATCCCCGCAGTGATGAAATGGTGAATCTCATCCCACTAGCAATGAATTATTTATACTTTATTTGTATGTTTTTTTCATTCTTCATCTCCCGCAGCGGATGAACACTATCTACCGAAGTAGATAAAAGTATTAAAACTTGTATATCATCCCAGAAGTGATGAATTTTATCTAATAAGACAGATAAAATAATGAATTTATTTATCATCTAGAGTCATGAAAGTTATCTCTTGAAGAAGATATATTATAACATTTATAATCATCCTTGTAGTGATGATTCATATAGCTAACGAAACAAATCACATCTGATCCTTAATGTTTCTCCATCGGTTTCCCGCAGCAAACGATAAAATTGCATATAAGAATACCACCACCCGACGTAGGTGATAAAATGGTCTCGAAGATCAATGTTAAATTTTTTCTGTCACTCGGAGTTGACATTAATTTTATTTATTTAAAATTATTGTTGTTGATATTCATGTTTATTAATATGCTTTACTATTTAGTATTATCTTTTACATACTTTTTATTATTATTATTATTATTCCCTCAACACACTATACTGTGAGTTTTTCAACACCTGTTTTGTGGGCTTGAAGTTCCTAAACTCAATGGTTAAACAATCCAGTAGATTGTGACACTTATCTCGCCAAGAGCTCAAAGTCTCGATACCATTTGTAAACAATCCAGCAGATTGTGAGTTTTCATCAAAGTCTGCATAAGAGCTTGAAGACTCTGATTTCATATTCTTATAAACTCTAGCAGAGTATATATAAGATCTTATTTTAAACATTTGTACTCTTGAAGAAGTACATGGAATATGGGTTATGTCATATTCAGAACTATTTTTATTTGGTTAGTACAACTAATATAATAATCACAAATCATGATCCGGATTACAAGGCCACTTCCTGACACTCCTCTAAGCATGACCCGAAGCATGCCCCTCCTGTAGAAGGTGTATGGTTAAGCGCGCAACCAATGTTATTGTCGTGGCTTATAACTAGGTCATCTTTGTACGGTTAATTCTAATGTCCCGAAGAACATTATGAAGAAGGATAAAGTGTATCTAATGAATACACGTAGTTGGTCATTAGTTTCATACCTGTAGTATGACACCAACAGAAGTTCTGAAAATACCCAGTTAACGGCATCTGATTAAATAAATGGATCACCATGTACAAAGTTCAATGGTTAGAATATTTTACCATTGAAACTTATGATGTCACTAACCAGAAGTTATTTGATGATAAAATCTTATTCTTTGTGGCATTTGGTCGCTCAAGTAAAACGATGATTTGGAAGATCATTGAAGTTCACATGTATTAACCGTATATGTAAAGGATTGATTTATTCCGTATATATCTATTTATATGTAACTAGAATTATTCTCCTCTATCCTTTTAGGATTAGGAAAGATACGTACTCTTGTAATATTTATATCCTCATTGTTCAATGGAATATACACAACTTTACATTCTCACATGGTATCTAGAGCCTAGGGTTTTTTTTTCCAACAAATCTCCGCCCTTCCTCTTCCTACCCTCTCCTCGCCGACATGGCCAACCCCAACACTCCTCCCGCCGGCAACCTCCTCGTGGCTGCCGCCGGCACCACCACCACTCCCCTCAATTTCCAAATCCCTAACATCACAATCAAACTCGACGGTGAAAACTACTCCCTTTGGAAGAACACCGTCCTGTCGGCCTTAGAAGCCTTCGAACTCGAAAGCTTTCTCACCGATACCACACCCCCATCAAAAACCCTTCCCAACGAGACCGCCGGTGCTGATCCCACGCCGAATCCGGACTTCACCGTCTGGCGGCGCCGTGATCGTTTCATGCTCCTCTGGCTCCGCTCCACCATTGCGGAGCGTGCCCTTGCCCTCATCACCCGTTGCACCACCGCCGCCGACGCTTGGTCCACCCTTGAGCGCACCTATCAGGCTCAAACCCGGGCTCGTCGGATGGCCCTTAAACAGCAACTTCAGACCATCCCGAAAGGAGCTTTGACGATGATGGAATACATCCATCAAAAACGCTCAATCGTTGACTCTCTTGCCGAGAGCCTCTACACCGTCGACCCCGAGGATCTTGCAAGCTACATCCTCGCTGGTCTGGACGCTTCCTACATCCCATTCATCACCTCATTCATGATGAGGACCGGCACCCTTGACATCGAGGAACTCGTCGGTCTTCTGCTTCAAGAGGAAGCTCGCCTTCTTCGTGATCAACAGGCGGCCTCGACGCTCCTCCCTCTGCCAGCCGTGTCCAACTCGACCACCACCGCCCCTGCTGCCAACGTCGCTGCATCCTCCCGCGGCGCTCGCTCCCCGAGTACTCAGCGCTAGCCCTCTGCAGGTCGAGGACAGCCCTCCGCTCCGCCTACAGACGGCTCATCGAACGCTGGACGTGGGCAACAATCAGGTCGCCGTCATCAGTGCCAAATCTGCGGTCGACTTGGTCATCTTGCCCTCAATTGTTACAACCGCCTCAATGAAGCGGAATTCCCGCCTCACCGCCGTGACAATTCCACGCAGCAACGCTCTGCCAACTACTCTTCCCCTTCGACCATTGTGGATCCATCATGGTATTTTGACTCGGGTGCCACCGATCATGTGACGCCTGGTCTTCAGAAGCTGCACATCTCCGACAACTATGCTGGCACTGACTGCCTCTCCGTCGGGAATGGTAACCGTCTTCCTATCTCTCACATTGGTTCCTCTTATTTACCTGGGTTGTCTGCCAGTGTCAATTTACCATCAATTCTCCATGTCCCTGCCCTAACCAAAAGCTTACTTAGCGTTTATCGCCTTACAAATGACAACAATGTGTTTATGGAATTCTTTCCTGACAAGTGTTTTGTCAAGACAATGCAGGGCAAAATCCTCCTCCAAGGAACCACTGACAACGGCCTTTACCGCCTCCCCAACACCGCCACACCACCCGTCCGCACCACCCTCTCCTGTTCTCGTACATCTCTCGAAGGCTGGCATCGTCGTCTAGGTCACCCTCATGAGTCCGTTCTCCGTCAACTTGTGTCCAAGTTTCAACTTCCTACCACCACAAATAAGCTTCCGCCTGTCTGCGAAGCATGTCAGTTTGGAAAGAGTCGCAGGCTGCACCTTCCTGCCAACCACGTGTCTTCTGCATCTCCATTTGATCTTGTTTATTCGGATGTTTGGGGCCCTGCCCCTGTTTTGTCTCTAAACGGTTCCCGTTACTTTGTGTTTTTTATTGATGATGCCTCAAAATTCATTTGGATTTACTTCTTATCTCACAAGTCTCAATTGCATGACATATTGCTTTCGTTTCTTGCAATGATCAAAACACAATTCCACACCACAGTTAAAGTTCTACAGTCCGATTGGGGAGGAGAATACCGCTCCGTCTCCCCCTATCTCCAGTCTCAAGGCATTGTCCATCGCCTGTCTTGCCCTTATACACAGGAACAAAATGGTGCTGTTGAGAGGCGAAACCGTATAGTAGTCGAAAAAGGTCTTGCCCTCCTTGCTCAAGCAAAGCTCCCTTCTGTCTTTTGGGAACATGCCTTTCTCACCGCCATCTACCTCCACAACAGAACCCCCACCCCCACCCTCCATCACAAAACTCCATATCATCTTCTCTACTCCAGAGACCCTGACTATTCACTTCTCAAAGTGTTTGGTTGTCTCTGCTATCCCTTCCTTCGGCCCTACAATCACCACAAACTTGACTTCCGGACTCTCCCATGTCTTTTTTTGGGATATAGTTCCAAACACAAGGGTTTCTTTTGTTACCACGTTGCCACCAAGAGAATGTACATTGCTCGCCATGTGGTCTTCGATGAAACCACATTCCCATACCCCGCCTTTACCGCCCCTCCTCGTGAGCTCACCCCACCCCCGGCCTCTCCCTCTCCTGCGATCCTACTTGACCTTGCTCAACCCCCTCCACCACCATTATCAACCCCTGCGCCACCCCCTCCTCCTCCCAATGATCCGCTCCCACCGCCTTACCCTGCCGCTACCCCATCTCACTATCGCCCAAGCGATGACAGCACCCACCCTATGCGCACCAGAGCGCGAACTGGCAACCTCAAACCTAAAGCCCACACTACCTCTCGCCACCCACTTCCACCCGATCCCACCCCTCCTGCCCTTCATGAACCAACTACCTACGCTCAGGCCTCCAAACACCCACATTGGCAGCAGGCAATGCAGGATGAATACCAGGCCCTTTGTCGGAATAGGACATGGTCACTTGTTCCCCGTCCCCCTAACACTAATCTGGTTGGTTGTAAGTGGGTTTACAGGGTTAAGAAGAACGCAGATGGCACCATCCAACGGTACAAAGCTCGTCTTGTTGCCAAAGGCTTCCATCAGGAGGAAGGTGTCGATTACTTCGATACCTTCAGCCCTGTCATCAAGCCTACCACGGTCCGTCTGGTTCTATCTATTGCTCTCTCTCAGCATTGGCCCATTCGTCAGCTTGACATCAACAACGCCTTCCTCAACGGCGATCTCACCGAAACGGTGTACATGGAGCAACCCCGTGGCTTCATAGATTCCGCCACTCCCACCCATGTCTGCCGCCTTCACAAGGCCCTTTACGGCCTCAAGCAGGCTCCCCGAGCTTGGTTCACCAAGCTCAAACAGTTCTTCATGGCAAATCAGTTTCATGCCTGCCAATCAGACACCTCTCTGTTTGTTCATCACTCCTCCACCGTCACCATATATGCGTTGGTTTATGTTGATGATCTCATCATTACATGCACTCATCCCTCGCATGTCAATGCTTTCATCCAGCACCTCAACCGGCAATTCTCCCTTCGAGATTTGGGATCACTAAGCTACTTCTTGGGCATTGAGGTTCTCCGAGACTCCTCTGGTCTTCTCCTCTCCCAAGGGAAGTACATCAGAGACGTCCTCGACCATGCAAAAATGTCCGACGCCAAGCCTATTGGCTCCCCTGCCGATGCCTCATCTCGCTTGCCTCGTCAGGGTAGTGCATTCTCCAACCCCACGTTATATCGACAGACCGTCGGTGCATTACAGTATGTCACTATCACTCGTCCTGAGATTGCCTATGCAGTGAACCGTGTCTGCCAATTCATGCATAACCCGTCCGATGTCCACTGGGAGGCTGTCAAACGAATCCTCCGTTACCTCAAAGGTACCATTGCTCTCGGCCTTCACCTTCGGCATGCCTCCGACACTCGGCTGATTGCCTTTTCGGACGCCGGATGGGCGTCTGACCCTTCCGATATGCGGTCTCAATATGGCTTTGCCATATACTATGGCCCCAATCTCATCAGCTGGACGTCACGCAAGCAGAAAGTTGTTGCTCGTTCAAGCATAGAAGCGGAGTATCGGGCCCTCGCCTACACCACGACCGAGATCCCGTGGATCCAGCAGCTCCTCGCAGATCTCCATCGGCCTCAGCGGTCTGCCCCTCTCCTCCTTTGTGACAATTTGGGTGCTACGTTTATGACAACGAACCCGGTTGTTGGCCCTCGCTCAAAGCACATCAAGCTGGACTACTTCTTTGTCCGTGAACAAGTCGAGGACGGCAACTTGCTCATTCGTCATGTCGCTTCCGCCGATCAACATGCTGACATCTTCACCAAACCGCTTGGCACGGGCCGCTTCTGTCATCTACGGTCCAAGCTTCAAGTCCGTTCCCGCCCTTGAGCTTGCCGGGGGGTATTAACCGTATATGTAAAGGATTGATTTATTCCGTATATATCTATTTATATGTAACTAGAATTATTCTCCTCTATCCTTTTAGGATTAGGAAAGATACGTACTCTTGTAATATTTATATCCTCATTGTTCAATGGAATATACACAACTTTACATTCTCACAACATGAATTCCCACCAAAAGGACTAGAAGATCCTAGGACCGGAAGATCCCCAATAAGAGTGACCATACATGTACGGTTTGTTTTCTTGGCAAAAATAATAACAAGACCGTCTATAATAAAGAGTAAATGCAAAGTCTCTTATGTCTCTTGATCGAGTTCAATGAGACAAATACGAACATAAAACATCATCATATGGACCAGTGTTATTCCAGTATAGATGCCTTAACACATTGGTCATATGAAAAGGTAGAGAATGTTTGAGGAGCATATAGTAGCTCACAACGACCTAGAAGAGTCGTTAGTCAAATGGGCCCGTGCAATTTTGCATTTTGAATTTGACACAATAACTTCTCTCAAATTATCTCCAGAAGAGAGTATGTGTTCCGAGGCCTCCTCCAAAATTAACTAAAAGACCACAAAGAAGTTGAATGATACATGGGGTTTGAGTCCCTAATGATATCAAATACCCCGAGCTTTATAAAGGTGATCAAATGCTCGGTATTTAGGGGGAGAGGAAATGAGACTGTATTAAGAAAGAGATTGCATGAAAGCAACTTTTCTATATATCATTTGGGATCCGCGGATGAATGAAAGTGAACCAGAAGTTCAACACTTATGTACACCAAATGATAATTATATGGTTTAGCAGAAAGCCATCGAACGCATTTACTAAGGCCAAGAAAGTGACTAAGTCACATAGATTACACTAGCTAGCTAGCTCATTTGGAGGTTCCAGAAGTAACTCCGAAAACCAACTAAATCAAGTGAGTCTCAAATACACCAGAAGTGTTGAAGATCACTAGGCTTTCACTTTAGGATTCCTCGGAAGTGGAAAGCGCTCATGGGAATATGATCAAATAATGGATGTTGACATCGAAATGATGATAAAAGAAATATGAAGAAGAAAATCATGCAAAGATGAATTCTTTAAGCCTGATGTTATTGGACCTGTAGTTTCAACATCGGAATGTATAACATCATTGGTTTTAAGTGGGTGTTTATACAAAACCGCAATAAGCGAAATGAAGCTATAGCAAGATATATTGCATAAAAGTCTATAGTGGATGATATGAAAACATATTCACTAGTAGTGGATATAATCTTTGGTTGTCGATGAACCGACTCTAAAATGTAATTGACATGCATAGTAGTTGTATACTCCAATTGATCATTAATAAAAGAATATAAGTGAAAATGATCGATTAATTTGAAATGCCCGAAGCATCAATATGAAAGTCTAGTCATATGTATATGATTAAGCCAAAGGGTGCTTATAGTACTTAAAGTTTTGTGTAAGTGGTGACATAGTGTATTGAGTCCTGAAGTACTATACACAACGTTGTACTCTTTTCCTTAATCTTGGAAATTAGTCGAGTTTTTATTTTTTCTACACCCTACGAAAAAGTCAAATATAAATATTTTACTAGAAGGAGTATTTATTAAGATTTACTAATAAATCACATGTTAAATTAGTATAATATAAATTTATTTTTTTAAAAAAAAATTAATATAGAAGTACTTTCTATTAGATTTTTAGTCATTTTTACTCGTTATGTTTGTATCAATATAACAAGAGGTTGTGTTAAATTAACAAATAAAAAAAGTAAAAAAACAAGGCCCCGAAAATAATATAAATAGTAAATAAGAAGGCCTCGAAAATAATGTAACATGAGGATGTATTAAATTAACAAATAAAATTCGTTGATAAGAAGACCTGAAATTAATTAAAAATAGTTAATAAGAAAACCCAATGTAGTTTTACATGTAGAAAATGGGCTTTATAGTAGCTGGATTTGATAGGGCCAATTGCCACTAAGACATCATAACATTATGATTCATTGGAACCATAAAAAATATAAGTGTTAATAAATTTTTACTTGGGGCCCTAGTAAAATTAGGGGTCCCTGTTCTGTTGGGCTCTTTGCACAGCCCATTGGACATGCCTGCAATGAATGTATACATCCCAATTTTCTTCTTAATTAATACACACTAAAAAGATGTAGTTTATTATTGTTGTTCTCTTATGCTTCTGAATGCTTTATCATTATCCTGATCTATACCTTTCTTGATTATGTTTGGCAGAAATGAAAAAAATACAGACAAGTGCAAGAGATATTTTTGAGAAATTTTGGAATGATCATGAGAAGCTGAAGATGCTACTGGAATCTGAAAAGAGATCTCTTCAATTGCGGGGACAGGAGTTGGAGAAGTGCAAAGCTGTGAATGAAATTGAACCAAAAAAGCTACTGGAAGACATTGAAAAGGTAAACCTTTTTACACAGCGTTGGTTTTCTGTTAAATAGCATCAGTTTTCTGACTGATCGACTTACTTCCATTTATCTTTCAGAGACCTTACCCTGTGCAGAATGTCGTGAGAAATAGTTCCATTTATCTTTTCTGGTTGACTTACTTAGGTTGTTCCATTTATCTTTCAGCGTCGTTTTTTTTTTGTTAAAGAGCATCGGTTTTCGGTTAATGTTTTTGCAGACTGTCGTGAAAAATAGTCCCCTCAATCCTGCTGCATTGCATTGGAGCGAGCTACTGAGGGCAAATGAGAATGTTTTTATCAAGGAATGAAATTGTATCTTTTATTCTAGGAAAGTAGATAAAGCAAACCCTTTTAGCATAGACGTTGGAGACAATTATGTTTATAAACTATATACTCTTCTCCAAGGAATATACAGAACACAATTTATTTCTCTTCCTCTTAAACGTCTTTCATGATATCAGAGATAAGGCTCTAAAGATCCTTAATCTTCTTCCTCCTCAAACACTACTACCCCATGGCAGAAAACAGTGAAATCGGTAACCAAACCGGCCTTCCAAGGCAAATCACTCCACAACACCAAGAGCCATGAGAGAAGTCCTCACATCCTTTATACATCCATCATTCAGACCAACCGGGGGCCATTTTAGTATCGCAACCCCTAATGGAGGATAACTACCTCACATGGTAGCAATCGATGCTTATGACTCTCACGATTAAGAACAAAATAGGCTTCGTAGATGGAAGCCTTACAAAACCCCAAGACAAACCGATGGAGGCGTCACAATGGGAGAGATGCAATGTCCTTGTCAAAACATGGATCCTCGGATCCATATCGAAGGACATATCAAGCAGCATCATTCATTGTGAAAGTGCGAGGAGCATGTGGCTCGAACTCAAGGAGCGCTTCTCGCACACTCGTACTATCTCTTTGTTTCACATTGAAAATGCCATACACGATTGTGAACAAGGGGCAGATTCTGTCTCAACCTTCTTCAACAAATTCAAGGCATTGTAGGATGAGAAAGAGGCATCGTGTGCCTTTCCTCCTTGCAGTTATTCAGCAGCCAGCAGCATCAAACATTTTATGGAGACCCAAAAGACCATGAAGTTTCTAATGGGGCTCAACGTCGACCACGCTCAAACTCGAAGTACTATAATCGCCATTGAACCCTTGCCAGACTTTAACAAGGCTTTTGCTATGGTCCTAAGGCAAGAAAAAAAAAAGCACCCAAGCCTGGTGGAAAGATGGTAGCCACATCAACCGAGACAATGGCCTTCTCCGTAAAGAAGGATGGAACTAGACCCGAGCAGACCTGGGCCAACCTGCCCGGTCCGCCTAGCCCGCCCGGCAAAATGAGTGGGCTTGGGTAGAGTAGGTGGCCCAAGCAGGCCAATAGGCCCGACCCGGTAGGCCCACCGGGCCGGCCTTGGACTGGGGTTTTAGCCCAAGCGGGCCGGCAGGCCCACCCGGTAATATATATATATATATATATATATATATATATATATATATACACTCGATACATACTATTTGTATATTACACAATTACCGTGTGTATACACACACAAGCAGTACTACATTCATGTACTCCATAATTGAGCCATAGAGGGCGCCCAAAACAACTCTATGGTGCACTATGTAGGGAGCAAATTGTACTGCTTGTGTGTGTATACACACGGTAATTGTGTAATATACAAATAGTATGTATACATACACACTCGTTTTGGCTCACTTGTGGTGTCCATGAGGAGGCATTGTGGTTCACTTGTTTTGGCTCCCATGAATTGTAAAAGATTCATCATTCTTTGGCAATCCTCTTTGGTGAAAGGCAAGTTTTCACCTTTACAATGCCTCCTCATGGACACCATGAATGTTGATGGCCAAGCCTCCGTGAACCTTGTTTGTAATGTTTCTTCTAGTTATGAACACTTCTCAAGTAATATTTTTTGGGCAAATTCCGCACATATACCATGGATATTTGATAGTGGTGCTAGTGATCATATCGTTTGTCATACTCATTTTCTTACTAATTTTAAAACTGTCCACAATCGGTTTGTTCGTCTACCTAATGGCAACTCACTACTAGTAACCCATATAGGAAATATGAACATTTCACCACACTTTCGCCTAATTAATGTGCTTTGTGTGCCAAGTTTTTCCGTTAACTTAATATCCATTAGCAAACTTGTCATTGATTCTTTTCATGTTACTGTTTTCTTGAAGAACACTTGTTTCGTCCAGGACCTATGTTCGGGGAGGACGATTGGGACGGGAATTAAGAAAGAGGGTCTATACTTCCTTGACATACCACAAGAAAGCTTCTGCAATGCCATTTCCCAGCCCACCAACCAAGTTCTTCACCAACGTTTTGGTCATCCTTCTTCAAAAGTTTCAGGTTTGCTTCCTTTTTTTAAGAATAATTATGATCATGATTGCATTATTTGTCCCTTGGCAAAACAAACACGTATTGCTTTTCCTTCGCATATTACCAACACTCTATCTTGTTTTGATCTTATTCACGTGAATATTTGGGGTGGATATCACGTTTCATCATTTTCCGAAGCCCGTTATTTTTTAACTATTGTTTTTTACTATTCTCGTTTTACTTGGATTTTCCTCATGAAGAATAAGTCGGAAGCTCGCAGTCTTGTCATCCAATTTATTACTCTTATTGAAAATCAGTTTGGTAAAAGAGAAAATAGTTCGAAATGACAACGGCCTGAATTTAAATGTGTGGATTTCTATACTTTAAAAGGAATTTTGCATCAAACAAGTTGTGTTAATACGCCACAACAAAATGGAGTAGCCGAACACAAACATCGACATTTACTTAACGTGGCTCGTGCTCTCCTTTTCCAATCAAGTTTACCAAAAGCTTTTTGGGGCGATGCAATACTCACTTCATGCTACCTAATTAATCAATAGAATGCCGAGTCCCATATTACAAAATAAAACCCCTTTTGAACTTTTATTTTCTAAAATTCCCAATTATTCCCACCTTCGTGTTTTTGGTTGTCGATGTTTTGCATCTAGTCACCATCTTCGTCCTCACAAATTTGATCCTCGCGATATCGAATGCGTTTTCATTGGTTACCCATCCGGAACCAAATGTTACAAATTATATTCTATTCATGATAAACGAATTTTTATATCCCATGATGTTATCTTTTATGAAACCGATTTCCCATATAAAAACATTCCCGTAAAGACCCCTGCATCCCATGAGCCAAACATACCATTACCCATTCCCACCACCTCTAATTACATGGATGATGATGATTATATAACTCCCGCATTACCCTCCTGAAATTTAAACCCTTCAACTCCACCTACCACATTGCAATTACCCACCTCTAATATACCTATTCCACACACCCTTGAATCGACACTCCCTACTAATCAACCGCCCCAACTGACTACCCGCCGCTCCACTCGACCTACGAAAACTCCGACCATCTTACATAACTTCCATGTCGAAGCCACACTACCTTCTCGTTCGACCCAGTCGTCCTCTACCAATAGCGTATCCTCAGGTATATTATACCCACTTAATTCTGTTTTATCATATGATAGACTTTCTACCTCTTATAAGCATTTTGTTTCTAACATTTCGCTCGAGAAAGGGCTTCCCCGACTTTCCTCCCGACTTCGGCGTCACCGGCTTGTCTCCAAACTCACCGGCTTTCGCGTCTTCTCGTCACCGGATATAGCGTCTTCTCCTCACCGGCTTGTCTTCTCCAAACCGCTCCCTCCCCTGTGCTCTGAAACCGCTTCAACTGGAATTGGGGGTTTTCGGGCAAGGCGGGTTAGTTGATGTGATAGGGTATTAATTAGGCTTACCTTCTACTCCCCATAAGAAACCTGTTAGTTTGTGCAATTTTTTCATACCATTTGCTATTTTTGCAATTTTTTCAAGGGAGGGGTTAGTTTTGCAAAAGCCACCCGGTTTTGGTATATTTGCTGCAATTCTCTCTTAAATGAATAATTTTTTAACGTTTTTCCTCCAAACTAGAGGGAGGCTTGAGCCACCTCTTATCCCTACCTCCGCCATTGCATGTTACTCTTCTTAGGCTAGATCCGAAATGGTCTTTCAAACCCAACAATCAATTGGCAAGATAATAAAGGTGATCTACTCGTATAAAACCCACAAACAAGGATAAAAAAAAAAACAAATGCCCTGTTGTTTGGTATGCGTGGTGGCACCGGAGGGTGGATGTCGGTGGTGGTGCCAACTTTTTTTTTGTAACGTGGGGGTTCCGAGATTATCGACTAGGCCCCCACAAGGATAAAAAAAATTCGTTTTGTAGTGTTGAAACCCTTAGTGCCCACCAACTGTTTGATAAAATGTCACAAACATATTATGAGTTACTTTGGCTAGCTGTTGTGTTGGGAAATAGGTAAAATCAAGCAAACTTGTCTGAAATGTGAAATTGGTAGGACAACAGTGAGGATAGCAGAATTGGTAGGACAGGAAAATGAAATTGGTAGGATAGTTTTGAACATTTGGTATGGCAGCGTAGGTGACCTGAATGTCAGAAAGTCTTTGTTGGTGGTGATTGTGATGCAGGTACCCTCTGTTCATTCACCTTAAAAAATGGCAAAGACGGGCAAGAAGAAAGTCCGTGCCGGACCCAACAACCAAGGGGTAAGAAAATTGAGATAGTTACACAATTGTGCTTGTAATGGTTGACAAAAAAATTTTGAACCTCAGATTGTTACGTGTATTGCAGGTTATGCTCGCAGTTGCGGAAAAAGACCACTTCCCTGGCATGGCCTTGTCGCATTCCAATTTTGAGTTGCTGGAAGGCCTAGACTTATCCATTGACAGTGACGATTACAAGGCCCTCACGAAAAGCTAGCTCGGGGGCATAGTGAGGATGGGCTCTTAGAACAGGTTCGCTGCACAATTGGTGCACTTTTGCCTTCTGTGGCAGCTTCAGACAAGGAAGCAACACGAGACGTGGTACTCTCTACAGGGCATCACGTGCGGTTCTCTTTACACGAATTCGCGCTCATCACAGAGCTAAACTGCTCACCGCCCCCGAGAGATGTCATGGAGGGAGAACTAGTAGAACTTGTAGGCTTCTAGGTCATCGTCGTCCTGGACCTGAATCGGAGTGGCCCGCCCCATCGAATGAGGGAGGTAGGTGAGCTCAATGTCGTATAAGACCATGTCTACATCGAATTTGGAAACGATCTTCTCTTTCAGTTGGTCGTAGTCAATATTCTGTGGCACCACCATAGCTGCAGTACGTGCCTCTCCCTTGAACAGCAAGCTCCCACTCCCGGGAGCCCACCAACCGCCGAACACGACCTTCAGACAAACCCTGTGTCCTGGGGTACGACACGGAACAGAAGATCAGCATGAGGGGTATTTTTGTTATAAGAAAAAGGAACAACTACAAATTAAGGATAGGTACAAGATCACTTACATATTGCTGCCACTACAACCGGACAAACTTCTTGCACTTTTCCATGTATGGAAGGATAGTTGTACACTATTGGTAGACCGAAATATGCTAATGATAGGATTGGGACTATATCGTTTCCTGGTGTGCACGTGTGGATTTTCCCCCGTCCTTTCCGCTTCTCTCCTACTCTGCCTCACTTTTTGCAGAGCATGTTATGGTGTTTCAGATCATCCTCTCAAGCTTATATATGTTATTGGGGGACACCCATCAATGCAATCATTTCATTTTCCCCTCACAAATACTCCCCCCTTTCCCCTAAGGAGAAACTTTGTTTTGGCGCCAAAACTGCACTAACAGCCCGTAATCTCAGCTACAATGAATCTCCTCCAAAATCTCTTCGTGTATGGAATGACAAGTTTAGCCTATTGGTAGGACCAATTCCTTCTATTGGTAAGATGGGCAGTGTGCAGTTCCCTGAAATGAACGGGAGGCTTTTGCCATCACCTTTCCACTCCTCTCCTATTTTGCCTCTCTTTTTGCAGAGCATTTAATGGTGATTGACATCAATCAATCCAGCTTATATATGTTTTGATTGAGACCCTTAAATCCAATCATTCTCTTTTCCCCTCATAAATGCTTCCCCAATTTTTTCCCCATGGAGGAGGTTTTTTTGGCGCCAAAGCCCACTGACAGCTACAATGCAGCTACAGTGTACCCCATCCTCATCTGCAACTTCTGAAGCCGTTTACCAATTTTTTTTTGCAAAAGTAGACAAAGTGCTACTTTTGCCAATTTTACATGTGGTTGTCTAGTTTTGTAAAGTTTTTTTTTTGTCTAGTTTTGCAAATTGACCTTTTGTTTAAGCAGTTT
Source organism: Persicaria maculosa (assembly GCA_963922045.1). Taxonomy (NCBI): domain Eukaryota; kingdom Viridiplantae; phylum Streptophyta; class Magnoliopsida; order Caryophyllales; family Polygonaceae; genus Persicaria; species Persicaria maculosa. The sequence goes on along the minus strand of OY998254.1, from coordinate 4,876,179 downwards.
GGTTTTGTATGTAACTTGAAACATAGCAGAACATGTACACGACGCTTGCCAAGCTTGTTTAACAATGTTGTGGAAATCCTTTCTTTGTAGCCAAATATTCTCAAACTTAAATGGAGGTGGTTTATAAACTACATCATTATCAAGGTATATTATAATGGGACAATGGTATGATGAGGAAAACGCTCCATTTTTTGTTATTAGTTCCGGAAAAAAATGGAGAATTTGATGTTAAACAAGTACTCTATCAAGTTTCTCGATAATATTGTCATCCTCCTAGGGTTTTTTCCTCCAAGTGAAGTGGTTCCCCGTAGTGGGTAGATCAACCATAGAACAATCGCATTTGAAATTAGCTAGTCTTTGGAATCTATGAGTATTAATTTCTGCCCCACCAATTTTGTCCGAGCTGCAATAAATTTCATTGAGATCCCCCATCGTAATACACGGATGGGTTGAGCTTGTGACTAGTTCAGTCAGAGTTCTCCAAAATTCGTCTTTTTTCCTCAACCCCGGAGGGGCATAAACAATGAAGAGCATTAGAGAAGAATTACTTTGCGAGCTTTTGTATCTAACACCAATTATTTGATCTAGTTCCTTATGGATTGTGCTGGGGAGCATGAAACTTATAAGGGTTTTGATGCCAGATTTGTGCTGATAAGGACAGCACGTCCCTACCGTGATATGACATTCGCACGCCATTTACTAAGCTGCTCTTTTGATTTACAAACAATTTCCTCGAAAGTTCGTCTATTTACTTTCCCGTTGATAATAGGGCAACCAAAATATTTAATCGTGATTTGATTTTCCCCTTAATCTTCTATTCAAATCGTCAATTTCTTTGAATATTTGATTACATTTTTCATTTCCTATTTTTTTATTCAATCAACTGATTTGCACCCAACCAAAAAAAAAAGCAGCAGGCATTGCACACAACACAATAGTGTGAAAAGTTGGCTAGGACAACTGACCAAGTGTCTTTGTTGTTGCCGAAAAAACCTTCATCAGAGGCATATTTATTATCTTTTGTCACAACAGATTACAGTGTCTTACACATACAAAGAACTCCAAAAGAGTTCTTGACCAGCTTCTGAATGGTAATTTTAACTCACATTCTTAGCTCCTCTGAGCTTAAATGTAATTGATGCATTTATCACAACACATCGATTCGACGGCGGTCGTCGATCCAAGCCAACCCACCTCACAAACAGAGGGTGCAATATACTTGCTTTCCTACCAAACTATACAAGAAAAGAACCCCAAAAAGTGAACCTGGAGAAATGATTTCAATTCCATCCAAGGAAAAACAGATTGAACTGAATGCAGGCTGAATTGAAGCTTTAGTCGAAACTCGATGAACGGCTCCACCGTCCCCTCAAGTAGTCCTCTAAAGAGGTGCTGCTGTTCTGCTCCACACTACTGATTGATGCAAAGTCGTCTTCTACATCAATAAGTGCAAGGCTTAGGTGTGATTTCCGGCTCGTGTCTACATAAACTTCGTCGTCATTCACATCCCCGCCCTCTTTCTCCTCTTCCTGGTATGAGTTTGTCCACTTCTCTATGGTTTCCTGCCCTTTCAGAAGCTTCAATACCTGGTTTAAAACGTGCGAAATTTGATTATTTGGCACGAAATAAGGCCATGCTGAAAGCCGGGTCATTCTTTAGATTACCTGGGTCATATGTGGACGAAGGCGAGCAGATCTTGTCAAGCAGAGGGTAGCTGCAAGGATCATTCTCTGCATTTGGCTGTCATCAACATTTCCATCCAAAGCCGGATCCAGAATTCCTCTCAGCTTTCCGCTTTCCAGTATTGGTTTTGCCTGGATGGGATTCCAGTATTGGTTAAGCCCCTAAAATAACGAAAAAGTATGATCCGCGACAGATAATAGTGGTAGAAGCGCGAGGTTCTTACCCACATGACCAAGCTTTCTTGCCCCTTGGACGAATCAATCGGCTTCCTTCCTGACAAAAGCTCAAGAAGTACCACTCCGAATGAGTAGACATCAATCTTGCAGCTGACCTTACCATACATGAAGTACTCAGGGGCAAGGTAACCGAAGGTTCCTACTACATCATGGTATGTTTCGAAAGATGAATTCGTAGGACCCCACACAGCAAGGCCATAATCAGATAACTGCAGGCGATGATTGTAACAGAGAATTAAGCACACATTACAGATAATTCGAATGGATGATACCGCAGTCAAGCATATGTACGAAGTTGTCGGTGTACCTTAGGTTCAAATCCTTCAGAAAGCAGAATGTTGGAGGATTTCACATCTCTATGGATCACAGACCTCGAGCACCCGGTGTGTAAGTAATTCAAGGCATCAGCTATCCTGACAGCTACCTTGAACCTTGCTTCCCATGGCAAAATCTCTTTCACATTTCCGTCACCTGCATTGCAGTAACATAAAATCGATCAAAAGCCTTATAGAGGATCAAAAAAAGGAGATTGATTCATTATATAAGGTAAGTATTAACTGTGTAAGTAATCCTCTAAGCTCCCTTTGGACATGAATTCGTGAACGGATATTAGCTCGCTGTTCTCTATACATACTCCAAGCAATGATGTAATGTTTTTGTGTTTCAATGACGAGATAATATCTATCTCCAGCGAAAAATCTGTCCATGCCGCCCTTGATGATTTCGTGACCTTGACTGCCACAGGCCTGCCATCTGGGAACCGACCCTTGTAAACCCTGCTACAACCTCCTTTTCCGATCAAGTTTTCTGCATCGGAAAATCAGTATCGTATGAGATCAACAAAGAGAAATGATATATAAAGTGAGTGTATAGTTAGTTTCAAAGGGTTGGAAAGGCCAGGACCTGAAGAGAACTGCGAGATTGAGCTCTTCAGAACTTCGTAACTGAACCAGGTGAAATTGGAGGGGCTTATTTCACATGGGAAACCCGGGTCCTCAGGTATCTCGCCCCAAAATGAATGGCTAGTTCTCCGACTATCAGGACTAGCACCGGAATTTCCTCTTCCAAGAGGGCTCTCTAAAACACTAAATGAAAAATCAGAGCTATCGCTTTGTGGAGTTTCGGGTGGAGATCGGCTAGGCAAGTTCATCACCCATTGAACAACTGACATCTTTCTTGCTTCCAAGGCAGTATGGGTCGGTAAGCTGGGTTTTCGTAGCAAAGGCCACCCGGGCTTCTTCTCCATAGTCCCTTCCATGGAGAAACTACCAAATCTTGAATGAGTTTTCTTGCTATCTGTTGAATCTCCAACATCTTCAGGGAACTGAGCTCCCTCTGACATCTCAGAATAAGCGAATTCAGACTGATTCTCAATTGAAAGGGCGCGTCGAAATGTGAGGAAGCTCGGCTTAGGATCTCTTCCTGGAGTCACTAGAGTTGAAATCGAAATCGAAGTTAGTTACTCATGACCAATCAAACTAGAGCCAAAAAGGATATGATGAGTAAGCAAGCCATCAAACCTGCTACTTGGCCATTAGAGCTCCTTCTGAAGACAGCTTTGCCATTGTGGATGCTGAGTACCTCAATGCTCGACGGCAAATGCTTCGTGCAGTACTTCGCCACCGACAACCAACCTCTACAAGAACCCAATTCTGGCAACAGTAAATCAGAAAGAACCACAAGAAGCAATCCCAAAAATAACAACAAAAATCATCTCTTGAATGAGATTAAAGGATTATTCAGCTTACCCAAGAGCGGTTTGCTTGCTTGTTCCAACAACCAGAGCTGAAGCATGAGAGGATTTAGCCTCTTTCACCAAGCTCTTACGGATCGAATTCCCTTTCAATACAAGCCCATGGAGATTAACCTGAAAAGATCAATTCACGAGTCAATCTTCCCCTTCTTTTAAGGTATCCCCAAAAATAAGGTAACCGAAAACCGACCTTCTTAATGTCACAAAGCCCTCTATAACACTCCAAGAAACAATCCAAGATCACCTTCTCCTTTGCAACATCATCTATACATACCATGGCAAACCAATTCACATAAAGCTCAATCAAAAAACATAATCACAGGGGACTGAAATGAAGAACAAATCACAGCTAAAATCGGTGTTTACCTGATTTTCTACACACAGGTAAAGCAACCACTTGGTCTCCTGGCTCAGCAACCTTAAAAATTGCCCAGCTGATAAGCTCTCTCCCTTGACAATCAAATGTGATCCCAACCAAAACATTCCTCCCCTGACCAATCTTAGCCTCCTTGTCAGCTATCATCTCTAATAAAACCTTGAACTGGAAGGAGGGCAATTCATCAAACACCTGGTGATCACCAACTAAAGGGTCTTCAAAGGAGGAACAAAAGAAGCCTCCGAGCTCAAATCCCCATGGAATTCTTCATTCATGCTTTGAATTGAGTGACATAAAGGGAGGGTCCAAACATTATTGGCCAAAAAAAAAAGGATTAAAAAAGATTTAATTGAAGGTGGGTCACTCAAGAACAAAGCAGGAGAAGACAAGGACAGCAACAGGAGCAACCCCAACCAAAAGGAAAATTCCCTTTGTATTTTAATTGGGCACTTCTATATATCGTTCAAATAATCAAATACATTCAAAGTTCAACTCAAGCCCCCACCCTAAACAAGGCTAATTATATATTTAAAAAAAAAAAAATTGAGTATTCAAATTGTGCATTTAAAAATAGGGCTCTAAATGTAGCGCCAAGAATCTCACCACCTACAAACCAACCACCACAACCACTAAAGGGCAACGCAGGATCAAGACCTAGATTCCCAAATCAGCTTAAAGATTACAGGAAAATGTACATCTTAATGGTTAATTTGATATGAGTTCCTCTGATCACTGCTAAATTGGGGAATTTGGAAGGCAATCGAAAAATTGTCGGCAAGAGATGGAAGAGGAAATGGGAGAGAAAATGAAGAAATTGATGGAAACTATGGAATAAGGGTATAAATTAGTAGAGCTGGGTAAGCAAAATATCCTCCGGTCACCGCCATTGGAGCGGCAAATGGGGCTGGAAATCCTCACCGGCTATCCAGGGTTTACGCCCACCCGTTTTTCCCCCTTTTAGTTTTTTTTTTTTAATTTTATTTTTGCTACCAATTTTAGTAATTGCTGTTTTGGATGGAATATTTTTTTTAAATTTAGAAATCCATTGATGCCATTACCAAATCTGTTGATTCTACAAATGTGTATGTAGTTACCCAGTAGCCTTGTAGTAATGGTGAAAAATTCAGATGATTTCGGGGATGGCACATTGACAACACGGAATCTGCATCATTTTTAATTTTTTATTGCGTTTTGTATTAAGTAAATTTCCTAATTTGTCCCAATGTTTATAAATAGGTTTATAATTTATCAAATAAATCATTCACGTTTTTATTGCGTTTGGTATTAAGTAAATTTCCTAATTTGTCTCTATGTTTATCCAATAGCTTTAATTCCCTTTAAACCACCTTTAATGGTGGTTCTATAAGTACCATAAATAATTTTTCAAATACAAAAAATAAATTAAATGTCATATTTTTTTTATTAAACCAATGTAATTATGTGTGATACCATCTTTATCCATGATACTCCTAGAATTATAGATAATTTTTTAAAAGAAAAACAAAAAAATGTTGGATTTTTTTATTAATACAAGAAATTTATGTGAGATGGGTATCATAGTATGATACCCACTTTATTGGTTCTTTCTCATTTTATAGTATCCTCTTATATCTTAAAGCTGAGTGTTTTGGAGAGCAGAGAGGTTATCCACGTGGAGCCTTCTCCAATTTTTTTTCATCATTTCCGTTTTTGCCCTTCTCTCCCTCTTTCTTTCTGAAAAATCTGAAGGACCTGTTTTCTTTCTCTCTCCTTCTCTAGAGAAGCTCTCTCTCTCCCACGATCTGAAACTACCAAAACAAGGAAGCAGAACAAGGCCGGATTCGGGGCTGGGGTATCAAGAGAAACTTTGTCGCCGCCGTCCGTTGTCGATCAAGGAAACGGAGCTCATCGCAAATTGCAAACGGCGAAGAGCGAGGGAGATGCAAGCGTCACCGTATGTCGACCACGCCACTACTCGATTGGAATTCTTCAAGCAGCCATCGTTGAAAGAACAAGGCCCTATAGAGAGAAAGGTTTATTCCTTTATTCCTAACTCTTGCCCAATGTCTCGGTTTAAGTTGCCGATGGCTACCAACGATGCTCCTTGAGTTGTTGAACAATTGAAATTTTGTACAAACTAGGTTTAGCTTTTAAATACACGTGAATATTTGTTGCCGGTGATCAATAATAGATATTACTTGATTTTGTGTTACCTTTTAGTTTTGTATCGGTTTGTGTTACTTGATTCCAATATTTTTAACAGCACATATCACGGGTGGTGGAAAATTCAACAGGTGTGAAATAAAAATAAAAACACCTACCCACATTTCCAAATAATTTTAAGTTGGAACACATTTTAAAAATATGAGCCCCGTTACTTTATGTTCAAAAGTATTTTTTTCAAATATAATAACTATCTAGCCACGTTTCTTTCTTTTGATATTAGCAATATAATAACTATTAAATTTTTATTAGTATGGAAGTTATCCCACTCCCCCACTCACCCATTTTTTCTTATACACACATAAAATCTGGAAGTTACTTTCATTTTTCAAATTTAGCATTCCAAATTTAAATTAACACTACCCCACTACCTATTTTAATTCCTCCACCTTAAAAATAACTATTTTAAATTAGCATTCCAAATTTTATCCAACTAACCCCACTACCTATTTTAATCACCACACCATCAAATTAGTTATGCAACATGGTAACTTCCGTCAGTTTAAAATTATGTTGAAATATTCCAAATTTTATACCACTAACCCCACTACCTATTTTAATCACCCCACCTTCAAATTAGTTATTCAACATGGTAACTTCCGTCAATTTAAAATTATGTTGAAATATTTGGATAAAAAATACATTTTTCCCTTCTCTTAAAGTTGAATTACCTTAGTTACTTAGTTATCCCACCCCCCCCCCCCCCCCACTCGCCTACTAAGCTCATAGCGAGGCTTCCAATCCGAGGAACAAAACCACAAACAAGGTATTCTATTTTTCCTACTCATTTCTACATCTGTTGAAGGTATCCTTGTACCTCTTTTTTTTTGGAATAATTGTTCAGTTGTGTGACTTCTTGAACTTATATTTTTCAGTTGATGCTCAATCGATTTCCGAACATCCATCCTAGAGTGCGTAGGTACGTTTACTTAGTTTTTTCAGCAAACATGATGTGTTTCGAGTGAAAACATTTCGATGTTTGTGTTGTTAATTTGACTTCGTTATTTGGTTACGTGCTACAGGTTTCAAATGTCACCACCCGTAGATACCATCAACACCTTAGATGGATCCACAAACAAAATTTGGACAATTAGGGGAAGGATTACCGTTCTTTGGACAACGTCTTATCGAGACTCTAAGGACGTCGACGGAATTCAACTTATTATCATGGATGAACTGGTTATAAGTTGATTTGTTTTTTGTTTTCATCCTATATATATTTATTATACATTTATACAATATATGATCTTCTGCACAGGGGGATACCATTCAGGGGATGATAACAAAAAAGAATGTTGCCAAATTTTCACCTTTTATCAAGGAGGGCGGATTATATTCGTTCGATAATTTTCTTCTCTCTGAGAACAAGGATTCCGTCAGATTTGCTCCTCACAAGTACAAATTGATCTTCACTTTCAAGACCATTGTTTCTCGGATTGAAGGGCTGAACATTCCTCTGCATAGTTTTACCTTTGTTGATTTCAGAGACATCAACTGCAACGTCTTTGACCATGATTCTGCTATTGATAATTGTGTATATTCACTACATCAAATATTTTATTGGTTATGTTGTTGTTTCTGGTTTGATGATATGAGTTTCAACTTGTGTTTTCTCTAATGTAGATGTGATTGGTTACATTACCAAGTTCTCTCCCCTTCAAGCTGACGTGAACGATTCGTCTTCACCTGCGAAACTTGATTTCGCCCTGGAAAATGAAGTGTTAGTTTCCATTTAAATTTGTTATGTATCGCTTACATTACCAACTCTGAACTGCACTCTGTACAAGTATTAAGAACTACATGGTTAATGCTTATAATTTATCATTTTCATTTTAATTCATTTTCAGCAATGAAACTCTGAACTGCACTCTGTGGAATAAGTATGCGCATGAATTGAATAATCAATTGACGAGCGTTGGAGAAGAAAAGGTGTTTGTAATCATCAAATTTGCAAAGGTGAAGAAGTTTGGAGGTTCGTATCACCGATCCCTCTTTACTTTATTGGTCATTCACTTGTCTTTATCGTTCATCACTATAAATGATCATTCTGTCTTCTCTGAACTAATAACTTCAGGTGGATTTATCTTGAATAATGCTTCCAACGGAACAAAGCTCTATTTTGATGCAACAATACCGGAGATTGCAACCTTCAAAGAAATGTTATCATTTTATATGTCAAGTTGATATAGGCCTCTTGTCGAATATGAACTTTCTTTACCTATTTTCACATGTTGTGCAATGTAGGTGGTGTGATGGAAATTCAAATGTTCTCGTGAGATCAACCATTGCAGAATTGTCTCAAACACCTGTGCAAGATCCCTTTCCAATTGATTTTAAGCAATGCATCCAATTCTTACATAAAATCGTCGAGGTTTATTTCGTCGTCATTTTCAAATACTATTAGTTACTGTATGAAATTGAAGTTCCCTAAGTGATTATTTTTGCTTACATTTTTTTGGTTAACAGCTGTGTACTGTAGTTATTGTTGGACGCATCGCCCAAATATGCAAAGATGTGGATTGGGCGTATAATGGATGCAAAGTTTGCAACAAGAAGGCTATATATAAGGACTCTATGTTTTTGTGTAATAGTTGTTCTATACATGTCAAGCTCCCTGAACAAAGGTATGTATGATGATGTATTCCATGTCAGTTTACATATGTTTGCATAGGTTTTGTATGTTTGTTTTAATAGGAACAACGACCTAAATATTTGGCAAAGCATCTCAATTACCCACGCTCTTTTACTATTTTTAGTTCCTTGCTGTCATGACTGATGTTAATTCATTTATCATTTAGATATTTGCTTCAGATTATTGTGGAGGATGCTACGGGAACTGCCAAGATGACATTGTTCAATCAAGCAACCATCCAGCTACTTAAAAAGGATGCTTCTACTTTACGTGCTCAGATGGTTAAGGTCACTCCCTCTAACGCATACTTGTTTGTAATTATTGTGTTTTTAGTCTACTTGGCATCATATCAATTGTGTTGTTTTGTTATTGTTTTTTTTATATGGAGATTCCAAGCTTACATTTCCCCCCGAATTCAACAAGCTTCTCTCTCGTAAGTATGTGTTCGTTTTTTATGTTGGACAATACAATATTGAGCATCCACGTGATGCGTATTCTATCAAGAGAGTCAGTGAGGATGAGTCCTTGATTGAGAAGTTTGAAAATCACCTGATTTTTGCGAAGGTGGTTTTTTTTACCTATTACATGTGGTTGTTCCTTTTCTTTTATTCTGTGGTTTAAGGAATACTAAGTGCATGCATATATCGTTCATGCGTGTCTGGTGTTATAGGATTATGATTCAGATCATTTGTCTCCTCAACCCGAAGCTCCTTCCAATGCTTCTTCAAGTATTGTCCTCACTCCATCAAAGCGATCCCATGAATCTGAAGATGAGTACACTTGCACTACGAGTGGTGAAGGTCAATCGTCATCAACCAAGAAGGTTGTTACCGGAGGCGACACAACAGTGTGATTAGTAACATTTGACATCCTTTTAGCATAAACTAAATGTTTTCATGTGGGCTATGTATCCTGTTAACTTTTCTTTTGTTGGAATTTAGCAAACTTTCATCTCTTTAAGATGTGGTGTTTTGTCGAGTTTTACCTTATCTCCAATGTACTCTACTAATGTAGTATATAAAGAATGTGGGTTATTTATCCTACTAATGTAGTATATAAAGAGGTTTTTCACAACGTATAGTTTGTAGAAACTTGTGTTGAGGACATATGCATGCAGATGTTATGACTCAGTTGATTATTATTTGCGTGCATTGTGGTTGACTTATTTTACTTTATGAAACCATGTTAAAATAATTTATGTGTCGCTCCTTGTATCATATTAGTCGAGGGTAAGGTTCAGTCGAGTACTATGTTTTATACATCATTACTATGTTAAAAATCCCGTGCGTAGCGCACAGGCTACAGGCTAGTTTTATTATAAAAAATAGTTATAATACTCAACCCTAATACCATCATTAAAGATGCTCTGAGAAGATATGTATGTATCATACATATGATACTTATGTTATTGGTTCTCCTCCACTTTTGTATTTTTTATTTTTTTAATAGGTTATGATACTCAACTAGAGTACCACCATTAAAGATGCTCTTATAATTTATCAAATAAATCATTCATATTTCAACTCGAGTTTATTGTTTTAGGGAAAAAAATATTTAAAAAAAAGATGGCATTTTAGATATTTTGTGTTTGCTATAAAAAATTGTCCTTGTATTTATTAGAGAAATATTAAATATGGTTTTTAATAAAAAGGTAGTCATTATTAGGAATATAAGTGTATTTTTATTTTTTTTAAATGCAAATTTCTAAAATGACATATTTTAATTGATGAATAGAGTATTAAATAGTTTTTTTTTATTTGAAACTAGGAAGGCAGACCCGTGCTACGCCCGGGACATGTATTTTGTTTCAAACATTTTATTTCAAACATTATAGTGAGATTAGGCTTGGTAAATAAAGAAAACAAGAATAACACGCTATACAAATTTTTAAAATAATAGAATATTAGCACATAGTGTAGTTTTTACAAACAACAATTAAATTAAAATATTATTATTCAAACATAAAAAATAAAACAATATCTATTACTACATAGAGGGATTTAAAGGAAGTAACCCCCGCCCCGGTTTGGTTTGCTAGCCTAACCCACTATCCGAATATATTTACAGAGGTTAACCCACCCTCTACAAAAAATTGCATGCTAGCCGGTTAAAACAAAACCTGCTAACCGGTTAAAACAAAATGAACAGAGAGGAAAGGGAGGCCGGGAAGAGGGAGGCCGAAGGGGTTGTTGTGGTTGAGGGAGAGGTCGGAGAAGACAAAGAGAGTCAGTGAAGGTTGTCTGTTGGCTTCCACCGAAAAACCCCTTCGCTCCTCCTCGAGATGCTCAACAAAAGAGAAAGCCTCGTTCGATTTTGACGACGATGAAGATTCAGGTGAAGGAATCCGTCAATCCCGATTTCTGCCCTCTCTCTTCAATTCCGATTCCGATTCCGGCCTGTCGTCGGAGCTAGAGGCCGGGAAGGGGATCGGGGGCGGCGGCTAGGGTTCTGATTTGAAGGAAGGGGATGGCTCCGCCTCTCCATTGACCTCTGATAACGAACAGAGAGGAAAGGGAGGCCGAGAGGAGGGAGGCCGGGAAGGGGGTCGGGGGCGGCGGCTAGGGAGGCCACACCCTTCCCCAATTCCTCCGGGTTCCACCTTGACCGCTGTCGTTCAGAGGCCCGCTTCTGTACAAATTTGCTGTCGTCGATCAATTAGGCTCTCAGGTTCGTACTTCTCTTCACCTCTTCAATGATTAGGGTTCGCAGAATCACTATAAGACTTAGTCCAGATGAGCTTTATGGAGAGTTGGATTACTGATTCATTTGTTATCTATTTGCTGTTGATTTGCTTAATCAATTCGTTGTTCAGTTGTTATCTATTTGTTGTTCATTTGTTATCTATTTGCTTTGGATGATTAGTTGGAACTTGCTGAATTTTGATTCCCAAACTTCATTATTTAAGCTGATTACACTAGCTGATAAGTAGGTAAAGTGATTTCTCTCAACCTTGTTGTTTAAGACATATCAAGTGAATAATGATTGATAAGTTCAAGTAATTCAAGACATATGCTCATCTAGTTTAAGACATATGCTCAGCCTTGTTGTTTTAATTTGTATGTGAATGTCTGTTATGATTGTCCTACTCAAGTGAAGTTCTTAGATCTCAGGGACAAACATGTCCAGTAGACAATCGGATGGTGTCCAGTAGGAAAACATAGGATGGACAGTTAATCTTTACATTGACCCTTTTATATATTTATGTTCTTGATTTTGTGAGGACTTCTGTTAGTATCTTATTATATTGAATTTTGATAATATTCCCAACTCATATGTGCTTTAATTTAGTGTATACTTACACTGAATGCCTGATATGCTAGAGGTAATGTTGTCAATTCCTAATTCGTCAAAAGTGCAAACTCATTCTGGTTTGGTTGAAACTAAGTCAGTAGGAATCTGTTGAGTGCTCGACGCCTTATATTTGTTGATTTCTATGGACATTGTAGATGAGGAAAAAGTAAGGAGCACCTCAACAGCTTGGAAACTCTCTTTCAAGTTCAACCTACATGATTTTTAGTTTCATCAAAGATGAAATACCTTGGAGGTTCTGTCCTTTTATTAGCACAGCTTCCTGTTGTCTGTGCTAGCATTTTGAGGTTCTTTACATAGCTTGCATAAACATGAATTGAATATCTTTCTCTTGCTCAAACATGAACTGAAGCAGGTAACAAACAATCAGTATCTATATACTTTACATAGCTTGCATAAACAAATATCTTTCTCTTGCTCATGTTTGCTGCAGTTGAGGACTTTTTGTGATAAACATACATAGTATTTAGTATTGATGCTTCTGCCTTAGTTCTTGGATTGCTTGATAGAATTTAGGTGATAATTCAGATGTTGATAGATTAGGATTTAGTATGTTGCCATGTCTCTACTGAGATGTGAAAGGAGATCAAAGGAGATTTGGGCGTCATGTAAAATTAAAGTAAGTGTCATGTAAACCTAAAGTAAGCGTCATGTATAAAGAACTCTTAGGAAGTAGAAACCTAATTTCTAATGGTGGGTTACCTGTGCCGGCTGTGCAAAGCAATTCGAATGACTGTGAACGCTGTCTTGCTCCTTATTTGAGCAATGCCCCCTTTTACGTTTCTAGCTCTTATGTATAGTTTAGTAAACTTCAATCCCTCAATTTCATTGACTGACCCTTCATAGTAGTTGTATCTCCTACCTATTTAAATATAGAGAATAGATTGAGGATTTGAGGACACTATTGTGGTTTGTGCCTCGGGTTAAAGATGTGATCTGATGGAGTTAACATTTGATAGAAACATGATACATTGGTTCTTTATCAATGAATTGCTACATAGCGCTGGTAATTTTCGTAAGGGCGGCTGAATATATGGAAATTCCAGTTCGTCGAAGTGATGGTGAACCACTTCAGAAGCTGTTCATGCTGGTTAGGAGTGAGTTGAACTTAGATCTTAAAAACATCAAGCAAGAACAAGCAAAGTTTTGGAAACAACATCCGGCTGTAGTGAAGGTAACCGAGTAGTATCTCTTTAACTTAATCAGACAATTTTTAGAAGGCTATGAAAATATTCTTATCTTATTTTCAGACAGAGCTGTTGATTCAAGCTCATTTGACCCATGAGACTGCTGAATTGTCCCCAGTTCTACAGGCTGATTTGAGACGCATCCTTCAACTTGCACCTAGGCTTCTTGTTGCAAAAGCATTCAGACGAGCAACAAAAAGCAAGGCTTCTGCCCAAGCTGAATTGGATGAATGGAGCTTGGGTGGTACTAGGACTTCAAATTGAACGAAATCTCAAGAACTTGAAGCATGTAGTTTATCTATGTAATTATAAACATTTGATTTCAAGTATGGACCTCGTTTTGATTTATGTATATGTACTTGTGAATTGGAGTAGAAATACAAGGCATTTGATGAAAGAAAAATATTATGCTATTTGCTGGTTTTAATTGTTGTATGTCATGTCTGAATAAACAGGTGACATGTTGAAACGTGTTGTTGTCATGTAGAAATGGAAAATTACGGGTTGAATGACATGTTAATAGCAGTTCATGCCTTGTACATCTTAGGATGAATTCAAGTAACATAAGTGACGTGTCAAAGGAAACTTTGAATATTCTGAATGCACTACCAAATCTTAAACTAAATTGGCTATTTTTCATACTTATCCTCATACCTAAACTCACATTACCTGTCATGTTAAAGAGTATAACCTGTCATGTTAATAGCATTACCTGTCATGTTATTTTCTTTCAGAACTTTATTTTCTTACATAAAACAAAGTGTTGTAAGACATGGTAGTGTTCTTGTTTTAGGCATTCATTTTATATTAATAACATAAAACAAAATTTAAGACTGATTTGTGCCCGTGATGCCTTGATCTTTGGGACTTTTGAGTGTCATCTAACCCTGCAAACAGTGATGAACAAACCAAAGATTAATAGGACTTTTCATGAACTAGATTTATTTACAGTGAAAGGTAACGAAAGACACCGCGATTTCAGGTGATTAAAGGGTATAAACTGTCATGTTAATAGCATCGCCTGTCATGTTAAAGGTTATAATCTGTCATGTTAAAGGTTATAACCTGTCATGTTAAAGGGTATAAACTGTCATGTTAAAGGGTATGCACTGTCATGTTAATAGCATTACATGTCATGTTATGTTCTTTCGTTAAGGAGAAGAGGATCAATTCGCATTACCTGTCATGTTAAAGGGTATAAACTGTAATTTGTATGAGTCTCGTTTTGATTTATGTATATGTATGTACTTGTGAACTGGAGTAGAAATACAAGGCATCTGATGTCAAAGAATAATATTATGCTATTTGGTGGTTTTAATTGTTGTATGTCATGTCTGAATAAACAGGTGACATGTTGAAACGTTTTGCTGTCATGTAGAAATGGAAAATTAAGGGTTGAATGACATGTTAATTATTGTAAGAAAGTTTCTTGCTTCCAAGTTTAGTCATCACTACAAGATAATTAAAGCTCTTCAGAATTGCCTAGTTCAATTCCTTTGTTCCCACTTCTCTTAACAACCGTCTGTTTATCTGACTCCTTCGTTTGAGATGCTTTAATCTTTGAAAGCATCTGAGAGCAGCTTTGTCGATTATGTCATACAGAAGAAACAAGTAAAGAGAGGAATCAACCTTTTTCTTCATGAAAATTTGGCCAAACATGAGGTATGGATTATAGCTCTGTAACTCCCTATTACCTGTCATGTGAAGTGACGTAGGTGACATGTCAAACCTTGGATGATTTCTGGGGTAAGTCTGCTCACTATGACTGTCATGTGAAGTGACATAGATGACATGTCAAACCTATTACATGTCATGTTAAAACCCCATGTGCGTGATCATGTTAAAACCTATTTTGTATGGAAATGAGGGAATTAGGATTCGTGCTTGATACATGTGTGTGATCATTGTTTGTGATGCCAGGAAACTCTTTTATTGATGGTTAAATAAGTGATAAGATTCACTTCTACAGCTAGAAGGTGGTGTAGGAGGAGATTGTGAGCCAGAACAAGCTTACAGCTACGAAACTGGAGGAGGTCGTGTCTTGGCAGGTCGTGGACACGCTGTTGGCGTTAGACGGGATAGATAAAACGAATGCATATAGGATCGTTCCTTGATAGGGTCCATAAAAGAATTTGGTTTTGTATTTAATCTGTTGTGGATCATCACTTTGCATTCAAGTGTGGCACTTTCCATTTCAGCTCTCTTACATAATGAAGACAGCAATTTGACAGTTTATATAATTCTCTCTGGGATTAAACAAAATTTATGTTCTGGTGATCTGATTAGTACAATGTATTTTACATGACATATAATGTATTTTACTTGACATATGAATTTTTTTACTTACCTGAATTTGAGACATATTCTATTCCTTTTCGTTGATTCAGAATTCATTCTGCTAGACTTCTTTTTTTGAACTTGGTTTCAAATTCAACCTTGGATGATTTATGGGGAAAGTCCGCTCACTCTGACTGTCATGTGAAGTGTCGTAGGTGACATGTCAAATCTGTTACCTGTCATGTTAAAAACCCATCTTATGATGAATTCAACAGGAAGATGAAGTATCTTGGCTTTTGATTTATTTTGATATGAAACTGCCTATAATTTGGTGATGTAGCAAGATTGACTTGTTCTAAACATAATTTGATAGTCGGCATTGATTCATGAATAATAAGCCTATGTGGGAATTGAACCCACATCTTTGTGTATGACCACAATGCTCTCCCATTGAGCTAATAGGCTATATGAGCATTTTTTTAACAAGGAAAACTACACAAAGGTAAAAGGGAGAAAGAAGATTATGATCAAGGTGTGAAATATTATATTGGCTGGTAGTATATAATTTGAAATTATATTGGCTGGTAGTATATAATTTGCTTTGAATATTTGGAGGTTATAAAATATTAAAATGATATTAGGGGAAACACAGAGTTCAAACACATAAATATGAAACCTAATACCTCTTGGCCTTCAATCGCATAAGAACAGGGCGCATTATCCTCAAATTTCCTCATCAGCAAGTTTGCAAAACACACGTACGCACATGGGTTTGGTTAACAAAGACCTTAACTTGCAAGATATTTTCCTAAACTAGCATGTTTTCCAATCTCAATTCATAATATAACAAGTAAACTTTGATTTGATGATATAGCCCAATTGATAACCAATTTCAGCTAGAAATTAAAGAACTGATTTTAGACACATAGGGAGGCTTTATAGAAGAATTTTGCAATTATAAACCATGAGTACCTTTTGTTATTGTGATAACTAGAAGATAGTTAGCTGTGAAGGTTTAGATTTCTCCAGAAGCATTAGTGCGCGAAGATCATTCTCCATATCCATAACCTGCAACACTTAACTTGATGAGTCAACATACAGTATATTAGATTCTTTAAGTTTATATATTTTGAAGCAAGAACAAGTGCACTTAATTGTCTCTTTAACTGACAACGATGGCATTTGAAAGTTACCTTTCTCATCTTTGTGTCTAAATGCAGCCAATGGAGCCTGATTAGCAACTGAAGTTGGACCTCGGGTAGCATCTGTCTCTGACTCTGCTAGGAACTTGAGATGAGAACTAAAGTCCCACACCTACAGATCATTACACCACAACATAATTTTTCACTTGCTTCAGATTTGATGAACTAAGAACCTCAAGGCTCAAGTATGCAAGTAAAACACAATATCAGAAGATGTCATGCCATCAATACAAACTAGACTCAATAAGCATTTTAGAAGATGTTATGCTATTCACAACTGTAATAGATCTAAAACAAAAATGGCAATAAGATGTAAACTTTACCTGAACAAAACCACTGTCACTCCAAGATGCACAGATGTGAGGATTTTGTGGCATTGAACGTATACGATTTACACAACCTTGATGAGCCACCCTACGCAACTGCAACCAGTCAACAACACATTCAATTAAAATCCCTAACCTGAAACCCTAACCCGAAATCTCGGATCCAGGAGCAGAGAAGAAGAATGGAATCGATGAGTCGACATTGCCTGAAGAAGGAGAAGAGAGAAGAGATGGAATCGCGGGAAGAAGAGCGTACCTGTTCAGAGCTGAGCGCGGGAGGATGCGAGGGCGAGCGATGGGGATCCAGGAGCACAGTGCCGATCGGCGCCTCCATTGCTCAAATCAGGAGAGGGGAGACAAAGGAGGTAGATGAGCCCCGAGAGGGGAGATGGGGCATCATCGCGGCGCCTCTCACTGAGCCTGGAGCCCGGAGCCCTCCCACTGAGCCCTCCGCCTCCGCCTGCGCCGCGCCTCGATTCCCTTCCTTCTCCCTCCTTTCTCGCCCGCCTCAGATCCCTTTCTCTCTTCCCTTTCTCTTTGCAACGGGCTACCGGTTGAACCAAAAAACCGGATATCCGAAATTCTGCAAAATTTTTCCGGATGGGGTTAAACGTGCAAGGGTTTCACCCAAAGGGGTTATTTTAGCAAATTTGCCTACTACATATATAGCAAAAAAAAAATTAATCTAGACCCATGAGTGAAGAGATAAAATTTCAGAGAAATTTAAAGATGAAATAAATTTCATGTATTTGATAATGTTGTAACTTTTTATAACATGCAAAGAATCAATAAAAAAATATTTTATACTAACCAAATCAAATTATACACATTTTTTTCATTCGGTTTTTTGCATATGATAACCAATTAAAATTTTCGATTGTAAACTTTTATAAACTTGCAAATTAAATAAATGGAATATAAATTAGAATCTACTCCGTATAATACATCATATAACTTATAAATTATCTAAAATTGTGGGATACTTTTTATAAATTGTAAAACTGAAATAAGGGCATATTTAACCAAAACAGAATGTTTGGGAGTTTTTTCGTAGTTAGGCCTTCTTCTTCCTACAACCCGACACAGTCACACAGCAAGTGTCGAATGGGATTGTAGACTGAGGTTGGCTACTCATACCCTTTGACACATACAGGGACAGAGTAGATCAAGGTCCCCAATCCGAATGACAGTGCAATGGTGATGAATGCATATGCATACGCCCTCCAAGGGTGGCTGCCCTGTCTCATCGCATTGAACTCCGACATCATCGTCGAAACCGTGCTCAAACAGCCCAAGAACCTGAACCGAATGCCACTTGCAACTGTCACACTGGTCTCAGTATTCACCTGCACACGGACGGATCTCGTATTGAGTAACGAAAGGAACCGATAGAGGTAGACGGGAGAGATTGGTATCGAGGGCGTACCCTCCGACGAATCGAATCTGAAATTGGGCGAATTCTATTTGCATGCTTTTCTCAAAAAAATTTGAATGGGATTGTAGATTAAAGGTTTTAGAACACGATGAATCAAATTCAAAGGTTGGAGATTGGCCTTCAATGGTGGACGTAGCTTCCAAAGGTTGAAAGAGTTTTTATAGTCGATCTTAAAATGAGAACGAAATATCAAATTGATTGTACAGATCTCTTCCTCTTCTTCTGGTGATCAATGTGGTGTATTCAATTGCAAGAAACGGTTGAAAAATCATCCCAAACGACACCAAATTCGATTTGGGGCAAAACGAACTTGGACGAAAATGGGGCTCAATTCGTTGATGATATCATAAGTTAAACATGTTTTTGACATGGGGATGGTGAATCAAAGTTAATGAAGACGTTTTGGAGGTGAAACGTCACGAAATTAAAACCACCATTGAAAGGTTTCAACGTAGTACACGGGAAGGAGGAGGAAGAAGGAAGGAGCGGTTCACCTGAACCGGTTCTCTATTTTATTTTATTTTTTCTTGGTTTGATACGGTTCAGCTGGTTTAATAAACCAACTGATTTTATATACATCTACTTACATCCCTATTTATTTAATTTGATTTTTATTTTTATTATTTTTTTGAATTAAAGAAAATCCTTCTAATGAAAAAAATAAAGTTAAATTAATAAATAAACATAATTTTTATATAATTGGTTTAATGATCAAATTGAATTGAAAATTTATTAAATTGATAAAAAAAATGAACATTATATATTATATATTACATATATAAATAAAAGTATTATTTTTTTGAATTAAAGACAATCCTTCTAATGAAAAAAATAAAGTTAAATCAATAAATAAAAATAATTTTTATATAATTGGTTTAATGATCAAATTGAATTGACAATTTATTAAATTGATAAAAAAAACGAACATTATATATTATATATATTACATATATAAATTCAATGACCTACAAAAAAAAAAGATGTAGCTATGAAGAAGTGGAAAATTGAAATAAAAATGTAGCTATCAAGGTTCGAACCTTCAACAAAGAGGCAATCCCCAATAACTATGACCATTGAGCTAAAGAAAGCAAGTTAATTCAAAGTGAATAAGAAAAGAAAAATAGTGTAAATTTTCATGTATTTAATAGTAGCAATAAATGACTCTTGAACACAACTTTTTATGTTATATATATAGAGAATTAAAGAAAATCCTTCTAATGAAAAAAATAAAGTTAAATTAATAAATAAACATAATTTTTATATATTTGGTTTAATGATCAAATTGAATTGAAAATTTATTAAATTGATAAAAAAAAATGAACATTATATATTATATTTTACATATATAAATAAAAGTATTATTTTTTTGAATTAAAGACAATCCTTCTAATGAAAAAAATAAAGTTAAATCAATAAATAAACATAATTTTTATATAATTGGTTTAATTGGTTTAATGATCAAATTGAATTGACAATTTATTAAATTGATAAAAAAACGAACATTATATATTATATATATTACATATATAAATTCAATGACCTACAAAAAAAAAAGATGTAGCTATGAAGAGTGGAAAATTGAAATAAAAATATAGCTATCAAGGTTCGAACCTTCAACAAAGAGGCAATCCCCAATAACTATGACCATTGAGCTAAAGAAAGCAAGTTGAATCAAAGTGAATAAGAAAAGAAAAATAGTGTAAATTTTCATGTATTTAATAGTAGCAATAAATGACTCTTGAACACAACTTTTTATGTTACTAGGTATACTAGGGTGGCAGACCTGTGCTACGCCCGGGGTATGATTTTATATCAAATAAATGACTTGATATTATAATTGGTGAATAACGTAAAATTAATATGACATAAATTTTATAATAGGGTAATGAAATATCAATAACTTATTTAGTAAATTTTAAGCATATTTTTTAGTTACTCATTTTTATTAGCATAAGTTACAATTGGTAAAATATTTAGATATATGCACTCTTTTAAACTTATAATATTATGTTTTAAAATTAAGCACATAAATTTGCTTCAATCGAGAAGTTTCTTATATGGTGAAATTTTATTGCATGTATTTTTTCTTTTTTTATTTAATGATTAATATTTTTATAGGAAGATATTTTAAAAAACTAATAATATTCTAACAATTTTCAAAATAAAAAATATCATCTTAATTTATAACAATTCAAAAAGATCAAAATGCACTCTTTAAATATAATTAACTTTACTTTTAAAGAATTTAATTAAATTATATCATAAAAACGAATTAATTTTACTGCCGTCGTCTGAAGACTCTGGGGATGACGTCGCTCCGACTCATTAAATATAATTTTACATGTTGCGTATTTTTTAATTAATATTAAAGATTATCAAACTTTTAACACTCATCTGCAATTTCACATTAATTTTAATTTATATTTATATAAGAATATACAATAATAGCATTTAACAGGTTTATTTTGAAAATTTATGTTCTTTATTCCTTAAACAGTAATGGTAATAATAACTTAATATTGTGATGTAATTAAGGAATGTGATGAAAATTACTACTTGGAATCCAAAGAAGTTGACATTTAATTATTTGTAATATGAAAAGAGAACCGTTTATTTTTTGAATTTAAAGCATTAAATTTAATGCAAAAAATAAATTTAAATTAATAAATAAAATGAGGAAGATGAAAGATAGCTATTATTTTTTTAATTCAATAAAATATAAATTAAACTTTTAAATTGATAAAACAAAGGATGCCTTCGTTGAGAAGTCCGCCGAGCTCAAGGCGAAAGGAGTCGACATCATCGCCTGCCTCTCTGTGAACGATGCCTTCGTAACAAGGGTTTGGAAGGAGGATTTGAAAATCGGCGACGAGGTTTTGCTCCTCATCGACGGGAATCTGGAGTTTACGATGACGATTGGGGCTGAGCTTGACCAAACCAACATGAAGGCTTTCGAAGTCTGGAGATCTGGATTAATTTGCTGTCAATCAAAGAGTCGAGAGCTTCTGCAGGTTTGTTTTCCTACTTTTCTATGCAATTTGCCCTTGATTTGATCTTATTTTAACGACAAGGGTTCCGTGAAAAATCAATCTTGGCTGATTTTGATCATTTGTAACTTGGGAATTTTTGGTTTTGGGAAACTGAAAGAGAGGGCAACAGAAACTTGCTTCCCCTTCTTTTAGAAGTGTTGGAAATCTGGAATGATATAATGAGATTATTTATATGTGAAAATTTAAAAGACAAAAATTAATAAGAAGGCATATGAATGTCTAGGGAGGCTTTAGGAAATCATATGTCCTCTTATGTGTGCTTGGATTTACTCTTCGGTTGCACCTCTAGCATATTTGTTCTTTGCTAATGATTTCTCTTTTAGTTTTACCTCCTAAATCCTAATCCTATGGGCGATGAGACAACAACATCTTGAACAATAAACATCACATAATTTACCGGATTTGTCACTTATAGAATGGGCCATTGCTTGATTAATCTCTGCTTTTGTATTACTCTATTATGAATAGACCAAGCTTAAATCAGATATGGATTTATATATAGTTACGGGACAATTTAAATGCAAAGTTCGTCTAGGTTTCAATGGCATATGCCTTTGTAATAAACTCCAGATTATGAATATAGATAATGATGCGTGCTTTAAAAAAAAAAGGTCAATTTGGAGTGAAAATTTTATCAGCTTGATGAAATAATTCAACTTTAAAATATGCATAAAATAAAGTAATTGTATTAATCTATGGGGGCTTACCTAATCAACAACAGACTGCCTAAGATTTGTTATATTGTCCTTAACTTGCTATAGAGTGAACAATTCAGCCATGGATACGCCTTCTATCTTTATCTTTGGCCTCCCAAACTTGATCCCAGCACCATGTTCAGAAATCTCAGTTGCACAGCTATCAGCTTCAAATCTCGTTTCTGTTGCGCTTTTAGGAGAAATGGAATTGGAGAGGAGTTCCGTCTTCTGGCGAGTCGGTGAGAGTTGTTAGTTCTCCAATGTGACTTTAGAGAATTCCTTCCATGTCCAAAAGCTCTGATCCTTCGTCTTCGAGAAAATCAAATCTGAATCCAAAACCTTAACCGATACTCAAAATGTAATGTGAAAATTGTTTGTTAGGATATTCACACTGAGATCCTAGAATAAGGTTTTTTACCAAGCTTTTGATCACTTTTGGATGCGTTTGCAATAATCAGCTTATGAAAATAAACTGATTTTACCTTATATAAGCTATAGACAACTTTTTAAATCAACTACCTTATAGTTTAAAAGTTACTAAGAAAACGATTAACTAGCTTATTGGCTCTTGAGCAAAAAGGTAGACCGAGGAGTTCCAGTACTAAAAATTTTATGGAGAAACCATGAGCTTAAATTTTTGTCTTTTCTTTCATGTATTTTCCCTCCAATGGAGTCGTAGACTTGATAGAGTTCTTGGCAAGGTTAATTAGTTAGGCATGAATTTGACTCTTTGAGCAAACCATGAGTTTGTATTTTGGATCTCCAAATGCTTCAATTATATATTCACTTCACCTTGTTTGAACTTAAACCCATTTGCTTACTTTCATTGCAGTGCTTAATGAGACACTAATGACAAAAGTCCAGCGTTTGAAGCTTCCCTCTAAAGAGCTCAGAGGAGAAACTGATCCTCCGAATAGTACACCTAAGGAATTCGTCGAACAACTAGAGAGCTTACAGGTTACAACTAATGAACCAGTCTTCCCAGTTCAACATGTGCCGGTTACAGGACAAAACTCCACAACATCACCAACACATATACTTGTGAAGGATCATACTCATGATTTAGAAATTATATGTTAGCTTAGAGCTGAGACTTTGATAAGTGATAACCACATTGAACCATTACATCTTTTTTTGTTTGGGGTGTGGCTATGCTCCATAATCCTGAATGAGCAAATCTTGTTTTTTAAGGCCTTCATCCAATTGATATATTGATTCATTGTGATGGTCCTTTGACTTAATCCATTGGGAACTTCAGTGTGATTAGTGTTGCAGTCATTTGAACAAGATATGTATGTATCATGTATGCATCTCCTTTTGGATACGATTGCATAGTACATTCTTGAATAACATAAATATGACTGTGTGCATCTCCTTTTAGTTTGCTTGACAAACATGAAAAGAAAGCTATTTAGAGGGTTGAGCTTGACATCCTATTCATGTATTTGATTGGGGATGTTACAAGTAGTTGCCAATTCAATTACAAGGATTTGAGAATGTTACATCTTTTACAAGATGAAAATCTATTGCCCTAGGCCCCTAACAAGGAACTCGACAATTCGCGTGCTTGCACGCGAATAGCAGCTAGTATATAAAAGGGAGGCTTTGCCTCAAAGTTGACTTACCAAATTGCCCTTCTACCCTTCTTTTATTTTGACAAAATTACATGTATGCCATTTTGGTATATATAATCTATACTATATAAAAAAGGCGAGTTCCCTTATGAACAGTAGCAATCCGTGACAGCTGTCGGTATTTTATTAGATGAAACTGTTCTAATTGGGCTTTTGTCATTCTGGGCTTCTTACACTGGGCTTCAGTCGGCCCAACCGACCTCAAATATTCCGCCTTACCTTCTCTGGCCTCTGGGTCGTCTAAGCGTCTTCGTCGCTCCTCCTGTACGCCGTCGTTGCTCCTCCTATACACCGACTGACCAACGGCGCTGGGAGTCACCTCTCCCACGGCGACACTGCAACGGTAGCGGCGCTACATCTTCTTCCTCAGATTCGCCTTCGCCTACCCCGACTGACATCCTCACCTCCTCCATAAAGGCACCGCGACTGCATCTTCTTCCCCAGATCTGTCTTCGAATCGAAGGTGAGATTTTGTTATTTGTGAAGACAAAAACCAGCATAGAAATCCGAAACCCTAGAAATTATGTAGGCCGCCTCAGTGAAAATCTTTAATTGATCGAGTCAGCGGATTGAAATGTCAAAATAGGTCTCGATCGTGATTAAAGTTGGCGAATGAAAATGAGAGATGAAAACCTGTAATCGGATTCAGGAAAGCTTTTTGATGGTAAAGAGATACGTGGAACTTTGGGAGATAGTCGAGAGAGATGAGAGGCTAACTGAACGAAGAGTATTTTTGGTCATTAATTGCATGGGGTTAAGACATTAGGCAGGGGTTTTTGCTCAACAGGCTCAATTGTGTTGGGATCTGCATCTGCCCTTATCCCTTTTAGATAAATCTATCCAACAATTGGGGTTTCATCAATTTGTTGTGATATAAGTGAATATGAAAAGGCTTTTGGTCGGTTAACCCTTGACATATTGGATCTGAAAGGACGGCCTTTGCAATGCAAGTGCCTTGATCTTCAGATGCTCAGTTTGCAAGAGTTGCAGAAGCCAGAGCAAGCTGATTTGTCGATGAATTGGGAATCATTGGAATTGGAGAGGGCAGATTCTGGGCAGCTTTTATTTTCATTGACAACTTGAGATTTGGGTAGTTTTAAATAATAATGTAGCAAAACAATAGGTTAGTTTTTACTTTATCCTGTGTCAATTGGCTGTTTCATGATAAAACACTCAAATATTGGATGTGCTTGTTCAAAAAAATAGTAAAATGGGTTAGTTCTAGAAATGTAGTTGAATCTTCTTTGTTTATTCCTTTTCCTTTGTAAAATGCTATGATATGATTGAGCTATATATATTTTGGCTTCATATCAGTGTTACTTAAACCTTAATCTTTAACATTTCCTTTTTATTAAATATTTGAATATGTAGAAAACATTCTACGATTTTTTAATTGTTATGTTGCATTTACTATTTGAATGGATCTTTCTCCAAGATCGTACCACTTAATGTTGTTTACAAAGGTGCATAACCGACATTGCATTCAAGTTGAATTTTGTAGTTAACACAAAAGTTTCTCAAATAATGAGTAGCATACTTTGAATAGCCATAGAAGATTCTATTTTTGTTTGACACTGTAATGATCATTTACTTCCTAATTCTTTTTAGGCATACAAGAAGATGTCAAAACACTTCACTCAGATGCAGACTTTACAATAACAGGTTTGTCTGTCCACTTAGTCTTTTTGTTTTGATTTTGTTAAGACCATCTTAATAGAATATTGTATCACCAAGACATAAACATACCATGAATCTATTCTACATATACTAATAAAAGAGCTCCATTTTTGTTAACATTCATGTTGTGCACAAAAAGAAAACAGTGCTTCAAGCTAGCTTTTGAATTCTTGCTTATGCCACCCAAGGTATTTGGTAAATAAAAATCAACAGGAAATTACATGTTCCCTTAAAATGTTTGTCAGATTGTTATGTTGTTCTTTACTCTTGCGTTATAATTGATTTGCGCTTGCTCAAAGCGCAAATCAAACCTTCAAAGCCAAGCCCTTTTTCTGATTACTTCTTCAATTTTCTATACTTATATAGTTAGTCTACCTTAAATTCATTTCTTTTATGTAACTTTTGGTGTATACTTATATAGTTAGTCTACCTTAAATTCATTTCTTTTATGTAACTTTTGGTGATAAACCGTGTTGTTGAACTGAATCGATTGATTTTTTTATTATTATTTTTGATGAATTCATTGTTCCATGTTTTATTGTACCAGTGACTTCAATGAAGGTTTCTTTTATGTAACTTTTGGTTATAAAAGAAATGTTATTTAAAAATTTTAGAGCAAAGATTTAGGTTTTAACTATATTAACTTCCGTTTAAATCTAAAAAATTAGGCAAATAATGAGAAATAAACAAAGGAGTGATTCAATTTAATCTATATTTTTATTTAAATTTGGGATCTTTTCATGCTATTTATATCAAATATAAGGGCATACGTATTCTATTTCTTTCTAAAAAGAGGGTTTAAAAAATATTTTTTTTCTGAAATAATAAAATACAATCGAAACTTTATGAACTTGTCACCGTTGGTTTAAAAAAATGCTTCATCCTACTTTGGAATTTTTTAGTTACTTTTAATTATGAAATAAAAAACAATCATGTAAATATGAATTCTCGCTTCTAATTTTAATCACTACAAGGTATCGAAGAAGAACTTTTTTTAGGTTTTCTAATTTGTGGGTTGGTTGAAAATTTGTTGTCTGAATATTTTTTTTCTAAAAGAGTTATTGTATCCAAAGGGAATTGGTGCAATTTCCCTAAATGAGGGACCTTCTTGCTATTTTAACTATTATTTAATATTTGTGATATTTTTCCCTCGAACTTATTTTGAAAGCATTCTTGCTCTTTTTCTGATTAGGGATCTCTTTCAATTTTGCTTATGATACCAAAATGAGTTACCAAAAATTAAGGAAGAAATATTGTTTTAATTTTCAGCCTTTTTGATGATTTACCTTGAATGTATAATTATGATCATAGTAATATATTGATGTTACTATGGTATACATACAATCTACATAAATGATGATGTTTTTGTATTTTCTTAAATTAAATTTACTTTTATATTTCCTTACAATGAAATTATTTTTAAATTTGTTTACATTGAAGTTGCTTTTGTATATTCTCGTATAAGTACCAATTATTCATTTGCTTATTGTGAATTCTCTATAGCATGTTGAGAGAGTTTATGTGAATAATGAGTTTTTTACATAATTTATGTAAGATAGGGATATTTTTAAAATTTTAAAAAGTGGTGATAGATATGGAGGGCAATTTTAAAGAAATTTTCACAAGTAAGGATACTTTCCTCATATTCGTTAAACAAAGTACCCAATGGGTTACTATACATTCTTTTTAGAAGAATGGGTTACTACTTACTATACATAAATGACATATCTTTTGAGATTCTTATAAGGCTTAAACACTTTGTGTGAGGCTATTAGCAATATTTAAAAATTGTTATTGAGAAGATGAGTTCGGATAAATTGCACATATGTATGAGATCAAAATAAAATCATTGAAATATAATTTTTCACTTTAAATTTTAATTGCTACGGGGTATTACAAAAGAATTTATTTCAGGTTTTTTGAATTTGGGTTTGTTTTAACCTCTGTTGCCTGAATTTTTTATATAAAATAGTAATATTTGTATTAATAATAATAAATAATAGTATGATACTAAATTTGTTATTCTCCTTAAAAAAGTGTGTAATATTCTAATCTGACATTTATTATTCAACAAAGACAGTATTTAGATTACATTCTTGCAATATACCTATTATTATGAGATCATTTTTTGCGATTTTTGTTAACCAAAGGCCTAAAAGAGTTATTATTAATTATCCATAGTGGATTGATGTGATTTTCCTATATTTAATGTTTGTGACATTTTTCCCTCGAACTTATTTTGAATGCATTCTTGTTTTTTTCTTCTTCTAAAATTAGAGGCCTTCTTCAATAAATAGCAGATATATTTTATCATCGGTAGTCTGATTTCCCTATAATGCAAGCAATTTCCCTATATTTTATCATTTACTAGTTGGCGCCGCACGCGTCCCAATTTCGAACTCTAGGGCTAGGGATGTGCGATTTGTAGATTAGGGTTTGTGCATTTTTTTGGGCGATTTTTGGCTTGTTGATTTAGGGTTTGTTCTTCTTTGCCTCCACAATTGAAATTAAGTTTGAAATTAGGGGTTGTAGATTAGGGTTTGTACAATCTGAAATTTGTGTGCCTTTATAATCGAAATCGGTAGTCTGATTTTTTTTTTGGTTATGCGAATTTGTTTCCATTTCTCTTGAGTTGTGATGAATTTGTTAGCTGTGCTGAAATTTGTGTGTTATTGTGTTGTTTTGATTTTCTTGTGTACCTTTGTTTGTATGTCGTGGTTAAACCCTTCGTGTGTATGTTATGGTTGAACCCTTCGTTTGTATCTGATATCCTGAAATTTCATTCCAAACAGCACGGTCGTGCAAAATACCAAACAAGGATATCAAGATATCAGCTCATATCGATATCAATATCTGATATCTTTGATCTCTAGATATCAATACCAAACTGCCCCTTAGTTTTTGAAAATCAGAGTACACACAATTGCTTTGCTATTTGTTTCTTACAAGAATTAGGGAAATTTGATATAAGACTAAATAGCGTTAGAAGAACTATGAAATATGAGCAATGAACAACTAACAACGTGTTTGGTATCATTGTTGTTTTCTTCTTCCTTTGAGAATTTTAGAAATCATAACTATTATACAAGACCATAGAAAAGTGCTGTATGGATGTAATTTTGTGTTTTCAGGTGTTTAATCTCCCAATGGTTTCAGCATGTGTGTAGCACTTTACTTGTTTCTCGTATTATAGCTTTGACCACTGCAAACCGTTATTATCAAGATTTATTAGCTACTTATTTGAAATTTATTTTAGGCAACAGCGGAGATGGATGACAATCAGGAGATGGAGCGGTTTGGTACGGAGAATGATTTCGAGGATGGTCAGTGGATAGGGGGCGAGTTCTATTACAAGAAGCGAAAGGCAAAGCCTATGCAGACCAAGGAAGATGCCGTTTATGGTGTATTTGCATCTGGTAGTTCAGATGATGATGATGAAGGTGGTTCCTCTAGGAAACGGAAGAAAGGCTTGAAGAATAAGGCAGACTTTACTAAGCCTGTGCATTTTGTGTCCACTGGAACTGTCATGCCTAACCAGGAGATGGATCGACAAGCCAAGGAAGAGAATAAACAGGAAGATGAGGATGATGATGATGGTTATACGCCTGGTTTGGGTCTAGGTGCTGGATCTTCTGCTAGCGCAGGCCTGGGTTTTACATCCTCTTCGAATAACAATATTCGAGGAAGAGGCGGGGAAGATGAAACTGATGCAATTGACGGTGAAGAGGAATCCTTCCTACCTTCTGCATTTGGAAAGAAAATCAAGGAAGGAGCTGAGCAGCGAAGGGAGATATCAAAGTTGTCTTCTAAGAATAAGTCTGATAAGATAGGCTCGAGGAGACGCCCTGAATTGTCTGGGGGTGATGTAGGGACCTTTGAGAAACACACCAAAGGAATTGGAATGAAGTTGCTAGAGAAGATGGGATACAAGGGTGGCGGTTTAGGTAAAAATGAGCAAGGTATTGTTGCTCCAATTGAAGCCAAATTGCGTCCGAAGAACATGGGAATGGGATTTAATGACTACCAGGAGAGCAAGAATCTGCCTACCCTGAACGTTTCACAGCAAGAATCAGAGGAGAAGCAGCAACCCGTAGCAAAGAAGAAGGAAAATATGTGGAAGAAGAATGTGCAAGTTCGTGCAAAGAAGAAGGAAAAGTATATAACAGCTGAAGAATTGCTAGCCAAGGAGCAAGAGCAAGGAGCAGAGCCTATGCTGCTACAGAAGGTTGTTGACATGAGGGGGCCACATGTTCGGGTGTTGACAAATCTGGAAAACCTGAATGCTGAAGAACAGGCGAGGGAAAGTAATGTACCTATGCCAGAACTGCAGCACAACGTTGGATTGATATTGGACCAAGCAAAGCACGACATACAAGAGCTGGACAGAAAATTAAGGAGTGAGAGGGAGGCGGCAGTTGCATTACAGCAAGAGAAGGAGAAGCTTCGTAAAAAAGCAGCATTCGAGTTGCAGCAGCTTAACAACATGGAAGAGATAGCGAAAGTTTTGGATCATGTGAATGAGGAGAATTCA
Source organism: Persicaria maculosa (assembly GCA_963922045.1). Lineage (NCBI taxonomy): Eukaryota > Viridiplantae > Streptophyta > Magnoliopsida > Caryophyllales > Polygonaceae > Persicaria > Persicaria maculosa. Next base: position 4,845,974 of record OY998254.1, on the reverse strand, counting down.
TCAGGAGTGTTGACATTAGACTCCCTAGCGAAGTCCTTTGGGGACCTACAGAGGAAGTTCGCTGATGATTACAAAATTTGTAACTTGTCATCCATTGCATGCTCTCATGCTCGACCTTTATTCATCCGGATATTCCAAGGATGGGACCCTCTGCAAAACCCGTCTCATGGAAGAAACCTAATTTTGCTGTGGAAGAATCTCTTGCAAGGAGAAGAGCGCCTTGATTTTTCTGGTGCCGCATCGCCTTATGCTCAGTTGGTTCTGGAAGTTGTGCTTCCTGCTGTCAGAATATCTGGCATAAATACATGGCAAGCTAGAGACCCTGAACCTATGCTCAAGTTTCTGGAGCACTGGGAAGACTTGCTACCATCTTCAGTAAGACAATCAATACTTGACATGGTTGTGATGCCTAAATTGTCTGAGGCTGTTGATTCATGGGACCCATGCCGAGAAACGATTCCAATTCATGCTTGGATACACCCATGGCTACCGTTGCTGCGTGAGAAGCTGGAGAGTCTTTATCAGGCTATACGTGTTAAGCTTGGATTTGCTCTACGAGCTTGGCATCCTAGTGATAGGTCTGCTTTTACTATTTTGGATCCTTGGAAGACTGTGTTTGACCCCGTAAGTTGGGAACATCTCATCGTCAGATCTATCCTTCCCAAGCTTTATGAGGTCATGCAAGACTTCCAAGTAAATCCTGCCGATCAGAAGCTTGACCAGTTCCATTGGATCATGACATGGGCTTCCGCAATTCCAATCCATCACATGGTTAATCTATTGGAGCTCCATTTCTTCAGCAAATGGCACTGGGTTTTGTATCACTGGCTGACGTCACCAGGCCTGAACTTTGAAGAGGTCACGCAGTGGTATCTTGGCTGGAAGGATCTTCTTCCAGCAGAGCTCGCAGCAAATGAACGCATACGCACCCAGCTTAATATGGCACTCGACATGATGAACCAAGCCGTGGAAGGTTTGCAGGTGGCTCAGCCAGGGGTGAGGGAGAACATCAGCTATCTTAGGGCGCGTGAGCAGAGGCAATTTGAAGCTCAGAAAGCAGCTGCATATGCTCAAAATCAGCCTTCCATGGGCACTGGTTCCACATCTCAGATGGACAACGAAACTGAAATGAGCTTAATGGAGGTCATCGCTGCCTATGCAAAAGAACACGATCTCTTATTCATGCCTAAACCCGGGAGGTTCTACGACAGTCACCAGATCCATGGGTTTGGCAACGTGAGCATCATCGTGGATTCTCTGAATCAGAAGATATTCGCGCTTGCTGGTGAGAAATGGTCTTTCGTATCTCTTGAACAGCTGTTACAAATGCAGAGTGTTTCAGGTCCCAGACAGAGGTAAGTCTATAAACTCCCTTTTTACCCGACTTTGTTTGGAGTAAAGAATCCAATTGTCCACAACTGTCAATTTTGGCACTGCTTGTACATTTAGCATCATCATGCATCATGTAAAATGACGGTGTAGAACCTAACACTAGGATTTCGATTGTGGAGTGTTATTTACAGATAGGGGAAAGCTTTATCCTTCTGATCTTGTTTCGTTGCTCGCTCTTTCACATGTTATAGCATGAGATATGAAAAAACCATCAGTTGATGAATCGGATGTGCATGACAATTAGGTATCATATGGATCTGAATTGGATTGGCCACGGTCCACGGATATTCGCCTATTCTTACGGGGCCTTCATTTGTGTTGCCACTTAGGGCATGTTAATCTTGTAGAGTGTGGTTGATTTTGTTTATCTGCCTCTGCTTGAATGGTTCTACTAGGTATTTGCAGATTTTACCAAATACGACTTCGATAAGATGTGTTACTGGAATATTATGATGAGTTTGCATTTGTGTTCTTGGGTAGCTGTATTTTCATTTTTCACAACTACTGAAGAACAACTGGGAGTTAAAATGTTTGCCATATTGTGTGAACAGGGGTTTATATATAGGTAGGTTCTGATTAACTGGATCTTAAGTCTTAACCACATTTTGATTAGCCAAGTTTAGAAAAATATGTGGATCTAACTAAAAGGAATCTCAGGAATGGGTATGCCTAACTCTGTAAGACTGTAACTACGAATTGTCGGTTTTGTTGGCTTGTTTGGTTTGTTTTTGTTTGTGGCGGTGTTTCGTCTCATCGTCTTCCAGTTTTACTGGCCTCTCGAGAATCCGTCATGTGATCTCGATTATTACTCTTCAAAAAAAGAAAAAACTGACTTTGTTACCAAACTTTTTCAATAAAAAAAATTTCAAGGAAAATATAGGTTTGATATTATCTCATACATTGCTCTTGTTGTGCTGTGGATGAAAAGGAAAATATCGGTCTGAGATCATCGTGAGACGGTTTCACCTAAGCCCATGGAATCATTAATAGTGCAGCAAATGAAACAAAATTGATGTGTATACCCTTCGGTTCTCGTGGTCTCAAATAAGTATATATAATGGACATGGAAAACCCGAATTACGGGAGCTCTTAAACAAGCGAAATTTTCACCTTAACCACCACTTTCTCAGCAAGATTTGAGGGAGGAATCCTGCATAAGATGCCAACTCTTCTTATACATCATCATAGATAATTAGAAGTGTTCCTCTTATACATTTGGGAGTTGTCTAGAACAATTTAATCACGTTGAATTGCTTAACCAGTGGAATTGGAACAACATATTTCCCATCTGTATCATCAATTGATCTGAAAAGGCACAATCCTCCAGGCCAAAAAAAAATTAAAGTATGAAATTTTTAGAAGGGAAAAGCATAATTAACTCGAAAGAGGATTTAGAGCAAAAATGGAAAATCTCAAGTCCTCAAAATTATGGTGATCTTGAATCATTTGAATTTTTTATTATGGGAGAGAGTAGTATCAAGATTTGAATCAAAATCTATCACAAATCAAACAAAATAAGCGATCAAAAGAATCAGCCATTCTATTTTACCAATTGAGCTTTAGTTTATTCATTCCTACTATATAGTCCAACATATATATCTTCTTGTAAGAACAAATAATGAAGCTTATAGTCATCCAACATGCAATCAGCTATTATAGGGATTATAATGTGAAGAATAGATCATAGTTTTCTAATCTCTTTCTCAAATCTCACGCTAAATAGTTTTAAAGTAATTCATTGAAAAAGATAATTTTTTAAATGATATACTTAGAGTAACAGTTATAACTTTGGAAATAAATCATAAAAGACCACATCAAGAACTCAAGATTATACAAACTGAGAAAAAAAAAATCAGCAATTGTAAGTGAATCAATTCAATTGACAAAAAAAACCCTTCATTTCTATCAATTAGCAATTCACCATCATCGTTTATTTGGTTAACTTTGCTTCAATCTTAAAAAAGGGTAAAAATGCTAGCTCAGCTTGTCAATTAGCTATTCTTGTTCCCCTAATAAATTTTGAGACATTTCAAGTTGGTTTTGTTCATTATTTTTTGGTCATTAATTGCATTATCACTTACTGTCACTTTCTTACTATGATTTCTGCAAAATTTTGCTCTTTCTTACTTTTTTTTTTTTTGGTTGTATATATAATTGATAATATGATTTTTATTTGTTAGAGACAATGAAGTTATGGTATTTGTGTAGGTTTAGGATTATACCGGTCTAGGGTACACAAGATGCAATGCAAAAGATGCCAACAAAGAAATACTTGGGTCAGCATTTAAAAACCTCGACCCAAATGCTTGCATAATTTTACCACTGTATTGTATGTTGATATAACCAACTATGTTCCGAAACCTTCAAACGTAATGTTTCAAGTACCAATTTTTAAAAACATGGAGAGAACTTCATTGATTTCCCAATCATTCAGACAAAAAATATGTGCATACATATTTTTTTTCTTTTGGATCTCTCATAATCATTTCATCAAACACCTTAAGTGCACCGTTAAATCACATGCCTAACCCAAAAATTTCAAATCTTAATCTATGAGTTTCAAATATTTTCATTCTCATTTTAAATTAAAGTGATAACTCCATCTATTTCTAATATAGAATATAAATCAATACTCGAGAATTTCAGTTTCCTAAGTTATCATTTTCCCTAAAAGCATCCGATAGCGAATCCTGAATAGATTAGGTCCCAATCAAATTACTGAAATCAATTTCTATAAATCAAAATCAGGTTATTCTAGAATAGAATCCTAAGATCGAGTACTTGCAGAGACTGATGAAATTCCAAGGGTTTGGGTCTAGAAAGTTTGGATTCAAAACAAAACAAACAAAACCAGCCAGTGATATCACAAAAATCACATATTGAGAAAGAAACAGGAACACAAACCAATCCAGAGCAAACATCATTGCATATTTTAAAGTTGAGTTATTTCATCAAGCTGATGAAATTTTCACTCCAAATTGACTTTTTTTTTCAATCGCACATTATTGCCATCCCCAACACCCAATCCAGAGCAAACAGGGCAAGCAGGAAACACAAACCCTAATGAACCTCTCAGGAATGCCATAAAACTTAGCCCCAACAGTCTAAACTTGCGTAATCCTCTCAATTGTCTCCTTCAACCCTAGATGTTTAAAATCGCTATCCCCATGGAAACTCGTGACAATATCTTGCCACTGATTGAAACTGAAGCACTCTTGTAATCTTTATGCTTGTTTGCTTTGTCAGAATTAGAGATAAGGTAATCTAAGCTTATTCGGAATCTGAGCGTTAAGATGCCGCGTGCGAAGCACGCGGTGCTGTAACTATAATAGAATTTGTCACCGTTGTGGAAATTATTTGAATAAATTATGAGCGAGGAATAAAAAAAAAAGGCTCATCATTTCTATAGAAGAGCAAAGAATCATTTCAGGTGATATCTCAAAACCACACCCAACAATAACAAGATCTATGAAAAGCTTGTACCCGTCAAATGAGTGAGCATCTAACACACTTAGAACTCCAACAAATGAATTTCAACTATCTTCATACCTAGAGAGCAAACATAAGTTGTACAATTTCTTCTCCAACTATTCTTCATCTTCTTCCTCATACTCATCCCCATCTGTAATATCTAATCTATTGTCGGTCTCGTTCAAGTAATCCAATGTCGGTCTGGTTCAAGTAATTCATTATCGCTTGCATGACGTACATGAGCTTATCTGAATCCAAAACATCGGAGAGATTCAAGTTTTGAGGAGTCAAAACCCTCAAAAAGTTGTCTATAGCTTATATAAGGTAAGGAAACCTTAAAAAATTCTTGCAAACCTATGAATTTAATTGCATGCTTCTTCCAAGGTTGTTTCCACTATTAGTGTCTTAGTTTATACTCCTTAGGATTAACTTGTTCAACATATAGTGCACTTCATTATTATAACTCTAAATTTCTATCTTATTCTTTCACATAATTCCAATTGCAAAAAATAGACAAATTGCACTAAAAAGAAGCCATAAACAGCAACAAGGTATTGAACTCCCAACAAGGTATTTAACTGAGAGGAAACCTTGTTGGATTTTATCTAACAAATTGCCTTAAAAAGAAGCCATTAACAGCAACATGTTTGTAGTATAGAATTCACAAGATGAATTATAAATTATTCTTTGAATATAATATCCAGGGATTAACAATAGTTACCAACAATAGTATAATATTGTAGAATCCAAGAAAAAGCCGAAATGTTGCTTCACTGACCAATGATTATTATAGTAATATGTTTAACGTTGAAGGCCATCATTGTTTACATATGGGTTGATGCACTACAATTGGGCTGGGCCTTAAGGCTAATTGGGTTGGTAAACCAATACAATTTCTTAATAATTAAAAATCGAAAAGAATTTTTTAAGGTATTTTTATGTCCATTTTCTTGAATAGGGAAATTCATTTAATTGACCTTTTAGCTTAAAAACTTAACTACGCACATAAATTCTGTTAAACAAGAAAATTATTTAAAGCTACTTCTCTAAAATGGAAAAGGCTCTCATATTATTTATTTTTTAATTTTTTCCCCCTAAATTAAAGATTTAGTTCTCTTTACATAGGTAATTCCAATAAGGGGCTAAACAACTCTCTCACAATAAGATATTTCATTACCAAGATTCAAACCTCTAAACTCTGATTGAGGGTGAAGAGTCCTCGATTTAACTCACTACACTCCTTGTGGGTATTTTTTGTATAACTTTATGGGTCTTCAACTTTTTTGGTTCTTGTTGTTGTAAATTAGAACATTGCATTCTTTTTTTATTCTGCTTCTTATATAAAGGTATTTTCTACATTTTCTAACTATAAGGGCACTTTTTCTAATCACATTATTTACATAGTTTTGTATTTCCTCTAAATTAAGATGTTCTTTTACAATTTTTATAAAATGGGGTTAGTTTTGTATGTTACTTAACAATATGGCAATACTTAATTGTTGGTACATCAGTGGGAAATTTTTTTATTTTGTACATTTTGTACATTTTCTAAGGGTATTTTCTACATTTTCTGAGTAAGGGTAATATTCTTAAATGTTGGTACATTAGATAATTTTTTATTTTGTCAGTAGATTCTCTTCATTTAGATTAGGGTGACTCCCTACGTTTGTATTTTCTCTAAATAAGAATTTTTTATGCAATTTCTATGAAATGTGGTTAGTTTTTGATATTAGCCTTAAATCCCTTAATTATGTTGAGGAGTGGTGAGTCCAGCTTGAACCGATCACTAAGGCAACATGGAGAGTTGGCTGTTTGCCGATAAAGGAATGGTTTCTCTTTCTCGTATATATGAAGAAGAATAAGAAATTTTGTTGGCCTTTGAAAAGAGGGCCTGAAATAAAGCCCAAAAAGGTGTTCTATGAGTTTGGCTTAACAAAAATATAATTTAGAGTTGCTCACTTTGCTATACGAGTACAAACATCAATAAATTAGTCGAATATAAAAACATAGTTCAACTTTAAATATTTATACATTTTTATTTATATGATTCAAGTCATATTCACTTAAACTTTATACTTTGTATATTAGTTATTTCAATACAAGCCAAACAAACATCAATAATCTTTCTCTATATACATTCGAAATAACGCTTACTTATAGATGGACTATCTAATTAAAATTGCGATTCTAAGACCAAAATTTGATTACCTCCAACTGATATTTCAACCATTTTTTTTTAAATATTTCTATCAGTAAATGGTAGTAAATATACCAAAATCTTGGACCTCTTGCAAAAATGACACTCCCTCTTCAAGATTTGCAAAAGTAGCAGATATGCCCAAATATTGACGGAAATAACCGGTGGTCATTACCTCTTTTCACATGTTACCTTCCTTCCCAAAAACTCAAAAGGAACGAGCTTTGCAATTCAACCGAGGAAAAGACGGGAGGAAGAAGAATTCCAAGTCGGCCGGAAAACGAAAGGAGGAGGGGGACTCATCGGAATCTCAATTACCTCCGCCGGCGTCGTCCTCTCTTCCTTGCCGACCTCCTCCTTGCCTTTCCTTTCCTCCTACTCCGACGATTCCGGTTTCAAACTCTTCCAGTGACTTCTCCTCGTCGGCTGGCAAAATCTCCGGCGGGATCTGGAGGGAGGAGGCGGTGGTGCCGCGGATGCTCATGGAGGCGGCTATGGACCGAGATTCGGCCGCGGAGGGGTGGGAGAGGTGCGTTTCACCGAATTCGCTACTCGTGTTTCCTACCCCAAAAGGCGCTCGAGGTTAGATTATCTTTTACACGGGTCTAAGTTACTAATAGTTGATTTTCCAATCTTGTTTTTAACTGAAATATAGTTCGAATTTAGGCCGGTGGTTTTCCAATTATCAATTATATCTATTGTGACGAACTGCATAGTCTTACGAATTAAGCATTCATTTCGAGGTCCTATGATGCAAGGTTGTTGGTGTGTGTAGAAATTGGGCATGCTACCTGTTCGATTGAAACTGGATGAAAAGGTTTTGTTGGGGGATGGTGATTTGAACAATTTAAGGAATTGAGAGTTCTACAATTAGCGGATGCTTGCATTTTGCTTCTTGGAGATAAATTTTAAGCTTTGATCTGCCTCATTCATTTATTAACATAAGGTAGGAGCTGAGTTAGGGTATGAAATTTAGGTTTGATAAAAAAACTTTAGGTTTCAACCATAACAGGGGAACTACAAATTTGTTTAATATCAGGATAAGGTTTGAATCACATACCCGCTCTGATCCGAGCTTGATTTGGAAAATTGACACACTATCAAAAATAAAGGAATTCCTTTGGCGCGCCACAAAAAATGATATCCCTACATCCGTCAAACTCACTAACTGGGGAGTCGGTATCCCCACAAATTGCCCCCTTTGTGACTCTTGCTATGAAGATCTGCCACGTCTTTTTCTAGATTGCCCAATCAAGAAAGAAACCCTTCATTTGATTGTTCCAAGGGTTGTGCGAAAACTACAATTGTGGCGCAAAACCAGTCACATAACATCAATGACATCTTAAACAATATGAAAAAAAAAATACGGGTAAACAAGAATTCACTAAACTTGTGACAATATGGTGGAGTGTTTGGTATTTTAGAAACAAAATCTTGTTTGATAACATAAAACCAGACCCTAGAACCATAGCTAGGGGTGTTATGTGAGACAAGCTACTCGTGATCGGCTCGGGATCGGTTCGTATAAAACTCGGCTCGGGATCGATCATATTTAAATATGAGCGAGTATGAGCAAAATTTCAAGCTCGTGGAGAGCTCGAGCTTTATACGAGCCTGCTCGTATAGCTCGCATTAAATGCAAAATTACATAACTGCCCTTAGTTATTTCAACCCACTTTAGGCTTTCTGGCTTTTCTCTTTGCGACTTTGCTGATGCCGCTGCCTCTATTCAGTCCATTCCTTGAATTGGTAAATAAAGAGCGGTCATTCCGGGGTTCGAACCGGGGACCTATGACTATTATCCACAAGTCCTTTTCGGTGAGCCATTCCGGAATGGTTTATTCAGTCCATTCCCCTCTCAAGCTCCTGTGCATTCATAAGTTTATTCCCATCAGATCTCAGATCTCGTGACGAGATTCTCGTCCAGTGGTCCTCAAGCCTCACCCCTATCAGATCTTGGACCTTGTCGGCGTGTCTTCCTCCAACCTCGATGTCGGCCTCGTCGAAGTCGTTGTCTAACCCAGGTTTGCTTGCGGTTCCTTTGAAGCTAGGCGTACCGACTAGGCGACTATCGTGTGCCTCCTCACACCCATTTCACACCCTCGACACCACCTTCTGGCTAATCTGAAGTCGGAACTGCCGCCTCCATCCTCGTGAGTCCAAATTAACCCCAAATTTTGATTTCGATTTCAAAATCAAAATGTAATATGTAATCTGAATGTATTAGTGTAATCTTTGGACTTAATTTATTAGTGTACTACTGTAATGCACTGAGGCATGTTTCTCCTTCTCCAAAATCAGACATAATTCAGCCCAGAATTGTACGTTTTACGAGCTCAATTCGAACTTTCAACAAAACAACACCTTCACGCGATTTTGAAACTTAAAAACAAGCAAACGAGTTCGAACGAGCTCACGAGCTCGAGCTCGGCTCGAACAAAAACAAGCTAAACGAGCTCGAGCTCGAGCTCCTTACACAGCTCGCGAGCCGAATACAAACAGGGTTCTAGGCTCGAAAAAAAAATCAGGCTCGGCTTGAACTCGGCTCGATAAAAAACGAGCTAAATGAGCTCGAGCTCGAGCTACTTACACAGCTCACGAGCCGAATAGCCGAATAGAAACACGGTTCTAGGCTCGAAAAAAAAAACAGGCTCGGCTCGAACTAAGCTCGATAAAAAACGAGCCGAACATGAGCACCCAGGTACTCGACTCGTTCGACTCGAATAACACCTCTAACCATAGCCGCTTACATATCCGAACAAATTCATAACTGGAACACAACCAAACTAACGGATGATGATGTTGCACCAAATGACATAAGCAACTCCTATATATAAAAAAACAATGACCAACCGTCAAACGCACCAAACCACCATTAAACTACCATAAGCTAAACTTTGACAACGCTCTTTTTGCCACAAATAAGGGAACTACGGTTACATCATCCGAGACCATATGGGCAATCCCATCAGTTCAGGGGGTGGTGCCACGGCTCGAAAAGCGGTTATTGGAGCTGAAGGCTTTCCTATCTGAAAGGGCATCCAAAGCCGCCTTAAATCTCCATCTCACCCACCTATCTATTGAAGGGGACAATCTCTCAATTGAAGGAGATAATCTCACTATTATAAAAAATAGTCTTAAAGGACTATGGTCTTCCCTTGGGGAAGTAGAAATGATTATTTTTGACATCTCTAATTCTTTGTGTTGTTTTGATTATATCCAGATTCGTCACATATACAAGGAAGTCAACCGAGTGGTCGACCGTCTTACGCGCCGCTTGGACTTGACTTCTTGGGTTCCTCTGTCCCCTTGCTGATTTCGTCCTCATAAAAGAAGATTGCAAGGATTTATTCCCATCAAATTATCTCACTTCTCAGTCATTCCGCCTAGGTGGACTGTCTTTCTACCTCTGTGCCAAATGCACCCCGATGAAGGAGCAACGACACTCGTTTTCTCTATATCTCCGTAAGTCCAAAGGGTCATAGAGTTGCTCGGTGGATTTTGAATTTGATGCAATAACTAAGTCATCTATGAAGTTCCAAAACGAGAAGAAGGACAAGGTCACATACTCTGATACATAGTTGAGTTGGGGTTTCCAACCCTTTTTAGAATCCCATGGACTGATTTCATGAGGAATGACCGTGATTATTTCATAGACGGGATCCTCCACCTTCGACCCGATCTTACCATCAAGGATTCCGAAGCTTGACTCGTATGCTTTTCTTATGAACGCTAGCTAGAAAAAAATAAATCCTAGCCTCTTTTGTTCCGATGAACGATAGACAAAATCCTTCTGTTTTGTTTTTTTTTGGTCAAGAATCCTTCTGTTTTGTGATGCAAGGGTTTATATTAATAGATTTAGAATTTGCTGCAATAAATTAATTAAGCATGTCATATACTCGTATATATATGGATAACAAATATAAATATTTAAGAGATAATCTTAACCATAATTATCTTAATAGATCCTCCATATATATTCGGGCCGATCTTCTAACTCTAGGTTGCAAAATAAATCCTCTTTTGATTAATACACGTGTGGATTTGAATTGAAGGGTTGTCTAATTGTCTTTATAAAAGAGTATCCTTCATCTTCTAACTCTAATATATTATTAATCATTAATTGGACACCAACATGCCTTCCCTTTCCTATTCCCTGGGTCTCTGCTCCCTTCTCTGAGTCCTATTATTAGGTGGTTATTGCCCCATCGTTCTAGATTTATCGGAAACACTCTCTCAATTTGTTCGGAATATAAGTGCGTATATCCTCATCTCCACACCCCGCTTTATAGCGAGATTAACTGGGTTGTTGTTGTAATTAGACACCAACATATATACAAATATTCACCTGTCAACATTGTTTATAATAAACAATTTATTTTATAGTTTAAAAACAAATCAGTTTATATTAACTAATAGCAGTACTGATCAAATTTCCTTTACACTCTATATTAAATAAAAAATGTAAAAAAAAAATCCTGAATCTAAAAGTATGGCGAAGGAGAAGAACAAAGAGGCAATTTCTCAAGCACTTGGAGTACTTCTTTCATGGAGGGCCTCTTCTGGGGCGCCGGCGCCGCGCACGAGCACCCGAGCCTCAGACACGTCAGCAGGGCCTCCTCCAGCCCCTCCAGGTCAGCCCTAATTGCCAGGTCAGCCATCCTCAGAACCCTCGCCTTATCCAAGTCGTCCCCCGTGGTAAGCCCGGCCACCCACGTGGCAAGGTCGTCGGGGCCCACCACCTTTCCCGTAAGAAGCTCGAGCAGCACAACGCCGAACGCGTACACGTCCCACTTGGCGTTGGGCTTGAGGCTCCGGAGCGACTCGGGCGGGCTGTACGGGGACCCGCACCCGATGGAGCTCGGGCTCGGGCTCGGGTACTGGAGATCCGGGAAGCTGTCGCGGGAGCAGGTGGAGCGCTTGCTGCCGAAGTGGCGGGCCGAGAAGCCCGCGGGCTTGTGGCCGGACGAGGCGTCGAGGCCCGGCGCCAGCCTGTCGAGCCCGAAGTCGTAGATCTTGGGCTCCAGATCCGGGTCGAGGAGGATGTTGCTGGGCTTGAGGTTGCCGTGCACGTGCTTCTTGTCGTGGAGGTAGCTGAGGCCACGTGCCACCCCCTTCGCTATCTTTAGGCGGAACTCCCACGGCAGGGGACACGGCGACGACCCTCCTTTCCCTGTAATTCATGGATTTTTTTTAATTAATTTCGAGTTCCCAAAAATTACACCGGCTTAAGTTTTCATTTATCAATTTTGGTCAAATTACGATCATCTAGGGCGCAATTTATGCAATAAATTAGTTTAAATTGTACCGTGTACTTACGTTAAAGATGGGTATGTGTTATAAAATTGATGCTCGGAAACTTGGATATAATTTGACTTGAACAAAATAATAAGCTAGGGTTTGTTACTTTGAGCTTCAATGGCGTAAAGGTTACTACTAACAGCAAGTGGCCAAGGGCCTTGGAGTGGCTCGTCTAACCCAGAAAATAAAAACATATGAATTTTTTTTATAAGATTTTATTTGCTACTTTTTACTAGCGTCATTGTGTTTTATTTCTCTTAATTTTATTTTACTAAAAATGTATAATTAAATAATAAATATAAGTTTTCCTAAATATATTTTTCAAAAAAACATTCTTTTCTATATATACATATAAAAAATCCTCATTTTTTGATTTTTTTTTTAAAAATTCTATAAAATTACTATTTAAATCACAAATTTAAAATTTTTCTAATATGTTTAAACAAAAAAAAAATTATACATGCATGCAAAAAGAAATCAAATTTTTTTAGCCTCTCCCTAAAAACATTTATGTATCCGTCACTACTAATAACCTCTAATCCAGTGAATCCTACCGATAAAAGTGGATTTGTATTATAAATTAATTTTTTTACAATTAAACTTGAATAAATTGACATGAAAAACTAATTAGCAAACTTGAGAAAATTGAAACTATCTAATTTTAAATAACTGTTAACGTTTGAGATTCAATTTTTTAAATTAATTAATATAAAGTTGAACTTTATGGAATTCTAATTCAAACATGAATATAATAGACACGAAACTAAAGACGTGACCCTAAAATTGACCTAATCCAACTTTGGTTGACCTTGTGAATAAAAACAATCTCAACTCGACTCAGAAAATGCATTACAGTCAACATATAGGTATATTTCCCACCCAAAAAATATATTTATATATAGGTATATTTGTAAAATACATTGATTGATTTATTACATATATTTGAATAAAAATAATTTAAATGGGCTGAAAATGACTCATCTTAAAAAAAATTGACTCAAAATCATAGTCTCACACTCCCACTATTTTAACACTCAACTTAAATGATCTGAAATTGCAATAAATTGAAGACACCCGGCCTACCAAATCTGAACGAGGTTGCCCAACTATATAAATTTCTACGCGGCGTTCTTGAAATAGTGAATTATTAAATGCAAAAATGCAGACATTTAATTCAGTTTCATGTAAATGCAACAGACAGAGGTGAGCGCTGAGCAGTGCCACTGCCAAGCTGCCGATGAGCTCATTTACTCCTCCATGAACGGTAAAACGGTAATTTCATGGCTCACGTTAGCAACTCTACCTACAATTCTACTAGATTGCGCTCTTTATTTTACGTCAATGAAGTATATAGTGACAGATTTCACGACATACTGTATTAATTTCACTATTTATAATAAATAAACGAATAAAATAAATGAGGGAGGAAAAAAAAGACTTACTGTAACGGGCGTTTGCAAGACTTCCGTTGGGGACAAACTCGTAAATAATGAGCTTTTCGTCGGAGCCCCAATAGAACCCTCGGATCCGGACCAGGTTCGGGTGCCCGGCCGCCACCTTAGCCACCACCCGAACCTGGTTTTCGAAGTCCTTGAGCCGATCAGCCGCGCCTTCCCCGATCCGGCGCACGGCCAGCGCCGAGCCGTCCTCCAAAACGGCTTTGTAGATTATGGTGGGCCCGCTCGCGCCCAATATGTAAGCCGACGCCTTCAACAGCGTCTCCACCTCTAACTCCGTTTCCCCGTCCACGGTTACCAGCTTCCCTCGCTGCTCGTCGTTTTGGCTCTGAGTTGAGTAAACCGCAGCGTTTTGTACGGAGCTTGTTAATTCCGGGTTCATCATCATCATCATCCCTTGTTCCTCGGAGGCCGATGAGGATCGATCGGCATCGGTTGCTCCTCTGTGTTTCCCCAAGCACGACCAATTCGCGATCCCCTTCGTCTCCGATGAGGTGGACGACGACGGCGACGACCACGCGCGGTCGGTGCGCGTGGCGCTCACGTGGTCTTTCGTCTGGTCGTTGTTTCCGCCTCTCCTGTTTCTTCTAAAGCGGTACACCAGGAGTAAGACAAGGGTGAGGATTCCGATTCCGGCCAAGTCTCCGGCGACGATGACGGCGATCGTTACAGGCTTCATTCCCGACCTTCCCTCCGGCGCTGGAGGCGAGACCATCGCGCCCTCCGCCGGCGATGAGTTGAAGTTATTTGGCATTGCGGCGATAGCCGGCGAGGAATTGGGCGCGAATGTGTTGCCAGGGAGGGAGGTTGGGCTCGACGGAATCGGACACGGGTTGGTTAACGGGTCGCCGCAGAGGTCTGGGTTCCCCGAAAACGACGACGTTTGTTGGTTGAGGAAGAGGTTGGAGTCTGGAATTGAGCCTGTAAGGTTATTATAGGAGAAGTCAAGTGTCGAATTTTCTGGAAAGTTTCGCCCAAAACCCGCCGGAATCTCGCCGGAGATTCGGTTGGATGAGAGATTCAAATACTGGATGCTCTGCCCTCCAAATTCAGCCCTAAGCGAACCGTTAATCGAATTCGACGACAGATCTAGGACCCGAACCCGGTTCATCGCGGTCGGAATCTCGCCGGAGAAGTTATTGCTCCTCACTGAAATCACAGTTAAGTTACCGAACCAGGCCAATTGACTCGGCAACTCACCGGAAAACCCGTTGTTCGATAGGTTTAGCAACTGCAGGTTTTGGAGCTGCCCGATTTCCTGCGGGAGCTCGCCGGCGAGGAGGTTGTGGGACAAATCAAGCTCCCGTAGCTCCGTGGCGTGGAAGAAATCGGCGGGAACGGAGCCATTGAAGAAGTTGGAGGAGAAATTGAAGGCGCGGAGTTGATCCAGGAAGCCGATATCTGGGGCGATGGAGCCGCGGAGCTGGGAGCCCGGGAGAGAGAGGGAGACGACCCTCAAAGAATCATCGCAGGCGACGCCGCGCCAGTTGCAAGGGGTGTCGTCGTTGAAGTTCCAGCCGGAGAGGATCCCGAGAGGGTCTCCGACGACATTGTATTTGAACGAAAGGAGGAGAAGCCCGTCTCTGTTCAAGCAATCTACAGGAATCAGAAATTCAAGGAAAAGGAAAAAGAAAGCAGAGAGAAATCTCCGCCATGGGAGAGAGCCTACAAGTGCTGGATTCGGATTCATCGTCATCTGGAATGGTGGTTAAGCATCTTGAGAAAGAGGAAGAAGAAGGAAAACAGAGTAAAACACTCAAAACAGGGGTGAGTGGGATTTCAATTTTATGAGAAAGGGGAGAGACCATGTGGAAGAAAGACACGACCTTTTAACAACTTTTTCGTTGTAAAATCATCACAAATTGGAAACCGAAACTGACTCGACCTGAATCGAAATTAAAGATGAGACCTTTTAACAACTTTTTTATGTTCCAGAATTAATGTAATAATGTTGGATTGTTTATGTATATATGAATCATGTCTGTATAGGATGAAGTGTGGTGGCAATGGGGAGGAAATGAATGATTAATCAGAATTCAGAAGTGGTTTGTGTAACGTTTTAATCTTTCAAGTGTGGGTTGTAAATGTGAAAGGGAAAGGAGGAGGTATGATATGAATACAAAGTATAGAACAATAAACATAAACAATAATAATAATTAAAGCTTTATACTATAGGAGGCATCTTTATGCAGGTGAATAGGACGACCAGATAAAGACGGTTGTTGAACTTGGATTTGCTTTCAATTAAAATGCTAAATCTCTTTACTAATCCTAAACCTGCTCCTTTTAATTATTCCTTTTTTATTTTATTTTTATATATAAATAATGCATGATGGTACCACTCACTATGACCTAAGCTAGATGTGTATGTGTATGGGGTATGTTTGTATCGAGTTAGAATGAGTATATGAAAATGAGTAATTTAAGACCTTACCATATCTTTATGGCCCGGTCTAGTGGGTGGGCACGAACAACAGGCGAAGATTGAGTATGTCAATCATGGTTCTACCTTGGGATGTAGATAGAGTAAGTCGTTCTAATTTTATCAGATGTTACTTGATAAAATTAGAAGTATATGAAAGGATGTGTAAATGGGATATGGTTGTTATCGATAAGGTATGATTGAAAAACATAACTAAATTTTTAGTCATGTACGACGGGTTCACTGACTTTCAATATTAGTAAAATAATTCTGGCAATTTTATCGACATCGACTTTTCGTGTTATCAAATTTTTTTTTAAATAAAAAAAACTTTTTGATACCAAAAATTAGTAAATAGTCATGGATTTGAAGAAATTTTAGTCACGCGTAAAACATGACCTTTTATAATTATAATAATAATTAAGAAATCAATACATTAGGATTTAGCATGGTATACAATTGGTTGTGTGAGGAGTACAAGTCATGTTGATTTTTTTTTGGGTAAGGCGGAACAAGAACAACTAATTGATTATTGACTTTCTACGAGTGGTTCGGGCTTCGAAAAAGTATACATTCCATCGATTAAAATTTCGACTATTTGGAATCGAATCAATTATTGACGCTTAGAGGAGCCATTGTTTAGGCATCCATTAAAAGAGGGTTTAAATATTTTTGTATTTATGTGATTTTGATATGACAACTTTGGTCTGTTTATTTTTGACCAAATTTACTGGTTTACCAAACAATTACTGTATTAACTTCATACAACACAAACATAAACTAGTGCACTCATGACTCATCCAAATTGTATATATGGTATGGTAAGTACTATGAGAGATGTTTCATAAATAAACAATAATTAAATTACATGAGACGTTTGGGGTAAGTTATTGAGTGGGATTTATCAAATAGCACATCCAAAGCTAATGTATATGTTTTTCACAAAATTGTATGTATAATCGGTTAATTTTTTTAAGATTATAATTTTGATATTAGTTTTAAATGAAATAAATATAATATTTTAACCATCATTTAGATAGAAATTGCAACAAACAAACCACCCAATAATGTATACCTTTGAAGGTTGGAGACTCGAGACTGCAGGTTTTAAATGAAATGAATATACTCTCTCTGTTAATTAAAACTTGTCGTTTACTATTCATGTACGTTTTTTAAGGACAATAAAAACTATATAAAATATTAACTCTTTTTTACATTTGTTTTTATAAATTCATACTTAATAATAATAAGTACGATATTGTTTAAAAAAAATTAAAAAAGTTAATATTTTATATAGTTTTTAACACCTAAAAAAGCGTGCGTGAATAGTAAAACGTCAAGTTTTAATTAACGGAGGGAGTAATATTTTAAACATCATTTAGATAGAAATTGCAGCAAACCACCCAATAATGTATACATTTGAAGGCTGGAGACCGGAGAATATTGAGAATGGAGTTCAATCACTCAAATTTTGTCAGAATTTTAAAAAAAATTTGAAGCAGTATTAAAAAAAAGAATAATATAGAGAATTTTTTTTAAAAAAAAAAATTATCACCAGTTTATCTATTGATTCTCACATGTCATCTGGCGAGATCGAGATGATTTTATTTAATTCTCGTTTATCTCTCCACATTTTCTTTAAATTTGAGATCCTCCATGTCTTTAGGGAAGGAAATGACGCAGCAAACCGTCTCTCCTATCTAGATCATCTCCACTCTGGTACGTTTCTCCCTTCGGACACGTCGTTTCACAGTGTCATCCTACGGGATGCTCTTGGCTAGATGACCCTGCCGTCCGCCAAATTCTTTTCGGTTAAAAATAAAAATCTTGTTGAACTCAATTAATCTAATGGTTATAACAGTTGAAGTGATTTCAAATTAAGGGAAATTTACAGAAAACGACCCATTATATATAGCCTGATAAAAGTTGTAAATCAAAATGCAAGTTCAGCACACAATGTGCTCAAGATCATTTGTGTTTAATTTGATCAACAAAATAAAGCCTTTAGCTGTTCCATTGAAGAACACAACAAAAGAAGATAATAGAGGTGTGGCCGCCTCTTAATCATTCAAGGAACAGATCCCCAAAACCCTACAAATCCGGAAAAGGTTACAATGATCCTTAAAATACCCTAAGGTAAGGTCACTCACGTGACATAAGGGTGCTCAGCTACAGCTGGCTAGTACGGCTAGTAAGCAATATAAAGCAACAATTAATGTTCAAAGGGAAAAAACAAAGGAAATTACAAGCTAATCATATGGCCACATAGTACTTATGAAAATATGAAAGATAGATATGAAATACATCTCATATTCTTCATATCCCCTCCTCAAGTTGAGCATGATGGAAGACCAATCAATCCCAACTTGGAAGCAAGGAAGAAATGGTGTTTTTCACCCAATGGCTTGGTTAAAACATCAGCAATTTGCACCCCAGTTTTGATGTGTTGAGGAAGAACAAATCCAGCTTGTAACCTTTCTCTCACAAAGTGACAATCTATCTTGAGATGTTTGGTTCTCTCATGGAACACAGGATTTTCAGCTATGTGGATGGCTGCTTTGTTATCACATTATAAGGGAATGGGAAGAGGAACCTGGGCATTCAGTAACTTCAGCATCCCCTTAATCCATACCAATTCAACTCACTAGTGGTATTTGACATGCTTCTATACTCAGCTTCAGCTGAGGATTTTGATACAGTCAATCTTCTATTTCTTTGTCTTCCAAGACACCAAGGAATTGCCCAAAAATACACAGAACCATGTTAAGGATCTAACACTGAATTGACAACTGCCCCAATCTGCATCACAATAGGCAGCAATCTCTATGATTGTTGAAGCTGGATAAAATAATCCCACAGAAACAGTTCCTCTGAGATATCTGACTACATGAAGGGCATCTTGATAGTGAGTATCCTTTGGATCAGTCATGAATTGATTGAGGTGTTGTACTGCATATGAGATATCAGGTCGTGTCAAATTTAGGAACAATAATCTCCCAATCAGTCTCCTATAAACCTCTGGATCATCCAGTGATATCCCACTATCAGTGGAGAGTTTTAAGCCTCTTGGCAAAGGAAAAGGAGAAGGTTTGCATTCTAACATGGAGCAATCTTTCAATATGTCATGGACATATTTCTTTTGATGCAAGTAAATGCCTGTCATGTTCCTTTCTATTTCCAAGCCCAGGAAATATCTAGCTTCACCTAGATCTTTGATGGTAAAGGTCTGGTGTAGAGCTTTCTTGGTTTCTTCAATAACAGTTAAATCATCTCCTGTGAGGAGTAGATCATCAACATAGACAAGAGCTACCACAATGCCCTTTGAAACCTTTTTAACAAACATGGAATAATCCTCCATTGACTGTTTGTATCCCATGGTTATCAGAAAACTGCAAAGCTCTAGATTCCACTGTCTTGAGGCTTGCTTCAGACCATAAATAGATTTTTTTCAGCTTGCAAACTTGACCCATCTTAGCTAGAGCATACCCCTCTGGTGGTTGCATATAGACTTCTTTCTCTAGATGACCATGCGAGAATGCATTGTTCACATCCAGTTGATGGATTGGCCACCCTTTTGTTGCTGCTATTGCAATCACAATTCTGACTGAAGTAAATTGTGCTACTAGGAAAAACGTGTGCTTGTAGTCCTTCCCTTTCACTTGATTGTATCCCTTTGCCACTAATCTAGCCTTGAATCTCTCAACGGATCCATCTGGTTTGTACTTCACTTTGTAGACCCATTTACTGCCTATGGCTTTCTTCCCATAAGGCAAATATGTTAACTCCCATGTGCCATTACTTTCAAGAGCTTGAATTTCATTTTACATTGCTTGAACCCCTTCAGGATCATTACAAGCTTGCTTGTAGTGCGATGGTTCATACACATTAGCCATATAGGCAAAAGTGTGGGGATAAGATGGATCTTGGTCATGAACATCTGAAAGGCAAATGGCTAGGAAGGAATTTGACATGGAATGGGTTTGGTTGGTGTGTTGTCCCACATAATCTTGATACCTCCTAGGTCTCACAATTTCTCTTGTGGACCTTCTGAGAGGTGGAAAATGTTCATGATCATCAGGAAAGGTTGGTGCATTCTGTAAGCACAGAAGGAGATTGATTTTGACTGCTGCTAGATCCAGGTATGGTAGATGAAGAACTTCCTGAAGTTGTGTTAGGTACATGCTCATTGAGGTTTGGTGAATTTATTTGTGAGGAGGCTGTGTTTTGTGGTGTTTGGTAATTGGGAGAATGATACATTGTATCATCTGCAAGGTTAACAAGGGGCAACTTGGTGTGGAAAGGATTATGTTTAGGTGGTGGAGTTGGTGTTTCATTTTCTTTGAATGGGAATGAGTTCTCATGGAAAATAACATCTCTACTGGTGTAGGTGCATCTGGTTTCAAAATCCCACACTTTATAGGCCTTTTGGCCATGAGGATAGCCAAGAAAAATGCATTTCCTGGCCTTAGCTTTCATCTTGTCCTACATGCTATGAGGAACATTGGCATAGCAGAGGCATCCAAATACTCTTATTTCATCACAACTGACTCCCCTCTTGAACAGTCTCTCATAAGGAGTTTCCAGTTTATCACAGTAGAAGGCAGTTTATTGATTATATGAGTAGCTATCAAAATACAATCACCCCAAAACTTGAGAGGCAACCCAGCATGTAATCTCAGAGCTCTAGCCATTTCTACTAGATGACGGTGCTTTCTTTCCACTCTCCCATTTTGTTGTGGGGTATATGGAACACTCTTCTGGTGAACTATCCCTTCTGAAGCACAAAACTCAGTGCATTGTTTTGAGACAAATTCAGTCCCATTATCAGTTCTCAAGCATTTCACACGACTGTTGAATTGAGTTCTAGCATAAGCAACAAATTGGCAAATGAGGTTAAACACCTGAGTCTTATCCTTTATCAAAAAAGGTCCAGGTTGTCCTAGTGTTGTCATCTAGGACAGTAAGAAAGTAGTGGAACCCATTATAGTTAGCCACTTTGAAGGGACCCCATAGGTCCATGTGAACCAGATCAAAAGGCATGTCTGCTATACTGTTACTTCTTTCAAATGGGAGCCTATGATGCTTTGATAAGGAGAAAATCTCACAATTCAATTATGAAAGGTTCAACTTCTTAGTTACTTGTATATGTCTCATTTTTGGCAAAGAGCTATGACCCAGTCTAGCATGCATAATATTCAAGTCAGTGCTAACTTTATTACAACTGCTAAGGCAGTAATCAAAACATTTCTTAATGTTTTTGTCAACATGCTTCAACTGCTCCCATTCTTGCACTTGATCATCAGATAGCACCCTGTACAGTCCATGCTTCCTGATTCCTTTAAGCACCACTCTCTCAGTTCCAGGGTCCTGAATCAAACAAGACAACCGAGTGAAGTGAGCTATCAGATCATTCTCATCAAGCAGCTTTCCCACAGACAATAGCTTGTGTTGAAAATCAGGCACAAGCAAAATACGATTAAGAACTAAGTTTTCTGTCAACTGTAGGCTTCCCATTTCAGTAACAACTTTAATAGACCCATCAGGGAGGCCTATATGCACAGGCCTTTCTAGCCTTGATTTATGAAAAATCCCGTCATACATTGGCATCATATGATCACTAGCACCAGTGTCTATGATCCAGTCTCTTACATAGTTACCTGCTACAACTATGTTAGCAGAATATGATAAAATTTTACCTACAAAGTTTGCAAAGGAACTCTCAGACTTCCCTTTCATCTTCTTCATGATCTCTTGATACACAACATTGACCATGCTTGTGTCTAGACTGCCTCCATCATAACCATCAAGGTCATCCATAGGACTGTTCTGTGCATTCCCATTCATAGAGTCTGTTGCATTCACTGAACCTCTGTGAGAACTGCTACTCTTCTCTCTCTCTCTCTCTTTAGTTCCTTTGAACCACTCAGGATACCCATGTATCTTAAAGCACTCTTCAACTGTATGCCCATTCATATTGCAATGAGTGCATTTTTTCTGAAGTTTCAACTGCTTTCTGATCTCTCTCCAGTCTTTGCCTGTTGTTTGATTACCAATTGATCCATTTGAGGACTGACTTGGCTTCTGATTTCCACCAAAAGACATGTTCCCATGCTGTCCTGACCCACCTCTCATAGCATCAAAAGCACTAGTCTCTGAGGATCCAGATTGATCTCCATTTGAAGGATCATTACCAGTCTCCACCTGCTGCAATATGTAATAAGCCTTCCCTACAGAGGGAAGCGGATCTGTAGCAAGAATTTGATTCTTAGCTGCATCAAAACCATCATTCAAACTCATGAGCAACTGCAAAAGTCTGTTGCTCTGCTCCATTTCCTCAAACTTCTTAGTCAAATTACATCTGCAATTAGCCATAGCACCACAACTGCATACAGGGACTCCCTCCAATACTTAGAGCTCATCTCAATACTTTTTCAGTTTGTTGTATAAATCAGAGACAAACATACTTCCTTGTGAAACATTAGCAAGTTTCCTCTTGATTTGATAAATCAGAGCATTAGTCTGACTGTATCTCTCTATGAGCTCATCCCAAAGCTGCTTGGTGGAGCTTGCAAACATCAACCCCTCGGCTATGTTCTTAGCCATGGAGTTTATGATCCCACAACGAACCATGTAATCAGAACGAATCCATTTCTGCAAATCTACAGATTCAGCAGCAAGCCTTATGCAAGTGCCATCAATAAACCCAAGCTTACATTTAGCTCCCAGGGCCATGGTCACACCTCTACTCCATGTCATGAAGTTGGTGCCATCAAATGGAACCCCAACTAGTTGGGCTCTTGGATGATCAGAATTTGACAAAAAAGGATGATCATTTGGATTACCTTGAGAAGCCATTTCTCCTTCACTGAAGCTGGTCTCAGTGTTGTTTCTTGGAGAAGTGAACATCAACCTCTGTGCTCAGCTAGAAGCAGGAATCGATCGAGCTAACCATCAAGCTCTGATACCATGATAAAAGTTGTAAATCAAAATGCAAGTTCAGCACACAATGTGCTCAAGATCATTTGTGTTTAATTTGATCAACAAAATAAAGCCTTTCACTGTTCCATTGAAGAACACAGCAAAAGAAGATAATAGAGGTGTGGCCGCCTCTTACTCATTCAAGGAACAGATCCCCAAAACCCTACAAATTCGAAAAGGGTTACAATGATCCTTAAAATACCCTAAGGTAAGGTCACTCACGTGACATAAGGGTGCTCAGCTACAGCTGGCTAGTACGGCTAGTAAGCAATATAAAGCAACAATGTTCAAAGGGAAAAAACAAAGGAAATTACAAGCTAAACATATGGCCACATAGTACTTATGAAAATATGAAAGATATATATGAAATACATCTCATATTCTTCATACTTTTACACTTAACCACCCACTAAAAACGAAATTACATAAAACCACTCATTAAATGGGTTTTGTTTTCAAACCACCACCCACCACATAATTCCATTTAGAATTCCATTAAATATAGTATATTTTAATATTTTATACTTAAAATTTAAAGTTTAAACTTGAATATATTTAAATTATATTTATTGTAGGGGTAAATACTTATATTAATATATTAGGGGAAAAACGTGTACAAATTTTAAATTTATTTGAAGGGCGGAGGTTCTAAATGTGGAAATATTTTTTAATTTTATTGAAAAAGTCAAACAAATTTTAATAAAGATACATTTAATAAAAAATACTTTTGAGCCTGGAAAAATATTATTTAAACAATATTTAGATTTTTTTCATTTTTAGTATATATTATAGGTGTTTACAAATATAAAAGAAAATGAAAAATTAATTATTAGTATCAAACTAATTATTAAATTTAAACAATGTTAATGAATTATAAACTTATTTTTAATTTTGATTAAAAAAATCTATAAAATTTATAACCATTTTTAGGAATAAAATAGAACAAATTTGTTCATATATACATCATGTTTTTAAAAAATATTTTTTAAAAAATTTAATCAAATATATTTTGATAAGTATTTGAAATTTTAAGTTAAATATAAAACTTAAAATAATGTATTATCATATATATTTGACAAAAACCTAATAAAAATAGACAACGGATGGTGATTAATTTGAAAACAAAATCTATTTAATGGGTGGTTTTCTGTAATTTTTTGTTTAACGGGTGGTTAAGTGTAAGAAGCTACATTTAGCGGGTGGTTTTATGTAAATTTCCCTCAAATTAAATATCATGCAGTGGTTTGGATTATATATGTTTCATGATTAATGTCTAGCTTGCAAATATTTGTAAGATTTGACCATATATTGCTAATTATATGCAAGGTATATTCATTACACATATAAAATGAATGAATTGAATAAAATAATTACTTATAAATCAAGTTATGGCTTATATAATATTACATGTATACGAAGTACCAAACATGAAGCCATGCTGAATATCATTGAAGCACATGGTTAAGGAGAGAATGAATATATGCAAATCTAAACCGACATATCCCCAGTGTTTGCAGCGGTTTTCTTTTTATTAGTCATAATTTGCAACGGATTTCTAACGTTACTATATCTGTTTATGTTTAATGATGTGTGATTAAAAATGAATTAATGAGGAATTATTGACTGGAAGAACTAATCAAACCTCGGTTTTTCTATCATATACCCTTAGAGCATATGATAAGACTCTAAATTGAGAAAGATTCTCTATAAAAAAAGGCAAATGATACTAAAAATCTAATAAAAATATTACTAAACTAATTAAAATTTTTAAAAAATCTAAATTTAGGATTTTATCCTGGGTATAGAATAGAAAAATCGATCAACATATATATGTATACCATGGTTGGAAACTTGGAATATAGAGTGCAGCTCGACAAACGCTCCTCCCTAACTTGGTCATTCTTTTCTTTCTAATTAATTAGATTTGTCCCTTTTGCTTTTCCAATTTGTGTTTTATAGGTACAATGTACATGAATTGATCTAAATTCTAAATCTCATGTTGAGATAATATTGATATTTGAATCATCTTGGAAGCATTTAGCTATTTGTGACTTACTCAAAATAGGATTTGTAACACCTCGTCCCATATCGGATATAATAAGAATGTTGCGGGTGATTTATAAGTGATTCAACTCTTCCTTTTCAGACTCCAAGTGAGTACAACGGACTTGAGAAGGTTAGTGACATGGGCTGACGCCTCTGAAGACCTTACGTCTTATAGGATTTCGATCTCGGCTACGTTTACCCCTTTCGACCCCTAAACATCTAGTAGAGTTGACGACACTACTCGTTACAAAAAGCACAACCCATATATATATTTGATTCTTTAGGGCATATATAAGACCCGACCTAAATTTAGAATTTTTTAAAAAATTTAATTAGTTTAGTTTTTTTTTAATTTAGATTCTTATGGTCGTTTGCCTTTTTTTAGGAAATCTTTTCCAATTTAGAGCCTTATGGACATAGGATAGAAAAACCGATATATTTTATCCAAAACAATCATCTTCGATGTTGTTGCACTCAATCTCGATCAACCTTAATTGATATCTTCGTATCCTAAGATGATCCAATTAAATCCCATCTAATTTCCATCGCTAAACTAGGTCTTGTGGGCATCGTGCAAGTGCTTCACCTAGCTCATCTTCTATATTTCTACACAAGTATTCAAAACATATTAAGCAATCAAAGAACGTGAATGTCACGAGAACCTCTAACACGAAATACTAAATTGAAAAAAAAAAAAAGGAAAAGGTTGAGATGATAATAAACGAACTCTTCAAAGACAAGCATAAAAAGTGATCACGTGGTAAGGTGGATTAGTGGATACACACACCCTATCAAAAATCAGTGCCTTTTTATTAAACTAATCTTATTGTGAATACGTACACACTTTGTATAAATCAACGTCGCAGAAACCATTTGTACTTCCAACTTTCAATAGTAGCGAAAAAAATAATACTCGGATCATATGGCCAGATAGGCAGATAGATGGCATGAGCTAGATAGCGACGGTGAGGGGTAAGTGGGAGTTGACGCCACCCCGTGAAGTAAGACGACGGTCAACTCCGATCCGCCACCTCATCCCCTCTCTCTAAACTCCACCCGGCCACCACCTTCCTATTTTATAAATATACATACAATAATACAACCAATGAGAGATTTCTACCATACGCAGTAAAATATTCATCAAGTAACGTACTATTCACACACCTTAATTGGATTAATATTACAAGACCTACACTTACTAGAGAATTGTAAAATTATCAATATTCAACACACACCAGATCTATCTTAGTTCCTATTTATCTAAATGATAATAACTAATTTATTTTAATATATTTTATATGCTTTCGCAATTGAAAGGGAGATATACAAAGATGAAAAGTAAAAAAAAAAATGTAAAATAAAACAAATGAAGGGTTTTTTAAAAATACTAATGTTGAAAGAGGTTGGATACCCCAATTAATGTTAAAAGAGGTTGCATACCCCAATTGGAGTAGGACTTGATTTTGGGAGGGATAAGCTTGAACATAAGGGTTTCCTTTTGAGCAGGACAAAGAGAGTATATGGTTTTCAGGTTTGGCGAAGAGAAAGTGGGTGACGAGGGGGTCCTGTTGGGTGGGGACCTTGTTCCGAAAAAAGACAAAATCAAGTATCTGGGATCTGTGATGCAGAGCGATGGAGGGGTAGACATGAACGTCAAGCACCGGATTCAAGTAGGTTGGAATAAATAGAGGGCTGCATCAGGAGTCCTATGTGACAGAAAAGTCTCACTTAAGCTCAAGGGTAAGTTCTACAGAGTGGTGGTGAGACCAGCTTTATTATATGGGGCAGAGTGTTGGGCAACAAGTAAGGCACATGAACATAAACTAATGGTGGCGGAGATGAGGATGCTCAAATGAATGTGTGGGGTTACCTTGCACGCCAGAATCAGAAATGAGGTTATCAGAGAAAGGGTAGGAGTGGTCAGTATTCATGCTAAGTTGCAGGAAGCGAGACTACGATGGTATGGACATGTTCAGAGGAGAGATCCGAGTGCGCCAGTTTGCAGATGTGACCACTTGGCTATCGACAGTGTCCGGCGGGGCAGAGATTGTCTAAAGAAGAGCTGGCGTGAAGTGATTCGACAGGACCTGACCGTTTTGGGACTCACTGAGGAGATGTCACGCTAGGCCTGATACGTGAGCCGAGTAGCTCGGGATCGATTTGGGCTCGGCTCGATAAAAACTCGACTCGGAATCGCTCGAATGTTACATGAGCCGAGTTTGAGCCTGTAAATGAGCTCGATTCGAGCTCGAGTAGCTCGCCAACTCGTAACATACTTGAATTGACAAAATTACCCCTCAATTAGAATGTGTGTTTCACACTTTCACTCACCCACCCGTCATCCCCATTTCGGCATTTCCAAACCCTAAATCTGGCTGGCGGCATTTCCAGCGAAGCTGTCACCCTCCAGCGAAGCTCGAGCAGCGAAGCCGTCACCCTCCAGCGAAGCCCTCCAGCAGCGAAGCCATCACCGGCGGTGCTGCCTCTGTCCAGACTCCGGAGGTGTTCGTTCGTTGTTGCTCTCCATTTGTGTTTCCATTTCAGATCTGATAGCTTTGTGTTTCCATTTGCAGATCTGTGATGATGTGATGTTGTTGCTGTAATGGTGCAAATGTGCTGCTGTGATGCTGTTGCTGCTGTGCTGCTGGAATTTTGTGTTGCTGTGTTGAACTTTGTGTTGCTGTATTGAACTTTGCTTTCACTTTGAATGTGCTGCTGTGTTGAACTTTGAATGGTGCAAATGTGATGTTGTGTTGAACTTTGCTTTCACTTTGCATGTGGAACTTTGAGTGTTGCTTGAATTTAATCTTGCTATTGAATTTTTCTTTCATTTTGTTTTCCAAGTAATTGTTGTTGTTTCGAGTCATAACGAGCTCGTCGAGCCCGAGTTCGAGCTCGTAACGAGCCCAACCGAGCTCGTCGAGCCCGAGTTCGAGCTCGTAACGAGCCCAACCGAGCTTATCGAGCTTGAGCTCGAGCTCGGGCTCGAGAACAAACGAGCTCAACGAGCCGAGCTCGAGTTCTACATCAAGCTCGCGAGCCGAGCTTGATGTAGAACTCGAGCTCGGCTCGTTGAGCTC
This sequence comes from Persicaria maculosa, assembly GCA_963922045.1. Classification (NCBI taxonomy): domain Eukaryota; kingdom Viridiplantae; phylum Streptophyta; class Magnoliopsida; order Caryophyllales; family Polygonaceae; genus Persicaria; species Persicaria maculosa. The sequence goes on along the minus strand of OY998254.1, from coordinate 4,817,630 downwards.
GTTTGTTTATATTTATATATATATATATATATATATATATATATACTCGAATAGAATTTGAGCTCGAGCTCGAACTCGGCTTGTTTATAAACGAGCCGAGCTTGAACAGCTAGTACTCGAGCTCGTAGGCTCGTATATCAGGCATATGTCACGCGATAGAGTGCAGTGGAGGAGTGCTATTAGAATTGTCAAAAACTAGTAGGGTGTAGTGTTCGAGCATCGCGCTTTCTTGCCGTCTCATCCTGTTTATGCGCATCGTTTTCTAAATTCTTGTGTGTTGTCTTTTTTTTTCTTATTTTCTTGTGGTTTCTGGTGTGGAGTCTTGTTCTGTCTTCGAGGACTTGTCTTGGGTCACTAGGAAACACCCTCTCGACCTAGTTGGGGAAAGGGTGCGTACAACTCGACCCCCCAGACCCTACTTCAAGCGGGATATACTGGGCACGTTGTTGTTGTTGTTGTAATTAATTTAAATGAATCGGTACATAATAGGCCAGTTATCAGTTTGATATTCGATATATATACTACTGATAAGATATCAAATTGATAGAGGCGTGATGCTACTATCGGCTTGAGAAGCCGGTGTCAATGGGTTGGTGTTAAAGAAAAATGCCTACTGGTATGGAAATTTGATGTTAATGAGATAGTGCCAGACAAAAAAAGTGTCTATCATCGACTTGGAGAGCCAGTTTCGTGGTTGTGCACTTAACAGTAGTCTCCAATAAGTTATGGTGATGATCATAGAATGTGAAGAACATATAAGAATAAGATGTCACTCTCATTGAAGGAAAGAGACTGAATTGAATGTCTTACATCTTCTGAATGAATGAAACAGAACGATATGGAGGCTATTTATACAGCAATGCTAACAACCTCTAACAACCTTTATAACCACACTCAAGCTACATCACTAACATGGACCTTATGGTAATTTTGTGATAAATGTAGACCCGAACTTAAGTGTTAAGAGTTATAATCGGATTTTTCAGGCCAAACTTTTGCAAGTTGTTGTAACGAGAATGATTACAGTGAAAAAAGACACAGAGAGAGTTACGTGGACGGAAACAATGCGTTACATACGTTCACGGGCAGAGAACCAGTTTTGTATTAGAAGAAGCGAAAATAGATTAGGGTTACAAGGAGTCGGCGTTTCATGGGTATATGTAGAAACTCATGAAACCTTAAACATACAATGGACTAAAAGCCCAAAACAGATAGACGATAGACCCGTCGTTTAATCATTTCTCTCCTCTAGACTTACAAAATAAATTATTATATATTTCTTATATGTATACAGTACAAGATTTGTTACACCACTCCTACAAACTACGAGTATATATAGTAACAATTAAAATGACAAATATTGTGAAGTATACTTACTTCTACAGGGACAAATATTGTGATACAATTGTTACTCATCGGTCATCAACTCTCCTTTGTTTTAAGTGTTCACACCCTAGCTACCTGACGATGGCTTTGACTTTAGTACTTTACCTTTCCGGCTGTTCTGACACAGTATATGCCTAGTTTTAGTGTTTGTTAATTACCTCTTTGTCGTCCACTTTGTGTTTGTTTCACACCATTCATCATTCTTTGTAGACTGCATTCACAGGAACGAGGTGAGTACTGAGTTGGAGTAGGACAGTCCTTGTTTAACTAGCCTCGAGTTTCAATATTGAGAACCAAAAATCTTTAGAATCTGCAAGGGAGTGCAATATCGCTTGAACATTAGTTTAGATCCCCAAAAAAAGCCTAAAGGCCCGTTTGGTATTGATATCTAGATATCAGATACTATCGAATCTCAGCCTCCGATAGTGTTTGGTCTGGCTAGTTATCGATATCACTTAAAAGTGATATCGATATCTAGTGTTTTGATATCCCCAGATATCAAGTGATATCTGATATCTGTGTTTGGAATCGCCAGATATAAATATCGCTTGATATCTAGATATCAAATTAGGCTTATTTGATATAATGATTTTTTGGGATATATCACTTGATATCAATATCACTGGATATCGATATCTTGATACCGATACCGATATCTTGATATCTAGATATCGATACCAAATGGGTCCTACAAGAAATAGTTGTTTGGCCTTATTTGTAATGGGGTATTTAATTTCTTAATTTAGTTTAAATGTAGGGCACTTCATTGATCATACAATCTCGCATGAAAAAAAGAAGGAACAATGACAAGCCGTGCGACTAGTAATAGTTAAACCTTATTAATAAGGTTAAATTTTTGTGTTAGAACTCGGGGTGAGCACTAACGATGGATGTTGGAAGAAGGTGACACAGAGAAGCAATCTTATCCGCAGCCTCCCGGAAGATGTGTCTGAACTAAACCTCCTTAAAGTGTGTAGTCAATGAGCATGGATGTTCGAAACCACCATCTTGATCTCCCAGTGACTTTCTCATATCTTGCAAACAACATTTTGAGGCAATCACCCTCAAACTAGACTTTCTTCATCCCGACTGCCTTAGCTGCTTTAACAGCTGCTCTAAGAGCCATTGTTTCAGCAAGTATGGGTGCAATATATGAATCCCAAGAGACTGCATCCCATAATATCACTTGCCTAAGAGGTATCGGCAAAGGAAGGCCGAAGAGGAGGAACCATCCCGCCACAAAATCCATCAAAATTAAACTTAAAGAAGTTTGAAAAGGTTTTTGCCATTTACTTTCCCTTTATCTTTGTTGTTGTGATATCATGCTTTATTTATTTTTTGTGTTTTGTGGTTTGTTTGTCTTTTTGATAATAAAAAATCTGTTGGATAAAAAACAATTGTTTCATTGATACCAAAAGCATCGCCAAATGGTTGCAAGCTATGTAAATGTTTGTTTGTCATTATTGTATAAAGTTCCGCTAATACCTAATTGGGTCTTTTGTTTGTTGTATCAAAGTTTTGAAGTGATCACATAGGGAGCAACTTATGGGTACAACAACTCTTTTTCTTGCTAGTCTCTCATTAGTTGGGAGCCCACTCGTGCCAATTTTTCAAATAATTTTTTAATTTTTGGTATTCCATACTCATTCAAAGTCCTATCTTTGCATGTTTAGGGCATTTGTAATGAGCTCATAAGCATTCGAAGAGGTGAACCATCCATTTTTGTTTGGTCTTCAATGTAGCCTATTTTGGAAGGGGTTGCTTGGTAAATGGATGTTTATTATGATGTCAACCAAATCCTCGATAGAAACGATCTATTCCATTTTTTGTCACTAGTAATGCATTTCTCTATCTTTTCTTTTTCATCAAGAGTCAATTAAAGGGATAATGTGCAAGATCTGATAGTGTGTAAACCGGTTTGATGTTTTTATATTTATATCTGAACCGGGTTTTCCCATTCTTTGTTAATGATATCACGTGACTAGCACGTGATATCTTCGGCTATAAGAGGACATCGTCTCCCTCGTTGCCCAATTCACTTCTTTCCTTTCGGTTGTAACAAACTCTCAGAAATCAAATTCCAGTTGTTCGTTAATGGATTCCGTTCATTCTTGATTGTATTCTAGAATTCAATTGCTGAATTCTGAAAAGATCGGCCTATCCTAAACTAGTTATCTTTCCAAAATTTAGTTGTTTTTCTTTCACCGATTCTCCAAACCATTTCTTAAAAGTTTATCTACTGTTCATTAGTTATAAGAAAATATTTGAAGTTGCATGGAAAAACTCTCCCTTTTCTAGGCATCTTTTAGAGGTACCCGATGACCAATTACATTAGCAGCACATAAACCCTTCACAATGATAGCAGGCCCATTTTGCTCATTCACGGCCCAATACCTACATAAATGGACTCAGTCGAGGCCCATTTAGAAAGAGGGAAATGGGCTGGCTCAAATTAGAATTACAATGCCCTGTTTATCCCTGATATCTATCTATATTCCCTCGTAAAAATGTGCGCTTTTTTTATTAGGTAAAAATTCGAGTTCAGATATGCCTGAAACTTGATGGCCGATCAGGTCGACAGACGGAGAACCGTCTATACAAACATAAAATACAAACGTAAAAATGTGCTTATGTTTTAGGAAAATAAATATTTATTAAGAAAAATTGTATTTTGAGTAAAATATTTAATCTAAAGGTAAGGACATAGCCCATTTTATTGATAACACGGATTTCTATCCTATGTAGACCCGGGCGTAGGCCGGGCTTGGGACGGGCTTTACTCAAGATTTTGTCCCGTTGTTACGGGCGTGGGTCGGGCTAAGCCCGCTTAACGGATTGGAAGTCGTGTTCAAGCCCGTCCGCAAATGCGGGCACGGGTAGCCCGCGGGTACCCGCAAACCTAATTAATTTTTCTTATTAAGATTATACTAAGCCTATTATAATCAATTTTAATATATATAAATATATATATTATATATATTATTTATATACTACCTACTATTTTGAATATATTATTTATATATATATATATATATATAGGGATTGACTCCGGTGAAAACTTCAAATTGTGGTAAAAACCCGTGAGGACTACTTTATATCTCGGTTTTTTTAAAACCCGTGCTAAAAACCTCAATCACACGGTGACTTTACAACTCGGTTCAACCTAAAATCCGTGCTAAAAACTCCAATTTTAAAATAACACATGACTTTATAGTTCGGTCAAACTGAAAAATCGTGCTAAAAAGCTAATGTTTTAAAATGATATAGTGACTTTATAGCTCGATTTTATTCAGAATCGGGCTAAAATTTGTGACTTTATAGGTCGGTTCTATTCATAACCGGGCTATAAAGCAAGTGAACCGAGCTAAAAAGCCGGTCCTCACGGGTTTCTACCGCAATTTTGGTTTTCACCGGAGCGCGACCCTATATATACATATATAATGAATACATATTATTTACATAAGCCTACTGTTTTTTTTAAAATAAATACCTACTGTTTTTATATGTTTTTAAAAGAAATACCTACTGTTTTTTTATGTTTTTAAAATAAATACCTACTGTTTTTTTTTAAAATAAATACCTATTTTTAAAAGAATGATAATATTATTTATTACATATATATACACATATATTACTGTTTTTATATGTTTTTATTTTTTTAAATTAATAATATATATATATTTTTAAATTAATAAATAACTACTGTTTTTTTAGCGGGTACCCGTTACGGGCCTAGCGGCCCGCAACGGGTAGATTGGCTTACCCAATCCCGTTCCCGCTGCGGGCGCAGGCCGGGCCTAGCGGCCCGCATGGGCTTTTCCCCCCACTACAACAGAAATGTCTATTAGCGACCAAAATTTTAGCGACGAATTATATTTCCTCGATAAATGTGACCTTTAGTGACAAACATGTCCAATCCTCATAAAAAGGCGCGTGAACTTTAGTGAAGAACCTATATTCCTCACTAAAAGTGACATTTAACGACAAATTTTTTGGTTCATCGCTAATTGTTATCAAAATATGGTCGCCTAAAGGATAAGAAGTATAGCGATAAATTTAGAGCTTTTATTGAGAAATATTTTCATCACTAAAAGTATAATCATCGAGGAATTTTAAATTTTATCGTTATATATTTGATGTGAATTACGTAAAACCCGCCAAATTTTTTGGTGACAAATATTAGAATTTTTCACTAAAAGTGTATATTTATCGATGAAAAAATTTATTTCTAATCATATTAATCAACGAGAAAATTTCATTTTAGTCTTAATAGGTTGGGTGAAAGTAGATAAAATTACTCAAATTTATCAACAAGAAAACATTAAATTCCTTGCCAAATTTATTAGTGACAAACTTGAAATTTTTTTTTTTTTTATAAGGAAATAATTCGAGGTCGGACATACCCGAACCTCGATAATCCTACATAGTCGGCAGACGGCTACCGTCTAAAATGTTTGCAAGGAAAACGTTTATTAATAAATATATTAATCAACAAAGAAAAAAAAAACCTAAGGGAGACGCTGCCATCCTCGTCCTCGTCTCCTTCATCCCGCCGCCCGCGCATCCACCGTCTCTCTCGCTCCCAGCGCCATCCTCTGAACCCTAAACCACCAGCTCGCCAGGTCGCAGTCCTCTTCGTTTCCTCTCCGCCGCTTCACCACCGCCATCCTAGGCCACCGCTCTGACTCTCTCGCTCCATGAGATTCACCTTCTCCCTCCGGCCGCCTCTCCGTTCTCTTTGCACCTGCCGGAATCCGAACCATCGACCATGGTTATCGATCTCTTTCGACCACCGCAGTCTCTCTCCACCGTCACCTTTGCTGCTCCCAATTGGTAGCGATTCCTCCGTCTCTCGACCTCTTTCTCCGCTCCTCACCACCGACCTTCTCCGTGTCGCCATCACCAGCGGCCTTTTCGTCTGCGAGATTCTCGCTTTTTGATTTGGCTTTTTATTCGCTATTCGAGAGTTTCAACTTCAATCTCGATTTCGCCTCAGGTAAGTGCAGGTTTATCTCTCTAATGCTTTTGATTTTTAGCATTGAACTAAACGTCTAATAATGCTGAATTTGTGACTTTGTTGTGTCTCGCATGATCGAGTGATGATTTCGTTTGGTAGTGTTGGCTGAATTTGTGCTTAATTGATGCCGAACTGATTGAATCATCGATTGCTTTGCTTGCCCGATTACTGCAGTTTGTCTTTTTGTTTTTTCCTTTTGTAATGTGATGGTCGTGCGATCGATGTTGCTTCATGAATGCTGATTTGGCTCGATTACAATGGATTGGAAAGGTTGTAACTTGAAATTGCTTGTGATTGTCTTTCATTTTCGGATAAATTATGTTTTATGAAGATTTAGAAGTGGATTGAGAATTGCTCTATGGTAAGGGCAATTTGTTGATAGTTGCACATGTTCTATTACTTGCTTCCACTTGTTTTTGATGTTGTTGGTTTTATCGTTGTGGCTTAGCTTTGGTGATGATTGTGGCATTGCATCTTCTTGAATCTGCCTTGCCTGATTTGTGCTAAACCTAGCTAGGATCTTGAGACTTTGATAATTGAATTGCATGTGGTTGATTGAAATTTCCTGTTTTTATCTGAAATTAGTTGAGTCCTTTCTAAGTCTCAAGCTTATGGATATTTGCTGGTTTGTTCTATGATGCTTTTTAGCCATACAAATCTTGCTAGCGTTATGCTTTTGGACTGAATTTAGAAGTGAAATCTGGCTGAATTTTATTGTTGAAACTAATCACTTTTGCTCTTAAATTTAGTTAATGGTTACATTTATTTATTTGAAGTGTGGGCTACTTGATTTCTACATGGATTGATTTCTAACTTAACTAAATTTGCACTACATATGAAGTCATTTGTGGAATTTGCTTGATGTAGTTGCTAGGTGTGGTTGATTTATTGACCTTTGCTACTGAATTGGTTATGTAACTTGCTAGTTTTGTTGGGTGTGTTTGCTCGTGGCTTGCTATGTTCCCCAGGGCCTGCTTTGCTTGCCTCGTGATTCAGGGGGTCTATTTGTGAGGAAACCGCTGCTGCTCCTTACTTGCGTCAAATTCATCCCAATTGGTCGCATGCACTCATCTCAACTTGACTTTGACTTCCCCTTCTCCTGAGTGACTCTGATTTATGTTCGGTAAGTGCTAGTATGTTCTCCTACTCCCCTTAACTAGTTGTGATTTTGGTAATTCATTTAAAAAACTTGTTCACATCTAGGTGTTGGTGTATTTGGAATTTGGGAATTGTTGGCCTGATTTTGTGCTTAATTCTTGCTAAACTGATGAGTCATCCATTGATTTTGCTTTAGTTCAATATTTTTATTGGATGACATGCACCCTTCTTGTGCTCAGATTAAATGAATGTAGATATTAGCTTTTGTGCCCAATTTGGCTTTTGGATTATCTATTGATTCTTGCTGATTTTGTTGCCTGCCTCTTGGGCAATACTGAGCTTGCTGTTGTTAGCTAGTTGTTGCTAGCTTTCATGTTCTAATGGCACTTACCCTTACTCTTTCTCTTTCTTCTCTCTACTAGTGTCAACGCAAGAAATGAACGAGAAGAACAAGGCACAATAGGAAAAGCTTGTTGAAACTCAACTTGTTGTCAGGCCAAGGAGATCATTGATTTGAAGGAAGTAAAAAAAAAGATCGAAGACTACATGTCAAAATAAGAGCATGCAATTGCTTAGAAAGACCTGGATTTTCTTAACATTGTAGTAGTTAGCTAGAAATATTTGGATTTTTTTTTGGTATTCAATTTGCATTACTAATTTGATTGATTATTAATTGTATATGATTTTCTCTAGTATTTTATTATTTAAAAAAATTGTATTTAAAAAGTTATAATTACTGGCGAGGAAATAAATATTTTAACGAGGAAATCATTTTTATCGTTTGATATATTCTCGAATCTTTCACTACTTATGCGACGAAATTTATTCCTTTTGCAATGAAAATTTTAGTCGCCAATAATATTAATACAATTAGACATAGTCATTAACGAGGAAAAAACATATTAGCGACGAAATTTTATTTGTCGTCAAACACATTCAATGACTATTTTCGAATCCTTCAACTTTTTGGTGACAAAATATTTGTCCTTTTACGAGGAAAATATTAGTCGTTAATAGTTATAGCAAGAAAAAACGATTTCATCGCTAAAAGTTTCAGCGATGAAATATTTTTCCCTCGACTAACCTTTCCTTGACGAGCTTTTTGCGAGGAACAAGCGACGAAATGCATTTCCTCGCCAAATCTCTTTAGCGATAAAAAATCAATTTTCAGCGACAAAAATTTTTCCCGCAAATAGGCATTTCTGTTGTAGTGCCCCTACCCAAGCCTGTCCAATTTCGCGGGCTGGCCGGGCGGGCCGGCCCGCGTTTGCCCAGGTCTAATCCTATGCTCCCAAATGCATAGGATAAGAAGCCAAATTAGAAAATATTTTCATTAGATACCCCCGTTTGCCCAGGTCTAATCTTTTCCATAAGAGTATCATTATTCTATACCTTTAGGTCAATAGACAAACCATTAACTAGATCAAATTAGGGACTAGGTCTCATACTTTGGAGCAAGGCATGTCACATATACAACGAGCATTAGTGTCTACAACAACTTCAGGAAGGGTCGGAGCCCCTGGCGGCGGAGCTTGAGGCTATGGTTTGGACTGTCAGCAGTTGATCCGCTTGGTCATGAACCAAAATATATCGTTTAGGGGAGTTGTCGGAAGACTTTTGCACACTATTCTTGGTCTTGCACTTGGGTTCAAGATTTGTTTGTGGAGCCATGTTAAGCGGGTAGGGAATAAAGCAGCAGGCTTTTTAGCTAAATTTAAACCTAGTTCTGTTTATTTTGTTACTAGCGAGCAGTGGCGGAAGGTAATGGAGGTGGGTGGGGGCCATGACCACCCCGACAATTTTTTTTCCTCCATAATATATGTATGTATAATTGTATATTATGGTAGTATTTAATTAATTAGATTTTCTTCTCTTTTTTATTTTATTTTTAGAGCATTCAGATTTCCTTTATCTTTCAATATATTTAACTTCCAATTTTCATATTTTTTTAGAGTATTTAGATTTTTATTTTTAATTTATATATTTTTAATATCTCGACCTCTTAATATTTTATCTTCTAATTGAAAAGAATGCATATCTTCTAAATCCTAATTCAAACGGTGGAATAGTGGAATGATGGGGCTAACCGGCTAACAATATGCGTGGATATGATGAAATTTGTGTCATTTTTTGTTTTGACTCTTTCGATGTCTACAACTACTAAGAGCATTTAGAGCAATGAAAATCATCAAAACAAGATTGAGAAACAAGATGGAAGATTATTTTTTGGCAGATAACTTAATTGTTGACATTGAAAGGGAAATGGTTAAGACCTTTACATCAGATGAAATTATAGATGAATTTTTTTTTTTATTAGGTAAAAATTCGAAGGTCAGACAGGCCTGACTCATCGAGAGGCCGACCGAAGTCGGCAGACGGCGAACCGTCTAACAGAGCAACCTACAAATAGAAATACAAATAGATGAATTTATTTCTATGAAAGAACATAGAGTACTATATAGATAGAATTCGCTATAATTTACTTTTTATCCGGAGTTTGGCATCGAGTCCCCTCCTATATATGTACTTTGTTTTTTCTTATAAATGAAAAAGGCATAGGGATGAGCCCTTGACTAGGTTCCAAACCCTTAAAAAAATATTTTTGGCCCCTGCAAAACTTTTGTCCAGATTCGACCACTACTAGCGAGGATGATTTACCTTCTTCTCTTTTTGACATGGTTGTTGGAGACCTTATGGTTTCAAAATAAATTGGTTTATATCAAAAAAAAAACTTGGGGAGACACAAAGCTAAAGCAATTCATAGGCCATGAAAAAAGTCCCATAACTTAAGGTACGTTTAATATATAAAAAAATTATTGAGTTTTACATTAGAAATGGAAAAAGATAAAGGAATAAATTTGAATTATTTTTATTTAGATAACATTTTTATAATATAATATACATAAAAAAAATATAAGTTGGTTTCAAACCTTAAAGAACTTACTTGTCATCCTAAGTATGATTATTTATTATATAAAATCTTTAATTAATACCCAAACTTTATATTATTTAAATGAAATTATTCCTTTCATTATATTGCTTGATTTTAATTCATATCTACTTTATTTGTATAACCACTAGAAATTAATAATCATGAAATATATTATACTCCATTTTGAGGGTTCAATTTAATTGAGTTCTTTGTCTAGAGTAGAGATATATACTTATAATATAATTTTGAACATCTGACGTCTCATTGTGCCAAAAAAAAAAATGTTTTAGTGGTTAATTATAACTCCATCCACTAAATAATTAAGCACCCTAATTTGTCCACATAATATTTTAATTAGTGCAAGACAATTCATCAACAAACCACAGCATTTCTAGGACTAAATCATATCAATCATTAGCTAACCTCAAAATCCACTGCCATATTTTTCTATAAGAAAAAAACAATAGAGATTGAGTACTCCCTCTATTTTTTTTAAAATAGTATGTTGTTTGACCTTCTATTATATTTTTTTTTAATAAATTAAAAACTATATAACATATCAATTTCTGTATTAATTAATTTTTTTATAATTTTATACGTGTTGTTAATAAGTTTAATTATAAAAAAATTTAAAAATATTTTACATGGTTGAGAAGGAATATTATATTACATTAATATACTCAATAATCAATTGTTTGCCGGACCCATCAGCCATTACTGAGCTACCCATATTTGTGAAGATTATAAATAGTCATGATTTGTTGGATGCACCAATCAAATGCAAGGATATTTAATTTGGAAGCACAATTTACTTGAACTATACTACATTGGTTTGTCCTTTTCATAAAATTAATAATTTTAAACAGATTTTGTATCATATGTCCAAGAGATTAGGATAAGAAGCCAAATTAAAAAATATTTTTCTTAGATACATCATACATCCGATTTAGTCATTTTTAAATTAGATTATGAGATTCACTCTTTTCTTTTTAGGATTTTCTTTTCTAACAATATATTCTTATTATATACTATTAGAAAACATAATAGACAAACCGAATTTTAAATAGCTAGCTAGTCCCATGTACCAACTGCAAAGTTGTTGGATATATATTAGTAATATTATTGTGAATTGCAAAGCTCCTACGTACTACTAATGGATATGGGTCTTTATAATAATGAAATTAAGTTTCTGATGCAGCTTTGTTTGTTTCCTTTTGGCTGGAATGGGGACAACAATATTTGTGTGCTCTGAAACCAGTAGTTGCTTTGTGCTAATCTACACAACCACCTCCAAAAGATGGTAGTAGGGATATTAATATCTTATAGTTCTTAACTAAATTTTTATTTTTCACAAGATATCTTATTGCATATGATGCTTAGTGACGGATATAACACATAAAATCTATATTATATATGCACTTGATAGTTAGCAAAAGGGTGAACTTTTTATTAATTTATGCTTCTTGTTTTGAAAAATCTTATCTATTTGCTTGACACCAATAATTTTTTTCTTTTAAATCACGACAGGTTTTGTAGGTTTGAGTGTACCCAAACCTTTAGTATTTATAAGTTTATAAATATTATACTCCATTTTATGAGTTCAATTCCTATTGGGTTGATCGGGTCGAGTTTGAGTATACTCATTAGGATATGATCAATATCAAGTCATATATGCTATATATCAGGTATATCGTGTGTTCGAGTCGAGTTGGAATCGGATAAGTTTGGGTCAAAATATATAGATTTCGAATTAGTCGGATGGGTTTGGGTCAGATCACAATTAGTTTTATTATAAATGATTACTAATTCTTATTTATCTTAATTATTGACTATTAAAATTAATTTATTTAGTCATATTAGGTGTCATTAGGTAATTCACATTACTGATATTTTTAAAAATGAGAAAATAAAAGTGATGAGTTTATAAGGATGATTCGATTCTTGTTCAGGTTGGGTCCAAGACATGTCGAGTATGGATCGGGTCAGGTTTGTCTATATTCGTGTCTATTCAGGTATCAGATCAAAATGGATTGAGCTCAGATTCGAATTCGATTACACACGACACTAGATTTTTAGATTCGGTCAAATTTAATTTCATATGGATCAGATCGGGTTAGATTTTATCAGCTCTAATGCCGTGCTTCATCTCCTTCCCATTATATGATAAAGTATATGGGATTTTAGTTAGATGGCGTTTCCGAAAAATATATACTACTATAAATCAAACAAAGTTAGTATAACTTTTTTTGTTTTGTTTTACTATCCACGAGTGAGTATCTAAAAAGAGGTTAGTTCCAGACTTCCTCAGACAAGTACAAAAGAAGAAGAAACAAGAAACAAAATGTTTATGGCCCAAATTGCAATGTTTTACCCAATTTCTGCACATCTTAGCTGTATTGGGCCCCAACTAAATTATTCCATACTTTAATTAATTAAACTCAAATTGGCATAAAAGAAATGATTGATTTATGTTTTACAGTTTATTAATGTAAGCAAATGGCCATGGGACCTAGCCACTAAGGTCGACCAAACCACTAAATTTGAACATAGAGCGGACTCGGTTATAGCCTATGAACAAGGAGGGGTTATCCGGCCATCATCTTACTTTAGTTCCCAATAACAACTTCCACAAATTAGCATCCCTCCCTTTTCTAAACAAGACATTAAGGGCTCCGATTCAACAACAATCCAGCATATTCCGTTGTGGAGTGGAGTTTAAAAAGTTGAAATGTATGCATTTGTTTTTTTAGATTAATCAACAAACAGCAAATAGGAGAAGAAATTGAAACAGCGCAAATAAAAGACATAAAAGATTGCAGAACTAAAATCCTTAACCCAAAGACGAAGACTACACATAAACATAGGCACAAGGTGTGTACAAACAAAGCTAAACATCATCCGCCTGAATATAAATATCTTCTCCAGTGATTTGAGTGCATAATTATATTTCCGTTAGTGACAAGAGTGTTAGATCCATTCAAATAACTTCGTCCAACTATTTTGAGATATGTCTCTATTTCGACCTGCATCTCTTAGGTTCAAGCACTTGCATGTACCTACACATAGGGGTCATAGGTTACCTCTATACGTGCTCAAACCAGTGAAGTCTTAACTCCCAAATCTTCTCCTTGATGTTAGTCACACCAACCTACTTTCGAATAACTTTATTTATGATCTTATTCAATCTCAAATGTCCACATGTCCATTACAACATTCTCATATTTGTCACCACTAGCTTAAGCTCACGAGTCTTCGTAACCAGTCAATACTATACAATAAATTAGTCGAACGAGCAGCCACCCTATAAAAATTTTCCTTTATCTTGGTTAACGTAACATTATGTTAAGTTACAAGAGAAAGAGATTTAAAACCTATTAGAAAAAATATTGTGGACAAGCTATAAAGTGATTGAGATACTTGACTTGGAGAAGAAAAGAAATAATCAAAGTGTTAACGAATTAAATAGGCTACAATTGAAAGGGGCGTGGTTTGGATAATCCACATGTTTAGTGGCGGAGCCAAAAAAAAAACTTTAAGAGGGGGCACAATTCTATATGTTTGGAGTTGTTTTGGATTAAAGCAACATCACTTTGTTAGATTAAATTAATAGTAAAAATCTATATAATATGACATCAAATGATGTTGGTTTATGATAAAATGCCATCATTTTTTTCCTGTTAACAAAAAAAAAATGAAATCTACGTACGTATTTTGAACATGTAAGTGTAATCAGATTTAAAAAATTAAATCTACGTACGTAACTTCTTATCTAATTGTCAAAATAAATAGTATAACCTCTCATTTCAAAACTTTGTAGATGAATTATAGTATATGAATGTCAATCTAAGTAAAATATAAAAACATTATATATATAGTTTATTAAAGTGATTAATATATATTCCCTTTTCAAACATTCATATAACTTTTTACTCAAATGTTGAAATATTATGGCGTCTTTTATATCAAAGTGGAGTTTTTGACAAGGAGAATACATATATATGTAGCTCATCATATGAGAGAAGGGGCATGTGGCCCCGAGACCCCCCGTGTCTTTGCCACTATGGAAAAACAACTAAACATTAGGGGTGAGGTTAAAACCCTACACAATAACATGGAGTGGACTTCCATTTTAGAACCAATTAGTAATAGTCCACTTACCTTATATACAATAGTTAAGCTTATCATATTTTTTTATATGAAATATAGACATCCTTATCACATCTCAACGCAATCATATTTTACCAACAACAACAACACCATTCTCATTTTATCCCGCCTAAGCATGGTCTGGGGTCAAGTTGTATGCACTCTTTTCCTGACTACGTTGAGAGAGTGTTTCTTAGTAGTCCTGACACCGACATAAAGTCATAGCAAACCAAATACACGTGTATAACAAACGATACAATAAATTAAAGAATATTAGGAAAAGATAAAGTGTAAGAACAGGGAGAGAAAGGATATGATCTTTGTCACTCCTCTGATGCCCAACCTAATCCTCTCTGACATGGATCATGCTCCTCGATCCACTGCATCAATCACATCTCTAATCATGCTCTCATTAAGGTTTGAAAGGGCAAAATCTTGTATAATCACCTCCCTCCAACTCTTCTTTGATCTCCCTCTGCTCCCTCGTACTTTATCAATCTCCAAACTATCACACCTACGTACGCACTGACGCACTCAAATCGCTCCTCTTCACATAACCAAACCAACGAAGCCTTGACTCCCTTAACTTATATCGTATACTGCTTCCTCCAACTTTATCAAGGATAACCTCATTCCTGGCTTATCGCCTCTAGTAATTAAATCGAGTAGCCTCATCCATCTGATCATCCTCATCTCTATACTACCATTAATTAGCCTCTATGTTATAGCGAGAATGATAAAAGCGAAGAAAGACACGGAGATTTACGTGGTTTGACAACAGTGTGTTACCTAGGTCCACGGGCAGAGAACCTGTTTTGTATTAGAGTAGACGAAAACAGAATAGGGTTACAAAGGGTCGGCGTTTCATGAGTATATGAAGAGACTCATGAAACCCTAACAAACAATGGACTGAAAGACCAAAACAGACAGACGATAGGCATGTTTACGATAAACATCGCATAACGTAAAGGCAGGGTGGCGTTGCCCCCCTAGCCCCTTCGTCAAGGGCTCTGCCCTCCGCACCTCTCGAATGCGTCGCCGGTCAACGATGATTCAAGACATATTAACACGTACTCTACTCTTGCGCCTTCGCAGTCGCCCAGCACTCCGTTCCATACAACATCGTATACCTAACTATCACTTTGTAGAATTTCCCGCCTTGAGTTTGGTCGACACTCGTATCTCATAGTTTCACTCGAAATCGAAGAGAATCTTTTATCCTTAAATTTGTCTTTGATTTGTCTAGTTCGCTGCTTTAACCGTACCATATATAATTCAAACTCTTCCATTCACAAATTAATTTAATTTTACGAATTTCAGAATTTGTTAAGATAGACTAAGGCAAGCAGACAAGACAAATTATGTAGGATAAAAATAAAATAAAAAGTAATCAACGAATAATGAATGGGTGCATATTTGTTCCAATTAATAATTCATGTAGTATCATTTCGTACAAACATAATCAAACGTGTAGAAGATCTTGCCATTTTACCAAAGAGTTTGGAGCAATTAATTAAGCTCCTTAATGTGGGTCGGATACAGTGGCTCCTCTCAACATACCGGTTAAATAATTAACCTCCTTAATCAAGTAATTAAAGAGAATATTAATTCTTTCGAGTTTCAGCCCCAAAAGCTACGTAATGTAATGGACAACGTCATAGATGGATGTTACAAGTAAATTGTTGGCGGTGCCCTGAGATTGTGCTAATTTCGGAAAATGTCCATACTTTTTTCCGAATTCCAAGTCATATCCCACCCGTCTCTCCTTCACTCCTCGTTTCTTGAGAATGCGTGTTTTGGGGGCGAGCCATGTTTTGAGTTTATGGTCCATAATCTAATTAGCTAGGGTTTCATGAATCGCTATATATATACTCATGAAATACCATTTTATTGTACTTAGTTTTGTTCTTAGCCTCTCTAATAAAGAATTCAGTTCCTTTGCACATAGGTAACATATCGTTACCGAACCACGTAAATCTATGTGTTTTACTACTCAAAATATTTGTCATTTGATTTTTCAACACACTTATTAAAAATCTAAAAACTGTATAAAATATTGATTTTTTAAAAGAATGTTATATAACATTATTTTAAAAAATGAATAAAAAATGAATATTTTATAAAAAAAATTTAATTAGATCTTTAAAAAACGCTTTAAAAAAGACAAATGACTTGTATTTTAAGACAGAAGAGAGTACAAGATTATACCTAGGAAGCCAATTTCATAGGGCCTTGTTATTTCGCCAAATGCACGACCTCTCCACCGACATGGTAGTCGGAGCCAGCAAACACCGCACACGTCACAAAACCCAACAGATCCCCCATCCACAAACACACCTTGTGTAGGTGTGATGTGTTGGAGCCTTTGTCCCACATCGAAAAACACGAGAACCCGAGCCTTGCATATAAGTCAATGGGCCAATCCTCCTATAGTCAATTGGTTTTAGAATGGAACCCCGCTGGTCTTGTGTGCTCCACGATGCGCTCTAACGTGTGGACCCCCACGATTATAACCGTACATTTGATGAGATATCTTCGTGTCACCGTGTGGATAGCAAGACACCAATTTCATATTTTTCATCTACTGCTTTTTTATTCAGAATGTGAAATTGTAGTAATTTTAGTCTTAATTTGTTGTCAAAGTATACTAATTAAAAAGTTTAACCATTTGCAAAAATATCTACATCTCTCCTATATCCGATATGAGATAAATTATTAGTATATGAAATTTGAAACCCCGACATTAAAGGTTGAGATGTTTAATTCAATTTTCATTTTTCCATTATAATATAAGCTTAGACTATTACAAAATCTCTACTTAAAAGTAATATTTATGTCGATGAATTAGGATTATTAATTTGTAATTAAATGGATCCGATTCCCTTGATTCCGATCCGTACGTTGAACCAAATCAATCGTACTATCCATTCAATTCAGTGGATATATCCTATGAACCTAGCAAGGTTGAGATCATATGATATGATAGATACGTAGCAATTAGGAAGGGATTAAAGTGTGATTAATGATAAAGATTACGGTGACAGGTAGTTAGACAGCATCTTAGTTGTACACAGGCTGTAAATGTCCCCTGGTCAACCGTCAACACCTCCGGTCAACCTCCCGGCGCCTATCTATGTTAACAAGATAATCTTTAGTCAAAGATTTCGACCTATCATTCAACGTACCCCAAATTGACCCCATCAAAGGCATCAATTAAAGTTTGGCAAACCGGCCCGGTTCGGTTGTCCAACCCGGGTAAATTACATAAAACCACCCATTAACTAGTGATTTTTTATTTAAGCATCCACTAAATTTAAAATTATGCAAAATCACCCGTTAAATACGATTTGTTAACAAA
Source organism: Persicaria maculosa (assembly GCA_963922045.1). NCBI lineage: Eukaryota > Viridiplantae > Streptophyta > Magnoliopsida > Caryophyllales > Polygonaceae > Persicaria > Persicaria maculosa. Next base: position 4,799,693 of record OY998254.1, on the reverse strand, counting down.
ATCACCACCCGAGTAGAAACATTTATCAAAAAACGTACATCAATAAAAATAAATAATTTACCCCCACTTTTTAATCAAAATTTCTTATAATAGTCATTGAAACACCTTAGACTTGTAATTAGTTGAAAATATATAAAAAAAAAATTCTTTATATCACCATTATATATAGTTCATACACAAATAAGGCATTGAATTTGCAATTTTTTTTAATAAATATGCATCTAGTATGTATAGATAATTAGATACAGATGTTCAATCTCTCAAAAAATGATATATTGATCATTTATAAATAAAAAATTCAAAAAATCTTAAAAGAATTTTATCATGGGTGGTGATTTATTAACAAATTGTATTTAATTGGCGATTTTATGTAATTTCTAATTTAACGGGCGATTTAAGTAAAAAACTTGATATTTAGTGGATGGTTGTTTGTAATTTACTCTATTTACAATAGTCTAGCACCCTAGCCTACTATTTAACAATATTTTCTAAACCATATCCTTAGAGAGCATATATTAAGTATGTTAAATTAATTGAGAAATATTTCACTAAATTTACCAATTTAATAAGCCTTTTTTTTTTGGAACTCGCTCATTTCTATTTGACATTTTCTTTCTTAATCAAGTATGTTTAACCAATACTTCAGAGGCTTAAATTAGACAAACCATTTATGTAATTCGATCCGACCGTTCTAAAATCGTTGTCCAAGGTAAATCGGTTGGCTTGTAACACAAGGATAATGCTACAACTTAATCTGCCCGGCAGCATCTTTGCAGATGAGGTCTAAAAGACCTAAATCAGTGTGAATATCGACTCCCTGGGCAGAGTGGCAAATGAGTACAACCTTATCAGCCACTCTATTGCCCAAACGGGGCACATGAAAGAAAGAAACTTCTTTCAAAGTCGATAGTAGAGTTTTTACATCAGACAATATCGATTCAATTTCCCACAGACATGAAGTATTTTTTTTATGATAATCAAGGAATCTCCCTCAATTTGGATTTTCTCAATGCGGAGTTGAATGACTTGTAGAATACCTAATTTTAAGGCCAGTGCTTCAACTTTGAGCGGGCTTTGCGATCCAAGATGCTGATAATTTATGTTTATCGGTCGGCCCTAGCCTCCCAATCACGAATGACGGAGCCAACCGTGTTGTTCTTGTTAGATAGGGAGGAGCCGTTGAAATTTAGTTTAAAGGTACCCTAGGGAGGTTTCCACCATTTAGTACATTTTTCGGTTTTTGTTTTGCTTTTCTGCGCACAATTTCCGGTATGATGAGAGAAATCCACCTCAAGTTCGACATGTGACTGGTAAGTGTGTTTCCAATTGTGTATTTGATTTTTGATTATCAAGCTGGACTGAAGTGGCCCGTTGTGGGATAGGGATCGGATCTGCCTAAACACTAGTTGGTTACGTGTATACCAAGTATTCCACCAGGCAAATGCGAGCTTCATTTTAGCCTCCGAACAGAGGGTTTTCCCTAAGATTGAGATAATAGGTTTGATATCCCTATCCATATCCCAGTAGATCATATTAGCTATGGTGGAGTCAGTTCGTTGCGGAAGTTGATTAAGCGACCGAGCAAAGAGGCATTCCAACAAGAGATGAGCCTCATCCTCAACCGCACCATTGCACGTGCTACAGGTAGAGGGCACGGACACCCCCCTAGAGGCAAGCCTTGTAGTAGTAGGTAATCCATCTTTGGTGGTGCATTAATTGACCAGATCCAAGCGTTTTTGCCCGCACTCCTAGATGAGGGCGAGGTAATCAATTTATATGCACTTGACGTTGTGAACCAACCCGTTTTGTCAGGCCACCAGTATAGGCGATCTTCAAAGGGAGAGATGGGAAGTGGGATGTCGAGAATTTCTTTGACGACGCTAGAGGGTAAGGCGCGGTGAAGTTTTTCCGATCACCACTTACCACCCAGAATATAATCGCTCACCATTTCCTCCCTGTTGTTTATTTGGGGGAAATCTTCCCTAGACTAAAGAGGAGATGTTGTGATCCAATTATAGGCCCATAATTTAATAGATCTTCCATTTTCCACTGACCAAATAAGTCCGGACTTAAACTTGTCAACTAGAGAAATAAGTTTTACCCATTGCCAGGACATATCCCCTCCTTTTTTATATTCAAAAATTGAAGTAGATCGTAAGTGCTTATGTTTAATGAGAGAAACTCACATGTTATTTGGTTCAGCTGGAATTTTCCAAATTAACTTCATTTGAAGGACTTCATTCATCTCTTTAACTTTCTGAATATCTAGTCCTCCAAACATGATATCTCCATCTCAATTATATGAAACGAGAATTGTGTCGAATTTTTTATATTTTGTCAACAAATCTCATAATATAGTTGTAGGGCATAACAAAAGTGTAAGGGGCAACTTCTCATTTTCTACAATAGCTACAAAAGACCTTTATTTTTAAAGTGTGGATTGTCCCGGCTAGGCAGGGCTTAGCTGTAATGCATAAAGGCATAAATGGTAAGCATATGTAATTAGTCAAAATGAGTGTGATAGCTACCTATCTTCTACGTGACGTGTCCCCCCTTAGACGGCGACGCTACATAAAAACCTTTCAAATGTGGACCACTAATTGCAGGCTCCATGTAGTGTACAACAACCCTGTTTCCTCAATCCCAAAAATAAATGAACGCAAAATTCAAAGGGAGATTGACCCAACCAAACCCAAACCCAGGCCCAGCTAGCAATCCAGACGACGACGTACGACAAATAAAGTAAGCACCGACAGTATCGAATCATATCTCCCTTCATCCTCTTAATTATTCACTCCCCCTCTCTTTAAAAAAATCCAATCTTGTTAGCTTGTCTCTCCGTACGTGTTAAACGTGCACATTAACTGTTTCACATGCCTAACTACTTACTTAATTACAGTAATTTCATGAGCTAATCCCTAACAAAGACACCGTGCACCGTCCGCCCCACTTACCCTAACTTTTGCAATGCACCAAAACCAAACATAAGACCATCCACACTCATTTTTGTTTAAAATATACACATTTGTACAAGATTTACAAAAATACACATTACTTTTCAGTAATTTACCACATTAATAAAATGTGCATTTTTTACCCATTACCTATCACTTTTTTTTTTGTTCATAAGTAGGCACTTAGACCATTACAATATGAGGGAGAGATTCGAACTCGTGACCTATTGATCACTACATGTCATCCTTACCAACTAACCCATCACTCAAATACAGTTCATTTAAAACAAAAGTAAAATAAAATCATAAGAAAATAAACCAATGAAATTGTCTTGCTTTTTGTAAAAGTTTATGCACATGGGAGAGGTTGTGTGCTCGATCAAATTTGCACGTCACATACTCAAATGTGTACATTTACACACATTCAAAACAACCAATAAAGCTAAAAAAATACAGTATCTAAAAATACATATTTGCACATTTACGCACCACCATGGTGGATGGTCTAACAAAAAAAAACTAAGCACAACACATTCGGATGAGTTTCTATTGAAATTCGTATTGAAGGTCTATTGAAATTCGTGGTACGCTTATATAGGTTATAGACATGTTTAGATCATATTTTTAATTTGAAATTTTTTTGGTCGTCACATCTTAACATATCCCCACCAGTGAAATTTTGTTGGTCTTCATGCAAGCCAATGAACGCTTGAGCACGTACCCACTAATTACACATAATGTGTAAAGAATGAGATTTGAACTCTAATCTCTTACAAGAGTCATACTAGTTGCTACTATATTCATTCAACAAAACATGTCATTATACGGTTTTGGGAGGACCCTTGGGTACAGGAGCGGAGCTGAGGGTGGGGGCTAGTAGGTCACGTGCCCCCTTTCTCATTTGACAAACTATCTAGGTGTATTCTCTTCATCGATAGCTTCGTTTTGATATATAATACGCTTTAATCTGACATCTGAGTAAAAAGTTATGAATGTTTAAAAATTAAAGGTATATTAATCACTTTAATTTTGTTTCAATAGACTATGATGCTTTTATATTTTATTTAAATTAACATTCATATACTATAATTCATCTCGAAAGCTTCGAAATGAGATGTTGTACTAATCATTTCGACAATTAGATAAGAAGTTATCCAAGTTTAAAAATTTTATATTTGGTTATACATTATTATACATATCTGATATTTGCACGGCGAAAATTTCGCCATCGGCACGGTGCCGGTGCCGGACTCCCAAACCGGCAAACACTTATGGCGGTCCCGGACTCCCAGATCGGCAAAGGGTGGAGGGAATCTGCAGCTTTTGCAGGCACGCGCTGTCACCTCACCTGACGAGGTGTCAAATCTTGCCGGGACCTGACACCGATGCCGAGCTCCGGATCCGCCATGGTCACATCAGTCAAATCGTCTGAAAAAGCTGCAGATCCGCCTCGGGCATTGGATGTCACACTGGGAGTCCGGCACCGGCATCCACTATGCCACACTGGGAGTCCGGCACCTGCATCCGACGCTGCCGATCTGGGAGTCCGGCACCGGCACCGTGCCGATAGCGATATAACGCCGTGCAAATAACAAAAAGGTTATTATATGTTATGAGTGCAACAAGTTATATATATGCTAGAATGGGACAATTTAGCGCTCATCAATGTTGTGAACTGCATTTAGTAATGTCCTTGGGAGATTAAAATGCTCGTTTTAGGCGAAATATTTCCAGCAAGTGTACTTGAGGCATATCTTCTACGAAGTCAACTCCGTTGCAGATTGTCTAGTCCGACTTCGTCATAGGGACGCTTCTGGCTCTCTATCTTTGCATCTAGAGCTCCAAGCTCTCGTCTTTCGAGACGGTATTGGTTGGCGTACAAGTTGTAACCAATGCCATCCAAATCCTTACTTTGTTAAAAAAAACATTTTAGAGTGTTGATTTTATTTTAAAAAATGCTATTATAAGTATTTTGGTATCTACTTTTCTAAGATGCCCTTTGTAATAATTATAGACTGCTAGTGGTAGTTTTCAAGAAAGCAAAAACTTAGTTTAATAAGTAAAGATATAATAGTATATTTGTTGATTCCCTTAAAATTGGTGAAATAAGTTAAAATGATATGTTTTGGCGAACGAAAGGGGATTTACTCCATCAGTTAAGCAACTTTATAAAATAACATATTTTGCTTAATAAAAAGAGGAAGATTTTATAGAAAAATATTGATATTTTATAAAAATTTAAGCACATCAAAGATATATTAAAACAAGCCATTTAATTAGTACTTCTTTTGACTAAAAATACATGTCTTTTAACTTTTTAGTATGCATTTTAAAGATATAAAAACTATACTCCCTCCGTTCCAAAATATATGGATTTTTAATTTTCGACACGTTTTTTAAGGAGCGAAAACTCTATAAAATATCATTTTTTTAATAATTACAAAATTATTAATAATAAAATTTGTAATTATTAAAAAAATAATAAAAAGATGAATTCCTAAAAAAACGTATACAAAGTTACAAAAATATGTATTTTCGGATGGAGGTAGCATTGAACTGAGGAGACAAAGTCACAAAACAATACTACCTCCGTTCCAAAATACTACATGGGTTTTTACTTATCGGCACGTTTTTTAAAGAGCGAAAAACTCTATAAAATATTATTTTTTTAATTAATTTTTTTTATAATTTAATACTCCGTACTTATTTGTATTTTGCACTTCACTTTACAAAAACGTCCTTGATATGATTGATGATTTGTTAGTTATAGTTTTCGATAAAGTAAAAAAGAAGGGTAATAATGAAGAGTAAATTAGTACATCTGTTCAAATACAAGTTTTGTCGAACCGAGGGAGTATAGGTTTTCTGAACTTCATCGGTAAAAATGCTCTTAAATAGGTCGTAGTGTCGTACCATCCCAACTCGATCTTAATTTATTACAGTAAGAAAAAATCGAATAGGAGGCAGACCGGTCGAACCCGTTTTGATTCGGATCCACAAGAAAAGGAACAGAAAACGACAGAAACTGGTAGAGATAGAGATAGAGAAAGAGAGTGCAATGCATCTGTATTGTATGAGTACGGCCTACGGGTTGGGCTTTTTTGGCGTATCCGCCTTTGCTATGCTAATCAGTGCCCCCCCTCCCCCTCCCTTCTTTGATGCGTGTCCCCCTTTTCCAGCTGTTTCCCAACCCCTCCTTTTCCTTTTTTCCCTTTCTTTCTTTATTCCTTTTTCCTTTTTCCTTTTTCTGTTTACTTATTTTATTTCCCTCCAACTGAAATTTCTCTTTTTTTTTTTATTTTCTTTTTTCATTATTTTATTGTCTTCCTTATCCTCTTACGTACCACCACACACAGTCACACACCACCCGTATATAAACTCCCCCTCTCCCCCCGTCAATCCCCAACCTCCCAACCCGTAACCCAAACGCCACTCAAACGACGCCGTTCCACTCCCCCAATCCTCCCGTACACCGACTAGATTTATTTTAGTTTTTAAATTTAAATTTAAATTTTTATTCTATGGATCGGATCAAGGGCCCCTGGAGCGCCGAGGAGGACGAAACCCTAACGCGCCTGGTCAACGCCCACGGCCCCCGCAACTGGACCTTCATCTGCCGCTCCATCCCCGGCCGCTCCGGCAAGTCCTGCCGCCTCCGCTGGTGCAACCAGCTCTCCCCCCAGGTCGAGCACCGCTCCTTCACCCCCGACGAGGACGCCACCATTGTCCGCGCACACGCGCGGTTCGGTAACAAGTGGGCCACCATCGCTCGCCTCCTCAACGGCCGCACTGACAACGCTGTCAAGAACCACTGGAACTCCACTCTCAAGCGCCGCCGATCTGGCGCCGCCGCCAGTGATGACGAGAGGCCGAGCAAGCGAGCGGTCAATGACGGAGGTGATTTCGCGAGGCTCAGTCCTTCCCGATCTGATCTCAGCGATCATTCGTCGAGTAGCTTCCATGTGTACCGGCCACAGGCGTCGACGCCTGAGGTCGCGGCGAACACCGATCTCAGCCTCTCGCCGCCAGGCTCGCATCTGAGCTTGGATTTGAACAGCGGTGAAATGGAATTGCCCGCGATTGAGCCTGTTCTGCCGGTGTCCGCTCCGATCCAGCTATTGCCGGTTGCGATTCCGCTCAAGGATCAAACCCCGCCGCCTCCGCCGCCGACGGTGGCTAATAGAGCCTCCGTGCCGTTTAGTGCGGAGTTGGTGATGGTGATGAAAGAAATGATAAGGAATGAAGTCAGGAATTACATCGCGGAGCAAGAGAGTGGCGTCATGATGTGCTCGCAGGCCGCCGACGGGATGAGGAGCGCCACCATCGCCGCCGTCATGAGCCGAATCGGAGTTAGCAAGTTCGATTAGAAACCGGTTCTATTTCCCCCTTTTCCGATATCCTCTTAACCCGACCCGACCCGACCCGATAAACTCAACCCGACCCAAGATAAGACGGATAAGTCCCCGGGTTATCAATCAGTGTACAGAGATGAATCCAATCGGGTGGTTGCAAGGGAAAGAGCGATTCAGATGAACTGAAAAAAAAAACAGAAAAAATCGAAAAACATAGAAAACAGAGCTCTAGATGAAGATGAAGGTCGATTTGTAATCTCTCACTTTAGTTTTGTCGTTTCCTTAAATTTGATATCACCTGCAAATTTCCTGCACCTTGATGGGGAAGATGAGACAAAAATTTAAATTATTCTTTAAAAAAAAATTGGGGGTTTTGGATATTTTGATCGAATATCCTAAAATTGAAACCGACGATATCCAAATCAGGTACAATTTGTTCATTAAATTCATACAACCATAAAGCATTGATGATGGCTGTTGTGGAAACAGCTACACTGTTTCTTGTTTTGACTTCAAAAGAGGCCTATGCTTATCCATACAACTCAAGATTCGGGTTTGTTTGACGCAATGTGTTGACATTCGGGTGGTCCTTCTAACCGGATGTAGTCATACATGACTCCATCGAACACCGACTTGCACCTCGTTTGAGTTAGATATATCGTGTTGGTTCCAAGACGAAGGCTGGTTGATGACACGTCTACGTTGAAAAGCCGATACAAGCCGTGGATGCCGTGTCTAGCAATCGCGTTATCCTTGCCAAATAGCTTCGTGGTGAAGTCAGGCTCGGCCTTTGCAATGTCATTGAATCGAACCTGATAGTAACAAAAGTGTCCCTTATGTAGTTATGTCATTGAATTGACATAAGACTAAGGATACGAAGAAAGATCTTTTACCTGTACTTCTGCATACGAAGCCGATGCTATCGCTAAACGAAGCGTGTAGGTGCCCTCGGCTTCAAGATTCGCCAATGTAAACACAATCTGCCATGTGGTTGGTTTCAAATTCTCGCCTTCTCTCCTGCATTCGACGTTTGATGAGCGTCTTCCTAAAGGCGAGGATAAACCAACTTTTACCGAGATAGTACATAGTCATGGACATCTTACCTTATGCCGTGAGCGAAAAACCAATCTTTACGAAAATCGCTTTCACCAATAGTGTAAACAAGATCCCCATTAGAGTACACCTTAGTGTATTGATCCCACAAACCATATTGCCTAAACCTGTTTTATGTGCAAAGATGTTAAGAGTTGAGACTCTGTTTGACGCACTGTGCTGATTGCTTATCGTTTTGACAAACTCACTTATGCTGAGGCTTATTCAGAAACAGCTTGTTTACAAGCTTCGGGTCAGGGTTCGGAACAAAGAACTCTGCAGTTGTACGATCTGGGATCCCAATCTCCCACAACGTCGGTCCATTTCTTGGAGGCTCGTATGTAAGATCGCCTAGTTTTACCTCTCTTGCTGCATCCAAATTGATCAAAAACAACTTGTTTGATTCAATACTATACATCGATAGAGTGCATTAAGGAAGCTATAGACCTGCTGTGATCCAAATGTTTGTCGCGTATTTGTAGTCTCCGATGAATCCTTGCACTGCAGCATACAAATTGTAGGTGCCGGCTATGACTCCATCGATCACGAAGCTTCCGTCTTCCTTCGTTTTCACCCAAAATTGATAACCCTAGCAAGACGAATCAGATTGATCAACTTACATGTATATGTATCATCTATGTAGCCTCCATTGTTGTTACTTGTACTGACCTTAGTTTCTACTTGCCATGAACCCGCCTCGCCTACTGCAGCCAGACCAACCCAAGCATTGGCAGCTAGGACCACTGTGTTGTTACCGAATCTTGATCAAAAGCGCGCCAAAACAATCAAACAGTTAAACATTTTGAGATCAGTTAACACAAACTTGTGCAGTGTAGTTGCAATTTATGGTACCTATCTTGTACAAGTAACCGGCCTGATACTGATCCGCGTTGTATAGGCTTAGCAAAGTCCGATGATGACGGGAAATCATAAGGCCATCTCTTGGTTTCTTGCATCATCTGCACACACAGGTTAAGATCAATCACAATCAAGTTCAAGGTAGTGTCATGGAGATCAATTTTATCGATAACCTGGTGTTTCGCATCTTGCCAGAGAGCGGCATTTTCTTCGTTAGAGTTCAAGTAGACGAGGAAAGGTCCGAAAACCTTCTTCCATGCTTCTCCTTGCTTGAAGCCGATCACCATGTCTTTGCCCGCGTAGTGAGTGCTATGAAACATCTGCAAAACTCAAGATCATCAAATGTTAAGTGACACATTAAGGTTGAATTTGTGCTTGAATTGTGTTATTCCAACATTTTTTTCGAATGTCACATACTTGGAGACAAGTAGGACCAACATGGGAAGTAAGATCTTGCTTAAAAGGTCCAGCACTCCGAAACTCATCACTCGGTGTTATCATCCAGAATCCAACTGTTATGTTTGAATCATCAATCCATCCGTGCAGCCTGTTGTCTCGGTCTTCGATTGCATACTGATACTTATCATCCACCTATATATAACATTGCTCAAAATGATCCATATTAGATGTCTTCGAAAACCAGTTTTCGCCTTTAGAGATATATACCTCTCCCTTCATATCAGGATCAACCGGATCTATCAACCGAACAGCTTCCTTATAAGCGAGCACCTCACCAGTGGCGCGATCCTGTGGCATTGGCATTAGCCTTTGCCTATCATCTGAAATCGCCATGTAGTGAAACTTGTCTGAATCAAGCTTGTAAACAGCTCTTATTTGGTGGATGTTTGCTTCTGGATGATTCGCCTCGTGTTCTAAGACAACATACGAGTAAAATCCCGATATGCCTTTAAACATGATATACCTATCAATGTCATGTAACAAATTATGCTTATAACTCATAACATAAAAATGATAAAATTTCATATCCAAGGTAGACTACTTAAATCAATCAAACCTCCTATCTACATTGATTGGAGCAGAAGGAGATTCAGTGCTCCATGAGGCATTATCCCAATGACTCGAAAACGAAATCTCTAATCCATCAGCATCATCTCTTAGGACTGTAAAGCTCTTTCCTGATACCCTGCATTGACATTACCGAAACTCGGTTAAGATCAACTGATAATGCATACGGACTTTCAAGGGTGATTGGAGTCACCAGTCACTGCATCCGACGCTGCCTTTAGTACTAACACAGCGTCCTGGTGCATCCCAAACTACGTCGAAGTACCTGAATTCAGTTGGCATTGTTAGTACTTCAATTTTTTTTTGTTGAATGTAAGACTTGGTTTTAAATTTTGTACCCTCTATTGGGTTCTTCATTTTTAGTCTCAAGCAAGTTATCCACGCCATTGTATCGAATGCCCGCGACAAATCCATCCGGGTTTGCAATGGTTACTTGAAGAATGCCATTATCCATTACCACCTGCAAAGCAAGTCTTTGTTAGAGACCAAAGTTGTGGACTCATAAGCTTTGGAAATATTGAGTTTGATACATTTTTTTAGTTAGTTGAATGTCAATACACATATATATAAGTACTGATATCAATATCGATACTTATATCCCCAGGAGCTAAGTTACTGTATAGGTAACAACTCTGAATGTTTGAATGTTTGCCTACTGTAAAAAAAATAAAATAAAATATCGATACTTATATCCAAATATCAAATCTCATACCCATATCTGGATACCGATGCACACATACATGATATTAAAAATAAAAGTGAATGAAGGATTAAGAAGAGATGTACATAGTTGCTTGTAATGTTCAAAGATAAGACAGAATCCCTCCTTGCTGCTTCTTGTCTGGTGTAGAGCATTTACATTTTCATTCACAATCATAAAATAAGAAATGATATAAATAACAAAATGAGAAAATTTAAAATGTTCAAGTTACATAAATTTCCTGTCAAATGTAATGCTCCAACTTAAAATGGCCTAGGCGTTGGTGAGTCTTTGTTATGTAAGTGGTCACACCTTCAAAATTAATCTTATACTATATTTTATTACCTTTAAAAGTTAGATTACCAAGTGTTAATTAGTTTTTTTTTTCCTACCATACTTTAGTGTTAAAATTGAATTTGTTTTTGAAGAATGTATGTTCATGTATGGATACATACTGAACTATTGTATACAAAGTATTAAATTGAAATATATGAATGCATACTGAACTATTATATACAAAGTATTAAATTGAATTAGCTTTTGAAGAATGTAGTGGAATCTTTTACAATTCACATATGACATAAAAATATGAGCAAACAAATAGAAACCCATTAAGAACAAAATTGGTTTTCTAAAATTAAAAAACTTTCAAATGAGAAGAAACTTAACAATTTTCTCGCCGAACAATTTTCGTTGACGAGGAATATCATTGCAATAGTTAGGGCAAGCCATGAAACAATTGCATTCATGACAACCTTAGCTTTCCAGAAATACTTGTTTGATGTGCGTCGATGAATAATATTTTTATGACTCGAGTTAAAAAGAAAAACAACAACAACAACAACAAAAAAATCAAACAACCACCCTTCAAATTTATCCTTGCATCACTCGCCTCCTCAACTTCATAGCAATTTTTCCCCTTTTATAAATAACTTCTCTACCATGTGAAAATAAAAGGGAAAACATACATTGTTACCAAATCACAAGGTACATTTTAGGGGCATACATGAATTGGTACCAAATCACAAGGCATATTTGAAAGGGGATGATATCAATGTATAACAAAAATGATGATATAAAAGGAATATATGTTTGATGGTTCATACATTTCTCCTTCAATTTTGGTTCTTTAACAAATGCATGAACTCTTGGTGTTTTAAATTCTTCCAAGCACCTAAAGATACAGGCAGTAGCTAGAGATACCAAAAATTAATAGAGATTGATTAGCAAATAGAGATATTGATGAAGTTTTTTTGCTTGTTTGTTTGTTGCTTCATTCTATATCTAGGCATATTGTGTGTATGTAACCTTTATTCTTTTGCAAGATCTTAGTGACACCAAACAACGAGACTTCAATTGTACAGAGCACGAGGAGGAAGATTGTTGTAGTTCGTCAGGGTACCGACGTCAAAATCATCTTCATAACTTTTAATTTCAAGTTAGTGTAGTGGTTATGGTGCTACATCGTATATCAAGAGATTCGGAGTTTCTCGAAAACATGGAGTCGCTTGTGAATAACAGGGTTAGCCTCTTAAATGGTTCATTGAGTACCCGATTTAGATATAGAGCGACTGAACCCAATCAAGCTAGACTAAGACAAAAAAAAAGTGTGAATCTTTAATACAATTTTCTCTTAAAATACTTGGGAACTTTGGAGATAATTGCATGGAACAATGTTTTTATGGTTTCAAAATAATCCTCAACTCTGGATAGTGAACGTTATGGGCTTCGTAGGCCCAATAGATGTCAAAACAAATATGGGCTGGGCCTAAGCCCAAGTATTTTGAAAGTGGGCCGGCGGCCCACTTGACCCGAGTTATCAGATTTGGTGAAATATGAATTTGTTGTGTTTTTTTTTTGTTTTTATACATGGCGAAGATTTGAGGGCGGTCAACCTCGGTTGAGCCACCACCCAAGAGGGTCCTTACGGACGAAATCGACTATCACATCATCAGTTCTCTAATCAAAGGGAGTAGACATCAAATCAAAGGGAGTAGACAGCAACACGGTCGAAAGAATTTGTTGTGTGTTGTGCTTGGTCAGTTGTGAGATATATTTAGCTATATATTGTAATTTTCACCTCTAAAATTGAAAGAATCACACAGTTGAAATATCAAGCATCATCAACTTACATCAAAACCATTGTTATTCCCAACTGAACAAAACCCAAAATTACCAAGATTTACACCGAAACCGCCCAAGGAGGTTTGAAAACCACCAACCTATGACATACCAATGATAACTAAGAGAAGAAAACATGAAAAAAAACCTCTTCTTAAACCTCAGCTGTTGGTAGATTTCAGGCGAAGAAGATTATGACAACCAAAACCAACTCAAAGACCTCAATGCTAGACAATTTACGACGAAGAAAACCTTTGCAGCTTCACATACCCATCGGACAAATGGGATACGATGAGATCAACCAAAGAACAGGACTAGGAACTCACCAAAAACCAGAATGCCAAGCCCAAACTCAGTATCTTTTACCAAGAACTATACCAATTATGATGGACACAAGCGCTATGCCGAGGACAAACTTGATGTTGGTCAGGGCGGAGGGTGCTTCGACTGTTTTAGGCTGAGCCTCTGAGGCTGAAGCCGAGTGTGTTTGTGTAGACGATGATGATCCTGATTTCTTGCTCTTCCTTTTCGTTGGAGACGAGAAGTTTGCTCCAATGTCTCGGCTTCTCACCTCTGTCTCTTCCTTCGGTTTACCAGGACCATCTCCCTGTAAAGAAAGCTATGATCAGTTAGGGTCAGTCTGATAAACATACTTGCAATATAAACGGTACTATGATCGGTTCTTACCTTCTGTTTTGACATTGTAATCTCCAACTCCTGTTTCTTCTCTAGCTCCCTTACCTGTGTTTCCAAGAGCACGACTCGTTGGCTTTTGGCTTCAAGCTCTTCAGAAGAGTGTTTTAAGGCACTCTCTTGAGCAGATGATAGTTTGCAGTTCTCTTCTTTCTGTTTTTCAACAATCACAGCAGTTAAGTCAGCAAAACTCTATTGATTTTATGCCACAAATGTTCTAATGGCAAGGATATATAAACTTTGCTTACCAGTACAGTAATGGTAGTTTGAGCTGTTGCTAGCTCTTGCTCAAGATGGTGTACCTTCTCACTGATTGTGTCTACCTCTCGGGCTTTTTGCGCGTGCTCCTCCAGCCTTGACGACAATTCTACCTCTCGCGTTGCAGCAGATGTGTGAACACTTTCCAGCTGCAGAAATATCATCAAGCAATGCATTATGTTAAGTGTTATTTGCTACACAACCTTGCAAAAGCTGATTTTCATGATCAGGATTTTACCTCCTTTTTCAGATCAGTTTCAGTTACCACAAGCTTTTCTTCGAGTTCTTTCACTCTAGCTTGCAAAGAAGGATTCGCAGCAGCTTCAAGCTTCAGATTCTCCAACTCGGCTTTTGTAGCTTCATTCCTTTCTTGATATTCTTTCAGTTGCTCCTCTAGTTGAGCTATCGCGGCTTGCAGTTCGTTTTGAGCAACCAAGTTCACTTCACTAAGGTGTTGTTTTTGCTCCTCCATTGAAGATATCTGCAAGATCATAATCAGTAGAATATTAAGACACTTTCGCCAATAATATAAACCAAAAAGAGACAGCAGTGGTATGGATTGAAGAGTATCATATCAATATATCATCACCTCGGTTTGAAGCCTTTCCCTCTCAGATGCCACCTCCTGTGTCAAATCCTCAATTTTCTTCGTTGAATCGTTTAACTGCTCAACTGCATCATCCTTCTCTGCAACAGCTGCGGAAAATTTTGCTTGGACATCATTCAGTTTTGACTCGGACACTGCTAAGTCCTCGTTCAGCTTCATGTTTGCTTCAGCCAAGGCCCCGGCATTTGTCTCGAGTTGGTTCAACTTGTCTTCCAATTCCTCAATCACTTTTGCTTGACCTTGCACTTTGACAAGAGTCTGCTCTAGCTCAACTTTCGTAGATTCAGCAAACTCGGATGATTCACGAACCTTAACCTCATGGATCTTTATATTTTCTTCAGCACCAGTGAATTTTTCACTCAACTCCTTCGCTTCTATCTCTTTATGAGTAAGCTTCTCAATAGTTTCTTGGAGCTGCGTTTCCATTAGCGAGATGCGAGCTTCCTTCTCGGAGTGAAGTACAGAAACCTTAGCATGCTGGTCAGTTAACTCTGATATGGTATTCAGGTGGGAAGTCAGTTGCTGAGCAGCTTCTTCCTTCTCGGCATTAGCAGCCTCTAGCAGCTGCTGAAGCTCGTCGACTTTGCTCTTCAGCTGTGAATTTGTTTCAGCTAAGAGCTCATTCTCCGATAGTGACTGAGCAGCTTTGTTCTCTGCTTCCTCAATCGATTTTTTCAGCTCTTCGTTAGAGCTTTCCAGGGAAGCCACTTTAGCCGAGGTCTGATCCAACTCCTCGGTTAGAGCTGCAGCTTTACTTGCTGCTTCAGCTATCTGATCTTGATAAGCCTTTAACTGATCCTTGAGAACCTCCAATTCCTCATACAAAGACTTCATCTGAGAGTCTTTGTTCGTGATATTTTCAACGAGTTCTAGGTGTTTGAGATCAGTATCCTTCATCAAAGTCGCATTAAGAGACTCAAACTCTTGGGTCTTAACCATTGCTTCTTCTAAAGCTTTCTCTTGCTGCTCCAGCTGACCTTCAGCAGCTTTCAATTTCTCAATTATCTCGCCTTCTCGGATTCCAGCAGCATTGAGATCACTCTCAATGCTCCCCAGCTTGCCTTGTGTCTCGTTCAACTCGTTACGCAGTATTTCCAGCAGATTCTCAGCCTCCTGGAGCTTCCCCGCGGACTCATTCAATGCCTCTTCCGATCTCCTTTTCTCCTCAGTTGTCACATTCAAGCAATCCAACAACTCCTTTTCCTTTTCAGCTGCAGCCTCCACTGTACTTTCAAGGCTTGCTATCGCAACACGAGACTTCTCGAGTTCAGCGGTCAGCTCAGACACCGTATCAGAATGCTTCTGCGATTCTGTCTCCGCATCACCACACTTCTGCTTCAGTGCCTCCACCTCCTCTTCAAGCTCCTTGATCCTATTCTTCTCTGTCTCCAACAAAAACTCAAGCTCACTCACTCTTCTGCTAGAATCCTCGAATTTCGAGTGAGACGATTGGATCAGCTCTTCCAACTCTAGACCGCGATCATGGGCAGCATTGGCTCGTCCCTCGTGTTCAGCACATCTCTCAGCAAGATTCTTCAGCTCAACCTCTAGCTCAGCTTTCAGCGACGACGATTGGCCCAATGTGGACTCAAGCTCAGAGAGTTTACCCTTATGCTCCTCAATTTGGAAGTTCATTTGTTCCTTCTCAGTCTCCAGCTCCTGCAGCTTGACATGAACTTCGGATAGCTTCTCGACGTGTACCTTCAATTCCCTATCGGTCTCACCATGTTTCGATTCAAAAACAGTTAACTGTTCTTCCAACTCCTTGTTCTTTACCTCTGCTGCTTCCAATACTGATTCGCGCTCCTGTAACAGTAACTTCACTTCTTCTGTGGCAGCATTGGCAGCCTTTAACAAGCCTTCAAGCTCGAGATTCTTTTGTGCAGAAGCAGCTTCCAAAGACTTTGATTCGCTAAGAAGTTCTTCGAGTGACTTCAGCTTCTCTTCAAGCTCGGCATTCTTTACTGTAACTTCAGCTGAAAGTGCATCTACTTTGCCGAAATTCTCCTCTGATAGCTTCAATTTAGCCTCAAGATCGGCGCAAATGCTCTTCATCTGCTCTATACTTTCGGTAAGCTCGGCCACAGCTGCTTCCTGTGATTTATGTGAAGCTTCAATTGATTCCTTTGCCGACACTTCCTCATTGAGCTTCAGCTGAATTTCTTCCAACTCCAATATCTTCGCTTGGAGGTCATTCTTCGTCGAAGAGAGAAGAGATTCCGCTTCCACAACACTCTCCTTCAGCTGAGATTCCGACGCCTTTACCAGATCAAGCTCCTTGTTAATCTCGTCTATAAGACTTTCCTTTGTAGAATGCTCCGAAATCTTCTCATGGAGGCCTTTGAGTTCTTCCCGGAGGGAAATCATCTGATCTTCGGCTTCCTTCGTACTCATCTTTCCTTCTTCAACAAGCCTTTCCAACTCCTCTGCCCTCTTGCTCTCCGATTCAACATGTGAAGCACTCAGTAAATGAAGCTCCTCAAACTTCTTGGCATCGGATACCGAAGACTGCAGCTCCATCTCCAGATCCTCCATCCTCTTCTTCGAGCTCTCAACTTCAACACTGAGAGTCTCAAACGCTTCCTTAACGCCCGAAAGCTCCTTGTGCTTCGACAATAAGACCTCCAGATCGTCTTGTAATTCCTTAATCTGCGCATTGAGCTTCTCCTCGCCTCGTATCATCTGCTCCAGCTTCTCCCCTGTCGATGAAAGTTGCTCCTTCAGCTCAGCATTCTCAGTCTCGGAGTCCTTTAACGCCTTCGTTACTCTATCCAACTCTATCTCAAGCTCTTTCGTCTTCTCCTGAACTCCGGCAAGATCACCATTGGAAGATGCATCGGCGATGCTACGTTCTGTGACAGATTGTTCTTCACTCTCTTTAGCAACATCGGAATTTCCCTTGCCATCATCCGTTTCTTTCTCGACTTTAATGAACTCTCCATCCAAGGATGCTTCCTCCTCTTCCTTCTTTCCGCTGTGCACCTGTTGTTTTAAACTTCCGATGTGAGATTCACAAATATCCCAACAGATTTATATAACTAGCACAGCATCTAATACAAAGATGAATTCAAACAAAGGATCTAATAAAGAAAATTGGGGATGAAGTTACCTTAACGGATTCAGCAATCTCCGTCACTTCCACTTCAGTATTAGCTATGGGTTCTTCAGCCATGAGACCAGATTAATTACAAGTTACAACTTCGTCTTACACTTGAGAAAAATTTATGTGAATGTCAGAGAAATCTTGTGCTGGCACCAATCTGAAAGATAAAGTACAGAAATATTAATATTAATATTAATAAATATAAAAATACACTGTAATAATAAAAGAACTTGCCAGATCACTACGAATAATTGTACTGCACTTTAGGACAATTAATTGTTTTTTTAATTCCTTTGTTTCCCTTTAAAATGGTTATTTATATTTATTCAAGATAGTAATTAAATGTAACTAGAGTAAGAGCTAAGCAAATAATAAATGGTTTTGTTGGTAGGAAGATGTAATGGAAATGAGAAAATGGGTTGGGAAGAGTAGATGAGTGAAAGCTAAAAGCCTGAAAGGGCAAGAGAAATTAAATAATTAAAAGAAGAAAAAAAAGTGTAGCCTGAAAAAGAAATACCAACTGGCAAACTGAACAAAAATATTATTTGTACAGAGAAAAAAAGAAAATGTTTCTTAGCACAAATCAAAAGGAAAGAAAAAAACACTTTGAGTTGTTGTGCGGATCAAAATTCGACAGAAAATCAAAGGACCACAAAACTTTAAAATATTAACATTTAATCGGTGCATAAATTCCTAAAAATGCAAATAATCAAAAGGTTAGTATAAAAAATTGAATAATAAAGAGGGAAATGGAGGAGAAAATGGACCCGTTTCTAGAATTTGAATAGAATGAAAAATGAATGATGATGGTTTATTATTTAATTCGACTTCTTTTTTGGTTGTGGAATTTTTAATCTATGAGCTTTTGATAAACACTTTGACCGATTTATTCTACTTTTATTATTTAGTATTATTCCACATCGATTTTTCATTATTATCTCTGCGATCTAGTTTTTTGAAGGAGTAAAAACAACTTATAATGGACTAAAAACAATAGCTAATACATGGGGCTTGATTTAGCCCACAATTTATTTATGCTGAAATAAAAATAAATTACACTAGGCAAAATTCCCCTGAAAAAACTTTAAGATATTTAACAGCCTAAAGAAACAAAAATTGGCAAATGCGGATGTGACATTTTTTTTTCAAACGTAAAATGGCAGTAATGACGCACTTAAGAATTTGATATTCCAATAAATATTTAAAGGAAAAAAATCGAGGGGTTAAATGGAAGAGAAAAAGATGAGGGATATCGGGACCGAGTGTGAATCAGTGGGTCGAGTTTCGGCGGAAATCTGGTTTTCCGATACCGAATTGGAGAAGATCGGTTTGAATCTCAGTCAAAAGTTCGGAAAGAGAAGCAACAGACTCTGCTGAAACGGAAAGAATCAAAAAGAAAAGGAATGAATAGTCAGGGAAAAAAGAAAGAAAAGTGATTAAGCAAGGGAGTGAAATCTGGATGGTAAAGCTGATCGGATTGAACTTTATACCGATCGATCTGATCTTGCAAACTAGTAACCAGCGGAGAGAGGATGATCGATTGAGGATCGATCGAGATAATTTCAACAATTGAACCTCGAATCAGCTTGAATTGAAGCACTCGGTGACGACAAAAGCAGCAAAAAGGATTATCAGTAGCTATATACAATACAACTAACGGAAACCAGTGCTGTCATCAATCGATCGATCGATCAACTGGCGAAAGCAGTGATCGATGGATCGAGATGGAAAAAGCAGAAACAAAACACGTACATACCGCAATCGGAGATGAAATTACAGATGAATATGATGAATTACGCACTCCAGAAAGCTATATATAAATCAGAATAGGAGGCGAGATTCAGTAAGTAAGCGTAACAGAAAAAGAGAGATTCCTTGCCTGAGTAAAGCCAATTTGTTTCTCACTGTAGTCCTTGTTGTTCTTCACTTTTTTTGCTGGGAGGAAGAAAGTAGAGGGAGAGAGAGAGAGAGAGACAACGGGGGGAGGAGATCTCTATTTTAAATGTAAAAGGAATGTAGAAATGAACCACGGTACAAACAGTGGGCCCAGGAGTGTAATCCGTTTATGGAAAAAAAAAATACAGGACATCAATTATATTTCAAATTTTAATTAATTTATTCTTTAGGTCCACTATATTTTTAGTAGGAAATATTTTCATAATTAGGTTTTTATATATCTTATGCCCTAGAAAAACCGAAAAAAAATAATTGTGTACTCTGTATATGGTAACTTAAAAAAAAGCCAAAGTTATTTGGGTCAAGCTAGGTGGACTCACTCTCTAATAACGGTTTTTGAGGACTAGAGTAGAGAATGGAAATTTGGATGAAATATGAATCTCTTATGATTCCTAGTATGTTTGAATTGAGTCACCTTGTTTATCACTTAATTGACCTTATAAAAAACATATATGCAAGTCGCTTGTTCAAAACATCAAAGGAAATGTAAAATGCATGTGATGATCATCTTGATTTTTCAAGGTATTTTCACTTTCTAAAAATACAGTTGATTATTGTGAGATCGTCATCCTCAGTATCAACATAGACTCAAATCCTTGACCGTTACAAAACTAAAATGAAGTGACAAGGCTTCAACCATTAAGAGGATACCATGTCGTAATGCAAGCCGTCGGATGCTATTACTGAACCAGTGGAATCCCGAATAATGAAGCTTGAAGTAGCAAGTCCAAATGAGAGTTTGAAGCAATCAAAATTTATCTTCAAGTGACATAGTGCAGATTCTTTTTCATCAAATGATTTTTTAACGTCTGGGCGGGTATAGTGATCATGCATCTATTGTGGTGGTGTCCTCCCAAATACGTTTTTGGATTCATATAGTTGTTGTAGGAATTAATTATCGTAGGTATCTCTCCAGTTTCTTGACGTACTACTGTAAAATTATAATCATTAAAGAAAATTTTGTAAATAGTGAGAGTGGGGAGAGCCTTTCTCAATAGGAAAAATCTCTAAAAAGAAATAGATATTAGAATTTCTAAAAAATTATGTCTCATTCCATTTTATAAATTAATGCATGTTTTCCATCTTATAAATTTAATAAATTATATATATTATTTAAAATAAATTTTATTTAAGTCTCATTCCATTTTATAATGCATTTTATTTAAAATTTATGTTATTTTAAACTGTGCAATTTTGTAAAAAAAACAGTATTCAAATCTTTATGTATTGTAATTAAAATGATGCGAATCCAAACACGCCCTAAAAAAAGAAGGAAACTTTGTATACATCTTGATTGTGTACGTGATTAGGTTTGTATTACCCTTATGGCCCCTACACACCCTGTTGCTATCACTTTTGGAGCTTTGGCTACATTATTTCTTCCATACTGAAAACAAATCTAGCACCTAACAACCTTTCATGGTATATATATTAGTTCATTGTAAGAGGATCTAGTGAGCAAAACACCCTAAAAAAAATTAATCAAAACATATATAAAATGTAATGAAATACAACACGATTATTACGTACTCGGTAGTATATATTTACCATTACGGCCTATGGAAAAAATATTGTCTTGACTTTGTCCGATTCAATCAAATATTATCGTTAGCTCTAGATTCCGATCAAGTTAATTCTATGCGATCCATTTGATCGAGAATGATCAACTCTCAATCAATCTAAAGTCTGCTCCGCGATCAGATTACTAATAAAGTGTTATGACCCTATTATATGTCCTTATTGTGGGAAGTAATGCATATAGAAGGTGGGTTTTAAGGAAAGTGCCCTTTGGACTTCCCACATCCCACATGGAAAGTTCAAGGGTACCCTAAAGGGTTTTTAAGGAGACTCTTCCACTACCTACATTGAGAGGTTGAGGAGGAGATGGGGCATCCACACGCGCGCCCGCCGCCGCCGTCCGTCCGGCTCGTGCTCCGAGATAGGAGTTAATTTTTTGCGGGAAAAATTATTATTGAGGCCGAAGATATTACGGGTTAGCTTGTTCGTGCTTATCCGCGAATATCTATTTTTTCACTGGAAAATTATCCTTTTTCCGATATCTTTTAAAACCGGTTTTGGATGAGAGCATATCTTCTGTTGATAGACTCGAATCTCTTCTTTGCTTGCGGGCTAAGGAAGATTTCGGAGCCTATATAAGGAGGGTGAGGGCTCTGCTTTTCAACACACAGCGAACACAATCGCCTCTCTCCCTCTCCTGTTTTCTCCTACCCTTTTCCCGTTCTGAGCGCCTGTTCCAGTTCCAACTTCTCTCCCTCGAGTGCACCTGTGAGAGAAGACGGTGAAATCCTTGGGGGACGTTGCCTCGCATACGATCTGCACCTCTGTCGGGGGCAAATACGTTTCTCATTCAGTGGCTCTCATACCACGCTTCACCGCAGCCCAGCCCCTTCACAGAAACCAAGTTCGGCCTACATCCCTAACGCGTTTGCTAGTTGCTGTATTAACAGGTTCCAGCAGGGTCATCATCCTACAGTGAGAAACGTATTTTAAAGTAGGATCATGGCCGCCGTCGAGATCTCCTACAAGAAGCCGCTGCTCGATCTCTCAAAGCTGGAGCCTTTGGATGGCTCGAACTACAAGCGCTGGTCCCAGAAGATGCTGATATTCTTTGAGCAACTGGAGATTGACTATGTGTTGCTGCAAGACCCCCCCGCCGCCCCTGCGGCTGCTGCTGTTGCTGATGGCGATGCGCCGCCCAACCCGCCTGCGCCTTCTGCGGAGCTCGTGAAGTACCAACGCGACAACAAAACCGCAAGAGGCTATCTGCTGAACCACATGACGAACGCTCTGTTCGACCTGCTGCTGATCCAGAAGTCTGCTAAGACTATCTGGGAAACCCTAGACAAGAAGTACGGCACCGACGATGCTGGGAGCGCAAGTACGTGACTGGACAGTGGATCCAGTTCAAGATGGTGGACGACAAGCCTATCATGGAGCAGGTGCATGAGTACGAGAATTTGGTAGCGGATATACTGGCTGAAGGGATGAAGATGTGCGAAGTTCTTCAGGCGAACGTCCTGATTGAGAAATTGCCTGAGTCATGGGCACGCTGCCGCAATCACCTCAAACACAAAAAGAAAGATCTTACCTTGGAGGAACTTGTCAGCCATCTGAAGATTGAGGAAGCAAACCGGCTGAAGGAGAAGGAGACCTCCAACACTGCTGCTGACACGGTAAAAGCTAACATTGTTGAAACTCCGCAGGTTAACAAGAAAGGCAATAAGCCGCCTTTCAACAAGAAGAACAAGAAGGGCCCTGGAGGACAAAACAACAAGCCTGCGAAGTTCAAGAAAAACAACAATGGAGAGAAGCAGAACAACACAGGCTGCTATGTGTGTGGTCGACAAGGCCACAGGGTGTTCCAGTGCCGTGAGAGGAAGGATGCTCAGTATGCTGTCCAAAAGAACAACGGACAACAGGACAAAGGCATTGCAAACGTCGCTGAAGGTGTTGCTCCTGAAATCATTGCTGCAGTGGTCACTGAAGCTAACATCATTGGGAGCATGACCGAATGGATTGTGAACACTGGGGCCACAAAGCACTTCTGCGCCAACAGAGAGCTGTTTGATGAGTTCGAACCTGCAAGCGGAGCTGAGCAAGTCTACATGGGGAACTCAAGCCAGTCAGAGGTGCTGGACAAAGGCAAGGTCTCGCTGAAGCTCACCTCAGGTAACATCCTGAGCCTGCAGAATGTCTTTTATGTGCCTTCCCTGCGACGGAACCTGATCTCTGGAGGGCTCTTATCTCGAGTCGGGCTAAAGGGAGTCATGGAAGGTGACTCTATAGTCTTGTCCAAGAATGGAAAGTTTTTAGGGAAGGCTTATAAGTTTGGTGAATTGTTTGTTTTGCAAACTGTTGTTGATTCTGCTAATATAGCTTCTACTTCCGCTTATATTGTTTTTTATATTGATCTTTGGCATGCTAGATTAGGTCATGTGAATGTTGAATCTGTGAACAAATTGCATAAAATGGGCCTAATCTCAAACTTGGGTAATAATGATCATAAAAAATGTGAAATTGGTGTGGAAGCTAAGTTCACCAAGAAGCCTTTCAAACCTGTAACAAAGAGGTCCACAGAATTGCTAGAATTAGTTCACACCGATCTAGCTGATTTTAGGAACTCTGAGAGCAGAGGTGGTAAAAGGTATTACATCACATTTGTAGATGATTATTCTAGATACACCAAGTTGTATTTGTTGAGATCTAAGGATGAGGCAGAGAAAATGTTCTTAATCTACAAAGCTGAGGTAGAAAACCAACTTGACAGAAAAGTTAAAAGACTTAGATCCGATAGAGGTGGGGAATATGGGACAACGTTTTTGAAAGAATTCTGTGAGAATAATGGCATAATTCATGAACGTACAGCACCCTATAGCCCTCAATCGAATGGAGTAGCAGAAAGAAAGAACAGAACTTTAAAAAACATGATGCTTTCTATGCTTGTGAGTTCTGGGTCACCCGACTCTTTGTGGGGTGAAGCTGTTCTTTCTGCAAACTACATTCTTAACAAGGTACCCCATAAGAAGTTAGACAAAACCCCTTATGAACTATGGAAAGGACATCCTCCTAACCTAGGGTTGATGAGAGTGTGGGGGTGTTTAGCTAAAGTTGGGATTCCTGCATTTAAAAGAGATAACCTTGGATCTAAGACTGTTGATGCCATGTTTGTTGGTTATGCTGAGAACAGTGCTGCCTATAGGTTTATGTGCTTGCATGACAGATCTATGTGTGAATATCGTGATGCTGAATTTTTTGAGCATATTTTTCCTTTGAAGAAAGATCATGATAGTATTCCTGCTGTTTCTGAACCTGCATCTTTGTCTTTACCTGCTTCTATCAATGTTGATGAACCTAGTGAAATTAGAAGAAGTAAAAGACGTAGAACTGAAACTAGCTATGGTCCTGATTTTGTGACTGCTTTCTTAACTGAACTCCGTGATTTAGATGAAATCAATGAAGCTCTAGTTTATGTTCACATGATAGAGGATGAACCTAGAACGTATAAAGAAGCTATGAGTTCTGTTGATACTAGTTTTTGGAAAGATGCTGTAAACAGTGAAATTGAATCTATCACAAGTAATCACACTTGGGAACTAGTTGATTTGCCTAGAGGATGTAAGGCCATTGGTTGTAAATGGATCTTTAAGAGGAAACTTAGAACAGATGGTTCTATTGAAAGATTTAAGGCAAGACTAGTAATCAAAGGATTCACACAGAAACATGGAGTAGATTATTTTGACACCTATTCTCCTGTAACTAAGATTGCTACCATTAGAACATTATTTACATTAGCATCTAATTACAAGCTCTTAGTACATCAAATGGATGTAAAGACTGCTTTTCTGAATGGTGATCTAGATGAGGAAATATACATGGAACAACCTCCGGGTTTTGTGGTTCCAGGTAAGGAGAACATGGTTTGTAGGTTAAAGAAATCTCTCTATGGCCTAAAGCAAGCACCTAAACAATGGTATGTGAAATTCCATAACACTGTGTTGAGTTTTGGATTTGTGGTTAGTGGATCTGATGCATGTGTTTACACCAAGATGTACAATTCTGGTTGTGTTATTGTGTGCCTATATGTTGATGATATGTTGTTGTTTGGCACTAACATGCATGTGATAAATGAAACCAAAAAGTTTCTTTCCTTTCGCTTTGAAATGAAAGACTTAGGTGAAGCTGATGTGATTCTAGGTGTTAAAGTGACTAGAACTAAAAATGGCTTTACTTTGTCTCAATCCCATTATGTAGAGAAGGTATTGAAAAAGTTTAACAACTATGATGTGACGCCAGTTAGGACCCCATATGATGCTACCATAGAGTTAGTGAAGAACTCAGGTACAGGTGTTTCCCAAGAGGAATATGCTAAAGTTATTGGGAGTCTAATGTTTTTGATGAACTATACTCGGCCTGACATAGCTTATGCAGTAAGTAAACTCAATAGATATACACATAATCCTAGCAAAGAACATTGGATTGCACTTAGAAGGTTAATGAGATACCTTAGAGGCACTCTTGATTGGGGATTACATTTTGATGGTTTTCCCTGCGTTCTAGAAGGATATTGTGATGCAAACTGGGCAAGTGGGACTGATGAAATTTGCTCCACTAGTGGATATGTTTTTACATTGTGTGGTGCAGCTGTCTCATGGAAATCTGCAAAGCAGAGTTGCATAGCCCGATCGATGATGGAGTCAGAGTTTATAGCTCTAGACCTAGCAGGGCAAGAGGCTGAGTGGCTGAGGAGCCTACTGGCAGATATACCAATGTGGGGGCATCCAGCTCCTGCGATTTCTCTACACTGTGACTCACAGGCTGCCATTGGAGTAGCAAACAGCGGGGCGTATAATGGCAAGAAGAGGCATATACGCATCCGACATGAGGCTGTGAGGCAGTTGATAAGAAATGGGGTACTCTTTTTAGAGTATGTGCGGTCAGAGAGGAACATTGCAGATCCATTGACCAAAGGACTTTGCAGAAGGCTAGTCCTTGACACGTCGAGGGGAATGGGGCTAAAGCCCGTGAGAGGAGGAATCTGTGGCGGAAACCATTAATTTGGTCGAACGCAAGCCATGGAAAGACTTCTGTGAGATACACATCTCCCATTACTATGGCAAGTGTATAGTGAGGTTGAGCTAACGCTCTTAATGATTCTATAGCCCAGGCATTGGGTGGTCCTTTGAGACGGACTTGATAGATCACCGAACAACGAATGAGAGGTTGAGCCTTAGAGCTCTTAATAACTTCATAACCCATTGTGGGGGTATTCTGTATTGAGACAGATATGTTGAAGTTACCTACGTGAGTGTGAGGGATTGGCAACCCTCCAAGGTGAGACTTAGGGCAGTCCTCACTAGAACACTCATGAGCACCCAAGGTGTGCCAAAACTTGGATGTCTTATGTGATAAGACTTAGCGGAACGTTACAGGACCCCGTGGAAGGTGTGTGTTGCTGGTTTACCCCGAAGTGGAGGAATTCAAGGCCTCTGGCCATTCGCTCTAACTAAAGGATTGCTAGTTTCACTATGTGCTGATTCAAGTCGCAAGACATCAGCATTTAAGCACTAACCTCGACACGCTCAGAACTTGTTTTCAAAACCTCAGTTTTTAAACCCTTCTATCTGCATTTGTGGGGGATTGTTGGAAGTAATGCATATAGAAGGTGGGTTTTAAGGAAAGTGCCCTTTGGACTTCCCACATCCCACATGGAAAGTTCAAGGGTACCCTAAAGGGTTTTTAAGGAGACTCTTCCACTACCTACATTGAGAGGTTGAGGAGGAGATGGGGCACCCACACGCGCGCCCGCCGCCGCCGTCCGTCCGGCTCGGCTCGGCTCGGCTCGGCTCGGCTCGTGCTCCGAGATTGGAGTTAATTTTTTGCAGGAAAAATTATTATTGAGGCCGAAGATATTACGGGTTAGCTTGTTCGTGCTTATCCGCGAATATCTATTTTTTCACTGGAAAATTATCTTTTTTCCGATATCTTTTAAAACCGGTTTTGGATGAGAGCATATCTTCTGTTGATAGACTCGAATCTCTTCTTTGCTTGCGGGCTAAGGAAGATTTCGGAGCCTATATAAGGAGGGTGAGGGCTCTGCTTTTCAACACACAGCGAACACAATCGCCTCTCTCCCTCTCCTGTTTTCTCCTACCCTTTTCCCGTTCTGAGCGCCTGTTCCAGTTCCAACTTCTCTCCCTCGAGTGCACCTGTGAGAGAAGACGGTGAAATCCTTGGGGGACGTTGCGCCTCTGTCGGGGGCAAATACGTTTCTCATTCAGTGGCTCCCATACCACGCTTCACCGCAGCCCAGCCCCTTCACAGAAACCAAGTTCGGCCTACATCCCTAACGCGTTTGCTAGTTGCTGTATTAACAGGTTCCAGCAGGGTCATCATCCTACACTTATTAGATATTAGGTATTAGGGTTAGGATATAAATACCCTATTAATTGTAATTGAGAGTTATCAAAGAATAATCAAATCACTTTACCTAACTTTCTATCTTCTTTCTCTCGCTTCTCATCTTCTTCGGTATTTCTCTTCTCACCTCCTCTCTTCTCAATTCCTTCGTGTTTGAGGTGATTCATTCACCAATTGATCGAATTCGGATCCCTATGTGGCTAGGGCCATAACATAAAGTAATAAAAGAAAGTGTATATACTGCATTTAAATAATGATGTCAAAATTACTTTCTCTATTATTTTTAATTTCAAAAATTTTAGTTCAGTTCGATCGACCCACTAATCATCCACTCCCCGTTATTGTTTTTGAAGTAACAAAGGAGCAAATCCACACAAGTTAACAAATTTGCTTTAGGACGGGCAAACACGAATAATGAAACCACCACATATAATAATAATAATTACTATTCTTATTATATTTTTTTGTTTAAGGACGGACAACCACGCAACAATTTTGCTATCGCGTGGCCCGGCCCGGCCCGGCCCGGCCCACGTGGGTGTGGAGCCGAACACGATATATATAAATTAGACGGCGGGGTTAATTGGACGGCGGTTGGAAAGGCGGTCTGTAGTAGATGGCGCCGCGCCGCCCTCCGCGGCTTTGAGATTCCTTTATTGTAAATTAGTTGGAGGCGTTTCCATTGAAAGCGCTATTAGATTAACTTGATGAATATTATAGTGGTGGCTTAATTAAGATAAATAGATAATACGAAAATAGGTACACATCTTATCTCCGTCTAAAAGAATGAAAGAGATTGATATATACTCCGATCATTTCATTAACGACTGATTTTGAAATCAAATATTTGTATATTTTATCTGTTAGACATATCGATACAAGAGTAAGGGTTTGAATTCAATTGTATTTTAAATAATTATAAGTATTTGATAATTAACTTGTAATTATAAGTATTTAAATTACATATATATATATATATTTAAAATTACTTAAATATTAAATAAAATACTTTATAGATTATGTTAATTAAACATTCACTGTTACATAAATTTTATAATCATATTATAAATTTAATATAATTAATTAATTTTTTTTAAATTTTATATTATTTTAAATACAATCAAATACTATCTAAATGATTATAATTAGAAGTAATTAAAATACAATTGACTTGTTATATTTGCAGCTTTATATTGTGAAATATACGGTGGTTCCACAACAGTTTCTGCTCTGGTCTCGATGAATTTTATTTTTTCTTAAAAAAGTGGTTGATATCGGTTTTCTGTATCGGTAAAATATCTGTCGATTTTGCTAATATGAAAAGTCGGTGTTGATAAGTTGTTTTTAAGAGAAAATTTACCAACACTAAAAACTGTCAAAGGGCTGTGTATTTGATATTAAAAAAAATGATCATGCGTAAATATAATGTAATCCAAACACACCCTACAACATCAGAGGAGTATCACATCACATAAAGTGGAAAACAAATAAAATGAAAAGATTTATTTTTATATACATAAACAGTGAGTGGGAGATGACCGACCAAACCGCCCTTCCATGTAGAAAGAGGTGGACAGCTGGACATGACTCGCCTCCAATGGTGACTTCACTCTAATTTTGTATTTTTATTATATTTTATTGCATTTTTTTAATGAGAAAACCACCATTTGGTGACAAATCTCGAACATATGATCCAGTCTATAAGAGTTATGCATCAGATAAATCGATTTACACTTTCCTCCTAAGAAATAGAAGGGATGCATAAATCAAATCCAAAACCTCCTCACCAATCACCCCTTATTTCATAACACTGATTCACCGTTAGAGCTAACTTTACTCTAATTTTCCCTCCTCCCATCTGAATCTCTACTCTCATTTTAGGCCGCCATTTTATTATTCATCTTTTTCTTTACTATTTGGACTCATTTAATTAATCACATATACATATACGGCAGTCGGGATTACCTATCCCAAAGGGACAGACCCCTGTTGTCACCTCCTCTTCCCAAAAATTGAAAAAAAAAGAAAAATAATTAAAATGAAAAGAAGAAAAAAGAAATATAAAAAGGGAGAGTTTGTGTGAGGAGGACAGGGAAAGAATGAGGAGGAGACAGGTGATCTTCACTGTATATACCGATATACTCTGCCCCAAGTCCCCGTCCCAAGTCATCTGTCCCAAAACGGTGCAAATCATTTATAAATGCGGGGTACTTACTAAACGGTGCAAATCATCTGTCCCAAAACCCCGCCCCAAGTATCCGTCCCACGAAATTATTTTACATCTAAATTAATATTAAAAAAATTTTAAAAAATATATTTAGTTTCTACATACTTATTATAACATATTTGGCAAAAAAACTTAGAAAATCAACTTACAAAAATTATAATAATTCATAAGAGATAGAGATTTTTTTAAGTATTTAAAAGATGTGAGTTCACTATATATTTTTTTAAAAAAATTATAATTCGATTTTCTAATATTTTTTCCTCCAAATATGTTATAATAAGTACGTAGAAACTAAATATATATTTTTTTAATTTTTTTTAATATTAATTTAAATATAAAATAATTTCGTGGAACGAGGGGGGCGGGGTTTTGGGGCAGATAATTTGCTCTGCTTGCTAAACAGGTGATAGGTCCCGCATATTTTCCTACGTGGCGTTGCGGCCACCATCCCTCGTGGGTGGGCAGCTGGCCGGCCCGTCTCGCTGGCCTTCCCACAGCCAACTCTAACACTATGTGGCTATGCCGTCTAACTTAGTTTTTTTTGTTCAAAATATTTATCTTAATAAAAAGTTGGGTGGTGACAACTTTAACACTTTTTATTTATTGTTTAAATAGTAAGACGACACAGTTTTTAGTAATAATAAATTATCAAAATTTAAAAATATAAGATGGTAACAGTTTTTTTTTTGTGGTGATATGGTAATAATTTTATAAGGATGACATGTAGTGACCAATAGGTCAAGAGTTCGAATACCCACTCCCCATATTGTAATAGCTTAAGCGTGTGTTTGACAAGTTGGGGTTTTTTTTAGGAGTTGTTTTTTTAGGAAGTGGAGTTTATTTTAGTGTATTATGGAGGTGTGGGAGGTGGAGATTTTTTTTAAAAAAATAACCTTGTATGTTTGGTGATTGTAAAGTTTATAAAATGTTATTATAGTGAAAAAGTCCAAAATACCCTTCATAAATAATAGGAGGGCAAAAGGGTCAAAGAAAGTGGAGGGCAAAAGTGACATCTCAAACCTCCACAAAAAAATAAACTCCACCTTAACCTCCTAAAGCTAAGGGGAGACAGCTTCCATTTTCAACAAAAATAAACTCCACCTTAAACTCTCAAACCTCCACTTTTGCCCTCCACTTTCTTAACCTCCAAAACCTCACACCTACTATCAAACACACCCTAAATGTCTACCTATGAATAAAAAAACCAAAATAATCTTCATCTCATAAAATCTACAGAAATATCATTAATCTATAGAATAACAATCTAGCATCAAACACAGCCTTACTCTAGACATCCCTAAATATACTCCAGGTATTTTGTTAATGTTCTTAATACAGTATAAACTAAAACGACATCGATCTATGGACTATGGTTGAATGAGGAGTATAATTTTTCACTGTCAATAAACAGGATTACAGAAAAAATGATGAAGAATAATGACGTAGCAATGTACCATATGCTGACATACACAGCATACATGCCGGCTCCAAATCAAGCACCACATGGTCCACATGCCATGTCAGACTGTCAGTGCACTGCATAGAGCATGTAATTTTGTACTCCAACTATTAATATGGTTCTCCTTTATAAATACCTTAAGACTTTGGTTCTTCTTTTGTAAATAACAGATCTATCAGCCCCCAAAATCGAATTTATCCAAAACGGAGATGGAATTCGAAGCTTATAATTGGCAAATAGGGGATCAACACAGAAATCGCGAGTCGAAACAGATGAGAGCGGAAATGGATCGAACAATGCTGATAGTGGTGCCGGTGATTGGGATCATCGCGGTCGCCACCGTCACCTTCTAGCTAGGCTTCTACGCCGTCAGCTTCAATTGAATTCGACTTGAATTGTAAGAAATCTTGATGAATCGAAGGGCGAAGGAGGATTCAACTCCACGATGAGAGAGGCGCTCTCTCCATAAATCCGGAAAGAAGCGATACTGATCGATGCATTTAATTTTGAGATTCACCATCTGGTTTATCAACACGATGATATATCCAACTGAATCAGCGCAACATCAAGAATCCAAACGGTTGATTTTGTTGTGGTTACTGGTTATAGTTGGCAACAATCATTTATGTGGTACGGTGTTAAGGCCTTAATTTGTTTGACACACTATCTATATAACTACTTAATTTCGTATACTTTCCGTTGACGTGACGCGCTCTCCTTATATTACTCCCTTTTAACCAATCACGTTTTTTTCTTTTAATTTTCATTTTTTACCCATTTACCAACTATAACTACTTAATTTCGTATACTTTCCGTTGACGTGGCGCGCTCTCCTTATATTACTCCCTTTTAACCAATCACGTTTTTTTCTTTTAATTTTCATTTTTTACCCATTTACCAACTATTGGGTTTAATTCAAAATATCTATCGATATAATATCTTACTATATGGTTTTGTGTCTTTTGTGAAATTCTACTATTATAAGACTATCTTAGGTTTTTACTTCTCCTGGTACTTTGGTTTGTGATTTGTGCCTTTTCTACTTTGGACATATGCATCTGTCTTCTGTTTGTTTAGCTTTTTGCTGTATTATGGCAGATTGCGGGATTGATTACTACTTAGGTATCATTTCCTGATTCAACATAGGTTGTCCAAGCAATTTAAGTACAGATACAGCTGAAACTTACAAGTTCAGTCTTTTATGACAATGATTTGTTTTTATCACATTTGAAAATCATGTTGTTAAGGTTTCTTCCGTGGCAATGATTTGTTTTTATCACATTACCCATTTGTTATTTTTTAAATTTCTTCCTATTTTCTGAAAAAATCACTTCTGATTTGGTTTTATCCATTTTCCCTCTTTTATAAATACTAATCCCTTATTAACCCACTCCCCATCATCCCATCAATTCATATCGCATGAACAACCTTTTATAGTGTCTTCTATGGGGATCAATTAAACCTAAATCCAGTACGACGCTGGAGTGAATGATTCGTGTATGTTGAATCAAGTATGTGCTCCTTTAGTTTTCACAATTCAATCCTAAATCAGGCTTCTTTGATTTCTCAATGGCTTCATCTGTGGTTCTTCCAGATTCCATCAACTCTGATTTTTGTCTAGATAATTCAATTTCAATTGAGTTCCCCCTAAATCAGGTTATTTATTGCTTTTGTACACATTTCGTATCCTAAATCGATCAAGTTATTACTTTCTTTGAATTTTTTTGTATCTTTTTAGACAATATTGATATGATGGAAATTTTATCTTGAAAATTTGGAATTTCAGGTGCACAAAGGGATATATTGTACGGTTTGCACAATCGCCCGGAACAAATCAAGGAGCCTATATATCCTTATTTGATTTTAATATATGTAACTTGAAGAAAAGAAGTTTGGAAGAGGTAATGTGGTACTGTTGAACCAACTTATTTTTGCTTACACTTTTAATGTTGTTTTTTTTCAATGTTTGTGTTAAAATGCCTCCCCTAGAAAATGTGTTCAAACGTGGAAATTTAATAGACATGCCCTGGTTTTTCTTTTATTGAAGATGTCTAATGTCTAATTATATACTGGTATTATTTTTCTCTATAATCCATTTTGTTTGTTCTTATGAATATAAAACAAATTTTTTTTTTTTTGTGTTTTGCAGCCTCACTTTGGAAGAACATAAGCAGCAACTCCATTAATTTTGTTTCTACCTAGGTTGTATGAGTATCGGAACAAAATGCCAGGATTTATATTTTTATGGATTGTTGTTGTATGTTACATATATGTTACCTTTTGTTAATAAAAAAGCATAATATAACTATTACTTATCACTTTTGATCTGTTCTGGATTAATTTTGTTATACAATTTAACTTAACTAATTCAGTTTCATTGATTCTTTTCCATCGCAACCGCGCCATGGCGCGGGTATTACACTAGTTTAATTTATAATCTAGTTTTTTTTTTAATGAAAACTATAAAGTAGATTAAATTTAGGTAAAATATTGAGCATTTTTTTTAAAAATGATATGGATTGTCAAAGAGAATGGGAGTGGTTTCATTGAGAATTGTAAATCGCTCTATAAAACGCTTCAAAAAGCTTATGCCAAACAGATAAATCTAATGACCTTCGTGTAGAACATTATGAAAGAAAAAAGATGTGGCTTTAAGGCTTAATTGAGTGTCATTTACTTATGATGCACTATTCATCAAGTAATTAAGGATTTGATTCTTAACATTATACACATATAAAGAGGATAGGACTGTTTGGCATGATGGTTGGATCGATCTTAATTAATTATATGAACTTTGCAAGCGATTAAATTTTTGTGTTATAAAGTGGATGCCTTCTGAAGGCATGCCATGGCTTGGATAGAGTTGCCTGAGTTGAATCCATCCACCAAACAGACGAACAAAGGCAAGGACAATAATTACTAAGACTATTTGGCATAGGTGCATCAACCATATGAGGCCACGAACAATAATTATGATGACTATTTTGCATACATGCTTCAACCATATTCATATTCTCCATGATTTTATTGCATTAACTAAAACTACATAGGTGGTAACAAGCAAGTCATGACTTGGCTTTTTCTCTGAAAGATAAACTTGGGAAAACAAAAAACTACCCTTCACAACCATTGATTTTCCTATGACTCTGAAAGATAAACTTGGGAACAGGTAAAGTGATAAACTTAGCACCGAAATCGTTATTACTACAAGAAAAACTGTTTTTAGTGACAAACAATTTCGTCGCAAAAAGTAAGTTTTTCGTCGCACATTATGGTTTGTGACGAAATATGGTTCGTCACCTGTTCGTCGCCTTAGCCCCGTCGCCCAAAGTATAGGCTACGACAAAAAATTTCGTCGCCATATATAGCTTTTTTGTGATGAAACTCAAATTTCGTTGCCCTAGGATTTTTGTGACGATTTTTTTTATTTGGTCGCCCAAAGTAGCAGTTTTGTCGCCCAAAGTAACTCCTTTTTTGTGACAAATGTTGCCTTTTGTTGCCGAAACTAGCCCATTTTGTGATGAATTTTTCCTTTTGTCACCCATTCTACCCCTGTTTTTTGTGAGAAATATTTTATTTTGTCACAAAAAATAAAAGTGATAAAATATGATTTCCCTCTAAATTTGTACATTTAACCTGTTTAACCCATTATATATATACACACACATGCAAAACACATATATTATAATACAATGGTAATCAATTAGTTTAATCTCAGTATTTTTATATTAAAAAAATACTTGACTTAAAATATATTCAATCCAAACCGTTTTTACTTTAATATTAAAAGGTTCCTTTTTTTGGGTGCTGATATTAAAAGGTTCCTAATAGGGGTACCAAAAGATTACACTTGAAACAAATGTTTCGATAGAATAAGTGTCCACTCTTAACTTGCTCCATTGCATCTCCTAGAATAAGTGTCCATCAAATCTCCATCACCATGACTTGTTTCTTCCATAATCTACTTCAAAAAGATGCTGTGAAAATAAGAGGAGGAAAGATTAGCAAATGGGCCATATTTTGTGTCCAAACTTCTTCAATGACAGTCACAACCAGCAAGAAAAAATGGATTTATTAGTTTGGTATGAACAACTCAGAGGACTTTGTGCAGCAGTGCATCAGCTATGCAGAGTGCCTGACCATTGGGGTGAGGAAGCAAAGCAAAGGCATGGGGGGCTACCTTATCAGCACCAGATGGCAAAAAAACTTCTGGCTTTTAGCCTAAAATTTAAATAAAACTTGTGTTTAATTTGCTAGTGTTTCTACTTCTTCTTTTTTTTTATTGTTTTAGTATTTTTTTTTTAAGATAAAAAATGTAGTTGGAGCAAGAGCAAGTATGGTAGCAAACTAGCAATGCCTGTAACTATTACTGTTGCTAATAGGATCTGATCAGGTTTAACTCCGTGTGTTGATTGTGCATATATAACCACAAGTATTTTAACTTAATGATAATGTTTAATTGTCCACAATAAATAGATTTATTTGTTTAATTAAAAGCATTTCATAACAAACTTCTTCATACAATATTTTCTTATGAAATGGAAGAAAAAATGGATTTATTAGTGTAATTTAGATACCGATATGATTTGCATTTGAAACTCTGGGCATCCATGACCATACACCAGATTACCAGCTAATTATTTTTTAAAGGTGAATGATAAAAGAATGAGTGAATAATATATTTTTTTTTTAAAGGTGATTGATATATTAATACCTGCATCGTAATGATAGAATGTTTCTAACCCAATTACCAACCTCCGTAATAAATTGATCTGCATTATCACCAATTATTCTTTTCATATCCTTCGTTATGTGACATGAAGGCTTAACACCAAGCTTGCGTTTCCTCTCAATCTACCACTTGATGCCTCTCGTTCGTCCTCGTGTATTTTTCCCTATCATTGGAAGAAACCAAGCTGATATAACAGAAGCTATAACAGAAGGTGTTATATAGACTAAGTTACAGAAGCTATAACAGAAGGTGTTGTATGAAATCCACTTCAGTCCCCATCTTAATCAGCACATAAACATAATTTATTCTCACAGATGAGTCTTTGCAGAAGATAGGGAATCAAATGACCGGAAGAATGGATTGGACAAACACAAGCATCTATTATATCAGCTGCACAGCTGGTAAAATCTAAAATCAATGTTCTAACTTTTTCACTGGTAGGAAATCAAAAGGTACACAAATCAGAAGGTACATAAGGTTCATATTACCATTTGTTGCTTGTGATTGTTGCAAGATCCCTCTGAATAGACAGACCCGGTAGACCCCTTGTCTTGCTGAACTGATTGCTGAACTGATTGTAAAGAACTCAT
This sequence comes from Persicaria maculosa, assembly GCA_963922045.1. Classification (NCBI taxonomy): domain Eukaryota; kingdom Viridiplantae; phylum Streptophyta; class Magnoliopsida; order Caryophyllales; family Polygonaceae; genus Persicaria; species Persicaria maculosa. Next base: position 4,763,027 of record OY998254.1, on the reverse strand, counting down.
GGCCCTGCATAAATAATAAGTTAGTGTAGGTAACCATATAATAATCATAAACTGTATATATAAATTCTCAAGGAATATCCATTAGGCAAGTCTTTTTGATCTTCTTATTCAATAGCAATTATATATATATATAGTACGTACATTAAGAAATAACAAAATCGCTTGAATTGAAGTACGCATGTACGTAAAAAGGAACCTTAACTTGGATACGCAGCACACAATTTCACGCTACTTTGCAACTATATTTGGATGATCAGGACACACAATATACAACAGCCAACAGCTGGGGTCAAAGCAAAATCATGGTAGTGGTACCAATGCACAACCACCAAGCTTAAGAGATAATAGCTATGCAAGGAATTCATTTACAAGCCTGGAATATGTAGGACTGGATGCTCTTGATGATACATTCATCTTCGAACCAGAAACACCAACATTTTCCATTTCTATTGATAATATAGCAGGAAGGGAGACAGCCGAAGTGACAGAGATTGAACTCAAGCTCATCAATGATGAGTTGGAAAAGGTGCTAGCTGCTGAAGCTAAGGAAGATGGTTGGACTGATTCCTCAGGCAGGAATAGTTATATTAGCAGCACTGGCAGAAGCAGTCACGCTAGTACCATTACCTCAATGGAAAGACGATGGAAATCATGGACACGAATAATGGAACTGAGAAAACAGTCTGCCCACTCCAAGGATATATACACACACACGAGAGACTCCAAACTTGATGATGAGGACTAGGTACAAACTTAGCCTAAATCCAAATTAAACATCAGTAATATTAATCAACACACATTACTAGAGAAAAGTCAATGAGCTCACATGGGCATATAATATACAGTAATGGAGATTGAGCAGAATACATGACAAGGGTAAGCTATCATATTACTAGAGAAAAAATACCAATAAATCAAATACAAATTACAAAACCATCCAACTAGCTATTCAGAGTACACTTATTCTTGTGTAATATACTTAAACAGATCATCAAACTAAAGTACTCCAAAAATTAATTTCAATTTAAACTAAGGCTGACAAGTTATATATTTTCTTCCCGGTTTAGTGTCTCCTAGTTATTAGAATTATAAAAATCATTTGATTATTTGGACTCAAGTCGAACAGATGAGGGATGAACCAAATAGACCTCATTGAAGGCTAGTCCTTCCATAGTCATAGGAGTGTAGTGTGCATTACTCTTCTTCTTTTTTCCCCTTCTTAAGGTACATTCTAGAAATAGTAATTGTAATGGGCAATCAAAACATATTAGACAAATTAGACAAATTATGTGTCCATGTCATATCTATCTTCCTGCATTTATGCATTTGATCAACCATTCAGAAACAAGATCAAACATATACTTATGCAGAAACAGCAATTCAGAAACAAGCTCTTCTAATAATAGCTCAACTGCAGAGTGTGGATATTTGAAACTGAACATATACTTTACTAGTTTACTAGGAGCTAATATACTTTACTGTAGTCAAGCAAATTGAAACCACAAACATATATACTTTACTGTTGAAATCGAACAACAAAATAGAGAGAGGGAGAAGGCAGAGTACCTTGAAGACTCGAGAGCAAAAGGATGTTGAATTAGAGTTCCAACGCCTCCAAAACCTAAAATTACAACCAAATTAGGGCTAAATTTTGACAATCGAAAAGAGATATAAAATTAGGGCTGAGATGAGAATGAAGAAGGCCAAGGTGAAGGAGGCGAAGACATGAGAGAGGGAGAGAACCGAAAGACCTAAAAATTCAAATTGAACCAGACAAATACCTAAAATTGAACCAGACAAATACCTGAAATTAAATACCTGAAAAAAATAATATTGAACCAGAAAACTTGTTCAAATAACAGTCCAAAGCAGAAGATGTACCTCAAACCAGAATCAGTATTCCTCTGCCTCAAAAATCCTAATTCACTCAGAGAGAGAGAGCGATCAATTTAAATCTCAGTAATGACTGCAAGGATAAGCAATCAATTCAGGTATAACGAGAGAGCAGAACAAACCATCAGCTTCGTGGAGAGCGAGAGAGCCAGCGAACGAGAGAGATAGAGCGCCGAGCGAGAGAGCGAGCGAGCGGCGAGCGAGCGAGAGAGCGAGAGCGGGCGAGCTAGAGATCGAGACACAGAGAGCTCGTCAGAGAGAGGGCGAGAGAACGATAGAAACTAGAGAGAGAGGTGAGCTAGAGAGCGGTCGAGAGAGACGAGCCAAAGAGCCACCAAAGTTAGGGTTAGGGAGAGAGAAGAGACACAGAGAAAGAGAGAGATCGGGCTAAGTGGGTTTTTTTTCCGGAATTTTTTAAAACAAAAAGGAAATGGAAAAGGAAAGGGGGTGGGCCCGGTGGGGGTGTTTGGTCGCCCAAAATAGCCTTTTGTGCCACATAATATTTATTTTGTCGCCCAAAATAACCCTTTTTTGCCACGAAACTAATCATTTGTCACCCAAACTATGATAGGGCGACGGTATATATATTTTGTCATTAAAAAATCTTTTGGGCGACAAAAGTTATTTTTTGTCACAGATTGTTTTTTTTGGGCGACAAAAACAATTTTGTCACCCTATAATTTTTTTTTGGTCGCCCAAAAGTGTTTTTCTTGTAGTGTTATTAGCGTCGATTCTTAGATTGTCGGTGTTGTTGGCCCGTCTCTTGCTTTAAGTTCTTTCAGGCCCTCCAAAATCTCCAACTAGTTGCAAATCAAGCCTCTCTGTTGGGATTCATGAATTCTCGATGTGGGATATAGGTGTCCAATACCATATACATGTTCATGAATTCTCGATGCGGGATATAGGTGTCCAATGTAACGGGTATACAAGCAGAATTATGTTCCCACCCCTAATGGCTATTAGGGGTAGTGTGGCTCCCACTTATATACCCACATCGGGGTTCATAAATTCCCGATGTGGGATATAAGTGTCACACACTACCACATTCCTTTAATATCATACGAGCACCGCCCGCCATAGTTGTCGATCACCATTACAAGACTCCAATTTCTGATTTTAGGTCATCGAATTTGGAAATTCAAGAAGAAAGAAAGAAAGAATCGAAATATGGGATGGAGGATTCGTCCGCTCTAATACCTGTTTGTTAGGTTTCAAAGGGATTCGAGGTGATTAGAGTTGAATATGGGAAGGTGAAAGGAAGGAGATGAGAGATTAGAATTTAGAGTTTAGATAAATGGATATTGTTGATTGAATCGGACTCGCAACTGGCTATTGGTTTCTTGAACTCGGGGGTCAATAAAAATCACCCCCTTTCTAGCCTGGTGTTGCTATGCCAAGGCTTTATTTGTAGGGATTGGATTGTCCAATTCTGTCATGTCTACCGCGAGGCGAATACCGTCGCGGATCGCCTTGCTGAACTTGCTTTTTCTTTTCAGGTAGGATTTCATGTATTGCGTGCCCCGCCTAAGGGGATTTCGTTATTGTTTTTTAACGATGTAAGGGGTCAGGCTATCCCTTGTTTGCGGACTACTTAGCCACTTTTTTCTCATTAATAAAACCCCCCTCGAAGGGACGGAGAGCTCCGCCTCTCCTTCGACCAAAAAAAAAGATAAATGGATATTGAGAATTAGACAAAGAGAGAGGATTTGGTGAAGATGAAGTTTGTATTGATTTCTAACCCTCGAATTCTTACCTAATTAAAAAAAATGGTAATTTAGCAGTACATTAAAAAAGAGATCACTTGTTGAAGCAATAAATTGGTCTGGGTGAGAAGGTTGGCTCTTGCTATAATATAATTGCATTTTGCAAGATTTGTTAACAAACTCTATCATCCTCTCTTTCTTTGTTAACTTTTGGTTGTGTTAGATACAATATAAATCCGCGTTTAATTAACTCGTAAGCAATGTGACAATGTCATATTCGATGTGGATCAACGTCATTTTTTACAGTGATTTGAGTTGGAAGAAAAGAAAAGAAAGACGATGTTGTACAACGTCATTTTTCCCGACGCTGATATGAGTTGAAATAAAAGCAAAGAAAAAAGGATCGGCGACGTTGTTCTACATTATTTTGGACGTTGTACATATCAGTGTTCGTTACGATATTGGTAGCCAACATCGTAGTGAACGTTGATTATCATCCACTTCAATTCCTCTCCTTTATTTTTAAAAATCAGAATATAACAACCTCCATATGGAAATTGATCAATGTCCTTTTCAACATTGTGCAATTAATAGGACGATAATTTGTGGTGTGTTTAGTTTTCGTACATGACTTTCGAGGGTATAATCATAACATCCCATTACCCATATACTGATATACTCATAATCATGCATCTTATTGGATCAATCATGCATGGAAGTGAAAACCGCAACCATCTCAACATAGCACCGATTATTAAGTAGTCGTTGAAATTTGCGTAACTTCTTACCAAATTCTCAAAATAAGTAATATAACATATGGTTTCGAAAGCTCTTGAGATGAATTATAACATGTGAATGCCAATTTAAATAAAATATAAAAGTATTATAGTTTATTGAAATAAATTTTGCAAACATTTATAACTTTTTACTCAGATATCGAATTATGACATATTATATATCAAAACGAAGTTATTGACGAGGAGAAGATACATAGGTAATTTGTCGGACATATATGCCTCCTTGGCTCCACTCCTGAAATTACGAGATGTATGTGTGTGTCAGTGTGTCACGTAGTCGGAAAAAATATGCATACATCTCGATCTCCAAAAATGAACAAGCCGGCTACTAATCAAGCCCAACCACATGCGAGGTCAGTACACTGCATAGATCATATAAGTGATATAACTTGGTAACTATGACTCATGAGTAACTCTTAATATGGTCCTCATTTGTTAATATCTAGACTCTGGTCCCTCTTTCGTAAATATCGGACCTATTAGGCCCCAAAATCGAATTTATTCAAATCGACAAGTACGTACGGAGATGGAATTCGAAGCTTATCGGCAAAGAGAGAAAAAACCTCCGGTCGAAAAAAACGCAAACCAATCAGCACAGAAATCGCAAGTAGCAGCAGATAAGAGCGGAAATGGAAGGGACAGCTATGCAGATAGCGTTGCCGGTGATTGGGATCGTCGCGGTCGCCGCCGTCACCTTCTACGTCGTCAGCTTCGCCGAGATCAGAGAGGTCTCCTTCCTCTCTTAATCCTGCTTTTTACTTGAATTGGAGTGAAATTGATTTGTTAATCGAGCTTCGTTTTCTGGTGCTGCTGCGTATCTGTAGAAATCATTCAAAGATCTGGAAGAATCAGAGAACGAGGGAGGTTTCAACTCCACATTGAGCTCCAGAGAGAGGCGCTCTCTCCGTAAATCCGGTAAGAAGAGATACTGATGCAATTTCAGATTCTCCATCTGGAACTGAATCAGCCATCAAGAATCCAACTTTTGCTGTTGTCGGAAACGATTAATTAGTGCAGTTGTGGTATTGATCTTCCTTAAATACTTGTAACACTGTAAGAACTTAAAATTGGTTAAATCAAAGCTTTCTCAATCTCTGCAATAGTTTTCAATCTTGATTTGAAGGCAAAACAACATCTACTGGGAATCCTTTAGAGCCAAATGTCTGATAAATACATACAGAATGACTTCCTGTTTTGGTGTTCAGTAGATAAGAGATCAGCCTTTACTATTTAGGAGTTAGGACCTTTAACCTATGCCTAGATGATCAGACCGATCACAACATCTAGTCTGTTTTGGTATGGGATTCAAGTCAGTTGTGGAACTGATGTGTCGATCTCTGATCTCGTCTCCCTACAGCGGATTCCAGTGGAAACAAGGAGCTTGTAGTCTTTATAGATGAGTCGGATTTAGTAGAATCAACCAGCTTAAACCACTGGCTCTGAGGGTCACAGTCCTTGTCCCTTGCTAGGCATCTACACGAGCTTGTAACGATCTCGTTGTTGGAGTTGACATCCAAGCAAACTGTGGTGCCATCACCAACCTTTGTGGAAAGATGCAGCTGTGAATCAGATATAGGCTCCCATCTTGTTCCGGTATCTGTGCAGACCAAGGCGAGCTTCGCTGGCTGATCGATTCCTGCTGCTTGCAGGCAGAAGTATGTTCCCTTGATCGTCAAGGCCTTCTGAGGCGTGTAGCCCCATGCGTCAGAGTCCGAGCAAGGGCCCAAGAACAATGGGTCGAACAGCGACTTTCTTAGGACACACAGGCCTGTTGCTGGATGAAAGATCACTTTGTGCAGCTTGCCGTCTGACACTCCAGGACCTGCATTTCCTTGATTAAATGAGTACAGGCACTTTTGATTCGAATCCGAAAATGTTTCATGAGTTTTAGCCTTTAGGTACCTTTGGTTGGAGATTGGATCACGGATATCCTCTGCAAGAAGGTAGCGTTGCGTGCCTCGCACCAATTCCAGTCAAGCACGCCGTAGAACTCTTCCAATCCAACGACGCCTTGCCTAAGGTAGTAGCTTCCAGCGAGGGTCCAGAGCGCAAAATCCAAGTCGAGTTCAGCAGCCCAAGCAAGGAAGCAGCTGAAGAACCTGTTGTCATTGGCATTGCCTCCTCTCAAGTCAATCCCAAATTCACTCACGAACAATGGCCACCCCTGATCAACCAAGAACCCAGCCCTCCTCATCACATTGCCCCTCACACTTCCACACACCTGGTTCGGGTTCCCGTCCTTCCAAGCTTGCCCGTCAGTGAAGGAATACCAATGAACCTCGAACACTAGCTTATCCGAGAATGTGAGTGTCACAGGCTGTTTGTGTAGGAAAGAGAGGTCCGAATCGAAGCTTAGGCCAGAGAGGATCACCAGCACATCTGGGTTCGCCGTGTGCACTGCCTCTGCTCCTCTTTCCATGTACCTTGTTTTTATTGTTTTGTGGTTAAATTTTTACAACTGAAGATACAACATCAAGGATAAAAAACATAACACATTGTTTTTGCAATACCTGTACCAATCATTGACATTCTGTTTAGGACCGCGAAGCTCGTTCCTGAGGCTCATCCCGATCACATTAGGCTGGCCACTGAACAAGGTAGCCATCCTTGTTAAGCCTTTGATCCATAGATCAGGGCTGAAGTCTGCGTCACCGAAGAAGCCATTCCCATCCGTTCTGCTACAACACCAGCCTGGTCTGCTAAGGTGATTGTCAAGAATCACCATCACATTGTTGTCTGCTAAGCCTGAAACCACAGCCTACAAATACAACCTTCATCATATCAATCTATCATATCAATCTATCTACTGTTTTCGTTAACCCCATAATCTATTTTAAAAATATAACAATAACTAACCAGTTCTTAGATGATCCATTCAAGGGTCCTATTTATATATATGGAATGTGGGGTCCAGTATGACAGAAAAAGATATAAATCACAAAAACTTATTTTTAAAGACTTTTTCAACCTGTAGATATCACAACCAACTCCTAAATTTGTGTGGAGTTAAATTAAACAAAGAGATATTCAACCAATTGAAATGAAGCTTCACCTGGAAAGCATCAATAAGGGGGAGATCAACAATGGAAGGGTTGTTAGCCTGTAAACCAGCAATGGATTCAGAGAGGCCAACCCCTTGAAAGGAGTGTCTGACAGTAAGAGAGGCCAAGGAGTCATTGGTGGCCAGGTAGAGAGGCCAAGTGAGCCTCACACAGTTGAACCCCATGGCTTTGATCTTCTGAGAAACCGCGCCAATTGGCTGCTTGCTTAGCCCCTCAGCCACCACTGCTTCCAGGTGGGATGCCCAGTTGACACAGGCCAGCTTCACCCGGGTCCCGGTCTCGTCGACGATCCACCTTGAGTCTGTGTGGAGTGGCAGCCCACTCACATGCTCTTGCTGTGTCTGGATGACTAGGACTATTAGGGAGAGGATCGTCAAGGGAATTCGCGATCTGTTCATCATCATCATCAATGAGCTCCCCTTGATCTCTTGATCTGTGTTTGTGTGTATGGATGGGTTGGTGGTGGGTGTGGCACTGTGGATTGTTTGATTTTATAGTGGTGACTGGTGAGGTGATCAGTGAGATGTGTTAAGTAAGATAAAGAGTTTCAGTTGTTGGGGATTTCTTTCTTGGTTTGGAGTGAAGATTTGGGAAACAAAATTGGGTGTGTTTTCCTTTTACTTCAACCCAGCCATCTCTTAAGAACAACTTCTGGTAAACCTTTGGAGTGACTTTATATACTCTATCCTATAAAACATACTCGTTTATATACAATTTTTTTCATCAAAAAAAAAAGTTTATATACGATTTTTAAGGATGATAAAAAAATATCTTTAAATATAAATTTTTTTATATTTACTACTCAACTTATAAAATCATTAAAATAATTAAAAATTCAATATTTTATATAGATTTTATTATTTAAAAAATTATATGTGAACAGTAAACAACATAGGTGGAGGGAGTATGTTATACGTGGAAGATGTTTAACTTGTATCCAACAACATTCCGACCTTCCATCAGAAGTGAGGTCATTAATATATTGAGAGAGAGAAAAAATAAAAAAAAAAGTACTGTACGCATTTTCATAATAATTTGATTCCTTCTTATCTGGAAAAACATACTCTGTGTCACTAATTATCGGTTTTGCTATCCGCACGGTTTGTTCTCGTCATACACACGGTGCGAGACTTGATCTCCGGATTCGACATCTCATTTGTCGACACTGGAAGCTGGAGCCGGTAAAGTGGTTGTCGATACCGGAAGCTAGAATCGGTAAAGTGGTTCCCCATCATTTCGGTTCACTGTGCAAAGGGAGAGGTCTCCACCATTTCCGTTGCTCGCTCTGCACATCTAGCCACAATTTGAGATTCCCTGATCGGTGTCACCTTTTCAGGCGGCTAGTTTGAGATTCCCAGGTGACAAGACTTACCGGATCTGGAAGCCGGGACCGGTAAAATCGTTGCCGACACCGGTAGCTAGAGCTAGTGAAGTGTATGCCGGATTCGGAGGACAGGTTCGATGCCGTGCGAATGGCGATAAATTAGCCGTCTGAATAACAGCCGCCCTTATTATTTATGAATAACTTTCCAAAACATTCACATGACTCACTCCTTACAATGCACACATGAGAACGTTTGTGACTTGTGAGTCATTCGATAAATTTTAATAAATGGATAGATTTGAAATTAAAAATAAATACAATCTCACTAAAAATTGAAAATAAGCTTAAAAAATCATTAAAAAAAATAATAACTAGATTCTCTTTTCATATCTATCGTTCTCTCTCACCAATTTTTCAAACACGTACAGTTAAAACAATTAAACGCTATAGAAATGCATATTCATTTGAATATAGATCATAAATATTCATCCATATATAGAAATATTCAAATGAACATTCAAACAACCAATATTCATATTCATTTGAATATATGAATGTACATATATTCATTTGAATGTATGAATGTACATATATTCATTCAAATGAATATGGATATATTCAAATGAATATTAATGAATATTCATTTAAATGAAGAGGAGAGGCAATATTGAGCCAAAGGAAAGACAAACTTCATATCTCTCATTTAAATGAATATTCATTTGAATATATGAATATACATATATTTATATTCACATGAATATGGATATTCATATGAATATACAAAATTATTCACAGAAATAACAATAATGGTGGGAGAGATAGATTTGAGAAGAGAGAAAATTCTTTTTATTTTTTTATTGAAGGCATTAAATTATTAGTTAATACTAGTATATTTTTAAAAAATTAAAATATATCCATAAATATTAATATCAATAATCAATCTTATCCATTCATCAAAATTCAATCTAATGTTCAAAATTGATCTCATGAATGCATTATAAAGATTAAATACATTGGAAAGTTATTCTATAAAGATATACTAATATTCCTCAAAAAAAATTAAAAGAAAAATTAATATTTAAATGTGGAGCAAAATACTGAAGTCCGTTGGGACTCCATCCTAAAACCAATTGGTAATTGGAGGAGAAACCCACTAACTTATATATTTAAGGTTTTTTGTTCATATTATCAATGTGAGACTCTTTAGGTCTCTTCACATTATCTCAACACAAAAGACAACATATTATTCGTATTATCGTATATATTACATATTATAAAATAAAACGTGTCCATTAACATTGTTCAAGTGTTTATATATCAGAAGTGAATTGAAATCTGCACAGTAAAGGTATTTTATTTAATGGCTTCTCATAGATTCTGTTGGAAGAGTATACAACATATATATAGGAACATTTGTCCAAGGTAACAAGCCACATGAAGGCTGTTAAGAAGCTACTGGAATAAGGCCAGGCTACATACAAGTAAATGCAAATGTGAAATATAGTGTAACACAATGAAAGACCTTAGGCACTCCAAGTACCATAGCTAATTTTTTAAAAGAAAAACAAAAAAAAAATATCAGATTTTTTGTTAAACCAAGAAAATTATGTGAGGTGAGTATCATAGTAATATACTCACTTTATTTGTTCTCCCATATTTTATACGTAGTAGTATTTTATTATAAAAAATAGCTATGATACTCAACTCAAATACCACAATTAAAGATGCTCTTAGGCTTCAGTAAAATCCAAACACCCCCTTAATCGTTTCATTCTCGCTCATTGAATTGTTTCAGTTAGAGGTGGCAATCGGGCGGGTCGGGTTGGGTTCGGGTTCAATTAGTCGGATTTCGGGTAATGTCTAATAATTTGGTCATTCGGTTGGGTCGGGTTCAGGTTTCGGTTGTATCGGATTTCGATTGTCTCAGGTTTCGGTTGTCTCGGATTTCGGTTATTTCGGGTTTGGATTGTCTCAAGTTTTCATTATTTCAATATTAATTTTTAAAAATTTACTAGAATGTATTTTAAAGTTCGAGTTATTTCGGGTTTCGGTTATAACGGGTTCGGGTCTTAATGAGTTTTGGTTGAATAGGTTCGATTCATTCGGATTTGGGTGAGTTTCGGTTATCGGTTATTCGGATTTCGAGTCCAAAATGGATCGGTGTTCAGGACAATCGGTTCCGGGTCGACCGGGTCGGTTTTCGGGTTCGGGTCGGGTTTTGCCACCTCTAGTTTCGGTTGCAACACAAATCTATACTCCCTAATACTAACTCCAATGGTTAAGTGTGCAAATGTACATATTTGCACAAGGTGCTTAAAAATGCACATCACTTTTTGATGTTTTACTCCATTGGTTAAATGTGCATTTTATACACACATATCTCTAAATAAATATGATTAAATTAAAAAGGAAAAGAAAATAATAAAAAACAACCAATAAAAATGACTTTACTTTATTGAAAAGTGATAAAAAGTTTTTGCACATGGGGGAGGTGGTGTGCTTATATTTGAGCACTTTTTTTTTATGACAATATATTTGAGCACTTTGTGTGCAAATGTGCACATTTTAAACACTCAAAAGTAACCATTGGAGTACAATTTGTATCAAAATGTGCATATTTGAGCATTTGCACCATGCCATTGGAGTTAGCCTAAATCATGGCTGAACAATTGACAATTACCGACACTGAAACCAAAAATCCCAAACAAAGAAAATGATTCCAGAAAAGCTAAATCTAGTTCATATTCAATGCACCAAAGTAAGTTGTAACTACTGAATCAAACAGCTGAAGCAAATCAGGTCACTCTCGCGTTTTTCGGGTTCTATACAGCTCCGAGACAAGGCCCTTCTTCCAGGCATGTTCATACAATCAATGAAACCCTAAACGAATCCCGCCAGAAACAAACTGCTCAGTTCAACCAAGACACCTCTGGCTTCGAATAGCAGCCTTTCCCAGCTGGGTCTCAGCCTGATCCTGCAAAAGTGTTAAGGTCTGTGATCGCGACTATCTCAAATGCGCACCAGACGAAGAACTCTGCCCGTACCCACCTGGGGTGAACACGGGAAGTTGGTTAGAAGCCGCGTCCCTCCTGAATCTGGACTCCTGGGGCAAACTGGGGGCCAGGCGTGGCTGGCCGGGTCTGAGAACCGATTCCTTGTCAGTTCCAGCACCGCTGTTACGAGCTGAGCCGCTCAAAAGAGGGCCACCGAAGAAGATGGAATCCCCGGTGTAATGCAGCTTGTCTGATTGCTCCACAGGAGCCGCCCTTGCTGTGGCGGTGAATGAGGGCTGTTGCTGTTGAACCACTTGCCGTCGACTCTGGCCACTAGATTCAGCATTAGGTCTTGGCAAACCGACAGGCTGGGATGGTCGGTTTCTAGTTTCGGAAGATGTAGCAGGGACAGATATGTATCTTCCTGCTTCCTGATCCCACACGACAGAAGTCCTCTTAACATCCCTCAGAATAGAAGCAGCTGGTGCGGAGGATAGCAGTGGGGGCTCGGTACTACTATCCTTTCGAGCTTTCCTTTCATCAAGCACAGAAGTGGTGACGGAGAAAGGATCCTTTGAGGTTGATGGCTGCGTTAAAGTAACGCGAGGGAGAACCGAACCGGCCCCTGCATTGAAATGGCTGTGCCCATGGACTCGCGGGAGGGGACTGAGGGTAACAGATTCATGAACATGGCTAGGAGGACTGCTGATGCTGCTCACACTATGGGTCCCGGATTCATATTCATCACGGCTGCCTTGGCTGAGAGCAGAAGAGTTGTTTCGCATAGCGCTCATCCTCAATTCAGTTTTGAATTCCTTGCTTCCAGCGCCGACATCTGTGCTAACACTGCTCCGAATGCTCATGTTTCCACTAGAGCTGTAGTCGGCGTCCCGTGCACGACGATTGTCAACAGGCCGGAGGACAGAGGATGAGGCCCTCGCTTTGGCAGCAGCTTTCATTGCCTCATTTGAGTCCAGTTTTGCAAGCTTCCATGCGCTGATTCGGACTTGCTTTTTAGGCACCCTATTCACCTGTCCAGTGGAGTCAGGATCTACTGTTGATGGGACCATGCCTGGCTCCAAATGAGGTGCAACTTCTTCCTGGAACATCAAATTTCCAAATCGCTAACTTTCTAATACCAAATTATCAACCATAAAATTTGAAATGCAACTAGTACCTGATAATCGACAAATACCCGAGGAGGGGTACACCATGCACCCTTATAGTGGTGTCCAAGAGAACTGCCAGCGCTAAAGCCAGTTGTTGTGGACCCAGAGGGAGAGTATAATATGTTCGGCAATTCTTCATCAACCGAGGCTTCACCTGGAGCCGCCTCACTCATAGTCCTCATCGCAACCACAAACTCATAGGTAGTAATGCCCTAAAAGAGAAACGCAAAGTTACGAGCGAAAGGAAAGGAGAATCAACTATAAGAAAACATCTCCCTTTCAAAAAATTCATAGGCTAAATAAGGCTTATGCACGCGCGCACAAGATTATAGATGCAAACTCACCTTCTTCATTAGTATCATGTGAAAAAAGAAGAGTTCGCCCAGAGGTACACAAGCTAGCAAGGAAACCAAGGTACATACGGCCTGCATTTATCGAACCAGCTCATGTTGGCAATTCACAATTAAGCCCTTCTGCTACGATCTAACCATTATAAGTCATCAACTTCAAAAATAGAACTCACCACAACAGCTGCAAAGGGGGCCCGAGAGAAACCATTCCCTAGTCTATCAATAATTTGAGCTTCCATACCTCCCTTGTTAACAAAGCACCGCACAAAGACCACGATTCCTACTCCTGCTTCAATAATGAGCTGAACCACAACAGAGAGACTGAATAAGACACACAATAGAATATCCTTTTCCCCATCAAATCTCAACAAAAAATTTTACTGTACCCAAAGGAGACTGGTAGCCATAAGGGAGATGAAAGTAAAGTAATTTTTCCTTCCGACACAATTGTTAAGCCACTGCAAAAACAATAAAGCTAGAGATAAATATATAGATAGGTTCAAAAGACAAATGAAATGATGGCCAAGCAAGAAATGCACCCGACAGTGATGATCAAACCCGTCTACACATTTATCACAACTTCTGCAATGTTTGCTGAACTTGCGAACCTGAAATCAGGAAAGTACCCATTAATACAAATAAAATGAAATATCCTAACTGAAAAAACTTAATCTTGGAATGAAAACTATAATTTTGTAAATTTGACTCATTTACAAAACTATTAAATGAAAAAATCTATCTGCAAAGGGTTTTTGAAACCTTAAATTATTTGAGGTTTCCAAACCCCTCTCTTTAGGTTAAGGGTTCTAAATCAGACTATGGCCCAATTTCATTACTTGAAATTTGGTTAGAAGCCTAGAATGGATTCCCAGGTTGTGTGTGTGTTGAAATAATGTATGCCATTGGTGAAAGTGACAGTGTCTCCAACGTTAATCCTATTCAAAGAAAGATAGTATTTAGAGTGTCACCTCAACACCGCACAGAGTGCAGAACAATGCATCTTCACCGGTGGCCTCTTGATCCTCTACGAGTTCTTTCCGGCAATCTTCATATACAAATAACGCGCAGAAGATTGCTCCACAGCCATTACATGGTGAGTTCTTTTTTACCCTCTGCATTGGAGCAGCAACCTCCAAATTGTCCCTTCTTGAGCCAACCCTATTTGAGTCAGTTGCTGCCAAGGAGCTTCTAGACATCGAAGAAGGAGAGGACAAAACCCCACTACCATGTTCACTGAACTTGCCAAGTCCATCCTTCCTCAGTGAAGCTGGCTTCGGATTGACTCCATCAATTGTTTCTTGGGAAAACATAAACAGAACTCCAGGGTCCGCAGGATTAATAGCAGTACATCGCACATAAAGAATAAACACAGTAAGTACCTGCAAAGAAAGGCAAACTAGCTAAAGAACAAAGTTGTAAAGCATAAGCCCCTATGATATTCAACAGAACAATAAGGAGATGAACACACAAGTGTCCTAAGTTTTTCACACTAAGAATAGCAGTCAGAAACAGTCATCTCATACTCCTTTTATTTAGTTAACAATATACCGATTTCCAGTAAGTAAACGAAATACTCAATCCAATGGCCATAGTAGAGCCATTAGAACCTTCCGAAAGCATAACAGTAATAGGATGCTGTAATGAGAGTCAAAAAAATTATAGTAGATCATATCCTGATTCCGAATTCGGGTGTCAGATAGAATTTTCTACTGTATTACATGTAACGAAGAATCTCGAGTCCCCAACAGAACCCAATCAGTTACCTATTGAACTGCACCACTGCCATGTGACTATTTTAAAATTTAACATTTATGGAACTACAGAAGGAAAACTGACTGGAACTCGTAATCAAAGACGGTAGCTTTTTGCAAGTCAAACAGAGTAGCTCAGATCTAAAAAATAACATTATGGGGAACTACAGAAAGAAAATTTTCTGAAGTAGCTATAACTAAAGCTAGGGGATGATTCTTTGAACTACACCTGAAATTCATGAAACAAATAAGAAAGAGCATATGATAGTATAAGGATAGCATTTCTGGTGCATAGATACATACCACTGGAGTGTAGGTGCCGATCAGAATATACTCTGATAACTGACCCCAAAGGAAAGGAGCCAGGAATGCGTAGAATGCAACAACTAACAAGCAAAATACAGTGATTGCAACAACCTACAGAATGACAACATTAATTCAAAATCAGTATACTGCACTAAAAACAGAAGGGGCAAACACTCTCACCTCAAACTAGCAACAGAAATTCAAGATTCAAACTAGCTAGGCCCCTAATCATGTGTCAGGTAACTCAAATTCAGTGTTTTTGTAGTCCAAATCACAAACCCCTTTGCACAACTACCGGATCAAAATTTGTAGGATAGGGCAATTTGGGGTTAAGAAGCACCAACTGGTCCAACTCCCTCAAGAAAAAAAAAAAACCAACAAATTGGATCAAAGTGCATTCATTTGCAATTTCAACCAACATTTCATAAATTCAGTGGAAAACGCCAAAAAAAAAAAGAAAAAAACGCACAACTTGAAAACACAGACGGAGAGGGACTGGTGCAGTAGTATAAAGACAAAAGCAAAGCAAAACCTGGAAGGTGTGAGCAGGTAATTGCCAACCATGCTTCCTCACCATCGCTGCACAGCGCCCAAATTACAGTCTCCAGAGGCTCCGGAACCCAGATTTATCAAAGGGACTAAAACCCTAAAACGGAAAGGGGCCCAAAAACAAACATAAGTAGACAGTTAATTAACCGAATCCCATTCGCGAAATTAGAGAAGTGGGTATGAATAGATGGAGAAAAATATGGATTGTTAGGATTTGGGAAGGTCGAATTTGATAAATGAGAATGAAGTGCGGAGGAGGCGGGGGAGTGTGGGGGGAAGAGACTAGAGAGAGAGAGAGAGTTTACTGGGTTTCAGAGCAGACAAAGGAATGCGTGTGAATGTCAAACCAGGAATTAGAATTTGGGGAGAGTGGACTTTGTCCGGAAACGATGAAAGAGAGATGAATTCGTGTCTAATGGATTTCAATATGTATTTCACTTAGACTATCCACAATGGTCTTGTCTATAATGTATACATTTGCACAAGGTGTGTAAAAATGCACCTTACTTTTTGGTATTTTACCTCAATGGTCAAAGGTGTATTTTTTACACACCATTCAAATACAATTAATTTAAAACAAAAATCATAAAAAACACACCAATAAAATTGTCTTACTTTTTGAAAAAGTATTTGCACATGGGGAGGTGAGGTGCTCAAATTTGCACATTACATGCTCAAATGTGCACATTTGCACACCCCAAAAGTAACCATTGGAGCTCAAAAATATCAAAAAAATGCACATTTAGACATTTGCACACAACCGGAGTTAGTCTTACACTCCAATGAATGGAAACATTATTATACGGTGTATCAAACATGGATAATAATAATAATAATCTAGTTTTTCTAACTTAGGTTTAAAAGCCTTAATTATAAAAAAAATCTTTAAAATTAAATTATTTTATCTTTTTTTATTCCATATTGTTTTCTTAAATGTTTTATTTGATAGGAAACTTTTCCTAATTAAACTTTTTAACCTAATAAAACCGATGATGATGATGATGATGATGATAAAGGTTAATGGATAAGCTTATTAATAACATTAATATCTTCTTTTTTTACTTAAAGGGATTAAAATTAATAATTTCTTAGAAGAGGGGCAGATTAATGAGAAATTGGGATGCCATTGTGAGACACTAATGTTTACGTCATCAACTTGTTAATTTTAGGGTTGTCTAATTTTGTTATGTTTGTAGAATGCATGTTGTCTGTATTATTGCGCTCTTTTCTGATTTGTGTTGTAAGTTCGACGGTTTTCTATCTGCCTACGTGTCTGATATCGAACTCTTACTTTATAAAAATAAATTCATTTAATAAATAAGGTTAGTTGTAATAAATAAAATGACAATTTAATGTTTTTAACAGGGATGATGTGGTAATTTTTATGGGTGTGTTTTATAAAAAGATAACCTAATATATGGACATAATTCATGATTTATGGGTGATTTATAAAAGTAAAACTAATGAATGGTGATTTTGTGTAATTTGCCCTGAAGTTTATACATTTTCATCCCCTATTATTATGACCTATCATTTTCACATTTTATAATCTTCTCAATATGTAATCATCGAGAATCGAAGGTTCTCAATTCCAGAGTAGCCTTCTTGCATAAAATGACTTCAAACATTATATTATAATGTATTATTAATTTATTAACATTATATTATAATGTATTATTAATTTATTAACATTAAGTATCATGACTCGATTCAAACCTAACATGTAAGTACGATAATATTCTATTTTAAAACCAATTAATAATGAAAGAAATAACCCATCAATCTTGCATATATTAAAATATTTTTTTTATATGAAATAAATTACAGTATCTTTTAACATCCTCTTATTTATAAGGCTTAACACGTCATTATTTCTTCCCACTAAACTCGCTACCATTGATATATTGATATATTTATATTAATATTAATATTCCTCCCAACATACCAACACATTAGATTAGTATTCCTTCCAACAGGCCAACACTTTAGATCAAAATGCAAATAAAATAACTAATCCCTTGATATTATATTCAAAATATGAACAAAAAATAAATCAAAATGTATTTAATAAATTTCACTATCGGTCCCTACTACAGCAAAAACCCACAAACTCTTAAATGATTGAAAATGTAGTTTCATGAATTCTTTTTGTCAGAATTTTTTAAAAATTTTTTTTTTGGATCATAAATTCTGTTTGTCAGACATATTAACATATAGATCTTGATCGATTTGAGACAAATATTAAAGGAGATGGAGTAGTTTTGTCTTGGTAGATGTAGGCCCATGGGCCATGGGCCCAATTCAAGAACTATGGCTTCCAGTTGGAGTCCATTTTACTCTTTTTTTTTTTATTGTTTTATGTGCTCAAAAATCAAAATAAAGTTATGAGTAGTCTTTCTCAATCCAAACTCTGTCTTGAACTTTGATTCTTGGCTTTTTACCGACATGTCCCAATTTTACTATTCCCTTTCTCAATCCGGTTTATTCTTTTGCTTGTTGAATAGTCAATTTTTGCTCATGTTGGTTCTCGTGATGATATTTATTGTTATGTTGAAGGTTAGATTGGGTCGAGTTGAATGTGAGGTTAAATCGGGGTTGCAATGTTAGTTTCTAGATTGGTCGGGATTGGTGTGGTTGCCCATGATCAAGTAAAGACGGTTTGATTTGAACTATGATGACAAGTGCCCAATTAAGTTAGAGCATTTTCAACAGTTTTTGTTAAAGATCTGTAAAATAGAGAACCAAATAGCAAAAAATTTAAAAATTTGACACTCTAAGTCTAACGGTTTCTCTATTATGCAGATTTTTGCATTAATTATATACTATAATATAAATGCTATTATTAAGCTTAGGGTACTTTAACAACAAATTAATCCAAATATTAGTGATACAACTCTTTATTGCTTAGTCTGAAATTTAGAGCTTTTAACTTGTCGAGTTTCTCCATTACTGAGGATAGTGACACTATTTGAATTGGTCATAGTTCCTGGAATCTTAGAGGGAATTACAACATTCAAAAAGCTTATGAGCATTTCAGGGGGAAAGGCTCCATAAAGGCCTGGAGCAGTGTGGTTTGGGATACTTCCATCACACCCAAGCACTCATTCATACTCTGGCTCGCAACAAAGAAGAGACTGGCATCAAAGAACCTCTTCAAGTTTAGGGAAGTTGATCTAACTTGCACCCTTTGCAATAATGCCCCAGAATCCCACGAACATCTTTTTTTCGCGTGTAACTTCTCCTCTCAAATCTGGATGCAGATCAAGCAATGGTTAGGCGCACTTGGAGAAGAATGTGTACACTAAAATGGGTGAAAAAAGAAGCCAAAGGAAAAGGGTGGAAATCCAAATCTAAGAGGTTGGCACCGGCGGCTACAACCTACTATATTTGGAAGGCTAGAAATGACCAACTTTTTGAAAATAAAATGTGGAGCACTGCAGAGCTTGTTCACCTAGTCAAAACCCATGTCTACCGAGCTCTCAGCCATGGCTTCTCAGTGGTTTTCACAAGCTCCTTAACCCTACAAGAAACACACTTTCAAGGAGTGAACCCCTCCCTTGATCAAATGGAGATCGCAGTGTGTGGTCATACTTCTATTTGTAACCAAATCACAAGCCACCATTGAGTCAGTTTCGAGAATTACCTATATAAGCCACCGTTGAGTCTATTTGTGGTTAATCCTAGGGGAAAAAATTCCATGTGGCATGCATGTTTAAGTTAATCCTAGTTAAAAAAAATAACAAAATAATATGTTGTCATAGTTTATAAGAAGTTATATAGGCCACAATCTATCTACGTATATTTTAGTTAATTGACAAAAATGTAAATAAAAAATATTTCATAGTCATACTTACCAAAAATATTAATAGATAAATATGTAGTATTTGATAGGTACTATTTTATTTATATCTATTATATTACATGAGATTTAATTAACGATAGATTAGAAGAAAAAATTATTTATACATAATATGTCGAATTTTTTTTATTTAGATCTATATTATTTTTTGGTGGGAAAAATTATTTATATTTAGATTATTATTTTTTATTTATTAGAATCTATATAAATTATTTATAATATTGTATTAATGTATTCTCCGTTCACGTGACGGGACTTGCGCTAGTTAGCTAATTAAATAGAGACAACAAATTATCAAAAAATCGCGTGCATGAGGAGGTGACACCTGGCGATAATTTATGGGTTTAATAGATACTAGTTCATCACCCGTGCATTGCACGGGATATATTAAAAGATTGGAACTAACAATTAAGTAAAATAAATTATGTGGAGCCATAAAATAAAAACGAAATCAACCGTTAATATTACAAAAAATATTGGATTGAAAGGCAAAATAAATGAAGTCATAAAGTTACATTGTTATGTAAAATTTAGAATAAAAAAAACTGGAAAATAAGTAAACCTGTAGAATGAGTCTTGAATATATGCAATGATATGAGTCCATCCATGAAAAAATGTAACAATGAATAACCCTTCTAAAAAAAGAACAATAGATTAGATGAGAGAATATAACAAAGATTGAATTTATATGTGTATGTATAATATGACGATAGAAATAAATAAAATATTAACCTACTAAATACTTTTCAGGATGATTGTTTTGTTCAATCATTTCTAAATCAACAAAACGATATAGACGGATCAAATTAGATAACATATCATCCCACTTTGTAACTAAAGTGGCCAATACAAAATATATCTAATATTTATGTTGCGTGGCCAAAAAGTTTTTCACCGAGTTGGTAGCAATAGAAAAGTGTTTTAACGATGCAATATCCCCCTCCTTGAGAGATATTGGAAAGTCATATAGTAAAGTATTCTTCAACGTTGCTTGTATTGTATCCCCTTTTGAAATTTTCATAACAAAAGATATAATATTTGTACTTTAAAATATATAAAAGAAATAATGGGAAAAAAGAGTAGTTATGGTGGATGTGTATAAAGTAAAAAAATTGATCGAAGATGCAATACTTTCTCATCTTTGAAAATCTTCTCCAAATTGTATTTTGATTCCAACGTAAATTGTCGGGCACTCCACAACCGAATGATCCGTATGCGAATTTCCCAATCATCTTTGTTAGGAGTGATATATATCTTGGATAAAAGTAAAGTAACCGACCATCTTAAATCTTAAAAAAAAGGTTAAAAAAAATCGAGTGAGACAAATAGAGCAAAGCAAATTCTTTATAAAAACACGATAGGTGTAAATTACATGAATATATACAAATGAAGCTGAAGATAAAAAGAAAAATGAATGTTATGATATATATAGAGGAAAAATATAGAAAATAAAAAATATAAAAATTGGATTGTGTGATATGGTTGTAATTCATACGATATGATTTGATTTGGAAAAAAAAAAAGGAAGAAGATATATACTCTACAAACAATTCATATGGTATGATTTGATTTTGAAAAAAAATAAAAAGGGAAGAAGATATATACTCTACAGTAGACCTGTCAAAATATAACCCGACCCGACCGTCCGAAATTTGTTGGGTCAAGACCCGAATATTTTGACTCGAAATTTTTTTTCAACCCGAACCCGAAAAACTGAAAAATTTTCGGGTAATTTGGGTTTCGACCCGGTAATTTTGACCCGATTTACCCGATTTACTTGGTTGATTTATAATTAAATATTTTTATATTTAATTAAAATTTATCGCAAAATTATCAAATTTTGATTTTTTTAATTTAAAAAAGAAAAAATTAACAAACCCGAAATCGACCCGAAACCCAGGTTCTAGTCAACCCGGAAATACCCGAAACTCGATTTACCCGGGACCCGTTTTACCTGAAACCCGAAGTGACCCAATCCGAACCCGACTCGAATGACACGGTTTGACAGGTCTACTCTACAGACAATAGGTGGCTAAGGTAAGTGTACACAGTATTTGAAAACAAAGATATATTTATATAATATATAAAATATAATACCGTATGAATACTAACCTTCAAAAGTTGGATTGTGTGATATAATATTGTATCATCTCCAAATGCTGGAAAAAAAAGTCGGATGGTGGGATATGGTTGTAATTCATACGATATGATTTGATTTGGAAAAAAAAAAGGGAAGAAGATATATACTAAACAATAGGTGGCTAAGGTAACTATTATGCGCATTACCATAAAAAAACCTATAATAATTAATTATGAAAACAAATAATGAAAAAATAGGTGGCAAAAATTTCACACGTGGCACAATATTAGTAGTTAAAAAAGGCGGGAAATTTTTTAATGAGAGCGCGACATGTGGCAGTTCCAGCTTCTACTTTAGTATTGTTTAGGATAGATAGATAGATTGTTAAATGGGCTAAAAAAAAGATAGAAAATACATAGAAAAATAAGAATTAAAATATTATATAATAGTTAGATAGAATACGTACATCGATAGAACTTCCCATATAATTGGTTTGGAAAAATGGACTAAAGATAGATATGACAATCCGTAATAAGGATTAAGGACACATATATAATAGTGATTGTTTATTACGGTTTGTCATATATATTATGTAAAAATATCCATCCATGTATAAAAGATCGGATATATATCTAACAAAATTTCATTGATTGATAAAATCCGTATACATAATAGATAGATTTTTTTCACCATATATATGGATAGGTCGATCATATAATTTGATTAATTGGGTGTGTGCTTGATTTCTTCATTCATCAAAAATGGCGACAAATCAACTCCCACAAGACATACTCATAAAAATCTTGCAATATCTCCCATCCGAATCGATTAAGGCATGTAAACTCGTCTCAAAGGAATGGAAGAACCTCATCACCGACGATCCCAGATTGAGATATCGATTGGAGTACCCATGTTTTGCCCCCTTCCTATTTCAAGATTCCATCTACTGTGTATCAACAAAGATCACCAATCCCGTCGTCAAGATCAGTAGCCGCCGTTGCAATAATCCTCCTCCGTTGTCGGTGAACCGCATCCCAATCGAGTGCAAAGACGACGACGAAGTCATCACTCAACTGCTTTCGGAATCGTCAAAGGGGATTGCTTGTGTAGTCACCAATCACCATCGCCTCTTCTTCTACAACTTGCTCACCGGAGCTTCCTACCCCCCAACAGAATCACCGGAGCTCACCGGCCTCTTATATGGCTTCGGTTACGATAGTTTTGCTGACGACTGTAAGATGATGTCGGTCGAGGACAGCAATAGTAGTTTGTTTTGGGTTTACAGCTTGAGAAATCGCGCTTGGAAGTCATACGAAGGCTTCCCTCACGCCACATATAACCCGATGAAATGGGATCAATCACGGTGTTGCTCCTTTAACGGTGTCCTTCATTGGCTTATTGCCAAGAGAGACGAGTCGCCCCCCCTAGACATCGTCATCCTTACTTATGATCTGCGTACTTGTAGCTTCGGGGAGATGTTGTTACCGAGTCATAGTAGTGATTTTTATGGCTATGAATCTTATGATAAAAAGGTAGCGGAATTAGGCGGATGCCTATGTTATTATTCTCGTAGTTATACGGAATTTCTTTATGTGTGGACGATGAGAGAGTACGGGGTTAGGGAGTCTTGGACGATATTTTTACGCATTGGCCTTAGAAAGCTAAGACTCGACCGCTTTATGTATGAGATAGAACTCACCAGGGTTGTATATAAATGCCAAAGTGGCAGAAAATTGATGTTGGTTGTATATAAGCAATACGGAACGCTGTATTGGTACGATATCGACAATGACTGCAAAGTGATGACCATACAAAAGAATACATGGGAGAAGAGGATGAATCGAAAGCGGAAGACACAAGATCGAGTTTGAAGGAATGCAGCTGCAACACATTTGGCTCCATCGCTGAAAGATCGATCGAGTTTCATTCTAGTTCTTCCATATACTCAAACTCTTAAAGGTGTATCTAGATTCACAAAATCGGAAATTCGTACATCCTATTTCATTCTAGTTTTCTTGATCCTTTCAAGTGATGCATTTATTTAGTCCTAAGATGCACAAAATTTATCCAAGCTTAAGAAAAATAGTTTGATGACACCTCAAAGGGCCGAAATCGGAATACAAAGATTGAATTTCTAATTACTTCGATTAAGCTTCTTCCTCGCTGTTTACAGTCATATCATCCCCATTGCAGCCGCTGCTGAGCCTTCAATTTCTCCGGCTTTGGGTTTTTAATTCGCCCTCTTCTGTCACGATTTTGGAATTGGAAAGAAAGATTTTGAAGGGTTTAGTTCCATGCTTCGGTGATTGGAGTTCAATTCGGTGTTTGAATTTGGATGAGTTTAGCGGATCCGTGTTTGGGATTTTGAAGATTTCAACACAAGAAATCAAATGGAGATCAAGGAAGAACAGAAATTCATTGAAGAAAGAATTGAACCAGACAAATTTCGGTTGTTTCGATCTTCAACTGAAAATGGCGCCTAAATTGCTCCTCTTATAGCCGAACAGTGGCAAGAGGTTAGTTACGGAAATGACCAAAATGCCCTTAACAGAACTCAGAAATTACAAGCTAATGCAATGTGTTACCTACATTGCCATTGTAGCCTATGTATATCACCCATATACCCCTCAAGCTAGACATCTGATGAGAGTCACAAGACCAAGCTTAGATGTCAAAAATTGGTGTCAAAGGACCTCGTCAAGTTTAGGGAAGTTGATCTAACTTGCACCCTTTGCAATAATGCCCCAGAATCCCATGAACATCTTCTTTCTTTTTTCTTTTTTTTTTCACCAAAAAAAAAAATCTTTTTTTTTTCGCTTGTAACTTCTCCTCTCAAATCTGGATGCAGATCAAGCAATTGTTAGGCACTTGGAAAAGAATGAGTACACTAAAAGGGCACTATTATATTTGGAAGGCTAGAAATGACCAACTCTTTGAAAATAAAATGTGGAGCACTGCAGAGCTTGTTCACCTAGTCAAAACCCATGTCTCCCGAGCTCTGCCATGGCTTCTCAATGGTTTTCACAAGCTCCTCAACCCTACAAGAAACACACTTTCAAGGAGTGAACCCCTCCCTTGATCAAATGGAGATCGCAATGCGTGGTCATACTTCTATTTGTAACCAGATGACAAGCCACCATTGAGTCAGTTTCGAGAATTACCTATATAAGCCCCTTCCTACATGCCATTCGTAACCCATGTAGGAAAGACCAAAGCTCAACGGTAAGGGCTTTGGAGTATCCGCAACCAAAGGTAAAAGCTTTTGAGTACACACCCGAGTTGTCTCAAAGTATTCCACCTCCATCCGCCTTTCCTGGATCTCCTTTGGAGACACCATTGACGTTGAGCTTGGTCCAGCCTTCTAGAAGAGTAGTCCACTGCGAAAAAGGGATCGTGACATGGTTTTTAGCTTGTGCAACATGACTTGGGTTTGATTTGAGGAAGATGTAGCTAGAGCTCTCATTAGATGCTTTGGTAACAAGGTCTTTCGTGTTGGTACTGCCATGAAAGACTAAGTCAACCAATTAATGATCGACTTGGGCATGTGGCACCTTCCGTGCTTCAAGATTCAAGATCCCCATCTTGTGACTTCCCTGTGTCGGCACTAACTGATTCACTGATTTGGTTTGGGCTGGAATCTTTTGAGGGGAGATCTTCAACAACAACCTTGCTAGGATGAGTCTTGCCTGAGCTGCGGTCTGCAGGTTTAGATTTCTCATCTCAGTCACAATCTCGTTCATGGTCTTCTCTATTGACTGTAGTTTTTCCTTGACATCCAACAACTACAAGCTTACCTCGGTACCTCCTTTTTCTCTTGGCTAAGTTTGGTGAGTTGTTATCGTGTAGATCAACAAGCCAGGCGATGGACATGCGTGTAAATCAACTGAGAATGTAGGGGCATTATTGTTAGTTAAAGATTGTTGTGAGCGTTCTCCGGTGACAGATGAGGTGGACAATAGCAAACCTACTACAATGGAGCTTTTTCCGGTGACATCTGAATCGGTCGTTCAAGGCGGGCCGTTGCAGGGGTCGAGGAAGCAGAGAGCCAGAGACGCTTCTGGTCGGCGGACCTTCACCGGAGTTTCATTGGCGCCCTTGAGAGACTCGGTGGACCTCAAGGTATATCATCAGTAATTGAATTTGGCTTTTCAAGTTCATCGGTTTCCTCATAATAACAAATTTGATTCCAAAGCAGTTACAATTTGGGGAAACTAAATTGAACTTGAAATGAATTTATAATCTGATTTATAGCCCTCTATTTGCAGATGCTACTCCAAAGCAGATAAGGGATCTCATGTAATCCGATGGCCTCACAAACGATGAAGTCAAAAGCCATTTACAGGTATATATCTCAAAATCAATTCATAGACGAATAAAAAAAAATCTTATACTTATAATGTCTATGATGATTGTATAAATACAGGTTTCACATAAGAAAACAACAGTGCAAGATTAGCAGGTTGAAGGCAGTGGTGGGGCTGGTATTGCAGCTTTGAAAGCGGAGTCATAGTCAGGGTGAAACTGAAAGTTAGGAGATGAAGATGATGATTTAACTTCAATTATATGATATGGTGACTACCTGATCTAAAGTACACATGGATAAACGGGAGTGGTGTCGGATTTATTTTGTTTTTGGTTATAAGGTCGGGATCCACCACTTTACACAAAAGTTTAAGCCATTGCGTAGGGGCTTCCCCTTCCTTATATTTTGGTTTGTTATACCACCCACAATCAATGTGGGATGTCCATATTTTTATCCCAACACACCCCCTCAAGTGCAACCCGCACTTATATTTTGGTTTGTTATACAAAACACAATCAACGTGGGATGACCATATTTTTATCCCAACACGCCCCCTCAAGTGCAACCCGTCTGGATTGGGTTGACACTTGAACAATTTTTTTTTTCTTTAAATGTTCTCTCGGGTCGAGACTCTCAATCTCTTTATAGCTCACCCGGTTTTTTTGTTGTTACGACGGGGTTCAGCATCTGAATCGCTTGCCCCGAAGCCAGGAAAACCGACCCGACTCGGACCTGCTCTAATACCATGTGAGATTCCGAGAATCCCGGTCGGGTCATATGAAAACGGAAGTCGTGTCAGATTTATTTTGTTTTTGGTTATAAGGTCGGGATCCACCACTTTACACAAAAACTTAAGCCATTGTGTAAGGGTTTCCCCCTTCCTTATATTTTGATTTGTTATACCACCCACAATCAATCAATGTGGGATGGCCATATTTTTATCCCAACATTGTTTTTTCTACAAGGCCAAGATCCATCTTGTATCATGGTATCCCCCTGAATTGGTAAATAAAGAGCGGTCATTCCGGGATTCGAACCGGGGACCTATGACTATTATCCACAGGTCCTTTCCGGTGAGCCATTCCGGAATGGTTTAAATATCTTTAAGTACAACTTGGTCTTGGTATCCCAACGTGCACTTTAAGTACAACTTGGTCTAACTTAATTAAAAAACTATTACTATCAATTAGGGATGAACTACTAACCCATGCAGGTTCACAAAGCGATTTGAAATCTTTTTTCTTTTATTGGATTCTAATAGGTGTTTTGTTGCTAATGAACTGAACTTTCATACAAACTTTCATTGGGTTAGGACTTTGACAACTAAGGATTGTCAAGTAAACAGATGTAATTATGTGGCATCTGGTCTGAATATTTCGAGCAAAAGGTTGAGTAACTCACCAGCTTATGTATAAAATTATAATTTTGACGTGGACAAATTTTCATTTCACATCTCAACAATTTTGTTAAGCTAAAGAAGCCTAAAAGACAAGGTCTCTGTTATAAATTAGTCGAGGGAGGGATGGAGGGTTGTTGGTTAACACATAGAGTGTGACAATAAGTAACCCGAGCCAATTCAAAATTGGTTTGGTAAGTGACCGCCATGGCTACATTATCTCGAGTGATCGATAAAGTCGATGAGCTCTTGACAAGTAAGGTTGGGGATGCCTTGGGTTTTCTAGGTGATAAAATTGGTTTAGGTGAAAATTAGACAAGGCAAGAAGAGAATGAGATAGTCTCCATTTTTGGATTTAGGAAATAGACCAAGGAGGAGAGACGGCAACCACGAACACATTCCTATGTCTAGGCATGTCCACGGGTCATGGACTGGTCACGGACTCACGAGTCAACCCGTGACCCGGCGGGTCAGACGGGTCGCAGGTCGTGGCGGGTCAAAGGTTGTTTAGACGGTTCTCCGTCTGTCGACCTGGTCGGCCCTCGAGTTTCAGGCATATCTGAACTCGAATTTTTTTTAAAAAGCATCCGACCCAGGGGGTCGACTCTCCAATGGTCCGGATCATGAATTTATGACCCGTGACCCGGCGGGTCCGATCTATGGACAGGCCTACCTATGTCCACCAGCTCCAGCAAATATCAAAATTCAAATTCCCACACGAACATTCCACAGACAAACTGACTCATAAGAAATGTAGCTTGCTTACAGATACCACAAGTGATGGCTTCAGAGTCTGAGTCCTAATCTCATTAATTGAGTTCCCATGTCCCACAAAACTCTGCATATGAGCAGGTAAAGTGTGAAGTCCAAAAATTCAAACATGCCTTTGGTGCTTTCTCCAAAACAGACGAATAGAAAATCTACTTTGAAGATCAGTTCAATCAAAAACTACAACAAAATCATATCAAGTTACCATGATATGAATGTATGTGTGCGTATGTAAGGGAAAGAAGAAGAGTGAATGTGGATTAAACAGCATGTTACTCCACAACTTTACAAGGATATCACCATTCATTACACTGAAACTGAACTGGACGATGCCCGAAGCAGGGATGAGAGCGAAAGCAACAAAGCATAATCAGATATGGAGGTTGTTCCCCTTACATCCCCACATCCAACTTTGTCGCTCGAGTTCATCTTCTCCTCGTCTCCTTGCATCTTTACCTCTTCTCACCAAAAATCAACTCAAATCCAATTTAGCAAGCCATATTTGAACAGCTCCCAAAATCCAATGTAGCAAGAAAACAACGAATTATGGACCCTAGTGATTAAACACCAAGTAGAGAGGTGATCTATTTAGACCCTAGTGATTCAACACCAAGTAGAGAGGTGATCTATTTGGGCTACAACTACTGTTTTATACTGACATAAGAAGTTTGAACTTAAGCTTTCTCCTAATCAGTTAAGAATTGAAAAGATCCAGCAGGTTTAGGGCTGTTCCTACAATCTTCCTTCCTACATTTCAGCATAAATAAATGTTGGGAAAATATTTCAGGTAGGGTTCAATTGGAAGAGGGTACATTTCAGTAGTAATACAGTAATCACTGAGTTTAATGTAATCAGCATTAACCATGGCTACAGATGCTCTTGCCTCTTGGCTGTCCCAACTAATCAGCTGGAAATAGCAAACAATATCACTTCACATGTTTTGTGTCTTTTTGGTAACCATTTGAATCTCAAAATCAAAAGAGTTTGCAGTTTGCACTCCAAAGAGCTTGGTAAGAATCTGAATCAATTTATTCATCATTCAAATAAACAACTTGAAACAAAGAGAACAATGATTCAAGACTCAAATAACATATGGAGTAACTTGATTAACTAACACAAATAAATAAGCTATCATTATTTATATTTATATATATAAGAAACATGCCAAAAGAGTTGAAATTAGGGATTTGGGAATGATTCAAGACAAAATCACAAATTAAAGTAAGTTTTTCTTAAGGTAATTAGTACGGGCAAAGGCAGTGTTCTCAAACTGGGCTAGTAGTGACTGATTTGTAGTTGATGGAGTCCTAAACGCTGAAAGCCATGGACAAACACAAGGTTTGGAGGAAATGGGTACAGTAATGTACCGTGTATGACGAATCAGAGAAAACGAGATTAGAGTGTGCAAGGAGCAGGGCTTTCTGTATCTCAAATCAAGCAACCCAATGCCGGCAAACAAGTCCCTTGGAGCAGAAAAACGGCAACTATAATCAAACAAGAAGACTTGATCACCCAAGCTTTCAACCTGAAGCCACTGCTGAAGGTGGGATATCAGTTTATAAACCTTCAAATCGAAACCGGGCTCAGAAATCAACAGATACAAGTGGCCTGCTGCCTCCCCAAACACCATGTCCTTTGATGATTCAGGACTAGGGTTAGTGAACAATGGAGCAGAAACTTGGGTCATCTGTAAGGAGTGATAGTCCATTACAAAGGCTCTTCCCAAACTATCAAATGGAGAGAGTATTTTCATCCATGGATAAGACTTTAAATTTGATTTTCCCATCAAATTCCACCAATTTGGTAAGATTCATTTTACTTCCTTTCCTCAACAATTTTATGTCTATTTTCTCATGTTTTTAATCAAAATTCTCTAATTTACTGCTAAGGGCTATTAGGTTCATTTTCTGCACATAGCAACTATTTTGATGTTAATTGGTAGGCTGATTCTTTAACATTGAGACGAGTTCAGAGGCATACCATTCAGTTAAAAAAGATAACAAATGAAAAGTCTGTACATGCCTCTCATCAAACAGTGTTTTTTTTTCCTGCCAAAAGCATATAAAAATGCTTCATCCTTCAGAAGATCAGATATCAAAGGTACCCAAATGAAGAGCACAAATGCAAAAGCTATTAAGAAAGAAGTATAATGTTGGTTATGCTTATGCAAGTAAATCCGTGTCTTTTTCCTGCCAACAGCATATAAACTAATAAACATGCTTCATCCTTCAGAAGATCAGATATCAAAGGTACCCAACGGAAGAGCACAAACGCAAAAGCTATCAAGAAAGAAGTATAAATTTTGGTTATGCTTATGCAAGTAAATCAGTCTTGTTTTACAGAAAGAACTTTCAGCATTGAGAGCATATGAATCAAGAATGACACTATGAAGAAGTACAAACACGAAGAAAACCAAACCTGTCAAGCAAAGCAAATCTTCAAAAAGGAAATCCTTTATTCTGATTCTTCTTTGATGATATTGCCAATCTTTTGATACCTTTAGAGCTCCTATAAAACTCTAGCAACTCATCACTAACATGTTGAGGATGACATGTAATAAACGCCTTTACAAACCGCTTCTCAACCATCCTCAATGCTGTCAAAAGTGAAGGCCCTTTAATTTGAGGAACAAGGCCCATCTCATCAATCTTACAAGCAAGATGCAGTCTTGCCTTCAATGTGGTTTCCAGATTATAATACAACAAAAACGGGTGATCCAGCACAACCTTGGCCGGAAGCTTTAAGGTTCCCACCACAAATGTCATATTCCTCTGAACCTTATCAGTAGACAATGTCAGCAGCAATGGTGACCGACCAATTGCTACAAGAATCTCATCCTCCGAG
This sequence comes from Persicaria maculosa, assembly GCA_963922045.1. Taxonomy (NCBI): domain Eukaryota; kingdom Viridiplantae; phylum Streptophyta; class Magnoliopsida; order Caryophyllales; family Polygonaceae; genus Persicaria; species Persicaria maculosa. The sequence continues at coordinate 4,731,880 of OY998254.1, read as the reverse complement.
AACCCGAACTTCTGAAAATGCGCCAGCTTCTCCCGCACCGTTTCCACACGGGATATGGCGATAATGGCCACAACATACTTGTACATTTTGGAGTCCCTGGACACACCTGTCCTGTCAATGTAATCAAACTTCTCCTCACATAATTTGGAGCGAGGAATCAGCGTAGGGCGAGACAACAGCAGCGAAACAAAGTCCGATTTACCGATACCTGCTTGAGCATACATCTCAATCACAGGCGTAACAGTTTTCTGAAAGTCATAGGTTAAAAGCGAAGGATTCCTAACAATGGCTTTAATAAGCACCTCCCTGGATCCAAAAAACGACTCTAAGTAATCAAGACGCTCGTCAAAGTACCTGTTGACACGGTAGTGTAGGAAGCGGGGGCGGCGATGGATGATGCTGACCAAATCGGAAGCGTTGAGACCCAATCCACGAAGTAAGCTGAGCTTGGAATCGAGATTAGCAAGATCGGATTTGCGGAGTGTCGGACGACGAGTGAAGATTTTGTCTATATCAGCTTCAGTGCAGCCCCAGTGCCTGAAAACATCAGCGGCCACTTTAGGGGTAAAAATCGTGGGCGCTTGCTCTATCTCTTTGTCTGACGGGGTCGCAACTGAAGTCGATGATGATGCAGCGGCGTCGATGGTGGCGGTGGCGGTGGCGGTGGTAAGGAAACGGGATTTGGTTAGAGAGCAACCTAGAAATGTAGCGAGGGGTTTGGCAGAGTAGAGGAATTGAATCAGACAAGTGCGAGAGGGTTTCATAATAGCATCTCAATCGAGAGATGGCGAAGGATGGCCGCCGACCTGGCCGGCGGTGCGGCGGCGTTCCGGAGCAGAGTGAGAAGCGAGGTGGTGTGGCCGTATAGGTGCCGGGGGCGGTGTGTGCGATGGAAACGGAGAAGGACAGAGTTGTGCGCGGGGGGGGGGGGGGTGGGGGGGGGGGGGCGCGGGCCGCGCGGCAGGGGATGATTTTTACGTTTTTAGGTTGTACCGAAACGACGTGTTTAGAGCATCAACTTCTCCACCATCCGTTGACTCCATTTTTTTTTAATCTTTTCCTCACTTTGTACCTTGAATAGGTAAATGGGTACTGCCCACAAGTTCTTTCCGGTTAGCCATTTCGGAATGGTTTTTCTCACTTTGTATCATCCACGCCTCATAGCACATATTTTTAAAAAAAATGGTAATTATAAAAATTATTATAAAATTAAATAAATTATGATTAATTGCACTAAATATCCTGATATTTGTAGATAGATGTACTTAATGTCTCAATCTTAAATGATTTCGTAAAATATCTCAAACTTTTGTGTTAGTTACGCTCTCTACCCTAAATGAGTTTCTTAAATTAATAAAATCACTAACATAATATGAAAACTATACAAAAGCACTCATACGTATAAAAAAAATTCAATAATCTCCCATGTTAATCAAAATAAAAAAGAAATTTATGCCAAACATATAAAAATATGTGCTCTAAAAAATTTAAAATAAGATCAATTACTTAAAAATAAATTTATGTCTTATCATATATTCTATTCCTTAACAATGTGTATTTTATAAAGCAAGAGTTGTAATTTACGTAAGATTAATATGTAAGTATCATATTATATATATGCCCAATTCATCAAGTTTCCATGAGTACATACCCGATTTTGCCCAATTATTTTGGATTCATTTGCTACTTCTGCAATTTTTTTGGGCCAACTGTATTATTTGCACAGGGGCTGAGTTTTTGGTATATTGGCTACACATTCTTGAATTATTTATGATATTTTTTATTAATAAAAAATTATATATTTACATTGTACAGGCGGTTCACAAGGTCCGATCGCACAAGGCTCGAAAATTTGAGGGGCCCCATAATTTTAAAACTAGCATATGACAATGTAAGAATCGTTGTTCTAGTGGTTGTAGGAACACCTTATTTTCCTCCATATTAGGCTCAATTCCCTTTATCATTCATCACTTTTTTCTCATTAAAAATTTCGTGTTGCACAGGCCCCAAAAATCTCCGGAGCGGCCCTGACATCGTATATACCAAAATACCAAATAATACGTATACATTTCTAAACTTTTTTAATATAAAATGATTTTTTAAAAGTATTAAAATTAAAAGAATCATTATTTTAGAAATTAATTATAATACTTATTAAAATATTACTTTATAATAAAAAATAATACAAATGTATATTTTTTTTTTATGTGGAACAAAGGTATATTATTGGACATGCACAATATAAATATAATTTTTTTTATAGTATTAAAAAATACTCTAAATAGTTTTATGTTGCCCCCTAAAGTTACATCACAGACTTTCCTAGTTTACTCGAATGGACTTGATCATGTTTCCGTAGCTGGCGGCGGCGATGGTGTGGACGGTGGAGTAGTGGTGGGAGTATCAACCGACTTTAGCAATAGAAATTAGGGCGGTAATCGATTATGTAAAAATCAAACCTCAATCTTCAAGTTTGTGTTTCACCGAGTCACCTGTATACCGAGTCACCGAACGCAGCAGACATCAACTTCTTCTTCCCTCTCCGATCCGGATTCGGCTGAATTGGAAAGGTTTGTGTTTCATACTTTGTGAATTTCAGACTTTGTGGTTTAGCTTTTGATTTGAGAGTTATTAAGTTCGATTTGTGTTTTCATGCATTATCTGTTTGATTGTGGTTTGCTTTGTAATTTAGAATGATTAGGTTAGTTTCATCTTGCTGTAGGATAAGGATTGTCCCATTTTGTGGCTCCTGATTTGTTATGGATTCTGCAATCGGTGCTGTCGATCCGGTCCATAACAAGGAAAACCGGATACCTGCAGAGGCCAAGAGAATTTTACAGTCAATAGCTTCCAAATGGGATGATGTCCTGGATTCAAGGGCTTTGCAAGTAATCCCACTCAAGGGTGCAATGACCAATGAGGTGTACCAAATCAAGTGGCCAACTAACAACAACAGTACCGAAACATCACGCAAGGTATTGGTCAGAATCTATGGCGAGGGAGTCCAAGTGTTCTTCAATCGCGAGGATGAGATCCGAACGTTTGAGTTTATGTCAAAGCATGCTCACGGGCCTCGCCTGTTGGGTCGCTTTTCTAATGGAAGAATTGAGGAATTCATTCATGCAAGGGTAACCATTCCATTCATTCTTGTTTACTGCCATCTTTGCTAACACCATTAGTAAAATACAATACTAAGGTTTGAGGATTAAGCTCGGGTGCTTAGACTTAATTTGTTTCCCTTTACAATCTGACACTGGTTATACATTAGCCACTACAGCAACAGCCACGTGTAATCGTGTATCCCGCAAAGGGCAGGGTCCGGGGGTCAGGATGTATACACTCTTTCCCCAACTAATCAGAGGGTGTTTCTTAGACAAGAATATGAATTTTTCATTTAATTTTCCAACCTCACAGTTGATTGTTTTGTTGTCCAAAGATGAAGGAAACTAGGAAAGTCTGATGGGATCTTATTCACGCTCACATAATAAACTAGTTGTAGCTCCAACTATCTATTCTGGTCTCTGGGGGATGCAAGCTATTCTTGTTTTGATGAAATGGATGATACTTTTTGTTTTACTGATCAATCTGTGGTGGTAACATGGTTGATTCTTTGTAGATGGAGCTATGTATTTTCTAATAATGAACCGACCTCCCCAATAAGTATGCATTCCCCCAAATATGAAATTGTACTGCTTTTCAAACAGATTATACAATTTACAACCTTTTTTAGTAGCTGACTTGTCTATCCACTTTCCTTTTTTTGGTGTGTGAGGATCAGACTCTAACAGCATCTGATACACGTGATCCTGAAATATCGGCTCTTATAGCTTTCAAACTGAAAGAGTTCCATCATCTTGAGATGCCTGGGCCAAAGAAGCCTTTATTATGGGATAGACTACGGTATCTTCTAATCTCATCTGAGAGGTGTTTATGTTGATATTGTTCCTTTATTAGTTCAGATGAGTGTGTCATACCACTGGTTTCCTGTTATGATTAGTTAGCCAATTGTCCTTCCAGGAATTGGTTAAGCGCAGCTAGACGCTTGTCTTCTCCCGAAGAATTTAAAGAAGTTCATTTGGAGGTGTTAGAAAATGAAATTGCAGAACTAGAGAAAAAGCTTTCAGAAAATCATTTTAGTGTGGGATTTTGCCACAATGATTTGCAATATGGTAACATAATGATGGATGAGGAGACAAGATCCATAACTATAATAGTAAGTTTCTCTCAGAATTATTCTTTATTAAACTTCTTTTTTCTTGGAAGATGGCATAATTCAGTATAAATTTGTTTTTTTTCAAGTGCAAACACAAATAGAAATAGCAAGTTGCCAGGCTTGATATTTGAAGTTTAAGGCATGAAATCTACCCATCAACTTGAATCGACTCTTACCTCAAACAAAATCAGATTGAAAACTGAAGCTATCTGACAGTGACATGGAGCACTAGCTTGAATGGATTTTGGTCTGAATGCTGCCTTGTCCTTTTAGTTTTGAATATCTGGCTATTTTTGTTCTCCTTGATCCTTTTTTTCCCCCTTTTTTCATTGAAACTTTTTCTCCTTGCTCTTTATATTGGAATTTTGTGTGTATGTGAATTGGTTGTACTTTCCTAATCAAATCCTTGGGTATTGGAAATACTGTCTAACCTCCCAACTTTTTCTTTTAATAGGATTATGAGTATGCAAGCTACAACCCTGTTGCATTTGATATAGCTAATCACTTCTGTGAGATGGCTGCCGACTATCATACGGAAACACCGCATGTACTGGACTATACCAAATACCCTGGTACGTTCCCACCTACCTGATTACCTGAATCAATGGATAGCAGATGCCTTCGATAAATCATATATTTGCTCATTGATCTGCAAATCCTAATAGGTACAGAAGAGCGCAGAAGATTTCTGGGTATATATTTGGGTTCTTCAGGTATTGCTTATCCTTTCTGTATAGGTGCAAGTCTTTATTCATTTATATAGTTGTAGATGCATGTGCATTGCTGCAATCACTGCCTGAGTTTCACTTCGCTGAGGTATGAAACTTTTTATTCTTGTAGTCTCTTGACAATTATATTTATATGCAGGTCAGGAACCTAATGATCTTGATGTGGAACAGCTACTCCAAGATGTGGAGAAGTATTCTCTTGCTAGCCACTTATTTTGGGGGTTATGGGGAATAATATCGGTAAGCCACTAATCTTTTCTTAGTTTTGGAAATTTTAATTTGCTTTCAAGTAAGCAAAAGATCGACTAATGTTTATGCTAATAGACTTGTGTGTGCGATCTTGATATCAATCTTGTTGAGGTCCTTTTTGGGAGGAGGCATAAACCTAACATTTGAACTTCCATCCTGAAAACTTGAACCACTATGGCCAGCTCATATCGAGATTGGTTAGATAGTTGGCATTTATAATGAGAGTTGTGCAATGTGAAGCGCACACACTTTTCTGGCAGTTATATAGTTGGACATCCACTGTTGCTGTTATATTTTGTCACTTCATATTGATGAACCAGATAACTCTCTTGATGCAGGCAGATAGATCATGAATCCGAAATCCTCCAAGGACCCAAAAAAATGTAGGAGTGTATAGTTTCCTTATATTTAGAATTTAGTGTGAATGATTCTTGTAGAATGATTAAATGCCATTTATTTGTCCGTCAGACAAAATTCAAATAGGGACTCGCATGAGGGTGAGATAAAGTTTCACAAATGAAATTATACTGGGATCCTGTTCATCCATGTCCCAGCAGTTTTAGTGGTGATTGTTGTCTCATCTACACACTAGTACAATACAGATGTTGCTGACACTAGAGGAATGTAAAAAGTTGTTATCCACATAGAAAAGCATTAAGGATGAGGACGCCTTGAGGAATTTTGCATAAAATATATATATGGTAGAAATGCTGATCATACTATGGTTTAGCCTCATGCCCTCATCCCTCTTCAGAATGGTGCTTTGTAAATGGCTAGTATCAATTTTTGGGTGTATGCAATTGTGTACTCCATAGAGAAGCACCAAGTTTGTGTACTCATAATTTATATGCTCAACTTTCTCCTTCTTTTCCCCTCTGATTCCATTGTTCAGGCTCATGTCAATGAGATCGATTTCGATTATGCCGCGTATGCAAGGCAGAGGTTTCAACAGTACTGGATGAGGAAGCCAGAATTGCTGGGCCATGCTGAAGTTGTTTCTTCCGGCTCAGTTGGTGAAAACACTGAAAACTACTAGGTTGTCCCATTTTAGGTTGCATTTCCATGTATGGAGAGGAAGATGTACATAATGCCTTCGACTTTAGTATCTGGATTACGTGTTATTTTGTCCGGTGACTGTTTTTTAGGGCCCGAGGCGATGTAGAAAATGAGTTTTTTATCAATAAATATATTCATTTTTTTTTTATCAAATAATGCAAATTTTCAATTTATTTAACCATTATCAAATTCAGGTTTTATGTTTATTACTAAAATGAAAATTTACGAACTTGTCTGTCGGTATAGCACAACAAAAACTATGATTTTTGGATGCCCCAATATACTTATTTAATGAATTGTAGAATATTTCCTTAGAGCAACCCCAAGAGAAGCTCCAAAATAGAGAAAATTGGAAAATTTAGAGAAAAAGATGGATTTTATGGTCCAACCGCTCCTCTATATTGTTTTGTAAAATAGAGAAATGAGGAGAGAGAGTAAAAATTTCTCTATATTTAGAGGAAGAGAAAAATCTCTAAAATTAAATGTTTTCATCAAACCCCATGCCAACCCTTTAAATCACAAATAAGATTTAAATGGGATTCAAAATATAAAGCTTAATTGGACTTAAAAATATTATATAATATATGAAACTAAAATGGAATTCCAAATATAAAGCTTTGTTGGATTCATAATTTCCTTATATAATTTAATATATATTATAAATATTATATAGTATGAAATTATATAAAAAAAATTAAATAAAAAGTTGATATTTTATAAAGTTTTTATCATCCTTAAAAACCATACATGATTAGTAATAGTAAATGAAAAATAATAAAATGAAGACATTGATATTTTCAACAAAATAAATTATAATAATAAATAAATCGAATTTATTTATTTTATGGGATAAATCTCGTACAAGGTACGAAAACTATACTAGTTACCTAAAGTTTAAAAAAAATCATTTATTATATTATGAAATTCTGCATTTATTCTAATATATAATAAATGCAAAAATCTGTATAATAGATTAACTGTTGGAGTTTGGAGATAAATTTTTTAGAGATTTTGGTATTTTGATCTCTATTTTAGAGAACTTTTACAAGAGGTGTTGGGCTTGCTCTTACAAATTATTTTGAAAAAAATGACTTGAGATTTTTTTACGCATAAATTTTAGTAAACCTTTTATCATATGTAAACCTAACTAGTACGATTCCCGCGCCATGACGCGTTTTTTTAAAACTAAAATATTATACATAAAAATATTATAAAATGTTGATAAATGTTAAGATAAAAATCATTAAAAAAAACTTTACAATAAATGTATCTTATAATTATATCATAATTTTTTTAAATCTTATGTAAAGTAATACATAAATATAGATATTTGAAATTACTCGGTAATAATAATATCAATATCATTATAACACTGTTTAAATGTGATGTGTCATGCTCAATAGTTATATTCAATGTTTTGAATTAAGCCTAATAGTTAGTAAATAAATTTGATTAAGCTCAATAGTTATATTAGATTGAATTCAATGTTTTGAATTAAACCCAATAGTTAGTAAAATTAAAGAAAAAAGAGAATTGAAGGAAAAAAGAAGAAAAAAAGGAGAATTAAAGAAAATCCAAGAAAAATGGAAAAAAAAAATGATTATTTAAGACTCCTAAAATCCCTCTAAGATTGACACATCATCTTAAACTCTTCTAAATTAAGAGTTTATACTTTATAGTTAGTAAAATTAAAGAAAAAAGAGAATTGAAGGAAAAAAGAAGAAAAAAGGAGAATTAAAGAAAATCCAAGAAAAATGGCAAAAAAAAAAATGATTAGTTAAGACTCCTAAAATCCCTCTAAGATTGACACATCATCTTAAACTCTTCTAAATTAAGAGTTTACTAGTACAATTCCCGCGCCATGGCGCGGTTTTTTAAAACTAAAATATTAATAATACATATAAATAAATTATAAAATACTAATAAAAGTTAAGATAAAAAAAACATTACCATAAATGTATCTTATAATTCTGAAATATTTTTTTTATATCTCGTCTAAAGCATAATATATAAATACAGATATTTTAAATCACCCAGTAATAATAATATCAATATCATTGTAACTTTTTTATAAATTTTGAAATCTGAATCATGCATTTAAATGTGATGTGTCACAACTAATAATTATGTTCAATGTTTTGAATTAAACTCAATAGTTAGTACATAAATGTGAGTTAAGGCTAATGGTTATATTAGATTGAATTCAATGTTTTGAATTAAGCCCAATTGTTAGTAAATATGTTAAGAATAAAAGAGAATGGAGGATTAAAAAAAATTAATGGAAAAAAAAAAGAGAAAAGGAGAAATAAAAAAATCAAGGAAAAAAACATAATTGGTCAATATTCCTAAAACTCCTCTAAGATTGGCACGTAAGCAAAGTCTTCTAAATTAAAGTTATATATAGATTGTTAGTAAATATGTTAAGAATAAAAGAGAATGGAGGATTAAAAAAATAACGGAAAAAAAGAGAAAATGAGAAATAAAAAAATCAAGGAAAAAAACATAATTGGTCAATATTCCTAAAACTCCTCTAAGATTGACACATAAGCAAAGTCTTCTAAATTCAGGTTATCTAGATTGTTAGTAAATATGTTAAGAATAAAAGAGAATGGAGGATTAAAAAAATTAATGGAAAAAAAAAGAGAAAAGGAGAAATAAAAAAATCAAGGAAAAAAACATAATTGGTCAATATTCCTAAAACTCCTCTAAGATTGACACGTAAGCAAAGTCTTCTAAATTAAAGTTATATATAGATTGTTAGTAAATATGTTAAGAATAAAAGAGAATGGAGGATTAAAAAAAAATAACGGAAAAAAGAGAAAATGAGAAATAAAAAAATCAAGGAAAAAAACATAATTGGTCAATATTCCTAAAACTCCTCTAAGATTGACACGTAAGCAAAGTCTTCTAAATTAAGGTTATATAGATTGTTAGTAAATATGTTAAGAATAAAAGAGAATGGAGGATTAAAAAAAATTAATGGAAAAAAAAGAGAAAAGGAGAAATAAAAAAATCAAAGAAAAAAACATAATTGGTCAATATTCCTAAAACTCCTCTAAGATTGACACGTAAGCAAAGTCTTCTAAATTAAAGTTATATATAGATTAGACCTGAGCATGGGCCGGTCTGGGCGGACTTGGGCCGGGCCTCTAACATTTTGGCGGCCCGTTGTACCGGGCCGGGCTTGGGCTAGGCCCGGTTTGTGTGCCTAGTACCTTGCCCAAGCCCGTCCTTGTTGGCAGGCCGGGCCGCCCACCGGGACTACTGGGCTTTTTTTTTGGTTAGGAAATGATTCGGAACGGGGGAATCCTGCCCGATAGCATAATCGGTTATATTACTAAATTTTCCTTTTAGCTAATATCTATGAATCAAAGACAATTAAAGACATAACACATATAAATCTATACTTTATAATACACACTATATACACACACTGTATTTTATATACATATATATACACTGTTTTGGAAAAAAAAATTATATATGGAGTATAAATATACACTTTCTACACTATATACACACACACTATATAAATATATATAGTTAAAAATATATATACACATACTGTATGAATATATAGATAGTTTGTATTTATGATAAAAAAATCATTATATATATAATTAAATATATTATACGTATAATATTATAATATTAATATATACCGGGTTGGGCCTACCGGCCCGTTTGGGCCTCATATTCAGCTCAAGCCAGCCCGGTGGGCCTATCGGGCCGGGCCCGTCGGCCCGCTTGGACCGATTGTTCTACCCAAGTCCACCTTTTTCCCTGAACGGGTTGGGCGGGCCGGGCGGGTTAGCCCAGGTCTGCTCAGGTCTAAACCTAATGATACATGGTAACTTAGCAAATTCGGGTTTGGATGATGATGCAATGTGTTTTATGTTACTGTAATCGGGTTAGCAAATTCGGGTTTGGATGACGATGCAATGTGTTTTATGTTACTATAATCGGGTGAGTCGGATTGGGTTCAAGTTACGGGTCATTCTCAGAATGTTAGATGATTTGGCCATTTAGGTCAGATTGGGTTGGATTCAACTGAGTTTATACTCATTTCGAGTTTACAATTGCACTAAACTGCAGGCTTCAAAGCATTTCATCACTCAACTATCACTTAGAATGGTGACAAGGGCCTCCTCCACTGCAGTCAATCAAGAAGCCGATAAGAGCAAAGGAAGTTGCAATTTTTGTGGGTTATTATCAATTCACTTTCTGGGTGTGGTTTGATTTAGCTTAATTCCAAGTGGGTGTATTCGGTAATCCCACCTCCGTGACTGTTACCAATATGGCTACTTTGGATATTTAGGTATTACTTGAAATGCTATGCTGATTATCTTTCTAAATTGTGCAGTAACTAGTGCTAAGTGCAATCTCATTTTGGATGTGATTTCACCTGTCAATGTTGATCAAATACATGCCTTCTTTAGTGTAGCTCATAATGATTGAAGTTGCTATGATGCATTATACACCAATGAACATCTCCTACTTCACTGCTTCACTCCTACTTCACTACAGATGTTAGTGATATAAAAAAAATATATAATTTTTTTTAAATTAAATAAATATCAAAATATTTTATATTGTAGGGAGTGAAACATATTAACGGGTGTGTATGGACAATCAAAAAAGCTGTTAAAAATTAATCATTTGTGAGTGCTTATTTTTTAAATAGTTTTTTTGGTTGTTTGAATGACCAGAATAAACAAAAACGTGTTGAAAATCTGTGTTAAAAATAAGCTACAAAATGAAGGTTATTTGAGTGTTTATTTAGGTGTTTATTCTCCCTTTTATCTTATTTGGTTTGAAAGTACCACAATACCCATAATAATAACCAAATAAACTCCACTTTTTACAAATAAACTGTTTTTCTCCCCATACGGAGATTATCTTGTTGTTTAAAATTTTAACTATTTTTTATCAATAGTTTATAAATTTTACCCTGTTTATAATTTTAGTCAGTTTATTAACCTCATCTCATACGAACCCTACAGTAAAATAGGAGATCTCCATTGATTATACACGGGTCTCTAAAATTCCAAGCTACCACTTTCTTTGTGACTTTAGGGAAAGTTTTTTTTATAAAGGAAAGTAATTCATACCAAACAACCTTGGTACTCGAGAAATTGAAAAATCAGTATTCGGAAGCTCTGGAAATTACAACAACCAGGACAACAAATAAACAACCACAGACATAAAAGAAACAATCAAAAGGAGGCACGAGACGATTATGAGATTTAAGTGTAAGATAATGAAGCGAAATTAAAGAAGGGGCACAACTATGAAAAATAGTCTCCAAAATTGAAAGGAGGCATCACAAGCAAAGTCTTGGAGAACAATAGTGGAGACCTCATATTTGGACTCGATTAACAACGAGTTTTTAGGTCTCGATCACACACTGTGACTTTGGGGAGAATGATAGATAAATCCCAAGGTTGTTTGTGAGTCTGTGACATAACTATGACTAGTACAATCTCCGCATTACACGCTTTCTATAAAATAAAATATCAATACAATAACAAATTACTATTATAAAATTAAATAAAATATTACCAAAGTTAGCATCAAATAAAAAGAATGGAGTTGATAAAATAATAAAAAAATGTAAAATAGCATATAAATTTAAGGTGACTTTTGGAAACAATATTATTGTCTCTAATCTATATAGTTGGTTAGAAGATACTCTATAATTAGTCAACATCTAAACCAACGTAGTCAACGTTGAAAGCAATGTTATTCCACATCTCCCCTTCCGATGATGATTTGCCGTGTATATAATTTCGACTTTAAAAATATAGTTAAAATGAATTAAATTAAGAAAATATTTCTAACAAAATCGAATGAAAATTTCCAATAGCAAATCTGGGGTTTAGTGCTCTAGCAAGACCGAGATGCTCATCTCTAACTCCATTTTTTTCTCTTTGTGTCTTTTCGGAATTTGAGATCTTTTACTTCTTCAGGGAAGACAATCGGATAGTTGATCGTCTATCTCAACTTGGGATTCCTTTCTCTTGCTCCATTCCCCCGCAGATATTGTTTTGTATAGTATCATCCGTAAGAATATTTTTTCATTAGATGCAAGTATGTTTTTTTTTTTGATATAAGGAAAGAAATTCGGTTCTCTAGACAGATCTAGAGAAACCGAGAGCCCAGACAAGCTGGAAGATGGACTAACCATCATGTACAACATGGAAGCAAATAACAAAAGCAAATGATTGAAATGAAATAATAAGAAGCAAATAACAGAATTGAAAAGGCAAAAATAAAGTACACACCATCTACATTGTAAATAACAAGGTAGCAGAACCAACGACCAATTAGCCAAATGGAATACGCAAGTATGTTTTTGGTTTGATTGTCCGGACAATCTTTCAAATTCTTTCCCGTTTTTTAAAAAAATATTAAAAAAAGAAGTGGGCCCAATATTAAAAAGCGGCAGTAATACCGCATGAAAAAAAAAATTAAAAAGCATAACACGCGCCATGAATAAAACGACGTCACCTGTCCCACCAATTAAACGGAGTGCGCGGGACCCACTCTCGGCGGTGACCTAATAATCAAGCTACCTAGAGCGTGACCACCGAAACCCCCTGAATTTACCAAAATACCCCTCGTCAGTCCTCGCACGCGCGACACCCGAACGGCCAAGCGTATCGGGGTGCGTGCGAGCGTGTGAACTGCCAAAGGCATGAAAGAGCGTGTGCACAGCACCGAGAGGAGAGAGAAAATAAACCCTAGCCCAAATCCAAATCCAATTCCAAATCCACGCCAGAGAGAGTGAGAGAAATCACGAAGGTGTATCGACGCTCGCCACTCGCCACCGCCCCTCGCGTGTTGCAGAGGCAGAAGGAGGAAGGCAAGTGTAACACACCGCCCCCCAATTCCCTCCTCCACTTCAACGTTTTTTGAGAGGTTTGCTTGCTCACCTGTTGTTTTTTTTTTGCTACTCATCTCATTGTTAGGGTTTTCAATTTTAGTGAATGATCAATGGATCATGACCCTGTGTTGGATTTTTGGGTGTATGGGGAATTTGGGGTGGTTTTCCGGCTGTTGATTTTAGGGGGTTTGGAGAAAGAGTGAATTTTTATTTGGTTGGGAATTTATGGAGTTCTTTTGGGGCTGTCTGGAGACTGAGGAAGGAGGACATGATGATGTTGAGAAGCAGATTTGATGCTTGTGAAGCTCCGGGAAGGGATTGGGTGGGATTCCGATAGATCTTCATCTGTCTTTTGGTTTAATGTGAACAGGGATTTCGCATATATTTGAACACCTGTGATACTGTTCAGAAGCAGTGTGATTTTTGGTAAAGGGGTGCAAAGGCAGTCAAGAATAGCTTCTTTCTGTGTGTTGTTGTATCATGCCTCGAAAATCACAACTTGCAGAACCAGTATTGCAGGGGTAGCTATATGACAATCTCACTGAGGAGTGAGGACCATGCTTGAGGGTTCCTGTGAGTTTTGATTTGGCATTCATATTTCATGAATCACACACAATCCTAATAATGAACCTTGCAATATACTTAGTTCATAGGTTAAGACTTCTGGGTGTGGATTCATAGAAGCGTATGGGTGTAGGTTTTATATTGAAGCTGCTGGTGTTTCTGCTCTACTGTGTGGAGCAATTTACTTTTCTGAGTTTGATTGAGTGTTTTTGGTAACAGATTCGTTTTTCTTTTTCCAGATAAGGATACAAACTTTCACTGTTACATGTAGTTGGATTGGTATGTAGCTGTACCAGAGGTGTTTGTTATGACATATATGTATTATTTCGGTTAGACTTATTTTGAATAAGCAATTATTGAAAATCTTTTGGACATGAGGTGTTTTAGCTCACCGTCATGTCCCTGGTTTATGTCATTTTAGAGAAGTTAAAATTTGCTTGGGAGTAAAATAGTCTGTCAATTTGTATCCTATTAATTGAGAGTCCATATCCTGTAGTGGACCATTTATTGTTATGTATGCTGTTATAATTGTTTACATACTTTAATTCGAAACTTAATGGAGGAAATGTATTTTGACACACATATACTTACTAAGAGTAGCTTATTGTGACCTGAGTAGCTTTGTATTCATTGCATGACCGAATACAAAAATTCACACATGTTGCAGCATCTTGGTTGTTTGACTTCAAGTCGACTCTTCTCTGCATCATTCAGACTGTAATTGAATATGTGCATAAGTTTTTTTGCAGCGGGATTTCTGTGTGTGTATAGCATCATGTGTCGGTGCACGCTGTCGGGGGACAGGGGAGCCTGATAGGTGCAATGTTTGTTGTATTACCATGCTGCATTGTATATGCTGATGCTCTGAACTGCCTTTAGTGAACTTGTAACCATTTTCTGCATGTTTTCAGGTACTCCAGTAGAATAGTTATTCATATCAACTTCCTGCTATGGATATTGATCTTAGGCTACCATCCGGTGATCTTGATAAAGAAGATGAAGAACCAAATTCGATGACTGTGTTGAATGGTGAAGACAAATCAGATATTAGAGAAGGAGTACCTTTGGTGAATGCTTTAGAAGCACATGATGGCCCTTTGGTGAATGCTTTAGAAGCACATGATGGCCCTTTGGTGAATGCTTTAGAAGCACATGATGGTAGCGTTGCTGAACCTTCTCCAGTCCAAGATTTAGTAGAGTATAAGGAGGATATGAATCTTGAGCCACTCTCTGGTATGGAATTTGCATCTCATCAGGATGCATATGCTTTCTATCAGGAATATGCTAGGTCCATGGGCTTCAACACTGCTATACAAAACAGTCGACGGTCAAAGACAACTAGGGAATTCATAGATGCAAAGTTTGCCTGCTCTAGATATGGTACGAAGAGGGAGTATGAAAAAAGTGCTAATCGTCCCCGTGCAAGACAAGTAACTAAGCAGGAACCTGATAGTGCCACTGGTCGTCGATCTTGTGGCAAGACAGACTGCAAAGCAAGCATGCATGTTAAGAGAAGAACTGATGGAAAATGGATCATCCACAGTTTTGTGAAGGAGCACAACCATGATCTTTTACCAGCACAAGCAGTAAGCGAACAGACCAGAATGATGTATGCTGCGATGGCGAGACAGTATGCTGAATACAAAAATGTGGTGGGTTCAAAGAGTGACTCGAAAAATTCCTTTGATAAGGGCCGAAATTTAGCACTGGAAGGAGGGGAGATGAAGTGCCTGCTTGATTTTTGTGTGCAAATGCAGAATGTGAACTCTAACTTCTTTTATGCTGTAGATGTCAGTGATGATCTGCACATGAAGAACTTGTTGTGGATTGATGCTAAAAGCAGGCATGATTACATCAATTTCAGCGATGTAGTTTCATTTGACACGACTTATGTCAGAAGCAAATATAAGATGCCTCTTGCTCTTTTCATTGGAGTGAACCAACATTACCAATTCCTGCTACTTGGGTGTGCTTTTATGTCTGATGAAAGTGAAGATACATATTCATGGATAATGCGCACATGGTTAAAAGCTATGGGTGGGCAAATCCCAAAGGTGATAATTACTGATCAAGACAGTTCTATGAAATCAGTTGTTTCTAAGAATCTTCCAACTGCCCAGCATAGTTTTTTCTTGTGGCATGTTCTTGGGAAGGTCTCAGAGAACCTTGCCCATGTCATTAAGGAGCAAGAGAATTTCACGAGAAAATTTGAAAAATGCATTTACCGGTCATGGACAAATGAAGAGTTTGAGAAGCGGTGGCAGAAGCTTGTTGATAGGTTTGATCTCAAGGACAATGAATGTTTTCAATTATTGTATGAAGATCGCCAGTTATGGGCACCAACATACATGAAAGATACTTTCTTAGCCGGAATGTCCACAGTACAACGATCTGAGAGTATTAATTCATCTTTTGACAAATGTGTGCACAAGAAGACCTCCGCGCCAGAGTTTGTGAAGCAGTATGATTCTATCATCCAAGACAGATATGAAGAAGAAGCCAAAGCAGAGTCTGATACATGGAACAGACAACCAGTATTAAAATCTCCGTCACCTTTTGAGAAGCACATTTCCAGTGTGTATACTCATGCTGTGTTCAAGAAGTTTCAAGTTGAGGTTTTGGGTGCTGTTGCATGCCATCCTAAAGAACGACAAGAAGATGCCATGTCAACTCTAAGGACTTTCAAGGTTCAAGATTTTGAAAAGAGTCAAGACTTTGTTGTCTCTTGGAATGAGTTAAAATCAGAAATTTCTTGCATATGCCATCTGTTTGAATACAGAGGTTACCTCTGTAGACATGCATTGATTGTTCTACAGATGCGAGGCCTTACTATGATTCCGTCTCAGTATGTGCTAAATCGATGGACAAAAGAAGCAAAGAATAGGCAATTGGGAGAAGTATCGGAACAGATACCATCTAGGATCCAGCGGTATAATGAATTGTGCCGACGAGCAATGAAGTTGGGTGAGGAGTGCTCATTGTCTCAGGAGAGTTATACTCTTGCTCTTCGTGCAATGGAAGAAGCTTTTGCAACCTGTTTAAGCTTAAATAACTCTTGCAAGGCACTTCCCGAAGCTGGTGCATCAACATCTCATGGACTTTTAAGCATTGACGATGATAGCCAAAGCAGGAGTTTGAATAAGACAGCCAAGAAAAAGACTATAACTAAGAAAAGAAAGGTTAGTTGTATTATGAATAGCACTTTGCTATCACAAGTTTTTGATTCTTCTGTCATCCTTATTGGCCCAAGGTTTTATGGTGTTACAGGTGAACATAGAGGCAGAAGTTATGACTGTCGGAGCACAGGAAAATCTTCAACAGATAGTATGCCCCTACTCTTTAGCAATGTTCTAAAAGGCGCTAGGCGGCCGCTAGGTGGCGGGTGGCCGCCTAGCGCCTAAGCGACTAGGCGGGTGCCTAGGCGGTGTCTAGGTGGACTTAGAACAAACTTGATTATTTCCTTATATTTTGACGAATAACACTTGTCAATAATTCATATAATGTAATAATAATCCATAATATCACTAATAAACCCAAATTTGTAGTAGTTAACTAACACTAAAGTAAATAAACGCAAAAGTACATGTCTGACTAACAACTCTAAACCACCTAAAATCCAAAACTATAAGTTCGACTAAAAAGCAAATGCATCCTGACATGGGGGATAAAAAGACCCTAAGTCAACTACTCATATGCTTAGAAGATCAAATTGAATAATCGTTGGACTAGGCGGCGCCTAGGCGGGACCAGGCGGTTCCTAGATGAATTTCCGCCTAGAGGTCCGCCTAGGCTTAAAAATTCCTAGGTCCCGTCCCGCCTAGCGCCCAGGCGGCGCCTAGGCGCGATTTTTAGAACACTGCTCTTTAGTTGATAGCCTCTTTTCTGACTCGACAAATACACTGTTTTGAAAATGGTCAAATCCTTTGAAATATTCAGAATCTATAGATAAACATTTAGACAGTTAAAAACTACTTATTCCTTTTTTCCCGTTTATAAATGAAATAGTTCTCACAGTTGTACATTTACAGGACAAGCTAAGCTCAAGAGGAGTAACAAGCCTTGATGGATTCTACGGCACACAACAAAGTGTGCCAGGAATGGTAAGTGCTTTAGTTGTGCATGATTTACATCTCATGATTGATTGCTTGATTGATTCTTCAGGCTGATTATTTCCGCTCATTTTTTTCAGGTTCAGTTGAACTTAATGGCTCCTACACGTGATAACTACTATGGTAGTCAGCCAAGTATTCCAGGGCTGGTATGTCATATTGCAAGAATGTTCCAGTCCCAATATAGCTGCCTGGATTTAGATTTTGATTAATGCTGAAATTATAATTTTGTAGGGATTAAACTCAATGGCTCCTGCTCATGATAGTTTTTATGGCCCTCAGCAGGGCATGCATGGCTTGGTATGTCCTCCTCTTCAACCCCACCCCCATTTTTTTTTTCCCTTTCCCCCCACTGTTTGGTTAACTTCCCGTGAGAGTGCAGAGAATTTGAACTTGAAACTTAAAAGGATCAATGAAGTGTAAGCTGCAGGGTATCTTGTTATGAAAAATGTTCTTTCTCATTGTATGGAATGATGAGAAAACTGTTGAGAAAAGAGGCCCATGTTTTCATACAATTAGTAGGAACAAGGCAAAAGCCATTCCATGGAAGAGATTAGTGAACAACCAAAAGATACAAAGGAATGTGATTCAACTTACGCCTGAGACTTCTTGCAGGTACAAGGACAGATGGATTTTTTTCGAGCACCAAATAGTTTCTCATATGGGATACGGGTAAGTTGAAAAGTTGTATTATTCTCAATTTCTCATTATGCTGTCATTTTGTGGTATATCTCTATTCTGAACTTTGCTTGGTTTCCAGGATGAGTCCAATGTGAGGTCTGCACAATTGCATGAAGACGGGCAAAGGCATCCTTGAACTGAATGAGACACCTAGTATTCATTCAAGTTGTATTGAACCTTTCAATTCTCCATCAATTGATAATGGCTGTTAGCAATATGTTCTTGTCAGTTAGAGATTGAAATGGGATTTACCCTCGGGCAAAGTTGTCAAATTTCTCTGTAAAGCATGAGATGTCAGATTCTATTTAACCCATGGGCAGGCTAAAGATGATATTGGGGCTGTAAATTCTTGTGTGTTTTTGTACTTTATGAAGCTGGTTTAGGTTGTGTTACTGCTTTTTTTCTCTCTTCTGTGGTGGATGTCATCTTTGTAACCTTGTGCTGTAACAATGATCACCTAGTTGAAATGCAGTCCAAATTTCCGTTGGCACAAGCCGCACAAACAGTGTACATTCTGTATGGTTGTTTTAGCTTTGTTGGATTTATTTTCAGATTATTTATTTTTATTGATAACTTGTTTCAGAATATATTGCCACATATTTTCATCAAAAAAAAAGAATATATTGCCACATATAATGACACAATGCATCTTTCCTTTATTCCTTTGAAAGGAGAGGCAACTCTCTTGCTAGACTTCATCAACATATGTGATGTAAACATTGAACCTTTACAAAGATGGGAAAAACCTCTCCAATGTGAAAATGTTAAAAACTAATGCTTAAAAGAGGGCATTTAAAAAAAATTAACACCATCTTACTTCTTAGCTAATAATGGCCTAATTTTGTCGATTTGTCAGTTCAGCAAATCTAGTAAACAATTTATGCAATGTAGGGCACTTCATAAGATAATACCCAAATCACCGCCCATGTCCAGAAGATAAATCATGTATATTAAGGTAATGTACTAAATATGACGCAGAGATCTAACAATTTTGTATAGTATAGGAGATTTGAACCCTTGATGATAGGCATTAAAATGACACCTAGAAAGCTAGAACCAATGAGCTAGTATATCTCTATTCGGAAAGGATCTCAGGGTAGTACCCAATGGTTCCCGGTTCGACTCTCAGATATGAGTAATATGACCGCTCTCTATTTACCAAAATCAAGGGGGATGATGTATAAGTTATAACTATTTGATCACAATATTTGTTTGTACTAAAGTGATTTGCTTTGAGATATGCAAATTACTTTAACAATAAAAAAAATCTCGAGGAGCCAAAGGTTTTCCTTGAGGCCACTTGTTTCAGGCACGAGAATATGTTAACACAATATTATCAAATTATATCAATTATCTATATAAAAAACTTATTAAAAGTATGATAAAATTAATAAATTTGAATTACAATATGAGAATCAATCTAATAATAATCAAAGTATAACAGAAATATAAAATACAAACTACTCTAGATATAAATAATTCATTCTGCCAAAAAAATAATATAGATATAAATAAATAACAAAATAATTACTTTTGATATAAATAATTTTTTCCAGTAAAAAATAATCTAGATATAAATAAAATAACATCTATTAAATATTTATTTATTAGTAATATTTTTAATAAGTATGACTATGAAATAATTTTAATTTATATTTTTTTCAATTAACTTGAATATGTATAAATGGATTTTTTTTTTGGTCACCTATGTATAGATAGATTGTCACTTGTAATAACTCTCTAGAAATTTTGACAACATATTATTTAAATAATTTTTTATGGGATTTTTTTTTAATGTAGAATCAACCACAACATACCACGCATCAGGTTAGATATATATTCATGAAAATTGAAAAAATAAAGGAAAAAGTTAATTTCATGATGTCACATAGACATAGTATGAGACAAAAAAGTTAATTCCACTTCGCCACGTCGGGTCTCCATCTTCTCATTGCTGTGTCCGCCTGTTTGCTTAGGGTTTGGGGTTTTCGGGGTTTGTTTTGTGTGGCTTTTTTGATGTATTATGTGATTATTTTATGTTTCTTTGTTGTATTTCTTTTGCTTTGTTGTATGTTTAGACGGCTTGCCGTCTGCCGACTTTGTCGGCCTCTCGAGGTCCGGGCCTGTCCGGCCTCGAATTATTTCCTTATCAAAAAAAAAAAATAAAAAAAAAAAAAAAAAAAAAATGACCTAAACCCTAATCCTAGTGAGTCATGCTTAGCGGACCAACTCAGCAAGGATATAAACCCTTGCAAGTCAGAATTTGGGTGCCCTCCACAATTTAAAGATCCACCTAACCTAAAGACCATCAACAGATCTAGGGTTTGTTCCCCACGAATTCAGACGGTACACTCCAATTCACGCTCCCAATCTTCACTCTTGTTTGATTTCCCCATAGATCGAAGCGAGACAGAGGTAATTTCAAGCAGGAATTGGGGCGGCGAAGAAGGTTGGTTTGAGCCCTAATTTCTGATTCCTGATTCGTGGGGCTCGGTTTTCTCGTCGGGATTGAATGGGGAAGAAGAAGAAGAGAGCGAGCGACAAGGTGTTTTGCTACTACTGCGACAGGGAATTCGACGACGAGAAGATTCTGGTGCAGCACCAGAAGGCGAAGCACTTCAAATGTCACGTATGCAACAAGAAGCTTTCAACTGCTAGTGGAATGGTCATCCACGTTCTCCAAGTTCACAAGGAAACTGTCACCAAGTACGCCCTTTTCTCTATCTTTTGTTCCGATTTTAATCTGTAAAGTAGGCAATTTGCGGTTGTATTTTCATACTTAGGCTTTAACGGCGCTAATGGGAATTAGGGAAATCTGGAGAGCATCAATTCTACAAATTGATCGGTTCAGATTTCGAATTAGGATTTGGAAGCTCGTTTAGCTTATTAAGAGTAAAGCGTAAATACATTTGGAGCAGGGGTTGATTGGTTTTCATAATTTGACGCTTTGGCATGCAAGTGAAGTACTGTACAATCTGGGTGTACGAATTTCTTGACATCCAATCACTAATGTTTTATTGTTATTACAGGGTTCCAAATTCTAAACCAGAAAGAGAATCAACCGAGATTGAGATTTATGGGATGCAAGGAATTCCTCTTGACATTTTGAATGCTCACTATGGAGAGATAGGTAATTTTTTGATATATTTTTCTTATGGTTATTATGATGAAGGATTTGTTTGTTTTCTTGCTCAAAAGATATTTTTCTTTTGTTTTGAATCTTTTTTTATTGCAACTTGCAATTTCTTCTATCTTCCAATACACAATTTTTTTCTTCTCTCTTCCTGATGTTGATTGTTGATGATACAGAAGCTCTAGCTTTGAAAACTCAAATTACTCTTTATGATAGATGCGAGCCAAACTCCAGTACTTCACTCCTCAGCCATTGGAATGATTGGAGAGGAGGAGAAAGTTACAAACTCGAGCACTAGACTGGTTAAATTAGATTGATTTAAAATGTACTCTTAACTCTAAACTTTCATTAATCAACTCATCAACATCTGAAAGATATCATGCTTAGAATGCTTCCTTTCATGATGTAAGACCATACACCAGCTTGCTGTTGTTAATGTAGAAGAGCTGGTGGATGGAGTACTGGAGTAGAGAAGGAACTGGTTTGTTTGCCAGGCCTCATCTCAAGCTCTCTTATTTCCACTCTTTTTTCACCCCTCACTTTCTCATTTCAGTTTATGTCAGAGACAATTGAGCCTACATGTTGGTTGAATTTGGTTATTTTTATTTGCATATCCATTGGTTTTATTGTCATAATCAGTATACGGACTTTAAGACAATTCCTTTAATCAAATTATGCATCTTAATTCTGTAACAAATTTCACCGCATAATGATTTGAAACGTGTAATGGAAAGTTTATTTCATTCAATTTTTAATTTTATAGGTAGGAGATAATTTTACAGTAAATTAGTAGATAATAGCAATTAACAACCTAACAAAGGGTGGAAGTAATGGTGTCTCTAAACCTCAGTGAGACCATATTAGATATCCAGTTATATTTTTATGTTGTTTTATTATTTTATGTGTACTAGCTATTTAAAAGCGCACATTTCTATTGACAGATGAAGAGACCCCATCAAAATCAGCCAAAATGGATACTCCATCCTCCAACATTGTTGGTATGATGCCGGGTGTTGGATTCCCCCCACAGCCATATCGAATGATGCAGCCTCCATTGTATGTACACTTTGTTCCTCCTAGTCCACTAGATATAATCGTGTTTGGCTTAGTGGTTAAATTATTTATTAAGTTATCCTCATATTTGATAAAGATTATGCAATGAATTGTTAATATGGTTTCAAACTTGTCAACATTAACGTAGAAAATTCTTGCACAGTTCATTTTCTGAACTCAGTATAACTCGAAACGTGCTAGAAAAGAAGGAAATCATTAGTTGTTGTTGTTGACTGGGTACATGCTTAATGAGGGCCTAGGTGATGTGATGACATCCGGAGTGTTATACTGTATTGATTTTCCACCTGTTTCTGCTTTTATTTCTTCATGATTTCTTCTCCTTAAGTAATTCTTCTGTCTTCTGCTTCTTCAGTTCTTCAATCCTCGGCTCTTTTCATTTCTTCTTTTGATCTCCTCAGTCCACCTTCTTCTCATCCTTATCTGGCAAACGTTCTTCTCATGCATCCTTTTTTGCTCGTGTTCTGATTTGGCACTGCCCCTGTTGCCAACCCTCATTTGGTGTTTTTGATGTCCTTGTTTATTTGTTGGTTTCTATGTGCTATTCTCTTGGAATAAATGTGTTAAATTTACAAAGCTCTTAATATTACATGTATAAAAAGGATTTTGCTAAGAATTGTGTTTTTATCTCTCGAGCTTGCTTTCATTTTCATAAGGCAGATTGCCAGGCAATTGACAGCGATGCCCAAGTTGCTTTTTTACATCTCATGCCTTTTTAACTAAGTAGAATGATAACACACTCATTCTCGAGAAACAAATTTTGTAGAGATGGTCTTTATAAGATGGTGCTATACTGTATTGTATGCCTGTGTCCTACAGCCTTTAGTCTGGTTCATTTTGGATCTTTCTTCCCAATTTTCGTGTTTGCCCATTTTACCTTTATGGTCTTATTAATGACTAACATGGATTTTTGCCCTTGATATTTTTTTTTTTATTAAAGGTATAACCCAGCAGTTCAAGCTCCTCTTGGTTGGCAAGTTCCTCGTCCTCAACCCTGGTATCCTCCAGCAGCAGGTTCTGTGCCACCTGCACCACCTGTTGGTTTACCTCATCAGCCTTTATTTCCTGTTCAAAATATGACCCCTCTTTCAGGATCATCTCCTGTACCACCACAAATGCCATTTCAAACAAACCCTCCTGGTTTAAATTCATCTTCAGCTCCTCTCCCTGTATCACAACCTCTATTTCCTGTTGGAGCCACAGCTAGTATTCCTAATCAAAACTTGAATGTTACACCGCCTCCACTTGCTGCATCAATGTCTGCCAACCCATTAGGAGAACATAAAGCCCCTCCTGCTGTTGGATACCCTAATGCGTACAGTAATGCATTGCACAATTTTCAGGTATCTGCAACCCCAGGTATGGATTTATTCTTTTCTTTTGTGCTCTATTGGGATTTATAAACTTTATTGTATTACTGTAGCAAGGAAGCCAGTTGTTTTTATTTTTGTTTGTTAATTCGTAGTAAGATAAGACTAGATTTTTTTAAGTAGAATAATTATTAATACAATGTAATAGTGGCCCAGTATGGGGTTTTAGGGTCGCTGTATTACAAAAATATAAAGAATCAGAAGCTGTGGATTGTCTATTTTTTATTTTCTTTTCTTTTCTAGTTTATTTCATTTTCCGTTGTGATCACTTGTTAGAGACAGGTATTCCATCAACAAGACATTCTTTCTTTTGTAAAGTGAAATTTGGCAATTGACATGAATTTGATCTCATTTGTACCTCTTACAAAAGCTCAAACTCCTCAGAAGCTCAAAAACCTTCTCCCTTTGCTTCTTATAGTTTCTTGGTTAGAATTTTCCAATTGCATTGTCAGTAAAAAAGTAAACCTCTTGGATCAAATTCCAACTGATCTCTTTAGTATTTGTAAGGAATCACATCTTGTTGATTTTTTTATTGCAAGTCCAAGCATTATGATTTCATTCCAGAAGAAGGAGATGGATGGCTAGTTCCGCCCAGCTTTATCTAAGAACTTCATGCAGTTGCTTTGTTGTTAGTTGAATCGATTCTAGTCCAAATATTGTTAAAAAAAAGGTTGTTCAAATAACATTTTTTTCCTTGATAATCTGGAGCCATTGGCTGACCCCATTAGTTTTATCCTTTATTACCTCATCTAGACAACGCATATGAGCATCTGATTACTTGGATCACTCACCTCCCTTGTTCTGCTGCGGCAACAGGGAATACACATTCATATGCTTCTGGTCCAAACACTGATGGTCCATCAATTGGACCACCTCCTGTGATTGCGAACAAAGCTCCTGCACCCCAGCCAGCAAGCAATGAGGTTTATTTGGTGTGGGATGACGAAGTTATGGCCATGGTTAGTTTTCTTTACTTGGTACCTTAGCTCTCAGATTTACAATATCTCTGTGATGGAGGTATCTTACTCTGCTGAAATCTCTACAGGAGGAAAGAAGGATGTCACTACCAAAGTATCAGGTGCATGATGAAACTAGCCAGGTAAGTTTGAAATATCTCATGCTGTTTAAATTAGGATACTGTTTTCACTTTTCAGGCTTCTAAGGTTTGTACGACATGGTTATTGTTGCTGCTTTTCTTAAATTGCTTTCAAAGATACTCTTTTGTTTGGTTAACATACAATCACGGTCTTTGTGAACATTGAAAATTCAAAAAGAATGGTCACATCTGGAGGTTAAAGACCCTTGTGTTTTTATATTAAAAACTCTCTCCCTCCACTCTTATTGATTTAAAGTGTTAAAGCTCCCAATTATAAGTGCCAATGTCCAGTATCCCGCAAATTCTGCTGCTTTTGTGAGCATCAAAAAGGTTCAAGTAGGTATCCGTTCAATCTTTTGTTGGTTGGTATTACAAGCCTGATAATATTGCGACTGGTTCAAGGTTACCTCTATCTTGCTTAAAAACCTTGTATATCTTCTTGATTATTTATCCGTGATTGCAAAGTATTGGGGGTATGAATGGTTGCAAAAGCGAGCATGGCCAAGAGGCTTTCCCCCCTTTGTAGCATTTGTTGTTAGCTTTTATGACTTTGCACTGCCTTCCAGGTCAGCATCCGCCTTGAATTTGGCTACCTAATTGCACAAAAAACATGTCCCTGTTTATATCCTTTTGCAACTTTGCTAATAGGGCGATTTTCTTCCTCTATATTCAGATGAACTCAATTGACGCAGCCATTGATCGTCGGATATCCGAAGGCAGGCTTGCTGGTAGAATGGCATTGTAAACTCAAAACACCCATCAAGGTATGAGATCCGTATAGAACTCCTGTGCCAGACATCCCCTTTGACGGTGGAAAGATTTATCAACCATGTTGCCTGCGAAGCTTCTCCTGTTCAAGCCTGGGTGAGTTCGTCGCGTATTTAGACATTGCAGAATAGCTTACAGAGCAAATCTCCCTTGCATGATTTATGCCGCTAAAAGCTTCCTTTCAAGCTTCTCAGTTTTTCCATTGTACCCTATTATTAGCTCTTGAAATTTTTGTATTAGCTTAATTGAGATAAAACTTCAAAGATTATTCAAGTCCCCTTTCCTTTGAATTACATTTATCCTCCTGTAATTCGGTTTCGTTTGTGGTTGCTATGAATACATAATTTCCAAATCAAGTCAATATTACTTTATGGAGTCCCAAAAAACGTTTTTTCCTTGCACGATTTATAATGCATTATAATGGGAAAGCTTGGTTTATAATTAAAATACACATGGACATATCTAAACAAACCTATAATGCAATTCATACAAGGGCTGTCTGATAAAAGCAATTCAACATTCCAGGCTTCCAGCCTGTGAACAATTTGGATGGCACAAAACTTCGTTATGTAATTCATTTATGCTTTTACAACTTAGTGCTATTCTTTATTTTGCAATTGAATTTTCTCGTCTTCCTTGGCTTCTTCCTCATCGTCATAGTATTCCTCTTCGTCATCATAGTACTCTTCATTGCCATCGTCATCATAGTAGTACTCTTGATCGTCTTCATCATATAGCCCACTTGACAGTAATCGCGATGAATGTGGTCCCATCAGTGACTCTTGAATCCGATCCCTGATGGCAGTGCCCTGGCAGGAAAGAAACCAGATGAGGATGGTGTTAAGTGTGAGAATCTAATCAACTAAATGCGTAGAAAAGATTTGTATTCAAGCACGAACCATCTTATGGCACCTCTCTTCAAACATCTCAAGAAATCCAGCAACCCAGCGATCAGCGTTTTCAACCCATTCGTTGCGATGTATACCAGCAGTTTTTGCAACAGTTTGAATCTGCAAATATACAAGTAGTCTTACAACCTTGACAAGGGCATGATCATCCAAAACGGACAAAGAATAATCTTAATAACATGTATAACGAATTGAAATATCGCTTTTCCAACTATCATCCATGACCAAACATTATGCTGACACTAGCAGAAAGATTTTAAAATTTCCTTGAAGAACTTAATCAATTATATCCTTGAATATGAACATGAAAGACGATAAAACATGCTAAAATCTTCAGGACAGAAGGTTGATCATTATCCTGGAAGGCTTTCTCACACATTTGTTTTATAACATATGAGAACCTCAATAAAACAAGGATAAAGTTCCACTTCTAAGTTCCTATAATGTGTGACATTGATGTATTTATCTGAAAATAAATTATTGCTGACAAAATGACATATGAAATGATGCATCATATTTCCCTTTTCAGACATATGAAATGAAGTATCTCCAATAAATTGACATGCCCACTTAATGGGATACATGTACCCAAAAGAGGAAGTGTTCAACATAAATTTTATAAAGAAAGCAAATCAGAGGAAAATTATGAAAACGAAAAGCACTAATGAAGCCCGCTATTTTGCTAACACCATAGGATCTTATAAACTAATGATAGTGAAGTCACTTCCCTTCTAAATAAGACAACTTGCCTTTTAGGGAATTACGGGTTAAGCTGAGTTGAATGATAAGTCCCGTATCACAGTATCAGAAGTAAGAAGAATCCTCAGCAATGCCTTTTCTTATTAATCAAACATTTCCTTGGAAATCAATTATAATTTCATTACAGTATGTTACAAATCAAATTATTTTCATTAAATACAAAACAGATGGGAAAAATTCTAAAGCAGTAAACATTTTTTCGGACTAGATTTCTTTTATGGAGACGTTCTCTTTAAGAATATTTACTATAAGAAGACTAAGGTTGTAGAATTCACCAACCTTTTCCTGATGCTCCTTTACTTTCTCATGTAGCTTCCTTAGCCTCATATTAACCCGCAGACGTTTTTCCTAACCATAAGAAAGAGTGTATCAAAATATCCACTCGGAATAAATATTAAAAAAATGTATGAAGTGAGAAGGCACTGCTGAAAGGTTTACCTTCACATAGCTAAGATTAAGCTCTTTTCGAGTATATCCTCTATCCAAGTTACGCATGACATACTGATTATAATCCTTGACAATTCTCATTATGATATCAGATGTTGAAATGCCCTCAGTTCGTTGGGTTTCCTTGAATTTGCCAATGGATTTAACCTGTAATTGAAGAGAAAGTTTAAAACGATTACAGACTTGATGCATCGAAGGTAGAGAGCAAAACAACAGTATTACAATAAATGAATCTTTACACACAACTCACAAATTCATAGACATCACTGCCGGCTCCACTGGTATCTGCATAGCTGTACAATACACATGACATAAAGGAATTTTGGGAATATTAAACTGATTCAGTTGCAAAACTTGTAGGAGGTAAGAAAAATTGGAAAGAAAGCAAATCAAACTGGCAGATATAACATTTCATAGGTATTAAACTGAACAACATTTTGGGTGTTTGGGAATAGTTGAACTTACGGAAGAGCATCATGAGCCACAAAATCAATCTGATGTTTGTCAAGGAACTCTTTTGAGAGGACCCAAGGTGCATCAGGAATAACTTCATCAACCCATCTGCACTTAATGATGGACAAACATCAAAAGCAACCAAAGAAGAAACTTTATACTGCTAAAATAAACTTTCATTTCTATTCCGAATCGCAAGATAGCAATTACAGTCGTATTCACGAGAGAAAGGAGAACACAGTTGATAAAAATGATGGCAAAACCAGACTTGCAATGTCGAAGAGATTCATATCGTTCTGCATCGTTCATAACAGTTTTCCCCTTGTACTTGTGCGTGGTCTCATCGTTGCAACATCCAACCAACAAGTAAGTGTTTGGAAATCTACAAAAGCAGAGTCTTCACATCAAAATTCAATTCCAAACCGCCACAACATCCTCTCAAAAATTGCACAAACCAAAGTGAATCACATATAATCAATTTTCCCTGCTGAAATCCTCAGATCCCTTTCATACGCAAAATTAATCAATTCGACAAGTAACTGGACAAAAATAAAAATAAAATCACGAAAAACCTAAAAATCGGATCGAAGCAAAACCAGATCGCGGCAAATATGAAAGCCTATTCAGACAACAAATCCAAAATTGGAGAGAGAGAGAAGAGCAGGAGTAAGGGAGAGGTACGATTTTTTGGCTTGCTCGAGGGAACGAGCGTGGCCGAAGTGGAAAAGATCGTAGATTCCGTCGGCGTAGACTCGGACGGGGCGGTCGGTAGGCGGTGGATTAGAATTATAAGGGCTGGTCTGCGCCTCCATTCGATCTTCGTCTTCGTCGTACTCAACACCGGCGAGTTCTCTCCGCCCTTCCTCTCCGGTCGACTGAAATCGACTCTCCTTGTGGTTTTCGTTTCAACAGAAGAATATTTGTTCCACCAAAGTATAGGAAGAAGAGAATCATTCGTTTTGCTATACGGAGTATACTTTATATTTGGCTAAATTACATAAAACCGCCCTTCAAATATTAGACTTTTCACAAAAAATCCTATAAATTTGGAAATGATAGAAATTACCACTTTATTTATCAAAATGAATCTTTTTATAAAATAATAAAAATTTTAATAGACTGGCTATTTATAATTTTTCTTTAGATTTTTTTATACATAAAAATGGTTGTGGGAGTTTTTGAAATATATTGATAATACCTCCGTCATCCGTAGATTAACTAACATGAGTCGTTGTATTATAGTGGTATAAGTATTCTCGCATGTCACGTGGGTGACCCGGGTTCAATCTTGGACAAACACGGACACATTGCCTTTTTATTTTTCGCATGAAAAAATTAGAGCCAAAAAGGTGAATATTTAGCTTTGTACATTGAAGGCGAGATTATGATCAGTACGATGTCATCTATGTTTCACTCATCTCAAGTACTCAATTGCTTGTTCCAGTATAATTCACACCCTAACTGCTTAGGATGTACTGTTGGATCGTCCTTCTCTCCTAACTGCTTTGATGTGATCGGTCTACAACACCTCGCCCCATCCACACCCAAATCACAATCAAATGAGATCATTGCATTTTTTAAACATATGGGAAAATTAGAATAAGACGTTTTAGAAGGTTGTATTAATTGAAGATGTTGAAGTAGGTTTGGGTCGAACTTTGGGGTTTTAGACATGCCGGTTGGGAAAATGGGTTGAAACTCAGGTTCAATTTTTTTTATCGGCAAGCCCATGTGTGGTCATTTTTACTCCATGCGATAAAAAATACAGTATTTGATATTTTAGAGATATGCACAAAGGTTAAGAATTGTCACTTCCATCTTCAAATACCTCAACAAATAATTTTTACTCCCCCGTCCTGTTTATTATGAAAAAATGTAATTGGTTAAACAAAAAAAAAAGTACAAGTTATATTGATATTAATGCAAAAGTAAAAATAGTGTAATTATTACTTCTAAAAACATCAAATATTTTTGATCAAATTTCATCTGATAAAACATCAAATGCTTCCGATCGGAGAGAGTATTAGATAAGAATTCGAAATAACGGACAAATCATTATTTGGTAAATTAATTTGTGATTATAATTTGTATTTTTGAGAAATAAATTTGTGGTTTGTGATTTTAAATTGTGATTTGTGGCTGTGCGAAATAAATCATTTTGGGGAAATTTTCAATTAGAGTTTGTGATTTTGATAATAAATTTCGAGAAATTGTGATTATAATTTGTGTTTTTGAGAAATAAATTTGTGGATTGTGATTTGAAATTGTGCTTTGTGGTTGTGGTTGTGCGAGAGAGCCACCCTGAGAAATTGTGATTAGAATTCGGCTTAGTAATTAAACACAAGTGGTAGGATTCAACCGAACTTGGATTTTGTTTGTTGGAAGGAACAAAAAGCAGCAGAAGATTGTAGACTTTGGAACTACAAGATTGTTTGACATTTATCAAACTCATTTGGACACAACAAAAATTGTTGGCACATAGTAAGTTTCACTTCCTTCTTGTACTGCGTCATTTTTCCCACAAGAAACGCAGAACAACTACATCTTAGAAAGATCTGACCAAATATATATATTCTTATATGGACCGGTTACACGACTCTTGAATATGCATTACATTGCAAATTCCTTCACTAAGTCAAATGTGTACAAAAATCCTAGAAGAACACCCAACACTAAACCAAGAACAACTCGCCTACAAATAGCACTGCAAAAACAGACGAAGAGACCATCATAGAAGAGAACAAATAGAAGAAATCAAGGCCAATAGAGAAAGTTGGGAAGAACATCCAACACCAAACAAATAGAAGAAATCAAGGTGTAAGCAAATACTTAGCCTTAATGAATCAC
The DNA here is from genome assembly GCA_963922045.1 of Persicaria maculosa. Lineage (NCBI taxonomy): Eukaryota > Viridiplantae > Streptophyta > Magnoliopsida > Caryophyllales > Polygonaceae > Persicaria > Persicaria maculosa. The sequence goes on along the minus strand of OY998254.1, from coordinate 4,700,542 downwards.
CTCTTAGGGTGAACGGTGTCCCCCGGATGGCACCAATGAAGTTTTTCGGTTTTTCTTACAGTTTGGTCTCGATCACACATCGGGTCTCCATGGTTCGGTGCACCCAAATCAGTACAAATTCCACTTTGAAAAAGATTGGAAAGGCCAAAGTATATGCGAGAGCGAGATATCTCGAGTTCGATTTCCTATGTGTTTTTTTATGGAAATGAGTTGTTTATTTCAGCTGTTTTTTATGGGCTTCGTAGATAATGGGCAGGGTGACACTTTGCTGGAATACGCGTTCAGTGGGCCTTCATGAATGGGTTCACCTATCGTCCGTTCCATTTAAATAAAGAGAAAAATACTTGTGTTTTCGCGATTTGAACCGGCGGCCTCTTGCACCTTTTCTTGTTGTGGACCCCTCAATGCATTCCTTATGTTAACTTCTATGCTATGTTTAATGTGTGTGTGTTGGGAGGGGGGAAGGGTGTATCCTTGTTTCCACCAGTTTTAATATACTTTCTCCGTGAACTTATAGACTTTGTGATCCTTCCTATTAATTCAAAGCCTTAACTAGTGCTATTTTTAATATGTCATCAGAGATCAACTCACGGGTCTAGAAGCTCAAGACTTGTTCACTTCCATGATAAAAGAGGCACTCAACTTCAATATGTGTTGGTTCAAGATTCATTCATCAACGTTGAAGTATCTTGCTCACAAAACCAACTCAAAACGTTCTTTCCTTCTTTTTGTCTTACTTGTTCCTCTACGGTTTCCACTTCTGAGTAACCCTAAAACCCTATCTGATGTAAGAATAAAAAAAAATCTACAATGGATAATTTTAATCATCGAACGTTCTATCTTCTTCGCCAATAGCTTGTGATCGTATAATGGAGGAGGAGGGCTATCGACGATCTCCGAGCTATGTACCAACACCAACTTGCACTTGACAAAGAAGCTCTCAACGAAGATTATCCCGACGGAGATGATCTCAACGAAGAATTCGAAGATGACCCCGATCAAGAATCTCATGGAGAAGACGCCAATATGTTTGACTACAATTCAAACCTAGAAGACGCTTGGGCGGTATTCGTTTATTTAGCATGCAACTTTAATCCATTAATGTATTGTTTTTCTCTTCAATTAGGTTAAGGTTCGATACTAATCCTAAAATTGCATTGGGTTAAACCCCAATTTATTAATCTAGATCTAGTCCCGATTATTTTGTTTTAGGATAGTCGTTCTCTCATCTCGGTCAAACAAGGTCGAACCTCGAATCTAGAATCTCGACCCACCCCCCATGTAAGTGTTAGATAGTTCTATCTATGGATTCCTTTCTCACCAAAATGTCTTAAAAGAACCCAAATTATTATGTCTTACCATCAATTTGACAATTTCAAACAGAATCTGGTTCCGTATATGCTTATTAACATTATTATCATTTGTAGACCATGGACGATGTCCTAGTTGATACTATCCTTACCACCTGCCCTATTAGATAGTTGCTCGGATTCGAGACTGTTTGTCGAGATTAGTTCAACCCCTTACGGTCACCCGCCTTTATTTGCCTCCAACTCAACTCATTCTGCAACAAAGTGGACAATACCCACGTTCTTGTCTCCCATAACCCTCCAATTATGTGGAAAAATTGAGCTTCGCGTTATTTCAACCTCAACAGCAAGACAATACCCACGTTCTTGTCTCCCATAACCCTCCAATTATGTGGAAAAATTGAGCTTCGCGTTATTTCAACCTCAACAGCAACCTCCCTCATACGTTTCAACTTATTGAGGCTACCATTAGACGAACCACAAGTGGAGATAACATATATGAGAATATATATGTTGCCTCAAGAACTGCATTTGCAGCCTATTCTGATGGAGGAAACATGTATTAGCATCAACGTGATTATATATGTGGTTCTATGTGGTTGGCTCCCTTGATGGTCTCATTATGTTCAATGACTTTCGGTGGAATGATTGGTCAGTATCTAAGGGCACTATTCGTAGTGAATTCATCTACATATTTCCTCATCTACTACAATGCTTCAATAATTTCTAGAGATCTCATTTGTATGATTATCCATTTGGTTTAGGCCTCAACAAGAGCAATGTTTACAAGGTTGTTTGATTTGTCACGATCCTCGAGCATGTCATGGAATGTAGCTTGAAATCTAACTCTTATGGTCTTTATGTCTCTTATGGTCTTTATGTACGACAAAGGCTTGATGATCCACGATATATTGTTGTGTACAACTTCTCAACAAATGTCTGGACTATGTATCCGATTTAGAGCAAAGACTTCCCCTATATGTACTATCTCAAGCAATGATAGTGCCACAATGGTATTTTGTATGGGTTGGCTAAACCAACCTATAAGATCGAATGTGGAGGACTGCATTTTATATGTTTCAACTTGGGAGAGAATTTGTTTCGCTGTGCACATTTGCTTGGAAAGTCATTCACAAAGGCATATCTCTCCCAAATTGGTGATTATTGGCCTTAGTTAGACTCTCGGCTGAAATGAATGAGGTTTTAATATCGACAGGGTAACGTCCTCTTGATGGCCCCTTAGGTTAAGATCTCTTGCATAGAATAGCACTTTAATATCCCCGTTCCACATTGAATATCATAAGAATGTTCGGAGTGATTTATAATTGATTCAAACCATGCCCATTTCAAAAGAGGTTTTTCTTTGTAGGCTTCTATATTATAGAGGTTGATGGTGTATCCTTGTTTCCACCAGTTTTAATATACTTTCTCCGTGAACTTATAGATTTTGTGATCCTTCCTATTAATTCAAAGCTTTAACTAGTGCTATTTTTAGTATGTCATCAGAAAATGAAAATGACAAATCGTTATTTCGTTTGATTCAAAATGAAATGTACCTGCTATGGCCTTCTTGATAGCCATGAAAAGTATGAATCCGACGACCGCAACCAGTACGGACGGCTCGTAATCCACCTCGAGGATAAACCGCCCATCCTCGAACAGCGCTTGGAGCGCCAAATGACGGCCCGGAGTCCTAAGAACGTGCCTCTCGGCGCGAATCAGCGTCATTGGGTAGCCAGGTTGCTTGGGTGGAATCCAAAACGAAGGCTGATCTCCCATTCTTCTTCTTCTCTGAGCTATGGATTTCAACCTCTTCTTCTCCTCTCCGCGCCGCGCTAGGGTTTAGCACGGTGGAATCGATGTCTATATATTTGCATGTACATACCGACTTGAACCCGGGTTTAAAATTATTTGTTAACTAGTGTTAGGCCCACCCGGGTTTAAAATTATTTGTTAAAGTGTAAAGTTTTAATATCGATAGGGCAACGTCCTCTTGATGACCCCTTAGGTTAGGATCTCTTGCATAGAATAGCACTTTAATATCCCCGTTCCACATCGAATATCATAAGGATGTTCGGAGTGATTTATAATTGATTCAAACCATGCCCATTTAAAAAGAGGTTTTTCTTTGTAGGCTTCAATATTATAGAGGTTGATGGTGTATCCTTGTTTCCACCAGTTTTAATATACTTTCTCCGTGAACTTATAGATTTTGTGATCCTTCCTATTAATTCAAAGCTTTAACTAGTGCTATTTTTAGTATGTCATCAGAAAATGAAAATCCATGAAAATGACAAATCGTTATTTCGTTTGATTCAAAATGAAATGTACCTGCTATGGCCTTCTTGATAGCCATGAAAAGTAGGAATCCGGCGACTGCAACCATGACGGACGGCTCGTAGTCCACCTCGAGGATAAACCGCCCATCCTCGAACAGCGCTTGGAGCGCCAAATGACGGACTAGAGTCCTAAGAACGTGCCTCTCGGCGCGAATCGGCGCCATTGGGTAGCCAGGTTGCTTGGGTGGAATCCAAAACGAAGGCTTCTGATCTCCCATTCTTCTTCTTCTCTGCGCTATGGATTTCAACCTTTTCTTCTCCTCTCCGCGTCGCGCTAGGGTTTAGCACGGTGGAATCGATGTCTATATATTCGCATGGACATACTGACTTGAACCCGTGTTTAAAATGATTTGTTAACTAATATTAGGCCCACCCGGGTATTATTTAATATTTATAGTGTTAGGCCCACACGGGTATTAAAATTTAATATTTATGATTTTCAATTTTAAAGTGTAAAGTTTGTTATTATTTATAGTTATAATTAGATTATATAATCTTAGTAGTATAAAAATTATATCAATACGTAGTCTATATTAATGGTTGTTTATATATTTGCAAAAAATAAAAATGATATTTATAAGGGATTATTTGAAACAAAACCGATAATCTAAAGAGATTTTTTTATAGTGGAAATAATACAAAGAGATGATGGAAAAAAGAATATGAATATACTTTTTAGTATAAGAATTGTTTGAAAAATTGAATGACATTGTGAATTACCATTGCATGAAAAATAGTTTAAAAAGAGGTGAAATGGTTCGGCAAGGAAAAGGATAACTTGTTAACCCAAGCACAAACCCTTAATAACTTGATCAAGCATACACATATTTGGTGTGGCATTTATTGGGTTCTTTTTGTGGGGCTACATCCCATACCAAGAGGTTCGGAGTTCGAATCCTCTTGAAAACATGGAGTCGCTTGTGAATGGGAGGGTCAACCCCTTAAATGGGACATACAGTACCCGATCCAGATGTAGAGCGACTGAGTCGATCGAAGTGGACTAAGATCAAAAATAAAATAAAATTGGGTTCTTTAATTCGTTTATCCATCTGCAAATGGAAGCTATAGCACTTGCAGAATTGAAGGGATCAACAGTGATTGACCCTTAACAAATAACATTATTATTTTCGAATTGAAAGGGACAAGACAAGGCCACGGTTGGTTGCAAGACCAGGCCTTTTCGGACAGCAAGGGAATGGTTAAGCTATCTGGAATGGTTCAGCAAGGGAATGTTATTGTGGAAGTAGTTGCATTGCACTCGGGTACTGGATACTTGGCGACATCACGCCCAACTTTGATGGTCCTGATTTTGGGTTGCCCTAGTGATTCTTAGTGCAACTGCTTGACGATTTAGTTGAATTCCTCTCCAGGAAGAGAAGGGTTGACGTAAGGAAGCAGATGCATGTGAGACTTTCAAGCATTTCATTGCGAGGATTGAATTTCCACAGGCCGCCTTTGCGTGCTTTCCTTCTTTATAGACAACATTTACTCTCACAAATGTTGCAAGTACTGTGCTTGAAAACCTATAACCTTAATAGGTTGAGATGGTCTGCATTCGTAGACATCGGATAATATCAAGCCAATAGGCTTAAGTGGTTGTGTGAGCAAGTTCATAGACAAATAAACAACTTCTTCGACCAAAATTATTATTCCATTTTATCGGATATGAAGTCATCATCCCCATGTCAAAGGGTATTAAAGCTTCAAAGAGCTCAGTATGGCCAAGTAAAAGATCCAATGAGCTCAATTTACAACTAAAAAAATGGAATGACTTACGAACACATACATTTTTTTTCTAAACAAAAAATCCAAGCCGTCAAAAAGTAATAGGTGTGGGAAAAGATTTTTAACTTGACACCTACAAAAACATATAACTTGACCTAAAAAGCTTTAGGGTTGGGTCAAGCACCTTCCCTAGCCCAATAATCCATATAGTTCATTTTTTGCATGAGAAAGTAAGAAGATCAAAATCCATAAGAAGCAATTAAAGGACAAAAACTTTTCCTCAAAGTCAAAAACTGATCAAGATCCCACGCAACAATGTTTGAGTAGTTACCTATTGGAATAGCACCCTGCATATAGTAGTTGATGTTATAACTTATAAGCAATTGTAGATAGGTTTAATGAACTTCTTTCATATTACAATGTCCCAAATTAAATGATTGGAAAGTAAATAAATAATGATAATACTCCAATGTGACAGCATATGCAAAAATTGATGAAATAAGACAACAAACTAAATTACATTGAGGTCTTGACCAGCCAATTTGGTAGGCCTCTCACTCAATAGAATCTATACGATAGACATCAAATTGCTGGATCTTGTTGTATCACCACCGGGTATTTTGGTACATTGTGTTTATCCAGAAAATTTAGATAGTGCAAATGCAAAAAAAGAATACATGATTAATCATTCACATGAGGAAGTTACACCCAAAACATTTAAGTCAACAAAACACCATCCAAATCCAAAATTTGATCTTGCTGATTAAAATAAGTCAAAAGATCCACTATTTAATTGTTATATCAGTGTATAAAGACAGGAGACAAACCGAGTAAGCGTATATAGAACCATCATTGTTGAAAGCACTGCAAGGTGTAGGTTGGCTGCATCTTGACATAGCCTGATGATGACATAACACCATCATGTCACATGAGGGAATGAAAAAGGTAGCTTGATTCTTGAATAACAGGACATAAATTAATCAAAACCGAGTAAAAAGGCTTCTCGGCAAAAATAAAAAGCGGTTGTTATACGCACCCGAAAATTTACTAAATCCACCCCAAATTTTGTTTAATTATTTTTTACTATAATTCTTGCGCCTCTTATGGTGTAGATCTACCCCTCTTATGGCGTAGGGTATTTTAAAATTTTGATACCCTGCCCCTCTTGAGTCACAGCCCTGTGGATCAAGAGGCGCAGGATTTTTTTTTTTTAAGATAAAACTACCCTGCTCCTCTTGAGTCACAGTTGTGTGAATCAAGAGGCGCAGCATATTAATATTTTTTGGAAAATAAATTAGCAAGCTTTTTTGAAAAGTAATTATGTGATTTTGTAAGTATTTTTTATTTTAATTATAAATATATAATTTAAAATATAATGTACAAATGGATAATTATTTTAATTAAAAAAATTGACTGTATACTCAATAAATTAAGATAAAAAGAATTGCAATATGTAAAGTCAAAAGAATTATATATGGAAACATTCAAACTTTTGTCGAATATATTTAAAAAGAATCATATATGATAAAAAAAAATTAATTTAAATGTGTGAATATATTAAATTAGATTAATGCAGATTGTTAATACGGAGTATATTGGTATCAATTGAGCAACTATAGTAAAGGAAATAAAATTTATAAAATAATAATGTAGGCGCAAGTAATAAAACTATATATATATAAAATGAGAAGCAATTATGCCACGTGTCATAATTTTATGCCAATTTATTTTAGGTTAGTCTATTTTCATAATAATCTATATAATTAAGGTAAATCAATTACTGCCCTTTGTTTTATATATTTTATTATCTATTCATATATCTCATTCTATCTATATATATCTACCCATTGAAATTTATTATTATATATATACATAAAAAAAAATAAAAAAATATGGTTATATCCATCAAAATATAAAGATCTTATTTAATTATCCAAAGTAAGATATTTGTTTAATGATTATAGATTAAAGTTTTCCTTTAACATCTCATTTAAAAAAAATACATGATTTTTATTTTATCACCTTCCTTTCTATATCTACCTAACTTCTAACCTAATTAGTTTTTGAGAAAATAAAATAAGAATTAACATGTTAAATAAAATAACATAAGTTGCGTCTTTTCTTTTTTCTTTACTTTTTGAATTAATAAAATTCATTCATCTATGCAAATTGAATTATATATAACCCATAATCTTACAGTCATGTGTCGCCTCCTTATGTAAAGACATTTTTGGTCATTTTTTCAATTCATTATACTCTATTTTCTAATTAGTGGTTCAATTCAAAATCTTGAATTAATATTAATGCTAATATATATTTTTAATGAAAGGTTATTTTGATGGGTGACATCATCACATTATTATAATTTTTTCCTTAATATATTCTATATTTTCTAACCAATGGGTTTAATTGAAAAATATTGAATTAAAATATAATCTATACCTATATGTAGTTCTTTATACACTATATTAAATTAAACTAATGAGAATATCACATCTTATATATTCTATCTTTCATTTAAGTGATTTTTATAAAATTATCTTTAGTTAAACTTTTAAATAATATTACAATGATAGCAATTTTTTTTCTTTCCAATAAGATTATTTTAAAATATCTATATTTATATACTTCTTTAAATGAGAACCATTTTTAATGAGGTGTTATCATCACATTAATTATAGTTTTTTCAACCATTCAAATTATATATTTTTAATCTTATGCTAAATTTTATTTAATTTTATAATATTAATTTGTCATATTATTATATTTTTTTCAAAAAAAAAACACGCAATTCCACGGGCACCGTACTAGTAAACTCTTAAAACATACGTAAGAGTTTTTATTTATGTGTCACGTTTAGGTTAATCCTCTCATTTTTCACTTTTCAATTGATTTTTATTTTTCACATAACAATTCTATATCTATATCTATATAAACTCTTAAAACAAAATAGTTTTTTCAATTGAATTTGTAATTCATATATTTATCCAATATCTTGTTGGGTGTTATTCATTTTGAACCATTCAGTTGATGCATATATTATCCAACAAGGCCATTTTAAAGCATATATCCTTACCAATATTCATTAAACCATTGCAACAAAAGAAATCTTACTTGTTGTATATAATAAGTTTATTTTAAATCAAAATACATAATTTTATGATAAAAATAAGTATTTTTGTTAAAGAAAACCCTTATCTAAAAACTGTTTATTTAACTAAGAGTTATTGTCGGTGTGAGTTTTTATGCATAATGGAAAGGGTTCGATTCTCTTTAGGTACACTACTTTAATATTTTTTTGAAATTGTATTAGTTTCATACCTTCTTTCCATATACAATATTAGATAAAAAAAACTCAATACCTTCTAAAATATTATTCAATTTAATAATATCCTTACCAATATTCGTAACAAAAATAAATCTTATTTATTGTATGTAATAAGTTTAATGCACACCTTTTGTTATATGTACATAGAAATTTATAAGAAAATGACTATAGTGTAATATAAGTATGAACATTGGCTATGTTTCCAAAATGACTATAGTTTTTTACCTAAATAATAATAGTAACAAAAACAACAATGATGTTTAAAAAACAAAATATTGTTAGATAAGAAAACTTAATACTTTTCATACCTTCGATTCTTTCCATATACCTTTTTTATAAAATAAGTTTTTTTTTTCCTAACAAACTTATGTACATTAAAAGAAATTTAAAATTAATTCTTATAATATCTTTTCAGTGTAACTTCTTAGTATTTTGTTCAGGCTAACTAACTCGATGATGATAGTCAAAGGAGAATATATTAATGTACATTCAAGATCTTTTAATTTCTTATAATTGAAATAAATTTGGCACTAACACCGAATTTATAAATTAATTTATTCAAACATACACAAATCTATGTTAAATTCGACGACATATATGGAGAATTTCAACTTAGCTAATGAATATATTATATATTATGAAATGTTTAAGATACATTATGAAATGTTTAGGTAACGAATATATTATGAAATATTGAAGATAAAATATTATGAAATGTTTAGAGTTAAAAATTTATAAGTCATGAGTTGACTTAGCTAATGAATATATTATGAAATTGTTAAGATAGAATATTATCTAATGTTATTATGAAACGTTTAAGATAAGATATTATGAAGTGTTATTAGATATTTTTATATAATTTTACCCAATTATCTTCATTCTAAATAATAATTGAAAGAAAATAAAAAAAATTATATAATATAAAAAATATCGTTATTATTAATTAAAAGGGAAAAATATTATAATTTGTGAAGTTTGTACTCATCGGGAGTCATAGACGTTCCTCTCGTAAGTCAAAGAGTCGCTCCTCAAAAGTCACAAGCCTGCTACTCTTGAGTCATAGCCCTACGCCTTTAGAGGCGCACAGATTTACAAATAAAAGGATAATTTTCTTTTTATGGTGCACATAGTAAAATTTGGGGGTGTAAAGATTATCACCCAAATAAAATAAAACAATAAATATTCCTATGCACAATACACATGTTGCCAACTCAAATCACTCTTGGCTTTTTTCTTAAGAACTTCAAAACAAAAACACCTGAAACAAAATTAATCCATTTTTTTAACAAGCCAACTCCATCAAAATCTAAGATCTAGTTTTATATTTACTATTTTCATTTTAGCTTCATTGGCTGTTACTATATTTGATCATGTTTTAGCAGTTAGTATACCAGGTCTTAGATTTCAGTTTCAATTTAATCATAGTCGTAGGTTTATTAGGTTTAGACATTGTCAAATAAAGAACAAATATTAATCTTGCTATTGTTTTTATTTAATTAACTGTTTATTGTTATCGTTGCCTTCTTCAATATATACTCATATAACTGAGAATTATCTATAAGACTCGACTCATACCCGACCCGACTTATACCCGACCCATCTTTGACCCGACCTGAACAAGACTCGACTCATCCTTGTAATTACTTTCATTTTCTCATTTTTAAACACACCAATTCAATAATGTGAATTACCTATAATGAAACATAATATAACTAAATAAATGAAGTTTAATAGTCAACAATTAATATAAAAAAATGCGTAATCAGAGTCGACTATATACTCATAGAAAGTTGTTTATAATAAATAGTCATCATTTTATAATAAAACAAATTGTGACCCGACTCAAACCCAAACCCAAACCCAACCCAACTAACTAGAAATCCATCTTGACTCAACCTTACCCGATCAGAGCATACCTGACTTGAAACCGACCTAACATGAACACATAATATACCCGCCTTATGACATAACCCGAATCCGAATGAATGTACCCGATCGAATCTCATCCGATCGACCGAATTATCACCTCTAATAGATAATGTTGCAACTTAGTCGCCATATGAGCGGAACTCAGGTCACTAACAACTCAGTTCTTTTAAACAAAGAGGTACTTAAGAAAACATCGAACCTGTGCTTTGAATTATTTCCTTTAAAAAAATGATCGAGTAATGTGCTATTTGCTCACAAGCATTTTACGTCTACTTTGATAAAGTGGTGGTGGATATCTCTTTTCCATGTCCCTGTTTTTAGTGATGGTTTAGTTTAAAGTGGTGGGAGATTGTATTTTATGAGATTTTAGAAAATACATCTGATTAAATTTTATTTTATGAATTAAAATAATAGGTTTTCAACATTATTATATAATAAAGTCCGGCATTTTGATTTTCCAAACACAAACCCTCAAAAAGACATTTCCGAAAGCTTGAAAACTCTTTTTAGATACTTTATCATCAATAAATATGATTATCATAAACATCAACTATTTTATTAATAATTCTTTTCCAAAAATCCAAAAATCACATATTTAAATCATCACAAAATACATATCTCAAATAATATGATTTTCCAAACACTTTTATAATAGATGAAATTTCAGAATATATTTATTTTCTTTTTCAAAATAATAGCCATAATAACAATATTGATAACGGGTTAAAATTTTAATACTATGTAATTCACAAATTTGAAAATCACATAATGTAGGTAATAACAATAACACTCAACCACAAAGAAAAAAGGCCCAAAAATTTAACCCGGAAGAATGACCCAAACCCGCCCAAAGGAAGAGTCCAACCCGGATCCCTCACAAAACATAACCCGGTAACAGAACCGGATCCCCTCCCCTTACCTCACTTAAGACCCGTCCCTGAAACGATATAACCCGAAAGAATAAACCGGGTCCGGCCCAACCCAAATGAAAGTGCTCGTCTTTCTCAATCACAAAACAGAGCTCTGCCTCTGATGACGTACGTTCAGAAAACGGATAGACCGGAGGAGGAAAACGATGAAGGCCAGGCCTCCGGCGGCCTTCGTTCCGACCCCAACTCTCCCCATCCCGACCGACACGGATTTCCGACCATACTCAAGGCAAAAAGAGCAAAACGCAAGAGAAGGAGAGGGAGAAATAGAGAGGTTACCAAGATCGGAGTTCTCACCGGAAACGCTCGTCGGGGCACTTCGAGCTTCGATAGGGATGGATCGGCGCCAGAGCCTGCCTAGGATGAAAGAAAAGTTTAGAAAGGAGGACCGTAAGGGGTTAATCAATCAGAACGACTTGGTTTGTCTATGTTGCCTATCTATGTTTACTTACATCAAAAAAAGATGATGAAAGACAAAACAACCACTTATTTTTAAGATCTTGAAATCAAGGAAAATTTGTCTACCTTATATTATCCTGAAATATTTATATTGTGATATATAAGGGAGCTTATTTGCACGACTCTTGACAAGAAATGTGTCATATGTCCACGGGCTTATAACTTGAATTTATGGGGCCCATATTTTTTATGAGATATTTCGATTCCATATATATATATTTGCCATTTTATGCTAGCATGCTTTAGGAAAGTGGATCATTTGAATCCATCGGCTATGAGCTCAAAGATCAAATCAATGATTATCGATTCAATCAACCTCATCATATCTTTGAGGAGCGTTCCATGGAATGAAGTTTTAGAAAGAATTGATTTAAAGAAATTCAAATTTCAAACGAACTTCCCTCCTAGCCTCCTTGAAGGTGAATGGCTATATACAGAGACAAGTGAAGAAGATGGTAATTAACAAAAGCAAGCAATCATCTTCAAAGCAATCCAGTCTTCTTAGCAACTGTCATTTGAAGTTTCTCTCCGAAAGTTCTCATAAAGTGTAGCGTGGGTTGTCTTTAAGAGTTGAGGGAAACACAAGCACTTATTGGACAAGTCATTTGTTTTACTCTAGGAGTATTTCATACTCGAACAAACACACATTGGTATATGGTGAGAGCTTTTATTTCACTTGTAAGGTTGAGGGCTAGAATAGAAGCGGTGAGGCTTTGTATAGAAGAACTTTCGTTCTTCTAGTAAGTTCTAGGCTCAAGAAAGTGAAATAAGAAGTGGTTTGAATCCTACGAGCTGGATAACCCTAGGTGGGGACGCAGGTCAAGTTCGTGCCGAACCTCGTTAATAATTTGTGTATTTATTTATTTATATTTCGCATTCACTTAACATTGTTCGATTTTAGTTTATCAAGATTTGATAGACATATCAAGGTATTGACAAGTTGTTTTGAAAATCCTTACAATGTTTTGTTTTGAAAAAAATCAAGCATACTCTATTCATCCCCCTTCTAGATTATTATTCATCGCCTTATAGACTCTCCAGTTTCATAGATAGTCTATAATGTTTTTTCTTGAATAAATATATTTTTTATTCAAAACAATTGGATATAATTGATAATTACCAAAACAAATATATATACAATATATTTAACCATTAATTAATTACATAAAAATAAAGATTGACAATTCCGTTTCAAATACTTTACTTAGCTTAATCCACACAAAGAAACCACTATATCCCTTCCGCCTTTCTGCAAATTTGTTGCAAGCAATTCACACAAAGAAAGAGAGCCTCGCTAGACGACTAGACAGAAGATGGGTCCTCTCATTTTTTATCCTATTTGTGTGTGTGATCTGTACTACTCTTAATATTTCGTATGGGCAACCCAAAGAGCCGCTTGGGACTCCTCCAGGTCGCTGCCTGTACAGATCAGAAACACAAAGAGGACAAAAAAGGAGAGACCCAAGGCCATCAGGGTAGAAGAAGCCAGCTCGTACAGGTGGGGCATGTGGGTGAAGGTGTAGTGGCTGCTGGCGGGATGTAGCCGGTGGGCGGTGACAGAGAAAGAGCGGAGAGCTCCCGGCGAGGATGGCGGAGGTTAATTAGGGAAGAAGGGAAAACAGAGGGAGAAAGAGGGATCCAAAATTGAAAGATATATATACTGATCGAAATGTAGATGGCTCAAAGATGACAATCGGCCAACCAACAACAAGAACTTATAAAGTAATCCGAAAATGAATTGAGTGTGAATTACCTACTTCACATTCAATTCATCAGGCTTACCTTCCACTCTTCTTAGCCTCACGGTCTGTTCGTGTGAGGTGTTTCATTATTTTGATGGGCTAAAATTATGAAACACAAAAAATTTGTTGATGGGCTCAATGTGTTGGTCTGATCTGAATTCAAGACAAAGCCCTAAACCATTTGAAACTTAGTCCAACTGTCCAAAGTAAGGTGTTGATTAGTGAATAGATGAATGTGCTGTTAATTTGATAGATTATTGAATTTTTATTCTTTTATGTTTGGTAATTAGTGAAGGGTTGTAAATTGTTTAGTAATCTATATAGTCATATAGACATTGTTTAACCAAAAAGAAGGGTAGTTTTTATAATTAAATGACTAAACTCTCAAATTTCACTTGTATTTTAGTATATATACTCTATGATGACGTGATGTTAGTATGAAATTTGAAAGTGATACTTCTTTACATAATTGTATTAGGGAGTATTTTTAAAAAATAGAAAATCACTAACAAATTTGCATAACGATTGTTTTTAATTATATGATTTTAAATAGAAACCCAAATATTCTATCAATAATGTAATCAAACTTTTATCTTCATTATTTATACTATTTTGCGCACCTAACTTTGAAATACTAAATCAACCACTGGTCCAATACTTCCAATTGTTGTAGCTTGCTTGAGAGTGCTACACATGGAGTTATAGTGAAAATGGTCTCTTCAGGTTGCACTTATCCCTCGTCTTAGGCTGTTTACACTTGTACTTAGGGATATTATATGAAATAAATAGCTCGAGTTCAGGTTGGGATTGAATCGAAAAAAGCTCGATTTGAGCTCGTTCACTTACCTAAACAAGTCGAGCCTGAACAGGATTTTAAACTTGAATAACTCGAATTTTATGGAATTTATATCAAATTTTGGCAAAACTGGCAACTCTCATCGATAAATTCAAATCGGGGCTTATCTAGTCCGTTGGAAATGAGAAATCTATCAAATTTTGGACGGATAATTGGATAACAACCTCATCCCTGCTGTCGAGGGAAGATTGCCCCCAAATCAGGAACATGGAGGAAACCGTTAGTGAATACATTATGGGTGGCAAATGTTGGATGGAAAAACTTAACAATAGGCTACCTATATTGACATAATCAAAGATATCTTGGACATTCCTCTTCCCGTCTCTTCCTTTAAGGATAGGCTATATTGGTAGCCGGATAGAGAAGGCTGGTTCACCACTTCGAGTGCATACAAACTCATCACATCTCAATCTGCTTTGAAATTAGACAATAACGCATGGATATGGAATTTGGACATTCCACCTAAGATTAAAAATTTTCTTTAGAAGGTTTGCCAGGGAGGTCCTCCAACTGCCTCAAGGCTGGCCTTTCGTGGGACATCTATTCCTTCCACCTTCTTTTTATAAAGCAAATCAACTTCAATTCTTGAATAGCATGTGCAATTGTGCGACCGAAGATGATGCTCACCTCTTGTTAAAATGTCATTATGTGTGTTCTTTAATTAGTCTTCATTCTCGTATAAATTCAACAATATCCAGTATGATAACTCATTCTCGCGATATTAGGCCTATCATTTCATTTTATTGGGAACAATCTTGCTTCTGCGGCTTTTGTGGATCTAGCCTTTACTTGGTGGTTTGCTTGGTACATTCAAAACCAACTCGTGTTCAAGCTGATTCCTATCCCACTTAGAGATACTTCGTTACGTATTATTAAAACTCACAAGGAGAATTGGAGTAAAACATCTCAATTGGAATGTAGTCTAGACAGGGATTTCCTTTTATACACACAACGCACCAACCACCCAAAGAAGAAGAAAAAAACATGATAAGGTTACATGGCAGAAACCCCCGTGGGATACTCTCAAGCTCAATTTTGATGGATCCTCATTCACAACAATGATAGCTCAGTTGGAGCCATAATCCGGGATTGGAAAGGACGTCCAATACAAATATGTTATCAAAAACTTGGTAAACAAAGCCCCTTAAAAGCGGAAGCTCTTGCTTTAAAACTAGGAATCCAACACGTTACTGGACTCCACATCGACAAAATCCACATTAAAGGTGACTCTAGTATAATTATAAACCACCTCAATCAAAATTTAAATGTCATTGCCTCCTTGAGAAATTGAACTGATCATATCAGATGTTAAACTTCTTTTATCGACTTTGAAAGAAGTTTATGTTTTTCATGTTCCCCGTTTATACAACAGAGTGGCTGATAAGGTTGCACACATTTGTCACTCTGCATGAGGTGTCGATATTCACAACGATTTAGGTCTTTTATAGTTTATACCTCATCCGAAATGATGCTGACGGGTAGAGTTCGCTCTTCGAATTCTTTTCTAAAAAAAAATACATTATATAAATGAGATCGAATTTGAAATTCTAAACTGAAAATAAGAATTTTTTTTATTGATGGTAACACTTTTTATTTATCATGTTGTCTACTTAACTTATAGTTATGTCCTGTGCTAAGCTACCTATCTCCAACTCAGCCCCTACTTCTCACTCGTCTCTAACTCTCCTAGTCACAACACCGGTTAAACTTTGGGGTAAAGGGATTCGGTCCAACCCCAAGTTATCCGATATACTTGGGGTAAAATCCGACTGTTTTTGTTTAAAGTTAAACCAGTGTTCTAAAAAGCGCTAGGCGGATCCTAGGCGGTGACCGCCTAGCGCCTAGGCGGCGCCCAGACGGTCAATGCGAATGCCTAGACGTGCTTAGGCGGCCATTTAGCTCTAGGCGGAGGGGGGTCGCCTAGCGCCGCCTAGGCGGTGCCCAGGCGCGATTTTTAGAACAGTGAGTTAAACAGGCCATCGCCTCGAGTCCAATCAGCCCAAAGGGCCATATATATATTTATATATTATATATTAAAAAAAGAAAACGGAAAGAAATGAATTGCAGCGTTGCAACAAATAAAAAAGACTTGTGCCCTGTACATCGAACAACAAGACTACAAGAGGGTGCTAGGCCGGCGACTTGCCCAGGCGATTCGAATTAGGCTAAGAAGACCACGAAGCATAAGCAAATAGATCACATCAAACGTTGTAGTAAATTATCTGAATTTGTTAGGATTGCCAAAATTGTTCCTTTTTGGTGTTGTAGGAGAAGATGATGTTTGTCAATTAAGCATGTCAGTTTCCATTCATCAAGTTTTACTTCTTTTTCTTGGACATTCTGATTTAAGAGATCTAGTATTCGTATTGAAGGGCACAACTTTCGTAACTTTCGTAACTCGCCTCAGGCAAGTTATGACTGAGATCCAGCCATGAGGAAATAGGTACGTCTTCTGATTAGTAATCATATCAATTGATTAATTATGGTCAACCATAACATAAAAGATAAAACTCTAAAGAATGAATTACGACTTTTCTAATCTATATTCTAATTTAAATTGTTTTATCCTTTTTTTAATATTGTTTTTTTAGAAACATATGAGTGTTTTATTTTATACATGTAGAATCTTTGAAATAATTATAACTCTACCGAACAAACAACCTATAAGTAGCTATAGTAGATCCAAGCAAATGGATAAGAAACAAAGCTTCCACCAGTTTTAATATACTTTA
The DNA here is from genome assembly GCA_963922045.1 of Persicaria maculosa. Lineage (NCBI taxonomy): Eukaryota > Viridiplantae > Streptophyta > Magnoliopsida > Caryophyllales > Polygonaceae > Persicaria > Persicaria maculosa. Next base: position 4,683,193 of record OY998254.1, on the reverse strand, counting down.
TACGTGAACTTATAGACTTTGTGATCCTTCCTATTAATTCAAAGCTTTAACTAGTGCTATTTTTAGTATGTCACCAGAGATCAACTCATGGGTCTAGAAGCTCAAGACTTGTTCATGATAAAAGAGGCACACAACTTAAATATGTGTTGGTTCAAGATTCATTCATCAGCGTTGAAGTACCTTGCTCACAAAATCAACTCAAAATGTTCTTTCCTTCTTTTTGTCTTACTTGTTCCTCTACGGTTTTCCCTTTTGCGTAACCCTAAAACCCTATCTGATGGAAGAATAAAAAAATCTATAATGGAAAATTTTAATCATCGAACGTTCTATATTCTTCGCCAATAGCTTGTGATCGTATAATGGAGGAGGAGGGCTTTCAACGATCTCCGAGCTATGTACCAACACCAATTTACACTTGACAAAAAAGCTCCCAACGAAGATTATCCCGACGAAGATGATCTCAACGAAGAATTCGAAGACGACCCCGATCAAGAATCTCATGGAGAAGACGCCAATATGTTCGACTACAATTCAAACCTAGAAGACGCTTGGACGGTATTCGTTTATTTAGCATGCAACTTTAATCCATTAATGTATTGTTTTTCTCTTCAATTAGGTTAATGTTCGATACTAATCCTAAAATTGCATTGGGTTAAACCCCAATTTATTAATCTAGATCTAGTCCCGATTATTTTGTTTTAGGATAGTTCTTCTCTCATCTTGGTCAAACAAGACCGAACATCGAATCTAGAATCTCGGCCCACCGCCCATGTAAGTGTTGGAGAGTTCTATCTATGGATTCCTTTCTCACCAAAATGTCTTAAAAGAACCCAAATTATTATGTCTTACCATCAATTTGACAATTTCAAACAGACTCTGGTTCCGTATATGCTTATTAACATTATTATCATTTGTAGACCATGGACGGTGTCCTAGTTGATACTATCATCACCACTTGCCCTATTAGATAATTGCTCAGATTCGAGACTGTTTGTCGAGATTAGTTCAACCTCTTACGGTCACCCGCCTTTAATTGCCTCCAACTCAACTCATTATGCAACAAAGTGGACAATACCTACGTTCTTGTCTCCCATGACCCTCCAATTATGTGGAATAATGAGCTTTGCGTTATTTCAACCTCAACAACAACCTCCTTCATACGTTTCAACTTATTGAGGATACCGTTAGACGAACCACAAGTGGAGATAACATATATGAGAATATATATGTTGCCTCAAGAACTGCATTTGCAGCCCATTCCGATGGAGGAAACATGTATTAGCATCAACGTGATTATATATGTGGTTCTATGTGGTTGACTCCCTTGATGGTCTCATTATGCTCGATGACATTCGGTGGAATGATTGGTTAGTGTCCAAGGGCATTATTCGCAGTGAATTCATCTACATATTTCCTCATCCACTACAATGCTTCAATAATTTCTAGAGAGCTCATTTGTATGATTATCCATTTGGTTTAGGCCTCGACAAGAGCAATGTTTACAAGGTTATTTGATTTGTCACGATCCTCGAGCCAGCCATGGAATGTAGCTCGAAATCTAACTATTATAGTCTTTATGTCTCTTATGGTCTTTATGTATGGCGAAAGCTTGATGATCCACGATATATTGTTGTGTACAACTTCTCAACAAATGTCTGGATAATGTATTTGATTTAGAGCAAAGACTTCCCCTATATGTACTATCCTAAGCAACGATCGGGCCACGATGGTATTTTGTATGGGTTGGCTAAACCAACCTATAAGATCGAATGTTGAGGACTGCATCTTATATGTTTCAACTTGGGAGAGTATTCGTTTCGCTATGTACATTTGCTTGGAAAGTCGTTCACAAAGGCATATCTCTCCCAAATTGGTAATTATTGACCTTAGTTAGACTCTCGGCTGAAATGAATGATGTTTTAATATCGACAGGGCAACGTCCTCTTGATGGCCCCTTAGGTTAGGATCTCTTGAATAGAATAGCACTTTAATATCCCCGTTCCACATCGGATATCATAAGAATGTTCGGAGTGATTTATAAGTGATTCAAACCCTGCCCATTTTAAAGGAGGTTTTTCTTTGTAGGCTTCAATAGAAGAAACCGTCTATATCATATGGGTAATTGCATTCTTGATGACTATTATATATAATGTCTTCTTGCATGTGAATATTAACCTCGCTTCCCTAATTACCACCGAAAATCCAGGCGGCAATCAAAGCTGTTGCAGCCGCCGCCGCCATCATGGATTTCCAGTGGAGAGCAAATAGGTTCTGAATAAACTCGTAGGGGGCAGACCAAGAGGCCTTTGCCGCGGATCCCGAAAAAGAACCGCCCATCATCGAACAGCGCTTAGAGCGCCAAATGACGGCCCGGAGTCCTAAGAACGCGCCTCTTGGCGCGAGACGTCCTCTTGATGGCCCCTTAGGCTAGGATCTCTTGAATAGAATAGCACTTTAATATCCCTGTTCCACATCGGATATCATAAAAATGTTCGGAGTGATTTATAAGTGATTCAAACCCTGCTCATTTTAAAGGAGGTTTTTCTTTGTAGGCTTCAATAGAAGAAACCACCTATATTATATGGCTAATTGCATTCTTGATGACTAATGCCTTCTTGCATGTGGATGTTAACCTCGCTTTTTTAATTAGCACCGAAAATCCAGGCGGCAATCAAAGCTGTTGCAGCCGCCGCCGTCATGGATTTCCAGTGGAGAGCAAATAGGTTATGAATGAACTCGTAGGGGGCAGACCAAGAGGCCTTTGCTGAGGATCTCGAAAATGAACCGCCCATCCTCGAACAACGCTTAGAGCGCCAAATGGCGGCCCGGAGTCCTAAGAACGCGCCTCTTGACGCGAATCGACGCCATTGGGTAGCTAGCTTGCTTGGGTGGAATCCAAAACGAAGGCTTCTGACCTCCCATTCTTCTTCTTCTCTGCGCTATGGATTTCAACCTCTTCTTCTCCTCTTCGCGTCGCGCTCGGGTTTAGCACGATGAAATCGATGTATATATATTCGCATGGACGTACCGACTTAGACCCGGGTTTAAAATTAGGCTAGGATCTCTTGAATAGAATAGCACTTTAATATCCCCGTTCCACATCGGATATCATAAGAATGTTCGGAGTGATTTATAAGTGATTCAAACCCTGCCCATTTTAAAGGAGGTTTTTCTTTGTAGGCTTCAATAAAAGAAACCACCTATATTATATAGCTAGTTCCATTCTTGATGACTATTATATATAATGCCTTCTTGCATGTGGATGTTAACCTCGCTTTCTTAATTAGCACCGAAAATCCAGGCGGCAATCAAAGCTGTTGCAGCCGTCGCCGCCGCCGTCATGGATTTCCAGTGGAGAGCAAATAGGTTCTGAATGAACTCGTAGGGGGCAGACCAAGAGGCCTTTGCTGAGGATCTCGAAAACGAACCGCCCATCCTCGAACAGCGCTTGGAGCGCCAAATGACGGCCCGGAGTCCTAAGAACGCGCCTCTTGGCGCGAATCGGCGCCATTGGGTAGCTAGGTTGCTTGGGTGGAATCCAAAACGAAGGCTTCTGACCTCCCATTCTTCTTCTTCTCTGCGCTATGGATTTCAACCTCTTCTTCTCCTCTCCGCGTCGCGCTCGGGTTTAGGACGGTGGAATCGATGTATATATATTCGCATGGACGTACCGACTTAGACCCGAGTTTAAAATTATTTGTTAACTAGTGTTAGGCCCACCCGGGTATTATTTAATATTTATAGTGTTAGGCCCACCCGGGTATTAAAATTTGATATTTATGATTTTCAATTTTAAAGTGTAAAGTTTGTTATTATTTATAGTTATAATTATATTATATAATGTTAATAGTATAAAAGTTATATCAATACGTAGTACTATATTAATGGTTTTTTATATTTTTGCAAAAAATAAAAATGATATTTATAAGGGATTATTTGAAACAAAACTGATAATCTAAAGAGATGTCTTTTATAGTGGAAATAATACAAAGAGATGATGGAAAAAAAATATGAATATACTTTTTAGTATAAGAATTGTTTGAAAAATTGAATGACATTGTGAATTAACATTGCATGAATAATAGTTTAAAAAGAGGTGAAATGGTTCAGCAAGGAAAAGGATAACTTGTTAACCTGATCAAACATATACATATTTTGTGTGTCATTTATTGGGTTCTTTAATTCGGGAAGCTATAGCACTTGCATAATTGAAGAGATCAATAGTGATTGACCCTTAACAAATACAGAGTAACATTATTATTTTCGAATTGAAAGGGACAAGACCAGACCAAGGTTGGTTGCAAGACCGGGCCTTTTCGAACAGCAAGAGAATGGTTAAGCTAGCTGGAATGGTTCATCAAGGGAATGTTATTGTGGAAGTAGTTGCATTGCCCATACACTCGGGTACTGGATACTTGACGACATCACGCCCAACTTTGATGGTCCTGATTTCGGGTTGCCCAAGTGATTCTTAGTGCAACTGCTTGACGATTTAGTTGAATTCCTCTTCAGGAAGAGAAGGGTTGATGTAAGGAAGCAGATGCCTGTGAGACTTTCAAGCATTTCTATGCAAGGATTGAATTTCCACATGCTGCCTTTGTGTCCTTTCCTTCTTTATAGACAACATTTACTCTCACAAATGTTGCAAGTACTTTGCTTGAAAACCTATAACCTTAATAGGTTGAGATGGTCTGCATTCGTAGACATCGGATAATATCAAACCAATAGGCTTAAGTGGCTATGAGAGCAAGTTCATAGACAAATAAACAACCTGTTCGACCAAAATTATTATTCCATTTTATCGGATACTAAGTCATCATCCCCATGTCAAAGGGTATTAAAGCTTCAAAGAGCTCAGTATGGTCAAGTAAAAGATCCAATGAGCTCAATTTACAACTAAAAAAATGGAATGACTTACGAACACATACATTTTTTTCTAAACAAAAAATCCAATCCGTCCAAAAAGTAATAGGTGTGGGAAAAGATTTTTAACTTGACACCTACAAAAACATATAACTTGACCTAAAAAGCTTTAGGGTTGGGTCAAGCACCTTCCCTAGCCCAATAATCCATATAGTTCGTTTTTTGCATGAGAAAGCAAGAAGATCAAAATCCATAAAAAGCAATTAAAGGACAAAAACTGGCTTACATAATGCTTTTAAGCCATAATGCTTTGTAAAAGCAGGATAGTTTTCCTCAAAGTTAAAAACTGATCAAGATCCCACGCAATAATGTTTGAGTAGTTACCGATATATTGGAATAGCACCCTACATATAGTAGTTGACGTTATAACTTAGAAGCAATTGTAGGTTGGTTTAATGAACTTCTTTCATATTACAATGTCCCAAATTAAATGATTGGAAAGTAAATAAATAATGATAATAATCCAATGTGACAGCATATGCAAAAATTGATGAAATAAGACAACAAACTAAACTACATTGAGGTCTTAACCAGCCAATTTGGTAGGCCTCTCACTCAATAGAATCTATACGATAGACATCAAATTGCTGGATCATGTTGTATTACCACCGGGTATTTTGGTACATTGTGTTTATCCAGAAAATTTAGATAGTGCAAATGCGAAAAAAGAACACATGATTAATCATTCACATGAGGAAGTTACACCCAAAACATTTAAGTCAACAAAACACCATCCAAATCCAAAATTTGATCTTGCTGATTAAAATAAGTCAAAAGGATCCACTATTTAATTGTTATATCAGTGTATAAAGACAGGAGACCGACCGAGTAAGCGTATATAGAACCATCATTGTTGAAAGCACTGCAAGGTGTAGGTTGGTTGCATCTTGACATAGCCTGATGATGACATAACACCATCATGTCACATGAGGAAATAAAAAAGGTAGCTTGATTCTTGAATAACAGGACATAAATTAATCAAAACCAAGTAAAAAGGCTTCTCGACAAAAATAAAATAAACAATAAATATTCCTATGCACAATACACATGTTGCCAACTCAAATCACTCTTAGCTTTTTTCTTAAGAACTTCAAAACAAAAACACTTGAAACAAAATTAACCCATTTTTTTAACAAGCCAACTCCATCAAAATCTAAGATCTAGTTTTATATTTACTATTTTCATTTTAGCTTCATTGGCTGTTACTATATTTGACCATGTTTTAGCAGTTAGTATACCAGGTCTTAGATTTCAGTTTCAATTTAATCATAGTCGTAGGTTTATTAGGTTTAGACATTGTCAAATAAAGAACAAATATTAATCTTGCTATTGTTTTTTATTTAACTGTTTATTGTTATCGTTGCCTTCTTCAATATATACTCATATAACTGAGATCAGATTTAATATAAGGAAAGATTTCCTTAAAATTGCTCGGCTGAAGGTATATCACCTCTAATATAATGTAAGTGAGATCAATACAAGCATTGGAAAAAAAGTTAAAATATATCAGCATAGAGCTTCAGGTATGTGTAAATATAAGAATAATATGTCTCACTTTCAAGCGTTGCTTACACTTTACTATCCTTGTCCCAGAAGTTAAAGGCACCATCAGAACCTGTTGTTACGAATGTTTGATGCACCTGAAGATAGGTAAAAAAACACTCAAGTTTGACAACAGATCAAGGGTAGGATTAATACATGTATGACTATCCCCCTAAAGAATTATATGCAGAAATTCATTGTGTACCATAACACAGTTCTACAAATAGTTAATACATTCCACAATTTACATAATACTTTTAAAGTTGGGTCAAGTCCAAATACAACGCCCTAACAGGGAGCATTTACAGAAAACCACAGAATAATATCAGGAAGGGAAATCTTCTAACAAAGACTGTCGTCATAAGCATTGTGGAAGCCATGGAGAGAACCCAACGAAAGATAAGAGAGGGAGAGCACAAGGGATTTGAAGAATGTTGGATGGGCTTCTCGTCAAAGATTTTTGAAGAGATTCAAAATTCAGGGCATCTTTACTCCAAACACCCAATGGATTTTAAAGACCATGCGCGTCTGCAACTGATGTTCCAAGACAAACTTTTGAAAACAGACAATGCAAGTCACAAGTAGGAGAAGAGGTCAATGGGAGTACAAGGAGTTGAGAATAACCAGACACTAGTTTTCAGCTACCCTAGTCCAGCAGGGGTCCAGGACACAGCCAACATCAGCTCAAGCTTCATTTTGACAGTTCTAAATTGCCTTGCCAAGAACCAAGGTTATGGGCATAAAGGACTTGTTCTTCAGCAACAGGTGATCCAAGACGAGCTTTTTCAAACAGACAATGTAAGTCACAAGGAGTCGATAATAACCAGCCACCAGTTTTCAGCTACCATTGTCCACCAGGACATGACAAACAGTCCAACCTCACCACCAGACGCCAAGACCTCAATGGTGGCAAAATGAGCAGCTACCAAAGTCAATTTCAGAGAGTAAGAAGACACATGTTCTTTATCTTTTTCTTTTATTCATTTTCAGTTAAAAAACGAGGTTAGTGGTGCCTAAAATTGCATGCATCACATAACCTCAGTTGCCTCAGGAGACAATCTTAGGCAAGGAGGTAATTTCATCAACAAAGTGGAAGTTCAGCGCCTTGGCAACAATTGTTTTGTTCGATGGTATAGCCCAATCTATTTGCAGATGGATAAGGGGATCTATCCCATCAAACAAGAAATTATAGACACGTGATCATGGGATGGAAAAAAGCAAAGTTTGAGCACTCTTTAAGTTGAAAATAAATTGACAAACTTCCAGGATGGAACTTAATCGCATTCACGGAAAAGATTTCATTGCCATCTGATCTCTATGGCACTTGAAAGTAAAATTCTTGCTAGACTGTGCATCGTCCAAATGATGTACAATAACTCGTCCCTCAATCGACCCAACCTACAAAGGGCAAAATGATCATACTTCAGAATCTCGCAGGCTTGGTTGCAATTAGGTGGTAGAAAGACAATATATGAAAATAGAGAACAAATGCTATAATGAGGAAATGCAAAAACATTAGCAATTATGGTCTCTTTCAAATTCTTCTATTAATCAAATATTACTGTTCAACTACATGGCTGAGCGCAGGACACAATATCCAAAGCATTAATACAAACTAATCGACTAATCATGAAGAAAACAAAGAAATAATCAACCCGAAACTGGAAGTGTAACTCTTACAAAAAAAACCTGTTTATCTGGAAAGACAGCAAGACATCTTGTTTGATATTTCAAAGATGAAACGATTCTCTTGAATTCAGTTTGTAAATAAATAATAAAAGAATAGAAGAAAAGTGAGGAAAACAAAGGCAAAGTAGATGCACTTTCGGCGTAAATTTTTAACTCTATAGTTAAGTATCGTACATGCATGAAATATTGACATGAGATGAGATCTAATTATCTCAATCATATAATTCAATTCATATACACCGATCACGTCAATGTTTGTATTTTAGTACGTTTTTATCGTTTACCTACGTACATTCATTCCTGTCACAAATAATCCATCAACGTATATAACAAGTTATAGATCGATCGATCAGTATTGTAGAATCACTAATTAATTAACCATAATTAAATGTATATAATAAGCTAATTAAGGTGATGTTTGTTTGGTCTTTTTTTTTTAAATAAGGTAATAATTTTGATGATATCAGATCTACTAAATTATCATTCAAATGCATTATATAATAATGAGAATTTGAAACTCTAAATCTAAAAGAAGAATTTTTAAGTTAGATGGTAACACTTTTTATTTATCAGCTTTTTTTTAGTGGATAAATATTTGGCGTAATTTACGCAGCGCGTAAAGCAATCATGATCATCCTGAAGAATGATGAAATACAGATTCCTAATTTCCTATTATAAAGGAGAGTAGATCGATCTAATACAGATGATGTCATGTCTAGATATATAATCAGCCACTTTTTTTTATCAGTTGTCTACTCAACTTATAGTGCTAAACTACTTACATCTCTCCACCTCCGCTCCTAAATGAAAATGGATCAACTCTAAAAAATATGAGTATTAGAAAAACCTAAATGAAAATGAGTGAACTAATTTTTTATTTTTATTTTAAAAAAAAAGCTAAAGAAGTGAATTTAAAAGCTTTCCAAAACGATATGCTTAAGGTATGTCATTAAGGAATATGTTCTGATTTTTTATTATTTTAAAGATCATATCAATTTGCTCAAAAAAAAAAAGATCATATCAATGGATTAATTATGGTCAACCATAACATAAAAGATAAAACCCAAAAGAATTAATTACGACTTTTCTAACCTATATTCTAATTTAAATTGTTTTATCCTTTTTTTTTCTTTTTTTTTTAGAAACATATGAGTGTTTTATTATATACAGAATCTTTCTAAATTTTACAACCTATAAGTAGCTATAGTAGATCCAAGCAAATGGATAAGAAACAAATTTGAAGTTTGTATCTTCCTTGGGGCAATTTCGTTAGAAGATTGCATTTTTTTTTAAATCAATGAAACTGAGAATAATATACATGTGTTTTTTCTATTAAAAAACAAAAGCATTAATTGATTGATAGTTTGGTATGTGAATTGTGAAGTTAATAACCTTGAAATTTTAGAATACAATGAAAAGAACCCATCATGTTATCGTGTCCATTACTGTCGATATGAATATATCTTGGTGAGGGTCCAAAGAGCACCGTACGATATGTGCAAATTTCTAACATATATGCACCTACCGACCTCTCTAACGAGTCCAAACAAATGCCCCTTAATTATAAAAAGGACAACTAATTCGAGTGCCATTTTTATTTTTATTTCTATTTTGTATATGTATGGTAAAAAATTTGATAATATAAAGTGTTGGGAATATCGATTAGGAGTTAGGGCACAAAAACCGTACTTCGTATGTAATAGCTTAAATTTTTATATTAAAATGTCATTCTCGGCCTTATAATTTGAAGATTGCGGAAACGATCAAAGAACACAAAATCAAGCATCAAACAACATCAATTTCAGATTCAAGAAAAGCAATGAAAGAGAGGTTTTGAGTTTTGGGAGAGAACTCCCGCCTATTTGAGCCACTTGCAACTAACATGTAACAACCCAAAAAATGACCAAAATGCCCTCCATCATATGTGCATATTGCATGACTATACTTCCAAGCTTGGAACAAAGGAACCGGTGTTGATGAGCCCCGAATGCTTTGGTAAGAATATCTGCAAGCGGAAGAGTACTGGATACATGGATAGTTTTGAGGAAGCCTTGCTGCACCATCTCATGAATGAAATGTGAATCAATACGAATATGCTTAGTCCTTTCATGGAATACAGGATTCATGGCTAAGCACTGAGCAGCTCGGTTGTCACAATGCAGTGTGATAGACAGATCAACATGGATGTGCAAGTCAGATAAGAGACCTTGCATCCAAACTAGCTCACTTGCAGCAGATGACATGCTACGATATTCACTCTATGTGGAAGATTTAGAAACCACTTTCTGCTTCTTCGTCTTCTATATATGACACTATAATGAGGATCCAAGGAACACACAATACCCTGAAAGAGAGCGCCCAATATCCAAACAGTTACCCCAATCAGCATCACTATAAGCTGTGAGAGTAGTATCGTTCATTGCAGAGTAAGAAAGAGCAAGATGAAAACTGCCCTTTAATTTGAAGATTACTAAAAAAAAAAAACTAAGAGTATAAAAAATAACTTGAAAAGGCTATGTACCTTCTTTCAATTTTTCTAAAAAAATAGGCTTAAGTGCAAGCAAATGAATTTCACAAACTATACATGTGAAAATGTCATGATCTGTTCTCCTTCACAGTTCGATCCGGTGGTTCAATCTGTTCTTCGGTCATGCTGCTTTTGCTTTTGCTTTGTTTTTTTGTGTGTACAATGGATAGTTCATTTGTAGCACTGACGAATTCATCAAAAAAAATTAGGGAGAATTAAATTTTCTTCTGATGAAATATTTTTCTATATGTATGAATGAAAATGCATTTTTTGTTTAAATTTTTTTTTTCAAAAAAACTAAATTTATTGTTATATAGTCATTTTTAATTAATGAAAAAAAGTAAGAGAAATAAAAATTATATAAAAAAATAAAGTTAAAAGAGTTTGAACACATTAGTTACTAACTAAACTATCTTTATAACTAATTACTCTTTTTTAACTCTTTTAGTCTTAAAATTAATACTACAACAACAACAACAAACCCAGTATATCCCGTTTAGAGCATGGTCTAGGGGGTCGCGTTGTAAGCTCCCTTTCCCTGACTTGGTCGGGAGAGAGTTTCCATATGACCCGAGCAAAAGAAAGTACGTGCATCAAATAGAAACGAGGACATGTCGGCCAATCAACCAAGCAGAAAAATAATAAACTAGGAAAGAGAAATTAAAAGGAAAAGATCTTAAGCGCAAATAAAAGGGATACGATCTCCCATGGCTCTCCCTTGCGCAGACTAACCCTCATCAACCTTGATAGCAACTCTCCAATGTATGCGATCTCTCGTCAAACCCTCTGGTAGGTGCAACAAAATAAGGTCCTGCCTAATCACCTCCCTCCAAGACTTCTTAGGTCTACCTTTGGTCTGATGCACTTGCTCGATTGGAAGCTTGTTGCATCTACGTACTGGTGCATTCGGGACTCTCTTACGCACATGTCCAAATCATCTAAACCTAGACTCTCGCAGTTTGTCCTTAATTCAACCAACCCCTACTTTATCACTTTTTTTCTTCTGGAGCTTCTACCTCTTATTCTTCATATTGTCCAATCTCTTGGATTCCATGGGCTTGTACCGAAGTAGTTTTTATTTTTAACAAAGCACAAATTTGGGTGGTGTCAGATCATGTATTCATGTTGATCCATCATCCAATGACGTCCTTTCGAGCTAGGGACAAGAACTTTAGAAAAGATATGAGAACTCTGTGGTCCATTGCATTTTTGAGATGAGTCACGTACCTCGTTCACTGCCTAGTTCATTTCACGGAAAGCGTGAGAACAAACTTCTCACTCAAATTGTTGGAGGAGAAACTAAATATCCATAATGATCAATCATCTCAATATTTTAGGAGCTTTGTCCGACACCAAAGATTGCATTGACGACAATGAGACTGTCACCCTCAATCTAAATACGCCACACACCCATATGTTTCTAGTACCATAAGTGCAGTGCAAGAGCTTCAACCACAAGCAAAGAGGTGGAGCTACACTGCGACGAGTGGCGCTAGAAGACATAACTAATCCAGCATGATCGCGAAATATAAATCTGGACAATATTAGCTTACTAACAATTGCAAATCAACGTTATAGTGTACCAATACTTTCAAGTGGCACTCGGGCTATGCGAGAGAGAGGATTTAGGGTTTTTATTTCATAATTGGATTTAATTTTGAAGATGAGAGCGTTTATGATTGGAAATAGTTAGCATTTAGCACTAGTATGACACCGGTAATATAGTTATAAATTATAAAAATTGTGTATATATTTTTACAATACTCTATATAATTTATATAATTATATATAATATTATTATAAAACCGGGTCGGACCCGTCGGCTCGTTTGGACTTCACCCTCTGTCCAAGTCCGCCCTCTGGGCCTACCGGGTCGGGTCCGTCGGCTCACTTGGGCCAACTGCTCAGTCCAAACCCGTATATTTGGTCGGACGAGTTGGACGGGTTGGTCCATGTTTTTTTTTTGATGACGAGGAACCCACCTTCGGTGGCAAACCCCGAGCACGTGACCCAGCCGGCAAGAGCCACGTACTAGGTAAATCGGCTTGCGCCGACCGGCTCGACCCAATGGTAGGGAGCAAAGTAAGGTTGGTCCATGTTTGCTCAGGTCTAATAGTGACTCATGTGTAATAAACTAGTTTCTTTCTTTCATTTTAAAAGTAAAATAAATAAATAAAAACAAAACAAAAACAAGTCACGGGCCGAATAGGCATTTGGACTTTATACCACTATAGATTGCAATCACGTCCAGTTCCCAGTTTTTTTTTAAAAGTCGGGTCTCTATCATTCAACGTACGCGTTTTTTCCCCTTTTTTATTCAATTTAAATCTCCAACTTGATTAAAATAGAAAAGATCCAATCCATTGGGATGTTATATGAATTGATCTGTTTGAACTCAACTCATGATTGACTCATTCACTTATCTAAACAAGTCGAATTTAATCAGAATTTTAAGTTCGGTTGAAAGCTAAACTCGTTTCATTTTAAACTCGAATTTCTATAATTTTCTTTAACTTAATATATTATAACCAATTAAGTACAACTGTTTAATACTCGAAAAAAGTTCGACTCGGACTCGTTCATTTCATAAACAAGTCAAGCTTGTTAAAAAAAAATAAGCTTGTTTAAAATTGAGCTTAGCTCGACTCAAGTTTGTTTAACAAATGATTAAACTTAAACATACCAAACTTGCCTTATTCGACTTGAATAATACCCAACAAATTGACAATAACTATATAAAATTTCCAAAATCAAAATGAGATTATGTGCTCAAGTTTAGTCCATTAACTAGTGTACGTACGTTAGAGTTATAGCTTTGATTCGCAAGATCAAAACAATTTTCACATCGTTAACTCAGTCTAAAAAAAGTTGAAATTGCAAAGAGAAAATTGTGATGATCATCTTGACGCTATTTTCATTCTTCATTTATTTGAGATGTATAGATTTCAAATGTGCTAATATACATAATCAACAAGATGGCACTTTTGTGCTCAAATTCACTCTACATATAATTTTATTTTACTTTGAATTTTATTTTTATTTTTCTAAATTCTTTTGTATCACAATTCATATTTCTTTTATATAATTTTATAAAAAGTAAAAAAAAGTAGTGCATTGAATGATGTATTGTCCGTGGTAATTTTACCAAACATATATATAATATTATATTTATCGAATTATCGGTTTTCTAAAAAACCATACCATAAGTTCAAATGACAAATTTTGACGAATGTCGAAAATACTAAATAAGATAAATGACACATATATGATGTTATTAAAAAAAAAAAGTACTACATTAACATGAGTTATTGTCATTTGTGCAACGTGGGGTGAGTCGGTCTAGCTAGTGTTTGCAGTTTGGTTTATCTGATTTTGAATGCTTTGTACTCGTATCTATGAGAATTAATCAATAACTTTAAAGCTCCTATGTGCATTATAAATAAATGAATAAATAATACAATATACATTGCTTTAATCTTTTTGCTGCTTTAATCTTATCAATTAGATATATGCTATATATATAGACTCAACTTACAAGGAGTGTGATGAGTTGGTTGAGACTTTTCACGTCCCCTTGATCAACTTAGGAGTTTAAATCATGAGAATATAATATATTTTTTTATAAGGACGCACTAACTTTTAGGGTTGGACGGTGGTAGGAAAATTACCATACCAACCGATTACCAACTGTACCAATAGGTCATTGGTACCTAGAAGTCGGTAACCGACTGAATCGGTAACCGAAGTCTCGGTACCAAGGGTAGTCGGTACGGTAACGGTATGGGCAACCCAAATACCGTGGTACCGGTGGTTACCGAATATATATTTAATTTTTTTTAAAAAAAAATCTATCATGTACCATCGGTACCATCGGTACCGATGGTAGAATATGTGAATGTGAATTATGTGAATCTGTCATTGGTACCACAGTGTATAAAACGAAAATCGAAGAATGAAAACAGTGGCTTCGGTTACCATGGTACCGACATTCGGTAACCGATACTTTCGGTACCAAGAGTTTCGGTACCGACACTATTTGGTCGGTACGTGGTACAGAAAATCTCATATCAAAGGGTATCGGTACGATACGTGGTAATCGAAAATTTACTATGATACCGTACCGTGCCAGCCCTACTAACTTTCTTAATTATTAGACCTATCCGTACCAAATCATCGAGTTAATTAATGATGCTATAGTCTAAATCGGGGGAGATTTGATTTTCAATTTCATATATTCTTAGGGACAAATTTGCATATACCGCATTTTCCATTTCATTTGGATTTATCGCATTTTCAATTTCATATATATAAATCCAAGAGTGATTTATGGTGATTGGTCAATTAATTTAATTTAGTTTGCTAGATTACCAAAATTACACACACATAGTCAACTATCCAGCTTTGTACAACCCACACAAGATGACATATATTATAATCCAAATATGAGACCAAAGTTTTACATATGTCGGTACAAGTCGTATATGTGGACATGCATTGACTTTAAACTGTGAAGGGAGATTTTTATTTAGCGCAATAATTAAGTGTATATATATAGTTAATTAAATTAACAACAACGTACCTTATCAAGTATAATATATAATAATATATAAGTACTTGTTTTTTTAGCGGATAAAGATTATGCCGGACGATCCCGCGAGACCGTTCTTTCTAGCGCATGCATTCTTTTGAATGAGAATCTGAAGTTCTGAATCATCTTCAAGGCGACTGTCAACAGGGAGACTGTAAGCCAGATGAGCAAGTCGATCTGTAACAACGTTAGATTTTCTAAAAATATGACAAATTGCAACATTAGAAAACGACAAAAGATCAATAAGAATGTCAGATTGCAGGAGCTCAATGCACGTTCCAGGGGCACTTCCAGTCTTCTAACAGAGCTCTAACAACCATAAGGTTATCTCTTTCTATATTAGTAATACATCCCGTTGCTTAGCACTAAGAATTTCCTTGAGAGACCAGCTAGTGTTATTGATATAACAGTTTGATTAGAGTGGAAAACTAACTAATTAGGTCAACTAGCTAGTTGAATTGATACAAGCAAAAAAGGGTTTTTATTGTTACCCGATCTTAATTAACCTGATCAAATTAGATAGCATATACTTGGACCAATTAAGTCCAGGCATTACAAAAAGATCCCATTTAATTTACTGCAATTACTCATCACATGCAAATCAAGGCTACCATCAAAATTGACAACAAAAAAACAAAAACAATATGCATATGAAATTATTATCATATATTATTACCTATATATCTAGAGAAACATGATATGAGCCTAGAAGATCGATGGTCCTCTTGGCTACTGCTACATATAGCTGCAAATTAATTAAAAGAGATGGAAGAAGAAGAAGATTAAGGGAGAAGAGGAAGGTTAAGGTATTAACCTTAGCTTCAATTGATAACTATATATATAGGGATTATTATGATTAAATATAGCATTAATTATGCTATATTTAGAACAAAACACAATAAGATGTTAATTTATCATTAAAATCATAATTAATATATATATATATATATTAATATATGATTAAATTAAGATAACTTAGACTCAACGGTGAAGTCGATCATGTTTTATGGGTAGAGTGTTGAGCGATATATCATAATAAAGATGAAGATGATCAAAGGGACGGTAGCTGAAAAGATTATTCATTTACGTGCAATTTAACACATTTTATATATCTTACTAATAATCATTTTATCGTCTTATCAATAATATCCCAAGAAGAAAGGGTTTTGAGTAAATCGACCCGAAAGGGTTTGAGTAAATTCACCCGAAAGGGTTTGACTATATCCCGTAAGGGATTGTTGCTATTCTTGTAGGTGGAATCTTATTGGCGTT
Source organism: Persicaria maculosa (assembly GCA_963922045.1). Taxonomy (NCBI): domain Eukaryota; kingdom Viridiplantae; phylum Streptophyta; class Magnoliopsida; order Caryophyllales; family Polygonaceae; genus Persicaria; species Persicaria maculosa. The sequence continues at coordinate 4,666,652 of OY998254.1, read as the reverse complement.
CTGTTCGAGCAGTTTGCGACTCTGCTTCCAATGTTTCGAGGAGGTCTTCTGCTTTGTTGGGGGGTTTGGAGTCTAGAGTCGGGTCTGGCTGGGGTCGAGGTGGTGCGCTCAGGGCGACTCCGTATCTAGGATTGTACTTCCTTGGAGTTCGTCTGCACTGCCCACAGGAGATAGAGTCCTGCTGTACCGCTGGCCCGCGGTGTCACTGTTTGGTGGTGCTTGGCTTCGTTCTTCGGCGGCTTTCTTGGAGTTGGTCTTCTTGTTTCATTTCGTTGTAGAGTTTATTGCTGTTTGTTTCATTTCGCCTATTGTCTGTATTTCTATTGGTTTGGTTGTACGTTTGACGGTTCGCCGTCTGCTGACTTTGTCGGCCTCTCGATGAGTTAGACCTGTCTGACCTTCGAATTTTTACCTAATCAAAAAAAAAAATTCCAATAAATTTTTAAAAATTATTCATTTACTAATTAAATTAAAGTGTGTACGTGAATAAAAAGTTATCCGTTTATTCATGGTCACATGTAAGGAATAATTTGTTTTAGAAAGCGTAATATGTGGTAATTTTGTATACAAGATTCAACACACCACTAATTCCTTTTTTGTTTGAACATGCAACTGTAATCAATCAAAAATATCATCCTCACAAAGCCCTTCTAGACTTCTTTTCTAGTTCTACCCTTAATTTTGTATATATAAATAGAGCCCTCCCAACCCCAAACACAAACCAAATCTCAACCCTCTCGATCAGTCTCCCTCCCCATTACAAGAATTATGGGGACTTCCACCACAACCACAGCCACTCTCTTACTCCTCCTCAACCTCCTCTCCCCTCTCCTCACTCCTTCCCTTGCCTGCCCTGAGTGCTACAAGCCTCCTCCCAAACCTAAACCCGAACCTAAGTGCCCTCCACCCGCTCACCACCCTCCCTACGTCAAGCCTCCGCCCCATCACCCGGTTAAGCCCCCCCATCCACCCGTTAAGCCCCCCACTCTCCCGCCCCCCATTGTCAAACCCCCACCCGTTAAGCCCCCGACTCTCCCGCCTCCCATTGTTAAGCCCCCCTACATCCCTCCGCCCACTCTTCCACCTCCAACTCTCCCTCCGCCCATCGTCAAACCCCCTTACATCCCTCCGCCCACTCTTCCGCCTCCGACACTCCCGCCGCCCATCGTTAAACCCCCTTACATCCCTCCGCCCACTCTTCCGCCTCCGACACTCCCGCCGCCCATCGTCAAACCCCCCTACATCCCTCCGCCCACTCTTCCGCCTCCGACGCTCCCACCGCCCATTGTTAAACCCCCCTACATTCCACCACCGACACTTCCGCCGCCCGTACCATCACCGCCGACAGAAACCCCGTGCCCGCCGCCTCCGCCGAAGGCGCCAACGTGCCCAATAGACACGCTGAAGCTGGACGCTTGCGTGGACCTGCTGGGGGGGCTGGTGCACATCGGCATAGGGGGGTCGGCCAAGGACGCGTGCTGCCCGGTGCTCGGCGGGCTCGCGGGGCTGGACGCCGCGGTGTGCCTCTGCACGACCATCAAGGCGAAGCTGCTGAACATCAGCTTGCTGATTCCGATCGCTCTTGAGGTGATTGTTGACTGCGGGAAGACCCCTCCCCCTGGATTCCAATGTTCCCTCTGAGATAGTGATCGATAACTTCGTCGATCAAGACTAAAGGAAAACGCGTACTCGATCTATATTTCTTGTTCCCCCAACATCACCATGACCCTGAACTGTGCAATAAATTGTAATTTCAGTACGTTTGTTTGTTTGTTTTCGGGGATGATTTGTGTCCTGTTTAATTACTCTTGCCCGTTTATGATTGATCAGTTCGACTGTGTTCTACGTGCTCTTATTTCTTGTAAGAGTAGAGAGATATGAGATACGATGGAATAATATATATAACGTGAGATACGTGGATTTATTCTTATCGGTGTTTTTACCCGTTTAATTAATAAATTATATTTTATTAAATTTTATGTGAAGAGTAAAATGATTTATTTAAAAAAATTTAATAAAAGTTTTCATCCCTTCAGATATGGGGTTGAATTAATATAATATTTTGATAAGATTGAACAATAAAATCTTATCACGGGATATAATGAACTAAAATAATCTATTTTAATGGCTAAAAATAAAATAATTTAAGGTAAAATATTTATAAAATAACTCATAGTAAAAGGATAGATTTTACTTAATATGAGATGAACATATATACAGGATGTCATGTGGATAAAATAGATCGGTTTATCCAAAGGGAAAATCGGTAAGGTCTAATGTTGCTTAAATATATTCATTTATAAAATAGATCCATATCTATCTATAAAATATAATGTGGCTTAAATATATTGGATCATTATTAAATGACATATTAAAGAACTCATGTCAAATTGTATCAGAAAATAACACATAAACAAATTGCATCAGAAGAGACTTTATATATAGATAGATATGGATAGATATATAGATGTAGATATTAGATTAATTTATAATCGAGAATATACCTATCATTAGACCTGTCAAAATACAACCCAACCCGAACGCCCGGAAAATTTTCGACCCGAACCCGGAATTTTTTTTTCAACCCCAACCCGAAAAACCGTAAATTTTCCAGGTAATCTGGGTTTCGACTCGGTGACCCGATTGACCCGGCTGATTTATAATTAAATATAATTAATTTATATATATAATTAAAATTTATTGTAAAATTATCAAATCATGATTTTTTTTAATTTAAAAAAGAAAAAATTGGCAAACCCGAAATCGACCCGAAATGACCCGAAACCCGGTCAAACCCGGGCTCTAGTCAACCCGGAAATACCCGGGATCCGTTTTACCCGAAACTCAAAGTGACCCAACCCGAACCCGACACGAATGACCCGTTTGACAGGTCTATCTATCAACTTATTATATACAAATTTATTTTTATTTGTGTATCTCATTTTATTATATATTCATTTAGGCTAATTTGCATGGATATACCATTTTATGGTACACTTTGCAAAAATAACCAACACCCAAAAAATTTGCAAAGGAATGACAAATTGTCATTCTTGCAAATTAATCTCAATAGGTTGCCGGTTACACTCAGCACAAACTAGGAAAGTGGGTGTGAAAATTTTGGACACGTGTCGAATGGAAAGAGGGTGGGATAGAGAGAGGGGGGAGAGAAAGAGACCTATTTAATTGCTTTAAACTAAATTTCAGGCATTTTCTTTTGTTAAAATTAAAAAATAAATTTATTTTTGAACTTAATTTAATTTTATCTATCTATAGACACCCACTTTGTATATGTTTATGGAAAAAAATATTTCGAAGTAAAGTTTGGTCTATATCGCATCTTGATCTCAATTTGGAGTATGGCATGGATAACCATTTGGATGGCAAATACAACAATTTATCTGGCACATAAATTCACACAACTGGCAAGACAAACCAGAAAATCTGGGCAGAACCGACAATCGTTGCTCCGGAGATGAAAGGTAAAGCTCCCGACGTGGAAACGATTAAACAATTAAGACCTAAACCAAAAACTACAAAGTACTAAAGTTCCTAACCAATACATAACAAGTTAAGTACAAAACAACATAATGGGTAGAACCGACAATCGTTGCTCCGGATATGAAAGGTAAAGCTCTCGACATGGACATGGAGGAGGGGGCAGTGCTCATAGAGGAGAGCATGTCGTTTGGGTGCGCCAGGAGCAAGATAACGGAGACAAGCAGGTACCCATCTTGGGGAGAGTTCCTTCGCCGAAAGCGTCGGAGGACATAAACAAGCGTGGCGTGACAAGGTGAAGAAATTGATGTCTAGTTGGGTAACTCTTCTTTTGCGTAGTCGAATGTAGTATTTTGTTAGTTTGCTTGTAACTCAATGACACTTTGGGATTTTGGTGGTTTTGAATGTACATAACTGGTCGTTTAGTTTATCGACGATGCAAAAGACAAATGTATGCGATTTTTTGTTTGCTAGCCAGTATATAATTTTCCCTAGCCAATAAAATCAAAGTCTATGCCAATAAGATAATAACCCTTGACACATCTTATTTATCTCATAAACTTCTCATCCTAAGTATATCGACCATTAAACTCAAACGAAATACGTCATAATGCAGAATTCACAATAACCATCCATAACACATATAAACAAGTGACCACAAGACCACAATATACCTTATCAGTAATCAAACACAAGTCATCCAAAAGGTGGAAACGATTAAACAATTAAAACCTAAGTAAGTGTGGAATGATAAGGTCATCATATGCCGCTCGTCGTACGTACGCCTTTTCTTTTCAGTCGGCGAAGGATGATTTTTGTTATTTTGCATGAACTCAAGGTGAAGAAGTCCTCAAAGCTTGTTACAAAGTAAAAAGAAATACTAACTAGGTGCTGAAACACACAAAAATCCATACAACCCTATAATACATGATTTCACTTGGCCTAAAAAAAAAAAGAAAAAGTTAGGATTTACACTCACTAGCCAGTAACTATTGTCGCCTAGCCACTGACTACGATCTCTTAGCCAATATAAGACTAACCCCTGTCGGATCTCGTCTACCTCAGGAACTTCCCACCTCAAGAATAGCTAGGATAAACGACATTCTTTGAGTTGCTAAAGGTTGGTTTTTGTTATTATGCATATATGTACAACAATTACAGTATGTGGTTGTCCGTTTTGGTTGCCGGAGATGCGAACCCCGAATATATGCGATTTACGCTTACTAGCCAGTAACTATTGTTGTCTAGCCAATAAAACCGATGTCTCAGCCAATGGAAGACTAAGTCTATCGGATATTATTAATCTCAGAATACACATGTTCAAATAATCAAATAATCTCAAAATGACACAACTACACAAATGCTACGAATACAAATGTTAGCATATTCATATGTCCCAAAAATACACATGTTCAAATAATCTCAAAATGATAACTGACACAAGTATAGAATGGAACAAACACTACACGTATATACACAATAGTGTCAACCATTAAAAACACTTATGTAATACACATATGACAACCCTAGAAACAAACCTACATTACTCTTAAATGACATCATCCAGTGTAATATTAATGGTTTCAATCACAACATACTTTAGTACATAGAAACAAATTTACAACGATGTACAAGTATAACACATTTCGATGTATGCTTACTAGCCAGTAAATACTATTATCTAGCCAGTGACAACGATGTCTTAGCCAATGTAGAAGTAACCCATGCCGGATCTCGTCTACCTCAGAAACTTCGCCGTATTCCTCCTCTTTCGATGCCTCTTCTTTATTCCTGTAAGATAAAAACAATTTAACTAAAAATCATGCTGAAAAACAAGACTCCACTAGTCCATTCCATAGAATTTAATTTATGCATATATAAAGCAATACAGTCGAGATCATTGTACTCACCAGACTGTACACTGTCTTCTTCGGGTCATACAACTCCACACCGATTCTTGAAAGGTCAACTCGGACAGTTGAAACCTGTTCAAAGATTAATCTGTCTTTAATGGAACAAACATATAAGCAGCACCATGATATACCCAATTATATTGCCAAACAAGCTGAAGTAATACCCATTTTTGTTTAAACTATGGCCCTCTTCAAAGATATCTGTGTATAGTCTACTCTTTAGTTTCAGGTTTCAGAATATATTTCAGTCGACATACTAGCTTATTTAATATGCTTAATTAGATGCATATCCAGCTCATTCATGTACACACAAGTGTGCTGTTCGGCTTCAAGTTTCAGTTTGGTGTGTATATGTAACCTATGATGCAAGACCCAATTCATCGTACAGTCAAAAGCAAATGAATTTCTCCCATTTAAACATCCAAACTGAGAAATATAGACAACTCAAACAAAATACTATGAGGACAATCTGCATGTTTTTGCCATATTTTATAAATGCAAAGATAATGAAAGAGTAGCTTGTAAAGCTATGTGGAAGGCATGATATGTCCGCAAAACCACTATGATAGATGATTAGATAGCTCCAGGCCTCCAGCGCTCATGTTTATTGCTAGGTGAATATACTGTCCTTGAGGATATAGTGGATGACAAAATATAATATCAATCCCTAGAAAATACAAATTATATTTTAAGCAATGTTCCTATAATGATAAAAGTGATTGGCACATTCTAGAGATCCAAACAATCGGTCACAAACCAATGGTAAAACTTGGGGTGTTAAGACAATAATATTAAGACATTCCCAAGATGTAGTTGATTCCAATTTCCATGTCATGGAGCATATCGATAGCGGAATGAGTAGAGAACCACCCATTCTTGCTCCAGTAAAACATGTCTTGTTCAATTTTTTTTGGGATTGGTGTTAGAAGGATGTTGTTTATTATGTTTTTATCGATCTGATCCCGTAGATTGGCACTAAGTTTTTTGGCATTCCATGTTTTATCGTCATGGAGGAACTGAGAAAGTAGTGTACTTTGATAAGGGGGTCAATTTTTGTAAGGTCTTTAGCGAGCTCGATCGATGAGTGGAACTGATATCGAGTCAAAGGTAATTCCAGAAATTAATATCCAATCCTTTCCATTGCTGATAGACCAAGTGATTCCTTTTTTAAAAATAGGGATAAGGTTTAAAAGTTTTGTCCATTGTCATGATGTGTTACCTTTTCGTTTGTATTAAAGAATGTGCTGGATTTTTAGGTATTTTTGCGGTTGGAAGGTTCAACAAGAATTTTCTAACTTGATGAACTTCCAGATCATTTGCAGAGGTCGATTAGAATACACAATGAACTGAGAATTAAGTTCCCATAATCGAATAAAACCGAGTATACACAATTAATGCTGCAAGGGAGAGTGGATAGTTGAATTGGGATTTTTGGCTTCTGGCGCAAGTCTAGCTATAAACGTTTCATAGATTGTCTATAACATTTTTTCTTGAATAAATATATTTTTTATTCAAAACAATTGGATATAATATTGATAATTACTAAAATATATATATATATACAATATATTTGACCATTAATTATAATTACATAAAAAATAAAGATTGACAAATCCGTTTTAAATATTAGTTTATCATAAAACTATTTAATTATTATAGTTTAATCGGCCAAGGTATGTCTGAAATTTCCGATGAAGCAGTTGAAAAACCACAGAAAGGGTAGGTTGCTGTATCTCTTCGGCGTTTTTGCAAAATTGTTAGATTTAATTGATGATCACACAAAGAAAGCCTAGTCTGCAACGATCACCAAAACAATATATATAAACTCACTCTTCCGACTAGACGATGTGAGAAACAAGATGGGTTGTTCCAATTCTCTCCATTTAGTCATCTTTCTGATTTGTACCCCTCTAACCTTTCGTATGAGCAACCTAGGCCACCACACAAAGAGCCGCTTCCAGCGACAGGTCGCTGGGGATCCGGTGGGCGGCATGTGCCGCAGGTAAGAGGGTTCTTCTACCCTCAAGGGTTCGGTTCTGTGGAGTTTTACAAGCATTCTTACCCACCAGACTTTGACCATCAACTGGATGGTCAGCCGAAACGGCCGCCGAAAGCCTAGGCTCTCGGCGGCTGTTTCGACTAACCATCCAGTTGATGGTCAAAGTCTGGTGCTTGAGGATGCTTGTAAAATTCCACTGATCTGAACCCTTGAGGGTATAAGAACCCTCTTACAGGCCGCTCACAGGATCCCCAACGAGCTCTAGGAGCTGGAGGAGTCCACCAAGCGGCTTTTTGGGTGGTGGCCCGAGTTGCCCATACGAAATGTTAAGAGGAGTACAAATCAGAAAGACAGAGGACAAAACGAAGAGAATTGGAACGACCCATCTTGTTTAAGTAAAAGTGTTTGTTTCTCACGTCGTTTAGTCGGAAGAGTGAGTTTAATTATATTATATGGTTTTGGTGATACAGACTAGGCTTTCTTTGTGCGATCATCAATTAATCCAACAATTTTGCAGAAACCCCAAAGGGATACAACAACCTACTCTTTATGTGGTCTTTCAACTACTTCATCAGAAATTGTGGGCGTACTTTTTCCGATTAAACTATAATAAATAGTTTTATGATAAACTAATATTTAAAACAGATTTGTCAATCTTTATTATTATGTATTTATAATTAATGGTCAAATATATTGTATATATATCTGTTTTGGTAATTATCAATATTATATCCAATTGTTTTGAATAAAAATATATTTATTCAAGAAAAATCGTTATAGACTACAAGTATGAATAGTATAAATTATAAAATAATTTGTTCCTATACCTTTGATGTTTTGATGTTCTATACCCAAGTTAGCTAAAACTTCAGATATGATCCAGTTCAAACAACTATACCGAATTCAGAAATTTCACCTATTTATCATTGAGAAGGTAGCCTATATAGATTAATTGATGAATTTTAAGAAAAAACAAAAATTTAATCAGATTAATCTAAAAGGCTTGTGTTTTTAGAATTTTTGCACTTTATAATTTACACTTTAGAACATACTGAACCTAACAATGAGATCATGGAAGGACAAATGAGTTTGAAAACAATAGTTTAGACTTGTTATTTATGCACTTTTAAATCTTATTTATGAACTTTATTCCCACCAAAAAAAAAACTTATTTATTAACTTTATAGCTTTATTCATGTTTACTCATACAATCTTAGAAGAGCTATAAGATGAATTGGAAACCCTTGTGAAGAAATTAAAAAGGAATAATTGTGACAAATAGGAGAATGTTCTAAAAACACAGGTAACTTATTCATGCCTTTACTTTTAGAGTCACGGTTGGAGAAACTGAGGCACTGCTGTAGAATCACTTGATCTTCAAATAAGCTGATGTGCAAGAAAGAGGTAAAGAAAATTTTACCTTCCGAGATGAAGGGTGTCACATTTAGAAGAATATCATCCATCTCATGGTGTCCTTACAGTGTATAAAATACCAGCCATGTCAAGCTTCAAACTTTTGACATATCTGCAACCAATAACCACACGAAAACAGCTCAAATAAGTAACAGAAATCCATGCAGTAATCAATAACTAGATATCTGAATTCTTTTAAGGTAGCAATGACTCAGATCACAAATAAATGGTAACAACAGATGATGACAATACCTTCAGTGAACCAACAGTTGTATCCTCAGGGACTTCAATTAAAAGGTCTAGCACTATGAAGGACTTAATTGAAAGCTTCACTGGTGGAAGAAAAACGTATAGAATATATGAATCTCCATAAAAGAAGAGCAATCGACTATACAGTATAAACTGATTCATACATTGTCATTTTGTATCATAAACTGATCAAAGTCGTCAAATCTGTTGGAAGCATTCTCATGAAAATTGGAAGCATTTCCTATTAGACATCACAAATCATGAAAATGCAAGAAGGATACCCTACAAATGACAAGACGAAGAAATGGAAGATTGAATTGAAAATTGACAGGAAAGGAGGATACAATGGACAAGAACACGGAATTGCAAAGCAGGCCGCACGACCCAGAGGCAGGGCCAAAATGGGCCCCTAACAAGAAAGGCTTTGTTGCCATTAAAAAAAAAAAAGCAATTGTCATCTAGTGCAATAAAAATAATAATTCCATCGAAAATATGAAAGTAATATATCATCCATCACTTAAATAGCATAATACTTATAGCATTGTTTGAAACAAAATCTTCACTTAACTAAAATATCATCAATTGCAAGCAAAGATAATGCACAAAGACAACTATAATAGAATTATAGAGCTAAAACAACCTAGGAATCATAAACTGATGATGGAGATGAATCGCAGCAACGCAGCAACTTCTTTTTCTTTAAGTCCCGAATCGCAACAACTTTAAGTCCCGAATCACAAACTGATGATGGAGATGAAGGTGCAATTAGGAAAATCCCAAATTGCAAGTCCTGAATTGCACAAATACAACGAACTGTAAATCCCACATTGCAACAGTAAATTCAACAAAACAGGGAATTGAAATTCAACAGAAGTCGCCAATTCAACAGGAAATTCAACAGGGAATAGAAATTCAACAGGGAAATTACCAGTAAATTCAACAAAACAGGGAATTGCCGATGATGGAGATGCGGAGGCAGACGAAGGCGAAGGGGAGGTGAGGAGGGAGTCTGCGACACCGGCGAGGATTCAGACACTTTCTTGGTGAGCCTAGGCAACTTGGCCGTCCAAGAGGGGCATGGATTCGCCCTTGGGAGGACGAGTAGGCCCAGGCTCACCACCAAAGTGTCTGAATCCATGCCCCTCGGGATGTTGGCACCGGCAACGCACCAAGAACTACCGAAGCGTGGTCTTGTGGATCGGATCGGCCTTTAGGAGGCTCCTGTTGAGCAATGACTTGTCTGCTGGAGAGCAAGAGAAACAACACCCTTTAAATGGAGAAGATGAAGATGAGGGAGGCGAGGGAGGCATGCTCTATCTTCCCACCTTTCAATTCACGAGTGCAGTGCAGCCCTCTTTAGTTTCTCTTCCCCGCTTTCTGCGTGCAGCTAGAATAATTTTTTATTTTTTTAATAGAAATATACCTTGGGCCTGAGAAATTTGAGCCCAATGAAATTTGGGCCTAAGAAATTTGAGCACAATGAAATTTGGGCCTGTAAATTATATAATTGGCGATCCATTCTAAATTGATGGCCGAAGATTCTCGAGCTACAAAGAATTAATTGAACTAGATAATTCTAGTTAGTAGAAGAGGTAATTACTAATTAGGTGTGTGTGTAAAGGCTAGAGAAATCTAGAATTTTGACATTGTAATTGATGGAGGTTGTATGATAATTCTATAGTGTACACGAGTGGTCTTTGAGAAGGTGAAGGTCGGTGTATTGATATATTATAAAGAGGCTTAGTGAAGTGTGAGTTAGACTGTGCGAGTGAAGTATGAATAAGTAGCTAGTCACCTAATCTGGTGTAGTGTGGAGTGTGAGTTAAGAGTGTTTGAGTAACGTGTGAGTCTCCGACCATGGTGTAGTGTGTAGAGTTGTTCCTTACGAGTGTAGCGTGACCGAGTTGGTCCACGACTCATAACCAAGGTTCAAACCAAGCTTAATTTGATGTCGCTCCTCAACTTCGACTACTATAGCTAGTTTCGTAGCTCATTTTAATTTGTCAACTATGTAGGTACATCCAAAATCAATGATGTTGCTCCTCAAATGCTATACCACCTAAAACTATGACTATTTTCCAATATGATTCAACAAAGCCATCAGAGAGATAATATTTTATTTTTTAAATACATCGTAAACTGAAGAGTCATCATCTCATCATACATCAAATGCCACCGTCGAAGCATGAACACACTTAGATTTCGGAACTCCATCACATCTTTATCTTTATTTATTAGGACAAATAAAAAATTCCCAATTCCTCCAAATGATAAATTATGTATACTTCCTCATTAAGCATTTCTAGAATCACCTAATTAATTAACTAATAACTAATTAATATATTGCTAGTATATACTCCATCCGTCTCAAAATTTAAAAGTTTTAATAAAAACACTCATCCATCAATCGACATCATCATTCCACTAACTTTCCCATAAATTTTGCTCCTATTTTTTAACACCCACTACATTTTTTATCCAATCAAAATCTTTTAAAAAAAATCAACAACACACAAATCGATACAAATCATTACTATCCCCTACCTAGAAAACATAAAATGATCTAAATATTGATACAAGATTTAAAGGCTAAAACGACATAAATTTTGATACGAAGGGAATACTATATAGTCAAACTCCAGCCATTTGTGCTACATGACCAATACTTAATCACTACTGCTTACTTTCAATCAAAGCATTATATTGTCATTAACATCAGAGATCTTCCAATCATGCAGTATATGAACTTTTATATTTATTCAAGAAAATAGTCAAAGGTAATCCAAATACATTTTTTTTAAAAAAAGTCAACGAAATGAATAAACTACAAAGCCTCGAAATTTCAAACCAAATACTCCGTAAAGATCCAACATTTATAATGCAGCTCATCCGCACTAGCTTGCTTCCAAATTCAATCACCATTTTCTGGAATTTCGTGGCTTTTTTTAATTATTCCAATGGGTCAAGCAGTGACCCGACTCGGTCAGATGATCGCGGGTAAGGAAATGTTGGTAGTGAGTGTGGTGGGTTTAGGTTTTGCCGGCAAATCGACGATCGTTCACCAACTCAAAACTGGGCAATTTGCCGATTTCTCCACTGCCACCATTGGTACCTTCTTCTAATTACTTTAATTGCAATTTTTTTTTTTTTTTGGTTGGAAAGACGGGCATAGCCCACTCCTCAGACTTTAATTGCAATTGAGGATGTCAATTTAGGGGTTTCCCCCCTCCAATCAGTTTTGGAACTTGATTTTAGGATTAAGTTTTGATTCTGATGAGACATTGATGTCAATCAAAATTCACCTTTTCCCCTTTCTTAATTTCACTGAATCAGGTGTCAATATCGACACAGTGGAATTCAACGACTTTAGCCTCTGTGTATATGATGTTGGTGGGCAAACCAAGGTACTTTATGAACTAACATGTCCATTTTTGCATCATCTGTCAAGGCCTCTTACACACTGCTAGTTACCGACTATCTTTGCAGATATTGCTGTGTGATTTTCTTTTGCGAGCTCATGGAATTGTGTTTGTGGTGGATAGTACTAACAAACAAAGGATTATAGAGGCGAGAAGAGTCTTGTTTGATCTGTTTTATTTACTTTTGACGAATGTAGGACGAAGCGAAAGACAAGCCCCTCCTTGTCATTGCTAATAAGCAAGACCTTCCCAATGCTATGAGCGTTTATGAGATAACGGAGAAGCTTGATCTACATGCTCTTTGTGTGCGCTGCTGGTAAAATCCTAGGCTTATATTTTATGAATGATTGGAGCTTGCTAACAAAGGTGTACAGACGTACCACCAATGTTTTCCTAGTTCTTTTTTTTTTATGGTCAAGAAAAGGAGTTTATATTTCGTGCTGGTTAATCATTGTGTGTGTGGAATGACAGTCATGTCCAGCGTACTTGTGCTATCTCTGGTGAAGGGATTCGGGACGGTTTTGATAAGCTGTGCAGGTCTATGACTGGCAAGGCAAGTCTTAGTTCATCTTATTACGATTCATTTTCAAAGGATGAGGAAAAATACTGATAGACCAATAATCTGGATTAGGTCTATCTAGGACTAATTCACACTCAAACTCATAGAAATTAGGGATAAAATGAGGATAACCCTCTTTGTATTCACTAGAAATTGGAAGGAACAAGATATAACCGGGAAGATACTCCCACCAAGGCAGATACGCCTGGCCAAAGGGGCTGATACGCCACCCAACTCTCAACTAAAAGTAATTTCCTGGATGCTGAACAAGGAGGCCTAGTGCCTTATTTATACTACTAATTTACCCTCCCTTCTAGCTTACCCTAGAAGCTTCTATATAACTACCCATATGCTTATCAAATACACAGTTTCTTACTTGGACAAATATTCCGAGTTTCCCAGTACTAATATCGTCTGTGTTGGTTCGGTCACAGGGAATCATCTGAGAAGAAGCGAAGGATTGAAGATCCATAGATCATATGCCTTCCACTCCACGTGTAGCTACTTCACATTCAGCAGGCTCACCCTCCACTCTTCTTAGCCCATGGTCTGTGTGTGAGGTGTTACGTCAATGGAAAGAATCAATTCGTAAAGCCTTACATCTTGTCAATCGTCCAATGCTCCAATTGCTGTAGCTTGATTGAGAATGCTAGACATGGAGTTATAGAGAAAATGGTCTCTCTTCAGGTTGCACTTTTCCCTCGTCTTAGGCTGTTGTTGTACTCATACCCTTTAATATTTAGATATCAACTGTTTGTGTGAAATGGATAATTCATTTTGTCCCCATGATCTGAGATGTAAAGTTCCAAATTGCCATTTCACCTTGGTTATGGTATATCACTTCAAATTGTCTCTCTGATTAGAGAAATTTTGCATTAACAAAAGATCGTATCTGTGTGTATCCTCCACCCCAGTGATATCAAAGTTTCTATACACTTGAAAATTTCATATCTTCTGGTTTAAATGTACATTTCCGCATTCAGATAATGAGCTATGCACAATTGATCCATGATATTACCTACCTCTAATGTAAAGTGCTGATCAGATGTGTGGCAAGGCATGTGCCTTGTAGAATAAGGAGGGAAGATAAGGTTCTCTTTGATTATTCCCTTGTAGGATATCCCTTTCTAGTAGCTTATATTTTCAGCCATCTCTTTAGGTCGGTGAGGAAGAAATCTAAAGGAAAAGTTCAATAGTAATAACTAATTTGACTCAGTACAGGATATAATGGCTGAAAATGAAACCTAGCCTATCAGCTTTGTTATTCCCTTATTCTTCACTTTAATGTTATATTCAAGTTATTGTTAGATTTAGATGGGCCGTTGCTTAGTCCCCTCAAGTGTTACCAACATAACATTCTCTTCTCCTTTCTCCTCAAGTGTTACTTTATTCTGGAATTTGATCTCTTCTCCCATTTTAACCATATCGGATCCTCCTTTTCTGGTTGAATAAGTTATAAATAATTAAATCACACTGGTATTTTCCTTTTTATGAGTTGATTTTTGCTGAATTATGTAGTTGTATTATGAGTTTATGACCTCCATTTTGAATTGCTTGTGAATTTGATTCAGTTGACAAGAGGCAGAAATGGGTATGGCAATTTCTCGGGTTTTGAAGATGCTATTTGCGAAGAAAGAGATGAGAATTCTAATGGTTGGCCTTGATGCTTCCGGAAAAACAACCATCCTCTACAAGCTTAAGCTTGGAGAAGTTGTCTCCACCATTCCCACCATTGGTATCTCCCAATACTCCTATTCATGTGCCCTCTGTGATCTCTCTTCTAATTATAACCCATTATTTACCTTTTATTGATTGATTCTCATATTATGAGTGATTTTGAGATACAAGAACAACAAATTAACAAGATCCCATAGGCTGGAGAGTTTCAGCAAAGTCTCAACTTTAGATTACTATCTTCTGGACTTTAAGCTTGCAAGGTCCATTAACAATGATTATTCCTGTAGTCTACTAAATCAATTTTATTAACAGGTTTTAATGTGGAAACCGTTGAGTACAAAAATGTGAGTTTCACCGTCTGGGATGTTGGAGGCCAAGACAAGGTACAAATTCATCAATAAATTCTCTTCCATCGTTAACTCGAGCGGTCAACTTTGCCCATTTCTAGTCAAAATGAACTGGACTTGTCACTTAAGAGTTCTTAGCTACTCAATATTATATTTCACAGGGCTATCTAAATTTTCCCACTAGTGTGAGAAAAAAAGGTTACAAAACGAAGTTATGAGCCCTTCATATGTTGCATGACCAACATTTGTATAGCTCATCCAAAGAAATGATTTTGAAATTCATGGTGCTCACCACAAAGATGTGAATCAATACAAATAAAATACTGTTCGTCAACTTTGCCATAAATAGCTCAAATGGTTCTGTTATAAATATGTAGGGTAGGGGTCTTCCTCCTTTCCTTTTCTATCTGAAATTTTTTCCAGTGTCCTTCTGATCGGTGGGCACCTTGCAGATACGGCCCTTGTGGAGACATTACTTCCAAAACACCCACGGTCTCATCTATGTTGTCGATAGCAATGATAGAGACAGGGTCTTGGAGGCCAGAGACGAGCTCCATCGGATGCTCCATGAGGTTAGTAATGTAAATGGGTCCTCCCAGCTGCCTATTGTTTTAAGATCTATATTATGGATCACTCAGAACTGTCTAACAGGACTATTTGTTTTGCTAATATATGCAGGATGAGCTGCGCAACTCAACACTACTCGTCTTTGCAAACAAACAAGATCTTCCTAATGCTATGAAGATTGCTGAAATCACAGATAAACTTGGCCTCCACTCACTCCGTCAGCGGAAATGGTAAAAGTTTATTTCCTTCTCTTCCTCTATGTTTATGGTTGATGAAATTCGATACAGACATTCACGAGTTCTGATTTTGCAACAATAACTTCTCCGGCTTCAGGTTTATACAGAGTGCTTGTGCCACCTCTGGGGATGGGCTGTATGAAGGTCTTGAATGGCTTTCCAACAGTGTCAACAGCAAGGTAGTAGGATAGTACACAACAATACTGTATTGATGGCTTCTAAACATTGTTGATATGGCTAAACATTTTTGCATCCGGTTGCAGTGACCAATAATCATGGAATCCAATGGAAACGGCTTTGAGGATATGAGAATACAAGCTGGGAAGCCTTCTGCGTGCACTGCACTTCGTTTCTGGTACTCTCTATGTGGTTTGTTTGTTATCACATCACTTGCCGAAGAGGACCTGTGTTATATCAATAAAATGTTCGAAATATCATCTTGTTGTACCAATAGTTTTCTGTTTCCTTGACACTATGTTGTTCAGTGTAAAAGATATTCGTCCTTGTTACCGAGTTTGCTCATTTTGATAATATGAACTAACACAGACTTGTTAACATAAATCTTGATTCAATACATTCCCATTTTGTTAAATGTCCAAATCTTGCCTATCATTCTTTAAGTAATCATAATCACAAAACTTTTATTGCCAACCTATGGCTGCCAAAATGAAACACCAAGATAAAAAAACCACTAGTGCCGGTGAAAAGAAATGGCTGATGGGCAATTTTCTATAAAAACTGCCCTTTACTCCTGCACTTTACCGCCATGTGCTGCCATTCGTGACAGGAGACTCAAGGGGCCAACTCTCTGGCATCTGAGTTGGAGATCCTTCATTGATGAAGGTCTAAAGCTTCTTCACCTCTGCGGAGAAGATGAGCATATGCGTCTTCTCTTGCAGCTATGGTTATTGCTTGATAGTTCTGATATCAATTTGGAGCAATCCTCTACTTTCTCCTGTCAAAGATTAACAAAGAAACAATAACTATCATTTATTGTCCAGGAATTCTTGATAAGCATTCAAACTGAATCAAGATATCATATAATAAAATCTAGAACTTATAGAGAGGGTCTGATTGCAGGATTCATTATGTTGGGAGAGTTAGATTTGCTATAAATAGTTTTCACGTGATACTTGATGGGCCCAGTTAATAGTAAAGGGATGTATACTGAAAGTGCTTCAATGGAAACTTCCATTGTATGCAGGAAATATGATTGATAAACATCATAATGCAGGAGAAGATCCATAAATTCCAAACTTGCTCTGTGTTAATTCATCCTTTAAAAAAAATAGTGTTAGTGTCTGTTTGGCACAATGGGCGTTGACTGTTTCTGATAAGGCACTTATTGCTAATAAACACTATGCGCCGAACAGACCCTAAAGACAGATTTGAAACAAACTATATATATGTTTAAGTATAGCTAGAGGAGGAACCTTGCTGATCTTGAAGGCACCAATGAGGAAAATCTCAGATTCCATTGGACTCCAAAATTCAAGCTCTCCCATGGCATGTAGCACCACTGAAGCTGCTATGACAGATGGAGGGTAGCACAAGTAACCAGGATCTGCCAATCAGTAAAAAGAAGAAAAGGGTAAAAACCTCAGTAAAAGAGTTTGTAACAACAAAACTTACACAAGAAATAACCAACTTGAAACCAAAGCAATAAAAATGACATGTTAATTACCAGCAATGAGAGAAAGCAGTAAATTTTCACTTGTGCAGATGATCTCCTGCTGCCAAAAGGTCTTCCCCCTTAGCCTCCTTGTCAAATGCTCAAAGTAGGAAAATGGGGTTACTGGGTTCATCTTCCATTCTAGTGTGGACATCACCAACAACTCCATTTTCATTACAGTTTTCGGCTGGAACACATACTTGCAGTCTATCTGCACACTCAAAAGTAGTAAGCTTCAAGGTTAAATTTCTTGTTACTTGTTATCACAATAAGGTATATGAGATAGATAAAACTTTGATGATATGTTTGACTGTTACTTACTTGGAAATCCAAGAGAATAGGTACATGGGTCTCTTGAACCTTGCTGGCCAGGGAGAGACAAGCAACAGAAACCAGCTGGGTAATCCAAGGAATACTTGAAGTGCAATGCTGATCGTCGACAGATGGGATTTTGTGGAATGATGCAATTCGGGAGCTTGCGAAAATGAATCTGTCGAAGTAGTTGACAGCCAAGACAAGGGTGGAAGGGGAGAATCCCAAGTGGGCATTCACCATCACCATCCATTCTATGGAATCTTTCCTAAAGCTTTCCAACACAGTCAATGGTGTTTGATCAGGACAGGGAAGCTCCCTCTCCTCCTTGGAGATGAGATTAACAAGCTCATCATAATCATCATCATCAAAAGAAGATGAATAGGAAGAGGGCGATAACGACGACAAAGAAGGGGAAGAGGAAGGAGAAGAAATGGTGGATTCTACACCATCCTCTTCTTCCTCTTCAAATTTGGATTTGGTCATTCTAAGATCAACTAAGATTTCTTCATGACAGTACAAGAAATCAAGGCCACAAGTGGTGCTTTGCGGTTCGCCTTGTGCATCTTGTAAGGCCATGTTTAAGGAGGCTACAAAAGATGTCCTCTATTGGGGAAGACACTGAAGATGGATATAGCTAAGCTAAGCTCTCAAGTCTCACCCCTTTGCCTTCTGCTATTTATCCTCTACTTTTCCAAGTTCAAACTGGAGGGGGACCAGGTAATTTAAAACAGGGAAGGGCCAATCATATATCGTTGAAACCAAACGACGTCGTCTAGACTATGTATATATCTTACTTACCCATAAGATACGAGATGAGTTGACAATAGACTCTTCTCCTTTAACCATATATAAAGACAGTAACACATTGCATAAGTAAAGAACTGATGATCATCATGTAATGTTTAAGCTAGATTGATTGAGTGATTAGAGGAGAGTTGTTTTGGATCAAAAGAAGATAGATTTTAAGAATTGAAGTTGGAAGGTATTAAATTAGGGGAAAAGAAGAGTTGCATTGAAGAGAGGCACGCAGGGTGCATGCCTTATCTTCCCCTCCTGGCTTCTGTGTTGTATGCCTTTCAAACTTAATACTTGACCAGGTGCCTTCTGACTTCTTCAGGGAAAAACTTCAATACCCTCCTGTGGAGAGAGGGAGAGAGAGAGAGAGAGAGAGATTGTTTGGTTGTCTTATTTAGTGTCAGGAGATGGGTGGTGTGTGTTCAACTCTTGAGATTCTCTGTAGCAGCTTCTTAATTTGGTATTTGCAGCTTCCTGTAGCTGCTTTCTTTAATCAAACAACCTCTCTCTCTCTTTGGGTTCACTCTATACATGTGAAGCTTATGAACAAGTTTAATTGTTTAAAGACCAACAAGATACATGACTCGGAAATGTAGCCCTCGCGAACTTTTTATAGGTGCCAATCAGGTCCATCGAATCGAGTCAATCTGGGTTCGAGTCAGAATCATATTACCATTGAGTCATGACCCAAATTCAAATTCAAAATTTGGGTCAGATTGTTTTGGGTTGGGTTAAAAATTATACTCCATTTGTTTGATAAAACAAGTCGTCTATTATTTAAATATATTTTTTTAGATGATAAAAACAATATCAAATGTCTATTTTTTATAAAAAAAAATTAATAATTTAATAGTTACTATTAATAAATATAAAATTATTATAAAAAAATGGATATATTGTATATAAGTTTTATCATCCTAATTAAAAAAATGTGCCTTAATAGCAAACGACATATTTTGTTTCAATGGATGGAGTTTATTCCAGAGTTTGGATTTGGATTCAGTTTTTATTATATTTGTTTTGAGTGTTTCATTTATTGGCTTATCTCTGTCTCAATTGAGTAAGTTTTTTTTTACCATGTTTTAAAAAGTACTAAGTGGGTCCTAGACGGTGGGAACCACCTACCACTTAGACGCGATTTTTAGAACATTGATTTTTGGGTTATAAGTTCCGATGTGATGTAAGTTTGGATGTCTCATATCAGATTAGGTCTTGTATGCTCTAGCAAAGAGTGGCTTCCACGTGAGGGTTTATTTGGCAAAACATACCTAATACACTGACCTAGTAAGTAAATTATCACTATATCAATCGTCTTATTAGGCCTTGTAAGCTACACTATCAGCAATAAAGCATGCTTAACAAGTAGACCATAGTACATGAAGAAATGGGCATTAATCCAATTCTTTGAAGAAAAAAAAAAGATGAAATCCAACATTTTGTGGTTGTAAGGTTCGAACAAGTTTGAATCTTTTCCTACATGATCATAAGGTAAATGATAAGGTAGAGGGCAGAGTGAAAAGGAACACACACATGCAACTCCCTATGCCTTTTAAAGAGAATGACAAATTTGTACATACATTATTCACCTAGTTTATAGGCCTATGCATACCTCCAATTTGAAGGCGACAAGATCGGCTTAAAGGGGGACAACTAGCTAGAAGAAGAAAGTTTTTTGCATTACCCCCTACTTGTACCTAGTTTTCGGAGGGAAGAAAATTCTATAAATACAAACTCATTTCATCATAAGAAAATAATTATGGTAAAATTGTACTTGTTTAAAATTCAAAATGATTAAATTGTTAGTAGGGGTGGAAATGGGTCGGGTGATGGATGGTTGGACCCATTTTTTCACCCGACCCGTCACAGAAAAATTTCACCCGACCCATCACCCACCCGTTTAATGTTTCACCCATCACCCGACCCGTCGGGTGAATCGGGTGGGTCGGGTGGTTAATCGGGTGAAGGAATTAAAAAAAAAAAGAGTCACAAGACATACCTAAAAATCATTTATATATATTCAATAATTTTATAAACCATGTCAACGTATGGATTTTACTAAATTAATAAAATACTTATTCATACATTATATCCCTATCCATAACTTACAAAATTAGTATTAGAAGTTTGATATCAAACTGAATGAGATGAATTGAACTCGGTTACTAGACCCAATATAAAAAAATGGTATAGAAAAACTATGTCTTTAGAAAACAGATTTATGCGTCATTTCTTTAATATCTTGATTTGGTAATTTCTTTAATATCTTAATTTGCATTAAGAGGATTATTGTTACGAGTCTCATGACAAATTGGGAAAATATGATTCGGTTAATCATATATTAATACAGTAAATGCTAACAAAGTCGTTGGAAAGAGCCAAATTGTGTACACTCTAACGGTATATGCAAAACAAATAAAAGAAATTTTATTATTTTAAAAAGACATGGAGTTAAATAATGCAAGTTTTTTTAGACTTTTTTAACAAGAACACTTGGAAAATGGAGAACGTAGAGGTAGAAAAGGAGAAATATGTTAGTCATGTTAAATTATACGTAGTATTATTTATATAGTAGCCTCTTTTTTTTATAATAATCGGGTGGGCTAACGGGTGGTTAAGCAGGTCGGGTAATGGGTCGGGTGATGGGTCGGGTAATGGGTGGAATATATATCACCCATCACCCAATTCACCCGACCCATCACCCATCCGTCACCCGGATTTTTCCGGGTTTTCACCCTAATAATCGAGTCGGGTGGGTCGGGTGAGTCAGTCACCCACGGGTGATTTCCAGCCCTAATTGTTAGTACTGTGTACGGAAAATAATTAGGTCATTTTACTTTTCGACACATTTTTTAAAAAAATTTAAAGACTTTGTATAAAATATCAACACTTTAATTAGTTTTTAAAAATAATTTTTCTTACTAATAATAAGTATGAATTTATATAAAAATAATTATACAAAAAAATATTTTATAAAGTCTTTATTTTTTTTTAAAACCATGCCGAAAGTCATGTATTTTGAGATAGATGGGGTATATTTATAGAAAAATTATAGTGGATTTAAATTGTTGATACTACTTGCTATAGATTACACAAAACAAAATTGAAGTTTGAGAACAGAAGGATGACCATTAGTGAAAAAATATCATTCTTAGTTTTTTTTTTTTTTGAAATTCTTTTAAATGGATGGTTTTGTACAAATTTTGACAATGGAGGAGGTCGAAAAGTGATGTAAGGACTAGTTGTGAAATTATACAAAGATAATCTTGTCAATAGTCGTTTCTGGATCTTGTCACTAGCCTCACTCAAAAAAAAAAAAAATAGTGAATCCTGTCACGCGCACATCTTTAAACAATACTACCAGTCGAAGGAGGGATGAAAGTTGTAGGGTGATTTTTAGGGTGACCTACTGCGGCATAGCAAAGGGGTTAGTCTAGTTTCTCGCTAGGTGTCTGTAGATTTGGGTGTTGGTGGACGGTGGTGCTTCTTCTTCCCTTGGCCTGCCTATCTAATTTTCTTATCTATCTATCTGGTTTATTATACATCCTCCTTCACGTGAGAACTCACTAGATAGTTGTTGCTTGTGGAAAGGGGGTCCATGGCCTACTTACAGTGATCCATAGCTGACCCTTGCTTACAATTAAGATGTCATCTTTTGATAGTATCCATCAAGAAATTGGGACACAACCTAATTTTCAACCTGACCATAGCTCCAACCGGGTTGTTATGGGTCTGATTGCTTTAAAGTTCATGCTTAAATCGGATCAGGTTGATTGATCTCATATTGAATTTTTTTTTTCCATTTATTCGGATGTTGGTCGGGTTCGGGTAGGAACAATCCGATCAATTTTCTCGAGACAACATATAACCTTATGACTAATATCATATGGTAAAAGGGTACATGAAATTGATGAACACCTTGGAGGTAAACTCAAAACCAAACATTCCACAGAAATCCAGATTTTCCAAATATACACTATGGTTGCAGATGATGCCTCCCTGAATTACCTCATGTGATCTGAACGAAGCATGCGTCCTCGGCAATCATGGGATTCATGACACCGGGGGCAGTTCAAGAATACACGTCCGCCTTTCTCGCTCCCTTGACTCATCCAAACAACTCTAGTTAAGGTTCGAGCATTTACCTTAAGATGTGCCTTTATTTTGCACGTTTGGTTAAGAGAGTTTGACAGTGACACAAATAGCAATCTCATGAACAATAAATGCAAGAAGGCAAAAAAGATCATCCATTTCTATATAAATACTAAAGTTCAAGTGTCAGTGTGTCACCAACCCACACAAAGCACATACATATTCGTTAGGTAGTGTCCATGGATAAACAACAAAAGGCAGCAAAATGTTCTCCAGTCAAGTTTGGAGTTCAAAAGACATCACCAACCATCCATCGGATAATCGTGCACAGTAGGTACTTGAGAATACTTGTTTCAGTCGTTTAGCAGTGAGCACGCCCTGCTAGACAAAACATCACCAACAAATCAACAATGCTGAAATATTGAGTGAAAATGCAGCCATCAAATTTATAATCTTAATTGCTTGAACCTCTGTAGGCCAAGCATCTGTTTATATTATGGCTTAGTATAAAGTTAACTAAAGACAGAATTTCAAAATCAAAACATGGCCAAAACATAAAAATCTTGAAACTGTACAAATCTGATATCCTGGCAAAACAAATGCATAACTTTTTCCTTCTTTCAAAAGAGAGCTCGCAATTATTCTGCTAAGCAGACGAGACATTATTTGCACGTTTAGATGAAGGTAGGATAGTGACATAAATAGCAATATCTTGAAACACTGAATGCAAGACTGGATAAAAAGATCACAAATTCCATCTCATAGAATATATTAACACTCCTGAAGTTTATCTGCAAGTTAGAATTTTACAGCTTAGTTCAAATGTCAGATTGCATTTGGATTTTCTAAATTCACAAACCCACAAGCATGCATATTTGTTAGGAAGTGTTCACTGTTAAACACCAAAAGTGGCAAAATGTTCTCTAATCAAGTTTAGCAGTTTAGTACACCCTGCAAGAAACAACCTCCAAGTAAATATAACTTTAGTATTGATTGAAAATAAACACAACAAAAGATCAAAACTTAAGTAACACATATTGAAAATGCAGCCAGGAAATTCCTTATATTAATTGCTTATCACCTCTGTAGGCTTAGAACCCGCTCATATTTTATGGCTTAGTATCAAGTTAACTTCAGAAAGAATTTCTAAATAAAAACATGGCCAAAATATAAAAATCTTGAATTATAATACATCAAGAGGCCAATCAAGAATTACTGCATTGTACAAGCAGTGACAGGGCTAGGATTTTGGTTAGGGGATGCTAACCTTTTAGTTCTCTTTCTCTTGCTCTACCAACCAAGCTAAAGCGGTTTTTTGTTCTAAACTTCATTTAATAATCTTATACAGTATTACTTTATTACCTCAAAATAATAAATACAACGTATATTTATTTATTTTTGTATTTTTTTTCCAGCCAAGGCGGTGAGGGTTGCTGAGCACTTGCGAGCAAACCCCAGCTCCGCCCTTGTGTACAAGGGAAAAAAAATCAAATACAAGGAAAATTTAAACTGAACAAATTTGATATACTGAAAAAACAAATGTATTTCTTTTTCTCCCTTTGATAGATGTAAGCAAACAATGAAAGCATTTCAATCCAAAGGCGTACCTTCAATGGTATCATAGCTCAAGTGAACTTGCAGAATGCATAAGCCAAGTAGGAGGACGCAAATTCAATTTCCTGGATTCCTCGTCACTTTCAACTCTCAATGCTTTTGGGTTATCCAGATGATAGATACTAGCCAAATGACCGTACACTTCACTCCTACTGTCTTCAACAAAACACCAACGATCCATCAGATATACGCTATTTCCTTTGAACCCTTCAAAATCTTTAGTGGAAACACCAACTGATACGTCTTTACCCAAGAGGAAAACATTGCCCTCCAAATTTTCAACACCACCCCAATTACTATCGCATTTGTTGAATTTATTCACCACCAGTGCCATGTTGATAGTGGTCTTCTTTTGACTCATAAGTTCACGAATATAGTCCACAGGTCGGAAATAATTGGCCTTTGACACTAAATACAAATCTGATTTACATTCCACTAGAAGATTTTCCTGCCCTTCCCGATAAGTAGTCGGAGATGAAGTAACAACAGTTAGCTGCATCTTGCAGTCGAAAGAAATGAGCATTCCTAAGCTATCAACGGCATAAAATTTCCCATCATGGAGAATAATGTCATGGATTTTATAACCTTTGGTATCAATGGGAGTCCAATTCTCATCCCCAAGCTTCCAATAACTCATCTTCTCTTCATGCAAAGCCAAAACTGCAAATTCACAATCCACCATATAATCGCAGAGAATGATTACCTTCTTGATAGTGCATAGTAGCACCAATACCATTCTTGGGTGTAAACCCTCCTGACAGGGAGCATTAAGTTGGTAGGACTTGCAAATCTCAGTAATCCGGCAATCAAGAAGATTCAAGCAATTTGGGAAGGTCCCGGGAGGGTAGTCAATTTTCTCGGTGGAAAATGGCTTTAATAAAGAGTAAACATTAGAGCTTTTCTTCGAAACCTTGATCATCCAGTCATTAGACGCATCAACTACTTGATTGTAATGGATTGGGGGCGAGAGACGGCATAGGGTATTCTCTTGGAGAGTAAAGCAAGCCTCTGTTCCATCAAATACAAGCATTTCAGGAGGGTTGCAAAGCGGAGGCACTTTCAGAGGCAAGGTAAATGGCTTCTGAGGACGCGGGATAACTGCAGATCGCCAAGAGGAGCAAACAGACCGGAGACGGAGGAGATCAATATCAGATTTGAGGAGCTTCGCTATGACATCAACAACGCCGGCTGGGAGATCGCTCCATCGCTCCATTGCACCCGTTGTTCAAGTCCGTAATTGCTGCACCAATGTCATAATATAAGTAGTGAATTTTAGTCTGTGAACGAAGAAAGATCCGATCTTTAAAATGCTCTCAAGTAACCCTAGTAAATTTTAGAATCCGAAGATCGAATTCCTCAATGAATTCGACTGTTGTCAAACGCATAATACAAATGCAGAATTGTAGAGAGATAACGGTTAATTGCCATATGCCCGCTAAAGACCAAACCGAAGCTAAAAGATCACCGCTACTTCTCCACATACATTCAAACAATCCAATGAAACAAACTCAACCGCAAACAAAGAGGAAAAGCGGATTGAAATTAAACAAGCGGATTGAAACAATGTATTAAAGCCAAACTACACGGAAGGCAGGGGAAAGTGCGAATCTAGGGTTTTGGATCAAACAATGGAAAGAGAGATAACAGGTGAAGGAATTTGACTCACCGGGGAAGTGGACAGAGGTTAGAGTATCTCCCATCCCAATCTCCCATTTTAAACATTTTAGGTCAAACTTGTCAATACTGAAATTAGGTCAAACTTTTTTTTTTATTAGGTATAAATTCGAGTTCAGTTATATCTGAAACTCGAATCGGCAGACGAAATACCGTCAATACATAGAGTTTTCTTCATATCTAGGAAATGACCTCCATTTTTTCACATTCTCTATTTTGTACTCCATATAATATAACGGGAAGCTATTGGATCAAAAATAATCTCAATATTTCAAAAAAAAAAAAAAACTGGAAAATTTGTTGGGCTTGCTCAAGAACACTAGAAACCGCTTTATTTGATCTACCAATCGTTGCAGGAGGCCCTGGACATTTTGCTAGTAGGGGAGTTATTCGAGCCGAACGAACCGAGTGTGGCATGTTGAAACTTGCTTCATTTGTTAAATGAGTTCGAGTCGAGCAGAACCCAATTTCTAAACGAGCTTTCTTTTTTGTTCAAGCTTGACTTGTTTTAGTAAATGAACGACCTCGAGCAGGACTTTTTTCGAGCTCAAAATAGTTTTACTTGGTAATAACACATTAACCTAAAGAAAATTTTAGAAATTCCATAAAATTCGAGTCTAACAGATGCAGTAATTCGACTCACCGGAGAAGTGGAAGACACGGAATTTGGGGGAGGAAGCTTGGAAGTGGACACAGCTTAGTGAAGTAGTAAATCGAGGCGGAGGTTCGGTGGGTGCTCTTTACTTAGTGAAGTAGTAAATCGAGCGATAACAGATGCAGTATTACTAGACAGGGAGCACGAAATCGTTTATATGGGTTGTCTTTTGTTGTAGAGCTTATTTATACTTGTTTCATTTTGTTGGTGGTATGTATTTATGTCTTCTTTAGGTTGTTTGTTTGACGGTCTACCATCTGTCAACTTTGTCGGCCTCTCGATAAGTCAGACCTACCTGACCTTTGAATTATTACCTTATCAAAAAAAAATATGTTTCGATCTTTTGCGGATTATTGGTTGATCTTTGTCAAAGCAAATAGAACCGCAACTAATAAAGTCAAAAGAAGATTGACGAATATTACTCAATCTTGGACCAGGTCGTCAACTTCCATAAATCGGTTTTCCGAACAACACCAAAGGTACTAGAACATCTGAAACACGAGATTCAATCAATAGCAAGTATCACAAACCAACAAAAACTGGACAAATACCTAGAATGTCCAATCACAAATTGTAGAGTCAATAAAGCAACATTTGAAAAAACGATTTTCAAGATAAGATCACTACTAATAAAACGGAGAGCGCATGCTCTTTCTCAAGAAGGAAGAGTCACCCTAACTAAATCGAACCTAGCTACGAAACCAAGTTTCGTAATGCAAAATTTATGTTGCCAAGCCTGCCAAATGAGATGAACAGTGAACTCAATCAGATAAATAGGATATTTTTCTAGAACAAAGAAGTGTTGTATGTTAGTAAAACCCATCAATTGATTCCCAGAATTCATCAAACACATTGAAAATCCAAGTAGAAAACTTATCTCAAAACACAAATTGATGTGGCGTGGTATATATCCGAACTCACTGCCTTAGAAGCGATTTCGCCCCGACTACGGTGCAAGTCGACTTCATGGCATCGCCCCCCAAGGTTACACAGCGCTCTTCAAAAGCGTGCACTCGCAATCGAAGAGATGGAATCAACCAGGAACTCAAAACATTATTTCACAGAGAGATGAGAGGAGGAAGGGATAGGAAAACACACTTCTCTCTTCAAACCCTAAAAGGTCTGTTTTAAGATAATGAGTACGTGTTTTTCACCCCCACTCTCCCACCCACCTTTTTTTTTTTGAACCGGAAATAATTTGGCTTTAGGGAGACCCTAACAGCCAAGGGCATCCATACGGATGAGGGAGCAAAGCAAAGAATCGTCAGGGCTAATATGATTGTGCATGACAAAGTTCAGATGCGTTAGGCGGTCCGCAACTTGGTTTATCTCGCGATAGACATGACGAATCTCGACAGAAGAAAAGAAACCTAGCGAGACTAGACTGTCCGCGACAATCATTTCAGAGTCTCCTGAAGGTTTCCCAAGACCTTTTAAGCTGTTGATAACGGTTAGATTGTCACCCTCAATTTCCAAGTCGGTTATTTGTAGTTCTAGTGCGGTCATGATACCTTGCCAAGCCCCAAAGCTTTTAGCTCCCGCAACAGAAGAGATCGGGCAAGGACCACAACCGAAGAAAATTGGGGTTCCTAAATGATTCATGATTATAAAGTCATAGGAGCCAGAACCTGACGGCGCGAGAGCCCCGTCAAAATTTAGTTTATGTTTTATTTTCGATGGGGGGAAAATCTCAAAAACTGTTTAACATTTTCTCTTTTCTTTTTAAGATTGCGGAAGTTTAAAAGCCTTTTATGTTCTTTTATACTCCAAAAGTCAAAAAGTACATACTCTCCCCCTTTTCAGGTATATGGGATTTTAGATGATAATTTTTGTTTTAAATTAGATGTTCTTTTATGTTTTCTGAGTAGTGGTTGTAATGATTTGTACTCCCTTTGATTTTTATAATGTAAAAAAAATTAATTAAAAAATCAATATTTCATATAGTTTTTAGCTCTTTAAACTACGTGCACAAAAGTCAAACATCTTATATTTCCAATCGGATGGAATATTGATTTATGTGTTGTTAGCTTTTTTAAAGATTATAATTGGTTAAAATGTGTAGTGAGTATAACCATTCATATAACCAATTTCCTCACTCATCTGGATTTTGACTTCTCTAACTCTAGTGCTCCCTCCGACTTTGCGTTGTATGGTCTCATCCGGAAGAATGCCCTTAGTTAGAGCAGGTATGTCTTGCTCGACCAAATTCTTTTCGGCTAAAAAAAAGTCGATATCCAAAAGCTCATACTCGAGACAGGTTGTGCGACGATGGCACAAGACCAATGTGGAGCTGAAGAGGAGCCACATGGGGACTTCAATCTAATCAGTCGTTGTCGAATGATCGTCATTAGGTTAAAACTTAATTCTAATAAGTCTCTAAGTTATAAATTAGGTCAAACGTATTCTCAACAATGTTCTAAAAGACGATAGACGACCACTAGACGGTGGATGGTTGTCTAGTGTCTTGGCGGTACCTAGACGGACTTAGAACAAACTTGATTTATTTCCTTATATTTTAATATACTCTAACACATTTCAATAATTCATGTAATGCAATGATAATTCATAATATCACTCATAAAACCAAATTTGTGATGCTTAACTAATACTAAAGTAAATAAACACAAAAGTACGCGTCCGAGTGGCGATTCTAAACCTTTTAAATTCAAAATTATAGGTTCGACTCAAAAGCTAATATATCCCGACTTGAGAGATTAAAAAACCCTAAGTCGATTAATCATTTATCTAGACGCTAAAACTAAATAATCATTGAACTAGACGAGCATAAGCAACGCTTAGACGAGACTAGGTGGCGTCTAGGCAAAGTCTATAAAATTTATTATGAAAATTAAGTAAAAAAAAGTTGATATTTCATATCATTTTTATCATTTTTTTAAATTGTGACAATAACAAATTACAATAGCCATTAAAAAAAAAATAACATATTTAATCTTCCTACTAGTATCATAACAATGAAAATGCTCATATGCATAGCTTATTCAACTTTGGCAACACTAGGGAAAAAAGAAGAAAGAAACTACTTCTAACTCATGCCCTTCGGATAGATGGTCGAAAAAATCAATCACTTCTCATCGTTTAATGTTCTTGCAATATCATTAGCAATGTTTTGTGCATCTTTTGCTATTCCAAACAGTCCCATCTTGAAAAACCCGCGGGCACAATATGATCTATTATCTCCCTTCCAATGCTTTGGGAACTAAAAGATTACACAAAGAATGATTGTAATCTCTGTTGAGTATCTCAATCAGAGGATCGAGGATATATTTATATGAGACTTAACATAATAAAATATACATAAGAAATCAAGAGAAGATAAATACAAATCTTTACAAATATATATCCTTTCCTATTACCCCCTGCAAGTTCATGGAGGGGCAGTGATATGAAGCTTGGAACGTAGGAGCTCAAACCTACGATTGCTGAGAGCCTTAGTGAAGATGTCAGCCGTTTGATGATGAGAGTCGATGTGACGAACCAGTAGCTCACCGGCTTCAACCTTATCACAAACGAAGTGAAAATCAACAAGGATATGCTTGGACCAGCTAGTAATAAGAACGAGATTTTGAGTCATAAAGGTCGCACTGAGGCTGTCATATAGAACGGTGGGCAGACTGGTGAGGCGTAGGTGGAGATCAGCGAGAAGTTGTTGAATCCAACTGAGCTCCGTGACAGTCTCTGCAATAGCCCGATATTCAGCCTCTGTGCTAGAGCGAACAACCACACGATGTTTCTTAGAGGTCCAACTGATGAGAGAATTGCCCATGTAGATAGCAAACACATACTGAGATCGATAGTCATCGGAGTCAGACACCCACCCGGCATCGGTGTAGGCAGTGATGCGGAGTTGGGAGCAGGGCCGAAGCTGAAAGGAATAAGAAAGAGTTCCCTTGAGGTAGCGCAAAATGTGCTTGACTGCGGCCCAATGATCCTCTGTCGGGCGCTGCATGTACTGACTGACATGGTTGACTGCATAAGCCATCTCAGGGCGAGTGATGACAATATACTGGAAAGCACCCATGATGCTCCGATAGAAAGATGGATTGGCCATGGGATCCCCATCACGACGAAGGTGAGAATGAGGCTTAGCGGGACTACAGATCGACTTAGCTTCATCCATCTTGGAGCGAATGAGAAGATCCCTGATGTACTGTTGTTGAGAGAGGACAAGACGGTCAGCGGAGTGAGAGGCCTCAACACCCAGGAAGAAATGTAGTGGCCCTTAGATCCTTGAGAGAGAATTCCTCATGCAGACGAGTGATGAAGCCAGAGATAGAAGAGGACATATTCCCTGTTATGATGGTGTCATCAACATAAATAAGAAGATAAATAAGACTTGATTGCGACTGCAAGACAAACAAAGAGCAATCTGCCTTGTAGGCATGGAAGCCCGAGTGAATCAGGAATGCCTTGAGCTTGTTGAACCAAGCACGAGGAGCCTGCTTGAGACTGTACAAGGCCTTCCGGAGGCGACAGACATGGCCAGGGCGAGAGGGGTCGACAAATCCTGGGGGTTGATCCATGTAGACTTCTTCAGAAAGGTCCTCATTCAGAAAGGCGTTGTTGATATCAAGTTGACGAATAGGCCAATTTCTTGATAGAGCGATGCAAAGCACAAGGCGGATGGTTGCATGCCGAACCACAGGGCGGGTGTCGAAATAATCAATGCCTTCCTCCTGGTTGTATCCTTTTGCGACAAGCCTAGCCTTATATCGATCAATGGCGCCATCGGAAGTCCATTTGATTATGTATACCCATTTGCAGCCAACAATGTCCATGGATGGATGCCGAGGGACAAGTGACCACGTACCTGATTTGGCAAGGGCATCAATCTCATAGCGCATGGCGAAGATCCAGTGAGGACTCTTTTCGGTTTGGCGATGGGTTTTGGGTTCGGTGTCGGTGAATAGAGGTGGAGGTAAGGGGTGCTTTGAGGTGATGAGAGCCCTGGGTTTGAGGGTACCTTTCTAAGCTTGTGTAGTCATAGGATGGACGGAAGTGTCTGAGGGGTGAAGATGGGGAAGATGAGGAGGAGGGGTGGGTAAGGGGCAGTCAGATGAAGAGGAGGATGCAGATGTGGTAGGTGGAGAGGAGGATGATGTGGCCGAATCTGTAGAGGGGACAGGTGACGGCAATGGGGTGGATGGTGGGGAGAGGCCGGCGGTGTGGGATGGTTCAACCGAAGGGGTTGAGGACGAAGTTGCCGAAGAATTTGTAGGGAGAGGGGAAGGAGGTGACATACCTGCGTCAACAATGAGCTCACGACCAGCGGACACCGATGGTGATGAAGAGGAAGAGGCGACAACCAACATATCAACAGGGAGACTATGCATCGAGAAGGGGGAGGGGGCGACACAGGTGGAGGGGTGATTGATGAAAATACATACTTGTGGAAGACAACATGACGACTAATGTAGACCTGTTCTAACGTGGAGTCATAACATAAGTAACACATTCTTTGGCACTCCTATTAGGAACACATTCTTTGGCACTCCACCCTTGTTGGAAATGAACTCGCAATCCTAAAATCAATATAAATAGAAAATCATCCATAATTACTTTGTTAGCATGAATGATAGAATGTCCGTAAAATATAAATTTAATTAGTAAGTATGGCAAATAAGGATCAATTTATTTCGTCGTATTTTTATTATGCTTGATAATCTTAGTATACTTACCTTAAACCATTGATGATTCATACCTCTGTATCCAGTTGCAAATACTATTGCATCAACCTTTTGCTCCAATCCATTATCAAACACCACGTAGCTATCTCTAATCTCTAATATACCCGGAACAACCTAACAACATTATAAAACAGCCCTCTTTATGCCAATTTTAAGAGAATGCATACATAACTTGTAAAAATAAAATTATGAAAGTTAGTTAGAATAAACATTTATAATGGAAAGCTCAATATGGATAATATTTTTACCTTGATAATCCCATTGTGAATTAACCAACATCAATAACAAGACTTCTTCCAAAAGCGGATTTGCTATAAAATATGCTTGATTTTGGTGTACGAATATCATACATGGACAAGTCGCCATACCACATGCGTGACGCCAATTGCACAACTAGATCTACAACCGAAAAGGTAGATATTTGAGGAGTGTCATACCAAGGCGTATAAACCCCTTGTACCCACATGAAACTACAACAAGAATCAAAATCAAAATCTAGTCATATAGTTGTTTTCTTACTTTACATAACTATTAGAGATATACATGATATGATTTTTTTTCCACAATATAAAATCTAAACAAAACTAGATCAAAATGTACCAAATAATTTTAAAGGTTTAGGTAAGGGAGTGATGGATCCCACGATGTAAGATAGGTGAGTAGTTAGTATATGAGTTTAAAATGATTAGAATATATAACAAAGAAAAATAAATAATTTTAATTCTCACCGGGTTTCTAATGACTATTGAAGTGTTGGCGCCATAGTTTAATAGATTATAAGCAATCTCCATGCCCGAGTTTCCACATTCAACCACCAATACGTCTTGGCCATGGTACTCTGATCCAGACTTGTATGCATTAAAGTGAACAACCTCTCCATTGAATTTCTCAAGGCCTTGAATTCTCGATATGTAGCATGCATCGTTATCTCCCGAAGCAATAACCAAGAACCCAAAGACGTAAACTTCAATCTTGTTTGAGGTTAAGTCCTTCACTTCCGCTCTCCATTTCTCTTCAGCCTTTTCATATGAGACTAACTCAACAGATCAATTTGAGGCTTTATATTGAATTTTGTGACATAGTCATCAAGGTACTTAATGAAGTCATTTTTGAGAATGTAGAATGATGGTCGTGTAGCTCGAAGGGTAACCCGCAAAATTCCTTTGCTAGATGGAGATGGAGTCTATTATACGTTATTTTTCTCCACAAAGAAGAATGACAATCATTTCTCTCAAGAATGAAGTATGGAATTGAAACATGAGATAAGTATGGAGCAATTGCTAGCCCCGATCAGGGGCGGTCCCATGGTGGGGCGCACCCTTCGACCCACGAGCCCCGGGAGTTTAGAGAAAAAAAAATATTTATATATATGGTTTTGTTGTAATAAATAAAATTAGAATGGGAAATGAATCAATTAATTCATTTAGCTCAGTTGGCAAATGGGAAGGAGTGAGAATTAAATGATACAGGAGGGCTTGGGTTCAATTCTCTACTGCTTCTCCCCCCTTTATTTCTTGTTTGAATTTTGTATCCTGCTTTTGTTATCCTTTTCTTTATTTCAATTTGTTTTTTTTTTCTTATCTACATTTTGCCTTTCGCAAATAATTATAGTGAATTTAGACATATTATCTATTCTATCTTATTAATTATAATGATGGTAAATAATTTATTTATATTAAAAAATTAATTATATCTTTTTATTTAGCATATCTTGAATGTTTTTTTTCCCTACAAGACTCAATTATAGGATGATGGCTTCAAATTATTTTTCTCACTTTTAGTAATATATAAGATTTCATAAATATTTTATACTTTAAAAAATACAACATTCAAAATTTCAACATCTTATTAAACAAATTAAATTTACTTAAAATTAATTAGAACCCATAAAATAGGCGAATTAAAAATTTATAACGAAAAGAGACTTATAATTCATTGAAACCTTTGTAGAAAAAGATAATTTATATTGTATAATGATCTATAATATTTGTACTATATCATATGACATAAATATAAACTTTTTACTGTAAAAAATCTCTACAATGAACTTTATAGCCGGAAATATTTTAAAGTCATGAGAACTAATTTAGTTTTGTAAGAATTCGAATACTCTTACATACATAATAATATTAATTTATATAAGAATCCAAGTGCCAAGAATGACTATAATATCATAGGCCTCATTTTAATAATTGTACTGGGATTGAAGGCCCCTCCAAATCTCTTTTTTTTTTTTTTTGATAAGAGCCCCTCCCCCCTCCAAATCTTTAAGTATGTAATTTCGCCCCACCTTTCAGAGATTTCTGCGGCCGCCACTGGCCCCGATGGACTAGCTCCAACTATCTTAACTGATGTTTCATTCTTGTTCATATTGATCCAATCTCTTTTCTGTTATACTGCAAAATAATTGCTGTAAAAAACGAAGAAGCAAGAACTAAATACAAGAACAATAAAAGTTCGCATTCATCAAAGATACAGAACAATTTCGACAATATTGATATGTTTAATACATGAAACTTAAAAGCTTACAAGAGAGTATGTTATAATATAACAATGACTAATTGTGTAGTTTAACATTTGACATGAACAGATTTATATAAACAATCCATAAGATTCCATTAAAGGAAAAGGAAATGTTGAATGCATCTATAATTACCGATCAGTCTCCTGCCATTGCCGCTTCCAATCATCGCTTGTTGCCATTGATTTCGTTTACGGAAGGTCATGGAGGGTGCAGTGGCCCAATCCTATGAAATCTTGAATCGAAAATTTGCGGAATTAGGAATTGAACCTGGCTTTGATACCAGTTTTTATGATCCGAAGGTCGGTAGGTGAAAGCTTGGGCTTTCAATGGTGATTTGAAGAATGACATGAGATGGGGAAAGAGAGGATTCAGAGAAGAAGAAGGTAGGAGAAAGTGTCTGTAATTTTATCCGATCGAGACCAGCTGCTATACTACACACCGAGTGGTGTGACAAAATTAGCTTGTAGTATGAAAATTATTGTTAAAAAAAATTTCAAAAATTATATTGTGGGTATTTATAACCGATACCCACTTTTTTACTGATTACACTTATTAACCCTATTATATCAATTCCTAACACCTTACTAATAAGTATGAATTGATATAAAAATAAATAAAAAATGTGCTGGTTTAACATGATTTAACTTAAAAAAATTATATAAATTATAAAGTTAAAATAATATTAATTTGGTACACATTTATTTCTATTATTTTAATTTGTTAGGATGATAGAATAAGAAATTGATTTTTTTTTTAAAATCAGGTTAAACTATCAAATTGAGATACAATTATTCAAACAGCCAGAAGCAAAGGGATGTGCATCTCAGATGATGGACTCAAGCAGAGCCTTCTAGAAACCGATCACAAATCCAAATCATCCAAAAACGGAAAATTGTACACAACAACAACAACAAATAGCACAAGAGAGTAGGTGCACGCAACAACCGTCACTAGCCAGGAAACCTTGGCCAACCTTATCAGTATGTAGTAGCAAGTTAAGCTAGCTTGAATCTTGATCAATCTCTCAGCACTACTAATGCCGGCCCGATCAGTGCCAATACAATGGGGATCAGCATCGCACCCAAAACAAAGTTAACAAACACCCAACGTGTCCGCAACTCCATCCCTCTTTTAATCCTTGTATTGAGCATGTCCGCATACCTCTTGATTTTGAACACTACTCGCTTGTTCTGCTCAACATATATAAATTAATCACAACTGAAATTCAGCTCAATGAATAAATTAAAGGTTTTTCAGACTATTTTGGCATAATGATTTGAAATCGTACCTGGTTAGGCAAGACAGTAGTGGATGTAGTTGATGTTGAGGTGGTGGTATGAAATCTCTTTATGCAGGGCATGTCTTTGATCTTTGGCCAATCAGCTCCACCAACTCGGCATCTTTCTTCCACCAAAGGACTGTCGACAATGATCAATCTTCCGCACTCACTGCTCATTGATGATGCTAGCTCCGGTAATAACTCTAGTGCTGGACAGTCGTTAATCTCTAAGTTCACCAAGCGATCCTGGTGGATCAATGAAGGCAAGCAGATGAGGTGTTGATAGCCGGTGATTTTCAGAGTATGTAGGTAGCGCATGTCTCCTTCCTTCAATCCAGTCCAACTAACAAGGCTTCCCATTTCACGGAATTCCAATGACTCTAGCCTCGGGAATCCCCTGGACCGATCATATTGGCCACAGAAATTCCCATCCACTTTCTCTACGTTGTCAACTGAATGAAGAACAAGGATCTTCAAAAGAGGAAGTTGCCCCAGGGACGGCACAACTTGACAATCTTGACAGTTTTGCAAGTAGATGCTCGTAAGCTTGTGCTTGTGTGATGGGGAGCTGAGCCATTTCGGAAACTGGCAACACCTGTAGTTTCTCACCACGAGCTCCTCCAAGTCTTCGTGAGGTTCAAGACTCTCTA
The DNA here is from genome assembly GCA_963922045.1 of Persicaria maculosa. Taxonomy (NCBI): domain Eukaryota; kingdom Viridiplantae; phylum Streptophyta; class Magnoliopsida; order Caryophyllales; family Polygonaceae; genus Persicaria; species Persicaria maculosa. Next base: position 4,629,803 of record OY998254.1, on the reverse strand, counting down.
GTATACCACTTGCAATCTTCGCCATTTCAGCAGTTGGATTTTCCCATTCCAATACTAGCCGTCTGAGGTGCTTCTTCGTACTTATCATGCTCTCTTCAGCCTCTTTCCTGCCATTGATGTTTTCCACCCGAGAGATGCAAATTTCTCTAAGGTGCTCCATATTCTTCAGTTCTGCAACCCGGTTTCCTTCCTGATTTCCCACGGTGTAACAAGTAAGAAGCTGAAGGTTTGTCAGCATTCCCAACTTGGATGGTAGACTAACCAACCGTTTCATGTTCACATAAAGGTGTGTAAGGCTGATCAATCGATTCAAATCCTTGGGTAGCCGATCAAGTCTAGAACAACCTTCAAGTTTGAGAATTTGCAAAGCACCAAGGCTGCATACAGATTCAGGTAATGTTTGGATATCAGTGTTAGAGAGGTCCAAGTATCTTAGAAGTTTGAGTGGACCTACAGGGTCTAGTTTGGTAAGATGGGTGTGACTCAAGTCCAACAATCTGAGGCGTGTTAGCTTGCTGAATAAAGTGGAAGCAATGGTGCGTCTTTTAGGGTGATATGGATGTAGCAAAAGGAAGGTCCTCAGACGGGTGCATTTCTCTATCTTCTTCAGCAGTAGGACGCCAATGTTTTCACATAGGAAAGACAAATGCCGAAGGTTTTTGTACGAGAAAGGGAAGTTAGTTGTACCTTCATCTACTCTATGAAAGACCACAGAGGCAAGGCGTTGAGCAAACACATGGTTGAATTCATGCACCTCATACAATGTTTGATTGTTGGCTGTAGAGTTGAGAGGTCTAAGGAAGGATCTTGACAGTAACTGCTCAAAACACTCAATGCCAGTTGGTTCCTTGCCTTTTGTCTGCTGTGGCCGAACAAATCCTTCTACCTCCCAAAATTGAATCAACTCGTCCCTACTGAACTTATGGGTGGGAGGGAACAAGGAACCATACGCAACACACCGCTTGAGATCTGGTGGCAGCTTCAGCTCATTTAACATCAAACAAGAAATGACTTGTCTGAATTCGGGCAATTCCCAAAGGTCGCTGTTCTTGAACCGCAGAATGGTCTCTCTTAGTTTACCAGCATGTGCTTTGGTAGACAATATAAGGCCCAAATTATTCGCAACAACTGGCATGCCCTTACACTTAATCACAATGAGCTCTAAATCATCATTCCAGATCTCACGATCAGGTGCAGGCAAATTTGCTATTTCAATGATGAGACGTAGGCAATCGTCGTCTTCTAATATTTTCAAGCAATGTGGAAAGGTTCGGGTTACCTCTGCAACATTTGGATTGCGAGTGGTGGTGAGGATTCTCGAGCCTGGACTTGCTAACTTGAGATATTTGAATGTGAATCTGTCCCAATCTTTTTCTGTTACACTCCACACGTCGTCCAGAATGATCAATGCTCTTTGGCCGCCAAGAACCTCTGTTGCATCTAACTTGTGGAATACCTCTTGCATTTGGAAGGGACCCGATACCGAAACAGGGAATATGAGGGGAAAGTGTTGTTTGATCTTTGGGTCGGCAAGGATGGATCGAGCAAGAGCCCTCTTTCCAAGCCCGTCCATGCCTACTATCGAGGCTCCGTCAAAAGCATCCGAACAAGTCAACACCGCAATGATGATGTCCTTGTCCCGGTCCCTTCTTGTTCCGGTTACGAATGACCTCTGATCTGACAACAGTGACAAGTGGCTCCTCGTGGAGTTGTAAGCAGCAGCTTCCGATGTCCATGACCATGGCGTTTGATGATTTGTTGAATTGTTGTTGCTACACCTGGCATTCAAGACACCTTCGATCCAGCTACTTATGGCTTCCAACTTCCCTTTGAGGTCGCCGATCTTGTGAGGAACCCGTAGCATCTTTTTCCCCAGGAATTTCAAGATTTGGGAAAAGACTTTATGGCTTCCATCCTCGCCCTTGCTTGTGCGGCTGAGCCTGAGGTATTCCACGAGGTCTTCTGTGTCGTAACAGCATCCATCCAGCTCTATCAGTTTGGCTTGCAGGGCGGTGGTGTCGTCGAATTGCCACCCATCCTCCGACTCCAAATTCCACTTCTGAATCAAGAGTCTGATTTTCTCGTAAGTGGCGAGCAGCTCTTGAAGCTTGTTATCCACGTTCCACATCTGATCCCCTTCCTGTATCAATTTCTGAATCACAAGGAGGATCATAGGTGATACTAACTCCGATGGAAGGTTTGCAAAATCCATAGCCAGGGTTTCGGAAGTTAATTGGCTGTGTATTGTTTTGTATGGAACAGGGTTTCGCAAGGGAAGGTTTGCAGATATTGAGGGGAAAGTGCCTGTGAATCCTGTGATCCTCTGATTGATGTTAGGCTTGGTAAAAGGGTATCCTATGGTAAATCTAGTTATCCTGATCAAAACTTGTGAATAGAATTTTAGAAGACTTGAAGACTATAAGACCAAATATCCTCTGATTGATGTTAGGTTTGGTAAAAGGGCACGTTCTCATTTACTGTTCGCTAATTCTAGGACGGAGGGAGTATATAAAAGCTCACGTTCTCATTTACTGTTCGCTAATTCTAATTACAATTTTACCCTTCTATCCACTTCATCTTTGTGGAATAATGTAGGGGTGAATTAGAAATTTTGTTGAGGGCAAAACCAACGGCTATTATTGCTGGGGGTCCAAGGAGTACTGGAGTAGGTGAGAATGTGAGATATTTTATTGATTGAAATCCCTGATTAACTAAAAGTACAGAACCAACCAACAAGTCAACATCCCACGAGAGAGAGAGAGAGAGAGAGAGAGAGAGAGAGAGAGAGAGAGAGAGAGAGAGAGAGGAACAAACTTACAAAAGTGAATTAAACTTGGGGCAAATGTAGTGGTCCTTGCAAAAACACAGAGAAGCAGTCGAGAAAAGAGGAGATGAGGGAGTAGAAGCGGACGCAACGTACAAGAGATTATAAACGAGCGTTCTAAAAACCGATCACCCTGTCTTGACGCAACAAGGTAAATTTAGAGTCTTGATTTCCTTTTCGACAGCGGCAAATGGGTAGAAGGTGTTTCTAGTTTTGTGAAATTTTGATTAGGGTTTGTGAATTTTTTTAATTGAATTTCAGATTTTGTGAATTGAATTGAGCATCCATCCCTTGCATAGTTGCATTGGTATCTTGGTGAAGTGCAGAAAAAACTAAAGCCAATCTCACAAGTAATATTGGCTTGGTGAAGTGCTGAAAAATGCATTTGAATTCAGAAGTGTAGGCTAAGGCTTCGAAGGTGTTGGGGATAGCGACACAACTCAAGTCTCGTCGGTGAACCCTTCTCCAAGTGCGGAACGCGGCTCTCAGCACATCCCGGCTCTCCCAACCGCCCAGGACCACACCGAGACTCTGACACCGACAATCACAGGGAGAGGTGCACAACCTCCTCAAGCCTAGCACACAAGCAAATGGGGTTCCAACCCAAAACCAATTGGTGTTGAATGGAGTAGCCCACCTACTTATATGCTAGCTTGGAACCCTCTCAATTTCCGATGTGGGATTTACTTTGTTTCACATGTGCACACCCAACAATCTCCCCCTCACATGTGAATCACTCCCCCTTCCGCCGAAATCCAGGGCCAAACCACGCACCGAAACCACCAAGAAACACCTTTGACTGGCACGCTTCTCCTCGTGCTCATTCTTGGAACCGGAACCTCCACGCAACGGGTCAAAGGCAAGCCCGTGGGTGCTGAACCGTGGAGTCTGTCCCGACATGGTGCTCATGGCCCTCCTCGAACCATCGGCTCTGATACCACTTGTTGGGGCTAGAAACCACTTTCCAGCCGCACCCGGAAGCGAATTCGAGTAATAAGAGATTCAACAACAATCAGCCAGCAAACCAACGACCAACCGATAATATCAAATCCGGAAACCAAACAACCAAGCAACCACAAACACAGTTGGGCCTATGGCCCATTTGGGTCCAGCCCAATGAAGCCACCAGTTGGCTTGGTTAATAGATCAAAAGGCATTTCATTTGCCTTTGACTCATGTGGAGCACGAGAGAAAGGGGAGCTCCAAGGGTTGAGTGCCGCCAACAACTAGGGGACAAGGAGAGAGAAAGAAAAGAGAGAGGAGGGAGAAAGGAGAGAAAGGTAAGAGATTCGAGCGGGTGTTTCGTCTCTTGATCCGGTGATCCGTCTTCATCCTTCAGCAAGTCAACAACGGGAGTTTGTTGATAGGTATTTTCTCCTCCTGGAAATCTAATCTGATTACAAGTGTTTAGCTAGGTTTTGGAGATGAATCCTTTCTAGATCGGGTTGTATTTAGATTGGTGTTGAGATCTCCATGTTTATTTGTCTCGGGCTGAGACTGGATTGTTAAACACTTGTATTGGTTTGGTTTATTGATTAGTGGATTGGTTGCTCTGGTGGGCGGAAGGTGGGTTTTTTTATCCTCTGGTTAGAGAGGGTTTTTCCCACGTAAATTTTGTGTCAATATTTGTGCTTTTATCTGTGTTTGTGGTTGTTTGGTTTCCGGATTCGATATTATCGGTTGGTCATTGATTTGCTGGCTGATTGTTGTCGGTTCTCTTATTACCCGAATTCGCTTCCGGGTGCGGCTGGAAAGTGGTTTCTAGTCCCAACAAGTGGCATCAGAGCCTTTGGTTGATCTTTGGCTGTATTGTTTTTGGGTAATAAGAGTAGAGATGACGACAAAGACTGAGGAATTTGCAAGTACAATGATAAAGCTAACGACTTCGAATTTCTCTATCTGGAAGACGAAGATGGAGGATGTTTTGTATTGCAAAGACCTGTTTGATCCGGTTGAGTTGGGATCGAGTAAGCCAGCTCAGACATCTGATAATGATTGGAAGAAACTACACAGAAAGGCGGTTGGAACCATCAGAATGTGGGTGGATAATAGTGTTTATCACCACATAAGCAACGAGACAGATGCACAGATATTGTGGAAAAAATTGGAGGATATGTATGAAAGGAAGTCAGCCCAGAGTAAAGCTTTTGTGATAAGAAAGCTAGTGAATCTCAAGTACAGAGATGGAAAGCCTATTGCAGAGCATCTGAGTGAGTTTCTGGAATTGGTGAATCAGTTGAACACCATGAAGTTAGTCCTTGATGATGAGTTGCAAGCGTTGTTGCTCTTGAGCTCTTTGCCTGATAGTTGGGAGACTCTAGTGGTGTCGATTAACAACTCTGCCGTGGGTGGGGTTGTGTCCTTATCTACAGTGAAGGATAGTCTGTACAATGAGGAGACTAGGAGGAAGGATATGGGCACGGATTCGTCACATGCTCTCGTGACAATTTCAGGGAGCAGGTCTAGAGGGAGATCTCAGACTAGGGGGGGCTTTGTTTGCTATCATTGTGGCAAGGAAGGGCACATGAAGAGGAATTGCAATGTGTGGAAGAAGAAAAGAGAGGAAGATGAAAATCAGAAGGGTACAACGTCAGTTTCTACCTACCTTTTTTCCAGCAAGAAATGCAATGAGGCATGTACACAACACCTGTTCGCGTAGCATCCAAATTTCAAGAGCTAAAATGCAAGGTTGGCGTGCTCTCATCAATCGTGAGTTGTTAACAAGATTCGGCAAACAAGAAACTGGATGTGTGAGGGAAATTGAAAGTTATACAAAGGGAATCTTGCATCTCCTGGGTCAAGGCTATGAAATTGAGAAAGATAAGCTCATCCAGTTATGGATTGCAGCAGGATATGTGCAGAGTGAGTCTATGGAGAGGCATGGTGCTAACTACTTTGAAAAGCTTGTCTCTGAAGGATACTTAATCCCTTCAGATTCCAATCTTGTATACAAAGTGAATAGCAACAAGGTGAACTCTGATTTGGATAAGATGAGGGGCAAGTCAAGTTACCTCAGATTAGAGAGCACAAGCCAAATCGATGTAGCAACTGCAGATATTTTGCATGTTTCTGTAGCAAGTAATGGCATCAATGATAAGATGTTCGAGGCACTAGGAAAATTCAAGAGGCTGATGACTCTTTTGTTTCTCTATAATTGCAGTTCTAGAATTGAGCAAGTGCCATTGGATCTTTTTTGAGTTTTGAGTCCTTGGTAACACTTGACTTGAGCAGGACAAATATATAGGAGCTGCCTAGTTCTGCTTTGAAGATGATCTATTTGCGATATCTTGATCTTTCATGGACCTTAATAGAGCTTCTGCCTGAGGCAATACGTCGTTTCCAAAGGCTTCAGACTCTGAAACTGAGAGGTTGTTATCATCTTTGGAGACTACCAAGGGAAATGGCAAGACTAGCTGAACTTCGGCATCTAGATTTTGACGTCCTTGGCCAGTTAAGTGTCATGCCAAAAGGAATGGATCTGCTTTTATTGTTGGTTGAAAGCATATGGATCCAAGGCCCAGTAATCTACACAAACGAGCAGCCCAATCCAAACACATAGCTGATGCTTATACTTACAGATGTTACTTTTCCTATTTCATCACATGTATTTTATATTCTAGAAGAATCCTACCTCCATTTAGATTGGGACATCTGGCCCTATTAGAACTCATGATTCTAGGGTTGACATTGTATATATCCATATGTAAAGAAACCAGTGAATTTTGAGAGAAAGAAATGATATTGAAAGCTATGGTGGCTGCACACAAAACTCACTGTTTTATTCATCTCTCCTTTGATGCTTGTATGGTATCGGAGCTTTAGAGACTAAACGACCACAAAAGCCTCTTTTTTTTCTTCTTCTTCTTTAGATGTCCTCTATCTTATATTCACCATGGATATTACCCCAGCAGTGCAGATCTCCTCTTCTTCCCACCTACCTTCCTTCTCTAGCATTCTTAAACTCACCTCAGACAACTACCCTTTATGGAAAGCTCAGATTATCCCATATCTCCGATCTCAAGAACTCTATGGGATTGTTGAAGGCACCACACCACCTCCATTACCCACAGCAAACACATACTCAGCTTGGCTCAAGAAAGATCAAACTGCCATGGCTATACTCACAGCCTCCCTTACCCCACCTATTCTCGTTCAAGTGTTGGAATGCTCTTCTTCACATGAGGTATGGTCTCAGCTCAGTACCACTTTCTCAGCCACTTCGGTGGCCAATGTTGTCCAAACTCATTTACAATTAGCCTCCCTCAAGAAAGGCTCAGATCCAGTCACCATCTATTTCAACAAGGCTAAGGCCCTGGTGTCTTCCCTCAATGCAGCCGGACAGACCATCTCAGACCAAGAGTTTATTGTTTATGTTCTTGCTAGACTCGGTCAAGACTATGACTCGGTCGTCACATCCCTCTCCACTCAACCCACCACACCCACACCTGCTCTTGTACTCTCTTACTTACTCAATCATGAGGCCCGGTTCGCTTTTCAAACCCAGTCTTTACTTCAAAACACCAACCTTACTCCATTGTCCTCCTCTCCTCAACAACCTTCTGCCGACAACACCTCCGTCAGATCCACCTTTGGCTCCAACAGGGGCCGCTCTCTTGACACCAGTAACAGGGGGCGCTTTGACAACAATGGAGCTTTTGATAGCAACAGAGGCGGTGGCCCTTACCGTGGTTCTTCCAGGGGCGGAAGCTTTCGAGGCCGAGGTCGAGGTCGCGGAGGCCACCAGTACTCCTTCTCCGGTGATATCGATCATAGACCGGTGTGCCAAATTTGTGCTAAACGGGGACATGAAGCGCTAAGCTGTTGGAATCGGTTCAACCAGGCGTACCAACACCCACCACCGTCCTCTGTTCACGCCAATTTCACCTCTGCCAATTTCATCCGACTCACTTTCTTGTGAAAGATCAGGCCACCGACAAGACGCTTCTTCAAGCTCCCGTTGAGAAAGGGCTCTACACACTCACCAATAAGGCTTCATCACCCTCGCCACCCATCGCTCTCGCCACAACTGCATCTTCTGTCTCCCTTTGGCACACCCGTTTTGGCCACCCAGCAGCCGTCACCACAAGGAAGCTCCTCCAGCAGCTCAACCTACCTATACCTAGCAACTACCCTACCCATTTTGATTGCCCAGCTTGTGCAAGGGCTAAGGCCCATAACTTGCCACATCCGGCCTCTCCCTCTAGATCACTTAGGCCTTTTGAACTAGTCTTTGTTGATGTTTGGGGCCCAGCCCACTACATTTCTACTAGAGGTTATAAATATTACATTTCCATTTTAGATGATCATTTTAAATTTCTTTGGATTTTTCCATTTTCCACCAAAAATCAAGTCACTCAGATTCTCACCAACTTTATAAATTTTGTGTCAAATTACTTTTCTACTCCAATAAAATCAATTCAAACTGATGGTGGTACCGAATTCAAGCCTCTAATCCCCATATTCACTAAATTGGGGATTCTACATCGCCTCACTTGCCCATATTCTCACGAGCAAAATGGGAGCATTGAAAATCGTCATCGTCACATTGTAAACACCGGTTTAGCTCTCTTGGCTCATTCCTCCCTTCTACTCACATATTGGGATTATGCCTTTGAAACCGCCACCTATCTAATCAATCGCCTTCCCTCTTCCATCCTCTCTTACAACACACCCTTTGACATTCTCATGAAAACGCCTCCCGACTTCACCTTTCTTAAAGTTTTCGGGTGCTTGTGCTTTCCAAATCTCCGTCCATATAACTCCCACAAACTCTCATTTCGCTCTTCTCCATGTATATTTATGGGTTATAGCACAAGCCACAAGGGATACATTTGCAAGGACCTATCATCCTCTCGGGTCTACGTGTCACGTGATGTAGTATTTCATGAAACCTCTTTTCCACTTGCTGGGCCCCCATCACCCAAATTTAATTTAAACTCACACCTCCCTCCTCTCCTTGACTTACCTGGCCCATCATCACACATGACTGACTCCTTAATCTCCACAAGCCCAATACCTCCCTCTAGCCCAACACTTTCTAATGATTCATCCCCATCGACCCTTCCCAATAACCTGCCCCCGTCTCCTTCTATCTCAGCCGACTTCTCCCCCTCTCCAGACCCCTCGTCGACACCAGTCACCCCCGACTCCTCTTCACCGCCACAACAGATTCCCTCTCATCCAATGATTACCCGAGCCAAGGATCACATTCATAAACCTCTTACTCGTACAGATGGAACTGTTTTGTGGACACCACCCCAAAACCACTCCACCTCCACTCATCAAATACCCGATGAACCTTCTTCATTCACTGACGCCAATAAGCATGAAGCTTGGCGTCAAGCCATGAATACAGAGTTTCGAGCCCTCTTAGCCACTCACACCTGGGACTTAGTTCCTCCCCCACCCCATGCCAATGCCTTATCCGTTAAATGGGTTTATAAAACAAAAAGGCTTGCAACTGGGGAGATCGAACGGCGTAAGGCTCGACTCGTAGCCAAAGGGTTCCACCAAATCCAAAGGCTCGATTTCAATGACACCTTCAGCCCGGTGGTGAAGCCTTCCACAATTCGCCTACTACTCACATTAGCGGCAAGATCGAATTGGTCGGTGCGTCAACTTGATGTGCATAACGCCTTTCTCCACGGCGATCTCGAAGAGGAAGTCTATGTCAAGCAACCACCTGGCTTCGTCCATCCTCAGTTTCCTCATCATCTCTGTCGGCTCCGAAAGTCCCTTTATGGGCTTAAACAGGCGCCTCGTGCCTGGTTCGCCAAACTAAGCTCCACCCTTGTTCACCTTGGTTTCACTCCTTCCCGAGCCGATTCATCTTTGTTTGCTTTTCGCCATGGCTCCCAAATTGTCTTTATCCTGGTCTATGTTGATGACATCTTAGTCATTGCCTCGTCTGACAGCTTAGTTGACAGGTTTGTTTCCTCCCTCTCCCAAGTGTTCCCGGTCAAAGACCTCGGCCCCCTCCACTATTTCTTAGGCATCGAGGTCAGTCGCAGCCCCTCCGGTTTCTCTCTGTCCCAATCCAAATACATCCTCGACCTTCTTTCCAAGCTACAAATGCAGTCCTGCAAACCAGTTGCAACTCCGGTTGCAATCAATTTTGATTTTAACTCTCCTTCTCCCTCCTTTGATGATATCTCCTTATATCGTAGTGTGATCGGAAGCCTTCAGTATCTTGCTTTCACTCGCCCAGATATCGCGTTCACGGTCAACAAGCTTTGTCAATTTATGCATCAGCCGACCCTGGCTCATTGGCAGGCCACCAAACGCTTGCTTCGTTATTTGCAAGGCACCCATTCTGTTGCACTTCATCTATCAGCCTCTTCCCCGCTGATTCTTTCTGGTTTTTCAGACTCAGATTGGGCCACGGATTCTTTAGACCGACGTTCTACTGGTGCTTATTGTGCATACCTCGGACCATCGCTTATCTCATGGTCTTCCAAGAAACAGGCCACTGTCTCCCGATCATCGACTGAAGCAGAATACCGCTCGATGGCCACAGCCACATGTGAAGTCTTATGGCTCCAATCCCTCCTTGCCGAGCTTGGGATGTACCTTCGGGACCCTCCCACGATTTGGTGTGACAACATTGGCGCTACTTATCTCGCAGCCAATCCAATCTTTCATCATCGCACAAAACACATTCCACTCGACTACCATTTTGTGCGAGAGAGGCTGGCCAATAAGACCTTACAAGTTGCCTTCATATCCACTCGAGATCAGATCGCAGATGCCTTGACTAAGCCGCTAGCTGCTCCCCGCTTCTCTGCACTGCGCTCCAAACTTGGCCTTGCCTGACTTTGGATCGAGGGGGGATGAAAGCATATGGATCCAAGGCCCAGTAATCTACACAAACGAGCAGCCCAATCCAAACACATAGCTGATGCTTATACTTACAGATGTTACTTTTCCTATTTCATCACATGTATTTTATATTCTAGAAGAATCCTACCTCCATTTAGATTGGGACATCTGGCCCTATTAGAACTCATGATTCTAGGGTTGACATTGTATATATCCATATGTAAAGAAACCAGTGAATTTTGAGAGAAAGAAATGATATTGAAAGCTATGGTGGCTGCACACAAAACTCACTGTTTTATTCATCTCTCCTTTGATGCTTGTATTGGTTCTCAGGAAGGGTTCAAGATTGGAGAGTTGAGAGACCTAAACAACCTCATGGGTGAATTTTGCATTGCCAGGTTGGAACATGTGCAGAGTGCAGATGATGCCGAGATGGCATCTCTAAGTGCTAAAAAGCACCTTAAGAAGTTGGAGCTACGATGGAGCGATTTCCCATTGCAAGAGACGAAGAACGAACATGTGTTGCAAAGCCTTTGTCCTCCTTCAGACTTGGAAGAGCTTCAAATTCAGTGTTATGGGGGTTCCCATTTTCCAAGCTGGATAGGAGATGAATCATTTCACAAGCTAGCTGGCATCACCCTCTTCAAATGTGAGCATGTTTTGATGCTTCCAGCTCTGCAGAAGCTGCCATCACTAGAGTATCTTGGGCTGATAAGTTTAAATTGTGTGAAAGAGATGGGCGTCCGCAGGTGTGAATTGGATCGTGTTGCGTTTCCGAAACTTGAGAGACTAATAATTGATGAGATGCTCAATCTGAGTACTTGGTTAGAAGGTGAAAAGGGAGACTTCCCTTGCCTTGTTGTGTGAGATTTCGAGAATCTCGAGCCGGGTCGTATCAAATCGGAAGTCGTGTCAGGATTTATTTTATTTTTGTTTATAAGGTCGGGATCCACCACTTTACACAAAAGCTTAAGCCAATGTGTAGGGGCTTCTCCCAACCTTATATTTTGGTTTGTTATACCACCCCACAATCAATGTGGGATGGCTATTTATCCCAACACGCCCCCTCAAGTGCAACCTGCCTGGATCGGGTTGACACTTGAACAATTTTTTTTCTTCTTCTTCCGGGTCGAGACTCTCAATCTCTTTATAGCTCGTCCGGTTTTTGGTTTTTACGACGGGTTTCAGCATCGCAATCGCCTATCCCGAAGCCAGGAAAATCGACCCGACTCGGACCTGCTCTGATACCATGTGAGATTTCGAGAATCCCGAGCCGGGTCGTATCAAATCGGGAGTCGTGTCGGGTTTATTTTATTTTTGTTTATAAGGTCGGGATCCACCACTTTACACAAAAGCTTAAGCCAATGTGTAGGGGCTTCTCCCAACCTTATATTTTGGTTTGTTATACCACCCCACAATCAATGTGGGATGGCTATTTATCCCAACACGCCCCCTCAAGTGCAACCTACATGGATCGGGTTGACACTTGAACAATTTTTTTTTTCTTCTTCTTCCGGGTCGAGACTCTCAATCTCTTTATAGCTCGCCCGGTTTTTGGTTTTTACGACGGGTTTCAGCATCGCAATCGCCTATCCCGAAGCCAGGAAAATCGACCCGACTCGGACCTGCTCTGATACCATGTGAGATTTCGAGAATCCCGAGCCGGGTCGTATCAAATCGGGAGTCGTGTCGGGTTTATTTTATTTTTGTTTATAAGGTCGGGATCCACCACTTTACACAAAAGCTTAAGCCAATGTGTAGGGGCTTCTCCCAACCTTATATTTTGGTTTGTTATACCACCCCACAATCAATGTGGGATGGCTATTTATCCCAACACGCCCCCTCAAGTGCAACCTGCCTGGATCGGGTTGACACTTGAACAATTTTTTTTTTCTTCTTCTTCCGGGTCGAGACTCTCAATCTCTTTATAGCTTGCCCGGTTTTTGGTTTTTACGACGGGTTTCAGCATCGCAATCGCCTATCCCGAAGCCAGGAAAATCGACCTGACTCGGACCTGCTCTGATACCATGTGACATTTCGAGAATCCCGAGTCGGGTCGTATCAAATCGGGAGTCGTGTCGGGTTTATTTTATTTTTGTTTATAAGGTCGGGATCCACCACTTTACACAAAAGCTTAAGCCAATGTGTAGGGGCTTCACCCACCCTTATATTTTGGTTTGTTATATCCTCAACCACCAATGTGGGATAGATTCTTTTTATTCCCAACACGCCCCCTCAAGTGCGAACCGCCTGGATCGGGTCGACACTTGAAATCTTTTTTTTTTCTTTTTAAATTCTTCTCCCGAGTCGAGACTCTCAATCTCTTTATAGCTCGCTCGGCTTTTTGGTTTTTACGACGGGGTTCGGCATCGCAATCGCCTATCCCGAAGCCAGGAAAACTTGAAATCCTTTTTTTTTTCTTTTTAAATCTTCTCCCGGGTCGAGACTCTCAATCTCTTTATAGCTCGCCCGGTTTTTTACAACAGGATTCGGCATCTCATTCTCTTTTAGCCTATCCCCGAAGCCAGGAAAACCGACCCGACTAGGACCTGCTCTGATACCATGTGAGAATCCGAGAATCCCGAGCCGGGTCGTATCAAATCGGGAGTCGTGTCGGGTTTATTTTATTTTTTGGTTATAAGGTCGGGATCCACCACTTTACACAAAAGCTTAAGCCAATGTGTAGGGGCTTCTCCCAACCTTATATTTTGGTTTGTTATACCACCCCATCGGGTTGACACTTGAACAATTTTTTTTTCTTCTTCTTCCGGGTCGAGACTCTCAATCTCTTTATAGCTCGCCCGGTTTTTGGTTTTTTACGACGGGTTTCAGCATCGCAATCGCCTATCCCAAAGCCAGGAAAATCGACCCGACTCGGACCTGCTCTGATACCATGTGAGATTTCGAGAATCCCGAGCCGGGTCGTATCAAATCGGGAGTCGTGTCGGGTTTATTTTATTTTTGTTTATAAGGTCGGGATCCACCACTTTACACAAAAGCTTAAGCCAATGTGTAGGGGCTTCTCTCAACCTTATATTTTGGTTTGTTATACCACCCCACAATCAATGTGGGATGGCTATTTATCCCAACATGTTGAGCTCACCATAAAGCACTGTCCCCAGTTGTCTGGGCTTCCTTCACTGGTATATCTTACCTCCTTGAAGCGTCTGGAGATAAGTAGTTATCCCAAGGCTCAGTTTACAGATGACAAACAACTTTCAGCTTCATTGGAGTCTCTGATCATAGAAAACTGCCCCTTAATCAAAGAGTTTTGCGACAAGATGAAACATGTGCAAAACGTATGGATTGATCAAGAAGCAGTTATGGATCGGATAGTCACAGACGACGATGATGATGGCAGTGAACTGATTAATGAAGAGTGTACAGAGATAGACGATGATGTTGGCCCTGATCAGAAGCCTGTAATCAAAGAGAGTTGCTTCAAGGACGACACTAGAGGAGGTGATTGGGAATGGGATGAGATAAAACCTGCGGTGGATTTCTTGGCTTTGGAACAAATCTTGAATATGACGGATCTTGATGTCGTTGTTGAGAGAGATTATAGAAATACAGATGAAGATTAAACATTCAACGATCATACAAGCCATTGGTTGAATCTGACGGATCTTCATGCCGTTGTTGACAGCGATTATGGAAATACAGATGAAGATGAAAAATTCTACGATCATACAAAGCATTGGTTGAATTTCTTTGGTCTGGCAGGTGAAGAATCTTCGCTTGTTGTTTCGCTTCATAATTCTTACAATGTTCAACCTGTCAGTCGAGCTGCTACCTTCGCCTCATATTTCCTGAGGATGAGAGTGATATACTGATATGGCATATTAATTGATCGTGTAGACACTGCTAGCTAGCTACGTTTTTCTAAAAGTTGGTACACTACTGTGTAGTACAATATGGGGAGGGGGGATTTTACCAGAGAATCTGTTGGGTTTGCATAAGAACACTAAGGACTTACTGTATTTTTTTTAGTTTAAAAAGACTGCTTTCTTTGATGTATAGTTTGCTAGTCGATCTACCTATTGAGCTCCCAAAGAACTCGCAATTAAGTCCGATGAGCACACAACACATAACCTTACGCCTAGTATCAATATAATGTACTATATTGCAGATGATGCCTCCCTGAATAACCCCATGTGCTCTGAAGGAACCATGCAACCTCGGCATTCATGGTGCCAGAGGCGGTTCAAGAATACGACATCTACCTTTCTCGCTCCCTTGACTCCTCCAAACAACTCTAGTCAAGGCTCAAGAATTTACCTTAACATGCCTTTATTTTGCACGTTTGGTTAAGAGTTGGACAGTGACACAAATAGCAATCTCATGAACAATAAATGCAAGAAGGCAAAAAAGATCATCCATTTCTATATAAATATACTCATAAAGCTCACCTACAGGTTGGATTTTTACAGCTTTGTTCAAATGTCACCAACCCACACAAAGCACATCATATTCGTTAGGCAGTGTCCATGGTTAAACAACAAAAGGCAGCAAAATGTTCTCCAGTCAAGTTTGGAGTTCAAAAGACATTAAACCATCTACCGGCTAATCGTGCGCAGTACGTAGGTACTTGAGAATACTTGTTTTAGTCCTTTAGCAGTTAGCATGCCCTGGTAGACAAAACATCACCAACAAAATAAAGCTGAAATATTGAGTGAAGCACAACAAAAGATCAAAGGTTATATAACACAAAGGTAACAAAAATGAAAATCAAGATACAAACAATGCTGAGAGCTTTCAGTATCCTATGAAGGCCAAAACCTGAAAATGCAGCCAGGAAATTTGTAATATTAATTGATTGAACCTCTGCAGGCCAAGCATCTGTTCATATTATGGCTTAGTGTAAAGTTAACTAAAGATGGAATATCAAAACCAAAAGATGGCCAAAATATAAAAATCTTGAATTCGGAATCCACCGTTCTAACACAAAAGTTTAAGCTATTGGATAGGAGCTTATCCTCCCCTTATATTTTGGTCTCAGTTTTCCCCAACCCATCGACACGGGGCATTTTTGTTACCCAACACCACTGCATAGGCATCAATTACAAGCAAACTTCTAACTGTACAAATCTGATATCCTAGCAAAACAACTGCATAACTTTTCCCTTCTTTCAAAAGAGAGCTTGCAAATATTCTGCTAAGCAGACGAGACATTATTTTGCTTGCTTTGATAAAGTTAGGATAGTGACAGAAATAGCATCTCGTGAAACACTAAATGGAGGACTGATAAAAAGATCACAAATTCCATCTGATAGAATATATTAACACTCGTGAAGTTTATCTGCAAGTTAGAATTTTACAGCTTAGTGCCGTAGTAGCACAATTACTAAACTAGAATTTTACAGCTTAGTTCAAATGTCAGATTGCATTTGGATTTTCTAAATTCACAAACCCACAACCATACATATTTGTTAGGAAGTGTTCACAGCTAAACACCAAAAGTGGCAAAATATTCTCTGATCAAGTTTAGCAGTTTAGTTCGCCCTGCAAGAAACAACCTCCAAGTAAATATAGCTTTTGAGTATTGGGTGAAAACAAACACGACAAAAGATCAAACCTTATGCAACAGAAAGGTTATGAGAATGAAAATCAAGATACAAAAATGCTGAGTGCTTTTAGTATCCTTTGAGGCCATTAACTCAAAATGCAGCCAGGAAATCCATTATATTAAATTATTAATTGCTTATCACCTCTGTAGGCTTTGAATCAGTTCATATATTATCGCTTAGTATCAAGTTAACTTCAAATGGAATTTCTAAGTAAAAACATCCCCAAAATATGAAAATCTTGAATTATAGTACATCAAGAGTTATGGACCTACCGCCAATCGAGAATTACTTTATGGTACAAGCAGTGGCTTGGATTTTGGTTATGCTAAAAAAAACTGTGGTAATTTTTGTCTCTCACACACACACATATAGAAGAAGAATTTTTTTTAATCAATATTAAAAAAAACGAAATTGTGAATTATATAAGTTGTTTTTTAATTGAAATAATTGAGAGAAACAAAACAATATAGCAAAACCTTTATTTCTCTTACTGTAAACCTTTTAGTTCTGTTTCTCTTACTCTACAAACTAATAATCTTATATTACTTTATTACCTCAAAATAATAAATATATCTTCTTTTTTTTTTTTCTGGCCAGAGCGGTGAGGGGTGTTGAAGCTCTTGCAAGCAAACCCCAGTTCCGTCCTTGTGTACAAGGTTAAAAAGAAAAAGAAAAAGAAAACATCAAATACAAGCAAAATCTAAACTGAACAAATTTGATATACTTGAAAAAAATGCATTTCTTTTTCTCCCTTTGATAGATGTAAGCAAAGAATGAAAGCATTTCAATGCAAAGGCGTACCTTCAATGATATCACAGCTTAGGTGAACGTGCAGAATGCATAAGCCAAGTAGGAGGACGCAAATTCAATTTCCGGTCATCCTCTTCAATTCCAACTCTCAATTCTTTAGGGTTATCCAGATGATAGATACCAGCCAAATGACCATACACTTCACTCCTACTGTCTTCAATAAAACACCACAGACCCGTCAGATATACGCTATTTCCTTTGAAGCCTTCAAAATCTTTAGTGGAAACACCAACTGATACATCTTCACCCAAGAGGAAAACATGGTCCTCCAAATTTTCAACACAACCCCAATTACTATCGCACTTGCTGAATTTATTCACCACCAGTGCCAAGTCGATAGTGGTCTTCCTTTGATTCATAAGGTCAGAAAAATACCCAGGTCGTACACTAAAGGCCTTTGACACTAAATACAAATTTGATTTGCATTCCACTAGATGATTTTCCTGCCCTTCATGATAAGTACTAGGAGATGAAGTAACAACAATTAGCTGCATCTTGCAGTCCAAAGAAACAAGCATTCCTAAGCTATTAACGGCATAACATTTCCCATCATGGAGAATCACGTCATGGATTTTATAACCTTTGGTATCAATGGGAGTCCAATTCTCATCCCCAAGTTTCCAATAACTCATCTTCTCTTCATGCAAAGCCAAAGCTGCAAATTCATAATCCATCATATAATCGCAGAGAATGATTACCTTCTTGACAATGCCTAGCACCATTACCAGTCTTGGGTGTAAACCCTCCTGATAGTGACCATTAAGTCGGTAGGACTTGCAAATCTCAGTAATCTGGCAATCAAGAAGATTCAAGCAATTTGGGAAGGTACCGGGAGGGTACTCGATTTTCTTGGTGGACAATGGTTTTAACAGAGAGTAAACATTAGAGCTTTTCTTCGAAACATTGATCATCCAGTCATTAGACGCATCAACTACTTTTGTGTAATTGATTGGGGGCGAGAGACGACATAGGGTATTCTCTTGGAGAGTATAGTAAGCCTCTTTTCCATCAAATACACGCATTTCAGGAGGGTTGCGAACCGGAGGCACTTTCAGGGGCAAGCTAAATGGCTTCCGAGGACGCGGGATAACAGCAGATCGCCAAGAGGAGCAGACAGACCGGAGACGGAGGAGATCGATATCTGATTTGAGGAGCTTCGCTATGACATCAACAACGCCAGCTGGAAGATCACTCCATTGCACCGGCGCCATGGATGCTTGAAATGATCTCCTCCCCGTTGTTCAAGTCCGTAACTTCTGCGCCAATGACATATATAATATAAGTAGTGAATTTTAGCCTGAGAACGAAGAAAAATCCGATCTTTAAAATGCTCACAAGTAACCCTAGTAAGTTTCAGAATCCGAAGACCGAATTTCCTCAATGAATTCGACTGTTGTCAAAAAGCATAATACAAATGCAGAATTGAAGAGAGGTAACTGTTAATTTCCATATGTCAGCTAAAGACCAAACCGAAGCTAAAAAATCACCGCTACTTCTCCACATACATTCAAACAATCCAACGAAACAAGCTCAACCGCAAACAAATATGAAAAACGGAATGAAATTAAACAAGAGGAAATTCCACTGACTGAAAGTTGAAACCAATTACTCCATTTCAGACTACACAGAAGGTATGGGAAAGAGCGAAGTTAGGGTTTTGGATCAACCAATGGATTAAAGCCAAAGAGAAATAACAGGTCAAGTAATTTGACTCACCGGGGAAGTGGAAGACACCAAATTTGGGGAGCAAGTTTGAAATTTGGGGATTATCTCCAACATAGTGTATCAAATATTTTGGAGTTTTTGAGAAATGTTACTTAAAATAAATATTTTTATCCCATTTTTAAAATGAAGCAGCCGATTTTTTTTTAAAAAACTTTCTTAAATATGGAGATATTTTTCAAAAATAAATCATTTTTCAAATCTTAAAAATGAATAAACTATTCGAGACTTGAGTTGATTCAAAAATAATTTGTACATTTGTTTTTATTTTTCTATTTTAGAGAAATTTTGTAGAAGTTGTTAGAGATGGTCAAACACGCAGCAAATCAAGTATGGAGGTTCAATGGGTGTTCTACCAAGCACGTGGTAGGATCTTAGATACTTAAAGCGGAATTTTTTGAAACTATTTTTCAACCTCTAACCCAAGATCTCTTATATGAATGGATATGAACAAAACGTACGGGAATTATATGAATGGATATGAACAAAACGTACGGGAATGTGGGATTGAGTCTCCTTAACTTCATTTGCTTGAACAAAATGATTGCAAGACTAGCTGTTTTTGGTGGGAGAATAAGAGAAAATGTCAAAACCATGTTAAAACTTATTTCCAATTTGGATATTAAAACAAAAATAATCCGAATATTTTTCTTAATTTCATTTTTCTCTCATTCTCTATTTTGGTAATTTTTGGATATTGAACAAAAAATAATCCCAATATTTTCTAAAAAATCAAAATGAAGAATCAGCTGGGCTAGCTCAAGAACACTATAGACCGCTTTCTATCATCTACCAATCACTGTAGGAAGCCCTGATAGTTTGCTAGTTGATCTACGTATTGAGTATTGAGCTCCCAAAGAACTCGCAATTAAGTCCGATGAGCACACAACTCATAACGTTACGACTAATACTATATGGTAAAAGGGTACATGAAATAGATGAATACCTGTAAACTCAAAACCAAACATTTCCCAGAAATCCAGATTTTCCAACTATACCCTGTGATTGCAGATGATGCCTCCCTGAATAACCTCATGTGATCTGAAACAATCATTCGTCCCCGGCAATCATGGCATCAGGGGCGGTTCAAGCATTTACCTTCACATGCCTTTGTTTTGCACGTTTGGTTAAGAGTTATACAGTGACACAAATAGCAATCTCATGAACAATAATGCAAGAACGCCAAAAAGATCACCCACACAGAGCACATACATATTCGTTAGGCAGTGTCCACAAAGATCACCTACAAGTTGGATTTTTACAGCTTTGTTCAAATGTCACCAACCCACACAAAGCACATACATATTCATTAGGCAGTGTCCATGGTTAAACAACAAAAGGCAGCAAAATGTTCTCCAGCAAAGTTTGGATTTCAAAAGACTTTAAACCATCTATTGGCTAATCGTGCCCAGCAGGTACTCGAGGATACTTGTTTCAGTCGTTTAGCAGTTAGCACACCCTGCTAGACAAAACATCACCAACTAAATAAAGCTGAAATATTGAGTGAAGCACAGCAAAAGATCAAAGTATATATAACACAAAGGTAGCAAAAATGAAAATCAAGACACAAACAATGCTGAGAGCTTTCAGTATCCTATTGAGGACAAAACCTGAAAATGCAGACATGAAATTTATAATATTAATTGCTTAAACCTCTGTAGGCCACACATCTGTTCATATTATGGCTTAGTATAAAGTTAACTAAAGATGGAATTTGAAAATCAAAACATGGCCAAAATATAAAAAACTTGAAACAGTACAAATCTGATATCCTAGCAAAACAAATGCATAACTTTTTCCTTCTTTCAAAAGAGAGCTTGCAATTATTCTGCTAAGTAGACGAGACATTATTTTGCACGTATAGATAAAGTTAGGATAGTGACATAAAGCAATCTCTTGAAACACTAAATGCAAGATTGGATAAAACGATCACAAATTCCATCTCATAGAATATATTAACACTCGTGAAGTTCATCTGCAAGTTAGAATTTTACAGCTTAGTTCAAATGTCAGATTGCATTTGGATTTTCTAAATTCACAAACCCACAAGCATACATATTCGTTAGGAAGCGTTCCCAGCTAAACACCAAAACTGGCAAAATGTTCTCTATCAGTTAGTACGCACTGCAAGAAACACCCTCCAAGTAAATATAGCTTTGAGCATTGACTGAAAATAAACACAACAAAAGATCAAAACTTATGTAATAGAAAGGTTATGAAAATGAAAATCAAGATACAAAATGCTGAGTTTTTTTTAGTATCCAAGGCCAATAACTGAAAATGCAGCCAGGAAATCCCTTATATTAATTGCTTATCACCTCTGTAGGCTTAGAACCTGCTCATGTTTTATGTCTTAATTAGTATCAAGTTAAATTCAGATGGAATTTCTAAATAAAAACATGGCCAAAATATGAAAATCTTTAATCATAGTACATCAAGAGGCCAATCAAGAATTACTGCATTGTACTAGGCTACTAGCAGTGCCGGAGCTAACCTGGTTAGGGGATTCTAAACCTTTTAGTTCTCTTTCTCTTGCTTTACCAACTAAGCTAAAGCGGATTTTTGTTCTAAACATCATTTAATAATCTTATATTACTTTATTATCTCAAAATAATAAATACTACGTTTATTTATTTATTTTTTGTATTTTTTTCCGGCCAAGGCGGTGAAGGTTGCTGAAGCACTTGCGAGCAAACCCCAACTCCGGCCTTGTGTACAAGGTAAAAAAGAAAAGAAAAAAAAACATCAAATACAAGCAAAATTTAAACTGAACAAATTTGATATACTGAAAAAACAAATGCATTTATTTTTCTCCCTTTGATAAATGTAAGCAAACAATGAAAGCATTTCAATGCAAAGGCGTACCTTTAATGATATCACAGCTCAGGTGAACGTGCAGAATGCATAAGCCAAGTAGGAGGACGCAAATTCAATTTCGTAGCATCCATGTCACTTGCAATTTTCAATCCTTTAGGGTTATCCAGATGATAGATACCAGCCAAATGACCATACACTTCACTCCTACTGTCGTCAATAAAACCCCACAGATCCCTCAGATATACGCTATTTCCTTTGAACCCTTCAAATTCTTTAGTGGAAACAACAACGGATCCATCTACACCCAAGAGGAAAACATTGTCCTCCAAATTTTCAACACAACCCCAATTACGATCGCACTTGTTGAATTTATTCACCACCAGTGCCAAGTCGATAGTGGTTTTGTTTTGACTTATAAGTTCAGGAATATGGTGCATATGTCCGAAACGATAGGCCTTTGACACTAAATACAAATATGATTTACATTCCACTAGAAAATTTTCCTGCCCTTCACGATAAGTAGTAGGAGATGAAGTAACATCAGTTAGCTGCATCTTGCAGTCGAAAGAAACCAGCATTCCAAAGCTATCAACAGCATAACATTTCCCATCATGGAGAATAATGTCAAGGATTTTATGACCTTTGATATCAATGGGAGTCCAATTCTCATCCCCAAGCTTCCAATAACTCATCCTCTCGCCATGCAAAGCCAAAACTGCGAATTCACAATCCACCATATAATCGCAGAGAATGATTACCTTCTTGACAGTGCCAGTGGATACTAGCACCAATGCCATTCTTAGGTGTAAACCCTCCTGACAGTGAGCATTAAGTTGGTAGGACTTGCAAATCTCAGTAATCCGGCAATCAAGAAGATTCAAGCAATTTGGGAAGGTCCCGGGAGGGTAGTCAATTTTCTTGGTGGACAATGGTTTTAACAGAGAGTAAACATTAAAGCTTTTCTTCGAAACCTTGATCATCCAGTCATTAGACGCATCAACTACTTGATTGTAATTGATTGGGGGCGAGAGACGACATAGGGTATTCTCTTGGAGAGTATAGTAGGCCTCTTTTCCATCAAATTCACGCATTTCAGTAGGGTCGCAAAGCGGAGGCACTTTCAGAGGCAAGCTATATGGCTTCTGAGGACGTGGGATAACTGCAGATCGCCAAGAGGAGCAGACAGACCGGAGACGGAGGAGATCAATATCAGATTTGAGGAGCTTCGCTATGACATCAACAACGCCAGCTGGGAGATCGCTCCATTGCACCGGTGCCATGGATGCTTGAAATGACCTTAAAAGTACACTGATCTCCTCCCCGTTGTTCAAGTCCGTGACTTCTGCGCCAATGCCCTATATATGTAGTGAATTTCAGTCAGTGAACGAAGAAAAATCCGATCTTTAAAATGCTCTAAAGTAACCCTAGTAGATTTCAGAATCCAAAGACCGAATTCCTCAATAAATTCGACTGTTGTCAGAAGCATAATACAAATGCAGAATTGAAGAGAGGTAGCCGTTAATTGCCATATGTCAGCTAAAGACCAAACCGAAGCTAAAAAATCACCGCCTCTTCTCCACATACATACAAACAATCCAACGAAACAAGCTCAGCCGCAAACAAAGAGGAAAAGCAGAATGAAATTAAACAAGAGGAAATTCCACTGACCGAGTGTTGAAACCAATTATTTCAAACTATACAGTAGGCAGGGGAAAGTGCGAAGCTAGGGTTTTGGATCAAACAATGTAGTAAAGCCAAAGAGAGATAACAGGTCAAGTAATTTGACTCACCTGGGAAGTGGAAGGAGGAAGCTTGGAAATGGAGTTTTTTGAAAAACAAATTAAGTACCTTTATTTCATTCTTCAAAAATGTGAAGGCAGAAAAAAAAAATCGTAAATCTGCGACATTTTAAAAAGGTAAATCATTTTTCAAATATTAAGAATAGGCAAATTGTTTGAGTTGAATCAAAAATAATTTGAATAACATGTATTTTATTTTTCCATTTTAGAGCAATCTTGGAGAAATTGTTAGGAGATGGTAAGTGACGTAGCAAATCGAATGCAAAGGTTCAGTGGGTGTTCTACCAAGCACATGGTAAGATTTTAGATGTTTAAAGCGGAATTTTATGAAACTATTTTTCAACCTTTAATCCAAAATCTCATATATGAATTGCTATGACCAATACAGAAGGAAAAAGATACTATATTTCTTGTGTGGAAAATTGATTAGGAATCATCTTTGGAGAAGAGAGTATAAAACGTATGCAAACATGGGATTGAATCTCCTTAACTTCTTTTGCTAGAACAAGCGATTGCAAGGCTAGTGGTTTTTGGTGGAAGAAGAAGAGACACAATGTCAAAACAGGGTCAATACTTCTTCTTTTTTTTTGATGACGAGAAACTAGACCTGTCAAACGGGTCATTCGGGTCGGGTCACTTCGGATCCCGGATATTTTCGGGTTGACTAGAACCCGGGTTTCGGGTCATTTCGGGTCGATTTCGGATTTGTCAATTTTTTCCTTTTTAAATTAAAAAAATCATGATTTGATAATTTTGCAATAAATTTTAATTATATATATAAAATTAATTATATTTAATTAAAAATCAACCAGGTCACCGGGTAAAATCGGGTCAAAATTACCGGATCAATCGGGTCACCGGGTCGAAACCCAGATGACCCGGAAAATTTCCGTTTTTTCGGGTTCGGGTCGAAAAAAAATTCCGGGTCAAAAATTCCGGGTTCGGGTCGAAAATTTTCCGGGCGGTCGGGTCTGGTTGTGTTTTGACAGGTATACGAGAAACCCACCTTCGGTGGCAAACCCCGAGCACGTGACCCAGCCGGCAAGAGTCAAGTACTAGGTAAACCGGCTTACGCCGACT
The DNA here is from genome assembly GCA_963922045.1 of Persicaria maculosa. Classification (NCBI taxonomy): domain Eukaryota; kingdom Viridiplantae; phylum Streptophyta; class Magnoliopsida; order Caryophyllales; family Polygonaceae; genus Persicaria; species Persicaria maculosa. The sequence goes on along the minus strand of OY998254.1, from coordinate 4,605,366 downwards.
GGCTCGACCCACTGATAGGGAGCAAAGTAAACCTTGGATTTTCACCAAGGAAAGAGGCGGAAGCAGGGATCGAACCCGGGACCTCCTTACCCCTCCCCTTACTCCTTACCACTTGGCCACCCCGACTGGGGCAAAGTCAATACTTATTCTCAATAAGCCTCTAGAGCATAAATTAGGTCAAACTTGTCAATACTAAAATCTTAATAGAAAATTGTTGTGATACCATCGTACTTGTTTAAATTTTAAAATGATCAAATTGTTGATAATATGTACAAGAAAATAATTAGGTTATTTTACTTTTTGAAACATTTTTAATAATATCATACTTATTATTAAAATAAAAAAAATTAATTAAAAAAAGAATATTTTATATAGTTATTATAAAACGTACATGAATAATTCACAACAAATAAAAGTGAATGGAGTGAGTATATGACTATATGGTAAAAGGGTAAATGTGAGGTATACGCATGCTTAGAGGTAAACTCAAAGCCAAACATTTCCCAGAAATTCAGAATTTCCAACTATGCCCTGTGATTGCAGTTGCAGATGATGCCACCCAGAATAACCTCATGTGATTAACCATGCGTCCTCGGCAATCATGGCATCAGGGGCGGTTCAAGCATTTACCTTGACATGCCTTTGTTTTGCCTGTTTGGTTGAGTTATACAGTGACACAAATGGCAATCTCATGAACAAAGCAATAAGGCAAAAAAGATCATCCACACAGAGCACATACATATTCGTTAGGCAGTGTCCATAAAGATCACCTACAGGTTGGATTTTTACAGCTTTGTTCAAATGTCACCAACTCACACAAAGCACATACATATTCGTTAGGCAGTGTCCATGGATAAACAACAAAAGGCAGCAAAGTTTTCTCCGGTCAAGTTTGGATTTCAAAAGACATTAAACCATCTATTGGCTAATCGTGCACAGCAGGTACTCGAGGATGCTTGTTTTAGTCGTTTAGCAGTTAGCACGCCCTGCTAGACAAAACATCACCAACTAAATAAAGCTGAAATATTGAGTGAAGCGCAGCAAAAGATCAAAGGTTATATAACACAAAGGTAGCAAAAATGAAAATCAAGATACAAACAATGCTGAGAGCTTTAGTATCCTATGAGGCCAAAACCTGAAAATGCAGCCAGGAAATTTTTAATATTAATTACTTTCACCTCTGTAGGCCAAGCATTTGTTCATATTATGGCTTAGTATAAAGTTAACTAAAGATGGAATTTCAAAATCAAAACATGGCCAAAATATAAAAATCTTGAATTCGGAATCCACCCTTTTAATACAAAAAGCTTAAGCTATTGTACAAGGGCTTATCCTCCCCTTATATTTTGGTTTGGGTTTTCCCCAACCCACCGACATGGGACATTTTTGCTACCCAACACCACTGCATATAGGCATCAAGTACAAGCAAACTTCAAACTGTACAAATCTGATATCCTGGCAAAACAATGCATAACTTTTTCCTTCTTTCAAAAGAAAGCTCGCAATTATTCTAAGCAGCCAAGACATTATTTTGCAAGTTTTGATTAAGTTAGGATAGGGACATAAATAGCAATCTCTTGAAACACTAAATGCAAGACTGGATAAAAATATCACAAAGTCCATCTAATAGAATATAGTAAGACTCGTGAAGTTCATCTACAAGTTAGAATTTTACAGCTTACTTCAAATGTCATATTGCATTTGGATTTTCTAAATTCACAAACCCACAAGCATACATATTCGTTAGGAAGTGTTCACAGCTAAACACCAAAAGTTGCAAAATGTTCTCTAATCAAGTTTAATAGTTTAGTATGCCCTGCAAGAAACAACCTCCAAGTAAATATAGCTTTTGAGTATTGAGTGAAAATAAACACAACAAAAGATCATCACGTATATAAAAGAAAGTTTAGGAGAATGAAAATCAAGATGCAAAAATGCTGGGTGTTTTTAGTATCCTATGAGGCCATTAACTGAAAATGCAGCCAGGAAATCCATTATATTAATTGCTTATCCCCTCTGTAGGCTTAGAACCAGCTAATATTTTATGGCTTAGTATCAAGTTAACTTCAGATGGAATTTCTAAATAAAAACATCGGTAAAATATGAAAATCTTGAATTATAGTACATCAAGAGTTATGGCCCAGCTCCGCCCTTGTGTACAAGGTTAAAAAGAAAAGAAAAAAAACATCAAATACAAGCAAAATTTAAACTGAACAAATTTGATATACTGAAAAACAAATGCATTTATTTTTCTCCCTTTGACAGATGTAAGCATACAATGAAAGCATTTCAATGCAAAGGCGTACCTTTAATGATATCACAGCTCAGGTGAACGTGCAGAATGCATAAGCCAAGTAGGAGGACGCAAATTCATTTTCCTAGGATCCATGTCACTTGCAAGTTTCAATCCTTTAGGGTTATCCAGATGATAGATACCAGCCAAATGACCATACACTTCACTCCTACTTTCTTCAATAAAACACCACCGATCCATCAGATATACGGTATTTCCTTTGAAACCTTCAAATTCTTTAGTGGAAACAACAACAGATCCATCTTCACCCAAGAGGAAAACATTGTCCTCCAAATTTTCAACACAACCCCAATTACGATCGCACTTGTTGAATTTATTCACCACCAGTGCATAGTCGATAGTGGTCTTCTTTTGACTTATAAGGTCACGATAGTGCCCAGGTCGGAAACGATAGGCCCTTGACACTAAATACAAATCTGATTTACATTCCACTAGAAGATTTTCCTGCCCTTCACGATAAGTAGTAGGAGATGAAGTAACAACCGTTAGCTGCATCTTGCAATCGAAAGAAACGAGCATTCCTAAGCTATCCACGGCATAACATTTCCCATCATGGAGAATCACGTCATGGATTTTATAACCTTTGGTATCAATGGGAGTCCATTTCTCATCCCCAAACTTCCAATAACTCATCATCTCATGATGCAAAGCCAAAGCTACAAATTCACAATCCACCATATAATCGCAAAGAATGATTGCCTTCTTGACATGAGCACGCACCATTCTAGGGCGTAGTAAACCCTCCTGATAGTGAGCACTAAGTCGGTAGGACTTGCAAATCTCAGAAATCCGGCAATCAAGAAGATTCAAGCAATCTGGGAAGGCACCGGGAGGGTAGTCAATTTTCTCGGTGGACAATGGCTTTAACAGAGAGTAAACATTAGAGCTTTTCTTCGAAACCTTGATCATCCAGTCATTAGACGCATCAACTACTTGATTGTAATTGATTGGGGGTGAGAGACGATATAGGGTATTCTCTTGGAGAGTAAAGTAGGCCTCTGTGCCATCAAATACACGCATGTCAGGAGGGTTGCGAACCGGAGGCACTTTCAGGGGCAAGCTAAATGGCTTCTGAGGACGCGGGATAACTGCAGTTCGCCAAGAGGAGCAGACAGACCGGAGACGGAGGAGATCGATATCAGATTTGAGGAGCTTCGCTATGACATCAACAACGCCAGCCGGGAGATCGCTCCATTGCACCGGTGCCATGGATGCTTGAAATGACCTTAAAAGTACACTCGATCTCCTCCCCGCGCGTTGTTCAAGTCCGTAACTTCTGCGCCAATGCCATATATAACTAGTGAATTTCAGTCAGTGAACGAAGAAAAATCCGATCTTTAAAATGCTCTAAAGTAACCCTAGTAAATTTCAGAATCCGAAGACCGAATTCCTCAATGAATTCGACTGTTGTCAAAAGCATTATACAAATGCAGAATTGAAAAGAGGAAAAGCGGAATGAAATTAAACAAGAGGAAATTCCACTGACCGAGTGTTGAAACCAATTATTTCAAACTATACAGAAGGCAGGGGAAAGTGCGAAGCTGGGGTTTTGGATCAAACAATGCAGTAAAGGCAAAGAGAGATAACAGGTCAAGTAATTTGACTCACCGGGGAAGTGGAAGACACCAAACTTGGGGAGGAAGCTTGGAAGTGGACAGAGGTTAGACTTTGAGTATCTCCCAATCTCCCATTTTAAACATTTTGGAGTTTTACCTTTATTTCATTCCTCAAAATGTGAAGGCAGAAAAAAAAAATCGTAAATCTGCAACATTTTTGTAAATCATTTTTCAAACCTTAAGAATAGTCAAATTGTTTGAGAAAAATAATTTGAATAACTTGTATTTTATTTTTTCATTTTTAGAGCAATCTTGGAGAAGTTGTTTAGGAGATGGTAAGTGAAGTAGAAAATCGAATGCAGAGATTTGGTGGGTGTTCTACCAAGCACATGGTCACGTTTTAGATGTTTAAAGCGGAATTTTATGAAACTATTTTTCAACCTTTAATCCAAAATCTCATATATGAATTGCTATGAACAATATAGAAGGGAATATATACTATATTTCTTGTGTGGAAAATTGATTAGGAATCATCTTTGGAGAAGAGAGTATAAAGTGTACGCAAATATGGAAATGAATCTCCTTAACTTCTTATACTAGAACAAACGATTGCAAAGCTAGTGGTTTTTGGTGGAAGAAGAAGAGACATAATGTCAAAACAGGGTCAATACTTATTCTAAATGAGTCTCTAGGGCATAAATTAGGTCAAACTTGTCAATACTAAAATCGTAATAGAAAATTGTTGTGGTACCATCGTACTTGTTTAAAATTTAAAATTATTAAATTGTTGATAATACGTACAAGAAAATAATTAGGTTATTTTATTTTTTGAAACATTTTTAATAATATCATGAGGTTGGGTCATGTGTTAACAACTCTTACGGTGTTAAATGTTAACAAATCAATATTCGGTAAAATTTATCAAATATTCATCACAATTTCCCAAATATTCATCAATATTCGGCAACATTTAAGAAATATTAATCACATTAACACAATTACATGATTGGGAGTGGATACACGCGCAAGGGTTTGAGTTTTTTGGGTGATAATTTTTTTTAATTGGCAATAATTATTAATTGAAATGAGTAAAACCACCCGAAAGGGTTTGAGAAAATCCCGCAAGGGCTTGTCGATACTTTTGTAGGTGAAAGCTTGATGTTGTTTTGTTCGAGCAGTTTGCGGCTTTGCTTCCGATGTTCCTAGAAGATCTTCAGCTTGGTTGGGGCGCGTGGAGTCTGTAGTCGGGTCTGGCTGGGGTCGAGGTGGTGCGTTCAAAGGCAACTCCGTATTCGGGATAGAGTTTCCTTGGAGCTCGTCTGCACTACCCACAGGAGTTAGTGTCCTGATGTACTACTGGCCGTGGTGCTACTATTCGGTGGTGTTTGGCTGCGTTCTTCGGTGACTTCCTCAGCTTTTCGGGTATTTGGTCTTCTTGGAGCGTTTGTTGTAGAGTTTATTTCTGTTTAGTTCATCACGCCTGTTATTTGTATTTCTGTTTTTAGGTTGCTTTGTTAGACGGTTCGCCGTCTGCCGACTTCGGTCGGCCTCTCGATGAGTCAGGACTATCTGACCTTCGAATTTTTACCTAATAAAAAAAAAAGGATCTTTTAAATGTTGTCGAAAAGCTTTGATGAATAATTGAGTAACTGTGATGAATATTTGATAAATTTTGCCGAATATTGATTTGTTAACATTTAACGCCGTAAAACTTGTTAACATTTGATCTGTATTCTCATACTTATTACTAAAATAAAAAAATATTAATTAAAAAATGAATATTTTATATAGTTGTTGTAAAACGTACGTAAATAATTCACAACAAATAAAAGTGAATGGAGCGAGTATATGGTAAAAGGGTAAATGTGATGTATATGCATGCTTAGAGGTAAACTCAAAGCCAAACATTTCCCAGAAATCCAGAATTTCCAACTATACCCTGTGATTGCAGTTGCAGATGATGCCACCCAGAATAACCTCATGTGATTAACCATGCGTCCTCGGCAATCATGGCATCAGGGGCGGTTCAAGCATTTACCTTGACATGCCTTTGTTTTGCCTGTTTGGTTAAGAGTTATACAGTGACACAAATGGCAATCTCATGAACAATGCAAGAAGGCAAAAAAGATCATCCACACAGAGCACATACATATTCGTTAGGCAGTGTCCATAAAGATCACCTACAGGTTGGATTTTTACAGCTTTGTTCAAATGTCACCAACCCACACAAAGCACATACATATTCGTTAGGCAGTGTCCATGGATAAACAACAAAAGGCAGCAAAGTGTTCTCCAGTCAAGTTTGGATTTCAAAAGACATTAAACCATCTATTGGCTAATCGTGCACAACAGGTACTCGAGGATGCTTGTTTTAGTCGTTTAGCAGTTAGCACGCCCTGCTAGACAAAACATCACCAACTAAATAAAGCTGAAATATTGAGTGAAGCGCAGCAAAAGATCAAAGGTTATATAACACAAAGGTAGCAAAAATGAAAATAAAGATACAAACAATGCTGAGAGCTTTCAGTATCCTACGAGGCCAAAACCTGAAAATGCAGACAGGAAATTTTTAATATTAATTGCTTGCACCTCTGTAGGCCAAGGATCTGTTCATATTATGGCTTAGTATAAAGTTAACTAAAGATTAATTTCATCATCAAAACATGGCGAAAATATAAAAATCTTGAATTCGGAATCCACCCTTTTAATACAAAAAACTTAAGCTATTGTACAAGGGCTTATCCTCCCCTTATATTTTGGTTTGGGTTTTCCCAACCCACCGACATGGGACATTTTTGTTACCCAACACCACTGCATAGGCATCAAGTACAAGCAAACTTCAAACTGTACAAATCTGATATCCTGGCAAAACAAATGGATAACTTTTTCCTTCTTTCAAAAGAAAGCTCGCAATTATTCTAAGCAGCCAAGACATTATTTTGCAAGTTTCGATAAAGTTGAGATAATGACATAAATAGCAATCTCTTGAAACACTAAATGCAAGACTGGATAAAAATATCACAAATTCCATCTAATAGAATATAGTAAGACTCGTGAAGTTCATCTACAAGTTAGAATTTTACAGCTTACTTCAAATGTCATATTGCATTTGGATTTTCTAAATTCACAAACCCACAAGCATACATATTCGTTAGGAAGTGTTCACAGCTAAACACCAAAAGTGGCAAAATGTTCTCTAATCAAGTTTAATAGTTTAGTACGCCCTGCAAGAAACAACCTCCAAGTAAATATAGCTTTGAGTATTGAGTGAAAATAAACACAACAAAAGATCATCACCTATATAAAAGAAAGGTTAGGAGAATGAAAATCAAGATGCAAAAATGCTGGGTGTTTTTAGTATCCTATGAGGCCATTAACTGAAAATGCAGCCAGGAAATCCATTATATTAATTGCTTATCCCCTCTGTAGGCTTAGAACCAGCTCATATTTTATGGCTTAGTATCAAGTTAACTTCAGATGGAATTTCTAAATAAAAACATCGGCAAAATATGAAAATCTTGAATTATAGTACATCAAGAGTTATGGCCCAGCTCCGCCCTTGTGTACAAGGTTAAAAAGAAAAGAAAAAAAAACATCAAATACAAGCAAAGTTTATACTGAACAAATTTGATATACTGAAAATCAAATGCATTTATTTTTCTCCCTTTGATAGATGTAAGCAAACAATGAAAGCATTTCAATGCAAATGCGTACCTTTAATGATATCACAGCTCAGGTGAACGTGCAGAATGCATAAGCCAAGTAGGAGGACGCAAATTCATTTTCCTAGCATCCATGTTACTTGCAATTTTCAATCCTTTAGGGTTATCCAGATGATAGATACCAGCCAAATGACCATACACTTCACTCCTACTTTCTTCAATAAAACACCACCGATCCATAAGATATACGGTATTTCCTTTGAACCCTTCAAAATCTTTAGTGGAAACAACAAAGGATCCATCTTCACCCAAGAGGAAAACATTGTCCTCCAAATTTTCAACACAACCCCAATTACTATCGCACTTGTTGAATTTATTCACCACCAGTGCCAAGTCCATAGTGGTCTTCTTTTGACTTATAAGGTCAGCATAGTGCCCAGGTCGACCACGATAGGCCTTTGACACTAAATACAAATCTGATTTGCATTCCACTAGAAGATTTTCCTGCCCTTCACGATTAGTAGGAGATGAAGTAACAACAGTTAGCTGCATCTTGCAGTCAAAAGAAACGAGCATTCCTAAGCTATCAACGGCATAACATTTCCCATCATGGAGAATCACGTCATGGATTTTATAACCTTGGGTATCAATGGGAGTCCATTTCTCATCCCCAAGCTTCCAATAACTCATCATCTCATCATGCAAAGCCAAAGCTACAAATTCACAATCCACCATATAATCGCAAAGAATGATTGCCTTCTTGACATGAGCATGCACAAATACCAATCTAGGGCGTAGTAAACCCTCCTGATAGTGAGCATTAAGTCGGTAGGACTTGCAAATCTCAGAAATCCGGCAATCAAGAAGATTCAAGGAATCTGGGAAGGTACCGGGAGGGTAGTCAATTTTCTCGGTGGACAATGGTTTTAACAGAGAGTAAACATTAGAGCTTATCTTCGAAACCTTGATCATCCAGTCATTAGACGCATCAACTACTTGATTGTAATTGATTGGGGGTGAGAGACGATATAGGGTATTCTCTTGGAGAGTATAGTAGGCCTCTGTGCCATCAAATACACGCATTTCAGGAGGGTTGCGAAGCGGAGGCACTTTCAGGGGCAAGCTAAATGGCTTCTGAGGACGCGGGATAACTGCAGATCGCCAAGAGGAGCAGACAGACCGGAGACGGAGGAGATCGATATCAGTTTTGAGGAGTTTTGCTATGACATTTACGACGCCAGGTGGGAGATCGCTCCATTGCACAGGTGCCATGGCTGCTTGAAATGACCTTAAAAGTACACTCGATCTCCTTCCCGTTGTTCAAGTCCGTAATTTCTGCGCCAATGCCACATATAAGTAGTGAATTTTAGTCTGTGAACGAAGAAAAATCCGATCTTTAAAGTGCTCTCAAGTCTCAAGTAACCCTAGTAAGTTTCAGAATTCGAAGACTGAATTCCTCAATGAATTCGACTTTCGTCAAAAGCATAATACAATTGCAGAATTGAAGAGAGGTAACTGTTAATTGCCATATGTCAGCTAAAGACCAAACCGAAGCTAAAAAATCACCGCTACTTCTCAACAGTCCACATACATTCAAACGATCCAACGAAACAAGTTCAACCGCCAACAAAGAGGAAAAGCATTACCAAAAAAAAACAAAGAGGAAAAGCGGAGTGAAGAGGAAATTCCACTGATTGAAAGTTGAAACCAATTATCTCAATCTACACAGAAGGCAGGGGAAAGTGCGAAGCTAGGGTTTTGGATCAAACAATTGATTAGTGCCAGAGAGCGATAACAGATGAAGTAATCTGACTCACCGGGGAAGTGGAAGACACCGAAGTTTGGGGAGGAAGCTTGGAAGTGGACGTGACGCAGCAAATCGAGTGCGGAGGTGGCGAGGTGCTGTGGCCTGTGGGTGTTCACCCAAGCACACGACCACATGAAATGGTGATGGTCGGTCAGCTGGTGTTTCACCTAATCACCTTCCACTTCCATTCAATGAAGATTTTTTTTTATTTATTAGGTAAAAATCCGGGTGAAATAATCATACTCAATAGTATACTTTCGTATGAGGCATTGAAGACCTGAATTAGGGTAAATGTTGAAGTCTATGGCAGAGCGGCAAAGATGTGCAACCTTATCCGTCTCTATATTGTTATTTCGGGGCACGTGAGAGAAGAAGATTTCTCTCACACTCGACATCATTGTTTTGATATTAGACATCACCAATTCAATTTTCTATGAAAATGTGCAGTTTGTTTTTAAATGATTTATTATTATAAGGGAGTATCCTTCAATTTGTATAAAATGTTGGAATAAGTTTAAAATTATTTTTAAAACTAGATTGTTGACCCGTGCGTAGCACGAGGCTAAGTTTATTTCATGTTATTTAGTTTGAATTATAGTTTACAAAATATTTTCATATACCAATTGAACCCCATTTGTTTTTATTGATCGATTTATTTTCCATTCCCTACTCTAGAGACAAAGGGAAGAATTAAAATATTATGATATAGAGTTTTTTTGTTTCATATCTATACTTATATTTATATTAGTATCAACAAAAATTATACAATAAATAATATTAGGATATATTGTTATATATTATCCACCAAAATATAGCATTAGTAATAAAAAAAATATAGCATTGATTTGTGTGTTGTTGGCTTTTTTAAAGATTGTGATTGGTTAAAATGTGTAGTGTGTATTTAAAAATATTAAAATTTATGAAAAAGTTAGTGGAATGATGATATTTTTTTAAAAGTGCGGTGTTTTATTAAAATTTGTGCAAATGTCTGAAAGACGGTATTGTGAAACAAATGTAGTATTCGAGACATTTCAAAAAGTCGATATTTTCTCAATCCAACCTTCACTGGATCTGGAAACTGGATCCCTAAAATCAAGAAGTTTCTTTGGAGTATTTCTAAAAATGGTCTCCCTACAATTGCTACCCTGGCTAGTAGGTGTATTGGCATACTTACCAAATGCCCTCTATATGGAAGGAACTATGAAGACCGTGAACACTTACTACTTACATTACATGTCCAGTTACATGTGCAACTATACAACTACTCTCTCCAACAGTATGTACCAAAATCATGTCACATCAGCACAACTCTCACAATATAACCCATACAATCAACCTCATCAAACAAGATTCAAGCCTAAGAGAGTTTACTATCCTCATCACAATGTGGTGAGATATTTGGTACTTTCGAGTTTCGAAACAAATTATTATCCAAGATACGAAACCTGAACCTAAAACGGTTGTATCCTTTATAGAAGACCATATCTACAATTGGAGCTAGACCATAACATTGGATATTGACATCCAACATACTCGGAAGCCTGACTTGACTTTACCATCCTTAGGCCGTAAGAAGAGAACCAATTGCAAATGGACCAAACCATCGCTTGATAGGGTCAAGCTGAACTTCGGCGCTGATTTTCCACAACAACCTCCGAAACTTACGAGTTCGTCATTCGCGATTTTCCGGGGAACCCTGTTCACCTAGGAGTGAGGTTCCCCCTTTTTCCTCCGTAATTGGTTCAAAAGGTTTTTTTTTTTTTTTTTTTGATTAGGTAAAAATTCGGCTGGGGGGCCCTAACCGAAAGCATCATGTCGGATGAGGTCAAGAAGACCTGTATCTGAGTATAGCTCAGATCCCCTGGTAGAGTAGCAAAGGTGTGCAACCTTATCTGCTACCCGGTTACCAATACGGGGAATATGTGATATGCTCACATTTCTTATTCCTTTGAGAAGGTTTTGGATATCTGACATAGCCATTTCTATTTCCCAAGGACATCCAGCTTGTGATGTTAGGTAATCCGTGATAATTTTAGAGTCTCCTTCTATTATTAGATTTGCTATGTTTAGTTCTCTCGCCTTTTCTATCCCTAGGCGTAGAGCTAAGGCTTCCGCTATAAGGGGTGATTGTCCACCGTTTGCTTTTCCGCCAATGTTGATTAGGTTTCCATGCCAGTCTCTGATGATGTATCCAATAGAACTGTTTGTGGTTGATTTGAATGATCCGTCAAAGTTTAACTTATATTTGCCCTCTGGAGGTTTTTTCCATCGGTAGGTTTTCCTATTGTTCCCAGATAGTCCCTTTCCTTTACTTTGTTTCTGTATGCCGTCTTCCTCCATATCATTCCACTTACTAGCTTTCCTCCAATTATCGATATTGGTCGTGATCATTTTCTTTATAGCCTCTGTAGAGGGAATGGTTTCATTTCTAAAGATTGTTTGATTTCTTATAAACCAAATAGTCCACCATCTGATTGCTAACTGTTGTTTCTTTTCCATCGGAAGAGTGGAACCTAAAGTTTGTAAAATTTGATTCATATCTCTGTTTCCTGTAATTAGATTGTTGATGTTTTGAGATATTTGACCATGGAATTGTTGCTGAAAATTGTTGATGGGACATTCTATGAATAGGTGAATATCATCTTCCATGCCTTGGTTGCACAAGCTACATGTGGTCGGTACCGCCAGCCCTTTTAGGGCCAGCCTGGTAGCCGTGGCTAGACCTTTTTGTTTTATTTTCCAAATAAAGTTCTTAACTTTAGGCGGGGCGTCAAGTTTCCAGATCCATGAGAACTCATCCGACGGTCTTTGTGGAGTTGATGAGATTAAGTTAAAGGCACTTGTTGTTGTGAACCATCCCTTTTTGGCAGGCCACCAATACAGTCTGTCTGTCAGGGGAGTGATTGGCAGTGGAATTTGCATAATATCCTCTACTATTGGCTTTGGGAGCACCGATTCGAGTTTTTCCTTCCACCATTGTCCTCCTATAATGAAATTACTTACGGAATCATGTAGGTTAACGTTATGTTGAGAGTCTATTTTGTCTTTTAGAGGTGTCGTATCCACCCAGTTATCTTCCCAAAACTTAATTGATTTCCCATCCCCCACCTGCCAGATGAGTCCCCTTTTGAATTTTGGAATCAGATAACTTAGTTTCGACCATTGCCACGAGGCATTGCCTTTTCTAGAGTAGGTAAGGATGTGGCTTTCTTTCAGATACTTGTGTTGTATGATTTTGACCCAGTTATTTTCTGGTTCTGCCAGAATTTTCCAGAGGAGTTTTAGCTGAAGAGCTTCATTCATATCTTTGGTTTTTCTAATTCCCAATCCTCCGTCCTTTTTTGATTTACATATTTTGTCCCAACTGATTAAAGGGCTATGTTGCGCATCTTTATTCCTGAAAAAGGTTCTGTTGATTTGATCTAGTTGTTTGTGTACCGCTACCGGAAGCATGAAGCTCTGCATTGAGTATAAAGGTTTCGATGATAAATTAGACACTATTAGGGTTGCTCTACCTTGTTGAGAAAGGGCATTGGCTCGCCATTTGCTCAATTGGTCTTTAGATTTGCATATCATTTCGCCAAAGGTTTCCTTGGTAACCCTCCCATTTATGATTGGACAACCTAAATATTTTTCCAGGTTTCGTTCAAGGGGTATGTTTAGAATCCCTTCTAGGTCTCGAGCTCTTGATCTAGGGATACCCGGGGTGGTTTGGAAGGACGATTTATGATAATTTACTTTTTGCCCTGAGAATTTACAATAATCTTCAATTATTTCTTTAACTTTTGTACATGCAGAGTTACTTCCTTTTGAGAAAATTATTATGTCGTCTGCAAAGGCCAGGAACGGAACACAAGGGCCTGAATGGCCAAATTTGAATCCGATGCTGTTGTGATTAGATTCTACATCCCTTGAGAGTTTACGCGCAAGAATTTCTGCTCCGAGCAGGAAGAGAAACGGGGAGAGGGGGTCCCCTTGCCTCAGACCCCTTGAAGGCTTGAAGGGGTCTGTAGGACCGTTGTTTACTAAAACAGAAAAGGAGACTGTGGTCACACATTCCATAATAATATCCACAAATTTTTGGCTGAATCCAAATTTTTGGAGGACTGCTTTCGTGAAGTGCCAGTCTACTCTGTCGTATGCTTTCTCCATATCAAGTTTTATTGCAGCCCATCCCTTGGTACCTTTTCTAGTGCGAAAGGAGTGGAATACCTCGTGGGCTATTAGGATATTGTCTTGGATTGCTCTGTCGGAAACAAAAGCTCCTTGTAATGGGTGTATAAGTTTTCCTATCACCATTTTCAGTCGTTCTGTTATTATCTTTGAGATGATTTTATATAAGGTAGAACATAGGCTAATAGGGCGATAGTGTGTAGTCATGGTAGGATTATCAATTTTTGGTATGAGGGAGATGAAAGTGTGGTTAATTTGTTTCAGCATTTTGCCAGAGTGAAAAAACGCTTTTGTAGCCCGGATGATATCAGATCCAACGATGTCCCAATAATTTTTGTAGAACTCAGCCGTCATTCCATTAGGACCAGGGGATTTGTTGTTCCCTATTGAGAAGACAGCCTTTTTGATTTCACTGTTTGTTGGTTGTTGGATAAGAGATTTGTTTTCCTCTTCTGTAATGATCGGGTTGATTTCTGAAAGGTATTCTTCTAATTGGGGGTTCCTATGCATTCTTTCCCGATTAAATCTTTTCTCAAAGTCTCTTTGAATTTGTCTTTTAATATTTTCATTGCCAATTATGTTTGTTCCTTCTGCGGAGGTAATTGTTCTAATTATCTTCCGATTTCTTCTCCCCGTGGCTACTCTATGAAAATAGGAGGAGTTGGTGTCTGCTAGTTTTAAGTGTTTTGATTTAGCTCTTTGGTTCCAGTAAGTTTTATGGAAAAGAAGCAGCTTTTCTCTTTTAGATAGTAGATTTTGTTCTTTTGTGTACGAATCTGGGTTTTGGTTAGTTTGTTGGATAGATTGGCCTCGTCAACGTCTTGTATTTGTCGGAAGATGTTTCCAAATGTTTTTTTATTCCAATTTTTGGCCTTTTGTTTGAGGATTTTTGATTTGTATGTAATACGGAACATGACAGAGCCTGCACATGAAGCTCTCCATGATTGCTTAACAATATTTCGGAAGTCTTTCCTTTGCAGCCAAATGTTTTCAAATTTAAAAGGGGGTGGTTTAAAGCTAGTGTTTTTGGAGATGTCAATTGAAATAGGCAATGGTCCGAGTTAGAGAATGCTCCATTCTTAGTTGCCAACTCGGGGAACATGTCAATTACTTCATGATGGACAAGTACCCTATCAAGTTTTTCCAAAATGTTATCTGGACCAAATTGCTTTTTTCTCCAAGTAAACGGGTTGCCGTACGAGGGGATCTCCAGCAGAGAGCAAGCATCTTTGAATTCCATTATTCTCGTAAATCTTCCAGGAAGGGTTTCTGCCCCTCCGCTTTTATCCGATGGTTGGCTTATTTCGTTTAAATCTCCCATGATTAGGCATGGAATATCACTTTGGGTAATCAGATTGTATAGATTTCTCCAGAAGTCGTCTTTTTCTGAGGGGTTTGGTGGGGCGTATACAAACAGCATTAGACATTCAAAGTTCTCTTTTCTGTTCTCGTATTTTATGCCAATAATTCTAGGGAGATGAATAATTACCGAGATGGATTCGTCTATGAAGGAGTTTTCATTCCAGAATAGGGCAATGCCCCCGGCACGACCCGACGCCGGGGACCAACACATGTTTGTGAAACCCGCATTTTTCCATAGAGATTCTTTTGGTTCTGTTTCAGTCTTTGTTTCTGCTAAGATTAGCATTTGTACATGATCTAACGAACGCCATTCGTTCATGTTAGTCCAGAAGGTTTGTTTTCCAATCCCTCTACAGTTCCAATATCGTATGATCATGACCACTTTGTTTGTGCATAGGAGAGCAAAAGGTGAGCCCTCCCACACGCATAGCTTACTCTTTTTGCGGTGTTCCCTATTTTCTGTAGTTTAATTTTCCTTAAGAGCTTCTTTTGCAAATTTTTCGGTTTTGAAACTATTTCTCTTAAAGTGAGCTTTTCATGGAGTAAGGTTTGTGGAAGGATATTGTTCAAGGTAGTGCATGATTGGTAACTTGGAGTGGGGATTCTCATAGAGTAATTATTAAAGAAATTTAGGCACATATATAGGAATATTAGTTCACCTTTCCTACCGAAAGTTAATCTAAAGGGGAGTCTCCCACATAAACAAGCTTTAGAATGAGTTTTTACCCCAACCAAGGTTCTCCAGTATATTTGAGGATGGGTTAAAACCCACCGATTGTTTATCTTAGAAGTGTTGCCATATGCTACTTTAAACTTGAGTTCAAACACAACGATCAGATTGTCATGAAAACAGATTCGACAAGCCGAATAGTAAAGGCAAGCTAGCACATATATTATACATTGATACAGGGTACCCAATACCTTCAATTGCCAACCTGACTCGTGTGCAAGAAGATCAAAGCATGCACACAAGCAGTTACATATACCAACATTCGGCCTAGGTAGGGGTTCAAACACAATATGCAGATAGTAGTACCTCGCTGCACCAATGTGTTCCAACAAAATTTGATGGAAAAACCAGTTTGACGACTTGGAGCTTATATTCAAAACCCAATACCCGAACAATAGATCAAAGTATTTCACCAGCCAAGTCTCCTTAAGAAAGGAAATTGTAAAATAAATTAATCTCTTGTACACAGAACGCCACCACATTTTGGAAACAAGATAGCATCTGGACACAAAGCATCGCTCAATCACTATTTTCTCAAAATCATGATAGAACGGGCAGAGATCAAAATATTCACTAGTACAGCAAGTACAAAATGAAAACCAGCCATCCATCTCCACCATAGAAGATCGATAGGCGCCGGGCAGGCATAGTATTTTGATGGGATTAAATTCCCTATAAATCTTAGACATAGCCTTATATAGTGATGTGAACATATAGAGATTAGACAAAACCACTACTATAATGGATGAATTAATCCCTTCCTTTACTTTGGTAATCCAACAGATTAGAGGAGCAAGCCAATCAATATGGATGGAGTTTGGTAGGAGGAGAAGATTGTTATGGAGCCACTTATACACGTAGACTACTTTACTCATATCATAAGGCTTTACCCAGATCAGTCTGATAGCAACAATGACAGTCGGAAGATCGATTACAGACCAAGATCGACCAACAGATATCAACTGCGACAGGCAGCGCACATGGTGACTCAAATAAGGACTGTTGGAGATACCTTTAATCCACAAATTGGTCAAGAATAGGCCACCCAGGACACCGTTAACCCAACTACGAAGCCACACTGGGGCAAACGTGTAAACCCAATAGATTTGTAATGGGATGTACCCACTGCAATGATCCTGTAAAATTAGATCTTCACTAATCACCCTAAGACTGGTTATCAATTGATTTTTTATCCACACTTTATACCAGCGGGGAAGTAGAAGATAGATTTGCTTACCAGTAAGAGATAGAAAATGAAATTGTACACAAGGAGAGAACAGAACTAACCAAATGCCATTCACCTGGAGTGCCTTTAGCTTAATCCACACAAACACCTTTCTCTTCTGAATACTGAGTCCCTTGGACTTGGAAGCGAAAGCAACGTTTACACCGTCTAAGAGGACATAAGCCCTCTCAGTAGTTTTTTCTTTCTCAAATAAATTGAGACCCTTTAGGGGGGTGTAAGATGGAGGTACAGAAAGCTCTGGCTCCATGGGTGATTTGCCTTTGTTAGTCTCAGGAGAACCCATCAGCCAAAACAAAGAGGAAAGGTAATGAATATTCAGTAGATGTTTAAGCAAATATGTTTGACAAAGCGAGAAAGAAGAGGATTGAGTACACACCTCCCTTCTCGAGCCCTTTAATGTGTTGTAGAGGATTAGATACTTAGTTAGCATATTCCCAAGGTGTGTGATAGATGAGTATCTACCATAAACCTCAAGTTTAGGAGCTATAGTTGGCAATGGATTTTGAAGCAGTCTGAATTGACAAACCTGGACAATTAGATAGCTAGATGCATATATAATACATAGGTTCTTGGTACTAAGTACCTTAATTTCCCCAAACTCTGTTTTAAAATTTCTTCTTGAACAATTGCTACCTAATTCCACGTAATGACTCTCACTATGATGAATATCAATGTTTTTACACATAATTACTTGACAATAGCTCCCCCAGCAAATGCACACTCTAACAGATAAGAGATTAGAATATTCATAGACCACAAAGACGATTGAATCATGGGTAATCAAATTCAATTTGTCAAGACAAAAATTTTGAAACACACATTCATACACTAATAATACCTTAGCATTGATTGGGTCTTGGGCAACGATTGTATCCTGGCTTCCAGTATGTGTTTCCTTCAACAACTTAGCATCAATCTTGGATCTCTTCAAGGTTTTCTCAAGGTGTTTTAGCATCCTTTGAGAACCCTTTCGGGATATGAAGGGTGAAGGAGCATGAGTCCCCTTCCCTGTCTTGTTCAAGGAGTAAAGTTTACCTGCAAATGTTAAGGAGATTCCCCCACCACCAGATGGGAGCAGAATCCCACCCGGTGATAGCGGAAGCTCATGGTTTTTAGGGCCCTTTCGGGATGTAGACGGTAGAAGGACATCAGATCCATCTATGGTTTTGTTCACCCAAAAGGTGAGAGTTTTTACCCAAATCCAGATTAGATCAAAAGAGAGATAAAGAGGGTAGATGTGACAAGGAGGGAATTTCATACCATTGTACAGCCGACCGGAAGGAGGGAGTAACCGGCAAGCAGGCCGATCGGAAGGAGGCAGAACCGACCACCATTGATTTGACCATAAGTGGAGACAGCAGCGCGAAGCGATACAGTAAACTACCCAGCAGTATAAAGAAGGCCAGAAAGGAGGCCGAGGGATTCCTCCAGCGCGTTGACCCCCACAAGTTGAGCCCCACAGATTAGGCCGATGCTGACAGCCGCTCCGAGAGGGAGGAGCCAGGGAACCCATCACCGGCAACCGTCTGTACAAAGACGAAAAGACTTCGTACGGGAGGGCATTCTCAGATGCTAGAAGGGGATAAGCAGAGACAAAAGTAACAAAAGCCTTTCGATTGAGATTATATTCCACACCGGAGGCATTTTCTGAATTGATTCGATACAAAGATTGGTTTTTGGAGGGGGCGATTTTGGATCTAGGGTTCTTCCAAGCTGATTTCTTTTGGGGGCAGATTTTGGGAAAGGGAGGTTTTTCACTTCGCGCGTGAGGCGCGTTCATTGCGCTTTTATTTTGAATGCGGTGCATATTTTCTTGGTTCAAAAGGTTATGCTTTATGGAAAGGACTCTCAAAAGCATGTGAAATCAACATAAAATATAGGAAAAATGACTCCAAATAATACAAACTATCACATGTGAACCGAAAATAATACAAACTTTCAAAATCACCAATTAGTATACAAACTATTGCATATTAAACAAATTTTGATACGAAACCATTTCCGACCAAATTTCCCGTGACCTGTATGATGTGGCAACCAAACATTAATTTTTTTTAATGACATGGCATTCCATGTCACATTTTTTTAAAATGAAAAAAAATGAATTAGATTGGAATTGGGAACCCTAAAATTGAGAGTGTGTCACCACTGCCGGAATGCTAAACGGATGTATTGCAGCCGACCGACGAGTAGACCATCGAATGGCTCCTTCAGCAGGTTGAACCTGTGGTCGCTGCCACTGGTGCTGGCACAATTCCGGTGAACTTCTCCTCCTGGTGCCTTCATTCAGGGCTCGCCGGATCTACTGTTTCCACCCCGCTTTCGCTTTCCAAGTCCCCTGCCAACCCCCACCCCTTCCACGCTTTCGGAGTCGCCCTTTCCCACCACCCCTATGATGGCGTCGCGTTCAGATTTCACCAGCAGCAGCAGCATGAGTCCCAATTCTCCGCGGATTTCACCAGCAGCAGCGGCGGTGACGGCGACGATCCAGATGTGGTGGAGAATTTCAGGGGAAAGCGCTTCAGGGAGGATATTTTCAAGGATGATAACTCTAGTGATTGGGGCGGTGAAGGAGGCAACAAGCAGATGAAATCAACGATGAAATCGAACCAAGATGCACCCTCCGGTGCAGCAGTGGCGACTTCTATGCCAGGTCTGATCTGGGTTAATGGGGTCCCTACGATGTGGACGGGGAACATGCTCTGGATGATGCCGGAGGCTGCGCAGATGTGGTAGTCGGGGAGCGGTCTACAATTTTGCCTAGGTTTAACATTCCACCGCCGGCGGCGGCGGCGGTTTCGGCTCTTGTTTAGGGTTCCCAAGTTAATTCAATTTTTTTAGAAAAAAATAAAAAGTGAAGCGACATGGCATGACATATCATTAAAAAAATTTAATGTTTGGTTGCCACGTCATATAGGTCGCGGGAAATTTGGTCGGAAATGGTTTCGTATCAAAATTGGTTTAATATGCAATAGTTTGTATACCAATTGGTGATTTTGAAAGTTTGTATTATTTTCGGTTCATATGTGATAGTTTGTATTATTTGGGGTCATTTTTCCTAAAATATATTACTCCCCCCGTCCAATAATACATGGACTTTTACTATTAATGCACGTTTTTATAGGAGTTAAAAACTATATAAAATATTAACTTTTTTATTAATTTTTTTTAATAATTACAAACTTATTAATAAGTTTGTAATTATTAAAAAAAATTAATAAAAAAGTTAATATTTTATATAGTTTTTACCTTCTTAAAAAAGCGTGCGTGAATAGTAAAGACAATGTATTTTTGGACGGAGGTGGTATAATGGAAGGTGACAACATCAATGTAATTAAAGGCCTTTGGGATGGTCAGTCCTCTCATGGAGAGATCGATATGATCATTTGGTTCATTTCAGACTTTTTCATCTCACTATAGTCCTTTGATCGATGCATTCCAGATTTATCATGTCGACAGGGAAGTCAATCGTATAACCGATTTCCTCACTCATTTTGTACTCATCATGTCTACATCAGTGTAATGAAAGGCCTTTAGGTCTCGGATCAAACTTTTGTATACCCGACCAAAATTGCTATACAACGAGGGTACCTTGCGAAATTTCCGAAAAAAAAACCTACACTATAAACTAGCCGAACGATGCCCAGATCTGTTTCAGCTGTAGTGTTATGTTGTCCAACCAAACCCTAATTCCTGGGTTCCCTTCCCACTTCTATATAATGCCAATCAACAAGCCCCCCAAAAATGAAAATAAAAATAAATAAATAAATAAAAACTTGAGATTGAGGGTTGAGGTGAGAGCGAACCAGTGGAAATGGCGAAAATGGTTGAGGTGAAGGAAGAGGAAAGAGGCGACAGGAGCGAAGTGGGAGGAGGCTTGCAGCGGCAATTTCACATGTGGATCCATGGAAGCTCTGAGAAAAAATTTCTGTGATTTTCTTCTGATTTATATAGTTTTCAATCTGAATTTTCCAGAAATTGCTGCTCGCCTTCCTCGCTCTCCATCGATCCTTCGTTGTCAATCAAGCCAGCGCCTGATCGAAGCTCTTGTTTGCTTCCTCTTCCTCTCGCCTTTTCTCTCTTCCGTTTTCCGTCTCCTCTGATCGCTTTGCTCCCCTCTCTACCTTGTGATGATTCCCAAATCTGAAGGTTCCGGTTTTCCGATCGTCTTTTGAATTCGTATGCTTTGTTTTGTTTGATTTCTGTTGTTTGTGAAGTTGAAACCTTTTCTTTAAAAAAATAATTTGGAGGCGTTTGTGTCAATGTGCATAAACCCTAATTTCCCAGTTTCAATCCTTTTTTTCAGTTTTCTTTCCCAGATTCCTAATTTTGATGATAAATTGGTAATTGAGTATCTCATGATACCGATTAAACATACTAGAAAAGTGAAAATGTGTAATGATAGTTGCAGATATCACCTGTGCTGCTGTGCATCAGCCATCAGCAAGCATGATCTTGAAATTGAAGAATGAATGAATCATTCAAGAATCAAAACATGAAAATATATTTTCAGTATCTGTGAATAAAATAAGCTGTGATCAATGTTCCTATTAAAGATTGGAATGGCTGTGGAAGA
The DNA here is from genome assembly GCA_963922045.1 of Persicaria maculosa. Classification (NCBI taxonomy): domain Eukaryota; kingdom Viridiplantae; phylum Streptophyta; class Magnoliopsida; order Caryophyllales; family Polygonaceae; genus Persicaria; species Persicaria maculosa. The sequence goes on along the minus strand of OY998254.1, from coordinate 4,583,940 downwards.
TATTTTCAAGTTTCAACCTTTCATTTCCGGAGATTGCAACTTGCAGTTCATCCCAATTGTTTTTCTTTTCTGCTAAGCTTTTCATCCCAATTTAAACCTTTATTTCAATTCAATCAAATAGAACAATTAATGAGAAGCTTTAAAATCAAGATTCAAATGCATTGCAGAAAGCACAAAATTAGTACTGTATATTTTGATTTCTGAGACACCATGGAATGGAATTTAAGATGGAACACATCCAGACTTTATTTGGTCAAGCACAAGTCAAGTTATGACTAATATGCAAACTTAAAGGTGTAGACTTGTAGGTAAATAGATCGGGTGTAAATCGTAATGGGTAGTTGAGTCGTCAAGTTTAACAAGAAAGTGACCTGATCACTTAGTTCGTTTGCTTTAAAGACTGGTAATTGGCGTGTTTGATCATCTGATAATGGTGGTATATTGGTATCATTTCAATTGCAAAGTTACAAGAAGATATGATTGAATGAGTATGACTCATATGTCAGGTCAGCCCTTAAAATCAGTGATGGACGCAGAAATTAATGGAGGATTGCAACTTGAAACTCTCTCATAGTAGGTATGTATTGACTGGGTTTGTTTTGCAAACATTGCAAGGAAATAACCCTTTGTCCCTTTCTACATTTGCATCTCAAGAGTCATAAATGATGGTTGGTAAATGAAACTGTCATCTGTGATGATGGAACTATCTACAATGAGATTGCATTTAGGATATTGTGTCACTTCATAGTTCATACCAGTCCAGTGGATATGTAAAGCTCTCCAAATGATGAAAGGATCAACTGGACAAAGGGTGAAACTTACAAGGATCCACATTACCCAGGAATCATCGTGCCCACTCCTTCATAAGCTAAGACCTCCAACAGCAAGCTTGATTCTGTTGTCTGCAGCAACGGATGGGATAACCAGCATATAGTTATTGTTCACTAAGGGCCGGAGGCTTGAAGGGTCAGCCTGAGCAACCTCCCCCACAAAGCTGAGCTGGGCAGCCTTAGGTGATGGCCCTGTGGTGAGGAGGCGGCCAATGATACCAGATAATGCCACTTCATTTGCTCCTGCCTTGTTGATTAGAGACACCAAGTGCTTGTTCACCTTTCCAGCAAGCACCATAGTGAGTAGTGACAGCTTCCATGGTTTCAGAGTCCGTGACTGAAATTTCTCGGAGTGACAACTTCACGAATCCTAAATGCGCCGTATATAATGAAGGTGCATGTACATACATCATTTATGCACCTAATTCTTAGGCTTGTTGAATTAAGAAGATACCCATAGCTTCACAATTTTCAATGATAACAAGGAGCAAGTTTTAGAGGCTTCAAATAGAACCACCAAACCTCATGCCTTGAACACTTTAATGCATCTGAATGGTGGAATCTTTCATTCCAACTCCATCAAATAAATTCAGAATCCATTGTGCTTAGATTAGATTAGAGCAATACTATGTGACCTTGTGCAATGAATCTCCAAGAGCAATTGTGATTTGATATTTTGATCCACAAGCAAAATGTGCAAATGTTCAAGTTCCACACTATCTTGAAGCTGAATAATCGGTGAATCATTCAAGAATAAGCATGAAAATCTATTTTCCAATCTTATTCAAAATCGGAATGGTTGTGGTGTAAACTGTCATCAATGTTCCTATTTGCAGCCCAGTTTCAAGTTTTAACCATTCATTGCCAGGGATTGCAATTTGCAACTGGTTTTCATCCCCATTGTTTTATTTTCTGCTAAGCTTTTCATCTCAATTTAAACTTTAACTTTCAATTAAATAGACCAATTCCATTGGAGATGTATGAAAACCACAAATAAGGTACAAACAAATTTTCAAAAGTGACCTGTCCATTAATGCCTTTGCTTTAAAGATCGGTAACTGGCGTGTTAGATCGATTATGGTATCATTTCAATTGCAAAGTCATAAGTCAAAAAGGACTTTAATTTCATCAGCTTCGGTCACATTTGATTTTGATTTTTTTAATTTGACTCAGAGAGGCTTGTTCAACTCCACCAACTTGAATTGGTTACTGTAGCACAGGACCAATGAGTAGTTGAAAAACACTCACCAAACCATTGAATGGGTTTGTTTACATCTCAATAGCCATAAACAAATGGTTGGTGAATGAAACTGTCATATATGATGATGATGATGCAACACTCTAAAATGAGGTTGCAGCTGCAGTACAAGTACAACACAATATGGTAAAAACAAGTTTTTAATTCATGATGATTGAAGGCACAAATGGACAAAGGGTGTGAAAACAAGGCGACGAAACTTAGAAGGATCCAAATTACCCAGTAATCATCGTGCCCGCTCCTTCATCAGTTAAGACCTCCAAGAGCAAGGAATGCTGGATTCTGCCATCAATTATACTAGCTGTTCTGACTCCCTGTGCCAAGGAGCGAACACAGCAATTCACCTTCGGGATCATCCCGCCAGCAATCTTCCCTTCGTTCACCATTCTGTTGACTCCAGCAATGTCAATTTCCTTCACCAAACTTTTGGGGTCGTCCTTGTCTTCTAGAATCCCAGCAACATCAGTCAACAGGATCAGTTTCTCGGCGCCCAACGCTGCAGCTAGTTCACCAGCAACAGTATCTGCATTGATGTTATAAGATTGTCCATTCTCGTCTGCAGAAACGGATGCGATAACCGGGATGCAGTTATTGTCCACCAAGGGCCGGAGGATTGAAGGGTCAACCTGAGCAACCTCCCCCACAAAACCGAGCTCAGCAGCCTTAGGTGATGGCCTTGCAGTGAGGAGGCGGCCGTCGATACCAGATAATCCCACTGCATTTGCTCCGGCCTTGTTGATCAAAGACACCAAGTGCTTGTTCACCTTTCCAACAAGTACCATAGTGACAACCTCCATGGTTTCAGAGTCGGTGACTCTGAGGCCATTGAGGAAATTGGGCTTTAGGCCAATTTTGTCAAGCATAAGGTTTATCTCGGGCCCTCCTCCATGTACAAAAATAGGGCGAATGCCAACACACGACAACAAAACAAGATCATTTATGACGGATGCTTGCAGTTCCTTAGACTTCATGGCAGCCCCACCATACTTAACCACAATTGTTTTGCCACGGAATTTCTGAAGATAAGGGAGAGATTCTGCTAGTACTTCCACTCGGGTCTGGGGAGGAGTAACCTTCCGTGTTATTGGTGACGTATCAGCTGAAGTATCATTACCCACTAACAAAGACGACTTCAGGGACGAGAAGGCCACAGGAGAGCATCCTCTCTTATTACCAGGATTGCAAGGAGAAAAGGGAAAACAAATCTTGGAGACACGACTATGGTTCGAAAACTTCTCCGATCTCTTTGACACCGATAGAGGTGCTGGGAATCCAAGACTTTTAACAGCCAGCATTTTTGTGATAGAAAAAACTGCCAATAAAATGTTAATGAGCAATGCATACTACGGTTTAGCATAGCATCAGGAAATTCAAAAAGACGCAAGCACAATTCACAGCAACTGAACAAATCAAGCTCACACCAACGAAATTTGAATATTCAGCTGCACAATTTACATCCATCAATATAAATTGCACAAGCTTTCTCAAGCTAACTGATACCAGCAATTACCAGGCGAAATTCCAAATACTCAGTTGCTTAGATTTACAATCAGACGCAACAAAAAGGATCACAAACATGCAGCTATACAATCATTCCATTTATGTGCTTGATTTACAATTCGATTGCTTCTTCAATAAAACCAAGTGAAATCAGATCGCCAAGATTAACTTGAGCTAGTTCTTATCAAAACTAAGATCAAATCTTCAAGAGAAACCCTAAAATAAGACCTAAAATAGAGAGCATCGAGGGGAAAATACCTTTCCGATGAATCCGAACAGCTCAAAATCGGGATATCCCTCCTTCGATCGCCGTCGCTGGGTTTAAGAAGCCGGAGAGATTGAGTTTGGAGCGCGGCGGCGGCGGTTTGGCGTCTCCATCAAACAGAGCAGAAACAACCAAGAGAGATATCAAGCGGTTTCCACTTCCTACTACTTCAGTCTTCATTTCAGTGCTTTTTAGGTTTTTTGTTTTTATTTTTATTTTTTACCGTTCATAGAGTTTTTTTACCCTTTTTAACCTATGCCTATTTTTCACCATTTTTACCATTGCCATTTTTTACAGTTTTAACTATTGACTTGCTTTCTTTGGTCCGGTCCAAGATGCCCACATCGCCCGGTCGCTCTCATCCCCAACGGCACGAATAACAAACATTAATTTATTATTTAAAATAAAAAAGATAATATAATAAATACAATTAAAAAAAGAAAAAGAGAAAGAAAACCCCGTTCATTGATTACCCTTTTTTCTCTCTCTTTGTCTCTCTCCTGTTTGGCTCCCAATCTCCAAATTTCTATCTTCATCCAGAAATGGTTTCAAATCCATCGTTTTCTCCGCCGGAACCCTAACGCCGTGACAGAGTAGCCCAACGCTTTCACTCTCCTGAGAGTCTCCACCTTGACTCCGGCGTGGATGGGCCAATCAGCTTCGGTCCATGGTCTCTTGCCGGAGCTCACGCGCCTGTCCAGTACTCGATCCTTCCGCTCCTCCTCAAAATCGACGGCTAGGACCGCGCGTCCGATGAAATCCCCATCCGAAACCGCCGGAGATGGTAGCGGTGGCGGCGAATTCAGCGGTGTTGCAGCCGTTGCGCCTGATTACACCTCGAATATGCCGGACGAGTGCTTGGCGTTGATCTTCCAGTGCATTTCCGGCGGGGACAGGAAGCGGTGTTCGCTCGTTTGCAAGCGGTGGCTGACGGTGGAGGGGCAGAGCCGCCAGCGTCTCTCCCTTAACGCGGTGGCGGAGCTGGAGTCTAGCATCCCGGCGATCTTCTCCCGCTTCGACTCCGTCACAAAGATCGCGCTCCGATGCGACCGCCGATCTATCAGCATCAACGACGGCGCGCTCCTCTCTATTTGCCTCCAGTGCCCTAACCTCACGCGCGTTAAGCTCCGCGGTTGTCGCGAGGTCTCCGATGCGGGCATCGCCTCTCTCGCCCGCAACTGTAAGAATCTGAAGAAACTTTCTTGTGCATCTTGTGTGTTTGGCAGCAAGGGTTTGAATGCTGTGTTCGAGCACTGCTCTTTGCTCGAGGAATTGTCAATCAAGCGGCTTCGTGGGATTAATGATAACGGTAGTGAACCAGCTGAGCCGATAGGGCCTGGATTGGCTTCGAAATCATTGAAGAGTATTTGCTTGAAGGAGCTCTATAATGGTCAGTTGTTTGCTCCTCTTATAATCGGAGCGAAGAATCTGAAAACACTGAAATTGATTAGGTGTTTGGGGGATTGGGATAGGGTTTTGGAATCTATGTCCAGCTCAAATGAAGGATTGGTTGAGATTCATCTGGAGAGGCTGCAGGTGAGTGATATTGGGTTATCTGCCATTTCAAACTGTGGTAGTTTAGAGATTTTGCATATTGTGAAGACCCCTGATTGTACAAACCTGGGGATTGTTTCAGTTGCGGAGAGGTGTAAGCTTTTGAGGAAGGTCCATATCGATGGGTGGAGAACAAACAGGATTGGGGATGAGGGATTGGCTTCCTTGGGTAAGAACTGTAGTAATCTGCAAGAGTTGGTGTTGATTGGTATTAACCCCACAAGGGTTAGTTTGGAAGTGATTGCTACGAGTTGTCGGAATTTGGAGCGGCTGGCACTGTGCAGTAGTGAGTCCATCCATGACGTAGAGCTCTCCTGCCTAGCAATGAAATGCATGGCGTTGAAGAAACTGTGTATCAAGAGCTGTCTGATTACAAATAGTGGGTTGGAGGCTCTTGCTTGGGGTTGCCCAAACCTTGTGAAGGTGAAGGTCAAGAAGTGTAGGGAAGTCAACCATGATATCGTTGATTGGTTAAAGACACGAAGAGAGTCACTGATTGTCAATCTGGACTCTGAGGAGGTTGAGCTTGTGGATGCTAGCGCTAGTGATGCAGGTGGTGCTCAAGAGGAGATTTTAGATGCTGCTCCGCCTCTTATGGAAGAAGATAATCCTCCCACACATGCCCCGTTGCCTGCAAGGAGCAACAGCACCCGGCATTCGGCATTAAGGTCAAAGTTTGGATTCCTGATGGGTAGGAACCTTGCATCATGCTCTTTGAGGAGGTGGTCAATGGGTAACAGTAAAGGAAGTAGTAGTAATCCATGACTGGTTCCGAGCAGTGGTCTCTTCTTAGCTTCGTTGCATATTTTAAGAAAAAGTGGCATGCTCCATTGCATTGCATTGCCTGGTCTTCTGTCATTCTAGTCCTTTCCTCCATATTTTATCCCACATTGTTGGCCGTCCTCTCAATTTGTTAGTGAAAGCGTCAACTGCTGATCTATTTTCCCTTGTTGTCTGTTTGTTGAATTCGTCTGCCCGTGTAATGTGTGTGATGTACCTTCTTATGTTTCTGTGTAATCGTATTTGTTCCAAACAATTCAGCCGGCGTAGTTTGTTGTCAAGAATTCCAATTGGGCATGCAAATTTCATGTCTCATTAATCTGAATCTATCCTTAACCTTATGCTTAAATTCCACTATGACTATGATATGCACCTTTTCTGATTGGCACACTATCAGGTTCGCCACTGGAGAGACCCCAGCATCTAAAAACACACTTGACCGCGCTGCAAGTCTTATCTTATGGGGTAAGAAAGAGTGCTGGAAAGCATCATTTGCATTATTGTCTTGCTTTATGTATCATCATACAGCCATATTTTCAACTGAACCATCATCCATCTATCTTTGTGATTGCTTATATATGATTTGAATCTTTCCAGGATGATCATGGTGGACCTCTCTGACGCACGCACGCACAGTCAGCTATACTCATCATGCTTGAAATTGCTTGAACAGGAGGAAGATGAGTTGGTACTGTACAGACTCTTCTTCCTTGTTGATCTCTATACTTTGTTTTGCAATTCTTGATAGTTGGTAATCTGTGTTTGAATTTGAGTGTGGAAAACTGTTGTGATTGAACAGGTTCTGTAATGCTTGTGGGCTTTCTGAATGCTGTCATATTAGGTTGGCAGTTTGTGTAGGGAATTTTCGGTGCAGTTGTCATTGTCAGATTCCTAAAACCCCATTTGATCATTCAATGTCTAGGTTTCTCCACGATGACAGACTAGCATCCATCATTAAGCAAGTCACAGGATGGCAAAATTTCAATTTCAAACCTTCCCTTTTCGTCAAGGTAACTTCAAATGATTGATACTTCACTCCTAAATATCGTATGTCTTCAGAATCGAGTATTATAAACAAGCATAAAATTCTGTTTGTGTTCCCTTGAAAGTAACTCTAGAATCGAATAGTATGAACAAGCAAATTAGAAGCTGCAAGCAACAATGTCTTCAAGGAATAGGTATTGGTTTTTTGACTTTTTGTACCAACCAACCAACCCACATGCCAAATTGAGCCCTCATCAACTCAGCGGATTTTGTTAAACATCACACAAGATTACACCTTTCTGTCACGATCAACCGATGTAGAGGACAGGCACTAGCCCTTCCATCTTTCCGTCTTTGCCGGGTCGTTTCTTCTTCACCTGCAAAACATTAAAAAGATAAGAAACATAGGGGGTGTAACTAGTGGTGGAGTCATAGACATTTCGAAGGTGGGGCGAATTTTTGCATGATGGTATGGACTATATGGAGTATCGATTCCATCACTTCTAAATCTTACATTCAAATGGTTTCATTTTGGATTAAAGTGACATTGTTTTGTCCATTTATAGAGAAAATCTACACCAACAAACGACGCCATTTATAGAGAAAATCACCACACAAAGCAACACAGAGAGGGATAAGCACAAAAAACTCTATGCTATTGTAGGGTGTATGGTGTGGGCGACACAAAAGCAAGAAATGTTGGCAGACAGGTAAGGAGGGTGAAACGTAGGACCCGACTATTATTCTCGAGTTCTAATAGCACTCCTCCATGGTCTAGAGTATACTTACATAATACCAGCCGTCGACTTCATACTGAACCTCTACCTCTTCACCAGCCATTAAATCAAGCTGCAAGAATAAGGGATAAGAGTAACGGATGTTAGAGACAAGGTCACAAACACACTGTAATTTCCGCCAGGAGACATTTGGTTACCTCATTTTCACCATCAGCGACGAAGCCATAGCGTGCTGTACGAAATTCAGCACTCTTCTGAGAATCTGATGCCTCCTCTTTGGATTCGAAACTTTGATCCAGTGAGATGCGTGATAGCGGAGGAAGCTCTTCTCTAATCTGAAGATGTTTGAACAATCAAAAGACAGATGGTATTGGTAAGATTGTGTTCTTAACGTCTTCAGTTATTCTATCTGTCATAAAAATAGTACTGACTGTGCAGTGTTCATAAAAATTACCCCTGTATACACTGATTCTGGTGGTGTTGATGAGGTGTTCTCCAACATAAACTGGCTCCAGTTCGGGTTTTCGGTTTCTGCCTCAGCGAGTATCTTTTTTTCAAGATCAAAATCGAAGCTGAAGCTACTCAGCTGGATGTCACAAACGCTTGTTGCTAGCTGAGGCTACGCAATAATCAAACAGGGAAATAAATAAAATGTGCAAAATTGCTTCATATAGCTCTCAATTCACAGATTTGGAATTCGATTTGACACTAGAACAAAATGTTGGTGTAAAGGATTACTGGAAGAGTTATCCGGTACTCGTTCTTGATCGCCACTTTGATTTGAGGCTCGGCTGCAACCAAACCAAACAGCAAGACAAAATATGGCCTTTTTTAGTCCAACAGAATCCCCGAAAATCATCGCGATCATTGGATCAAGAGATAGAGAGAGGGCTTACAAGAGGAGGGGATACGGTTGTACGGAGGGCCTCCGGCGGCAATTGGTGGAATGATGGCCGGCTCACCGGGTTGACCGATCCTCGGGTAGAGAGAGGACACCGGAGACGAAGAAATGGGCCGGGGATTCATCAGAAATCGGGGATTGTAGGGATAGTTATGGCCTTGATCCATGGATTTCTTCTTCCAGTGAGTTTATTCGATGGATTTCACGGCGAAGATGGCTGAAATCGTCCGACCAAAACAAGATTAGACATTGATCATTTTAATTTTAATTATTTTTAAATAAAGAAGCCGTTGACATGGAATTGCGTTGACCGTTGACCCACTGGGCTTTTGGGCTTTGTGGCCCATTGTTTTAAAAATACTTGAAAACCGTTTTTCAAAAATTGCTAACCAACCGATTCTATAAATTTGTCAGCGATGAACGTTTAAAGTACTTGTGGTTGTGGGTCCTTGTGAAAGCCATTGATCATCTCAAATCGCAGCTTAATGCACCCTTTTGATTTGAGATCGTCTGGCCGGAGATGGATGGTTATGAATATGGATGTGTGATGGGATCGGTGCTCGCATTTTTTGTGATGCCGGTTCTTGTCCTTTACATTCCGCTTATGTTGGCAGGGTCGGTGAGGCCTTGCCTACTGCTCCTGCTGGTCATTCCATTCGTAGTGTCATTGTGCTGATTTTGTGCATCCACAAGGTTTCCTCGACTCGAATTTGTCGATATAAGTTTGTAGTCGATTGATTGATGTTGTAAGCTTTGTTCTCATCATGGCACAGCCGAGTTGCCATGAACTCCTATATTGGATTATCACGAAATTGAACACCGAACTATCAATTTTTTTACACATTAGAAATTATATAAGGACGGTTTATGTTTCGTATTGGATCCATATCTAGCTCAAACGTATTAATATGGGAAAAAAAAACGTTCAAAGTGCAGGTAGTGAACTAATATTCTTTCATTTTTTTTTTGAATTTAGATAAATTTTCTATTAATATTAATATCCACTCAACTAATTAAGTTTTAATATTTTTTTTATTGTTATATCAATTTAAAAATAACAATTAAATGAAAAGAAATCAATTTATGTATATTCTTTCAATTTTTTTGAATTTAAATAAATTTTGTATTAAAACTTACAGTATTAGATAAATTTTTTGATAAAATTACAACAACTTGGTTAAAATATTGTAAAATTATATCGAATGTTTTTTCGATCCGTTTAAGTTTTAGTTTTTGTGGTTTTTGCCTTTTGGATAGTTTTTTTATGGGCCCTTTGTTTAGTTATCCTTTTCTCAATCATTATTTACTAAATATCTGCTAAATATTTTAGAATCTTTGTTTGTTAAAAAAAAAAATCACCCCAAATCCTCCAAACCGGTAAAAACGGAAAGAGGATCCAATCAAAACCCTCATCCCAAAATCGTAGCGGCCGGCGAGGAATAATCTCGACGATGGAGACAAGCGGCGCAGGATCCGACACCGTCTCAGAATCACCGGCCAGCGCCGCGTCGCGGTGGACCTTCGTGGTCTCGCAGCGCTACCAGCACCTCCTCGACAAGTCAACGCCGTACGTCCTCCGTCGCTGGATCGCCCTGTTACTCCTCGCCTTCATCTACGTCGTCCGCGTTCTCATCCTCCAGGGCTTCTACATCGTCTCCTACGCTCTCGGCATCTACATCCTTAACCTCCTCATTGCCTTTCTCTCTCCTCAGGAGGATCCCGAAGACGCCGAGGGCCCCACCCTCCCTACTCGTAGCTCCGACGAGTTTCGGCCTTTCGTCCGCCGCCTTCCGGAGTTCAAATTCTGGTGAGCGTTTTTCTTCGGGTTTCTATTTTGTTCTGGTGTTAGGGTTAGGGCTTGGTTGGTGCTGCTATTGGAAATTTGGATTTTTGGCTTGAATTGATCTGTCATGTGATGATTGAGCTCTTCAGTTCTTGTGAAAAAGCCTTGATTTCATTTTCATTAATTTCATAGAACATGGTTGCAATCATGGAGGAAATTGTAGGCATTGCTGACAAAACACTATTTTGTTGATTTTTCACAATCTCACAAGCACAACATAGGTTAAATCTTGGGAAACTGTACCAGATGTGTCTGATGGTTCAATGCAAGAGGATATAATTCATTTATGTTTATGCTGAAGAAGTTAGGGTTTTCCTCTTTTCCTACACAAGCTGTGGTTTTGGGCCTTTTGGCTACTCTGAGGAATGAATTAGTTTAGTTTTTTGTTTGTGATGAAGGTACTCCTTAACAAAAGGCTTCTGCATTGCCTTTCTGGCGACATTCGATGATGTCTTTGATGTCCCTGTGTTTTGGCCCATACTGCTCGTCTACTGGTTTGTTTTATTCACGGTTACAATGAGGAAGCAAATACAGCATATGATCAAGTACAAGTATGTTCCGTTTTCTACTGGGAAGAAGGTGATCATCAAGCTCATGTTGTTTCTAAGTAATGTTTCCTTTTGAGCTTCTTTTTGGCATTTCTTAAATAGTTTTTTTTTTTTTTGTCAGCGTTATGATGTGAAGAAGACAACTACAGATGAAAGCGCTCCTCTTGTGAGGGATTAGTGATTCAGGTAATTTGGACTGCTTCTCCATGATGTAGTGAAGGACTGCATTTCCTAAATAGCTGTTTTATTTCATTGACTATATGGATTGATATTCAGTACAACAATGTATTGAAAACTTGAACATAAAACATTTTTTTTTATATAAATGGGCATGAAATGGTGTCTATGTATTAAGAATGCTGGCATTGCCTCCCGGAATTGTTCAAGCTCAATATGAGTAGTGAGTTTTGGTTGTCAGTTCATTCTCAATTTTCTTGAGGAAGGTTTGGTTCTAAATCTAAAACAATTGTTAATAATTGATGAAAATCCATCATAACTTGCTTGATAATGAACGGTGTATATTTTTGTTTCACAGGCATTCTAAGTTCTGCTCCCCTACCTAGACATGCCACAAAACAAAGCCCGGTATTAACTGTTTTCTGGTTGTTTGGTCAATGACAGGATGAGCAATTAGCATTAGCGAGCAATGAATAGGCTAGCACTTGTGATCCTAAACCTTCTGAATTTGGCATTCTTTTGGTCACAACTGTCCGGGGAGAAGTCATCTAAAGGAAGCACGGTGGTCACCAACTTTTCTTTTTAACTTTTTTTTTTGGATATAGGAATTGCACCTTAAATTCTTTTTAGCTACATAGATCCTCTATTGACTTTGTGCTTCTTAGCACTGCCACGCTAAAACAACACAAATTACGCATTATATATCAATTACACTTTGATTCTGTTCCGAGCACTTGATTCAAATGTCGGGTTATGTTGGATTGCTGTTCCTTTATCTTGAATTAGCAGAGCCACCCAATTTTTTTCCCCTTTCTGTACATGCTATTCTCATTCTAGAGAAAAATTCCTTTTGTGGTGTTAAGCTCCATGAACTCTTATGATTCATGTGCACATGATTGTTTAGGGTTTGCTTGGTGCGATGTGCAGATTACTTGGAGTTCATAACGAGTTTATTTGTGCTGTTAAGAATTGAGCATATAATGTATGAACTCGATGTGCCAAGTGAACCCTAAATCATCTAAGATTAACACCACCTGTTTCTCAATCTTTAGCCACCTGCGTATTGAATAAAGAAAAAGATAACATGTCAATCTCTCACGATTTTTCCTCATCAGTTCTCAAAGTTCAATCTTATTGAATATTAGCCTGTGTTTAGTACAAGTTAACTCAAGCTTACTGATAAGTGCATTTGATTCAAGAAACATTTGCTAGCTTATTGTTGATTTGAGAATGGAAAGGTTCCATCAGCAGCAAGAACAAAGTTGGACTCGAAATAAACGCGATTTTTCATTGACAGACTGAAAGTGAAATGCAAGTTCTGCAACATCATGCAGCATTTGAAGCAGATGATTAACGCAAATTGAAATACCTATTTACAACAAATATCCCCATCCAAAACGAGGCCAGTCAGAGGCTAAATTGGACAGGTGCAACAATCAAATCAAGCAAACATAGGTACTCTTTGCCACCCAGATTGCCAAATCTTTCATGCACTATTCATTCTTGCAGTGTTTTACTCCAAAATTCCCAATCAATGCCGAAGAAATCACAAGGAAGCTCCAATCAAGCACTGCTGTGTTCACCACCATCGGCACCAATCTTTGCTGCTGAATAAGGCTTGATTACATTTTCAGAGCTCTTGACAGGGTACGATGCCTGCATTGCGATCCCACACTTTCCAGTGGGGGTGTGGGCATTGCGCTGAATCCTGATGTAGCCGTCCTCTCCCCATCCTGCGCCCCATGAGTTCCTCACAATCCAGTAGTCCACACCGTTGTCTGTGCCGTACCCCACTGCAACTACAGCATGGTCAAGCTCGGTTCCACATTTGCCAGTGAAAACACCCTGCAACATAATGAGCAATATATCTGTTTAGCATCTCATACATACTACAAAACATGAACATCTAGTGACAAGTCTTTTGAGTTTTGAGTCTCGATGCTCTGCTTACGGATTGGTAGAGCTGCAACGCTCTTCCGCTAGCCTCAATCGCCACGCTAACAGGCTGATGCGCCACTGCCTTCTTCAGCGCCTTCTCGTTGAAGGGTGGAACATCTTCATACCCATCAATGCTCACAACCTTGTTGTTCTTCTGCAACCATGATTACAACACACAATTTCAGCAACAAATTCACTTTGATATCAGAAAAACCCATAAGGAAAAACTCGAGATTCATGGCAACTGACCCTAGATGTGTCACACTGGCCATCGACGCCCTTGTAAGGGTAATCATCCTCAGTGTCAATGCCACCATTTCGGAGAATGAATTGAAAGGCGTCGTCCATGAGACCTCCATTGCAGCCTTCATCACTTACTCTGTCACAGTCTACGAGCTCTTGCTCCGATAGAGAGGTCAAGTTACCGGTGACAATCTGGTTGATGGCTTCCACAGTTGCTATGGTTGAAAACGCCCAACAACTCCCTGTAAAAAAAAGATAGACTAGATTAGAGTAAGACCCATAATGTTAAAACAATCTATTACAAGTAATCATATATCTTCCAATTTCTCACCAAATCAAGTTGCTCACGTTTTGAACAAACAAACAGAATCCAAAAAGGTCTCTTGAAAATGATGTTTTATGGCATATTTTTGCCCATCATGTGACAGAGGACACAACTAAAAAAGCCACAAACTGCCATTCCAAGTAACCCATACCCTTATCCATCAAGTTTAGGCCTAGATTTCCCCACGGACTAAGGAACCTATAACTTTTGTATGAAAATACAGAAAATAGAAATGGGCCCTTCAACTTTATAGAAAGATACAGATACAAATGAGTCTTTAAACTTTGGTTAATATACACAAATGGTTCCTTAAACTTTGGTTTGATTAATTCAAATCTCAAACTCTGGTTTGAAATTTGTTGTCAATATAGGCATTCAATTAAAACAGATGACAACAGAAAATCTGGTAGCACATCAAATTGCAGGAACTAATCTATGATGTTCTCTGAATTTCATGAAATGTTTTTGTGAGATGTGGATAATTATTTACCATATAACCAATTGTTAAAGTATATCAACATGGGGATGTAGCTCAGATGGTAGAGCGCTCGCTTAGCATGTGAGAGGTACGGGGATCGATACCCCGCATCTCCATTTTTTATTTATTTTCATTTCAACTCTGTTTTTAATTGTATTTACAAAAACCCACCATCTATATCAATTTTATTCCATATCTCACAACCTATATCAATTCCATTCCATATTTCCGGGAGTATTCTGATTCAAAAACTAAATTAAAAAAAAAAATATTTTGATTTAAAATCAGTTCTAAATAAATTTAAAAAAGGCACAACCTATATCAATTTCATTCCATATTTCCGGGAAAAATTGTATTCTGATTCAAAAACTAAATTAAAAAAAAAAATCACAAACTAATTTCAATTTCAACCAGTACTTGCATTTTTTTACCTATGAATCAAATTTAGATGGAAAAATGGATTTTCATTCTAAATCTGTTCCAAGTAAGTTAAAAAAATGCATAAACTAATTTGTCTAGTTTCAATTTCATTCCATATTTCAGATAACACTCCGGACAAATCAGACAGATGAAACATCAATTTCTAAATGAATTGAAGAACTCACCACACTGGCCTTGATCCTTGACGGCGTTAAGAGCGCCGAGAGCGCGCCAATCGACAGCCTTGGGGAGCCTGTCGCCGTGGCGGAGTGCGTACCTAGGGTTAGGGTTCTTGGATCGGAGGAGCAGCCTCTGCTGATCGAACCTCATCCCGAAGTAGCGGGAGCGGTACTCGTCGTTAGTGAGGTCGGCGAACTTGTTGAGGCCAAGCTTGTAGGTGCGGCCGGCGACGGAGTTGTGTTCGTCGATGAACCGGAGGTTGTCGCTGAAGATCTCGAACCGCCTTTGGTTGTCGTCGCCGATGGCGTTGCTGGATTTGCGGTGCTTGGCCTGCCACCACTGGTACAGCCCCCTCACCTCCTCGTTGCTCCGCTCGGTGGCGGCTTCGGATGCCGGAGAAACAGCGAAGAGGAGGAGGAGGAGGAGAGCTGAGAGCGGCAGAGACGCCATGGCTGAGACCTGCGGGAATTTGAGAGGTGTTTTGATTTGGTTTTGGTTTGGGGTTTGATTGTGTTCTTTGTTTTGGGTGTGGATTGTGAACAATGCACTTGTTGGTTTATATAGGAAAAATAACGGCTACATTTTCAGTTTTAAAATGAATTTTTGTGTATTTTCACCAAAGAAAGTTTTGAATATGTGTTCCTAATTAAGATGGTAAAGTGTTATAGGGATATGAGAACTTCTTTACCACTTTACATATATTTTGGTGGTTCATATTCATTTTAATGAATACGAGTCGGCTTTAAATTGAGCTTAAATTTTAACTCAAGTTTAAAAATGTGTTTATATTCAGTTCGTTTAGAAAATGAACGAGCTCGAGCTGAGCGACGGATTTTTTTCGAGTTAAAG
Organism: Persicaria maculosa; assembly: GCA_963922045.1. Lineage (NCBI taxonomy): Eukaryota > Viridiplantae > Streptophyta > Magnoliopsida > Caryophyllales > Polygonaceae > Persicaria > Persicaria maculosa. The sequence continues at coordinate 4,568,130 of OY998254.1, read as the reverse complement.
AAAATTTTAAAATTTTCACAAAATTCGAGCCATTCAAATTTAAATCGAACGAACCGAGCTTTGAATCGAACTTAAAAATGTGCTCATACCCTGGATTGTTTTTTTTGCAGCTGGCCCGTTTATGAACCTTTGGGTTCATGAATGCAGGTGGTCTAAGTGTTGCGTATTAGTTTTAGATTTTTTAGTTAGAATATATTGGATGATGAGTCTTTTCCATACTACTCATTATACGTATAGATTTTAATCATGTACGTGTACCAACCTTTGTACCTACTAGTCTACTACCAATCTTATTAGTTGTGGTCTTTGGGTGATATATTTTATGTTTTTGATGAAATCAGTTTGTACATGTTTCCTTTTATTCTTTTTTTTTGAAAATAAAAGAGATTCGATTTATCATGTATTGAGAGATCTATTAAATTGACAAATAAATTATCAATCTTGATGTAAAGGAACAACAAATGGCCAAACAATAAAATGAAGCATCAATAAGATCCTAGACAATGAATCTAAGTGTTGCTTTATATATATATAAAGAAAATTCTAAGGGATTTGAAAATTAGATTGTATGAAACTTAACATATCAAAGTTCAAAGTTAATAACTCAATTTTTTTAATGCAAGGAAAGAAATTAGGAAAAGTGGTCTCTCCTCATCCTAGGATAACTTCTCATTTTAAATCACAAGCCCTTCCTTTGTTTTTTTATACAAGACAAGTTTTGGGTGGGTCAACCACAGTTGTACCACCATCCAATAGCGTTCTTTCGGACGAGATCGTCGATCACTGCACTAGATCTCTAACCTAAGAAGTTCGCCTCTAGATCGAGATGCGCAAAATGGTATGTAAAAGGATTTGGGAACTCAGTTGATAATGATCATACTGAGGTTATGTATTTATATATAGAGATTACATAGAAGATATTTCAAAAGATATACATGATACAAATAAGGATAAATATATCTACAGATATAGATAAAATAAAGATAGATAGAATATATCTCTAATACCCCCCTGCAAGCTCATGGAGGAGGACCGACATGAAGCTTGGATCGAATCTGTTCAAAATGACGAGTACCAAGGGCTTTCGTGAAGATGTCAACTACTTGCTCAGTTGCACTGATGTGACGAACATGAAGCTCATCGGAGTCGACCATCTCTCGAACAAAATGAAAATCAACATGAATGTGCTTGGAACGGTTGTTCAAGACAGGATTGCGAGCCATGAAAGTAGCGCTGAGATTGTCGCAGAGAAGAACCGGACGTGTGAGAAGACAGTGTCGGAGATCAAACAAGAGAGACTTGATCCAGGCCAACTCAGCCGCAGTGGCAGCAATGGCACGATATTCGGCCTCTGTACTGGAACGAGCCACGACCTTCTGCTTGCGAGAGGTCCAGCTGACGAGAGTGTTGCCAAAGTAAATGGCAAAACCAAACTGAGACCGACAATCGTCAGGGTCCGACGCCCATCTGAATGTCAGCGCAATCGTGAGGACCAGACGAATTGTCGTAGGCCGAACAACTGGGCTGAACGTGTCGAAGTAATCAATACCCTCTTCCTGATGGTAACCTTTTGCCACTAGACGCGCTTTGTAGCGCTCAATAGATCCATCTGCTTTTCGTTTGACCCTGTAAACCCACTTGCAACCCACAACGTTAGTAGATCGAGGACGCGGAACCAAAGACTATGTGCCATTCTTAGACAGCGCATTGAGTTCTGTTGACATGGCAGTGACCCATTCAGGGGATTGGGTGGCTTGGCGAAAGGTTTTGGGTTCATGATGAGGGTGAGGGTCGGGAGTAAGTGGATGTTTTGTGGTGTGAAGGGCTTTGGGTTTAAGGTCACCCGTCCGAGCACGATTTGCCATGGGATGAGTGTTGTTATCAGCAGGGCGGAGGTGTTGGAGGACAGGTGGGAGAGGCGGTACTGGTGAGGGTGCAGGAGTATGCTCAGCAGATGGGATAGAGGGTGTGAGAGATGAGGGTGATGAGGCTACAGGTGTAGCGGGTGGGGATGGGATGTCGAAGGGCAGCGGCTGCTGAGGGGGTTGCTGTAAGCGGAGTTGTGGAGTGTCAGTGACGGCATGAGGTGACGGCGACGACTGGTTGGCACGGGGCACAATCGACGGAGAGGTGTGGACAACCGATGACAGAAGGTCAACGGATAGAGGTGGACTGTAGGACTCGGTAGGAGGAGCAGCAAGCTGCTCTGTAATGGCCGGAAATTCCGACTCATGAAAGACGACATGGCGACTGACATAGACACGACGAGATGGAGAGTGGTAGCATAGGTACCCTCGATGGGAGGAGCTGTAACCAAGAAAGATACAAGGGAGGGTCTTGAACTGCAATTTGTTTGACCGATATGGACCAAGGAAAGGAAAACAAAGACAACCAAATGCGCACAGAGACAAGTAGTCAGGCGAGCGGTTGTACAAACACTGAAAAGGAGACTTGTGACTTAAAATTGGAGTAGGAAGCCGATTGTGAAGATATATGGTTGTATGGAAGGCATGCTCCCAAAATTCAGACGGAAGGCGAGAGTGAGCTAGAAGGGTTAAACCTTTTTCTTGAATGGTGCGATTTCGACGTTCAACCATTCCATTTTGAGATGGGGTATGAGGGCATGAAATACGGTGTACGATACCCTGCTGAGAGAGAAGAGTGGTGAGACTGCGATACTCACCACCCCAATCTGTTTGGAGTTCTTTGATGGAGGCTTGAAATTGAGTGCGAATCATGGTTTGAAACACTTTGAAGAATTCAAGCACTTGCGATTTGTGGCTCATAAAGTAGATCCAAGTAAAGCGGGTGCAATCATCAACAAATAGAACAAAGTATCGACTACCATTGATAGATAAAGAGGGGGCAGGACCCCATACATCAGAGTAAACAAGTTCAAACGGACGAGTTTTGGGAACATGAGACGATGTAATGGGTAAACAATTACTCTTTCCTAAAGAACATGAAGAACATGGCAGGAAGGCCTTATTTGACTCAACAGGCAACTTGAACTGACGCAAGGTAAACTGTAAAACAGACTGACTAGGATGACCCAAACGATTGTGCCAATGACCGGATGAGGTGCGCTCGCCAACCAGGGCCGATTTGGGCGTCGCAGCAGCTGATGGTCGCAGCTTGTATAGACCATCACTGACGATTCCTTTGAGAAGAACCCGCCCCTGCAAGTCCTTTATCAACCACTGATTAGCATGGAATTCGAGAAAGATATCATTTTCCTTGGTAAGTTTAGAGATGCTAATCAAATTTTTGGTCATGTCAGGCACAAAAAGAATATGGGATAGATGTAGGGGGCGTGAGTAAGACGGAATTTGAGTATAGCCATAATGAGTAATAGGAAGAGTTTTACCATTGCCAAGGGCTAGTTGATCACTACCATGATATTCAGAGTCGATGGACATCTTGCTGAAGTCGCCAGTCACATGATCCGTGAAGCCGGTGTCGAAGTACCAGGCAGGGTCCTGAATGGTAGACTGAGATGCAGTGTAGGCAGCAGGGCCAAACGGGGGTGTCTGATTGAGACGATCCGGAGGGTGCCTGGACGGAAAGGCTTGAACGTTGAGGCGGCTGAAGCAGTCCTTGGCGAGATGTCCGGAACGCTCGCAGATTTGACAGAGATAGCGAGGACGAGAGGGGCGATCAGTGTCACCCGACTGACGATCTGCAGGGCGAGAAGAGGAGCGATCTGCAGGAGGCCGAGAGGGAGGCTGGCGCGAGGACTGGCAAGACGGAGGCCGATCAGAAGAGCCCCTGCGAGAGGACCCACCGCGCTGCTGTCCAAAGTTTGCAGCCGGTTGGGAGGCGGTGGCAGTCCGAGCCTCATCAGCCACGTTCCTCCTCTCGAAGGAAAAACCCAAGAAGGTTGTCAGGATCCAAAGTATCCAGCTTTATGTTGAGGGCAGCGCGTAGCGGCCCATAGGACGAATCCAGGCCGTGGAGAACAGCCGAGATGAAGTCGTCATCAGACACGGGATGGGAGCAATCAGCCAGAGAATCAACGATGTTGCGCTTCTACTCGAAGTACTCAATCATAGGCAGATTACCTTTTTGAAGAGTGTTGAGTTGTTGCTTGAGATACATCGATCGGGCACGAGACTGTGCCTGAAACATCCTTTCAATGGTAGTCCAGACTTGAAAGGAAGTTCCAGACTTGGTGAGATAGCCAAGTAGTTGCTGCGTGATGGTGGTGCGGAGCCAGATAAGAACAAATTTGTCCCGTCGCTTCCAAGTGAGGAAGGCAGGATTGGGAGACGTTGATGCCGGAACGGTGTCGGTAGCCGGCGTGGTGACGGTGGCCGGAGGAGCCACATCAGAGGTGACAAAAGCCTTTAATTCAAAGGCATCTAGGGCATCCAAGACATTGGTACGCCAGATGGAATAGTTGGTGTGGTCTAATTTGAACGAGAAGACCGGAAAGTGAAGAGATCTAGAGGAGTCGTCACTGAGAGCAGCGGCGAGAAGGGAGGTGCTGGATTTCGACGAGCCGGGTTCAGTGCTGCCGGTCGACGCCGAGGAGGACGCAGGGGTGCCGTCAGGGGTGGTGGACATGGTGATTAGGGTTTGTTAAAAAAAATGATCTTGCTCCGATACCATAAAAGGATTTGGGAACTCAGTTGATAATGATCATACTGAGGTTATGTATTTATATATAGAGATTACATATATAGAAGATATTCCAAAAGATACACATGATACAAATAAGGATAAATATATATACAGATATAGATAGAATAAAGATAGATAGAATATATCTCTAATAGTATGTCACTCGGTTCCACTCCCTACAAATGTGGGAGAAGGAGATGACGTCAAAAGCACAATTGAAGCTGAGGATGTCGGAGATGATCGTCTCGATTTCCCAAGGGCAAATCCGACACCCCTTCAGGACATTTATCTTCGTAAGATAGACCTCTTCTACTTCAAAACGTGTGAAACCTCCCTTCCTACATAATTCTATTGTTACAAACCTATCTTTTTTTTTAAATGTTAATTGAGAAGTTTTTATTTCATCAAGAAAAAACTGCATCTACCTAAGAATCAGGACTCCATACAGAATGGAATCAATTAAAGAAACGTGTAAAAGAAAAGTCAAGAAGTGACCAATTTTAGTTGATGCAGAGGATAAGTTGTATGCGGTCTAAAAGAGTACACATGCAGTTCCTTGAATCCTGGAGCGGTCATCACATGTTTGCTGAAACCCATTCTACTCTTTTTTTTTTTAATTCGGTTAATCAGGGTCGATACAAGCAATATATTCAACACGAAGGACGATGAGGACTCAAGAAAGGGTTTAGTGTCAACAATCACTTAGCCCACATCTAAATATTCTGTTCTTACAACTAAAATGGTAATCAGATTTTGACAAATATTAATAGATAGTTTCAATTCAGAGGTTCCGTTGCCATCAGGAGAATGAATTAAATTCAAGACTCACTTAATGTAAGATGGAAAATTCCTACCAAGATGTGACTGGTTGGTCATGGTTTGTGTTGTGGCTAAAAATAGATAAGACAGAGAGAAATTTAGGTTTTTTTTTTCCATGAATATCAACTTGAAATCACAATATTATCTAATTTTAGATAATACTAATAAAAGTAAAAACATTCAGTATCTTCTATTTTCCGACCTCTCATATTTATGTTTTAGTATCATACATTATACTCTCTCCGTTAATTAAAACATGTTATTATAGAATTTTGTACACTTTTTAAGAAAATAAGTAAAAATACACTCATACCCCTAATTATTACTCTATTATGGAGTATTTCACTTTCTTGAAAACTACAACTATCGTCTATTTAAAGATTTACTTTCTAAAACGAAATGTTTTAATTAACGGAGGGAGTACAAAACAAATATATCAGACATCAATCTTATAATCATAGAAGAGTCCGACGTAATAGAGGAAGATCAAATAAGAGTTGAAGGAAGGTTATTAGACAATATTTTATCTTTTTGAACCTTATGAGAACCTAGTTTGATACGTAGTATATAATACAGAGGAGAAGTATCATGTATCATTTATGTTAGAGAAGGTTAGCCTGGTTGCCCTATTTATCTTTTATCAATTTTCCTTACTTCATCGTTCGTTAAACTTATTTACTCCCTCCGTATCGCAAAACTTGTAGTTTTAGAGTAGTAAACTTGTATCAAAAAACTTGTTGTTTTAGCTATAGTTATTATCTTTAAAAGTAATGATGACTCTTTTTATAAGTAATAATTAGTGCTTTTAGATACTTTATCCTATAAAAGTAAAGGAAATATAGGTATTATTAATAAGTGTGCATAAAGCTAAAACTACAAGTTTTGCGATACCGGAGTATGTGTTATGTGTTTCTGTCTGTATTTGTGACCTATATAGAAATGTTGCAGTACCAATTTTATAAGCATAAATAGAATATCAGTCTAAAAATATGTGAATGGATAAGGCAAGTTGAATGCATGGAAATCAGAGAGAGAGAGGGGGAGGTGGGTAGCTGCTCAGCTGCTGCCTCTTTCTTTGGGGAACTCTGAAGAAGGAAAGTCACATGGAATCTCTGCATTTTTGCATTTACTTATTACAATCCCTCCCTCCCTCCCTCCCTCTTGTAGTTGTAGTTGTTGCTTGCCGCCTTCATCATTCCCAATTTCAACCAACTTTGTTGCTGCACCTGCTTTTGCAGTTGCTCTTTCTACGGATGCACCCTTTGTAATATGTTACTATATATTATGGTGATTATTCGGTGATAAATCGATATATAAATCCAAGCCCTTAAGATTATAGCATGACACATGTATTTCAATTATCGTATTTGGATTATTTGGATTAATTTTATTGTAAAATTGTACTTAAAACATAAGTCAAGAGTAAGGTTAATTAAGATCATATTAAAAAATCATAAGATTTTCAAAATATAATAAAATACAAAAATATATATAAAACAAGGTGGCTTAGTTTAAAGTTTTAGAATGAGGGGAAAAAATGTTAGTTACACAATATATTTTGATTTTAAGACATAAAAAGTTACACTTACGACCTTAGACATTGTTATATTGGTTAAAAGACTTGAAAACAATTGTCTCTAAGCCATTTTTCACGTTTCATACATGAATGTGTACATTTAAACATTCTAAAATCAACCAAGGAAATAAAACAAATGATTAAAAAATAAATATTGTTAATAAAAATAGGATTTTTAGGATCGCGTAGGATCGTAAGATCCTAATAATCCATTAAGATTTTAAAGATCTCATACCATATCCTACACAAAACAGATTATGTATAAATTTGCATTGAGCCCCTTAGATCACAGGATCTTAAAATTCTAAAGATCCTGTGATTCCTGTCTATAATGGGGATTAGCACCTATGAAAGTTAGGTATCTGAAGCCTCGACTCGATCGCATCTCTGACGGGTGGATGATTCAGTTGCAGTTGCCGCCCATCCCTGACCCCTCTCTATTAATAATGGGTAACCGCCCAAACTCAACTTGCCACTGCAAACTAAACTAGGCACCTTCCCCATTTTGCACTTACTTTCATCTTTTTGCCCATCTCATTTCATGGGCCTCTCCTTGTTTTCTTATATGTGACAGATGCTGGTCCTACCCTTCAGTTCACACAATTGGGGAACTATCTTTATGTTTTTGAAGATGAACTTGGACGCATTTGGAGACACACGTTCAAGGGTTGAGATTCGTTAGGTGAAGATTCAAAATCAATGAGTTGATGAAGACTGAAGAGTGATTGAATTTGAACAAAGTGCTAAAAACAATAAAAACTTCTAATCTACAAGAGATGTGAAATTTAAAATACACACAGCATCAAGCCCAGCTATCTGTGTAAGACTGTAACAGTACCTTCTGAAACTCACCATGGTGCACCTTCAACTGTTCTATTTTCAAGCCTATGCAGATGCGGGGTCGTTGCCCATATAGAATTGAATTATCGTGTTTTCATATTTCGATACAATTGGTACTCTTTTCAAGTGTTTAGTTTTCCCTGGACTGTCTAGAAGAAACCTGTGTTTCGGTCGTTCTTGTATCACGCTTCCTCTTGTTTCTGGAACGCTTAGGTCTGGATGTACGGGTTTTTGGAGGACGCTTTTCTGCATGATCTTCAGCAGCTGCTGTTACTTTCGGAATAGATGGGAGTTCAGGGGGCATATCGGGCCAGGGTGTGTGTTTTGCTGGGACAGTTATCTCCAAAGGAGTGTCAATTATCCATCTGCATTCAGCAAAGATGAGAAGTTGTGTTAAGTCCATATGTAGCAGCAAAGTAGGTTGGAACGTGGAAATTTAATTCCAATAGTTGACCCCAGACAGATGCATCAAGATTCAAGATTGCCCGTGTACTTTGTCGGCTAAATCAGATAGAAAATCAAGCAAGCATACATCAATAAGTTCAGTAACCTATCAGTATTTCCCTTGCGTTTTATCAAGTGGAATAAAACAGTCATAACGAAGTAACATAAACACTGGCTAAGGTTACACCAGAAGCTTCAGCCTTCAGCAACTTTTTTAATCCCAAGTCTAAACAACACAAAAATTCGCCCCAAAGTCCAGAGGTAGTTCACTCAAAATTACATGCAATAAAAAAATCGCCAGTGCAGTATTTTTGAACTTTCATTTCACTCCTGAAATAATGGAATCCATCTGGAAAGGGGCCAGTAAACTAACAAAGCCAGATAGAAAAATGAGCTTTGAGATCTAAGAAGAAATTAAGTAGTTGGCTACAGACTCTAAAGATGTGAATAGCAATAAAATGCAAATAGTCGATCAGTAACGAAACTATCCCTACTGTAAAGCTGTGAATAGCAATAAAATACACGAGTTCTAAATCCTTGGAAGCTAAAAGGTGCCTCGCTGTTGGATCATCACAACTATGAACTCCTGACTCTACAGCATGCTTTAAGTAAAAGGGAAGAATGAGGAGATCATCAAGCTCTATCACTCCAAATTATGTAAAGTATATAATGTTTAAGAAGAGAGTGATTTGATCAGAGACCACAAAAATATAATCAAATTCATGGATCCTCTAGTTTTGCCCAAGGACAATCTTACTCATATGAGTATTCATTCACTTTTAGCTTTGAAAAAACTGATACTTTGCATTAGTCCATAAACCCCAACTCCCAAGTATCTCATACCCCATTTTTTTTTATAAAGGAAATCAGAAAATGTCATACATGATACAAATCCCTACAAACTTTCTTCCTTTTCAGCAAGAGATTTTTTTCTCTGCACAACCCAAATACCATAAATTACAATCAGAAAAAAGCTTCTACTTATAGTTACAGATCCCATTACTTTTAACTTCCAAAAGAAACTCACTGATTCATCTGGCAGGAAATCTATGTTATAAACAGCGCTGTGAACTGATGGCCTTATATGTGATTCAAATTACAAAACTTTAGACCATACTTCATAAGATAAGAGGTTATCATTAATCCTAAGTATTTATATTGTAGCAGGGAGGGAAAACACAACATAAATTTAAGGCAATACCTCGCTTTCCATTAGGAACTTGCAGGATTTTTTTTTTGAATTTTCTTGTTCATTTCACACCTCATAAGAATTTTTATAAGAGATTATCAGTAATCCTATTTATTCAAAGGAGTTGGCAGGGAAAGAAAATATGAGAGAAATTTAAGGAGCAACTTTTTATTCTCTTGTTAGTTTAACTTATTAAAAACGTCGCAAAATATCTTAGTATACTTTTCAAATTTTCATTAATCAAGTGTGCATGTTTTCTACTTTGGTCCCTGCTTCTTTTATATCCCTCCCAGCTCCGTGCCTGATTATGCTTTACTTCCATGAGTCATGTTTGCCTGTATTTCCTGTATCCTACTATTCTGGGTCTATCGGAAACACTCTCTCGACTTGTTCGGGGCAAGAGTGCGTACATCCTGACCCCCAGACCCTGCTTTAGCTGGATTGACTGGGTTGTTGTTGTTGTTGTTGCATGTTTTCTATTAACCTAAAATAGTAACCATTTCCTTGTGAGTCACTAGAAGATAACTATTTTTCTGCTAAGACATCATCTTCCACTGTTGCAACATCATTTTGGATTCTGAAAGGTCTAAAACTCTAAACGAGTCAAATGGAGTACTACCAATTTTACACCAAATAGGGCATTCTGCTCCCAGAGATATCCTTCAGATCATTTTACATGGAAAAAGATAAATTCAACGACGATTTATATTTACGATAGAATTACCTCAATAGCATTTTGTTTCCTTCTAAAGTCATAAGGCATGTGACTAAAATCAGAAAGCGGATATTGGATTTTAATAAGAACAAGATTAGACCAATAATATCTATTTCGGCCAACACAAGAAACCCTCATGTACTTGTCAAAAGAGAAGCATTTCTCCAAACACTTAGCACAATTTTAGCTGCAATCACAGCACTAAACTATCTGTGGTCAAACGGGTTCCATATAGATGGTACAGTCATACATAACAAATCATTTTTTTTAACAAAATAACCTGAATGTGAGAAAATAAGAAGATTAAAAAAAATGATGAATGATGATGACACAGCAGGCAGCAAGCGGATGTCAGTCTGCCATTTTTCTAGTGGAAACTACTTGCCTACTTCTGCATGAACTAAGAAAAATAGACCACACCCTATCTGCCCTCTCTTCAAGGAAAAGCCCTTAGCTGCTTCTTGAAGCTGTATATGAAGATTCAACTAGAAGTCTAGAAGCAATCTTTCTTCATTCACCCAAAATAAAATCACCAACAATGAGACAAAGCATTTAAGTCTTTGACAACCACAAGGTTATTTTCCAAATAGCAGCTAAATGTTACTACTACAATTGAGTTGCAATGTAGGTCCTTCATTAAGGTCAACAGCTAAATCATCACTATCAGTTAATCAGTTTTCCACCAAAAGACTACCATACAGTTAAGGAAGACAATCACTATCAAGGTTTAGTACATGGACCATCTCAAGAATTATAAATGATTGAAGCAAACAACAGATACTTTAAAAGCAACCAGACTGACCTGGGTGGGAATTTGCTGTCTGAACGAGCTTCAACACGGAGCCACCATAGCAAAACCTTACGACCACAGCTTGCAAGAGGTTCCACAACAGATGCATCCTTCACTAACGAAAGCGGGCTCTCAACCTCGTCCTCATTCAAACTTTCCAAATCCTTCATCCATTCAGGCCTATCCACATCTCCCTTCCAAAGTAACCTAGAATTCAGCACAAATCCAGCCCACTCGAACTTCATGGGAAGAATAGGTCCTACATCTCCGATATAAACTGCACTTCTCTCTGCATATGGAGATGTATTGAAAGTGTGCCAACCGACCAGGCCTTCAGATGCATTACAAGATGGACCCTGAACCGGAAGAGAACCCGCCTCATCATCCACCACAGGCAAAGGTTCATCAGCACCACCAGTATGCATCAGAATTCCAACAGAAACTGCACCAATTCCATTAACCCTTTGGATCTCATCAAAAAACTCCATACTATGCATGTTACTGTCATCAGCAAACATCACTATACCATCCAATTTCCTGTCCCTCACAACTCTGTTCCATTTAAGACAACAATCACAATCAAATTCACATTCAATACCAACAACCAGACGAATCTAAACAACAAAGAAAACACTTCAATTTGTCATCAAAAGCACTTACTTCAGTCCCCATAGACGCATTTGATTCTCCATCCTCTGCCGATCCGCCCAGGTCACAGGCATCCGCTGGTCAAATCCAATGTGAATGGTCTGAATCCCGGATTTGTCAAGCAAGTAGGCGGTCTCGTTCGTCACCCCGCCGGCTTCAACGACGATCCAGACAACTTCGTAGGGGCAATTCATCAGCGAATGCATAACGCCGGAGAGGTGAAGCGTCTGGAAAGTTCGGACATAGGTGGGAGTGATAACGATCAGACTCCTAGGGTCCTTCACCCCATACTGAAGCCTCTGCTCCCTCTGAACCCTCTCCAGTATCCGATGCGACCTCATCACCTCCTCCGGATTCGGATGCGGCCACGGCCGGATCCGGATCCCGTGTCGGCCGACCACAACTCTGCTCCCGGACGCCATCCCGTTACCAAAACTGCTGTTTTCTAGGTTTCCGGCGACGCCAAACGGAGTCGTCGTAGAGTCAAACCCAGCGATTGTGGTGGTAGATGACGGATTGGTGGAAGCGGAGGAGAATAGGAGGAAAAGAACCAAACGAGAGAACCTGAAACCTAGAAGGAGGCTGATTAAGCAGCAAAGCCAGTGGAGCACCATCCAGAAAAGCGTCGCCGGTGACTTGATCCCGCCGTCCAGGCCGCCATCGAGCGGGGAGGCGCCGCGGAAGCTGTTGTTCCGCCGATTGGCATTCTGTAATGCCAACAGCTTCATCATCTTCCTCAATCCCTCTCAGTGGGCTCACCGGAACCTGGAATTGGAGCTTTCAAATCGCCGGAAATGAGAAATCCTGCAACCTAGCACTCAAATGTATGGGGATTTTGGGAGAAAAATGGGGAATTGAGTTGGATTTGAGATTGCTTGGGATTGAAGGGGAACAAGATTTGGTGATGGTCTCTATCAATCAGCTAACTCTTGGTGGGATTAGAGAAACTCGCTTTGGAAATTTAAGACTGGGAGGGAAGTATTTGGTAATCATGAGTATAGGGGGAACAATAGGGAGGTAATGGAGGAGGAAATATAGACCAATTTCTTTATACCGAGTATTATACTCCGTGCTTATTTAGAAAATTAAGGGAGATAGTATTAAAATTTTGGGCTTTCATTATCATGGGCGGTGTACATTAAAAATATATACCCTCCAGTCCACTCTCTCAGTCTCTCTGTTCAAGGCTTTCGGTTTCCCGACCTCTCCGATCGTTTAAGATCTCCCAATTTTAACAAGTGGTAACCATATTATTTTTTGTAACCATATTTTTTCGTTCAATAACCATGATAGTGTAATGATCCTAAAGGGATTTGAGATTATTAGAGTTGAGTTTGGAAAGGTGAAAGGGATTGAGAGGAGTAGAGTTCACAAGTTCAGATAGTTATCGGACGGTAGCCAAGGGGTTTCAAAAAAATACAAATAGAATTGTAGCTTTGTAACCATGGTAATATATATTGATGGTGATACGTGGTATTAAAATTAGCGTGCCACCAGTTGGTGGTTGATACGTGGTAATCACAATTTTTTTTGTGGTTATCGTATCATGTCAACCCTACCCTTGTCAAAAGTGAGCTCGGATTTTTCAATCTAATCAAACTAGTTTCATGTTTTTGTTTCATGTTAGCTTGTCTGAGATTGAATTTTTATTTAATAAAAAAAAGTTTCATGGTTTTTTTTGAGTGTTTGTATTATTATAATATCAAAACATAAATTTTTATCTTCGGATAAAATATGTCATTTATTATTTATGAAACTTTTTAGATGATAAATATTATATAAAATATCATTAATTTAAAAATATCACATTTATTATTAATAATTATGATATTATTTTTACAAAATTTGGCATTTTATAAATTTTAATTCATCTTAAAATAACATATATATAAACAGCAAATTATCACCCGAAAGATAATTTACTTGCATCTCCCTTTATTTTTAGTTTCTCAGTAATTCCCTTGCATCTCCCTTTAAAGGGAATTAAAGCTTGATTTGCTCATCCTCCTATTAATTCCCGGTGCACACTCCATAAACCAATTAGGAAATTAGCTTTCCAAAGGTTAGTATTATGTGTTTTGTGTTTTATCTTAATGAATTGATTATATATAAATTTTTATATATATAATAGGATTTAGGCAAGATATATAGATTTAGATTTCAATTTAGATATTTCATTTTTTGGACTTTATTGATAAATTTATCATAGTGACATTACTATCTATAATAGAATCTAAATAAGATATATTTATATGTATATTTCAATTTTCCTTTTTGGATTTTATTGATAGATTTATACTAGGATTAGAATTATATAAGGCTATATAATATCTTGCAAGCATATATTCAGCACAACTTACTTGTATTGTATCCTCCCGGAACTGTATCTGTATACTGTAGTCCGTTGAGACTCGGGATCGGGGGTCGTGTGCACACGTGCGCCCATGCGCATATAGCCTAGCACATAAGCCGAGCGGGGTTCCATCCTAAAACCAATTGGCATTAGGTGAGGTAGCCCACTAGCTTATATACTATGGCTTATTTGTTTGTATAATCAATGTGGGACACTTTGTCTCTTCACATTCTCAACACGCCCCCGCAAGTGCAACTAGGGTCGTCTTTCGCCTCTAGTTGACACTTGGACAACGGGTCTAGCATCTCATTCTCTTTTTTAGCTAGCCCAGGATCGAGAGTCGGGCCGTTTGGCTTTTCCGCTCTGATACCATACTGAAGTCCGTTGGGACTCGAGATCGGGGGTCGTGTGTACACGTGCGCTCTTGCGCTAATAGCCTAGCACATAAGCCGAGCGGGGTTCCATCATAAAACCAATTGGCATTAGGTGGGGTAGCCCACTAGCTTATATAATATGGCTTATTTGTTTGTATAATCAATGTGGGACACTTTGTCTCTTCACATTCTCAACACTGGATCTGTCTCTTGATAAAATTGATCACCACATAAATCCAAATCAGAAACGTACCCTTCAAAGTGAAGCTTTTGATTCATATTGCCATTTACTAACGCAGGTAGAGAATGGAAAATCCTAGTTCAACCATGTTAAGTCCGAGGGTGAGTTTCGAGTTTGCCTTCAACAATGCCGATTTCTCCGATCGGGTCCTTCACATTGAGATCATGGACGACTCTTCCGAATCCAAGTCTGACTCTGAGGGAGGTCGCAAAAGGAAGCGGGAAGATTCAGAGAGTTGTACCATTGTCAAAGTTAAAACCTTGCACATAAGTTCTCTCCTCTTAGCTGGAAACAGCCCCTTTTTTCACAAGGTAATACCCTTTTGTTGTTTTCATCGAGTTTGCTAATTGTTTATCATGTGTGTGTGGTAGGTGTGAGAAACAATTCAACCAACTAAAGTACGCAAGTGCAGAGTGTGTGAGAAGATCAAAAGACTAAACCGTAATTAATAGTTGTGTGTATTCCGAGTCACGACATAGAGTATATCTTGCATATAGCTCTATTGTCGAGCAACCGAACTCTCAATGAGAAATTTTAATAAACGAATGATAAATTAAGAAAGATACTCGCACGTACAACACGTTGAATCTACGAATAGCATGGTTCGAGGACAAAGAGGAAAGCTCACCGAAGGACCGGAAGACGCGAAGGACTAGAAGACGAAATCTACCACTCCTTGTATACGAGCCGGGCATACTAGCTTGCCACAATGGTTGCCATCGACGCCACCCGGGCCATTTGGTAACCTGGAAAAGGAAGCCAGATGGGGCAGAGACGAAAGCCAAAGGTAGACTAGATAGCCATGGTTGATGCAAGGCAATAGTGGTCTAACCGCGATCAAATCATGCTAACCTAATGCAAAATAATTAAAATTTAAAAATCTTACCATTGAGGAGTTCGGAAGGCAATGAGTTGATCATGTATGCAACTAATTGCTTCACGTCGTTCAGAGAGTAGTCAGAACTAAGTCAGGTATCTCCTTTCGCTTTTGAAAACTCCTTCGTATACCCTCTCATCCCTATTCCAGCTCCGATAGTTCTTTTCTTGAAGTTTCGGGACGAAACTTATTTTAAGTGGGGAGGAATGAAATACCCCAAAGTATTTTTGGGGATTTCGTTTTAAGAAAATATATATTTTTATAAAAGTTCTTTTATTTTGAACTTAATAATGATTTTTGGAAGTTAAATGTATATAATGTTTGTAACTATTTTGACACATTCATTTTTATTCGCTTAAGTGAAATTTAATAAATAAGTTATTTATTTTAAGTCATATTATTTTAAAACAAGTTGCATTTTTTTCCTTCAAATAAAGAGGTGTAACTTATTTTAGTTTCCGAAAAATATAAGTAATATGAGGTTTTAGGAAAATATGGTATATAAAATAAAATGTACTATTTAATTAAATATTTTATAATTTTTATTTGAATGGCATGGATTTGTAAATAAAACAAAAAAAAAAAAATTCGGATACATCATACATATATAGTTGTAGGTTTAAAGCATTTTTTTTCCTTTGGGTTCACTTAAACCGAACCGGAGCAAGAGAAAAAAAGAAAATGCGTGAACCGAACCCTTGAACCGCTTCTCCTTCCTCAGTTCACTGTAAAACGCAGGTGAAGATGTGAAATTTTTACCTTCCTCAAATCTCGCCCGAATCTCACCGTTTTTGTTTCTAGAATGTTCTGGAATCAATGAGGATGATATTTCCGCAACCAATTTGGAGATTCGGGGTCCAACCGCAACCGAACGAGCTTATCCCCAAATTCGAAGCTCATCCAAATCCGCTCAATTCGGGACGAATCTCAGCAAATTGAAGATTGGGGTAGCATTGGTAGTGTTTATCTAATCGATTTTCGGATTTATTTTAATCAAATCCGTCCCCAAATCCTCCTCCTATAAATACCCATTTCGAGATCACTTTCGAAGCACACCACCACCATTCCTCTCCATATCCGAGCTCTCAAACTAGTTCATCGTGTTTTAAACACCTTAATCGACAATCCCCTTCACAAAAGTTTCACAAAAATATCCCGAATTCGAAAACCCCAATTTCGAAACTTACCTCGCCGGAGCCGCCCTCGTCCGCCGCTTCCAACCGCTGCCGACGCCGCCAGGACCACCAGGGAGGAGCGCCTCTTTACCACGAATCCGTAGTCACCGATCGCGTGTCATTCCGAGTACTAACGAAACCGCTACGACTCGCCGAAGAATCGCCGGAATCTCGCCGGAAAATCGCTGGGTGTTGCTGTCGGGTGTGAGGTTGAAGAAGGGTAATCGCATAAAACCTCCCATAATTCCGATTTTCGCAAAATATGCCCTTGTTCAGTTTTCTAAAATTCCAGATTCTAACCCGTATTTTTATGTGGGCATAAATTGCTTCCAATATCGTTAATTCGCAGAAGATAGGCTACCCTTACGCCGCTACCAAGGAATTAGAGTCCTACCAATCGTTAACGCTTGCAACTCCAAATCGAGGCAAGTGACTTTCCGAGCTTTTCCGCTCATTTCGGTGCCTTCGGTGTCTTGTTGTTTTCGTTCCTTGAAATGCTTGCCAAATTAATTAAAATAAATTACAATTCATCCGCCTTGTGTGATTTATTTATCCGTTAGCTTGAATTTGGCAAGTATAATTGGGTAATGTTATTATTCGATGTATATATATATTAATGACATGGATACCCACATGTTTATTAAAGCATGATTTATTTTGTTCTTTCATGCTAATTGGTTAAGAAAGGGATATGTATCCATTCTATTTATTTCGTTGTGATCAATGTTAAATTGTAGTAATAATGTGAGGATCGTTTGTTGCGAGTGAAACTAAATTGAATCCAAACCAATCAAAAACAATGTGAATCATACAGTTAAAATTGTAAAATTGTAAAGTAATGTGAAGAATTGTATAATCAATCAAATTAACGAAAAGCAATGTGAAATGGTAAAACAATGTGTGAAGTAATCAAATTAACGAAAAGCAATGTGAAATGGTAAAACAATGTGTGAAGTAAAGTGAAAGTGATGTTGTAAAGTGTAGGTCGGGGCCGTTACTCCTCGGTCTTAAGGTTTCATGAAACCACACTTCCATGCGAGGTGTTACACAACCAATGGTTGTAGGTCGCTATCCACTATAGACAGAGTGGGACCGGTAGTAGTCCATAAAAAGATAAAAGACGTAAAATGCATATCATGTGTGTAAGTGAGTGAAGATTAATGTGTAATCAACGAACATGGTTTGAACTAGGTATTGGGGGACACAAGATCAACCCTTAATCGACTGTCTCAGCCCGCGGTTTAAAACTCTCCGGAAGAGTCCTGCCCTCTGGGTCGATTTTGGGCCACATCGAGTACCTTTTGAACCAATACTTAGTTTAGACGTTATTATAAAAACATATTGATAATGTAATGGGTAGTAATCATGAATCGTTTCAAGCTATATCATATTCCATCCTTAATCGGAATATGATTCCTAATACATCTTTTGTTACTCATCCTTTTGGATTATCCGTGTTATAGGAGGGTCGGGTCACAAATAAGCCAATTCACTTCAAATATTCAAATCTCATTTGGATTTAAATTCTTACCGTTTCATGGTCACTTGAATCCAAAGTTGTCTCTGCTTTCATGCCGTCACTTGCTAGTTCTCGCGAACTAACTGTCCTTTGTTTGGATGGCTGGTTTCCACAAGTTTAGATAAAGCACTACAAGGTCGAAGGTCGGAAATGTGAGTCGGAATCGTCTTCAAATGTTTTTAGTATTTTACCGTTGTTATAATTCAAGAGTTTAAATATTATCTTGTATTTGCTAGCAAGACAAATTGTAACGATGTTGTAGTATACTTAGTATTTGTTTCATTTAAAGTCGTCCGCAATTTAATTGTATTTTATTTATGTATTTAATATTATCATCTTGTTTATGGGAGCATGGTTGCATGTCCTTATAAGCCTAAGGTGGTTACAAAGACATTAAAGTCCGCGTAACCACTGGCGCTGTGGCATTCCCTTGGGTTATAAAAGGGGGTGTTACAGAAGGTGGTATCAGAGCTAAAGATTTTTCTACAATGGTTTTCATGTCAGAACTTTTTTTGTAAAATGGGTTTTTTGTCAAAATTATTTTCTAAAATTATTATTTTTTCGTGTCATCTCTTCTCCAATGGCTTTCATTTCTTCAAAATTATTTCTATGTCCACATTAAACTTTCAATGTTGAATTTGAATTTTGACCGAGATAAGAAAATAATAACAAAAAAAAAAATAAAATCCCAGTCTCTATGTTTTAATCTTCCTTTCAAACTTCAAGTAAATTAGAAACCTTGTTGTTCTCAAAACTTACAATACGGATGTGCAAATGTCTTTATAAAATATGGTTTGATTCCGACGTCCAATTAGACTCTCATGTGCTTAGTGCTAACATTTTCCTTTCCATGACACTCGTGTCTTTCTTCTCTGGTTCTAGTTCACTTTCTTAGTCCTCGAATCTTAGCGTAGTTGGTCTCCAAATGTGTAGATTATGAGGACTCGTGGAGCTCAACGTCAAGCCGCATCCACTCCTGTCGCAAACAGGGATCATCAGCGAATTAACAAAAGCAAGCCCCTTCTTTCTAATAATATTAGGGAAGAGGAAGATGAGATTTCTGTGCACCAAGGAGAAAGTGCACCCAGACAGCCAAACGGGCAACGTCAAGCATCATTCCCGGGCCAGGATAATGCAAATAGTCAAGCACCAAGTCAAAAAGCACCATCGCAGATTCTTGCAGACAACCTAGATGAGAAGATCATACAAGCGTTAGACCAGATAGTGAAGGATGCTGTTACTCGCGCGATAGCTGCAAATATTCCTCAGACTCAGGCTGCACCCTCATTGGACGCACATCCATCAAGGAAAAAGGAGGAAGTGGAGGTGTATGGGGACACCTACACTCGGGCGCTGAAGGCGGTGAATTCTAGCAAGCCGGATGGATTTGATGGTACCGGGGAGCCATACCGGGTGGTGCAGTGGTTAACCCATATGGAGAAGATATTCAAGGGAGTTAGTTGTACCGATGCGGATAAGGTGCACATAACTGCACTCTATCTGAAAGGAGAGGCAGGACAATGGTGGGAAGCTGCAAGACATGCTTGGGAAGCTAATCCAACTTGGGAAACCTTCAAGGACAGTGTCACCAACCACTATTTTGCTCCCTCGCTCAGATTAGAGAAAAGACGGGAATTTTTGTACCCTAGCACTCGGGGTATGAAGATGGCGCAGTTGGTTACTAGGTTTTATGAATTGCTTCCGTATGCTGGGGATTTGGTACGCTTGGAGGCGGAAAAGATATTGTATTTCCATGAATCTGTGTATTATGAACTGAAGATACATATGCTGCACCGTGAATATGATAGTCTGGATGACTACATCAACGCCGCGTATCGTGTGGAGGCGACTCTAGAGGAAGGAAAAAAGAATAGCGAGCTCTTGGAAAGGAAGAAGGGTACCCAGATGAATGTTGGGGTAAAGAGGGTAGCAACATCTACCCCCACAGGAGGAATGGGGGCTAGTAACCAGCAGAGAAGCATGACCACCACCAGAGATGGGCAGCCTCTCGTCTGTCATAACTGCGGAAGGCCAGGATACACCAAGCTTGTTTGTACTGAACCACTTCGGACGTGTCGCGGTTGCCACCGAGCTGGGCATATGGTCAGGTTTTGTAGAACAACCAACGGGAATCCATCTCGCTCTTACCAGGCATCAGCTGCTGGTCCCCGTAATGAGGCGCATGGACCGAGAGATTCTACAGTACCACCACGATTTCAGCAAAGAAGTCAGACTCCAGCTGGGTCGCAACCAACCGTTAACAAGGGCAAGGCTCCAATGCATGACAAAAACCAGGGACCCAAGTTGTACACCTTAGATGCTATTAACGAGGGTGGTGCACCAGAGTGATCAAGAATGAGTGTTTACCGAATTCTAGTCTATTCAGTGTCTAAATTTCCTTTTTCAGCTATTTCTTTCAATAAGTTAGCCAGTATCGTATGTTTCTGAACTCAGTGTCTAAGTATTGCTGTCTGTGTTGGGGATATTATTTCATCTTTCTAAGTCATGTTTTCCTTAATATCTATGTGGAATTTCTAAGTCATGGGTTCCTTAACATCTGTGTAGAATGTCTTAAGTGGGGAGGCGCCCCCAACATTTTAAGTAATTGTGTGTGTGTGTGGTAGGTGTGAGAAACAATTCAACCAACTAAAGTACGCAAGTGCAGAGTGTGTGAGAAGATCAAAAGACTAAACCGTAATTAATAGTTGTGTGTATTCCGAGTCACGACATAGAGTATATCTTGCATATAGCTCTATTGTCGAGCAACCGAACTCTCAATGAGAAATTTTAATAAACGAATGATAAATTAAGAAAGATACTCGCACGTACAACACGTTGAATCTACAAATAGCATGGTTCGAGGACAAAGAGGAAAGCTCACCGAAGGACCGGAAGACGCGAAGGACTAGAAGACGAAATCTACCACTCCTTGTATACGAGCCGGGCATACTAGCTTGCCACAATGGTTGCCATCGACGCCACCCGGGCCATTTGGTAACCTGGAAAAGGAAGCCAGATGGGGCAGAGACGAAAGCCAAAGGTAGACTAGATAGCCATGGTTGATGCAAGGCAATAGTGGTCTAACCGCGATCAAATCATGCTAACCTAATGCAAAATAATTAAAATTTAAAAATCTTACCATTGAGGAGTTCGGAAGGCAATGAGTTGATCATGTATGCAACTCATTGCTTCACGTCGTTCAGAGAGTAGTCAGAACTAAGTCAGGTATCTCCTTTCGCTTTTGAAAACTCCTTCGTATACCCTCTCATCCCTATTCCAGCTCCGATAGTTCTTTTCTTGAAGTTTCGGGACGAAACTTATTTTACTTGGGGAGGAATGAAATACCCCAAAGTATTTTTGGGGATTTCGTTTTAAGAAAATATATATTTTTATAAAAGTTCTTTTATTTTGAACTTAATAATGATTTTTGGAAGTTAAATGTATATAATGTTTGTAACTATTTTGACACATTCATTTTTATTCGCTTAAGTGAAATTTAATAAATAAGTTATTTATTTTAAGTCATATTATTTTAAAACAAGTTGCATTTTTTTCCTTCAAATAAAGAGGTGTAACTTATTTTAGTTTCCGAAAAATATAAGTAATATGAGGTTTTAGGAAAATATGGTATATAAAATAAAATGTACTATTTAATTAAATATTTTATAATTTTTATTTGAATGGCATGGATTTGTAAATAAAACAAAAAAAAAAAGTTGAATCCAAAGTTTGGATTTAAATCATCCTTTTGGATTATCCGTGTTATAGGAGGGTCGGGTCACAAATAAGCCAATTCACTTCAAATATTCAAATCTCATTTGGATTTAAATTCTTACCGTTTCATGGTCACTTGAATCCAAAGTTGTCTCTGCTTTCGTGCCGTCACTTGCTAGTTCTCGCGAACTAACCGTCCTTTGTTTGGATGGCTGGTTTCCACAGGTTTAGATAAAGCACTACAAGGTCGAAGGTCGGAAATGTGAGTCGGAATCGTCTTCAAATGTTTTTAGTATTTTACCGTTGTTTTAATTCAAGAGTTTAAATATTATCTTGTATTTGCTAGCAAGACAAATTGTAACGATGTTGTAGTATACTTAGTATTTGTTTCATTTAAAGTCGTCCGCAATTTAATTGTATTTTATTTATGTATTTAATATTATCATCTTGTTTATGGAAGCATGGTTGCATGTCCCTATAAGCCTAAGGTGGTTACAAAGACATTAAAGTCCGCGTAACCACTGGCGCTGTGGCATTCCCTTGGGTTATAAAAGGGGGTGTTACACTACTTAGGCGGGATAGACTGGGAATGTTGTTGATGTTGTTGTTTTATGATTTTTTTAAGTATGGTTTGTAGATAGTAGGATACATGCTAATTGGTTGGCAATGGTTTATTGTACTTGAGTTATCATTCTTTGGTCTGGGAATAGTATGATTAACTTATTTCATATTATGAAACCATAAATTGTGGATGATTCACCTCTCTAACTCTTCACCTCAATTTTTTATTTCCTTCTTCTAAGTAATTAAATAATCACTATTTTTAAAATATTTTCTTACGATTTTTGATATAGTATATGTTAAGTTTTTCGATTATGTAAAGGTTCTCTTGAAGTCATGAAATCTGGGCTAATCTTGATTGGATTATATTCTACCCTTATCCTCCAAATGCATTTTTTTAAAAATTTAATTTATTTCATATTTAATTGTATTATGTAAATTAATATTATATTGGAAAAAAATACGATTTTTCTATCCTATGCCCTTGGGGCATAAGATAATACCCTAAATTTGGATTTTTTTTTTAAATTTTAATTAGTTTAGCCTTTTTTTTAATTAGATTCTTAGGGTCGCTTGCCTTTTTGGTAGAAAATCTTTCCCAATTTATACAAATATACTCTTTCGAGATAAATTTATACAAATATACATAATTAGTTATTTATAACATAAATACTATAATTTTTTTAATTTTTTATTATAAATATTTCATACTAATTAATTTAGTGTTACAACTAAGTATGTAATGAGGGTTGTAGGACTTATACGGCCCGGAGAATTAATGGCGAACTCAATTCCCTGTTCACAGCGTGTCCCTTTAAGAATATGATATAGTTGCTCGATCGATCATCTTCATATTCCTCTACAGTCTACACACTCCATAGACCATTATTTGGCTTTCCAACTGCGGAAAAAATTGTCAAGTAATTATCTTTTCCTTCTATGACTGCTTGTACGTTGCTTCTTTGTTTCCTATTTTCAAGGTTTTTTTTTTTAATTGTACAATTCTTGATTTTTTTTTAACTGTGTTGAATTGAGTTGAACGTTGAATTGAGTTGAATACTTGATTTTTCCTAAAATAAATCTAATCTTACTAGGATTTAATTAAACCTACTTCTATCTAAAACAAAGCTCAAAATTAGATTGGAGACAAACTAAGGATCCAGTTTCAGTGGAGTTTGTGAAAAACTCTATGGCTAGAGTTGAGAGGATCTCAACCACTGATTTTAAAATCAGTGGTTAAAAATCCTCCCCCCTCCTTTCCCTCTCCCCACCCCCATCCCCAATTTTTTTTTTTTTTTTTCTTTTAATTTATTTTTTGTGAGAGGAATTGGAAACTCTACTTTGTAGAGTTTCCCTTGAACTCCACCGGAACGGGACCGACAAACTAAAGGGTCCTCCACAAATACCTCATTGTTTTTGCCATTTACAAATTAAACGCTGCAGCCAGGTAGAGAATGGAAAATCCAAGTTCAAGCGTGTTAAGTCGGAGGGTTAATTTCGAGTTTGCCTTCAACGATGCCGATTTCTCCGATCGGGTCCTCCACATTGAGATTACAGACGACTCTTCCGATTCCAAGTCTGACTCCGAGGGAACTCGCAAAAGGAAGCGGGAAGATTCAGAGAGTCGTAACGTTGTCAAAGTTAAAACCTTTCACATAAATTCTCTCCTCTTAGCCGGAAGGCCCGGAAACAGTCCTTTTTTTCACAAGGTAGACCCAATAACCTATTGTTGTTTTCATCGAGTTTGTTGTTTATCATGCTCTATAACTTCTATGCATTACAAAGCTTGTAACTTTATGATGTAGTTATTCAAAAATGGAATGAGAGAGTCCAAACAAAGGGATGTAACCTTGAGAATCAGCGCATCTGGTATTACACCCACCCCATCTATTTACTAGATCGATCGAGATAATTAATCTGCTGGATGTGCTTGTAATTTATATCCCATATTCAAATTGATTTCATTTTTGTTTTGTATTTTGGTATACAGAGGAAGCGGCTGTGTCGGAGCTCATGAATTTTATGTACAGCAACAGGTTAAAAGTAACTACTACCGCTGATCTTTTGGATGTGCTAGTTGTTGCGGACAAGTTCGAGGCAAGAGATTGCGTGACATATTGCTGTGAGTTATTGCGAGAGATGCCCATGTCACTTGAGTCTGCACTTTTGTATTTTGAGCTTCCGTCAAGTGTTTTAATGTATGAAGAAGTCGAGCCATTAATTGATGCATCGAAGAAGTGTCTTCTTGCACATTACAAGGATATTAACAAGTAAGTCTCTAGCCCTTGCACATCATGGCATGACATTAATTTGTTACTTTTGTTAATTCCTATTTTATGATCGAATTCAAGGTCCCAAGAAGAGGCAATGACCTTGCCTCTGTGTGCGGTTGAGGTTCTTCTCGGTAGTGATAGTCTGCAAGCGGATTTATCAGAAGATGATGTTTTCGAGTTTATCTTGAAGTGGGCCCGCGTGCAATATTCTGACCTTGATAGGCGTCGTGAAATACTTACCAAAATTTTGGTACAATTCATACAGTTTCAATACATGAGTAGCTCGAAGTTGAAAGAAGTTGCAGTTTGCCCTGACCTTGACCATGATGTAGTGTTGCAACTAATGCTCGAAGCCTTCTTCGTGATGGTTGAAGTTCCCTATGCGCAAAACATCCATGCATCCAACAAGTATCAAGTTATTAAGGTGGAGAAATCTGAACCTCCTCAACCTCGATGTGTTGTCTACTTTGACTTGAAGAAAGATGATTGTGAAAATCTATTCCCATCCGGTCATCTCTATTCTCAGTCATTCTGCCTAGGTGGACTATCTTTTTACCTCTTTGCCCAATGCTACCCAACGGAACAACAACACTCATTTGGTTTGTCTGTCGCTATGAAGAAAGGATCCCCAAGCTGCTCGTTAGTTTTTGAATTTGCTGCAGTGAAGAAGTCAACGATGAACTTCCAAGTCAAGAAGAAATCCAGTGAAGTAAAGTACTCTGATTTATATAATAGTTGGGGATATGAAGACCTATTCAATATCACATGGACCGATTTCATGAGAAAGGACAGTGAGTATTTCATAGATGGGATCCTCCATCTTCGAGCTGATATTACCATCAAGGATTCTGAAGCTAATGCTTGATAAACCGCTAGGGGAAAAATGTATATTTTGTAAGTGAAGACCGCTAGGGGAGAATATTAATCCTTTTGTTTTGGTTTGTGTGGATTTGAATATATCTAACCCGGCCTTTAGTCTGACTAAAGGCCGGGTTTAGAAAAGTAGGACTTGTTTGGGATGGTTATATAGATATATGCTATGGGTATAGAAATCCCAATATCTATATCCCTTGTTTGATATATTTATCCCAATTAGTATATGGATATCAATCCTTTATCTCTATATACTAATTCAAGGGGATTTTTTAGTTTTGGATATCTCCAGAAATTGGGGGCTATAGGATTTTTGAGAGATGTATGAGCGGTTGGAGACTTTCTTCTCCTCCTCCTTCTTCAGTTTCCTTCTTGCATCTTTCTTGCATCTGCCACTTCTGCTCGAATTTTATTTGCTTCTTCTTCTTCTTCTCATTCTTCTTCTTCAATTTCCTTCTTGCATCTGTCACTTCTGCTTGAATTTTTTTTGCTTTGCATCTGTATGCATATGGTTTAAATTTCTGATCGATTTTTTTTTCCGAAATTGAGAGCTTGTTTGATTCGAAATGCACCTGTTCTCCTTCTTGCAAAATTAGGAATGAGCTTAGGGATTCTATTCGAATTTTCGAACCCTAAAGACATCTGTCTGGATTCTATTCGAACTAGGGTTCAAACATTAGGGGTTCCTAATTTGTTGTTGAGTGGTGGTCTGATTTTTGTTTTAAATTAATTGTGATATCTATATACCCTTTTCAAACAACATATACGGAGTATAAGATATAGATATCAAACCCATACCCAATACCGATAGCTTGATATCTATATCTCATACCCATAGCCTATATCCTATATCTATATACCCTTCCCAAACGACAGGCCCAAGTGCTTTCATTCGCCTAATATCTTATATCGTACCGTTGCTTAATTACTTCAATGGCTAAGAAGCTCATTAATTTGGTCTCTCTCACTCACTATTAGACCTGTCAAAACACAACTCGACCCGGTGACCCGACCCGACCGACCCGAAAAATTTCCGATCCGAACCCGAAAATTTTGACCTGAAATTTTTTATCGACCCGAACCCGAAAAACCCGAAATTTTCCGGGTAATCTGGGTTTCGACCCGGTGACCCGATTGACCCTGTAATTTTGACCCGATTTACCCGATTGACCCGGTGACCCGATTGACCCGGTTGATTTATAATTATATATAATTAATTTTTTTTATATATAATTAAAATTTATCACAAAATTATCAAATAATGATTTTTTTAATTTAAAAAAGAAAAAATTGACAAACCCGAAATCGACCCGAACCCGACCCGAAACCCGATCAAACCCGAGTTCGAGTCAACCCGAAAAACCCGAAACCCGTTTTACCCGAAACCCGAAGTGACCCGATCCGAACCCGACCCAAATGACCCGTTTGACAGGTCTACTCACTATGAACAAATTAAAGGATCCCAAAGTTGGTCGATAGATTTTGAATTTGCTGCCATGGAGAAGTCATATATAAATTAAATTTTCAAAACAAGGTGAAGACCAAGGAGCTCAATATACGCTGATGAATCACTGTGCTATGGATCGATTTTTTTTGAGTTATTCGAAATCATATGGAGCGATGTCATGGGTAAGGGCAGTGCTCGGATTTTATCGGATTTTACGATGAAAGGGGAAAAAGGCTATAGTACACCAATTAAAATGCATGTTTTTATATCTCATCTAATTTTATCAAAAATACGTATCTTTTTTATTTAACTAGTGTGAGTCCCATGTCTAAGACACGTATATTTGTTTAAAATTTTGAGTTATATTCTATTTTAATTAATTTTGAAAGTAGACATGTATATTTGTTTAAAATTTTGAGTTATATTCTATTGTAATTAATTTTGAAAGTCAAGTGGAAGTATTATGTACAAAATGCACCAAAGAACTAAATAACGTATAAAAATGATGGAATAATAATAATAATAATAAATAATAATTGCTTGTGAGAAGTCTTATTTATAATTCTTTATTCGAATAATTTCTTAATAATTAGTAAAGAGAAGTGTTAACCCAATGTAATTAAGGTGACAATTGATTGTTTTTATGTGTGCCTATAAACACATATGATTAGAATATAAAAACTATTGTCGTATCATGTACAAGCCTTTATTATGCGGATGCTTCTTATCTATATATTTGAATGATTTGATTAAAAAAAAAAAGAACATAAGAACTAAGAAGGACGGAAAATCATAGGATTATATGCATAAATATCATAGGCTAATGCATTGAAAATATTCAACAACAAAAAATTATATTATTGTCATAAGATTTTGAATACTGAAGTACCAATTTTTCCTATTGCCAAAAATATTTTTTATTTATATTTTGATAACCTGGAAATGGATTGTAGAAAAAAGATATCATAAAGTTTTATTCACTAAGTATACCATTCATTTTATTTTTATTAATTGAATAAATGGTATGTTAGTGTGGAAATGGTTGAATTTCATTGGTTAATTTAGGCAAATTATTTTATAAATTTGAAATGTTTTGGTGGAGTTAGTGGGGTGGTTAGTGGAGTGGAGGTGGTAGTTACTAAGACGTGACAAAAACTAATGATGTGGATGTATATTAGAGGTCCACATGTAGATGTAAAAGGGAGTGGGGGTGTAGATTCATTTAAAAGATGACATGTGGAACGGAGCCTTTTGGTGAAGTCAAGTAGGTGAGAGATGCTTCTGGTTTTATAATAGTAATAGATCATTACACTTAACCTACTTTTTTCCTCTAATATATCATTAATCTAATTTTTACATCACCCATACTCTCCTCCTTACAAATTGAAAAAAAATACTCTAATGCCAAAGTCTAATAATTACACTTAACCTACTGTTTTACATCTAATCATTACACATAACATACTTCTTAATTCTCGTGCATAGTCCTGAAAAGACATGTATTTTGAGACGGAGGGAGTAATTAGCAAGATGTTCACCGAAATTGGTTGTTGATAGTACCATTGTATATAATGGGTGGTTATTTGCAAATTTTTAAATAAAGGGTGATGTTATGCCTTTTTGCCTAAAAATTAACTTATATTTATAAATCTTCTAATTTATAAAAAAAAACACATCATATTTTCTTCTTTTCTAGTATTTCTTTTCTCTTTCTTTTTTTCATTGCTTTTTTTTCATCTTCATTTTTTATCTTCATTTTTTTTGCTAACAAAAATTTATACGGAGTATTACTAATTTGCTGACAAAAAAGTCACCTTGATTGCCGTGACTTTCATTATTGACTATAATTCATGTAGTTGCTATTGTTGGTTATAATTTTTTTTTCTTTAACAATTTTTTTTCCTGACAATAATTCACATTGACTGCTGACACTTTGACGATTGATATTTTGTTACTGATACTTTAAATGTACAGACCCTTTAACTTCTAATTTGACTTTTCACAATTTATTATAATTTTTTATGCGAAAAGTGTTATTAATTTTGACTGCTGACACTTGATTGTTGACATTTTTTTACAGTAGACAAACATTAGGAGAGCTTTACGACTAATGTAAGCACCTCCTTAATCATCCTGATAGATGATGATACAAAGACCCCTATTGAAAGGGAGAATAGACAAGTTACAAATATCTCTATGCTTAACAATATAGTCGGCTCCCTTACTTGCATCTATATAACAATGACTAAACTCGATGTAATACTTGAGTGTGGACACTTTTTATATTTTTTTTTTTATGTAAACAGTGTCAATATAAAATTATCAACATTGTCAGCATACTCTACTTTCAAAACAACACAACATTGTCAGCACCCTTATCCAAGTAAAACAACACAACACTGTGAGCACCCTAATTTAAGTTCTAATTCACAACAAAACAACACTATCAATTTGATATTTGTTCAATGAGGTTGCGTCATTTATTGTACCACATATCACTCAACAACATAACACTATTAACATATATAGCGTTGTTGGCAAAATCATTGAAGAAATTAAACAACACAATAATGCCAGCACAACACAATCAAGTGTGAGCATATATTGTCAAAAGTCAAGTGTCAGCAATATTGCTGGTAGAAAAATGGTGAGTTTTTTCTGCCACATTGCCTCCTCATGTCCGTTGTCCACCTAGCCTTTTTCAGGTTTCAAGTGAGGACAACAGAAATGAGAATCAGCGCATCTGGTAAGCACCCACCTCATCCTTTTACTAGATAATCTACAGGTTGTGCTTTTAAATTATATCCCATAGGCAATTGATTCCAATTTTGTTTTGTATTTTGGTATAAAGAGGAAGCGGATGTGTTGGAGTTCTTGAATTTTATGTACAACAACAACTTGAAAGCAACTACAGTATTGGGTGTGCTGGTTGTTGCGGACAAGTTTGAGGCAAGAGATTGTGTGACATATTGCTGTGAGTTATTGCTAAAGATGCTCACATCACTTGAGTCTGCACTTCAGTATTTTGAGCTTCCGTCGACTGTTTTAATGTATGAAGAAGTCCAACCATTGATTGATGCATCGAAGAAGTGTCTTCTTGCATATTTCAAGGGTGTTATCGGAGAAGGGAGTAGTTTTTACCTTCTTAAACTACGTGTATAAATTAAAAAGTCTTATTTGAACTTATTAAAAACGAGTTAAAAAAATAAAATTACTTATATTTTTGAATCGTGGAGTATGACTCATGTCCCTACCCAATACCATTCACGAAATCCAGATGTATCTTAAAAGGTCTATGTTTTTTTTTTATAGGAATAAAGAGGTCTATTGGAGTAATATTTTTCATTTAAACAACCTTAATTATCCGGTTTGACTGAGAAAAATAGAGTATGACGCCTCGTCTTCTCCAATGATCCCCGCCTTCCCAAGTTGGTTGATCATTTATTTCTCATAATGGCGGACTCAATTCCCTATTCACAGCGTCTCCCATTTAAGAATGATTAGTTGCTCGATCGATCATCTTCATATTCCTCTTCACTCCCCACTGTGAGATTATGAGATTGATTGTAATGTCCTCCTTAGGGTTTCCATTCATTGATATAACATATATATAGGTTATAAAGGTATTGGGCCTTAATGGGCTTTTGACCCACTATACAATAATAAGACCTATGTAATCTATCAAACCCCCGCAGTCGAAACTGGAGGGGCTCGTACAGTGAGACTGGAGCGAAAATCAATGAACAACTGTCTAGGTAAACCCTTGGTGAATATATCAGCGTACTGATATGAGGACGGGACATGTAGAACGCGGACATGTCCTATGGCAACCTTGTACCTGATGAAGTGGAGATCAAGCTCAATGTGCTTCGTGCGTTGATGTTGGACCGGGTTGCTAGCCAGATAGACTGCAGAGATGTTATCAGTGTAGACCAGAGTGGCCTTCATAAGAGGGCAACGGAGCTCAAGCAGGAGATTGCGGAGCCAAGAGCACTCAGAGACAACGTTGGCAACGCCCCTGTATTCGGCCTCAGCGCTGGAGCGAGACACGACAGACTGACGCTTGGCCGACCACGACACAAGGGTGTCGTTGAGGAAGACACAGTAACCAGACGTGGAGCGACGCGTGTCAGGACAACCACCCCAATCCGCATCAGTGTAAGCAACAAGGTCAAGCTTAGAGGAAGGAGTGATCGTGGTGCCGAGCTCGAGTGTGCCGCTGATGTACCGAATGATCCGCTTTAAGGCATGAAAGTGGGGTTCCCTGGGTGCATGCATGAACAAGTAGATCTGCTGAACGGCGTAACTGATATCAGGTCTGGTGAAGGTGAGATACTGAAGAGCACCAGCAAGGCTCCTGTACAAAGTCGGATCATCAGCCAAAGGACCAGAGTGAGCGCTGAGCTTGTTGGATATATCGACAGGGGTGGCGACCGGATTGCAGTTACTCATCTTAGCCCGAGCAACAATTTCAGCAGCATACTTACTCTGTGAGAGGAATATGCCAGACGAATGCCGCTGAACAGCAACTCCCAAGAAGTAAGACAACTGACCCAAATCTGACATAGCGAATTCAGCACTTAGCTGTGAAATAACCGACGTCCGAAGCGCATCAGAAGAGGCGGTGAGAATGATGTTGTCAACATACAGTAACAGAAATGCCATGTCGGAGCCTCTGCGATAGATGAACAGGGACGAATCCGAGCGGCTGCCAATGAAACCCAAGCGGAGCAGATGAGAAGCAAAGCGCTGGAACCAAGCTCGCGGAGCCTGTTTCAGACCATACAGAGAGCGCTTCAGGAGACAGACGTGCTTAGGACGATCGGCATCAGTAAATCCCGGCGGCTGAAACATGTAGACTGTCTCATTCAGGTGACCATGCAGAAATGCGTTCTTGACATCCAGCTGATGAATGGCCCATTTGCGCGACAGAGCTAAGCTCAATACCACTCGGATAGTGGCAGGCTTGACCACGGGGCTGAAGGTCTCATCACAATCAATACCTACCTGCTGGGATCGACCGTTGACGACAAGACGTGCTTTATAGCGCTCCAACGTCCCATCAGAGCGAAACTTGTGACGGAAGAGCCACATACAGCGAACGACGTTCGCCGCGGGAGGGAGAGGGACAAGAACCCAAGTACCATTCTTTGTAAGGGCCCTGTATTCGTCGAGCATAGCCGCCTGCCAATTCGGGTCGAGGAGGGCTGTTTTGTGGGAGGTGGGGATGGGGGAGAGGGAGGTCTGGGAGTCGGGAAGGACGGGGGCAAGAGGCGCAAGGTGCGGGGAGGAGGAAGCGGCGGGTGCAGAGGCGGCGGGCGCAGCACTGCTTGCGGCGGGCGCAGCAAAGCCTGCGGCGGGCGCCGCCAGGGAGGTGGTCGACGCGGCGGGTGCAGCAAATGGGGTTGCGGCGGGCGCAGCAAGGGCTGCGGTGGGCGCCGCCAGGGACGCATTTGTGGCTGCGGGCGCCGCAAATGGGGTTGCAGCGGGCGCAGCATTCGATGCCGCGGCCGCCGCATGTAGGTGAGGCGCGGGTGATTGTCGAGGTGAAGGGAGGTGGATAGCGGGGTGATGGTCGGTGGTCATGGAGATGATCTGACGGGGTCTGAAGACACCGGAGACGCTGCGGGTGTGTGGTCTGTTGGTAGATGGTGGCGGGGGAGGTGGGGGAGGGGGAGACGCAGGAGCACCGGGAGAGCTCTGGGGAAGAATGAAGTGAGGGAATGGTGACTCAGACTCTGTCGACGACACAGGAGGTGTGGGAGATGCGAAGGGAAATCGCAACTCATCAAAGGTGACATGACGAGAGAGAATGATCCTGTGAGTCTTGATATCGAGGCAAATGTAACCGCGATGATCAGACGGGTAGCCAAGAAAGACACAAGGGGTAGAGCGAGGGTGAAGCTTGTGGGGGGCGGTGGATGCCTGATTAGGGAAGCACAGGCAACCAAATGTACGAAGGTGATCATATATGGGCAAAGTGCAATACAGTGCCTGAAACGGTGAGCAATGGTTGAGGGTGGTGGAAGGGAGAATGTTGAGGAGGTAGCATGTGGTGGCCAAGGCGTAAGGCCAATAAAGGAGGGGAATGGATGCGTGGAAAAGAAGAGTGCGCATCATATTGGTAATGGTTCGGATGATTCGTTCGGCTTTGCCATTTTGTTGAGAGGTGTAGGGGCAGGACAAGCGATAGTATATCCCATTGGTATTAAAGAAAGTGTGAAAATCTTTGTTGTCAAATTCGCGGCCATTGTCGCATTGGAAACACTTGACAGAGGTGTGAAACTGTGTTTTGATGTAAGCGTGGAATTTGGCAAAGATAGGGAACACTTGAGATTTAAAGTGCAAAGGGAAAACCCATAAGAAATGTGTATAATCATCCAGAAACAAAAGGTAATACTTATGACCCTCCTTGCTAGGCACATGAGATGTCCAAATATCACTATGAATAATATCAAAAGGTGCAAATGTAGTGTTTAAAGATCGCTGAAAAGGAAGTCTGGCATGCTTGCCTAATTGACAAGACGAACATAAACTAGAGCGAAGCTCTTTATTACATTGGACAAGACTCTTAGAACGAAGTAAATCTAAAACTACAGGACTGGGATGACCAAGGCGTGCATGCCAAAGACTGGATGATGATGCCGAGAGGGCGACTGGACTTGACGGGCTGGATGGTGATGGTGACGACACAGGATAGAGCTCCCCGGTGCTATTACATCTCAGACGAGTAACCCCCGTAGTAAGATCCTTCACAGAGAAACCAAACGGATCAAACACAAGAGAAACATTATTGTCAGTGGTGAACCGACGGACAGAGATAAGGTTTTTGACAAGTTTGGGGGCAACAAGGACATTGTTGAGGTGCAAAGGGTTGGTAGGGGTTGGTAGTGTGGTGTGGCCAATGCCCGAAGTAGCTAGGCGACCACCGTTGCCGACGATAATAGAATGAGCAGGACCCTTAAAAGAAAGAGATGAGAGAGTACCTGAGGAGTTCGTCATATGAGAGGTAGCGCCAGTGTCCATGTACCAAGCGCCGTCAGGGGGTGTCAGCTGCATGGAAGAGAAGGCGTTGTGCACATCAGTCGGGTATGCCTGATCGGACGACGGACGGGGAGCAGGACCCAACAAGCCCTGCTGACGGTTGGGATATGGGGCTGGTCCACGAAACGATGCACCGGGGTAGCCATAGGGCATCCAAGGAGGGTAGCCAGGGTTGGGGTACCAAGAGGGGTGGCGGGGATCGTAGTGCTGCGGGCGACCATTGCTGCGGCCATTGCCGCGGCTGCCGCCGCCGCCCCTTGGTCCCTGCTGGTCGTTGCTGCGGCCGGGCTGGAGGGCAAGCTGCTCGATGATGTCACTGGATGAGACCAACGCCGTCTTGTCTTTGGCGGCGTCGGTTGTCTGACGGTGAAGGCGAGTCTCCTCCAAGATCAGTTGAGACCGGGTCTTCTCGAATGTAGGGAGAGGTTCCGTCTGCTGTATATGAGTAGCAGCAGCATTGTATTCAGAAGGGAGGCCCGAGAGTACCTGGAGGACGAGACGGGTGGCGCTGGGTTTGGAGTCGACGGCGCCTAGCTGATCAGCCAGGGTCTTGATGTGCTGACAGTAGGCAGATATCGACGGAAAAGAGGAAAGCTTGCAACTTGAGAATTCGTGCTCGAGATAGACAGCACGGGTGGACTTGTTGTCTTGAAAGATATCCTGAAGTTTCTTCCAAGCTTTCAAGGCGGAGTCTTTGGGGTCAAGGATGGTGGTCAATAGATCTTTT
The DNA here is from genome assembly GCA_963922045.1 of Persicaria maculosa. Taxonomy (NCBI): domain Eukaryota; kingdom Viridiplantae; phylum Streptophyta; class Magnoliopsida; order Caryophyllales; family Polygonaceae; genus Persicaria; species Persicaria maculosa. The sequence continues at coordinate 4,533,308 of OY998254.1, read as the reverse complement.
GAGATGGTGTTGAAGATCCATTGAAGGACAATGGTGTCAAGTTGAGCGAAGAGATCGTCGTCTTCGCTTTCAGGGCGGTTGGCGGAGGAGTCAATGTGGTGGAGGACTTTATGAGCCTTAACATGGGTCGTGAAGAGGTGCGACCACATGGTGTAGGTACTGGATTCATGATCAAGAATGATAGGGATGCAATTTTTTATGTTGGAGATGGTTAGGGCGGAATGGAAGGGTGATTTGGTGGCGGTGGTTTCGGTGGACATGGTGGCGGGAAGGATAGAGAGAGAGGAGGGATGGTGCGGCGGTAAGGGGACGGGGAGGCCCACGGCGGGATGGGAAGGGTGGCGGCGAGGAGCGGCAAGGAGAGAGAGAGGTGGCGAGGTGAGGGGGGGGGGGGGGGGTGAGGAGAGAGAGAGGTGGCGGCTAGGGTTAGAGAAAAAAAGAAATTTAGGGTCTTTGGATCTTAGGCTGTGATACCATGTGAGATTATGAGATTGATTGTAATGTCCTCCTTAGGGTTTCCATTCATTGATATAACATATATATAGGTTACAAAGGTATTGGGCCTTAATGGGCTTTTGGCCCACTATACAATAATAAGACCTATGTAATCTATCACCCACCACACACTCCATAAACCATTATTTGGCTTTCCAACTGCGGCAAAAATTCTCAAGTAATTATCTTTTCCTTCTCCCCACTCTGTCTAAGATTTAGGGTTGGATAAATGCTTGTTGCTTGTTTTGAAGCATTGTTTAGAGGACAAAAGATGATTCTTTCATTGATTGAGTTGTGTATAAATAATACAATTACAAGGAAGATTCTATCTTAAGCAAGAAGATATTAAAGAAGATATGGATATATCTATTCATAACAACTAATATTAACCAAGATATGTTATTCCCTAATACTCCTTCTCAAGTTGGAGCAAGGATGGTGTGGATGAATGCTCAACTTGTCCAAGGGGAAATTAAATTGTTGATCCCCAAGAGTCTTGGTGAAGATGTCTACGAGCTGCAGTGATGAGCGAACATGAAACAAGGCAATGTTGCCAGACTGAACATGATTGCGCGCATTGTGATGTGCTTCGTGCGCTCGTGGAAGACAAGATTAGTGGCAATGTAAATAGCCGACTGATTGTCACACCACATACGCATAGGACCACAATGCCAAATGCCAAAAGAGCATAGAAAAGCTTTGAGCCAAACCAGCTCGCAGGAAGTTGTAACCATTGCTCGGTATTCAGCCTCAGCGGAAGAGCGGGAGACCGTTGTTTGCTTTTTTGTTTTCCAAGAAATAGGAGACTCGCCAAGCTTGATGATGTATCCAGTAAGGAAGCGCCAAGTCAGAGGGCAAGCTGCGTAGTCAGAGTCATAATAGGCCAACAGTCGAAGGTCATTATGACGAGAGAGGAAAACACCTTGGGCAGGTCTGCCCTTGAGGTACCTCAAAGCTCTTAATGTAGCATTCCAATGCGCCTGTCGAGGTTCTTGCATGAACTGAGCGAGAACATGAACTGAGTAGCATAGATCCGGTCGGTGATCATCAACTAGATAAGACGACCAACGATGCGATGATAACTATCTGGCTACAGAAGAGAGGCGTTGGTGTAAGACACAGGGTCTTAAGAGGCGCCAGCCCATGCCACCTAGCCCTCTCAGGTCCGTTGTCCTCACTTGGAGCCTGAAAAAGAAGAGCTCTTGTGACATGGGTAGGGCTTCAATCACTTATAAATCACTCCCAACATCCTTATGATATCCGATTTGGGACGGGGGTGTTACAATCTCCCCCACTTAAAGCACTGACGACCCCGTCAGGCCCAAGGGATTGCCCTCAGGGAGGAGCGTACCCGAGCATACTGTCGGTGCACCTCCGAGCCCGGAGTCGGCTCTGATATCATCTGTAAGACCCAGGGTCTTAAGAGGCGCTAGCCCAAGCCACCTAGCCCTCTCAGGTCCGTTGTCCTCACTTGGAGCTTGAAAAGGAAGAGCTCTTGTGACATGGGTAGGGCTTCAATCACTTATAAATCACTCCCAACATCCTTTTGATATCCGATGTGGGACGGGGGTGTTACAGCTGGTGTCAAGGGCAAGCTTATGATTATGCTCCATAGGAAAGTTGGCAGGCTTGGAACCAAGAAGGCCGACCTCACCAAGAATATCCAGGGTGTATTTGCGATGAGATAAAGAGATGCCAAAGGAGGTTCGTGATACTTCAATGCCTAGAAAGTACTTGAGGTGCCCGAGATCTTTCATGTGAAAACAAGAGTGGAGATAAGCCTTGAAGTGAGCAATGGAGTCAGAATTATTCCTCGTTATTATCATATCGTCAACATAAATAAGCACATGAAGAATCAAATCCGATCGAGCAAACGAGAAGAGAGAATAATCAACATATAGGACTGGCGAAAACCCAACATGTCGGAGAGCAGAAGCCAGTTTAGAGAACCAATTGCGTGGAGCCTGACGAAGACCATAGAGTGACTTTCAGAGTCTGCAGACCTTGCGATTACCATCCGTAGAAAAACAAGGAGGCATAGACATATGTGTCTCTTCATCAAGATAACCGTGAAGGAATGCATTTTGCACATCCATCTGAAGAAGTTCCCAATTTTGAATAGAGGCCACTACAAGAAAGACTTTGACAGACACAAATTTAGCAACCAGAGCAAATGTTTTAGAGTAATCAGTGCCCACAAGCTGCCGATTTCCGAGGGCCACAAGGCGAGCTTTGTGACGCTTAATGTTGCCGTCAAAGTTGTATTTGACACGAAAAACCCGTTTGCAACCGATAGCCTTCTTGTGAGGAGGTATGGTGTTGATCTCCCAAGTATTGTTGCGATGGAGTGCATCTAATTCAGATCGTATAGCGTCTCGCCATTGCTGATGTTGAAAGGCCTCACGAAATAAAGTGGGTTCTGGATTGGCATTGATGGCAGCCAAGAAGCTAGTGTGTTCATGCGTGAAAGTATGTGCGTCAACATAATGAGCTAAGGGATAAGGCTTACCTGACAACGTGACGGAAGCAGGAGAAGCAGAAATAGGATCAACCTTGCGGATAGTGTGACACGCATAATCTAAGAGTAGCACCGAGAGAGAGTGTGAGTGCGAGTAGACCAGCGAGGAGGTGGTGGCGATAGATCCTGGGCTGCTGCAGACGGATCAACAAGAGGCTATAGAGACGGATTAACGGAAGAAGTTTCATGGGTAGCAAGGTTAGGGTAGACGGGGGACTCAAGGGGAGGTGACTCAGAATGAGGATAAGGAAAGATATCCTCATGAAACAAAACATCCCGAGAGATAAAAATTTGATGGGTGGCAAGATCATAGAGGCACCAACCTTTCTGACTAAAGGGATACCTAAGAAAAAATACATTTTCTGCTACGAGGGGGAAAATTCGTTTATGGAGCGAGGGATGATGGATGCATAGCAAAGACATCCAAAGACTCGAATTGATGTGTGTAGTCAGGTAGCTTGTTGAATAGACATTCATAAGGAGTCTTACCTTTAAGGACAGAGGAGGGGGTGCGATTGATGAGAAAACAAGTGGTGAGAGTGCACTCACCCCAAAACTTAATTGGGAGGTTGGCTTGAAACATTAAGGCTCGAGCAACATTTAGAATATGACGATGTTTGTGCTCTACCCGTCCATTTTGTTAAGGTGTAGCAACACAAGAGGATTCGAAAAGAATGCCTTGATCTGCAAAGAAAGATCGCAAAGCAAGGAATTCAGTAATATTCTGTAATGACTGACTAGAAGTTTTTGGAAAGGAAGAAAGCAAAGAATATGATGGTTGCCCGAGACGCTAATGCCATAACAAAGGAGACTCGACTTGTGCGGTGTGGCAAGCAGAGCTAAGCACGACATGGGACTCGACAGGTGCAGCCCAGCATAGCCAGTAGATCCTATTTTGAGCCTCACCCACTCCCGTCAGCGTCCTCATAGTGCGGTCCTGTATCACACAAAGCTTATCAGTCAAGGTAACAACACATCGCAAATCCACACTCAAACAACCGAAAGAGATTAGATGACAAGTAAGGCCTGGGACAAAGAGTGCAGTGATCTGAAAGGAATCACAAATAGAGATTGAACCAGCTTGATTAGCCGAGACAATAGAGCCATCCGGGTACTTGATCCACCATTCATCGATAGGATGAACATCTCGAAGCAACTTGTAATCACCAATCATATGGAACGAAGCACCACTTTCAAGAATCCAAGGAGTAGAAGCAATACATGCGAGAGTATCATTCTTGGATTTGGAGTTGAACTTATGAAACATATCTAACATGTGATCACATTGTTCATTAGAGATGGTGATACCCTGGCGATCGGCGACAATGATAGGGTGAGAACTGGAAGTGGAGGGAGTGTTGGTGATGACGGAGTGAGCAGCAACAGTAGCCACTTTACCCCGGCCCCTCCCAACGCCTGAATCAGAAGCTGCAGGCAGTTTGCTCCGAGGCGGGGGTGCCCCAATGACAGGATCAGCAACCCCGCGACCATTATTCCACCAATCTGGGTATCCCACGATCTTGCAACAAGAGGAACTGTCATGTTCTGTCTTATTGCAATGAACATAGAAAAGATACTTCTTGTCAACAGTACTTGAGGATGGGCGAGATGCACGACGCTGAGCAGCAAAGGCGAGAGCATCGGTGACAGGTTGTTGATCAGCGTGCATTGAGAGCATACGCTCTTCTTGGACAACAAGAGAATGAACCTTGTTGAGGTTTGGTACAATATCCTGAGCGATAATGGTGGAACGGAGAGTGCTGTAGCCAAGATCATCAAATCCCATCAAGAATTGATGAGTGCGCTCTTCATCACATTCCTTGACATAATTGCCGCAGGTACATGCCCGAGGAGCCAGATGAGCGTCAAGCTCATTCCATTACTTTGTAAGACGCCCATAGTAGGCGGCAATAGACTGACCATCCTGACGACACCGGGCAATCTCATATCGCAATTGAAAAATGCGAGGACCATTGCCAATATAGAAGTGCTAAGAAAGATTGTCCTAGAGTTCCTTGACAACAGCGAAGTAGGTAACGGCTGAGCGAAGAGAAGGCTCAATATATTGAGTAATCCAACCGATCAGTATGACATTGACAGAGCGCCGGTACTGAGAGTCGGCGGAAGTAGCAAGCGGCTGAACAACGGAACTGTGAATGAAACCATCCTTGCACTTCGCAGAGAAGGCGTTTTTCATAGCGACGGTCTATTATTGATAGTTGTCTCCTTTGAGGATCACATGACAAATAGAGAGACCAGGGTGATCAAAATGATGGAGATAGTAGGGAGAAGTAGGGGTGAGGGATGTGGGTTGAGCGGCCATGGGTGCGAGCGGAAGAGCTTGAGTAGAAGGTTAGAGGATCGTAGATTTGCCCGATACATGAAGAATTGTTTAGAGGGCAAAAGATGATTCTTTCATTGATTGAGTTGTGTATAAATAATACAATTACAAGAAAGATTCTATCTTAACCAAGAAGATATTAAAGAAGATATGGATATATCTATTCATAACAACTAAGATATTAATCAAGATATGTTATTCCCTAATATGTTTGTTTCCAATTTTCAGTGTTTTTTTTAACAATTTTAGATTTTCACAATGTTTTACAGTTAATTTAAAGATTTGGGTCCTTCACAAATAACCATTGTTTTTGACATTTACAAACGCTGCAGGTAAAGAATGGAAAATTCAGGATCGTCAAGCATGTTAAGTCGGAGGGTCAATTTCGAGTTTGCCTTCAACGATGCCGATTTCTCCGATCGGGTCCTCCACATTGAGATCATGGATGACTCTTTCGACACTAAGTCTGACTCCGAGCGATGTTGCAGTAAAGATTCTGAGAAATCTGCAGTTGTGGAAGATAAAACCTTGCACATAAGTTCTCCCATCCTAGCAGCAAACAGTCCCTTTTTTCACAAGGTAATTCAACACATATCTTTGATTTTCTTATTAAGGTTGTTATATGTCGTGTCTTGAGGTTAAAGCTGGTAAATTTATGGTGTAGTTATTCAAAAATGGAATGAGAGAATCACAACAAAGGGATGCAACCTTGAGAATAAGCGCATCTGGTAAACACATACCTCATCCTTTTACTAGATAATCTGCTGGTTGTATTTTGGATTTATTCAAAAATGGAATGAGAGAGAGAGAGTCAACTGATTTCATTTTTGTTTTGTATTTTGGTATAAAGAGGAAGCGGCTGTGTCGGAACTCTTGAATTTTATGTACAGCAATAGCTTGAAAGCAACTACTACCGCTGATCTTTTGGGTGTGCTGGTTGTTGCGGACAAGTTTGAGGCAAGAGATTGTGTGACATATTGCTGTGAGCTATTGCGAGAGATGCCCATGTCACTTGAGTCTGCACTTTTGTATTTTGAGCTTCCGTCAAGTGTTTTAATATATGAAGAAGTCGAGCCATTAATTGATGCATCGAAGAAGTGTCTTCTTGCACATTACAAGGATATTAACAAGTAAGTCTCTAGCCCTTGTTCGATCATGCACAATTGCACTAGCTTGGAGGATTGACTTTGTACACATCAAGGCATGACATTTTTTTGCTTTTGTTTATACTTGTTGAACATAAATTCAAGGTCCCAAGAAGAGGCGATGACCTTGCCTCTTTCTGCGGTTGAGGTTCTTCTAAGTAGTGATAGTCTGCAAGCAGATTTATCAGAAGACGATGTTTTTGAGTTTATCTTGAAGTGGGCCCGCGTGCAATATCGTGACCTTGATAGGCGTCGTGAAATACTCAACAAAATTTTGGTACAATTCATACGCTTTCGATACATGAGTAGCTCTAAGTTGAAGGAAGTTGCAGTTTGCCCTGACCTTGACCATGATGTAGTGATGAAACTAATGCTCGAAGCCTTCTTCGTGATGGTTGAAGTCCCCTATGGGCAAAACATCCATGCATCCAACAAGTATCAAGTTATTAAGGTGGAGAAATCTGAACCTGCTCAGCCTCGTTGTGTTGTCTACTTTGACATGACGAAGGATGATTGCGAGAATCTATTCTCATCAAGAAGTCGTCACTATTCTCAGTCATTCCGACTAGGTGGACGATCTTTTACCCTGTTTGCCGAATGCAGCCTGAAGGAACAACAACACTCATTTGGTCTGTATCTCTCTATGTGCAAAGGATCCCAAAGTTGCTCGGTAGTTTTTGAATTTGCTGCAGTGAAGAAGTCTTCGATGAACTTCCAATTCAAGAAGAAATCCAATGAAGACAAGTTCTCTGATTCAACCCCGAGTTGGGGATATTTTGACCTATTCAAGATCCCATGGACCGATTTCATGAGCAAGGACAGTGAGTATTTCATAGATAGGATCCTCCATCTTCGAGCCGATGTTACCATCAAGGATTCCGATGCTAATGCTTGATAAGCCAGGATAGGCTGCCCGGCCACTCAAAAAAACAAAAACAAATATATTATATGTTAATTTGTACGTGAAGACCGTTAGGGAAGAATATAATCCTTTTCTTTTGGGTTGTGTGGATTTCAAACGGTATTCTAAGTTAGAATATCTCACTGTCTATTTATTATTATGTCAAGACTAACGGCCTTTAGAAAAATAAGTGCATACATTCGCCTAATTGCATCCCTTTCTTCTGTACGTTTTTAATATCTTGTATCGTAACGTTGCTTAATTTTTTTTGAAAGAAGTAACGTTGCTTAGTTACTTCAATTGCTAAGAAGCTCATTAATTTGGTCACTAACAGTCGACACGGATTTAGGGGTGAGCTGGGTTTTGCTGCACCTCAACCCAATCATCTAGAACTTATTTAATAGGAGTAAAGAAGTAATTCAGGGTAGCTTAATTGGTTTTGTGTGTGCGTCCAGTATGGCAATAATGCAAACATCCAGGGTTCGATTCCCTTTCTGCCATTATTGTTTAATATTTTTACTGGACGGGTTCAATTTCTCGTAGTTTTTTTCCCTAGCTGTGTATAACTGTATAAATATATTCATCTCCTTTTCTCTTCATTAGATGTTTTTTCCTTGGTGTGTAGGTATGTGTTATATATGTGATATTAATAATTCTTAAAAATTTATAAATATTGTATATTTTTTCTTCTTATTTTTTTCCTAGGTGTGTGTATATATATGTTTTATACGTGTGATATTATTAACTCGTAAAAAAAAATTCGCTGTATAAGGTGATTTCCGCATATTTCGATTTTTATTCCTAGTTCCGTGCCTGCTCACTGTATATGAACAAAGGATCCCAAAGTTGCTCGATAGATTTTGAATTTGCTACCATGGAGAAGTCATCTCTAAATTTCCAAAACAAGTTGAAGGCCGGCCAAGGAGATCAAGTGCGCTGATGACTCACTGTGCTATGGATTTTTTGACTTATTCGAAACCATATGGAGTGATTTCATGGGTAAGGACAGTGCTCGGATTTTATGATGAAAGGGGAAAAGGCTATAGTACACCAATTAAACTATAATTAGCAAGATATTCACCGAAATTGATTGTTGATAGTGACTACTTGGATAGGATTCTCGTAATTTCCTTGGAGGCACATATTCTCTTCCAAGACATCCAATACAATTTTCCCATGGATTCAATTTCTTCACAGAATTAAAACTGGTTGTATTGGCGGTCACGATTGCAGAGTGTTCACTTCATGTATGCGACCAAAGAAAATTCTATCATTGAGAAGCAAAGCAGCCGGCCTGGTCTGAAATGGGTTTTTAGAACCAAATACAACAGTGATGGGAGTACACAGAAGCATAAAGCCAGGCTTGTGGGCGGCCAAGGCTAGGGTTATGCACAAGAAGGGATTGTCAACTTTGAAGAAACCTATTTTGTGGCAAGGCTTGAAAAAGTGAGAGTGGTTCTTGCTTTAGCAACATAGTGGAAGTTGTCCATATTTCAGCTTATGAAATCTGCTTTCTTAAATGGAGAGCTACAACAAGAAATGTTTGTAGAGCATACTAAAGGGTTTGTTAAAGCTGGAGAAGAAAGGAAAGTAATTTATAGATTGAAGAAAGCCTTGTATTGTTTGAAGCAAGCTAGCTTGATATAGAAAAGTGATACATTCTTCTTACAAAACAAGTTTGAAAGGAGTGAGAATGAACCAACCTTGTATGTCAAAAGGAAAAGGAAGTATGAGTTCATTGGGATGTGCTTGTATGTAAATGACATCATCTACATACAGAGTACTATTTAGATAGAATTCGCTATAATTTATTTTTTGTACGGAGTTTTGGCATCAAGTCCCCTCCTATATATATATACTTTTTTTTCTTATAAAGGAAAAACGCATAGAGATGAGCCCTTGACTAGGTTCCAAACTCTTATAACAAAAATTTTGCCCCTGCAAAACTTTTGTCCAAGTTCCTCCACTGGTTAGTTTACTCGGTCATTGATTATTCTCCTTCTAGTGATTTAGTTCCTATCGATTGTTCTGATATTGTTTTAATAGATTATTAGTCTAACGTAGTCATAACAATCTGTTACACACCTATGCAACCTAAACAAGTGGACAATTTAGCATAGAAGTAGCACAAAGACCCAATATCCCTAGCGTATATACAACGCCAATTTCTTAAAGAATCAATATTTGGTCGATATGTCAACTTCCTACACATTCAAGTTTTGTTAATGTAATCCCACTAAAATATGTTTGCTACTATATATTAAGTTCATGAAAATCACAAATCAAAACTAATGAAGTCCTCCATTCAGACTGTGGAGAATATGAGTTGTGGGAGTGTCCCACATTGATTAAAAATTGAATCCAAGCCTTGCATATAAGCCGGTGGGCTACCCCACCTAACACCAATTGGTTTTAGGATGGAACCCCACTCGGCTTGTGTGCTCGGCTTGGTTAGCGCGTTTGCGCTTGGCGTGTGTTGCCCCCCCACGTCGGATGAACCACCGTTATTTCATATGGTATCAGAGCCGAGGTTCGGCATGGTGCGGTGTGGTTTGGATTCCTGGTCTAATTGGCTAGCCGGCCTTAAGGCATTGATTCGTCAATCGCAACTGGCAATATTGCGTGGCCAGGCAGTTGCGCTTGAGGGGGGTGTGTGGAGAATATGAGTTGTGGGAGTTTTCCACATTGATTAAAAATTGAATCCAAGCCTTGCATATAAGCCGGTGGGCTACCCCACCTAACACCAATTGGTTTTAGGATGGAACCCCACTCGGCTTGTATGCTCGGCTTGGTTAGCACGTTTGCGCTTGGCGTACGTTGCCCCCCCACGTCGGATGACCCACCGTTATTTCATACAGACCCTCTTTTCCGTGTGTGTGGGGGGGGGGGGGGGGGGAGGGATCAATTGAGGCTAGCACACCATTTTTCAATGGGCTTACCTGAGGCACGTAAGCATACAAGGATCCACGTGCTCTCACCTGAGCCGTAGATGGTAAGATGGCTGGACTTGGCCCCTCCCTCCTCCTTAGGGGATTTAATCCATCAGCCGCTTAAAGTAACGAAGATTTGTTGAGAAAAGAAAGCTTCCTACCCGTCATCTACCCAAGCACCTTACCTTTCACCCCCGCTTAGATATTTCTGGGGTCCGCGGTTGAGTATTAACTGGCCGGTTAGAGTAATGATGCTCTTCTATCGGAAGTTCAGACGCGGATGAGGATTGACTGAAACTTTCAAAGGCCCGTGGAGGTTCAGACCCCCTTTTCGAGGGAGGCACATGATCAATTGAGGCTAGCACACCATTGGTCAGCGAGCTTACCTGAGGCACGTGGGCATACAAGGATTCACGTGCCCTCGCTAAAATGGCTTTTCTTGGCCCCTTCCTCTGATCATGGACCCACCCTAAAAAAGAAGGTCTGAATGGAGGGACTTCCTTAAAAAGCCTAGTCCGATACGATTCTATCAAGGTAGCTAATCAAGTTTCGTTAGTGTAATCCCACCAGATCGAATATGTTTGCTGGCATATGTGGTGATATTTTTTTATGACAACTTTTTTTATTTTACAGTTTCTTTAATTATAAGGTTAATGTCAGCACCCTTATCAATGGTGATACTATTGGAAAATGCCTTCAAAAAAATGCCTTAAAAAAATGCCTTCAAAAAAATTCTCCCAATTTGGAAAATGGTTAGCATACTCTTTAATTCTTTGAATCTGACTTGGCCGGATCTTGAGCATCATTGCCTTCGTAAACGTAAATTACCGGTTAAGGCCGTTTACACTTCCTTTAGTACCAGCTGAGACTTTGATTTACAAAACAAAACCACTTTCAAAAATTACAAATCTAAATATAACACAAAATTACCCGTTTTTAAAGTTGGGTTCATGACTCACCATCTAAAGTATAAAATATAAAAGTTCACTAGTGGCAGCCTTGTAAAAGTACACTCTTTTGTTAGTGTTATTACGTACTTGTTTACCCTTAAATGTTTTGCTTTAATACAAAGTTAATATAATGTAATAATAAAATTGAAAACGATTTTAAAAAATCCTTAAAGATATTACAATAATTTCTTTTGAAATTCTACATTCATATAATACAATATTTTAATTTTGCATGTATGAATAATTAATTACTCCCTCTGTTCGCGAAAACTTGTCATTTTAGAGGTTCGATTTTGTTTATAAAAACACGTCATTGTAGGTATTTTAGCTTTCACTTTACGAAAATGCCCTTGACATGATTGATGAGTTGTGAGTTGTAGTTTTTAATAAAGTGAAAAATAGAATAATAAATGAGGGTAAATTAGTAAAAAATGGAGTAGATTATTGGATTTTTTAAAAATTGAGCTAAGAGCTAAAATGACATGTTTTTCCGAACGGATGGAGTATAACAATATTATAATTTTTTGAAATTTTTTTATCAATATTTTTGCATAAAATAATTTTATATAACTTACACAAAGTGTAATAGATGATCTTCACTCTTTCAATATACCAACTTGGATGAATTTCTAGCTAGGAAAAAAACTCTCTGATTTCCTTCCCCCCCTCTGTCCTTTGCTGGTGTTCTGGGCCGCCCTTCATGGATCTCCGGCAGGGAGGAAGCTGCTCACCCTTGGTGTTGCTCTTCCTCCTGATGCCCTGCTTTCTCACAAACAAATCTTAAGCCAAACATCACCAACCACAAATCAAAAACCATACCCAACCAACCTATGACTACAAAGATCAATACCCATGTCCAATGGAACAGTTATGGCTGGTTCTTGGATTTTCTTAGTACTCGTTTCTGTATTAACAAATCCAACAAAACTAGATTATTTCACACTTATGATTGCAATTTTCATTCTCAAGTTCAGGGTGATTCTTTTTCAAATTTCATATCTCAAAACTGTGACTGCAAAACTCGAAGGAAGGATTGTTCTTCCTTCTGTAAATCTAAACATTACACTTCCAGCAAACTTTATACTAACACTGTTATCTTTAGGCTTAACCCTTACTCTAATTACCTACTTAATGCTACTATTAAGTCTATATGCAGGTGTAATAATGAACATGCAAAGCACTTCTTTGGCCAGTTGATGACGGTTGGAAATCAGTTGGTTCATACCCTCTTGATCCTTGTGCTCAGCCAACCTATGGAAGAGCTAGGGAAAAACTTTAGCCATGAGAAGAAGCAATTAGAAGAAGATGAAATGTATCTGGACGAGTACCATAGAAAACCTCAAGAGGCATGCATTAGCTCCAAGAAGAAAGGTATGATTGTTCCTAGTAAATTGATCCCAACCATGCATTTACTTCCTATGCAACACATATCTAAGAATTTCAGATTTCCTAGTAATGTTATTCTCTTCTTTGCTATAAATACCTATGTCATTAACTGTATCTGCACGCTTTCATTCTCTTCTTCCCTAATTTCACTGATACTCACTGCCTCCTTACAATGGATCATCATGTTTCCTATGTTGACGCTCTTATCAATACTACTAGACATGGCATTCCTTTTGATCCTGTCTCTAGCCAGCCTCATATCACTGAACCCATCACTGGGGAAAACCTGAATGTCAACTTGACTAACAGTGAGCACCATACTCCTCCTGTCAATGGTTGCCACTCTGTCCCTACTGATCAAAGCTCCAACTCCACTTTCATCTCGGATCCCTACACCATCCCTGGAGTAAATGATCTCCATCACAAGTTAACTGATTTCAGTCTTGTGGGGAGGTTTGTCCAGGGCCCTGTTGACATCCAGCTTGTGGCTGGTAAACTCAAAGGTGAATGGAAGAATCTCAAAGGCACATGGGTGGTTGACACTATTGGTAATGACTGGGTTATTTTCAGATTTGCCAATAGGGAAGATCGTGCCGTTGCCTGGTCCAACAGACCTTACCATTTCAAGGTACCTTGCTAGCTCTCTACCCTTGGTCAGACAATTTCAATCCTATGGAGGAGGACACTATCAGTGCTGATATGTGGGTAAGAATTCCCTCCCTTCCTCACCAATTCTACACAGTTGAAGCCATCTCCCATATTCTCTGTGCTGGGGCCGTGGGCACTCTTATAAGAGTTGATCATGCCTCTAACATAAGAAATAAACTTCGTTTTGCTAGAGCTTGTGTCAATGTCTCCCTCCTTACCACTCTTACTACCTTTGTTACTGTCAAAAAAAATGAGAATGAAACTGTTAGATTAAGGATTTGGTTAGAAGATTTTTCTGATGGCTGTGGCTGCTGTGGAGGGTATGATCATCACTATGATCAGTGCCCTCTAAATGCACCAAGGCCTAGGAAGATCAACCTCATCCTAGAAGATAATCCAAATGTGGATCTGTTGGCCCCTGTTCAAGCCTCTGCTCGTAATCCTATCCCCAATGATAATCGTGTTGTCATTACTGCTAATGTTTTCCCTCCCTATCACCATGTGTCTGATGCCACTACTACTCTTAACATGACTCCTAGAACTGGTGACTATGGCCTCCTACCCATCAACATGCCCACTGTTTTCTATCCCAAAGCTCCTACTCAGTCTCTGCCTATGCCTTCCTATCCTAATGAGCTTATAACTCATCTGATAAACCTGAACAATGCTCATGTTGCTAAGATTACTGGTGAGTGCTCCACTACTCCTTTTACCATAGCTCCCTCTATCATTCACACCAACATGTCCTCCACCAACACCAATACTGTCACCATCCCCATTCAAGTTGATAATACTGCTGATCTGATGGCCAAGACTAAGGGGAAAGCTAAGATGATTGATTCTTGGAATGAAACTGATGACTCTTACCAGTCTTTAAGATCTGACACTTCTATGGTGAGGAAGCTGGGGGGTATTGTCATCCGCCAGGATGATGATGAACCCACTCTTAACATCAATGACCAACCCAAGCGCAAGGATGAAGATGACAACAATGAAGCCTCCTCCCATGCCAACAAAAAATCCAGGAAGAAGAAGAACTAGCCATGATAGGTGTTACTGATGATCCAAGGTTCTGAAAGCTGTGCAACAATGACTCTCAGTACTCTCTCTTTTATGATATTACCTCTTGTTCTGTTGGTAGATGTAACTCTGAAAACTCTGCTGGTCCTATGTATGTTTTAAAATTGCGGTTGTGGCTTGGTGTCCTTGCTGGGATGCCTGTTCCTAGTCCCTATCTCCCACTGTTTTCCTTTTATGCTGGGAATAGGATTAGGAACACTATTATCTTTAATATTAAGTATTACCATTGCACCTATTTTTTGAGTACTTGTCATATTTCTACTGTGATGTTAGCTAGAGCTTGTGGTAGTGAAGATCTTAACTCTCACTGTCACTACCTCAAAACTGTGAAGCCATACAAAGGTATGATGTTGCTCCTTGTTTACTCAAACCTTAGGCTCTGCACCACTATCTCACCTCTGAGCTGTGTGGGGGCAAGCCAACACAAATTTACTGATCAACACTCACACCAAATTTGCATTCAAAATCTTATTTATACCTTTTACTACAAAGATTGGACTGATTATTCTCTCCTGAATTCTGTATACTATCCTTGGAGTAAACATTGTAACCTCTGGCATCACCATAATACTAACCTCAGCTCAGTCATAAGGAGTGAAGATAAGTATAGTTTAGATAGCAGACTGGATACTTATAACTGGAACACGAGCAAGGTAAGTGAGATTACTTACACTAACCTTCACCTTATCTTTATCATCTGGCCTGCCAATCACTATAATAGTATACATTTGCTCTACACCATCTTCTTTAATTCTGATTACCTTGATCTCAATCTTATATATTTGTTTTTGTATCTTCCAAATCTCACAGATCATTACACTCATGCTCAACTTACTACTGATAAAGCCATATGTTGCTCTACTGTTTTCTTTAAGTTTCAGGATAAGCATTCCTTTGATATGTATATGCCTAATATTAACTATAAATGTGGTATCCGTATGTGTATTTCTATTGATCCTAGCATTGAATGTCACAATATAAAGGGCTACTTAGAAGTCGAATTCTGCCTAGATTGGTTTATCTTGTGTTCTGGTGATCTGTTGCAATGCCTCAGGTTGGTTTGTGATACTGATCCTTGGTCCTTTTTTCGGACCCTTTTGGTTCCCTTTACTGGATGGGTAGCTCCTGTCATCTGCCTCTCTCCCCCCTTCTTTGAGGTTGAAGATTCCAAAGGCACTGCATTGCACATTTCTGGTATGGTCTCTTCTCCTCCTACAAAACTTCAGTTGTGCTCCACTGCCTTTCCTATGGGTCTAGTGGTGGCAAACCAAACCAAACCTTACCCCCAACATTCACACAAAACAATTGCTCTCAAATCTTTATATGGGAACTGTCAGAATGGATCATTACATCGAGCAAGAACACAAGATATATCCCAGTTTAGGGATATCAAAATGCAACCAAAACCTTGTATACCCTCAACTGTTACTCTTCTTTCGATTGATTACCTACTGTATTTGTTAAATATAGTGGAGAACAAATCAAAAAATCAAAACCGCAATAGCCTAACAGGCAAGAAAAAAACAAATATACAATTATGATTAAGATCGGATATTGGAATGTTAGGGGGGTTAAACGCCCCCTTCTACTCCAAGAAATCAGTCAACTTAGATGCATCAATAACCTTGACATATTAGCCCTCTCGGAAACCAAATCGGAAGAAGCTCCCATTGAACATCAATTAAAAAACACAGGCTTCAATCAAGCATTTTCGATAAGTTTAGTTGGCCACAAAGGTGGCCTTTGGATTTTATACAAGAACAACAATATACTAAATAACAACCAATATCTAGAGTCCGGGAAGAGATTTTACATGTTTAAAATTACAATTGATAATTTCACATTTGCTATATTATTCATCTACGCTCCGTCAGTAGATAATGAAAAACAAGACTTCTGGGAAGAAATATACACAGTTGTGAACAAGCACAAGTTACCAATTCTAATTATTGGAGACCTAAATGAAATAGAAAGGGACACTGAAAAAATGGGGGGCAATATCCCGTCTCTATCAAGATTCAGAAGATTACTAAATATCAAAAATGAACTCAATCTTCACACTGTACCTTATGTGGGATCTATATTTACTTGGAGACGAAGTAAATCCTCTACAAACAACACATATGAAAGATTAGATAGAGCTCTCGTCCACCAAGACATAGTAACCAAATTCAATAATTTGAAGACTCAACATCATTCCTTCTCCTCCTCTGACCATTGCCCAATCACCTTAGATATTGGCACAAAAGATCAGAAAAAAGGCTCGCCCTTTAGATTTGAGATGGCCTGGACACTACAAAAAAAAATTAGAGAAATCATAGAAAAAGTCTGGCGTAACAAATTCCATGGATCACAAGCTTATAATTTCATGAAAAAACAACATTTGTTAAAAATAAATATTAAGAAAAGATTCAAAAATCAAAACAATAATGTTCACAAGCAACCAAAGAAGATAGAACCCGAAATAATGCAATTACAGAAACTACTTCCCTGGGGGACCCTAACCACAAATCAAGAAATTAGACTAACAAATCTGGAAAATAAAAGGAAAAATCTATTAGAGTTTAATTACAAATTCTGGAAACAGAGGGCAAGAGTAAAACATGTACATCTAACAGATAAAAACACTAAATACTTTCAAATAAATGCGAAAATAAGAAACTTTAAGAGAAGACTAAACTCTTTCACAACCAAAGAAGGCCAGATCATAACTGACCAGCAACAAATCACAGACCAGATAACGAAAGAAATGGCTGAACGATTCATTGGGAGGCAACAAGCTAAAATTACAGTAGAAGCAATCTCAAACATTCATCCATAAATCACTGCAGATGGGAACAGGCTACTTATAAAACAACCAACCAATGCTGAAATTAAAGAGACTCTAAATAGCATGGCAGAAGATAAATCTCCGGGACCGGACGGATTCCCGCTAGAATTTTACCTCCACTATTGGAACATTGTGGGTAAATCCTTTTGCAAAACAATCAAAGCTTTTTTCCACTCTGGCAGCATGTTAAAACAAATAAATCAAACATTCATTGCATTAATCCCGAAAGTAGAGGACCCTCAAAACATCAATAACTACAGACCAATAAGCCTTTGTAACACGGTTTACAAAGTTATAGCTAAAATACTAGCGAACAGAATCAAATCAATTCTACCCAAAATCATAAACCCCTTCCAAGGTGCTTTTGTAGAAGGCAGATCGATACAAGATAACACATTAATAGCACATGAGGTCTTTCACACCTTCACAAAACAAAAAGGCAAAAAAGGGTATATGGCGCTAAAACTTGATATGGAAAAAGCATATGATAAAATCAACTGGTCATATATAGAAGCAATCCTAAATAAAATGGGTTTCCACCCAATTTGGATCAACTGGACAATGAAATGCATAACCACTACATCTTTCTCAGTACTCACCAACAATATAGCTGGTGACCAATTCAAACCAAATAGAGGAATTAGACAAGGTGATCCTTTAGCCCCTTATATATTTGTGATAGTAATGGAAAGTCTAGCAAGAGAACTTCACCACGAGGCATTACAAGAAGATGCCTTAATAGGAATTAAACTAGCTAAGCAAGGACCTCCTATACCATTTCTAACTTTTGCAGATGACACATTAATTTTTTCAAAAGCATCTTATATAAGTTTGCATACCATCAAAAACTCTCTAAACAAATTTGCCAACATCTCTGGCCTAACGATAAATTACAATAAATGGGAATTCCCATATCTAAAACAATTGAAAAATACCTAGGAATACCCCTTGTCAATGGAAGGGTTAAAAACTGTGTCTTTGGAGAAGCATTACAAAATCTAAAAAAACAACTCTCTAAATGGAAATCCTCTTCCATATCCCAAGCAGGGAGAACTATACTAATCCAAGCCAATCTCAGCTCCAAAACAAATTACCTTATGCAGAACTTCTTACTTCCGAAAGGAATTTTACACCAAATAGATCAAATCAACAAAAACTTCTTTTGGAATAAGCTCCAATCACAAAGATATACTCCTCTACTAAGCTGAGACACTATATGTAAAAGTAAAAATGAAGGAGGATTGGGAATCAGGAAAGCAGAATCTCTTAACGAAGGTTTAGAAATGAAACTTCTTTGGAAAATTCATACAGATAACTCTAGTATGTGGGTTAAAATTATAAAGGAAAAATATTTACAAACAAATCAAATCAATGAAAGAGACAATCAAAATACTTCTTGGCAATTTGAAAGGCTTCTATCCTTAAGGGAAAAATTCAACTAGGGCATCAGATGGCTAATAGGCAATGGTAATCAAGTAAATGTTTGGAGAGACCCATGGTTAGAGGGAATGAACCTAAGTCAATACCAAAGCTTAGAAAATCAAAATCTCAAAGTTTCCCAGTTAATAAACGATCAGAAGCAATGGAATATAACAAAACTCCGAGAACTGTTCCCCACACACATTGTTGACCATATTCTACAACTACAGATTCCCAATTGGGAAACCAACGATAAATTGATCTGGAAACTTGAAAAGAATGGTATTTTCTCGACCAAATCAACTCTGCGGCTAAAACCCATTACCAATAATGGAAATATGGAAGATTATAAATGGATATGGAAACTTGATATACCACCAAGGATAAAAAATTTACTTTGGAAGATAATGATGGACGGATTACCAACCACTCAGCGATTAAACAAACATTTTAATAGGGTGCCATCTCAATGCTCACTTTGTAACTCGGATGATGAGGATGCAAACCATCTTTTCATCAACTGTGAGTTTACAAGAAAAGTAATCCAAAACTATGAAAGTACAAACGGAGAAACTCTCCTTCTCAAAGAAGACTATGATGAGGATATAAAGTATATTCTACAGTATAACAGGAGTTGTAGCAAATCAGCAATCAAAGAGTTAGCCTTCATTTGGCAAACCATCTGGGACACCAGAAACAATTACATTTTCAAAAATAAAAAACCAAATGCAACAATCAACCTAGCCTTCGAGATTATTTCAAACATAAAACTTTGGAACTCGCAAATAGAAGTAGAAAACGACCACAAAACCGAAGTAATACTAGACGTAAGACTAGGTGGACCAAACCACCGAGCAGTATCTATAAAATTAATATAGATGGCTTGGTTAAACCCACGGGCGAATGCCAGGTGGGTGGGGTCATTCGTGACTCTGAGAGCGGGTTGATAGATGTATTCTTTCAAAATACATCTCTGGGTTCGATTTTACAAACAGAGGCAGAAGCTATCATTGTAGGCATCAAGCATGCAAGTAGTAAAGGGATCCAGAAGGTCATCATTGAAAGCGACAATGAGACTATCATCAAAGCAGTAAAGAAAGAGATCGCTACTCCATGGGAAGTCATTCACCAAGTTGAGAAGATCAATATTATGGCTGCAGAATTCGAGCTTATCCAGTTCAAACACTGCTATAGAGAAGCAAACAAAGTAGCCGACTTCATAGCTAGAAAGGGTATCGTTTGTACTAGTTCTACATCTCCCCTTACGAAGGAGCTGTACTCCATCATCCTAAGGGATGATCCTGGTTGTTTGTTACATTTACCGTAACAAGCTCCAACTGTTTGCATACTGCAAAAAAAAACACCATGTTAACGGAACATTGAAGACAAGGACTTTGGGTACATGTAATCACATAGCTTAGGGACCGAAATAGAACAAATGAAAGGTTAGGGACCAAAGTGGAAAATAGTGCAAAGGTTAGGGATGAAACATGTAATTTACCCGAAAAAAATAATGACTGGGGGGAGTCGAAACCGCACCTCCCTTTATCCTCTCCTCAATTATTGCTTATTGCCAACTGTGCCACTTAAACATTGTGAACATCTATCATACCTATATTATATATTCTACTGCTAAAATGGGGTGGGTTGCAGCACACACTAGCCCACCCATACATCCGTCCCTGATTGGCGGGCAAATATCAATTACAGTAAACTTGACATAAACTGAATTGAGGAATCATATATCAATGGCAGTAAAATTTGACATAAACTGAATCAAGGAAGCATATATCAATGGTTGTGAGAATTAATAATAGAGTGCAAGCATATATCAATGGCAGGTAATGATTCAATAGGGGAAAATAAACTAAATCAAGGAAGATAAACAATGGAGTGCAATTAGCATATATCAATTGTGTGCAAAAAAAAAAGACATTTTCTTTGGAGGGTGACAATTCAATCGAGGAAGATGATCGATATAAATAGTTTTCCGACTAGTAGATGTTGCATTGGAGGAGGATGTTGAAGGAGGACGCAAGCATATATCAATGGTTCTCCAACCACCCACCGACTAGGAGGACAATTGTGGGTTCATCTTTATAATCCTCGGATTTCATGGGTAAGACAGTGCTCGGATTTCATTGGATTTTACGATGAAAGGGGAAAAAGGCTTTAGTACACCAATTAAACTATAATTAGCAAGATGTTAACCGAAATTGGTTGTTGATAGTGACTACTTTGATAGGATTATCGTAATTTCCCTGGACACACACACATTCTCTTCCAAGACATCCAATACAATAAAAGAAATGTTTGTAGAGCAGACTCAGGGGTTTGTTAAAGCTAGAGAAGAAAGGAAAGTTTATAGATTGAAGAAAGCCTTGTATGATTTGAAGCAAGCTCCAAGAGGTTGATATAGAAAATTGATACATTATTCTTACAGAACAAGTTTGAAAGGAGTGAGAATGAACCAACCTTGTATGTCAGAAGGAGAAGGCAGTATGAGTACATAATGTTCATGGTGGTGTGCTGGTATGTAGATGACATCATCAACATACAGAAATCGCTCCAGGAGAATGAACCAACCTTTTTAAATTATAATTTATTTCATATTTAATTGTATTATGTAAATTAATATTATATTAGATTTTCAAATATATAAGAATGACAAACCAGACACTATTCACTTATATATTAAAAAAATGTATTAGTTGTTGCAACCTCTTTCTCACCTTATTAGTTGTTCCATTTATCTTTGAATCTTTTATTTATTATCAGTAAATATTTTGCTACTATTATTCTCCTTGCCATCACTACACACTGATTGTGTATTTAAAATCTACAAGCAAAAAATTATGAATTTTAAAAAGAAACAAATGCGTACTTTGTAATTGTATGCATTAGCGTTCAAAAATCAAAGAATAAATATATTATCCAAACATGAACATTTTAAATTTATATATGTTGAATCTAAACATACTAGATGCCCAATATATCAAATTTTAACATTTTTTTACCTTTAAAAAAATATTTTACAAATTTATTGAAAATGATCAATTTGTGAGTGTTAACCTTAAAAAATCAATCACAAAAATTAATTGCAACCAAAACCAATTTTTTTTATTTTATATTCTAGATACACCTTAAATGAATTTTTTTAGCCAGAGAAAGAATTTAGGAAGGGGGCCACCACTACTGTGCAGTGCACCATCCTAGTGCGTCCTTTCAAACGATAACTGAACGTTCTGGATCCTCCTTCCAAAGTTCAAACTATCATCGGAAGGGATAATTTAAAAGGCATCGATCATTTGCCTTACTTTGTACGTAAGAGAGAGAAGCAAGTGGTTGTTGCTGCAGTTTGTGCCGCCAACAAAAACAAAGAGACGAGAGAGAAAGAAAAGAGAGAGGAGGGAGAAAGGGTAGGAAAGATAGGAGATTTAAGCAAGGTCTTTCATCTCATGATTTGGCGACCCATCTGCCCCTTTTGGGAAGTCAACAACGTGTATTAATTGTTGATAGATATTTTCCTCTTCATGGAAATCTAATCCGATTGCAAGTGTTTAGCTAGTTTTATAGAGGAATCCTTTATAGATCTTGGTTGTATTTAGATTGGTGTTTGAGATCTCCATGTTTGTTTGGCTCGGTGGGAGATTGGACTGTTAAACCCTTGTACCGATTTATTGATTAGTGAATTGGTTAGTTTGGTGGGCGGAAGGTGAGTTTTTTTATCCTCTGATTAGAGAGGGATTTTTCCACGTAAATCTTATGTTGATATTTGTGCTTTTATCCGTGTTTGTGGTTGATTGGTTTCCATTATTGGCTGATCATTTGTTTGCTGGATGATTCTTGTTGGGTTTTTTATTACCCAAATTCACTTCAGGGTGTGGCTGGAAGTGGTTTCTAGCCCAACAACGGGTCATATTAACCGGCAAACTATTCAATATTTAGCGGAATGATCACGTACTATCTATGAACTTACGTAGAAACTAATTAATTAAGTACCCGCACTTTTGTGCAGTTTTTGTAATACTGATTCATTTGATGTTGAAAAACCTATAAAATAACTTGTAATTAAACATTAACTCTAACTGCCACTATACTATCTATATTATTTTATTTTTAAAAAATTCAAATAAATTTTGAATTAGCACTCATTTAAATAAGAAAAAATTTGCAAAATAGGCATTTTGTTTGGACGATTTTGCAAAATGTCCACGTTTTTGGACAATTTAGCGAAATGTCCACTATATAACCCTAATTCAATTAATAAGTGGAACAGATCTCTCCCTCGCTCACCTCTATCGCTCAGATCTCGAGCTCTCGCCGATTCCGATCTCGAGCTCGCTCACCTCTCCTCCTCAGATCTGAAGCAAGGTCAGACCCCTCTCTAGTCGATTGCGTGCTCGCCTAGCCGCCTGACCGGATCTGAAGCAAGGCCGACGCCTCTGGGAAGCTTTGATGTCTCGATATGAAGCAAGGCCGATTGAAGATCTGAGATTGATGAAGCCGATTGAAGTCGATGAAGCCGATTGAAGGAAGACATGGGTGAAGCCGATCTGAGATTTGAAGCAAGGCCGATTGAAGGTCTGAAAGTGATGAAGCCGATTGAAGTTGATGAAGTCGATGAGGCCGACGCCTCGGGGCTCTGACTGAAGGAAGATATTGATGAAGCCGATTGGAGATCTGAGATTGAAGATGAAGATCTAAGGAGGAGATGGCATGGATCCGAGATTGAAGATCTGGAGCGCCTCGAAGATGGCATGGATCTAAGATCTCATATCTATTTCTCCGCCTCCTCTTCCCCCTCAAATCTCCGCCTCTCCTCCAGCGAAATTCAACGGTTCCCCCTCAAGTCTCAATTAGACGATGCTTGGTCCGGTAATTGAAGCCGGAGCGAGGTCCGATAATTGAAGCCGGAGCGAGGTCTGCGATTTCAGATTTGTGCGATTCCTCCGATATCTCCAATTCAAGTGGCCGGTGGAGCCAAACGCAATGGTCAAAGAAGTCGAGCAGTCGGAGCGAGCGAAGCGAGCGAGCGGCCGGAGCGATATTGCAGAGGTTGAAGAAAGCATTTTTGTTAAATTACAAAAATTACCCCATTAATATGATAATTAAAAAAACTATTTATATTTCACTATATGGTTCAGATTTGGTGTGTAGTAAACCATATAGTGAAAGAGAAAAATCCATATTTTGTATTTTAAGTGCTGACATCGTTTTTATGCGTATTTTAAGTGCTAACATCGTTTTTATACGTATTTTTTAGTGCTGACATCATTTTTATGCGTAGGCACAACAATAGACTATAATTGCACAACATGGGGAATTTGTGGAAATTTGCTCAACATGATCTTATTTTTACTCAACATGATCTTATTCTTGCTCAATAATAGATTATTTTTGCACAACAATCGAGATTTGTGAAATCGTTCTCAACATGATTTTATTTTCTCTCAATATGTTTTCATACTTTCTCAATAGATTATTGCAAAACATGCTCTTATTTTTTCTCAACAATTCTTTATTTTTGCACAACAATCGAGACTTGTGAAATTGTGTCTCCACATAATCTTATTTTTTGTAAATATAATTTTATACTTTTTAATAGAGTGTTGCACAACACAGTCTCATTTTTTCTCATCAAAAGAGTAAAGTTGCACAACATGAGGGATTGGTGAAACTTTGCTCAACATCATCTTATTTTTTTTTATCAACAATAGGTTATTTTTGTACAACAATCGAGACTTGTAAAATTGTTCTCAACATGATTTTATTTTCTCTCAATATAATTTCATACTTTCTCAATAAATTATTGCTCAACATGCTCTTATTTTTGCACAACATGGTCTTATTTTTGCTCATCAATAGACAATAATTGCACAACATGGGGGATTGGTGAAATTTTGCTCAGCATCATCTTATTTTTGCTCAACTATATGTTATTTTTGCACAACAATTGAGACTTGTGAATTTATACTCCACATGATCTTATTTTATCTCAATGTAATTTCATACTTTCTCAATAAATTATTGCTCAACATGCTCTTATTTTTGCACAACATGGTCTTAATTTTGCTCATCAATAGACAATAATTGCACAACATGAGGGATTGGTGAAATTTTGCTCAACATCATCTTATTTTTGCTCAACTATATGTTATTTTTGCACAACAATCGAGACTTGTGAATTTATATTCAACATTATCTTATTTTATCTCAATATAATTTTATAGTTTCTCAATAAACTGTAAGCGATTCAGAATAAATTGAAGCAAGTCTAGTTTTT
Source organism: Persicaria maculosa (assembly GCA_963922045.1). Lineage (NCBI taxonomy): Eukaryota > Viridiplantae > Streptophyta > Magnoliopsida > Caryophyllales > Polygonaceae > Persicaria > Persicaria maculosa. The sequence goes on along the minus strand of OY998254.1, from coordinate 4,508,379 downwards.
TTTTTTTTTATTTTTTTAACATTTTATCGTGCAAATATAACCGTAAATTGTGCAAATATAATAGTGTGTTGTGCAAATACAACATTTTGTTGTGCAAAAATAAAAATATAGATTATGGATCACATAATAAAATATAGATAGTTTTTTAATTTCTCATATTTGTAGGGTGATTTTTGTAATAAAATATAGAATTTTTTGTAATTTCCATATTTACGGGATCAGTTTTGTAATTTAATAAAATTTTCATCTTCTATCTCGTGAAATCGTCGAACACGTCGTTCGGAGGAGATCTAGCTCCGGCCCCCACCTCGCTCGCTCGCGCCGCCGCCTCCCTCGACCTCGCTCGGACCGCCGCCTCGCTCGCTTGCGCCGCCGCCTCGCTCGACCTCGCTCGGATGCGCCACTACACATCTGCATCGGAGGAGGAGTGATGGCGGAATCCGACTTCGCTGAATCTCGCCGGATCTGTCAAATTCGCACCGGATCTCGGCGAATCTCGCCGGATGAGGAAGAAAGACGCCGCCACTTCGCTGTCTGGCTTCGCCGCCATAGATTGAGACCTTCAATCCGGCCCAATCTCATATTTGTCGAAGAAGGAACTGGAATTCGGAAAGAGAGGAGAGGAGTCGAGAAATCTGGCGCAATCTCAAATCAAGACCTCCCGATTTGGTCTCGAGAAATCCGGCGCAATCTCAGCTCCCGATTTGGTCTCGAGAATTCTGGAAAGAGAAGAGACGAGAAATCTGGAAAGAGAGGGGAAACGAGTAGGAGGAGCGTGTAGGAAGGGTTTATATAGCGGCTAATTTACTAAATTGTCCCAAAACGTGGACATTTCGCAAATTAGACCCTCTTTCGTGGCTATTTTGCAAATTGGCCCTTTAAATAATTGATTTCTACCAATATGACCAAATTGACTACCAATAAAAGAGATAAAATATAATACATCCATATTTAACAAACATGGATAAATCTTATAAAATATATCGATATCTAATGAAATTTGGCAAAATATGATCTTAAGTGTTATATTAATCTTCTAAAAATATATCTATATCTAACTAAATTGGGTAAAATCTTATCTTAAGCATGTATTTCTATATCGATTAAGTGAAATTGGAGTAAAAAATAGTAAAATCTTATCTTGAGACTTGAGTATATGTATTTCTATATTATATTAATGTCGACGAAAAATACAATTGGTTAAATTACTATAATTAAGGAGAAATTCAATGTCACAAACGAATTCTATTTTATTATATATAATATATATAATCGATTAACACTTATATAATATTTATCTTATCTTATATATTGTATATCAAGCAAAATATCTGTAGGATAAAGTTAACCTAGTTTTCCTATATATAGAAATATATGTTAATAATATAATGGAAAGATATATCTTTCTCTTCCTGGCGAATTCAATTCCAAATTCCCTGATCAGTCTCCCTTTAAGATTTTGATTATTAGTTGCTCTTCATCACATTCCTCCTCACCTGCCTCCGTCTCCCTTTGGCATTAATTGTATTCTCCTTTTGAGTAGATTATGGGAAACTCAATTCTCCGTTCATTCTATACTCCAGATACGCCGGCACCTGATCAACGTCGTCGGAGCGTGAATTTCGAGTTTGCCTTCAATGATGCCGATTTCTCTGATCGGGTGCTCCACATTGAGATCATGGACGACTCTTTTGATACCGTTGTGGAAGTTAAAACCTTGCACATAAGTTCTATCCTCTTAGCAGGAAACAGTCCTTTTTTCCACAAGGTAATTAATTTTTCTTTTTGGTTGAGTTTTTTTTTTTTCCCCGATGTATTAAAGATGGTAAAGTCACTTTGTAGCTATTCAAAAATGGAATGAGGGAGTCCAACCAAAGGGATGTAACCTTGAAAATCAGCGCATCCGGTATATACACTATACACACACCGTCCTTCGACTCGATCATTAATTTGGCGAAATTGTTTTCGTAGTAGTCGATCAATTGATTTCGCTTTGGTTTTGTATTATGGTATACAGAGAAAGAGGGTGTGATGGAAGTGTTGAATTTCATGTACACCAACACCCTTACAAGCCAAAGGGATGTGTTGGGTGTGCTACTTGTTGCCGACAAGTATGAGGCTAGTGACTGTGTGAGACATTGTAGTGAGTTGTTGCAAAACATGCCCATGTCACTAGACTCTTCACTTCGGTATCTCGAGCTTCCGCCGAGTGTTTTAATGCATGAAGAAGTCCAACCATTAATAGAGGCAGCCAAGAAGTGTATCCTCACACAATATTACAAGGATATTAAGAGGTAGCTCGATCTCTAACCTTAATTTGTTCAACCTTGAATCGATCACATTTGTTGCCTAATTGATTCATATATACTTGTTGATCGAACATGAAGGTCTGAAGAAGAGGTGATGGCGCCCTTGCCCCTTTCTGCCTCTGCCTTTGCGGTTCTTCATTCTTTGTGCAGTCTTGTTGCCTTTTCAATCTTTCCCCTTTTTTTTAATTTGTGTTCTTAATATATTAAATCCCTATTTACAGGGTTACGATAGAATATTAAGAGGATAAGATCAAATTTAAACTAGCTTAAATTAACTAGAATATATAAACGTTATGAATGCTTTGTTTCATCTCTTCAATCTCGGACCTGTTTGGGCACCACTTTGGCACAAGCTTGTTAATGCTTTTTAAAGTGATGTGGAAAGCTTCATGCTTCAAAGAATGATGGGGAAATTGAGTCTCCAAAACCATTCCGGAATGGCTTACCGGAAAAGACTTGTGGGTATTACCCAAAGGTCCCCGGTTCGAACCCCAGAATGACCGCTCTTTATTTAACAATTCAAGAAATTGAGTCTCCAAGAAGAGGCGACGATGAACATGGGGATTTTCTGACCTCAATATTTTGACTTCATGAGTAAGGACAGCTCCATTGGAGGTACTTCATGAGTACGCATCAGCATTCAACGATATCACCTGTCTTAGCCAAACTGAAAACAGATTTTGTTAAGAGTGTGTGCATTGTGTAACAAACTCCTATGTAATTTTTACTCTCTACTATTCATGGTTTCTGCTCATCAATAAAGATACCTTCAGCTTCCTCCATTGGAGGTTGATTTCATTCCATGTGTTCTTCCTACTCTCGCATTGAGCACGGGTTCCCACCATTTATATTTTGATGAAGTCAGTGAATGTGCTTAAGAACAATCTTTTGGTTAGTTAGGAGGGCGCCTGGTTGTTTTAACAAACCCATTGAGAAAATGTTGTGATGCAGATTGGCAAAGTTGTCCTATATTATATGACTTTGAACAAGTTTTTGCCTACTAGGGAAGGCCGAGACCTTGATATCTTGGAGAACTAAGAAGCAATCATGTATTGTTATTGTTGTGAATTTCCCTCGATCGAGTGAAATATCGTTAAAGAGAAGGAGAATGAACAATAGGACACAAAGAATTTTCGTGTTCATGCAAGAACCGCGCAGAACACCCTACAGAGAAAAACCTCTCTGCAGATAGGATTTCTTATTATTGTGATGCTTTGATGGATACACAGGCACACCATAATTCAACCCTACACCCTCTATTTATAATGGAGAACCTCCTATAGATAAACTTATATGTAGATAAAACCTATCTTATCTAGAACCTATTATAGATAAAACCATCTATAATATATATAAACCTTTTTTATATATAAACCATATAGATAAAACTTGCTATAGATATATTGACTTAGGCCTCAATCCAATTTATTTGTCTACCAAGGATGATTAATTGTCTCCTACAACAGTTATGTCAATAGTTGAATCTGAGTATAGGGAAATGGTTGTTAGACTCATGTCCTATGACTATTAAAGTCATTAACAGATTTTGGAGGTTGTTAGACGGTTGATGGAGACTCATGTCTTTAGGCTCCTTCATAGCCTTTTTCCCCTTGAGATCATCGAGGGGATGAGTTGAAGCTACTTTGGGGTCTTTAATTGTTGGACTGGGTTCGATCTCGACAGAGGGTGTGCCAAGAGGCATGTGTGCTTATTTGGGCTTCTCTTGTTTTTTTTGGTTTTGTATGTCTCACTAGGCCTGCGTGTCGTGGTGAACATACACATCCTTTTGTATTGGCTTTAGTATGTGTTGGGGGCCTACGTGCTTGCCTGAACATAGCAGTTTTTGGTTTTGCTTCTTGGTTACTTGAGAGTTGGCCTGCGTGATGACTTCGAGTAACTAGAAGCCGCTTGTAACCTTGATAGTTTAGGTTCTCCAGAACTCTTCACATTAATTGAATTTACCTATCGACCTCTCATTGAGGGTTGGTTTCTGTGAAAAAAAATATATAGCAGGGGTAAAAATGTCATATTAGTACATTTACTTAAATCACTTTTGAAAATGGACCTTTACCAAAATTGGCTAACACAAATGGACATTTAGCAAAAATTTTCTATTTTTATTGAGTATACTGTGTGTGTTAGTATTTCCTTCTTTGTTATAACATTATATATTTTTATTAATTAACTAAATTATGGGTATTAATTAAATAAAATGATATGTATTACCAAATATATTAATTTTGGATATTTTTTTGACATATTTTGTAAGTTTGAATTTTTTTCAATTAAAAGCATTTGAATTTTTTTCATTGAGTATGTTAGTAGGTTTGATTTTTTATTCTCTTAAAAGTATTATGAATTCTAAATAAAATACATTACTAAATACTTCAATTAAAAATTTTGGAAGATATAAGAGATCTGATTGATTTTAATTAGTTTAATTTTGTTAGTTCGACAAACCAAGATGGGATGTATCTGAATTGATTGCATATAGTTTTTAAAAGATAAAATTTAAGTTACTGTTTATGTAAGAGTCTATAATATTCTTTGACTTATTTTTATGCTTCATTTTTTCATTCATTTATTTTAGAAGTAGGAAAATGACTTAAAATAATACCTATTGTTAGATATGAACAAACAAAATACAAATAAAAAAAGTTTTAAAATAATACATACTATTAACATAAAAGCCAAAAATAATACAAATTTTAAAATTGACCAAAAATAATATAGAATTAAAAGTTCGATGTGTATCTTTCTCTTTAGTAAAAGAAGCTTTTTTGCCATAAATGAGGTGGAATAAATGAAAAATATTGAAAATTTTAAAAAGAAAATAAATCATCCATATAAGAAATTAAAGAGACTAAAAAGAAAATAAATAATCTTTATAAGAAGTTAAAGAGACTAATTTTATTTTAATTACTTTCATAAATTTATTTTTTTATATATATTAATACACCTTCAAAAGAAGATAAAATGCATAATTAATGTAAATAAAAATGGTAGTGAAGTAAAATATTAGTAGGAAATATGATAGTGAAATGAAATTTTTAATCAATTGTGTAATACTTTGAAAGTAGAAAACCAATTATCATTTTTAAAATCAACACTTGAGAATTTGATTAAAAAATCAACACTTGAGTAAACACAATATACAATGAAAACGGAAAATTAAATTATATTCAAAAGCTTCGCCAAATATTTTTAAATTGTAAATTACCAAAAATAGACCCCATATATAAAAATAATTTATTATATACAATAATATGTTTTAAAAGATCTAATGCTATAAAATTTTCATTTATGGATAAATAAGTACGTACTCCGTATAATAGTAAGATGTATGTTCTACCATAATTTAAGTTTCCGAGAAGAAAAAAATAGTGTATAGAAAAATAAAACTAAAATATTTTTAGTATAATCTAGATGGAAATGGAAAATTGAAACCCTACATACTTAATTTAAGGAATAACTAAAATATGAAATGAAAAAAGTCTAAAAAAATCAAATAGATTAGATCGAGTTTCTATTCAATTAATTGTCTATTTTGATTTATTTTATTTGAATTATTATATGAATGTATATATTCATTGATACAAAAGTCGATAATCCCGTGCGTAGCACGGGTAGTCCACTAGTAATAGTTGTAATTAAATCATTGAGACTAAATACAATTAATTATATTAATCGAAAAAACGTCAGACTTGTCGCAGATGCCCAAATTAAAACCCTAAAGGTTGATTTTCGTTTCAGCAGAGATTATGGAAACCTCAGTTCTCCATTCATGGTGTATTCCAGCAGGATTAACTGCTCTTGTCTGTTCCGTAATCTTCAAACTATTTGGATTTCAATCTGCCAACAAAAATTCAAGTTAGTATCTTCTTCTTCTTGCTTATCAAATCATAAATTCACTAATTATGATATCGACCGTTCGCTATCTATATATTTTGCATAAATATTTACAGTAAGGATTTTTCTATTTACTGTTCACTAATTGACAATAATTAAAGTTTCAAAATAGCCTTTAATTTGCCCATTCCAGATGCGAAGGCAGCAGGTAAACATAGGGCGAATTTCGATTTTGCATTCAACGATGCCGATTTCTCCGATCGGGTCCTCCACATTATTGAGAGATCTTTGTTAATATTTGGTTATCTTAATTTTGGGATAATATTGTTTAACTTTATCCCTTCCATATCTTGCAGATACGTTTACCTGTATAGAGTTTGTTATCCTTGATTGTAGCTTTTAGTTTTGTAACTCTGCTGTACTGTATATATTCCCAATCAATGGAATGAGAAAAAGCAACCTTTTCCACAAACTTCATTTTCTTATATGGTATCAGTGTAGCCTTCGGTCTCCAACCATGAATCCCGATGGCCAAAACACCAACGCTTCCGCCACACAAATCCTATTCACAGCCTCCGGCGGCGCCTCAGCCAACCTTCAATTCCCGGCGCTAGCTGTTCGTCTTGATAGGACCAATTATTTCCTCTGGCGTGGAACAGTCCGCTCTGCGCTCGAGGCCTATGAACTGGAATCATTCCTGGTCTCCGGCAATGCTCCACCAAATACTTTGCCGCCCAAGGAAGGCTCCACAGTTCGTGAACCCAATCCGGCCTTTTCGACCTGGAATCGTAAGGACAAACTTATCTTATTGTGGCTTCGTTCGACGCTCACCACTCCTATGTTGGGTCATGTGGCTCGTGGAACCACAACTTCCGAAGTCTGGCTCATGCTCGAGCAGATGTTTCACTCTCAAACTCGGGCACGCCAAATGCATCTCAAGCAACAGCTTCAAATGCTTACCAAGGGCTCTATGTCGATTCTCGAATATGTTGAGAAGAAACGGGCCATCTCAGACGCATTGGCTGAATGCTTGACCATTGTCTCTGATGAGGACTTTGTGTCCTTTCTTTTGGTTGGCCTTGGCTCTGACTATGGCCCCTTCAAGTCTGCTCTTAGCATTCGTGTGGAGCCTGTCTCCTCCAACGAATTACTTGGGATGCTTATCCGGGAAGAGCAACGCCTTGAAGATGACAACAAGGACCAGTCCCTACTTTCTGCCAATGTCGCTGCCAAGGGCTCTTCATCCAGTCGCTCGTCTTCCGGGCAAGGCTCCACTCCTGCTACAGATCGTCCCACAATCAAGTGCCAAATCTGCTACAAGCCATATCATGAGGCGCGTAATTGTTACCAGCGTCTTAATGTAGATGACTTTCCACCAACTCGCCGCCCCGACAAGCAGTCATTGAAGAAACAGGCGTCGAACTCCAAGCAGGCTCACATGGTCTCTGGCAACAGCCCATCTACTCTCACTGATCCTTGGGTTGTCGACTCCGGTGCAACGAATCATGTGACTGCTGATCTTGGCAATATGAGCATTCAATCGGAGTACACCGGTACTGACAATTTAATTGTCGGGAATGGTCAGTCCCTTCCTATTACTCATATAGGTCAATCTTTCCTATCTGCTAAGCATGTTTCTAATTCCCTGCCTCTCAAAAATATACTTGTCGTTCCTAAAATTTCCAAAAACCTTCTTAGTGTTTCTCAGTTATGCAAAGATAACAATGTCATACTTGAGTTTCATTCTAATGCTTGCTTTGTTAAGGACTTGCAGGGTCGGATTATACTAAAGGGGGTCGTTGAGAATGGCTTATATCGGCTTCCTTTCAGTCCTTTATTTTCGAGTCCTAGTATCTTTGTGGGTGAACGTGCATCTGCTGGTTGTTGGCACCATCGCCTCGGTCACCCTCATGAAACTGTTTTGCGTCGTCTTTTATCTGATTATGATTTGCCTATTTCTGCAAATAAATTGGTGTCTCCATGTAGTTCTTGTCAATTAGGCAAAAGTCACAGATTGCATTTGCCTAAGTCTCATGTATCTGCTGAACAACCATTTGATTTAGTTTACTCGGATGTATGGGGTCCCGCTCCTATATCTTCCATGAATGGTAATCGGTACTTTGTTTTGTTCATTGATGATTGCACCAAATTCATTTGGGTTTATTTTCTTACCCATAAATCTCAAGTTTTATCAGCTTTTACTTTATTCAAAACAATGGTTGAAACACAATTCTCCACAAAAATTAAGGCGTTTCAATCTGATTGGGGGGGGGGGGGGGGGGGTGAATATCGCAATGTGTCGTCTTTCTTACAATCACATGGTATTATGCATCGGGTTTCATGTCCTTATACTCCTGAACAGAACGGTGCCTCTGAAAGGCGCAACCGGATTATTGTAGAGAAGGGTCTTGCTCTCTTAGCTCACTCTAAATTACCTATCAATTTTTGGGAGCAAGCTTTTCACACTGCAATTTATCTCAGTAACAGGACAATCACCCCTACTCTCAAATACAAATCGCCTTATGCTTGTTTATATCATCGCCAACCTGATTACCATTTTCTGAAATCGTTTGGCTGCCTTTGTTATCCATATATTAGGCCTTATAACAGCACTAAATTGGAATTCCGTTCACTACCCTGCATTTTTATAGGTTATAGTGCAAAACATAAAGGTTATTTATGTTATCATGTTGCATCTTCTCGTACCTATATTGCTAGGCATGTGGTGTTTGATGAATCTAATTTCCCTTTTCCTGATCACAGCTCGTCAACACATTCCGAAGCCACGTCCTTCTCGTTGCTTCCTCTTCATACTCTCCACGAAGCTTCATCTGTGGGCACTCCCATTCAATCTTCTCCATCGCCCCTTCCTTCTCTCGAGTCTTCTGATGGTCCGCAGACTCCCTCCAGCGACCATGACTCTTCCTCTACAGCGTCTATCTCGGTGCCCAATTCACCGGTGTCTGCCCCTTCTGGCCTCTCGCCATCTTCCAACTCCGGCCTCTCGCCAACAGCCCCTGGCTTCACGCCACCAGTGTCATCTGAGTCCGGCCTCACGCCATCAAATAATTCCATGGTGGAGCCGTCTCCATCAGTTGCAAGTTCAGCTGCCGATCCATATCCGAACGCCCCGACGTATTTCCGACCGTCTGAGAACTCTGAGCATCATATGGTAACGAGAGCTTCTACCTCTTCTCTTAAACCAAAAACCTTTTCTGCCACTAAATACCCATTGCAATCTGATGCCTCTGAAACTGAACCAAAAACCTTTTTACAAGCCACAAAAAATCCTAATTGGCAACATGCTATGCAATTGGAATTTGATGCCTTAATGTTTAATAGGACTTGGGACTTAGTTCCCAGGCCTCCTTCTGCTAATGTGGTTGGTTGCAAGTGGGTTTTCAGGATCAAGAAGAAACCAGATGGATCTATCGAGCGATACAAAGCGCGGTTGGTTGCAAAAGGATTCAATCAGGAAGAGGGTGTCGACTATTCTGACACTTTTAGTCCAGTTATCAAGCCAACCACCATTCGAGTTGTTTTGAGTATTGCAGTGACTCAGAACTGGCCACTTCGGCAGGTGGATGTTAACAATGCGTTTTTAAATGGCGATTTGGCTGAGACAGTTTACATGGATCAACCACCGGGGTTTGTTGCTTCTGATCGTTCAACTCATGTCTGTAGGCTGAAAAAGGCCCTCTATGGTCTTAAGCAAGCTCCAAGAGCCTAGTTTCAGAAATTGCAGAAGTCATTACTTGACCATGGGTTCAAGCCTTGCCTTTCGGATACATCTCTTTTTATTAAACGACATGGCTTCGATGTTGTCTATGTGCTCATCTATGTCGACGACCTCATCATTACAGGCTCCAATTCTTCTTTTATTGATGAGTTTGTCAAGTATCTAAACTCTATGTTCTCCTTGAAGGATTTAGGTGATCTCAATTTCTTCTTGGGCATTGAAGTGCATCGCTCTCGGTCTTCACTTTTGTTGTCTCAACGGAAGTATATTTTGGATTTACTTGACCGGAGCAAAATGATGGGAGCAAAGCCTATAGCATCTCCTGCAAAGCCCGGCTCCAGATTGCGTGAGGATGGTGATCCTCTAGCTGATCCCCATCTCTATCGGAGCATCGTCGGTGCCCTCCAGTACGTGACTATTACTCGTCCTGAAATTGCTTATTCTGTCAATAGAGTTTGCCAATTTATGCATCGTCCTACTGAAAATCATTGGGCTGCGGTAAAACGAATATTGTGGTATCTTAAGGGGACTATTGATGCTAGCTTGTTCTTTCGTCCGTCGCGTGATTCGCGCTTGGTCTGCTATACTGATGCTGGTTGGGTATCGGACCCTGATGATTGTCGCTCCCAACATGGCTTCTCCGTTTACTTTGGAGGAAACTTGGTCAGTTGGTCATCTCGAAAGCAAAAGGTTGTCGCTCGGTCTAGCACTGAGGCTGAATATCGAGCAATTGCATTCGCCTCGGCTGAATTGATTTGGCTCCAACAACTTCTTCAGGAGATGACGTCTTCTACAGTTGGACCACCTATTCTATTATGTGACAACCTTAGTGCCACTTTTCTCACGGCTAATCCGGTGTTTCATCAACGCTCCAAGCACATCAAAATTGATTATCATTTTGTGCGTGAGCAAGTTCAAGCCGGCGAGTTAGTGGTTCATCATGTTAAGTCGGTTGATCAAATTGCTGACATATTTACAAAGGCAGTCGGTACTTCTCGTTTTAAGAATCTGCGGTTCAAGCTGCTCGTGCGAAATCGCCCGTGAGCTTGCAAGAGGGTATTGAGAGATCTTTGTTAATATTTGGTTATCTTAATTTTGGGATAATATTGTTTAACTTTATCCCTTCCATATCTTGCAGATACGTTTACCTGTATAGAGTTTGTTATCCTTGATTGTAGCTTTTAGTTTTGTAACTCTGCTGTACTGTATATATTCCCAATCAATGGAATGAGAAAAAGCAACCTTTTCCACAAACTTCATTTTCTTATACACATTGAGATCACGGACGACTCTTCCGAGGGAGGTCCCAAAAGGAAGCAGGAAGATTCAGAGAGTTGTACCGTTGTCAAAGTTAAAACCTTTCACATAAATTCTCTCCTCTTGGCAATAAACAGCCCTTTTTTTCACAAGGTTATTTTACATATGCCTTTTGTAGTTTAATTTTCCTGGTTGAGTTTTTTTGTTCATCATGTTCTATTCCATACATTAAATCTGGTAAAGTCATGGTGTAGTTATTCAAAAATGGCATGAGAGAGTCAAATCAGAGGGATGCAACACTGAGAATCAGCGCATCTGGTATATATCCTTGCACGAACTCTGTCATTTCGCGAAATTTGTTTTTTAATTTTTAGCTTTATAGACCATAGTGAATTGAATTTATTTATTTTTGTATTATTGATATACAGAGGAAGCTGGTGTGATGGAAGTCTTGAATTTTATGTACAGCAACACCCTTAAATCAACTACAACCCTTGATTTGTTGGGTGTGCTGATTGCTGCTGACAAGTTCGAGGCTATTGAATGTGTGAGATGTTGTAGTGAGCAGTTGCAAAAGATGCCCATCTCACTAGGGTCTGCACTTCGGTATCTTGAGCTTCCGTCAAGTGTTTTGATGTATGAAGAAGTCCAACCATTGATAGATGCAGCGAAGAAGTGTCTCCTTGCACAATTCAAGGATATTAATTACAAGTAAGTCTCTAATATATCGTCATTTGCAACTGCACTAAGAGGATTGATTCATACTTGTTGAACATGTATGTAGGTCTCAAGAAGCGACGATGATGACCTTGCCTCTTTATGTGGTTGAGGACCTTCTCAGTAGTACTCATAGTATGCAACAGGATTTATCTGGAGATAATGTTTTCGAGTTTATCTTGAAGTGGGCTCGTGCACAATATCCTCAACTTAATAAGCGTCGAGAAATCCTTACTAAAAACCTGTCACAATTCATTCCTTTTCGACAAATGAGTACCTTGAAGCTGAAAGAAGCCCTAGTTTGTCCTGACCTTGACTATGAAAAAGTGTCCAAGTTGATACTCGAAGCTCTCATCTCGATGGTTGAAGATTCCCATGGGCAAAACATCCATTCATCCAACAAGTATCCAATTGTAAAGGTGGAGGTATACGGGTCTCCTCAGCCTCGCTGTTTTGTCTACTTTGACTTGAGGAAAGAAGATTGTGAGAATCTATCACCATCGAGTGGTCTCAACTCTCGGTCATTCCACCTAGGTGGACGATCATTTTACCTCTCAGCCCAATATTTCTCCGGATGGGAACAACGACAATCATTTGGTCTGTATCTCTATATGACCAAAGAATCCCAAAGTTGCTCGCTTCAATTTGAATTTGAAGCGATGAGAAAGTCATCGATGAAGTTCAGACACGAAGGGTCCAAGGTGATCAACTACTCTGATTCATTGCTGGTTTGTGGATTTTCAAACCCATTCTTTATCTCATGGACTGATTTCATGAGTGAGGACAGTGATTATTTCATCGATGGAATCCTTCATCTTCGAGCCGATATTACCATCAAGGTTTCAAAAGCTTGACTCGTATTTATGCAAGTGCTTACACTCTATAGACTAGTAAGACTACCGCTATAGGCAAAATCTTAATTTTGTTATGTTTTTGTGTGTGGATTTGAATTAAGGATTGTAACCGCTTTTTTTTTATTTACCCCTTATATTTTTATGTCAAGGTTACATATGATTCACAACCTAAAACTAATGAGATGGGTTTGACGAGATTATGTTATTCATCCGTTTCCAACGCATGAGTAGCTCGAAATTGAAACAAGTCCTAGTTTGCCCCGACCTTGACAGTGAAGAAGTGTCCTTCCTAGTTTGCACCGAATTCCCATGCATTATAATTGCTATAAATTTTAAAAAGTTATTTGGTTAAGTTATAAGATATAGGGAATTAATTAAATAGGGAAAGGCGAATTTTTCCATAAAAAAAAATGGAAATATTGCACCCTCCATTAGGGATTTGACAATTTGTCGTTATAATCAAAACGAGATCAATTAGGGATTTGACAATTTGTCGTTATAATCAAATTAAAGGGGGGGGGGGGGGGGGGGGGGGGGGGGGGGGGGGGGAAATATACACCCTCCATTTCTTAATATATGAGTTTTTTAAGTCTACGTGTTTTTTTAGAAAGGTAAAAATTACATAAAATATTAATTTTTTATTCAATATTTTTAATATTATTATACTGTATTTATTGCTAATAAGTATGAGATTATTTAAAAAATAGTTAAAAAAAAATTTTTATATCGTTTTTATCACATCAAAAAGCATGTCTGAACAGTAAAAAGTTATTTACTCCCTCCATTCGGAAATATAAGCCCATTGACTTTTTGACACGCTTTTTAATGAGTTAAAAACTGTTTAATATAATAATTTTTTTATTAATTTTTTTACATAACTTTATACTTATTAGTAATATATATAAGACTATGTAAAAAAGTTAATGAAAAAAAATATTATTTTATATAGTTTTTAACTCCTCAAAAAACGTATCAAAAAGTTAATAGACTTATATTTTCGAACGGATATAGTATAAAGGAACCTGAACAGTTTTAACAAATAAAATCTTCAACAATACATTTATCAAAAATAGAAAATGGATAATTACCTAATTAATTTAATCAAAATTTTACTCCGTATGAGATAAGGATTGAGAATAGGGTTTTGGGTGGAAGATTTGCAGTCTCCGTATGACATTAAACGACGCCAAATTATATTTACCATCTGTATCTATTCGTTTTGGTCGTTTTTGTTTTTCATGTTCAGTTTTTTTATATGTTTTTTTCTTTTCCACAACTACGCCGTTGTTCCTAGTCTACACAATGGAGAATCCTAGTTCAGTTATTCCGAGGGTGAATTTTGAGTTTGCCTTCAACGATGTCGATTTCTCAGATCGAATCCTCCACATTGAGATCATTGAAGACGACTCTTTTGATTCAAAGTCTGACTCGGAGCGATGTCGAAGCAATGATTCAGAGAGTTGTACCGTTTGCAAAGTTAAAACCATTAACATATGTTCTCTCCTCTTAGCGGGAAACAGTCCTTTTTTCCACAAGGTTATTTAATTTACACTTGTCCTTAATTTGTTTTTCTCACTCATCCATAGTTGTATGCATTAAAGCTGTTACCTTTGTTGTGTAGTTATTCAAAAATGGAATGAGTGAGTCGAAACAAAGGAATGCAACATTGCGAATCAGCGCATCCGGTAAACACTCTCTAGCTATCATCCATCTGCTGGTTGTGATTGTAATTTATAGCCCATAGTGATCCATTGATTTCACTTTTGTTTGGTATTATGGTATACAGAGGAAGCGGGTGTGATGGAAGTCTTGAATTTTATGTACAGCAACACCCTGACAGCAACTTCAACCCCTGATTTGTTGGGTGTGCTTGTTGCTGCCGACAAGTTTGAGGCTCGCGACTGTGTGAGATATTGCAGTGTGTTGTTGCAGAAGATTCCCGTGTCACTAGAGTATGCACTTCTATATCTTGAGCTTCCTCCAAGTGTTTCAATGTATGAACAAATCCGACCATTAATGGATGCAGCGAAGAAGTGTCTCCTTGCACATTACGAGGATATTAACAGGTAATTATACATAACCTTTATTCAACCATTAATTTGCAATTGCACTAGTATGATTCACACTTGTACATGGTGAACTTGAAGGTCTGAAGAAGACCCGATGACGTTGCCTCTCTCTGCCTTTGTGGTCCTTCTCGGGAGTGACAGGCTTCTAGTAGGTTTATCGGGAGACGATGTTTATGAGTTTATCTTGAAGTGGGCTCGTGCACATTATCCTGAACTTGATAAGCGTCGTGAAATCCTTGCGAAAAACTTGATCCAATTCATAAGATTCCGATACATGAGTAGCTCGAAGTTGAAAGAAGTCCTAGTTTGTCCTGACCTTGACTCTCAAGAAGTGTCCAAGCTTATGCTTGAAGCCCTAATTATGACAGTTGAAGTTCCTTATGCATCCAACAAGTGTCAAGTTATTAAGGTGGAGAAATTTGAACCTCATCAGCCTCATTGTGTCGTCTACTTTGACATAAAGAAAGAAGATTGTAGGAATCTATTCCCATCAAATCGTCTCACTTCTCAGTCATTCCTCCTAGGTGGACAGTCGTTCTACCTAGCAGCCGGATGCTCATTGAGGGAACAAAGGCACTCATTTGGTCTGTATCTCAATATGTCAAAAGGGTCACAGAGTTGCTCGGTGGATTTTGAATTTGATGCAATGAGTAAGTCATCTATGAAGTTCCAAAACAGGACGAAGGACAAGGCCACATACTCTGATACAACGCCGGGTTGGGGATATGTAGACATATTTGATATCCTATGGGCAGATTTCATGAGTGAGGACAGTGAGTATTTCATAGACGGGGTTCTCCATCTTCGAACTGATCTTACCATCAAGGATTCTGAAGCTTGACTCGCATTTATATAATGTTTGCTTGATAGGATATATTATATATATATAGACTATATATGTACTCACTCGTCAAATTAATCCTCTTTTGTTATGAACGCTATACACAAATCCTTGTCCATTCTTAAGAATGCACTTTAAATTTCATTTATTATTTTGTTCATTTGAATGGCTAACCCATCCTAGGAGATTGGTGGGATAAATCGGATAATCGCTCGTTAAAAAAGTTAATTACTATATGACCCTCCATCTTCGAGCTATAAAGTCTCAGCTAGATCGACAGCCATTAAGCAGTCCGTCTTGATCACCACGGCTTGCAAACCACGTTCCTTAGCCAGGTGTAATCCCCACACTATCGCCTCCAGCTCGGCGACGAGAACCTCAGACCCTGCTTGAATCACTTTCACTGCTGCCCGGATTACTTCACCGTATGTTCCTCTCGCTATGGTCCCAATCCCACATCCCCTCTCTACCGACACCGCACCATCGCAGTTGATTTTTGTAAATCCCTCCTCTGGCAAGTCCCATCTAGCATAATCTCTTTAACCTCCCACGGCGTCATTCTCCTGCTCCATTAGTTCCCCGCTGGTTTCATATCGCATGGCATTATCCCGAGCCCTTTGAGCGAGTTCCTCAGCCTCCACATCCTCACCCTCAAAGACTCTCCTATTGCGTGCATTCCAATTAAATCTGGTTGATGATATATGCCCACAGTGTTAGCAAGCACTTGCCCCCTTTCCCTTGATTCGTTCCATCCATTGATCTATAGCATTCACCCTCTTGGCCATCCTTTTGATCTCCGGCATATGCTCCGACACTTGTCTTGCTTTTGGACAACCGAAAAATACATGCATCGAAGTCTCTTCCTGTCCACACACACCTCAACTTGGATCAATATCCATTCCCCTCTTTCGCAGGCTGCTATTGCAAGGCAAAATGCCCTTACAAGCCCGCCATACCAAATTCTTGATCCTCGGCAGTGCTATCACCTTCCACACCATTCTTCAGCCTCTTCTTTCCTCCGTGTCGCTCGAGCTCTGCCCTTTGCTATTGCCCGCCTCGTGCTTGGCCATGATGTAATGATATGCTGACTTCACAGTAAAATTGCGAGATGAGGAGGCCAGGATTCAAGCTAAAATGTGGAGTGCTCAACATGTGAAGAATGCAAAGGATCGCTGGCGTGAAAAGATTAACACAAACCGCCCTGGTGAAGATGGTGTCCCTCCGAAGTATGGCCAGTGGTACGATGAGGATGCGGTGGTGGTTTCTGACGACGAGTGATGATGATGGTGGTTCTTGTGCTGTTCTTGAACACTTTGCCCTTTTCTGCTCTAAACTCTCTGGTTTTTGAACAATTTCTCTTCCTTTCTTGTTGAAAGACAAAAAGGGGGAGATATCTGGGTTTTTATGTTTTATGGTTTTTGGTGAAACTTGCGTAAGGCCTTACTTTTGGTTTGCAAGGTTTTACTGTTTTGGTTGTGTTGTTTAAAAACTATGATCCAACATGCTGCTATAATATTATTGCATTGTTATATATGGATTGCTGTGATTTGTTTTACAGGTAAACAGGTGCATAAGTTTTGTCTTTCATCAAGGGGGAGATTGTTAACTCCACCTTGATGATAAGATCTAACTAAAGGATGTAAGGCCTTGGTTGATGAAAGTCAAAACTCGAGATTCCTGAGTTTGGTAAGGTCTTACCAAAAAGGGCTCAAGACATTGATTGGTCTTTACTGGACTCGGGAATAGGTTTAGGGTAAATGGGCCTATTTATTAAACGTGCCTAATTTACTCAAACCCAAACCGAGATCCATTTACTATAGGGCCTATTTAAACTCACATGTCCGAAATCCATGGGCCTATGCTTGTATACATATATTGGGCCTAACTTTGGTTGGGCTTGTTGTTTGCTTGTGGATATGTTCGGACTTGATTTTTCTATGTTAATTTATCTGTAATATATCCATTAGTTTGTTGTTGAGATTTAGCAGGGATTTAAACAAATCTTCAAACGACCAACAAGTCAAGCTCTCCAGATCTTCGACATTTACTCAGCATATCAAGAGGAGGTTCTAGATTGGCCGAAGGTCTCTCCCTGATAGTTTTGAATCAACGCTCCTCAACGGTTGTGATTTGTAGATTCAAAACGCCTAACAAGCTGGGCTATAAAAAGAAGAAGATGAAGTCTGCAGATACACACATCTCCTACAGCGCTCAATCGTTCACTGCTTTCAAGTCTTCTTCAATCGATCTCACGCAGCTCCCCACGCAAAGAGTTTGTATTTACTTTGAGTGTGTGTGAGGTTTCATTACGCTTTATAGTACAATTCATCTAGGTTATACTAAGGGTTCCTTTACCCAAAAGTATAGGGTACTTCGGTATTCTTAGTTGCGTTGTTTCACTAGAGAGTTTGGGTTGCTAGATAGTAAGGAAGTCTAGAAGTGTGTAAGTCTTCTAGAGGTTGTATCTAGGACTCATAAGGCAAAGTGAAATAAAGTGTGTTGAATCCTACGGGTTGGATAACCCTAGGCGGGGACGTAGGCGGTTGTGCCGAACCTCGTTAACAAGTATCGTGTGCTTTACTTTCCTGCTTGCATTTACTTGTGTTCATTGCTTACTTGCTTGCGTTACTAATCGCTCTTCTCTTCTCAGATAAGGTCCAGGCGGCTTCGGTCAAGGAAGATCTATCTCTCGTCCACCTCTCTTCGTTGGGGACAATTTCATGCACTGGAAATCTCTGATGAAAATGTTCATCATTGATCAGGATCTAGAGCTCTGGCATATCATTACACGAGGGCCAAATGTCCCCAAGAAGGATGGACCGAATGGAACCAAGCTAGACAAGTCAGAAGAAGAGTTCAACCAAGCTGATCTAGAAAGCACGGCTAAAAATAGTAAAGCAGTTCATGCTCTTTACTGTGGGCTGAGCACTGATGAATTCAATCAAATTTCATCTTGCAGATCAGCAAAAGAAATCTGGGATAAATTGGTCATGACCTATGAAGGAACTAGTCAGGTCAAGGAATCCAAAATCAGTATTTAACTTAGACAATACGAATTGTTTAAGATGAAATCTGATGAGTCAGTGAAAGCAATGTTCACCCGATTTACGGAGATCATTAACAATCTCGACTCTCTGGGAAAAACATTCCAGAATGAAGAAAAAGTTAGAAAGATACTTCGATGTCTTCCTAAATCAAAATGGGGTCCCAAAGTGACTGCCATTGAAGAAACTCAAGACCTTAGCACGCTGGCTATTGATGATTTGTTAGGAAAACTAATCACCCATGAAATGATCCTCAATGAGGACGATGGGGAGTCCTCCACAAATGTCAAAAACTTAGCGCTGAAGGTTAAGAAAGAAGAATCTCCTGAAGATTCCGAGGATGATGAAGAAGAAGACCCCTTTGCTCTTATAACAAGAGGTTTGGCTCGCATCCTCAAAATGAAGAAGCAATTTTCCAACAAGGAATTTGGAGGATCATCAAGAAACCAAGGTAAGTCTTCTACCCCTTCGAAAAGAAACCGAGTCTTAACGTGCTATGAATGTGGTGAAACAGATCACCTGGTTAAGGAGTGTCCTCTCAAAAAACGCAACAAGGCGAAGAGGAAAGAGTCCAACAAGAAAGTCATGGCGGCTTGGAGTGACTCAGATGCATCAAGCGACTCGGACTCTGAAGAAGAACAAGCCAACCTATGCCTCATGGCCAAAAGCGATGATAAAGATCAACACCTGAATGGAATGGTAAGAAACCTTCTTTCTAGCTCCAAAGCCGTTCTGTCTGAATTTCTCAAAAATATGATCTCAAATGAGGAAAGCTGCTGCAAAGAAATCAGCAGCCTACAAGAGAAGGTATTGGATCAAGAAACTTGCATTAAAAGGCTGTCACAGAAATTGCAAGATCTTGACAATCAAAATTCAGACCTTATCAATGAAGGTAAGACCTTACGATCGGAAAATTCCGAACTTAAGGAAAAACTTTCAACTCTCATTGATTAGAACACTGATCTTGAGAAAGAAAAGGTGAAATTGTCTGAAAAATGTCAAGATCAACAAAAGGCCTTAGTGCAATTTACAAGATCCAAGGCTACTCTTGATAGGATACTTGGAGAACAACAACTCTCTTTAAATCGAAATGGTATAGGCTATAACAAGAACTTTCCTGTTAAGCCTACCACCAAGTTCGTTAAAGCTAAAGGGAGTTGGAGGACTCCTACGTGTTTCTTCTGTTGCAAGAAGGGTCATGTAAAGGAAACCTGTCCTTACAGGAGAACATATCCTTACATTATCCGAAACACATATCCAGTACGTTTAAATGAACGGATAAGGCAAGTTTGGGTCCCTAAGGGAAAAAGTTACCAAATATGGTATACCCCCACAACGGATCCAAATCGGTCTATTGGTCAAGCCGGAAAGGTTGATTTTTTGTTTTGCAGGATATCACCAAGACTAAGGATCAAAAATGGATTATGGATAGCGGTTGCTCCAGGCATATGAGTGGAAATGAATCTCTTTTTCATCATTTAAAGAAGCAATCCAGCGGTACTATAACTCTTGGTGATAAAGGAAAGTGCGACATCGTCGGTATTGGTAACATTGGTGTTAATTCCAAAGATTTTATTAAAGATGTATATCTTGTTGATGGTCTTAAATATAATCTTCTCAGTGTTTCACAGCTTTGTGATAAAGGCAATCATGTATGCTTTAACAAGGAAAAGTGCATCGTTCAAGACGAAAAGACAGGAGATGTGGC
Organism: Persicaria maculosa; assembly: GCA_963922045.1. NCBI lineage: Eukaryota > Viridiplantae > Streptophyta > Magnoliopsida > Caryophyllales > Polygonaceae > Persicaria > Persicaria maculosa. The sequence goes on along the minus strand of OY998254.1, from coordinate 4,487,992 downwards.
TCTTACAGCAAATAGAGATTCTAACATTTATGCTCTTAATACAGATCGTATTCCAGCCTCTAATCTAAAGTGCCTCAAGGCCTTATCAAAAGATCCAAGGGTGTGGCACAGGCGACTTGGGCATATCAGTATGCATTCTCTTGGAAAGCTAGCTACTGTCTAAGGATCTTGTTCGAGGACTTCCGGATCTGAATTTTAAAATTGATGATCTATGCAATGCTTGCTCAAGGGGAAAACACACTTGTAGCTCTTTCAAGAAAAAGAAGGTCATTAATACTACTAGACCTTTAGAATTGTTACACATGGATCTATGCGGACCTATGCGTGTCAAATCTCTCAAAGGTAAACAATACATTCTTGTAGTTGTTGATGATTATTCACGATTTACTTGGTTTTTCTTTCTCAAAGATAAATCAGAAACTCTGTTTTATTTTTCAAAACTTTGTAAGGAGTTACAAACATTGAAAAACCTACCCATCGTTTCTATTAGAAGTGATCACGGTATAGAATTTGATCAATTAAACTTTGACTTATTTTGTGCGAAATATGGTATTTCTCACAATTTTTCTGCTCCAATGACACCTCAACAGAACGGGGTGGTGGAACGGAAAAACCGCACCCTAGAGGAGATGTCAAGGACTATGCTATTAGAGAATAACTTGCCCAACTCATACTGGGCAGAGGCTGTGAATACACCAAACTATATTCTCAATAGATGTTTGATTCGATCAATTTTAAAGAAAACTGCTTATGAGCTTTTTAAAGGAAGAAAACCAAGTATATCTTATTTCAAACCATTTGGATGTACATACTATGTACATAAAAATGGGAAGGATAATCTCGGGAAATTTGATGCACGCAGCGACGAAGGTATATTTCTTGGATATTCGAATCAAAGCAAGGCTTATCGAATATTCAACAAACGTACCAAAATAGTCGAGGAAAGCATACATGTGTTATTTGATGAAAGTGATAAAGGTACCTTGAGTGAAGGATTTGCAGATCTCAAATTAAACACCTATGAGGACTATGAGTCGGATGGAGAAGGCAATGATCAAGAGAAGAGCAAATCAAGAAACATGCAGGAGCCATTTCAAGATCTTACTGAGCTATCGCAAGGCCCTGGAACTCAGTCTCAAGGCCTTACCGATGAAGCCAGTCTAGAAAATGAAATTCCTCCTAAGCCTCTTGAACCATATCCCACAAGTCCTCCTGACCCTCAGGAGCCTGATCCTTCTTCCCATGGTACTTCAACGTCTAATCAAAGATCAGCACGAAGGAAATTCAAACACGCTTCCTCTCACTCCTTGGCATACATTATCTCGGATCCTTCGTCGGGTATTCAAACTCGTTCCAATCTTAGAAACTTGTGTGCATTTCACGCTTTTGTCTCTCTTACAGAACCAAAGAAATACATCGAGGCTCTCAAGGAACCAGATTGGATTATAGCTATGCAAAATGAACTCAACAAGTTTGAACGCAATAAAGTATGGACCCTTACGGCTAAGCCGAAGGGGAAATCGATTATTGGAACTCGATGGGTATTTCGAAACAAGCTGGACGAAGGAGGCAATGTTATCCGAAACAAGGCTCGACTAGTTGCACAAGGATATAATCAAGAAGAAGGTATTGACTACGAAGAGACTTTCGCTCCTGTAGCCCGACTCGAAGCCATTCGTATGCTTCTTGCCTTTGCATCCTTTATGAATATCAAGCTTTATCAAATGGACGTAAAGTGTGCCTTTCTTAATGGGTTTTTGGATGAAGAAGTTTTTGTTGCTCGACCTCCTGGTTTTGAAAACGATGAATTTCCGGAGCATGTTTTCAAGCTTGATAAAGCTCTGTACGGTTTGAAACAAGCTCCTAGGGCTTGGTACGAGCGGCTTTCAAAATATCTCTTGGAAAACGATTTTAAAAGAGGATTGATTGACAAAACCCTCTTTATCAAAACTCATGGAAAGGATATATTAGTCGTCCAAATTTATGTTGATGATATTCTTTTCGGAGATACTAACGATTCTTTGTGCAAGGAATTCTCTAACATTATGTGCAAGGAGTTTGAGATGAGCATGATGGGAGAGTTGAATTTCTTTCTCGGCCTTCACGTACATCAAAGCTCTAAAGGCATATTCCTTAATCAAGGAAAATATACACGAGAGCTACTCAAGAAGTACAAGATGATCGATTCCAAGGTAGCCAAAACCCCTATGAGTTCCACACTTTCTTTGGATCAAGATCTTACCGGCAAAGAGGTAAATCAGAAGGAATATATCGAGGTATGATCGGCTCTCTCCTATATCTTACTGCTAGCAGACCTGACATTATGTTTAGTGTTTGTATGTGTGCAAGATTCCAAGCTAATCCAAAGGAATCACATCTGATCGCGGTAAAGAGAATCTTGAGATATCTTAATGGTACTAAAGATCTCGGATTATGCTACCCACATCAAACAAGCTTTGATCTTATCGGATTCTCCGATGCTGATTTTGCAGGGTATAAAGTAGATAGAAAGAGCACCTCAGGGTGTTGTCAATTTCTTGGGGCATCCCTTATAAGTTGGCATTCCAAGAAGCAAAATTCAGTAGCGCTTTCAACTACCGAAGCTGAATATATTGCTGCTGGAGCTTGTTGTTCGCAAGTCTTATGGATTGCACAACAACTCCAAGATCTTGGAATCAACTATAAGGGTATTCCCATCAAATGTGATAACACTAGTGCTATTTCTATTTCTAAAAACCATGTACAACACTCAAGAACAAAGCACATTGATGTGAGACACCATTTCATCCGAGATCATGTTGAAAAAGGAGATGTGTCTTTGACATTCATTTCTACTGAGCTTCAACTTGCAGATATCTTTACGAAACCTCTTCCCGAAGACAGATTTAATTTCATCCGATTAGAACTTGGAATGCTTAACAAGGAAGCATCTATGTAGGGGGAGCAATCGTATCTTATGATATTTGTATTATCTCCTACATCAAGATCTTTAATCAAAATTTAATGTCTTACTTTGGAATAGTTTGATGTTGAATTTAATTTCAAATAAAAATTTTGGATCAAATCTTTTAGGTAATATCTCTTTAGATATTTATCCTTAAAGATTTTTTGGTTTTCCGGATTTCTTTTGGTTAAAATTGTTTTACCCTGTTCCGGATTTATTCTCTTGTATTTATCTTGAAAAGTGGTTTTGATTTTAAATGAAGATATGGTCGGATTCTTTGTACGGATTTTTAGAAGTTCAAAAGGCTCTCTTTCTCCCCTATTTATATCTCTACTCTCCCCGGTCATATCACACTTCCACTTCTCTCTCTCTATTTCTCTCTGTTCTCTTCCTTTCCCAAGAACACTCAAGTACTCCCCCTTCTCCATGGCTCCAAAGAAACCCTCCTCACCTCCCACTACCAGATCTGGAGCGAAGCGCAACCGTCCCTCCGATTACAAAGGCAAGGGCGTAGCTGTTGACGACGACTTCAAGGGGAAAGCTCTTCTCAAGCAACTGGAAACCTCCTCCGAGAGTGAGGAAGAAGGGGAGCACCACCACCGGAAGATAATTAAATGGGAGCCCCGGTATCCCTCTCACAAACATCCACGGCAAGTGAACCCCCGTGCTCCAAAGAAGGCGCCTCGCCAGCATCATCTCCAGGTCCCAATTCCACACGAGGTATTCTCCGATATCCCTCATGCCTGGTTTATCAATCATACTACCTCTGAAATGTGGAGAGATGGATATGTTCATAGACCTATTAACTGCTGTGAGCATGTGGATCTAGAATTTTGTTGTAGGAGGAAATCGAGTTCAAAATATAGAATTATAATTCAAACCAGATTATGCCCACGCAAAATAAATACAAGACCTCCTCCTGATATAGCAGCGGGAAGTCAGGATCGATCCACGAGGAAGCGTGTCAGCGGATCCTAGGCAGCGGAGAAATCTCACGGACAGAAGTCGACAACAGGGTCCTCGAGCTCGACTAAGGGTTAGTCGACAGAAGCTTCGGACAGTCGAACACAGCAGCACTGCTTGGCACAGGTCTAGTCGATCTCGACTGGGGTCTACTCGAGATCGAGTACGGCTCGTCGAAGTCGAGTTGGTCTGGTCGAGAATCTGCACAGGTAAGCTACGGCGACTCTAGGTCGAGAATCAGTAGTCGAGGTCGACCAAGGTGTGGTCGAGATCGACGAGGGCAGGGAGTAAAACGAATGAAATAAAGAAAATAAAGAACAAATGCTTTGGGTGATTCGACTAAACTTTAATGTAAAAGAACTTCTAAGATTGGGGTTTGCAACGACAATAACCAAGCATGCATAAGGTAAAACCAAACAGATAATCATATAATTCGCATTAAAGGACTAAGCTTTTGCCTTTTCCAACAATTAGACAACTCTCTCAAGAAACCCTAATTGTCTCTACCGATTTTATGTTTATAATCCAAGTGGTTAACATGGATCTCCATTAGGTGGGCAATAAACACATAAACAAGTAGGAAAATGCTCGAAACATGATAAAGGTCGGATTTTTACCTCAATTATGCATGGCTATCGTCGGGCTCGCCCCAACCCTAGAAGTGGGTGGACTACTCGCTCTTCATTGCAAACTCAGACATCTTTGATTGAAAGGAAATAACTTGCATTAAACTAAATCCAATGATTTTACAATCCCGGCAATCCAACTCTCGTTGAACGCCAAAACCCTAAAACCTTTGAACTCCTAAATCTCTACTTGGAACTACTTGTCTTGCTCTGAAATTGAATGAATGAAACTGAGCCCCTAGGGCTTTATTTATAGGCTTCTATTCCTTGCTATCCAAGGACAGAAGATATCTATCTCTATCTAAAATTATATCTAAAATTCAAAAGATAAATAAAAGACATAAAGGAATTAAATCTAAAATAGGAAATATATCTAAAGTGTCTTCAATGGATAGAATTCTTCTCTTCATGGTAGATCTTGATGATTTCGGATAGAATCGGCAATCTTCAGGCCCAAGGAATCCCAAGTTGAGTAGGATTCGTCAAGTCGAGTAACGCGGCTCTGGAGGTCTACTCGATCTCGACAAGGGTCTTGTCGATCTCGAGTAGGGTTGACTGGCTCGGCTTCGTCGTCTCGGCTAGCTGGCGCTCGACAGACTCGGACTTGATTCATGGTGCTCGTCGATGTCGACAAGGGCTCGTCGAGGTCGAGTAGACTGGCTACTCGACAGGCTCGGATCTGGACTCGGGGCTCGTCGATCTCGACTAGGGCTCGTCGAGGTCGAGTAGAGGTGGTCTGCGTCTTCGTCCTCGGCTTCTCGGCTCGGCACAGCTCGTCGACTCCGGACATGGCTCGTCGATCTCGACTAGGGGTACTCGAGATCGAGTAGGGTTCCGGGAGTCGGGTTGTCTCTGACTCAGTGTCCTCGATCAGCTCTACTCGACCAGGTCCGCTCGACCAGGGCTCGTCGAGATCGAGTAGAGTCTAGTCGATCTCGAGTAGAGTTTTCTCAGCTTTCTGCTCTGTTCTTGAAACGCACTTTCCCGAGTCCTCGTTCGTCGGATTGATGCATATGACCATGCGTTGGAAAGCTCTTTCCGAGGGCTACAACTCTCATGAAGACATCAAAGCTTGATTCAAAATGAAGAATGGTGAAAAATGGTGTTTTCCCCAGCTGCAACATCCTTAGCTTCTCCATGAGTTTCCTTTAAGCTTCAAAGTGCGTCCGATTTCTGCGAAATATAACCAAAACTTGTGTAGACCTCCATATATTGCAAATAAGTGTAAACTACACAGATTCTGTATTGTTCTAACCCAAATGTATGCAATGTATGCAGAAATCGATATAAAATTAAGTGTAAAACATGGCAAATTAGGCTCACAACAAACTTCTAGAATCCACAAAACTCCCTTGCGTCAATTTGCTGAAGAACTCACACGTTTGGTCTTTTCTCAACCCCGGAACTGTTGCTTACCCTCGTCTGACTAGGCTTTTCTTCCTTAACCTTACTGCCAGCCGAGAGAATGGGAGTCTTACTCTCACTTCTCAGGTAAAGCAGCGCCAGATTACCCTTACTCGCTCTTCTTTGGCCCTAATTCTCGAAATCCCTGAAAACGTGAACACCAGTTCTCATCCCACCAAAGCCTACTGCATTCACAAAGGCCAAAAAGAACTTTTTGTTCGTCGCTCCAACTCTGCTGAATCCTCAAAATCCAAGTCCATGTACACCCATAATGTCCTACCTCTTGATGCTAAGATGGTCTTCACCATCCTTGCTCGGTGCGTCCTACCAAGAAAGAATTCCCACGAGCTTGTCACCGACAACTTGCTGCACTATCTTTATCTGATTATGGCAGGCCACGAATTGGATATCCCCGATCTCATCCTTACCTACATGCTCCACACCATCAATACTCCTGTGACTGCTCCTCTCCCCTACGCAAATTTCCTCCCCAAAATTTTTTATTTCTTCAACATTGACACTCAAGGCGAGGAATTTATCTCCCACACCAGTCGTATTGATGAAGATTGCTGGAAGCGTTTGGGGGTAGAACAAACTCTGACCGATGGCTGGATTTTGAAGCCTTCCTCCCAAGCTCAAGGAGACTCTGTGAAGCTGGAGGAATGGATCGAGATTCTGGAAGCTGAGGTTGATTCGCTAAGGAAGGACGTCAATGCCGCCCGAGCTGATATTGTTGATCGCAGATTATGATCCTAAATGAAAAGCTGAATCAGCTTTTTATGCTTTGTGGTCTCAATCACCGGGCTATTACTTCAATCTTGCCAATGGGCGCTGATTCTGTTAAGCATGTCGAGGAAACGACGAAGAACGTTCTCCTCAATTGTGAACGCAGGGTGCGCAATTATCCTATTCTTCGTCCTCTTTATCAAGAATCGAACATCCTCACTGTTGAGGAGTACGGTATTGTGAAGAAATGGCGAGATGAGGAGGCCAGGATTCAAGCTAAAATGTGGAGTGCTCACCATGTGAAGAATGCAAAGGATCGCTGACGTGAAAAGATTTACACAAACCGCCCTGGTGAAGTTGGTGTCCCTCCGAAGTATGGCCAGTGGTACGATGAGGATGTGGTGGTGGTTTCTGACGAAGAGTGATGATGATGGTGGTTCTTGTGCTGTTCTTGAACACTTTGCCCTTTTCTGCTCTAAACTCTCTGGTTTTTGAACAATTTCTCTTCTCTTCTTGTTGAAAGACAAAAAGGGAGAGATATCTGGGTTTTTATGTTTTATGGTTTTTGGTGAAACTTGCGTAAGGCCTTACTTTTGGTTTGCAAGGTTTTACTGTTTTGGTTGTGTTGTTTAAAAACTATGATCCAACATGCTGCTATAATATTATTGCACTGTTATATATGGATTGCTGTGATTTGTTTTACAGGTAAACAGGTGCATAAGTTTTGTCTTTCATCAAGGGGGAGATTGTTAACTCCACCTTGATGATAAGATCTAACTAAAGGATGTAAGGCCTTGGTTGATGAAAGCCAAAACTCGGGATTCCTGAGTTTGGTAAGGTCTTACCAAAAAGGGCTCAAGACATTGATTGGTCTTTACTGGACTCGGGAATAGGTTTAGGGTAAATGGGCCTATTTATTAAACGTGCCTAATTTACTCTAACCCAAACCGAGATTCATTTACTATAAGGCCTATTTAAACTCACATGTCCGAAATCCATGGGCCTATGCTTGTATACATATATTGGGCCTAACTTTGGTTGGGCTTGTTGTTTGCTTGTGGATATGTTCGGACTTGATCTTTCTATCTTAATTTATCTGTAATATATCCATTAGTTTGTTGTTGAGATTTAGCAGGGATTTAAACAAATCTTCAAACGGCCAACAAGTCAAGCTCTCCAGATCTTCGACGTTTACTCAGCATATCAAGAGAAGGTTCTAGATTGGCCGAAGATCTCTCCCTGATAGTTTTGAATCAACGCTCCTCAACGGTTGTGATTTGTATATTCAAAACGCCTAACAAGATGGGCTATAAAAAGAAGAAGATGAAGTCTGCAGATACACACATCTTCTACAGCGCTCAATCGTTCACTGCTTTCAAGTCTTCTTCAATCGATCTCACGCAGCTCCCCAAGCAAAGAGTTTGTATTTACTTTGAGTGTGTGTGAGGTTTCATTACGCTTTATAGTACAATTCATCTAGGTTATACTAAGGGTTCCTTTACCCAAAAGTATAGGGTACTTCGGTATCCTTAGTTGCTTTGTTTCACTAGAGAGTTTGGGTTGCTAGATAGGAAGGGTAAAGTCTAGAAGTGTGTAAGTCTTCTAGAGGTTGTATCTAGGACTCATAAGGCAAAGTGAAATAAAGTGTGTTGAATCCTACGGGTTGGATAACCCTAGGCGGGGACGTAGGCGGTTGTGCCGAACCTCGTTAACAAGTATCGTGTGCTTTACTTTCCTGCTTGCATTTACTTGTGTTCATTGCTTACTTGCTTGCGTTACTAATCGCTCTTCTCTTCTCAGATAAGGTCTTATAGCTTGCGGTAAGGTCTTACCTTTCTGGTTTGCGAAAAGTTTACATACTCTATCCAACCCCCCTTATAGAGTATTTGCGTGCTCCTTTTCTGCCTATTCCGCACTTCAAGAGGGATGCAACACTGAGAATCAGCGCATCTGGTATCCTTGCACGAACTCTGTCATTTGGCGAAATTTTTTTTTTAATTTTTAGCTTTATAGTCCATAGTGAATTGAATTTATTTATTTTTGGATTATTGGTATACAAAGGAAGCAGGTGTGATGGAAGTCTTGAATTTTATGTAAAGCAACACCCTAAAATCAACTACAACCCTTGATCTGTTGGGTGTGTTGATTGTTGCTGACAAGTTCGAGGCTATTGAATGTGTGAGATTTTGTTGTGAGCAGTTGCAAAAGATACCCATCTCACTAGGGTCTGCACTTCGGTATCTTGAGCTTCCGTCAAGTGTTTTGATGCACGAAGAAGTCCAGCCATTGATAGATGCAGCAAAGAAGTGTGCCCTTGAACAATTCAAGGATATTAATTACAAGTAAGTCTCTAATCGTCATTTGCAATTGGACTAAGAGGATTGATTCATACTTGTTGAACATGTATGTAGGTCTCGAGAAGCGACGATGATGACCTTGCCTCTTTATGTGGTTGAGGACCTTCTCAATAGTACTCATAGTATGCAACAGGATTTATCTGGAGATAATGTTTTTGAGTTTATCTTGAAGTGGGCTCGTGCACAATATCCTCAACTTAATAAGTGTCGAGAAATCCTTACAAAACCTGTCACAATTAATTCCTTTTCGACACATGAGTAGCTTGAAGTTGAAAGAAGTCCTCGTTTGTCGTGACATTGACCCTGAAAAAGTGTCGAAGCTCATGCTCGAAGCCCTCATCTTGATGGTTGAAGATTCCTATGGGCAAACAATGAATGCATCTAACAAGTATATATCCAATTGTAAAGGTGGAGCAATACAGGACTCCTCAACCTCGGTGTGTTGTATACTTTGACTTAAGGAAAGAAGATTGTGAGAAACTATCCCCATTCAGTAGTCTCAACTCTCGGTCATTCCGCCTAGGTGGACGATCATTTTACCTCTCATCTGAATGCTCCCTACTGAAACAGCGCCGCTCATTTGGTCTGTATCTCTATATGACCAAAGGATCCCAAAGTTGCTCGGTGCAGTTTGAATTTGAAGCAATGAAGAAGTCATCTATGAAGTTCAAACACATGGGGAAGTCCAAGGTGGTCAACTACTCGGATTTATTGCTGTGTTGGGGATTTGAAGACCTATTCGAAATCCCATGGACTGATTTCATGAGTGAGGACAGTGATTATTTCATCGATTAGATCCTTCATCTTCGAGCCGATATTACCTTCAAGGATTCAAAAGCTTGACTCGTATTTATGTAGTGCTTACACTATAGACTAGTAAGACTACCGCTAGGCAAAATCTTAATTTTGTTATGTTTTGTGTGTTGATTTGAGTTAAGGATAGTGTAATCGCTTTTTTATTTACCCCGTATATTTTTATGGCGAGGTTACATATGATTCACAAGCTAAAACTAATGAGATGGGTTTGTCGAGATTTGCGATTCATATGTTTCCAACACATGAGTAGCTCGAAATTGAAACAAGTCCTAGTTTGCCCCGACCTTGGCGGTGAAGAAGTGTCCTAGCTAGTTTGCGCCGATTGACCTTCACGAGATTATGTGATTTGTACAAGAACACAAATCCAACCTTCAATATCTTTATAATAAGAAATTTAGTCAGTGAAATAAAAAATCAAATCATGGGCAAATCTGTTGTTAAAGGTAAAAAAAAGTATATTTAACAAACAAAATCAGGATACATTTACCATGAAAATTAGAAAATGGATAATTACCTAATTAATTTAATCAAAATTTGACCGTATGAGATTAAGGATTGAGAATAGGGTTTTGGGTGGAAGATTTGCAGTCTCCGTATGACATTAAACGACGCCAAATTATATTTACCATCTGTCTCTCTCTTCGTGTTGGTTGTTTTTGTTTTTCATGTTCAGTTTTTTTCTATATGTTTTTCTTTTCCACAAATACGCCGTTGTTCCCAGTCTACACAATGAAGAATCCTAGTTCAGTTATGTCAAGTCCGAGAGTGAATTTTGAGTTCGCCTTCAACGATGTCGATTTCTCCGATCAGGTCCTCCACATTGAGATCATTGAAGACGACTCTTTTGATTCAAAGTCTGACTCGGAGCGATGTCGAAGCAACGATTCAGAGAGTTGTTCCGTTTGCAAAGTTAAAACCATTAACATAAGTTCTCTCCTCTTAGCGGGAAACAGTCCTTTTTTTCACAAGGTTATTTTAATTTACACTTGTCCTTAATTTGTTTTTATCACTCATCCATAGTTGTACGCATTAAAGCTGTTACTTTTTTTGTGTGTAGTTATTCAAAAATGGAATGAGTGAGTCGAAACAAAGGTATGCAACATTGCGAATCAGCGCATCCGGTAAACACTCTCTAGCTATCATCCATCTGCTGGTTGTGATTGTAATTTATAGCCCATAGTGATCCATTGATTTCACTTTTGTTTGGTATTATGGTATACAGAGGAAGCGGGCGTGATGGAAGTCTTGAATTTTATGTACACCAACACTCTGACTGCAACTTCAACCCCTGATTTGTTGGGTGTGCTGGTTGCTGCAGATAAGTTTGAGGCTCGTGACTGTGTGAGATATTGCACTATGTTGTTGCAAAAGATTCCCATGTCACTGGAGTATGCACTTCTATATCTCGAGCTTCCACCAAGTGTTTCAATGAATGAACAAGTCCAACCATTAATGGATGCAGCGAACAAGTGTCTCCTTGCACATTATGAGGATATTAGCAAGTAATTCTCTAACCTTTATTGAACCATTAACTTAATTTTGCACTTGCACTAGGATGATTCACTCTGATTAATTCATACTCGAACTTGAAGGTTGCCTCTTTCAGCCTTTGTGCTCCTTCTTAGGAGTGACAAGCTTCAAGTAAATTTATCAGGAGACGGTGTTTACGAGATTATATTGAAGTGGGCTCGTGCACATTATCCTGAACTTGATAAGCGTCGTGAAATTCTTTCCAAAAACTTGATCCAATTCATACCCTTCCGAAATATGAGTAGCTCGAAGTTGAGACAAGTCCTGGTTTGCCCCGACCTTGACGGTGAAGAAGTGTCCAAGCTTATGCTTGAAGCCTTCATCATGGCGGTTGATGATCCCTTTGGGCACTCTATCCATGCATCCAATGAGTATCGAGTTGTTAAGGTGGAGCAATATGGGACTCCTCAACCTCGTTGTGTTGTCTATTTTGACATAAAGAGAGAAGATTGGGTCAATATATCCCCATCAAGGTTTCTCAATTCCCAATCATTCCGCCTAGGTGGGCGATCGTTTTACCTCTCGGCCCAATATAATAAAGAGAAAAGCTCGGTTGGTCTGTTTCTCTATATGAACAAAGGATCCCAAAATTGCTCGGTAGAATTTGAATTCGAAGCAATGAGTAAGTCATCTATGAAGTTCCAAAACATGCTGAAGGCCAAGGTTGAGTTCTCTGATGTAGTGTTGAGTTGGGGATTTCCAAACCTATTCAATACTCGGTGGACCGATTTCATGAGCAAGGATAGGGAGTATTTCATAGACGGGATCCTCCATCTTCGAGCCGATCTTACTATGACCAGCACCAAGGCTTGACTCGTATATATGGGTACGTGGTTTAACTATGTTTTTGTTGAATGTTTTCCAGTCTGTCTTAATTTGGGATCAAAGTTTGCCATTTTCTTAAAACCTGATTGTGGATTGTGTTCATCTTGTTGACTCAACATGCCGGCGGATTTTTTGTTTTATTGCCTTAGTTTTTTTCAGCCTGCAGGTTCGATTTATTATTTAAATGCTGCCTTAGTTTTTTTCAGCCTGCAGGTTCGATTTATTATTTAAATGCCTAACCCGTCCCATGACAAGGGAAAATCCCAAAGCTACGTTTGGTCGTTCAATTTGGAATTTGGTGCTGTATACGAAAGTTAACATTCGAGAATGAAAGAAGTGATCTAAATAACTAGAGTTCGATCGATCAGATTAATATAGGATGGTAAAAATAACAAATTAATAAGAGTATTTTGGTCTTTTTCCTTTCTTACCTGTTTGATCCCCCTCTTTGACGTTGAAGAGCAACGTCCTGTTCAATCCTCGATCCTTTCCAGATCTGGTTGGAAAAATGTGTATAATTGGTAAAACGTCAAGTTTTAATTAACGGAAACAGTAGTAATTAATGTGCTTTTGGAAAATTTAGGAATTATTTTTTGAAGTTTCAGAGGTATTGGCCCCCTTATTTACTCAAACTCCTCGACTCGCACAAAACCTGGTTGTGACCGCTTTCAAAGTTCAAAACCGCAATTTGCCCACTTCTCCCACTCTCCAAGACTTTCATCTTCAATTCATGGCATTTGTTGTTCTAACTCATAAATTGCGAATTGGAAAATTTAGAATATTAATGTAGCAATATATGCTTAAGATAATATTTTACCAAATATTGCCCCATTTAGTTAGATATTGATATATATTTAGAAGATTAATATAACGATATATGCTTAAGATAATGTTTTACCTTATATATCGATATACTTTACAAGATTTTCCCCATGTTAATTTGTTAAATTTGGATATATTATATTATGTCTTTAATTATTGGTAGTCAATTGAACATATGGACCGAAAGTAATTAGTTAGACAGTATTAATACAATATCTTTTAAAAAACTTAAAATAAAATAATATATATAGTATAGTTGTAGTTAAAGTTAATATTTAATTACAAGTTATTTATACATTTTTTCAAATCAAACAAATTAATATTATAAAAATCGGACAAAGGTGCAAGCACTTAACTATTCTATCACTAAAGGGAAAAAAAAAATTAACAAACAAAATCTTCAACGACACATTTGAAAATGGATAATTACCTAATTTATCAAAAAAAATTATGAGATAAGAATTTAAGAATTGAGAATAGGGTTTTGATTTACAGTATGAAATCCGGAAATCTCGACATTAAAAAACGCCTGATATTACCATCTGTCTCTATAGGTTGGTTGTTTTCGTTTTTAATGTTCAGTACATGTTTTTTTCATATGCTTTTTTCTTTTCCACAAATACGCTTATACGCCGTTGTTCCCAGTCTACCCAATGGAGAATCCTAGTTCAGTTATGTCAAGTCCGAGGGTGAATTTTGAGTTTGGCTTCAACGATGCCGATTTCTCCGATCGGGTCCTCCACCTTGAGATCATTGACCACGACTCTTTTGATTCAATGTCTGACTCAGACCGATGTCAAAGCAATGATTCGGAGAGTTGTACCGTTTCCAAAGTTAAAACCATTCACATAAATTCTCTCCTCTTAGCCGGAAACAGTCCTTTTTTTCACAAGGTTATTTTAATTTACACTCCTTAATTTGTTTTTTCTCATTGGTCGAGAGTATATATATGAATTAGTTAAAGCTGTTACAGTTGTTGTGTAGTTATTCAAAAATGGAATGAGTGAGTCAATACAAAGGGTTGCAACACTGAGAATCAGCGCCTCCGGTAAACACTCTCTATCATCGATCGATCTGCTGGCAGTGATTGTAATTTATAGCCCATAATGATCAATTGATTTCACTTTTGTTTTGTAATATGGTATACAGAGGAAGCAGGTGTGATGGAAGTCTTGAATTTTATGTACACCAACACCCTGACAGCAATTTCAACCCCTGATTTGTTGGGTGTGCTGGTTGCTGCTGACAAGTTTGAGGCTCGTGACTGTGTGAGATATTGCAGTCAGTTGTTGCATAAGATTCCCATGTCACTAGAGTATGCAATTCTATATCTTGAGCTTCCTCCAACTGTTTCAATGTATGAACAAATCCGACCATTAATGGATACAGCCAAGAAGTGTTTCCTTGCACATTACGAGGATATTAACAAGTAATTCTCTAATCTTTGTTGAACCATTACTTTGCAATTGCACTAGGATGATTCGCTCTTATTCCTACTTTAACTTGAAGGTCTCAAGAAGAGGCGTTGACCTTGCCTCTTTCGGCCTTTGTGGTCCTTCTCGGGAGTGACAGGCTTCAAGTAGATTTATCAGGAGACGATGTTTACGAGTTTATCTTGAAGTGGGCTCGTGCACAATATCCTAAACTTGAGAATCGTCGTGAAATTCTTGCTAAAAACTTGATCCAGTTCATACGTTTCCGACACATGAGTAGCTCGAAGTTGAAAGAAGTCCTAGTATGCCCCGACCTTGACCATGAAGAAGTGTCCAAGCTTATGGCCGAAGCCTTCATCGTGATGGTTGAAGTTCCCTATTGGCAAAACATTCATGCATCCAACGAGTGTCAAGTTATTAAGGTGGAGAAATCGGAACCTCCTCAGCCTCACTGTGTCGTCTACTTTGACATAAAAAAAGAAGATTGTAGGAATCTATTCCCATCAAATCGTCTCAAATCTCAGTCATTCCGCCTGGGCGGACAGTCGTTCTACCTCTTGGCCCCATGCACCCTGAAAGAACAACGGCACTCGTTTTCTCTTTATCTCTATATGTGCAAAGGATCCCAAAGTTGCACAGTGGATTTTGAATTTGAAGCAATGAAGAAGTCATCTTTGAAGTTCCAAAACAAGAGGGGGGGCAAGGTCACGTACTGTAATCGATCTGATAAATTGCAGAATTGGGGATATTCAGACCTATTCAGCATCTCATGGACAGATTTCATGAGTGAGGAAAGTGAGTATTTCATAGACGGGATCCTCCATCTTCGAGCTGATCTTACCATCAAGAATTCGATCTGAAGCTTGACTCGCAATTATATAATGTTTGCTTGCTAGGATATATAGACCACGTACGTACACCTTGGTCAAATTAATCCTCTTTTGTTATATGAAGGCTACGCAAAGGCCCGTGCTCATTTTAATGGCTAACCCTTCGATCACTGTTTTTACAATATGCTCTGATTTTATTAATGTCATGCGTATATGTTGCTGAATTTGGAAGTGTTCATGTATCTGGAAGGGCGGCTGAATATATCGCCTAATTCCCTTCGTAAGAATGCACTTTAAGTTCCGTTTATTATTGCTCATTTTAATGGCTAACCCATCCTATGAGATTGATGGGATAATCGCAGCTCCATCTTCGAGCCGATCAATCACACAATGCCCGTGCTGCAATAAAGAAGTTGAAGTGCGGAATAGGCAGTAAAGGAGCACGCAAATACTCTATAAGGGGGGGTTGGATAGAGTATGGAAACTTCTCGCAATCCAGAAAGGTAAGACCTTACCGCAAGCTGTAAGACCTTTTCTGAGAAGATAAGAAAGATTAGTAGCGAGAGAAAGAAAGAAACAGCAACAATGAAAAGCAAGCAAAAAGTAAAAGCACACGATACTTGTTAACGAGGTTCGGCCCAACCGCCTACGTCCCCGCCTAGGGTTATCCAACCCGTAGGATTCAACACACTTTATTTCACTTTGCCTTATGAGTCCTAGATACAACCTCTAGAAGACTTACACACTTCTAGACTACCTTACTATCTAGCAACCCAAACTCTCTAGTGAAACAAAGCAACTAAGGATACCGAAGTACCCTATACTTTTGGGTAGAGAAACCCTTAGTATAACCTATATGAATTGTACTATAAAGCGTAATGAAACCTCACACACACTCAAAGTAAATACAAACACTTTGCAAGAGGAGCTGCGTGAGATTGAACGACTGAAGAAGACTTGAAAGCTGTGAACAATTGAGCGCTGTTGAGATGTGTGCTTCAGCAGACGACTTCTTCTTCTTTTTATAGCCAAGCACCCAGATTTGAATTTGGAACGTTAAGCCACAACGTCTATACCGAAACTACTGGGCGAGATCTCGGCCGATTCCAGAACCTTCTCGTGATAAGCTGAGTAAAACCGTTGAAGATCTGGAGAGCTTGATTTGTTGGTCGTTTGAAGATATGCAGAAATCCCTGCTAAACCTCAATACCAAATCCAAGGATATATTCTAGAAGCAATAAAATAGAGAGAACAAGTCCGAATATATCCACAAGCAAAACGAGCCCAACCAACATTTGGCCCAATATATGAATAGAAGAATAGGCCCATGGATTTCGGACAAAGAGACTAAATAGGCTCTATGGTCAGTGGATCTCGGTTTTGGGTTTAGAGTGATTTGGGCCTGTTTAATAAATAGGCCCACTTACCCAAAACCTATTACCGAGTCCAGTAAAGATCAATCAACGTCTTGAGCCTTAAATGGTAAGACCTTACCAAACTCAGGAATCCCGAGTTTTGGCTTTCATCAACCAAGGCCTTACCTCCATTAGTTAGATCTTATCATCAAGGTGGAGTTAACAATCTCCCCCTTGATGAAAGACAAAACTTATGCACCTTCTTACCTGTAAAACATAACCCAATAATCCATATATAATAGTGCAGTAATATTATAGCAGCAATGTTGGATCAGTTTTAAAACAACACATCCAAAACAGTAAGACCTTGCAAACCAAAAGTAAGGCCTTACTCCTTGAATTTGTAAATAAAGAGCGGCCATATCCGGGGTTCGAACTGGGGACCTTTGGGTACTACCCGCAAGTCCTTTCCAGTGAGCCATTCCGGAATGGTTGTAAGGCCTTACTCCAGTTTTACCAAAACAACCATAAAACCATAAAAACCTAAAAAACCGAGATATATCACCCCCTTTTTGTCTTTGAACAAGAAGGGAAGAGAAATTGTTCAAAAACCAGAAGTTTAGAGCAACTAAAACCAAAAGAGTTCATGAACAAGAGCCACCACAAGAACCACCAGCATCTTCACTCGTCATCAGAAACCACCACCACGTCCTCATCGTACCACTGGCCATACTTGGGAGGGACACCATCTTCATCTGGGCGGTTTGAGTAAATCTTTTCACGCCAGCGATCCTTAGCATTCTTCACATGGTGAGCACTCCACATCTTGGCTTGAGTCCTGGCCTCCTCATCTCGCCATTTCTTCACAATACCGTACTCCTCAACAGTGAGGATGTTCGGTTCTGGATAAAAAGGACGAAGAATGGGATACTTGCGCACCCTGCGTTCACAGTTGAGGAGAACGTTCTTCGCCGTTTCCTCGACATGCTTAACAGAATCAGCATCCATTGGCAAGATTGAAGTAGTGACTCGATGATTTAGACCACATAGCATGAAGAGCTGATTCAGCTTTTCATTGAGGATCAAAATCTGTTGGTGGGAGTTGTCCTGGCGATCAACAATGTCAGCACGAGCGGCATTGACGTCTTTCCTCAGTGAATCCACCTCTGCCTCTAGACCCTCAATCCGTTCCTCCAGCTTTACAGAATCTCCCTGAGCCTGTGAGGGAGGCTTCAAAGTCCAGCCATCGGCTAGAGTTTGCTCAATCCCCAGGCGCTTCCAGCAATCTTCATCAATACGACTGGAGTAGGAGACAAATTCCTCACCTTGTGTGTCAATGTTGAAGAACTCAAAGATCTTGGGGAGGAAATTTGCATAGGGAAGAGGTGCAGTCACAGGGGTATTGATGGTGTGAAGCATATAGGTCAGGATAAGATCTGGAATGTCCAGCTCGTGGCCTGCCATGATCAGATATAGGTAATGCAGCAAGTTGTCGGTGACAAGCTCGCGGGAATTTTTCCTTGGCAGGACACAACGAGCAAGAATGGTGAAAACCATCTTAGCATCGAGTGAGAGGACATTGTGGGTGTATTTGGGCTTAGATTTTGAGGACTCAGAGGAGTTGGAGCGACGAACAAACAGTTCTTTCTGGCCTTTGTGAATACAGTAGGCTTTGGAGGGGTGGGAACCGGTGTTAACATTTTCAGGGATTTCAAGAATTAAGGCCAAAGAAGAGCGGGTAAGGGTAATCTGACGCTGCTTAACCTGAGAAGTAAGAGTGAGACTCCCATTCTCTCGGTTAGCAGTAAGATTGAGGAAGAAGAGTCTTGTCAGACGAGGAAAAGCAACAGTACCAGGGTTGAGGAAAGACCACACACGAGAGTTCTTCAACAAGTTGACGCAAGGGAGGTTTGTGGATTCTAGAAATTCTAGATCCACATGCTCACAGAAATTGATAGGTCTGTGAGCATACCCATCCCTCCACATTCCAGAAGTAGTGTGATTGATAAACCAAGCATGAGGGATATCGGAGAATACCTCGTGTGGAACAAGAGCCTGAGGTCGATGTTGTCGAAGCGCCTTCTTTGGAGCACGGGGGTTGACTTGAGGAGGATGATTGGAAGGGTACCTGGGCTCCCTTTTGATGATCTTCCGTTTGTGACGAGCCCCTTCTTTCCGAGTCTCTTCCGCTTCACTCTCGTCGGAGGAGGTTTCCAGTTGACGAACGATGGCTTTCCCCTTGAAATCATCATCAATCGCCACCCCTTTTCCTTTGTAATCGGAGGAGCGATGACGCTTAGCTCCAGATCTAGTGCAGGGAGGCGAAGAGGGTTTCTTTGGGGCCATGATGAGAGAAGGGGGAAAGTACTTGAGTGTTCTTGGGAAGAGATGAAAAACAGAGAGAGAAGAGAGACGGAAGAGAAGATGTGATATGACCGGTGGAAGTAGAGATATAAATAGGAGAGAAGAAAAACGTTTGAACTCCCAAAGATCTGTTCAAAGTATCCGGCCATATCTTTATCCAAAATCCTAACCAATTTTCAAGATAAATACAAGTGAAAAAAAATCGGAAAAGGTAAAAAATCTTTCAAGGATAAATATCTAGGGAGATATTTCCTAAAAGATTTGATCCAATATTTTTGTTTGAAATTCAAATTCAACATCAGACTATTTTAAGACAAGATGTTAAATTTTAATTCAAGATCTTGATGTAGGAGATTAATACGAATATCATAAGATACGATTGCTCCCCCTACATCGATGCTTCCTTATTAAGCATTCCAAGTTCTAATCGAATGAAATTAAATCTGTCTTCGGGAAGAGGTTTTGTAAAGATATCTGCAAGTTGAAGCTCAGTAGAGATGAATGTCAAAGACACATCTCCTTTCTCAACATGATCTCGGATGAAGTGGTGTCTCACATCAATGTGCTTTGTTCTTGAGTGTTGTACAGGGTTTTTGGAAATAGAAATAGCACTAGTGTTATCACATTTGATGGGAATACCCTTATAGTTGATTCCAAGATCTTGAAGTTGTTATGCAATCTATAAGACTTGTGAACAACAAGCTCCAGCAGCAATATATTCAGCTTCGGCTGTTGAAAGCGCTACTGAATTTGTCTTCTTGGAATGCCAACTTATGAGGGATGCCCCAAGAAATTGACAACACCCTGAAGTGCTTTTTCTATCTACTTTATACCCTGCAAAATCAGCATCGGAAAATCCGATAAGATCAAAGCTTGTTTGATGTGGGTACCATAATCCGAGATCTTTAGTTCCATTAAGATATCTTAAGATTCTTTTCACCGCGATCAGATGTGATTCCTTTGGATTAGCTTGAAATCTTGCACACATACAGACACTAAACATAATGTCAGGTCGGCTGGCAGTAAGATAAAGGAGAGAGCCGATCATACCTCTATATTCTTTCTGATTTACCTCTTTACCGGTAAGATCTTGATCCAGAGAAAGTGTAGAGCTCATAGGCGTTTTGGCAACCTTGGAATCGATCATCTTGTACTTCTTGAGTAGTTCTCGTGTATATTTTCCTTGATTAAGGAATATGCCTTTAGAGCTTTGATGTACGTGAAGTCCGAGAAAGAAATTCAATTCTCCCATCATGCTCATCTCAAACTCCTTGCACATAATGTTAGAAAATTCCTTGCACAACACATCATTAGTAGCACCGAAAAGAATATCATCAACATAAATTTGGACGACTAGTATATCCTTTCCATGAGTTTTGATGAAGAGAGTTTTGTCGATCAAACCTCTTTTAAAATTATTTTCCAGGAGATATTTAGAAAGCCGCTCGTACCAAGCCCTAGGAGCTTGTTTCAACCCGTACAGAGCTTTATCAATCTTGAAAACATGCTCCGGAAATTCATCGTTTTCAAAACCAGGAGGTTGAGCAACATAGACTTCTTCATCCAAAAACCCATTTAGAAAGGCACACTTTACGTCCATTTGATAAAGTTTGATATTCATAAAAGATGCAAAGGCAAGAAGCATACGGATGGCTTCGAGTCGGGCTACGGGGGCGAAAGTCTCCTCGTAGTCAATTCCTTCTTCTTGATTATATCCTTGTGCAACTAGTCGAGCTTTGTTTCGTATAACATTGCCTCCTTCGTAAAGCTTATTTCGAAATACCCAACGAGTTCCAATAATCGATTTCCCTTTCAGCTTAGCCGTAAGAGTCCATACTTTATTACGTTCAAACTCGTTGAGTTCATTCTGCATGGCTATGATCCAATCTGGTTCCTTGAGAGCCTCGGTGTATTTCTTTGGTTCTGTAAGAGATACAAAAGCATGAAACGCACACAAGTTTCTAAGATTGGAACGAGTTTGAATACCCGACGAAGGATCTGAGATGATGTCAGCCAAGGAGTGTGAAGAGGCATGTTTGAATTTCCTTCGAGCTGATCCTTGATTAGATGTTGAAGCACCATGAGAAGATGGTTCCGGCTCTTGAGGTTCAGGAGGATTTGTGGGAAAAGGTTCAAGAGGCTCAGGAGGAATTTCGTTTTCTAGACTGGCTTCATCGGTAAGGCCTTGAGATTGAAATCCAGGGCCTTGTGATAGCTCAGTAAGATCTTGAAATGGCTCCTGCATGTTTCTTGATTTGCTCTTTTCTTGACCATTGCTTCCTCCATCTGACTCATAGTCCTCATAAGTATTTAACTTGAGATCTGCAAAGCCTTCACTCAAGGTACCATTATCACTTTCATCAAATAGCACATGTATGCTTTCCTCGACGAGTTTGGTACGTTTGTTGAATATTCGATAAGCCTTGCTTTGATTCGAATATCCAAGAAATATACCTTCGTTGCTGCGTGCATCAAATTTTCCAAGATTATCCTTCCCATTGTTATGTACATAGCATGTACATCCGAATGGTTTGAAATAAGATATACTTGGTTTTCTTCCTTTAAAAAGCTCATAAGGAGTTTTCTTTAAAATTGATCGAATCAAACATCTATTGAGAATATAGTTCGCTGTATTTACAGCCTCTGCCCAGTATGACTTGGGCAAGTTATTCTCTAATAGCATAGTCCTTGACATCTCCTCTAGGGTGCGGTTTTTTCGTTCCACCACCCCGTTTTGTTGAGGTGTCCTTGGAGCAGAAAAGTTGTGAGAAATCCCATATTTCGCACAAAATATGTCAAAGTTTAATTGATCAAATTCTCTACCGTGATCACTTCTAATAGAAACGATCGGTAGGTTTTTCAATGTTTGTAACTCCTTACAAAGTTTTGAAAAATAAAACAAAGTTTCTGATTTATCTTTGAGAAAGAAAACCCAAGTGAATCGAGAATAATCATCAACAATAACGAGAATGTATTGTTTACCTTTGGGAGATTTGACACGCATAGGTCCGCATAAATCCATGTGTAACAATTCTAAAGGTCTAGTAGTACTAATGACCTTCTTTTTCTTGAAAGAGCTACGAGTGTGTTTTCCCCTTGAGCAAGCATTGCATAGATCGTCAACTTTAAAATTCAGATTTGGAAGTCCTCGAACCAGATCCTTAGACAGTAGCTTTCCGAGGGAATGCATGCTGATATGCCCAAGACGCCTATGCCACACCCTTGGATCTTCTGATAAGGCCTTGAGGCACTTTAGATTTGAGGGTGGAATGCGATCTGTATTAAGAGCATAAATGTTAGAATCTCTTTTAGCCGTAAGAACCACATCTCCTGTCTTCTCGTCTTGAACGATGCACTTTTCCTTGTTAAAGCAAACACGATTGCCTTTATCACAAAGCTGTGAAACACTGAGAAGATTATATTTGAGACCATCGACAAGATATACATCTTTAATAAAATCTTTGGAATTAACACCAATGTTACCAATACCGACGATGTCGCACTTTCCCTTATCACCAAGAGTTATAGTACCGCTGGATTGCTTCTTTAAATGATGAAAAAGAGATTATTTTCCACTCATATGCCTGGAGCAACAGCTATCCATAATCCATTTTCGATCCTTAGCCTTGGTGATGTCCTGCAAAACAACAAATCAACCTTTCCGGCTTGACCAATAGACCGATTTTGATCCGTTGTGGGGGTATACCATATTTGGTAACTTTGTTCGCTTAGGGACCCAAACTTGCCTTATCCGTTCATTTAAGCGTACAGGATATGTATTTCGGATGATATAAGGATCTGTTCTCCTATAAGGACAAGTTTCCTTTACATGACCCTTTTTGCAGCAGAAGAAACATGTAGGAGTCCTCCAACTTCCTTTAGCTTTAACAAACCTGGTAGTAGGCTTAACAGGAAAGTTCTTGTTATAACCTATACCATTTCGATTTAAGGAAAGTTGTTGTTCTCCAAGCATCTTATCGAGATTAGCCTTGGATCTTGTAAATTGCACTAAGGCTTTTTGCTGATCTTGACATTTTTCAGATAACTTTGCCTTTTCGTTCTCAAGATCAGTGTTCTGACCAATGAGAGTTGAAAGTTTTTCCTTTAGTTCGGAATTTTCGGATCGTAAGGTCTTACTTTCATTGATAAGGTCAGAATTCTGATTGTCAAGATCTTGCAATTTCTGTGACAGCCTTTTAATGCAAGTCTCTTGATCCAATACCTTTTCTTGTAGACTGCTAATTTCTCTGCAGCAGCTTTCCTCATTTGAGATCATATTTTTGAGAAATTCAGAAAGAACGGCTTTGGAACTAGAAAGAAGATTTCTTACCATTCCATTAAGGTGTTGGTCTTTATCATCGATTTTGGCCATGAGACATAGATTGGCTTGTTCATCCTCAGAGTCCGAGTCGCTTGATGCGTCTGAGTCACTCCAAGCTGCCATGACTTTCTTGTTGGATTCTTTCCTCTTTGCCTTGTTGCGCTTCTTGAGAGGACACTCCTTAACAAGGTGATCTGTTTCACCACATTCATAGCATGTTAAGACTCGGTTCTTCTTGGAGGGAGTAGAAGACTTACCTTGGCTTCTTGAAGATCCTCCAAATTCCTTGTTGGAGAATTGCTTCTTCATTTTGAGGATGCGAGCCAAACCCCTTGTTATAAGAGCAAAGGGATCTTCCTCTTCATCATCCTCTGAATCTTCAGGAGATTCTTCTTTCTTAACCCTTAGCGCTAAGTTCTTGACATTTGTGGAAGGCTCCCCATCGACCTCATTGAGGATCATTTCATGGGTGATTAGTTTTCCTAACAAGTCATCGATAGCCAGCGTGCTAAGGTCTTGAGCTTCTTCAATGGCGGTCACCTTGGGACCCCATTTAGATTTAGGAAGACAACGAAGTATCTTTCTGACCTTTTCTTCATTTTGGAAGGTCTTTCCCAGGGAATCGAGATTATTAATGATCTCCGTAAAACGGGTGAACATTACTTTCACAGACTCATCAGATTTCATCTTAAACAATTCGTATTGTCTAAGATAAATACTGATTTTAGATTCCTTGACCTGACTAGTTCCCTCATAGGTCACAACCAACTTATCCCAGATTTCTTTTGCCGATTTGCAAGAGGAAATCCGGTTGAACTCTTCAGTGCTTAGCCCACAGTAAAGAGCATGAACTGCTTTACTGTTTTTGGCTGTTTTCTCCAGATTCGTCTGGTTGAATTCATCCTCAGTCTTATCTACCTTCGTATCACTTGGTCCATCCTTCTTGGGAACATTTGGCCCTCGCGTAATGATATGCCAGAGCTCCAGATCCTGATCAATGATGAACATTTTCATCAGTGATTTCCAATGCATAAAGTTATCCCCAACAAAGAGAGGTGGACGGGAGATAGATCTTCCTTGTCCGAAGCCACCTTGTCCTTCGCCTGCCATGGTTAGTACTCACAGATAGTAATATCCAAATACGTGAGCTAGGCTCTGATACCAATTGAAGTGCGGAATAGGCAGTAAAGGAGCACGCAAATACTCTATAAGGGGGGGGGTTGGATAGAGTATGGAAACTTCTCGCAATCCAGAAAGGTAAGACCTTACCGCAAGCTGTAAGACCTTTTCTGAGAAGATAAGAAAGATTAGTAGCGAGAGAAAGAAAGAAACAGCAACAATGAAAAGCAAGCAAAAAGTAAAAGCACACGATACTTGTTAACGAGGTTCGGCCCAACCGCCTACGTCCCCGCCTAGGGTTATCCAACCCGTAGGATTCAACACACTTTATTTCACTTTGCCTTATGAGTCCTAGATACAACCTCTAGAAGACTTACACACTTCTAGACTACCTTACTATCTAGCAACCCAAACTCTCTAGTGAAACAAAGCAACTAAGGATACCGAAGTACCCTATACTTTTGGGTAGAGAAACCCTTAGTATAACCTATATGAATTGTACTATAAAGCGTAATGAAACCTCACACACACTCAAAGTAAATACAAACACTTTGCAAGAGGAGCTGCGTGAGATTGAACGACTGAAGAAGACTTGAAAGCTGTGAACAATTGAGCGTTGTTGAGATGTGTGCTTCAGTAGACGACTTCTTCTTCTTTTTATAGCCAAGCACCCAGATTTGAATTTGGAACGTTAAGCCACAACGTCTATACCGAAACTACTGGGCGAGATCTCGGCCGATTCCAGAACCTTCTCGTGATAAGCTGAGTAAAACCGTTGAAGATCTGGAGAGCTTGATTTGTTGGTCGTTTGAAGATATGCAGAAATCCCTGCTAAACCTCAATACCAAATCCAAGGATATATTCTAGAAGCAATAAAATAGAGAGAACAAGTCCGAATATATCCACAAGCAAAACGAGCCCAACCAACATTTGGCCCGATATATGAATAGAAGAATAGGCCCATGGATTTCGGACAAAGAGACTAAATAGGCTCTATGGTCAGTGGATCTCGGTTTTGGGTTTAGAGTGATTTGGGCCTGTTTAATAAATAGGCCCACTTACCCAAAACCTATTACCGAGTCCAGTAAAGATCAATCAACGTCTTGAGCCTTAAATGGTAAGACCTTACCAAACTCAGGAATCCCGAGTTTTGGCTTTCATCAACCAAGGCCTTACCTCCATTAGTTAGATCTTATCATCAAGGTGGAGTTAACAGAAGTTATCCAAGGCTTTTACTCTTTTCGATGTTATGAATGCTTGATTTCATTGTCCATCCTATCCATTTGTAATGGCAACTGTATAATAGATAACAGATGGAAGTTGTGGGTTTCTGATATAAGTCAGTTAGGAATTTAAGTACTGTGAGCTTCTTTTCAGTTTTATATATAGTGGCTCTTGGCATTATAACTTCGATTACAGACGTACGAAGGCCGAACTAGGTGGACGATGTATTTATGGAACATTATTACTTGTTGCAAATGAATTAGAAAGTTACAATTTATGAATTTGAAGTGATAAATAAGCCATCTAAGTAGTTCCAAAATTATATTCATTAATCAAAACATGTTGTTTTAGGAAGTAAATCTTTTAAGAAAAATTTGGCATTTTTAATAATTAAGGGTATAAGTGTATTTTTGTTTGTTTTCTTAATAAATGTGTAGATTTCTAAAATGACAAGTTTTTAATTAACGGAGACAGTAAGATATGATGTTATGTTAAAGTCGACTGGATCTGGTGTCTGGTGGAATCAAGACAAGTTGAAGGGAGGTCAATTGCGGGAGACACGTACAATACATCAGACTAATTGACAATAAAATGAGTAGCCAACCAAACTTATATAGTATTAATTTTCAAAACCATATCAATGTTTTCAATATGAGACAACCCATAGATTGTGGCAATGACCTTGTCTCTTTCTGCTTTTGTGGTTCTTCTCGGGAGTGGTAGCGTAGATTTAATTATTGGGAGACGATATTTAAGAGATTGGGCTAGTGCACATTTTTAATGATGACTCCACCTTGATCAAGATAAAACTTTACCATACTATTTTATAGGTTTGATGAAAGTCAAAATATATTCTATATTACTCTTATGTATTTAATGTTTTGGACTTTATTCTATGTAATTGTTATTGGGCCTTTTGTTTTTAGTTGCACTAATCTGCAGGGCTGGCCCAATCGATTTTATCCAATTTGTCATCAACCGAGTGTTGCTTCTAGAAGAGGAAGATTTGAATGGAAAGATCTTCTAGTATCCAAGCTGTTACAAGAAGATCTTCTCCAACGTCAATCTCCCTCCTTCTCTCCGAATGTGGTGGAAATCGAAGTTCAAACGCTCCCCTGAAGATTGCCACGGACGAGTTCAAGCAACACATATATAAGAAGATCAAAGTTCAACAGTGAAACACACAAGCTTACTCACTGATCTCCAACGTCTTCACTGCCATCGACCTTCGAAGCTCTCTCAAGGCCTTTACTTTACTGCTTTATGTTTTTGGTTTTGTGAGAGTATTTGTTTGATCGTTATTGTACAAGTCATAAGTGTTATACTAAGAGTATACCTCTACTCAAACGTATTCGCTAAGCTATTATTTCACGAGAGCTTGGGTTGACTAGATATAGAAGCGGGTTAGGCTTCGAGAGGTAGAAGAAGGGAAGTTCTTCTAGGTTTGATCTAGGATCCATATATAAGAAGTGAAATAACAGTGCTTTTGAATCCTACGGGTTAGATAACCCTAGGCGGGGATGTAGGCCAAGTTCGTACCGAACCTCGTTAACAATTCGTGTGTCCTTGCTTTACTTTCAGTTATTTTAATTCCGCACATTTAAGTTGAGTTTTCGAAAAAATCATCTTCAGTTCCAAGTGAATTGACAAGATCTTGAGCTCAGTTACAAGACCTTAGATCCTATCTCAAGGCTTTGACTCTGAGACTGCGAAAATCGGTCATACTCTATTCAACCCCCTTCCAGAGTATTGTTTATTACTTTGATTTACCTACTGAACGTGACTCTTCACTTAACTTGATAAACGTCGTGAAATCCCTATTTAAAAACTTACCCAATTAATACATATGTTTAGCTGGAAATGAGAAGAAGTCCTAGTTTGCCCCGACCTTGACCGTGAAGAAGTGTACAATTGATCGGTGAAGAAGTGTAAAATGGATGAAACATTAGATAAGCGGGTGATAAATCGGATGAATTTTTTTTATGACGGATTGGATTAAAAAATAGCTCCACCTATTCATTATTCAACACATTTGCACTCCTAAAGCGGAATATTTCGAAATTTCTTTCAAAATATTCAAGCTTTTCAAACTAATTATCACAATATTCTAGCTTTTAAACTATTTATCAAAATATTCAAAGTTTTCAGCTTTTTGCTTTTTAATTTTCAAAAGGTACCCGTACTTTATACTAAATTACAAACTTAGTCTTAACTTTCTAGTTTTCGACAATAATACTCAAGATGCAATATAGAATTCTTATAAATGACTTTTGGTGGTACTAACTACCATAATCTACTAACTATATTATGAATAATAAGTTTTCTGTGGTTTTAAGCCCACCACGCTCTGCAACTAAAACTTCAAGCTAAAGAGGTTTGACCCATACCTGAACGTAGTTACACTGGACCACCGGCGTTCCTTAGCTTCCGGCTTTCTAGAGGTGGCTAACCTTCAACCAGGCCTCCCTTAGTCCAGATAGAGCACAGATCTGTTTCGTTTCCTACCTCAGATCGTAGTCTCTAGCTTTTGGTTTTTGATTTTGAGAGGGTGAAGAGATTTGAATCAAGAAAACAAAGTATTCAGAACATAGTGTTCAATTAAGTAGCTTTCCCTTTCTTAAAAACACACTTTATTGAATTTGGGAAATATTACAACACACAAGCACTCTTAACTTAAAACTTAAACATACTTAATCACTCATATCAGAAGATCTATTGAAAGGTTTTGAACTTTAGAGTGATGGAAACACCAATCTACTCAAATTCAAAACGTTTCTACTTCTCTTTCTGATTTACAAACTCTCCTTCTCTCTTCTCTTATGGTTTTTCTCTCTCTGGAATTGTGTGTTGAGAAGCTGGAGAATGGCTCTATTTATAGAGCTGAGTAGAGAGCATTGGATACCTCTTCCAACGTCTCTTTTACAAATGGCCGACAGATGGGCCCCTGCGCACTCAGAAAAGCACACAGTACAACAATTATTTTACAGGTTCACGTGATAAAAGCAAAAACAGTAAAAGCATACAATAATTGAGCTTGGTGGATGATGATGGCTCTCAGTTGTCCAGGTTCTGGACCCCTTCGTCTCCCATGTTGGCTTCCAAGTCATCATCATTATAATCTTGAACTAGATCTAGAGTATTATCAAACTCCAAATCTTGTTCATTGTCTAGATCGAGATAAAGCATTAATCCTTCAGCGTAGTCTCGATCCCATGCGATTAGTAAATCGATCATCCTCTCGTGTCCTCTTTTGTCTAAAAAGTGACCGGCCTCTATTTCTGCTAAGTATAGACTGATGGATTCGGTCCTGTTTATGGCTTGCTCCATTAATGGATTGAGTTGTGGGGATACGATGAAGGTTGTATTTCCAACTTTGAATATCCCACAACCTGTTTCTCTAAACTTGGTGATGTAGTAGTAGATGTAGAAGAATCCCTTTGCTCTTGCCTCCCAAGTATGCCTTACTACATCGATTCTTCCTTCCATTACTGGATCTTTCACGTACCAATAATCTTCCCTCATTAGTAGAAAGATTAGGTAATGTGGTAGCCGGGTTTTTCCCTGGCTAACATCTATGCAGGCACTGATAACACGGCAACAACTTATGTCTTGTATTTTTGTCGAATGTTGCTGCTCTGAGGAAGACCTCCTTCTGGAACTTAGTGAAATACTTGTACAAGATGCTTTCTTCTTCTTTCTTTGGCCATGGTCTCCTGTTATTGTGGTGGATTCCATTGCACATTCCATATCTCCACGAATTCAAAAAGTCTGCATCTTCATCTGGCATGATGGGTAATGATAATCCTCCCAATCCTGCGCCAGTGGTTACACAGAAATGGTTACACCATTCTCTGATCGTTGCTGGAGTATCGTGATCTCTCAAGGTTACCATCCAGTAGAAGTTGTCGAAATCTCTCATTTTCCATCTTCTACAGATGTCTTCCTGGAGTTCAGTAGGTAGCTGGAGAACTTTTATAATTATCTCTAGAGTTAACATTCGTATAACCGCTCTGTGTCTCGCTTGTAGGAGTCCACGACGGAATCTATTCTCAGTAAATCTTCCAAAATCAACAGAAATATGAAAACTTGGAGGGGAAACCCATCCTTGGTATCCTCTTATTTCTCCTAAGAGATTAATATCCCATGGGTGGAACACCCATTGCGGATTTTCCCACCGCGTTTGATTTCTCTGATCCATCAGCTAACTCTCTTGTTAAGCTGTCAGCAAGAGAATTTTTGGATCCCTGCACATGTTCAATGGTAAAAGTAAATTGATTAAGGGCTAATTGCCAACGCAGGAGTCTCCCATGCGCTTTCATATTATCAAGATTGTTATTTATGAAACCCAATATTCCTTTACAATCTGTTCTGACTGTAAAAGGTTTAGGGGCTAAGAAGATTATAAACTTCTGGATTCCACGATAAATTGCAAGAATCTCCTTTTCCATGACAGTGTAATTATACTCAGATTTGTTGAAGCTGCCACTGCTATACCTGCAAAGCTTGTTATCTTTCTTTATTTTTAAAACAGCTCCCCAATGATAATCACTAGCATCTGTTTCAAGAACTAACTCATCATCTTCATTAGGTAAAGTTAATATTGGAAGTTTTTCACATCTTCTTTTCAACTCTTGGACTATTTTAGTATCTAAGTGAGTCCAAATCCAAACTTGATCTTTCTTTAATTTAATCTATAGAGGTTTTCTCAATTTGGCTAGATCTTTTATAAAATCAGACACATAAGTAAGACAACCTAGAAATCTTTCTAGTTGTTTTCTATCTTTGATTTCATCAGGAAATTTTTCTACCTTTTCTAGAATATGTTCTTGCAAAATAATTTGTCCTGCTTTAATCTTTAATCCTAGGAACTCAATTTCAGGCTCAGCATAAATACATTTTTTCTGTCCTAAAATGATTCCATGATCAATACATTTTTGAGTTATAGCTTTCAAGTCATGCTTATGTTGTTCTATAGTTTTAGAGAAGATTAAGATATCATCAATGTAAACAAGACAGCAATGTTTAAATTCTTTAAAGACATTGTCCATTCTTCTCTGAAATATTTGTGGTGCATTTTTTAACCCAAAAGGCATGACTACCCATTCATAGTGCCCTTGTGGAGCACTAAATGCAGTAAGTGGAATACTTTTTTCATCCATTCTTACCTGCCAATAACCACTTTTACAATCCATTTTAGAGAACCAAGTGGCTCCCTGTATTCTATTAAATAAAACTGTTTTATTAGGGATATAATATCCATCAAAAACAGTATTATCATTAAGCTTTTTGTAATTGATAACCATTCTGGCTTTTCCTCTTTTTTCTTCTGCATGATTCCTGACCATAAAGGCAGGACTAGAATGAGGACTTTTACTTTCTCGAATTAAGCCTTTCTTTAAGAGTTCATCAATCTGTTCTTTAAATTCATGTTGATCCCTATAAGTGTAAACCATCTGTTTTACTCTAATAACAGCTTTAGGATTTATTAGCTCTATGGTAGCAAATGATTTATCTTTTTCCCAAAATTTTAAAGGATTTTCAGAATATAACTCCTTACACATTTTTTCTTGTTGTTTGAGGATTTTATCTTTTAATGTTACCTCACATATAGAGAGTGCAAATTCTCTTTGTGTAGGAAGAATATATTCCTCACCACGCTTAGTGCGCGTAAACTCTATTGCTTGATGTGTATAAGCTTGTTTAATCTTTTTAACCCAAGCATCTTCTCCATGAATGTTAAAGACCATCATGTCTAGGTGCTGAGTTACTGGAACATGGAGTCTTTGGAAATTATTTCCAATTAACATGTCATGTGAGGGCTGATTAGTTGCCCAGAGTGTAGGAATTACACATTGGACTCCTCCTATCATTATAGGTACATCAGAAGCTAACTCTGAATGAACCATGATACTATCATCGGCTATTCTAACTTGAATTGGTCTACGAGACTTCTACCAAATAAATTCAGGAAATAATGCCTTCTTTCCAAAGCATACTGAACATCCAGTATCTACAAAGGCACATAGCTCATATTTATTGAACCCTTCTAAGCAAATACTTATCGGGATATAAATGCTATTAGGATTGGTAATCCTATAATTTTTCTTCAGTGATTCTCTACTGACATGTTCAAAGCTTTCTTCTACTCTCATATTATCTCCATAGAGATGTCTGAGGTCTATTACTTCCATTCTCATTCCTAACTCTTCATCAAATAAAGAATCTGTGAGAGATTCTTTTAAATCTTTAGCCCTTGGATCATTTTCATAGATAGGTTCACTAAAGGTTTTAGTTTGGTATCCTATTATCTTTCCTTTCTGTTCGGAACTAGATGATCCTTCTTGATTTTCTTTAACCTTTTGAACTATTGGAGGAATTGATGTTATCGATTCCCTAAATTGGCTAGAACCTAAGTCTACACTATGTCTAGGTGGTTCTTTTATAATTCTATTTTCTAACCTCTTGTTCAATGCTGCTATCATGCTTACTATATCTTCATCTACCACAAATGATTTGTCTTTTCTGCTTGTAGTAGCTCCCTGATTCCTTTGAGTAATACTAAGATTAGGATTGATCCTAAAACTAGTGTTCCTGGATAAACTTGGACATCTAGAGAGACTGACTGATGGTTTAGCATTTGTATGGATTCTACCTTCTTCATCTATGGTTAAAACTTTATTACTGCTAGTACCCGTAGAATTTTCAAATGCGTTTATCCAAATAGTCTTAAGTTTTATCTGATCAGGTCTTAACTTAACAGGTACAACCTCTTTGCTTGGACCTACCACCTCGTGTTTCTCAGCTTCTACTATATGGCACTTTTGTGGAGGATTTGTAGTATTTTCAAGTTTATAAACTACCTTCCATTTTAATTGTAAAGGACAAGTTCCCTTATGCATACTAATACCTTCTGTTAACAATTTTATAGCTAAGAACTTAGATGCATAATGATCTTCTAGACTAACATAGTAGTTAGGTCTACAGATCCATGAAACTGCTCCTTGGCTCAAATTACAGACTATACCACTGATGCATTGATCACTAAACTTTTTATGCCTAATGTCACAAACAAAATTAATGCATTGCACATCTTTTCCATAGTCTTGTAATGGAGTTATAATTACTTGGATGCCACATATGAAAATATATTTAAATTTTTTATCTTTGTTATGCTTCTGAATATTTGCCCAATTGATTAAGTTAACTTCAGTTGCTTGATTTTCATTGTTCTTGACAGTTACATCTCCAGACATTTCTTCGCAAACATATTTAGCATATTTAGAGAATAACGATTTTTTAACAAACTGTTCTTTAGCGATGATCGGGAAATCAACCCCTGATCTCGTCATTTCTTCAACTTGTTCCTCATCAATAGAGGTTTCAGCTTGCTGAAGTTGAGCTAAAGTAGTCATTTCATATTCATCAGAGAACTCACTAGGAGATTCTCCTTCCATCATTTCATTAATCTCTTCACATTCTATTGACTCATTTTCAGATTCTATATCTTCTTCAAGCTTTTCTTCTATTATTTCTACTATCCCTTTGTTATTTCTTAGGGCTAGATCTACTGCTTCATCTTCAGATAACTCGATATAATCCAAACTACCTAGGGCTTCTGCTAATCTATTGTTCTTCTTGTTCTTGCATTCATTAGCATAATGACCGGATTCTCCGCATGCCCAACACTTGCAGTTTTTCTTTTTCTCAGGACAAAACGATGCTTTTTGGAAAAACCTTCTGTTTTTAGAGAATGATTTTTTATAATACTTCTTGTAATATTTTTCGCCTCTTTGTTTATTGAAACTTTTTCTCTTATAGTTTCTTTTTCCTTGGTAATCTCTATTGTTACATCCCCATTCTGTTGGCGTCTCCCAACAAGTTAAGAATTGTTTTTTCATTCTTTGGGTGCTTCTTACATCTCGACATTTTTTCTCGACCCATTTCCTAACATAGGAAATTCTGTTACCAAGAGTATCTTTATCTCCAGTTTTAATTAACTCTCGATACTCTTCACTTATTTGTTCATTAATTGGGGCAGGAAGTTTATCAAAGAACATTTGCAGATTAGTGCTGTTTTCCCCTATCTTATAGTAGTACTTCTCGAATTCTGTTATATAATTATCGACGTATTTCATGTTACAGATTTCAAGATTGTTTAAGGTTCTTTGCCATTTTAAGGCTTCCTTATCTTCATCTTCCTTTTCTCCAATGAATTCATCTTCTATTAATTCACATATTAATGTGAACATCGTCACTGGGCTTGCTAAATTTCTAAGCTCTTGTTTTGGGTCATCACCAATAGCTCCATACTAGTCGGCAATACATCCATAGAAACTATGCTCTATGTAATTAAGGAATTGGGAAGAGTTCCAACCTACATTCATGTTTAATACACTCATCATACTTTTCTTCCAGAACTCTATAATGTCACGCCTATTCCTTACACCATCTAAGTTTAATTTATAGCCTGTTTCACTTATGGGTTCTAGATTAATTTCTTTTTGATTTGGTCTATGGTTTGGCATAATGCTTACTCCAAATCTTTCCTTCTTCTCCAGAAATTCTCTAGGCTTTAACCTAGGTCTGTAATTACTAGTTGAACCATGTTCATATCTTCTGTAATGTCTTCTAACTTCATTTTGTTCTACATGTTCATTCTCCTTCAG
The DNA here is from genome assembly GCA_963922045.1 of Persicaria maculosa. Taxonomy (NCBI): domain Eukaryota; kingdom Viridiplantae; phylum Streptophyta; class Magnoliopsida; order Caryophyllales; family Polygonaceae; genus Persicaria; species Persicaria maculosa. Next base: position 4,453,667 of record OY998254.1, on the reverse strand, counting down.
CTTTCTTTGTCTTAATATTTCATTTAATCTTTGTTGGACTTTAGATATGGGAATGTTTTCCATGTCTTTCAGCTTAATTAATCCCATTTGTTGATATACAGCTTCTTCATCTGAATTCTTTTCAGACTCGTCGTCACTCATGACCTCTTGGTTCATAAAGTTGGTTTCAATGACCTTTTGTTTATGTAGTCTCAATTTCCATTCTGGGTCATCCAACTTAGTGCTGAATCTCCTTGTTTGTCGAAGTGGATGGTGATTCATTTTTAAGATTTTCGTCTTGGTCTTCTTCTTCTGCAGCCGCTTTGTTCTTTATATTATCTAATTTAGTAGAAAACTTCTTTTTGGATCTTTTAAATGGATAACTGTATTTAAAAGGATCTCCTTTCTTAATTTCACCACCTGATGTTAAGCTTATCTGATGGCTAATTTCGTTAATGGCTTTTAGATTTGTTGAGTGATGTACTTCACCTGTTTCTTTTACAGTCTTAAATATTTTACTGCTAATCTCAATATATAATTGTTCTAATTTTTTAACTTCGAGTTTTAGATCTATAAGTTGGTCTGAGATGGCATTTAAAATTGCTCCAAAATGCTTATCGTTTACATCTAAATGTAAAGCATGAGGATAAGTCTTATGGGGGCAATTAGTAGACACCTCCAAATTGTCTTATAGATAAATACAGATTATTTTTAATTAACTAGGCTCTGATACCAAATTGCAGGATCACGGTTCTAATTATAAATTTTTAATGCGAAATATAAACTAAACAAGTAACATACAAGGATATTAATGCAAATTATAAAAAGATACGGTGATTTTATACGATTTTTGAGTTTTATGGGAAATTATAAAATACAAGTGGGACCCTAGTGAATATTTTGACAAATATTTTCAAACCCTGAATTTTTTGGTAAATATTTTCTTTTTTGTGAATAATTTGACAAACACCTCGAATATTTCTCCCATTTATACAAATTGGAATTATTAAGAAATCAAATCAATGGGGTACGTTTTTTCTTTTTCTTTTTCTTTTTTTTATTAGGAAAAATTTCGAGGGAGAAAACTCTACCCGAAGACATCCTTTTGAATGGGGTACGTTTTTTCGGTTAAAATAAAAACACAACTATACACATATATTAATTCTACTTTTTGGATTTTAACTTTCATGATTTTTATAAGTCATTAACCAAATGTGTTCTTACCATAAGTTCCAAAAATAATATGAACTATCATATATGAACCAAAAATAATATAAACTTTATAAATTACTCATTCGTATACAAACTATAACTTAATAAACCAATTTTGATACGGTTAACATTTTTTTACCAAAAATTATAGTCAAAGTGTTAATTTATTAACTAGGAATAAACTTTGGATTGAAAATATAATTAACATAAAATTTTGGGATAAAATGTTTAAAAAGAAAATTCCAAATCTCCGTCTTCTCTGTAGCTCCGCCTCAACTCCTGTGTTCTTCTCTACCTCTTGTGTTCAAACTTCAATCGCCTTAGTTTGGCTTAGATTTTATTTTTATTTTTATTTTTATGGGGATTTGTTTGAAATATTGTTATTCATGTTTTTTATGACGTTTTCGTGGATCAATTGGAGGAAATCATTTTCAATTTGACTCAATGAGTAATGTTCATTTAAAAAAGATTGCTGTAACTGCCTTCCATTACTTTGAAAAATGGAGTACGATGCCTCATCTTCTCCAATCTCCCCACTTTCCCAAATCCGTTGATTTCTATAGTTTCTCGGAATTGTAATTTACACTTCCAATCCAATAGTACACTAATGGCGAATTCAATTCCTTCTATATTCCCTCCGCCCCCCTTTAAATATTTGATTAGACTCTCTTCGATCATTATATATATGCCTCGTCACTGCCTCCACTCCGCACTCCAAATCCATTTGAATTGGCTTTCCAACTCCCTCAAAAATCTTCAAGTAATCATCTTTTCCTTCTCCCTTTCCCCCCCTCTCTGTAGTGAAATGCCATCAAATTGAAACTTGTGATTCATTTTTTTTTTTTTTTTTGTGTTTTGCTATTGCCATTTACAAACGCATACTGAGAATGGAAAATCCTAGTTCAATCATGTTAAGTCGGAGGGTGAATTTCGAGTTTGCCTTGAACAATCCCGATTTCTCCGATCTTGTCCTCCACCTTAAGATCAAGTCTAATTCTGGGGAATTTGTGGAAGTTAAAACCTTGCACATAAGTTCTGTCCTCTTAGCTGCAAACAGTCCTTTTTTTCACAAGGTAATTTTAAACATACTCTTTATTTTTCTCACTGAGTTTGTTCTTTATCATGTCCTGTGAATTGAAGCTGGTAAACTCATGGCATAGTTATTCGAAAATGGGATGAGAGAGTCAAAGCAAAGGAATGCAATATTGAGTATCAACGCATCAGGTATACACCCTTGTACTCATTTCTGCATTAATATAGCTCATAGTGAAATTCATTTGTATTTATTTGTTTGTTTATTTACGATGCGCAGAGAAAGCGGGTGTGATGGAAGTCTTGAGATTTATGTACAGCAACACCGTTAAAGCAACTTCAATCCCTGATTTGTTGGGCGTGCTTGTTGCTGCAGACAAGTTTCAGGCTACTGATTGTGTGAGTTATTGTTGTGAGTCCTTGAAGAAGATGCCCTTGTCACTAGAATCTGCAGTCATGTATCTCGAGCTTCCACCAAGTGTGCTGGTGTCTGAATTAGTTCAGCCTTTAATAGATGCAGTGAAAAAATTTATCCTTTCACATTTCAAGGATTTTAAAAAGTAAGTCTCTAACCTTTGTTCAGACATATTTCACAATTGCACATCATGACCTTACATATTAATGTGTTGAATTGATTCATATACTTGTTCAAAATGAAGGTCCAAAGAAGAGGCGATGACGTTGCCTCTTTCTGCTTTAGAGGTACTTCTCAATAGTCATAGCATGCAAGTGGATTTATCAGGAGATGATTTGTTCGACTTTATCTTGAAGTGGGCCCGTGCACAATATCCTGAACTAAAGAAGCGTCGTGAAATCCTTACTGAAAACATGACACAATTCTTCCGTTTCCGACACATGAGTAGCTTGAAGTTGAAACAAGTCCTAGTTTGCCCTGACCTTGACCGTGAAAAAGTTTCCAATCTCATGCTCGAAGCCCTCATCTTGATGGTTGAGGATTCCTATGGGCAAACAACCTATGCATTCAACGAGTTTCCAATTATAAAGGTGGAGCATTTTGGGACTCCCGAGCCTCGGTGTGTTGTCTACTTTGACTTGAGGAAAGAAGATTGTGAGAATCTGTCCCCATCAAGTTGTCTCATCTCTCGGTCATTCTGTCTAGGTGGACGATCATTTTACCTCATGTCCAAATACACTGTAGAGGAAGAACATCACTCATTTGGTCTGTATCTCTTTATGACCAAAGAATTCCAAACTTGCATAGTGGATTTTGAATTCAAAGCTATGACGAAGTCATCTATGAAGTTCCAAACCGAGCGGGAGACCTCCCACTCGATCACCTACTCAATGGGCTGGGGATTTTCAGACCTATTCGATATCCCATGGACTGAATTCATGAGCAAGGACAGTGATTATTTCATTGGTGGGATCCTTCATCTTCAAGCCGATCTTACCATCAAGGATTCAGAAGCTTGATTTTATTTATATAATGCATGCTAGGGCGCGGAATAAGTCCTCTTTTGATTTGAAAGATAGGCAAAAAAAAAAAAAATTAGTGTGAAAAAAAGTTGTTTTGTTTTGTGTGGATTTGAAGGGTTACTTCATTATCTTTTTATTTACTCCGTTTTGTTTTGTGTGGATTTGAAGGGTTACCTCATTATCTTTTTATTTACTCCGTATATTTTTATGTGGAGACCAATATATATGCAATGGTTGAGATTTGATGTTTGTTTCTTCGCTTAAGTTGGATAATAACAAAAGAGAAATGAAGCACAAAACCAAATCAACACGCAATTTGTTAACGCGGTTCGGATACTCGACTTTGTGGGATGTGAGATCCAGTCCCAACCATCAAAACGGAGTTAAAATAGTTTGGGTATGGCGCAATAAGCACTAAACAGCAGCGTATGGAACTACGGGACCTCAAACCGAAAAAAAAGAGAGAAAGGAGGCAAGAGGAATTTTTTATTTTTTTTGGTGAGTGAAATAAAACAAGCAGATCAAGAATTACAAAGTCTTACTGTGGAAGCCCCCTTTTCGTCACCCTGCAGCAGTTGCTTGGTACATTCAGGAGGCTCGAGCAGTTCAAAGTAACCGAAATTCAAAGAAAAAGCGAAAGAGACAAGGCTATCAGTGACAACATGCATTAGCCTCTCGATACACATGACGTAATTGGATGAGCCAATTTCTACTGAGGAAGCCATGGTACGCATCTACCAGGCTGAATAACGGGTGGGTCGGTTTGATTTTCTTGGATAACAGGTTCACCACCACCACCAAATCCGTCTCGGAGTCTCCACTACCACCTTCTTGAACCCAAGACTGCAGGCCATCTCCAAACCTTTCAACACGGCACAGCATTCCGACATTGGTACCGAGCACTTGAAAGGCAAGAGGAAGCTTTTCACTGGTGTTCCGACGTCACACCAATGTCGACCTCCAATGGACCACCGTCATCTTTATTCTTCACCGATCTAGCTCACAGAAGAGCTATTGTCGTCTCTTTCTCTCTTCTCTTGGGTTTTTAGCTTTTGGCTCCACACTAAACAGTGGTCGGATGAAAGCTTATATAGTCCTCCACAGAAGCTAATGCAAGCGCCTCACCTCAGAATGGGTCACCAACGGTAAAGTGACTGAGTATGATAATGGGCCGGATCAAGCTCAATCTACATAACTTGGCCCCATCATCAAGCAAGAGGTTGTATTATAATATATGTATGCTTTGTATATATAATATCGTGGGTTAAAGATGTCAAATGGGTCAAACATATTAAATTTGTCACAAACAACCGGGGTAGAATGGGCGACAAAGTACCCTACTTTTGGATTTTCCGTCGCTGGTGGCGAGGAAGTGCTACCGACCTCCGTCGTTGTTTGCCGAGCCCCATCTCCTCCAATCGGCCTCCGTCGCCGTTTGCCGAGCCCCATCTCTTCCAGCCGTCGTTTGTTGGTGGTCTGATCGAATTGAAGTCGCAGAGATCGAGAGCAAGGTGTTTGCTGATGGTCGGAGAAAGCAAATCCGGAGAAAGCGGCGATATCAGCGGGGAGGATCATCTGCAATCGACGGCCCAATGCTGAAGGTGAAGGTGGTGCAACAGCGAGCATGTCTTTCCTTCGGGTTCGGCTCAATCACCGACGATTGTGTGGACGAAAGGGAGCAAGGAGAACCAGAGGGGTGAAATGAGTGGGAGGCCATGGAGGAAGGCGGGAGAAAAGGTGAAGTATGGAATAGGCAAATAATAGGCTATCAAATACTCTAGAGGGGGATGAATAGAGTATGGGAACTTTTCGCAATCTCAGAAATAGTAAGCCTTACCAATCAGAGATTAGACCTTATAAAAAACGCAGAGACAAGATGTGAATAAAACGATACCGGTAAATAATAAGAACGAAAAACATAAACAACAAAGATAAAGAGCATAAGAGAAAGGGACACGCGATATGTTAATGAGGTTCGGCACAACTTGGCTTACGTCCCCACCTTGGAGTATTCAACCCGTAGGATTCAAAAGCACTATTATTTCACTTCCTATGGATCCTATATACAACCGAGAAGATCTTTCCTTCTTCTAAACACTCGAAGCCTCACCCGCTCCTATCTAGTCAACTCGTTCAGATCCCTTAGAGTTCTAGATACAATTTAGAAGAACAACCCGACCTTCTCTTATAGCCTCACTCGCTACTATATCTAGTCAACTCAACCACTCTTGAAATAATAGCCTAGTGAATACGTTTGAGTAGATGTATACTCTTAGTACGTATAACACTTTAGACTTGTACAATGAAGCTCTAAAAACTCTCAAACTCTCAAAAGGTAAAACAAGAACAATAATGGAGAAAGAGATAATCAAAGACGGATGATTGATATGGAGAACGCTTGTAGATTGAATGCACGAGTTGTGTTCTTTTTCTCCACTTGCACCGTCCTTCTTATACACGGCTTTTGAATTTGAACGTTTGAATGCTTAAACTTCAACCGCTTGAACTTCCACAAAATCTGATTTTTAGGGGTTGATTTTATGAACGTTTGAATTCCAACATTTTGAATTTGAAAATTGCTCCATAAAATCCTCAAGAAAGCTTCTAGAAAGTCAATTCCAAATATCCAACAACTAATTTGAAATTAAATCCCATGAGATAAAAAGTTTCTAGAAGAAACCATAATTTAAAGAAAATAAATAATCGATATTTTTAACAAATAAACATAATAAAACAAATATATCCTCATATATAAAAACATATAAATAAATATATTCGCATATATAAACAGATTGATATTATTTGTCTTCCAACATATAAAAATATATCACATATATGCATATCATCACGGTAGAATCAACAAAAGGCATGAAGGAAAGAGGGGGAAAATACGTTCAGATATGAGGTAGAGCGGCTGTGGGAAGGAAGCGCGTGAGGTTTTTCTTTTTTCTTTTTAATTTAGATCCGTATCAGCCAAAAATATTGCTTCTTTCATATTTACATGTTTATAAACTTTCTGTAAAAAAATGTTTTAAATTATCATAAAATTTATTTTCTAATATAATTTATCTTTTAATTTTATTAATTTTTCAAAATGAAATTTTTTACAATTAAATTTTATTTCATTTAATTTTTTTTATTCCCTCTATCTCTTTAAACCAATCACATTTTTTCTTTTATTCTTAACATATTTACTAATTATCTATATAAACTCTTAATTTAGAAGAGTTTAGGATGATGTGTCGAGCTTAGAAGAATTTTAGGAGTCTCGATCAATAATTATTTTTGCTATTTTCTTTGATTTTGTTTAATTCTAATTTATTTTTCTTCTTTTTCATTTAATTCTCTTTTTTCTTTAATTTTACTAACTATTGGGCTTAATTCAAAACATTGATCTTAGCCTAAATTATAATTTTAGTAGTTTTTTCTCTAAAAAAACAATGGGATTAATTCAAAACATAAAATTAATAATAAGAAAATATAAAATTAATATTAGTAATCTACGTCTATATCTATATATACTACTTTAATCGTTTTCTCAACCCATGAGTTTAATTCAAAATATTTAATTATCTGAACTTTTACAATTATGTTATAATATTAATTTAATATATTAGTGAGATTTTATTTATAAAAAATCGCGTCATGGCGCGGGGATCATACTAGTTGGGTTTAATTCAAAACATTAAATTCAATCTAATATAACTATGTACTTAACTCAATTTCATTTACTAACTATTGATATGAGCTTAATTCAAAACATTAAATATAATTATTGGTTATAACACATCGCATTTAAACAAAGTTATAATGATATTGATATTATTATTACTGAGTGATTTGAAATATCTATATTGATATATTATACTTTACATGAGATTTAAAAAAAATAAGAGAAAATTATGAGATATATTTGTGGTAAAGTTTCTTATGATTTTTAATTTTATCTTAACTTTTATTAATATTTTATATTATTTATATATTTTTACTATTTTAGTTTTAAAAAAACCACGAGGCAATTGTACTAGCTAGTCTATATCTATATCTATAATCTATATCTATAATAATAATAATACATAAAAAGTTGTGTTCACCTCCAATTTAATGCCATCCATTATGATTTATCTTTTATAGTTTTTTTGTTTCTATTCCAAACAATGTCAAAAATACTTCTATACCTCAATGGTTAGAAGAGTTGTTTGGTATACATGAGGTCTTGAGTTCAATTCCTATTAGGTACACTTTGTCCACATTTATTTTCTCTTTAATCTTCATGGATGTTACATGTATTTTAAAATTGAAATCAAATGAATGTGTATAAAGGAAAACATGGAGAAGATTGTAAATTCTTTTCTTTTTATATATATTAAAAAAATATCTAAATTATTTTGTCAAAATTTATCATATATAGTTTATACTATACAAATGTTTTAATTAGATAATTTATCATACCATATCATCATAATCTTTTTGTAAGTAAATTCTTTTCTTTTTATATATATTAATAAAAAGATCTAAATTATTTTGTGAAAATTTATCATATATAAGTTATACTATACAAATGTGTTTATCAGAGAATTTATCATACCATCATCATAATATTTTTGTAATTATTTTTTCTATCCCTACATAGTTTAGAAAGTTGAATTTGTTGATAAAAAATAAGGTAAATTCAAAATGTAATTTACTCCTAATTACACATTTAACACACACACACACACACACACACACACATATATATATATATATATATATATATATATATATATATATATATATATATATATATATATATATATATATATATATATATATATATGTATGTATGTATGTATGTATGTATATATTCGTCATCTAAATTACTTCTCCGATTATATAAACTTAAATTGTAAAATTATAATTCATTGAATTAAAAAACTAATCACTATCTTTTCATCTTCTAATTTATGTACATTTATTAATTTGAATTTATATATTGCACTAAAGTGATTGTCTTTAATTCAAAATAATAATAAATAATTATCTTTTCATCTTCTAAATGATTCAATGTCAACTTCTTGGATTCCAAGTTTCACCTATATATAATATTCCAATGGAAAAGGAGAGTGCCTGGAGGATGAACACCAACGTGACATTGATCAATTGGAGGAAGACCCACGTTGAACGGTCATGCAATGTATCAATTTTTACCTTGGATTTTTATTTTATTTTTTGCATTATTTTCAGTTGTATTTATTTGTATGTTATGATTTTTTTTTCACAATCTCTATTTTGTTATTATATATCATATGTTTTATTTCTTATTTTGTTGAAACAATATATAATTATTTTTTTCTAATTCATATTCTTTTTTTTGGAAGGGTGAAAACTAAAACGTGTCGTATTCGCCGGCGATATGTAAACATTGCAGATTAAGAGTATGTTTCCCCCTTATTTTTGTTTTGTTTTTATTCGTAATTGATACATACATTTTATTTCGTCGAAAATAAATTTATGATTAGTTTTTCCCCTTTCTCTCTTGCCTTTATATAAGTATGTACAATTACAAATTTTTGTTTAATTATATTTATTAGTAGTAGTGATATATTATGAATTTTCTCTAATGTTTATGTTGTTATTTTATATCATATGTTATATTTCTTATTTTGTTCAAGGAATATATAATTGTTAATTTTTCTAATCTGTATTACTATTTTTTAATTGAAGTGTTAAGAATCTTACAACATTTGATCCATTGTTGGAAGCACAATATGTAATATTTACCATAGATGTAATTTTAAACATAAAGAAATATATTAGTGGCATGAAACTCCTCTCTCTCTCTTTCGATTTGCTAATTTTATACATTGGAGATTGTGAATGTTATTTTTTCATATTTTTAATATATGTGTTAATTATTATTTTGTTCCAATAATATATGATTTTTTAACCCTAACTTGGAATCCAAAGAAATTGTCATTTGAATATTTGTATAATAAAAATACAGTCATTTAATATTTTACAATTAAGCTGACATTCAACTTAATGCATTGAAGATAATATGAGAAAAAATTAAGTTAAATTAATAAATAGACATGAATTAGAAGATGAAAAGATATTTATTAATTTTTACCTAAATCTAAAGAAACTAATTGGTCATTAAATCATTTAGAATATGAAAAGATATCCATTTAATGTTTTGCATCTAAGACTATACTTTTATGTATTATTGAATGTAATATGAGAAAAAAAATTAAATGAATTGAAAATGGAAGTATTAAATAAAATTTTGAACTCAATGAAATATAAATATATAATGCAATTCAAATTAGTATAAATATATTAGATTGTAATTTAACATTTCAAAGTTCTTTATAGAAAAATACCAAACATCATTAATAAGGATATTTAAATTATTATAATATATTTACTTAATTATAATAAAATTTATTTCTATCTTAATCAAAATCCATTCAAATTCAAATATATGTTCTTTTGTCCTGTTATGAAAAATATTTTATTTTATGTTTTTTGCGAGTGAACCAATAATAGATTAAAATCTTTATCAAATAAGAAAGATGTACATTTCTCATCCAACAATCAAAATCATTAACTAAATAATAAATATAGAATTTTAATGATTAATTACCTTATTTACAACTAAAATCAATTATCATAGATTATATAAATTCATTGAAGCAAATAAAATATATATATAAAGGTCAATATATATGAGAGATATTAATCAACGCATATACTCTTCTTATTCAGTAGCCTTAAAGTGGTAGCCAAAGGGGTGAGGATTTTATTAGTATTTAGAATAATGGACAATATTAATTTACCTTGATCAATACATATAAATGTCAATGACTTCTAATATTATTATATCACCATAAATCCATACCTCATTACTTCTAATATTATATCAGTTTAAAATTTAAAATTATAATTTCTTAAATTAATAAAAAGAATGTCTATCTTTTCATCTTCCAAAATCTGTCTATTTATTAATTAATTATTTTTTTTATTAAATAGAATGTCTTGAATTCAAATAAATAAATGACTCTTTTTATCTTCTAAGTTATTCAATGCTAACCTCTTTGAATTCCAAGTAGTAATCTTCACCTCATAAATCTCATAGCCTCATGCATAAATATATACCTAATAAATCTCATATAACTTTCTCTTTACATAAATATTAAAAGAGTTCAAATAGTATTTTTATTTACTTTCTCTCATTTGTGGTTTATTTTCCCTTATTATTTTTAAAAAGTTAATACGTACCTTAATATATATATATATATATATATATATATATATATATATATATATATATATATATATATATATATATGAGTATAATCGTTAAATGTTATATGCTCTTAAAATCACATCTCATGTAACTTTAAAAAGACTCTATAATCTATTTAAAAATTTATCATTTGATAAGAATTATGGTCATTATATTTCCTTTTTGTTTTTTTTACAAAATATATCATTTTGTTGTTCATGGATAAGAATTGAATGATAGTCATTATTGTTTCAGTAATTATAGCAAAATAAATAAAAATCCAAAGATGGAAATTTTGTAAAGTAGGTGGTAAAAAAGATTGAATTGAATAAAATTAATGTAAATTTAATTGAATGTGTATGTTTGTAATAGTTTATAATTCACTCTAAAAATATTTAATTTAATATAAATTAAAAGAGTATTATATGTATTGTTTTATTTTTTCTTTGAATAATAATATTTTAATTTAATTATTTTTTCGTAAAAACTAAACTACATGCTATTATTCTCTTCTTTTAAAAATTTATGTGATGTGTTTTTTTTTTATATCTACCAAGTCCGATCTCACTATAATGTTTGGGACAAAATCACATGTCCTGGACGTAGCACGGGTCTGCCTACCTAGTTATTGATAAAAGGAGTGAGTAATGTTCATTTTTTTTCCCCTATCAAAGTAATGAGTAATGTTCATTTTAAAAAAATTGCTGTAATTGCCTACCCTCTTTGAAAATTGGAGTAAGACGCCTCGTCTTTTCCAATCTCCCCACCTTCCAAAATCCGTTGATTTCTAGTTTCTGGGAATGGTAATTGATACGGAGTACTAAAGTGGCGAATTCAATTCCATACTCCCTTCGTCTCACTTTAAGATTTACTCCGTAATTGATTAATTAGTTTCTCTTCTTCGTATTCTTCCCCTTTAAAACATGATTAGTTGCCTCCACTCCACACTCAAAAAATCCATTTGGCTTTCCAACTCCGTCAAAAAATTTCAATTAATTATCTTTTCCTTCTGCCTTTCGCCCCTCTCTGTAGTGAATGCCATCAAAGTGAAGCTTGCGATTTCTTCTCCTTCTTTTTTTTTTTTTTTTTTTTTAATTTGCTTTTTGCCAATTACAAACGCAGGTGTAGAGAATGGGCAATCCTAGTTCAATCACGTTAAGTCGGAGGGTGAATTTCGAGTTTGCCTTCAACAATCCCGATTTCTCTGACCGGGTCCTCCACCTTCGGATCTAGTCTCCTGTTGTGGGACATCGGGGCTTTAAAACCTTGCACATAAGTTCTGTCATCTTGACTGGAAACAGTCCTTTTTTTTCACAAGGTAACTTTACACATACCCTTTGTTTTTCTCACTGAGTTTGTAATTTATCATGTCCTGTGCATTGAAGCTGTTAAATCATGGCGTAGTTATTACAAAATAGAAAGGAAGAGTCAAAGCAAAGAGATGCAAGAATATTGCTAATCAACGCATCTGGTATACATCCTTTTGTACTCATTTGTGCATTAATATATAGTTCATAGTGAATTCATTTTTATTTGTGGTCCGCAGAGGAAGCAGGTTTGATGGAAGTCTTGAAATTTATGTACAGCAACACCCTTAAAGCAACTACAGTCCCTGAGTTGTTGGGCGTGCTGATCGCTGCAGACAAGTTTCAGGCTACTGATTGTTTGAGTTACTGTTGTAAGGCCTTGCAGAAGTTGCCCATCTCACTAACATCTGCACTTTGGTATCTGGAGCTTCCATCAAGTGTGTTGGTGTCTGAATTAGTTCAGCCATTAATCGATGCAGCTAAGAAGTATCTCCTTGCACATTTCAAGGATTTTAAAAAGTAACTCTCTAAACTTTGTTCAGCCATTCACAATTGCACATCATCATGCCCTTACATTAATTTGTTGCATTGATTCATTCTTGTTCAACATGAAGCTCCAAGGAAGAGGCGATGACCTTGCCTCTTGCTGCTGTTGAGGTTCTTCTCGGTAGTGACAGTCTACAAGTGCATTTGTTAGCAGACGATTTGTTCGACTTTATCTTAAAGTGGGCCTGTGCACACTATCCTGGACCTAAGAAGCGTCGCGAAATCCTTACTGAAAAATTGACAAAATTCATTCGTTTCCGACACATGAGCAGCTTGAAGTTGAGAGAAGTCCTAGTTTGCCCTGACTTTGACTGCGAAAAAGTGTCCAAGCTCATGCTCGAAGCGCTCATCTTGACGGTTGAAGATTCCTATGGGCAGAAAATCGATGCTTCCAACAAGTACCCTATTGTAAAGGTGGAGCAATACGGGACTCCTCAGCCTCGCTGTGTTGTCTACTTTGACTTGAGGAAAGAAGATTGTGAGAATCTATTCCCATTAGGTCGTCTCAACTCTCAGTCATTCTGCCTAGGTGGACGATCATTTCACCTCATGGCCGAATACATCATAGAGGAAGAACATCACTCATTTGATCTGTACCTCCTTATGACCAAGGGATACCGTTGCAAGGTGGATTTTGAATTTGAAGCAATGAATAAGTCATTAATGAAGTTCCAAACCAAGGCTAAGTTCATGGACCACAAGTTCTCTGGTTTTCAGTTGAACCGTGGATTTTTTAACATATTCAATATCCCATTCAGTGATGTCATGAGGAAGGACAGTGAGTATTTCATAGATGGGATCCTCCATCTTCGAGCGGATCTTACAATCAAGAATTAAGAAGCTTGCATTTACTCGTATTTATATAATGCTTAATTTTCTTGTGAACTCTAGGCTGGCAATCCTCTTTTGTTATGAAATGACAGGCAAAATCCTTCTGTTTTGTTTTGTGTACGATCTGAACAGGAAAGTTGATTTGGATTTTGGACATGGAAAACGATTGCCTATATTCTAATCTCTACCAATTTTGGTTGTTCTATTAATGTCTCTCTAGTTCTGCGTAATACTTCTATATATCTATATCTATATATCTATATCTATATATAAAAGAGAGGATCCTCTTATGAACAGTAACTGTCCGAGCCACGTGTCACCTTTTTGTTGGCTGAAACTGTGTTGTCTGGGCTTTAATATACTTGGGCTTTCTTTTACTAGAGTTGGCCATATAAGCTGCAAAAATCTTTGCCTGATAACTAACCTGACCCGACCCGCCCCACATATTTTCTCGTTTTGGCCTTACCTTCCAATTCCATGGTTGTTGCGTCTCCATCTTCGCTTCGCCCTTTCTGCTCCTGCCGGTGTACCGTCTTTCGATTTCTTCATCGGTCGGTGGCTCTCAATTCAACTCCCAAAGGAACCAGGTCAGTATTCCTTTTCTAGGTTTAGTGTTTGAACTTAGGGATTTGATTGAAAGTTAATTTCGAATTTAGGGTTTAGGCTACCGCCGCTTCCATTGCGGCTCTCAGTCCTCTTTTTGCCTATGAGATTTTGGAAATTAAGAAATTGTCATATATTGTTCGGTTGTGCAGTGGTTCTTATACCTCGTTCTCTCTGAATTTTGAGTCTATCGTGTTGTCATTCATCTTATAAAACTGAGTATATATGTATTGTACTTTATATAGAATGGGATTGTTTTTCCAATGGAGAGGACTACAATATTATAGTTTGGGAATTGGGATTCAAAGAACGGAAGGGTGGCCAACAGAGATTCCAAACCAAATTGATTCTGGTTGCCTGCTTTACCGCTTCACCAAATCAGGTTTCATTAGGGAAGAAGATTACCATGCTATGGTGACTAGGGTTGATTAGGGAAGAGGATTAGTAGGCTTTGGGGGCTAGGTTCGTATAGAACGTGTTCAGTGAAATGCATTTAACAAAATTTCAGTGTTAGACCCAAATTTAGGGTGGTTCAACTTTATGTTTAGCAAGGCCCAACTTCATTTTTAGAATTTTTCCATTTTTACTGCTTTAGTTCAAGTTAAAGTGTTACAAATTGGAATTTTTTTTTCTAAATAGCCAAAAATCGAAAAGATATTAGGGAAATAGCCAAGAAGTGAAAGTTATTAGCGAAATAGCCAAAACAGAACAGCGACTTTATCCAAGATTTTTAAAAAATTAATAAAATAGGTAAGTCGCTGTTTGTAACAGCGACTTACCTCTATTTGTATTTTTTTTTTAGTTTTAGGTTAATAAAACTTAATTTTATCCGAAAATTAAAAAAAAAAGATATTTGGGAGACAACGGCTCTCCAATTTTATTTTTATTTTCAAAACGTGAATAGGTTACTCCCTCTTCCTCCCTGTTTGTTCGGCGATTGAATAGGGTTACTCCCTCTTTGTTCTTCACCCGACCTTCGCCGGTGGAATGCAAATCGGCGGTGGACTCCTCCACCAAAGACCCAGTGGCCATCGCGAGTTCTCGGAGGGCCTGGACGACCCGGGAGAGGGGAACAGTCTCGGGGGTGGACTGCAAGTTCGTCGGTGAGTTCTCAGAGGGCCTGGACGACCCGCGATTTCTCAAAGGAGAGAGCCAGGAGGCCATCGCCGGTGAGGAGGGTAAAGTCCTGTTCGTCGGCTGCAGCGGTGGACTCCAAATCGACGAAGGGGAAGCGCAATCGACGTGATGAACGGCCTCGGAATCTTGAATTTCTCCAGATCTCCGATGCGAACCCCGCCGACATGCTCACCAACGATCTGCTCCTCTTTGGTCTTGAATTTCCCGAAGTAGTTCCAATTGCTCACCACCGACGCCCTCTTCCTCCCTCTCTGTTCTTCTCCAGTTCGAAGAACAGCACTCTCCCATGGCGACCTCGGCGACGGCCAAAATCAAATCCGAATTCGGCTTGAAGGTCGCTGGTGAAGGCCATGGCCATCTGTGAAATTGAAGCTCAGGAGGAGCTCTCGGCGATGGCCACCTGTGAAATTGAACAAGCGACGGGTTGAAGGTCGCTGGTGAAATTGAAGCGCAGGAGGAGCTCTCGGCGATGGCCGTCTGTTTTGCTCCGAGTTCCACCTCTCCGACCTTTCCGCCTCCTGTTTTTCTGTTCAACCTTCAACTTTATTAAAAAAAAAAATAAAAAAGCCCAAATATCTTTTTTTTTTTTAATTTTCGGATAGAATTAAGTTTTATTAACCTAAAACTAAAAAAAAAATACAAATAGAGGTAAGTCGCTGTTACAAACAACGACTTACCTATTTTATTATTTTTTTAAAAAATCTGGGGTAAAGTCGCTGTTTGTAACAGCGACTTCTACGCAACTAATTGATATTTTTCCCTAATATCTTTTCGATTTTTGGCTATTTAGAAAAAAAATTCCTACAAATTGATATTTTTCCCTAACTAGCTAATATTTGTTTTCCCTTCACTTCTACGCAACTAATTGATGAACTAGACATTAAACATGGTAAAACAGAAAGAGACTACATTATATAAAAATTCAGATAAAGTAGTGTGTTTCAGAGGAATGGTGTTAGTCTTTCTTTATAGATGGGAATGGACATAACCAAACATGTTTTGTACAATTTAAAATCAAATGTGTTTATTATTTATACTCTGTGCTGGAAAATTTGCTTTTTAAAACCTATTAGTAAGACTCTTAGCTTTAAGAATTTTAATTTTATTATTGGTTGCATCCTTGATGGAATGAAATGCCTAAGAGGGATTTGCAATATACTTTTTCTTCATGTATATTTTGACTTGCTTCACGTATATTTTGACTTAGTCCAACATATATCAAACTCAAGGACATATACCTTTATGCCTATAAAGTTTAATGTTTATTTTTTCTGCAAAGAAACTAAGAAAGTTTAACAATTCCTGAAGCGATGATCTATCTCTAATTAACCATCTATTTTTTTTACATACAAAATAATTTATGACAAAAGAATCATTTGAAGTTTATCTGAACTGCATAATTGCTATTTCTAATTGCCTGTCAACTGTCAATCTGCCGTATACCTCTTTGGGAATACTTTATTATTATTGTTTATTGGACAGGCTGGGAAACTCCCTACACTTCCTCATGATTTGCCTCCCCTAAATGAGTTAGGAAAATAACTCATTTAGGTAGGCAAATGACACCTGAGTTGGTAAGGTGGCAAACCAACTGTCTTCATTTCATCCTTTTTCTTTTCTCTACATAACTTTCTGTTTATCATTCATGGAGTGTTCAGTTGACTTCGGGCTTTCAAACTACATAGTCCAGACGCTCTTTTTTCCACGGTAATGATTTACTCCTTATTACTCGAATCTTAGCATTTAATAAAACCTCATACCTAGGTTATGAAGCTGAGATCATTGGCATGTTAACCCTCATCAAGATATAAAAAAAACTCTATTATGTGTTACTCTCCCATCTCTATAAGGTTGTTGGCAGTTCTCCCAATCACATGTGTCCTGAGCTCTTAGAAGATGTACCCTATACAAATCTGACATTTGGTCGCTTGATAAGAAACTTTGCCACATAACCGATATCTTCGTGAACCGATATCATTCACCTGAATGGGTAAAGTGGATTAATTTTCAGGCTAACTATGTGCTTGGATTGGTTATGTTCTATATTCTTCACCCATTGAAGTATGAACTAAGTGGTCCATAAATTTTAGTGTTCATAATATCTTAATTTATATTTCTTAATTCAAAGCTTTAGTTGAATATGGTTCAGCGTTTGTGAGGATCAGTTATTTGGTGCCAGGAAATGCTAACTTACCATCTCTTGACACTTGTGCGAGCGAATCGATCCCAGTTAGGCTGTTTCTCAGTCCACTTGACACCAACACATTGCAACATCAACAACAAATTAAGGGCCGGATCCTTTCTAAACCTTGTCCTTGTTGCCGAAGAGTACCGAAGGTATTTCAAGCAGCTAGAGTAGAGATCACCTTATACCGTGCTCCTGAGAACTCTCCCTAATCATTTCACGGGCTTTAGCTCTACGCATCGCCACCCAGAATGTAAAAAGCTTGTTTGATAAACTTCTAAAGGTTCATTTTAAGTTATTATAATGTTGTTTTGCATTCACCTTAGCAAGCCACACCTCGCTTAAGTTGTTCTCCTAAATCTTAATGCATGTGTACATACAACAATAGTGATGGTTTGGTTCACTTTGTAGAGATCCTTATCTTTTTGCCTTGTAAGACACTATTCCTATTGGTTTCAAGCGTATGCAATATCTCTGTAAATCTAGAGGAAGGCTTTTACTTCCGGTGGGTTATACTACAAAGTCACACTCATGATACTCTAATTTGATCCTACCAACTTGAATATTCAAAAGGCCATGAACAACAAAGAGTCACTCGAATCAAAACTCATTTAAGCCAAATCAGCAACTATTCCTGCCACGTCAGCTTTCCACTAACTTTTCAGTTTTTTACATTTTTCATCCACAATAAAGAGTCGCGCGAATCAAAACTCATTTTACACTTTTTTATATTTATTAAGCTAAATGTTGATTTATTTTACTTAAATTTTTTGTTAATGATATTGTTAATATTAATATTAATACGTATCATTAAAATAAAAAAGGCATACGATTAAATTTATAAATATTTTATTAACTTGATACATTGAAAAACACGGAAAAAAAATAAGGCTAACTATATGTAACCCAATACTAATTTTTTTATTAAAAAAAAGTCGAACTTCATTGATTAATTAAAACGACGTTACACATAAGATAACACATCAACTGAAACTCCAACTTAGCAAACATATGACAAAATGAAACAACAACACATAAAATACGATGCGAAATGAAAGATACTTGAACGTTGATATTTGAAATTTAAAATTTTACCCGTTCAAATTGTACGACAAAATGTAGTTGGTAGTATATTTTTATGTTTTATTATATGTGTGTGTGTTTTCATGTTCCGGGTGTAGTGGGTATTGTTATTTAATGTTCAAATTTATGTATTTTTATGGTGTAAGTTTATATTGATTTAAGTTAATATTGTTTATGTGACTATAAATCTTTAACATATGGTAAACTTAGCGAAATTTTTTTTCCTTCCAAACATATACAAAATGGGTGTCATTGGGTAGAGAAAAATAAATCGTATTCAAAAATATTTTTTTAAAAAAATAATAATAATTTATTTAACAAATAAATAGAGATTTTAAATTAATTAAAATCCCCCGCCATGTGTCTCAATACTATTGGCTAAAAAAGCAAAAGAAAATAAAAAAAAATTGGGATGATGCAAATCAACCCAAAGCGTCAGCCGTCAGGCGGTAGTTTTTGCACTCGGATCATTTGTTTCTCTCTCCAGTTGCCCCACTTTTCGGCTGATGTGGCAACAAATTGATTCGTGCGGTGCTGGTAGGCCTGATACATGAGCGAGTAGCTCGGGATCGACTCCGGCTCGGCTCGGTAAAAGCTCGACTCGGGATCGCTCGAGTGTATATATGAGCCGAGTTCGAGCCTATTCTTGAGCTCGAATCGAGCTCGAGCCGAGCTCGAGCTCGAGCTCGAGTAGCTCGCCAGCTCGAGTATATATAAAAGTTGGCCTAGGTTTAGGGTTTACAGGTTTACACATGCCGCCACCCCGTCTCTCCCATCTCTCAATTTCCGTCCTTCTCTCACAGATCTCTCTCAGATCTCTCTCGCTTTGCTCTTCGTTCTCTCTAAGATCTCTCTCAGTTCTCTCTCGCCCTGCTCTTCTCTCTCGATCTGTTTATTACCGGCCATTCTCGCCGCCTCCATTGTCGGATTTGCTCCATCGTCGTCGCCTTCATTGTCGCCTCCATAGTCAGATGACTCAGATCTCTCTCACAGTCCCCGTCGCACAGTCAGGCCGCCCGTCGCACACCACCGCCCGCGTCGCACAGTCAGGCCGACTCAGGCGCCCCATTCCGGCTGAAGATGCGGCTTCTCTCCGGCGGTGCTGCGCAGTGCAGCCTCTCTCCGGCGGTGTAGCGCAGTGCAGCCTCTCTTCGATGATTTTCGGTTTTCAGATTTTCGATTTAGGTGATTTTCGACTTCGACGAGCCTCTCTCCGGTGGTGGTTCGATTTTGTAGTTTCTGATTTTGGGAATCTGATTTGGTTTTTGGTGTTCTGTTGAATTTGATTTTGAGTTTATGATTTTGCAGTTTCAATGTATCATGTATGACAGTCTTGATTTTGTTGTTCTAATCTTTCTTTATGTATAGGGTTGATTTTGAATTTGATTTTGAGTTTTTGATTTTGAGTTTCTATCAATTCCAAGTTCTAAAGCTGCTCCTTTAGTCTTGAATTTTGCTTTCATTTTGATTTTGTTTTCTAGTCTTAACGAGCTGTTGCAATGCTTGAATTTTGCTTGAATTTAATCTGCTTTATTGTTGTTGTTTCGAGTCGTAACGAGCTCGTCGAGCCCGAGTTCGAGCTCGTAACGAGCCCAACCGAGCTTAACGAGCTCGAGCTCGAGTTCGGGCTCGAGAACAAACGAGCTCAACGAGCCGAGCTCGAGCTCTACATCAAGCTCGCGAGCCGAGCTTGAGCATATAAATATACTCGAATAGGATTTGAGCTCGAGCTTGAGCAGCCAGTACTCGAGCTCGTAGGCTCGTATATCAGCCCTAGGTGCTGGGTTGCAGATGGTCTAAGAGACATGACACAAAATAGTTGAGTTTCCACGTGCTTCGCACGTGGGATCCAACTAGTTAACTAAAAAGATAAATATGATTACAAATACAACCCTCGCCTTACACATAAGAATTTTATACAGAAAATTCATTCAATTCAAAAGCTTCCCTCTGCTAATGCTTTAAAATAATTAAGCTTTGTCTCTCTGATAAATTAATTCATACATTTGAAAAAATCTATGTAGCTAATTCGATCTCAAATAAATTTATTTAGATGGGTTACTCCTACCACCCAATTACGGAAAGTCTATGGACAACATTTGATGTGGCCTGATCAAAGTTTGACCCTTTTTTATGACATTTTTTCTTAAATAATTTGATGTCATTTTTCTAAATTTAATAGCTTCATGCCACTTTTTTTTTTTTTTTTTGTTTGGTCAAAGACTCAAAGCCACTTTTGTTTATTGTAATGAAATTTTGTCACTTTTCATACGCAATTGTTGATGACAATTTTTAATCCACTTGTTAATGTCGCTTTTTTAAATCTAAGGGAAATTCCGTCTGGTGCCCCTGTGATTAAAGCAATTTCGAATGGTGCCCCAATGTTTAATTTTTTCCGATTGGTACCCCTTAACTATCATACCCAACCCATTCAAAGTCCAACCCCGTTAATTATTTTTAGAAAAGATGAGAGAGATTGCGGCAAACTCACCCCATTTCCAAACCCTAGACATTGAACCAGCGAACGTCGCCGACCCTTTCAGATCCAGATCTAACAGCCCAAAACATCAAACCCTTAAGTGTCTTTCCAAATCCCTCATCGTTAACCTAATCATAGATCGAAGTGCGTCTTTCCAAATCCCTCAAACACAAATTCTAAATTCCGAAACCTCCGAATCAAAGGGCAAATCAATGAAGAGAATAAGAAGATCAGTTGGCTTCAAAACTATGGATATTGGGGACTTGAAGAACTATGCACCGGTGAGCGATACACTCAGCAAAACGGAAGTTTCACCCATGCTCTAGAACTGCAGCGACGGAAGTGCTATTGCCCACCTTCGATTTTGACCCTGGCGCTTTGGATGCTGGAGGTCCCTGTCCTTGAAGATTAGCTTGAGAATTCCAGTAACAAAGATTTATGTTGTCAGATGTAAACAATGGGTATTTGAATCGACAATTACCTGTTGAATTTCAATCTATAATTTCTTATTTTCATTAGTCAAGTGTTGCCTTAAATCTGCTATTTCTATTTTCAAAAAATGTGTATATAATATAAAAGGTTCACAGGTATTATTTTTCAAATATTTCAGAAATGAAATTTACTATTTATTATTAATAATTGATGAGAGTGTACAGCAAACTAGATGAGGGTGCACATAGGGGATTAGTTGGATAAGTTGTTATAACAATAAAGAAGGTCAGTTGGGGCTTGGAGAGAGTATAAATAAGGATTGATGTACACATTGTAAGAGTAACAAACTATTCTCTTTTCTTCCGGTTTTCTACTGAGAACCATGGAAGCTGTATTGATTTCCCACTCCATGAATAAACTCCTGCTTTCCTTCATCTTCTAGCATCGATTGCAGTGGTTTTTCATGGTATCAGAGCAAACGAAAGCCATACTGCACTGAAATCGTTGCTTCGTCCATTGATCTTACTTGATTTCCTTCTGGAAATCGAGTTCGTTTTTCTTTTACTTCGATCGTTGATTCTCTGAGCGCTCTCTGATTTCGCTTGTAATTCCGATCTGATTTTGCTGATCGACGATGAGTGAGGAAGAAGTTTCACGCACTAATTCAGAAGAAGTCAATAGCCGTGTGATCAACGATCCGTTGGCGCTATCCAACTCGGATCACCCAGGCGCACAACTCGTGGCTAATCGATTCAACGGATCTAACTATCTCAGTTGGAGCCGTGGCATCCGAATGGCTCTAGGAGCCAAATTCAAGATTGGTTTTATCAACGGGAGTGTTCCGCTTCCGGATCTTGGAACTCCGGCGTATCAGCAATGGTTGAGATGTGACTACATGGTCCGTTGCTGGATCATAAACTCCATGGCTGGAAATATTTCTGAAGGTTTCATGTATTCAAAGTCTGCCAAGCAACTGTGGGAAGAGATTGTTGAGCGCTTCGGACAGACAAATGGTCCACTGGTGTTTCAACTAAGGCGCGAATTGAGCAGCCAGACGCAGGCGAACTTGTCGATTGCGGACTACTATGGGAAACGGAAGCGGATCTGGGACGAAATCGACAATCTGGATGCGATTCCCGAGTGCACCTGTGGAGCTTTGGAGAAACATTGCTCGTGTACTCTTCTGAAGCG
This sequence comes from Persicaria maculosa, assembly GCA_963922045.1. Taxonomy (NCBI): domain Eukaryota; kingdom Viridiplantae; phylum Streptophyta; class Magnoliopsida; order Caryophyllales; family Polygonaceae; genus Persicaria; species Persicaria maculosa. Next base: position 4,430,943 of record OY998254.1, on the reverse strand, counting down.
GATGCTTGAGCGACAGAACATGAATAGGCTAATGGAGTTTCTACTCGGTCTTAACGATGGATTTGAAGCTGTTCGCAACCAGATCTTGTCAATGGAACCCCTTCCGTCTGTCAATCGGGCCTATTACCTGGTGCAACAGGTTGAAAGGCAAAAGATCGTCACCAATTTCACCTCTCAAGGTGAATCCAGTGCTGTACATGCTGGTAGAAGCACTAAGGGCCATCAGGATGGTGCTGGTCCCTCCAAGAAAGGAAAATTTGACAAGGGAGATAGGAAGTGCACCAATTGCAACATGAAGGGGCATTTGGTGGATCAGTGCTTCAAACTGATTGGTTATCCTGAGTGGTACATGGAGATCAAGGCTAAGGAGGCAGGTAAGGACAACAAGAAGTCGGCAAACACTGCTGGATCTGGGATACTCCCTGAATCTCCTCTGAATTCAGGTTTTGGAGGAACTGCAGCTGCTGTGCAGGATCCATATCTTGATCCTGCTTTTGTGAATTCGGTCTGCCAGGAGCTTGTCCGAATCATGAAAGGAAAGGGCAAGATGGATGACACTGATCCATCTCACTTCTCAGGTACTGTGCTATGTTTTAATTCATCTCAGGGCTCTAGTCAATGTGCATATGATTGGATAATTGATACAGGCGCATCCGATCATATGACTTGCCATTTTGATTGGTTAAAGGATGTGCACAGACTTGATCGATCCATATATATTTGTCTGCCTGATCGAACGATTAAGCCTGTGCACTTCGTTGGCAATATGAGATTGAACAAGGACATATGGCTTAGAGATGTTCTATTTGTGCCTGAGTTTAACAAAAATCTGCTATCTGTTGCGAAAATCTGTGATGATACAGACTTGAATGCTGTCTTTAACAAGCGAATGTGTTCCTTTTAGGACCCTAGGAGTGGTCGTGTTTGCTTTGCTGGGAAAAGGACTGCTGGCCTCTATAGGACCGAGATTGTGGATGGTAGAGTAACATTTCCAGATTTCCCTAGTTCAAATAAAATCCCAAATAAATTCAGTTGTAATCAACTGGGATCTACCCCTAGTCATGACTTGTTTCATGCTAGATTGGGTCATGTGTCTCTTTCAAAGATGTCTCGAATTTCTGATTGTAAGGACCTGGTTATTTCTGATTCAGTTTGTGATGTCTGTGCACAAGCTAAACAGCACAGAACTATGTTTCCTAAGAGTGAGTCGATTGCTAATGGTCTGTTTGATCTCTTACATTTGGATCTTTGGGGTCCCTATCGGGTTTCCTCCAGAGATGGTGCTCGGTATTTCTTGACTATCCTAGATGATAGAAGCCGAGCAACTTGGACTCATTTGCTTCACAACAAGCAGCAGGTACATCGTGTAATCCAAGATTTTCTGAATTTGGTTGAAACTCAGCATCACTGCAGGGTTAAAACAATTCGTACAGACAACGGCACTGAATTTGTGAATACGGAATGTTCAGCGTTGTTTGCAGAGAAAGGGATCGTCCATCAACGTACTATCCCTTATACTCCCCAACAAAACGGAAGGGTAGAGAGGAAACATCGCCATCTCTTGGAGACTGCTAGAGCGATTCGTTTCCATGCTCATCTTCCTTTATCCTTTTGGGGAGACTGCATTCTAGGGGCTACCCATATTATCAATCGTCTTCCATCCTCAGTGCTGGGTTGGAAAACTCCTTATGAGTTGTTGTTTGGCACGATTCCCTGCTATTCAGATCTTCGGGTCATTGGATGCCTATGTCATGTGATGATTCAAAATGGGGGGACTGATAAATTTGGAGCCAAGAGCACAAAGTGCATCTTTTTAGGATACCCATTGGGACAAAAAGCCTATAGAGTTTTTGATCTAGAGACACATCGGGTGTTCGTTAGCAGAGAGGTTATTTTCTCTGAGACAGTGTTCCCTTTTGCTTCAACACCAGTTCACCCATCAACCCCTCAACCCTCTCTACCACTTGTAAATCCTGCTGCATACCCAGTCATACCTCCTACTGTGATATCTCCTACTGTGATATCTCCACCACCCACACATTCCCCACCTCATTCATCATCACCAGCTCACTCCCCGGTTCATGAATCTTTACCCAATCCTGAACCTGAACTGTCCTCCTCCACTGTGCCGGAGCACCCGCGCAGGTCTTCCAGGGTGATTACGAGACCATCACACCTTCGGGACTTCCTGTGTCCTACCTTACCTGATCAGAGTCCTGGATCCCACTCTTTCATGGTGTCGGCCTTGATCAACTCTGACTGCTATACAGATGAATATGTGGTATCTTTGAATAATGTTTTATCAATTCCTGAACCCGCTTCTTATGCTCAAGCATCTAAAGATCAGCAATGGATCGATGCTATAAACAAGGAGATTTCTGCGCTTGAAGAAAACAATACCTGGGTGCTCACTCACCTCCCTCCCGGCAAGAAAGCCATTGGGAGTAAGTGGGTGTTTAAGGTCAAATTCAAACCCGATGGTTCGGTTGAACGCTACAAAGCCCGTCTAGTGGCAAAGGGCTACAACCAAGTTAAAGGAAAGGATTACAAAGACACGTTTTCCCCTGTGGCAAAGTTCACCACGGTTCGGTTATTTCTCGCTATGGCAGCTACAAAATCATGGCCGGTTTATCAGCTCGACGTTAACAACGCATTCCTCCACGGCTTCCTTGAGGAAGAGGTATACATGGTACCACCAGAGGGCTATTCCAAGGCATCTCCCACACAGGTGTGCCTTCTCAAACGATCTCTTTACGGCCTAAAACAGGCGTCCAGACAATGGAACTTGGAACTTTCAAAATTTTTGCAGCAGCTTGGGTTCTTCCAATCCAAATATGATCATTCCCTGTTCATTATGCCCTTGCCCAATGGTGGTCTAGTTGCAGCTCTCGTCTACGTTGACGACCTGATCATAACTGGCACCGATCAGAATGTGATTGAGCAGGTCAAATCCTCTCTTCATAGGGCGTTTACAATCAAGGATTTGGGTTTGATTCGCTATTTCCTGGGTCTTGAGGTAGCTCGTAACTCTTCTGGCATGTTATTGAACCAACGAAAGTACATTCTTGATATCCTTTCCGACATGGATATGGTAAATTGTAAGCCGACTCCATTTCCCTTGCCGCGGGGCTTGAAGCTCTCAATTGATGAGGGCGAGCTGTTACAGGAACCTGAGGTTTACCGTCGTCTGGTTGGGCGCCTGCTGTACCTTAATCTTACCCGACCAGACATCTCGTTCGCGGTACAGCACCTAAGTCAATTCCTCAGAGATCCCCGTCTTCCTCATTTGCAGGCTACGCACCACGTCGTCAGATACCTCAAAGGCTCGGTAAATCTGGGTTTACATTACCCAGTTGATGGAGATTTGAAATTGTCGGCCTTTTGCGATGCTGATTGGGGAACTTGCGTTTTCTCTGGTCGCTCAGTAACTGGTTTTTGCATTTTTCTGGGCACATATTTAGTTTCATGGAAAACGAAAAAGCAGAAAACGGTGTCGAAGTCGTCGGCAGAGGCTGAGTATAGGGCTATGTCATACACGGCTAGCGAACTTGTATGGTTGGAGAGTATCCTCGAGGATTTGAAAGTCTCACTTCCCCTGCCAGTGCCTCTGTTCTGTGATAACAAGGCGGCAATTTACATCACAGCTAATCCCGTTTTTCACGAGCGGACTAAGCATTTGAAGCTTGATTGTCACTATGTTAGGGATCGATTCCTTGAAGGCTTCTTGCATCCCACTTATGTCCGTTCCAGTTTGCAATTAGCTGATGTGTTTACTAAGCCCTTAGGGGCTGATCAGCACCGTTTTCTCTCGTCCAAGCTCGGACTTGTGCTCACTCACCCATGTCCCGCTTGAGGGGGAGATGATGAGAGTGTACAGCAAACTAGATGAGGGTGCACATAGGGGATTAGTTGGATAAGTTGTTATAACAATAAAGAAGGTCAGTTGGGGCTTGGAGAGAGTATAAATAAGGATTGATGTACACATTGTAAGAGTAACAAACTATTCTCTTTTCTTCCGGTTTTCTACTGAGAACCATGGAAGCTGTATTGATTTCCCACTCCATGAATAAACTCCTGCTTTCCTTCATCTTCTAGCATCGATTGCAGTGGCTTTTCAATAATCATTTGTTTGAATTAGTTAAAATGGGTTGAATTGGGTAAAGATGGGTTGAGTTGAGTTAAGGGGGTGATTTGGAAGTGAGCAATGCTTTCCAAAGGTTCACATTAACGGGGTTGGACTTTAAATGGGTTGGGGGTCACGGGGCGGAAGTTTATGATAGTTGAGGGGTACCAACCGGAAAAAATTAAACATTGGGACACCATCCGGAATTGCTTTAACCACAGGGGCACCAGACGGAATTTCCCTAAATCTAATCATTCATTACCAATTTTTTAATTCGGTCTTTCTATAATTTTTTTTGATAATTCTCCCCGTACACTTTAAATAGTGAATCTACTCAAAATCACATATTAGGATTCTCTTCACTTTGCGTCTAATCCACAAAACTCAATGAGGTTGACTAGTATCTAGTTTAGTAGTTTGTGATCATGTTCGTGCTGGCACCATCGTGACTGCTTATGGCCGTTCCTCCCTACAATTGGCCGACATTCTCAACAAAACTCTTGAACAATCGCAATTTCATGTTATATCTTTCACAAGTTGGTCATTTTACTGAAGTCTGTTGGGACTCGGATCGGAGGTCGTGTACACACGTGCGCCCATGCGCATATAGCCTAGCACATAAGCCGAGCGGGGTTCCATCCTAAAACCAATTGGCAATAGGAGGGGTAACCCACTAGCTTATATACTAAGGCTTCTTTGTTCATATTGTCGATGTGTGACTCTTTTGGTCTCTTCATATCTTTCTTTCTCTCAACACATTTGTAATCTTCATACCCTAACTTGAGGGGGAAATTGAGTTACTAGACCTTGTGGACATAGATTTGATCTTATCTTGTATATTGTATATCAAGCAGAATATCTTTAGGATAATGTTAACCTAGTTTTCCTTTATAAATAAATATATGTTTATTAATAATCTAATGGAAAAACGGTTTTACCATTATCTTTCTCTTCATATTCGTTTGAAAAAGATTATTGGCTGCCTTGACATTGTAAAATGGAGTAAGCCCCCTCGATCATCTTGTCCAATCTCCCCCACCTTCCCAACTCCGTTGATTTCTAAAAAAAATTTGGAACATGGCGAATTCAATTCCAAATTCCCTGAGTCTCCCTTTAAGATTTGATTAATTAACACCAAATAAAAAGATTTGATTAATTAGTTGCTTCCACTCCATACTCGATCAAAAATCCATTTGGCTTAACAACGCCGTCAAAAAATTTCAAGTAATTACCTTTTCCTTCTCCCTTTCCTCCTCCTTTGTAGTGAATGCTATCAAGGTGAAGCTTATGATTTTTTTTCCTTTTTTTTTTTAATTCGCTTTTGCCATTTATAAACGCAGGCTAGGTGTAGAGAATGGACAATCCTAGTTCAATCACGTTAAGTCGGAGGGTGAATTTCGAGTTTGCCTTCAACAATGCTGATTTCTCCGATCGGGTCCTCCACCTCGAGATCAACTCTGATTCTGGGGTATTAGTGGAAGCCAAAACCTTGCACATATGTTCTGCCCTCTTAGCTGGAAACAGTCCTTTTTTTCACAAGGTAATTCTACTTCTACACATCCGCTGTGCATACCTTCGTTTTTCTCACTGAGCTTTTTGTTTATCATGTCAATGATTTCATATGCATTAAAGCTATTAAACTCGTGGTGTAGTTATTCGATAATGGAATGAGAGAGTCAAAGCAAAGGGATGCAACATTGAGAATCAACGCATCTGGTTTACTCCCTTTTTACTCATTTCTGCATTAATATAGCTCATAGTGAATTCATTTTTATTTATTTATTTGTTTATAATTATGGTGCGCAGAGGAAGCGGGTGTGATAGAAGTCTTGTATTTCATGTACAGCAACACCCTTATAGCAACTTCAATCCCTGATTTCTTGGGCGTGCTGGTTGCTGCAGACAAGTTTGAGGTTACTGATTGTATCAGTTGTTGTTGTGAGGCCTTGCAGAAGTTGCCCATCTCGCTAGAATCTGTAGTCATGTATCTGGAGCTTCCAGCAAGTGTGTCGGTGTCTGAATTAGTTCAGCCATTAATAGATGCAGCGAAGAAGTTTATCCTTTCACATTTCAAGGATTTTAAAAAGTAAGTCTCAAACCTTTGTTCAGACATTCACAATTGCACATCATGACCTTACATACATTAATAACGTGTTGCTTTGATTCATATACTTGTTGAACATGAATTAGGTCCCAAGAAGAGGCGATGACCTTGCCTCTTTCTGCCTTAGAGGTACTTCTCAATAGCGACAGTCTGCAAGTGGATTTATTAGGAGACGATTTGTTCGACTTTATCTTGAAGTGGGCTCGTGCACAATATCCTGAACTAAAGAAGCGTCGTGAAATCCTTACTGAAAATATGACACAATTCTTCCATTTTCGACACATGAGTAGCTTGAAGTTGAAAGAAGTTCTAGTTTGCCCTGACCTTGACCGTGAAAAAGTGTCCAATCTCATGCTCGAATCCCTCATCTTGATGGTTGAAGATCCCTATGGGAAAACAATCGATGCATCTGATTTCAAGCATCCAATTGTAAAGGTGGAGCAATATGGGACTCCTCAGCCTCGGTGTGTTGTCTACTTTTCCTTTAGGAAAGGAGATATTGAGAACCTATCCCCTTCAAGTCATCTCTTCTCTCCGTCATTCCGCCTAGGTCGACGATCATTTTGGCTCACGGTCACATATGATGCAAATGAACACTGCAAATCATATGTTCTGAATTTTATGATTAAGGGGTCCTTAAGTTGCAAGGTGGATTTCGAATTTGAAGCTATGAAGAAGTCATCAATGAAGTTCCAAACCAAGGCGAAGTTCGTGGATCACAAGTTCTATGATTTACTGTTGAACTGTGGATTTATTAACATATTCAGTATCCCATGGAGTGACTTCATGCGTAAGGACAGTGAGTATTTCATAGGCGGGATCCTCCATTTTCGAGCCGATCTAACCATCAAGGATTCTGAAGCTTGACTCGTATTTATGTAATGCTTAATTTTCTTATGAACGCTAGGCGCACAAACGAAATCCTTCTGTATTGTTTTGTGTGGATCTGAACAGGAAAGTGTGATTGGGATTTTGGACAAGGAAAACGATTGCCTATATTCTAATGTCTACCAATTTTGGTTTTTCCATTAATGTCTCTCTAGTTATGTGCAGTACTGAAGTGTTGTTCCTCTGTAGGGATGATCTCCCAAGTAGATTGAGATTTGAGAAGATGATGTATTCGATTTTGTCGATAAAAAGACATAGCAATCGAGTTATTCCTTCTACAAAGGAACCATATTTTTTTGCCTTGTCGACAATGGTTTAATGTTGGGAATACCCAAATCTTTCGATAATCAGATTAGTGACAATGAGAAATGATAGAGGAATTACATTACGTAATGCCGTAATATGATTTCAACCCTCACCCAAATTACACCTAACAATTTTATACACAAAATTCTCTCAATTCAAAAGCTTTCTTCTGCTTGACTCTTTAAAGAGAAAATTTGCCTAACAGACCATTTTTTGGGCTCAAATTGAGTAAATGTCCACAGACCTCTGCAAAGGTTAAAGTCCACCACTTTTTTTTGTGCCCCTCCCTTCTGTTCACCATCATCAACCTGAGCCCAATCGACGGATCGAATCGAATATGAGAGAGATGAGTCGAGATCTCAAAGGCGACAGAGAGTAGTCTAGATCGCGAGGAAGGAGTACGTCTAGAGCACTGCCATCTCAGGCTCGCCATCGCCATCCGAGCACCGCCATCGCCTGGTAATCCCTGCCGACAGTTACAAATCCGAATCCGACTGACTGCAGTTTCATCAATCCGAATCGATGGCGTTGTCCATTGTCCAAGGCACGCCGATGAGCCAGATCCGCTTCCTCGTCACCGCACAACCTCCATTGACGGCAGCGGACGACGTCGTTCATTGCTCATTGGGGGACGGGGGTCACAAGGGGCACAGGGGGCGGTGGACATTTTGTTAATTTGTAAACCATGGTGGACATTTTCCTAATAAAGTTCATAAATATGGTTATTCTAGAAATCACCCCTTTTTTAAACTAAATTTCTCTCTTGATAAATTAATTTTCGAAAATTTCACGAAGTAGCCCTAGTTAAAGGCTAATTCACGGGGTGTGTTTGACATATTTCATATGGTTCCCTTGAGTTTAATTATATTTTTGCCAAATACCCCTCTTCGTTAATTTTACACTTTCCCGTTGATTTTATTAAGAAAATGACTTAAATACAACACAAATACTACAACGGAGAGTAACCGTTGGAGACCTCGAGGTATCCTCGTGTAGTTTCCGATTATTTTTTTTTAATCATTTTAGTTAGGAATTAGAGTTTTCTATAAGGTTAATTTGATATTTATACCTTTGAAAATAGTAATTAGATCTCAAATAAATTTATTTATTTATTTTTTATGACGAGGAACCCACATTCGGTGGCAAACCCCGGGCACGTGACCCAACCGGCAAGAGCCACACACCAGGTAAACCGGCTTGCGCCGACCGGCTCGACCCACTGATAAGGAGAAAGCAAACAGTTGTACGTTGCTCTATCATCAACTGAAGCTGAGTATATGGCCGCTACAGAAGCTGCCAAAGAGGCTATCTGGCTCAAAGGAATCCTTAGGGAAATCCTTACACATGCACCAAAACCCGTTATGCATACGGATATCCAAAGTGCACTATACCTATGCAAAGATCCCATGTATCACGAAAGGACTAAACATATTGATGTGCATTTTCACTTTATACGTAACCACGTTGCAGCTCAAGAGTTAGAAGTACATGAAAAAGATCAAAGGCGACATCAATCCTGCTGATTTTGGAACAAAGGTAGTCCCGGCTAATAAGTTTGTGTTTTGCAGGGATTTTCTCCATCTTGGAGAACCACCTTAGGTAAAGGTATTTTTGAGCCGATGATGATGTTGAATGGTTTGAGATCATATATCCAGTATCCACTAATTAGTAGGTTGTGTTTTTAATAGATCTAATGTTTGGATTAGAAGGGCGAATTGTAATGTCTAATTATCTTAATCTAAACATTAGTTCTAGGAATATTGGATGGCCCTAGCTTAGGTTACTTGGTAGATTATATTAAGGCTAAAATACTTGTATATATATATTATACTTAGTCATATCATATGTAAACTTAGAAGTGTGGGTTGTATAAACCTATGCTCATATATGGTATATAAACAAAGTATAGTATATATATACCGAACATGATGTATGTGATATGTTATATATTATGTATGCATACAAACATACTGAACTGGTGGACTTGGCTCAACACTGAGGCCCATACCTAGCCCAGCTCCCTTGCTCACTTGGCGTCTTGGCTTGTGAGGTCCATTTGATGGAACGCGGTGTTTCAACTTAAGGGCTCGCTCTATATAAGCTAAGAGCTAGGGTTTGGGAGCTCATTCGACACTTCACCCCAGGTATATCCAGAAATAGAAAGAGAGAGAGAGAAGAGAGAGGAGCTCTACTAGGGTTTCGTGTTCCCTTGCTCCAACGACGATTCCGGTGGCCGATCTCCTTCGGAGACTCTAGATCCGGCTTTTAGGAAGAAGAAGAAGGTTTCTATCCACCGTTCTGGCAAAGATCTTCTTCTCTGGTTCACTCCGATGACGATTTGACTCTGATCTTCAGATCTAGGGTGTATTCTTCCTTTGTCTGCTTCATTCTCTCTTCCTTGCACTCGCATGTCTCTTGTTCTTTGTGTTTTGCTTGTATTTGCCGTAGTCTTGAGTTAGGGCAACCTGTTCTGTAAACTTACTTACCGATTAGTGGATTTGTGCTCTCAAGCCGTTCGGCTGAGGCTCCGTGGACGTAGGCTCCGACCGAACCACGTAAAATCTCGTGTTTGGTCTTTAAGTTGTGTTTCTGGTTTGTTCTAGTTCGACTACCCCGTTCTTGGTTGCCGATATGTGGAATCGAGAACGCGTATAGGATTACAGAAACAAAGGAGAATAGATCTCGATATGAAACAATGAGATACTAGGTGTAACATAAAAATATTTAAGGCATTTTTTAAGAATAAAATATTTACATTGTACATATTCAATAATATATATATATTTTCATTTTTTTCTTATAAAATGATACTCCGTATTTTAATAAATATTATAATTAATATTCTAAAATAAAAACTCTTTTAACTATATATTTTTAATATCATTTTATATTGAAAAAGTATATAAATATATGTTATTTGATATGTACAATGTAAATATAATTTTAAGAAAATACCGTAAATATTTTTGTGGCTTTTCTCAAGGAGATCCAGTAAGGAATAATGTTCATTTCAAAAGGATTACTGCAAATGCCTTTATGAATGACTTTGAAAAATGGAGTAAGATGCCTCATCTTCTCCAATCTCCCCACCTCCCCCAAATACGTTGATTTCTATATAGTTTATCGGAATGGTAATTGATCATAGTAATGGTGAATTCAATTCCATATATATTCCCTCGGTCTCCCTGTATAAGATATAACTGATTACTTTCTCTTCTTCATATTCCTCCTCACTGCCTCCATCTCTCCCTTACTTGATTAGTTACCTCCACTCCACACTCCAAAAATCATTTGGCTTTCCAACTCTGTTAAAAAATTTCAAGTAATCATCTTTTCCTTCTCCCTTACCCACTTCTCTGTAGTGAATGCCATCAAACTGAAGCTTGTGATTTATCTTTCTTTTTATAATTTGCTATTGCCATTTACAAACGCAGGTAGGGCATGGAAAATCATAGTCCACTCAAGTTAAATCGGAGGGTGAATTTCGAGTTTGCCTTCAACAATGCCGATTTCTCCGATCGGGAGCTCCACCTTGAGATCAACTCTGATTCTGGGGTATTGGTGGAAGCTAAAACCTTGCACATAAGTTCTGTCCTCTTAGCTGCAAACAGTCCTTTCTTTCACAAGGTAATTAATCTTACACATACCCTTTGTTTTCCTCACTGAGTTTCTTGTTTATCATGTCATATGCATTGAAACTGTTAAACTTGTGGTGTAGTTATTCGATAATGGAATGAGAGAGTCAAAGCAAAGGGATGCAACATTGAGTATCAACGCATCTGGTTATACACTCTTGTAATCATGTCTCATTTAGTTATATGTTGATTAATAACTCACTGTGAATTCATATAATTTACTTATGGTGGTGCAGAGGAAGCGGGTGTGTTGGAAGTCTTGAATTTTATTTACAGCAACACCCTTAAAGCAACATCAGTCCCTGATTTGTTGGGGGTGCTGGTTGTTGCAGACAAGTTTGAGGCTACTGATTGTGCAAGTTATTGTTGTGAATGCTTGAAGAAGATGCCCATGTCACTAGAATCTGCACTTTTGTATCTCGATCTTCCCGCAAGTGTGTTAGTTTCTGAATTTGTTCAGCCATTAATAGATGCGGCGAAGAAGTGTCTCCTATCACATTTCAAGGATATTAAAAAGTAAGTCTCTAACCTTTGTTCAGCCATTCACAGTTAATCTAGAATAATCGACTTTAATTTGTACACTTCATGACCTTACATTTGTCGCTTCGATTCATACTTGTTCAACATGAAGGACCCGAGAAGAGGCATTGACCTTGCCTCTTTCAGCTGTTGAGGTTCTTCTCGGTAGTGGCAATCTACTAATGGATTTATCAGGAAACGAAGATTTTGAGTTTATCTTGAAGTATGCTCGTGCACAATATACTGAGCCTAGCAAGTGTCATGAAATTCTTACTAAAAACTTGACACGGTTCATACCTTTTCGACATATGAGTAGCTCGAAGTTGAAGGAAGCCCTGGTTTGCCCTGACCTTGACCGTGAAGAAGTGTCCAAAGGTATGGTCGAAGCCTTCATTATGTCGGCGGAACAACGCTTTGGGCAATCTATCCAAGAATCCAACAAGTATCCAGTTATACAGGTGGAGCAATTTGGGACTCCTCGGCCTCGGTGTGTTGTCTACTTTGACTTAAAGAAAGAAGATTGCGAGAATTTATTTCCATCCCAGTAATCTCAATTCTCAGTCATTCTGCCTAGGTGGACGTTCGTTTTACCTCTTGGCCCAATGCACCACGAAGGCACAACGACACTCGTTTGGTCTGTATCTCTATATGACCAAAGGATCCCAAAGTTGTACGGTGGATTTTGAATTTGAAGCAATCAACAAGTTATCAATGAAGTTCCAAAATAAGGGGAAGGTCATGGACCATAAGTTCTCTGATTTATCGATGAACTGGGGTTTTTTTGACGTATTCAATACCCCATGGAGTGATTTCATGAGTAAGGACAGTGAGTACTTCATAGATGGGATCCTCCATCTTCGCGCTGATCTTACCATCAAGAATTCTGAAGCTTGATTCCTATTTATATAATGCTTTTATTAGAGCAAAATAAATCCTCTTTTGTTATAAAATGATATGCGAAATCCTTTCTGTTTTGTTTTGTGTGAATCTGAATACTGAAGGGTTGTCTGTCTTTTTATTTACGGTTTTTAGATAATGGTTTATAATTAGATCAGTAGTAACTCTTCACTATATTTACAACATGCTTGGATATTATGAATATCAATGTTGGCGATTTTGCCGTTATATATTACAAAAGTTAGTTCTCTTATGTGTACGAATGTCGCCTAATATCAATGGAGGCCGTTGTCATGTACGTATGGGGATATTAGACAACTAAGATCAATTAGAGGTCTATATGTGTAATTAGTAAATAACTTAAATATGTCATCAACAAATAAATATCCTCGTATAATGTGATCATCAACAAATGCGGCATCAAAAAATAATTCTCCCTGTACACTTTAAATAGTGAATTATGTATTCAAAACAACATATTAATCCAATCTTCCTTGAGCGTACGAAACACATTGAGATTAATTGATTGACATCTGATTTGTGATCATGTTCGTGCTGGTACCATTGTGACAACTCATGTTTGCTCTGCCCTACAATTGGCCGATATTCACATTAAAACTCTTGGGTAGTCACAATTTTATGTTATATTTTATAAGTTGGACCTTCGTAATCTTCATGCTCCAACTTGAGGGCCCGTGAAAATTGATCGAGTTACTATATCTTGTGCACATAGATATCTTATCTTGGATGTTGTATATCAATCAAGAATATCTTTAGGATAAAGTTAACCTAGTTTTACTATATAAATATATCTTAATAATCTTATGGAAAGACGGGGTTTACCATTATCTTTCTCTTCATGTTCATTTTAAAATCCGTTAATTTCTGAAGTTTCTGGTAATGGGGAATTCAATTCCATATTCCCTCAGTTTCCGATCCGTCGCCCTTTGGCTTTCCAACGCCGTCAAAAAATTTCAAGTAATTACCTTTTCCTTCTCCCTTTCCCCCCTCTCTGTAGTGAATGCTATCAAAGTGAAGCTTGTGATTTTTTTTTTCTTTTTTCAATTTGCTTTTGCCATTTACAAACGCAGGCGCATAGAATGGGCAATCCTAGTTCAATCACGTTAAGTGGTCGGGAGGTGAATTTCGAGTTTGCCTTCAACAATGCCAATTTCTCCGATCGGGTCCTCCACCTTGAGATCCTGTCTGATTCTGCGGAATTTGTGGAAGCTAAAACCTTGCACATAAGTTCTGTCATCTTAGCTGGAAACAGTCTTTTTTTTCACAAGGTAATTCTACACATACCCTTTGTTTGTTTTTCTCACTGAGTTTTTGTTTATCATGTCACTGATTTCATATGCACTAAAGCTATGTGTTAATTAAACTGGCGGTGTAGTTATTCGATAATGGAATGAGAGAATCAAAGCAAAGGGATGCAACATTGAGAATCAACGCATCTGGTTATTCTACACATACCCTTGTACTCATTTGTGCATTAAAATAGCTCATAGTGAATTCATTTTTATTTATTTGTTTGTTTGTTTATAATTATGGTGTGCAGAGGAAGCGGGTGTGATGGAAGTCTTGAATTTCATGTACAGCAACACCATTAAAGCAACTTCAATCCCTGATTTGTTGGGCGTGCTTGTTGCTGCAGACAAGTTTCAGGCTACTGATTGTGTGAGTTATTGTTGTGAGGCCTTGCAGAAGTTGTCCATCTCGCTAGAATCTGCAGTCATGTATCTGGAGCTTCCAGCAAGTGTGTCGGTGTCTGAATTAGTTCAGCCATTAATAGATGCAGCGAAGAAGTTTATCCTTTCACATTTCAAGGATTTTAAAAAGTAAGTTGCAAACCTTTGTTCTCACATATTTCACAATTGCACATCGATCATGACCTTACATTAATTATATTTGTTGCTTTGTTGAACATGAATTAGGTCCCAAGAAGAGGCGATGACCTTGCCTCTTTCTACTTTAGAGGTACTTCTCAATAGTGACATAATGCCAGTGGATTTATTAGGAGACGATTTGTTCGACTTTATCATGAAGTGGGCCCGTGCACAGTATCCTGAACTTAAGAAGCGTCGTGAAATCCTTACTGAAATCTTGACAAAATTCATTCGTTTCCGACACATGAGTAGCTTGAAGTTGAAAGAAGTCCTAGTTTGCCCTGATCTTGACAGTGAAAAAGTGTCCAAGCTCATGCTCGAAGCCCTAATCTTGATGGTTGAAGATTCCTATGGGCAAACAATCGATGCATACACCAAGTATCCAATTGTAAAGGTGGAGCAATACGGGACTCCTCAGCCTCGGTGTGTTGTCTTCTTTGATTTGAGGAAAGAAGATTGTGAGAATCTATCCCCATCAAGTACTCACAAGCTTCAGTCTCGGTCATTCTGCCTAGGTGGACGAGCATTTTACCTCTCGGCCGACTGCAGTGTAAAGGAAGAAGGACATTCATTTGGTCTGTTTCTCTATATGACCAAAGGATCCAAAAGTTGCACGGTGGATTTTGAATTCGAAGCAATGAAGAAGTCATCTATGATGTTCGAAAACAAGCGGAAGGCCTCCACACCGATCAACTACTCTGATACATCGCTGAATAGGGGATTTCCAAATCTATTGAATATCCCATGGACTGATTTCATGAGTAAGGAGAGTGATTATTTCATCGATGGGATCCTTCATCTTCGAGCTGATATTACCATCAAGGATTCACAAGCTTGATCGTATTTACATAATGCTAGCTAGGACGCAGAATAAATCCTCTCTTGATTTGAAAGCTAGGCAAAAATTTATTTGCTTTGTATTTTGTGGATTTGAAGGGCTGTCTAATTGTCTTTATATTAATAGTAATTACTCTTCAGTTCACTATATTTACAACTTGCTTGGATGATCAATTATAAAAGTTAGGGCTCATATGTATATATGGAATATCGCCTAATTGCACCCCTGCTTATGTACGTTTAATTTCCATCCAACTGTTTTTTTTTTTTTAGCAAAAACTGAATCATGTATCCGGGGGGGGGGGGAATACTAAAAAAAATAAAAAATTTACATATATTTAGCATATTTAAGATAATATAACATTTTAAGTGATGTTTGTAATGGAGTTGCTATATATCAAGCTCAATTGGTAAAGGGGAAGGAAGGGAATTAAATGGTCTTGGTTCAAATCTCAAACTCTTTACTTTTTATTTATTTTATTATATCATTATTCCACATAATTGTATAATTATTTAGGGATTTCTTTGTATATTTTAAGTTTCTCTAAACTATTTCAATTAAAAAATGTCATGTCATATTTAAATTTAATGTTTTCCTTCAATATTGTTTTAAAATTAATTCTACTTGATTTTTTTCCTATATTTTTTTGTTCCTTTCAAACTATTTAACTAAAAATATCATAAATATATCACAATTTTAGTATTTATTCAATATTTTTGTAAAAATCTTCTCAATAGATATAAAAAAATATTTTACGAAATTTTTTTAGCGCCCCCTGGATTTCAGTCTGGCTCTGCCACTGCATGTATTACTTGGCATCATCTGTTATCCATAGTTTCATCTCAAAAGGGATCAAAACAGTGCTTGCAATGAAAATAGATTTGTCACGCCTAACTCCTGCTAGCTAGGAAATCTGCCACTCGATTGGCATCCGGATGTGGCTCCACCGGCACTCAGTAAAGCTCCCAGCTAATTCAGCGATCTTTCGCAATTGAGCCCCAACCTCACCTTTCGGAAATCGTGCGCTTTGGAGCATAGTGATCACCGCCGAGCAGTCGCATTCAAGCCATACCTTTGACAGAGCCCACTCGATGCACAATTCAACTCGATCCGAATACTGCGTTCTTCATGTTGCAGCGAACACCATCTTTGAACTAGTGAGCAAACGAAAGCAAAAGATCAATCAAGGAGGAAGAACACAATCGCAAACTCCATTAGAGGAGAGAAACCCAAATATGTGTTCACACTTTCTCCAGTTTGTTACAACCGAAATGGCGCCTAAAACCAGCTTTATAATGCTTGTGATGGTGTCTAACAACCACATGAGTGGAAATTATAATATTGCCCTTCTAATATCCGCATATGAACCCATAGACCCCCCTCAAGCTGGACTTGTAAGAGTTAGAGCAAGTCCCAGCTTGGCCCTCAAAAACGTGTGCTAATGAGCACCAAGTGCCTTGGTTAGGATGTCAGCTATTTGTAGGGAAGAAGGAACATGACGAGGGCAGATGAACCCTTGTTGCACCATTTCCCAAATGAAATGAGAATCAATCCGCACATGATTGGTGCGCTCATAGAAAACAGGATCGATAGCAAGTTGTTCGGCAGATTCATTGTCACAGTACAAACTAATAGGAAGAGCAATGGATATACCCAGTTCAGATAGCAGGCCTTGTAACCAAACCAATTCACTTGCAGCTATAGACATAGCCATGTACTCACTATCAGTGGAAGATTTGGAAACAACCTTCTGTTTCTTTGTTTTTCATGAAACAAAGGGATGAGCCCATGAATACGCAGTAGCCAGAAAGGGATCTGCCAGTATCAACACAGGTGCCCCAATCTACATCACTAAATGCCCGAATTTCCAAGGAGGAGGACGCAGGGTATGAAAAAGCCATATTAAAGCTATATACCCTTAAGGTATCTCAGAAGATATGAAACAACTTGACAATGAGGTTTGAGAGGATAAAGAAGGAATTTACTCAGTTGTTGGACAGTGTATGCAATGTCTGGACGAGTAAGGGTTCGTTTGGTTGGCAATGGAAAAACCCAGGAAGTACAAAAACCCAGGAAGTAGCTAAAATATATGAGTTTGGTTGAATTTTTTTCCGTAGAAAAACCCAGGAAGTTAAATTCCCAGGAAGTTCAATTCCTCCATTTCAAAGGAATTTAACTCACCTACTCCCTCCTAGGTAAGTTGCAATTCCCCCATTTTCTATTTAAAAAATTTTCAATTCCCCTATTTAATCCTCTAAACTAAAAAGTTAACCAAACATTTTTTCACAATTCCCGTGAATTAGACTTCCTGGGAATTCAATTCCCATGAAATAACTTCCCGGGAATTTCAATTCCCACATTGAACCAAACGAGCCCTAAGAGTGAGGTATAAGAGCATCCCAACAAGTCTTCTTCTTCAGGATTGGCAATAGGATCACCAATTCCATCATGTAAAGAGAGCTTGAGGTCATGTTGCATAGGAAAATTTGTAGGCTTGCAGTTCTCCATATGAGCATCTCTGAGGATATCAAGGATGTACTTCCTATGATTCAATAAACTTAACTTTGATGGATCAACCTGGAACAGAGCAGAGAGTACTGCTGGTTTTATAATTCGAGACCATCAGGGACAGGTCACAACCTTAGGATCTGCAAGACTAGGGAACCAAACTCCATTGCAAGCTGAACGTGGAGCATTGAAACTAGGTATCATAAAAGCGTTAGAACTCAATATTAAACATCTTCAAGTAGAAGGTGACTCCTTAATAGTGATAAATTACCTAAAAGACAACAATAGTCGACAATGCCCATGGGAAGTTGAACTTCTTCTTTTAAATATGAAATCAGAAATGAGAAAATTTCAACCTGTATTGTTTTCTCATATATACAGATCGGCTAATGGAGTGGCAGACAAGATTGCACATCTTGCTCACTTTACCGATATTGATATAAATTGTTCCGATTTTGGTCTCCTTAACCTCATCCGAAAGGATCTCTCGGATAGATGTCTCTCTATATTAATTCTTTCCTGGTCAAGAAAAAAAAAGATTTGATCTTATCTCGTATATTGTATATCAAGCAGAATATTTTAGGACAAATTTAACCTAGTTTTCCTATATAAAAATATGTTAATAATCTAATGGAAAGACTAGATTTACCATATATTATCTTTCCCTTCATGTTCATTTAATTTATAAAGATTATCGTCTGCCTTTACTTTGAAAATTGAAAAATGGAGTAAGACGCCTCGATCATCTTCTTCAATATCCCCACCTTCACAAATCCGTTGATTTCTAAAGTTTCTGGGAATGGCGAATTCAGTTCCATATTCCCTCAGTCCCCATATAAGATTTGGTTAGTTGCTCTTCTTCATATTCCTCCTCACCGTACTGCCTCCGTCTCCATATATTTGACTTTCCGACCCCGTCCAAAATTTTCAAGTAATTATCTTTTCCTTCTCCCTTCCCCCTCTCTGTAATGAATGCCATCAAACTGAAGCTTGTGATTTTTTTTTCTTTTTTTTTTTTAATTTGCTTTTTCCATAACGCAGGTGTAGAAATGGACAATCCTAGTTCAATCACGTTAAGTCGGAGGGTGAATTTCGAGTTTGCCTTCAACAACCCCGATTTCTCCGATCGGGCTCTCCACCTTGAGATCAACTCTGAATCTGGGGCATTAGTGGAAGCTAAAACCTTGCACATATGTTCTGCCCTCTTAGCTGGAAACAGTCCTTTTTTTCACAAGGTAATTCTACTTCTACACATACCCTTTGTTTTAATTTTCTCCAGTGAGTAATTTTTTAGTTTATCACGTCACTGATTTCATATACATTAAGCTCGTGGTGTAGTTATTCGATAATGGAATGAGAGAGTCAAAGCAAAGGGATGCAACATTGAGAATCAACGCATCTGGTTATACACCCTTTTACTCATCTTTGCGTTAATATATATATATATATATATATATATATATATATATATATATATATATATATATAGCTCATATTGAATTCATTTTTATTTATTTATGGTGCGCAGAGGAAGTGAGTGTGAGGGAAGTCTTGTATTTTATGCACAGCAACACCCTTAAAGCAACTTCAGTCCCTGATTTGTTGGGCGTGTTGGTTGCTGCAGACAAGTTTGAGGCTACCGATTGTGTGAGTTATTGTTGTGAGGCCTTGCAGAAGTTGCCCATCTCACTAGATTCTGCAGTCATGTATCTGGAGCTTCCAGCAAGTGTGTTGGTGTCTGAATTAGTTCAGCCATTAATAGATGCAGCCAAGAAGTTTATCCTTTTACATTTCAAGGATTTTAAAAAGTAAGTCTCTAAACTTTGTTCAGCCATTCACCTTACATTAATGTGTTGCTTTGATTCATATACTCGTTCAACATGCTAGGTCCCAAAAACAGGCAATGACCTTGTCTCTTTCTGCTATTGAGGTTCTTCTGAGGAGTGGCAGTTTGCAAGTGGATTTATTAGGAGATGAGTTGTTCGACTTTATCTTGAAGTGGGCCCGTGCACAGTATCCTCAACTTAAGACGCGTCGTGAAATCATTTCTGAAAACTTGACACGATTCATTCGGTTCCGACACATGAGTGGGTTGAAGTTGAAACAAGTACTATCTTGCCCTGACCTTGACCTCGAAAAAATGTCTAAGCTCATGGTTGAAACCATCATCTTGCTGGTTGAAGATTCCTACGGGCTAAAAATCCGTGCATCCAACAAGTATCCAATTGTAAAGGTGGAGCAATATGGGACTCCTCAGCCTCGGTGTGTTGTCTTCTTTGACCTAAGGAAAGAAGATCTTGAGACACTATCCCCGTCAAGTAGTCTCTACTCTCGGTCATTCCGCCTAGGTGGACGATTATTTTACCTCATGGCTGAGTACAGCGTAGAGGAAGAATATCACTCATTTGGTCTGTTTCTTTGTATGACCAAAGGATCCCAAAGTTGCACGGTGGATTTTGAATTTGAAGCAATGAACAAGTCGTCTATGAAGTTCCAACACAAGAAGAAAACCTCCAACCCGATCAATTACTCTGAGTTATTGCTGAATTGGGGGTTTGACCTATTCAGTATCCCATGGGCTGATTTCATGAGTAAGGACAGTGATTATTTCATTGATGGGATCCTTCATCTTCGAGCTGATATTACCATTAGATGATTCAGAAGCTTGATCTCATATTCATATTTATATATAGTGATTGGTAACATCCTCTTTTGATTTGAAAGCAAGGCGAACTATATGGTTAATTATGTTGTGTGGATTTGAAGGGATGTTTATTTGTCTTTTTATTTATATTTGTATGTGGAGATCACCAATATATATGTAATGGTTTAAAGATTATAAGTAACTCTCACTATATTTACAACATGCTATTGCGTTGTTATGCTAGCTTGGGCACCTCCCAACCAAGCTCCCCTACTCCCTGGCCTTCTTTCGGGCCATGTCCAAGCTTCCTGACTTCCTTCCAACCCTCTATCCCATGCGTTCTTGACTCCTCTCCTCGTAGATCTTCTTCTCTACCTCGGATGTACTTGCCTACATCTAAACCATAAAAGAGCGTAGTTTCTGACTAGCCAAATACCACACAAGACTCATGCAATCAAATGCGCAATAAAACATATAATATATACATAAGAATTGTACTAATTCTACACCAATATGCCTGCCTAAATGATCTCTATCAGCAACCATTGCCCATCCTCCTGCACACATCGAATCCCTTCACCCACCTCCACCAAAAGTCGAGCTCCATCTGCCATCTCGTAGTCGAGCTAGCACTAGATTTCCCTTCCGAGGTTGCTCTCTCTCTCTCAGACATCGCTTCTGGTCGGTTGTTCGGCCAAAGCCAATTGGCGTTGTCTCAATGCTCAATTATTGGTAATTTCGAGAACAAGTATTTTTAGATAGGAAAACTAATTAAAATACCCCCACCTTTGGAGATATGGTAACAATATATCCCCAATTTTCAAATGTAATAAAAATATCCCGACCTTTGAGAGTAGTGGTAATATATTACCACAAGTTTTTTCACGAATAAAAAATGTTGACAAGGCAGCCTACGTGGATTTTTTACAAGGGTTTTCTTAAACAGTGTCCTTAGGGAAAAAAATCAAGAGCTGGACTGGGTTCATACCCAACGCCTTTTCCTTCCTCATATCTTCTTCCGTGATCGCCTCTTGAATTCTCTTCTAGGTCTTCCGGGTAGCTCATTGTTCCTCTTCAATTTCAGTCTTTCTCCCTCGTGGTCGACTCTCTCTCTCTCTCTCTCTCTCTCTCTCTCTCTCTCTCTCTCTCATCTTCTTCCCCTTTGATTCATTCACGGATTTGGTTGGGTAAGTTTTATTTTTTTTCCCTCTTCGTTTTTGTTGTTGTCGGTTTAGTTTTGTTGTCGGTTTGGTGTTAGGAATAGTCGTGTTGTGTTAATTTGAGGAAATTTTGACCGAATTAGTTGTTTGGTTGAATCAATTTTATTTTTCGGGTTTAATTTGTTATTGTTTTTTTCTTCTAAAGAAACCGTTCAAGAAAACCCAATTTTAGTGCTAATTTATATATATAAAAAAAAGCTTCAACCACGTATGCTGTATTGTCAAAAAAAAAATCCACGTAGGCTGTCTTGTCAGCATTTTTAACATGTGAAAAAACACAGGGTAATATATTACCACTACCCTCAAAGGTCGGGATATTTTTATTAAATTTGAAAGTTGAGGATATATTTTTACCATACCCCCAAAGGTGGGGGTATTTTAATTAGTTTTCCCTTTTTAGATACACTTCATTG
Source organism: Persicaria maculosa (assembly GCA_963922045.1). Lineage (NCBI taxonomy): Eukaryota > Viridiplantae > Streptophyta > Magnoliopsida > Caryophyllales > Polygonaceae > Persicaria > Persicaria maculosa. Next base: position 4,408,959 of record OY998254.1, on the reverse strand, counting down.
GAATTTCGTCTTCACTACAAAAAAAAACCGGTATTTTTCTTAGTCAACTAGGTTTTGACCCGGCTGACCCGATTTGTTAAAACAAAACTTTGACCACTTAAAAGCTATGAAAATTCCAAAGTGACGGAGGAAAAACCTGTCGTTGATTCCGCCAAAGAAAACTCAAACCTATAGCAAGTATAGCAATAAGCAAGAGGTCGATCCACAGGGAAAATTATAACTCGAGTGTATTCAGGTGTCAATCAAAGTAACCAGTTTGGGGGTTTTTATGTGAAAGTTTCGCCTTTTATCAAAGCGAAGTAAAGAAAACAAAGTAAAGGAATTTGTTTTAGACAATTTAGGAGAAGCATTTCTACCTACAATTTTCCACTTTATTGGATTGAAGCGATCCTTGTAACTTCTTCTTGTCCTATTCAGTTTCCTATGAATGCCCTTGTCCCGACCTAATATAGTTACTAGTCCAATCAGTCCTAGAAACCCTTATCAATCGAACAGTCCCTAAAGAAGGATTTAACCCAATTGATAGCTTTAAGTTCAGAGATTAGCCAAGGTATTTGCAGTCCCTAAAAAAGGATTTAACAACACATTCAACTTCCTACTCATTCAATTAGTTCAATCAGCCCTAAAGGAATAAGTTTGCCACTTAGGTTAAGGTTCACAATCAGGAATCTACAAAACCTTAGCGATTGAATTGATCTAACAAGTTGGCCAGACAAGAAAGAACAAATCAATAATCAATCAAGCACAAAGAAGTTGAAACATTCACAAATAGGAAACAAGGAACGAGAATTAGAAACTCACAATCAATCCGAATAAAGCTTCAAATTGCAGGCAGAATAGATGAGTTTAGTTCCTCATGGAAGACATTGCTCAAAAATCTCTAAAGTGTCTAATGAATAGAATGGAATAGAAGTCTCCCAAAAATAACTAAAAAGTGGCCTTTTGTATCATCCCAAAGTCGGCCATCAACAAAAACCAAAAAGGCATCTAGGGTTTTTAATCAAAACGGCGCGTTTCCGCGCTGGCGGCAGATGCGGCGGCCGCCGCATGTATGCTGCGGCCGCAGCATCAACATTGTTTTTGCAACGGTCCTGGCGGCGGCCGCCGCATTACTGTTTGCGGATTTTTTCGTCTTTTCTCCGAGATTAGCTTCTTGAGGTGATTTGCTCCTTTTATTCCTTGCTTCTCTCCAATGTCTTTTATACTCCTCTTCAAGGTATTGCATCTCCCACGTGTGTTCCGATTCGATCTGCAAGATAACCACAAATTTGCGCAGAATCCGAACTCTTCTAGAATAATCATAAGATGCAATTTAGTAACAAAGAACGAAAGAAATGCAACCTATCTAAGCTAAAAATGCCTATAATGCCTATCTAATATATGCATTATCACAAAGCCATAAGTTCAATAATTAATATATTATTAAAATTAGTTTATTTATAATTATATATTATGAAAATTATTAATAGAGATTCCAATTTATTACATTTGATAATTAAAAGCACTCGATCTTTCTTTTTCAAATCAACTTTTATTTGCATTAGATATTACCCCTCCAATCGGTAATATTTTATTTTTATTTTTCAACACATTTTTTTAAATCTAAAAAACTCTTTAAAATATTAAATTTTTTCATTAAAATTTTAAAATAATTTTATACACGTTACTAATCTAATCGGAATGAAATAATTTTTAAAAATTAAATAAAAATTTGATATTTTATAGAGTTTTAAATTTTATTAAAAAACATGAATAATAGTAAAAATCAGGATGACATAACAACAGGGACTGAACTAGGGGTGGTCTGGTGTGTGCTGCAGCCCATCCCATTTCACAAGTAATATATCTAATATAGGTGTATTAACAATTATGTTGCTTGTCCAACCCAGTTGGTAAAGAGGATAGACTGGAATTATGCAGTCCCGGGTTCGATTCCCCCTCGCTTCCACAATTTTTTGCCTGTTTTTGTGGGGTCCATTTTCCACCACACAGTGCCGTTGCTCCATTTTCCAATCAAATATACTCTCTCTCTCTCTATATATATATCAAATTTAAAAGATATGGAGAAATCAATATAAAGGAAAAACTATAAAATTATATGCAAATAGTATACTCTCTATATATATCAAATTTAAAAGACACTATAGGAAAACTATAAAATTATATGCAAATAGTATACTCTCTCTATATCAAATTTAAAAGATACGGAGAAATTAATATATAGGAAAAACTATAAAATTATATGCAAATTCAGCCTACTCACGATTATAATCCTGGTTCCGTGCCTGCATAACAATATAATAATTACAAGCGCTCAAACTCAGGATGACCAAAAAAAAATTAACGTTAATTTTATGTGTTAATTATCACTATACTCAAAACTTTCACTAATTATCTACACACATACAATAACTTTTCCATTATATTTACCATAAATGCTATTTATTATAACACATTAAAAATTACACTAACTTATCCATCTCTTTTCCAATTACATATATCTCGAAGTTGTTGAGATCTTCCAACATTATTTTTCATTTTTTTTTTTCAAAATCAAATTTGTAATGGATATCAAAACTAAGTATTTCTCACAACCGAGGACTTGCGTCAGAAACACAAAATTCCAACTATCCCATTCTCCCTTACGGAATTGTGTATAATGGGAAACTACTACTGCAAACCATCTGGATGTTCATCAGGTTAGTATCTTTTCCTTCTCAATTGCTTCGTCTTCCTCAATTTTATTTTTTTTTTTATCAAAAATAAAATTTCACATTTTTTGGCCCTCTCCTTTGTCCCTTACAGAGACGAATGCAGGTAAAGGTCGTCGGAGGGCGACTTTTGAGTTTGGCTTCAACGATGCCAAATTCTCTGATCGGGTGCTCCACATTGAGATCATGGATGACTCTTCCGATTCCAAGTCTGACTCCGAGGGAAGTCGCAAAAGGAAGCGGGAAGATTCAGAGAGTTGTAACGTTGTCAAAGTTAAAACCTTTCACATAAATTCTCTCCTCTTGGCCGGAAACAGCCCTTTTTTTCACAAGGTTAGTTTACAGTTTACACATACCCTTGATTTGTTTTGATGCTTTCCTTCATCCTGTTCTTTAAATATATTAAAGCTGTTAAATTCATGGTGTAGTTATTCGAAAATGGAATGAGAGAGTCACAACAAAGGGATGCAACCTTGAGAATCAGCGCATCTGGTATCCTTCCACTCTGACATTTGGCGACATTGGTTTTTTTAGCTTATAATTTTTTATACATTTTTTTTTGTTTTGTTTTGTATATACAGAGGAAGCAGGTGTGATGGAAGTCTTGAATTTTATGTACAGCAACACCCTTAAATCAACTACAGCCCTTGAGTTGTTGGGTGTGCTGATTGCTGCCGACAAGTTCGAGACTATTGAATGTGTGAGATGTTGTAGTGAGCAGTTGCAACACATTCCTGTGTCACTAGAGTCTGCAGTTCAGTATCTCGAGCTTCCGTCAAGTGTTTTGATGTATGAAGAAGTTAAACCATTGATAGATGCAGCAAAGAAGTGTCTCCTTGCACATTTCAAGGATATTAACAAGTAAGTCGCTTGCAATTGCACTAGCTAGAGGGATTGACTATGTATACATCATGACATCACATTTTTTTTCTTTGCTTTGATTCATACTAGCTTGTTGAACATGTAGGTCTCAAGAGGCGAAGTTGATGACCTTGTCTCTTTCTGCTGTTGAGGTTCTTCTCGATGGCGATAGTATCAAAGAGGATTTATCTGGAGATGATGTTTTCGAGTTTATCTTGAAGTGGGCTCGTTCACAATATCCTCAACATAATAAGCGTCAAGAAATCCTTACTAAAAACCTGTCACGATTCATTCCTTTTCGACACATGAGTAGCTTGAAGTTGAAAGAAGCCTTAGTTTGCACTGACCTTGACCGTGAAAAAGTGTCCAAGTTGATGCTCGAATCCCTCATCTTGACGGTTAAAGATCCCCATCGGCAAAACTTCCATTCATACAACAACAAGTGTCAAGTTATTAGGGTGGAGAAAGTTGAACCTGATGGTGTTATCTATTTTGACATAAAGAAAGAAGATTGTAGGAATCTATTCCCATCAAATGATCTCACTTCTCAGTCATTCCGCCTTGGTGGACAGTCGTTCTACCTCTTTGCCCAATGCTATTTGGGGGAACAACGGCACTCATTTTGTCTGTTTCTCGGTATGAACAAAGGATCCCAAAGTTGCACGGTGGAATTTGAATTTGAAGCAATGAAGAAGTCATCTATGAAGTTCCAAAACACGAGGAAGGGCAAGGCCACGTACTCTGATACAACGCCGTTCTGGGGATTTGAAAACCCATTCAATATCTCATGGAATGATTTCATGAGTGAGGACAGTGAGTATTTCATAGACGGGATCCTCCATCTTCGAGCTAATCTTTACCTTCAATAATTAATTCTGAAGCTTGACTCGTCAACCTTTTCGGTTATGAATAATGCTCTGCAAATCCTTTGTTTTATTTTATTGTGTGTGTTGATTGGAAGGATTCTGAAGCTTGACTCTTGTTTTTATTAGTAACTCTTCGATCACTGTTTTTACAGTATGCTCCGATTTTATTCATATATATATGTTGCTGATCGAATTTGGAAGTGTTCTTATATCTGGAAGGGCTGGAATATATTGCCTAATTCCCATCTTAAGAATGTCGGAGGGGGGCTCGGTATCCGCCCCATGAGAGCAACAAATCAGGCGGTATTGGCAAAACTGGGTTGGAGGCTCCTCCATGGAGCTTAATTACTCACACCGAAGCTCCGTTCGGCAATTGGGAATGGCAATTCAACCTTGTTTTGATTGCATCCATGGCTTTGCAAAAAGCTGCGCGATTGACAGTGTAAAGAGGAAGTGAGTTGAGTGTGTATTGTACAAGGAGGGTAGTTTAGACATTTCTCCTAAGAGGGAGAAATACATGTATAAATACTCCTCCCATGTACTGAACAAAGAATGAAAACAGAATCTGGAAAATCTGTTACAGATTTTCCTTCTCCAAACCAAACTCCAAGAAACCTCCATTGTTGAACCTTAGCTTAGCTCAATCGAGCTCGGTTTTGGTTTCTTTTCATGGTATCAGAGCGGTGCGGTCCAGGACCCTGGTCGATCTACCTACTGGGTTAGCCGGCCTTAAGGCAAGACGTCAAGTGCAACTGGCTTATATTGCGAGGCCAGGCAGTTGCACTTGAGGGGGTGTGTTGTGATGTGTGGATGATTGTCCCACATCGAAAAACACGGAATCCCGACCCTTGCATATAAGTCAGTGGGCCACTCCTCCTATTGCCAATTGGTTTTAGGATGGAACCCCGTTGGTCTTGTGTGCTCGACTTGGGTGCGCATGATGCGCCCTGCCGTGTGGACCCCCCACGGTTATATGACCCGCCGAGACTTATCATGGTATCAGAGCGCACGGACAGATCCGACGCAGTGTAACAGATTCGATTGCTCGAAGATGGAAGTGCCACCTCCAATCCAGGGTGACCTCGCCGGAAGCAGCAACAGCAACATGAACGATCCTTTGTGGCTATCCAATTCAGATCATCCCGGCGCACAGCTAGTCGCAAGCTCTTTCAATGGATCCAATTTCTTAAGTTGAAGCCGAGGAGTTCAAATGGCTCTTGGCGCCAAATTTAAGATTGGTTTCATTGATGGCACCTCGAAGGAAACGTTGCGACTATATGGTGCGTTGCTGGATCTGCAATTCGATGACCTCAAATCTGGCAGAAGGCTTCATGTATGCAGAATCGGCGAGGGAGCTATGGCTGGAGTTAGTTGAAAGGTATGCGCAGTCAAATTATCCTTTGTTGTATCAATTGAGAAAGAAACTCTGCAATACAGTTCAAGGAGGATTGACTGTCACGGATTACTACAATCAAATCAAGAAACTGTGGAGTGAAATCCAGAGTTTGGAAGGAATTTTGAAATGCACATGTGGATTTTTCAACAAATGCATTTGTGGCATGAAGAAGAAGCTGAATGAGATTGATACTCGCAACATATTGATCCATTTTTTGATGGGGCTGAATGATAACTATGAGAGTGCAAGGAGCCAGATTCTTGCTACTGAGCCATTGTCGACAGTTGACAAGGCATATTATATGATCCAGCAAGTTGCTACTGGTGTTGAAAGAAAACATCAGGTTCCAGATTCAAGTGCCTTGTCTGTCAACAGGTTCTCTACTTCTGGTGATAAGAAATCATCTAAGAAAGAAAAGGTGGATAAATCTCACTTGAAATGCAGTCATTGCAACATGACAGGCCACACTGTGGAAGGATGTTTCAAGATCATTGGGTACCCGGATTGGTTCAAGAACCCAAAGTCAAAAGCTGAGATGAGAACTGCTGCTACAGCTGCAAGAATGAGTGAATCTCCATTTGATGATGAAGGAGATAATGCCAGACAGTTTGATGTCTCTCTTGTGAATGATGTGTGCAAAGAGGTTCTCAGGGCTATGAAAGGGAAAGAACCTATGGCATCCACAAGCTTTGCAGGTACTATACTTGCTTTGAATTTCTCCAAATTTAACTTTGAGAATTCAGATATGTGGATCATAGATTCTGGTGCCACAGACCATATGACTTGCAATAGAAATTTTCTAAGAAACGGGAAGTCTCTATCTCGGCCAGTCAGTGTGTGTTTGCCTGATGGATTTATTAGAAAAGTGTCTGAGATTGGTGATGTCAACTTGAACTGTAGTCTGGTGCTACATGATGTCTTTTATATTCCAGAGTTCAAAATAAATCTCTTATCTGTTGGGAGAATTGTTGATGATACAGATTTTGATCTGGTCTTTAAGAGGTCAAAGTGCTTGTTTCAGGACCCTAGAAGTGGGGAAGTGATTCTCAGTGCTGCCAGGATCACCAAGCAGCTTTTCAAAGCTCATTTGATCTCTGAAGGCTCTACTGCTATTGGAAGACAACATGTGGCTGGTGCAGTTCTAGATAAAAACTCTAAAGTAGATAATAAGACCTATGTGTCTAAGGATTTATTTCATAGTAGAATGGGACATATGCCTTTCTCTAAGTTGCATCATGTTCATGGATGCCAACTTTCAGACAAACCTGCTAGTTTATGTGAGCCATGTGTAATGGCCAAACATCATGCTTTGCCATTTGATTTGAGTACTTTTGTTGCTACTGAAAAATTTGCTTTGATCCACATTGATTTGTGGGGACCATATAAAGTTCCTTCCATTACTGGTGCTCGTTATTTTGTCACTATTTTGGATGATTTCAGTAGGGCTGTTTGGACTCATTTGGTTTCAGACAAAACCAAAGTAACAGATGTGATCATGCAATTCATCTTGATGGTGGAAAATCAGTTCAAGGTCAAAGTTCAAGTCATCAGAACTGATCATGGAACTGAATTTTTTAGGAGTGCTAAATTTTTCAAGGACAAGGGCATTGTGCATCAGTTCTCTGTGCCTTATGTTCCTCAGCAAAATGGCCGAGTGGAGAGGAAACATAGGCATCTCTTAGAGACAGCTAGAGCTATCAGACTGTATGCTTCCCTCCCCATCAAGTTTTGGGGTGAATGTGTGTTGTCTGCCACTCATTTGATCAATCTAATGCCAGCTTCTGTCCTCAAATGGTCCACTCCTTATGCAAAACTGTATGGTAAGCATCCTGATTACAGTCATTTAAGAGTAGTTGGGTGCTTGTGTTATGTGTTGAAAAGAGGTCCTAGACATGATAAATTGTCTGCTAAAGCCAGGAAGTGCTTGTTCATTGGTTACCCTTCTGATCACAAGGCATACAAAGTGTTTGATCTAGAAGATGAAAGCATCTCGTTGAGCAGAGATGTGGTGTTTTGTGAGGATACATTTCCTTATGCTTCCTCTAACATCTCACCTCACATCTCACCTCCTACCCCATGCCTTCCCTTGGTAAACCCAGCCCTTTCTGACCCCATTTATCTCCCAGTTGACAATGTCTCAGATACTTTATCTTCTTCTTCCCATATGCAGCCTGCAAACCTTGATCATGATCCAACCAATTCATCTTCATCATCACACCCTTCCCCAAATTCAAATACAGAAGCTCATTCCTTACCAATAAACCACCCACCCCCACCCCTACTAAACAGACCTACTAGACAAACCCATATACCTACACATCTAAAAGACTTTTACTGTCCAACCCTTTCCTCATCTGTTTCAAACTCCTTTATGGTATCTTCTCTAGACAACCTTTCCTTCTATCCTCCAGAATTTGTAGCCTCTTTAGCCAATGTTCTCTCCATTCATGAGCCATCCACCTATAATCAGGCCAAGGACAATCCCCTTTGGATTGAGGCAATGCAGAAGGAAATTCATGCTCTAGAGTTGAACAAAACTTGGATTCTCACTGAGTTACCTCCAGGAAAGGTTGCTATAGGCTGCAGATGGGTGTTCAAAATAAAGTTCAAACCTGATGGGAGTGTTGAGAGGTACAAAGCCATGTTGGTAGCCAAAGGTTACAATCAGGTTAAAGGAAAAGATTTTAAACATACATTCTCACCTGTTGCCAAGTTCACAATAGTGAGATTGCTCCTGGCCTTAGCCACTATGAGAGGTTGGTGTGTTCACCAACTAGACATAAACAATGCCTTCTTGCATGGCTTCCTGGATGAGGAAGTTTACATGGCCACCCCTCCTGGCTACAACAATGCATCTCTTGGTCAAGTATGTCACCTAAAGAGATCTTTGTATGGTCTCAAACAAGCCTCTCGCCAATGGAATGTAGAACTGTTAAGATTTCTTGGTACTCAGGGGTATGTCAAGTCCATGTTTGATTTCTCATTATTCATCAAACAAGTTCCAACTGGGTTAGTGGTCATACTTGTTTATGTGGATGATCTCCTTATCACTGGAGATGATAGGATTGAAATCCAGATAATCAAATCTGCTATTCACTCAGCTTTCACAATTAAAGACTTGGATGAAGTCAGGTATTTCCTTGGTCTAGAAGTATCCAGAACTGCTAAGGGTACCTTGCTAAACCAAAGGAAATACATCTTAGATATCCTAAAGGACACTAAGATGGAAAATTGTAAACCATCTCCTTTTCCTATGCCAAAAGGATTGAGATTGAGCATTGTTGTTAGGGATGTTCTTGAGGAACCAGAGCAATACAGAAGGTTGATTGGTAGGTTGCTCTACCTGAATATGACCAGGCTAGATATATCCTACTCAGTTCAACATCTCAGCCAGTTCATGGGCACTCCCAGGCTACCCCATTGGCAGGCTGCAATGCATGTTGTCCGTTACCTCAGAGGCACTTTTAATCTGGGTTTGCTCTATCCAAGCACCAACACACTGAGCCTCAATGCCTTTTGTGACGCCGACTAGGGAAATTGTATGTTTACTGGGCGTTCTCTATCAGGATTCTGCGTTTTCTTGGGTCACGCGTTGATCTCGTGGAAGACTAAGAAGCAGCCAACAATTTCCAAATCTTCCACAGAGGCTGAATACAGATGTTTGTCCAAGACATCTGGAGAGCTAGTGTGGCTCGATTCAATCCTGAATGACCTCAGTTGTTACATCCCCAAGCCAATTCCCCTCCATTGCGACAATAAGTCCGCAATTCACATAGCAGAAAATCCTATCTTCCATGAGCGCACCAAGCACTTGCGCTTGGATTGCCACTATGTGAGGGAGCGCCTTCAAGAGGGTTTCTTAGCTCCTACATTTTTCTCTTCACAAAATTAGCTTGCAGATTTGTTTACTAAGCCTTTAGGTGAAGATAAACATCGATCACTGTCTTGCAAACTTGGACTTGTGGCAACCACTGGTCAAGTTTGTGGAGGGGATAAAGAGGAAGTGAGTTGAGTGTGTATTGTACAAGGAGGGTAGTTTAGAAATTTCTCCTAAGAGGGAGAAATACATGTATAAATACTCCTCCTATGTACTGAACAAAGTAATGAAAACAGAATCTGGAAAATCTGTTACAGATTTTCCTTCTCCAAACCAAACTCCAAGAAACCTCCATTGTTGAACCTTAGCATAGCTCAATCGAGCTCGGTTTTGGTTTCTTTTCACAGTGTGAGTGGGGCGATCCCGGATGATCTGTCGGGGGCTACGGTTACTGAAAGGTGGGTTGCTAACTCCTGGAATTGGCCCTTGATTTTGCAATTTTTTCCTGCTGAGTTCCCTGTCAAGCTGGCTACAGCCTATAAGTGTAAGAAATGAGGAAGCGGTTGTAGGCAAGCTCTACTAGGGCTGTTCCTTCTGCACAGCATTGAGAGTGGAGCTGCTCCCGATCTACCATGGGCTGAAGATGGGGAAGATATTAACTCCTCACTTAGTTGCGATGTTCTCACCAAGGTAACCCCCAATGTGCATCCAGATTTCTATCTCATAAAAGAGTGTCGAGCGACAGATGATCTCCGAAGCGGCCTTGGAAGCAAGGATTTGTTGGGTTTACAGGAATGCTACGAAGAGCACTTGGAAAATTACGATAAAAATATTGTATGTAAAATAAAACCCTAATTTTTCTTTTCCGAAAAATTATCAATATTATGTATCCTGAACTTGCATGATTTATTTCATGGTTTTCAAATATTTCAATATAACCTCCTAATTTGAAGTTCTCGAATATAGTTATATTATTAATTAAGATATGAAATTAATAAATGATAATTACAATAAAAATATATCGGTTTGGTAAATGATGTAGGAAATATTGTAATTCAGTGCTCAAATTTGAAATGCTCGTAACTTTTCGATTGAGGGCGACTGCCACACTGGCCCTAACCTTTTATAATTACCCCATTCAAGCATTCATGTTTAGGTAAAATGACTAAATGAGTATAGTTTGACTCCCATGACGCACTTATTTAAAAATTAATAAAACAATGATAATATAACACCTTACAATGATAAATATACGAAATATATTTTTTAGCAACTAATGAAATTAATTAAAAATATAATTTTTTTAAAATAAAGTTAAATATATTTATATTTATATATATATATATATTAAACTTTTGTTTTTAAAAAATTATATTTTTAATTAATTTCATTGTTTGCTAAAAAATATATTTCAAACTGATGGAAATATTAAATAACCCATTTGGAAATATATTTCAAACTACTCACTTTGGATTTTCATTTTTTAGAGATTTTTTCATGGACTAGCAGCCATAATATGTAGTCACAATCCATCCGTGCATGAATATTTTAGTAAACTAATATAATAAATATATACTACATATTTAATAAAAGAAGAATATTAAAAAAATTTGAATTTTTTCAAAATATTCAAAAAATATATATTTATTTACTAAAATATTCACAACATAAAAATAACTACAAAAATATTCATTCTCTTTCAGTCTTTTCAGAGAAGCGCGGTTTAAAACCAAGTTTTAGTACTATTTTTGCATAAAACGCGGTTTTAACCCACATTTATTTAATTAAAACAAAAAAAAAAGAAGTAAAACGCAGTTCTAAACTACGTTTTACATGTAACTTGCACAGGCAAAGATGTCGGCGGAGAAACATGAACAGAGGTGGAGGAGTAGCAAGTAGTAATTTTATTATCTTAAATGAGATTTAATTAACGATAGATTATGAAAAAAAATTATAAATAATATGTCGAAATACATGTAACAAGATATACTTAAAATATATCGAATTATTTGAGGCAATCAGATAATAAATTACTTTATTAGATTTACAAGTAAACATATTTAGTTTATTTTAGTTTAGTTTTAAAAGATAATATATTTTGAAATTTATAATATATTATTGAATTAATGTAATTATATTAAAGGAAAATCATTCGTTGAACGGGTGTTAATATGAAATTTATTTAAATTCAAAAAATAATTTAGATAAAGTGATATCCTCTCTTTTTATTATCATATATATCTAGTTTGAATCAAATCCTAACTTAGTAGTTACTAGTTAGTATTATCTATAAATTTAACTTTTAAAAAAAATATTCAGAATCCGTTGAAACAGGGGAGAAAAAACCCTATAGGATCCAAAGGGATAGGACTTGCGTCAGAAACACAAAATTCCAACTATCCCATTCTCCCTTACGGAATTGTGTATAATGGGAAACTACTACTGCAAACCATCTGGATGTTCATCAGGTTAGTATCTTTTACTTCTCCCTTGCTTCCTGTTCCTCAAATTTTTTTTTATCAAAAATAAAATTTCAAATTTTTTGGCCCTCGCCTTCGTCTCTTCCAGATACGAATGCAGGTAAAGGTCGTCGGAGGGCGACTTTCGAGTTTGCCTTCAACGATGCCAAATTCTCTGATCGGGTGCTCCACATTGAGATCGTGGACGACTCTTCTGACTCCAATGGATTCCGCAATAGCAAGGGGAATGCTTCAGAGACTTGTCCGGTTTTCAAAGTTAAAACCTTGCACATCAATTCCCTCCTCTTAGCCGACCACAGCCCCTTTTTTCACAAGGTTGGTTTACAGTTTACACATACCCTTGATTTGTTTTGAGGCTAATTTCCTTCATCCTGTATTCCTGTTCTTTAACTATATTAATTAAATTCATGGTGTAGTTATTCAAAAATGGCATGAGAGAGTCACAAGAAAGGGATGCAACATTGAGAATCAGCGCATCTGGTACCCTTGCACTCTGTCATTTGGCGAAATTGTTCTTTAAATATATAAAGTCAATTGATTTTTTTTTTTTTTATTTTTGTTCTGTAATATGGTATACAGAGGAAGATAGTGTGATGGAAGTCTTGAATTTTATGTACAGCAACACCCTTAAATCAACTGCTACAACCCTTGAGTTGTTGGATGTGTTGATTGCCGCTGACAAGTTCGAGGTTATTGAATGTGTGAGATATTGTAGTGAGCAATTGAAAAAGATGCACATGTCACTAGAGTCTGCAGTTCAGTATCTTGAGCTTCCGTCGAGTGTTTTGATGTATGAAGAAGTTAAACCATTGATAGATGCAGCAAAGAAGCGTCTCCTTGCACAATTCAAGGATATTAACAAGTAAGTCTCTAATCACCGATCATTTAATTGCAATGGCACTCACATACATTTTTTCGCTTTGATTCATATATACTTGTTGAACATGTAGGTCTCAAGATAAGACGTTGATGACCTTGCCTCTTTCTGTTGTTGAGGTCCTTCTCAATAGTCATAGTATGAAACAGGATTTATGTGGAGATGATGTTTTCGAGTTTATCTTGGAGTGGGCTTGTGCACAATATCCTGACCTTAGTAAGCGTCAAGAAATCCTTACTAAAAACCTGTTACAATTCATTCCTTTTCGACACATGAGTAGCTTGAAGTTGAAACAAGTCCTAGTTTGCCCTGACCTTGAGCTTGAAAATGTGTCCAAGTTGATGCTCGAAACCCTCATCTTGACGATTGAAGATCCCCATGGGCAAAACTTCCATTCATACAACAACAAGTGTCGAGTTATTAAGGTGAAGAAAGCTGAACCTGATGCTGTTGTCTATTTTGACATAAAGAAAGAAGATTGTAGGATTCTATTCCCATCAAATCGTCTCAATTCTCAGTCATTCCGCTTAGGTGGACAGTCATTCTACCTCTCTGCCCAATGCTGTTTGGGGGAACAACGCCACTCATTTGGTCTGTATCTCTGTATGGCCAAAGGATTCCAAAGTTGCGCGGTGAATTTTGAACTCGAAGCAATGAAGAAGTCATCGATGAAGTTCCAATACAAGCGGAAGACCGAGGCCACGTTCTCTGATACAGGGCGGACCTGGGGATTTGCAAACCTATTCAATATCTCATGGACTGATTTCATGAGGAATGACAGTGAGTATTTCATACACGGGATCCTCCATCTTCGAGCTAATCTTTACCTTCTATAACTCTGAACCTTGACTCGTCAACCTGTTTTATTTTATCTTATTTTATTTTGGTGTGTTGATTGGAAGGATTCTGGAGCTTGATTCGATCAATGTTTTTACAATATGCTCCGATTATATTCATATATATATATATATATATATATATATATATATAGGGAAGCTTTAAAATGTAAAATATCCTTAACGTGTAAAATTTGCTTAACGTGTAAAATTTTCAAATCAACACAAACATACGCGCGCAACCCCGAGCCCTCGGACTCCCGCACCCGCACCCACCTCGAGCCACCTCCGGCCACCAGCGACCAGCCGTCCTCGAGCCCACCCCGGTGCGCAACCCCCGAGCCCTGGACTGGCCTGGTTCGAGCCCAGACGCGCCCACCTCTCGCAGCACCGTCGAGCCACCAGTGGCTTCGGTTGTCGGTCTCCCACGCCACCCACGAGCCACCTCCGGCCACCAGCCCCGGCCAGCTCGAACCCCCTCCCTCAGGCGCACCCCCCGAGCCCGGAACCCCCTTGGTTCGTGCCCAGCCGAGCCCACACCGAGCCATCTTCCCCAAAAGCGCTAATCGGTTCTTTTAGGCTCGGAAAACCTTCGAAATCCCGATTTTTCTCCTTGTTTCCACTCGAATTTGGTATGATTTCTAACTCTAAACTTGTTTATTACAGTTATTTGGATTGTTTGAATGATTTAGGTTGAGATTTAAAACCTAGAGTTTGATTTAGGAGCGGAATTTGGGGCTTTTTGATAAAAGCCAAATTGATTGAAATTGATGATATGGTTGTGTTGTTGGGTTGATTTTGAGCTAATTTCATGTTCATATCATTGTCAAATTGTTTATGGATCATGAGCTAATTGAATTTTAGAATTTTAGGTTGCGATATATTTTAGAATTTGGGGCTTTTTTCCAAAAGCCAAATTGATTGAAATTGATGATATGGTTGTGTTGTTGGGTTGATTTTGAGCTAATTTCATGTTCATATCATTGTCAAATTGTTTATGTATCACGAGCTAATTGAATTTTAGAATTTTATATTGCGATATGTTCTAGCATTTGGGGCTTTTTGCCAAAAGCAAAATTGACTTAAATTGGTGATATGGTTGTGTTGTTGGGTTGATTTGGAGCTAATTTCATGTTCATAGCATTGTCAAATTGTTTATGGATCATGATCTAATTGAAGTTTGGAATTTTATATTGCGATTTGCTTTAGAATTTGGGGTTTTTTGCCAACGGCCAAATTGACTGAAATTGATGCTATGGTTGTGTTGTTGGGTTGATTTGGAGCTAATTTCATGTTTATAGCATTGTCAAATTGTTTGTGAATCATGAGCTAATTGAATTTTAAAATTTTATTCCAATATGCTTTAGGTCGATTAGGTTCTTCTATTTTAGCATAAAAATCATAATTTAGCCTATTAGCTCAATTGGTAGAGCAATGTGCGTTTGCCCAAAAGATGTGGGTTCAAATCCCACATAGGTTACATAATAGACAAGAGCGCAACAATCGCAAATTGTTAATCATGCACATTATAATCTAAGTTATGCACTTTTTAACCTTAATTATGCACATTTTAATCTTATTTATGCACTTTAATTTTAAAAGCTTATACGTAAAAAAACGATTTCAAACTTACATCTATCAACCTAAATTAGCCGAGAGGTGAACCCAAACTCTCAAAAGTAAAAAAAAAACAAAATTAAAACATCGATTTCAAAAGCACATCTTTTGTCTTATTAATGCACATTATGATCTTACATTTGCACAATTGTATTCTTAATCTGCACAATTGTATCTTAATTTTGCACAATTGTAGTTTAAATTTGCACAATTGTATCCTACTTTAAATTTGCACAATTGCACAATTAAAGTTGCACAAATGCACTTTACAGTTGCACAAATGCACTTCACAGTTGCACAAATGCACTCCACAGTTCCACAAATGCACTCCACAGTTCCACATATGCACTTCACAGTTGCACAAAAGGTATCGAAAACGGGAAAAAGTGCATGTACCCATAAAATTTGACATATTTACCAATTTACCCATAAATTAAACATATTTCAATTATAAATTTTTATAATTGAAATAGACACATTTACCTATTTACCCCATAATGAATTATTTGTCTGCACAAAATAAACTTATATTTGCACAATAAGGTGTTATATGTGCACAAAAGCAAGTTATACTTGCACAGCAGAAAGTGTTACCACGAAAAAAAAATTCTGGGCAAAAAAAAAAAAAAAAAAAAAAAAAAAAAAAAATCGGGTCCGAGAAGGGGGGGCACACGCATGGGCAAGGGGGGCAGATATTCTACTAATAAAATTAGGCCCATTAGTAATTAAATTAGGCCCAATAGTAATTAAATTAGGCCCATTAGCAAATTTTACACAATAAGCATATTTTACACTTTAAGGACTTTTTACATTTGAAGTAAACCCTATATATATATATATATATAGAATATAGAGGTTGGGTCATGTGTTAACAACTCTTACGGTGTTAAATGTTAACAAATCAATATTCGGGAAAATTTATCAAATATTCATCACAATCACTCAATTATTCATCAAAGTTTTTGTTAAAATTAATCAAATATTCATCACAGTCACTCAATTCAGGGCCGTGCCAATCATTTTAAGGGCCATGTGCGAAATTAAAGTTGATTATATCAATAAATAATTATATATTTTTAAATTGCAAAAATTATAATTATATCTACTAAATTAAAATAATAGTATACTTATAAAAATCTCGATTAAGTTTGTCAAAATATTTAACAATTCTTAAACATTTTTATACACTTTTTTTTACTTAAAAGAGGATTTGGATGATTCTTAAAAATATGGCAAATTTGCTAAAATGATCCTCTTGGGTGATGACCTTTGCACAACTAACCCCATCCGGAAAAAATTTGCTAAAAGCGGATATCCGCTTACAATTGTAGCCGGTAACAAGTGAGATTGTGGGAGACAACTGGACAAAAAGCTGACAGGGAGTGACAGGGAGAGAGAGATGAGAGAGGAAAGGAAAAAGGGAAAAAGAAAAGCATGTGAGAGAGGGAATTAATGAGAGGAGAGAGAGTGCTGAGAGGAGGAGAGAGAAAAAGCACCCCACTTTTTCAGAAAGTGCTGAGAGAAAAAGAGAGAAAAAACAACCCACTTTTTTAGAAAAAATAACTCACGTTTTGTCATCAGCTTTTATACATGTCACCCGTTTATGTCAACATTCCAGCCTCAACGTTTGTACATGACACTAGTTAATATTTACTTGCCAATTTTGCTACGTTGCTAGTGTAATTAGGCTTTCCCATGAATCCTGTGTGTGTGCCATTGAATAATCTTTGTCAATCTTGCTACTTTGCTAGTGTAATGGGCAAATACGCTCCATGAATTTCTCTCTAAAAAATAGTAAGTGCAGCGTGAATAGCTCTTCATCTCCCCTTGTGTGTTCTTCACGACCCATGTCCGTATTGGTCGAATGACCGGTGTCTTTTGGTATCAAGTATGATGCACCTAGAGACGCTTATGCTCCGGCTTTTGTAATTCAATATGTAGTTAACGAATTTTGTACTTATGGGAAATTCGAACATGTCATTCAACGACGATGTACATAACATATAATGCTTTTAACCTGTCAAGTAATACCTTTGACATGATAGTTAATAGTTTTGACATGGCAGTGCTCTATGTGCATCTTGGTCGACTGACCGGTGCGTTTTTGTGTCACTTATGATGTACTTGGAAACGCTTATGGTACATAGCGAGGAATTGAGTATGTGGTTTGCACTTCTTTTTTTTTGGTCAAGTGGTTCGCACATTTTGTAATTATGGGAAATTCAAACTTGTAATTCATAGACAATGTACATTTTTTAGTAAAACAACATGTTAAATGCGAAATTGCCAAAGATCATGCATCATATATTCGATAACACTTGTGGTAATAAAAACAATTTTTGATCATTCATACTATATTACAATATTGAATGAACCTCATCTGCATATGAAACCGAACACTTTTTTCATGTGGACGAATTTGCACAGTATTCTATCGAAACCGAACACTTTTTCCTCTTTTTTCTATGACAGCAACACCAAAAAAACGTTTAAGTCCGGGGAGTTGGCCGGTTAAAATATCAATCTAATGTCAAATTCATTTTGTGAAGCGACAAGCTAAAATTTCTCATCGTATAGATGAAGATGAGTTCTTGCGTTGTCCTATTGGATGAAAGTCGTAGCACTTGAATCCTCCCTTGGCCACATAGATTGAATCGCGGGGATAACCATTTTATGCCTCCTTTTTCCCTCTTTCGTTTCCCTGTTTCTCTCTTCATCGATCAATTACGTTGTTCAGTTTCTTATTGGATCGTGTCAAACCTATTACCTATCATGTTAAAAACACATCTTATGATGAATTCAACACACATGGAAGATGAATTTTAGGTTAAAAACCCTCTTCAAATGAGACTTGCTTTCCATCTTAATCATTGTCTACTTTAACTCGGACAATGTCTTTCTTTTACCGAATATGCTTATAGATTACAGATCAGCAAATAACCTGTCATGTTAAAGGGTATAAGCTGTCAAGTTAATAGCATTACCTGTCATGTTATTTTATTTCATTAAGGAGAAGATGATCGATTCGCATTACCTGTCATGTTAAAGGATATGACCAGTCATGTTAAACAGTATAACCTGTCATGTTAATAGCATTACCTGTCATGTTATTTTCTTTCATTAAGGAGAAGATGATCGATTCGCATTACCTGTCATGTTAAAGGATATGACCGGTCATGTTAAACAGTATAACCTGTCATGTTAATAGCACTACCTGTCATGTTATTTTCTTTCATTAAGGAGAAGATGATCGATTCGCATTACCTGTCATGTTAAAGGTTATGGCCAGTCATGTTAAACAGTATAACCTGTCATGTTAATAGCACTACCTGTCATGTTATTTTCTTTCATTAAGGAGAAGATGATCGATTCGCATTACCTGTCATGTTAAAGGTTATGACCAGTCATGTTAAACAGTATAACCTGTCATGTTAATAGCATTACCTGTCATCTTATTTTCTTTCATTAAGGAGAAGATGATCGATTCGCATTACCTGTCATGTTAAAGGTCATGTTATTTTTTTTTTGTTTGTTTCTAACTCAACAACAGACGATATAGAATTATGCCTAACTCACATTTTTGTCATCCATTATAGTTATTAAGTCAATTTTCACACTCTTGTGGGATGACCCGACAACCAACCACGGAAACAAATCCAGGCATAACATAAACCACATTACCGAGCTCCGGATTCTGGTGAACCCATATCCCCATCAATGGTTTCACACAGAGAAGGAACTTACAGAGCACCTTATAAGATGTCACTACTCTATTCCACTCAACAAGGTCTCTAGAGGACACGATTCCAACCATTTCACATTGGGTCAGCCAAAGCTTATCCGAAGCTGCGAGCGCATTGAGGCTTCGACAGCACAAGCTGAGATTACAGATGTCCTTGGGCGACAAGGACCTAGTAATAATAGCAAATACATCATCTGGCAAAGCCATTAACAAGCTCCAATCACAGGACTTTGATGACATAGTGATCGGTTAAAGAATTAACAACAGGTTTTTCTTAAAATCTGCAGAAATTCAGCAGCAAAAACAAACAGCCCTAGCAAATCCCAAGATTCACAACTCCTGTAAAAATAATTCACTACACAGGAGCTAAAATGAATCTCTTCAAACCCAGTACGGCATCCAAAACCGGTTTGAATTAATCCAAGCTTCCTAACCCTAGTAATTAAGAAGATCAAATAGGGAAGAGATTCAGCACCTGACAACAACCAAAACGAGACTTAAATTAGGTTTCTCCGTAGGAATCGGGAAACCGCAGACCATGGGAGAGCCCGAGATCCCTAATTGATCAAATCAACCTCAAATTGACCCCATCTCCAGAATCACAAACCCCAAAACTTATTCACCGGATTCACATGCAAATCAAAAACTGGAAGTCGATCAGTTTGAGGGATTTCAATTCCCATTCACATGAGCAATTCAATTACCCAGGGAAAGAAATCAAAGTGGAGTCTAGCAATGAATTACGGCTTTTACCGAATTCGAGAGAGACAGAGAAAAAAGCGTGGAGCACGAAAGAGGCGAATTTTGTTACTTTTTCTCTCTCTCCACCGGTTGCAATCAGTCTTTTACCGGCTGATGTAATGACCCTTTGCAATTTTTTTTTGTCAGGGTTAGTTTAGCAAAGTTTTTCGGATCAAGGGTTACTTCCTTTACTTCCCTCTAAAAAGATATACACAATTTTTCTTTTTACATTTTTAAAATTTAATTAATTTCATTAAGTATAACAAGTACCTAGTATAAAATACACCAGAAGTTGCTCTTTAGAAAAAAATTTAAAAACATTTATACTGTACACAGTAAATTAGGGGGGGGGGGGGGGACAAAATGTTGTACAAACACAATACAAAAAAAAAAGGCTGCTCAGTTGAGAGTCGAACGTGGGACGAATGGCTCAAGCGCAAGCATGTACCCGCTTTTGCGGTGAGTAGTTCCACTGAGCTACTACGGATTCAGAGTACATAGCTTGAAAGAAATATTTTTTTAATTAAACAGTGCGGTTCCAAGTAATATTGGGCCCTAAAAATTTGGGGGCCCTGTTCGGTTGGTCCACCTAAACATGCTTAGGCACGGGTCTGACTCAATTATTCACAACTTCCCAAATATTCATCAATATTCAGCAACATTTTAAGAAATATTCATCACATTAACGCAATTACGAGATTGGAGGTGGATACACGAGCAAGGGTTTGAGTTTTTTGGGTGATAATTTTTTTTTAATTGGCAATAATTATTAATTGAAATTAATCTCTTTTTTTGGTTAAAAAGGAGGGCTATAGCCCTGTATTATTTAATATATGATAATTAATAGTTTGGTACTTCCCCAACCGAGAGAGTTACTGTGATGAATATTTGATAAATTTTGTCGAATATTGATTTGTTAACATTTAACACCGTAAGAGCTGTTAACATTTGATCCGTATTCTATATATACATGTAACTTGCACAGGCAAAGATGCCGGCGGAGAAGATGAACAGAGGTGGAGGAGGAGCAAATACATGAGATTTAATTAACGACAGATTAGGAAAAAAAATTATATATAATATGTCAAAATACTTTTATTTATATTTAGATTTTTTTATATTAAAATCTATTTAGATTATTTATAATATTGTACTAATGTATTCGTCGTGCACGAGACGGAACCTACACTAGTATATACTAAAGATAAGATTTTATCAAATTTTTATCGATATGCTTAAAATATATCGAATTATTTGAGGCAATCAAATAATAAATTACTTTATTAGATTTACAAGTAAAAATATTTAGTTTATTTTAGATTAATTTTAAAAGATAATATATTTTGAAATTTATAATATATATTATTGAATTAATGTAATTATATTAAAGAAAAATCATTCGTTGAGCGGGTGTTAATACGAAATTTATTTAAATTCAAAAAATAATTTAGATAAAGTGATATCCTCTCTTTTTATTATCCTATCTAGTTTGAATCAAATCCTAACTTAGTAGTTAGTATTATCCTCTCTTTTTATTATCATATCTAGTTTGAATCAAACCCTATAGACTAGCGTCAGAAACACAGAATTCCAATTATCCCTCTCTCTTACGGAATTGTGTATTATGGGAAACCACTCCTGCAAACCATCTGGATATTCATCAAGTTAGTATCTTTTCCTTCTCCCTTGCTTCATCTCAATTTACTTTTATTTTTCAAGAATAAAATTTCAAATTTGTTGGCCCTCGCCTTTGTCACTTCCAGATATGAAGGCAGGTAAAGGTGGTCAGAGGGTGACTTTCGAGTTTGCCTTCAACGATGCCAAATTCTCTGATCGGGTGCTCCACATTGAAATCGTTGACGACTCTTTTGACTCCAATAGGAAGGGGAAAGCTTCAGAGACTTGTCCGGTTTCCAAAGTTAAAACCTTGCACATCAATTCCCTCCTCTTAGCCGAAAACAGCCCCTTTTTTCACAAGGTTAGTTTACAGTTTACACATACCCTTGATTTGTTTTGAAGCTAATTTCCTTCATCCTGTATTCCTGTTCTTTAAATATATTGATTAAAGCTGTTAAATTCATGGTGTAGTTATTCAAAAATGGTATGAGAGAGTCACAACAAAGGGATAATGCAACCTTGAGAATCAGCTCATCTGGTATACATTCTGTCATTTAGCGAAATTGTTCTTTAAATATATATATATAGTCAATTGATTTTATTTTTTTTTATTTTTGTTTTGTATTATGGTATACAGAGGAAGCTAGTGTGATGGAAGTCTTGAATTTTATGTACAGCAACACCCTTAAATCAACTACAACTGTTGATTTGTTGGGTGTGCTGATTGCCGCTGACAAGTTTGAGGTTATTGAATGTGTGAGATATTGTAGTGACCAGTTGAAAAAGATGCCCATCTCACTAGAGTCTGCAGTTCAGTATCTTGAGCTTCCGTCGTGTGCTTTGATATATGAAGAAGTTAAACCATTGATATATGCAGCAAAGAAGCGTCTCCTTGCACAATTCAAGGATATTAACAAGTAAATCGATCTCTGATCTCATTTGCAATGGCACTCACATACATTTTTTCGCTTTGATTCATACTTGTTGAACATGTAGGTCTCAAGACGCGACGTTGATGACCTTGCCCCTTTCTGTTGTTGAGGTCCTTCTCAATAGTTATAGTATGCAACGGGATTTATCTGGAGATGATGTTTTCGAGTTTATCTTGAAGTGGGCTCGTGCACAATATCCTGACCTTAGTAAGCGTCAAGAAATCCTTACTAAAAACCTGTTACAATTCTTTCCTTTTCGACACATGAGCAGCTTGAAGTTGAAACAAGTCCTAGTTTGCCCTGACCTTGAGCTTGAAAAAGTATCCAAGTCGATGCTGGAAGCCCTCATCTTGACGATTGAAGATCCCCATGGGCAAAACTTCCATTCATACAACAACAAGTGTCGAGTTATTAAGGTGAAGAAAGCTAAACCTGATGTGGTTGTCTATTTTGACATAAAGAAAGAAGAATGTAGGAATCTATTCCCATCAAACAGTCTCAATTCTCAGTCATTCCGCCTAGGTGGACGGTCGTTCTACCTCTCTGCCCAATGCTCCTTGACAGAACAACGGCACTCATTTGGTCTGTATCTTGGTATGACCAAAGGATCCCAAAGTTGCACGGTAGAATTTGAATTTGAAGCAATGAAGAAGTCATCTATGAGGTTCCAAAACACGACGAAGAGGAAGGCCACGTACTCTGATACAACGCCGATGTGGGGAGTTCTAAACCTATTCAAGATCCCATGGAGGACCAATTTCATGAGTGAGGACAGTGAGTATTTCATAGCCGGGATTCTCCATCTTCGAGCTAATCTTTAGCTTCAATAATTCCGAAGCTTGACTCATCAACCTGTTTGGTTATGAATAATGCTCTGCAAATCCTTTGTTTTATTTTATTTTGGTGTGTTGATTGGAAGGATTCTGAAGCTTGACTCTTGTTTTGATTACATCACTGTTTTTACAATATGCTCCGATTTTATTCATATATATGTTGCTGATCGAATTTGGAATATATTGCCTAGCTAATTCCCATCTTAAAAATATATATATATACTGTAAATATGGAAGTAGTTCCAAAATCAGAAGGTTGCAGTTTAAGAATCTGAAGTGATAAATAAGTCATCTAAGTAGTTCCAAAATTATAAGATATGTACCATGTAACTTTTTATAATTACCCAATTCAAGCATTCATGTTCAGGTAAAAGGAGTATAGTTCTCCCATATTAGAGATATGATATATTATTGTTTATACTATCCTTGTATATTACGATATGTAAAGATTTGTTCTTATCTCTTCTGTAATTATATTTGTCTATATAATGTGATATCCTCTGAATGATAATTCATCAGAGCTTCCACAATCTTTTATGGTATCAAGAGCAGGTTTTTTTTTCTAAACCCTAGTCTCTCTCCTCAGTCGGCCGCCCAAACCCGTCACCATGTCTGCTACCGACAGCACCCCAGACGGCAATTCCGGCGACCAAACACCACCTCCTAACCCAACTCCTTCCCACACCGACGACAATGTCTCGTCCCGCTCCTCTGGCGCTTCCCTTCTGGCCGCCGCTCTGAACCCCTCAGGCAATTCCAACCTCCAATTGCCCACCTTCTCTGTCAAACTTGATCGCTCCAATTATACGATCTGGCGAGCCAATCTTGTTGACACACTTGATGCTCTGATACCACTTTATCATTAAATGGTTGTCGTTATTTTGTGTTGTTTGTTGATGATTGCACTCGTTTCACATGGATATACTTCTTGACTCACAAATCCCAAGTCTTGGATTATTTCCGTCTCTTTCAAACAATGATCAAAACACAATTCAATGCCACCATCAAAGAGCTACAAACTGATTGGGGGGGTGAATTTCGGTCCCTCACATCTCTGTTACAACAGCAAGGCATCATTCATCGCATCTCCTGCCCATACACACCTTCCCAGAATGGTATGGTTGAACGTCGCAACCGTACAATTCAGGAAAAAGGCCTTACCTTGCTTGCCCAGTCTCGTCTTCCTCCCCAGTTTTGGGAGCACGCGTTCCACACTGCCATTTACCTACATAATCGAACACCCACCCCAGTTCTCCAGTTCGACTCCCCATATCATCGTCTCTACAAACGTCTTCCTGATTACAAGTCCTTTCGGTCCTTTGGTTGTCTCTGTTTTCCTTACTTGGAACCCTACAGGTCCAACAAACTGGAATTCAAGACCTTACCTTGTATTTTTCTTGGCTATAGCTCCTCTCATCGTGGTTACCTCTGCTATCATGCAGCCACTAACCGCACATATGTCAGTCGTCATGTCATCTTTCATGAGTCCGAGTTCCCGTCCACTGTCCCATCTTCCTCCTCTTCTCCATCGATGTCCGACACATCCATCCCTTCGCCTGTACCAGTGTCGCCTGATATCCTAGGGGCGGCATTAGCCGTTCCCCTTGTGCCTCCGCCGCGCTCCTCACCAGCTGTGATCGCTCCGGAGCACGCCTCACCGACCAGTCCTACGGAGAGTGACTCGTCCTCCTCCTCGGCCCTGTCCTCCCCCTCGCCATCCCCTCCGTCTGCTCCCCAGCCTACTGACCCACCCTCTCCTGAAGCTGACTCCCCTGGCCATCCTTTACCACCGCCGGCATCTCTACCGCACCTCCGTCCTACTGACCAGAGCACTCACCCCATGCGCACCCGAGCTCAATCTGGGAAGCTCAAACCGAAAGCCCTTACCTCCTCTCGCCATCCCTTACCACCCGACCCCCACCCTCACCTTGAACCCAAAACTTTTCGCCAAGCCGCCATTCACCAACCGTGGGTCACCGCCATGGAAGCCGAGTTTGATGCTCTGTGTCGCACGGGTACATGGTCTCTCGTGCCCCGCCCTCCTCGGGCTAATATAGTTGGATGCAAGTGGGTCTACAAGATTAAACGAAAGGCTGATGGTTCGATTGATAGGTACAAGGCTCGTTTGGTTGCTAAGGGTTATCATCAGGAGGAAGGTGTCGACTACTTCGACACTTTCAGCCCCGTCATTCGCCCGACTACCATTCGCCTTGTCCTCACTATTGCTTTGTCTCGTCAGTGGCCGATTAATTCGTCAACTCGATGTCAACAATGCCTTTCTGAATGGGGACTTAGCGGAACGGGTTTACATGGAACAGCCGCAGGGGTTTGTGGATTCCACTCGCCCTTCTCATGTCTGTTTGTTGAGGAAAGCACTGTATGGGCTGAAACAGGCTCCTCGAGCGTGGTTCAGTAAGCTCAAGACTTTCCTTCTTTCGTCTGGTTTTCGAGGGTGTCAGTCTGATTGCTCCCTCTTTGTGCACACCAGCTCCGCTTGCACCATATATGTCATTGTCTATGTAGATGATCTGATTGTGACTGGCAGTTCCATTGACCATATCGATCGCTTCACTGCTCAGCTCAACCGTATGTTCTCTTTGAAGAATTTGGGGGATCTTCATTACTTTCTTGGCATTGAGGTCACGCGCACGCCTGCTGGTCTTCACATGTGTCAGCAAGGCTACATTCGGGATCTCTTGACGAGGTCTAAAATGGCTGATGCAAAGGCCATCTCCACCCCTGCCGAGCCACACTCCCGCCTGACCATGTCTGGTGATCCGATGCAGGATCCGTCTCTGTATCGAAGCATAGTTGGCGCCCTCCAGTATGTTACTATTACTCGCCCTGAGATCTCCTATGCTGTGAACCGAGTGTGTTAGTATATGCACCGTCCGACGGAGGAGCACTGGTCGGCGGTTAAGCGCATTCTTCGCTACCTCAAGGGTACTATCACCCATCGTTTTACCCTCCGTCCTACCTCAGAGTTTACTGTGACAGCATTCTCCGACGCAGGGTGGGCCTCTGACGTCGACGATTGTCGGTCTCAGTTTGGCTATGCCATCTACTTTGGCTCCTCCCTCATCAGCTGGACTTCTCGCAAGCAGCGTGTTGTTGCCAGGTCAAGCACGGAGGCTGAGTATCGGGCTGTTGCAGCGACAGTCGCAGAGCTCAGTTGGATTCAGCTCCTGCTTCTTGATTTGCGCCAATCTTTGGTTCGTCCGCCTTCGTTGTTGTGTGACAATCTCAGTGCGACATTCATGACTCGCAATCCTGTTCTCAACAACCGCTCCAAACACATTCATATTGACTTTCACTTTGTTCGTGAGAAGGTGGATGCTCGAGAGCTATTTGTTCGTCACATCAGTACACACGATCAGATTACCGATATCTTCACCAAAGCCCTTGGCTCTCGTCGGTTTGATCTCCTCCGTTCCAAGCTCCACGTCGGTCCTCCGCCTTGAGCTTGCCGGGGGGTATTAGAGATATGATATATTATTGTTTATACTATCCTTGTATATTACGATATGTAAAGATTTGTTCTTATCTCTTCTGTAATCATATTTGTCTATATAATGTGATATCCTCTGAATGATAATTCATCAGAGCTTCCACAATCTTTTATCCCACCATGACGGGCTTATGTAAAAATTAATAAAACAATGATAATAATCTTACAAAGATAAATATAAGAACGGTTTGTCTATTGTGTGCCCCAAGGGCATATGATAAGAATTTAAAAATGACTAAACCGGATGTATCTAGGGGGAATAATACCCAATTTGGCCTCTTATCTTATGATCTTGGGGCATAGGATAGAAAATCGGATATACGAAATATATTTTCTTTAGTCACCAATGAGATTAATTAAAAATATAATTTTTTAATTAATAAAGTTAAGAAGATTTTTTTTTTCTACCAACCAAGTAGATTAATTCAAAACATTTTAAAAATGCACAGCAGTATTGCATGGATATGAAACCTAAAGTCGGCTAAAGACATTCCCAAAAGTTCAAAACTTCATTTGGAAGGTCGCATTAGACGGAATCCCAACAAATACGTACCAAACTAACAAACAAACGCATTGATGTTTCATTGTTCCTCTAATCTGATCGCACAGATGAAAGCCCAATTAACCCATCTATTTACCGAGTGCATGTGCAACCACACATTACAATTGATTCACATAATAGACCCGGACATCAAAAGAGTGCTTCAAAACATCTACACTAGAAACACATCGATCAAAAACATCATTTGTGAAATATATATACAACAAACTCAACCCTGAAAAGAAAGACTAGCGATGACATGGTATGGTGGTGCTTCTGGACAAGCAAGAATCGAAAAATATTCGAAAATCTAAATACAATATCCATCCAATATATAGAGAATTATAAAAATCAACAACTACAGAACGGGCTTTAGTGTGTGCAAACTGTGAACAGAATGATTATTCTTACGTAACAACATAATTATTCGCCTGACTTGAAGTAATTATTCGTATGTATTGAAAAATTTTCATATAAAAATTATTCGTCTATTGCAACATGATTATTCGTATGAGTTATGTACAAATAATCATGTTGTTTCAGACGAATAGTTTGATTTTTCAAATTTTCCTTTAAATCTCAGACGTTGATTTTTCTAATCCAATGTTTCAGATTTGTTCGCAAATTACACTATAAGAAATGTTCACAAATGATATATATAAATATTGTGTGTGTAGAGTATAGATCTTTTGTACTCAAGTCTTACGTTGTATCATATATGCAAATCTAGATCTTTGATCGAAATGAAATGGAGGGATAGAATGTTACCACGTGTGTCCAGTAAGTAAAAAAAAAAATTTGTTTTATGATGATTTTATGAATATCATGTTCTGATGTACTATATTTACAACTTGCTTGGATGATTTTATGAATATCATGTTGGTGACCTGACCAGTGGCAGTGCTCCTATAAAAGTTAGGGCTCATATGTATATATGTGGAATATCGCCTAATTGCATCCCCAATATCGCCTAATTGCATCCCCGCTTATGTTTTGGTCGAAAGGAGAGACGCTGGTCTCCGCGCATCTAGCCACGCTTTTATTTAAATAAAGAAAAGAGCTAAGTAGTCGGAATACAGGGGATAGCCCGACCCCTCACATTATCCTGCAGAAAACATAAAACACCATCAGGCGGGTCAAACAATACATGTAAACAAATGTCATAATCAAAAGCTAAACTATAGAGGTAGTTCGCGACCCTATTGGCCTCGCGGTACCCATGTCAAAACTAGATGTCCCAGTCTCTACTAATGAAGTACTGACACTTGGCAAAAAGACTAGCAAGCGGGTGGCACCGCTGCAGCGGCTTCCCTAGGAGGGAGATTACAAGGCAAGAGTCCGATTCCAGAATCACTCACCTGTAATCATCCCAATCAAGTTTCAGGCCTTGAAACACACCTTATAGTTCAGCCATGGGGACCGTATAGGGCCCGATACTCATCACAAAGCCTCGGTGCCACTCGTCAGCGCTCTTTCTTAAGAACCGGGTACCCCAGCCACCGTCACGCCTCATCGCTCATCGCTCCTTGAATTTGATAAATAAAGAGCGGTCATCCGGGGTTCGAACCGGAGACTTTGAGTACTACCCACTGGTCCCTTTCCGGTTGAGCCTAGGGCTGTTACTTGAGCCGAGTAGCTCGAGCTCGGCTCGGGCTTGCTCGAATTAAATATGAGCCAAGCTTGAGCAGAATTCTGAGCTCGAGCTCGGCTCGAGTAGCTCGTATAGCTCATTTTATGGGTGGAATTACTGTTCTCCCCCTATGTTTTATTTAACCCCTTGTAAATAGGGCGTATATCTCGTTTCGTAGGTGAAATTACAGTTCTGTTCCTAGGTTTTATTTAACCTCTTCTTCTAAAGAGTCTGTCAGCCGCTTTGCCTTTTGGACTCCATTCACTTTGAATCACAGATCTACATTTTGTGAGTAGCTCGAGCTCGACTCGGCTCGGCTCGAGAAAATGAGGCTCGAGCTCGAGCTCGACTCGTTTGTAAACGAGCCGAGTTTGAACACCCACTACTCGAGCTCGTTAGCTCGTATATCAGCCCTAGTTGAGCCATGCCTGAATGGTTGCCTCATCGCTCCATCAATGTTAATCTTTATCCATCTTTCCATTGGCTTCTCCCACCCTATAGAAAAATCATTAGTTAGACCAATGTTAATATGAAATTTATTTAAATTCAAAAAAAAAATTAGATAAAATGATATCTTCTCCTTTTAGTATCACATTTACTTTTAATTAGTTTGAACCAAATCCTATCTTAACCAAGTTTGAAAGATATTATAAGAATTTCTAATAATTCTATTTTAACTAATGGGAGAAAAAATATTTGATTAGAATCCGTTGATTTTTTTTTTTTTTTTTTTTTTGTAGAACAATTAGAATCCGTTGATAGATGGGAGAAAAAACCCTATAGGACTTGCGTCTGCAGAAACACAAAATTCCAACTATCCCTTTCTCCCTTACGGCGCATTCTGTATTCTCCGTTTGAGTAGATTATGATAAACCTCCGTTCACTGTGTACTCCAATAATCGAACTGATCTGCAATCGATATGGATATTCATCAAGTTAGTATCTTTTTCGATCCTTCTCCCTTGCTTCGTCTTCCTTAATTTTTTTTATAATTAAGAATCAAATTTCAAAAAATTTGGCCCTCCACAGATGAGCCTTTGTCCCTTTCAGATACGAAAAAGGCAGGTAAAGGTAGTCGGAGGGTGACTTTTGAGTTTGCCTTCAACGATGCCAAGTTCTCTGATCGGGACCTCCACATTGAGGTGGTGGACGACTCTTTTGACTCCAATGGATTCCGCAATAGAACGGGGAATGCTTCAGAGACTTGTGTGGTTGTCAAAGTTAAAACCTTGCACATCAATTCCCTCCTCTTAGCCGCAAACAGCCCCTTTTTTCACAAGGTTATTTTACACATACCCCTTTGTTTTGAGGTTTTTGTTCATCATGTTCTATAAGTGTATTAAAGCTGGTTAATTCATGGTGTAGTTATTTGAAAATGGAATGAGAGAGTCACAACAAAGGGATGCAACATTGAGAATCAGCGCATCTGGTATCCTTCCACTCTGTCATTTGCCGAAATTGTTCTTTAAATATATATAAAGTCAATTGATTTTATTTTTTTATTTTTGTTTTGTAAGTTGGTATACAGAGGTAGCTGGTGTGATGGAAGTCTTGAATTTTATATACACCAACACCCTTAAATCAACTACAACTGTTGATTTGTTGGATGTGCTGATTGCTGCTGACAAGTTTGAGGCTATTGAATGTGTGAGATGTTGTAGTGAGCAGTTGCAAAAGATGCCCATATCACTAGAGTATGCAGCTCAGTATCTCGGGCTTCCGTCTAGTGTTTTGATGTATGAAGAGGTTCAACCATTGATAGATGCAGCAAAGAAATGTCTCCTTGCACAATTCAAGTAAGTCTCTTTATCATCATTTGCAATGCCACGTACATTTTTTCGCTTTGATTTATATATATATACTTGTTGAACTTGAACATGTAGGTCTCAAGATGCGACGTTGATGACCTTGCCTCTTTCTGTGGTTGAGGTTCTTCTTGATGGTGATAGTATCCACGAGGTTTTATCTGGAGATGATGTTTTTGAGTTCATCTTGGAGTGGGCTCGTGCACAATATCCTCAACTTAATGAGCGTCAGGAAATCCTAACTAAAAACCTGTCACGATTCATTCCTTTTCGACACATGAGTAGCTTGAAGTTGAAAGAAGTCCTAGTTTGCCCTGATCTTGAGCTTGTTGAAAAATTGTCCAAGTCGATGCTCGAAGCCCTCATCTTGAGGGTTGAAGATCCACATGGGCAAAACCTCTATTCAAACAACAAGTGTCGAGTTATTAAGGTGGAGAAAGCTGAACATCCTCAACCTGATGGTGTTATCTATTTTGACATAAAGAAAGAAGATTGTAGGGATCTATTCCCATCAAATCATCACACTTCTCAGTCATTCCGCCTTGGACGAGGGGGCCAGTCGTTCTCCCTCTCTGCCCAATGCATCTTCAAGGAACAACAACACTCATTTGGTCTGTTTCTCCGTATGGCCAAAGGATCCCAAAGTTGCACGGTGGATTTTGAATTCGAAGCAATGAAGAAGTCATCGATGAAGTTCGAAAACAAGCGGACGACCTCCTACCCAATCACCTACTCTGATACATCTCCAAGTAGGGGATTTCCAAACCTATTCAATATCCCATGGACTGATTTCATGGGTGAGGACAGTGAGTATTTCATAGACGGGATCCTCCATCTTCGAGCTAATATTTACCTTCAATAATTCCGAAGCTTGACTCATAAACCTGTTTGGCTACGATACGAATAATGCTCTGCAAATCCTTTGTTTTGTTTTATTTTGGTATGTTGATTGGAAGGATTCTGAAGCTTGACTCTTGTTTTTATTAGTAACTCTTCGATCGCTGTTTTTACAGTATGAGTGTTCATATATCTGGAAGGCCTGGAATATATTATTGCTCATTTTAATGGCTAACCAATCCTATGAGATTGATGGGATAATCGCTCGTTAGATTGAGAATTTGCTGCAATAAAGAAGTTATCTATGATTTCCATTTAAGTAGTTCCAAAATCAGAAAGTTGCAGTTTATGAATCTGAAGTGATAAATAAGTCGTCTAAGTAGTTCCAAAATTATAAGATGTACCATAACTTTTTATAATTACCCAATTCAAGCATTCATTTTTAGGTAAAACAAGTATAGTTCTCCTGCCATGACGGACTTATTTAAAAATTGATAAAACATTGATAATATAACACCTTTCAATCATAAATATAAGAAATATATATATTTTTAGTAACCAATAAAATCAATTAAAAATATAATTTTTAAAAGCAAAGTTAAGAAGATATAAAAAAATTCTACCAACCAATTAGATTAATTCAAATTATATTTTAAAAATGATAGCAGCTTTTTTTTAAAACTTCATTTGAAAGCTCCATTCGATGAAATCCCAACAAAGACTAAACTAGTAAACAAACGCATTGATGTTCCTCTAACCTGCTCGTTGTGTGATCGAACAGATGAAAGCCCAACCCATCTATTTACCGAGTGCAACCCCACACTACAACTGATTTACATAATAGACCCGAAGATCGAAAGCGATCGGGGGCAGCTGCAAGGTTGGCCTCACCGATCGCACCAGCAAGGAGGAAGGCGGCCATGCCAAGCTCGAGTGCCCGCACTGCAAAATGACCGCCCATGATCTCAAGACGATGCAGATCCACCATGACTCCAAGCACCCTAAGATCCCCTTTAACGAGTCCAAGCCAACAACTTTGGGATCTACCCAAGACTCATTTACCGTGCCTTGCCAAACACTCATTTGTGACAGTGGGCAAGAAGTAGATCGACAAAGCGATCTTCGAGCCAACAACAAATGGCTTGAATGACCCTACACAGAGGGTTGCCGGTCAAAAAAAGAAAAAATTATCTAAGATTACAATTATAGAAATTTAAAATTAAAATGTCTAGAAAATTAAACTCTTTCTCTTCCGATCTGATCTGGCGGCTAAAGACGACTTGCTTGGCTTTTTTGGCTTCGAAAGCGGTGACTTTGCTCATCAATCATGTTGCATGTGATGTCTGGACTCGAAAAGTTGATATTTGAAAGTTGAAAGGCAAAAGACATGGATAATTTGTAAATAGGTTTAGTTTGAAGTTTTAGGTTAAGGGGTAAGAAAACGGGGGTTTGTTGTGGGTGTGTGGATGGACCTGAAAGGAGTACAATTCAGGAGCCTGGAAGGTTGGATCTAGGAGAGCGGTTCTGGTGCAGAGGTGAGAGCTCCAAACAAGGGAGGACACACTTTTTTTTTTTACCAAACCCTTCGCGGGAGGAAGGGACACCGAGACCCAGGAGGGTGATTGAGGATTGTGCCAGAGGGTGAGGAAGGTGGAAGGATTCGACAACCACCAGGACACCGGCGGGCTTGTGGTCGGAGAGGAGGGAGACGACGGAGGAAATGGCGGCCAGAACATGCGTGGGTAGCGCTTATGTAGTTTGACAGCTTCGACAGACTGGACTTATAATGCACTTTCTGAAGTCCTCGTTCGTCCGATTGATGCATATGAATATGCGTTGAAAAAAAGCTCTTTTCAAGGACTACAACTCTCGTGAAGACCTCAGAAGCTAATTCAAAGTTCTCATAAGCTTAGAGATGATGTTTCTCGATCCATATTCTTCATTTCCATTGTTGTTCCTTAGCTCTTCTTATTCCCATTTGCTCCATGATTTCTCCATCTTTCTAACTCGGATCTTATAACCTACACATAAAGACTAAAAACAGTAGATTCCGAACATCGAATATCAAATGATCAAGAATGCAAATAAGGTTATCAAACATGCAATATAGACACTTAATGCACCTAAGACCACCTATAAATGTCTATACAAAATATGCGTTGTCAATGGGTCATATATATTAAAAGGCAAACTATTCAATAATATTTAACGAATGACTATCTATAAAATAAACTTACGTAGAAATTAACATTATAGAAATTAGATTATAGACACGAATGAACTTTATAATAAGTTAAGAGACATATGGAGTATTTTTTTTTTTTTTTGAACAAGAAAGAATTTGGCTGTTTGGCAAGACAAACTAGCCAAGAGCATCCTTGCGGATGATACTTCTGAAAATTGCATTTGAAGGGTAAGTCAAGCTAGAGAAGATGATCACTAGGTGAGATAGACTGTCAACTGCTTGATTACCATTAATTCTAAAGACATGAGAAATCTCATATTCTGAAAACATGCTCAAAGCATATACAGTGAGTCGGATACCAGCATCTCGATCTCACCCGAGCAAGACACATCTGACTTGAGACTTTTGATAATACTGAGATTATCGCCATCAATGCAGATACGCGAAATTTTAAGTTCTACTGCTTTAAGCGCTCCTTTCCACATACCAAAACATTCTGACCCAAGAGCAAAGGGAAATGAGGAAGCGCCAGATTCTGCATAATGAGTATGCCCCGTACTATCCCTGATGAGATATACATATGAACCAATGTTGCTGGAGGATAAAGCTCCGTCAAAGTTAAGCTTGTACCAGTCTCCTCTCGCTTTTGTCCATTTAGCTATGCGTTTTCTGTTGTTCCCTAGATTTAGGTTTTTGTTGTGAATGCTTTGTTCTGTACTTAAGTCATCAGTTTTTTCCTTTTCCCAATTAGTTATTTGGTTTATTGTGAATGTTGCTATTGTTTTAGGGTTAGGAGTAACATTGTCGAAGACGACTTTGTTCCTGAAATAGCAAGAGCACCATCAAGCTGCAGCAAGTGATGAAAATTATGTTATACTTAGTGATGTGTAAAGGGCGCATATTGTTTCATTTGTGTTGGAAGTAGAGTCGTAGGCACATCGAATGTATTATAGATTTCTACTATGAAATTTACTTAAAAATATATTTATTGAATTAGAATCTGTAGATATATTTATGGGAGAAAAAACCCTATGAGTTTCGCTAGAAGCCAAAAATCCCAATTCAACTGATCCATTCTCCCCTGCGGCATGAACTGTGTATACTCCGTTTTATTCGATTATGGGAAACTCAATTCTCAGTTCATTGTGTATTCCAATCGACCTCTCCAAACGATCTCGATGTTCATCAAGTTGGTATCTTTTCCTTCTCCCTTCCTCCGTGTTCCTTAATTTTTTTATTAAGAATCAAATTTCAAAAAATTTGGCCCTGCACAGATGAGCCTTTGTCCCTTCCAGATACGAAGAAACCAGGTAAAGATCGTCGGAGGGCGACTTTCGAGTTTGGCTTCAACGATGCCAAATTCTCTGATCGGGTGCTCCAAATTGAGATCGTGGACAACTCTATTGACTCCAATAGGAAGGGGAAAGGTTCAGAGACTTGTACAGTTGTCAAAGTTAAAACCTTGCACATCAATTCCCTCCTCTTAGCCGGAAACAGCCCCTTTTTTCACAAGGTCAGTTTGCAGTTTACAGAAACCCTTCATTTGTTTTGAGGCTAATTTACTTCATCCTGTTCTTTAAATATATTAAAGCTGGTAAATTCATCGTGTAGTTATTCCAAAATGGCATTAGAGAGTCAAAGCAAGGGGATACAACATTGAGAATCAGCGCATCTGGTATCCTTGCACTCTGTCATTTGGCGATTGTCTTTAAATATATATATATATATATATATATATATATATATATATATATATATATATATATATATATAGTCAATTGATTTATTTTAATATTATTGATATACAGAAGAAGCTGGTGTGATGGAAGTCTTGAATTTTATATACAGCAACACCCTTAAATCAACTACAACCCTTGATTTGTTGGATGTGCTGATTGCTGCTGACAAGTTTGAGGCAATTGAATGTGTGAGATGTTGTAGTGAGCAGTTGTTAAAGATGCCCATGTCACTAGAGTCTGCAATTCAGTATCTCGGGCTTCCGTCAAGTGTTTTGATGCATGAAGAAGTTCAGCCAGTGATAGATGCAGCAAAGAAGCATCTCCTTGCACAATTCAAGGATATTAACAAGTAAGTCTCTAATCATCGATCATTTGCAATATATGGCACTTACATTTTTTCGCTTTGATTCATATATACTTGTTGAACATGTAGGTCTCAAGAGGCGATGTTGATGACCTTGCCTCTTTCTGCCGTTGAGGTTCTTCTCGATGGTGATATTATCCACAAGGATTTATCCGGAGATGATGTTTTCGAGTTTATCTTGAAATGGGCTCGTTCACAATATCCTCAACTTAATAAGCGTCAAGAAATCCTTACTAAAAGCCTGTCACAATTCATTCCGTTTCGACACATGAGTAGCTTGAAGCTGAAAGAAGCCCTAGTTTGCCCTGACCTTGAGCTTGAAAAAGTGTCCAAGTCGATGCTCGAAGCCCTCGTCTCGATGGCTGAAGATCTCCATGGGCAAAACTTCCATTCATACAACAAGCGTCAAGTTATTAAGGTTAAGAAAGTTGAACCTCCTCAACCTGATGGTGTTATCTATTTTGACATAAAGAAAGAAGATTGTAGTAATCTATTCCCATCAAATAATCTCACTTCTCAGTCATTCCGCCTAGGACGAGGGGGGCAGTCGTTCTTCCTCTCTGCCCGATGCAACCCACCAAAGTTGTGCGGTGGATTTTGGAAGAAACAACGGCACTCATTTGGTCTGTATCTCTGGATGACCAAAGGATCCCAAAGTTGTGCGGTGGATTTTGAATTCGAAGCAATGAAGAAGTCATCGATGAAGTTCCAAAACAAGCGGAAGCTCAAGTTCACGTTCTCTGATAGAGTGCTGAGCTGGGGATTTCCAAACCTATTCAATATCCCATGGACTGATTTCATGAGTGAGGAAAGTGAGTATTTCATAGACGGGATCCTCCATCTTCGAGCTAATCTTACCTTCAATAATTCTGAGGCTTGACTCGTCAACCTGTTTGGGTATGAATGCTTTGCAAATCCTTGGTTTTTATTTTATTTTGGTGTGTTGATTGGAAGGATTCTGGAGCTTGACTATTGTTT
Source organism: Persicaria maculosa (assembly GCA_963922045.1). Classification (NCBI taxonomy): domain Eukaryota; kingdom Viridiplantae; phylum Streptophyta; class Magnoliopsida; order Caryophyllales; family Polygonaceae; genus Persicaria; species Persicaria maculosa. The sequence continues at coordinate 4,372,046 of OY998254.1, read as the reverse complement.
TTATTAGTAACTCTTCGATAACTGTTTTTGCAATGTGCTCCGATTTTATTCATATACTTAGTCTTATTATGCGCTCGTTGTGCTTAATATTTTCTTTTTGAAATTTGAAGGTTATAATATTTTTGGATCTTTTAATAATAATAAATTAAATTATGAGTATGTTTAGTTCAAATCAATATACATATATATAATAGATAAATACAATATGTTTGATTGAAATTAATATGCTTAAATTTTCTTCAATAAATAAATCAAAACCTTGGAATTTTTTTAAGATAAAAATAAAAAAGTATATAAAATCATAGAATAATGTCAACATATCTATCAAATTATTATGTTATTTTTATTAATAATATTTGGGTGCCTTATCAATTATGGATCATTTTCTAGTTTTCCTTATAATAATGTTTATTTTAATTCTAAATCTAAGTTTATGAGATTAAGTACAATTAGGATTTAAAGATTATGAGATGAAATTTTATCTTAAATATAAAATGATTATTGATTTAAGTTATTTAAGTTATTGTCGATCAAAGCGATGGGGGTGTCGACAGAGATATCGAGCATCGTGTCCAGGCGGGATGGTTGAGTTGGAGAAGAGCGTCAGGGGTGCTATGTGATAAGAAAGTTCTGACTAAACTGAAATGGAAATTCTACAAGGTGGTTGTTAGACCGACCTTATTGTATGGTTCAGAGTGTTGGCCCATCACTAAAGCTCAAGTACAGAAGTTGGCAGTGACTGAAATGAGAATGTTGCGATGGATGAGTGGGCATACGAGACTCGACAGAATCAGAAATGAAGACATTAGGAGCAAGGTTGGAGTTGCGAGTATTGTGGAAAAGCTACGAGAGTCCAAATTGAGGTGGTTTGGGCACATTCGGCGGAGACCTATATCGGCGCCTGTTCGTAGGTGTGAGAGTTCGGAGCTTGGAGCTATTTGTAGGGGTAGAGGTAGACCGAAAAAGAGCTGGATGGAGGTTATTCGACCGGATCTCAATTTGCTCAACCTGTCGGAAGAATTGACATTGGATAGAGACCGCTGGAGGAGGTCTATTCGGGCTTCTGATGCTTAGTAGTTCTAGGCTAGGTGTTTTGTCCTATTGTTGTTGCTTCTATTCAGCCTTCCTCCATGCTTCTTCGTGTCTCTTTGTCCACTATTTAGCATGCTTTCATGTGGTTTATATGTCTACTGTTTTGGGTCTATTGGAAACACTCTCTCGATTTGTTTGGGGAAAGAGTGCGTACATCCTGACCCCCCAGACCCTACTTAATTGCGAGATATACTGAGTAATTGTTGTTGTTGTAAGTTATTGTCGATGCAATTAGGGTGAACCCATATGATGATATATATATATATATATATCTGTGTGTGTGTGTGTGTGTGTGTGTGTGTGTGATTTTGGTAAATAAAATTTTGTATCTTCATGAAATTTATGGCTGAAATTAAGTTATTATTTTGTTTATTACAATATTTATGAAAAGATTTATTCAAGGAGGAAATCTTCAAAAACTTTATAACTCAAATTAAGTAGCTTAGGTACGTACAATATTAAATTAATTAATATATTGATCGATTTGCTTTATAATGATATTTTTTCCTTTGATTAAGATATGAGGTATGTATATATTCATTTTTTTTTTCTTATGACTAGGAACCCACCTTTGGTGGCAAATGATAAGATTTTGTATTGTTTAAATGATAAAAATTAATTGTAGTTTTTTTTTGTGCTAAAAAATAATTGTAGTTAATTATTAGTTAAAGTGAATATATAAGATCACACGTGGATAAATGAAAATAATATTTTATATAACTTTAGTTTCTTAAAAATAGGTTTAAAAGTCAGTTATATAAGAATGTCTAGTGGCTATTAAGGGATCTATTTCTATTTAACATTGAAAAATGACCAAGTTCACCCTAATTAATCTATGTTATCATAATAATTGGTTAAAAATATATCGAATATGAAGTTCGTTTATCGCCATCACACACAAGTAAACAACGAAAACGAAAGAAAGACAACACGAGATTTGTTGACGCAGTTCGGGTTAAACCCTACTCTGCGGGATCTCAAGAGGGGAGATCCGATCCCAGTATCCACTAAGCATCAGAAGCAAGTTACAAGTTCGGCTATGGCGGCAAAGCACAAAAACTAGTAACCTAGGAACCTCAAACCTGGAAAACAGAAAAGGAGGAGAAGAGATAAAGGAAGGCCCCCTGAAAAGGCAACCGAGGAACTTGAAGAAGTTCCTCACGGAGATAGGGTCTTCAAACACCAGAGACACCCTTGAACATCGTCTTCCTTGGAGAATCTCACATCAGAGTCATCGTCGCCGCTCTCTCTTCCTCTCTCTTTCTTTCTGCTAGGGTTTTACAAAATGAGGCTCCCCGGGCGCTACAGTAACCGGAGGAGGCTTATATAGCCCTCAGCTGAGCTAGGGTTACAAGAGCTTCTCCAACGGTAAGAAGGGCCCAATACAGAAGTAACCAAGCAAGCAGATCCGGCCCAACACAGATAGGCCCAATTCTGTATAACCTGATTTGAGCCACTCTATGATGAAACAATACACACACATAACACATATAATATATAGTCATCACTCTTATAGGCCAAGTGATCCAAACCTAAACACCAAAGTATTTAGGGGTTCTTGCAACCTTAGAGCAATGTCACATATATCATAAGTTACTTAGGTGCATATTGTTTCATCACCCAAGTAGTCCTAAAGTTAACAAAAGTCTAAGTGCTCATGCCACCCATAAACCTAACTTTACAATATACAAGTTTAGACATAACAAATTGCCCTCTTAAACTTGTAATTGGAACTTCAACTTCTGCCACCTTAGGGTCCTGGTGTGAATCTCCCGTCCGTCCTCGATCCATGGTGTGTGTCATGTGCTAAGGGGCATCCCAAATGTGCAGGGCATCCCTGCAGTAAGCAAATTTGTCAGCTGTGACAACCTTGGTGCCAAAATCAGAAGGATTCAATTCACTCTTAATCTTGCACACATTAAGAGCTTTATGTTTGACCTTCTTCCTAATGTAATGGAATCTGACATCTATATGCTTAGTTCTTTCATGATAAAGAGGATCTTTGCACAAATAGATAGCACTTTGATTATCAAGAAACACAGTAGGCAAATAAGTCTTTCTCTCAATCTCCTCAAGGAGACCTCTGAGCCAAATAGCTTCTTTGGCTGCTTCTGTAGCAGCCATGTATTCAGCTTCAGTGGAAGAGAGAGCTACAGTTGACTGCTGTTGAGATTTCCATGACACACAATTGCCAGCCCAAGTGAAATAATAAGCAGAAGTAGATTTCCTATTATCTTTGTTGCCAGCATAATCAGAATCTACATATCCAACCAAATCATTCCTAGAGCTGTGTTCAGTATACATCAAGCATTTCTTTTCAGTGCCACAAAGATGTCTCAGCAAGTATTTCATAGCATTCCAGTGAGGTTCACCAGGATTAGACATATATCTGCTCAAAACACTGATAGCAAAAGCAAGATCTGGCCTAGTGCAAAGCATAACATACATGACAGATCCAACAGCAACATCATAAGGCACTTTGCTCATTTTTAAAATTTCATATTGGGATGTAGGGCACTGTTTCTTAGACAACTCTAAATGCCCTCCTAGAGGAACCACAGCAGATTTAGAATTAGTCATTTGAAACCTATCCAAGACTTTATGAACATATTCAGATTGGGACAACCACATAAGTTTTCTTTTTCTATCTCTGTTGATTTTAATACCAAGAATTTTCTGAGCTTGTCCTAGATCTTTCATATCAAAGTGCATCTTTAGATCCCTTTTAACTCCAGCAATGAGAATCTTAGAATTAGAAATAATAAGTATATCATCAACATACAGGAGTACATATAAGGGAGTCTTAGAACCAACACCTTTGAAATAAAGACATGTATCAAACTCACTTCTGTGGAAACCAAGCTTAGTCATGCGGGAATCAAATTTCAGGTTCCACTGCCTAGGTGACTGTTTTAACCCATAAATAGATTTTTTCAGCAAACACACATGTTCAGGCTTAACCTTATCTACAAATCCTTTTGGTTGAGACATATAGATAGTTTCATCCAGTTCACCATGTAAAAAGGCAGTCTTAACATCCATTTGTTCCAATTCCCAATCATACACAGCAGACATGGCAAGCAACAATCTCAGAGTTTTGTACTTAACCACTGGAGCAAATATGTCATTATAGTCTATGCCCTCTTTTTGAGTAAACCCTTTAGCCACAAGTCTAGCTTTATACCTAGGAGGTTCACTAGAATTAACACCCTCTTTCAACTTATAGATCCATCTGCACTGAATGACTCTAGCTTTTTCAGGTTTCTTAACAAGAATCCAAGTTTCATTAACTGTCATAGATGAAATTTCTTCACACATAGCTTTAAACCAGTGTTTAGACTCAGCACATTTAACAGCAAGCTCATAAGTCTCAAGCACAAAAGGATGCAAAACAATCTCAGAAGCAAGCAAGCAATACTCAACAATATTGTTCAGAAATTTTTTGTTTGGGATTCTCACCCTAGGGGATCTATCTCTTGTTAATTGATAGTCAGAATTATCATGCTGAGGAATAGAAATCACACCAGAATCACATACATCATCAGCAATAAATTCATGAGTAGAAGAAGAAGAGCTAGGGTTAGAATGTAACTCCCTTTGCTGAATTCCCTCCCTTAATTGTTGAGTATGTGAGCTTTCTGCCTCACTTGATTTATCTTGAGATTTTGTGGGAGCCACAGCAGGCCCAACATTCTCATTGGGTTCAGTCCCCTCTTGGAGGGGTTGAGTAGAGGAATCTGGACTAGCTGCTGCAGGACTGTATTGTCCAATGTCAAATTCTTCTTCATCATCCACTGGTGGAAGGTCATTCTGATTGTAGAAGTGTCTAGGTGGTGTGACATCTTGTTCAGTATCTCCATTGGTGTTCACCTGCTCAAGAGAAGGAGTTAGTACTGTTTTGAAAGGAAATTCAGACTCATTGAATGTTACACTCCTAGAGATGATAACCTTATAGCCATGAGGCTGAATAAGGAGGATCTTATATCCTTTTACACCATCTGGGTAGCCTAACATGACCCCTTTTTGAGCCCTTGGGTGCAACTTACCCTGAGAAACATGAGGGTAAGCTGCACAACCAAATGGCCTAAGATAGGTCATGTTAGGTACCTTCCCAGTCCACATCTCCTGTGGTGTTTTGAATTTCACCACAGAAGATGGGGATCTGTTGATGAGATAGGCTGCTGTTGTAACAGCCTCTCCCCACAAAGAGTGTTTCAAACCAGAACTAACAAGCATGCATCTAGCTTTTTCTAACAATGTTCTATTCATTCTCTCAGCTGTACCATTTTGTTGTGGAGTACCAGGAACAGTAAGATGTCTTTTAATGCCATGTTGCTTACAGAAATCATCAAATTCAGCATTGCAATACTCAATCCCATTGTCAGTTTTGAGACATTTTATCTTCTTACCATTTTGATTTTCAACTAAATTTTTCCAGGTTATAACAGTCTGACATGCTTCATTTTTTGTTCTCAAAAGATAAAGCCAAACTTTCCTAGAATAATGATCAACAAAGGTAATAAAATATCTCTTACCTCCAATGGTTTCAACTTGTGCAGGCCCCCACAAATCAGAATGTATATATTCTAAAGGCCTTTCAGCAACATAAGAAGAAACACCAAAAACATGCTTAACCTTTTTACCAAACACACATGTCTCACAGAAGTCAAGATGCATAGGTTTATGATCAATTAAGCCATGTTTAAACAAATATTGCATGCCATGATTTCCAATATGACCTAGCCTACTATGCAGCAACTTAGTTTGATGCAAATCCATGGAGCCACTATTACTAGCAACATTAACTTTAGGTGAGGACTGTACAAAGTACAACCCTCCCTTTTTAATGCTTTTAATAATTGTGGTTCCATCTTTGATGACCTCCCTAACACCATTTTTAATTTTTATATCAAATCTCATATCATCAAAAACAGATTCAGAAAGCAGTCTCCTCCTCAGTTGTGGTACTCACTTAACATTTTGGAGGAGCCTGACCTTACCATCAAACATACATAGAGGCACATTACCAACCCCTTTGATTTCAAGGGAGGTGTGATCACCTAACATGACCTCACCCCCATTGAACACCTGCAATGAACTGAAATCAGATTTGTTAGTAGTAGAGTGCACAGTACATCCTAAATCTAGGATCCAGGAATCATCAAAGGTATGGCAGTCACTAGCAACAAGCAATTCACAGGGATAATGAGACTCAAGCACAGCAGCAGATTGATTTTGACTTTTCTCAGCTTCATCCCTTTGTTTCTTATGACATTCCTTAATATAATGACCATAGATACCACAATAATGACACTTTCTGTTCTTTTTATCAGAATTAGAAGAAGAAGCATCAGATTTATCCTCATTTTCAGATTTCTTATCCTTGTTTTTCTGTTTGTTGTTCTTTTTCTTTTTACCTTTGACCATAAGAACCTCAGTTTTAGTTTCACCCTTGTTGTCAGATTTAGTCTTAAACACTTTCAGGCTTTCATTCTTTTGCACAATAGACTCAAGAATCTTATCCTTAGTTATAGACTCCTGACTGTACTGGATGACATCTTTCAACACATCAAACTAAGGTGGCAAAGAATTCAACAACAGAATAGCAAAATATTCATCTTTAATTGTGTCCTTTTTATCACATATCTCTAAATCCTGAGTCATCCTCAAAAATTTATCCAAATTTGACTGTAGAGACTGATTTGTGTCCATTTTAAAGTTAAACTGACGACACAAGATGGCAATACGACTAGGCAAGGACTTTGTCAGGTAAAGAGTTTCCAGAGTATCCCATAGATCTTTAGGATTAGAAATACTTACAACCTGACGAGCCACGTCGTCAGAAAGCCGTATAAAGATCTCAGAATGAGCAGAGTCATCCAAATCTTTCTTAACAGCATCAGTGGCTCCCTCTGGATACTGTCCCGGAACTGTCTTCCAACACTTTTCCTTAATGAGTATGGCCTTAAGCTTGAGCTGCCATATAGAGAAATCAGTGGTACCATCAAATGGTTTGATTCTCATGCCATTATCAGACATTTTTGTACCTGTAGAACAACACACAGTCAGTAATCGGAGTGTGGAAAAGTTCGAGAAGAAGACACACAAGAAACCCTAGAACGTCACACAAGTAACTAGGACAGAACACACAGTAACTACAGATGTGGATCGAAGGGAGATCTAGGGTTTCGCAAAACCCACAAATCTGTGTTGAGAAATGTTTTTTTTTTTGAAAAAACGAAGAACAAAAGAACAAGCGAAAGCGAAGCAGCAAACAGTATTCAAAGCGATTTCTAGATCCGAAACCCTAGGTCGAAGACCACAAATCTCAGATCTAGCCAACTCAAGCTCTGATACCAATTTGAAGTTCGTTTATCGCCATCACACACAAGTAAACAACGAAAACGAAAGAAAGACAACACGAGATTTGTTGACGCAGTTCGGGTTAAACCCTACTCTGCGGGATCTCAAGAGGGGAGATCCGATCCCAGTATCCACTAAGCATCAGAAGCAAGTTACAAGTTCGACTATGGCGGCAAAGCACAAAAACTAGTAACCTAGGAACCTCAAACCTGGAAAACAGAAAAGGAGGAGAAGAGATAAAGGAAGGCCCCCTGAAAAGGCAACCGAGGAACTTGAAGAAGTTCCTCACGGAGATAGGGTCGTCAAACACCAGAGACACCCTTGAACACCGTCTTCCTTGGAGAATCTCACATCAGAGTCATCGTCGCCGCTCTCTCTTCCTCTCTCTTTCTTTCTGCTAGGGTTTTACAAAATGAGGCTCCCCGGGCGCTACAGTAACCGGAGGAGGCTTATATAGCCCTCAGTTGAGCTAGGGTTACAAGAGCTTCTCCAACGGTAAGAAGGGCCCAATACAGAAGTAACCAAGCAAGCAGATCCGGCCCAACACAGATAGGCCCAATTCTGTATAACCTGATTTGAGCCACTCTATGATGAAACAATACACACACATAACACATATAATATATAGTCATCACTCTTATAGGCCAAGTGATCCAAACCTAAACACCAAAGTATTTAGGGGTTCTTGCAACCTTAGAGCAATGTCACATATATCATAAGTTACTTAGGTGCATATTGTTTCATCACCCAAGTAGTCCTAAAGTTAACAAAAGTCCAAGTGTTCATGCCACCCATAAACCTAACTTTACAATATACAAGTTTAGACATAACAGAATATTTTGAGGCAATCAAGTAATAAATTACTTTATTAGATTTATAAATAAAAATAATTAGTTTAGTTTTAAAAGATAATAGATTTTAAAATTTATATAATATATTATTGAGTTAATTCAACACTATCAAAGGAAAATCATTACTTAAACGGTGGTTAATATATAATTTATTTAAATTCAAAAAAGAATTTAGATAAAGTCATATCTTCTCTTTTTTGTTATCATATATAGTTTTAATTAATTTAAACCAAATCCTGTTGACAAAATCCCATTCTCCCTTACGGCATTGTGTATTCTTCGTTTGAGTAGACTATGGGAAACTCCTGCAGACGATCTGGACGTTTATCAAGTTAGTATCTTTTCCTTCTCCCTTGCTTCTTCTTCCTTAATTTTTTCACTAAGAATCAAATTCCAAAAAATTTGGCCCTCCACCATATGAGCCTTTGTCCCTTCCAGATACGAAGGCTGTTAAAGGTCGTCGGAGGGCGACTTTCGAGTTTGCCTTCAACGATGCCAAATTCTCCGATCGGGTCCTCCACATTGAGATCATGTCTGACTCCAATGATTCAGAGACGTGTACTGTCGTCAAAGCTAAAACCTTGCACATAAGTTCTGTCATCTTAGCTGGAAACAGCCCTTTTTTTCACAAGGTTATTTTACACATACCCTTAATTTGTTTTGAGGTTTTTGTTCATCATATTCCATAAATGTATTAAGGCTGCTAAATTCATGCTGTAGTTATTTCAAAATGGCATGAGAGAGTCCAACCAAAGGGATGCAACCTTGAGAATCAGCGCATCTGGTATCCTTGCACTCAATCTGTCATTTGGCGAAATTGTTTGTAGCTTAATTTATACCCCGTATATAGTCAATTGATTATTTTTTATATACAGAGGAAGCTGGTGTGATGGAAGTCTTGAATTTTATGTACAGCAACACCCTTAAATCAACTACAACCCTTGATTTGTTGTGTGTGCTGATTGCTGCTGACAAGTTCGAGGCTATTGAATGTGTGAGATGTTGTATTGAGCAGCTGCAAAAGATGCCTGTGTCACTAGAGTCTGCAATTCAGTATCTCAGGCTTCCGTCAACTGTTTTGATGTATGAAGAAGTTCAACCATTGATAGATGCAGCAAAGAAGTGTCTCCTTGACCAATTCAAGGATATTAACAAGTCGATCTCTAATCATCATTTGCAATGGCACATACATTTTTTTCGCTTTGATTCATATATAATTGTTGAACATGTAGGTCTCAAGAGGCGACGTTGATGACCTTGCCTCTTTCTGCTGTTGAGGTTCTTCTCAATAGTGATAGTATCCAACAGGATTTATGTGGAGATGATGTTTTCGAGTTTATCTTGAAGTGGGCTCGTGCACAATATCCTCAACTTAATAAGCGTCAAGAAATCCTTACTAAAAGCCTGTCACAATTCATTCCTTTTCGACACATGAGTAGCTTGAAGCTGAAAGAAGCCCTCGTTTGCCCTGACCTTGACCCTGAAAAAGTGTCGAAGCTCATGCTCGAAGCCCTCATCTTGATGATTGAAGATTCTTATGGGCTAACAATCGATGCATCCAACAAGTATCCAGTTGTAAAGGTGGAGCAATACAGGACTCCTCAGCCTCGGTGTGTTGTATACTTGACTTAAGGAAAGGAGACTGTGAGAAACTATCCCCATCAAGTCGTCTCACCTCTCGGTCATTCCGCTTAGGTGGACGATCATTTTACCTCATGGCCGAACACCACATAAATGAAGAACAACACTCATTTGGTCTGTATCTCTGGATGACCAAAGGATCCCAAAGTTGCAAGGTGGATTTTGAATTCGAAGCAATGAAGAAGTCATCTATGAAGTTCCAAAACATGGGGAAGACCTCCAACCCGATCAACTACTCTGATACATTTCCAAATAGGGGATTTGCAGACCTATTCAATATCCCATGGAGTGATTTCATGAGTAAGGACAGTGATTATTTCATCGATGGGATCCTTCATCTTCGAGCTGATATTACCATCAAGGATTCTGATGCTTGATCGTATTTATATAATGCTTGTTTAGAGCGTGGAATAAATCCTATTTTTCTTCAAGTCGTTGGTTGTATGTTACGTTGAATGAGAGCAAGACACATAACATTAGTATGTTATGCTTTAGTGTGTGTGTAGATTGGAAAACATTTCAATGCAATTGAAACCAAGGAAGATATGCTTTTACACTGACAACTTGACATCCAAAACCAAGGCTTAATTAAAAATTCAGGATCTTGGAAGTGATCGACACAACTTTTGGAATTCAATCCGTTCATAAACTGCATCCAATACATAAATATATTTCATGACAGTTGACAACATATTTCATGGGGATACAGAGAGACAAGGAAAGAAGCTGATTCCATACGCGACCTCCTGTGGACACAAACGACCTGGTGGGATGCACTCAGGAACCTTGGACCACTCCCGGCTGACCACATCATATGCGACAATCTCTTTGAGTCTTCCTGTCGTTCTTTGTTTCAACAACTGCCCACTAAGCGAGAACACAAGCAATCTCCTAGTGCTCAGACACGCGACAAGCACATCAGTGTTATTCTCAAACTCAGAGCAATACGAGGGTGGCATCCTATCAACCTCTATCCAGCTGCGGATCTGCGAGTCAAGCTCCCAAAAACATACACATGGACGGATCCCAACTGCATTTGCTGCAATATTATTCTTATTACAATCCACCCAGCCAACTAGCAAAAGTCGCCCTTTGCCCTCTGCAAGAGAAAGGATATGTGAGTTGGGTGGATACGCGATCAGGAGTTGCTCCCATGTCCCTCTCACCACGTCGTAAGACATTATTCCTTCAGGTTTGTAGCATCGGAAGTAAACAACATCGCCAATGGCCATCCCTTTATATCCCATAGGGCAAGGCAGCTCGAAGTCATCAGGAATTCTCCCTACAGTAATTGTAGTCTTCTCCTCCTCTGAGGAATAGTCATGAACTCCATATAAGCCTCCCCGTTGCAGCCATACAATTTTGTATCCACCGGCCTCGGATGGATTATACACAAACCCCAGTGCAAAACCCCATGTCGTAAGACGAGCACACCACGGAAATACCTTCCAATTAGTTCGGGTAAGATGGTTGCCTACACGAAAGGAAGCATTGTGAAAATCAGCATAACATACGAGCCCCCCGGAATCACATCTAGGACCATCCCAATGATAATATGGTGGAGCGTGGGAGATGTAGTACCATTTCTGCACCGAATGGTCATACAGGGCTCCCGATTTATGACTCCATTTCTGCACCGAATGGTCATACAGGGCTCCCGATTTTTCAGTCATATCATCCCATACTACTGCATAGATCAAAGGTAGCTCTTGTGGCGCAGGACGCTGTAGGAAAGGCAAGGAGTTCCACTTGTGACAAACCAACCGAAACCGGACGGAGGTGGCAACGGGAACCCTTGCAATGACATTTTCTAGTAGTTCTTCAGGTAATTCTTTCCATATGGTGTCATCCATCAGTACAGTAGTCTCTTTTCGCAGTTTCTCAGCCGCAGAGGGCTCAACAGTTTCCTTGGCACCCATTTGTTGTGTTTCTTCGAACTACATTTGGTGAAAGCAACCGATCAAATTTGTATAAATAGATGAATGTGATCAGCTAAAGCATAAAAGGGTATGAAACAGTCCAATATTTAACAGTCCCAACAGGTGAATCAATCAGTAATCTGAAAAATGGATACATCACTAATTGAAACTTTATAACCTAGAGATGTTTGGGGATGCAAAAAAAGGCAAGGCAAAAATCAAATCTTTCAACCCAAAGAAGAAATTAACCGACAGAAAAACACACAAATTGAAACTTTTATAACCTAGAGAGCATGTGTTTTGAATTAGAATTTTTAATCGATATGACAGATGAATAGATTCGACTGAAATGCAACTAGAAATAAGGTTAGAATTTAGGAGTAGAGTAAAAAGAATCAATCAATGGCTGGGCAATTCATACCTCGACCTCCATTATAGGAAGGATAAGGAGTAGCGTCGGGAAAATTGAGGGATTTATATAATTATTTCACTACTACAATAACGAGCTAATGCAGCGGAGCAATGTAGCGGTTATTCTATTGTGGCGTTTTATGTGGCGGTTTTGATAACGAATTAGCATTTCAGCTTTTGTAAACCTATTGTAGCGGTTTTTAGAAGTTTACTGTGGCGGTTTATATTTTTGTCTACTGTGGCGGTTTTAAAGCCTATTGTGGCGGTTTTTAAAAGCTAATGTGACAGATTTTAAGGCCTATTGTGGCGGTTTTGGATTTACCTAGGGTTTGTAAAACAAGCATTAAAAGAAAACCCCATGAGCGCCGCTCGACCCAACCCACTCATTCGCTCTCTCATGATCTCACCAGATCTCTCCTTCTCGCCCACTCTCCAGTTCATCCAAGCTCTCAACAACTCCTCTTCAATGGCTTCTTTCTCGTCTCTTTCGCTCTATCAGTGTCGCTCCCTTTCAATCGCTCACTCTCAATCTCAGATCTCTATCTCCCATGGTTGGTCTCTCGATCTCTCATCTCTCTGTCTTGATCTCTCCCCTCAAGCTCTCTCTCGCCACCATGGATGACAAATCACAACCTTTCCGGGTTAGATCTAAAACCGGCCCCCATTTCCGGAATTGAGGTTGTTGTCGAAACCAATCGATGCCTCACCTCCTCCCCATCTCTAAGATCCCACCCTCGCCTCTTGATGTTGATGCTCGGGTCCGAACCCAACAGCTGCGAGCCTAATGCGATTACTTTACCAGCACCGGACTTGTTGGAGACGCCTATGGTCTGTGCGGAGTCGCCGCATTCAAACCCTTGACCGAGCCTTAAATTCTCATTGGATTCAACTGGGACTGAGGTTAAACTTCTTGGAAGGCCGGTTTATTGAATTTAGATGATTGAATTACTACTTGAATTGTTGCTACTTGCTAGGCTTGTTATTATTGAATTGATCGAGTCGTATTGTTGTGTCTGTGCTTATTGAAGTCTGTGGATGAATTTATACATTGAAATGATGGGGAATTGTATGAGTTATGTTAGTAATTTAATTATACAATGAATTGGTTGGTTTTCCTTAAAAATTTAATGGTTGATGAACATATTAAACTCGTTCTATTAATTTGAGACTTGGTTTTTTAAACTCAATTTATTGATTGGAATATCAAATTGAAGAAAATGACCATATATACTTTTATTCTAGTGTCAAATCATAGACTTCTTGGTTTGATAAATTTAGGAGCATAGAAAATCTTGTTGAAGTAAAATCATGTACACTTAATCTTGGTGCGTTTCTCACTTATATTAATATACTCCATTAAGAATCTATATTATTTTACAAACTTGGTAACTCCCTATATAAGCGAGATAACATTTTAGATCAAAATCTTGTTGAAGGGAGTTAAAATGTAGAACGTACATCTTGATGATGACATTTTATTTTTCTTTATATTGACAAAATACATCATCTTCTCTTTGTTCCCTCTTAGATTAAAGCTTTTATCTCTAACTGATTTTTAGATTATATGAGATAGTAAAACAAATTAAGTGTGCAAATTGTGTCATCTTGAATTCAATTGAGAGTGCTAATGGAACCTATTTTCTTAGCAAGTCTAGAGGGCGATTGAGTGAACTTGGACTCACACCTAATTTATTTGCAACATGAACATATGAGTATTTGGTCTCTTGACAAAATATTTGCATTATTTAGGGATAGAACTCGACAAATCATTGGAATTTATATCTCCTCATTAGACTATGAGATATGAATGCATGTTCTGCTAGCTAATTCTTTCCTTTCAAATTAAGTGGATCCTTGCAACCTTATATGCATAAAGTTTCATCTCAAGATATAGAAAGAGCCTAGATTACATTTTATTATTTTATAGCATTATTTTTTTTTAAGAAGTGAGATCTTTGTCCTATATATTCTTCTTTTCCATTTGTGTCCTACTTCTATTTCATGTAGATAAGTTTTGGTTGTTCAATTCCATGCTTGGCTACCAATTTAACTCTACAATATAATCGAGGACTTGATTCTTCTTTTTTCAAATGAATGCCTTGCTAGTAAATGGAAGCAGAAAATTATTAAGGAAATGTGTTACTGAGAAAATGTTCTCATGAAGATGCTCATTATTTCTTCTTAAGTTTTAATTTTTTTTGCTCTAGTGGTCTTTGTTCAGGTTCTGCTAACTAGGTTATTTCAAAAGTTGGAGTCAATCGCCTTTTTGTTTCAGGTACTTATGATGCTGAACATGCTACAAGATCCTTCAATTATTTTAGATTTACCTGCCCTTCCTTAAGACAATACTTTGGTTAATATGCACTTTTGTATGAAAGTCCAATAGCTTACCATTGAGTTATTACTTTACATTGTCCTGATCACTTCATCATGGACTAGGTATTATTGATTTAAATAGTTTATCTTGAGTTGCTAATCTGTAATGCTCTTTTTTGGTTGCAAATTGCACTAATGATTATTGTGAAAAGTTAAGTGGCTAATTATCCTTTGATCACATTATGTCTTTTCGTTTTTTTAGCAAATTAAAAAGAATCAAAAGAAAACTTTCATTTATTATTGTCTTATAACAATTACATGATGTGAGCATTAGAATATAAGACTTTGAACTTATTGAAGAAAGTAGAAGCAGCGAGCATTAATAAAAAAGACTTTGAACTTGTCGAATAAATTAGTAGAAGAAGATAAAACTTAGAAGCGAGAACACCTGTTTTTCAGCAAGATGCATTTTGCATAATTACCTACTCAGTGAGGATTGTTCTCTTCCCATTTTGAGTGTGAAACTATATGTCGTTCTAATGAATATTGACAAACGTGAATTCTTTTTTCCATTGTGGATCATATATAGTTTTCATTCATACATGGTAATTAAACACAAGGTTTGTAGGTTTTTTTTTTGTATCTTATAAATAGTTATCAGAAGACTCCTCCATCCACTTTCAATTTGACATTTGTTAGATGGATCTCTTCATGGTTTAGTAATTCCAAACTGATCTTTTATGACTAGATTACTATTTACGAATTTATCTTTTTTTGATTCGAGTTTACGAATTTATCTATGATTTTATCTCTAATCATATCTTTTTTGACAGGATAATTTCGGTGTCTTTGTTAAAATATTTTGAGCGGGTGCTATTTATGTGGTATATGGTGGGTGTAATTGGAAGTTGTGGCAAAAGAACGGAAGACTAGTTTGTAGGGCTTTGATTTTGCTTATGCTTGTATTTATGACATATTGCGATATGTTTGGCTTTTACTTTGTTATAAATTTTTGCAAGTATAAAATTTTGATAGACGTTGTAGCCACTGGATGGCATTGTGTTAATCATAATGATAATTGATTATTTATGTATCATTAATTTTAGTTTTATTATTTACAACCATAATCTATATATAATCATTATAATTGATATAATTAAATAAATGTAAATACAGATATTTAATTAAAGGTTTGTAAACCGCCACAGTAGGACAGAAATTTTGTTGCCTTGTGTTAAAAAAACCGCTACCTTAAAGTTAAATATGTGTCACTTAAGGACATACTCAAACCGCCACAAAAGGGCTGCTATGTAGCGGTAATTTACAATATTGTAGCGGTTTGGTAGTTCATTTGAAAACCGCTACATTAGCTAAAGAAAAGTGCCTCCTTAGAGCTAAGGTAGCGGCAGCAGATGTAGCGGCTATAAAACCGCTACATTAGCCTTTAGGGAGCGGTTTTTGGATTTTTTGTAGCACTTTTTAGCCGCTACATAAGACCTTTAATGTAGTAGTGTTTATATAGATAGATTAGAAAGATATAATATACTAATCAGTTAGATTTTTGTAAATACGACAATCAAGAAAGCTTTGAAAAGATATAATTTACCATATATGATCGTAAGTAAGGTTTTATCCCTGAACAAGGTATTGCAAATCATGCAAGTGCATCACTAAGCTGATGCTCAATCCAAAGGAGGGAGAAAGGCCTTGACATTTTAGAATCTACAATCATGGGTGTTTGGAATGCAAGACATAAATGGTAACTTCTATGTACATTATGTTCTTAAAAGTTAGCAGGAAAGCACAAGGATAAGGAGTACCGTCCAGTGTATTATAATTACAATGACCTTATCAATGAGATAACGAATCCTACAAAGACCCAACTTTTCGGAACCCTAAACCCTAGATTTTCAAATTCAAAACATTCAAGCAACAATTGACTCCATTTCATACCCTAGCGATTACACCTAATAAATTTGAACACATAAAAGAGAAAATTCGATACGAAATGGGAGGTAATCGACATACTTTGATTGGATTTGCAAAACTAACGTGTTCAGAACCTTCGCCAACTTCTAAGTGTTGTCGTCCACCGCCGCCAGGCCCGAAGCCTTCGCCGCCGTCCATAGATGCCGCCATCCCCATCGCCGCCGGCAGCCGCACCTTCTTCTTCCTATGTTCGCCTTTCGCACCTTCACCTTTGTTCGCCCCTTCTATCGAGACCTGACCTATTTAGAAAATACTCTGTATAGAAGAAAGTACGTTTTATTTCTTTAAAAAAAAACCAAAAAAATTCCAATATTACCTAATATAGCCCTTTCAAAATTGAAACACATATATTTTCAACCAAAACACAAGTTTTGGGTGCAAGACAAAAAAATTCAAAAACTATAGGATTACCCGGTGAAAACTTTAAAACTCTTATTTGCCATCAAAATTAATCATACAAAAGGGTTACCTCTATATACACCGCAAATCACAAAGTTAATATTACACGTCCTTAAAAACGTGCAAGCTTTGTGTCTAATATTGCACGTCCTTAAGGACGTGCAAGTCTTTTAATCATGCACGGACTTAAGAACGTGCATGATTTGCGGTGTATATAGCCGGAACGCGAAAAAATTTGTTAAAATAATTTAGAGCATGAATGATCATCAGTGAGGGTTGTCTCTTCCCACTTTTTATTCGGGTTGGCAAGGCACACCGGGGAACGCACATGGCGTGAGTTCGAAAATGCTCGCCACCGGGTGCGCCTATTCTTATCACCGTTTGTACGGGTTTTTTTTTTTTGAATCCAATTTTTTTTTTTAAATCCTTTTTTTAAAAAAAAAAAATCCAATCTATCTATCTATATTCTATATCTATCTATATATCTATATAAAATACTAAAGCAGAGGCCTGCGATTCGCATCCACAGAATTTTCTGAATTAAAACAGGATTATTTTTGCTTACGTGTCATATTCTGAATTAAAGTGATATTATATTTTTGGGTCACATCAATTACTAAGTCAATCAATCATCAATTTATAATACTAAAACAGAGACGTGGAAATCTGATGTGGCGGGCTCTGGCGCGTTTTGCTTACGTGTCGTTCTCTGGTGTAATCTGGCCTGAATTTTTTGACACGTCAATTAATGATGATCCAATAAATTTAACCCACGTCAGACGATAACCTCATCTCTTTATCTACGTGTCATCCTATGTGTCATTTTCATATCTTAAGTGGTTACAAAATCTATCACTTTACCATGAGTTATTTTATAAATATTTTACCTTGAATTATTTTTATCTTTAGTGATTTAGATTGATTAGTTTATTTTATTACATCTAATGATAAGATTTTATCATTAATTAATTATCTATTGAAAAATAAAATCTTATAATTAAAATATTTATATTAATTTTTCAATCTAACTTCAAAAATTATGAACAAAATAATTAATATAGCTCATAAGTTTAAAATCTTGGGTTATGGGAACTACATATGTTTGCAAATTTATAATAAACATCCTGAACAGACTGCCGGTGATAAGCCGAAGGAAGGTGAGGATGACGTCAAGTCATCATGCCCTTATATTGGTCCTTTTTCTGTTGGTTCTTTGAATTCTTGCTCGAGCCGGATGATGAAAAATTCTCACGTCCGGTTCTTTCGGGGGATGAGTCTATCAGAATTCACCTATCCTAATAACAAAAAACCTGACTTGAATGATCCTGTATTAAGAGCTAAATTGGCTAAAGGGATGGGTCATAATTATTACGGGGAGCCTGCATAAAAAAGAATATTTTATAATTTTACACAATTTGTGTATCAATAATAATAGTCATATAAAAAAAACCGCGAAGATCGCGGGTAATAAAACTAGTATAATTAGTTAAAATGACCCCACTTATTTTTATAAAATATTCGAATTTATATCTTAATTAATTAAGATATAAAGTTGAATATTTTTTAAAAATAAGTGGGATCAAATATTCAATGTTTTAGATATAATATAAATAATTGCCCATAACTTTTTTATGCATTTTTTTAAAGGTTAAACCGATGCATTATTAATATTCTATATACATATACTAAAACCGATGCATTGTCGTCTACGTGGTGATGCGTGAGTGTATTTGCATACGTGGCGATGCATTATTATTATTTAATTAACCACTTACCATTGGGATTAATTTAGAATAGAATTCAAAAATAGTTTTTTAGTAACCAATGAGATTAATGTAAAATATAATTTTTTAAAATAAAGTTAATTAAGAAGATATTTATTTTTCTACCAACCAATTAGATTAATTCAAAACATATTTTTTTAACAAAAGTTATAGAGATATTAAATTTATTCTAGTGATCAATAAGATTTCTTCCAAATATAATTTTTTATAATGTTACAGAGATATTAATTTTCTTCAACAACTAATTAGAGTAATTCGAAATATAATATTAATAAGCACTGGACTTCTCTTACATTTTTATTTAAGTAATCCACTCTAATTATATTAAAGAATTCAAACATGCTTTTTTTAGCAACCAATGAGATTAATTAAAAATATAATTTTTAAAATAATGTTAAGAAGATACTATTTTTTTACCAACTAATTATATTAATTCAAAACATTTTAAAAATACTAGCAATATTGCATGGATATGGAACCCTAATATCCCCTACGACGAGTCCAAGCTCGGCAATCTCCACATTGCTGATGTCGCCGAGTCCTCCAAGCCCCACCCTGCCACTCTGGCGTCTACAGTAGCCTAAAGAAATTAATGAGTATCTTTCTTTCTTCATCGTCATTTTTATTCTCATGATTTATAGAATGATAGCGATTAGTATCATTGTTTTGAAACAAAGATTGAGAGCGTTTTAGAGGCTTTGGATCTTATATTTTCTTCCCGTGTCGATTTTTGCAAGATTGATGTCAACCTTCGGACATTAGTATAATGTGTCAACGCTGTTATAATAGTGTTAACCCTCAAAATCGTTATAATAGTGCTGACCCTAGTAGGCTAGTACTATTATAACTATGCTGACCCTCGGCACAACAGTTGCATCTCACCTTGCCATTACCATCTTGCTAGTGGTAACAAAAACCAGTCGCCTTACTAGTGATTAATAAGAGAAAATTTATGCCGAAGGCACAAATTTTTGCTCTAATTGCAGGAGTATCCTAGCTTTTGTAAAAATAGCTGGAATGTCCACTTTTCTAATTTCGGATGTTTATTTTCCGATATTACCCTTCCTTCTCTTTTACCGTTGTTCAACCCCGTTCTAGGGCAAATTCGTTCTCTCGCTCAACGTTTGCCGACAACCATGGAGATCTCGTCCTCGCTCAACCTTTGCCGGCAACCATGGAGCTCTCGTCTTCGCTCAATCTCTCATACACAGAGTCCCTTTCCCATTCGTCGGATCGAAAACTGAATCCCGGATCGAAAATCGAATGATTTTGTGCGCGATTGTCCCTAGAAATCCCAGATTAAGGTTGAATTTGTGTGCCATTGTCGCCGGCAATGGTGAGTGCTTCAATATCTTCAATTCCTTCGCCAGAAATTTAGAGGTTTTAGAGTTGAATGTGTGTGCGCCGGCAACTGCTGTAGGCTGAATTTGTGTGCGATTAGGTTTTAGAGTCGGATTCTGTGATTATGCATTTTCTAATGTGATATTTCCTCTCAGGAGTTACAGGGCGGTGCTAGGAGGCCGACGCGGCGGTGCTGGGAGGCTGACGCGGCGGTGCTGCATCAGAAATTGATCTCCAAACTAGGACTGCGGTTTTAGGGATGTTCGAGTGTGTTTGCTGTCATTGCTGCGTTTGCTCTGATCTCCAAACCGGTACGGGCTTCATCTGATTTGATTTCATTTGATCTGATTGTTGCTGTCATTGCTGCGTTTGCTGCGATTTTTGCTATCGAATCTAATTTGTAGTTGTTGCTGAATTTTTCTTGCTCTAATTTCTTTCGTGTTGATCTGATTTCATGTTGATATCATTGCTTTTTTTCTTGCTGCGTTTGTTCATTTGTAGATGAGTTGCAGAATGTAAGAAATGAGGTCTTATTAAACTGCCCTTTCATGGTGAAAGATAAGATTCTGTTTGGTTCAGGAATAAGGATATGGATTGAAACTCTACTCATGTTGGTGAAATTTTGGCAAAGTTCAGGACTTTTGGGCCATCCTTGCTATGTTAATTGGAAAAAGTATAAAATGTTCAACAGTTGCATGTATATAAAATTATATGATTTGTGTAATAGGAGAGTCGGAGAGATAATTTTTATAGTATGCATCTAAAGTTATGAACGTGTTTTATATTTGATTTGGCATTTATTGTTCACATGTTATTGCTCTTGCCGAAAGCTACTGATATACTATAGAATATAAAATAAAATAGCTATTGTAGTTGTGAAGCTTAATCTCTCTTTCTGATGCATAATCTTTTTTTTTCCTGATTTTACTGGTGTTGCAAATATCTAGCTGACATCTTCTGGAAATGTTGACATCTTCTAGAAATGTTGACATCTTCTGAAATGATGACATCTTCTGAAATGCTGACATCTCCAATATAAGATTATTTTTGTGTAATTAAGTAGACCATGTCAGCAAGCTTAATTCAAAACTAGAGATGCTTGCCTAGTATGCGGTCTCGGTAGAAGTGATATCAAGCATCCGGTGTCGGATTCTCTATTATGATACCTTTCCGGATAGGGAATCGCGCCACGGTTCAAACTCACGCTATGCGGTGACCTATGGTCTTTTTTGGCCATCGGAGATCATTTCAGGGCTTAAAATTGAGTGTTTATGTTTTTTTTGTCAATATCAACAATTTTGTTATTTTATTTTCTAATAATTGTTCAATAATAAGATATATTAGTGCAATTTTCTAGTAATTTATAATTGCATATTATACTTTTAGTAATTTATAATTGCAATTTTCTAGTAATTTATAATTGCACATCATCATTCACAGCTGAGCCTGTTGCTCTAGACGACGAAGGTGACAGATACAACTTCTGTGTTGACAGAAGCTATTGGGTATATTCAGTTCCTTCAAGATCAGATCCATGTGAGTCAGTCCATGCCCACTAGGGCTTTTTATTTTTCTGGATCTGTGTGAAATAAATGAATTTTTGAATGTGATACATCAAAAGGATTCTTGAATGTGGTAGTGATTGGATATGCAAATTTAGGTTTTGATCGAATTAGCTACTGATATCAATTCCTTTCATCTAAATGTGTTGTTGTTGATCGAATTAGCTACTGATATCAATTTCTTATAGATTGATATAGTCTCCACCATTTTGTTTAGTCATTAGAAAGTTCTCAATGCTCCTATTTGTCAATTTTATAATGAAATTTTCCTTTGTCAATGTTGATGAAATATTTCTATTAGTCAATGTGCTTTATGTCGAGGGATTCTGTGTGATCTTTAAGCCCACCATTGCTGCCCACATCTTTTCATATATGTCGATGCTGTGTGAAATTGCACATCTAGTACACCAGTTTTTGTGTCAATTTAGGGCGTTTTCAGTCCTGAGTTCTGATGCTGTGTGAAATTGCCCATCTAGTACATCAGTTTTTGTGTGAAATTAGGGCGTTTTTTGTGCCAACACCACCATGGCTGTCCATATCTCTTCAATGTTGACATCTTCAGTGTTGACATCTTTAGTGTTGACATCTTCAATGCTGACATCTTTTTGAGACTTTAGAAATTTATTAAAATCTTTTGGAAATATATCTATCTTATATCTATCTTCAATATATCCTCCTTTTTACAGTCCCAATTTTTTCCCTGTCCTATTTTAATAAAATATATCTATCTTATAAAATATATTTCTTATTCCCACAAGTTCTATAATTAACTCTCTGAGTTTGTCTTAGTCACAAACTTTTATTCTAATTATGAGGCTATTATAAAAAAAGAGTTGAGGAACATCTAAAGCTAAAATTGAAACTTTTAGCTGTATAATATGTTGCTGACACCAGACGTCAGCAGTAGCTATATAATAACTTCTGTATTGAGTCTGATAATGATTCTACTGTCAGCAGGATGTGCATATCCTATTCCTTTGATATTGAGTTGTCTCTCAGTGTTCAATCTTAAGTGATATGGAGCCAATATGTGTTTTTACATGTTTTACAACTTCTTTTTTTTTCATCATTTCACTTGAGGCATTTGTCACTCTTTTATATGCTGACATGGTCTTTAATTGTGCTGACATGTTCTCTTTTTGTGCTGACATGTTCGCTTTTTGTGCTCGAATCTGCATATTTAGATCTGAATTTAGGGATTTGCTCGAATATGAAGTTGATGGACTTGCAATTTGCTCGAATATGAATTTAGGGATTTGAATATAGGCCTTTGCTCGAATTTGAAGTCTGCATATTTAGATCTGAATTTGGTTTTTAATTGAAAAGATGTAAAAGAAGTTGCTGACATATTCAATGCCGACATTTTTAGATCTGAATTTGGTTTGTAAAAGAAGCTGCATATTTAGATCTGAACTTGCATTATTTTGCACATATACACTAGAATGACTGTTTTGTTTCTTATTCATTGTTGCAAACATTTAGGAGTAGAAAATCCTCATACTTCCGTATACTTTTGAAGAACTAGAAAATTCATGACTGAGTGTCATCTTGGCCTATTATATCGTATCCCTTATATATTTGTGATTTATTGGTGCTTCTTTCTCCATTGTTTACATTTATGATATGCACATTATGGGGCTGTTTTTACAGTTGTTTTTTCATGCAATTTAATGGATAAAAAAAATATCTGGTTTCAGAAATTGAATTTCATGGTTCAAAGTCTGCTTTAACCTACCTACTCCCATCAACATTGTACAACATTGTAGAGATACTTTTGGTGTTGACATGTCAGCAAGCTTTGCTTAGATTTTGATATTACTGCATTTTTGTTTCCTATTATGCAATAACAACATCTTTGCTTATATTTTGATATTTGTCAGCATCTTTGCTTAGATTTTGTTTTTTTTAATAAAAAAAATTATTGTATTTTGTGGGACATTGTTATGAAGCTTATACAGGTACAACTTAAAGGGAAAAAGAAGCTTCTAAATCCAATCCACGCTAGTACTACTGAATTACACATACTCTAAAAAGGGGGAAATGTAGAGGCCAAACAAACTCTAAAAAGGAGCAGCTAAATTTATAAATCACACCCACTAAATTCAGAAATTACACATATCAGTCATATGGGGTTGCATATCAGTAAAATGTAGTTGCATATCAGTCATATGGGGTTGCATATCAGTCATATGGGGTTGCATATCAGTAAAATGTAGTTGCATATCATAATTTTACACTTGTACAAAATTAATTTAAGTTAGTTGCACATCACCCTATGCATATTTTGGATGTGTATACTCATATCAAGCCGGTAGCAAAAATATTCACTGCATTTTAGCATCAAATTTCACAAACCCAATAGCTTAGATTTAACGTAATCTCTATATGTCAACATCATCAATTTTTTGCA
Source organism: Persicaria maculosa (assembly GCA_963922045.1). Classification (NCBI taxonomy): domain Eukaryota; kingdom Viridiplantae; phylum Streptophyta; class Magnoliopsida; order Caryophyllales; family Polygonaceae; genus Persicaria; species Persicaria maculosa. The sequence goes on along the minus strand of OY998254.1, from coordinate 4,347,968 downwards.
TAAGTGACATAGGTTCTAGATTGATCCGTTTTAATTTCTTTTAATATTGGTTTTAAATAGCAGTAACTTTATTAAATTGGATCTAAATTCTTGGCTTTTGGCACTAATTATTAATTTTAAATTAAAATGTCAACAGAGTAACAGATCCTTATACTAATTTAATTCATTATTAGAGACAAAGCAAGGATTTGATGTCCATAAACATGAAAACTTATAAGCACACCATCTCAGTGCATCTTAGCATTATAATTCACAAATATAATACCTTAGGTGTAGTGCAGTGTATATATATATGTCAGCAGGATCAAAGTTTTGCATAAGTGCTATAGGTTTTAGTAGCATACCTACTTTTTTTTTTATGTTGATCACTTTTAAATTCTTTTTATTTTGGTTTTAAAGAGCAGTAACTTTATTAGATTGGGTCTAAATTCGCACCTTTGGCAGTAATTATTATTTTTAAGGTAAGATGTCAGCAGAGTAACAGATTGTTACAAAATTTCAATTCATTATTGGAGAGAAAGCAAGGATTTCATGTCCATAATCATTAAAATCTATCAGCACAACATCTCAATGCATTGTAGCACTAATATTCACAAATCTAATATCTTATATGTTGTGCAGTCTTTATTTGTCAGCAGCATAAAAATTTTATTTAGTTATACAGGTTTTCGTAGCATATCTGTGGTTTATTTCTGATTTATCTCTTTTAATTTTCTTTTGAAGATTGGTTTATATTTTCCAAGAGAAATAACTTTATTATTTTGAATCTACATTCGTGCTTTTGGCACAAATTCTGTTTTTTTAAGCCAAATGTCAGCAGTGTGACAGATTGTTATATTACTTCAATTCATCACAAGAGACACACACCATCTCAGTTCCTTTTAGCATTAAAATTCACATATCTAATACCTTAGATGTGGTGGAGTAGTTATATATATCACATGTCAGCAGAGTAGCATATTGTTATATTAATTCAATCCATTTAAAGGTGTGAAAGGAAACTTTTGATGTGTATCATCATTACAATCTTTTAGGACATTACCTTGCATTTAAGTATTAAAAATCAGTAACTTAATATGTTAGATTTAGCTAAGTCTCTATATGTCATCAGCATCAACTTATGCATATAATAATCTTAATTTTGCATATCAGTCATATAGGGTTGCATATCAGTAAAATGTAGTTGCATATCATAATTTTACACTTGTACAAAATTAATTTAAGTTAGTTGCACATCACCCTATGCATATTTTTGATGTGTATACTCATATCAAGCCAGTAGCAAAAATATTCACTGCATTTTAGCATCAAATTTCACAAACCCAATACCTTAGATTTAACGTAGTCTCTATATGTCAACATCATCAATTTTTTGCATAAGTGACATAGGTTCTAGATTGATCCGTTTTAATTTCTTTTAATATTGGTTTTAAACAACAGTAACTTTATTAAATTGGATCTAAATTCTTGACTTTTGGCACTCATTATTAATTTTAAATTAAAATGTCAACAGAGTAACAGATCCTTATACTAATTTAATTCATTATTAGAGACAAAGCAAGGCTTTGATGTCCATAAACATGACAACTTATAAGCACACCATCTCAGTGCATCTTAGCATTAAAATTCACAAATATAATACCTTAGGTGTAGTGCAGTGTATATATGTCAGCGGCATCAAAGTTTTGCATAAGTGCTGACATTTGGCTTATTTCTGATTTATCTCTTTTAATTTCTTTTGAAGATTGGTTTCCAAGAGAAATAACTTTATTATTTTGAATCTACATTCGTGCTGTTGGGGGGTAAAATTTCATGAATTTTATTTTTTTTAGGATTCATGATTTAAAATCATCAAATTCTTAATATGTCAAATATCCAAAAGATGTGATGAATTTTCCTTGAAAAAATACAAGACAGACCTAGAAAATTCCATCACAAGCCCACATCAAGCCCAAGCAAATCAAATTAAAAAAAGGCTGAAATGGGAGGTTACAAATAAGTGTACACATTGCAGTTAACCAAACTGCTCAAACTTACAGTTGTTAAAAGAAAATTGTACGGGGATAAGAGTGGGGAAGGTTAGGTAACTGCTACTACTAGGTCCCTTATATAAAAAGACACTTGTTGGGCAAAGAGGTTTCATTTGAATATGCTTAATAACACATGTGATTGGAGAAGTCAAGCACCTGCTTTTTTGTTATTCCGGTGTTTTTTTCACTTGACTGGGTGGACAGTTGACCGGAAGAGAACTTCGATTCGCCCGGCCAGCAGGCGGGCGGCGTGCTTATCTTGTGTGACAACACTACAGAGCGAGGTCCCTTATATAAAAAGACACAAGGCCATGACTTGAGGGATTTCTTCTTTTGGCCTATTCAACTGCATAGAAAGAAGGCAGTTTTCTTCTCCTTCCTGATTTTTCCCATTCCTCTGGCTCCCTCACGGTTACCTGCAAAAGTACCCAAAAACAACAAAAACCCAACAATATCAGCAAACCTGTGTTCCTGTTTGCAGAGAAGAAGGAATCAAGGTAGTTTCAATGGCTTCTGAAATCCCCCTATACAAAATGATATAGCTTTGTACAGTTATATTGTTTTAAGTATATAGTATGGATTTTAGAACCACAAAACTATCCCTAATCAGGTCAAAATGCTGCCGAAATGCTACCAAAATGGATTCTCGAGACCCCCCTGTGCAAAATTATATAGCTTTGTACAGCTATATCATTTTAAGCATTTGGTATGGGTCTCGGAATCCCAAAATCGCCTCAAACATAGGTGAAACTCTGGCGAAATTTCACCAGCCAAGCATAGGAAACTCTAGCTTTTATTAGGTTCAACAAAAGGGCCTTAAACATAAACTAGAGATCACCAAAGAAAAGAAAAATAAGAAACCAGCAGCAGTGGCAATTTGAAGAAGCACAGTCCTGCCTAAAACAAAGTCCTAAACTGTCTCTGGTTGCTACCAAATTGCAACTAGCTAAGGACCCATAGCCCTAATTTATCATCACTACTATCACCCATTTCATGATTCAGTTTCTATAAACATAAAATCGGCAGTGGTAAAGGGTTTACGGTTAAAATCGGTGATTAAAAAAAAAGAAAGATGATTAAAATTAAGGCTGATTAAAATGGGGCAATAAACTCAGGGATTGAAATCCAAATGAGTGCCTCATTTCACTCAAAAAGGAATCAAATTAAGGAAGGAAAGAAGAGGCTGCCGAGCATACCGAATCAGAGGGGCCGAGTTTGTGTTCGCTCTCGAATTAGCCATGGCGCATTTGAGGCCTAGATGGATCCTTGCAGCGCGGCCATCCCTTCCCATTGCCCAATCCGGAACTCCGTTGGCCTGTTTCAGATTTCCCGAGCTTTGGAGTCGTTTGCTTTTTTGTTGATTGCTCAGAAAAAAATCATAAATCATCAAACTTGTCCTCAACTAATTTTCCCAAACCGAAATCAGCCCAAGTTAAAGACAAATTACAGAAAAGAAGGGAGAGCAAACCTATGTTGTTTCTTCAATCGACAGAAGCTCTCAGATCTGCACTCGGAAGTCCTTCGGTTGTGGCTCACGCATCCCAAAGGCATCCTAACCCAAGCCCCCTGTGTGCTTCGGGAATTGGCTTCTTCTCCAAGCCGGGCTTTCCGGGACCATGGCGGTGTGCTCTCTGACAAAGGCTGAGAGGGTGTGGTTCCTCTCGTTGAAGCCGCTGAACGTACAAAACGAGTGCAGTAGAGAGAGATGGAATTGGTTGTTCACTCATCAGCTAAAGGGGAGGCTTAGTAAATTTAGGTTAAAATCCCTGTCAAACGGAGTTAAAATAAATTGGGCTAAAATTGATGAAAGGCAAAATCAAACGGGCTTACGGGCTTAATAGCTAAACATGTTAAGCCCACTAAATAACCTGACTCTTTTGTTCGAATCTTGTGTTTGGATTCGGACAATGAATTGCAAGTGACGTACAGGTCGGTTCTCACTTGTAGAAAATTTTTCTTAATTATGAAACCGGCCCACTAAAGTATAAGAATTATAATTGGCACAAATTAAGAATTCGAGTTTTATTAAAACATAAAATTAAACTCGTCAAATATTCTTTGCCAATTAATTCTAGTGGGTCAATCTCAAGCCGGCTTCAATAAAAACGGAGTCAAAAGCTCAAATAGAGTTTCACCAAATATAAACTCGGTCCTCGAAAAGAACTATGTAAGACTTGATACTCGTTTACGAGTTACGTAGGAAATTCGATATTAAAATTCAATATATATCGGATTCAGTCGCCCGTTTCAAATCAAATCAAATTTGCCTTGGGTAGAACTACGTAAAGACTTGACGCCGTAAAACGGCTACGTAGGTAACCCGATATTAAATTCTAAAAATATATCGGGTACAGTCGTCAACCTCTAAATTCCCTTTAAATGAATATGAGGTCAAAACCAAATAAATTAAATTGGTTCGTTTTAGAACTACGGGTGATTTGATTCTCTTCTAAGGAGGGATACGTAGGACACTCGATACAAAGCCAAGGCTCGTCGAGTTCAATCACCAAAAACAAATTTAAATTGTCCATTCCGACTCGATACAAAGCTTTTGCTCGTCGAGTTCGAACACCACTCTCAAATGATCTCACGATCAAACCCAAATACAAAATTCATTTTTGTCCCGAACTACGGTGACTTGATTCCACCAAACAAGTGGATACGTAGGAAACTCGGTGTAAATCAAGTTCTCACCGAGTCCAGCCACGCCTAATCTTTCAAACAAATTTCCTCAAATTCACTATCGACTCCAAGTCGTCCCAAATATCAAATTTCCATCAAATCCAAAGTGTCTCCTCCGACTCGATATAAAGCTTTCGCTCGTCGAGTTCGGTCACGACAAAAACATCAAAAACCAAATACCAAATTCAAATTTGTCATTTTCAAGAACTACGTGTGATTTGATCCTTTTCAAAAGGGTACGTAGGAAACTCACAAACGAGTTCAATCACGGTCCCCAAATTGACCTTTTAAGTCAAATCTCAAATCAAATTAAATCAAACTCCACATTAAAATCAAATCGTTTTCTATGCAAATGATAGGCGGGTCACTTGAGCTACCCTTCCGAGAAGGTGGGCTCAGGTTACTCGGGTGGAGTGTTGTTCGAGCTACCCATCGTATAAGGTGGGCTTGAACTTCATCCTATGATGCATACAAGAAAACGAAACCAAATCCAAACCAAACCAAACACAAGATCCAAAACACTCTGAACTACGTAAGGCTTGATTCTCTTCCAAGAGATACGTAGGCAACCCGTTAAATTTCGGGTGCAGCCCAAATCACCAAAACCACTCAAATCTTGGTATCGATACGACTTCGAATCAAGAGGATAACCAAAAGGGGTCGAACTCAAATATTAAAAATCAAATAAAATGTGTTGTACAATTATTCGCGCATTTTTGTCCAACACGTGCTTTTGGCACAAATTCTGTTTTTTTAAGCCAAATGTCAGCAGTGTGACAGATTGTTATATTAATTCAATTCATCACAATAGACACACATTGTTTAGTAGCATAACTATTCATGGTTATCAATTTTACTCAACAATTGTTGTCTTTGTGTTTTTTTTTTTAAAAGACAAATTAGGGAAAACCAAATACAGTAAAAAAAAAGGTGATTATTAGAGGGGTGGTGGGGGGGGGGATGTATCTGGTGCTCTGCAAATACAAAGTAGTTGGGAAACCGCCCTCCTTAATAGACGTAATAATTACTTTATATTTGCATATTTTAATCTTATATTTGCATATCATCAATTTATAATTGCATATTATACTTTTACATTTGCACAACATCAATTTATATTTGCATATTATAATCATACATTTTCACAACATCAATTTGTATTTCCCCAACTTATTTTTATTTACTAAAAATTAAAATCTAGGTATTAGATATCAATAATCTTATATATGTAGTTGCTTTGCAAGTTGCTTGGAACTAGAGCAAGTATGTCAGCGGCTTTCTTCTTTCTGCAATTGATTGATGAGTTCTGGCATGTGAGGTTCTGGCATGAATAAATATTCTGATGCATGTGCTTTTCTATCCTTTAACTGTCAACGGTATCATTATTTTTATTTATTAAAAATGTCATCAATTTTTTTTTGGAATTTCAAGCTTTTATAGACGCATTGACTTCTCAAAGTAGCCTTGAAGACGAGACTGGCATTGATAATTTGATGCTGGTATGACATCTTATTCTTAAGTTAATTGACAAATTTGTTCAATCATAACATATGATCGAATTGAATCTTAACATTTCTACTTTTCCTGAACAGGTCTTGCTCCTGTACATTGATGCCCATGAGAATCCTTTATAGCTAGGCTTGTATATGTAACAACTCAACATAGTTTTCATTCATGATTCTACTCAAATGCAACTGCTTAGCTACTAGTGAAGGCCTACTCTTTTGGCACTGCTAAAATTCCAATCAAAGAGTTAACTATCTGCTGTGAGATATTCGAGTTAAGCACTCCTGATTTCTGTCTTGTATTTTTTGTTTTCCACTCTTTAAAGTTTAAACTTCTTTTGTGTGTGGAAATTTTAGACTAGTAGCAAGCTCCTGATTTCTATAATTTGTTTTCCACTTGATATCAAACTCCTGATTTCTATCTGCTAATAGGTCGGAAATTTTAGACTGGTAGCAAGCATGAGGCTGCAGGCGCTTATGTGGATGCTGCAAACAGCTACAAGAAGATATCTCCTACACGTAAGTCTTTCATTTTATGTTGCCATCAGCTGAGGTCTTCGTATTATACACTTATACTAATTGTTCAGCTATGCAATTTTTTTTATTAAAAAAAAAATGTTATGTGAAGCTCTTTTTCATATTTGTTGGTAATTCAGATTTCAGAGTTTGATATCAAGTGCATTGTCAATTGGCTAACTTGACTTTATGTATCAGAGGTCATCTCATCCTTGGAGCAAGCTGTTGATCTATTCTCTGAAATTGGGAGATTTAACATGGCTGCGCGATATTCCAAGGTAAAAGTTTTCTTCTTAGAATTAATATGCTTCTACTCTCAGACGTCAATGCATGTCATGGTGCTCTCTATTTCACTTTCTGTTTTTGTATCTGCTGATTTTGGGTCTCTTTTAGAGGCTGCTGTAGCTTCTGAATTTCATTTTCTGTTGTTGTATCTGTTGTAACTTCAATGTTGACATTTAGCTTCAATGTTGACATTTAGCTTGACATTTAGCATAAATGTTGACATTTAGCCGTTGATCGGCAAAAACTTTATCTTTTACTATTTCTTTTCACATTATTTGCTTAAAATTAAGAGGGAATAACAATCTTGCTGACATCCGGTGTCAGCAGTTTAAATTTGCATAACAGATTGTTATATGTGCATATCATGGAGTTATATTTGCATAACAGTAACTTATATTTGCACAACATAAACTTCTTTATTTTCACCTTTTTTTTAATTAAATTTCTCTATTTTCTTTTTTCTTTTTTTGGTTATTTGAGAACATAGCAAGGTTTTGTGATCTGATTTGCTAGTTATGCTAGATTTATCCCATTTTCCCTATAAAGTATGAATTCTCTTGCGAGTTATGCTATGTTTTATATTGATTTGACATTTATTGTTCACATGTTATTCAAGTTGATGTATAAGTTTTTTTTATTTCTAATTGTGTGCTAACATGACCTCTTTTTGTGCAAAAATGTGTACTGTTTATTAGGAGTTCCAACTTTTTTTTTTCTCCTTTTTTGGTTGTGGCGTGAACATAACTCTTATTTGTTTATTTGAATGTTATGTTATAATATAATTAAAAGCCTTTTAGCTCAAAGGTAGAGTGATGTGCTTATGCGCAAATACGTGGGTTCGAATCCCGCATAGGATAAAATTTATAATAATTCTAGTAATTTACAAAATTTGATATTCTCATCTCATCTAATATGATATCAATTTTGGGAATAATCTTATTTATAAACTTTATCTTTTATTATATGTTGACATTTAGCTTAAGTACTACATAATAATAGCACAACTGTTCTTTCTATTACACTGATCACTATCAATTTCTGTTTTGAGAAATTTGTTTTTATAACATGCATCTTGAGAAATATGTTTTTGAGAAATCTGTTTTTACAGAAAACAGATTTTCTATTTTTACCAAAAACAGATTTTGAGAAATCTGTTTTACATAAATATGCATCTTGCATTTTGAGAAATCTGTTTTTACAGAAAATAGATTTTTATAACATGCATCTTGCATTTTGAGAAGAAATTTTGGGAAATCTGTTTTTACAGAAACAGATTTTCTGTCTTTACAGCAACAGAAGACAGATTTTGAGAAATTTGTTTTTACATAAATATGCATCTTGCATTTTGAGAAATCTGATGCTGTGTGAAATTGCCCATCTAGTACACCAGTTTTTGTGTGAAATTAGGGCGTTTTTTGTGAAAACACCACCATTGTTGTCCACATCTCTTCAGTGTTGACATCTTCAGTGTTGACATCTTCAGTGCTGACATCTTCAATACTGACATCTTTTGGAGACTTTAGAAATTTATTAAAATCTTCTGAAAATAAAATATTCTGGGAACTAAACACATTCAATAGAAATTTATTAACATCTTCAGTGTTGACATCTTCAATGCTGACGTCTATTTTCGAGGCTGCTGTAGCTTCTGAATTTCGCTTGCATCTTGCTTTTGCTGATTTTGGGTCTTTTTTAGGGGCCGCTGTAGCTTCTGAATTTCATCTTTTGTTGTTGTATCTACTGTAACTTAAATGTTGACATTTAGCTTCAATGTTGACATTTAGCTTCAACATTGAAGTTACTGTTATGCAACTATTCTTTCTTTTAGACTTATCACTACTAATTTATTTTTAGTTTTAATACAAAGAGTAGTAACTTCATAAATTTCAATCTAAATTTGTGCCGAAGGCACAAATTTTACTTCATTATATCAAACGTCAGCAGTGTAACAGATTTTTACAGTAATTCAATTCATTCTGAAATCAAAATCAGATTTTGGTTGTGCATAATCATTACAAGCTACTAACACAATATCTCACTGCATTTTAGCATTAGAAGTCATTCAACCAACACATTAGACCGAGCTCAACTATTACTTGTCAACAACACCAGATTTTTGCATAAGTATTAATTAGTAGTAGCACCACTATTCTTTCTTTTAGACTTATCACTACTAATTTATTTTTAGTTTCAATACAAAGAGTAGTAACTTCATAAATTTCAATTTAAATTTGTGCCGAAGGTCCAAATTTTACTTCATTATATCAAACGTCAACAGTGTAACAGATTTTTACAGTAATTCAATTCATTCTGGTGTTGTTGACAAGTAATAGTTGTGAATAATCATTACAAACTTCATTATATCAAAATCAGATTTTCGTTGTGAATAATCATTACAAGCTACTAACACAACATCTCAGTGCATTTTACATTAGAAGACATTCAACCAACTCCTTATATTGAGCTCAACTAATACTTGTTAGCAGCATCCGAGGTTTGCATATATACTACATAATAGTAGCACAACTGGTATTTCTTTCATACTGATCACTATTAATTTCTTTTTAGTTTCAATACAAAGAATAGTAACTTCATAAATTTCAACCTAAATTTGTGCCGAAGGCACAAATTTTTCTTCATTATATCAAACGTCAGAAGTGTAACAGAATTTTACAGTAATTCAATTCGTTCTGACATCAAAATCAGATTTTGGTTGTGCATAATCATTACAACCTACTAACACAACATCTCACTGCATTTTACATTAGAAGTCATTCAACCAACACATTAGACCGAGCTCAACTATCACTTGTCAACAACACCAGATTTTTGAATAAGTATTAATTAGTAGTAGCACAACTATTCTTTCTTTTAGACTTATCACTACTAATTTATTTTTAGTTTCAATACAAAGAGTAGTAACTTCATAAATTTCAATATAAATTTGTGCCGAAGGCACAAATTTTACTTCATTATATCAAACGTCAGCACTGTAACAAATTTTTACAGTAATTCAATTTATTCTAAAATCAAAATCGGATTTTAGTTGTGCATAATCATTACAAGCTACTAACACAACACCTCACTGCATTTTACATTAGAAGTCATTCAACCAACACCTTCTATTGAGCTCAACTAATACTTGTCAGCAGCATCCGAGGTTTGCATATGTACTATATAATAGTAACACAACTGGTATTTCTTTTATACTGATCAATATTAATTTCTTCTTAGTTTCAATACAAAGAGTAGTAACTTCATAAATTTCAATCTAAATTTGTGCCGAAGGCACAAATGTTACTTCATTATATCAAACGTCAGCAGTGTAACAGATTTTTATAGTAATTCAATTCATTATGAAATAAAAATCAGATTTTGGTTGTGCATAATCATTACAAGCTACTAACACATAATCTCACTGCATTTTACATTAGAAGCCATTCAACCAACACCTTATATTGAGCTCAACTAATACTTGTCAGCAGCATCCGAGGTTTGCATATGTACTACATAATAGTAGCATAATTGGTATTTCTTTTATACTGATCACTATTAATTTATTTTTAGTTTCAATACAAAGAGTAGTAACTTCATAAATTTCAATCTAAATTTGTGCCGAAGGCACAAATTTTACTTCATTATATCAAACGTCAGCAGTGTAATAGATTTTTACAGTAATTCAATTCATTCTGACATCAAAATTAGATTTTGGTTGTGCATAATCATTACAAGCTACTAACACAACATCTCACAACATTTTACATTAGAAGCCATTCAACCAACACCTTAGATTGAACTCAACTAATACTTGTCAGCAGCATCCGAGGTTTGCATAGGTACTACATAATAGTAGCACAATTGTTCTTTCTTTTATACTGATCAGTATTAATGGCAGCAACGTCAGAATCTCCGATGCCGGCGTCAGCCGACATCAGCGTCAGCGCTGACACGGAAAATGTTAGTGGTGTTCGCAATGTTAATGGTGACAGTGTCAGCAGTGTCAACAATATTAGTGCTTACACGAAGAAAAAAAAGCGTTGGCACAAAAAAAAAAGCATATTCGACGTCGGCGTCAACAGTGTTCGCAACATCGATGTCGGCGTCAGCCGACATCTCCGATGTCAGCGTCAGCAGCGTCAACATCTCTGATGTCAGCGTCAGCCGACATTAACGTCAACGCTAATACGGAAAATGTTGGTGGTGTTCGCAATGTTAGTGGTGACAGTGTCAGCAGTGCCAGCAATGTCAACAATGTCAGTGTCAACGGTGTCAGGAATGTTGGTGTTAGCAACATCGGGTTTGACATTAATGCAATTTTAAAGCCTTTTATGTCAATAAATGGTAGAGCGATGTGCTTATGTGAAAATAAGATATATTAATGCAATTTTAAAATACATATGGATTTGCATATTCTTCTCATAAGGTTTTTTAAGCTTGCATAACATAGTATTATATTTGCATAACATCGGGTTATAGTTGCATATCTGAAAGTGCTGACATGTAAATTTTTTTTAAAAAATAAATAAATAAAAAAAAAAAAAAATCCAAAGGAGTTGGTCAACGTTGACCGGTCAATGGTCCAGTAAGAGGGGGCCTGGGGGCACCGAGGGGGGGCAAGGGGATGGATACTTTTGCAAAATTTTCAAATATATGGATAATTCTCTAATTTAGCCAATTTTTATGGACATTTTTGTTAACCCCCGATTAATAATGATTAAATTTTGTAGTTTAATGGTAAAAAAAAAAAAAAAAAACTTTTTTTAGGAAGAGATGCGTTCTTTTTTCTGCCATCTTTTATATTTGTTGTAATTCTTGTGAACACCCCCACAAACAAGACATAAAATATGAGAATGGTCTATGGACCTTCAAATGTTGCTGCAAAAATAATGGGCCTATTTTGCAAGCCCATCCAATGACTATGAATTTCAGGAATTGCAAATTTGTAGATAAAAAAAATTAAGGTGATATTCTTTAGTTCAGTTATACCGAGTAAGAAAAAGTACGAAAAAAATTAAGGTGATATTCTTTGGTAGAATTGGGTCACTTACCTCCAAATCTCCAATGTTCTAAAATAAAAAAAGCAGCATAAAAAATCGATAAACTTTCCTAAATATATCACATTCTCTAAAACTAAATAATTATCCAAATCGTTTGAAATTAAGAGATGATATAATAATTAAATAAAAAATATATTTAAAATATATTTATTTATTTTTACATTTTAAAAAATTTTGAATAAATTGTTAGGGACGGTCTTATAATTTTGAGTTATTCTTGGGATTAGCTATTCCAAACCCTCTCCCACTTTTTTTTACTTCAATCTATTATTACATTTAATAGTTAAAAATATCTAGTATTACATTTAATAGATAAAAATAAAATCATTTTAATTCTTGAATAAAAATAAAAATAAATCCAGATGAGATCTTCTACTCCACCTTTCATACTCCCCTCCCTACATCACAATTTTTTTTAGCATTTAATTAATCTTAAAAAAATTATATTTATATTGCTAACATATATTTCTATATATTTATAAAATTTTATTTTTAAAAAATCATGTTTTATAATTTTTAAAAATTAAAAAGAAATCATTTACAACATACAATTATTAAAAATTAAAAAAAAATTCAAAATAAAATTTTATAAACATATAAAATTTAATTTTAAAAAAATTAATTAAAAAAATGTGAAAATAAAATAGTGAAGTAGGGAAGGGAGTAGGAAGGGTTGTAGAAAATCCACTCTGAAATAAATCCTACCTAACTTATCAAAATTGTGCAATAAGAATTGAAACAAGTTATACAAAACCCTCATTACAACTTAGATTGGCCCACTAAGGTGACTTCCATTTTTTCTTTGAACAAACCAAGGAAAAGTAAACAAGTCTAATATTGCACATTACATCAAATTGTACATAAAACTATTTTTTTTAAAAAAAAAAGGAAAGAAAAAAGAAACAAATAACAAGCAAAAAGATGTCAAAGTAGCTAATCCATTTAAGTGTCCCTTGAACAAAAATGGATAAGAGTTTGAACTCCCTCAAGGATCTATACTATGGACTCAATTTTTTTTTTGTTCATGTAGATTCTAAGACAAGTGAGTCACAAGCAAGACAATGTATGACTTGTACTAGAAACAGAACGACGATCCATAAACATTCTGATCACGATGACTCGAGCACAAGGCTAGAGGTCTTGATAGAAGCCATGGAGTGGTTATGCTCTCCTTCGTAGGTGACGATGAGCATGGCCGGATCATCCAAAGCTCTCTCTACATGCTTTCGCGCCGGGCATCCTCTCACCGTGCTACACTTGTAGTATCCCCTATTTTATACACAACCAATACTCAAAATTATCACAATCTTTTCAACAAGACATAATTATATATAGCCGAGAATTTTTAAAGTTTATATAAGAATAATGTCTTAACATCTTGATTAAAACAGCTCAACGCAAAGATTCGAAAACTTAGATACAACTTATCTTGCAAAATTTTCTTCAAGAAACAACAAAACTAGAAGCACCAATGACCCACATAACATGATCAAAAATCATGTCTTATATGGTATACCAATTTTTGGTATGACCACTACTCACATGCAATGCGTTAGTAATTATACCATTTTTTGGACTTATATATCAAATAAATTTATGTATCGAAACTATAGTTTAATAGTTTATAATTTATAATATTAAAATTATAAATTATAAATTACCTTGGATGTGGAGAACCTTTAATTGGCTTTTGACCGTACTTCCTCCAAGAGTAATCGTCCGGTGGGATATCCGCCATTCTCGAGCTAATCGCCGGTACTCTCACCGTCCTTTTGACCCTCAATTTCCTGATTAATTACCAAAATGCCATCCAGAATTTTAAAAAAAAAATAATTCAATTAATTAAAAAAAGAAAGAAAAGTTAAATTCGTTACCGCTTCTTTGAACAGTGGCAGCGACCGGAGGAGGACCCACCGCAGCGGCCGGGGGCGGCGCCGGTGGTATCCGAGAAGCTACACTTTTTCAACTTAAACGAAGTCGTGGTGGAGAGCGGCGGCTTCCCACCCGCCGAGCAAGACGAGTAATTCGAATAATTCGTGATCTGAAACGACGTCGTCGCTTGCCCGAACGGTTTCCCCGCGTCGTTATCTCCGGTCAGCGTTGACCTGAAGGAGTTCCCCCCTGACAAAACCGTCGGCGAGCAGGCGAAGTTGATCGTAGCCGTGGTGGATTCCTTCCCCAGATCGAACGGCTGGCGGTGAACCGGCATCGGGACCTGGTTGATCGGCTTCGGACACAGAACAAGATCGCTGCTTTCCAGCACGAGGCTCTGCGGAGGGGGAGAAATCGACGCCACCGGACCCCGCCGGAACCGGGCGTGGCCGGCCCGGGGGCGAGTGAGGAGCGAAATCACGCGCTTGAACCTCGAAACGGCGTCGTCGGCAACCGCCTGGCAGTTCAAATCGAACCCACTCCCCTGTTCCACTTGCGGTTGCTCTGTTTTGGAGATGAGTTTGATGAAGTTGTCGACGCTCTGGAGGCCGGCGGAGGCCTCGTGGACGGCGAGCTTCTCTTCCATAGAGGACACCATGAGATCCACAGCCATAAGTCCTCTGTTCGGGGGAGTCAGGGGAAGGGGGCCATTAAAGAGGGCAAAGGAAGGAACAAAAAGAGAGAGAAAGAGGGGGGCGCAGAAAAAGAAGAGAAGAGTAACGTTAATGTGGGAAAAGGAAAAGGGGGAGGGGGGCAAGTAATGGTAGTGGTAATGGGGGAAGTGGTGGTGATCTGGTCAATGATACCGTCGACGAGGCAGAGAGAGAGGGAGGGAGGGAGGGACTGACTCAACTGTTATCTGTACACTTTAATATCACCAAAAAGAAGGATGGTCAAACTTAGGTACGACTATATAAACGATTAAACGGCACCCTATACAACAATAAAATATCTAATCTTTATATTACGTAGAATAATTTTATACTCCCTCCTATATCAAAAATAGTAATTTTTTAAAAAATGTCAGGCATTTTAATAAAAATAAATACTTCTTCTAAACTCAAGTAGACAATCTTAGAAAAATATTACAAAGTCAGGGACGGATCCTCTTTGGGTTTAGGGGTGGCAATCCCCCAATCAAAAATAAAATTTAGTATATATGTTCATTTCGTCGATAGCTTCGATTTGATATATTATAAGCATAAATTCGACATCTGAGTAAAGAGTTATAAATGTCTCAAGACTGAAGGTATATAAATTATTTTCAACGTCATTTACCAAAATGATATGTTTCTATCGAAATTATCATTTGTTAAATTACATACCCTAATACTATAATTAAATTTGAAAACTTTAAATTAGTATGTTATATTAAAATATTTAGAAATGGTGAAATAAAGTAGGCACGATTTATATTTTTATTCTAATTACACATTCATAATATTGATGATGTTTTCGGGAAAAAAATAGAATTTAATTTTCTGCCCCCTTAACTTACAGCTTCAAGATCCGCCATTTTACTTAGGAAGTTAAAGATTTTCAAATTGAGGGAAGTTCATCTAAAATAAAATTCTACCTTTTTACATTTATAAATTTTCAACTTCCATATTTATCCATCTTAAACAAACTTTTATCCAAACGAAATTTCTTAATTCTTATGAATTGGATTTTACGATAATTTAATTAACTTGCGATTCTCATCTTAATCCAAACGAGGCCTTATTCTAGGGGTGGAGGGTTTGTCCTTTAGGGGAGGTCTAGGAAGGTTTTGACCATTCCAGAATGGCTCACCGAAAAAGACTCGTGGTTAATATCCATAGGTACCCGGTTCGAATTTCGAACCTCAAAATAGCCGCTCTTTATTTATCAAGTTAAACGAAGGTTTTTTGTGGAAGTTTGACTAAGGTGACTATGTGAGGAAGGTGGGTCCCACCAAAGTTGAATTGAATGGGCAAAGAGACATTGATTCATTTGTGGGGAGCCCTCTTCCTCTTCCTTTGGGGCTGGATGGATGCTTTTCATTTGTAGCTCTTTTTTTTACTTCTTCCTGCCGTTGGATTTTTGGTGGGCTCCATTCCGTCCTTACACACAGTTCTAAATTGAGAGGTCAGACAAATCAGTAGATGTACTAATCTAAATAACTCAGTCAACTAACGGAAAGAAAATTACATAAATAAATGACATAATCTAATTTAAAAATAGTTAAATCGGATATATCTAGGACACATAATAATCATACTCTATTAAGAAAGAAAACTCTAAAAAGAAATAGGTGAACCTCATAATCTAATTAAAAGATGGTTAAACTGAGTATATTTAGAAAAAATGTTTTAAAACTATTTTTCTATTCTATATTCTAAGGGTATAGAATAATTGAATAAGCTAACTCATATTGAAAAAGATGTCTTATATTGGGATGTATAAACCCTAGAAAAAACATTATTAAAAATGACTAAAATCATTTAAATTTAAAAAAATCTTTTTATTTGTAGCCCATGTCAACCGGTACAAAAATAGGCAACCAACGATATGGAAAATGTGCCAATTAGTTTGAATTACAATGATTATATATTACTCAGTATAATTATAATTATAATATTTGAAAGTGTTTGTTATAATTTACAATGTTTTTAAAATAAAATAACTTATAAATCATGCTAATCAATTATATTAAATTTATAATATAATTATAAATATTATGCGATAATAATTGTTTAATTGATACAATTTAATTATCAAATATTTTAAAAATGCTATAATATTTTAAACAAATTAAAATTATATTAAATATGCACGCCTAAAATAATTATAATTATGATCACTTTTTCAAAAAAAAATATAATCACACGTCTAAAATTATTATAATTATGATCACTTTTTCAGAAAAATATACAGTATAATCACTTGAAGTCTAAATCTGTCCATAGAACGCAATAGACCTTGGAATTATAAATCTGTCCATAGAAGGGGACTTGATGATAATTATCAATCACTTCTGGGACTCTCTCAGGTGCCCTTGAGAAATCGAATTTCTTTTGTCTGAAATTAAAATAATTCTTCAAGGAGTGGAATAAGTTTCTTTCTCTCAAGTTCCCAGCGAGGGCATACCATGGCTGATAATTAAGGTTGCACATCTTGACCACGGCGTCCCAGGGACTAAGAACTAGTGCAAGATCTCATCCACAAAGATATCCTCGGACCTTGGTAGGTTCAATCTTCCTATCTGAATCCTTACCTAATCAAAAAAAAAAAAAAAAAAACGTTGGTCGTCCGGTCAAATAAACATGTGGTTTGTTGTACAAGTTAAGTCGTTCACATTAATTTGGAAATGTAAACAAGAAAAAAGAAAAAAGGGTGTCCATTAATTTCGTAGTGATGTTGCTTAACAAACTAATCGAGTCTAAAACGGCGGGCCCCACCAATGTTAAAAAAAAAAAGGTTCACATGGTGAATTTATCGTCGAATACATAATATTGATTAGCAACCGCAGATTTCGGACGCGCATTAAAAAAAACAGGAATGTTAATCATAGCAATCCGTGATTGTCAATTTTAATCAGATTATCTATACCCAATAGATATTTAGTTAATGTTAATCCCAATTCAAATTGAATATGCATTTCCGAAGATAGGGATATTTGAAGATATCCCGTTGATATCAATTTTGGCTATGTGATAAGGATATTTGAAGATATCGCACCTTAAAATATTTGAAGATAGATATATTTAGTGATATGTGCAAATAAATATATTTTCTTTTCTAAAATACTCGCCGACTTTTCACATGTGTATGATATATTTATAAAAATAGATTTTAACCATTTTTTTAATGAGAGAACAAATATGATTAATCTATATTCAAACATGTACCCATTCTAAAAAACATAACACAATTGAAAAATATATATTTACTTGATAAGGAGTAGTAATTTATATTAATTCAAATGTGTTTTATACAATAAAATTTATTTAAAAAATCGCACAACAAGCAAGTATTCTAGAAAAGAAAATATATTTATTTGCATCTATCTCCAAATATATCTATCTTCAAATATCTTTAAGACGTGATATCTTCAAATTGTGAAAACAAATAATTAAAATAAATAAGATTTTATATAGTTTTTAGCTCATAAAATTATATATAATAATATAAATGTCAAACATCATTTATTTCCGACCGAATGGAGTATATATCTACAAACTTTCCCCACAAAAATCAAACTAGAGGGAGAATCTTGCGCCCACCGGTGTCAATATCACCATATGGTCCATATGACCAAGATACCTCAAATTCTCACATTTCGTCTTCATTAAATGGTGTATTTGGTGACGGTGCACACTATGTTTGTTATCTTATTAGTTGGCGGTTGTATATATACATGCATTTGCAAAATGACGTTGTATATATACATGCATTTGCAATATGACACTATGAGATATCAATTTTTCGAACCAAAAAAAAAGGAAAAATAACTCACAATAATACCAACTATTTACTATCAACCCAAAACAATACCAACTTTAAAAATCACCACTGGCAATACCAACTATCCCTACATTTACCAAAAACAATACAGGGACACTTTACGGGCAAATTCCGGCACCCTTTCGCCGGAAAGATCCAATTTTTTTAAAAAAAAAACCTAAAATGAAAACCTAATTTCTCACTCATCCCACCACCAGCCTCTAGCCTCTAGCCTCCATCTTCCTCCTCTAATTTGTGGAGGGAGAATCCATTTTCTCTGCTCGGATCCTTTAAGGCGTCGTTGAGTCTGCCCACCTCATTCCCACCCTTATTGAGGAATCTGGGAGGGGGAAGAGGTCCCGATATTTGATTTAGAACGGATATCCATAGAGCGAAGGATTCACGGGGGGAAGAATGGGGCGGAGACAGGCACGATTGATTTGGTCGATTTCCTGCCGAAGATGGTCTTCCGTAGTGTTGGATTTGGCGAGATTGGCGTGAGCAGAGTTGAAGGTAACAATCGGGGGTTCAACACCGTGGAAATCTGGAAGGGAGAAGCGAAGTTAAGGAGGTGATGGCGAAATCAAAAGTGAAAAGGGAGATGGTGGTGAACTCGGGAGTATTTTGAGGAAGAAGATGGTCGTGGTGCCATGGTGGTGTGCCGGAATTTGCCCGGAAATTGGCCGGCGTACATAAGTGGATGGATGCAAACTAACCCAATAACCCTTTTCATTTTAGAATTTTTTTTATATATATATTTTTTTAGCCTTTTCGGTGAAACCGTGAAAGGGTGCCGGAATTTATCCGGAAAGTGTCCTGTATTGTTTTTGGTAAATGTAGGGATAGTTGGTATTGCCGGTGGTGATTTTTAAAGTTGGTGTTGTTTTGAGTTGATAGTAAATAGTTGGTATTATTGTGAGTTATTTTGCCAAAAAAAAAAGAAAGAAAAAGAGATACGGAGTATCAATTTTTTAAATTATATTATTATATTATATATATAGACTTGTATACTGAAATCATGCATCCACATATTCAACCTTATTTAACCTTTTTTTTTTTTAAGAAAATGCTCATGAATAAGACAACGTACCAATTCAACTACATGAATAAATATACCAATGATCTATATTGCCTAGTGGTAAGAATGGGTGTTCTAACTTCTCTTATGTCTCGTTACTGAGGTTAAGATCAAATTTAAATATCATTAGTAACATTAGGTTGAGCCTATTTGACCGCTTGTCGATTCACTTTCCCAATTCGAGTATTTTACAAGTTAATTTTCAAACCCATGAAAGATCAGTTGATAACACCAGAACCTCGACATCATTAAAAAAAATGTCAAAAATACAATGATGGGCGGGATTCATGTGAAACAATGATGGGCGGGATCATTGACATTCACATACACACCCACTAAAAGGGACCAGAAGATCCTAGGACCCGAAGATCCCCTATAAGGGTGACCGAACATATATGGTCTGTCATCTTGGCAAATCAACAACAAGACCACCTAAATTAAAAGTAAATGCAAAGTCTCTTATGTCTCTTGAATGGATTCAATGAGAAAGCTACGGAACAATATCATATAGACCAGTGTAATTCCAAGATTACAGATGCCTCAACATTTTGGTCATATGAAACATAAGGTAGAGAATGTTATCAAAAACATTGTTGAGTATAAGGTAGCTCACGACGACCCAGAAGAGTCGTTGGTCAAATGGGCCCATGCATGTTTGCATTTCGAATTTGACACAATAATATCTCCCTAATTATCTCCAGAAGAGAGCATGTCATTCAAAGGTTTTGAATAAGCAGCATATGTTCCGAGATGTACCTTCTCCAAATGAACTACAATGAGACCACAAAGAAGTTGGATGATACATGGGGTTTGAGTCCCTATTGATATCAAATACCTAGAGCTTTATAATGGTGATCAAATGCTCGGTATTTAAGGGGAGGGGAAATAAGACAATTAAGAAAGAGATTGCATGGAAGCAACTTCTCTATCATTTCATATCCGTGGATAAATACAAGTGAACCAGAAGTTCAATAAATGAAATGATTATAAGGTTTGACAAATATGTTATTGAAAGCATTTACTAAAGACCAAGAAAGTGACAAAGTCACAAATACTAGCTCATTTGGAAGTTCCAGGAGTAACTCCAACTCAATGAATATCAAGTGATTCTCAAGTACACCAGAAGTGTTGGAGATCACTAGGCTCTTAGTATGCGATTCCCCATAAGTGGAATGAGTCTATGAGAATATGATGATCATCAAATAAATAATGGATGTCGACAACGAAATCATAGTAAAAGAGCTAGAAAGAAGCAAGTCATGCAAAGATGGATTCTTTAAGCATGATGACATTGGACCTGTAGTTCCAACACCGACAAGTGCAATATCAATTGGTTTTAAGTGGGTGTTCATACAAAATAAAATATAAAGCCAAGTTGATTGCACAAATACCTATCAAAGGTTATATGGAGAATGTATTCACCAGAAGTGAATATAATTTTGGATCTAAATGTAAATGACAGACGTGTTACTTACATACGCATATAAATGAAAAAGATCGATTGAAAATGCCTGAAGCATCAATATCAAAATCCCATCACATGCAATTGGTTAAAGATCCTTAATTATAAGAGTACCTGAAGTACTGATAATTGTGAACATGGTGACATTGCATTAGGTCCCGAAGTACCATACAATGTTGTACTCTTTTCCTTGATCTTGGTTTTTTATCCCATTGGGTTTTTCCAAGTTAAGGTTTTTAACGAGGCAACTTATGCACCATTTAATACAACAGATCCCCTTGATCAACAATGAAAAGTACACTAGGTCATGAAGTACCTTATGCTTGTGCATTCAAAACAGCTCAACACCAATACATGGAAGTCAAGCGCATCAAGTCAATCATGAAGAAATTCCAGGTCAAGGACAATGTTGAGATTCGACCATAAGTTCATGAAGACATCACCATCACGAAGAATGAGAAGACTTCGAGAGGGAAGTTGAATTCAGGGGGAGTATACACGCACTGCACTCTTTTTCCCTTCGATCAGGTTTTGTTCCACTGGTTTTCCTGACAAGGTTTTTAACGAGGCAGTATCACCAAAGCGTATCACATGTCATTTGTATTTTTCCTTGATCCTAGTTTTGGTCCCATTGGGTTTTCTAGGCGAGGTTTTTAATATGACAGTCTTATAATATTTAGAGATGTTTATCCAAGGGAGAGTGTTATAATATTATTATATTGTGATGGATAAACTCTAGGAAACTCTAGTTCCTTTGTATACACATATATAATGGGTCCTTTGGAACCCTAATAAGACATCAATTTCTCCTCTCTTCTCTCTACCTTTCTTCTCTTATCTTCGGTTTATCACAATGAATTAATAATATAGAGTTGTACACTAGCAATTACTCCCCTTCCTCTAAATCACGTGTTGTTAACATTAATTTAAAATATTTTGATTGATTAAAATGTATAATAAATATTATAAAATAGTAAAATTTATATAAATAAGTGTTACAAGAATTATGGGATTTTTAAAGAATTAAATATTTTATTAAAAATCTTGTCAATTTGTATAAATTATTTATTTTAAATTGGAGAGTAGAAAAATTCGAGTAGTAGGTGAGTGATTTAGAAGTTTGAGGAATTATCTCAATGGACAACGGTATTTGCACTGATGCGTCGATCACCTTCGCGGAGGCTATGGGTCTGCGGAAAGGGGTCTTACGAGCAAAGGAATTAGGCATTTCAAATCTGCTTATTGAGGGTGACAACCTGGTGGTAGTTCAAGCTATCCTTGGTGACTGGAAATGTCCCTGGAACATAGAGCTTTTACTATCCGACACAAAATTAGATCTTATTGATATTCCTAATGTTGCTATTCGTCATATTTTCAGGGAGTCTAACACTGTAGCAGACAGGATTGCGCGTCTTGCCTACAGTACCCCTGCCGACGGTGTTTGCTGCAACGATTCAGAACTGGTTGTTCTCGTCCGAAAAGACGCTCTAGGAAGGAGACGGGATCGTTGGCGTCCTTCTCGTTCCTAATCGCTTTCCCTGCTTCCAAAAAAAAAAAAGAAGTTTGAGGAATTATGGAGAAGGGGTGGGTGGGGATTGATAGGATTCAAGTACTAATGTTGAAAAATGCAGGCAAGCTGGCAAGGAACAAGGCACGTGCTAGGAAAAAACTAGCACACTTGAGACTTTAGATTTAATTAAGAGCACATAATATTGAATAGTTGATATTAATACATAAATAAATAAATGACATAAATGGATAATAAAAGGACGAAGCATACTTAAGGCTAAACTACTTAAGATTAACCATCCATAAAATATAGATTTTTCTCCATCAAATCACTTATAAATTACGACATTATATATAAAAAAATCATGTACTTATAAATTTAACTAACTCTTTTATGTATAAAAAAATTTTAAGAAAAGTTTAAATCAATACTGTATTCATTCAATTGAACTTTATAATAAAAATATCTTTACTAAAATATTTATTGATAATTTAATTTTCTTAACAGGTAAAATTCATCTAAGATCCCTGGACTTTAACAAGGGATTGAACTTTATTTTGTTCATTGAAAATCCATGAACTTTGAATGTGTCATGTAACTACTCTATATGGGCTATTAGGGAAACATGTGTTAGCATATGAGAGTAGTATAAATAGAGGTTAAAGTGTATGTGGAAGGACATCTTAATTTAACCATTTCGAAATGGCTCACCGAAAAGGACTTGTGGGTAGTACCCATAGGTCTCCGGTTCGAACCCCGGAATGACCGCTCTTTATTTACCTATTCAAGGAAGGACATCTTAATACACATGAATTCTTACCTCTCTATCTCTCTCTTTCTGATCCCAGTCCTCTCTCTTCTAACTACCTTCCCCTTCCTCTAGTTCTGTTACCCTTTCTGTTACTTTCTCAGCCACCATCCACATCTCCGACCACCTTCAACCCACCATATCACTACAGAATGTTTGTACACATTTGGTCCTTTTGTTAGCAAATCCGTTAAATATGCGTTAAATAATGACATAACATCAATGTAGCTTTGTATTAATGATATTAGTTATGTTATACACGTGTAATTACTTGGTCTTTGTTTTACAAAAGTAAAATTTAGAGTTTTTTCCCGTAAAAAACATCATATATATAATAGATTTTTTAAAAAATAAAACATATTTTAATTTCTTTTTTATATAAAAACACTTTATATAATATAATTCATTTAGTTGAAGCATCACTTTCTATTCACTTAGGGTCATTCTCACAACTTTTTGCCCTATATATTTTTCACCTCAAACCCCCCCTATTTGTTTTACAAGGAATCTCCTTATATTTGCTAACATTTTCATTCGCAAATGAAGACATCTTTTTTTTTTTGGTGATCAAGTAAGAATTTCGACGGTGTAACTCTATCCGAAAGCATTCTTACGGATGAGATTAAAAAAACCTATATTGATTACCTGTGAGAACCCTTGGTAGAGCGGCAAATATGTGCAGTCTAGCTTGTCAGCCACTCAACTACTATTACAGGGTCTATGAGAGAAAGATAATTCTCTCACATACCCTCAAAAATCTTATATGAATTCAAATTAATTTAAACTAGTATTTCATACACGAGTGATATTAAATATTATAAAAATTATATTAATTAAACATCCATTGTCATTAAAAAAAACAAATTTAAAACAATCTTATTTAAATTTGAGATAAAAGTTGTAAGTTTTTTTAAAGAAATGATTTATTTGAGGGACACATGGCATAATCTGATTGATTTCGGATTTGGAAAGGTTCCCAGTATATTGAGCACTCTAAAAATCGGGAGGTTATCCACAATAATCGGCTCACCCAAATTTCACATATAGATTTTAACTCTTGAAGCATGCAGTTATTGGTTGAAGGTTGGTAGAGACGGCATTTGCAAATGTTCCTCGAAATTGCAGCATGTATGATTGTTTGAGGTAACGCAGATTGAGGAACATGAACTTTTGGTTTTGTTGAAGCTTTTCATTGGGTAAGCAAATAGAAAGGAAAGAGAGGAAATCACTATGGATGAGAAAATAAGAAAGAGAGACAAAATAACATTGTTGGATATGAGAGGAAGGAAACTGCTATTGTAAACACATACATAATATGAATATGTGAGGGGCAAAGCAATATTTTTTTAATATGGACAAAACGATTGCTTAAGAATGCATATAAAACGTGGGAAGAAAGAAATTGCTACTGAAAACGTGGGAAGAGTGAAGAATAAAACCTCTAGAAAGAAGAGAATGTGGGAGAGAATTGTTGGAAAATAGAGAAGGAAGAAATAACGGTTGAAAAGTAGATAAGTGAGAGATAAGTACTATTTTAAAAAACTCTTCAAAGCCGGCATATAGACCCCACCCCGTCTAAATTCTTGACCTTGCCCCGTCACCAAAGTCGTGAAGGTTGTCAAGACCCGTCGTAAAATCTGTCTAGACCCTGCCTAAATCCTTGATCCTACCACACCGTCAAACACCCACCAAGCGTTTTTAAGAAGATTGAAGATAAGTGTAGAAAACAAATACATTAGATACCATATAGGCGCGACATGTAAATGAGACAAGGAATTGAAAAGTTATATGAGTTAACGACCCAACTACATGTGAAATAGGGATCCAGTGATGATTCTACAATCTACATAATTAAGACTCGCACACAAAACTTATACTCTCTCCGTCTCATAAAATTTATTGTTTGACTTTTTGATACGTTTTTTTAAAAAGTTAAAAACTCTATAAAATATCAATTTTTAAATATTTTTTTTAAATAATTTTATTGAGTATGAAATTATTTTTATAAATTAATAAAATTATTGATATTATATATACATATATATTTTTTATCACTCTTACAAAAATGTGTCAAAAGTAAAATAAGTACCTATTACTACTGTATTAGGAGGTAAATTTTTTTAATTTTTAATTTTTTTAAGGGAAATTCCGTTTGGTACCCCCGAGTTTTTGACAATTCCGGATGGTGTCCCACACTTTTTTTTTGTCCGGATGGTACCCCTGAGTTTTGTCAAAAGTCCGGTTCATGCCCAAAACTCATAGTTTCTTCTTTTTAATGAATAAAACCACCCATTATTTTTATTTTTTCATAAATATGCCCATTTACTTTTAACATTAAACAAAACTACTTATCATTTAACTAAATTCAAAACAAAATTGACAAAATCACCTTTATTTTTTAAAATTAATAAGATCACACATTATTGCCAAAGTTGTAGCAAAAAATACCCATTCTTTCCAATTTTTTTTTGAAGAAAATCAACTATTATTTTTGACATTACACAAAAGATCCGTTACAATTTTTCATATTTTATAAAAAATAAATCTCATTATTTGTCAAATATTGCATGTACATAATCACCCATTATTTACAAAATTTTGCACAAATCCACTATCTTATTATGTGAACAAAAATAGTTAACCTATACATTATAAAAAAATACTTTGTAAAACCATACTTTGTGTAAAACCACCCTTTATGCTTTGAAAAATGCACAAAATCATTTCTTGTGTAATAAAAGAAGGTGTTATTCATTTCTTTTGTTTGGAATACATAAAACCTAATAAAATAAGAATGATTAATCTCTTATTATAATTTTCTTTTACTAGAAGAAAAATAAATAAATAAAATTTACTTTTCTTTTTCAAAAAAATTATAATCAAGCATTTGGTTAAATTGATCAATCACATTTACAAATGTTTAAAGTTAATGAGATATAAGTTAAATATTGTTTTTAAAAATAATATGTGTTAAAAATATTGCAATAAAAAATTTTGGAAATATTGCAATAAAAATTTTGGAAATATTGATCAATCACATTTACAAATATTGCAATAAAAATTTTGGAAATAATATGTGATTTTGTAAAATTTTAAAAAATAAAGTTGGTTTTGTCACTTTTGTGTTGAATTTTGTTAATTAATATGTAGTTTTGTTCAATGTTAAAAGTAAATGGGCATATTTATGAAAAAATAAAAATAATGGGTGGTTTTATTCATTAAAAAGAAGAAACTATGAGTTTTGGGCATGGGCCGGACTTTTGACAAAACTCAGGGGTACCATCCGGAAAAAAAAAAAAGTGTGGGACACCATCCGAAATTGTCAAAAACTCGGGGTACCAAACGGAATTTCCCTTTTTTTAAAAATCCATTGCCGATTCTCCACGATCCCTTAAATTGCTACCCCGCTCCCACATCCGCAACGCCAGCGCCACTGCCACTGCCACTGCCTCTCCGCCCCAACTCTCTGCAACTCCTTCATCTCTTTCCCTTCCCATTTCGGTGAGTTCTTACTTAAATTTGAAAATGCCAGTCTTCAATTTCGGCACTCTTTATGTTTTGATTAAACGCTTCTCGATTTCGTACTCCCAACAAGTTAGGGTTTCATTTCTGCGAGCATCATCACTTGTGTTGTATCTTTAATCTTGCTTGTTTCTACATTGCTTCTCACAATTTCCCTTGTTATAATCTATCCAGCATGATCTCCTCGTTCAAAAAAATGAATAAAAATCCGAACTTGATCCTCTCTTGCTACATTTGATTGCCCTTCAAAGTCCAGGCTTTGGTTCATTGTTCATTGTTATTCAAGTCTCATACGCTCATAATACAATCCTTTATGTTTGAATCATGCCAATTTTAGCCTTGTTTATCGCAGCTCTTTGTTGTTATTTGCTCTTTTTATTATCAGAAACACGAATTTGGGCATTCAGAGAAGTGTTTTTCATGTAGATAGAGAAGAAGTGGAGCATGAGTTTATTGTCCTCTGCAAAGCGGAAATTTGAAGTCAGCAGTGGGAAAATCATGAACAATCAAACATCGGAGAATGGTGCTATTCAAGCCACTTGTGATTCAAGTAAGAAAACCATCACCTCACAAACTGCTAGCGGTTCATCTCAACATGAAAGAAATATAGATGATTTTTATGTGTGTTGTGATTCATGGATTAGTGAGGAGATGGATATGCCTTTGGGGAATCCTATTTTTAACCTAGATGGACTTCGTCAGGCTTTATGTGAATTTGTACTCTCCGGAGGACATCCGTTTAGTATTATTGAGGAACCTGGATTGAAGAAAATGATGTCTGCACTCTACCCTGATTTTAATCTTATTACTAGCCAAGCACTTATCCGAGATGCATTGACGTATCAGCAGGACGAGAGAATGATAGTTGCAAGCGAGTTAGAGAATGCTCCTGGTCGGATTTGTTTTGTATTAGATAATTGGAGAAACGGGCAGACGGGAGAGGAATACATCTGCATAACAGCTTGTTGGGTTGATCACAGTTGGACATTACAGAAGAGAATTATCAGACTTTTTGCTCTAACTACTCCATTTGATGGTGTTTCTATTGCTGAAGAAATCTTATTGAGCTTGGGTCAATGGAGAATTGCCGAAAAGGCCTTTAGCTTCATTCTTGATGATGCACCTTATAGCGATTCATTGATGGGATCCCTTAAGAGCAATCTTGAAAGTAAACAAGCATTGGTGTTCTCTGGACAGTTTTTGCGTTTGCGTAATTATTCGCATATTATTAGTCTTTTGGGGCAATCTACTTTGAAGCTTATGGATGATGTGCTTCCAAAGATCAGAAATACTGTCATGCATTTTCGGCATTCCACTCCTAAGCAGATAAAGTTTTATGAAGCAGCACAAGCAAGTTTTGGTCTGAAGACTACCAAAAGACTGTGTATTGACACATTCGTTTCTTGGGATTCTACTTTCTTGATGCTTGATTGTTTTCTCTATTATCGGGATGTGATTGATAATTTTGTTAGCAATGATACGGGTATTTCTGAGTTTTGTCTTACACAAGAGGAGTGGGGAAAGGTGGATGAGCTGCACAAGTTCTTGGAGACCATTTATAATTTGACCCGTGAAGTATCGGCCCCTGAGTCCTCAACTGCCAATATTTATTTCTATACGGTGTGGAGGATTCATAAGAAGTTGGTCGACATTTCCAATGGCCCTCCTGGTATTTTATCTAGCATGGTGAAGGAAGTGCAACCAAAGTTTGAAAAGTACTGGTCTGATTACCATCTTATTCTTTCTTGTGCTGCCGTCTTAGATCCTCGAATGAAGCTTCTAGAAGTTGGATATTGCTATTGGTTGTTATATGGAGAAGACCGCGCTAAACAGATGATTGAGACTCTTGAGAAAACCCTGTATGACTTGTTTGATGAGTACAAACGAGCTAGTGCAGCTACGTCACCTCGAGTTGGATCTTCAAATGTCAGTAGTGAATCCGGAGTAGAGAGTGTCTCTAGGCGTAAGCGTCGCAAATGTTGGTATGATGAAGAAGGTGCTGAGAAATATAAAGCCGAAATCATGAAGAAACGTGCCAATCGGCCGTCAGAACTGAAATCGTATTTGAGTTGGCCGGCTGTTGATCTCAAGAAACATCGCGATCTTGATGTTTTGGAATTTTGGAAGGATTCCTACAAGTTGGGCGAATCTGTTATCCTTTCAACTATGGCTCGTGATATACTAACAATTCCTCTCTCCGTAGCCCCTCTGGACTCAGGTTTTCGCACTGATGAACAATTGTTAATCCCTTGTAGAAGCTCTCTTTCACCAAAAACAATTGAAGCACTAACCTGCTACAAGGATTGGTTGCGAGCGAAAAGGCTTTCATCAGGTAACTTATCTTTCCTGATGTTTTGAGTTGTTATATTCTTATGATCTGTCATTGACAAGGTTGCTTTTTTTTGTAAAGGCCCAACTTTTTTTTGTAAAGGCTCAACTGAGAGTTCTAGACCTTCTTCCAAGTGGTAGACGTATGGCTAATGGTTCGATGTTCGTAGCGGACAAAGGTCAATGAGCTGCGCAACTTCTTGTATTGGTCTCTGAGTGATTGAGTCCCCTACTGATGCCATCTTAACATGCTGATGTTCTGAGTTGTTATGTCAGAATCTATCTGTGTTTGATCATTTCTATTTTGAACGTCCATCTGAGTTTTCTAGTTACTGTCTGGATGCGCTTCTTGAAAACGAAGAGGATGGAGATGACGAGCCAGGGTCATTTGGTGTTAGCAAGACCTCGTTCAATGGTTAGTCGTAGGGGTAATGTTTAATGGCTCATGTGGTTTCTGATGATGAAATGCAAATGGACATTGATCAATGTGTTGTTTTACCTCATTCCAAGGAAACTAGTCGAAATTGCGATTTCTTATAGTCTAAACTGATACAAAAACATCTCAGTATATCCCGTAACAGAGCAGGGTTTGAGGGGCCGGGATGTAAGAACATCTAAGATAAAAAAAGGATCAAAATTCAAAATAAGAATTGAAAGCTATACAGTAAAGAAGTATGAAGCTAGGTCTGAGCTCATCAATCACCTAGAAATATAGGAAATCATATGAAAAAAAGACCACTTACTGTGTTCAAAATTTACATGATTTTTGTTTAAATTATATACAAATAGTAGTTAGAGGGTCTAAAACTCAAAAGGTTGCTATGTCCTTATAGCTTGCTACCAACCACTGATCCTTGATTATTTTTACACCTACCATTTCTATTTAATTATTGTTCTTGACCACACAAAGTCTATGCCCTATAGTTTAAATTGGGATATTGTAGAGGTTTTAATTGAAGATGAAAACATCATTTTCCTACTGAGATGAAACTTGCCCTTGAGATTACGCTCTTAGCTGTCAAATTAAAGGATTAATTAGCTGCTCTTCAAAAACATATCATAGCAGAGATGGTGAAAATTGAAGGAATTTATTTTTATTAAATTGAAGAAATTAAAGTACTCAACAACATACTATATGCCAAAAACTGTGGATCTATAAACCAAATCCCAATTTAAAAGAGCAGAAAAAAAGAAGAAAATGAAGTGAAACAAATGTTTATGTTTTACCCAGTAATCCTCCTGGAGAATGATTGATGAACTGATCACTATATGTGCATAAATAACCAATTTCACCTCAATCCATTTAGACCAAATACACAAATGTGCGTCGATCTTCATCCATCCATCATCTGACCCATGTACTATATATCAAGAAGACGATGTCGTATTGCGACAAAATCGGGTGCTACCTTCCTCCATCCGCTCCACGACGAAGTGGGCAAGCATCCCGTTTTCCGCCACAAGGTTCTCCTTGCATAGGAACGCCTTGCTGGCGAGGCGCTGAGGGTTGAGGTTGTAGTCGTGGACGAACACCTGGAAAAGTTTTTCACGACTTTCAATGAAATAACCTTGTCTAAATTTTACTATTAATAGATTTTTATCAAGAATTTCATTTAGATTTTTATCAAGGCCCGGTACCTGGGTGGAGGCGCGAGGCCCAGGACCGGGCTTCTTCGAGCGGGCGAGGACGGCGGCGGTGAAGATTGGGGACATTCGGCCGGGGGCGTCTCCCCAATGGCCGCGAGGCCCGTCGATGAGGATGAGGTCCCATTCGATGTCGTAGAACTGGTTCGGGAGGTCGTTGAGGGCGAGCTTGCACTCGGAGAAGAGGAGGTTCTGGACCGGCCGACACTCGTTGTGGGATTGCTCCTTCACGGAGGCGATCAGCTCCTTGTATTCCCGGAGCTTCGTCGTGTACTGCACGTCGTACGCCTCGATCTCCGGGTGTTGCTCCTCAAAGTACGCCGCGTAGTACCTACAACACCCATTTTAATTAGCACAGTATAGCATAGTATATAAGTTGGTGAGCTACTGTAATTTTTCTTTCCAGTTAAGTTACCTGTTCTCGTCGACGAACACGGTACGCCCGTGGTTGTTGAGGGACTTCCAGAGGAGAGTCTCATGGGAGAGGCCGAAGACGAGGAAGTTGCAGGGGGCGGTGCACTTCCGGATGGCGTCGGAGATCGGCTTCAGGTCCGCCAGCTCCATCTTCTCTGTGGTGTTGGCATTGGACGAGTAGTGTAGGAGCGTGCTGATCACGTTCTTGGGCAGGGGACGCCCGCTGGCGTCGCCAGCGCCGGCGATCACGGTGGTGGCGGACGCGGCGGCACCAGCGGGGTTGGTGACGAGGGAGCCGCGGGTGTAGACGAAGGTGAGGAGGAAGGCGAAGGTGAAGAGGGAGAAGAGGGCGAGAAGCCAAACTCTGTTGGAGCTCCCCTGTTTCAGGATGTATGGGTGGAGCAGTATCAGCTTCGTCCCGCTGTTGCTGTTCTTCATCTTCGCCGGCTGTATCGATCCCACCGGAAAAACCTAGAAATTGGGGGTTTTGGATCGGTGATTGTGGTTTGGTGGATTGGTGATTTGGGAGAGGGAGGGAGGGATTTAAAGGTGCAATGTGAGCGATTGTGTCTCTGTCTTTGGGAGGAAATGCCTTGAAAATGTGGCTAATTTATGAAGTGAAGCTAAAGGATTTGAAAAATGTGGTTTATAAATTAAATAGTTCAACATGACTTTCAGGTTGGTTTGTGCTTCATTTTATTTGTTATTCCTTGGATAATAATTTTTTGCAGTTTATGTACTCCTTTCAATTTCATTATTCTACACGTTTTTTTTAAAGAATAAAAGTATATAAGTTTTTTTTATGTATATAATTGCATGTTTATTACTCATAAGTATAAAATTATTTTTAAACATTTAATAAAAAAAAATTGATATTTTATAGAATTTTTACTTTTGTTAAAAATCATGTCGAATAATCAAACGACATGAATTATGAGAAGAAGAGAGTAAACCTAATAGAAATTAAAAGATGGGAAAATCGATAAACAAACAAATAAACTCGCACCACAAGCAAAATGCTTGTAATGTGTAGTTAAAATTCTAGTCTCGACTCTTGTTCAACTCAAAAAATTATTGAACTCGGACTTATTTATTTATTAAAAGAGATGAGTATTGCCATATTTTAAGCCAACTTTACTTAAATCGAGGCTCGATTCAACTCATTTTCGATTTTTTTTTTGGAATTTACAATTTTTTCCCCTAAATACTTCTACTCGCTATGTTTCTTATGGTATTCTTGGGAGTTAAGAAATAGAATTATCTTCAACAAAGGGGGGAAAAATACCACGTTTTAAGCAGTGTTTCACCAAATAATCTCGACATAAAACAACTGGACTCAAACACAGTCAAACGAGCACAAGCCCAAAAAAAGGCCAATCCTAAATCATTGGAAGAGACCATTGAGAGGCTTCTACAAAGTAAATGTAGATGGCTTCTACGAAGTAAATGTAGACACGCTTTAAGGAATTATTAGGAGTGATTGTCTGCAGGTCATTGATAGTATTATCAATCAGGTGACTTTGCTTGAATCAGTACTACAACCAGAATCAATAGCTTCTCTGTACTGGTATAAAACATGCAATTGCTAAAGGGATCAGAAATCTAATTGTGGAATGAGTCAACTTAGGAGTTGTTAACGCGCTTAACACCACCACAAATGTGCCTTAGGAAATCCTAGGAACATTTGAGGAGATTGAAGTATAAGAAGATTCAGCAACATCCGCTTCGGGCATTGTTATATATAGAGAATCAAACTCTATTTCCAACTTTATTGCTAGAACTATTTGGAATTGTATGCTTTCATCTCTCCCTCCTTGCAAGGAGCTTTGTAACGTCAACATAATGGATGATCAATGCGGTTCTTTTCATTGTAAAAAATCTTACTTCTTGGCTATTGTAAAAAAGAAGAATGAGCAAGTAGGGTTCCTCTATGAGCCAAGCATCTCGAGCTTGACTTGAAATTATTTATTTACCAAATGAATCGATGCTTGGCTTGAACTTATTTATTTGCCAAATGAGTCGAGTATGAATATAATTTTAAACTCGAGTATAAATTTAATCTCATATCGAACTTGGGCTTATTTTCAAACGATGAGAGTTGATGAGACATATTATTCTGTAGTGGAATTTTATTCTTTGCTTTTACTATTCACACATTTGCACTATTCGGATAACCAAGAAAAGAAAAGTGTTTTAAAAGCATTATATGATCATAAAATTATGTTATCCTCTTTTTTTTTTCTATATTAATAAATATCATCATAATATAAGCAATGAAATTATTGATTAAAAAAAAGTAGTTCTAAAAATATAAGAAGGGACCCAACTACTAATTACATGGGGCTATGATTACTTAAATCTTGATTAGAGATTTGAAATGAGGAAAAAAAGTACCAAATCAAGTACTAAGAATGTAAAGAGAGAAAAACAATGGGAATTGACCAAACTTATATGGTAATAAGATTGAAACCACTAAGCTTAAAATTAGTAAACCTAGATGACTCAGTTTCACCTATAATTTGCAGGGGATTATCAACAAGATTAGTTTGTGAGTTGTTCTTTAAAAGGGATGGGTGAAGGGTATGAGTTGAAAGTGGTTGGGAGAAAGGTGTTTCAAAGCTGACGCAGAGGAAATAGGGGAGTGTTGGCTTTTGCAGCTTAGAGCGACCTCTCAACTAAATGCAAGCAACATGTCGCTTTAACTTTATGTTTTCTTTTTTCTCTTGCAAAAAATTATAAATAATGAAAAATAGGTGTGTTATTTTATAATAAATTCAAAATTGGGGTACCGGAAAATAAATATATATTACATCCGTTCAGAAATAACTGACGTTTGACTTTTTGACACGTTTTTTAAGGAGTTAAAAACTATATAAAATATAAAGTTTTTAATTGATTTTTTTTATAATTTTATACATATTAGTTATAAGTTTAAAAATATTTTTAAAAATTAATAAAAAAGTTAATATTTTATATAGTTTTTAACTCCAAAAACGTGTCGAAAAGTCAAATGACACTTATTAATGAACGGAGGGAGGAGGGAGTATTTTGTGGAGAAGAGTTTGGAGAAAGAGACTAAACAACGCCCTGCGTTTTGTTTAAATTTTTGCTTTTAAACCAGCGTGTTCAAAATGAGTTCAAATCATTTGTTATATTTTGTGTGATACTTGGTGTTCGTTTTAGATGAAAACTATTGAGAAAAAAAAATTATAATAAAATTATAGCAATGTTATAATTGATATTTATACACGTTTAAAAAAAAATTGATAAAAATATTTCTATTTTTTTTATTTCTACCCATATTTATTCTTGAAAAACATTTTCATAATTTTAAAAAATATTTTTTCACAAATTCTTATGAATCATCAATTAATTTTTCTCAAAAAAAAATCAATTAATTTTTTTTTTCTCAAAAAAAAATTAATTAATTTTTTGAATTTTTTTATCAATAATTTTGACATAAAATAATTTTATTTAACATTTAGTGTTACACAATATATAATAGTAGTAGTAATTGTGATCTTTTTTGGTGGAACAAGTCCGAACCATTTAAACTGGCCACCATCCATGGGCCATGGCCGGGTACGGTTAGGAGAGGTTTAGGGAGGCTATGGTTAGTTTTGTGGGGTTACCATTTTCCATGGGCCAAAGTCCAAGCCCACACCAGGCACATTGGCCAGAGTCCATTTGTGTCACATCCATTACTCATATGAGTCATATCATATGGATGTTTGCAAATGGTGAGCAAATTTTTTTAAAAAAAATTCCGCCAAAGAATGATTTTTGCTCCCTCTACAATATTTACAACGATTTTGATCTCATCCGTAAAGATGTTATCGGATAGAGCTCGTCCGTCCGAATTTTTTCTTATAAAATAAAATAAAAATCTCATGGTCGCCACCATACACACTTGACTTTAGCCTAACACAAATAAGCACGTCTCATCTTGATTTAACTTCCCTCTTCATGGTCTAACCTGAGTTAGAGATGCATTGTACCAATCATTTAAAGGCATATCTCATACCTCCAAAACCTTAGCGATGCACTCGAGCGTCTCTTGACAATTGACCCAATCCAAACCATACTCAATTTGAAATTCATTTAACCTGAACATATTCGATCGAAAACTTAACTAGTTCAGGCTAAATGAGTTTACCCAAATCCGGTTCGACACCCGATTGCAACCTCAACCTATGATCCATGGTCTACTTATGGTAAGGTTTTTGATGGTCTAGGGAACATGTGAATGGGAAGAAAGATGCCCTGCCCTGCCCTGCCATGTAATTGTGTCAAAATCAAGGGAGGGCTCACAGCTTCAGAGTTCTTCTGTCCCATTTGATAGGTTGTTTTGTCCTTTTGTTATTATCATTTTAATTTTCTTTTGTCCATTGGGAGTAAATATTTTACTCCATTAAGTATGCCACTTTAAGTTGTGTCACCCCTCACTAAGGTTGAAAACTTGGTACTATCCCTTTATTTTATGGCCACTTATTTCATTTCTATCTCGTGTGATTGTTTGGACATGACAAAAAGTGTCCATTTCTTCATCATTCGCCTACCACATTCACTCGCAGTTGATTTCTTATTTATCAAAAGTTGCACAATCAACAATCTCAGCTGATGAAGTAATCCTAGAGCCGATTCTTCTCACGAATTGTAACACATTATTACATTTTTTTTATGAATAAATGAATCAAATCTTGTAATGAGTGGTTGCACATTTCACAATGTTTGTTATATTGAATAGATATTTAAATTATTAATTAATTTTTTAATATCAAATATATTTAATTCTGAAAATATGTCAAGATGAAAATCAAATGAATCTAAGACCGATTCATAACGAGTGCATACAACAATAACATTAACATTTGCTCGGCACATATAACCTTTCAGGCTAATACTACAACCTAATTGTGTAGACCGTAGAGAGTGTCAAGGAATCTGCTACGACTTTTAACAGTACAACCTCCAAATGGCAGAATTTGATTGGAGGCTTGAACTTTCCACCTCATCCACCCCTCCTAATCCGACGTGGCAGAGAATAAACCCAGGGTCCCACCATAAACCAAAAAACCCATCCCTCCCCTCCCACTTCAAACGCCAGTCTCCCTCCCACGTGACTCCCCTAGTCCCCTGCAAAACAATTCCCTCACTCCAGCTGCATCCCACTAACCTCCCCCCCCCCCCCCCCGGCCGCCTTAGCCACCGCCACAGCCACCGGAGTAACCGCAAATGCCATTCCACGCATAGCTCCATTACCACAAAAAATGCTCCCGCTTCTCCTCGTTCTCTTCACGCTCCTCCCATTGTCCGCACGGGCGGCGCCGACCGTCCCGCCGGAGCTCCTCCTCCCGCTCCCGTCCGACGCCGTCTCGCTCCTTACCTTCAAGAAGCACGCCGACCTCGGCAACAAGCTCCTCTTCTCCAACCACGAGCGCTTCGACTTCTGCACCTGGCAGGGCGTCTCCTGCTCCCCGGCCGGCCGCGTTGTCCGCTTCGCCCTCCCCTCCCGCTCCCTCCGCGGCGTCCTCCCTCCCAACTCCCTCTCCCACCTCGACCAGCTCCGCATCCTCATCCTCCGCAACAACTCCCTCTCCGGCCCCATCCCCCCCGACCTATCCCGCCTCCTCAACCTGAAGACGCTCGCTCTCGAGCACAACAACTTCTCCGGCTCCCTCCCTCCCAGCCTATTTTCCCTCTACAAGCTCCGCGTCCTCGATCTGTCCTTCAACAACCTCTCCGGCCAAATCCCTGCCGATTTCAACCGCCTCGACCGGCTGTTGTCGCTCCGGCTTGAGTTCAACCGGTTCACCGGACCTCTTCCGCCTCTTAACCAGACCGGTCTCGAGTTCTTCAACGTCTCAGGCAACAATCTCACCGGCGAAGCCCCGAAAACTGCCACGCTTTCCAGGTTTGACGCCTCCTCTTTCTCCTCTAACCCTAACCTTTGCGGCGAGGTCCTCAATCAGCCGTGCGATGGCCGCGGGGCTCCGTTTTTCAACACGTCGTCGACCACAGGCGATTCGACGGCCAAGACCCCGGGGAGTTCAAATTCCGGACCGTCGTCGGCTTCTCAGTCGGCGATTTCCTCCTCCTCGGAGTTACAGAAGAGCCGCGCACACAAGCGCAAGGTTTTCGCTATAGGCCTGTCTTTCGGAACCCTATTTTTGTTCGCTTCCGTCATCTGCTTTGTCGCGGCGGTGCGGGGCAACAGGAGGGGGAATCCCGACGGGAAGACTGTCGCGGCGGCGTCTGTGAGCGATGTTGGGGGAAATTCGCCGTCGGAAGAGGTTCTGCCTAGTTTCGAGGGCGGAGCGAGCAACGAACTGATAACGGTGAAAGAAAAGAAGAGGGAGAGAGAGATGAAAGAGGCGGCGAAGAGCGGGAGGCTGGTGTTCAGCGTCGGCGAGACAGAGGCATTCACGATGGAGCAGCTGATGAGAGCGTCGGCGGAGATGCTCGGGAGGGGGAATTTAGGAACCACCTACAAGGCGAAGCTAGACAACCACCTGGTTGTGACGGTGAAGCGGCTCGACTCCACCAGGACCGCCGGAGTCAGCGGCGAGGCATTCGACCGGCACATGGACCGCGTCGGTGCTCTCCGGCACCCCAATCTAGTGCCGGTGAGGGCGTATTTCCAGGCCAAGGAGGAAGAGCGGCTCATCGTCTACGACTACCAGCCAAATGGCAGCGTCTTCAATCTCATTCACGGTAAGCTTTTTATTTAATTTTAAAATTTTCATAAATAATTGATATGGTTTTGTTTCTTTCCGTTTTGAATCTGCCGCCGGTGGTGGCGGTGCGGTGGTTAGGTTTCCTGACTTCCTAGAGCAATGTGAGAGTGGCGATAATTACGGTGTCGTTTTGACTTGCTGTAACTTGGACTTGGATATTGTGCAGATTATTCTAGAAAAGGGGACTTGGGTTCACATTTTTGTAAATATGTAGTTTAATGGGGGCCTAGGATCGAGTTACCGAAAATGAAAGCTCCTTTACTACTTCAAGATGAACCTTTCTTGGTGCAATAAAAAAGGTTAACTTACCTTAGAGGTCCCGTTTGGTGAGACATTGGTATGGAATTTTGACATAGGATGTAAGTAACAACTTTCATAGCTTTGGTATAATGTAAGATATTTTAGTCGTTCGTCGTATCAGGATTTTAGTCGTATCTAAGGTTGGGAGGGTTGTATCAAGATATGAGTGTGATTCATTCTTGACATCAATTTGATACCCATATCAATCCATTGCCAATTATGATAACAGATACCCGGATACGGATGCCAAATGACCCCTAAGAGGCTACTGTAAATTCATTTAGAAACTATAGTGATATGCCTTGTTGATGTACAGTTTTGTGGGTCTTATTTCATAATTTTTGGGGGAAAACACCTTGTTGATGTGCAGTTTGTGGGTCTTATTTCATTAACTTCTTGATCAGAATCTTGTTGGGTCGAGTTTGAGTCTTATCTTATAAGAATCTGCGAAAGAACGCTTAAAGAGGGAAATGTTTGTGGGTTTTCCTGCTACTGACTCTATGCTCATTTTGCAACAGGATCTCGATCAAAGAGGACGAAGCCACTGCACTGGACATCCTGCTTGAAGATAGCAGAAGACGTGGCGCAAGGCCTGTCGTACATCCACCAAGCGTCGAAACTCATCCATGGAAACCTCAAAGCAGCAAACATTCTCCTTGGGCCCGAATTTGAGGCCTGTGTCACAGATTACTGTCTATACGTCTTCACAGATCCTGCCTTTGATAATACTGACCCTGATTGTACACGATACAAAGCCCCTGAGATCCGCAATCTGTCAGGGCAGCGGCCACCCACCATAAAATCTGATGTGTACGCTTTCGGGGTTCTCCTAGTGGAACTTTTATCAGGTAAACCTCCTTCAGAGCATCCGTTTGTCGCGCCTCATGACCTGCCAAGTTGGGTGAGAACCATGAGGGATCAGGATGGGGGCGAAGAAGAAGATGACCGGCTTGAAATGCTCGTCGAGGTGGCTGGCGCTTGCACCTTGGTCTCCCCTGAGCAGAGGCCGACGATGTTGCACGTTCTGAAGATGATTCAGAGGATAAAGAACAGCGTGATTCAGTCTACATTAGCAAAGGGGTCTTCTTAGATTTCTGGTAGCCTGGTATCCCATTTTTCCTCGACGAAATTAAGGCCAGAGTTGAACATATAGCAGAATGTCTTCCACAAGAAACCACATGGGCAGCAGCAGAAGGTATGGTTGGCCATGTCTATAATCATTTGCAGGGTCATATCTAAACAGGTGACGACGAATTTTGGTTGGCGGTGTAGGTAGCTTCTAAATGAGTGAGCTGGTGGTATGGGCGTTGTGAGAATGACATCAACAACACACCCTTGATTATATTCTTCTTTTTTGTTTTATTCTTATGTTAAATGAGCATGATCTCGATTCGATGACTAGTCCTGATCCTCGGTATACTGGGCCAACTACCATGGTTCTCCTTGAGGGAAAACATTGTAATTCATTGGGATGTTGAGTGTATGGTGTGTAACATGTTAGGGCATCAATTTTTACCTCTCTCCTTTCAGGCCTCACTCGAAGATTTGATGAAACAAGCAGGTTTCAGCAGCTATATCTTGTTGTATTGAACACTATCAAGGGTGAGAAAATTGCAGTTACTCTCATTGCTGTCATAGCTGGGTGTGATTTGCCTACTGCTGCAAATGGAGGAGGAGGATGTTTGAGAGACCATTAGATTATGATGCTTGCTTGCATGTTTTTTTCATAGACAGGGTGAAAAATCGCCCCAAAGAAACAAACTTGTGGACCGATGGGCGTTATAAGGGAATCTTTTTGGGGGAAATTTTAGTCACGTGGTAATAAAGGAATAATAAGATTGATTGGATTTTCCATTCTCTATCTGCGTTTGTAAATGGCATGAATAAATTATAAAATAAAAAATAAAAATCACAAAGTGAAAATGGAATGAATAAATTATAAAATAATAAAAAAAATTCTCAAAAAAGATGAAAGTCAACCTTATAAATCCTTGGTAAGATCAGCTCGGAGATGGAGGATCCCGTCTACGAAATAGTCACTGTCCTCGGACATTAAATCAGTCCATGGGATACAGAATAGGTCTGGAGATAGCTCAATCGGCATCCTACCATAGAACTTGATCTTGGCCTTCCTCTTGTTTTGGAATTTCATAGATGACTTACTCATTACGTCATATTCCAAATCGACCGAGCAACGTTGGGATGCTTGAGACAGAGTGAGCTGTAAAACAAATGATTTCGAGCTGCGGCAGTACCAAAAGTAGAACAACTGTCCACCTAGACAGAATGACTGAGATTTGATCCCTGAGTCTGATGGTAATAGATTCCTACAATCTTCTTTCTTTATGTCAAAGTAGACGACACAGTGAGGCTGAGTCTGAGGAGGTTCAGATCTCTCCACCTTGAATACTTGACACTTGTTGGATGCATAAATGTTTTGCCAATAGGGAAGTTCAACCATCATGATGAAGGCTTCAAGCATAAGCTTGGACACTTCTTCATGGTCAAGGTCGGGGCAAACTAGGACTTCTTTCAACTTGGAGCTACTCATGTATCGGAAACGTACAAATTGGATCAAGTTTTTAGCAAGAATTTCACGGCGCTTTTCAAGTTGAGGATAATGTGCACGAGCCCACTTCAAGATAAACTCATAAACATCGTCTCCTGATAAATCTACTAGAAGCTTGTCACTCCCAAGAAGGACCACAAAGGCAGAGAGAGGCAAGGTCAACGCCTCTTCTTGAGACCTTCAAGACCGAGTATGAATTAATCAGAGTCGATCATCCTAGTGCAAATTGATTAATGGTTCAATAAAGGTTAGAGAATTACTTGCTAATATCCTCAAAATGTGCAAGGAGACACTTCTTCGCTGCATCCATTAATGGCTGGACTTGTTCATACATTGAAACACTTGGAGGAAGCTCAAGATATAGAAGTGCATACTCTATTGACATGGGAATCTTCTGCAACAACACACTGCAATGTCTCACACAGTCACGAGCCTCAAACTTGTCTGCAGCAACCAGCACTCCCAACAAATCAGGGGTTGAAGCTGCTGTCAGGGTGTTGGTGTACATAAAATTCAAGACTTCCATCACACCTGCTTCCTCTGTATACCATATTACAAAGCAAAAGTGAAATCAATTCATCCCTATGGGCTGTAAATTACAATAACAGCCAGCAGATCGATGGATGATTGAGAGTGTTTACCGGATGGGCTGATTCTCAGGGTTTCAACCCTTTCTATTGACTCACTCATTCCATTTTTGAATAACTACACAACAACACTGTAACAGCTTTATGATAAACAACAACCTCAGTGAGAAAAACAAATGCAGGATAGGTGTAAAATAACCTTGTGAAAAAAAGGACTGTTTCCAGCTAAGATGACAGAACTTATGTGAATGGTTTTAACTTTGGAAACGGTACAATTCTCTGAATCATTGCTTCGACATCGCTCGGAGTCAGACTTTGAATCAAAAGAGTCGTCTTCAACGATCTCAATGTGGAGGACTCGATCAGAGAAATCGACATCATTGAAGGCAAACTCAAAATTCACCCTCGGAGTTGACATAACTGAACTAGGATTCTCCATTGTGTAGACTAGGAACAACGGCGTCTTTGTGGAAAAGAAAAAACATATAGAGAAAAACTGAACATGAAAAACAAAAACAAGCAACACATATAGAGAAAAACTGAACATGAAAAACTGCAAATCTTCCACCCTAAACCCTATTCTCAATCCTTATCTCATACGGTCAAATTTTGATTAATTAAATTAATTAGGTAATTATCCATTTTCTAATTTTCTTGATAAATGTATCCTTAAAAATTTTATTTGTTAATTTTTTTTTTCCCTTTTAACGACAGATTTGCTCATGATTTGATTTCTTATTCCATTGACTATGCACCTTCCTTCAAGCACGAATATTATGAAGATATTGAAGGTTAGATTTGTGTTATTTGTGTTGGAAACGTATGAATCACAGAATCTCATTCTTCACTGCCAAAGTCGGGGCAAACTAGGACTTGTTTCAATTTCGAGCTACTCATGTGTTGGAAACGTATGAATAGCAGAACCTCGTCAAACCCATCTCATTAGTTTTAGCTTGTGAATCATATATATGTACGTAACCTTGACATAAAAATACAAGTGGTAAATAAAAAAAAAGCGGTTACAATCCTTAATTCAAATCCACACACAAAACATTAACAAAATTAAGATTTTGCCTAGCGGTAGTCTTACTAGTAGTCTGTCGTGTAAGCACTACATAAATACGAGTCAAGCTTTTGAAACCTTGAAGGTAATATCGGCTCGAAGATGAAGGATCTCATTGATGAAATAATCACCTTGAAGGTAATATTGGCGTTGTTCCCGTACGGAGCATTGGGCTGAGAGAGTGAGAGGTAAAATGATTGTCCACCTAGGCGGAATGACCGATAGTTGAGACCACTTGATGGCATTGGATACTTGTTGGATGAATGGATGCTTTGCCCATGGGAATCTTCAACCATCAAGAAGAGAGCTTCGAGTATCAACTTGGACACTTTTTCATAGTCAAGGTCAGGACAAACTAGGGCTTCTTTCAGCTTCAAGGTACTCATTTGTCGAAAAGGAATGAACTGTGACAGGTTTTTAGTAAGGATTTCGTGACGCTCATTATGTTGGGGATATTGTGCACGACCCCACTTCAAGATAAACTCGAAAACATCATCTCCAGATAAATCCTGTTGCATACTATGAGTACTACAGAGAAGGTCCTCAACCACATAAAGAGGCAAGGTCATCAACGTCGCTTCTTGAGACCTACATACATACATGTTCAACAAGTATGAATCAATCCTCTTAGTGCAATTGCAAATGACGATTAGAGACAGCTTACTTGTAATTAATATCCTTGAATTGTGCAAGGAGACCCTTCTTCGCTGCATCTATCAATGGTTGGACTTCTTCATACATCAAAACACTTGACGGAAGCTCAAGATACCGAAGTGCAGACCCTAGTGAGATGGGCATCTTTTGCAACTGCTCACTACAAAATCTCACACATTCAATAGCCTCGAACTTGTCAGCAACAATCAGCACACCCAACAAATCAGGGACTGATGTTGATTTAAGGGTGTTGCTGTACATAAAATTCAAGACTTCCATCACACCGGCTTCCTCTGTACCATCAGACGAAACAAAAGTGAAATCATTCAACGAGCAGATCAATGATCGATCAAGAGTGCAAGAGGATGATGGGGCAGGTGTTTACCGGATGCGCTGATTCTCAATGTTGCAACCCTTTGTATTGACTCACTCATTCCATTTTTGAATAACTACACAACTACTGTTAAATGACATTGACGACACAACCTTGATTATATTCTTCTTTTTTGTTTTATTCTTCTGTTAAATGGGTATGATCTCGATTCGATGACCAGTCCTGATCCTCGGTATACTGGGCAACTAATGTTAGGGCATCAATTTTTACCTCTCTCCTATCAGGCCTCACTCGAAGATTTGATGAAGCAAGCTGGTTTCAGCAGCTATATCTTGTTGTATTGTTGGTTTTGGAAGAAGTAAATTGCAGTTACTCTCAGTGCTGTCATAGCTGAGAGTGTGATGCCTACAGCTGCAAATGGAGGAGGATGATGTTTGAGAGACCATTAGATTATGATGCTTGCGTTTGTAAATGGCATGAACAGATTATAAACTAAAAAATAACAATCACAAGCTTCCCTTTGATGGCTTTCTGATTTCTGATTTCGCAATGTAAATACAAAAGCAGCCAGCATTCACTACAGAGACAGGGGGAAAGGGGAGAAGGAAACAGACAATTACTTGAAATTTTTTGACAGAGTTGGAAAGCTAATAACAGGGCGAATACAGTGAGTTGGAATATAGGCAGGGGCGGATCCTCTTTAGGGCCAATGGTGGCAGTCGTCACCCCCAATCGAAAATGAAATTTAACATACATATTCCTCTCGTCGATAGCTTCGATTTGTATTATTATAAGCTCAAATCCGATATCTGAGCAAAAAAGTTAGCGTTTCAAATTTCAGCACTGAATTACAATATTTCCTAAATCATTTACCAAACCGATATATTTTTATTGTAATTATCATTTATTAATTTCATATCTTAATCATATAACTATATTCGAGAACTTCAAATTAGGAGGTTATATTGAAATATTTGAAAACCATAAAATAAATCATGCAAGTTCAGGATACAATATTAAAATCAGGGTTCAATTTTACATACAATATGTTTTTATCGCAATTTTTCGCCCCCTCAGTTAAGAAGTTCAGGATTCGCCACTGAATATAGGTTGAAGGTAAGATCAGCTCGGAGATGGAGGATCCCGTCTACGAAATAGTCACTGTCCTCGCACATTAAATCAGTCCATGGGATAAGCGATAGGTCTGGAGATAGCTCAATTGGCAACCTACCAGAGTACTTGATCTTGGTCTTCCTTTTGTTTTCAAATTTCATAGATGACTTACTCATTACGTCTAATTCCAAATCGACCGAGCAACGTTGGGATGCTTGAGACAGAGTGAGATGCAAAACAAATGATTGCGAGCTGCGGCAGTACCAAAAGTAGAACATCTCTCCACCTAGACAGAATGACTGATATTGGATCCCTGAGTGTGGTGGTACTAGATTCATCCTACAATCTTCTTTCTTTATGTCAAAGTAGACGACACAGTGAGGCTG
The DNA here is from genome assembly GCA_963922045.1 of Persicaria maculosa. Classification (NCBI taxonomy): domain Eukaryota; kingdom Viridiplantae; phylum Streptophyta; class Magnoliopsida; order Caryophyllales; family Polygonaceae; genus Persicaria; species Persicaria maculosa. Next base: position 4,302,988 of record OY998254.1, on the reverse strand, counting down.
AGGAGGTTCAGATCTCTCCACCTTGATAACTTGACACTTGTTGGATGCATAAATGTTTTGCCAATAGGGAAGTTCAACCATCATGATAAAGGCTTCAAGCATAAGCTTCGACACATCTTCACTGTCAAGATCAGGGCAAACTAAAACTTCTTTCAACTTGGAGCTACTCATGTATCGGAAACGTACAAATTGGATCAAGTTTTTAGCAAGAATTTCACGGCGCTTTTCAAGTTGAGGATAATGTGCACGAGCCCACTTCAAGATAAACTCATAAACATCGTCTCCTGATAAATCTACTAGAAGCTTGTCACTCCCAAGAAGGACTACAAAGGCTGAAAGAGGCAAGGTCAACGCCTCTTCTTGAGACCTTCAAGTTCGAGTATGAATTAATCAGAGTCAATCATCCTAGTGCAAGTGCAAATTGATTAATTGTTCAATAAAGGTTAGAGAATTACTTGCTAATATCCTCAAAATGTGCAAGAAGACACTTCTTCGATTCACCCATTAATGGTTGGACTTGTTCATACATTGAAACACTTGGAGGAAGCTCAAGATATAGAAGTGCATACTCTAGTGTCATGGGAATCTTCTGCAACAACTCACTGCAATATCTCACGCAGTCACGAGCCTCAAACTTGTCGGCAGAAACCAGCACACCCAACAAATCCGGGGTTGAAGTTGCTGTCAGGGTGTTGGTGTACATAAAAGTCAAGACTTCCATCACACCTGCTTCCTCTGTATACCATATTGCAAAACAAAAGTGAAATCAATTGAACACTATGGGCCATAAATTAGAATCACAACCAGCAGATCGATGATCGAAAGTGTTTACCGGATGCGCTGATTCTCAATGTTGCATCCCTTTGCTTTGACTCATTCATCCCATTTTTGAATAACTACACAGCAACACTTTAAAAGCTTTATGATAAAACACAACCGCAGTGAGAAAAACAAATGAAGGATAAGTGTAAAATAATAACCTTGTGAAAAAAAGGACTGTTTCCTGCTAAGAGGAGAGAACATATGTTAATGGTTTTAACTTTGAAAACGGAACATCGCTCGGAGTCAGACTTGGAATCAAAAGAGTCGCCGTCGATGATCTCAATTTGGAGGATCCGATCGGAGAAATCGGCATCGTTGAAGCCAAACTCAAAATTCACCCTCGGACTGGACATAATTGAATTAGGACTCTCCATTGTGTAGACTGGGAACAACGGCGTATTTGTGGAAAAGAAAAGAACATATAAAAAAAACTGAACATGAAACACAAAAACAACCAAACATATATAAGAGAGAAGGAAAAGATAATTACTGCTTTAGAATTTCCGACGCAGTTGGAAAGCCAAGCGGTTTATGGGGAGTTTGTGGTACTGAGACAGACCAATTAATCGATCTTAAAGGAAGAGGGAGGGAGGGAATCGGGAATAGAATTCGCCATATTACTAACCGTTGCCGCAGTTGGAAATGTGGAAGATTGGAGAAGACGAGGCGTCTTAATTGCTCCATTTTTCACAGTTATAAGTTGGAGAGTAATTAATCTTTTTGAAATGAAAATTATTATGTAGTACACTAGTACTCCTTATATATATTGATCAAAACTAGTACAATTCTAGCCTCTTTTGACAATTTTTTAAAACTAAAATATTAATAATATATAATATTATGAAATATGAATACTAAAAGTTAAAGATAAAAATTATAAAAACTTTAACATAAATGTATCTTAATTTTAATTCTCTCAGAAAATTCATTTTAAAAAAATGTCATGTAAAGTATAAGATATAAATATAGATATTTTAAATCACCCCGTAATAATAATAACAATATCATTGAGACTTTGTTTAAATGTAATGTGTCATAACCAACAATTTTGTTCAATTTTTTGAATTAAGCTCAATAGTTAGTAAATAAATTCGAGTTAAGCTCAATAGTTATATTAGATTGAATTTAATGTTTTGAATTATGTCCAATAGTTAGTAAATATATTGAGAATAAAAGAAAAATGTGATTGATTTAAATAGATAAAGGAAATAATAAAAATATAATAATAAATGAAATAAATAATTAAATAATAGCAAAAAACTCTTGATGGATTGAAATGAGAAGATTATGTTACAATGTAAATTTGAGAGAGAGAGAAATGAGTTAAAACTGAAATTGATTTCATTGATCATTGAGAGTGACGATTATAAGGTATTTATAAGAGAGGCTAGCCTCTTAGTTTGTTACATCACACGCACATTCACACATTTAAGCTCTGAAGAACTTTAGTGTCAGCTCCTCCACTCACTCTTCCCTTTCCTCTAGCTCGTGTGTTCTGTTTTCCTTCATCCTTAGTATCAAACAGATTAAAGAGAATATGACATATAAGCATTAATTACTCTAAACTAATTAAAAGTATATATAAATATAGACAATACATGGAAGGAAAACCTTGTTCTCAATCCTTATCCATAATTGCTAACCAGGGTGGCAGACACCTGCATGGGACATTGTTTATAGCAAATATGATTGAATTGAGTTTATAAATAGATGAAGAAATAAAACATGAACTTTGAAGTACTTATAATCATAAATGATGGAAAAAAACCCACTTGACGATAAAGTAGCTACTAATGAAATATGAAAGGATGTATTATCTTATAGTATTCCTACGGTATTGTCACCATCTATTTCGAAACTTGGCTAGTTCCCTAATTATAGGGGAGAGCCAAGTTTCGAAATTTGGCTAGTTCCTAATAAGTTTTGCCCAGTTTTTAAATGATTTTTCACCTTTTAAAAGGTTAAAATATATAAAAAAAAAATTATAGGGGAGAGTCGCTGATTGAAACAGAGACTCTCCCAATTTTGATTTTTTTTTAAATTAGGGTTGCCGGTGGCTTTGAGGCTACAGGCTCTTCTTCGTTCAATTACCGTCTCCGCTGCAAAATTACAGGCTCCAGACTCCTTCCTTCAATTTGCCTCACCACCGCCGCAAAATTAGGGTTTCCGGTGGCTTTGAAGCTACAGGCTCCTTCCTCCGCGACCTCTTCCGCCTCCACTTCCGCCTCCACCACCGCTCCTCCCGCCCCAAAACCTAGCAGCCTCGCCGCCTTCCCTGAACACAAATTCAGCACCCTCGACGCCTCTCCCGCCTCCACCACCACCACCCTCCCCGGCGGGCTATCCACCCCAACTCGCCTGACCACAAAGGTCGGCCGTCCCATCACCGGCTGCGATCAATTTGCCTCGGACGGAGACGACGATCAATTTGCCGAGGAGCCGGCCAATTCGCCTCCGATCAATTTGCCGAGGAGCCGACCAATTTGCCTCGGACGGAGACGGCGATTAATTTGTCGGGACTGGACTTCAACGAGGCCGGGATGTAGCTTCAACGAGGCCGGCCGGGATGTAGCTTCAACGAGGCCGGGAGCCGATCAATTTTGTTGCCATGGCATGGGGTTGCAGAGAAGTGACCACAAAGGCCGGCCGCCTCTCTCGCCTCCACCAATCCAGCACCCTCGCCGCTCTCCCGTCTCCACCACCACCCTCCCCGGCGGCCATCCACCCCAACTCGCCTGACCTCAAAGGTCGGCCATCCCAATCACCGACTGCGATCAATTTGCCTCGGACGGACACGGCGATCAATTTATCGAGGAGCCGGGAGGTAGCTTCAATGAGGCCGGTCGGGAGGTAGCTTCAACGATGCCGGGAGCCGATCAATTTGTTGCCATGGCCTGGGTTGCAGATTGCAGAGCAGTGATTTCACGTTAAAAAAATAATAAAAAAGGTACTTTTTTTTTTAAGTTTTCAGTAATATTAAATCGAAAAAATAAAAAATAAAAAGTAGAATATAGGTAAATCGCTGTTACAAACAGCGACTTACCTATTTTATTATTATTTTTAAATCTTTAAGCAAAGTCGCTGTTTGAAACAGCGACTTTGCCCTGTTTTGGCTAATTCCCTAATAAGTTTCGGAACTTGGCTAGTTCCCTAATTTTTTTTCGAAATTTGGCTATTTCGAAAAAAAATTCGTAAGGAGGAGAGTAATTAATCTTTTTGAAATGAAAATTATTACTCGATCCTTATCTATTGATCAAAACTAGTGAAATTCACATGCCACGACACGATTTATAACTCTCTTAGACCATGAGCAACTATTGGTTTTACTTACCTTATAGGTCTTAAAAAGTAAATTCATGGTTGCAGGTCAAACCTTAAGAGAAGAGGTTTGAAGGGATTACCCCTTCCCACTAAGGTAACCTTTCCAACACAAGTGACCCCCACCATTTTATTACCATGTTTATTTGATGTATTAATTATTCAAATGTATTTATAATATATATTTATTATTATTATTTTCAAATAATAATTATATCATTAATTTTATTTTATTTTTCTCCGTAATTTGAGTATAATTTTTTCCTATATATACTTATCTTGACCTATTATAAGGTTTGCACTTCTTTTTCATATTCCATTCTCATACATTAATGTAATTATTTTTGTTATTTGCTTATAATATAATGTTATTATTATTTTTATTTTTCATCTAATGTAATAAAAAAATATTAATATCAAACACTTTTTAATTTTATTTATAAATAAAACTAATGAGATGGAAAAAAGTAATGAAACAAGGTTACCCCATGGTTGTAAGGTAAACCTCTTAGTAAGAGGTAGAAAAGGTACAAAATTATTTAAAGAAAAAAATAAATGAAGTGTCAAATGATGATAAGAGGGTGAAAATAAAAAAGGGGAAGAGGTAACCCCATGGTTGATGATGCTCTTATGTCTAAGGAGTTGTAGACCATGGACGACCCGAGAGATAGGCCAACGACACTGCCAACTTGGTTGCCTTCTCCGCAGGGATGGATCAAGCTGAATACTGATGGCACTTCAAAGGGAAACCCAGGTCCGGCAGGGGGAGGCGGTCTGTTCAGGAATGCCGATGGAGTCTTTCTCAAAGCATATGTTCAGCCGACCAGAAAAACTTACTAAGGCACGTCGCCTGAACGTTGGGAGGCCCAAATCGCCTCCAACCCATGTTCAGCCGACCAGAAAAACTCAATGTTCGTCGGCTGAACTGAACTCAAGCGAATGAATAAATCCAGGCGACGAACTTTGCTCAAGATCGGTCGCCCGAACAGGTATCCGAATGACGGCTGTCAGAATGGGCCTTTGTAGCGACGGAAATTCTAATGGTCCGTCGCCTGAACGTTGGACTTTTTCAAAAGTAAAGTAATAAAGTCCGGTTGGTGGCGGATATTAAATACTGTTCACTCAGGAGACGAACATTTAAATATATCCATCGCCTGAAAAGTGGGGTAGTTGACCCCATATTTATTACTATTCACTCAGGAGACGGAGATATATATATATGTCCGTCGCCTGAATGTGTTTTCCGTAACAAACAATTAAAATCGGTTGTACTGTACAATAAATCATTCTCATCTTCATCTTTTCTCCCAAAATAACCCTAGAGGGCTCGAAAACTCTTCCCCCATTTCACAATTTTCACACCTCCATTGAAGGTATGTACAAATTTTAAATTTTTTTGTTTTTTTTGTTCAATATATGCATATACATTGTTTGTTTGGATTGATGATGAGCTTGTCTTTTTTAATGGAGTTTGGATGGTAAAAAAGTTGTTTGAATGGAGTTTATGAGGGGAAAGAGTTGTGTATGTATATATGGAGTTGAAATTAAGGTTAAATGGAGGTTAAATTGAGTTTGTGTTATGAATTGATTGTGTATGTGAATGGATTGTTTATGTTCAATTTTATTGAGACTTTGTTTAAATGTGATGTGTCATAACCAACAATTATCTTCAATTTCTTGAATTAAGCTCAATAGTTAGTAATAAATTCGAGTTAAGCTCAATAGTTATATTAGATTGATTTTAAGAGCATCTGCATCCCTGGAACCCAATCGGGTTCCTTAACTCAACTTTTTATATTTCTCTTTCCTTAAACAACCCAATAAAAATTTTCACCCACATCCCTACAACCCTTAAAAACCCTCTTTATTTATTTTATTGAGACCCGCCTATATTTTTTTCTCTCACATTCTCTCTCCCGAATGGCCCATTCCCTTGTATTTTTTTCTCTCTCCCGGTTCATAAGGGTTGCTTGCTTAGTAACCCGTCACATCGTTGTTTAAGTTTTTTTATCTCTCTCCTATTATTTTATTATTAGGTTTCTTAAACTATGGGTTAAAGAACCCCAATGCAGGTGCTCTTAATGTTTTGAATTAAGTCCAATAGTTAGTAAATATATTGAGAATAAAAGAAAAATGTGATTGATTTAAATAGATAAAGGAAATAATAAAAATATAATAATTATGAGAGTATACATCACTATACTCTCGACATCTTGGTTGCAGCCTCAGGGGCAAAATGGTGATTGCACCTCTGGCAGTTGGTCAAGAAACAGAATTATAAATAGGGGTGAGAGCTAGGCGGGAGTTTTGGTTGGAATTTCTGCAACAAACCCAGAAGCTCTTGATTGCTTCCATTTTGCTTCCTTTGTATCATTTTCGTTTTCAATTCAACAAATTACCAAGTTTTACTTTGATTTAATTTTCCAAATGGTATCAGAGCTGTGACGATCTTCACGTCGCTTGCTCGATCTGAAATTGGTGGTGTTGAATCTGAAATCGCCAATTCCAGATCTAGGTTCTTCCGCGCGATTTGTTTTTCCAGTTTTCGCTTGAAATCGGATAGTGTTTGTGGAGCGAGATGTCTAGGAGAGAAAACACGTCGTCGCCGGGTCAAGGATCTGGCACCAGAGCAGATGGACATGGAGCTGGCAGAGGTGCAGGGCGAGGATTTGTATCTGTCACACCGCCGGCACCAGGAGCAGGAAACGCTGTTGGTCGTGGATGGAATTATGCACCTCAAGGGGTTCAATTCGGTGATGTGTGGCAAGGTATGAATCCAGTACACGTGAATCCCTATTTTTTGTCGAATTCAGACCATCCAGGGATGGTGTTAGTTTCAACTCATTTCAATGGGATGAACTTTACAAGCTGGAGTAGAGGAGTAATAATGGCACTCGGTGCAAAAGCGAAACTTGGCTTTATAACTGATAGTTGTGTAATGCCAAATGAGAACAGCGAAGACTATGAGAAATGGCTTAGAGCTGATTCCATGGTCAGATGTTGGCTGATCAACTCGATGACTAGTGAAGTTGCTGAGAGTTTCATGTATATTGAAACTGCTAAGGAACTGTGAGATGATATAAAGGAGAGGTTCTGTGAATCAAATGATCCTCTTGTGTATCAGCTGCGTAGGGATTTGGCTAATACTAAGCAGGAAAACTTATCTGTTGGTGCTTATTTTGGTAGATTGAAAAAAATATGGGATGAATTGCTGTTCTTAGATGCTACTCCTAAGTGTGATTGTGGAGGTTTCAACCAGTGTAGTTGTGGATTGATCAACAAAAATCCTTGAAAGGGATGAGAAAGCCAAAGTAATGCAGTTTTTGATGGGGTTGAATGATGTATATGAACCTCTCAGAAGTAATGTACTTTCTAAGGATCCCATGTCTGGACTGAACAAAGCCTTTCAGATGGCCACTCAGATTGAGAGGTCCAGGGGAGTTACTGGTGTTGTACAAGGTGATGTTTCTGCTCTAGCTCTTACCAGATTTGGTCAGTTTGATATGGAAGCAAATGCTGTGAGTAAATATAGAAATGGGGATCAGTACAAGCAGTTAGAGCAATCCAAATTTGAACAAGCCAAGCAAGCCTTCAAAAGGGCTAAGCTGGAGAGAAAATGTGACTATTGTGGTGAAAGGGGTCACACCAAATATTACTGTTTCAAGCTAGTTGGTTATCCAGAGTGGTTCAAGGTACCAAAAGATGATGACAATCCCAAACCTCCTGGGAAATTTGCTGCCCAGTTAGAGAGTACACAGCAGGACAGTCCATTTGATGGAAATTTCTCTGAAATCAAGCCAGATCAGGCAGTTGCTAATGCAGTGTTTCAGGAAGTATTGAAGCTCATGAAAGGCAAAGCTCCTGCAGAAAGCATTGATAGCTCAGTCAATCAAGCTATGGTGCATTATGCATGCACTCTTAGTGCTTCATTTCTCATTGGTATTGATAAGTCTCAGAATGATGTTTGGATCATTGATTATGGAGCAACTGATCACATTGCCCTTTGATAGATCTATCTTTACTGAGATTTTTTACTTAAGTTCTGTGATCAATCTTGGTCTACCTGATGGCAACTGTATTACAGTTAGACAACAGGGTACTATGTTACAATGAAATAAATAATTAAATAATAGCAAAAAACTCTTGATGGATTGAAATGAGAAGATTATGTTACAATGTGAATTTGAGAGAGAGAGAGAGAAATGAGTTAAAACTCAAACTGATTTCATTGATCATTGAGAGTGACGATTATAAGGTATTTATAAGAGGCTTAGCCTCTTAGTTTGTTACATCACACGCATATTCACACACTTAAGCTCTGAAAAACTTTAGTGTCACCGCCTCCACTTGCTCTTCCCTTTCCTCTAGCTCGTGTGTTCTGTTTTCCTTCATCCTTAGTATCCAACAGATTAAAGAGAATATGACATATAACCATTAATTATTCTAAACTAATTAAAAGTATATATAGATATAGACAATACATGGAAGGAAAACCCTGTTCTCAATCCTTAACCATAATTGCTAACTAGGGTGGTAGACCCATGCATGGGACATTTTTTATATCAAATATGATTGAATTGAGTTTATAAATAGATGAATAAATGAAACATGAACTTTGAAGTACTTATAATCATAAATGATGGAAAAAAACCCACTTGACGATAAAATAGCTACTAATGAAATATGAAAGGACGTATTATCTTATAGTATTCCTACGGTAATGTCACCATCTATTTTGGAGTAAAATCTCGTGTTTAATTAAAAAATTATCATACACGCTCATGTTGTATTGTTGGTTTTGGAAGAAGTTTTAGCCTTGAACAATATCTATCAAGGGTGAGAAAATTGCAGTTACTCAGTGTTGTCATAGCTGTGTATGATATGCATACAACTGCAAATGGAGGAGGATTATGATGTCGGCGGGAAATTAGTTACATGGCTTTTCTAGTTAAGACAAATTTTTAAAAGGTGAACCATATGAGTTATAATGTGTCATGCATGCATGATGCTTATGGGTTAAGTCGATCATAAATTCAGTCGTACAAAAGGAGTCACATGTTATATATTGTCGTTGAATGTTTGCGAAAAATGTTGTTAAATGCCACAAACCCACGAAAAGATTCATAGAATTCAGACATGATGCCTCAATTGGTAAACACAAATGGTGTGGTATTTATATTATTGCTCTAGATGAGAAGGGTCAAGAGTGCACTAGTGATAACAATTGTGAGAGTTATTCAAATGAGCTCAATTGTACTTTGGATGTAGAAAATCCTTTATGCTTTTCACAACGTATGAGATGATGGTTTGCCACATATATTAATGGATTCTGATTGTTAAATTCATTTCCTAAAGAATAAAAACCGTTTGAGGAATGTGTTGAGTTTTATTTTGAAGAAGATGGTGTCCGAGGCTAGAGATTTTTAAAATTGCATAATTGATCTTATGTTATAAGGACAGACAATTCAATTGTATGCTATAGTTTTTCATTAATCCTGTGCAAAAGCACGATGAATAAACTAATAGCTAGTACACACATATATGATTTTCTCACACTTAAGTTTTTATTTTTTACATTAGAAATTGGAAATGAAGAATGAAAATGAAGTTTGAGAACGACATAGGTCTCGAGGACCTCATCGGTCGTAAGGATGCTCTCGGGTAGATCTTCCACCCGAATTTTTACCTAATAAAAAAAAGAAATGAAGAAAAAAAAAGAAATGAAGTTTGAGAATGAAGTGACATGAAGATATATATACTGTATTTATCTTAAATTTTTATCTCCTACCTCTCACATTGAAATTGTAGTGGATGAAGGAATATTTCCACATTTGAAAAGATTTTTCTCCCACATCGAAATGATGTTCTCCCATATCGAAATGAAGGGTATGAACTTATAAAATCTTCTCACGTTTTTCTTCCGTATGAAGTGGATGAATAAAGTGATATGAAGATATATAATTTTCTCATATCATTTTTTATATTAAGTATTCATTTTTTAATTTTTTTTTAAATAACCAACTCGTCGGGTCGATCTATGACCCGTCTTGTTATATGAATCCGTCGACTCATTACTCTAACGAGTTAAGGTCCAAACTGAAATATCTAAACTCATGACCTGATAGGTCAAACCCGTCGACTAGGTAAATTTGATCTATAACCGTTTCTAAGAGTGTATATGCTACGCAAAAATGGGGTAGCTATATGCATCCGGTGGAGCCGTGGAGGTGTTATATGCACTTCCTATGGATGGATTATGGATCGGTTTCTGACCATATAAGTTGACACATGTCCAATAATTATTGCAAGTTGTATGGAGCTAGGACCCGTCCATATTGTGGGGTTTTATAGGACAGATCCATGATTTGTCCTTGTATTTTTTTCTTTTGTCTTCAAACTGTCTACTTCCTTCTTTCTTTCTTTTCAATGTACCACCCTTGTGAGATTTCGCCGTCAACATCGGCGGCCTGTGCTCGGTGCCTGGGGCAGAGCTTTAGGCCGTGATTAAAGGTCGTGAGCTGGCCTGGAGTCTGGGGTTTCGCAAGGTCCTGGTGGAGATTGATTCCGAGAATGTGTTAAGACTCATCGCGGGGAGAGCGAAGCAATCGCACCCGCTATACAGCCTCGTCGCACTTTGCCACGGCTTCATGAGTAGGGATTGGACTGCCCAATTTCGTCATGTTTATCGAGAAGCAACACCGCCAAGTTTGTGCTTGACCTACCTATGTGTGTTCATGTTTTTTATTCCCCTCCTTCCTTTTCTGTTATTCATTTGCTAAACGATAAACATGGGGTGTTTAGCCCTCGTGACTGCGTGATGTAATGTTTTAATTACTCCGTAGTATTCTGCCTCTGTTGAGGCAGGGAGTCTCGCTCCCTAGTTTTCCCACAAAAAAAAAAAATGTACCGTCCTTATTGTTTTTTTTTTATTTTAAAAAAAAAAATGTACCGTCCTTATTGTATTTCAAAGGATGGATCAAGGATTCATTCTTTGATTATTTTTTTTTTGTTACAACGGACGAATCATCCGTTCATATATTTTTTCTATAACTTACAATAAATCTCGTATGATAGTTAAACGGATTTGGGATATTGTTAGTGTGCGAGTCAAGATCCCCTCCAACTCTTGGTGCACCCTACGGTGCACCACTAAATTATTTCGGGTATAATTTTACTTCGAAAAAAATTTAAAAATATATATTTACATTCCACATACTTGTATTTATATATTTATAAAATTTTATTGGAAAAAATCATGTTTTAAAAAATTTTAAAAATGAAAAGATCAATTATATTAGAAAATAAATTTTATATTTTTTAAAAACATAATTTTTTCCAATAAAAGTTTATAAATATATAAGTACAAGTATGTGGAATATAAATATATATTTTAAAATTTTTTTCAAAGTAAAATTATACCCGAAATAATTTAGTGATGCACCGTGGGGTGCACCGAGAGTTGTAGGAGATCTTTGACTCGTTAGTGTGCATATAACACCTGTCCTATCCTATTAAAAAAAATTTGGCAGGGCCCCAACTGAGATGAATGAGAAGCTTGGCAAGGCCCCAACTGCGGACGAAGTTTGGCAGGCGCTGCACCAAATGCATCCATCGAAGGCGCCGGGAGCGGATGGTATGCACGCAACGTTTTTCCAACAATTCTGGGATGTGGTAGGGGCTGATGTGGTAGAATTTTTTCAGGCTTGGTGGAGAGGAGAGAAGGATCTAGCCACAATTAATCACACTATTGTAGCATTGATCCCAAAAGTGGCTGAACCGAAGAGAGCGTCGGATTTTCGCCCAATCAGTTTATGCAATGTGATCTATAAGATCATATCAAAGACTATGGCAAACCGACTCAAGCCATTGCTGCCTAGCATTATTTCTCAAGAGCAGAGTGCATTTGTACCAGGGAGGAACATAACTGATAATGCGTTGATTGCCTTGGAAGTCTTTCATTACTTGAAAAACTTGCGAACGGGTAAGCGGGGATGGATGTCTTTGAAGACGGATATGAGTAAGGCATACGATCGGGTGGAATGGGAATTCCTAAGGAGAGTGATGCTGAAAATGGGGTTCTCGAACAGTTGGTGTATGAGGGTTATGCGCTGCATCTCCACAGTTACATTTTCTGTCCGGTTCAATGGCCAAGTTCGGGGGCATATTGTCCCGACTCGAGGGATACGATAAGGGGATCCTATCTCCCCCTATTTATTTATTATGTGTGCAGAGGTTCTGTCAAATTTGATAACCCAGAAAGTCAGGGGAAAACTAATTCATGGCTTGAAAGTAAGTAGGGATGCGTCGGAGATCTCGCATCTTTTTTTCGCCAATGACAGTTTGTTATTTGCTAGGGCGACACCAGAGGAATGCTCGGTAATAACTGAGACCATCAGTGTATATGAGAGAGCATCGGGTCAGAAGGTGAATATGCAGAAGTCAGAGGTGTCGTTCAGTAAGAATATGATACATCAGCGGAAGTTGGGGATTGTGAATCTACTGGGAGTCCCGATGGTTGAGAAACATAGCCGATATCTGGGCCTCCCGGCAATCGTGGGAAGATCGAAAAGGGTTATCTTTGGGAGTATCAAGGATCGAATTTGGCAGAAAACAGGGGGATGGAAGGAGAAGCTGTTATCTCAGGCGGGCAAGGAGATATTGATAAAATCAGTCTTACAGAGCATCCCAACATATGTGATGCAGGTTTTTCGTCTTCCGGATAGCCTGATTGAGGAGATTCACGCATGTTTGGCGCGATTCTGGTGGGGCTCAACAGAGCAACAGCGCAAGGTACATTGGCACCGATGGGAGAAGATGTGTGTTCCCAAACAGATGGGTGGTATGGGCTTCAAGGACCTAAGGATATTTAATGATGCACTTCTGGCCAAGCAGGGCTGGAAGTTAATTCAGCAACCGTCATCACTGGTGGCTCGAGTATTAGGCTCCCGATATTATCGTGGTAGCAATTTCCTCCAATCGAGGCTAGGGGATAACCCCAGTTACTCGTGGCGAAGTATTTGGGGCGCAAAGTCACTCCTTGCTGAGGGCATTGGTTGGAGAATTGGATCGGGAGATCATTTAGGAGTGTGGGAATCTAAATGGATTGTTCGAGACGGGAAGCCGGTAGCCCCGACAATCCAAGACCGATCAATCTTGAGCCTAAGGGTGATGGATTTTATAAACAAAGAAAGTAATTGTTGGCGTTTGGATGTGTTGCGCCAAAACTGCTGTGAGGAAGACATTGAAAGTATCTTGGCCATTCCACTTAGTGCCAGGATGCCGGAAGACAGGCGATTGTGGTGTCCAAATCGTGATGGGGAGTATACAGTGAAATCGGCCTACTGGTTAGGTTGTTGTGGCCATCGTCTTGGATGGTTCAATCGGCTTAATGGGGTATCGGAGGATATTTGGGGATGGGTATGGAAGATGCAGGCTCCGCCGAAAGTGCTTCTGCTTGCTTGGCGAGCGCTATCAGATTCATTGGCAGTGCAATCAAACTTGGCCATCCGCCATGTAGTAGACACACCGGGCTGTACTGGGTGTGGGGCTGAGGTGGAGACGGTCACCCATGCCCTTGTGGAGTGTCCTCAAATCCAGGCTGCTTGGGAGGGCTCGGATGTAGGGAGCCGAGTGTGCGGAGTTACAAGCCAATGCTTGGAGGCATTGGTCCGTGATGTCAAGGAGAACGAAGGCTCGGCAGGGCTGCTAGAGTTGTTTACAAACGCTTGGATTGCTTGGACAGCCCGGAATCATCGCCTTTTCCGAGAGGAGCCTCCAAATATCCCGTTGATGCGAGTGGGTTTCCGAAAGCTGGTCTCAGATTACCGGCGGACGGAGAGGATGCGAGGTAATAGCGAAGACGCCCGACAACACAACGAGGTAGGACAGCGCTCATGGAGCAAACCGCCGCTGGGAATGGTCAAGGTGAACACCGATGCGGCGTTAGTGCTGAAAGGTTTCGTGTGGATGGGGGCTGTCGCTCGGGACCATGAAGGAAACACGCTCTGGGCAGCTGTTCGCCGTGTTCGAGCAACATGGGGGGTCGAAATTGCCGAACTCAAGACAGCCCTCCTTGGGATTGAGAAGGCCAAGGCGTATGGTGCAACAAATATTGTACTGGAGACTGACTCAGTACATGTTGTACGTTGTGTGAAGGCCAATCTTCATAACTCCTCATATAGTGGTGTGGTGGCGGAAGATATTTGCATAGCTGCCTCCTATTTTGATTCATTCTCATGTAATCATGTATGTAGATCGGGCAACACATTGGCACATTCAGTGGCTCGCATAGTCCCACCAAATGGTGTGGAATGTACCTTCTTTGATCACCTTCCGTCGGGTCTAAACGACCTTGCGGAACTTGATCTTACCTTTTTTTTTTTTTTTGATAAGGAAATAATTCGAGGCCGGACAGGCCCGGACCTCGAGAGGCCGACAAAGTCGGCAGACGGCAAGCCGTCTAAACATACAACATAGCAAAGGAAATACAACAAAAGCGAAAGAAATACAACAAAAGAAACACACTAAAAAACCCGGAAAACCCCAAACCCTAAGCAGACTCGCGGACACAGGAACGAGAAAATGGAGACCCGGCGTGGTGAAGTGGATAGCGAGCGCATGGGACAGCACAGCTGACACGATGTCTCGCCGCCGGAAAGACGGAAAGCAGCAATCCACGACGGGCAAAGACGACACCTGGGGAAGTGCGGATCACACGACGTTCCCTTCACCTAGATGAAGGATCTTCGGAGACCACGAACACCACCAACACGATCACTTCGATCAACCAGGGCCGCAGAACTGCTCCTCAACCGAAACTAACCACGAACCAACAAACAGAACTCCAAACAACCCGAGAAAATGAGGCACGACCGCGAGAGGGCTAAAAGCGCAAGAGGATTCCGAAATATGATTAATGATTATTATAATAAGGATAGTATAATTAGCTTACAATTGTAATTAGCTTACAGAATAGAGAAAATATTCCGTAAATTTTATCAAGGATAAATATAAATAATTAAAACACAATTATACATTTTAATTATTTATATAAAATCACATAGGGCCAGCTTTGGGCCCAAGGCAAAAGCCTTGGGCCCAAAGGACAAAAGCGGGTCCAGCCACGGGCCAAAACAGACCCTAGGGTAGCCCGAAGCCAAGGGAATCGACAGAGCACGCCCGACGGCGGCCAGAAGGATTGCATCGGCCGGGAGGAGGCGACTCAGTGAGGGGCCAAGGCCAAGGCCAAGACCCACGACACCGGCTACACAGGCGACAAAACCAAGTTAGCCAACGGCCAAAGGTACAACGCCGTAACAGATCCGGCACCGGGGAACAACACCAGCGACGAACCAGGCCACGGACACACAGATCCGAGGAATACAGTCGTCGCTAGGACCAGGCGGAGGCGACAACGGCGTGTACGACGACGAAATCGGCGGAACGAAGGAGAAGGAAGCGCCGAGATCGAAGCCGAAAGCCGAGGGATTGAATCCATATCGCCGGACAGCAGCCCGGTTAGGGATTTTTCATTCCCACGAGGGGGTTTCACAACCCAGTTAGAGGCTCAATTTGAGCAGAGGGATTGATGAACGGGACACTCGAAACGAGGTGGAGACGTACGGGGCTGCCGAGCAAGGAGGAGGAGATGCGGCCGAAGCCGAGATTCATCACGTCGAGGAGGCGGATTGTTGGCTCCCGGAGGAGGGTTGAGACACTCGGATGGTGGATTGGGGTTCCCGAAAGAGGGTTGAGACTCCCAAAGGGAGGTTTTTCACTTACCGTGGAAGTTACCGGCCACCTAAAGGGCAGTTGCTTGGCCGCCGGAGGAAGCCTTCGATGGATTTTGGTCTCTCCATAAAAGAGAGCGTTTTCCTTGGTCTTACCTAATTAATATATACGCAACCTTCATTCAAAAAAAAAAAAAAAAAAATCCTATTAAAAAAAATTCCGTTAAAGTAATTTTGCGGTAGTAAAATAAAATAAAAAAAGCAGCGTCATCTGTACGCCATGTAGAGATAGGGAAGATCTAGGGTGACCCACTAGCAGCAGCAGAGAGGTGGTACGCTACGCTGCGACGACTTCCATCAAAACACCACCAACATCCTCCACTTCAGATTCCTCCCTCGTGTTCATCCATCCATCCATCAAGGTCTCCCTCCTTTTCCAGATTCTCCCATCCCTCCATAAATCCATCTTCTCCCTCCTCTCCCTCCACGCTCAGTTCAGAAGTAGTCGGAATCGATCGAGACGAGTTAAGAGATGTCTGGAGGCATTGCGCGTGGTCGTCTCACGGAGGAGAGGAAGGCATGGCGGAAGAACCACCCCCACGTACGTACGCTATCTTTCTTCGCTCAATTGCTCCTTCTTTTCTTCAATTCTCGCTGTTTATTCGATTAATTTCTGATTTCCGTTCGTTTTGGGGGCGAAATCAGGGTTTTGTTGCCAGGCCTGAGACTCTCCCTGATGGCACCATGAATTTGATGATTTGGCGTTGCATCATCCCTGGCAAGCCCGGCGTAAGTCTCCTCAACTATTTATCTCTGTGAATCTGTCGTGCCTCTGCTTTACTCTTGTTTCAAACTGGACTTTGGTTTTGTTTCAGTGTTGAACTGTTTCTTACTTTAAATTGAGCTGCGATGTGACTTCTGCTATGAAAATTAAGGGTAAATTAAGCCCCTTTGATTGGGGCTGAATGTTTTCAAGTATTGATCTCAATGTATAAATGATTAGGAAGGTATTAAAGCTGAGATAATCAGATAAAACTTGAGTTCTGATGTTAAATTGTTAAGCATTTCTGGGAGATGTCATATGCATGCTTACCATAGGAGCTTGCAGGTGCCATATCTTCCAATTACTCCACTATATTTCTGATTGCAAGCTTTCATTATAATCACAAATAAGCTCCTTATAAGCCACTAGGATAACAGACACTAAATTTCTATTTTGCTAGTTATACTGAGTTGCAAGGTTTGCTTTCGGTTCTTGTGATGATTGAAATTATCAGTTCTTAGATGTGTTGAGATCCATAATTGAAATCATGTTTGTAAGGTGTTTGATGGCTTTTTACCACTGAATTAATAGTGTCATGGCAGTTTTGAGCTATAACTGACTCGCGGTAATTGTTGCATTTCTAGACTGACTGGGAAGGCGGCTACTTCCCCTTGACACTCAACTTCACCGAGGACTATCCTAGCAAGCCCCCAAAGTGCAAGTTTCCTCAGGGATTCTTCCACCCCAATGTCTACCCTTCAGGAACTGTTTGCCTGTCCATCCTTAATGAAGACAGTGTAAGTAGTCATGCTATTGTGGACATGTTACTAGATCATATGATTCTTATGTTGCATTTGGAATTCTGATATAGAGGGAGTAATCTCTTCTTTGTTCTGCCTTTTTCAGGGATGGAGACCTGCAATTACTGTCAAGCAAATTTTGCTTGGAATCCAGGACTTGCTAGACGAACCTAATCCTTTAGATCCTGCACAGACTGATGGTTATCATATGTTCATCCAGGTACTCACTTGATCTCATCAATCTGCATTCGAAACCATTGTCAATTATCCATTTGTCTGCTAGGTCATAGAATTTGAGCATAAATTTTGTAAAATGGATTGCTATTATCATCCTGAATTCTCTTATATGCAAGTTATGCAACTGGTTCTCTCTCTTTTTTCCCCCACATGCTCTATCATACCTCATTGTGCTACAACCATCGATATTTCTGTCTGGATTAGGGTAGGGGCATGCGAAATGGAATCTGCACATGAGACATGCTAATCTAGATTTCTACTTATTGATGCAGGACAAAGACGAATATAGAAGGAAGGTCCGGCAGCAGGCAAAGCAATATCCTCCAGAGCTTTAATGTTGCAACCATAATGCAAAGCGAATGAATGTTGGTATTTTCATTTTCAGATTAAGAATTGTGCAGGGTGCTGGTGTTTTATGTGTTGACTCTTTTTTTTATATAACAGCAATAGACTCATAGGGCAGCTGATGGATGAAGCTTGGCGGTGTTCCATTATGTGGCTCTTACTCGTATGTGTGTGTGATTGTGGGGAGAAGTTTGCAATCAGATGATTCTGTCTATGGTTTTAGAAATGCTATCATGAAATAATTTCGAGTCCTGTAACTGCTTCTGCATGTTCAGTGTGAGGCTTAGCCAAAATACATCCTGCAGAGGAGTGTGCTTATGGGTCTGTTTGCGGTGAGGATTCTCACCGGTCTGTTTGGTATGCCATGCTGATATGACTTGATAATGTCATTAAGGCGAAAACATGCGATATGAAGGCACGCCAAGAGGACCTTGTGTAGTGTCCCAGCTGTGAGCATACTATATCCTGTGAAGAGGGACTATGGTGTTGTGTAAGTTGTTCCAAGTTCTAGTAAAGATAATGTACAAGTCTTTAATTACACCTCCCAATATTCCTGACAAGTATTGAAATGTGCTCCTTTTTTTTCCCTTCCCTTATTTGATTTTCGGGTAAATAACGTCATCAGTCCCTAACCTTTTTTACCTTTTCTAAATTAGTCCCTAACCTTCCGTCTATTCCAATTAGGTCCTCAACGTATGAAATAGTTGCACCATTGGTCCCTCCGTTCATACTCTATTAAACTAATGTTAAATGTGTGACCGGTCTGAACACGTGCAATCTGTATCTCGATCTATCTCTTTACCTCCTCGGTGGCTCCTCCTCTCTTCTACACACATTTGCAAACCCACAGGGCCACATCCGATAACCACAACCATCACCTTGTCTCTCGTTAATTGCTTCTTCAGTTTCATCCGCACAATATATCCACCACCCCTATTTTCACAGGCACATCTCTCTTTCAGCCTCGTCTCTCGCCTGCAAATCCACCACCACAAGACCATCACTTTGTCCCACCGCCATTTGCGAGTACTTGGTAGTTACCAATCTTCCACGGCCGCTCCTACATCCATGTCTTGCTCTTCTCCACCTCTCTCGCCCCCCAGATCTGCCACAACCAACTGCACTTGGCAAAAAATAGACCAAACTACCAAATTATTTTAATTTAGCACAATCAATTAAAATTAGATGATATGATACAGATAAACCAATTAAAAACTATAGATTAGTGATTTTTTTGGCATAATTTGGGACTTGGGAGTGTCTTGTGGTGATTGAATGTCGACAAAGGAGACAAAGACAGTGGGAGGGGGTTCTCAAGGCAGTAATTAAGGGCAATAACCAGTTGACGATTGTCCATTGACGAGGGTGACTGAATTGACGATGAAAGAAAAACATTTAAAAGGAAAGAAAATATTTTTAATTTTAGGAAGCCAACAAGCACTATTTACAGGACATAGTTAACGAAACTTTAACGGAAATATGGATGGAGGGACTAATGGCGCAATTGTTTCCATACGTTAAGGACCTAACTAGAATGGATGAAATGTTAAGGATTAATTTAGAAAAGATAGCAAAGGTGAGGGACCAATGTCTTAATTTACCCTTTGATTTTCTGATGATTGCAAGGGTTGTGTTTGGATTACAAATGTTTATGTTTATAACACACTTGAATAATAATGAGTTTGGAATTTATATAGCACTGGTTACTTAAGGAGTTAAGGGTGACTTCTTAGTGGCTTATTATAAACTAAAAAGAAAGGCCCGCTTGAGGCTTGATGGATCTTAATTATGACCAGGTTGTTATTTGAGTTGAGTATTGCTTATTTATTTTTAATTCGTTTAGAAATGTGTTAAACTCGAGTTGAGCTTAAATTTGGGTTCAACTTTAAAATTGTGCTTATGCGAACGATTTTAAAAATGTATTCACACTTAACTTATTTAGCAAATTAACGAGTTTGACTTGTACTTTATCGAATCAAACTCGAGCTATTCAGCTCAGATAACAATCCTATCCTAATTATAATTATAGCCTCCATGGCTGCAAAATTCCCTTCCTCTCTGCCTCCTTCCCAGACTCCCAGTCCCTCTCAATAGAAGATGAAGCTCTAAATGGCATTGAATTTTTTGGAAACATCATTCTGAGGTTGTTTGGCCCTTTACACCTCCAAACCCAGTCTGATCCCCTATAACTCCGGGTCTTATACCCGATGTTACACTTAATTATTTTGAGTAAAATTCACATTAATTTTTTTAAAAAAATTATATTTATATTTTATACACTTATATTAACATATTCATAAAATTTTATTATGAAAAATTATTATTAAAAATTATGGATAATTAAAAGATTGATTATTTTAGAAAATATTTTTATATTTTTTTTTAAAACATATATTTTAATAACTAAAGTTTATAGACATGTTATTATGAGTGTACAGAATATAAATATAATTTTTAAAATTTTTTAATGTGAATTTATACCCGAGATCGTGTTATAAGGGATTTAAATTGCTCCAAATCCGCCTTCGACGGAATATCATTATTCATTCATCGAGCATGATATCATTGGCAAATTCTAACTCCATCCAAGTGATCAAACCAACCAAAATAAAGATGTTAATCACATCGGAAATAGTCTTATTTTCTTGGGAAATCTCAGTTGAGATGTGCTAATTTAATTTTGAGTTCTTGTTATGAGTTACAGAACATCATCGTACTTGATGATCATAAATATCGGTAGCACATCCAACTCTTTACCTACTTTTAAAGAAAAAAAAATCCATATCACGAGTCCCATGTGGCGAGAACACCAGAACCAAGATTCCAAATAATTAAGAGTTGGGGAGTTTCTTTAAATTAAATACTCAGTAATACTCCCTCTGTTTCAAAATAAATGTCACTTTACTATTCCGTACGCATTTTAATTAGGTAAAAACTCTATAAAATATTTTTTTTTTAATCAATTTTTTTTAATAATTTCATTCTTCTTACTACCAAGTATGAAATTATAGAAAAAATTTGATTAAAAAAATTATATTTTATAAAGTTTTTACTTCATTAAAAAGCGTGCACTAAAGTCCAAATGACTTTTATTTTGAAATGGAAGGAGTACTGTAAAAAGTCAAATTTAGCACTGCAAGCCCAAGAGATAATGTATACCGCAAAGAGAGAGGGATCAACATCAACAACAGTAGACGATAAGATCATTCAAAAGTCAGAACAAAACAGAGTCCCTGCGTGTTTGCCCATCTTCAATGCCTCCAGGTATGGGAATTTGTGCTTTGTAAATCTGCAAAATTAAAAAAGACTCCAATTTTTTGTGTGGTGGGTTTTCTATTTCTTGTCAAAACCAAAAATTATGGAATTGGAGTATCAAGAGGTGAGGGTTTCCACTCGTTCATCAACTCCTTTGAGTTTTTGTTTTTTAATTAGGTTATTGCTTAACTTGTTTATTTTGATTGTGTTTGAAATTGGTGATGGTGACAGGAATACATCAGGAACTCAAGAGATGTTCAGCTCTTCACTTGCAGATGGTTGCCTCTTTCTCCTCCAAAGGCCCTTGTTTTACTCTGCCATGGTATGCCTTGTTGCAAATTGAACAATATAAGTGATTGATTACTACTGTACTCATTGCCAATTGGTTTTGATTCGGAATCTTGCTGGGATTATTTGTTGAGAGTTCAATTTGCAATTGTTATCATTGATTGGGTATTGTGTTATGTCATTGCAGGCTATGGAATGGAATGCAGTGGTTTCATGAGAGGTACTTAAATTCTTCCTCTTTTGTTAGTTAACCTTTCATGCTGTTTGGTATCCATTCCCCTAGGCCCTAGTATATGAGGTATGAGGCTAGGAGTTATTGATTTGGGTAGGGCTGCAATATGAGCTGAATAGCTCGAGCTCGGCTGAGATCGACTTGAAAAAAACTCGATTCGGGCTCGTTCACTTGCCTAAATAAGCTGAGTCTGACCATGATTTTAAGCTCGATTGAAAGCTCGACTCGTTCGATTAAGGCTAGAATGGCTCGAATTTTCTGTAATTTCTAAAATTTCCTTTTAAGTTAATATTTATGACTAAGTAAAACTACTTTGAAAAAAACTCGGATCGAACTTGTTCATTTACTAAAACAAGTCAAGCTTGAACAAGAAAAGAAAGTTCGTTTAGATATTGGACTCGACCCGAGCTCGTTTAACAAATGAACAAAGCTTGAACATGCCAAGCTCGGGTCGTTTGGCTCAAATAACACCCCTAGATTTGGGTAGGTTATGAAGTTTTGAGAGGTGGTATTTGGTTCGGATTTCGGTATGAGGTTGAAGGAATGGGTATCCCCATACATGGTATGAATTTCACACCCATACTTAGTAATTAGTATGGGTACTTGATATTGATAGCAAAACTTCCATTTCCAATATGTAGAAAGTCCTCCTACCCTATGTTACACGAACATAGACACGGGAAATTGAAATGAGATAAACAGATGAAACATCAATTCCAATTATAAAATGTTCATTTTGTTGACAATTGAACTGATTTCGCAACGATTAGGTGGGTGCATTTGATGTTACAATTTATTTCGTATGTGCTTTATGTTACCTTGGAAACACCCTCTAGAGTAGTTCGAGTGGCGGGATATTATCAGTCATCTATACAAAGTATTCCATCATTTCTTCATCCCTTTGTAGGATGGCAATGTGTTGTGGATGATTTTATTCCTTGATGTGTTAAATTGAGTAGTAACATAATGACAGAAACATATATATAGCCTCCTAAGATGTATGAAATTGAACAACAGTAAGATCAAAACCAACCCTCATCTGCTCTCGTCTTCTGATGTCGATTCTCAGGAGTTGGGATCACATTAGCATCTGCAGGCTATGCTGTGATCGGCATTGATTACGAAGGCCATGGCCGTTCCAGGGGTGCACGCTGTTACATCAAGAGATTCGACTGTATTGTAAATGATTGTCATGACTTCTTCAAGTCTGTTTCTGGTAGGTGACCAATTTTCCTGTCGTTATTGCTCGAAATTGTTCAACATCACGGATCATAGTTTTCAACTAATTTTTCAGAGAGGGACGAGTATAGGGATAAAAAGCGGTTCTTGTATGGCGAATCAATGGGAGGAGCTGTTTCCTTGCTGCTTCACTTAAAGGATCCCGATTTCTACCATGGCGCTGTTCTTGTTGCACCCATGTGTAAGGTATGGTATACTCTATATCCTCTAGGAAATGTCGTTAATCGTTGCTTTTGTGCACTAAAACTGGTAAAATCTTACAGATATCGGAGAAGCTGAAGCCGCATCCTATGGTTGTAAACATACTGACAAGAGTGGAGGAGATCATACCGAAATGGAAGATTGTCCCAACAAAGGATGTTATTGATTCCGCATTCAAAGACCCCGTGAAGCGAGAAGAAGTAGCGTAGCCTACACAATTTACTACTCCATCTTGTGAACCTTATTGCAGTAACTCTATATTAGTAACTAAAACTATGGTTTTGGCTGCGTCGCCTTCTCGCAGATTCGAAGAAATAGCCTGATATACCAAGAGAAGCCTAGGTTGAGAACCGCTCTAGAAATGCTCAGAACCAGCATCAGCCTCGAGCACAGCTTAACCGAGGTCAGTTATCTGTCGCAGATGCGTCACAAAGTTGGTCTAGATTCCGTAACAAAACAGACAATTGTTTATCGCCCCAACAGATTAGGATTCCGTTCTTTGTGTTGCACGGAGAGGCAGACACAGTGACGGACCCAGAAGTGAGCAAGGCGCTGTACGAGAAGGCTAGCAGCGTAGACAAGACCATGAAGCTCTACCCTGAGATGTGGCATGGATTGACATCCGGTGAGCCTGATTGCAACATTGAGCTCGTATTCACCGACATTGTAGACTGGCTTGACAAGCATTGTGGGGGTGGGGGTGCGGGTGGCAAATCGCTCTACCCGGAACCCAGCACCCCTCTTGTGAAGCTTGCAACTACGAGCGCATTTGCGCAGAGGCCACAAGCGTATGGCAAGTATTTGTGTAGGTGGAAGGGACGCGGTACGCATCATCGCTCATCCATGTAGGCGACGAGTGTTGTGCTCTTCTTGATTTTGGATTTGAGATCATATGGAAGATAACACGAAATCTCGAGCATTGCCAAGTACAACTAACTATACATATATATACTCTGTCATATACCTCTTTGGCTCTTTCCTGAGCCTCCTGCAGGATATGATAACCTTCCGTTTTGGTGGGAAGACTCGAAAGCAAACTGAAGGCATCCCAGTCCTCGACAATGAATGCCCTCTAACACACGCGTTATCCATGCTCCGCCTGCTACTATCGAACCTTTTCGGCGCACAGCTGCAGGCTCTTCGAGTACGTCGAATGTTACTGGACACAACTGATTGAAGTCGTGTAGCCTTATCTGAACAACATCAGATAAATGATGGACAATCTCACCTTCAGTCACCATCTCAAACAACCAAAAAAAAAATTCATTCCACAGGAAAAAGTTTTAAATTAAAGAAAACATCCCACATCGATAGATGGGAAACACACATACCCTTCATAACCTCACAGACTCCAATAATGCAACGTCGAGCTTAGTAGCGTGAGCTTGTAACCCAAGTGGGGACAATAAAGTGGTGGGACAGGGTCTTGACTAGCCAGGCCGGGTCTTCGGTGGCGTTCACTTGGCTCGCCCCTCTCCAAGTAAAGAGTTTGGGCCGTGTGCCTTGGGCAAAGGCTCAGGTCACACGGTTCCTAGAGTGGAGGGCACCGCGTGAGGCTGGCTTCACAGAGCAACGAGTACCTCCCGCTCCTGTCAGTGGAAGGATGACGAGCCGGTGCTGCCTTGATCAACGAGTACCTCCCGTTCCTAGAGTGGAGGGCACCGCGTGAGGCTGGCTTCACAGAGCAACGAGTACCTCCCGCTCCTGTCAGTGGAAGGATGACGAGCCGGTGCTGCCTTGATCCACTTGCGCCTCGGCTAGCTTCTACCATTGAACCACCACTTTTCCCCTTTTATTTCCCCTCCATTTCACAATGCAGCTTACCCGCACCAAACACATCCACAACCCCGTCTCCTACATGCCACACGACTATAGTACACTGTAGGACCGAAGCACTCTTAGAGCAAAGGTAATATAGACACACAACAAATGGTATATTATGCATTGACAAAGAACACACTACTTCTCATTGAGATACTCTAAACTAAACACGAAGCAACATCGGCAAAGCGTAGCATCCCAACTTACCAAAGATCAACCTCTAAAATGATCTTTAATCCAATTATCTACCAAGAAACGCTCCTCTTTCTAGTTTATACAACAAGTAACTAGGGATGGCAATGGGTCGGGTGGTGGGTGGATGGTCCAAATTTTCACCCGATCCACCACCCGATCCGACCCACCACCCGCTAGACCCATCACCCGCCCCGTTTCACCCGTCACCCACCGGATTATCGGGTGGTTCGGGTGAAAATTCGGGTGAAAAGTCTAATCGTTTAAATTCGAAAAAAAAATTATAAACTATAAAAATAACCCTTCATTTAACAAAAAACAGCTCTTCATTGAACCAAAAACAGTCTTTATTTAACAATTTAACAAAAATCAGCCCTTCATTGAACCAAAAACAATCTTCATTTAACAATAAACAACCTGCTAAACTATAACCACCATACAAAATAACGTCTAGGAAGCTTTACATCATAATATCATTTCAACAATCACACATACTACTAGTCTTGAAAACAAAACAAATCATACGATATAGTCTTTGAGAAATGAGAAACAAAACAACGTCCAAGCAAAAGAGGTTAAGCTTGTTGTCTTCAAAGCATATCACCTATTTAGAAATATGTGGCCAGATATTAGCACAAACTGCACTTGGGCATGTGGAACAGCTCTCAACGTTTCAACTCTATCTTGAAGGAAATGCTTCTCCCTCATCTCCTCCAACGGAACACGTTTAGGCCCATCTCCTCCAAAAATGGTGTCAACCTTAATGCACATTATCACATATACTTTAATTAAAAAATAACAAGTAGATCCTAAAGCTAAAGACAATCTTTTGTTCCTAGAAAAGCATATAATTACATATATTTGCATTCCAAAACAAAGGCAGACCCTAAGCTGAAGGTAAAAATATGTCCTCATGACAACAAAATAAGGCCTCTACATACTAGAGATCATTCTATATCATATTATCATGTAATATTTTGGTGCAATCTTAATTGGATTTTTCCTATATGAGTGTCAATTATGATAACATGAGCCCTGGGTATCTGCAATTGCAAGCATATCCCGCCTCAATGGGACAAGATTATGTACATGAAACACATATTTGCAGCATAATCACAACTAGTGAAATTGTAGTTGATCCATCTCATTTTTTTTACTCTTTACTTCCACAAAATTTACTCTTCCATTTTTTTTATGGAGTCCTGTTCTTAATAACTTTAGGTTCTTCACTTAAAAGAACAATTGCACTTCTGCTCATTTAATAGTTGATGGACTATGAGCAAGATCCTTGTATCTGCCAAAATATCAGAGGTCATATTAACAATTTGCCTCCTACCTTCCAGAATCCAGATCCCATTAGATTGCAAGTTTTGTAAACACTGAACACAAACTTGAACATGCTAAGGTACACATCATTCCCACTCCTCACCATATTAGCGTAATTGCAGAGGTAACATGCTAAGGTACACATCATTCCCACTCCTCACCACATTCTAACAAACAATTGCTATTTCGGATCTAATAACTAACGAGCAACAAATAGAGAGAATGAGATAGAGAGAAACTGAGAAAGAGATAGAGAGAGAGCCAGAGAGGGTACCGATTCGTGTCTGCTCAATGTGCCCACCGAATTGGAGCCAACATTAGAGTCGAGAAGGAGCAGTTGGTGGAGATGTCGGCGCCGGCTGGTGGTCAGATGGAGATGCTGGCGGAGGTGCACTGGTGCTTGGAGGTCGCGTGGTGCACTGGTGCTTCGAGCCTTCGACTGGAGTGGAGGGAGAAGACTCAGAAGAGAAGAGGGAGGCTTGAGTTGTGCGGCTGAGTGAAGAGTCGATAGATTAGGGTTAGATGAAAAGGATTGTATATATATATTTATAAATAAATAAATAAATATATATATTAAAAATCAGTCGGGTGATTCACGGGTCGGGTGATGGGTCGGGTGACGGGTGAACTTACTACCACCCGAATCCGACCCGACCCGTCACCCGTTCACCCGTCACCCATTTAATATCCACCTTGAATCGGATTTTCACCCGTTTTTTTGGGTCGGATGAAACGGGTACCCGTCGGGTGCGGGTGAGATTGCCACCCCTACAAGTAACAACTAAATATTTGCATAGATAACACAATAACCACACACTAGCTATAACTAGAATCAGGACCCAAATCTTATATCTCCAATCAACACTCTTCTTGGACCTGATATTATCTTGGGAAATCTCATATAAGATTTCCCAAGATGATCGATGATCAATCTAGCTTTACCTAGATCCCAACCCATATTATCTTGGACCTGATAGTTCATTAGGTTGGAGTTTAGAAGTTGAGTCGAAGATCTGGCTTCCATTGTGGAAGAGGGAATGGTTTCAGAGTCTTCTTTAGCCAGAGCAAGAACTGGCTTGGGTGAAAGCTCGAGTCACACGATACCTAGAATGGAGGGCACTGCGTAAGGCTGGCTTCACAAAGCAGCAACTACCTCCCCGCTCCTGTCAGAGCAGAGTCTTCTTTAGCTAGAACAAGAACACGTAAGAGCCGTATTATGAGCACTATATAACATTGCAAAATTGAAATCTACCCAGATTAAACTAAATTCGGTCTATAACCAAAGTCCACCAAACATTCAAACCCAACATGAATGATAGGAGACAACACAATATTTGCAATGTAAAGGAACCTATGGAGTATAAGTTATCACGAAATCAAGCCATAACCTTTAGCTTGATATAGAAGGCACAAACCTCTCAAATGTGCCATAGACCGGGAACTCTAAGACTTGGAGGGTGTTATTTTTAAGTAGGGGTTACCCGCAAAACTACAAGAGAAAAACTCATATAAGATGATCCATCACATAAAAACTTAATTCTTTGACAAGTGAGATGGAGCTTGATAATTACCATCTCAAACAACAACCAAAAAAAGAAAATAGTCTTCCACATAAAAAAGTTTTAAATTAAAGAAAACATCCCACATTGAAAGACGGGAAAACACACATACCCTTCATAACCTCACATACTCCCATAATTAAACGTCGAGCTTATTAGCGTGAGCTTGTAACCCAAGCGGGGACACTAAGGTGGTGGGACAAGGTCTTGGCTAGGCAGGCCGGATCTTCGGTAGCGTTCACTCGGCTCGCCCTCTCCAAGTAAGGAGTTGGGCCATGTGACTTGGGCGAAGGCTCGGGTCACACGGTTCCTAGAGTGGAGGGCACCGCGTGAGGCTGGCTTCACAGAGCAGCGAGTACCTCCCGCTCCTGTCAGTGGAAGGATTACGAGCCAGTGCTACCTGGATCCACTAGTGCCTTGGCTAGCCTCTTCCATTGAACCACCACTTTTTCCTTTTTCCCCTCCATTTCACATTCAAGCTCCTGTAAGTGGAAGGATTACGAGCCAGTGCTACCTGGATCCACTAGTGCCTTGGCTAGCCTCTTCCATTGAACCACCACTTTTTCCTTTTTCCCCTCCATTTCACATTCAAAGCAGCTTACCTACACCAAACACATCCACAACCTCGTCTTCTACATGCCACAACGTTAGCCGATTGAGTCGAGTGCATTTCCACTTTTTTCTTTTTTCCCCTCCATTTCACATTCAAAGCAGCTTACCTGCACCAAACACATCCACAACCTCGTCTTCTACATGCCACAACGTTAGACGATTGACTCAAGTACATTGTAGTAGGCAATAGCTAAAGAAACATATAATGTGACTGGAGGACCGAAGCACTCTTAGAACAAAGTAATTTAGACACACAACAAATGGTATATTATATATCGACAAGGAAACCACAACTTCTCACTGAGATACTCTAAACTAAACACGAAGCGACATAGGCGAAGTGTAGCATCCCAACTTACCAAGATCAACCTCTAAAATGATCTTTACATCCAATTATCTAGCAAGAATCACTCCTCTTTCTAGTTTATATACAAGAAGTAACAAATAAATATTTGCATAGATAACACATTAACCACACACTAGCTATAACTTGAATCAGGACCCAAATCTTATATCTCCAGTCAAACACTCTTCTTGGTCCTGCTATTATCTTGAATCTTGATGGTAAGGAACCTATGGAGTATTAGTTATCACGAAATCAAGTCATAACCTTTAGCTTGGTACAGAAGGCACAAACCTCTCAAATGTGCCATAGACCCCGAACTCTAAGACTCGAAGGGTGTTGTTTTTAAGTAAGGGTTACCCGCAAAACTACAAGAGAAAAACTCATATAAGATGATCCATCACATAAAAACTTAATTCTCTGACAGGTGAAAGATGGAGCTTGATAATTATCATCTCAAACAACAACAACAACAACAAAAATAGCCTTCCACATAAAAAAAAGTTTTAAATTAAAGAAAACATCCCACATTGAAAGATGGGAAAACACACATACCCTTCATAACCTCACAGACTCCCATAGTTAAACGTCGAGCTTAGTAGCGTGAGCTTGTAACCCAAGTGGGGACAATAAGGTGATGGGACAAGGTCTTGGCTAGCCATGCCGGGTCTTTGGTAGCGTTCACTTGGCTCACCCTCTCCAAGTAGGGAGTTGGGCCATGAGGCTTGGGCTAAGGCTCGGGTCATATGGTTCCTAGAGTGGAGGGCACTGCGTGAGGCTGGCTTTACAGAGCAGCGATGGTTCCTAGAGTGGAGGGCACTGCGTGAGGCTGGCTTTACAGAGCAGCGACCACCTCCCGCTCCTGTCAGTGGAAGGATTACGAGTCGGTGCTGCCTAGATCCACTCGTGCCTTGGCTAGCCTCTACCATTGGACCACCACTTTTTTTTCTTTTTCTTCATTTGACATTCAATGCAACTTACCTGCACCAAACCATCCTCAAGTACAGATGTTTCTTTAGCTATTGCCTTTGCCCACTACAATGTACTCGTATCAATCGTCTAACATTGTGGCATTTAGGAGACAAGCTTACCATTGGACCACCACTTTTTTTTCTTTTTCTTCATTTGACATTCAATGCAACTTACCTGCACCAAACCATCCTCAAGTACAGATGGTTCAGCAACACAAGCTTGTCTCCTAAATGCCACAATGTTAGACGATTGATACGAGTACATTGTAGTGGGCAAAGGCAATAGCTAAAGAAACATATAACGCGATTGTGGGAATGAAGCACTCTTACAACAAAGCCAAAGGTAATATAGACACAACAAATGTTTATGCACTCATCTTTGACTGCCACAAGAGACCCATCAGCCATACATACACCCCTTCTTAGTCGCAGCTCGCAGTTCCCTAAGAGAAAACCTTTTCAGCTGGCCCAAGTGAGTTTCAGAGTCTTCTTTAGCTGGAACAAGAACACGTAAGAGTCGTGTTATGAGCACTATATAACATTGCAAAATTGAAAGGTGGCCTAAGTGTATATGCTTCATATTATGAACCTTGTAAATCAAAGGTCACTCGGTGTTTCCTTCTTCGTTGCTGAACAAAAGCTACTGCCATTGCTGAAAGGATCATATAAGAATGTCAATGATGGCAATATGAAATCTACCTAGATTAAACTAAATTTGGTCTATAACCAAAGTCCAGCAAACATTCAAACCCAACATGAATGACCCTATATATTAAATTTCAGTGACCAGTGAAAACAAGGAACAAAGCTTAATTTTGAGATACTCACAAAATTTCAAGGTGCATTGATACTTGTCAGAGACATTGTTATGGTTCCTGATAGATATTGTTGTTTAAACGCCTAGTGCCTTAAAATTTCATAGATTAGAGATATGTTAAATAAGAGACATGATAACTGAATTAAAAAAATATTCTTCTGTTTGAAGAAATTCCAGGCAAAGCTTGATTAGGCAAAATACTACATTTCATTGATTTCAATAAAGCAGTGTGAACTTTAGTCTTCTCTGATACTTGTCTTAGCTTGATCAAGAAAAATTAATGGCTACTCTTTACGTCATCTGGAAATTAAAAATGGTAAATTTGGGTGAGACTCTCACCTTAATCCATCCATGGATAATTGGATATATAGGAGCCAAAGAAGTCAAAGTAAAGTGAGTAGAAAGAAAATAAGACATGATTGAGGAATCCTTAATAGGTAATCCATCTGTTTTAAAATATACATATAGTTCATTTTATTTTATGGTACACATTTTTTTAACAACTAAAATTATATAAAATATTAATTTTTTAATTAAGATTTTAAAATAATATTATACTTATTTAAAATTATAATAATAAAGTTATTGTAATACGGAGTATTTTATATAATTTTTAACTCTTTAAAAAAGTGTGTCAAAAAATAAAATAACCTACTCCCTCTGTTTTATAAAACTTGTTATTTGATTTTTTGGCACGATTTGTTAGAAGATAAAAACTCTATTAAATATTATTTTTTTAAAATAATTGTATTAAGTATGAAATTATATTTCTAAATTAATAAAATAATTGATATTTTATATAGTTTTTATCGTTCTTAAAAAACGTGTTGAAAGTAAAACAAAAACTATTTTGAGACGAAGGGTATAATACTGTATATGTTGACTAACGACTACAACAGTTGCAATTTGCTATCCCAAAGATCATGGGATTTGCTTGAGAATCACTACAAATCCTTAATTACACAGCCACATAATCATTTCAACTTTAGACCTTGAAAGATTCCTTGTTTGTTGTTTGGTAAATCTTCAAGTGATTAAATTAATCTGTTTTAGCACACCTCACGGTTAATTAATCAGATTAATTAGTTAACTCTAAGGTTTGCTAAAATACACGTCTAACTAGTTCTATACCTGTATATATATATATAATGTGCGTTAATTTTAATATTAAATTGAGAAGATATTTTTATAAAAATATATTATTATATATATAATATCTTAAATTGTAGTTTATTTCTTACGTAAAATTTAAAAGTAATTGCAAATCACTTCTGGAGAAAATTTAAGATATTGTAAATAAAATGCCCTTTCTATTTCTACAACTTAAATTTACAATATATAGAGATGGATGCACACTTATATCTTACTATTTGGGTATTGCAAAATATATCTAAAACATAAAACCATGTCCAATGATTGAGCCGTGTTCCACTGTTCGTGCAAATACATGTGCACATTTACACAACAATAACGTACAATCATGTTAGTATATTTCACTCTTTTATATTTTTTGATTCGAAGTATATTTCACTCTCTTATACGCATCATTTCTCCAATTAAGTTGACAGTGAGAATGATTTCATATAACCCATAAATAAAATAAATAAATAAGAGATATAAACAACCAAATTAAGAAAGTTAAATACAATAACATGAAAAATTATAAACAAGTGTGCAAAATGCAAATCACTTTTTATTACTTTACTCAAGTAGTTAAATTACTCAAGTAGTTAAATATGTATTTTGCTTTCTCATTTTTTACAAGTCAGATTAAATTAATAAAGGAACAATAATACTCCGTATAAAACAACGAGAATGTCGACCTTTAATTTACTTTATTGAAAAGTGTATTTTTTTTTTAGATATGAAAGAGATATGTGCTCATATATATTTGAACAATGGTATACATTTAGATTACTCAAAACAAACAATTGAAGTATAATTTATATAGAAATATACACATTTAAGTATTTACAACTACAGTAAATGGTCTAATTTGTAAATTATTTGGTGAAGTTATTAAGTATATGGTGGAGGCATATTAATTATGTTGTTTAAACGAAGAGAGTAGTTGGATTCCTTTATGATGCAAACAAAAATGTCAAAAAGGAGAAATAGTTTGTAGACAGTAGGAAGGATTAGTTGTGGTTTTGGATGGGAATCTTTCATGTTTTCCAACAAACAATTAATTCTATATACTACTATTTAATGCAAAATTTTTGTTTTCAAAATGTAGGTCTATGCATGCATGATCTGTCAGTTCTCAATCTATACAAAATCAAACAAATCTTCTAATAAGAATAGGAACCCTAGTTTTCAAAATATAACTTAAAGGCCTATATTATGATAATTATGAAGTTGGCCGGCTAGGCAAGCTTTTATATTTTCCCATATATATGATTGTGATTTGTGAGGTGTGAGGTGTTTGACATAATATCTATATACATATACTAAAATTAATGCATAACGTCTTATGTGGTGCGTTGTACATAAATGATTCTAGAAAAAAAATATATATGTGGTAATAGTTTATAGAAAGTTATAGGCCCAATTTTCTAACCCAATTAAGCAAATGGCTACCAGACAGTTCAAATTAAGCAAAGATCTATATCGGACAGTCTAAAGTACACAAACCTAGACTTCTCGTTCTTCTCCCTTCTCTCCCTCTACCTCTGTTCTTCTCTCTCTCGTCTTCCCCTCTCTCCCTTTTCCTTCTGTTCTTCTCCTCCTTTTCGACAATATTTGCGGAGATGAGAACCGCTTTCAACCTTTGTTTCCAGCCTCCAGTGACAATCGAGATTGACGGCAACATCCGAGGGTGAGATCTGTGGGAGAGGGTGAACCGAGTGCGAGAGAGATGGAGGTTTTCCGCCTCTTTGTGACCACCTCCGACCTCCGACCACCGCCAGGCGAAGGTAATTGATTTTTTTTTTGGTTTCTGCTCGCTGATTTTGGAGGTTTCTAGAATTCTAGGGTTTGGTGTGCTGATTTTGCGGTTTTTTAGGGTTTTTTGTGCTAATTTTGTGGTTTTTTTAGGGTTGAGTTTCTGTTTGGTTTGTTTAAATATATGATTAGCTTTGTCAGTTGTCTGTCATGCTTTGTCACTTGTTTGATTTTTGGGGGTTTTAGGGTTTTGGTGTGCTCAATTTGATCGATGTTGTCAGGTTATTATTTTCAATTTCCTTGGATTCGGTTTTGCAATTGTCTCCATATTATTTGCAATTTATGGAGTTTAAAGGTTTTGTGTACTGATTTTGTTGTTTTTTTAGGCGTTTGGTGTGCTGATTTTGTGGTTTTTAGGGTGGAGTTTCAATTTGGTTTGCTTAAACATAGGATTAGCTTTGTTAGCTATGACTATGAAATATTTTTTATATATTTTTTTTTTCAATGAACTAAAATATATAAAGATAAAGTGTAACTTATATAACTTTTTATAAACTATGACAGCATATTATTTTATTAATTTTTTTCTAGAATGAACCACAACGCGTCATATAAGACGATATGCATCGGTGTGTGTGTATTATTAAATCTTCGAAAACAATATCGATCTAAATAAAGGTATGGTGAAGGTAAAGCGTCCTTCGAACTTAAAATAAGGTGAAATGGAATAGATTTAGTGCTAGTTTGGTTTAAATTTTGGAAAGTTAAAGAGAAATGAAATAAATGTAGTTCATTTATAGTTCAAGATAGATTGTCAAAGAATTTAATTATTACCCTTTCCTCTCAACTTTTCATACAAAATTGGTTTTATTCCTCCTTATTTCAATCACTCATTTGAGTAAGTAATGCGTAACTATATCTCCTATAATTCTCTAAACCTCTAATCATTACCTCTTCTATCTTACTTTTCACACACAAAATAGCATTCTTCTCTTATCTAGATATATTTTTTTTATACAAAATTTGTTTAAATTCCGTTTATCTTGTATTCTTTTACCAAACAAGCCCACACAAGTTTAGCAGGAAAATATGCTACTTTGTTGTCATACTGTCCCACAAATCCACCGGATCGAACCTCTCTACCGGCAATGTCGGTTAGTTTCAGAAGATGTCACGATCGATCCAATTCAATATGGGTTATAGATAAACCTACATTCACAATAATAGAAACAATGATCCTAGCTACTTAATACGGTGACGGTGTATATATAATACGGTGCAAGGTTAAAAAAATACGGTGTATGAATAAGCTAATCTATATTCATCGAGACAGGTGACAACGATTTTCTAACTACTTAATTAAATACCACTAACATAGTAACAATCCTCTATTAATTATTACTTGATGTGGTTTTTGTCCAAGTGGTCCTTTACATTATATATCTCGTTGTTAAATGAGTAATCCCACTAATTAAGATGGGAACCTTTGCATAATGCTCTTCCTCCCATCAATAATATAGGACATTAGTCCCAGTCTGGGTTAGGAGGTCCCGGGTTCGATTTCTACCTCCCCTTCCTTGAGTGAAAATTTAAGGTTTATCTTGCTCCTTACCAATTGTCGACCTGGTCGGTGCATGTAACGGCCCAGAATTATGATTTCCGGGTTACGTTTCAAGGGATAAAACCCCTTGTTCGGATCTTGCAATCCAGGTACGGGTCGAGGTTTCAAACTCATTTTAAGATTAGTAGAAAGAGGGATTTCAAACCCTAAAAACCTCGAAGGGCCGTTGGGTACCCTTAACCTGTCCTAAGACTATGTCGCGAAATCCATTTCAAACGGAAGTAAAGCGGAAGCATAATAAAGATACAAGTGCCACGGTCGAGCCGGTCAAAACCAAATTATGAGCGAGTGATTACCATTTTACCAAGTTAGAATATTAGCTAGGTTCTTCGATTCGCCAAAGGGTTTCCCGTCGCAGAAGCAAGGAGCAAACAATATCTGCAGAAAATACCTTAAAAAAAGAACGGGGAAAGGAGTCAGATCGAGCCACTCATGCGGGACCGGCAGTCCTCGCTGAGGTCACATAGTATGTGCTATACCTAATAAAGATGCTCTAATGCAGTACGAAAGTCAAACACACTAGCATGCCCCTAAGTATAATAATGTGCAGAAATACTGTAAAGGGCCCAAGACAATGCCAAGTGGCATATCCCTCTCCTACCTCCACCCCCTTCCGATAGGGCGGAGACTGGCCAGCTCGTGAATGCATTCCATCATAATCGGGGGGCACGCATGCCTAACCCGCTCCACAATAAAGCCCGCAGGCATATCATAATATAAGGAAGTTCATGACTCGATTGACTCAGGGTACCCGATGAGGCTGGGCTACCCTATGACCCTAGCAAAGACTCTAGGACTATCACAGATAACGGCCGTTCTGTTTCAAACGCATAAAGTAAACAGATGCTCAATCAATTAGTGCAACCTAAACATGATACTACATGGCATGCTTTTATGCATATGCAACACCTAACATAAAATGCAACAACAGACATGAATGTCCAACCTGAGTAAGCCCCCTAGGGAACTTACCTGAAGATGCAGAACAGCAAGATACCACAAGCAATGGCCCAAATGCAAATCCAAAAGCAATACTCGCCTATCATCAAGTCATTTCCATAAGCTACCGGTCCATCATTCATACATACAAAACCCAAGTTCGCAACATTCTCAAAATCAATCGATAATAACACCATTTTCCAAACTTTTTCAAATTCTTAAATATCAAGTTAATTCAACTCATATTCAAACCATTTTCTCAAATCATAATTGGCCAAAACCCATTTATAAACATTAAATCTTTAATCAACTTGCAAGTTTATACTACTAAAATAATTCCGGCATTTTGGTTTTCCAATACAAATTCTCAAAGAATATTTCCAAAACTTGAAAATTCCTTTTTAGATAATTTAGTATAATATACGACTAAAATAGACATCAACTATAATTATAAATAAATCATTTCAAATTTCCCAAAATCACATACTAAAAGCATCACACAAAACTTACCCCAATAATAATAACACTTTTAAAATAATTTCATTATGAAATAATTTCAGAATTTTATTTTCATAAAATCAGAATCATCATAACCATAATAATAATCACATAATTAAATAAATACT
Organism: Persicaria maculosa; assembly: GCA_963922045.1. Classification (NCBI taxonomy): domain Eukaryota; kingdom Viridiplantae; phylum Streptophyta; class Magnoliopsida; order Caryophyllales; family Polygonaceae; genus Persicaria; species Persicaria maculosa. Next base: position 4,266,049 of record OY998254.1, on the reverse strand, counting down.
AACATATAACATAATCTCTATATAACATGTAAGAAATAACTATGACACAATTAATACATTAAAGCAACCAACAACCCATACTCAACCCGGAAGAGGAAGCCCAGACCCGAAGCCCAAACCGAATCTGAAAATGAAAAGGGAAGGGAAGGATCCGGATTTGAGTCCTTGACCCGGAAATTAGGCCCACAACCCGGAAAATTAGGCCCACTAGATTTGTCTCCTTCCCAGATCAGAAGAGCAGCGCTCTCTGCAACGACGACAGATGACGGAAGAAAAAGAGGAAGAATCCAGGGCTTCCGACGACCACCTTTCCCGACCCAGACTTACCCAATCAGACCGGAATCAGATCCCGACCAAGACCCATACAAGAATGGAACGCGCACACAGAAGAGAGGAGAAGAAAAGAGGAAGCTCACCAAGGTTCGAAGTTTCGCCGGAAAAGAGATTCGTCGGGGTTGAACTGAGCTTCGACGGAGGCGGTTCTCGCCGGAATCCACCTAGGGAGGCGGAGGAGATTAAAGGCGGAAGCTTTTATGTCAATTTTAGAGCGAGAGGAGGGGAAGAAGGCTCACCGGATGTGTTTGGACGGAACAGGGGGGAAGAAGAGAGGAAGAGGCTCGGCGGCGGCTCTGGCGACGACTGGCACCGGGATCTCCTGGGCAATCGCTTGTGCTCAACCCGGGAACGTCTGAGGACTGCTGCTCGGACGGAAGTGAAGGAGATGCGGGGATGGGCAGCTCGGTTTTGAGGAAGAAGAAGGTGGCTTGATGGAGGTGCTGGCGGCGATTCAACAGGAGGGGATGGAGAGACTGCGAGGCGTTGTGTGGTGATGCCACTGCTGAGTCGAAGACAGTGAAGGTGGGGGAGGAGTGGTTGCTGAATGGGACCAAGGAGAAAGGTGAGGGTGTGTTTGTGTTGAATCACATAAAAGAAGGGAGAGTGGGGCTTCATCTGAAATCAGATTTAAAATAGTGGGGGGGGGGAAGCTCATGCTCCTAGTCTCCTACTGCTACTATCAAACAAGGAGGGGGAGAACAGAGCTTGGCATCCTTTCCAGAAAAAATGGGGCAGAAGGCAGAATAAAGTGGTGGGGATGTTTAACTAGAAATGGGAAATGGAAGAGATGGAAGAGCTGTTGTTGACTCATATCTGTTGAATTTCGGAAGTGTAAGAGGAGATGAAGACAACCCTTTTTTTTGTGATCCCAACATGGCTCCCAAATACCCGAACCAAAAATTCTGAAACCCGCTTTTCGATCTCATCCCGACTCATTCACTAATAAATTTTAAAATTTTCAATCCGAATTTAATAATGAAATTCCTGAAAAGCGAAATAAAATCTATTTGTATAAATTGAAACTTTAGGCCGGAATTCACTCTAAGAATTTCAATTTCGATTTAGTAGATTAATGACGAGTTTTCCTTTAAAACATCCAAATTAAATCCATTTTATTTTTATTTATTTTAAAATTATTATTTTTAAAAATCCGGGCCTTTACAGTGCAAACCGATTTACCTGGTGCGTGGCTCTTGCCGACTGAGTCATGTGTACGAGGTTTGCCACCAAATGATGAGTTTCTTCATCATAAGAAAAAAAAATATCGCATTACATTTAACTTTTTAAATGTATTTTGAAATGGCACGTGAAAATCTCCAAGCACACGGGAATCTCTGCAGGACTTTGACGACTTCGGATGTCGAAGTCGATAAACGTTTTGTCACCACTGGTCTTCGATATCAATAATTTTTGTGCTGTCTCTAAATATTGGTGGCGACACTGTTCAGTTGTGTTGTGATGTCTTGGGAATCTCTGTCCCACATCGAAAAACACGAGAACCCGAGCCTTACATATAAGTCAATGGGCAACTCCTCCTATTGCCAATTGGTTTTAGAATGGAACCCCGCTGGTCTTGTGTGCTCGGCTTGAGTGCGCATGATGCACTCTGATATGTGGACCCTCACGTTATATGGCCCACCGGGATTTATCAAGTTAGCGATAATTTCATCGTGTCAATAATGAACTAAAAAAATAGAGATTATAGCCAACCTATTAGTTAATCTTTGTACTTTTACTTTTGGGTTTTTACAGCTACCAACTTTTCAGACACAAAACTATGGGTTTGGAATCAACCTCCGAAACAACATGATGCTAACCTTTCTCCCATGCAAGAGATACTTGGGGTGTTCGGGAATGTTCGAGCACCCCTTGGACGGATTTTTTTTAACATATATTTAGTAAAAATTTGGGGTAATAATGTAAAACGGAGTATAAGATATTTAAATGAAGAAAAGAACAAAGAAGTTATTTTAGCTCAATTGGTAAAATAAAGGAAGGGTGAACAAATTTTTTTCAAATCTCAATGTACATATCTTAAGTGGTTACAAAATCCTCATTTTACCATAACTTATTTTATAAATATTGTAACTTGAATTAATTTATCTTTAGTCATTAAAATTGATTATTTTAGTTCATTATATCTAATGATAAGATTTCATTATTAATTAATTATATATTGAACGATAAAATCTTATCATCAAAATATTTATATTAAATCTTATATCTTAATTCGTTACAAAACCCATTATTTATCATTTATTGAAATTTTTTATTATTATAAAACTTCAACTAAACTAATTTAATTTTCACATAAAATTTAAAAAAAAAAATTTAATATAATCAATATACTAAAATCTAATATATTAACAAATGCACAAAAAATGCGGGTAACAAATACTATAATTACAAAATTAATTTACAGCAAAACTTTAACAATTTGTTATCATCTGCGGTCTCCTGTGACCCTGGAGAGTGATTCCCAAAATAAACAGGGTTTATAACGTAAACAGCCGGCCTCAGCAAATGAATATTCCATCAACGTGCAACATACACAAAATTCCAAACATATTGACCTAAATTATGATATACGTGAGAGATATCTTCGTTCTTGTTAATCTCAAGAAATATTTGTACTTCCTCTATTTTTTAAAATTTTATTATTTATACATGCTTTTTAAACATGATTAAAAAAATATTATTTTTAATTAATTTTTTTAAAATAATTTCATAGTTATTAACAAATGGAACTATAAAAAAAAAACTTGTGGAATTTAGAGAGGGATAAAAGTCTAATAGATTGGTGGAGGAAACCTCTTAATTAGAGAAGGTAAAACTCATACAATTGCTGGGAGAAGACCACATATTAGAGTAGACAAAACTCACATTTACAATGTTATTATTGAACTTGTTATATGTTTTTTCTACCTACAGGCTATATATGCTCCAATGACATATGCTAAGCAGTTACATTTAGAAATATATTTAAAATTTAAATGATTTTAATCATTTTTTATAATGTTTTTCCAAGGTTCAAGCATCCAAATATAGGAAATCTATTACAATATAGTTTGTTTATCATCCTATGTCATAAGGGTATAGGATAGAAAGATCCTACTTTATATAAGGAGATTACAATGCTTAGGGAAAAAAAAGATAAAGATATTGATAAATAGACCTGCCAAAAATATATTTTTACCTTAATATAATATATAATATATCAATGATTCTATCATAATACAATATATCTAATATAACATAAAATAAATATATCGTAATACGGTTTTTCTATCCTATGCCCTAAGGGCATAGAATAATAGTCCCAATTTGGAATTATATTTCAAATTTAAATTAATTTAGCTATTCTTTTAATTAGATTCCTAGGGTCCACTATGTTTTTATTAGGAAATCTTTCCCTGTTTAGTTTCTTATCCTATGCCCTAAGGGCATAGGATAGAAAGACCGATCTTAATATATCTCCAATAAAGCTGAAGATAGTAGCTAGTCCCAGACAAGATGGTGCAAAAAAATTCTAACATTAGATGACAAGCAAGAATGGTTGATTCTCCATTGCCTTGGCACTTCAAAAAAATAATAAGATGTCGAGAACAACAAGAAAGTGGCATAGCATGGATATGGAATGTCGTATGCTTCCCAAAAATTCATAACTTTATCTGGAGACTATCTATGAGCGGAACCCCAACAAAAATGAGATTAGCAAACAAAAAAATGGCTATATCACTTCATTGATTCACTAAAGATTGCCAACACTCGATAGACATAATTGAAAAAGATAACAAAGATATTGGACGAAAGATGCAAACCATAACCATGACAGACAAATCCATGAATGGAATAATGAATGAAATCTTCTCAAGCTGAACATTAGAACCTACTTGATGGGGATTGTGAATAATTAAAAATAAACTTGTATGAAATGAACAAATTGAAATGAACACACAAAAACAGAAATGGTACCTCAAACAACAGATGTAGAATTGAAAATACTCGAAAAAACTATTTTGGAAAAAACTAAATCCAAGAACATGTGAAGTGGACCAATGACTATTGGACCAATTACTAGAAAGGCGAAAAACCTTTGTTGGAAAAAACTAACAGAAGGCTCAACTATGATCAACTTCAATGGGTCTAAGACTCCAAACTTCATAATGAAGAAGCGGTTGTTGGATTTGTGATCTGAGACCAACCACACGGGAAGTATCGTTGAATTAGCGACTCATTGTGGTTGAGTCTCTCCCCTTATGTCCTCGAACAAAATGGGGGTGCAGTAATAATTTAAATTAGTAAGCAAGCCTTTGTTGGGGCTAGAAACCACTTTCCAGCCGTACCCGGAAGCGAATACGGGTAATAAGAGAACCGACAACAATCAACCAGCAAACCACGACCAACCGATAATATCCAATCCGGAAACCAAACAATCAAGCAACCACAGATAAAAGCACAAATATTGACACAAGATTTACGTGGGAAAAACCCTCTCTAACCAGAGGATCAAAAAACCCACCTTCCGCCCACCAGAGCAACCAATCCACTAATCAATATGCCAATACAAGTGTTTAACAATCCAGTCTCAACCCGAGACAAATAAACATGGAGATATCAAACACTAATCTAAATACAACCCGATCTAGAAAGGATTCCTCTCCAAAACCTAGCTAAACACTTGTAATCAGATTAGATTTCCAGGAAGAGAAAATACCTATCAACAAACTCCCGTTGTTGACTTGCCGAAGGATGAAGACGGATCACCGGGTCAAGAGACGAAACACCCGCTCAAATCTCTTACCTCTTCTCTCCAATCTCCCTCCTCTCTCTTTTCTCTTTCTCCCTCCTTTTCCCTGGTTGCTACTGGCGGCACTCTTGGAGCTCCTGCTCACCTTTCTCTCGTGCTCAACAAGCCAAAAGGCATAATTGCCTTACTTTTAATTCTTCCATCAGAAGCCAAGGAATGGCATTCTTGGGCTGGACCAAATGGGCCCTAGGCCCAACAATCTCCCCCTCCAGCCCAAGGGGAAGACGTTCCTGCTCGTCCTGGCCTCACCCGCATCCCAGTCCCGTCTCACCTCCGAGACGCGGAACTGATGCTCGCCAGATGTCACCATCACCCACTAGCTCCCCCTCCTCCGTAACTCTCTGGTACTCCGAGGTAGAACTCCCGGTGAATGCATGACCTCCTCTCTCTGACCCTCTGATAGTTTCTTCTATCTGTGCTGGCTTGACGTGCTCAGATCTGCCACCAGTCATAGCACCTGATGAACTCCCCTCTGACACGGCTATCCCATCAGCACAATCCTCTGAAGCAAACTCCACACTTGTGCTACCCTCTTCTGACGTCTCAGAAGTTCCGCTAAATCTTGTCTGCAATCCAGACAAATCACAAGTGCTCAAGGTCTCCTTATCAGCAAAAGAAACGAGAGACTTTCTTTTCTGATTCTGCAGCCCCTTCCCACTCAAGCATCCCGTAAGCCCTTGCACCAAATCAAGCGAAGCATCACCATGAACCTCTGTCACAGCTTCCCTGATTTCTTCCATCTGAGTCCTGTACAATGTGCCGCCCAAAACACCTCTAGCGATCACCATTGACCCTCTCTTGAGTTTCCACTTTCTACTTCCAAAGAAGTTATCATAGCCCTTTTTATCCAAGACTTGAAGAGATATCAGATTCTTCTGCAAATCCGGTATGTGTCGCACATCTGTCAATGTCATCATGCAACCCGTGTTTGTCGTCACACAAACATCTCCCATACCAACGATATCAGACAAGCTTCCGTTCCCCATCATTGCTTTGCCAAAGCGTCCCACTCGGTACGAAGTAAACGCTTTCCTCCTTGATGTAGCATGGAAGGATGCAGCTCCATCAACAATCCACTCTACACAAGAATCTGGCTCCTCCAAGCATGTGAGAACAACCTGCTCATCATCACTGTCCTGCAGAACTGACGTTGTACCCTTCTGATTTTCCTCTTCATCCCTTTTCTTCTTCCACACATTGCAATTCCTCTTCATGTGCCCTTCCTTGCCACAATGATAGCAAACAAAGCTCCCCCTAGTCTGAGATCTCCCTCTAGACCTGCTCCCTGAAATTGTCACGAGTGCATGTGACGAATCCGTGCCCATATCCTTCCTCCTAGTCTCCTCGTTGTAGAGACTATCCTTCACTGCAGATAAGGACACAACCCCACCCACGGCAGAGTTGTTAATCGACACCACTAGAGTCTTCCAACTATCAGGCAAAGAGCTCAAGAGCAACAATGCTTGCAACTCATCATCAAGGACTAACTTCATGGTGTTCAATTGATTCACCAATTCCTGAAACTCACTCAGATGCTCTGCAATAGGCTTTCCATCTCTGTACTTGAGATTCACTAGCTTTCTTATCACAAAAGCTTTACTCTGGGCTGACTTCCTTTCATACATGTCCTCCAATTTTTTCCACAATACCTGTGCATCTGTCTCGTTGCTTATGTGGTGATAAACACTATTATCCACCCACATTCTGATGGTTCCAACTGCCTTCCTGTGCAGTTTCTTCCAATCATTATCGGATGTCTCAGCTGGCTTCCTCGATCCCAACTCAACCGGATCAAACAGGTCTTTGCAATACAAAACATCCTCCATCTTCGTCTTCCAGATAGAGAAATTCGAAGCCGTTAGCTTTATCATTGTACCCACAAATTCCTCAGTCTTTGTCGTCATCTCTACTCCTATTACCCAAAAACAACACAACCAATATCAACCAAAGGCTCTGATGCCACTTGTTGGGGCTAGAAACCACTTTCCAGCCGTACCCGGAAGCGAATACGGGTAATAAGAGAACCGACAACAATCAACCAGCAAACCACGACCAACCGATAATATCCAATCCGGAAACCAAACAATCAAGCAACCACAGATAAAAGCACAAATATTGACACAAGATTTACGTGGGAAAAACCCTCTCTAACCAGAGGATCAAAACACCCACCTTCCGCCCACCAGAGCAACCAATCCACTAATCAATATGCCAATACAAGTGTTTAACAATCCAGTCTCAACCCGAGACAAATAAACATGGAGATATCAAACACTAATCTAAATACAACCCGATCTAGAAAGGATTCCTCTCCAAAACCTAGCTAAACACTTGTAATCAGATTAGATTTCCAGGAAGAGAAAATACCTATCAACAAACTCCCGTTGTTGACTTGCCGAAGGATGAAGACGGATCACCGGGTCAAGAGACGAAACACCCGCTCAAATCTCTTACCTCTTCTCTCCAATCTCCCTCCTCTCTCTTTTCTCTTTCTCCCTCCTTTTCCCTGGTTGCTACTGGCGGCACTCTTGGAGCTCCTGCTCACCTTTCTCTCGTGCTCAACAAGCCAAAAGGCATAATTGCCTTACTTTTAATTCTTCCATCAGAAGCCAAGGAATGGCATTCTTGGGCTGGACCAAATGGGCCCTAGGCCCAACAGCCTTAACTATTACCAAGACAATGAATATATTGAGTATTTTGTATAATTTTATAGTTTATTAATCTTTTTTTTTTGTGAAACTTTTATAATTTACTAGAAATTTGTGAAAATTTTCATAATTTATTTTACACACCAAGTCCTACCTAAATTTTTTCCGAGTGGGAAACTTTACAAGACTTGGTAGTAACGGAGTTCATGAGTATAATTTTTCAAAGTATGGATTTTTTTCAAACCTCGTTACACTAACATTATGATTTTTAAATATCCCACCAATGTAAATGTAAGTAGGGAGCCAACTAGACCTATTAGGATCCACAAAAACTAATCTGAACCCCGAGAATTTTTGGAGTTGAATTCGGTGTTTTTGACCCGAGATCCAAAAATGACCTGAATCTAAATGACCCAATGACCCTTTAAGTCGAAGCCTACTCACTTCTCAGTCGTGATGAGTCAATGTCATGTAGACGCTACATATACACTTTATAGACACCATGCAAATGTGTCATACAATTATGTTCATTAATGACACTCATATAAATATTATAATTATGATATGTTTGGAGCACTTATTTGTATAAATATAATATTTTTTTCTTTTGAAAATATAATAATAATAATAATATATTTATAAATTTGAATATAATATTATTATTTAGTTTTATTTGACATATTGTTATTATAATTTCATTTTAAAAAATATTTTAATGCTCTTAAAAAATTCTTTAAAATTTTTTAATTTTTAACCTCATCAACCCAAAACCAGAACAAATAAGATTTGACTCAACTCAGAACGACCCGCAATCTAATTGATCCAAATTGGACTCAAATGACTCAAATTCGAACTCAATTCAATTGAATTGATATTTGAAAGTGGAGGCAACTACTAACTAGCAAGAAAAGCAAAACCCCTTTTTCTGATTTATTTTTGCAAAGTCTCCCTGAGGAAATATTAAAGAATTTGTTTTCTTATTAAAAAAAAAAAAAAAAAAACATGAACCCCACCACCTATCGGCCATCGCTACCAAATCCATCATGGTCGGACCACCCCATCTATCTATATTTCACATATATCCATTTTCTCTCCCCTGCACATCTGAATTGTATTTTCTTCACATTATTTTCATGTGACAATTTTTTTTTTTTTAAGAAGTAAGCTTTTGTCTAGCTGGTTGATTTTTTCAGTTCAAATTTACATTTAAAGACTCCTATAACGTATATGTTACACCTAACATAAATATATCATGCACTGTATACATATCATATACGTGTTTTGGGAGAAATCTGCACATTGATTCTCATTGATTCATCTCATATTAATTGATCTTTTTTCAAACCTTCCTGCATATAAAAAGAAAGAGGTTGAGCTCGCTCCTCGGGAAAGACTTCAACGCTCAAGTCAGAGTTTATTGAAAAATTATCCCTTCCCTAGCTAATCACCTATCTATATATAATGAGAATTAGATCGGAGTTTGTCTGCATGGGCTTAGCTCAACTGGTCACAGGGATGACATTTGGAGTAAGGATCAAGGATCGAATCTTACCAACGGCGGTGTGGGAGCAACCTCTCAAATGAGGGTGCTCCTTGTGCGCAGTGACACTAGTCCTAGACCCTTGATACCGGTGGAGTCACCGTGATTTTACCCCCTCAAAGTTTTTTATGAGCTTATTTGAGCTCTATCAATCGCCCCTCGGGTTTCCTCTTCACGATCTAGTGATGAGGAAAGACGAATATTTCAATGTTCTTTGCTTTCTATGATTGACGACGACCATTAATGATTTCTCTTTTGCCTTAATTGTATCCTGCATGCTTAGCATTCTCAACCAATAAACACAGTGTAATGTTATTAGTGCGTCTTTAACTAATCAGATGAAAGTTACTACTCAAAATGATTAGATAAATTTTTGGTCATAAGTGAGAGACAGTCCTAGTTGATGACATTAAGAGAATTATTTAAATCAATATACTAGCAATACAATAAATTTTACCTTGTAACATGCAACAACAACAATTTCAGTTTATCCTACTTTAAACATAATCTGAGGGAGCAAAATATACCACCTCTAGGTCTCACAAAACAAATTGTCTTCAACAAAATTTCTCAAGAAATCTATGTGTCTCACTTAGATACAAATGTATATCCTAGCCTAGCATGATGAACATGAACATCTATCTTAGTAGAAGCAAAAACATAAGGTGGTGGCTGCAAGGATGGTTGGTTCCACTTGATTCTTGGGTCTTCTGGATACACCTCATGAATTTTATAGAGACAATCCTTCTTAATTCCCTTCATTAGCACCTCATCACATCTAGGGCCTGAAAAATGCATCCATGCATATCAAATATGGCTCTCAGACCAGTTTTCTCTACCATTCTTCCAACAGATAACAATTTATGCCTAAAGCCAGGAACATAAAGCACATTTTGCAGCACAACCTGTTTAGACAACTAGACTTTTCTGACTTGTTAACCGGCCATGATAATATGTCCATCAGGTAAACCAACATAAATAGGCCTTTTTTAATCTGATCTTATCATATAACAAAGAGTCATCATCAGTCATATGATCACTGGCGCCTATATTTATAATCCACTCTCTTCTGTTCCCCAGTATATCTACATAATTCACATTGGAGAGTAGAAACATATCTGCAAAGTTTGCAGATGAATGCCCTTCTGCAAGCCCCTTCCCTTTCATTAACTTGAAGACCTCGTGGCAAACAACATTCATAAGGGCGCGCCTTATCAATTCCCCCATCAGTGGACTTTCCCTGAGACATGTCGTCATCTATGGGACTATCCTGCTCCTGCATCCCAGCAGAGTTGGTTGATCCCTGTATGGAATCCTTTAGCCCATGGTACCACTCAGGGTACCCATGGATTTTGAAACACTTATCCACGAGATGCCCCTTTTGATTACAAAAGGTGCACTTCAGCTTTGCCTTTTCAGCCTTGTTCATTCTAACTTGGTACTCATTTCTACTATCTTTCCTTTCCTGATACCCATATTACTGCCTTGTGCCACTGAACTTGCAAAGTTTTGATTGTAGCTCCTGTAAGAAGGCATGCTTCCTGAATGCGCGCACTTAAGACATTTGGAAATGCTCATGAAAAGTCGAAATGATCATTTTTTATTTTCTGCTGGATCTCTACCGCTCCAAAAAAAATCCTTATTCATCTCGTGTTTATAAAAGCTAACAGTGCAACAAATATATTGATTTCTTTGGATCATACAACCACTATCATCAACCCTTACACAGATTTAGAGCTACAAATCGTTCTGGCCTAATTAGTTTATATTAAAAAAAAAAAAATGATAAAAACAGAGGAATACTCCGTAATATTTTAAATTTAAACAAAAATAAAAACAGAGAAAAAGCCAAAAACAGGCGAGATTCCAGCTTGCAAAAGGAGTAGACGATGGAAGCTGTTACTCCCTCGAGACATGCCGTCCAATTAACACAAACCCCCTTTTCCTCTCAATTCCTCCTTAAAAGCCTGAAATCTCCTCCCAAATCAATGTCGGTGATTTCACATTCCCCCCTCCTCTAATCTCTCTCTCCTCGTCCTCGTATTCGAATTAGGGTTAGGTGGTCTAATGGAGGTTGTTGCTACGGCGGCGAAGAAGAGGGGGAGGGCGGCGCCGGCTGCCGGCGAGAAGCCCTACAAGGGGATCAGGATGAGGAAGTGGGGGAAGTGGGTGGCCGAGATCAGGGAGCCCAACAAACGCTCCAGGATCTGGCTCGGCTCCTACTCCACCCCCGTCGCCGCCGCCCGCGCCTACGACACTGCGGTCTTCCATCTCCGGGGAGCTTCCGCGCGGCTCAATTTCCCGGAGTTGCTCCTCGGGGAGGGCCGGCTCAGCGACTCCTCCGCTCAGGCCGTCAGGAAGAAGGCCATCGAGGTCGGCGCTAGGGTCGACGCTCTTGAGATCGCCCTCCGCGGCGCCTCTCCGCAGGATGTTAGCGGCGGCGTCGGTGGTGGTAACAAGTGGTTCGATGAGAAGCCCGATTTGAACAAGAAGCCGGAGGAGTCCGAGTGGGATGATTAGTTGGATTCGAGCATGAAAGGAATGATTTTTATCAATGGTCGGTGGTTGTCGGCGCTGCTGCGGCGGCGATCCGGCGGCGGGTGATGGTGACTGGTGAGGTACTGAGGTGACTGGAAATCGACGGTCTGCAAATTTCTCCTCTTTTTTTCCAAATTTTTGGTTTGTAAAAGAGAAAAAAAAACATAAATATTGTAAATACAGGATTATTCTGGAATTAGGTCTTGTCTTTCTCCTAAAATTTGCAGATTTCTGTAGAAATTTCATGGTGGTGTCATTTTCACCTGCAAAAAAATTTCTCCTTTTGAAATTTTCCGTTGAGAGGGAGACAGAGAATGGCCTACAAATTGTGCGATTTGAGGGCCGATTTGTTAGAGGAAAAAGAAAAAGGAGCTGAAGAAGAAGAAGAATCAGACATTCAGGCATTGCACAGCACCATACCAATCAACTGCAACCACCGCTTTCCCCACCGTCACTGCTCGGCCACTGTCGATTTGTTTGCTTGCACACAATCTGTTTGTGAAAATGCCAATGAGAAGAAAAATAAACAAAGTGTGGTGGGTACTTGCGTTGCTTTGGGCACCCACCCACCACCCCTTTTCCGGTTTGCATTCCCCCCTTTCTTCCCCAACCGCGCTTGCCTCGGCCCACCATCACGTCTTGTTCGCGCTTCGGTGGGGCTGCCGATGACGGTGATGATGGGAATTTGCTTGCAACTTGCAGGATATTTGTACGTTTACTGTGTTAGGGATTGTGTTGATTGGTTTTTGCAGCTTTCCTTCTTTGGATCACCCACCATGCCACCACCGAATTCGCCACTTTATCAACTTTTTGCCCAATTCGTCGGTTTCAATCTGCTGTCTTTGTACTGTGTACTGTGGTTGAACTTTTCCGGAATCGTTGGCAATGTGCTCATCTACCAGTCTACCATGGTGAATTGTTTCAGATCGGATTATTGTCTATGGCTAACTGTAAGTCTGTAAATTGTTGACTGTGACTCCAGAAATGGGTAGGAATAAAAACTTGAGCTTTTACTGTATTTTAGTACTGATGATGGATGAATACAACGTACAGTTGGTTGGGTTGATGATGCACTTCAACAACCAAAGAGAGCGGTAGATTTAAGCCAATTCACTTCATTAACCTAACTGATTCGCCGATATGGTATTCAGCATTCTTCATTTGGTAACAGTTAGTTAGAGAAGGGTCCGCCAAAGAGCCAATCTGGAACACTGTGAAATTGACTACTCATTGAAGGTTTGTTTGTAGATGAACTGAAACTGAATTGGGAAAAAGATGATTCTACCTTGATTTTGGTAAATAGAGAGTGGTCATCCGGTAATCGACGGCTCGACCACCTCGACATGGTTAAAAGATTATTCTGCCTCTTGCCCAAAGAGAGGATTACTAAACCCAACTAGCAAAAAAAAAGTTTGTTGTTATTACAACAAATCAGATTTTACAAGTGATAAGTTGCACAATACAATTATGCGCCCCTGATCGAAGAACATAGTCGGGGACGAACTTGCCGCTTGTGACGACACATGAACGAGAAATGATGTGTTCCCATAACATTTATGAAGATGTCAACAACCTGGTCGACTGAGCATCCCAAACCCTAAGATCAGTAGCTACAACTTGTTCTCAAACAAAGTGATGCTTAATCTTAATAATGCTTGGAACGTTGCTGAAAAACAGGATTAATAGCAAGAAAAGTAACGCTTAACGGCTTAAGTTGTCACACAAGAGGCAACTGCAACCTTCATCTCCACACACTCCATAGAAGTATAGGCAATTGCTCTGTATTATGCTTATGTACTCGGTCTAGCAACAACCTTCTGCTTGCGAGATAACTCACTAAATTACTACCATAAACAATTTCAGTACACATAAGAGTTTTATACTAACAAAGCATGTATAATTATCGTCTCTTCTCCGATAGAATCCTTCCTGATTTCAATCATATATATATAAAGATATTGTATCAGTTGTGTCAGCGATAACAGATTCCGAGCCAAGCCGAGCTTTCATCCAAACTTAAAATCATGTTTAGGCTCGACTTGTTTAGGTAAGTGAACAAGCTCGAGTCGAGCTTTTTTCGAGCAGATCACGAGCCTAACTCGAGCTAATCAGTTCATATATCAGCCCTAACGAGAGGTCCATCCTTTAATTTGCACTATTATTCAACTAATCTTTACTCTTTATTTGATGAAATACACATCACTTTTTACTTCACCCATAATGTATGAGGGATCTTTAACCCTAAGATGGGAAATTTCATCTTTCTTTTTTGATTGTTCAAACTTCATACCAACTTGCCTAGTAGCATCCATAAGATATGACGTACCAATAAGTAATGTGGCGTAAACAAACTTAAGTTGGGAAATGTTGTACTATATTTATAAAATATTATATTTAAATGCAAGCAAGAGTTGCTTTTATGAAAGGTATCGCCGAATTATGAGCTTAATGCCAAAATGGCTTCCATTCATTGCCGACTAAAAGACGATAGATATTCATTTTTTTTTTTAAATTGTTAATCACGATAAATGATATTTCGAAGAGTGCAAGTCTCATATATTCGATCATAATCTTTTTATAAAATTTAAAGCTATTTATATACAGTATGATCTAAGAAAAATAATGTTGGTGGATTACAGGCATTTTTTTATTTGTATTTCTTTATTTGCATATAAAAAGGTTTTTTTTGTGTTCATATTTAGCTTCAAAAGTTAGGAAGGATAGTTTAAGATTAATTTTTAAATTAAGCTGATAGGTTAAACGTGGAAAAAAACCTACAATCCATAAAATGACAATCATTTAGATTAGAGGTAAATTTGAACTAATACAAAATGAACGAAATCATTGCCTTAACCGTATATATTCTTCGATAGTGGTGTTGTAAAAGAAACCAAAAAATAAGATAACAAAATATATGACATAAAATACTAAAATAACATAAGATAAACTTTTGTCGAATGTTTGTTTCAATTTGACATCCCTATTGTAAATGAAATAAAACAAACAAAATGGAATTAAACTTTTGAATTAAATAAAAAAATAAATGTAATTAGAACAATTGGTCTTAATGTGATATGAGATGAGAGAAAAGAAAAAAAAAATGAAAGGAAAAAGAAGATTTAAAATTAAAAAAATGAAAAGAAAAGTGCAATGGATCGAAATTCCTAAATTGAAGGCAATTTTAAGAGTTTATAATAAATTTTAAAATTTGTTTATTTTTCAATTTCTTTTATATTTTTTGAACATATGGGTTTTTAAAAAATCAAGTTTGTAACAAGTCACACCGGCCATATGATTATGAATGCAAGTTATTAACTTTTTCCGGTACACCGGCCTTTTTCCATCAAGCGCTTGAAAGTGAATCCACCCAAGAAAGGCATTTTTCCTTTGGAAAAAAAAAATATTACTCCTCTCAACCTTTCATTATGAACTAAGTAGCAGTTTAATTAGGGTTTATATAAATATTTTTAAGTGTTAGATTAACATATATTTACACTGTTTTTACAAATAATAAACTACAAGCACTTGTCGATTGCCCCGACAATTCTTCAAATATCTCACATCTTTAGAGAAGTCAACAGAGGGATAAAATTGCTAACATTACCCGTAGATTTTAGATTGATGATATTCGAAAAACCCAGAACTTAAAATTCTCATTCAAATAAATGCTCTTAGATAGAAGGTCTGTCATCTCTTGATCCCTCCCAGATTATTTTCTTATTTTTTCTAAAAAAAATAAAATTACCAATAGCATGGAATTCCTTACCTTAAAAAAAAAGATGCTTCGTAGAATGTCTTTTCTGTTGGGTTTCTGCTCCTGTTTTCCCTGCGTCGAGACATTGTGTCAGTCTATTAACTTTCCCATATTCTTGTCATTTGCAGTCTTCAATTCGTCTTCCTCGATTTCCACTCCACTGGTCTGATTTACTCTGGGATCATTTGTGGCTGGGTTGTCTCTTCTTTGGTTTTTGTTGTTGCATGTTTTCCTAGTTATTTCATAACAGTTAGTTTGTCAACCATTTTCTTTCGACCTCTCAATTTATTAGACAATGATGTTGTATAATATTTCGAATTCTTACACGGTAGTGATAACAGACCAATTATGAGATTTATGGGCATAAAATCCCCATCTTTACCTACCTTGATGTCTATAATCGGCAAAATACCGTAATTCTTACCTTTATTAGGAATAAAAAGGCTTTAAATCTGAACGAATTTGGTAATTCAGCGACAGATATTGCAATAACATATATACTCTTGTATTGATCAACTCTGTATAATAGTTGACAGTAAGATTCCAAATGTAATTAATTACAGGACTATATGATCATATTGAGCAGACCAAAAAAATCGAATCTTTATAAAGAATAAGAATTCAAAATGGCTATGAATGTGAATATTTGGATTTTGGGGCCTCCTTCATATCCCATTACGAGCAGTTTCAGCCCCCAAATCATTGTGGATTGTTTGCATTGTCTTGCTTTATTTCAAGAGCAGCTCTTATGATATCCCCTCTTGTAATGATCCCCACCTACACAAGCAGATTCACAATGTTACTCTGGCCCGAATCATAGAGGAACATAAAACAAGACGCTACAGCTAGCAATGGATAAGATTTGCCCCCATTCGGACAGCGTGTTATCTTACCAGCTTGCCATCAGCGTCTACCACAGGAAGTCGGCGGTGTCTGGTTTCGAGTAGCAATCTGACATCAGAATGAACCAGAGCAAGTTGTCAATGCATCATATTGTTCATATGAGTTCAGTTTTTCATGATGTCAGCAATGAATATCGATATAGAGAAACCCTTGTTTCAGTGACATCTGGATTGAATATTGGTAAGTAAACCGATAGGTAACCAATTGGAGAGGGAAACTGAAGAAGAGAAAAAGAACCTTGCAGAATCCTCCAAATTTGTGTTCTCACGGACAGCAATAGGAGCCAGGGTCATCACATCGGAGACGAGTTGCCCGTTAGTTTTGTTAAGCAAACTTTGGAGCTCATTAAATACCTAATATTAGTACCATAAACAGAATTGTAAAATCTGCCAAAATCTTTTTATTTCACTCTGTATTACTTGAGAAAAGAAGTGCTTCCGTTTGCGAATTTCACATACTTGCCAACTACTATCAACGTCAGGAAATATGCTTCCATCCGTCTTTCCACAACCTGCACAAATTTGGCATCATGCTTCACATTGAGAAGGGCTCAACATATGCAATAGAGAATATGAACATCAAATCTCATATCGTGTACAAGCAAAGACAACCAAAAACCCATATTCGGTGTTCTAGAAGAAATTATACAGACAATGTAATTTCAAAGACCCCATCAAACAAGATATACAAAGCTAGTCTAAACAAGTAATCAACAAATAACCAAAGTCTGTAAAAATGCACACTTGGATAACAAGTATGATCTATATATGGGCCATTGGGCACAGAACACTTACTAACACGTGATTTAACTTATAAGTAAGTCATTATGTCAATCCATTATTACCATATCATTTATTATATAAGATGTGTAAAAAGGAGGAGAACAATTGAATTCAAGACAGGCTAATAAGACATTTAGTTACCTGACACAGAATCCAGAGCCAGCAAGTCATAATCTGAAACAAGTCCAACCTAACAGTGGCAAAAACCAATGCATTGTCAAAGAAGGATTCAGAAACGGTTTTGGCACTGTGTGAGCATAGCTTAAAAATGCCACATCAAATTCTGCATTTGCAACTAAGAAAGTCGCTGGCAAATTCCACCATTTCCCCTGCTTGAATCTCGTTCAATCCATAAACACGGGATTGAAGAATCTAGTCGCATAAAAAAGAATAATTGCAAGATACTAAATCATAAAATAAAACTAGCATACAACGTATGTTATCTTTCAGCCAAGATAGATAAATCTAGGCTAGTTAACAAAGGAAGTCACCAAAAAAATCACAGGATAGATGGTCATGAAGGAGAATGTCAAAGATTGTCTGCAGTTTTGCAACATGTTTTGATTAGAAAAGGCTTTTAAAATGACATCAAAACTTATTGCATTAGACATTTAAGGACAAGATTTAACTAGACGTTTAACTAGACGGTTCCCATATATTTCTTAAATAAGAAATCAATTCCATCAAAATCAACAGGACAAACTGCAGGAATAGATATCATATGCCAACAAAGAATGATATTCAACTATCCCAGAACAAAAGAGACAATGTCCATCTATTGTTTCATCACATAAGTCAGCTGACAATACAATTCAAGATTATAATAGGTACCTAGCAAAAAGCAAGATACTTGTAATGCAATATAGGATCAAAATAAAGGATCCAACAACAAAGTATGAAGATAATATCATAAATCTTACCAACTTCCCATCATCGTCAACCACGGGGAGACCACTAATTCTATTTTCCACAAGAATATCAAGCGCTGCAAGGAAAAGAGTTCAGAAAATCAACAGAAATGAACAATCTGAATATTAGAGAAGAAAAAACTGTTGACATCTTATATACCTTCATCAACTGGTGTTGATGGATTTACAACCAGTAAATCTTTCTTTTTGGTCATGCAATCACTCACTGTATGTACTCCACCTTTCGGCTGCATGCCGAATCAGAATATCAGATTGCAGCATATCATAAACATATATAATGCTTTGAATGCCAAGAGCAAAATTCAGAAAGTAATTGGTAGCCATGTCATGTTATATACACAGATCCAATGCCCCCGAAAACGAAATTATGACTAATTAAGTGTTTTGGTATCTCATGAAGAGTATAAAAAAGAAGGAATAAACGCTCATATGAACAATAACAAGTTGCAGTTGCCACAATAAGCTGCAGCATATGAACAATAATAAGTACCAAATTACAGGATTGACCTAGAACTATTCAATTGAACTATTCAAGCCTTCATCTAATCCGAAAGCCGCTAATTCGATCTGAATTTCAAATTTAAGTAACCTTTTTCTATTCAAGAGAGAGCAGAACCTACCGGAGTTGAATTGGCCAACAAAGCACTGCCAGTGGCAGCGACGGAGAAGGACCTGCGGCATCGGAGGTCACCGTCAGGGGAGGTGTACGTGACGGCGGCGCACCGCCGGGATGGAGGAGAGAGGAAGAGGAAGCATGGAAGCTGCCGGAAGATTGTGGAGGCGCTGCGGGGTTGTGCCGCGGAAAAAGAGAGGGAATCTGGAACCACTGTGGAGCACATCTGGAGATTCGAAGGAGTTTTGAGAATCTCGTTGAGCGAATTCAGGGAATGGGGAGATTCAGAAGGAATCAGGGAGGTTGAAGATGAAAAGAAGGGAAAAAGTGCAAATCATTAAATTAAATAAATACTGTAAATGATAATTTATAGGAAGAATAAATTGGCAAATGGCAATTGGCAAGTGCTTGAAATATCTATTTTTATCAAAAAATATATATATAATCGATTTATAATTAAGTCAAACATTATTTTTATCACAAAAACTAAGTTTCAAGTTAAGGTAACAGATCTAAATTAGAATAAAATTTGAAAATAAAGATTAAATTTAAGCAATCAAACTATATTTGAATGGTTTAAATTTTAATTTTTTTAGGAGGGGTTAAATTATAATTCTATTTTGTATCATAATGATATATTTACATTAGTCATCATAAATGTTGATTTCAAGAATTTAGGAAGAATGTATGGGAAGTACTTGAAAATATCTATTTTTCTTTTGTAATTCTTATACCAAAAAATAATGAAAATTTTTAATTTGACTTTTCTTTCTTGAAAACTATGAAGACCTAGATATTATAAATTAATTTTAAACTTAAATTCAGTTTATTATGTTAAATGAAATTTCACTTTCGAAAGAGATATCTAAAAGCGTGTATGATGGGAAAAAAACATGTGTTTGATTTTTTTCTATGTGTGGTGGCTTTGCACTAGTCTGAAAATGTCAATTTCATTTATTTAAGTTGGATATCTTTTTTTGCTAAATAAAAATAATTTATTAATATTTACTATTTAAAATACATAATAAAAATAAAAATAATATTTATGAAGCTGGTGTTTACATTTTATGTTAAATATTTTATATATTTGCTGTCTAAACTTTTTTTTACAAGATTTTTTAACTGTTTCATACGGAGTACTATATTATTTTGTTTCATTTCTAACTACTTCCATCAATTAAGAGAAAGATTTTACTTTAGGCACCTTTTAAAAAGACCCAAAAAAATATCATCATTCACTTATTTTTTAATAGTGAAAATTGATTCAATGTTACAATGTACTGTATTAAAATTTGGAAAAAGTATACATAATTATTCAATGTAGTTGGTTGTTTTCAATAAGTAGTTAATAACCTTTCTAATCTTAAAAAAAAAAAATATATATATATATATATATATATATATATATATATATATATATATGTAATAGATATATAATACAAAGTTTATTTTAACCAAAATATTTTAGGATATTTTACAACAAATATTAATGAATGGTAATCTAAAATCTATATAATACTTTAAGAGAGAAGACTTTGCTGAGTTGGCGATTACTCCTTCAATTTAGCTATTTTTAGATATTGAAATAATCTGATTTTTTTTTTAAATCTGAATTCCTCTTGAGCTTAATTTGATTTCCTCTTTTATAAGATAGTTTTTCTACGTTGCTTGATACTTGATAAATGAAAATTATGAATTCAACATGCCATAGGTATTCGATATTTATTTATTAAAAATATTTAATTTTTGCCCGAGTAATTTTATCAATTTTGGATATAATATATGAACTGATATAATTTTTATTACTTATTGGAATTAGAATTTAAGTGTAATTATATATTAATATATTATTTAATTCTTCCATATATGTTCATTTCAAAATATATGATGCTTAGTAAACCTATGATTACAGAGAATTCCCCGTATATAATTAAATTGAGTAACTTTTATTCAAATGAATTAATAAAAGTAGAAAAAAATGTGTAGTTTTACGCTTTCAATGGATGAAGAACACTTTAACAAAAATATCTTATTAAAATGAATTAATATAAATCCTTTTTTTTCCCTTCAGATTATCACATATCTTAATTTCTGATTTCCTCTTATCCCAATTACCTAAATTCTCAGATTTTTCTAACTGATATAATTTTTTATTTAATTTTTTCCCGAGTAATTATATTAATATATGAACTAATATAATTTTTATTACTTTTTTCCCCTTCAGTGGTAGGTTGTTGTCTCAAGGGTTACAACCAAATCTGACTTGAAAATCTTATCTTGTGATCAGAATGGTAACTCACTAAACACTACTGTTAATGTCGTGTACAAAGAAATCTTACATACTTTAGCCTAACAGGTACATCGTATTTACTATTTTTTTTTTGTTTGCCTATATAACTTTTATTTCAATGTGCTAATCATAATATTGGTCTAATTGCGCTTATTATTTTGTTTACAAATGTTGAGTATATTACCTTAGAGTTTGGATAACTTGGTGCCACCTACCCATTGTCATTTTTTTCTTCATATTCTAGGTAAGATTAACCTCATTATTTCTTTTCATATCCAATTTAATCATTTCATATAACCAAACTATTTTATTTTCCAGGAATCCTATGGACGAAGTCTAGCACAGCGATTTCATCCATTCATAAATTTATGTATATATTTGTTAAAATAATTCACCATTTGTATGTGCTAATCATTATTATTTTCGTTCATCCTTATATTAGATATTTTATATTTTTTTTCCTCGCGCACGCGCCATGGCGCGGGATTGTACTAGTATGTACTTAATTTGTAAATTTGAAAACAAAGTAAGTACATATTTTAAATAATTCACTTATTCTTTATGTACTTTCTTTTTTTTAAGGTGATTTTTTATAATGTACTCATCTGTTAAGTAAATAATTTAGTCTCTTTAAATATTAAAAGGGTTGTTGATGGTTTTTTAAAAGTAAAACGCTAAAATTGAGTGATTATGTGAATGAATTACAATATATTTGTTATTTTATATAATTTCTATATGGTTTTTAATAAGTTTGGTTATCAGAAGAAATTTGTCAAAATCTCGTGGTTATCATGCGAAATTCTTAAAAAGTTTGGGCATTATGCGGGAAAAAAAAATCAAACCTCATGGCTACCGAGGGAAATTCTCCTAAAAAATCTAAAATTCTACCATGAGATAATATATTTGGCGGTTTTCAAAGGCGTAACATACATAACTTTATAATATTTTTTTCATATTTTATGATTTTTATATATATCTACACACTGGACATATTATACTTATAATTACACTATATATATGTATGCGGGATAAGATTTGGGGGATAAAGAATCCTCGTCCCACATAGTTTTTGAGGGACGGGAATGGAATGAGATTCTTTTTTTTTTCTTTCAAATCTCACTGGAATCGGGACGAGCCTAAAATTTGCGAGATTTGTGCTCACCCCTGAATTTGGGCAATCAAATGTTGGAATATGTGTTTATCCCACATTGAAAACATTGAGATGTTTTGAACAACATATAAGTCTAGCAGGCTACTCCTTTCATTGTCAATTCGGTTTTGAGATGAAACCCTGTTGAGTTTATGTGTTATTGAGCCTCGCTAAATAAGAGAACTGTTTTTACTTTATCGGTAAGAACCCTCTCCAGCGACTATGTCTACATGTTTGACTAGTCCGCTTTCGACACCAGTGTGCAAGAATGGGAGATCCGTTTTTCCTTTAGGATGTTGGAGCAATTGATAGTGTTCCCTTCCCCCGTGGAATACCACGTGTGGCAATTCGTCATATAACTGTTCATCTTTCAAAAGATTGCTGCCCCAAAGTTTATCTCTAAACTTGCTATGGAGATATTTAGTAAAGCTGATGCAAGTATCCATTCTATAAGTGATCTTCAAAAAGTACTCTAGGGAACCAATAAACGACAATCTGAAGGCATCAACAACCGAAGAAATCACACTTACGTCAACTACAATAGCACTATATAGGCTACAACCTATATTGAGCCTCACATCCAAATGGAGCAACAACAACAAGAAAGATAATCATCTAACTCTTCAAGAAAATCGCGAGAAAAAAAGAACAAAATGATCGAGCATAACCGATCTTTATTATATAAGCAATGAATAAATCTAACATACCCAATAAACTTCTAGAGTTCGATTAAACAATTGTCACCCCATGTCTCATTTATCTTATATAGACATAAACACCCACAATTTTCACAGATTGCAAAACCCACAACAAACAACATTTATGTACATACCAACTCACCCAAGGGCCAAAAAAATTGCTCCTCTTAGCTGAGAGCAAAAGAAACCAAGTTTTTGACTTTCAATTCCTCAGAGCTATATTGTAAATCTGAAAAGTAAAGTGATAAAACTGATAATATAATACAACAAACTGTAAAGACAAAAACCTTCCACATTCATGACCAAGCACAAATGGCATGGTGAAATTGAAAGGTTGTAGCGCCATCAGCGTCCTGTCTTTAACATCAGTCTTCTGATCTCGATTCTCTTTCATACTCTTCCTGCTCAAGACAATATGATCAGATGGCTGATGCCACCGGGAGAAATTCAAAATCAGCACACCAATCAATCACTATCCATTGGGAAATTCTAACAAAAACCAATTGGATTAAAGATCCGTTCAATATAAGTAACCGATCATATATATGTGTTTTTTTTATAAACACATAAGTAACAGATCATATGTGTTTTTTATAAGTAACGAACATATCATGGATCCATTACTAAAGATCCGTTCGTTACTTTTTTAATGTCAGACGTATTTAATGTTGGACACGTGTAAAACTGAGATTCAAATGGATCAAGGATCCATGTTGTCTGATATGATACAGCACTTGATCTCGATGCATATAGCAACAGCCTTACAAAACACTATAGAATCTGTCATGCCAAACAAGAATTTTCTATTTTAATTTAAGGCTAAACTTTTGATATATCTCTTAAATTTTATCAAAAAATTCATATAGATTTTAATCTTAAGTTAGATTATAATGTTAAGTTAGATTAATTTGTAGTATTCCAAACATGCCCATAGATATGTTTAAATATTCCAAGAGACTAAATCATCTACTATTTTTTTTTGTTGGATAGTCTAACAAAAAAACATATAAAACCATAAAATGATTATTCCTTCATTTATTACTCTACACTCTTTTTCTTTTTCTTTTTCTTTTTTATAAAATTTAATCTATATACATATACTAAAACCGATGCATTGGTGCCTACGTGGCGGCCTACGTGGCGGCGCGTGAGTGCATTTGCATACGTGGCGGCATGTGAGTGAATCTCGCAAAACTTTATTCCGTCAAAAAGGAAATCTAATAAAAAATATTTATTTTACTTTACCATTAACAGATATAATTGGATATATGGAATATCTTATAAAAGAGTAAGTATTATTTAAGGAAAAAACTATATCAATATAATTAAACGTAGTAGTAGTAATAATAAAACTAACTTTCATAGTCATACTTACCAAAAGTATTACTAATAGATAAATATGTAATATTTGATAGGTGCTATTTTATTTATATTTAGATTATTTTTTTGTGGAAAGAATTATTTATATCAAAATCAATCATTTAATAATTGTTATTTTATATCTATCTATATTATTTTTTGAGGCCAAAATAAATAATTAAAATATTATATAGCCATATGTGTAGTCAAAATCCATCCGTACATAGATATTTTAGTAAACAAATGTAATAAATATATACTACATATTTAATAAAAAATAATATTAAAATATTTTTAAAAATCAACTATCTAATTAAATTACATGAGATTTAATTAACCATAGATAAGCAAAAAAAACTTTTACGTAGTACCTTATAAATGTGAATTTTATTTATATTTTGATAGAATCTAATTAAAAGATATTTAGATTATATATAACCTATCGAACTAATTTTATTTATATTTATATTATTTTTTGGAGGAAAAAATAATTTATATTTAAATTAATGCATTCCCCGTACACGGGACGGGATCTACACTAGTTAACAATATTTAAAATATCTCCACCATTAAACTAAGATGCACGGAATAGAATAGTTTTAAAAATAATCTTCCAAAAATAAAATAAAATATTAAAGCATTTTTAAAATTGTTTTTAAAGCATTTTTTTATGGTGGCATTAGAGAGAGAATGACAATTATATTTACTACATTTTAATTTAAATAAACATTTAAAAGATACCGGTAGGCGGTAGCGTAGATACCTGGGCGGGGTTTCTTGTCCAGGCAACTCAATGTGAATTACGTGTTCCTCTCCGATGGCGATGGCGACGGGAACGACCCAACTTCAACGTCGACGTCAACGTCTCGCATCCCCAATTCCAACTGTACACATCCCGATTTTATTCTCTCTTCCCCGGTAACTTGCTTTGCCCTCTGCCTAAACTCTTCCGTAATCGAATTGTCGATCGTGTGAAAATGGTGCAATTTCCAAATTTCTGCTAGCAAAATTGGACTTTCACTGTAGTAGTTGTAGTTTTTGTTACCCAAAACACTTGTTCGATTCGAATTCTCAACACCTCTACTTGGCCTCTAGTGTTTGTTGAAGTTGATGTGTTCAAGTGGCATCTTTTCCTACTTGGAACGTTGAATTTTGGCCGGAGCGATGCTATTGGAGCGTCTAAGAGGCTCAAATTGACTGTAATTTTGTTTCCCCCCTCGCTAATAGCTTCAATTTTGATGCTTGTTCTAGGTTTAGGGTTTTAATATGAAAAAAGTTTTCTGAGATTCTAGTCAACTGCTGTTCCCCCTCTACAATCTAGAAGGTGCTTTCTGAATTATGAACCCCGGTAATCACGCCAAACAGCCTCATGTTAAGGTCCAATGGAGAAAAAATTTGCAATTTGTAGATACTGAAAGTAGGTGTTGAGGCTCTAAATAAGATGTATTTTTTTCAGCATAGTAGTTTTTGAGGTACATTAATGCTTTTGACTGCATACATTGACTTAGTTGAGCCTAAAGTATGAAAGTTCACATCTCATTTAGTTTCTATCCAGTTAAAGTCTTTAATGTGATCAGTTTTCCTTGTAAATGAAGTAGAAGAACTTGAGTAAATTGAATCTGCATTGTTGAAATAGATAGTGGCTAGTTGTTTTTGGAGAAGGGTTTTTGTTGCCTTTTTACAATAGCATGTTTGCTGAATATTTCAGTAGGAAGTAATTCTTGAACAGTTATTTGATTTTATGGACCACTGCTTCCTATGGCATTAGATGAATGGTAAAAGAAGAAAAAGGTATGGAATGAGTTCTAAAGTACTTAACCTTGACAAAGGAGACTATGAAATCCTGGGGATTTGCTCAAGGAATCTGCGAAGTGCAAACACAATACTCATTAGTCATTACTCATATTCCGATCCGACCTGAGCACACAAAACACACGGAGGACTCTGAAAAGGGTGTTATATTCTTGGATAAAATGGACAATTACAAGCTTTAGGTTCATTGCTTGCCAAGGAGAAATGCTCCTCCCAGGTTACAGCTGCAGACATTCTCCATAATTTAAGACTACTCCAGGTGTGTTTGGTAAACTGTTTGCCTTATTAGACATCCGTCTAAGACTCTCAGCACATTATCTGTGTATATTTCATCTTATCAAATGTTATCAACTATCGTATCAGCACCATTTCCACTATAAGAATGTTTCCCAACACACGTTTGGATTACGTCTTTGTTTTGCACCCTCTAAACCATTGTTCTGTTTTTACATATAGTTGTCAGCCCACATTCTTGATGCTGCTTTTGTTAATACTGAGCCTTTTTAGAACACCTCACATATACCTTCTGAGGCTCCCTCCTTGGGCTGCTCATCTGGGCTAATGGATCACAAAACTATAAAACACTGATTATGTGTCTGCATTGTTTTGTTTACTCTAGCAGAGTAATCACAATAAGAATCTCAAGTTGCATTGTTACAATTACTATGATGCCAGGAAGGCAGGAAGAATAGGCTTATAAGATTGTGCTTTTGTTTAGTGTTCTGAATTTCACTGGATTTTGATTTTTACTTCATGTTCATTGAAAATTTTAGATTTGAGAAACCAGTATAAATACTCTTCCTTAGGATTGGCTTTAGATGGAGTATTAGTGTGAGACTGTGTTCACTATGTCAACTATGATGTGCAGGAAAGAAGCCTGGTCACAAGTTATAAATCCTTATTCAGGATATAGAATGAACACGAGCTTTCAGGAATTGATATGGCAAAAGTGTGCAGGATACAAGCAAAAAACAAAGGGCGTAAATTACATGAGCAGGTAGAGAATCGGAATGAATGTATGGCATTAACAAACTTTTATCCCCTTCTAAGGTGGATGATAACATTATGATCTCTCCAATCTTTTTGCGCACAATTTTCGAAGATATGACTTGTTTCTATGTTTCCTAACATCAATTATGGACCATTTTTTCAGCCTCTGTCGTAGCAAAATCGGAGATGCTTGTCTCGCTTCAAACTCACAATTGATGGGATTACTTTGTTCTGACTTCCGAGCCATTCCTTTTCGCTCTTATTGCGGCAAGGTACACTAATATGACCACTGCTTTGAGATATGGGAACCTTTCTATACAGGGCTTTCTGTTAGTTAACCTCCTTATCTAAAGTGGCCTTTGTCTATGACTACCTATATCCTGCATTCCTGCCCCTATTTTTTCCTACACCCTTTCTTAATGAGCTTCCAAACACGGTGATACTCCGGATTAATAGAACTGATTTGGAAACTCAAGTCTATCTTGATTCATGCTAAGTTTTGTTGGGTTCCAGAATCAGTTCTACAGCTCTGGAGTATCAACATCGCGGTGGGATCATCGTAGGTCTGTCACCCCAGTGGGAAGCTGACACCTGGTCTCCTCATACAAATCAGGACTTGATCTGAAGGTATAGAGGTTCATGAGGAAAACATGAATCCCTAGATCTTTTGTGTATCCACCACACAACTTATAGGTACATAAATATTAATGACTAAATGGTCCCCCGTTCTCTTCCTCGTCATCCGTAGTGTTGCATCTCTTTCGCTTGGAAGTCGACAGCACGTGCAATGTATTAGCCCAAACAATGATAGGAGGCAAGCAACCTTTAGCTTGCATCCCTGGCATTTCCATTTTAGGCCTCGGGCAAATGGTGGTGAGTACTTAACTTCATAGGCCAACTGTTTCTTTTCCCTCTTTTTGTCCTTTTGGTTTATAGAATTATAGTAAATTGAATGAAAAGGTTTATTGATTGAATGAGCTAGGTATCATTCCCTTGTAGGCTTCTCAACAAGCTGGGTATTGCAGCTCCAAGGTTAGGTGGGACTTCATCAGTAACATAAACATCCATGCTTTTTTACAAAAACACCCTCAAGTCGTCGACTTGCTCCCTCAGGTTCTCATCTAACCTTTTCATGCCTACTCATCCTCTTTGAATTCTACTTATCTGTCTTTATCAGTTCACAATCATTCTATTTTTGGAAGATACCCTTGTTGAAAAGGCATGTATAATTCCGGAAGAACGCAAGTGGTTCGTTCTCGCAACCTCTAGCCTTGTCATAGCCTGTGAAGTGTGGATGGGGAATTGAACATAGGAAGCCATAATCTTATCTAGCTATATATGTTCACTCTGACAGTCCAAGCACTCTCTATGAGTGTTGTCAACTTCAAGGGTTCAATCCATGGGACCATTGAGATGCAATACATTCATGAATTGGGCAATTTTATACACACACATTTACATTCATGAGTTGGGTAGATGGATATGGACCACAGTTTTGGCTACATGGTTATTGGTTAATGGGTTGATTGCTAATAAATTAGGTGGTGCCCTACATTGTGGTTCAAGTCTTGTCAAAATATCAAGGCAACTTCAGCACCAGCTTTGTTTGTACACAATAGGTTGATAGAATGTAAATAACAAACCAATGTCTTTTTGCTATTAGGAATTATGCAAATCGAGTGTCGAGCCCCAAGTCTTGAACTAGTCATCGTCGCTAGCTGGCAACTTAACATGATTAATCAGGCTGTACAAGTGTCGGTTGTCTTCGGAACAATCGAGTGTTCGTCGTATAAAATCAACATTGAACGAAGACAAGTTTATGTATATAATGTCTTGATGCATTTCATTAGAGCCTTGGGACCTTGTTTACTGTGGGAAAGCTGTCCTTGTTGCTTAGAAAACTTAACTGCAAACTTTCCACAAGTAAAAGGACATCTCATTTGATGTTCATGTGACTTTGTATATCATTATCATGTGTACATATACATAGATGATACAGTATATTAATTGACTTTAATCATGCAATTTTTTTTTGTTTGGAGGAGCCAAAAGGACCACTTATATATGTTGACTCGTTAAAGTATCCATTTTATAGAATTGGCTAGAAGGAAATAGCATTGTTCTAACCTCTAAAACATAATTTTAATGCATATTTTAGTTGATTAATCAATGCATATTTTCATCTTCACGTCATCACAAAAGTGTTCATCCTTTTATGTTGATGGATGATAAATTGCTGATGCTTTTTTTTTTTTTTTTTTTTTTTTTTTTTTTTTGAAACGGAAAAAATTTGGCCATAGAGCTAAGCCCTATCAGCCAAGAGCATCCTTTCGGATGAGACTACGCAGAAGAGAATCATCAGGTGTCATAGAACCAAGTGAAGCGGAGTCTAGACGTGATAAACGATCAGCCACTAGATTAGCTTCCCGGAAAACATGACGAATCTCAACAGAACCAAAGAAGCCCAGCGAGACTAGACTGTCTGAGACAATCATATCCGAGTCTCCGATAGGCTTCCCCAAACCTTTTAAACTTTTTATAATTGTAAGGTTATCGCCTTCTACTATTAATTTTTGGATATTCAAGTTTTTTGCGGCCTGTATACCAGCCCAAAGCCCCAGACTTTCGCAACCGCATACCGAGTCTATTGGTGATGGACCCCACCCACAAGAAATAAGAGAACCCAAGCAATCACGAATGATAAACCCAAAGGTGCCCTTATTGCCCGAAGAGAAAGATCCATCAAAGTTAAGTTTATGGGTGTCTTTTGGCGGGGCTTCCCACTTGGTTCTTTTCCTTTTTGAAGTTGATTTTGGTTTAGAAGTGAATGTTGTATCTGTTTTATTATCCTTTATATTTTCGCCTATTTGGGAGGTTGTCCAGATAAATTTCTGGTCTTTTTTGAAAGCTATGATTTTTCTTATGTCCGGGGTTAAATTGTCAAAGTGAGCCTTGTTTCTAGAGAACCAGATACCCCACCAGACAAACGCTAGGTCTTCAAATTTGTGTTTTCCAATCGTGTTGTTAATATTCCATATTGTGTTATTGATCGAGTCTCCTTTGTCAAAGCAACCATGTATTTTCATGAAGGTCCCTGGATCATTTGCCATCAAAGTACATCTAGTAATAGGACAGTCCCATAGTAGATGGTATAGATCCTCGTAGCAAGAGTCGCAGTGGGGGCAATTTGTCGGAATTCCCAGATGGCGCGAAGCTAATCTAGCAGTTGTTGGTACTGCATTTTTTAGGATTTTCCACATGAATGATTTTATTTTTGGTGGTGTATTTAGGTCCCAAACCCAGCCTATATCTGAGTTTGTGTGGTTTTTGTATTTATGAATCATATCTATAGCAGAAGAAGTCGTGTACCACCCGTTCTTGCTCCATTTCCAATATAGTCTATCAACTTGTATATTCTCAGGTAGTGGTACTGTTGTGATTCTTTCTATTACATCGTTTGGTATGATTCCTTGTAGGTTTCTAAGTAATTTGTTTTTGTCCCATACTTTGTTTTCGTCAATGAAATGTTTTATGTTTAGTGATTCATCAATTTGCTGAGTTAATGGGATAAATGTTTTCAGTGGGAACTCGCCCAACCAGCAATCATTCCAGAAATTAATCGCTGAACCGTCCCCAATAGACCACCGTAGGCCATTTTTAAATAAAGGTATTAATTTTATTAGTTGTGCCCATTGCCAAGAGGTGTTCCCACGTTTTTGGTAATTTAGCATTTCAGTCGTTTTTAGGTATTTTTCTTTTATCAGTTTAACCCAAGGGTTGTTTGGTTCTGCTAGTATTTTCCAAAGCAGTTTCATTTGTAGTGCCTTGTTCATGTCTTCTGAACATCGTAGCCCTAGCCCTCCATTTTCCTTTGTTTTACATATATCGAACCAGCTTATTAGTGGTTAATGGTTTGTACCTTTGTTCCAAAGGAATTGTCTATTTATTCTGTCCAGTTCTGTGTGTACCGATTTTGGTAACATGAAGCATTGCATTATATGTAATGGTTTTGCTGAAAGCGTTGTTTTGATCAGTGTACATCTTCCAGCCTGTGAAAGACAATTTGCCTTCCATTTGTGTAGCTGAGATTTTGTATTTATTAGTAGATCCTTGAAGTCATCTTTTGTTACTCTTCCTTCGATTATTGGGCAACCAAGGTAGCATCCCAAATTCGGTGTGTGTGCGATTTCTAATTCATTTCGTATCATATTCTTTTGTGATGGTAAAACGTTTTTAGATGTTTGGAATTGAGATTTATGTCGGTTTACACGTTGCCCTGACAAAGCGGTATAGTCCCTTAAGACTCTGTTGATTTGATCGCAACCTGTTTTATTAGCCGAAGCAAAGATGACAATATCATCCGCGAAGGCTAGAAAAGGAATTCTTGTTCCGTCTCTTGTTAATTTTATACCTAGATGGCTCTGTGGTTTAGTCGACTCATTGTAAAGTCCTCGAGCAAGGATTTCAGATATTATTAAGAATAGATAAGGTGATAAAGGGTCACCTTGACGAAGGCCCTTTTCGGGGAAGAAAACCTCCGTGGGTTCATTATTTACCAGTACTGAGTAGGTAACAGTGGTGATACACTCCTTGATCCACCCTGTGAATCTGTTTGAGAAACCTAATTTGAGCATAGTGGAGAGAAGAAAATCCCACTCAACCATATCAAAAGCCTTTTCCATATCTAGTTTTACCGCCATCCATCCCGTTTTACCTTTTTTCTTAGAGAAAGAGTGGAAGATTTCATTTGCAATTAAGATGTTATCCTGTATTGATCTACCCGATGAGAAAGCGCTCTGTAGGGGATTGGTGATTTTGGGAATGATTTTTTTTAGCCTCGATGCTAGTACTTTGGATATTATTTTATAAGTTGTTGAACAAAGGCTTATAGGCCTATAGTGCGATGTTGTGGTTGGGTTTTCTATCTTCGGTATTAGAGCAATAAACGTATGGTTTGTTTGTTTTAGAATCCGGCCACTAAGGAAAAAACTCTTTACCGCTTTGATTACTGAAGGTTCTACTATGTGCCAGTATTTTTTAAAAAACCCCGCAGGGAAACCGTCGGGCCCTGGAGATTTATCGTTGGCTAGACTGAAGACTGCATTTTTTATTTCTGCATTTGTGACTGGTCGAATTAGCCAGTTATTATCATCATTTGTAATTTCGTTTTCTATATGGTTTAGTAAGTTGCTGGGCATATGCTGCCTTCTTTGAAGTGAGTATCTTTGACTGAAATCATGTTTGATTAATTTTCTTATTTCGTCTTCGCTGTTGATTGTTATACCAGCTGTGGTTTGGATATGTTTTATTATATTTCTACTGCGTCTTCCAGTTGCTATTTTGTGAAAGTATTTTGTGTTTGCATCTATCGATTTTACATGTGTCCTCTTAGCTCTTTGTCCCCAGTATTTCTGTTGATAGGTTAAGAGTGTAGCATGTTTTGATGTGAGTCTTTTGATTTTATTGTCTAGATCATAGTTATAAGCTTTAGAGAGCGTGTTCTGTAGCTCCAAGAGTTGTGTTTCAACTTGTTTTATTTGTCGGAAAACGTTTCCAAAGGTTACCTTGCTCCATATCTTACTCTTCCTTTTGACTTCTTGTAGTTTCTTTGTTAATTTAAACATTTTGGAACCCGGTAGATCAACTCTCCAAGCCGAGCGCACGACATTAACATAGTCTGCTCTTGTGGTCCAAGCCATTTCAAATTTAAAAGGTTGTAATTTTGGTTTTTGGTTATCCATGAGATCTAGAGTGATTTGAGCATGGTCAGATTTCAAGAAAGCGTGATTTTTAGTGCAAAGGTTGGGAAATTCTTTTAGGATAGAATGACTCACAATCGCGCGGTCTAATTTTTCATATATATTATCTGCCCCCTTTTCCCGTTTTCTCCATGTGAAGTTATTACCAGTTGTTGGAGCATCGACCAAATTATGAGTGCTTATTATATTTTGAATTCTTGCAAATCTGTTAGTAGTTGGAATTCTGCCACCTTGCTTGTCGCTTGGTTCTAGGATTTCATTTAAATCCCCCATGATAATGAGAGAGTCATTTGATTTGCGAATGTAATCTTCTATGGAATTCCAAAATTCATTTTTTTCATTTGCATAAGGTGTTGCGTAAATAAAGAGGATTTCTATTGCAATGTTCAGTTTCGTGTTGGTGTAATCTACTTGGATAATTCTGTCCGTCGAGCTTCTAATAGTGAAAGTTTCATTTATGAAATGTGCTTCCTTCCAGAGAAGGCATAGACCTCCGGACAGGCCAATTGACGGTTGAAAGAATAATTTGTCAAAACCAGCCTTCCTCCAACAACTTTCTGGTGGTGGGTTTGTTAATTTTGTTTCTGCCAGCATTAAAAATTTAATGTGATCCGATCTAGCAGTAGATTCAATGTGAGTCCAGACATTTTTCCTACTAAGACCTCTAACATTCCAGAAGCTAAATTTCATAAATAACGATTTGGGGGTTTTTGGTACCTTAGAGAGTTAGGACCATACTTGAAGTGTACATGATAATTGAGGTGGGTTGTGTAAGTTTTGATTTTAGAGTTATCATTTTTAGTGATTTCATGGTTCATAATAATAGTCAGATAGTCAAATTTTATGTTTGAAATAGAATCATATTTTTGAAGAGTTTCAAATTCTGGTGCATGGTTTATTAAAAGATATGATTTTGGTTTTCGCATATAGGTAGTGGTAATTTCTAAGTTTTGTTTTAGAATAGTCTGACAGATAAGCCATGAAGCAGCAGGCTGCATGTGGTGTGAGTAAATACATATGGTGCTTTCCATGCACAAGGGTAAAAACATGTGCAAAACATAGAGTAAAACTATATAATACATATAGTGCAATTTAGTGCTGTGAATAAGTTTCCAAACTAGATAAAATAAAGCTGTCCAAAGTTTCAGGTTGGTATGTTTAGGAAGAAATGTGAAGAGCATAAATGTCAGACAAGCACTCCTTAGGGGGCAATATATATACAAGGTATATGTACAGTTCCATGGAAGAGAAAAAAAACTTAAGCAGCTGCAAACCTTCCATAGGCCCTTAAAATTTGAGTTATGGTGTGTTGATGAAAAGGAGGAAAATCCCTTATCATCTTGATTGTAGCTGCTTCCCATACTTGGATCTGTTTTGTTGTAGTTGAAATCCTGGATTCTTTGTGTCCAATATCTGTTTCTGTCCATAGTTGTCTCCCAGGTTGTCCTGTTGAGAATCTGTATGTGTTGGATACACAAATTTTGCTCGAGAGAGAAGTTCCCTCGAGCAGTATTAGTAACAAGTTCACAGTTTTGTATGCTGCAGAAAAGCATTTTATGTATTTGGTAGTTAGTCATAATGTTTGATTCATAAACCTGATCAAAGTTCTTAAAAAAAGTATGTCCCCTAAGACTATTGTTATAAAAGTAGCAGTAAGTGATTACCAAACGTATAGGTGCTAGGTTTTCCTTTCTTTTTAACTTGAGGGCTGTATCTTTCAGGTTATACAAGTATTGATCAGGAGTTAATAAACTAGCAGCTTCCCAAAAGCTAAGATGATTAGTGTAGCAGTAATATAGTAGCCAAGTAGAGAGGCTTGGATGAGTATTTCCATTAGGGTTGATGGTGGTGTCAATCAATACCGACAAGTCAGAAGGACTCGGAAAACCAAACATCAGCACATCAGGCATAAGACAATAGTGAAAGAATTCCCAACTGAGTGGAGCTAAATGTTTAATTTTTTTGAACTTAAGAACTGTAACATTTTGGTTAATCAAGTATTGAGCAAATTTTGATAGACTTGTAAAGCTCCTAAATCTGTGGTAAGTAGTATAGCAGTAATATAGTAGACAATTAGGTAGTATTGGAAATGTATATCTTTTAGTATTAAGTAAAATAACAATAACAGCAGTTAAGTAGGAGAATCCAACTGAAACATGCATCATCTGTATTGTAAGGAGGTATTTTTCTATAGAGTAAATGGTATGTTTAAAAGAGTCATGGTTTTCTATTAAGGCCAGATCAGGTTTAACTTCATGAATTTTAGTAGTTTTTCCATGAGTTTTAAGGAAGAAGTTTTTAATCCAAATACAATGGCACACCACAATTAGGGTATGCCAGTGCAAAGGTGAAATTTTAGTTGGAGATAAGTAGGTACCATATGTCCAGCAATCCATCAAAAGAACATAAAACCAAACTTCATTAATAGGGCGAGTTATAATACATGTGGATATTCCAGAAAATTTCGAGCCCATAATACAGATGTTACCAAAGTAATAAACCCATAGGATAGCAAACTGGAGAACATAGCATTCAAGATTTAGCCAAAAAATGGGGAAGGAGTTTTTTGTAGAAGGTTCTTGTGTTATTTCAAAATGTGATGGGGAAGGGTAGCAGTCATCACAAACAGCCCATGGGCAAGGCCAGATCATCCCATTGCTTGGAAAAATCTTGATATTCATGGAATTACTTCTTGTTGTTGCCCCTCTTCAGATTGGAGCTTGCTGTGTCATCTTCCCCACCCACAGCTTTCCTTTTGAGAGAGCCAGAAGTGGAAGAGTCCTTCAGTGGATTTTCAGAGGTGGACAGCATCCTCATCAAGGATGTGTTTGATTGTAGAGAGTGGAAAGAGGGTTCAGAGATAATATCAACCTGATTATCAGTCACAGGTTCCTCAAGTAAGTAACAGCCCTCATCATAATCACCACCCAGCATATCATCCTCATCAAAGTCATAGAGGAGACAAGGAAGTGTCTCAGATTCCACTTCAGCTCCCACCTCATTGAACAGCTCTGGGTTAGGGAGTGGGTAAGCAAGCTCCATGGGATCATCATTAGAGGTGATGGTGTTGCCAGTGTCTGAAATCAACAGGGTCTCAGTGCAGTGGGTGTTTTCAGTAGAGGGAAAGGTAACAGAAGAAGGGCCAGCCAAACTACCTCCCCCCTGGGCACCACTGAAACCAGCAACAGGAACCCATCCTGCAGGGTTACCAGTGATGCTAGCAAAGGGAGGGAGGGGGCTAGGAGTCAAGTTTTCAGTAGCAGCTAGCACACCATCAGGAGGTAGTGGTGTAGGATAGGTGTCAGGGACAGTGGTGTGGTCAGAGGTTGATTTAGAGCCAATTGAGGAGTTGGAGGAATTAGATAGAGCCTCAAATGCAATGGCCACCCCACCCCTAGCAGTGAGATAGGGCTTATTCCCAAAGGAATGGATAGGATTAGGGATCTTAAGAATTTTCCCTTTCTTTCCCATAGTAGCCCAGCCCTCACCCAAGCTAGGTTTAGGGATCATGTTGTAAGGTTTTTTTATGGTGACTTGAATTTTTTTGGGTTTGGGTATGAAGTTCTGACAATGGTTAAATATATGGTCTTGACCACCACAGTTACCACAACCTTCTGGAAACTCCTCAAACCAGATAATGTGGGCAGAAACCTCATCTTTATTAACTGGAATCAGAATAGTGTTTGACATAGAAAGGGCTAGATCAAGGTTGATGCAGATTCTTGCATACCTAGCACTAGGATCAACTGTGGGATCATGCTTAATATAGGTGCCAAACTTGTTTTTTTCTATGATAAGAGCCAGTGCACCAGGTTTTTTGTAGGCTTCAGGGATAGAAGTGATCCTAACCCACATATCTAAGGCAGAGGTATTTTCAGAAATATGATCGAAAGCATCAGACCAGATCCTAAGAATGATCAGTTGACCATAAACATGAAAAGGTCTGGCTTCCCAAACCATAATTAAATCATTTGGATCAGTAAATCTCACCTCAAACCAATGGTTAGGTAGCTCAACAATCTGCAGATCTCCAGAAATCCCCTTCCAGTCAAAATTTAGCTTGGATTCCAGTTTTTTGAAGTCTATGGGAGCACCAAAAGCTCTCCCATAGAGCCTGGCATTTGTGGAGAATCGGTATTGGGGGTGGTATTGCTGGAGCTGGGTAAAAAAGGAGTTGAAATCAAGTTTTTCCTTACCTTTGTCACTTTTCAGTGGCTTGGGTAGCTTTGTTTTTTTGTTGGGTTTTTTGGGTGTCGGTGAATCCTCAGAGA
The DNA here is from genome assembly GCA_963922045.1 of Persicaria maculosa. Taxonomy (NCBI): domain Eukaryota; kingdom Viridiplantae; phylum Streptophyta; class Magnoliopsida; order Caryophyllales; family Polygonaceae; genus Persicaria; species Persicaria maculosa. The sequence continues at coordinate 4,228,867 of OY998254.1, read as the reverse complement.
GGATTCCCTTCCCTTTGGTTTTGGGTTTTTTGGGTGTCGGTGGATCCTCAGTGAGAATCCCCTTCCCTTTTCCAAGATGGTTTGGTTCCATAGTAAAAACAAAACACAGAGAGAAAAGGTAACAATAGAACCCAGAGAGACAGGAAGATTGATGAAAAGCAGCAACAATTAGAACCAGAAAGGTAGGTAGAAGAGATACATTTAATTGAGAATCACAAGTGTTTAAATAGAGCCAGAGAAAGTGCCACCAAAGGTTCAGAAATTCAATCCTTGCAAACAAATTAAAATTGGATTGGAGAGATGTAAGAATAGAGACAAGAGTAGAGTCATACCTGTCTAAGCCGAAGACAGCAAAGAAAGAAAAGAAGCAATCCAGAGAGTGATGATTGGAAAGACGCTGACCAAAGCCCCAATTCGCAAGGCCAAATCCGTTCCAACAGAGAGAGTCAAGCCAAGTTGAAGCAACGTCAAATCGCTCCAGATCTTTGAGGGGGGAGCCAAGATAGCCCGAGAAGTGACGCCCCCGAAGCGATGGAGAGAGGGAAGAGCCGACGAGAACCCAAAGCCAAATCCAGGCCCCCGCAAGAGGAGATTTCCCAAGTCTGTGCCAGATCCAGTAAAGGGAGTAGTTGGTAGCAATCATGATGGCCGAAGTAAGCCCTTGAAGCGATGGAGAGAGGGACAAGCCAGAGAGAGCACGGCCGAACCCCCATACCCCCGCACTCTGAGATTTCCATAGTTTGTGCCAAATCCAGAAGTAGAAAGATTTGGGATTGATTGGACAACACTTCTTTGGATTTTTGAGAAGCTTAGATCTTGGATTCACAGAGAAATTTGCAGGAAGATGGCTCGCAGTGTTCAATCGATTTTTCGATCTAGGGTTTTCAGGGTTGGGTTTGTGGGAGAAAGGGGGCACACGCGCAGACGCGTTGTTTTTCTTAGGTTTTGGGTTTTCGGCTTCCATTTACGCTTGTGCCAGCAAATTGCTGATGCTTGGATAGTCCAGGTTTGGCATATTCACTTGTATCTGAATTCTGAAAACAGGTTTCAGTGTGTTTTAACGTTTCCGCTATATACACCTCAAATCCTGCACGTCAATTCCGACGTGCAGGGTTAAAGTTGGTTAATTAATTTTTATAAAGTGCTAATTAATTAAAAATGCTTGCACGTTGAGATGGACGTGCACTTTTGATGGGAAATTTGCGGTTATCTAAAAACACCCGTGTTTTAATTATATTATAATTATAAATATAAATATTTGAATAATATTTGGTCATCAATTTTTACGAAATAAAATATATTATAAATGATGTCAATCAATTATATTATATTTATAATTACATTATAAATACAATTTATATTTACGTTACTTTAAATGTACATAATAAAAATATATTAATCAAACACTATTCAATTAAATATTTATGTTTATAAGTGTATTATAAGTAAAAAATACATTGCAGTATAAATGCGCAATTATGAGCATAAGATAATCATATCCCTTAAGAGTTAAGATGCTCTAACCTTTCCCTCAACTCATAAAAATGGCATGATCATATAAATTTTATATGTAAAATTTAATTCCTTTCCCTTTCTTCTCCGCTACTCAAACAAATAAGGCGTAAAAGAGGGGTTAAGAGAGAGAACCGAAGATAGGGGTCAGTCAATCTCTTTTTGAGGGTATAGGAACTAGGAAGGATAACATGGTTTGGGATAATCAAGTGTGTAACCCTCGGGTTTGACACAACCTTTTTACAACTCGTCCAATCGATGTGGGATAATCCTAACTAACTAATGGAAAGAATCAATTAAACCCTAATTTAATTTGGATCTTATATAAAATCTTGAATATACCGTTGCGAATCAATGGCATCAAACCTATGGGCGGTTTTTTGACTAGATTGTGATCCAATGGGGATCTCCTACACCACATTATGTAACACTTGGTGCATCATTTAATTATTTTGTGTATAATTTAACATTGAAAATAAAAATAAAAATTATATTTATATTCCACACACTTAAATTTACATGTTTATAAAAAATTGTCATAAAAAATTATAAAAAATTATTTTTCAATATAATCAATCTTTTAATTATATGTAATTTTTTAAAATGATCTTTTATCATGAAAATCCATAAATATGTAAATATAAGTGTATGAAATATGAATATAATTTTAAAAAAAATTTTAAACGTTAAATTGTACATAAAATAATTAAGTGATGCACGGAGTGTTACACCGTGTGATGTAGAGGATCTTCACTGTTTTTTATCCTATCTAGTACTCCGTATAGCTATTTGGCATTACTATTATTTACTCGCCATATCGTAATCAAGGATATCGTATAAATAATGTGTAAGTTGAGAATTAAATCAATTCATCAAGTGTACAATTAAATGACTAATCAATAAAACCGATGTGTCAATTTTTTTTTAAAAAACACCGATATATAATTAATACTGATTTATGCATATAACCTATCTTCCCAAATCTTACTTATGTGGTCCGAACTCCATGGAGCAAGAGTCTAGGCAGTGTCCATTTTAGTTGAGACGTGGGGTGTGGACGATCAAAATAGACTATCCTACATTGGCTACAACCTATAAAAATGGGGCCATTAGTTATAATAGTATATATGATGAACCCTTTGATATTGGTTGAAGTTTTTTTTTTTAATATTACAAGGGGAATCTCGATCTTTTAAAGGTTCGACATAAATATGATATGTATTGCTTCACTTAATTGCGGTGGTTAGGAGCAAGGTTGGAGTGACGAGTATTGTTGACAAACTACGAGAGTCTAGATTGCGGTGGTTTGGACACGTTCACAGGAGACCCATATCTGAGCATGTTCGTAGGTGTGAGAGCTTGGACCTTGGTGCTATTTGTAAGGGGAGAGGTAGACCGAAAAAGAGTTGGATGAAGGTTATTCGTCATGATCTACACTTGCTGAACCTTTCGGAAGATATGACAGAGGATTGAGACCGCTGGAGGAGGTGCATTCGGACTTCTGATGTTTAGAAGCTTCAGAAGTTTGAGGAAGGGTGTTGGATCCTGCTGTTTATGCTTCTTTTCTGCCTTGCTCTTTGCTCCCTTTTACCTGACTCTCTATTATTTGACATGTTTCCATGTTTTGTTTATGCACTATTGTTTTAGGTCTATCGGAAACACTCTCTCGACTAGTTCGGGGAAAGAGTGCGTACATCCTGACCCCCCAGACCCTGCCTTATCGCGGGATATACTGGATTGTTGTTGTTGTTGTTATTGCTTCACTTAATTGGTTGAGTAATTTTACATGATATAAAAATAGGGTCATTTATAAGGTATATAGTGAAGTCATATGTATTAATTGATTTAAGTTTCGTATTAATTGATTTAAGTTTTTGTATCATAAGATAGGAAAATAGTTGATTGACACTAGTGTTAAATGACATTAGTGACATAGAAATAATTTATTTTTATTTTTCTCCAAGGTTAATTACATAAATAGATGAAGGATTTAATACCCATATTTATTTCTCCATATACTCCGTATTGATTTTGCACTTATGGGACCCATTGTATTATCTCAAAATTACGTTTTCTTTTTATACTCTAACTTAACAACCAAAAAATATAAAGTATTTTGATTTATTTGTCTATATATCTTAGGGTGGGTTTGACTTAGGAGTGGGCATGAGACGGGACGACGGAATTGGAGTCATTTTGCGTCCCATTCCACGTATTTTTAACGGGACGAAATTTAAAAAATAAAACTGAATCCTATCGGGTCCTGTCCCTCACGGGACGGAGCGGAACATGCCTTATCACTCATAAAAAAAAAAAAGCAATTCCAAAATGAAAGCATGAATATTGGATGTAATACGTACAGAAGCAAAAGTAAACACTATAATAACAGTAGCAACTGATTTTATAATACCAAACACAAAACCAACTTTTAAAGTTCAATGCAGTGCTTCGACCAAAAAAAAAACTTGAATTCAATTTTTTTACTTTACAACTTTATTAGTTTATCTATTTAGGTTATACTTAATTAAATACATGAGTGTGTATATAAAATTACATATACTCACTCCGTTAATTAAAATATATCGTTTTAGACATTTACACGTTTTTAATAAAACAATTAAAAACAAACAAAAATACACTTATATCCCTAATTATTACTTTATTTTTTCACTTTATTGAAAACTACAACTAACAAATTCATAATAATTAGAAGTGTAATTTTAAAAAGTGAACACCTAAGTACCTAAAACGACATGTTTTTTTAACAAGATTTTACTTCTAAAATGACATATTTTTTTCTTAACGGAGGGAGTATATTCTTTCATGTTTTATTAATTTTATTGTTTTTCATATAAAATATATATAAAAAATATTCGGCGCGGGACGAGACGGGGATTTTTCGTCCTGCGTATTTTTTGCGGGACGGGATTTAATTTTTTTCCCCAAATCCCATCGGGATTGGAACGGGATGCGGGACGGGACGGGATTTGCGGAATTTGGGCGCACCTCTAGTTTGACTGTTTGACTTTCAAATTATAAATAAAAACACTGTTAAAGTATTTGGTAAAAACAATTTACACGTATTTAAAATGCCGCAATTTTAAAATAAGCATTTTATAAATTGTATAATTAATAATTACACTAAATTTATAAGGTAATTATAAATCTAATACAGTAGTGACTTTTAGACAATATGATCGATAACATGTACCGATAACAAAATATATTCTACTAATCTACTCCATTCATCCTAAAATATACTATTGTAGATCGTTTGACTTTTTTTAGGGGATAAAAATTATATAAAATATTTTTTTATTAATGTTTAAAAATAAAGTTATAAACTTGTACTTATTATAAAATATTAAAATTTTTATTAAAATTTTAAAATAATATTTTACTTATTAAATATAAAATTATTTTAAAAAATTAATAAAAAAATATTTTTAATTTTTTAAAAATAATATTTTGTAGCATTTTTAGGTGTCCTATAAACAATGTTTAAACTCAAACATCAAATATTTTCAAACTTAAATTTCTTTTTCACTCTAAAATTTTGTGAACATATTATACAATCCTATTTTAGTGCTTAAAATATTAATTTTAGCCTAGCTAGTTTTACAGCAATTATATGAGTAAAAATTAAAAAAAACATGGTTAAAAAAAAAAAGTATGCCGATGAAAAAATAAGGAAAGTACAAATACCAATACAATGTTCCATGCACACCTTCCATAAATATCACTAGTGTCATTTGACATTAGTGTAATAGAATCACCCTCCCATAAGATAGATCCCAATGTAAGCAAGACATGTATAACATGACTCACGGAGTAATGTCATATACATTTTTCAATTCAATTCCAAAACATCTAAATGTTCATAATTTTCTGCCTTATTTTGTTCTTGTTTCTGATTCAATATATACGTGTAGTTTCTAACTTAATTATCAAAATGAGTAAAGTATAACATTTTGTTTCGAAGCTCTTAGTCTAAGGTATAGTATGGTCAAATGTTTATAACTTTTAACTTAGATATCGGTTCATACCATATTAACATATAAATGTATAATATATTAAAAACAACGTTATATATAAATGTATAATATATTAAAACAACGTTATCGATAAAAAAAAAAAGAATATGGAAATACCCGTAGAAAATTAAAATGAGTATTGTTGACATTTTAATTCAACTTCTATCATTCCACGATGTTTCTTTCACCCATTTTACTTGTGTGGATAATGTTGTGTCTGATAAGGTTTCACAACTTTATCATGCTACCAATGTTGTGCCTGATGTATATATCTTAGTGCACTAGCGATGCAGAACTATCAATTTTTATCTGTTCTAGCTCCAACATAATTTTTTATTCAATTGGGTTGTCGGGTATAAACGTGTTTTCAGTTTTTAAAACTAGATTATGGGTGAACTAAGGGTCAATTATCCGACTTTCCATTAGTGGTTTTCGTCTATAAATATTTTGACTTTGATGCTCTCATCTATTTAGATGTTTGGTAACTATCTTCCTTCTAATACTTCATTCATGTATTCTGCAAATGAGAGGAAGGAAATTCTAGGTTCAATCTTTATAATATTGAAATCCATATCATCTTCTATACGGCTACACATGCCTTTTATTTATTTTTATTTTTTACTATTTAACATCTTTCTAGCGCAACTGCTTGGCCACGTAATATTTGTCAATTGCGTTTGACGACATAAGCCTTAAGGCCTGCCAGTTGCGCTTGACGACATAAGCCTTAAGGTCGGCCAGCCAATTACACCAGGAACCCAAACCACACCGCACCCAGCCGAAACTGGCTCTGATACCATGTTGAATCACGGTGGGTCATATACGACGTGGGGGGAGAGCCATGCACGCCCAAGCGCATCATGCGCACCAACCAAGCCGAGAACACAAGCCGAGTGGAGTTCTATCCTACAATCAATTGGTGATAGGTGGGGTAATCCACCAGCTTATATGCAAATCTTGAATTCATCATTTAATCAATATAAGATGTCATATTTCACATCTTTTCACAATTCTCGTTTTAGAGTGAAAGGTTCTGATAATTATTCAGGATTGGAAATGAAAGAGTTTGGAACGCATTGCTCGATCTAAAGTCCGAAATATATGACCAAATCCGAATTTTTCAAGGATTTTAAATTCTCGTTTTACTATGTCTTATGCCCTTTTAGTGTAGTTTTTCGATTAATATATGTGAGAATGTCATTATTGTATGTTTTAGCGTTAATCACGTGATTAGTTTTTAATGAACATTCATGTACCAAGGTCAGTAATTAGAAAAAAATCATACAATTATGGACCACTTGATCTCGATTGTGTCTAGAACCTTTTATTTGCCGTACTATTTATATTTGTATTACTATTTCAGTACTATGAGTCTATGATCATTGATCAAAGTGTTGGATTTAGGACTACGTGGAGGCCTATTTGCCGCACAGAGTGTATTTAAGAATTGGTTGATTTATCCCATTTTTTTTCAATTTTTTTTATTGAAATGCCAAAAAAAAAAATGATGATTAATTATAATGTACATACTCCAACATCTTTGTTTAATGCTTGTAAAGTCGAGGATCAATCTACCTAACACCACGGTAGCTTTGGTACGGTTTTAATTGTAGTATTACGAGTATGTGGGAGGGTAAACCCCTTAAATGGGTCTATAGTAACCCGATCCAGATGTAGAGTGGGTAAAGCCCACTTGAACTGGAAAGGATAAAAAAATAAGATACCTAAAAAATCATTTTTGCATTACTTTGGAATCATAGACAAATATTGGGCTTTTTATCAAACATGTTTGCCCACGAAATAATGTCAAAATCTTTAAAAAAATGAAAATCCTAATTCATTTGTCCAGGCAATGTGTGATGGTTTTCAGACTAGATATGTCCATAAAACACCCACCCGGGACGTCCAATCAGCCCCGGAATAAAGGTCACATGCCTTACAATAGGATTGATGAACCTATGCTTGCTATTATATCCAAAAGAGGAGCTACGCTCGTCTAATCAGCGCATTTGAGCACTTGCTAGAAACTAACTTCAAGAGATACGACTTTACTGAGCATGTCTTTTGAGAAATCCTCCTTGAAGATCCCCAAAAAAATCTTTTTCCATCACTTTGGAATCATGACAATTTTTGGACCTTTTTCAAAAGGGTTAGTCCAAGAAAAAATGTCCAAATCTAAAAAAAATGAAAACCCAAAATCATTTGCTCTTGGAAAGACGTGATGTTATTCATGCTAGACGTCCATAAAACACGCACCCGGGATATCCAAATAGTCCCGGAATGAAGGTCACGTGCCTTAAACTTGGAATGACTGACACATGCTCGGTATTGTTTTAAAAACAGGAGTTGCGCTCGTTCGATCAGGTATTTGAGCACTCGTTGGAAAGCTAACTTCAAGAGCTACCACTTAATTGAGCATGTCTGTTGGGAAATCCTCATCAAAGATGCCCAAAAAATCATTTTTTAGTCACTTTGAAATCGGGACAAATTTTGGACTTTTTCCAAAGTGGTTAGTTAATGAAAAAAATGTCAAAATCTCAAGAAAAAAATGAAAATCCAAAATCATTAGCTCTAGGTAAAGTATAATGCTATTAAGGACATATGTCTATAAAACACCCATCCCGGACGTCAAAACAGCCCAGAAATGAAGGTCACCTGCCTTTCAATACGACTGACACATCCATGTTTGGTATTATTTCCAAAACACGAGCTACGCTCGTTTGATCAGGGCATTTGAGCACTCGTGGGGAAAGTTAACTTCAAGAGCTACCACTTTTACTAAGCATATCTTTTGAGAAATCCTCTTTGAAGATCCCCAAGAAAATCATTTTTCCGTCACTTTGGAATCTGGACAAAATTTGGACCTTTTCCTAAGTGGTTAGTCCACGAAAGAATGCCAAAATCTCAAAAAAAAAATAAAAATTCTAAAATCCTTTGCTCTAGGCAATGTGTGATGATATTTAGGCTAGAAGTCCATAAAACACCTACTCGGGACGTCCAAACTACCCCGGCCGAGATGATACTCACGTGCCATACAATTGGACTGATAGACCAATGCTTGGTATTTTTTCCAAACATGAGTTGCCCGTCTAATCAGAGCATTAGAGGACTTGTTGAAATGCTAACTTCAAGAGTTATGATTTTACTGTACATGTTTTCTTCCGAAGTCCCCTCCCCATCATCCCTAAATGTCATCTCCTTCCTCACCATATGATATACCGACCTTACCAAGATGATCCGTCCTTCATGAACACCCACCTGGCCTCTTCAATCCGGAAGTCCGTCCTTAACTAATCGAAGCCCCATTATAACCTTTGCCTAGTCCTGAATATCTTCCCTCGGCCTAGGCTTGGGCCCAGGATCCTCAACACCCACCTATCCACCCATACCCTAATCCCATTACTACTACCCACCACCCATCAAGATCCCCTCTCAACATAATCCCTCACGTTTATTATACTCCTCCACGTATAACTTGGATTAAAACCCGCCTTAGCATTCAAAAAATCGGAACGGTAGTAACAAGCTTTAACCAACCTTGCAAGTAATTTATCTAGTTCATTCAAATGCCTTCATCCTTTGCTTTGTCATCATCCAATAATAAAAACTTCCATATCACGAAAGCTCATTCCTCCTTCTGCCTTCGATAAGCTAAACATCTTTCAACTCATCTAGTGGATTTTCCTCCTCTCTCTGAGCTATCCCCTAAAATTAACAATATTAGAAACCTTGTATATTGATTTAGAAGTAGTAGTATTTCATGGGTGGTTCTATATAATCGATTTTTTCATTGTGTGCACATGTTAAAAACCCAAAATATGAAACGAAATCAATACATTGCTCTTACAATTAATATTGTACTTCGTATTAAAACTTTAAAAAAAAATCAATTTACAAAAAGAATCTTCTATTTTTTGATTCACACGTTAGAAAACTCCTTATATAATTTACTCTATTATTAATTTAATTAAAAAGAGTATATATATATATATATATATATATATATATATATATATATATATATATATATATATATATATATATATATATATATATATATATATATATATATATATATATATATATATATATATATATATATATATATATATATATATATATATATATATGTCTATCTAATTTTAACCCAAAAAATGAAGCATAATAATTGGGGAGGAGAAAGGTGAGAAAAAGGAAAAGAAGAAATTGCTAATAATGGAAATGAAGTGATTAGTCCTCTTTCTAAAAATTTAATGCCGTTAATTGAAGTTGTGGGTAGACTAGACTAGCCCGTATATATGAATACTTTTCGATTTGGTTAACGTTAAAAGTGATGGGTTTTTCCCTTTTTCTCCTTTCCTTTTGTTTGGCACGTTTCCTTTCCTCAAACCAGCCAATCGGATGCTAAAACGTCACCGTTTTAGAGAGAGAAAGTCATAAGTGGTGGGAACACACCTAGAGTTTTGATTCATTTGGAATTCCAATGGAATTGGGTCCATCATATTTAATTGGAATGAGATCAATTACGGGGTATATTTTTTTAAATCTTAAGAACAATTTTAATGATAATTTTACTAATTTATTTTCCTCCTCCATTTATTTTAGTTATTATTTACTATTCACATGATAAAAATTATAATATCAAATTTTTTAATCAGTATGAAATTAGGGTTCGTTTGGACTTCCCGGGAAGTTCAAAATCCCAGGAAATAGGAGTCAATACAAGTGTTTGGTATGTTTTTTTAAAATGAGAAAACCCATGAATTTTAATTCCCATAAAATGGTGAAATTTAACTTACCATGAAGTAGGTAGGTAAGATCTACTTCCTTCATTCTTTTTTTCCAAATCTTCTATAAAATTTATTTTTTATAAACAAAATCTCCAATTTGCCCATATAGATTTTGATTTTAAACAAAAAGCAAAAGGTTACAAGAGTAATTTTAAATAAAGTACTATGAAAATTCCATGTTTAACCAAACAAAACATAGAAATTGAATTTATGGAAAATTATTTCCAACCAAATATATTTGGGAAATTCCGTTTGGTGTCCCTGAGTTTTTGACAATTCCGGTTGGTGTCCCACACTTTTTTTTTGTCCGGATGGTACCCCTGAGTTTTGTCAAAAGTCCGGCCCATGCCCAAAACTTATAGTTTCTTATTTTTAATGAATAAAATCACCCTTTATTTTTATTTTTTCATAAATATGCCCATTTACTTTAAACATTGAACAAAACTACTTATTATTTAACTAAATTCAACACAAAATTGACAAAACCACCTTTATTTTTTAAAATGAACAAAATCACACATTATTGCCAAAGTTTTAGCAAAAAATACCCATTCTTTCCAAAAAAAAATTGAAGAAAATCAACCATTGTTTTTAACATTAAACAAAAGATCCGTTATATATTTTTCATATTTTGTAAAAAATAAATCTCATTATTTGAAATTTTTAGACCTGTTTTAGTTCATACTTTTAATGTGAAATTTTTGGCCTATTAAAATCTCTCAAAAAATCTATATATCTATATGTTACTCCCTCCGCTCGACAAAACTTTGTCATTTCAACTCTCCACACAACTTTTAATAAAGTTAATAATTACACTTCTTTTTTACTACTAATTTACCCTCATTGATTACTCTACTTTTTACTTTATCAAAAACTACAACACACAACTCATCAATCAAATCAAGGGTATTATAGTAAAGTAGAAGCAAAAATACCTAAAATGACAAGTTTTTTCCGAACAAAAACAAAACTCTACTACGACAAGTTTTGCCGATTGGGGGGGGCATGCACAAGAAGCCTAGCACATAAACACGACGATGTTTCATTTTAAAACCAAGTAGCAATAAGATGGGTAGTCCATCAACTTATATATTAGACCTGTTTTAGTTCATACTTTTAATGTGAAATTTTTGGTCTATTCAAATCTCTCAACAAATCTATATATCTATATGTTACTCCCTCCGTTCGGCAAAACTTGTCATTTTAACTCTCCACACAACTTTTAATAAAGTTAATAATTACACTTCTTTTTTACTACTAATTTACCCTCATTTATTACTCTACTTTTTACTTTATCAAAAACTACAACTCACAACACATCAATCAAATCAAGAGCATTTTATTAAAATAGAAGGAAAAATACCTAAAATGATAAGTTTTCCCGAACAAAAACAAAACTCTACTATGACAAGTTTTGCCGATCGGGGGGGCATGCACAAGAAGCTTAGCACATAAAAACGACGATGTTTTCATTCTAAAACCAAGTAGCAATAAGATGGGTAGTCCATCAACTTATATATTAGACGTGTTTTAGTCCATACTTTTAATGTGAAATTTTTGGTCTATTCAAATCTCTCAACAAATCTATATATCTATATGTTACTCTCTCCGTTCGGCAAAACTTGTCATTTTAACTCTCCACACAATTTTTAATAAAGTTAATAATTACACTTCTTTTTTACTACTAACTTACCCTCATTTATTACTCTACTTTTTACTTTATCAAAAACTACAACTCACAACACATCAATTAAATCAAGGGCATTTTAGTAAAGTAGAAGCAAAAATATCTAAAATGACAAGTTTTTCCGAACAAAAACAAAATTTTGCTACGACAAGTTTTGCCGATCGGAGGGAGTATTACTTAATTTAAAGTTTAAACTATTACAATTACATCCACGTGTCTCACCACATGCTTAGATATTTTAGGTATTTATTTCATTCTATATCTATATATACTATTTACTACTCCCTCTGTTAATCAAAACATGTCGTTTACTTTTCATGCACGCTTTTTTAGAACGATAAAAACTATATAAAATATTAATATTTTTATACATTTATTTTTATAAATTCATACTTAATTGTAATAAGTATGAAATTATTAAAAACTAATATTTAAAAAGTTAGTATTTTATATAGTTTTTAACACATAAAAATACGTGTATGAATAGTAAAACGTCATGTTTTAATTAACGGAGGGAGTATATACTATAATAATTTATAAGGATTTTTGCGTCACCACCTCAGGTCTTTCATCCAATTATCTAGCTTTACTCCTACTAATTTATTCCTTAATTCTATGCTACAATAATAAATTTTTTTCTAGCAACCAATATTCTATATATTACTTAAAAGTTAAAACCATCTTAAATATCTGTATCTATATATACTAATTTAAATGAGAAGATTATTTATCAAATCGTCTTTATCCAAATCTTTGGAATAAAGTTACAATGGTAATAATTTTTTTTATCAACAAATGGGAATAATTTAACATATTTATATTTATTTATACTACATTAAATAAGAATAAATTTTTTAAACTAGTTTTCATAAATATTTCTAAGATACTTTTATGGAACAGATTTTTACGATTTTGTACTTACTTTATCAACTCTAACTTTTTTTCTTTTATGTTATCTTTTGTTAATATTTTTTTATAGTATTGATTTATTATATTATTAAAATTTTATTTAAAAAATCACGACATGACGCGTGGACTCTACTAGTTCAACCATTAAAGTTGATACGTTGTTGAGTCGAAAAACTATCATCTATCCTCATTTTTTTTAAATCCAGTTGATAAGAGTCACACACCAGATAAATTGGTTTGCGCTGACCGGTTCGACCCACTGGTAAGAACAAAACAAACGATAGATTTTCACCTAAAGAAACAGGTAAAAGTAGATCAAAGTCGGAACTCCTTACCACCCCTTATTCCACGTCACTGGACTATCCTGATTGGAGCTCATCTTAATACTCATTAGTTGTAAAAGGGGATAATTTATTTTATACTCCCTCCGTCCTAAAATACATGGTCTTTTAGACCCTTACACGTTAATTAAGAAAACCTATTTATATTTAAAGCTCATTATTTTTATAGAGATGAGAACTTTTTCATTTTAATTACTACTAGTACAATTCCCGCGCCATGGCGCGATTTTTAATAAATAAATTTTTAATAACATAATAAATGAATATTATAAAATATTAATAAAAGTTAAGATAAAATAATGAAGGTAGACTTGAAATCTTTAAGAAAATATTAAAATTGTTTGCCATAAAGTTAGGCTTCGTAAAAAAGGCTTTTAAGTATAGATATTAGATTGATATAGATTATTATTATTATTATTATTATTATTATTATTATTATTATATATATAAAGATATATATATATTAATATATATATTAATAGTAGACATTAGAATCATTAGATTTAATTCAATGTTTTGAATTAAACCCAATTGTTAGTAAATGGGTAAAAAAAATAAAAGGAAAAAAAATGTAAATGTATGAAAGAAATGAAAAGAAAAAAAAAGAAATAATAAGAGAAAATTATGATTAGTTGAAAAATCTTAAATTAAGGAGGTGTTGACACATCATCAAAAGTCTTCTAAATTAAGGTATTATATAGATATAGATTGTTAGTAAATGGGTAAAAAAAATAAAAGGAAAAAAAATGTAAATGTATGAAAGAAATGAAAAGAAAAAAAAAGAAATAATAAGAGAAAATTATGATTAGTTGAAAAATCTTAAAATAAGGAGGTGTTGACACATCATCAAAAGTCTTCTAAATTAAGGTATTATATAGATTGTACTTTTTTAGGGGTAATAATTAACCTATAACCCTAAAAACTCATGTATTGTTGACAAAATTTCAAAGTCTAAAAAACCATATATTTTAGGACGGAGGGAGTATTGTCTTCTTCAAATTAAAAGGTTGGAACATTTAATAGTTACTTTGAATCGAAACAAGTGAATCAAATTAGTAAAGTTGGAAACTTTAAATATTAATTGTGTCTACAAGGACAAATATCGTGTTACAACGTTTTGAATCTAAAAAGTCAAATATGACATTACAAAAGGAGTATATGAATATATTAATTTCGATTTCTCAATGTAAATATACGAGTGATTTTGGCGAAAAATTACAAGCGCAAAGCAAACTTACTATATATAGGCGTATCTATCAAATGTGTCCTTTTAATAAATATTTTTAAATATGTATACTTTTTTAATCTTCTAAAATATTGCCCTTTTTTCAGTGCAAATTTAAACATATTATTGTACATTTGTTCAATAAAATATATCATTTATAATTTACATATATTTTTTTAAATGATAAAAACTATATAAAATAATATTTTTTAATTAATATTTTTACTAATTTCATACTTATGAGTATTAAAAATAAAATTATATTAAAAATTTGTTGATTTACATCATTATAAAAAATGTACATAAATAATAAATGGTATGTTAAATGAAAGTGGTACAAAATAGTGCAAAAAATAAATGGTTTTAATAGTATAAAATTATGCATTTTTCTAAATTATTGTTTGAGTTCATTGGAGACTTCCATGTTGGGTGAAGATTTGATTGTGTTTTTTTAATAAGGAAACGATTCGAGATCAGATTCGAGAGGCCAACGAATCGATAGTCGGAAAACCGTCAGAATACAACATATCACAGGAAAAAAAGTTACAAACCAAACAGGCAGAATCCCGGTCTGTCTCGACTCCGACTGCCAGAACCCCATCAAGGAAGCAGAACGCCAAGACACATCTGATCAAAGCCCGAGCAGACCGCAACAAGTTATTACTACTAAAACCGAAAGTATTACTACTCTAATATTGTACACTTAACCGTAACGAAGTTTAATTAGGGTGTGACATAGTTTTGTTAAGTCCCTTTCATGAGCATGTTTTAACCCTTTTGGAATTTTTCAAACCCTTTCAAACAATTTGTTCAAACCCTTTCAAGAATATTCATTTCAACAAATTTGTTTACTCAAACCATTCGGGATTTTTGTCAAGCCCTTGCGGGATTTAGGCCATTTCGGGGGTTTTCTGGCTCTTACGAAGCAAGCGTGTTTTTTTTTTTGGGTGGTCTTCCTTTTGGGGCATGTAGGAACCCACATAACCGCCTGCAGAAACTCCCACACAGCAAGAACTAACAACATCGCCGGTAGGAAGGCAAAATCTGACACCCGAGGCCGAGGGGCACAGAGCCAGGTCAGGCGGCGCTACCCATCCACCCAGTTGTCGACGAAATTTCTAGAGAGAAGGGAGAGTTCTCTCTAGAAATCTTTTTCTCCATGCTCATTTTATTGTGTTTTTCTAGTGTAGTGCCATTCTTCTTTGTTTGATTTGCGTTATTTCTATTTGTCTATGTTGTGTAATGACGGTTAGTTCATCTGCTGATCTACCGACCTCTCAAGTTATCATGTTATTTGGTATCTCGAATATTTTTCTTTATTAAAAAAATCACTTATGACGAATCTCTTTTTCATCTTGTCTTTTTAGATAGTTTGTATTAATCATGTGTTCCATAAAAGCAACTTGATGGTTGATAAGGTACCACACTTTATCCCTTAAGTAGTTGGAACTCGTATTCATAATCATCCAGACCTCTTCAACCTCATCTGATAGATGATCTCGATTGGCAATAAACTCGTCCTTAATTGCTATTTGAATACTTTCCTTATATATATAAAAAAAGACTATATTAGCAAGAAGTTTTAGGTATGATTCCCCTAGCAACAAATAGTTGGCTGTGACTTGTGTATAAAAGGTCTTTAATTGATAGAATTGGATTAGGAAAAAAAAAAGGGAGTATTTTGTATTATTTAGGTAGTAAAACTAAAATTATCTTCAATAACTTTTTAAAATTTTCTTAAAAATGGAAAATAAAGACATATTTTTAAAATTACTTTTACTTAAACTCTAATTATTGTCACATTTCAAATATTTGAAGAAGTATTTATGTTTTTTTTAAAGAAAAAACTAGAGATGTGAAGTTTGTCTCTATATTTCTTTTTTTTTTTTAATTCTAAATAATGAAATAAAAATCTAATAAAAAAGATTTAATATTCTTTAAAAAACCCCTAAAAACCTCTAACACGAAAAATTTGTTGGAGATTGTTAAATAGATTAAAAAACGACCTGCTATCCGCACAGTTCCATTTCACAATACACACATTGGGTTCACTGGCTTCCGGTGTACGTCGACAAACTTTTTTGGGCTGAAAAAAGCTTGCCGATATCGAAAGCCGATGAATGGTTGTGCATTTGACGATATTTTGGTCGTGCTTATAACGTGATTACACTGTTCTTTTTGGTTTGTTTGTTTGGATTCTTTGTTTGTATTGTATTACGACGAATAATCTATTTTTATTAGATAATACAGTATGTCATCTAATTTCTCCAATCTTTTACTTTATTAAAAAAAAATAGATTCAAAATCATTAAAATATCATATTTTTCTACTTGTTGCAAAATAAAAGGTGTATATACGTCGAAACCTTTAATGCTAAAATGTCTAAAAAAAGGAAACAAGGGGGTTTGTGGGGGATCCAGTGGAGTATACTTTAATAGTCTGAATACAAAGCAAAATCAAGTAATTTCTTTTGAAAGTGTTGTTTGTTTTGTATTCTGTGTTAATAATACTTTCTATAATAATCAGGGGGTATACTCAGTTCCAAATTACAACTATAAAAACTGTTCCTTTGAGTCTTCACCCAAAACCCCCCAAATCCAGAGAGAGAGAGAGAGACACACACACAGAGAAAGAGGAAGACAAAGTGGGATGAGTAATTGAAGCTTAAATTGGGTAAAAAAAACACAAAACAATGTGGGATTTAAATGGCAAATTATCCCTCCAAACGACGTCGTCCGCCGACGACAAGAGGAAGCGGGCCGGGTCGGGCTCAGGGGAGAATTCCAACTCCTCGCCGCCGCCGGCGGAGGAGGAAGAAGGGGCCAGCAAGATATTCGGATTCTCCGTCCCGCACCCTATGGAAGACAGCAGCTCCTCCTCCTATCGCTGCTCGCCGGAGACTACGCCGGCGCCGGCGCTTGTGACCCGCCAGCTGTTTCCAGTTGAGGAGGAGGAGGAGGAGGCGGAGTCGTCTCACGCCAGTGAAGGCGGGTCCCACCCGAGGGATCACTGGCTGGGATTGAAGTTCAGCCAAACGCCGGAGGTGGTCGCCGGAGTGCCGACGCCGCAGCCGTTGAAGAAAAGCCGGCGAGGGCCGAGATCGAGGAGCTCCCAGTACAGAGGGGTTACCTACTACCGGCGGACTGGCCGGTGGGAATCCCATATTTGGTAAGTTTCAATCTTTCTGATTTTCCCCCTTTTTTATTAAATCAGATCAAACAATCAATCTCTTTTATCTCATCTTTTGTGGCGCTTGATTGATCTTTCAGGGATTGTGGGAAGCAAGTTTATCTGGGTATGTTCTAAATCTGGTGAATTTCTTTGATTTTGCATTTCCCCCAAAATATTTTAAAAAGAAAAACCATTTCTTTTTCATTTTTTTTTTTTTTTTTTTGATTCAAAAGTCGGGCAACAAGGCCCTGAATTTCTTTTTCATTTTCTGATACCGATTTGATTGAATTTGGGGCGAATTGATGTGTGTTTCAGGTGGATTTGACACTGCACATGCAGCTGCTCGGTCAGTCTCTCTTCATCTCCACCCCCAATTTTCCAATTTTTTAAATCTGACAACCAAATTTTGAAATTTATAATAATAAAAAAAACCCTAATTTCAAAATCCTTCAATTTGCAGTGCATATGACAGAGCTGCCATCAAGTTCAGGGGAGTTGAAGCTGACATCAACTTCAAACTTGAAGACTACCAAGATGACTCCAAACAGGTAAAGAAAAGAAGCCATTGATTCCCATTTTTTATTGTCTAAAGATTTTTACTTGATTACAGTTAATTTATTTTTGCTGTTTTTGGGTGTTTTGGGGTTTCCCCAATTTGCAAATTGCTTAGCATACAAAAGGCAAGAATAAACTGTGCTGCATTATATGCTTGTTTTTGTATTTCCGGAATCTGATTACGCTATTGAATGAATGAATGAATGGATGGATGGATGGATGGATGTACAGATGAACAACCTAACAAAGGAAGAATTTGTTCACGTACTCCGCCGACAAAGCACAGGGTTCCCTAAGGGCTCTTCGAAGTATAGGGGCGTAACGTTGCACAAATGTGGTAGATGGGAAGCTAGAATGGGTCAATTTTTGGGCAAAAAGTAACCCCTCTTTCCTACTCCATTCATGTTTTTGTTGCCAAATTTCGGCGTTTAGATTGATTTTGTTTTGTCTGTTTCATTCCCAGGTATGTCTACCTAGGCCTATTCGATACCGAAATTGAAGCTGCTAAGTAAGTTTCATACAAATGCACAAGATTTTGTTCTTACTGTTGCTGTTTTGACTGATCATGTTCTTACTTCTTAGAGCTTATGATAAGGCTGCCATTAAGGTTAATGGCAAGGACGCTGTCACTAACTTTGATGCCAGCATCTACGAAGAAGACGCGAATAACTCCACTGGTGTGTACCTCAATCTGAACTTGATGTTGCAATGTGATGGTTTTTGTATTGATATGTTGATTTGGTTCGGATTAGAAGGCGAAGGGAGTAGCAGCATTGGGGCTCATAACCTCGACTTGAGCCTTGGTGGCGGATCAGGATCCTGCAGTGATCAGCAGCATTCCGCCCCAACGCAGCTCAATACCGCCAATTGGCCTCAAACTATGTCGTACCACGAGGGACGGAGAATGCAGCTGTTGCAATCTCAAGACGAACGCCACCATCACGCAATCCCCCTTATGCTCGGACCCCATCCTCCTGCTTCGGGCTCTCACCAAGTGAGTTTCTCGTCACGAAACTTAAAGACCTTTCGTTGTACCGAATGAGAAGTGTTTTAAGAGTTGTGTGGTTGATTGATTCCGCAGGTTCATCTCTCCCTGTCACCAGGCCAACCAAACCGACAGCAATCGCAACCAACCGCCCCAGCTCATCCTCACCGTCGAATGTTTGCGACTGCTGCAGCATCATCAGGATTCCCACATCAGATTTCTTCCCTTCTGCAGCCACCATTGCAACACCCTCCTTCCTCTTCCTCTTCATCATCTCCTCTTCCTTGGCTACACATCAATGGGTCCCACCCTCTTATGAGGCCTCCTTAGAAGTCTCCCACCAAAAGTCTCTATATACACCAATCTAATGCCCTATGTTACACGAAAAGGATATCCGCGATTTTGAGTTTCCCCAGCAAACGGAAACGGAAACGGAAACGGAAACGGGGAAACGCAAGTCTGCAGCAAGAAAGATGATTAAAGATTTAGTCATTTTTAGCAAAAAGGGGGTTTGGATGCCATCTTCTATCTTATCGTTAGAATGTAAGTAGAATTCGATGGGAATAAACGCCTTTTTCGCTTTCCAGCTTCGAGGAGCGTAGCATCTTGTTGCCACGCAGTGCGCGAATTTTATTCTTTTTGGATGTTCTATTTCTGCAAATCCGTTGTGTACGTACTACGTATCCCTTCAATGATTCGGAGCCCATTTATATGCATCTTGAGCTGTATTGATCTTCTAGTGCAGTCGATTCGTTGCCAACAAAATTCACGTTGATTCGCACGATTGGTCGTTTTCTTGCACAGCTGCCTCTTAGTCTTTCTGGATGTTCAACTCCGAATCATATCCGAAGCAAGTAGTTCCATAGGAGCAAGCAACTACTAGTATCATTGTAGGTTAATCATAATTCAGAGTCACACTCTTGGTATGTATAAACCCATGCCTCCGGATCAATGTTGTCGTAGCACGAAAGGCACCATTGACCATTCGTCAACAACATGCCTCCGGAATCCATGTCTTTGGAATCCGGATCAATGTTGTCGTGGCACGAAAGAGCCCAATAACTTATATACTAAGACTTGTTTATTTCATTTTCAATGTGGAACTCCTAATTGATCCATTAAATATGGGACTGGATCGAAGAGAGATTCAGGTTATCAGGTGGGTTACCACAATTTGGGTGGGTAAGTGGGCTATGTCCATTCCAGCCCACCATCCAGGACTGACCCAAAGGATAGTAAGTATAGCGTGATGGCCCAAAGCTTTCGGATTAATAAGAGCCCATCCAAATACACACGTCTTAGAAATTTATAGGAGGATACTCATTGATTGTATTTATATTATTACTAGTGTATGCCCCGTCCCCTGCACGGGAATATGTTAACACAATATTATAAAATTACATTTATTATCGATAAAAAAACCATATTATAAATATGAATTACATTATGATAGTTAAACTAATAACTGAAAATATAAGATTAAAATTAATCTAGATCTAAATAACTCATTCTCCTAAAAAATAATATAGATATAAATAAAAATAACTATGAAATAATTAATTTTGATATAAATAATTCTTTCCACAAGAAATAATCGATAAAACCTATCAAATATTTGGTACTATGTATCTATTAATATTTTGGTAATTATGATCATTGTTCTGAAAAAACCCTTCAAGGTCCGCCTAGACCCCCGCCTAAGGCCCTAAACCCCTTACCTCACCCCTCTGCCAAGGCCTTCAAGGTCACCAAGACCCGTCTAGACCCCAAAGACCCGCCATAAAATTCGTCTATATGGCAATTGGGTGAACCTAATTTCTTTTTTAGGTCCCGTAAGTAGATGCATTCGCATGCCGCTACGCATGCAACAATGCATTTTTGAAAAATAAATCTCTCTTAAATTTGTATATGATCACCTCTTTCGATAGTTTACAATGAACATAATTTGTATAAATGGCAATTGAGACCTTTTCTAGTATATACACGGTAATTGAAAAAATCCCACCAAAAATTAGAATAAGTAGTAATTAAAGATGTCATAGTAAATCCTTTTAGTTAGATAGAGTTTTTTTCCTTATATATATAATATTTACTCTTTTATAAGATATTGCATCTATCCAATTATATGAGTTAATGATACAATAAAATAATTATTTAATCTTTTTTAATTATATAGATTATAACTATCTAATTAATTTTATTAGATTTCCTTTTTGACGGGAGAAAGCTTTGCGAGATGGACTCACGCGCCGCCACGTAAGCAAATGCACTCACGCGTCGCCACGTAGGCACCAATGCATCAGTTTTAGTATATGTATATAGATAGATGATTTAAAAGTTGAATAGCGGTAAGTAATATGTAAATGCGAACAAATAAAATGATTGAATTAATTTATTAAAAAATAAAATAAAGAGAGAACCCTTATTTAAGCAAGACATTCATCAATTAAAGGAAAAAATGGCGGAATCATCGTCTTGATTTCTTGTGAAAGGAAAAAATTACACCCAAAATTACACCAAGCTTGGAAAGGGTGAGATTCATTTACTAACACAAAATTGAGTTCTGCGTAGAGATTCACCGACTTATATATAAGGCTTGAATTTTATTTTTTTTTGGTTGTAATAAGGCCTGAATTTCTTATCTATCTCTATATTAAAAGCATGAGTTGGTGAAATGAACAGTGGAGAGACAATTTTACCCTTACTTTAATGTGCAAATTACTGAAATATATTACCCCATTTACACTTCAGCCCGTTTGCAAATTAATACAATAGAGCCCACCAACAGGCCCAATACAGCTTTTGAACCTTCTAAATGGCCATCTGGGGTCCACATATATAACATTCCAATTCTTATCGGCAATTGTTTTGAAAACAAAAGGATCAAAAGACAAAAGTATGGTAAATTACATTTTTTTTGAGCAAGTAAATTACATTTTAAACGATATTTCTAAATGAGAAAAATATATATTCTCCATTACTTAAAATTTTTATTTTATTTTGAAAATTTATTAAATAATTTTTATAATTTAAAATTTACTTTAAATTGATACAGTTATTGATATATTAATATCATTAGTTTGATTTTATTTCAAAAATTCCATTATACTATTTTAAAAAAATTGTACACTTTTTTTTTTTTTTTTTTTGACGCAAGATAATAATTAGGTCGGGTCAGCCGCAGCCGAGGCTCTTCCTAGCGCATCCTTTCGGACGAGAACTAGCAGTTCTGGATCATCCTCACAGCAGACGTCGGCAGGGAAAACGTGGGCACTACGAGCAAGGTAGTCAGCCACAGCATTCGATTCCCTGAAAATATGACGAATAGCAACATGAGTAAAGGACGAGATATCAGACAATATATCAGCTTGTAGTATCTCTATTGTCCAGGGGCATTTCCAATCCCCCAGTAGAGATTTTATCACCAGTAGGTTGTCTCCTTCGATCAGAAGTGTAGATAGTTGCAACTCCTTTGCACGTAACAAACCCATTCTGAGTCCGAGATTTTCAGCATAAATCACTGAGATCTTTGTACAAACAGATCTGCCAGCGGAGACCACTAAACCCGCAGAGTCACGGATTACAAAACCATAAGACGAGTTGCCACACGGGAGTACCGAACCATCAAAATTGAGCTTATAACAATTCGGCGGAGGTTTATCCCACTTCCCGGACCGATTCTGAGCCCTGGTTTTCGTAGCACAACCCCTAATAGCCTGGTTGTGCGAACCGCTATGACTGCTATGACCAGTCGGATCATCGTCTAAACGTTTTGACTGTTTCCAACAGAGACTAGTTGTGCTGTGGAACAACAAGATTTCATTGATAGTTACCTTGTTAGTATGATCGAAAACGAGTTGGTTTCTAAAGAACCACATGGCCCACCAAGCTGTAGCTAGAACGGCAAAAGTGTTGGTCCCAATAGCACATTTTATAGCAGTAAGAGGAAACACATTTCCCGTCCCGACAGAAACAGTGATAAATCCCGGAATGTGGATGTGTAAAGCTTTAAGCAAAGCAGTAGCCATGGGACACTGAAGAAACAGGTGATCACCCGATTCATTTGTATTGCCACAGAAAACACAACCAGAAGGTACATCCACGTGCGACCTTTGTAATCTGGTTTTGGTCGGTAGACCATCTCGGGAGATTTTCCAGAGGAAGTGTCGAACCTTAGGGGGCACATCGAGACTCCAGATCCAATCGCAATCGAAATCAGGCGACCCGGTGTTAACAGATAGGAAGGAGTTGGCAGAGGCGGTTGAGAACCAGCCATTTTTGCTTGGGCCCCAATATAGACGATCCGAGATTTGGTTACTAGGCAAAGTTAGACCCATGATGTGGTCGATATCATCTTGTTTCAGAACATTTGCTAATGAGTCATTTATAAATGTTTTGTTCCACTAGTGGTTGGTGATGAAGTGAGCCACCGAAACTCCCAAGAGATTATCCGGGATAGGTCTCAGTGTTTTGGAACTCAACGGCCTCTCGAAGGCCCAGTTATGGGACCAGAAATCAATGGATTCCCCATTTCCGACCCTCCACTGAAGAGCTGGGAGGAACTGAGGTCTGATGGACATAAGGCGGGACCATTGCCACGAGGTATTACCTTTTTTGTTATAACTGTAAAGGTTCTGGCCTTTAAGATATTTTTGTGAGATGACACGAACCTAGATGTTGTCTGGTTCAGAAATTATTTTCCAAAGAAGCTTCATCTGGAGAGCTATATTCATAGACTCCGCCTTATGAATCCCCAAACCACCTTTCATAGTGTCCGAACAGATTTTGTCCCAGCTAATCAGCGGTGGAGCTTTAGAGGTTTTGTTCCAAAAGAATTGTCTATACACTTTGTCAAGTTCGTGAAGAACATGAGAGGGTAGCAGGAAAGCTTGCATAAGAAAAATCGGTTTGGCACTCAGATTTGCTTTGATAAGAACCCGTCTGCCTTCGGCAGAAAGATTTGAAGCTTTCCATTTTGTGAGTTGATTTTTGGTCTTGAGAACCACATCAGCGAATGTGTCCTTATTGGTCCTACCGTTAACGATAGGACAACCTAAATATTTGTCAAAATTGTTAGCTTGTGGAATGCCAAGTACTGCAATAGTAGACGCTATGGCGGTAGCAGTCGTGTTAGGAGACGCTTGGAAGCTGGATTTGTGCAGATTCACCTTTTGTCCCGAAATTAAACAGTATCTGTCTAAGATAGACAGTACAGAAATACATGCCGAGTGGGAGGCTTTGCAGAAAATAAGAATATCATCAGCAAACGCTAGGAAGGGAACCTTGATACCCGGACGACCGAAAGAGATACCCAGGTCCTTACTAGCGAGCCCTTTGTTATGCAGTGTACGTGCTAATACCTCAGATGCTAGGATAAAGAGAAAAGGGGAGAGGGGGTCTCCTTGTCTTAGACCTCTGGTGGGTTTAAATACTGTGGTAGGTTCATCATTAACGAGGACCGAGTAGGATACAGTTGAAACACATTCCTTTATTCTGTTAATAAAGAGGTCATTGAAACCATACTTAGATAAAACTTGGAACAGGAAGGTCCATTCGATGCGATCGTATGCCTTTTCCATATCTAGTTTAAGAGCAACCATGCCCATTTTGCCTTTCTTCATCCGAAACGAATGCAAGGCCTCATGAGCAATCAGAATGTTGTCCTGGATGGATCTCCCTTTGGTGAAAGCTCCCTGGAGGGGGTGTATAAGTTTGTCAAAAAACTTGGTTAACCGTGCTGAAATAACTTTAGCTATGATTTTGTAAATTGTAGAGCATAAACTAATAGGTCTGTAGTGGTTTACTGCAGTCGGGTCATCACATTTCGGTAGAAGCATAATGAAAGTATGGTTTGTCTGACGCAGTAACCTGCCATTGGTGAAGAAAGCTTTGACGGCTTTTATTACAGAGGGCCCAACTGTAGGCCAGAACTTTTGGTAGAAACCAGCTGGGAAGCCATCAGGCCCCGGAGCCTTATCCGGGCTCATAGAAAAAACAGCCGCTTTAATCTCATTGTTTGTAACAGGAGCCGAGAGCATGTCGTTATCTGCTTGTGAAACTAAGGATGGGATAACCGCTAGGTCTGGAGACAGATCTGAAACAGGGGTCGAAGAGGCTCTGAAACGCGCTTTGAAGTCGCGGACAATTTCCTGTTGGATTGTGTGGAAATCAGCTGTGGATTCACCACCGGGAAGTAGGATAGATTTGATCATTTTTCTGCCTCTTTTTGCAGTAGCGATCTTATGGAAGTAGCCTGAATTGGAGTCATTAAGTTTGGTATGTTTAACTTTAGCCCGCTGGCTCCAATAACGACGGTGAAAGTCAAGCATTCGTTCTCTTTTGTTGAGTAATTGTTTTAGGATTTGAACATCCCGACTGTTATAATTTGAGATAAGAGATGTCTGTAAACTAAGGAGCTTTTGATCCGTTACTAGAATTTGGTTATGAATATTGCGAACTGTATTCTTATGCCAGGTTTTGGATAGTTTTTTAAGAACTTTTGCCTTCTGAAGCAATTTAAACATCAAAGAACCTTGTGGGTTTGCTCTCCAAGCTTGCGAGACTAAGTTTTTGTAATCGGCCCTTGATGCCCAAGCCAAATCGAACTTAAATGGTCTATTCTTAGACTGAATGTTGTGACGAAAATCTGTGGAGATCGGAGCATGGTCAGATCTAGTAAAGGGATGGATCTGTGTACGAAGTGAGTCAAAAATGGTAAGCATGTCCGTGTGGATTAGAAGGCGATCAAGTTTTTCCAAACAAATGACCACATCTTTCGATTTCCGTTGCCAAGTAAACTGACCCCCGCTAGATGGTACTTCTAGTAGTGATAGTTTGTTCTTTAAATCTAGTAAGCGCGTGAAACGCGACGTCGAAGGATAGACTCCTCCAAGTTTATCAGCTGGGGAAGCTATTTCGTCAAGGTCTCCCATGATGCAGAAGGGAATAACAAGTGACTGTATATAAAGGGAGATTGTATCCCAGAAGGGTGATTTACGACGCTCATCCGGTGGGGCATAGACCACTAGAACCGCGAAACACCGCTTAGTAGCGTAATCTGAGTAGTTAAAGTGAATAAATCGGTGGTGAACCGAAATAAGTTCAATGGATCCATGTGAGGCAGAGATATCTTTCCACAGGAGACAGATACCACCAGAAAAACCAATAGCCGGGTCAAAAGCAACATTCGAGAAACCACATTTACGCATTGTGCTTTCGGAAGGAACCTTATCAGTCTTAGTTTCTAAAAGAGCTAGAACGTTGATATTATTATTTTGACAGAAAATATCTACATTTGTCCAGAAATTACGGCTCCGGATGCCGAGTGAATTCCAGGTGCATATATTCATAAAAACCTTTTGGGGCGAACAGTTTGTACTGATGATTTGGGCTGGCTTTGGCCGCAGCTCGTGGTGAGAGCAAGATGGTTTGTGTGGCCATTAGGGATGAGTTGTTTAAAACGAGGGGGGGAATCCCAGTGTTTGAGCAAGATGTATATGCGCGGATGTGTGAGTATTGAGCCTTGTGAGGTAGGTTAGAATCGTGATTAGATATTTTCAAGGCTTGTGAGCCATTAGGATGAAACGTTATCTCTTTGGCTATAGTATAAGAGAAGCAGCAGGTGAAATAGCGGATAGATTGCGTAAGACCGAGCAGCAGCAGGAGAAGCGCTATGCGATCGCACATCAAAGTAGTATACGTATTTAGTTGATTAACAAGATCTTGATTAAAAAGTTTGGCCTTGTACGGAGGCAATTTAGTCCTTGATATAAGGGAGATAGATTTTAAAAAAATCTGTGTGATTAAAGGCTTAATCATAGATATATATATATAATATAGCAAGTCGGCGTTGTAACATGGAAATGGTCATGTGGGTGATAAGTATAACTCTTCGCCAGAATAAGTACAATTACCAATATTTGTAATTGACACCATGAGAAGAATTGTGGGTGAGCACGCCATGAACGAGTCCAATTTTCACAGTTGAAACGAACAGCAAAACCAACCAAGGATTGGACTGCAGCAAAGCTGTCAATAGGAAGATTATCCAAATAGAAAGAGATGACCATAGCTTGTTTAAGCAAGTTAACTTGTTTTACAATGGCCTTGTAGGGCTCAATTGATCCAAAGGGATCATGGGTTGGGGCATGTATGCCAGTAGGAATAGAATTACAAGTCATTGTGATACACTTCACACCACTGCAAAGCAACAACAAACAAGGAGAGGATCCCTCCAAGCCGATGGACCAGCAGCAGCAGAAGCCAATCCCAACAACACGAGGTGAGCTGATAGCAGACCAATAGAAACGGCCGAGCAGAGCGCCCGACCGAACCACACGAACAGGTAAGCAGCTCGCCTCAGCAGCAGCAATAGGGCGTTCCGAGCACCTGCACAGATCAGAAGACAAGCAGCAGGAACCACAAAAGCAAATAGCAATTGAAACTGATTGATATAGCCAAATAAGATTAGAGAGGAGGAAGAAAGGGGTAACCCGGAGTAAGTAAGCAGAAGTTTGATAAATATTAAACTGTGAGTGGAGATTCCATGCTTCAGACACAATAGCACAATCTACAACAGGACACATAGCAAAAAAGATCAGCCCATGAGGACTCGAAATTGTGAGTGGATTTTTGATATTGGTAATACACGTGAGAATTTGCAAGCTTCTGAGCAAACCAACACAAGCTAACAATGCAGATTAGCCTAGTAGACAAATTCAGACCTTCCGAACACAAGACCAACATAAATCTAAGGGTTGTGAGCCCCTTTTTCATAAACCAAAACCTGCAGGAAGCCACAAGAGCAACAGCCGGGGAGGCAAAACTGGTGATTCTCAACAACAGAATGGGGATCAAGCAATAAAAATTAACTGAACCGGCAAGGTTCAAAAGCGAATCCAACAAGTTGTCCAGAGAATTGAAATTTGCAGCAAATATATTAGCGGGATTGTAATCCAAATTGCATACTCTCGTATGATTGATAATGAGAAATTGCTGGTTAGCAAAATGGGTATTTGGGTGAATTGAAATGGGAGGAAGCAGACTTACAGAGCACAAGAACCACACGAAGAGCAAGGACAAGAACGGCAGAAGGAGCGGCGGACCGAACAGCCACCAACGGAAGCGACGACGACCACCCGGCCACCACCAGCGAAACCAAACCCACAGAATTGCCCGGTTAGAAGGCTCCGACACCCTCCAGGTGGATGAATCTCGCCAAGGCGAGATCGAATCCGGAGGCTCCACCGCCTCTAGGTCGGCCTGGTCAAGGCGAAACCCATCAAGGACGGGTAGACGACGGGTGGAGTTGATTCTCCGGGTTGGAACAGGTAGGAGGGCGCAATTGGTAGAAGTGGGAGAGGCTTTAGCCTGTTGCGGGTGAGCGGGATCGGAGGTCAGGTGTCCGAGGCGGCGGCTGATCGGCACAAAGGGAGAGGGAGAAGGGCGAGGGCGGCGGAATTCACCAGGAGCCCGGGTTAGGGTTTCCATCGTTCTCACAATGAGCCGTTTCTATTTCCAAGCTGTTGATGTAAAAAAACTCAAAAAAAAAAAAAAAGTGTAGTATTTTTATGAGCCGTTTCTATTTCCAAATTGTACACTAGAAATAAGTCTAGTATTTTTCACAAAATTACCTTCTATTTGTTCACCGTTTAAACAACCTCTTCAGCACTTTTTAAATGTAAAACATATTTAGTCATCAATTTATTCTTAACCTTATTGTTTAACATATTTCATAATACTCCAAGATCCAACTTTATAAAAAAAAGAAATAATTTAATATAAAAAACATATATTGCACATAAATAAACTAATAATTGATCGTGATTTTAAAAAAATAAATTATTAAAGCATAGTTTTCCGGCAAATTTAGCTTATGAAAAATATTAAATTATAATTTATACTCTCTCTGTTCACTTTTAATTGTCATGTACTATTCACACACGTTTTCATGTGTAAACTAATAAAATTGATCGTGATAATTTTTTTTAAAAAAATTGTTAAAGCATAGTTTTCTGGAAAATTTAGCTTATAAAAAATATTAAATTATAATTTATACTCCCTCTGTTCACTTTTAATTGTCATTTACTATTCACACATATTTTCTTAAGATGATAAAAATTATATAGAATATTTATAGAATCCAAAAACAAACTATGATGCCTCAATGGTTTTGTAATGACGATAATTATAGGGTGTTGTTATATACACCACAAATCCAAGGTAAAAAATGCACGTCCTTAAGGACGTGCAAGCCTTGTGACTAATTAACATTTAAAAAAAATTAATTAACCCCTTTTAACCATGCACGTCCTTAAGGACGTGCATGATTTGGGGTGTATATAGCGAAAACTTAATTATATCATACATAAGCTCATTTAGTCAGTTGTATTTGAATGCTTTTTATTTTTTAATTAGGACCTTATATTCATATAAAATTCTAGATTCCACTGGTCTTTGATGTAGGATGACCAATTAGGGATTCGCCGATTCGGGTATGTAAAATAAAATCATGGAATTAAGTAGTTGAATTGTTTTTTTTTTGCTAGAGATTACCCATTAGTAGCAACTATTTAAAGTGACGGGCTTGGTAAATAGAGTAAATGAACGTAGGTCAATGTAAGGTCAATAAATCTCAATCGGCATAGCTTAGAATTCTTGATCTCTTGTTTTTAAAATGTCTTCATTTTCCTATAAGCATCAATTTCAAAATTAATCCAAGTTAATTTCTATTACATACATAAGCTTGATTTTCAAAAATATACTAGGAGACATAAGTAGACTCTTTTCGATCTAAAAAACTTCAACTTAAACATAAATTTTTTTATTTCATTTATGAATAAAAAAATACTCTTTTTCATCTAAAATAGTAAATTTTAAATACTCAATATGTTTTCTAAATAGAATATCAAATTTACACCAATATATATGTTTATATATATATATATATATAAAATAGAGTTTTAAACTTAAAAAAGGCATAAAAATGTTAAATATTTATTATTTTTTTAATAAAAAAACCAAATCTAATTAAACATCAAGAGCATCCTACTCCCTCTATTCAGCAAAATATGTGATATTAGAGGGTTAATTTTATACAGAAAACTGTACGATATAGATTGTATTATTGATATTTTGAACTAAAAATAAAAATGTCATTTGAATAATTAGTAGATTGTATATAAGATGTACGATATAGATTGTTAATCAAAATGAGTGAAATATTAAGAGTGGGTGTCCGCACGCGGTGCGGCGCCAACTAGTATTATCAAATGTGTGGGATGTTTAATATGTCATATGTGTTCAATTCACATCTTTCACAACTAGCAAGTAGACTAGCGTAGTACCTTGCCCACACAATCTAAAGGTTTGAAGTTATCCTCAATTGAGATTATTTATTTTGAAAGCAATGTAGTGCATTTCCTTTATTCGGTAGTTGGGCGGACCCAATGATATATTGGTGATAAATAAGTGTGGTTGTTGAGGTCAACATAGATTACACAATCGAAACTTTGAGAAGAATATTAACTTTATAGTAATAGCACTAATTAACTAAATACTTTCAGGAAAAAAAATACACTAAAAGTTCATTTATGATTGATCAATGATTAGTATAGAGGATTGATAAATACACCACTAATTTTTATTTGATACAACGCTAAACTTTGTAACTTATTGTGGATTAATTTCATAACAAGTTGTCAAATTATTGTCAGATGCGTTAAAAATTCAAGACAGAAAAAATAAATAAATTGGAATTACGCAACTAGTTGCGGAATTCCATCCCACCCATATTTAAAAAGCACAATGATTTTTTCGCCAAATGCACAACCTCTCCACCGATACATGAAGTCAAAGTCGAAAAACACCGCATCAACTCTAATACAGCACAAAATCCCCATCTACAACTGACACCGGGTGTCAATTCGGAAGCCCCTCCTTTTCTTTCACAACAGCCCTCAACCGTCACCGCCCCTCCTTTTCTCTCACAACTGCCCTCTATTGACTGGGAATATCAGTGTCGGCTGGCACACGACCGGACGTTTGACGAAAAATCACCGATGAATAGCAAAACCGTTAATAAATGAGTTTTTGTGGATTACTTAATAAAAAAAATGATGGAAACAAACAGTGGCGGAGCTAGGGGGGTGCTCGGGGGTGCTCGAGCACCCCCTGGCTCGGGAAAAAAAATATAATTTTTTTTGCATATATTTAGTATTTTTAGATAATATTATATCTTTAAATGATATTTGAAACAAAAGTGTTATCTAGTTCGAGTGGTAACGGAAGGAAGGGAAAACAAAGAGAATTAAAAGGTCTTGGATATAAATCCCACATCTTTAATATTCAATAAATGTTTTTACAAAATATATCTTCTTAAGTATATACCAAAAAAAATATTTTACGAAATTTTTTTTAGCACCCCCTGCCCGAAATCCTGGCTCCGCCACTGGAAAACAAAGACAAGCATGCAATTCATCTTTAATATTCAATAATTTTTTTTACAAAATATATCTTCTTAAGTATATACAAAAAAAAATATTTCACGAAATTTTTTTAGCACTCCCTGTCCGAAATCGTAACTCCGCCACTGGAAACAAAGACAAGCATGCAATTATAGAAATAATGGTGAGTGGAAGGAAGTAGAGATGATGTATCAATCAACTGAGATTGCTTGTCACCACCGACGTACGGCACCTTGCCACCTTCAATGGTGGATTGGTAAGGTTCTGTAGCCTGTAGGAATGGGATCCATCGAGTTAATATTGGCAAATTGAATGGTTGAGGTTTTTTATAATCGACCTTTATCACTCTTTTTAATAATGATTGTGGGCGCAACGACTCTAGAGAAGGCGATACAACATTTTAAGGGCTAATTAAAGATAATCATAATCAATACTTCCTATGTTAATTAAACTTGTCGTTTTAAAAAGTAAATCTTGTCACCTTCAATGCTGGATATTAGGGTAGATTCGAGACAGGAAGTATCCCATGTTGGAATTCTACGGAGGATATACGTATTAGCGCTATTAAATAATTATAGGTGAAACTACAAATATGGAGTGTTGGATGAAAATCACTGTCTTCATTTCGCTCCAAGATCGGATGATTTTAGAATAGATTTACTTTTTTATTCTTATTATTAGTAATAATATGAATACTTACTTCACTAGTAGTACCATGAATTAGTTTAGTAACCATATCCTTACAATAAAATCACAAAGTAAAGCCACCCAAATAACCAAAGGCAAACACATAAATCACAGAAAACGTATACAAGATAACTTCACAAGTACAACAAGTCCTCAACAACTAAATGAATTGCTTTGTTAGATAGAAAAAACCAAAAAAGCTCTTTTTTTGAGAGTTTCTTCAATTCCTTCTCTTCCAGGAGCAGCACAGTCTCCTCCAGGAGCAGCTATCACCCAGGGATG
The DNA here is from genome assembly GCA_963922045.1 of Persicaria maculosa. Lineage (NCBI taxonomy): Eukaryota > Viridiplantae > Streptophyta > Magnoliopsida > Caryophyllales > Polygonaceae > Persicaria > Persicaria maculosa. The sequence continues at coordinate 4,196,225 of OY998254.1, read as the reverse complement.
GAACCAGGATTGAAAATCGGAGTAGGCTAAAATTGTCTTATACAATTATTAAAATTTTAAGAGTTATTAATATCACATGTATACTACATGCATACACACCTAGAAAAAAAAAACTAATAAAGAAAAAATAAAATAAAATAAAATATACAATAAATATATTTTTATTTTTTTTGGTGGAGAAAAAATAAATTTTTATTTAATATCACATATACAACACACAATGACAAAAAAAAACCTAATGACTGGGGTAGAATCACAGTAGTCAAAAGCAAAAACTGGGTGAAATCACTGGCAAAAGCAAAAAACGTGGACAATTGGGCAAAAAACAAAAAACCATGGACAAGTGGGATTCGAACCCGGTGGTTTTGGTTACAGACATTTTGATCATTGATATCCAACCAGTGTGCTACTCGGATTATATGATATTTACTACTCCTAATTATATAATTTCTTAAATTTTGGAGGTGATAGTATCACCTCCTCCGGGAGCCTTTAAATCTCCTCCGGGAGCTATTGTGATTGGGGTTTGTCACTCCTTTCGGGGTTTCAACCTTCGATTCGCCTTGTATCGGGTCCCCGTTGTGATGTTCTCCGTCATGGATTTTGAACCTACTATCTTTCGCAACCCTCTTTCATCGATCGATTAACTCTAATTTCATGGGGATTTGGTTGATTTCTAGAAGCGGATCTCATTTCCCTTTCCTCCTCATCGAATTCGAGCCTCTACGCCGGTGTATTCCGGTTCATGGGTTCTTATTCGGGCGAATTCGACCTTGCCCGGTCCGGGTGGTGCAGACCTTGACTCCGTTCTTGGTTGCTGCCTTGGTTCCGGTCTCAAACTGTTGAGGCTGTCTCAAGCGTTTCACTCCCCTTGTACTCTGTGGTCCGTGGCTTCCTTGTGGCTGTTCTGCCCGGGTGGTCCTCGGACTTGTCTGCGCTCGCTCCTCCCGAATCTGTGGCCTTGGCGGTGGACCGTGTCGCCTCTCCCTTCGCCGGATTTGGGTGGTGGTGCTCGGGATCCTGTTGTCCCAGTCAGGGCTTGGTGTTGCTGCCCCCTTATGCATCTCTTCCGTCGATCGGAGCTCGGTCGCTGGAGGTCCTCGTTTCCCTCGGTGCCTCGCTCCCCCGCCCCCAATGGCCGGCTGTGAGTCTCTGGTGGGGTTGCGTTTGGCTTCTGATGGATGTGCGGCGCTCCTATCTCTCCTGGAAGGGTTACTTCGGGCTGAGCGTTGCACATCCATCTTTGCGGGCTCGTGACTTGTCTTTCGGGCCCAAGGCTTTGCCTTATAATCCCCGGATTGGGTAAGTTTACCCCTGCGTGGGTTTATGGTGCGTTTTCGATTCATGCGGTGTTGCTCTGCGATTTGGAGGGATTTGGCTTTTCTTCTTCGGTTGATGGGGTTCTGACTGTTCGAAATCGGGTCAGGCTGGGGTCGTGGCAGTGTGTATCGAGGCGTCTCCTTTTCCCGGAATGCTGCTTCCTTGGAGGTTCGTCTTCACTGCCCATAGGTGTTTCCTGATGTACCGCTTGCCTGCGGTTTTGCTATTGGTAGCGCTTGGCTTCGTTCGTTCGTCTACTTCCGCATCTCGACCGGTTTAGTGGAGCTTAGTTTCTCTTTGTAGAGCTCTTGTGCTTGTTTCTTGCAGCCTCGTTGTATTTTATCTTTTCTTGACGGTTTTCGTCTGCCGACTTGTCGGCCTTCGAAGTCCAGATTTGTCTGGTCTCGAATTATTTCCTAATAAAAAAAAAAACAATTCAATGACACATTTAATTGGACAACATGTTGATATCTTCAATCTTTCTCTTAAAAGCTCATAGTCGTCTTTCTTATCTTTTTCGAGTTTTCTTTGTTATTCCGTAGAAAGAAGACACATCTGTGTGACTCAAGAGGCGCAGTTATTTTTTTTATATCTACATACCCTGCTCTTCTTGAGTCACACGTCTATAACTTAAGAGTCGTAAGTTTTATTTAAAAAAAAACAAAAATTTGGATTTCGAGTGTATATAGTAAAATTTTTATGTGTAAAAAACAACACCCTATGGATATAAGATTTCCTGTTCTATTGTCATCCCTAATAGTGACCTATTTGATACAGAGTTAAAACTTTGAGGATCAAAACGTGAAATTACCATTTGTTAGGTCCATTTATGCAAATATTTGGCACCCCCACGAGACCATGAAAAAGAAATGCTTTAGAGTAGGGCCCACTCTCCCCTGTTCTTGATTTGGGTGACTGGTGAGTAAGGGTCAAACAATGTTCCCCTTCACCATCCCACTTATTTCTTCCTCCATTCGATCTCTCCTTGTAAATGTCGGCAAAGATATCTCTTTTCTCTACAGGTGATTTTTGCAGTTCTCTGTAATTCTTGTTTCTATAGTTCAATTTCTGTTTTTACTGGGGAAGTAACTTGTAGCTTGAGGGTTGTATTGTGTTCTACCGTTCTATTTTCGTGTCTAGAATTCAGGCAATGTGTTTGCGTTTTTCGCTTGCTCCTTTCCGGGATTCACACTCAATTTGAAGAACTGTTTGAGCTTGCTCATCTCTTAGTTGATCCTCAAATTAGGGGTTATGTGAACCCTTTTCCCTTAATTGAAGGGAAAAAGAATCGAACTTGGCTCCCAATTACCCATTCTGAGAAATTTTGATTCAAGCTTGTTTCTGGAATCTTACAGATGATGAAAAGAGTCAAATTTGTATGAGTGTTGGAAGAACCAGGAGAGTTGAGTAGGTAAGATGACTGATCACAGGTCCTGGCTATGGAGGAGAAAACCTTCTGAGAAGACCACTGTTGTGTCTGAGAAACAATATCTCCCCTCCAAGCCCAATGATGAAGAGGTACCTTTGTACTTTCAGTCCTTTTTTTGTTAAGAAAATAAAATTTTACCTATGATCTTCTTTGTTGATCAATTGCTGATTACTGATTTCAGAAACATGATATTAAATATGAGGATATGAAGTGCTTTATGAGTTTTCATGTAGTTGAGATCAGACAATTCAGATATTAGAGGTGATCTACTGATCTTGTGCAAGTTGTTATAAGGAGCTTAGTCGATTAGCTTGGCCAATAAAAGCTCAGAAACTTAGGGTGTGTATGGCTGATATATAAGCAGGTTAAAAAGTGGGAAATTATTAGCTGTTAAAAAAATAACCAGGTTTAAACGGTGTATGGGAATAACAAATAAGCTTTAGTCGGTTAAAAAAAGGGTTTATAAATAAGCTGCAGATTGAAGCTTATTTTGAGGTTTATATTCCATAATTACTATTTTACCCCTTCTCTTTTATCTTATTTGGTTTGAAAGTACCACAATACCCCTAATAAAAACCAAATAAACTCCACTTTTTACAAATAAACTGTTTTTCGCCCCATACGGAGTTTATATTTTTTCATAAATTTTTAACTACTTTTACCAACAGTTTATAAATTTTTACCCTGTTTATAATTTTAGTCAGTTTATTAACCCCGTCCCATACGAACCCTTATGCTTGAATCTTGATACCTAGAAGTAGCTAGTTTTCATTGCATTATTCGGAGATAGTATAATTGGCAGGAGAAATTAGGTGGTAGAAGCAATAAATATCTGGACCCGGGAGCGATAAAGGCCTTTACGGTCCCGCAGGCCACACTGGTTCATAATTTTTAAATTCCTCGTGCGAATGTAATTCGCAATTGTCGCCATACATTTCATTATCATCCGTGCTCAGATTTTGGACCAGTATTCCATTAAGTGAATGTTTGGTGATTGAGGAAACTGTGGTTTTTAATGTTTTTGCCTGTTCAGGTTTGACAGTGTAAAGTATCCTTCCTGTTGGGAGTAATTTGGTCTAAATCCTTGTAGCTTGACTAAGATGGAGGGTCAAAATGACAAAATAGAAGCATTGTAAGGACCGAATCAAATAGTATAGTAAGTTTACGGCCAAAATGGCCATCCATGTGGATTGAAGTGTGAAAATTAGCCATGTATTACTCTCTGTTTTTTTTTTTCCGCCTCTTTTTATAGAAAGGGTAAAGTTGCATTTTTACTAAATAAATGTGCTCTACAAAGCTATGAAATCTCCACTTAGGAGCAAAAGAATTATTAAGACATTCCAAGTAGAAAGAACAAATTCCATCATAAGAAGCCTTAATCACTTCTCCGATTCAATTTTATGCAATGGATGCACTTCAGGTCTAGAATAGATCTTGCTTTTGAGTTCTATACAAATTTACTGTCTTTGTGTTAAATGAAGCATACCCCTGAAGAAATTCAATCTTTAGCAAGGGTTGGATGAGAACCCACCTGTATCTTTTCACTTCCGTTCTTGACTCTGAATCTTGCTTCTGAGTTATGAGCTCTGAATGGCGCTGGAATATTTGTAGGAAAATTTTTGGGGCTTGAACTTTGGATACTCAAACATTTTTACTCTTTAGTGTAATCAATAAGAAGCTTTTGCTGTTTTGAAATTTATAAATAACAAGGAATGGAAAACAGTTGGCCATTAAAAGCAGAGAGAAATTTTGCGACTTTCTCTTTGGTTGGCCGATTTTCTAGGACTTGCCAACTCAATACCATTTTTGTGTGTGTTTTAGATACACATACTGCTGGCTGAAAAGGCTGAAATGGAGAGAGACCTGAAAGAATTGAGTGATAAGCTATCTCTTGCCCTTTCTGAGTGTGATGCTAACAATGAGGTCGCCAAGAAGAATGCCAATACAGCACAAGATGCCCTTGCAGGTAAACTCTTCATATGTTTTGCGTGTTTTTCACCATATACATATTATGCCTTATCTTATGATGGTGAATTATTTACTTTTGTGAATGGAACTGATTTATAGCAATTGTCTAGGTTGGGAGAAAGCGGAAGCGATGGCATTATCTCTGAAACAAGAGCTAGATGAAGCCTTAGAGAGAAAAGAAGCTTATGAAGAACGGACTATCCAGCTGGAGGCGGCACTCAAGGAGTGCATGCAGCAGCTAAGATTTGTTCGACAAGAGAAAGAGCAAAGGATACATGACGTTCTATCAAAGCTGGGCAAGGATTATGATGAGAAGAGGTTAGTTTTCGAAGAGAAGTTGTCAGAATCCAGTAGAAAGATAGGCGAGTTGCAATCTGAGATCGCTGATCTCAGTGAGGTGATCTTTCGCAAGGAGCAACTGGTTGAGGAGCTCAACCAAAAGAAGGCCGAGGCAAATGCTGACTTGAAAGAGCTATTAGCAAGGTTACAGTCAACGGAGAAACGCAACGCTTCGTTGGAGTATGAAGTCCGGGTGCTTGAGAAGGAGCTTCACAACCGGAATGAAGAGAGAGACTTCACGCATCAAACGGTGAATGCAACCCACAAGCATCATCTGGAGAATGTGAAGAAGATCGAGAAGTTGGAGTCCGAGTGCCAGAGACTACGTGTCCTTGTGAGGAAGCGGTTGCCCGGCCCTGCTGCTATAACTAGGATGAAGAATGAGGTTGAAATGCTTGAGAGGAGGCCTTTTGACGCTAGGAGGAGAATTATTGCCAACGGAAGTAACTCTTCCCCTGAGAGTCCTGCAAAGAAGATCAACCTGCTGGTGGAGAAGTTACATACTTTGGAAGAAGAGAACAATGATCTAAGGGAAAACCTCAAGAAGAAGACAGATGCGCTTCAGATCTCGAGGAACATGTATACTCAGGCATCTTTGAAGCTGAAGCAAGCGGAGGCTCAGCTTGAGGAGTTATCAAAGAGTCAGATGATCATGGAGCTAACAAGGGGTGCATCTCGCGTATCTCGGGATATCTCACGAGCATCAGTCTCCGATTTCGGGTTTGATGATAAGGTCAGCTGTGCTTGGTCGTCAGCCTCTACTTTGATCTCAGAGCTGACGGAGAAGGGTGTTTGTGCCCGGTCACCCAGGTCTAACACAAGATCATCGGAAATGAATCTCATGGATGATTTTGTTGAAATGGAAAAAATGGCTCTAGTTTGTGCTGATAAACCGATTGAGAGCTCTCCCATGTCGGTAAACAAAAGGAATCTAGATCTCCTACCAGTAGATGCAACAGGGAAGCAGATAGTTCCTGTGTCTTCAATTTCTAAGTTGATTCAGATCATCGAAGGGATCAGTTTTCCGCCTCAATCAGTTGACAGTAAGACTTCTGACATGGCTGCCATCATTCAGAGGTTTCTACATGTTTGTTATGATTTGTTGAATGGGAAGGCAGATTTCGGAAAATTCTCCCAAGAAGTGGCTTCAACGCTCGAGTGGATAATCAACCACTGCATCTCTCTTCAGGATGTCTCTAGTATGAAGGAGAAGCAATTTGATCAAGAAAGCGAGTTAGAAACATCACGCTTGTCTGTGGCCTCTACTAGTGGCTACCAAGGTGCAATCCCATTGTTACGAATTCAAAGTAACCTGAAGGAAGAAATTGGCCGATTGAAGGATAAGATTAGGGAACTCGAATATTCCAAAAAGATAGCTGAAGAAAAGCTTGCAGCCATGGTTGATGGTAGCAAGTCCTTATTGGCCCAATTTGAAAATCAGAAGTTGGAAAATGAAGATCTTAACAGACAGCTTTCAGCTGCAAAAATGCACCTAGATGATGCACACGATAAGCTTTTGTCTCTGCAATCGGAAACTGAATACAAAACCAAACATTCTGAAGACTTGGAGGCCAGATGCAATGGATTACAGATCCGACTTGATAGGTACTTCACACTTTCGGTAGCTTTCCAAATTTGGAATAATGTTTTCAATTCAATCTTAAAATTGCATTACCTTTCAGTATATATTTTCTTATACTAATTTCTGCATTAAACTGGTTTCAGTGCGAAAGCAAAGGATGTAGAAGACGTGCGCAGCAATGAAGATGAAAAGCAACTCCGTACTGTAAGTCATCGTCAATTCGTACTCAGATATAGCTTCATTTGATATGCACATATAGCCAATGATTCAAAGGATATCTGAATTTGACACATGAAACTAAGATGAACATGACCTAGTCGATGTTGTTTATTCATAACATTGAATTACATTTGTAGAACTGGGATGTGACAGCAGCTTCAGAGAAGCTGCAACAATGTCAAGAAACTATCTTCAGCCTGGGGAAGCAGTTGAAGGAAATGGCATCTCCTCGCGCCACTGTACTCCTCGAAAAAGCCGTCTCTTCATCAAGAACACCTCCGCTTCCGCCAAGGGAGAAGGGCTCCTCCAAACATCGGTCCTCCCTTCTAGACAAAATGCTGGCAGAGGATGACGACGAATTCCCACGGAAGGAAGTAATAGCAGGCACACCCGAGCCTCTAAAACCGCCTCCTGGCTTCCTAAAGGGAAACATAAACCCGACTTTCGAATCAGACTGTATAACAACAGGGCAGAGCTTTACGGAGGCCAGATTCGCTCCTCTGCCCCTTGTTCCCGGCAAGAAGCAGCAGCAGAGGAAGGCTGGTCTGTTGCCGAAGCTTCTATGGAGGAAAAAGAAAGGTAAAACTCAAAGCAAGAAGCTGAATCTTGCATTTTCTGCTTGTTGAAAAAGTGTTGCTGGTTTTGTAGCGTGTTGGTGTTTTTGGTATAATCTGTTGCAAAATCAATTATATCGCGAGGTTTGCCACTTCGTAGCGTGATTTAGTTCAGCTTCGAGTCCGTTTGAGTTGAGTACCGAATCGAGAGGATCATGGTGAGGGGCTGGGCAAGGGAGGAATGGCTGTTGTTGTGTGTTATATGGTGTATTTTTTTAGAGTGTGTTTATTTGGAAATGAAGGGCTTCATAAGTTTTTAGATTGAAAGCGATGACTTACAGTAGCATATGACAGGTGCACAAAACAAACTCTACAATAGGGCTTGGCAACTGGTTGTGCATTGCCAAGGTTTTAGTTAGAAACTGGTGTATTCGGTTTCGACATATTTATCGAGAAACAAACCGGATAGCTGACATTTTGGCAACCTACGCTGCGTCAGTCCCTCTAGGTCTACATATACTTACTCTCCCACCTACTGGTTCAGGCCATTCGGCGACGGAATTTCGTGGTATATTTAAAAAAAAATAAAAAATTGTGAAAGAGAACACTAAAGTTGTTTAGCTTAGTAGGTAAAAATGAGAGAATGGAAGAAAAGGGATACAAGAGGTCATATTTAAATCAAATTATATATTTTTCTTTTAATATTTTCATAAGATTATTCATTATGTTAGACATATATTTTAAAAATTTCTTCTAATTTTTATTCCTATGAAATTTTTTACTATCAATGTCAGAGTTAAGCCACAATTTTTTGTTATAGTTTTCAATCCTATCAAATTTTTTTTCATTTATCAATGACAAATTCTTTAAAAAAAATTATAATTTTCTTTCAATATTTTAAAAAAATCTTAATTATGCTACACACATATAAATTATTAAATTATTGTATGAGTTTTTTGTAATAAAATATCATATTTATACCACAATTTATGATTTTCTTTCAAATATATTTTTAAAAAAATCTTTATTATATATACCGAGGAAATTTTTTTCCCAACAAACAATTTTGCCCCCCCCTCTAGCGATTCATGCGGCCGCCATTGTACTGGTTGTTCTACTATTTTTTTTTCCAGTTGTTTGTAATATATACCTTCTGATCAAAATTAAAAATCGGTCTAGACCGGACTGGTCCGGTGCAGACTGATTTCAGCAACACGATGAACATTTAGTTAATATGGATAGATTGGTGGACAAAATGATAATAAAAACGGAAAATATGAACATTCTAGTAAACCCCTTAATAATACTCCATTTGTTCCATAATAAAAATCATTTTACTTTTAGGTACGTATTTTAATGAGATAAAAACTCTATAAAACACACACACACAGAGAGAGAGAATGAGTAACTTGTGCACACCTCTTAAGGTGTACTTTGTGCACAATTGTTGACCCTTGGGTTGATTTAGATGGATGGAGGAGATTAAAGGGAGTTTTTTTCTTTTTAAAATTATATTCAAGTGGGCCCCGCCCACTAAGAGTGTAAAAAGGGCATAACGTGACTTCCTGGCGCGTGGCATGATGGATGGCAAAATTAAAAAAAAAAGGTTGTACAACAAAGGTGAGAATTGTGGTGGGTTGAGATTTGATGACTAGTGGAGCCCACTCAAAATTAAAAAATTAAAAGAAAATGTTGTTGATTCAAAATCTTTCGGTTCAAAACTCATGCATTTCGATTTTTTTTAATGGTAGTTTATCTATATCTTTTTTAATTGTAAAGATTTAGATTTAGATCAAAATAAAAAAAATTAAATTTTTTCACTGTATCGGTTGGGATGCAATCAAAGATATGTATAAAGATTATTCATGATAATTATCAATTTTTTTAAGGATATATGAGATTGTTAATTTTATTCGTAGCCTATGAAACAATATTCGGTGGAATACTAGTACTATTCGGTGAAGTTTGAAACATTATTCGGTGGAAATTGAAACATTAATCGGTGATTCGTTGGTGACTTGGTGTGACCCATCTTCGTGCAAGAAGTCCCTTTTTCTTATTCGGTTGAATCGATCGATTTATCGTATACATTGAATAATAATTGGAAGATTATTCAGTAGAATTCTTATTTTTATGAGATACACATAAGCGATGAATAATTGCATAACCGTTGTGAATAAGTAAATTTATAGAGTTATTCGATTGAATCGGTCGATTTAACGCGTACATTGAATGATAATAGAGAGATTATTCAGTGGAATTATTATTTTTACGAAGTTCACATAAGCGATGAATAATTGCATAACCTTTGTGGATAAGTAATTTTTCAAATTATTCGGTTGCATTGGTCGATTTAACGCATACATGAAACGACAATTAAGAGATTATTCGGTGGATTTTTTTTTTGAAATATACAAAAAAAACAAATAAAAAAAAATAAAAAAACCCCTTTTTTGTTGCCTCGATCGGTTATGTGCAAATCCCCTTTCAAAAACATTGAGGGAAGAATCCGTGCCTCTAGTAAACGGCGGCGTCGGCCACCTGTGCTCGTCTTGTCTCATGGGTATGACGACTCATGGATATGGCGAAGGGGAAGGGCTCAGATCTGGGGAACGATAGAAGAAACCCCTATTTAGCACAATCGATCCCAAAAAAAACCAATAAATTGGGTTGCTTACCCGTCTCAATTGGAACACACCAAGGAGGGAGGCCACCGGAGTGACAATCAGACGAAGGCTGGGGAGAGAGGCGAGAGGCGGAAAGGAGGAGAGATGCGAGAGGCGAGAGGCTTGGACCCCGAAATCTCTGAAAGGAGGAGAGAGGCGCCGCACTAGGGAGAGAGGCGAGAGGCCGCACTGGACGCCGCACAGGACTCGTCGGTTGCCGCCACACTGGATGCCGGTGAAGCCGGAAAAGCCGTAGATGGTGGCCGACGATTGTGGTGGGGTTTGGTGCCGATGTTGATGGAATGTGGGTTTGAAAGCTTCCAACGTGATTTGGAGTTTTGAGGTTGAAAAGTCTTTTAGGGTTTTTATTGAAGATGTGATGCACGCGCTCACAAGCTTCCAAGGGAAAGGCCGGACTCCTTTTTTTTTTTTTTTAGCAATTACACGTGGCGTGGTAGAGGCCATCCGATCCATTCATATCTACGGCCAGGAATCGTGCACTAGATACACTCTAAGGAGTGTGCACAAGGGAACCACACATAAGTATAAATTTTTTTTTATATACACACACACACCCTATATAGATTAATGAATTTTTTTATAAGTTCATGCTTATGACTAACAAGTATGAAATTATTTAAAAAATTGATTACAAATAAAATTTTATACTCCCTCCGTTCTAAAATATTAGTCGTTTGACTTTCCCACACGTTTTTTAAGGAGCTAAAAACTATATAAAATATTAACTTTTTTATTTTAAAAATAATAATATTATACTTATTAATAATAAGTCTAATATTATTTTAAAAAATAATAAAAAAAGTTAATATTTTATATATATTTTTAGCTTCTTAAAAAATGTGTCAGAAAGTCAAACTAATTATAGTTTAGAACGGAAGGAATAGTGTTTTTTATTTTTTTTAAAAATGTGCCCAAAAGGGTAAATGACATTTAATTTGAAACGGAGGGAGTAACATATACTGTATTAGAGAAAGGTCTATTTAATTGGGAAATTATCAAGGGTACATGATCCCATACTACAATTATTAAAGGGATCTAATCTAATTTATCCAATTAACCAATTGTTGTCTCTTAAAGTATTTAAAGGCTTGGACCACACAATTATTTTTCAACTATTTGCAGATTTACTGTAAGTAAAGCTGTAATCACTTTCAATTATTGCAGTTCCTCTATTAATGTTGAACAATTTGAGTGCTTGAAGCTCCCTTCATGCCTTCATGGAATCAACAATCAACATCACTGAGAAAGTGAGAAATGAGCATGCTAAGGAGTTTCCCTATGGTCGGCGGAACCGGTGTAACCAGTTATGCAAATAACTCAATCACTCAAGTAAGTATTTGATATTTTGATTATATGTATATGTGTATATATAATGTATGTATGTAGGACTCCTATATAAACACCTCTTATGATGTAAACTGAGAACATTAAATATTAAACCATTGTAAATATATAGATGGTTAAGATTAAATGGTATTTAATTCATTTAAAAAAATAAAAATGTAAAATAAGGAAGGGAGTGTAATCTGCGCAGGTTCAATCAACCCAAAATCCAATTAACGGTTCAATTAAAGAAAACTCAATTAATGCTTGATTAATTTGTGAGTTGTAGATAATGAATGTTTTTTTGGGGTTTTTTTTTTTAATTTGTTATCGTATACAGAATATATATACTCTCTCTGTTCACAAATATAACTCATTTGACTTTTTAGCACGTTTTTTAAAGAGTTAAAAACTATATAAAATATTAACTTTTTTATTAAAATTTTAAAATAATATTAATAAGTATAATATTATTTTAAAAAAATAATAAAAAATTTAATGTTTTGTATAGTTTTTAGCTACTTATAAAAACGTGCCAGAAAGTGAAACGACTTATATATTTGTAAACGGAGGGAGTAGATAATTAAGACCGCACAAAGTGATACACATATAACTATTTTAAACTAAAAAAAACTAGTTTGTTATCGATAGTGAATGCATTTAATTAATTTGTTTTGTTTTTGTTTCATTTTTTGTTTTTGTTTTTACATTTTATCACAAGATAATTGTGGTGAAATTAAGTTATTTGTTTAAATTAGAAAGATTATTCGTGATTAAGGGGATGACTATTCATTTAAATTTGATAGATTATTTGTATGCAAGAAGGCAATTGTTTACGCGTTTATTAGTGTTGAGGAGGTAAAAGAATAATCAATAAAATTATACATTATTCGAAGAGATTATAAAGAGTATTCATATATAAGAGAAAGTTTGAAAAAAATCTATAAAAATTATGAATTATTCAATGAGTAGTTTTTGAAGAAATTGATACATTATTAGCTGAATCGATAATCATTATTCATTGAATATTCGAGAATGACTATTCGAAGATATAGAACCATGATTTGTATAAAATCATTATTAATCAATACTACTATATAACAAGAGATTGTTAAAATTGACATGTATAGAAAACCTTCATAATAAAAGTAAGACCATTATTGGAAGAGAGCGTTACAACCGTTTGCAACAGCACCTTCCCGGAGCTCCTAAACATTGCGGATCTTGGCTGCTCCTCCGGCACTAACACTCTCACCGTCTTACAATCGATCATCGACGTTGTCATCTCGACTACTCAGAGTTCCGGCCTTCCAATTCCGGAGGTCAACATGTTCTTAAATGATCTTCCAGATAACGATTTTAACACCCTATTCAAGTCATTACCAAGCTTTATCAAGATGATCGAGGAAAACAATGAAGTTGAAACTCCATGCTTCGTTTATGGGATGCCGGGTACTTTCTATGGCCGCTTGTTTCCTCGCAATTTCATTCATTTGATGCACTCTTCCAGTTGCCTTCACTGGATTTCACAGGTCAGATCGAATATATACACAACTACCTTACAAAATTCCTTATATCAACATACAAATCATTCAAAAAATATTCTTTTTAGTGTATAGGTGCCAAAAGAGCTGATGGGAGATAATGGAAAGGAAACTCTAAACAAAGGATGTATATATGCTACAAAATCAAGCCCACCCGAGATTCGGAAAAGCTATCGTGAGCAATTCGCGAAGGACTTCACCATGTTTCTAAGGTGTCGTTCAGACGAATTGGTCCGTGGCGGTCATATTGTGCTAAGCTTGGTTGTTACACTTGATGATGAATCATGCCCTCTTATGGAATTAGTTAGCAAAGCACTCGACAAACTAGCATCAGAGGTTGATACAACTGAAACTTTAAGTGATTTTAGCAGGATCTATATACATATACTAAAATCGATGCATAACATTCTATGTGGCGTGTTGTAATTGATTATAGGGAAAAAATCATTAAAATAATATGTTGTCATAGTTTATAAAAAAAAGTTATTATAAATTATAATCCACAAATTTATTTATATATATTTTTAATTAATTGAAAAAAAAATATATAAATCAAAACTATTTCATAGCCATACTTAATGGATAAATATGTAGTATTTGATAGGTGCTATTTTATTTATATCTATATTATTTTTTGGGGCCAAAATAAATTATTAAAATATTATGTATCCATAATATGTAGACGCAATCCATCCGTGCATAAATATTTTTAGTAAACTAACGTAATAAAGATATATTACATAGTATTTAATAAAAAAATATTATTAAAATATTTTTTAAAATTAACTATTTGTTAAATTACATGTGATTTAATTAACGATAAATTGGAAAAAAAAACCTTTTACCTTATAAATGTGAATTTTATTTATATTTTGAGAGAATCTAAATAAAACATATTTAGATTTTTTATAATTTGTCAAAATAGTTTTATTTATATCTATATTATTTTTTGGTGAAAAATTATTGATATTTATATTTTTTGTATGTATTGGAATCTGTCTGGATTATTTATAATATTGTATTAACGTATTCTCCATGCAACACTGCTGAAGAGTAATTTTAATTGAATTTGCATATATAGGGGCGGATTGACAAGGAAAAGTTGGATGGGTTCAACCTACCATACTACAGACCAACAATCCAACAAGTGAAGCAAGTGATTGAAGTCGAGAAGGCCTTAGCCCTTCACAAGCTGGAGACGTTCCCCGTGTCATGGGTGACTTCCATTACAGGCAGCGAAACCCGGACTACCCAACAAGGTTGTACGGTCCATCCTTCTATGGTTGCGGAATCCATATCTCGAGCCATAAGGGCGCTTGTCGAGTCCCTGCTTGTGAACGCGTTCGGAGAAGAGATCATGGACGACGTGTTCCGATTGGTCCAAGACATGATCATGAACAACCTTGCCACTGGCGATGTGATGGAAGTATTGATCCTTGCTGTTTCTCTAGCCAAGGGAGAGATTTGAGAAATTCATATTTTGCATAAGAAACTGGGACTATAGTTTACTGTATTGATTTGATCTTGGGCTTGCTACCTGGCCTGGACTTGTATTGGGCTTTGTTTAATTTATGCTTCAGTGTTTTATATCTTTAATAGAAGATTCATAACTTGATTTCACAAGATTGTGCTTAGAGCTTGCAATACCTGATCCTAGGGCTGATATACGAGCTAACGAGCTCGAGTAGTGGGTGTTCAAACTCGGCTCGTTTACAAACGAGTCGAGCTCGAGCCTCATTTTCTCGAGCCGAGCCGAGTCGAGCTCTAGCTACTCGAGCCGAGCTCGAGCTCAGAATTCTGCTCAAGCTTGGCTCATATTTAATTCGAGCGAGCCCGAGTCGAGTTTTTTCCGAGCCGAGCTCGAGCTACTCGGCTCAAGTAACAGCCCTACCTGATCCGATCCGTTAATCTGCCTGATCCAAGCTGAATTCAACCGACACCTGAATCTGAGACTTATCGAAATGTGAGTTAAGTCCAAATTCGAAAGCAATCCGAACCAAATAATAATTTGAACCCGATTATATTCAAATGGACCGACCCAAAATCAAACCGGAACCCGAAATTACTTGACCCGAACATATCCAAAACCCAAATATACCCGAACCTGATTATATCCGACACCCGAAATAATTCAAACCCGATTTTCTCGATACTGTAACACCGTTAGGAAGTAACAGGAGTCACACACACACACACACACTCAAACCGGAACCCGAAATTACTTGACCCGAACATATCCAAAACCCAAATATACCCGAACCTGATTATACCCGACACCCGAAATAATTCAAACCCGATTTTCTCGATACTGTAACACCGTTAGGAAGTAACAGGAGTCACACACACACACATTTATGTAATTGTACACACACACACCACACATTTATGTAATTGTACACACACACCACACATTTATGTAATTGTACACACACACACACATTTATGTAATTGTATTGATTTCTACCAATTAGCTAACTAGTGATATATACAAACTAATACTCCGTCCGTTCTAAAATACATGGATTTTTAGCATTTTGTACAAAAAATTACTTTTAAAAACCTATATATTATTGGACGGTCAACCCTAGACAGCCGCCCCCTCTACAAGTTTGAAAAGTTATCAACAAATATCTGCCTATATTATGTAGAAAGTGAATTAATTCTCACCAAATACATCACCGTTCAAGGATTAGGGGTCGTGTGCACACATGTGCTCTTGCGTTAATAGCCTAACACATAAATCGAGCAGGGTTCCATCATAAAACAAATTGGCATTAGATGGGGTAGGCCACTAGCTTATATACTAAGGCTTCTTTGTTAATGTAATCGATGTGGGACTCTTTTTGTTGGAGGAAATGCTTGAATTTAAGGGAAGGTGAAAAGTTTTGTCCCACATTGGTTACTAGGGACATTAGAAGTTGATTTAAAAGGGGTACTTGTTCCACCATTGTTTGAGTGATGGAATAGGGGTCTCACACGCGCGCACCACCACCACCGTCGGCGGTCCGTGTTCGTGACACGTGCGCGGTGGGGTTTGTTTTTGGTTCTCGTTTAATTAATTGGGCCAGATAAGTTACAGAATATTTGTATAAGATTTCTGTGACTTATCGTTTTGTTTTCCGATTTATTTTCTCGAGATTATCCTCTGTTGTAACCGTTCCGGATTTTTCGCCACGTTTTGAATGTGGAGCGTTGTTGTAACTGCTCCGAGATTCTCGCCTGCACTACCGAAGTGGAGCGTCTTCTTCCTCCTTAAAAGAGACGTCTCTTCTTCTGTTTTGACACACAGAAAAACCTTCTCTCTTTTCACCTTAGTTCTGAGCAAAGTCTTTGTGATTCCAAACCCTTGTTTCGAGTGCACGACTACGAGGGTGTGCTGTGTAACCTTGGGGGGCGAAGCCAGTTGCCGACTTGCACCTACGGTCGGGGCGAATTCGCTTCTAAGACAGTGGGTTCAGCATATACCACGCCACAGCCTTCTGGTTTTTCAATACGCTTGTTTTCGACGGTTTTCAACTTGGTTTTCCAATCGGCGGCCCTACATTTACACTTACACTTTTTGGTCTCTTCACATTCCTTTCCTTCTCAACACTCCTCCACCCCATTTTTGTCTTTTTACCACAAAAACATCAACAAAACTTATAATTATACACTTTCCAAAAGACAAAAACTTCCTTTGACTTGTACTTCCCAAGGAAAAAAAAAATCTAGCACAAAAACTTTGAAAGCTTGCTCTTCTAAGACCACAACTTCCCTAATTAAAATTTCACATGAAAACAAAATATACATTCCTCAAATTATTTTTGTTTTAACTCTAACAACTTCTTCATTTCGAAGATTTGAAGAATACTATAAATTTAGGAAATTCTCTCTATTTTTTCTGATGCTTCTCCATTTTGGAGAATGTAATGGAAAATATGTTAGATAAAAAAATACCTTAAAATTCTCTCTAATCTTCAAAATCCCCAAAATAGATAAGCGGTTGGAGATGTTCTAAGATTTTTTTATTGAAAATAATCTTCTGTTACAACTCTCAAAACTCCCACAAAAACTCTCATTAAACAAAACTAACTCGCTAAATATTATCAGCGCTCAAGAAAATATTGTGATATATGTATATATATATATATAAAAGCCCACCTAGAGCAACTAGAATCAACATACATAATACATAAATAAAAATCAGGGGGAAAAGGAAAAGCAAGGTAGATGGATAGAATAAGGGGTTGGGTTATAAACATACTACTGTTGTTGATTGTGATGATGATCCTCATTTTCCACGGAGACGTTGTTTCTGCTCTCCCCAAGGAGAGGCTCCTCCGTGGTGTCCCTCCAGTGGGCGGAGCTGCCCCCCATGGCTACGGACACGGATTGGAAGGGTATGGACACGGCGGCCATTATCCCCCATCGTCGGAGTCTGGAATACATGGTCAAGGAGATGTTCAGCATGCTTCATTTGGAGGTGGAGGCGGCGACAAGTACAGTACTCCGATCGCATCGGAGCTTCATCCTTAACTATGCGCATTGGAGAGTGTCTCCCACCCTTGTAAAATTAGGGTTTTGTCCACCTAAAAATTTATGGACAAAATTACCCCCTAATTTCAGATCTCCATCGCCGTTTCAGCACCAAAACTAAAACCCGACATTACCACCACAGATCTGTTGGAAATTCGTTCCTCTTCCTGCTCTCTCCCTCTCATTTCGAAGTCGGCAGCCCAGATCCCCGGATTCGTCTGCAAATCACCACGACGGAGGTGAAATCGAAACCACAACCACCACCGGATCTAGACGGAGGCGGTGAAATCGACAACGGAGGAAGGAGGAAACGACGGAGGAAGGAGGAAACGGCGAATGCGACCAGATCTGGACGAAGGATCCCGCTTCCGGCCTCGCTTCCGGCAGATCCCGCTTCCGGCCTCGCTTCCGACAGATCCCGCTTGCGGCCAGCGGCGGCTTCCTTCCTCCCACCGAGGCTCTCACCAGCCGATCTAGTCCGCGTTCTTCACTCGCTCTCCGCCGAAATCTCCTCTCTCCCGCAGTCTCCCTTCCTCCTCAGGCGAAGCAGTTCGTCTCTTATGCGAAAGTGTAATCTCGTTTCCCTCCTCTTCGAAGAGATCTCCCGGACTCGATCCATTGACCATATCCTGTCCAATCACCAGAAATCCTCCTCTGTGCTCTGCTTCGAGGAAATGTACATTGCTCTACAAAGGATTATGGCGCTGATCGAAGATTACTCCAAGGGAAGCCGGTTGTGGCTTCTTATGCAAACCGAATTGTTCGCTGAGGCTTTCCGGGAGCTAACCTTGGATCTGTGGACTCTTCTCAAGATCTTACCGAGCAAGGATCTGAGATTGAGCGAAGATGCCGATGAATTGAAAGCTTTGGTGATCAAACAATGCAGCGAGAAAAAGGTTCTGTTCGTCGATCCGCATCTCACCGATCTCCGAACTCCAGTTCGCATCTCATGTCCAGGTACATATTAGGTTTTCAAATATGAATTTGTGTTTCTCTTTTCGATTAGCAATCTGAATTTGCGTTGAATCTACTCCAATCTCACAATTTATTGAATGTTTGTCTGCAATTCATTTCAGCAATTCATTTCAGCAAAATAATATATGTATGCTAATTGCCTATTGATTCATTTCAGCAAAATAATATATGTATGCTAATTTCAGCAAAATAATATATGTTTGTTGGATTTAGGCTTATTGAGAGGAATGTGCATGATTAAAGATGTGTAAATAGCAATTTCTTTGAAAGAAATGCTAGTTTGAGATTTTATTTTTTTGTGTTACTTGGTTTTATCGTAACTACACTTAGGTTTATTGAATTGAGATGATTGATTATGATTCAACTCCGGTTTTAGCACTTTTAGCAGGTAGAGCCGATGTTTTTAATTAGCTAATGTAAAAGGCTGGTAGAGTTACTTCTTTTCGTTGCCTTGGTTTAACCACCACGTCTATATATTTATTTTTTCAGACTAGAATTTGCTGAAATTATTGTTGCTGAACTTGCTTTAAAACTAGAATTTGCTGAAATTGTTGTTGTTGAACTTGCTTTAAATCTCCTTTAAAAGCCTCTTAGCTCAATGGTAGAGCGATGTGCTATGCACAAATGCCTCTTAGCTCAATGGTAAAGCGATGTGCTATGCGCAAAAACGTGGGTTCGAATCCCGCATAGGCTAAATTTTATATCCCGTAACACGGTTTCAGCAACAATTTCAGCATCAACAACGTTGCTGTAATCGGGGTTTTAGCATCAACAACGTTGTTGAAATCGGGGTTTCAGCATCAACAACGTTGCTGAAACCGTGGGCTTAGCATCAACAACGTTGCTGAAACCAGGGTTTCAGCATCAACAACAGTGCTGAAATCGGGATTTCGGCATCAACAACAGTGCTGAAATCGGGGTTTCAGCAACTCCGGTTTCGGCAACGTGAAAAAAAAAACAATAACGCGAAAAAAAAACAGTAACGCGAAAAAAAAACTGCTGAAACAGAGGGTAGCACAGGGGTTTCAGCAACTCTGAAAATGCGAAAAAAAAAACTGCTGAAATAGAGGTTAGCACAGGAGTTTCAGCAACTTTATTTTAGGGGTGGACATTTTGCTAATATGGAGAGGGTGGTGGACATTTTCCTAATAAAACCCAAAATTATGGACATCGAGGTAATCACCCCTTTAATAAATTTGTTTTTATAAATTCATACTTATGACTAACAAGGATAAAATTATTAAAAAAAATGATTAAAAATAATATTTTATATTGTTTTTACTTCTTTAAAAAGCACAAAAGAATAAACGACATTCAATTTGAAACGAAGAAAGTACCGACATATAGAGAAAGGTCTATTTAATTGGAAAATTCATCAGGGTACATGATCCCATACCAAAATTATTAAAAGTGATCTAATTCATCCAATTGGCTGTACTTCAATTATTGCAGTTCCTCTATTAATGTTGGAACAATTTGAGAAATGAGTACTTGAAGCTCCCTCCATGAAGTTTTCTTTCCCATCCTAACACAAATATATATACTGTATAAATCAACATCACTTGATAAAGACCAATAGAAAGTGAGAAATGAGCATGCTACGGAGTTTTCCTATGGTCGGCGGAGCCGGTGTAACCAGTTATGCAAATAACTCACTCACTCAAGTAAGTATATTTGATTTATGTATATGCATGTATATGTATGTGTGTATAATATGTATGTATGAGTTCTGTGTAAACACCTTTTATTATGTAAACTGAGAGCAGATCTAACTCATCTATTAATTAATTTTTAAAAATAAAAATGTAAAATAAGGGAGATGGGAGTGAAATCTCTGCGCATGTTCTCAATCAACCCAAAAGCCAATTAACTGTTCAATTAAAGAAAACTCAATTAATTGTGAGTTATCAACAGTGAATGTTTTTTTTGGGGTTTTTAATTTGTTATCGATAGTGAATGTATTTAATCAATTTGTTTTGTTTTTGTTTTTACATTTTATCACAAGATAATTGTGGTGAAATTAAATTATTTGTTTAAATTAGAAAGATTATTCGTGATGAAGGGGATGACTATTCATTTAAATTTGATAGATTATTCATATGCAAGAAGGCGATTTGTTTACGAGTTTATTAGTTTTGAGGAGGTTAAAAGAATAATCAACAAAATTATATATTATTCGAAGAGATTACAAAGAGTATATATTCATATGTAAGAGAAAGTTTGAAAAAATCTATAAAAATTATGCATTATTCCATGAGTTGTTTTTTAAGAAATTTATACATTATTCAGTGAACCGAGAATTATTATTGGTTAAATAGAACCATGATTTGTGTAAAATCATTATTAATCAATACTCCCTCCGTTCAACAAAACTTGTCGTTTACTATTCACGCACGCTTTTTTAGAATGATAAAAACTATATAAAATATTCATTTTTAAAAATTTTTTTTTTAACAAGTTTGTACTTATTAATAATAACTACGAAATTGTTAAAAAAAATTATTTAAAAAGTCGATATTTTATATAGTTTTTAGCTTCTAAAAATGCGTGCATGAATAGTAAAACGTCAAGTTTTGTTGAACGGAGGGAGTATATAACAAGAGATTGTTAAATTGACTGTGTATAGAAAACCTTCATAAGAAAAGTAAGACCATTATTGGAAGAGAGCGTTAAAGCCGTTTGCAACAACACCTCCCCGGAGCTCCTAAACATTGCGGATCTTGGCTGCTCCTCCGGCACTAACACTCTCACCGTCTTACAATCGATCATCGATGTTGTCATCTCGACTACTCAGAGTTCTGGCCTTCGGATTCCGGAGGTCAACATGTTCTTAAATGATCTTCCAGATAACGATTTCAACACCCTTTTCAAGTCATTGCCAAGCTTTATCAAGATGATTGAGGAAAACAATGGAGTTGAAACTCCATGCTTCGTTTCCGGGATGCCGGGTACTTTCTATGGCAGATTGTTTCCTCGCAATTTCATTCATTTGATGCACTCTTCCAGTTGCCTTCACTGGATTTCACAGGTCAGATCGAATATATATTGTTAACTTCTTAATTTTCAATATTATATCGATCGTATAGGCATCATATTGCTTAAATAGTTTATCTCATTTGTCTTTACTTAATTCTCCCTGCAGTGGGGTGCTCGAGGGTGCTAGAGCAGCCCTGCCGGAAAAGAAAAGAAAAAATTATTTTTTTAGATATATTTAGTATTGTAAGGTAATATAATATCTTAAAATGATATATAAAATAGAAGTGTTATCTAGCTAACTCAGGTGGTAAAGTAAAGAAAAAGAATTAAAAAAGTCATGGGTTCAAATCTCAACCCCTTCACTTTTTATATAATTATTTCAATTGAAAATGTTATGTTTAAATTATATATTTACGTGATCGCTATATACACCCCAAATCATGCACGTCCTTATCGACGTGCATGGTTAAAAGGGGTTAATTAATTTTTTTTAAATGTTAATTAGTCACAAGGCATGCACGTCCTTAACGATGTGCATTTTTTGACCTTGGATTTATGGTGTACATAACAACACCCTATATTTATTTGTTTTATTACATCATTATTCTTCCCAATTATTTCAATTAAAAATGTTATATTTAAATTATATATTTAGCATTTTCTTTCAATAATGTTTTAATTAAAAGTAATTCTTGTTGATTTTTCCCTATATTTTTTGTTTCTCTCAACTATTTAAATAAAAAATAATAAATAAATAACAATTTTGTTTTATTATATCATTATTACTCACAATTATTTCAATTGAACATGTTATGTTTAAATTATATATTTATTTGTTTTAGTATATCATTATTCTTCACAATTATTTCAATTACAAATGTTATATTTAAATTATATATTTAAAGTTTTCTTTCAATATTATTTTAAAAGTAATTCTTCATGATTTTTCCTATATTTTTGGTTTCTCTCAAGTATTTAAATAAAAAATATCATAGCTAAATAACAATTTTAGTTTTTTTTTCCAATATTAAAAAAAACTCTTCTTAACAAGTATACATACAAAAAAAATTACGAAATTCTTTTAGCACCTCCTGGACAAAATCCTGACTCCACCACTGCTCCCATGTAACACACTAGCTTACAAAGTTTCCTTATATCCAACATACAAATCATAAAAAAATATTCTTTTTAATTAGGTTAACTCAAAGTTTTTTTTTAATGTATAGGTGCCAAAAGGGCTGATGGGAGATAATGGCAAGGAAACTCTGAACAAAGGATGTATATATGCTACAAAATCAAGCCACCCCGAGATCCTGAAAAGCTATCGTGAGCAATTCGCGAAGGACTTCACCATGTTTCTAAGGTGTCGTTCAGACGAAATGGTCCATGGCGGTCATATTGTGCTCAGCTTGGTTGTTACACTTGATGATGAAACATGCCCTCTTATGGATTTAGTTAGCAAAGCACTCTACAAACTAGCATCAAAGGTAGATACAACTACAATGTTAAGTGATTTTAGCATCGATTTGTTTTATACACGACCAATTTATCGTCAATGACATGGTGACGACCACGGTTTTAAAACCGCAAAAAAAAAGAGGATGGTCACGGTTTTGAAAACTGTCAAAAGTATGATAATAGCGGTCATGGTTTCGAAAACCGTCAGGAATAAAACGGCAACGGTTTTGAAAACCGTCGCCTAAGGCACAAACCTTCCCACGGTTTTTAAAACTGTGATCGGGGAGGGTGTTGGGCTAATTGGCTGTTAGTCCAATCCAGTCGCTTGGGCTTTATTTTTTTGGTTTTTGAAGCTGTAACCGTGAGGTTTCTCACGGTTTTCAAATCCATGGTCAGTAAATATTTTACGATTTTGAAAACTAAAATTCTATAATTTCCTACAGTTTTGGAAACTAAAATCGCTACCGTGTCAATGGCAATATTTTGACCATGAAAGTAATTTTAATTGAATTTGCATAGGGGCGGATTGACAAGGAAAAGTTGGATGGGTTCAACCTGCCATACTACAGGCCCACAATCCAACAAGTGAAGCAAGTGATTGAAGTTGAGAAGGCCTTAGCCCTTCACAAACCGGACTATCCAACAGGCGGTGAATTCAACTGACACTTGAATTATTGAAAAAAAGTTTGGATTCTAGACCGATCGATCCGATCTGAGTTAAACCCAAATCCGAAACAAATAATAATTCGAACCCGATTATATTCAAATGGACCGACCCAAAATCAACCCGAAACCCGAAATTACCTGACCCGAACATATCCGAAACCCAAAATTACCCGAACCTGATTATACCCGACACCCGAAATAACTCAAACCCGATTTTTTATAATTTAGATTTATTGATTTTATTCATATTTTAAATATTTCTTTTTATAGTAAATAGATATAACTTTAAAATATTTTATTAACATATTTTGATTAACGGATGGAGTTTAATTTTATAATTTAAATAAGGTCATGCGAAATCAATGGATCGATAGAGCTTCATGATACATCACGGGACAACAACAAACTAAATAATTAAGGAGAAACGATGTGAACTCATCGGGTCACAATAAAGTCATCACCCTGTGTAGAAATCAAGGAATTAAGAACCATAAAGACGGTAAATGTCGTGAATATAGGAGAGTCAAGAGACTCACACAACGTCTCCACATCAAATAGACGGATAGCACATAGCAGTAATCCATAAGACTATACAAACTACTATACATACTTGTCAACCCTAGACAGCCCCCTTACAAGTCGTTGGCCATGCTTTGTGGGCCGAATTGAATCGGACGGTCGGAGATCCTCATCCACAACAATCAAAAGTTATCAACAAATATCTGCCTATATTATATAGAAAGTGAATTAATTCTCACCAAATACACCACCATTCAACAAACTTTTTTTTAATTGGAAAATAGCTTGCTAACGTACACCTCATCTCCGTGGTTGACAAAATATCCTCCACGACATTTTTGTCTTTTTACCACAAAAACATCAACAAAACTTATAATTATACACTTTCTAAACTTCCTTTGACTTGTACTTCCCAGGGAAAAAAAAAATCTAGCACAAAAACTTTGAAAGCTTGCTCTCCTAAGACCACAACTTCCCTAATTAAAATTTCACAGGAAAATAGAATACACATTTTTCAAATTATTTTTGTTTTAACTCTAATAACTTCTTCATTTCAAAGATTTGAAGAATGCTATAAATTTAGGAAATTTTCTCTATTTTGTCTGCTATTTCTCCATTTCGGAGAATGTGATGGAAAATCTGTTGGATTAAAAAATACCTTAAAATTATCCATAAACTTCAAAATCCCCAAAATAGATAAGTGGTTGGAGATTTTCTAAGATTTTTTTTAATTGAAAATAATCTTCTGTTACAACTCCACGCTAAATATTATCAGCGCGCAAGAAAATATTGTGATATATATATATATATATATAAATAAAAGAGGAGTGGTTCCAGAGTGCACACCCTGGGGTGTGCATTGTGCACAAATATTATTCGGTGAAATGTGAAACATTATTCGGTGAAATTTTAAGCATTATTCGGTGAAATGTGAAACATTCTACCGAACACTGTTATGTTTTTTTTTCCGTTCAGTTCAGATGAAAACGTCCCAATTCCACTGAATAATTTATAACATTCTACCGAATAATGTTTAGTTTTTTTATTTATCCATTTCAAATAAAAGAAACCTCAATTCCCTAAACAATAGTTACAATTTATATAGAATGCCTCAAATTTCACCAAATAATGTTTCACATTCCCCTAAACAATACTCACATTTCATTGAATAATGCTTCAAATTTCGCTGAATAATGTTTCACATTTCACCGAATAATATTTTGTGCACAATGCACATCCTAAGCCTTGTGCACAAGTTACCCATTCTCTCTCTCTCTCTCTCTCTCTCTCTCTCTCTCTCTCTCTCTCTCTCTATATATATATATATATATATATATATATATATATATATATATATATATATATATAAGGCCACCTAGAGCAACTAGAATCAACATACATAGAGAAAAGGAAAAGCAAGGTAGATGGATAGAATTAGGGGTTGGATTATAAACATTATACTGTTGAGTGTGATGATGACCCTGATTTCCCAAGGAGACGTTGTTTCTACTCGGCCCAAGGAGAGGCTCCTCCGTGGTGTCCCTCCAGTGGGCGGAGCTGCCCCTCATTGGTACGGGCACGGATTGGGAGGGTATGGACACGGCGGACACGGCGGCCATTATCCCCCATCGTCGGAGTCTGGAATACATGGTCAAGGAGATGTTCAGCATGCTTCATCTGGAGGCGGTGGCGGCGACAAGTACAGTACTCCGACGCGGTCGGAGCTTCATCCTTAACTATCCGCACTTTAGATTTTTAATTAATTAAAAATCTAACCTTGCTCTGTATCGATCCAACAACAGATATAGTAGAGTGATTCTTTCTCTTGAAGGTGTTGGCTACATGGGCGGAAAGCAACAGACATTTCAAGGTTCTTGTTGGAACTCCAACAACTCTCGGGATAGGAAACGGTGGAACATTAAATTTTACAGTAGCATTTTATTTTCTCTCTATATTTAAAAAAAAATTATGTCTCTCCCTTTTCTCTATTTTGCCAAGGAGTTGTTGGATCTATAAAAACTTTTTTCTCTCTAAATTCTTATAATTTTCTATTTTACAGCTCTCCGATTGAGATTGCTCTTATGATATATATATATATATACACATATATACACACAATCCCAAACATTAGTCTGAATTTTATCATTAAGTTTCATTGATCAACACTATAAAGTAATCGGGTATATATACAAACTATGTGTATGATATGTGTGTATTGATCATCATAGGAAAATACACCCCTTATACAGGGGTAGTTTGGTCATTTACAACAGGTACGACAATAGCGGCCATGGTTTCGAAAACCGGTAGGAATAAAACCACAACGGTTTTGAAAACCGTCGCCTAAGGCACAAACCTTCCCACGGTTTTTAAAACCGTGGCCGGGGAGGTGTGTTGGGCTAATGGGCTGCTAGTCTACCAGTCCCTTGGGCCTTTTTTTCGGTTTTTGAAGCTGTAACCGTGAGGTTTTTCACGGTTTTGAAATCCGTGGTCAGCAAATAAGTTTTGAAAACTAAAATTCTGTAATTTCCTACGGTTTTGGAAACTAAAATCACTATCGTGTCAATGGCGAGATTTTGACCATGTGATTTGACTCACCCTTTGAGCAGAATAGTGTACAATGAATGTAATTTTAATTGAATTGTGGATGGGTTCAACCTACAATACTACAGGCCCACAATCCAACAAGTGAAGCAAGTGATTCAACTTGAGAAGGCCTTAAAAAGCATCTGCCACCATACCTTAAATTTGATAGGCCATATCTTTTGTTTTAGCATATGGAAAGGGTTAATTTCTAAAATAGCTATACAGATTTTTTAACTCCTTCCACCATAGTGTATAAAGTGGTAGGCTATACATTAATTTAAAATTGTGTACCACAACTAGTTTACAAAATTAAATACCAGCTATAGGAGTATTATACATTATAAAATTATAATGTATAATATATGTTATTTTAATTAAGAAACCTTAAATAATGATTATGTACGTATTAAATTAATTTGGCTCGGTTATATTCCAATATTAGGCTAAAGTTAACAAGCTTGTTATGATTTTTGTAACGTACGGTATAATTTTTTTAATCCATTGCTCCGACTCCGTCGGCTATGGTTGATTGGA
Organism: Persicaria maculosa; assembly: GCA_963922045.1. Lineage (NCBI taxonomy): Eukaryota > Viridiplantae > Streptophyta > Magnoliopsida > Caryophyllales > Polygonaceae > Persicaria > Persicaria maculosa. Next base: position 4,169,031 of record OY998254.1, on the reverse strand, counting down.
AGAACAAAGCAGAAATGATGATGTCTTCCCGGAATACTAAATATCTGATGGCTTTATTATATTTTTGTATCGCTTTGTTATTTCCTTCCATTATATATTTTGTATCGCTTTGTTATTTCCTTCCATTCAATATTAGGCTCATAGGAAAGAGCTTCTTAAGATTAATATAAAGGTATAAATTTTATTATTATCAAACATTAATATAATCAAATTAAAGAGTAAAACTAAATTGTCAATAAAATTAATAGAGAATATGGTTGAAATAAGAAGAAAGTAAAAGGGTAAAAATGGAAGAAAATAGGAAAACAATAAAAATGAAAGCAATATAGCAAGTCACTCTGCATGGTATATATAGCACATTCAAAAAACAAATGGTAAATTTTTTTTTTGGGATATGGGATATAAGGTATGGTGAGAGTGAATTATACTATTATAGGGTATAAATGGGGTATTGGGGTTTTTTTGGCTTACGAGGGCAGTTGGTCTTAGCCCTACCATACTACAGGCCTTAGCCCTTCCATTAATACAAGCTGGAGACGTTCCTCGTGTCATGGGTGGCTTCCATTATAGGCGGCGAAAACCGGACTACCCAACAAGACCATACGGTCCATCCTTCTATGGTTGCAGAATCCATATCTCGAGCCATAAGGGCGCTTGTCGAGTCCCTGCTTGTGAATGCGTTCGGAGAAGAGATCGTGGACAACGTGTTCCGATTGGTCCAGGGCATGATCATGAACAACCTTACCACTGACGAGGTGATGGAAGTATTGATCCTTGTTGTTTCTCTCGTCAAGGGAGAGATTTGAGAAATTCATATTTTGCATAAGAAACTGGGACTATAGTTGATTAATTTGATCTTGGGCTTGCTACCTGGCCTGGACTTTGTATTGGGCTTTGTTTAATTTGTGCTTCAGTATTTTATATCATTTAACAGAAGATTCATAACTTGTTTTCACAAGATTGTTGGACAATGACAATGCTGGAATCTGAGACAAACATGCAACAGACTGGTACTATAAAGCGTTAGTGGATGTAGGTCGAACTCATTTCTGTGAAGGGGTTAATTGTAAGCTGCAGTGAAGCGTGGTAGTAATGAACAATCAACGTCTCGACACCAAAGAGATCAAAGAATCAAGGAATTCATCGGGTCACAGCAAAGTCATCAGCCCGTGTAGATATCAAGGAATTAAGTCGACCCATGAAATACTATAAATGTCGTTAATATGGAAGAGTCAAGAGACTCACACAACGTCTCGACACCAAAGAGACGGATAATAGTAATTCAAAAAAAAAGGACAATCTTTTTATAAAGTATGAATAAACGATGTTCTCCTCACTTAAATAAGATATCTTTAAAATTCACAAACACGGTCACAAATAACTCAATCACCATGCCATATATAGTGCTCGATATTGTAACACCATTAGGAAGTAACAGGAGTTATATATATTTATGTAATTGGATTGATTTCTACCAATTACCTAGTGATTCCTATATACAAACTACTATAAAGTAATCGGGTATATTACAAACTATACATACTTGAATTGTCAACCCTAGACGGTCCCCTTACAAGTTGTTGGCGATGATTGTGGCCCGAATTGAATCCGACGGTCGAATATCCTCAATCCTCATTCACAATAATGAAAAGTTATCAACCTAAATATCTGCCTATATGTGGAGAATATGAGGTGGGAGTGTCCCACCTTGAATAGAAATTGAATTCAAACCTTGTATATAAGTCGATGGACTATCCCACCTAACACCAATTGGTTTTAGGATGAAACCTCACTCGACTTGTGTGCTCGGTTTGGTTGGTGCGCGTGATGCGCTTGGCGTGCGTGCCCCCCACGTCGGATGACCCACCGTTGATTTAACATGGTATCAGAGCCGAGGTTCGGCATGGTGCGATGTGGTTTGGATTCCTGGTCTAATTGGCTAGCCGGTCTTAAGGCATTGATTCGTCAAGTGCAACTGGCAAATAATGCGTGGCCAGGCAGTTGCACTTGAGGGGTTGAATAGAAATTGAATCCAAGCCTTGCATGTAAGCCAGTGGGGTTCCAGGCAGTTGCACTTGAGGGGTTGAATAGAAATTGAATCCAAATCTTGCATGTAAGCCGGTGGGCTACCCCACCTAACACCAATTGGTTTTAGGATGGAACCCCACTCGGCTTGTGTGCTCAGCTTGATTGGTGCACGTGATGCGCTTGACGTGCGTGCCCCCCCCACGTCGGATGACCCACCGTTGATTTAACACTATATACACCATTCAATTAATATTTTTAATTGAAAATTAGCTTGCTAACCCCTCCGTGTTTTTTTTATCTTAGTTCAGTTCGATCGAACCAACCTCTCTAGGACAAACTTTCTAATTTTTGAATCAATCTATGTCATGTATGATGTATCTATATAATAAATCATTTTTCTTTCTTTTTTATTTGGGTGAGATGGAAATAGTGGTTTGAAAAACCCACTAATGTTGAAAGTGAAAAATAAATTAGAGATTACCTCCGCCCCTTTCCTTGATGGAAATCGAAGGTTTGCCTTGCTCCTTTCCAGTGGGTCGAGTCGGTCGGCGCAAGTCGGTTTACCTGGTGCGTGACTCTTGTCGGTTGGGTCACGTTCCCAGGATTTGCCACCAAAGGTGAGTTCCTCGTCAGAAAAAAAAAAATAGAGATGATTGACAATAAATTAGTTAGAATTATAAGTGAGATACATGAAAGAAAAAATAAGAGATAAGTTTTAAGTCTCTCTCGCTAATTTCCAACTGTACTCTTAAATATTTAAAATATATCCATCATTAAGCAAGAAATATTTTTTTTTTCAACAGTCACGCACCAGGTAAACCGCAAACCTTAGAGGCGGAGGTAGGAATCGAACCCGAGACCTCCTGAATCCTGACTTCCCCCTTGCTCCCTACCAATGAGCCACCCCGATTGGAGCCGCAAGAAATATTTTGATAGTATATAAAAGCCCACCTACAGCAACTCTGTAGGCTGTAGAATCATACATACATAATTGATAAAAATCAGGGGCCGGGAAAATTAAAGTAAGGTGGATGGATAGAATTAGGGGGTGGGTTATAAACATAATTATACTGTCGAGTGTGATCACTACTAGAAAAACATATAATTTTCGACGCTTTTATTCCGACGCTTTGTGTCTGCGTCGCTAATTTTCGACACCTATAGGCGTTGAAAATGGCCTGACCTTTATTTTAGTAATAAAAATACATCAGATCCCCAAACACCCACTCGCGTTTTCCTAAAATTGAGTCTCATTCAACTCCTCTCTCCTCCTCCGCACTCTGCCTGTCCCTCGTAACCCTAACAATCCCATCTCCGATCTCTAACTTCGAATCGCCGTTCGCTCGCTTGAAATCGATGGCCGGTCTCTGGCTTCGAATGTAGGTCTTCCGCTTCGACAATCTCCGGCTTTGAAGAAATTTGCAGTTTGTTGGCAAGAGAAATTTCAAGTGATTGAAAGAGAGATCTGGCAGTTGGATTCCTGTCGCCGGCTTCGAATCGCCGTTTGATCTCCAGGTTTGAATCATCATTCTTCGGCTTCAGATCTTAGCTTAGTTGAGTGTAGAACTCCATCTCTCACCCTCTCTCTTCTCTGATTTTCCAGATCCGAACGGAGTCTTCTCCGAATGGAGTGTAGTCCTCGATTTTTTACAGATCCGAGATAGTAACCGATTTCACTTTCAATTTTTGTGCATTTATCTGATGGATTTCAAGTAGGAAGGTTGCAAGTCCAAGTCTGATGCCCAATACAGTAGCAAGTGAGTTTTGTTTTGTGTTTATTTTCGATTTTGGAAAACTAGATCTGTCAATTTGTTATTCCAAGGGTTTGATGGAAGATTTTGGTGTGCTTATGTATTTTTTAGGAGGCTGTTGAAGACTGGAAAAGTAACAAAGGATTTGAACAAACCTCCAAGTGCGTTCTTCATTCTCATTCATGTTATTTTAATTTGCAAATGACTATTTCTTTTTCCATATCTGATTCTGCCCTGTTGATTGAAATTGTAGAGTGTTTTTATTTTCAATGTTTTTTCTCTCTATTTCCTTGATATGGAGGAATTGAGAAAGTTATTCACTTATTCAAGGAGAAGCATTTAACATAACTTAAGGAAGCTTACAAAAATTTGAAGAGCATATTTGGGTGTTAGAGGTTGATTCTCTTAAATTGTCTTCTTTAATGATTTCCTGATGCTTATCAGTTATCATTCTTTGTCATTTCTTTTCATAATTCATACATACTCTTGAATAAAAACCAACTGATTGGCTCCTTGCCAAATGAGCTTGGCTATCTACCAAATCTGGACAGAATTCAGATTGACCTTTGATCTTTTTCTCATTGGTTGCAGGATTTGAAGAGCATTTAACATAACTTAAGGAAACTTACAAAAATTTGAAGAGCATATTTGGGTGTTAGAGGTTGATTCTCTTAAATTGTCTTCTTTAATGATTTCCTGATGCTTATCAGTTATCATTCTTTGTCATTTCTTTTCATAATTCATACATACTCTTGAATAAAAACCAACTGATTGGCTCCTTGCCAAATGAGCTTGGCTATCTACCAAATCTGGACAGAATTCAGATTGACCTTTGATCTTTTTCTCATTGGTTGTAGGATACTCGAATTACCTTTGATCTTTTTCTCTTCAATCTCTTTTCACAGGAAATGGTAGCTGCCTTGAGATAGCACAGCGGTGGCATTTCCACTGCTTGGGCTCAACTTGTTCAGCGATATGCTAAAGGTATCTATGTGTTTACAAATAATTATGGCGCCTCATCAATTTCTTGACGCTTACTTAATTAGCTCATGAAATGATTTTTGTGCAGGTGCCATTTTTTTGCTTATCAGGAGTCTTAGGAACTGTAGTTTGTAAGGATCGATTCCTAATTTCAGCAGGTTACCACACCTTGCTTATATGTAAATCCATATCTGTTGGTGCTTCATTAAAGTAAAATACTGGTGTGCAACTCGTGCTGTATTCTTGAATTGACCGAAGCTATATCTTTCGACAGGGTGAAGCTTTATGCATATTTTATTCTCGCTGTGGCATCTGTAAATTTGGCCCTAACTGAAAGTTCAACCACCCTCCTATGGGATAAACATATGTTTACTAAAATCATCTTCTGCCTAGATGAGAAGCTGAAGGATCCTCAAAGGCTTGAAATGAGAAGATGGGCTTGTATGTATTTTTTTCCATTAAATTATTGCTTATAGTTATGGATTAATAATTTCAGTTAGACAATGGTTTAGAGCTCATAGCCTAATAGTTTACTCTAATTTTTTTTTATGAGAATTTTACACACTTTGTCATATTGGAAATGGATAAGAGGAATACTTTGATGGATCCAATAAGACTGTATAAATTAGTTTCAGATTGATTTAGTTAGACTTCATTTGTTGAATCCTTGAAAATTGAAATGCATCAAATCTGCAAGTAATACTGCAGACGGCATATGCCTTTAATAACAAAATTGATAACTAGTGATCTGCTTCCCACTAGATTATTTAATGGCTCGTTTCTTTTGGGGATCCGGGCTAATAAACAATTTTCAATTTTTGAAAACTTGTTTGCTATTCATTTTATCATGTTTCATCAGTGTTATTGCTATTCTTTTGGATAATCTAATTTGAGATATTACTGGTTTTGCTTGTGCAGAGTCATGCAAGAAAGAATAGAAGAGCTGAGTGAAGATGAAAACACTCAGAAGTAGGTTTTTGTTTTATAAATTTTCTGTAATGTGGTTATTCATTCGCTGAATTTTGTGTTGTTTTCATACCACTGCTTAGGTGGCTCTTTGTGACAGAGGAAGACATAAAGGGCTTACCATGCCTTTTGGTTTGGTCTTCTCTTTCATTTTTGTTTCTAATCTTAATGATTAACTCTTCTGGCTTCTCTTTCATTTTGGGAACATTCTATTCATTTACATAACTAAAATAGCAGTAAGCTTATAAAACTGCAATTTTCTCAAAGCAGGATGTCAAGAAGACTTATAAATTAGGGGCCCGAGACTGATTTCTGTTGAATTGATTACCCCCTTAGTATGTGGCCTTACTTAGGTCAGTGTACTATATTTATGCCAGATTTATCCGTTCACAAGATTTATCCATTCATGAGAGTTCCCCTTATACCTCATTTTTAGTCAGTTCTTGTTCTTCCTTGATTCAGTTCTCACTTTGTGTGATTGCTTCTTTTGCTGCCTCGGATGCCATTTAATTAATTTTCTGACTATAATTTTTCTGCCTTTCATTTATCCTTTTCTATCATTTCAATATTCAGCCTGCAGACTTCCTGCTAGTAGTGCTCAATGCCTTGTTACTTTCTACAATTTGATTTTCCATCTAGTTTCTTTTCCTTTGTTTCCAGCCATCCTATCTAAAAGAGCACCTTCCCTTAAATGTTACGGAGTTTGTAGCTTTCAACGAAATGCTTGGAAGTCCTGCTGATAATCTTCTCATTGAGCATTTTTAAACTTTACTCTTGTCCGTTTTTCCATATTTCAGATCTTTTTTTTTTGTCAACTTTTATCCATTTGTCGTTTATCTTACTGTGATTGAGTCTTCGTTATGATTAAGAAAACAACTAGATTTCCTCCTGTCTCTAATGAATCCATCTGGGACACTGGGGGTGTTGGCATACTCTTCTTTTCATTAGCTTTTGTCATTTTTAAAGTCAACTAGTGTTTTAGAAGCACGGTTTTGGGAAATTTGCTGTGTCAATCTCTGTGGTGTGAACGTTTACGTGCCTTGTGTAGCTTGATTAAGCCTTTGAAAATGACAAAACTAGTTGACTTTCAATTCTTATTTAATATTGTATAAAACTAAATAACTAATCGCCCATGATAATGCTATAGAACTATACTGAAAGTGTCTATCCCTTATCCAAGATATATCATGTGCTATGATCTACAAGGACAAATGGAGCTAGCTTTTTTTTTTTCTTAAGTATTTTGGAGTGCTGTTTGTGCATTTGTAATTGCAAGGAGAGTAGAGTAAATGATGAGTCAAATTCGGATCTGCTGTCTTATCAGTTGTATTTTAATTCAAGGTAAATATATATTTGTATTGGTGTTTTACTTGCTGTCTCCTTACGTTTCCTCTATGTATGACAGCTACTTTTCAAAGCACTCAAGGAGCTCAGGGTGACAGTGATCCTAGCAACACTATTGTGCGTAAATTATTTGCAGTTGTGCTATTTATCTGTTTCTGATCCCTACATACTCAAAGGTTTGTTTTATTGCAGATATTCATTGGCAACTTGGACTCTAGTGTCACTGATGAAATCCTGAGGCAAGTGTTTAGCTCCTATGGGGAACTTGTTCATGTCAAAATACCAGTAGGAAAGCGTTGTGGGTTTGTTCAATTCGTGAATAGGTATTTGAAAGCAAATAAATTTTGAATACCTGGTTCTTCTCTGGATTGGAAGTAGAGATAACCTCCTATTTTTGGATCTGCAGAAGTCCAGTAGTTGAACTTTGAAATGATGTAGGTGTAAAGAAGAAATTATACATTTTATTGATGTTGATCATCTCTTTTTAGCTATCATGTATATTATTTTTAATTCACTCATGTAAGATCTTGATTCATTTTACTAACGCTTTATTGGATTTGTGCTAATGTATTTTTTGTTAGTTAAAGGATTTTAATTAATGTGTAATGAAAGGGGATAAATGAAGAAAAATACGTTTATTTTTTTTTTGAAAAATAACAGGCCAATTTCGACGCTTTAGGGTGTCGAAATTGGCATGTCATTTTCGACGCTTTACGGCGTTGAAAATGACATGCCATTTCCGACGCCCTAGGACGTCGAGATTGGTTGCGACAGAATTCTGCGTCGAAAATGGCACTTGTCATTCGTGACGCAAGAATTTTCGACGCTTTTTAAAAGCGTCGAGATTGAAATTTGCGACGCTTTAAAGCGTCGAAATTGGTCATAAAAAGCGTCACAATTGTTACTGTTTTCTTGTAGTGGATGACGATCCTGATTTCCCAAACAAAACCTCATACACCGGAGTTGGATTGTGTGGATGACCTTGTTTCAGCTGTTTCGTCTACTCGCCACTACTACATAAAAGGACTATGGTAGCGGCCAAAAACCGCCACAAAAAATAGGAAAACCGCCTCTTAAAGGCTAATGTGGCGGTTTTTTAATCGCTACATCAGCTGCCGCTGCATTAAGTCAAAGGTGGCGGTTTTTATAGCTACTGTAGCGGTTTTTACCTTGAAGTGAAAATCCGCCACTAAAACTAAAAAACCGCTACAAAATGTAGAGGTTATGCCGACGGTTAAATATTCCTATCGTGGCAGCTTCCAAAGCATTATGTGGCGGTTTCATGATCAGACAGAAATGCTTTTTTGAGCCTATTGCAGCGGTTTTTTAGCTCTTTATCTCAGACTTTTTGTAGTGGTTCATTTACCATTATAAAATACCTATAAATAAGCAATCAAATAACAAATATATAATAAAAACTATAATGCATTTCATCATGAAAATTAAAATACAATATTCTTTATAGCTAGATAATATCATTGATATTCGCCCATAACCATACAATAGTTTATTAATGATCATGGATTGTAACAAAACATTACATAGTAAATCAAACTATGTCTAAGCTCACAAAGCAAACTTTTCCACATGGTTTGCCACTTCTCTTGTGTTTGAATCCATCATATGTAAGTTGGTATAGATAAATAATCACTGCAAATTGGTATAGATAAATAATCAATCTTCAACATATGAATCAATTATCAATAAAGTCACATCAGCACATCAAGTCTGTTCCAAAGAGTGATGATACTAAACATAAGAATATATATCAAGTAAATATATAAAGGAATTAAAGTGATCCATATTAAATCTAAGTGCATCTCTGAATAGCTCTAAATAAGTGAAGTTCATCCAAAATCATAAAGCCCAACCTAGAAACAATTTTCCAACTCACTAACTAAGAAAAACTTGCAAACTTCACAAAACAATAGACTAGTCAAGCCACGTACGATTAGAGGAGTTGTTAGCTGATCATAATCAAATAGATAGAAACAAAATACAAATTGCACATATAAATGATTATTAGGAGCATCATTGGTCTTGAGAATGAATGAAAGATGAGAGAGGAGTGTAGGAGAGACCAGTAAAGCATCAAACCACCTGTGAACCTTCCACTATATATACATATATTCTGCTTTCATTTTTATCATCAAAATATAGAACAATTTGTTAAATATGGAGTATATTGTATGTCTCAAACAAACTTTTAGCTACTTCTTTCATGAAAGAGGAATATAACAAATTAAGTATAATGTATATCTATTCTAATTGAATTTCTTAAAGTTTAGGCATATAAACAATAATGTACAAAACCACATTTTTTTAAAGAATAGATTGTATTAATTAGCAACATAAATCATCATGAGAATAGTAACATTATTTTAACAAATCTCGTATTGTGCTCGAATGATTGAAAAATAGTAATTTGTTTTTCTTACCTGCTCGAAATAAGAGCTAGTAAGTGATCAGAATGCATTGCCTGCTTCAATAAGTATGCCTGCACAGAATCACGATATCAAGTGAAACCACAAAAACACTAAAAGGGTTTTTTTGTTGTTTCAAAATTCCATTACCTAGGCAGATTGAGCAAGATAATCAAAATTTTACAAGTATTAAGCACTTAAAGAGAGTAAGTTCAGTGGGAGATGGATACTACTTAAAATTTGAAAAACCTAGAATTGAAAAAATAGACAAGAGTAGCAAGCCATTATTTAAGTTTACATGTAAAGGTGGTAAAACACAAATTCTAAAAAACATTACCCATACCCTTAATTTTTCTAGAGAGGAGAGCCCATTGGTACCAGTGGCACCACCGGTCGCCGTGCCGTGTGGGCGGTCGATCCCCATACGCAACCGATGCAACCAAGCATAGTAAGATGGGTTGGAGTTCCAGCAACAATGAACAAGAACAAAATCAAAGGGATCCCAAATTTTGCACCAAATCAGTCAGTCATCAAACCGCCAATTGATTGAGGGAACTAACAAGTTTTAGGGTGTAGATCATTATTCAAAAGATTCTCATCCTCAATCGAATCAAACAAGGTCGAATTCCAATATCTAGGGTTTCGAAAAACGAACTCTAATTTCCAAAAAAAGCTACAAAAAAAAAGATTTATGCTCAATGGATTAAGTCAATGACAAGCAAAAATTGAATAAACTGATATTAGGAAAGAAATTTGAATCAGCAATACGACAAATTATTGCAAAAAGGATTGGAAGTCACCAAAAATCAGTTCGAATATGCGCTAAAAAAACAAGGGCATCAATTCGGATTTTTTCAAGCGACCAAAGCATCAATAGAAGCATGTATACATGGGTTCAACCACATCATTAAAATTCCTTCAAGCATAGGCATTATTCAACGCTAAAGCATGGAGGATTTAGAATTAGGGTTTTAAGAAGAAAATGAAAATCAATCATCTGTAAAAGCATAAACTAATCAGATCTAGGGAATCTAAGGCTAAGCAAATGAGAATGAGATTACCTTGTGATAACCTCAAGACAACAAGGGGTATGACTTTGTAATCGAGATTGGCGGTGTCACGGCTTAGCTTCGGCGTTTTTGGAGGCAAGAGTGGGTCTTTTGCTGTCTACCGATCGATATTGGCATGAGATACGACGACTTCAGTGTAGCCTAGCAACTGTGGCTTCAGATCTGAAGCGGAAAAGTTGAGGGTTCTCAGCAATGGTGGTGAGAGAACCTGAGGGGGAGATTGAGAGAAAGGGGGACGAGAGATCCGCCATTGGAAATGGAGATTTGAGATAGACAGAGAGCGAGAGAAAGTGGGAGAGACAGAGAGAGCGAAAAAGACAAGATGCTATTGAAAGGAGATCTCGATAGCTTGAATGGAGAGATCTGAGAGGAAGATGGGTAGAGGGTAGAACTAAAAGGGTGGAGCGGCGCTCGCTCTCAAGTCTCAGCTCTAGGATTATATTAATTGTCAAGGAAAAAAAAAGGAAAATACAAAACCGCTACAATAGGTTTTAAAAACCGCCACAATAGATCCTGAAAACCGCTACGATAGATGATTAAAACCGCCACAATAGATAAAAGTGAAAACCGCCACTTTAGGTTCTTAAAAACCGCCACAATAAGGGAAGTAGCTAATACATTATTAAAACCGCCCCTTAAACCGCCACAAAATAATAAACCGCCACCTAAACCGCTACAGTAGAAAAAACCGCTAGAGTGATGCGCTACATTAGGTCGTTTATGTAGTAAGGCTCCTCCGTCCTGAGCCTTCAGTGGGCGGCGCTGACCCCCATGGGTACGGACACGGAGAGGGAGGGTACTATGGAGGCGGCGGTGGGGTTTACGGAGGCCATTATCCCCCATCGTTGGTGTCCGGAACACAAGGTCGATATGTTCAGGATGCTTCACCTAGAGGCGGTGACAAGTACACTACTCCGGCGCGGTCAGAGCTTCATCCTTAAATATTACTGTAGTATATATGCGCACTTTTAATTTGCTGCTCAATTTGAAATCAGGTCCAGTTATGCTCTATCCTGTCTGTCTATCTATCTATCAGCGCGCTCCAACCATTTGAGTGGAATAAAGTTGACTGATGCTTTATCAACAAGCGAAATCAGCTGAACATGTTACGTTTGGCTGAATTACCAGCCTAACATGTATGCTTGATCGGATACCAACATAAATTCAATTGGCTAGAAATTAATTGGCAATAGGTGAAGTTTTGAAATCTTTTCACTTCTGATGTGGGAAGGAATTGAGTGGCAATTAAGGGTGAGTTCGGCACCAATCGAAATCATTCTGGCAGATGAGATCGAAGAGACCTGAATAATTATGAATATGAGTTTCGTCGGCTCGATGGCTGGAGTGAGCAACCTTATCAACCATCAAGTTTTCTTCATGAAACATATGATTAATGCCAATTATTTGAAAAGACATAAGATGAAAAGAAAAGTCAGAAATGTTCATCTCAATGTCACATGCATTTTCATTTATTCTTCTTTTGCATCACGGATATATTTAAGGGAGCAATCGTTTCAGTTTTCAAGATAGGTTATTTATCACGCTTTTCATGTCTTATCGATCATGATATTTTTTTCTAATGATAAAACCAATGATGCTTAACGAATCCGTCAAAATTTAGTTTAATATATCAATTTCTTTAATTATTGAGACGTCAAAATTCAGGCCAAAATGTAAATTTTCATAAATCGGCATTCCAAGTAACTTTGGTGCCCCGTTATTAATTGAAAGGTTAACAGAGACACCTTTGAAGAGACAATCATAAGAACAAAGTCACAAATAACAAAATGGAAAGCCAACGCGCACCCTAATATCACAACAAGGCAAGCGATTTTGATCAAATCAAATCTAGCAACAACGCCGTACTATGTGATGCAAAGCTTTATGCTACCACCAACAATTCACAAGGAACTAGATCAAATTAAATTAATAGGACTTTCTTATAGAACAAAGACATAAGCTATGTACAAATCCTTAATAGGATGGGATAGAATATGTCGGGTCTGAACAAAACAAAAGATATGAATGAAACTCTCCAAATGAAATTATTATGGAAAATTCTTGCAGAACCAAACAACATTTTAGTCCGGGTGATTAAGGAAAAATACATGAAGAACAACACACTATGAGAATACAAAAGAAAGAAAAAACACGTACATCATGGCAATGGAGAAAATTGATGGAATTAAAAAACGAAATTATCACTAAGATTATTTTTTCTTCGATGGAAACGAAAAAAAAGACATGATATATTGCCTCATCATGATGCGGAATCTAGACACTCCGAAACAATGTTGTTTTCAACGACAGCAGCTTATCAAGCAAACAATCACAAATAGGATACTTGAGACAACAACTACAAAACTGGGAAGAATCAAAACAATTCTTTTGGGAAGAAATTGAAACTAAGGAGCCGAGAACCACATAAAAGGCAAGGAAAAAAATGAAACATAAGATGGAAAAGCCACCTGGGTACTTGGCCAAGATTAATTTTGATGGTTCAAAATTAATTTCAAGTGAAACTACAGGTTTTTTTTTTGTCATCTGGGACAACTTTGGTCACGTTTGGGCTAGCGATCGATGCCATTTGTTGTGGATCAATGTCGGCGGTTATGGCTAAAGCTAGTCCTTGGTCTTAGACTAGGGTTGATGGCTGCCAAGGAGCTTCAAAATCTATAGATTGAAGTGGAAAGGGATAGCTTAACCGTCATCAATGCTCTTAAAAAGGGATTTGGAGGTGCTAGCGGGAGATCGAGATGGCGATTTTGGACCGCTTCCTTCCGCTTCAAGACTTTAAGTGTACTTGTGTCTATCACATATTCCGGGAAGTTAATCAAAGGTGTTGTTAAAGTCGGCTTTGCCCCGTGGGGCTAAGACAAGCTAGAGAAAGGTCGTGTGCGGGCCCACGCATGGGAGCCACGAACAACACATCAACCCGGCCAACGAGGTTCCATGGTAATGAGAGGAGTAGCCCGTCAAGCTTATATGTTGTTCATGATATCTCAATATTTTCAATGTGAGACAACCTTTATTCCAACAAAAGGACGAACAAATCCTTAGATTTCTTGATAGATGATACGTCGATCGCGACTCATCCAGAGTTTACGGCTCTCGTCCGTTCTATCCAAATTCTTTTATACTCGATCTCTCACTCTCTACTGTCAAACACTAGACAGCCCCATTACAAGTTGTTGTCCATGCTTATCGGCTCGCATTCAATCCGACAGTCGGAGATCCTCATCCACAATAATATATGAAAAGGTTATCAATTAATCTAAATATGCTATAATAGGCAGTTAATTTCTCATCAAATATACTGCTTGTAACTGCTATTCACTAGTTTTTGGTGGTGTGATTTTTTTTTTTTATCTGAAAAATAGCTTGTTAATTAATACCTCCATATCGACATCAAAAATAAATAAATGAGTGTGTATTTAACAAAAAAAAAAAAATCATGGGTATAGTAGCTCCTCAACATCTTTAATGTCGGGAAACCAGCCTCTCTATTAATTAATTATAAGTGAGATAAACGAATAAATTAAGAAAAAAGATAAAAGTTTTAAGTGACTCTCCCTTTGTTGAAATATGAGGTTGCCTCACATTGAGAATATTGAGATATCATGAACAATATATAAGTTTGGCTCCTCTCATTGTCAATTGGTCTTGAGATGAAACTTCGTTGGATTTATATGTTATTCGTGTTCTCATACGTGAACCCACACATGAACTACCTTATCGCTTGTCTTAGCCCCACCGGACCAAGCCGACTTTAACACGTACCCTTCACCATTGAGGATACTCTAGATATTTAAAATATATGCATCAGCCCACCTACACCAACGCTGTTAGATCGAGTGAACATACATGCATGATACATAAATAACTTCCGGGACAAATGGTGCCACTTGAAGAGTATACATGAGTCAAATTTGTCCCTTGTTTCTCACATTCGACTTCAAGGCGTGCAGACACGTACCTTGTGTGTGTATATATAAGAGTGAACATATATACATGCATGATACATAACTAAAAATCAGGGGGAAAAGGAAAAGTAAGGTAGATGGATAGAATAAGGGGTTGGGTTATAAACATACTACTACTGTTGAGTGTGATGTTGATCCTCATTTCCCATGGAGACGCTGTTTCTACTCTTCCCAAGGAGAGGCTCCTCCGTTATCTCCCTCCAGTGGGCGACCCTGAACACAGTTGGCCTCCCTGGTACGGTTACAGCCAGCCTATTCCGCCTGTTGATCCTGATCCCCCATTGGAGGTGGCCGGAATACAAGGTCAGGGATGTGTTCAGCATGCTTCATCTGGAGGCGGAGGGCGCCGCGGCGGCGACAAGTTCAGTACTCCGACGGGGTCAAAGCTTCATCCTTAAATAATTAACTATATATGCGCACTTTTAATTTGCTGCTCATCAAACATATTAGTCTGAATTTTATCATTAAGTTCCATCATATATAAAAAGCTTCTACGAATTATCTATGTGTTTTGTCTAGCTTTGATGATCAATCAACTAGTACACTATTTGCTCGTATATTGTCCGACGAATTCAAATTTTGCAGTTTCAGGTTCCGTTATATATGCTCGATCTATCTATTTATCTATGCATCCTTTCAACGCGCTCCAGCCATTTTACTCAAGGGAGGCGTCCCTCGAGATCTCTCTGGCGACGGAAAACGTGCATTTTAGAAAATTAAAAATTAAAAAATAAGGTAAAATTTTATTTTAAAAAAATGTAAAAAAAACACGAATGGATCGTGGGTTCAAACCTTCTTATTTATTTTTTTACAATATATTTTATTCATAACAAAATTTTCCTATTATAAATATCATATTTAAATCAGATTTTATAGTTTTCTTTTAATATTGTTCATAAGAGTATTCATTATATTACACATATATTTTAAAAAAAAATTCTAATTTTTATACTGTCAATGTCATATTTAAAGTACAATTTATGGTTTTTTTTACACACCTTTCAATCCTATTAATTTTTTTCCATTTATAAGTGAGATATTTTTTTAAAAAATTATAATTTTGTTTCAATATTTTTTAAAAAGGTATTCATCATGCTACACAAATAGGTAACAACATTTAAGTTTTCCTGTCTAAAGACAATTTTGAAATTTCCTGCGGAGCCAAATATCAGCATCTCAACCGAAGACGCTAACTAGCTAGTGGAAGGTCGACGAGCCAATAAAATAAGGACAAAAAAAAAAGTGAGGCTTAAATAGATCGAGAAGTAGGGATTTGTACATTAGCCATTTATCGTACGATAGTAATATATATATTTGTTGCTATTTCTCATGACTTCAATAATAATAAAAAATATCAAACTCGTTAAATATATAAAAATTAAGATGGAGAACCTGATTAGTAACCTATTAATTACTACATATTAGCTAAAAATACAAGTATATATATATATATATATATATATATATATATATATATATATATATATATATATATATATATATATATATATATATATATATATATATATATATATATATATATATATATATATATATAGTATGGATCAAATGTTAACAAGTCTTAGGGTGTTTTGTGTTAACAAATCTCAGCCCTTGATTAATAAGAAATAAAAGGTCAAGATTATTCCATAATTTTAATTTTAATTAAAAAAAAAACACTGCCACAAGGCTTTTTCCCCTATATTAGCGCGTGCGTTCACCTTCAACACTACCTCACGCCTTGTTTTGAGTTGGAGAAAGCCAAAGGGCTTCACATGGACGAGGGTTTGACATTCGAGCCGCCAAGCCGTCTTCCAGCATCTATGTCATCCGGTCCGACCAGCCAACAACCACCAACCGCCTGAAGCTCCCCTGCAACAGCACTCCGGCGATGGCGGCCTAAGAAGGTGATGAATTCGGTGATGGGGAAGGTGGCGATGGCGGCCGAAGAAGGCGATGAATCCGGTGATGGCAAAGGCGGCGATGGCGGAGGCGATGACAGAGGAAGAGATCGACCATCAATCCGAACGTAGATGCGCAAGCTCTCAGGGATGCCTGTGAAGCTCGGTTTGATTCTCCATCGATCCTCTCTGCTAATTCGTTTTCGGGTGTTTGGATTCTCTCTATTAACTCGATGTTTTGGTTTATTGGTTTAATTCGTGAATGAGTCTAGATTGAATTCGGTTGTTGTTTCGTCTGAAGCTACAACGATCGATCTTCAGATCGAAGTTTGTCGTGTCCGTTTGATCATTTTGTGTTCCGATTTGATTTTGTTGAAAAATTACAGGATTGGGAACGAACTGAGAAGGGAAAGTTGAGGCGATCGGACACAGGACTGCACCTCAGTTGAGACCGATCAAGGAGGCGAGGAGAGCTTCCGAATCTAATCGAATTGAATTCGGCAAGGAGGGGATACATTCAATTAGTATTGCTGATTCTATTGTTGATCTCTATTGTGAATCTCAAATCTTGGTTGCAAATTAAAATTGTGTTCAGAATACGGAATTATTCGGCAAATTCAGAGTTTCTATTCGTTAATAATACGGAATTATTCATTTGTACGTTTACATACTCTTTCAACCTATCGAATAATTACTGTCAACTTAACGAATAATTACTATCAACTTAGAGAATAATTACTATCAACTTAGAGAATAATTACTATCAACTTAGCGAATATATGTATGTTGTTGAATAGACATGGAAAATCAAGAATTACCTTTACATACTCTTTTCAATATAGCGAATAATTACCATTAACTTAGTGAATATTTACTATCAACCTAGTGAATAATTACTATCAATCTAATCTAGCGAATAATAGTTACTATCTATCTAGCGAATAATTACTACCAACCCATCGAATAGTTGCAAAATTGAGCAACTCTTTGGCCAATATCTAAACGATAACACCTATTTACACACGAATAATAACTATAAGTTAGCGAATATTTAATATCATCTTATCGAATATTCAAACAGTGCACCGCATAAAAAAAACAACGTTAAAAAAGTGTACACACACGCGCGTAATTCAACAGGTGGGGAAGGAAAGAGGTGGGTCCCATTGATTTTTAATTAAAGAAAAAAACAAAATTGTCGAATAATCACAGCCATCCATTTCATTCAATCAAAGGCACAGATCTGTTAACACAAAACACATTAAGAGATGTTAACACAGGACCCAACCTCTCTCTCTCTCTCTCTCTCTCTCTCTCTCTCTCTCTCTCTCTCTATATATATATATATATATATATATATATATATATATATATATATATATATATATATATATATATATATATATATATGTGTGTGTGTGTGGATGCGCTCCGGTGAAAACTAAAATTGCGGTAGAAACCCGTGAGGACCGGCTTTTTAGCTCGGTTCACTTGCTTTATAGCCCGTTTATGAATAGAACCGACCTATAAAGTCACAAATTTTAGCCCGGTTCTGAATAAAATCGAGCTATAAAGTCACTATATAATTTTAAAACATTAGCTTTTTAGCACGATTTTTCGGTTTGATCGAACTACAAAGTCATGTGGTATTTTAAAATTGGAGTTTTTAGCACGGTTTTTAGGTTGAACCGAGTTGTAAAGTCACCGTGTGATTGAGGTTTTTAGCACGGGTTTCAAAAAAACCGAGATATAAAGTAGTCTTCACGGGTTTTTACCACAATTTGAGGTTTTCACCGGAGTCAATCCCTATATATATATATATATATATATATATATATATATATATATATATATATATATATATATATATATATATATATATATATATATATATATATATATCCTTGTCATCACTACTTCTAAGCTCTATTAAGTGATGATAAGGACTTGTGTACCTGTGTGTTTCCTGCATTTATTCACCAACCATATCCACCACCTCTAGTGTATATGTGTTATATGTATATAATACGTAGTAGTATATAAAAGCCAAACTCCACCATAGCTGGATCTGTAGAGTGAGTCAACAAACAGACATAAATAAAAATCAGCGGGAAAAGTAAGGTGGATGGATAGCGTTAGGGGTTGGGTTCTAAACATACTGCTGTTAAGTATGATGATAATTCAGATTTCCCAAACAACAAACCCTCAAAAAACGGAGTTGGAGTATGTTGATGAGCAAGATTCAGCTGTTTCGTCTACTCGCCCCAAGGACAGGCTCCTCCGTCGTCTCCCTCCAGTGGGCCGGGCTGGCGCCCATGGGTACGGACGCGGATTTGGAGGGTACGGACACGGCGGATACGGACATGGAGGTGGTTACGGACGCCATCATCCCCCATCGTCGACGGAGTCCGGAATATTACAAGGTCATGGATATGTTGAGCATGCTTCCTCTGTAGGCGGCGACAAGTACAGTACTCCGACGCGGTCAAAGCTTCATCCTTAACTATATATATCCGCACTTTTTATTTCCTGCTCAAATTAAATTGATTATGGTGAGTGTCGTCTGTGTAAGTCTCTCTGTTATGGGATATATAAGGCTGAATTTTATGATCATTAAGTTCAATCTAATTAGTCATAAAAAGTTTCTATTACGTACTCGTGGAATTATCTATGTGTTTTGTTTAGCTTTAATGTCATCAATAGCTTAATTCATCGATCGATCAACTAGCTAGTACACCACTTGATCGTATTGTCCGACAAATTAAGTCAAATTTTGCAGTTTCAGTTATGCTCCATCTATCTATTTATCTATCAATCCTTTCAGCAGGCTCGAACCAATTCGCTTATATATGATATGTCCCTTCCTTCTTCCTTGAATTTGGTAAATAGAAAGTGGCCCTCCGAGATTCGAACCAGGACCTTTGGTATTACCTACAAGTCTTTTCCAGCTAAACCCGTAAGCCCTTCCTTCTTCCTATTAAAATCAAGATGACATCTTGAGAGAACATCCGGTGTTGTGGTGAAATCCTAACACTACATATAGGAATAGGTTTTTCACATGGTGCTTCAAATTCTAATCACCATGTGAAAAGCCTTGTTAACACTCGACAAAGGATCCATGAACAACACAGATGTACGTTCTCATAGGCATCAATCAATCCCATAAATAAAAACCGCACCAATTTTTCTTTAGCGTCTCTTTCAATCATCCTTTTGATCATCATAGCACACCTCTCTAAGTAATAGCTCCACATTCACAATTAATAGCAACTTCTAAAGAGGCTAGTTCATCCCATATTTTCTTTAGTTTTCCAAAATATGCAATGACATTCAAATTTTTCTGCCTAATGTTACTCAGTTCTCGGTGAAGTTGATGGATCAAAAGTGCATTATTAAATTCTAAAAACCTTTATGAAATTTCATGCAGAGCCAAAGACTAGCACTTCAGTCAAAGATGCTAGTGGAAAGCTAGCCAATAAAATAATAATAAAAAGTGAGGATTAAATATAGAGAAGTAGATATTTTTACATTGGTTATTTATTATACGAGAGTACCATATTTGTTGCTATTTTTTTTATTAAATAAGAATTCGAGGTCAAATATATCTGCATAACTGCACTTCGAAGACCGACAAGTCAACGGACGGAAATCGTCTAAGTGCAAATCCTTATCACCACTAAGTTCTTTTCATCTACTTTTAATAGTGATGGTGATGAGAAGGACTTGTACCTATGCGTTTCCAAAGTGAATGAATGCTCAATTAAATGTGGAGTAGCAATGTAAAGTTTCCTACTTTCCTGCATTTATAAAGTTGGGCCAACTAATGAAGGGAGAGTAGCTCAATAGCTCATGCATATAATCCGTGTTAACATCATACAATACATTCATATACTCAAGTTGGGCTAAATAATTTTCGACCAAAACAAGTTGGACTAAATTAATATCGATCGGTATAATAGCGAAAATAACGTCGCACCTATCCTCTCTCTCAAATTTCATAATAGTAATAATCTTGTTAAAGCGAATTTAGAAACTCTCGGTATCTCATGACGACGGGGCTCGTGCTACAGCTTTTATTTTTACTAAACTTAGTTTTATTATCGCTAAAAGAGTGGGCCCAGATAGTATATCGACTACCCACTAATTTCTTGTAATTTATAATAATAATAATAATAATAAAAATAATAATAATAACAATACCGCTAGGGCACAGCGATTGCAGGCGATCGGCGACTGCAGGCGAGTGCAGGCGTTCGGCGGCCAGAACTGTTCGGTGATGGTCTCTTCGGCTTGTCCTGGCGCTCGGAATCGTCGTTTCGGGGGCTGCCACCGACTTGTCGTTGTCTCTCTCCTCGGCACTTGGGTCTAGTCTCTCCGGGGTCGACGCGTACGTCTCATCAGGTTTGCCGTTGTTCAATTCCTTTCCGTTTCATCAGTTCTCCGTGTCTGTTGGGTCTAGTCCCTTCGGTGGCTGCTATTGTGCTTTTGTTGTTCGGTGCTGTTGTGTTTTTGTCGTTGTTCTGTGTCTATTGTCTCCGGCGATTTGATGTTGTTGTCAACGGTCGACGCATCTCCTTGTCTGCTGTCTTCGGGTGCACTGGTGCACTGTTGTCTTCGGTTTGCTCTTCGATTTGTTGGGTGTGTGTATCTATCTGTTGCTTCCGGGTTTGTGAGTGCTTGTTCTGTTCAGTCCGGTGGAGTTTGCTTCCGGTGCAGTCCGGTTTTGTGGGCTCTTGGTTGTCTGTGTCGGTTTTTTTTGTGAAGGCCATTTTGTTTGGTGATGCGGGTATGTCTCTCTCGCAATCAGATGAGCGTTTTCATTGCCCTTTCCGAGGACATGAAGGATGTAGGGATGGTCGTCCAGTGAATACCGGTCTCACGCCGAAGTATTTTGTTGATCACCTCTCTAGGCATTTCAGTACGTCGGAGGCTGTTGAGAAATATAAGAGAGTCATTTCTTCAGACAGGTTTGTTTATGACCTGCTTGCTGCCAATCTTGAGCAGGCTGGTCGTTGGTTGTGTGGCATATGTTTGCGTAATCATATAGTACGGATGGCGTGCAAGCATGGAGGTATAGGTATCCCTACCGTCGGGCCAGGGGGTAATGCTAATGGTTAGTCGTTTGTCATCTATGGGATTCCTAGACCGGATGCTTCTCTATGTTCGTTGCCTCCTGGGCATCAGGACTTGCGTGATATCTGCGCGGCTGATGTAGCTAGGCCGAGGGAATTGGCTTTTAATGAGCACTTGTTTGAGCGTTTTCTTGAGCAAAGGTTTGTGACCTCCAAAAGTATCCCTTACAAGCTCCGTCTTGAGTTTGGGAGGGTATATCTTGAAGCCCTCTCCAGAGTCATTGCTCAACCATCAGATATTTCTTATTGGGTTCAGTTATTTGTTCTCCCGGCATGTGTACTTAATACGACTGCTTTGTGGGGTCGTTCTAAAGGTATGAATATTGGGAGGAAGAGGGATCAGGTTGCATCCATGGCTTCTGCCTTGGCCTTGTGGAGAGAGCCGGGAGGGATACAAGCTCTGGTTCAGAATATTCTCACCCCTAATGCCTCTTACGACTCTAGCTTGGTAAAGAAGAAAAAAGATGTCTCTCAATTTGAGTTGAATGGGGTTCAGTGTAAACGCAAAATGGGGGATGGTCACTATGCTGCTGCTATTAGGGTCCTCACGTCCTCTGGGGTTGCCCCCATCAATGACGACACGGCTGCGGAGCTCCTTGCTAAGCATCCTATTTCTCCTCCACCGGTTGTTTCGTGTGATCCTCTCACGGTGTCGGCTTTGTCGGTTAGTAAAGAGTTGGTCCTCAATCGGATTAGGAGCTTCCCCAAGGGTACTTCTTGTGGGAGAGATGGTCTTCGAGCGCTACATCTCGTTGAGATTCTGAGTGGGGTCTGTGACGGCATTGCTTGTGAGCTTCTTGGAGCCATCACGAGCGTTGTTAACCTTTTTCTGTCAGGTGCTTGCCCTCGGGTACTTGCAGAATTTGTAGCAAGTGCTCCTTTGACACCGTTGTTGAAACCGGGTGGGGGTGTTCGCCCTATTGCAGTAGGTTCTATTTGGAGGAGATTGGTTTCCAAATCAGCTGCTTCTATCGTCCCCAAGGAGCTTAGCAGGTATTTGGGCACACACCAGTTTGGCGTGGGCGTGTCGGGTGGTGGTGAAGCTATTCTCCACTCGGTTAACAGGCTTTTACTATATAAGGGTATGGATAGTAGCATGTCTTTGCTTCTTGTGGACTTCTCTAACGCTTTTAATCTCGTCGACAAAAGTGCTTTAATTCGGGAAGTGCGCGCCCGTTGCCCTTCCATTGCTCCGTGGGTTGAATTCTGCTATGCCCAACCTGCTCGTCTCTATTGGCAGGATGTTCCTTTACGCTCTTGTCAAGGTGTGCAGCAGGGTGATCCGCTAGGTCCGCTTTTGTTTGCTCTTGTTCTGCATCCGCTTGTCACCAAAATTAATGCCTCGTGTGCTCTTAACATCAATGCTTGGTACTTAGATGATGGTACCATATCAGGTGACACCAGGGAGGTTGCTAAGGCTCTTGAGATTGTAGTTAGCGAGGGTCCGAGGTTGGGGCTATTCATTAACATTCAGAAAACTGAATTATTCTGGCCGACTGAAGATCCGAGGAGCCATGAAGTTGGTATGTTCCCATCTGACATTTCTAGACCCAAATTGGGAGTGAAATTGTTAGGCGAACCAGTCAGCAACAATGCTACATTCTGTAATAGCTTGATTATGAAGAGGGTTGACAAGGCGATAGAGGTTCTTAAGGCTGTGAGGAAGCTAGAAGATCCCCAATGTGAATTGCTCTTTTTACGGAATTGTATCGGAGTCTCCAGACTGATGTTTGCTCTTCGAACTTGCCCCTCTCATGCCCTCCCCGGAGCTATACAGTGTTTTGATGATGAGCTTCGGACCTCCCTCGAGCATGTCATTACTGCTGGAGGCCCAGGGTTTGGTCCGTGGCAGTGGCGCCAGGCCACACTTCCTTTAAAACTTGGTGGGTTTGGTGTGCTCACGGCTCAGGATGTTAGTCATTTTGCCTTCATCGCATCTCGTCTCCAAACAGCTGAACTCTAAACATCCATTTTGAGTAAGTTAGCGCCATCACCTTCCAGACATCTTGACATTAGCTCTGATAGTGTTCTATCCCAAGCTATCTCGAGGTATGTCGCTTGTGTTGGTTCGGATATTGATGACTTGTTTGTATCCCCCGCCCCCCAAAAAATCATGTCAGTATTGGCGGATCGATACTTCAAGTTCATTGATTACAACTTGGTGTCCACACTCAATCCGACTTCAAGACAACTGCAGGTTTTACAAGCTGTGA
Organism: Persicaria maculosa; assembly: GCA_963922045.1. Lineage (NCBI taxonomy): Eukaryota > Viridiplantae > Streptophyta > Magnoliopsida > Caryophyllales > Polygonaceae > Persicaria > Persicaria maculosa. The sequence goes on along the minus strand of OY998254.1, from coordinate 4,145,239 downwards.
GAGGAGAAAGAGCACATGATTTTTTGTTGACTACTCCCATTGAGGGCCTTTCTCAGACCATGCCGTCTCGCTAGTTTCGTTCTGTCCTCCAATACCATCTCTCGATTCCTATGTTTAGTGGGTATCCGACCTGCCCAGTTTTGAGCTGGACAAGATGGACCCTTTTGGGGACCATGCTCTGCATTGCAGTCGAGGCATCGGGACTGGTCCGAGATGTTTTGGCAGACATTTGTTATAAGGCGGGTATCGCAGTTCAGAAGGAAGTGCGTACGGGTATGAGTAGTGATGATGGTGTTGAGTTGAGGCCAGGTGATTTGTTGGTTTATGGGTGGGACAAAGGTAGGGACATTTGTGTCGATGTGGTTGGGGCTTTGCCATTTACAACTAGAGGTAATGATTCTTTTTTACTTGGCAAGGCGGTTTCCCAAGCGACTGAAAGGAAGGAGAAGAAGTATGCAGTTATTTATGCTACTAAAGGGTATTGCTTCATGGCATTTGCGTTCTCTAGTTTTGGGGAACTGGGAGATGATGTTATTGGCTTTATGAAGCGGGTTCAATTGGTTACGAAGAGTCATGGGGCGCGGTCTGATAATGGTGATTTCTTATTTCATAGAGTTGGATTTACTATTCAGAAGGGGGTTGGAGCTCAATTTGTTACGAGACTTCCAATTAACTTTGTGTAAATCATTTTATTAATAATAATAATAATATTATAATAAAATAAAATAATAATAATAATAACAATAATAATAAAATTTTACTTTTAAATCAATTAATTTTTTTTATTCATTTTAATGAATTGAGATCACATGTCATACACGCGTTAATTCATCGATATATTTTAAAATTAAATAATATTAATGCAAATTTAATCTCTGAACCCTTTGATTTCTATTTTCTTAATACAAGCGATTTGAATGTATGTGCCTATAAATTCGTTATGTTGATCTATCAAAGTCCTTGAAATATTGACGAGGCTCTTCATCGATTTTAGGATCTGTGTTGTTCTAGCATATTCGATCTCTACCCAATTTCCGATCCCTAGATTTTTAGATCTAATTTTGGTCGAAGAACATGCAACCTGATTTGATGCTTGGAGTGTAAGCTCGAATTGCAGGCGCGGTTTGTACCACCCCAACGTTCTAGCATTACAAGCTTTGAAAGATCGAAACGAGAGGGGAAATAGAAGTTGGGTGAACCTTCAACTCTCAAATACACCCACCTGATGCGTCGCCACCAAATGTTGGGACAGTGACGGATCCAGGAATTTATCTAAGGGGGGGCTGAATTTTTTTTTCTCGAGAAATAACGGTTTGAATTGACGCTTAAAAACCATGTCTTTAAAATCTCAAGGGATGCCAATTCAAACCTATCCAGCAGACCCTATCTATGAGTCCATTTGTCATCAAAACAAATGACATAGGTCCTAGAAGCTCTCAACCATATACCATATATATTTACAAATCCTTATCAAAGTTTTATAAAATTGATTCTCAAAATCAAACCCTAATTTTATCAATTGATTTCCAAAATCAAAATGAATTCTCATATCTTACTTACAAATCGAATATCAATTTCACAAAATTAATTATCAAAATCAAACTCTAATTTCACAAATTGGTTTCCAAAATTAAACCACAAATTTATTTATCACAAATTACAAACCCTAATTGAAATTTGCCCCAAATTGATTTTTAAATCTACAAATTTTAATCTATAAATTAATTCCCATCTCGATCAACCTAATTAAAATCAATCAAATTAAAAGAAAACTAACCGAAGATTGAAGGAGTGAAAACGGAGAACCATGAAGATTGAAGTCGAAGAGGCCGTCTCTGCGCTACGGGAGACAGCAGGCTGTGAAGGGGCTGACTTGTGGTGATGCGCCGGTGCCAGGGTCGGCCAGAGGCTGCGGCCGGCTCGGGGACTCGGGCGAACCTAGGTTTACGCTCAACAATTGCTGTTGTTCATGTCTGTCTGTGTAAAAAAAAGTTTGTCATCTTGCCCGTGTAAAAAAAAAAAGAGGGCTCTTGTGTTTTTTGGGAAAAAAAATTAACAAAAGGGGAGTAAAACTGGGATTCGAACCTGCGCTCAATTCTCACTCGGATTTAAATAGCTCCTGCCCCGCCTTGTCTTTACCACTGAGCCAATCCAACTATGTGATTACACCCTACTTTACTTTTATAATATTACAAAAATCACAGATCTATAAAAATATATTACTACCTCTTTTAAGGATAGGGGGGAGCTTCAACCACCTCGAGCCCCCCGTAGATCCGCCCCTGGTTGGGATAAAAAGACAGTCATCCCACATTGAACGTGGATTGTATAATCATACAAAATATAAAGAAGACAAAATTCCTTACACAATAGCTTAATTTTTGTGTTAGAAGAGTATATCTCGACCTTATAACCAAAAACAAAAATAAACCCGACACGACTCTTAAGTGGACGTTTAGGAAGGGGATTTGCGATGTATCTAACAATACCATTTGTGATTGACGTCTTCTTCCACAAATCAAACCGGAAAGAAAAAAAAAGGTAAAAAAATAAGATAGATAATTTTTGAAAAGATAAGTCCATCCAAAGCAAGATATATTGAGATTATTATTATTATCTATATAAACTCTTAATTTAGAAGAGTTAAAGATGATGTGTCAATCTTACAGACATTTTAGTAGTTTTGATCAATTTTTTTTTGCCATTTTTCTTTGATTTTATTTAATTCTCCTATTATTTTTTTCCTTTCATTCTCTTTTTTCTTTAATTTTACTAACTATCTATATCTATATATCTATATAAACTCCTAATTTAGAAGAGTTAAAGATGATGTGTCAATCTTACAGACATTTTAGTAGTCTTGATCAATCTTTTTTTTTGCCATTTTTCTTTGATTTTATTTAATTCTCCTATTTTATTTTTTTTCCTTTCATTCTCTTTTTTCTTTAATTTTACTACTAACTATCGAGCTTAATTCAAAACATTGAATTCATTCTAATATAACTATTAGACTTAACTCAACTTTATTTATTAACTATCTATATCTATATATAAACTCTTAATTTAGAAGAGATAAAGATGATGTGTCAATCTTAGAGGCATTTTAGGAGTCTTGACCAATATTTTTTTCTTTGATTTTCTTTGATTCTCCTTTTTTTCTTTTCTTTTTTTCCTTTAATTCTCTTTTTTCTTTAATTTTACTAACTATAAATAAACTCTTAATTTAGAAGAGATAAAAATGATGTGTCAATCTTAGAGGCATTTTAGGAGTCTTGACCAATAAAAAATTTTTTGCCATTTTTCTTTGATTCTCCTTTTTTCTTTCCCTTTGATTCTCTTTTTTTCTTTAATTTTACTAACTATTGGGCTTAATTCAAAACATTGAATTCAATCTAATATAACTATTGGACTTAACTCAATTTTATTTATTAACTATTGGGCTTAATTCAAAATATTGAATATAACTATTGATTATGACATATCACATTTAAACAATGTTATAATGATATTGATATTACTATTACTGAATAATTTAATATATCTATATTTATGTATTATACTTTACATAAGATTTAAAAAAAATCTAAGATAATTATAAGATACATCTGTTGTAAAGTTTTTTTATGATTTTTATCATAACATTTATTAATATTTTATAATATTTTCATACATAATATTTTAGGTTTAAAAAAGCGTGTCATGGCGCGAAAATCGTACTAGTTTGTATATAAAATAGAATAAATAGAGAAATCGGACTTTTGGAACTCAAGGCTTAAAATTAAATTAATATTTTATAGTTTTTAACTCCTTAAAAAATGTGTTAAAACGTCAAACGACGTCTATTTCTTAACGAAGGAAGTATAAGTCCCCTTCTAAGCCAACAATGCCATGTCTACTGCTCCCTCAAGCCGACATTTGAAGAATCAAGAGTTTTTAATTTTCTAGGCATTTTTAATTTTAAATTTCTATAATTGTAATCTTAGATAATTTTTCTTTGGTTTACTGGCGAAGGGTCATCCAAACCATCCGTTGATGGCTTCAAGATCACTTAGTCGATCTACTTCTTGCCCACTGTAAAAAAAAAACTCACATCGATAATAGAAAGTTCCAATGGTCCAAAATAAAGATAAGATTTTGAATCTAATAACATAGCTTGGTACAAATCTTATAATCTATCTCCTCATATGACACTCCTACTATAATAAAACATCACCTAGTAATAATGTTTAATAAAGAAACATTATCTAGAATTTTTTTTTGGAAATAGCCAAAAAGGGGAAAATAATTAGGGAACTAGCCAAAATCTCAAACATTTTTTGGATTTAGCCAAAATAGGGCAAAGTCGTTGTTACAAATAGCGACTTTGCCCAAGGTTTTTTAAAAAAATATTAAAAAATAGAAGTCGTTGTTTATAATAGCGACTTAGGTGTATTTCGTGTTTTTTTTTAATTTTTGGGATTAAATTCATTAACATAATTAACCAGAAATAAAAAAAACAATACATTTTTAGGGAGAGTCGTTGTTTTTAACAGCGACTCTAGGCTCTCCCACCCGGTCAACGAGATTCCCTGTCCCGACCCAGTGTTTGTGTGCAGAGATTCGGCTTCGAGAATACGCGAGTCGCTGTTATTAACAGCGACTCACCCCTCTCCTTCCACAAAAAACAAAACCGCCCCCTCCTATTTAACCATAACCCTGTGAAGTCGAAACCGCCATCGACGAACACCTCCAACCTTCAAATTTCGGAAGTTCCATTCCTTCTTTCCACAACCCATGACCCACAACCCTCCAATTACCCAGATTCGTCCCAAATCCGGACGGAAACCGGCGCCTGTAGGAGGTGGAGACCGCCGCCCGACAAGAGAATTCCGGAAGGCGACAACAGCGACCTTGACTCCACAAGACCCCGACAATCCCGACAAAAAGGTAAGTAACTAAATCTTAATTTTGTATGTTGTCGGAAAAATATTATAAACGAAAAACATAGTTGTAGAATAGATTTATTTTTATAATCAGTTGTATAATTGATATGTTCGGGAAGATCTTGAATTTGTAAGTATTATATAGTTGTAACTAATATACTGTATAATTTAAGGTGGTGAGAAAAAATGTAGTCATGAATTTTGTATGAAAATGATGAAATTATGTAGTTGTTGAAAGATTATATAAAGTAATTTGGTATGATATATAAATAGCGGTATATGGAAAGGTTTGACAAAAATTCGAGGACAAAATTTTTATATGGTCCGAATAATTTGGAAAATAAATTTATATGAAATGGTGGAATTTTAGATTAAGAAAATTAGAAATCTATTTTAAAATTTTAGAAGACAAAAACAAGGATGAAATTGTTTTTGTTTTTGCTATATAATCGATCATGTTGTGAAGTTGTAATTTCAGATTTGTTATATGAATGAGTAGAAGTGACAAATGAATTATATAGTTCATTCTACAGAAAAACTAGGGAAATTTGGTAATTATTAACAAATTGGGGAGATGACGAGGAGCGGGGTGACGATGATAGTGAGGAGGAAGATCGTCTACAACGTAGTAGTCGTAGGCGATAGGATTATTATAGTATTATGGTTTGGATATTATTAGTTCCACTATGTTCTGGTTTGACTTTTCAGTTACTTACACATCTTTATCTATAATTTGCAGTCAAACAATAATACCATCTTTATCCATAATTTGCAATCTACAACTAACGTTGGTTCCAATCGAACAATACTACCAACTTTCCCATAATTTTTAGATTTACTAAAGTTATTACAACATAAACAATATGAATAATTAACTTAATCATAAACGATCAAACTTTCCTGAAAGTCTGTCGATTTTCATAACGTCGGGTTTAAATTATCCATTAACTCAGTTTACGAATACATATATATTTCGTAAATATCGGGAAACAAAATGTGGTTGTGTCGACTCCCATCGCTAGGTTAAATAGAGGGGAGGTTACGGTTTTAGGGTGGAGAAGGATGAGTCGCTGTTCAGAACAACGACTCACCAGGGAATATAATCCCCCCGCCAGAGGAGACAAGCCGGGCAGAGCAAGAGATTCTAATCTCGTTGACCAGTAACCCTAGAGTCGTTTACAAACATCGACTCTGGGTTTTTTATTTTTATTTTTTCGTTTTCAGTTTTAAAAGACAGAAAATTTAAAAAATAAAAATAAAAAGGGAGAGTCGCTATTTGTAACAGCGACTCTCCCTAAAAAGGTATTTTTTTCTGGTTCTGTTAATGAATTTAATCCCAAAATTTGTAAAAAAACACGAAATACACCTAAGTCGCTGTTATAAACAACGACTTATATTTTTTAATATTTTTTTAAAAACCTTGGGCAAATTCGTCGTTACAAACAGCGACTTTGCCCTGTTTTGACTAAATTCCAAAAATATTTGAGATTTTGACTAGTTCCCTAATTATTTTCTTGTTTTTGGCTATTTCCAAAAAAATTCCATTATCCACTGCTTTAAATTAAAAGAATTAACAAAAAGAGTATACATACACATAAATTTGAGAGTAAATTACATAAAACTACCCTTATAATAACCACTAAGAAATTTGGAAATTGAGATAAAATCCCTTTTTACGAGTAAAAAATAATAAATTATCACTTTATTTGTCAAATTACACTTTATTATACACCTCCGGTTGGAAATAAACGATGTTTTGAGGTTAAAACTATCACTCTCAAGTTGTACTTGGACAAAAAAAAATTTGATTTTCTATTATTCTTAGGAGGTTTCTTAATTTGCGCGTAAAACTCTAAAACATCGTTTATTTCCGAGTTCCGACCGATGGAGGATAATTTATATTACTATATATTTATCAAAAACTTTATCAATAGAGTGATAGTTTAACATTTACGGAGTAGCATTTTTGGTAGCAGCCTAGCAGGTGTTGTTTTGAAATAAACCAAATTTTATGAGATCTTTTTGTGAAATCTACTCTATTTTAAGGGTGTTTACTGTAATTTACCCTAAAGTTGAATACGGTATTCAGTACTCCGTTTTGAGTATCCAGTTGACCAGATATCCAATCCCACCAGCTTCAGCAACACCTTCCCCCAAAGACGACAAATCCCTCCTAATAAAGAAAACAAAGGGGCGAAATAGAAATTAGGGTTCCAAATCCCTCGCGATCGGCCATGGTTTTGTAGCTGAATTCATTCTTCCTTCACCCGGAGGAGCTGGAGCAGGAGCAGGAGCTCTCCTCCCACTCCATTGCATGTTTATCCGCCACCTCCTCCTCCTTAAGCTGAGCTCCGCTCTACGGTGAGCTTCGTCCCCGGCGATGTCTTCCAAGGCCACGAACTCGAATTCCGCCTCTACTAGCAGATCGGACCCTTCCAAGGACCTTCAGGTACTCGTGCTTCTTCTTTTGTGGAAACGTGTTTAAGGCTGTGGATTTTGTGAATACATTGTTGGAATTTATGCTTTGATTTCAACGGCTCCTTGTGCTGGATGGCGAAATCAATGCAGTGGTTTAGTATTGTTGAAGGGGTTAAAGGTCTTTGCAATGTAGTTTGAAGCGGCACTAAGAGCAGGAATAGCTGTTAATGGCGTTAAGGAATAGTTTTTTAGTTGATATGCTAAAGCTCAAGTCTTTTTTACTTTGTGAGGGAAGCAAGATTAAATTTCTGACATCGATGAGACTACGAGCAATTTTTGGTTGATATGCTAAAGCTCAAGCCTTTTTTACTTTCTGACATCGATTAGACTGCGAGTAATTTTTAGTTGATATGCTAAAGCTCAAGTCTTTTTTACTTTGTGAGGGAAGCAAGATTAAATTTTTGACATCGATTAGACTACGAGCAATTTTTAGTTGATATGCTAAAGCTCAAGTCTTTTTTACTTTGTGAGGGAAGCAAGATTAAATTTTTGACATCGATGAGACTACGAGTAAAAACAATTGTGCTTCCTTTCTTACAAGATTTAATGAATTTAGGCATAGGCATCAGAGTTGATATGTTTTTATGCTAAGGCATGAAGTCATCTATTTTGTTTACCATGTATAAGATAGATTTGCTGTTGCTGGATATTGTTAATAACCTCTTACCGTTCTTGTACAGAGGATCAAGGATAGTGAAGATGAGGCAAATGACAAGGAGATTTTGTCAGTTATTGCTTGTTTCAAGAAACGAATTGAAGCTGACCGGAGTCTCTATGTTAAGGTGAAATTTCGCTCAGTTTGTGTTTTTTATTTTCTGTGGCCCATCATGAAGTAAGGGTTCATTGAGCCTTGGCCTGTGCGAGTTAATGTATACTATAGACTCTATAATATACAATCCTCACTTTTCAGTATGAGTTCGTCTCTAGCCTTGATGTTCTTCCTTTTCCTTTTTTGGAGGTCCATATTACATGATGATCTTATTTTTTTTTAAGAGAAATCTATTTGGGCATTTTGGATTGAATTATCCTAATTCCTAGTCAGCTTACACTTGTGAGGTGAGTAAAACTGTTTTTCTGACATCACTAGTTAATTTTTTGTTTTTCCTTCCAGAAAGTGCTTGAAGAAAACAGGCAAAAACTTCATAGAGTGACTTTATCAAAGGAAAGAAGAAATGCTATGGCTAGCCCCACTGAAGGAGATGTAGATTTATTAATGAAGGGGCAAAGTGACGCTATAAATTTGCAAAATGGTATTGAAGCAAGTAATACAGATAGGAGTAGCAGTGGTTCAGAAGATAATGGTGTTGCCTCCTCTGCAATCCTTATGGGAGTAAATATCCCTGTTAAGAGTTCTGTTCGCCCTATCAGACTCCCAGAAGCAAAGAGTATCCCTCCTTATACTACCTGGATATTCTTGGACAGGTATGTCATGAGTAATGTCTTTCTATTTACCATTTTATTGTGCCCTTAGAAAATGGTAGAAAAGGATGAGAGTAGTCAGATAATTACAATTGCGATCATATGTTCCTTTTTACAGTGGTCATAGATGCTTGATCAATTTCATCATCTATTGAAGAACCATGTAACTTATGTTTAAAATTGTAAAATAGGACATATTCCTAATTTTCCTATGCTAAGGAGAACCAAAAAGTTTCCTCCTTATCTATTGACCTCTGTTGATCCTCGTTTATGGTCTTAATTGCCAAAAATATTCACCTTCAGGTTATAATATGATAGACCTTTAATTGCCAGAAAATAGTTTGGTTGCTGCAGGGATAGACTGTCTATCCCTGCAGCAGCCAAACTATAGTAATTTGTTCATGAGGTAGTGGACTTGACTTTCCTACGTCCCTTATAACCTTTTACTATTTCTTAACCCAGGATAGTCGTTTGACTCTTGTCCTTTACTCCCTTCATTAGGATGGTCAAGTTTTATTTCTTTTGTCTCTAGTTAGATCTTGGTTTTGTGACGTATAATTAGAAGCTCTATATCATATACTCATCTCCTACACTTCTACTATATCTTATCATAACTTGACAAATCTGATTAGTTTATTGTAATATGAGTTACTGTCTAGGCTACAGGAAAAAGATTGTGAATTTTGAGAGGGTATTTAGTCCTGCCTCATGATACCTTAACTGACGGAATGCTTAATTTTGCTGATGTCATTATTACTGCATCTATTGTGATCCTATATGGATATTCAAATTCATGCTTAGATTGGTGCAGAAACCAGAGAATGTCGGAAGATCAATCTGTTGTTGGTAGAAGGAGAATCTATTATGATCAAAGTGGTGGTGAAGCATTAATTTGCAGTGACAGTGAGGAGGAACAAGTTGAGGATGATGAGGAGAAGAAGGAATTTGTAGAAGCAGAAGATTATATTATTCGGTTAGCATGGTTATCCTTGCCACTACTTATATATTTCATGTTTTGCATTTCATTGTGTTCTAGTTTTTACTTGGTGATATTTTTGACAATGTGGTGAATTGCATGGAAATCATAAAGAACACAGTTATTTTTTCAACTTTCTTACCTCGCAGTTTTACCACCAACATAAAATGCTTCTCTGAATTTGTATGTTTTTCCAGGATGACCATCAGTCAAGTTGGTTTATCTGATAATGCGCTGCAATTGCTGGGGCAATATTTATGTAGAAAACCTTCTGAACTAAAGGTTAGTCTTGTTTTTAGCTTTGTTTTCTCCTCTCCTATACTCTAATACCCTTTTACTTCCTTGCAATATTCTACTTCTGTAACTTGGTGACAGTGTGAGCTTTGGTCCAGCTGTTTCCCAATTTTCTTCTTTTCTGATGGCATTACAGAGATATGAAACACCGTCAAACATCTTATACAGGAAAGATACGAAATTCTTAATAAGGGGGAGAAGACTGTTGGGTTAAAGAACGGGGATACTCAAGGAAGTTCACAAATCGCAAATTCTTATCTTGATAAAGATCTCGATGCTGCTTTGGATTCATTCGACAACTTGTTCTGTCGTCGATGCTATGTAATTTATCATCTATTTTTGTAAGAGACCTATTAATATTATCTTCCTCAAACTGACTTATCTCAAAATGACAGGTTTTTGATTGTAAACTGCATGGATGTTCACAGGATCTTGCCTTCCCTGTAAGTATGTTCTCGGGTTCTTATTTTTATACTTTTGAAATTGTTATTTCATTTTGTTTTTGGAAAATTTCAGGTAGAAAAGCAACATCCATGGAACCCTCCTGATGATGGCAACTCACCTTGCAGCCCCTACTGCTACAGATTGGTATTTGCAGATTATATATTTTATTCATGGAATTACATTTTGTTATTTAACATGGCTGAGCATTTTATAATGATTTTATATCAGGTGAAACACTTGGAAAGTAATAAAATAAGCTCGCAGAAATGTGATAGTTCTGATGAAAATCCTTGCCCCGTGTCTGATGGGGCTGTTGCTAAGATGGTGCCTGGAAAAAAGTCTGCTGGTTCATCCAGTAGGCGGAGGGTAAAGAATTGCCCAAGTGAAAGTGCTTCATCAAATGGTAGAAATATATCCGAAAGCAGTGATTCAGATGCAAAACCTGGACAAGAAAAAAATGCGATTGAACAGTCCTCCCCCTTGAAAACTAAGGTTGCTGCAAAATCATGTACCCAGAAGAAAAAGAAGAAGCGAATCTCTGAGCGTGTTGTTAACTCTATGCAGAAAAAGCAGAAAAAAATTGTGGATTCTGATTGTGAATCATTGTCTGCTGAGATTCATAAAGGTCAAGCAAATAAGGAGGAAAGTTATTTATCTTCAAGAACTCATGGTGGTACTCGCAGGAAAGAAGAATGCGTGGATGAAAGCTCTGGAAAACAAGAAGTAACTGATGACAAATCATTGAAGGCTCTTGAGAAAAGCCTCTTCGAAAAGGGATTGGAGATTTTCGGCAGGAACAGGTTGTTTTTTTGTTTCAGGCCTCTATGTTCTCTGTGATTGGTATCTGGACTTAATTTTGAATATATATTGATTGCTGACAGTATGATAGTTTGAGATTTTCTCAAAAAGTTGTAGACATTATCACTTTATTTGAAGCTTTTATTTTGTTGTTATTACTAAGTGTAGGTAAAATGTCATTTGAAGTCATGTTTGGATAAATGCTCATGATGTGAAATGTTTATTAAGCAACTTTTGCTTCCAAACTTCATAATGATTCCTGTTTTTATGAAACTCGCTTGATTCTCACAGTAGAAGGTGCATTCATGTCTGAATGCTTCAGCATTTCTTGCTTCCAAGGCACTATTACGTGATGACTATCATAAGGAACATGCTTGTGGGCCTGTGGCTATCATTAAAATTGTGGTTTCAAGGTTACTCTGAAGCTAATAAGGATTAATTTTTCTTCATTTAGCTGTCTGATCGCTAGAAACCTCTTGAATGGCTTGAAAACATGCTCAGAGGTTTATCAAATCATGACCGGTTCAGATGAGAAGCTATCATATCATGGCAGTAACGCTGCTGGCAGGATTGAGGGAAATGATATCATGGTTAGTAGATGACTTTGATCATTAGCACGTTATTTTATTCAGCTTTTAATATTTTCATTTGCTGTGAATATTAGGGTAATGACGGGAGGAAAAGATCAAGATATGTGCGTAGAAGAGGTAGAGTTCGTCGCTTGAAGTATACATGGAAATCTGCGGCTTATCATTCGATTAGGAAGCGAATTTCTGAAAGGAAAGATCAGCCTTGTCGTCAATATAATCCATGTGGTTGTCAATCCGCTTGTGGAAAGCAATGTGCTTGTCTTTTGAATGGAACCTGTTGTGAAAAGTATTGTGGGTGAGTCTTGTGTTTAATTTTTTGAGTTGGAAATTTAGGTGACTTTTTTTCATGTGCATTTAACCTTCAGGAGTTGATCCTGTAACTAGAGAAGTTCAAATTGTTATTCTAGAAATCTGATTATTTGGAGTTGTGAATTCTTTTCAATTTTGTATGCTGATGGTTTCTTGCTATCTAGATGTCCCAAGAACTGCAAAAACAGATTTAGAGGTTGTCATTGTGCAAAAAGTCAATGCAGAAGCCGCCAATGTCCATGCTTTGCAGCAGACAGAGAATGTGATCCAGATGTTTGTAGGAATTGCTGGGTGAGGTGAGCTGATTTGGATTTAATTCCTTTCCTCGTGTTTCTTATTCTTCGCAATAGACCTCCATTGTTTTATGCAATGTTGTATGTAATTACTCCACATGATTTTCTATTATGACTTTTCAGTTGTGGTGATGGAACTCTTGGAGTGCCAAGTCAAAGAGGCGATAATTATGAATGCAGAAATATGAAGCTACTCCTCAAACAACAACAACGGGTATGCCATAAGACTTGAATGGTTTTAGATTTTGTTGATGTCCTTAATCTCTATCTTTTTTGGTCTTGATGATTTGAAGTAATCTTTATTCTGGTTGCCGAGACAGTTTTTTTACTCCCTAAATGTTTTTTCAGTTCGTGAGAACTAGTTTAATAAATTTTCTTAATAGGTAAAATCAGGGTTGCTATTTTCTTTTTACTTTGGAAATGAGATAGGCTGATCTATATATTCTTTAGTGTTGTGTTTCAGAAACACCTTATTTTCATGACTTATGCTTACATAGCAGTATCTAATCAATTTGAACCAATCAATCAATTCTAATATTGCTAGGGTAAATTGCATTTTTAGTAGTTGTTTTATTCTAGTTCTTAACCTTTTGGACTTATTTAGGGTCAGTTTGGTAACACGGAACTGAAGAGGTAGCTGAAGATGATGGATTAAGTGTGTTAAATATATGTTAAATTAGAGTTTTTATAAGCTAGTAAGGTGTTTGGTAACCTAGCTAATAGAGTAGCTTAACCCAGCTGATAGAGTAGCACAAACTAGCCGATGAGATAGGAGAAAACGAATAGAATTGTGAAAAGCTTGGGGTGAGTAGTTGAAAATCCTATTTCAAAAGCTAATTAAACTAAAATATTATATTTAACTTATTTAAAATTATAAAATATTAAAACCAAAAGCACCGAAAAGCTACCTGCATTGCCAAACGGCCCCTTTTTATAGTGTTTTTCCTACCTAGGCATAGGATATGTATCCTCTTTAAGTAATCATATCCACCATGATTGGGGATATTTCAAAATTAAATGAAAAACTTCCTTTACCCATTTATTAATACTCCCTCCGTCTCAAAATACATGTCTTTTAAGCTCATAAAATTTTGTCAAAAATACATGTCTTTTAAGATTTAACCATTACACTTAACCTACTTTTACACCTAATCATTACTCTAATTTTTACATCACCCCTACTCCCACAAATTTTAAAAAAAAGAAACAAATACTCTAATACCAAAGTCTAATCATTACACTTAACCTACTTTTTACATCTAATCATTACACTTAACATACTTGTTAATTCCCGTGCTCCATCCTAAAAAAACATGTTTTTTGAGACGGAGGGAGTACTATGATATGATTTCTTTTCACCAAAATAAAAAAGATGATACAATTTCTAAAATTGGATTGTTATCCTATGCCTCCTACGGCATAGTGCATTGGATAGAAAGACCGTTGTTGTAATTTGTATGCACTCATTTCTTCACTTTGTCTTCACTAGACCTGAGCCACTTTCGAAGTTGTGCCACTTGCTTATTTCCTCTTTTTTTCTCAGGTTCTACTTGGAAGATCGGATGTGTCTGGATGGGGAGCATTTTTAAAGGTAAGATGGGACAAAATATTAGTGGTGTTAAGTCCTGCTGTAACTTCTTTTTCCCAAATGTTAACGAGGATTATTTTTATTGTGTCTTCACACTTCCAGAATACTGTTCCTAAAAATGAGTATCTTGGTGAGTATACGGGGGAGCTGATCTCACATCGAGAAGCTGATAAGCGTGGAAAGATATATGACCGTGAAAATTCATCGTTCCTGTTCAATTTGAATGATCAGGTATGACATTGGCCCAATTTCACTATTTTCATGTGCAAGCTCATTTGTTATCTAGTTCAGCAAATAGTTACGGGTGATAAACTGAAATCTGCTTCATGCAGTTTGTTCTTGATGCTTTCCGGAAGGGTGATAAACTGAAATTTGCAAACCACTCGCCAGATCCAAATTGCTATGCTAAGGTAACAATGTGTAGCCCTTGAGTCACATGCTTAGGATAACTGCCTTATTTTGTCCTTTAATTCATGTATGTTGTTGTTTCTATTCTATGAGCAATATGATGGTATTATAGGTCTGGCCTATAATTCGCATTTAGTTGTTACTGTGGCCGAGTAAATTCATTTAGCTTCCCATCAACTTCGCATTGTTTCAGTGAGATAGGAGTTCTCTTATTGCTTGGTAGGATTTTTGATAGCACAATATTATTGCATAACTGTTGTCTCCTAGTCCGAATTTTCAAGGTTAGAGATGCGAGTTCTTGCTCTGGTGCTAAAAATAGACAATCTTTCATTTTGCCGAAGTAACAACTTAGGTCATTCGAAGTGTAAATGCCATCTTGGTAATTATAATTCAACCGATAAGCTTGGGTTTCCTTTGGTGTGATGCACAGGTTATAATGGTGGCTGGGGATCACAGGGTAGGCATATTTGCCAAGGAACGCATCAATGCCGGGGAGGAACTCTTCTACGACTACCGCTACGAGGCCGACAGAGCCCCCGCATGGGCGAAGAAGCCCGATGCGCCGGGGACAAAGAAAGACGAAGCAGGCCCCTCGAGCGGCCGGGCCAAGAAAATTGCCTGATTCAAATGGGGTTCTTTTTTTGTCACAGGAGTTGGTGATTCCATTCATCATTCTTTGTAGGGGCAGAGCTTTGATGATTGAGATTTTGTTTTGGTGATATTCTTCTAACCTCAATGGTGCCTGCACAGGAACAGCAGTGACTCAGTGTAAACCTCAATTGTTCTTTCCTTGTTAGTTACAACAAACTTGGTGAAACAATTTGTTCAATTATTACAAACAATTGATCTCATTATGACAAACTTGTTAGCCATCATTTTGGGTCTATTTCATTTGATAAAACTTGTAAGGCTATGATGGATCTTGCTTGGCTTTCTCATGAGCTTATTTATTTGATAAAACTAAGGGTAAATTGCAGAAAACCACCCTTTAAATATGGCGTTTTGCGTGAAACCACCTCTTAAAACGAAAATTGCAGAAAATCACCCTTTAAAACCGTTTTCTTTGTAAAGTCACACCCATCACCAAATTTCCGTTAATTGAATATTAAAGTGAGTGAAAAATAAATTATATCCATTGTTTTTATTATTATTTTACGTTAATTGAATGTATTAAAGTGAGTGGTTTTCTGCAATTTTTGTTTTAAGGGGTGGTTTCACGAAAATTGGGCTTTACTTATTTAACAAATTTTCCTTTTGGGTAAGCATAAAACCACCCCTAAATAGGTCTATTGTTCAAAACCATCCCTTAAAATCAATATTATAGAAAACCACCCTTTATGTACCTTTTGTTTACCAAAGATCATTTTATCTCTAATTTTGTTAAGTTTTAAAGGAAAAAATTGATAAATAACCAAAATACTCTTATCATATGGAGATGCGATATTGAAGGGGATCTAACATAGGAGTTGTGGAGAGATTTAGGCATGGATTGAAGGAGGTCTAGTATAGGACCGTAAGTGTGGAGTTGTACATGCACAGCAAGATAGGCGGAGAGTGAGTGATAACAAGAAAATGATACGTATAATGGTAATTTTGGTTTTTTTCAAAGACCTTTAACGAATTACTCTAACGGCACATAGAGGTGGGGTGATCTTTGACAAACAGAAGATATATATATAGAGTGGTTTTCCGCATTATTGAATTTAAGGGATAGTTTTGTACAATATATCTTATTTAAGGGGTGGTTTTCTACCGTCTACCCTTTCCTTTTTGGACAAACTCTCGACCAAACAGTGCTGGCTAGATACATTAGACAAAATTGAATCACTTATAACGAGTAATACAGTACTCAGATTAAGATACATAGTCAAAACCGTTACATAGTAACATCTTAAACTGCACAGTACCTTTTCTCCCATAGGAAGCATTAAGCCATTAACTTATAATGGGTACCGATCCAATTCCACATTCTCGATCCATGAAAACAAACTAGATGGTGATTGGTGAGCCACCACACCTTGATCGCGATTTATACAACACAGATCTTTGCACAATACAACTCTCAAATGTGTGGTTTCAGGAATTTCAGCCAGGAATTCCATAAACAAAAAAACCCCGATATCGGTCGGGTATTCATACTAGCATCATGGTGGTCACGGCAACAAGAGAATAGACCCAATTCAATAGAACTGGCTTGCTACTCGTATGAGCATCGCTCGTCGTGTTTGATGCACTTGGTGGAAGCGCAGCTGGAGGCGGTGGAGCTAGCTGCGGAGCCTTGCACGTCGTAGAATTTCCGCTTACCTGTGCTCATCCATAACCGTACTCGAAAGTGAATTAAAGCAGAGAGGAGTTAACAATGGAAGACGAGATAGATGACAAAATCGAACCTGGCAATAGGCAATGCTGCTGCAATTGCAGGTTAGCTGGCCATTTGCTTCGTCGACAGCCTCTGGGGCTCCACCGCCATCACTTTTCTGTAACAAAGAACCGAGCAAAGGTTCGTATTAGTTTGTGATAAAAGACATACTAATGTAACAAGTGAAGGTTCTTTTCAAACACCGTCTATTGTCGCCTAACCTTGTAATAGTCAACGGCGATGAAGTTTGGCCACCGCTTTCCGTCTTGTTGATGGCATGTGCTCAACATGCCAAGTAGGGGCTGTGAATTGTCTCCACAAGCTCTGGTTGAATTCGCCTTAGATGGGAAATAGTTCATAAGAACCAAAGGAATCGAGGCTGTATCCAGTGATGGTGATTCTCCACGGCTCGAACACTTCCCTGCCACCATTCCTTCATCACCATCTGCAATGCCAATCAACCATAAGAATTTTCGCAATTGAATTACTTACAAAAAGAATAAGGTTCATCAAATAAGTGATTGGCACGGTAATTTGACTTACATTGGTTTTCGACCACATAGTTCCACTGATAAGCAATCCCTTCAGAGGCCTCCTTGGATTTGATGGATGTAAATACGATTAAGCGCTGGTTCTTCTGGACCATATCATCCACAGTTGGCCAATCTGCACCGTTTTTAGGCATCCGAGATAATGGAAACAAATATTTACTCAAGCCAGCGGTGCTGAAGACTTTCGTGAGGCCGTTTTGAGATGTAACATAGTCCTCAATAAAGATGGTGATGATTTCTGATGGGTTTCCATCCAAAAAAGATCGAATCTCCTTCAACACATTGACTGCAGGTTGCTGGGATACAATTTTTTAACATAAAAGGTGAAATTCATTAAGTTGAATTAGTTTCTTTACACAAACCATTCACATATAACACTCAAATTTAAGCACAGCTCGGGTACTTACAAATGCTGTGAAGTTGTAGCATTTTCCTTGGAAGGAATGGCACAACCATATGTCATTCATGAAATCATACATATCCAACATCAGCGCTCGAGCACCATTCTACAAGAGACACAAAAAAAGGGTCGACAAATCACCGTTATACTACTTATCAAGTTCTATTTACTTGCCGATTGCAACATTTATGACCAAACTAATAAAACCAGTTTTTCGGTTTTTCCTTCAGCTTTAAGATATGTTCTAAATAGATTTCATGAAGCTCCAAGAAAAAGACACAGCACAAATGATCATCAAATAGGTTTTTCAAAGCTGGTACTTGAATAACTACCAAATGTGGGGACAAAAGCACATGAAAGATGCTCAATAATCAATCAAGTGAGGTAGTTGAATAATTGAATGCTTAATCTACAATCTAAGAAAGCCATGAATACAATCCCAAAAACATCTACTTTTTTAGCTTTTTCATACCTACTGTAATGCTGTAAAGGGAAAAATAAATGCATTGCAAATGCATACATAAGGAAACAGTACCCACTCCAACACTTTTCTTTTTAATAGTTTGAAGTTTAAGCCCTCTTTATCATCTTTAAGCAAGGGTTAGCACAAAATGTTCATATTGGGAATGTCTTTATTCCCATAAGGCATAAGATCCTACACAAAAGGAATACTTTTCTAATTTTTTTAGAATGCAAAAGTAGCACCATCAGCCCATCACCATCCAAAAAAGGCGAGTTTAGAACAGGGTAAAATCCATCTATAGTCCCTCAACTTTGGAGAAAGTTACAAACTCGTATACTTCTTTAGTTCACGAACTTCGAATGTAGTTAGAACCAATCCCTTAAACTTACTTAACTACGAGATTATCGACAACTACTCGATCAGGAGAAAGACATGCAAGTGCAACCCTACATTTAGGAGGATAATTTTGTAGATTGTACAAAGAATTTGCTACTAATGAAGTTGTCTTGATCAATCTCTCAAAAACTGTACTTCAGGTTAAAAGCAAAGCCCTCAACCAAACAGAGCCTAACAAAGATACACAGGCTAACTTAACCTAACCCTAGTGACAAACTTTTCAAGTATCACAAAGTTTGTCAGGCGATTTCTTCAATCAAAACAGCTTTCATTCAAAAAAGCCCCAAATCAGAAAAAGCAAAAACAAGATACCTTACAAGAAACTTCAATTTAAATGAGCATGAGCAATCTCAGATAAGGTACCTGGAGCTGTGCAGTAACGTCATCGTCCTGATTTACTGGAGCGAGAATGATGGTGCCAGTTCCCGAATTCATGTTGGACTTGGCGTATGAATTGTGAGTCGTCAGCCATGAATACTTGTTAAACGGCAGCCCTTTCACCTGACCCCAAACAACACACACACACTATTAAATTGATGCTTAAATTGGATTTGAGTGCTTTAGGGATTTGAATGGGGATGAAGCTTCAAATTAGGGTACCTTGGATGTAGGAATAACTGGTCGGATCCGGGTACATCTGGGCCGGGTGTTGCCATTAGCAGCACAAGTTCCACATTGAAGGCCTGAGCCACAATCGCCGTCCTTTGAGCATGTCTCTCCAATCTGAAATTAAAAAATTAAAATTCATCCGACAATGGGGCTAACAAATGCTTTTTGAAAATTCAAATTGAATTGAGAGGGATTTGGGGGAACCTGGAGAGAGGAGGAAGAAACGGAGAGAGAAAAAACTGTAATTAGGAGGATGAAGAAACGATGAAGACCCTTCATTTTCGGTTAAAACTTGATTTACAGAGACGGTTTTTTTCTTTTCTTTTCTTTGTTTCTTTGGGTCTGAATGTCTGATGGAGAAGAAAACAGAGGAGGGGGGGAGAGGATAGAGGAATTTAGAGGGGTTTTGTCATTTCATTTGGGGAGGGTTTGAGCTTCGGAGAGGGAGAGATATTTAAATTTAATTAAAAACCCAATAAAGTTTTTGAAGTAATATATGAATGAATTTAATAATTAAAATATGTTTGAATCAAAAAAATAATTAAAATATGTTGAGGGTTGTTTGGAAGAGCTTGGCTTGGCATCAGATTTTCTTCCCTGTAGAATATTGGAATCTTTATTTTACGTGAATTTAAGAAATTTATTATTTTTCCACAAACACGAAAAATATAATAATATTGTTTTATTATTTTGAAAAGGGAAAAATTAGAGAGAAAAGCGATGGAGACATAAAAAAGAGAGAATAGGATGTTGTCGGTAAACAAAATTTGATAAATTGAGGTTGAAGCCTTGGACAGTTGAAGGTGGTGACTGGTGACAAATGGTGATAGTATTAAGAAAATAGCAATTGCTGTAAAGAATGTTAATAAGAGGTAATATATATATATATATATATATATATATATATATATATATATATATATATATGTCACTTATTTTTAAAAAGGAAATATGAGCATTTTTTAAAAAAAAATGAAAATTAGATGATTTTTTTTCTACAAAGAATGTTAATAAGAGGAAATATTTCAAAAAAAAATATGTCACTTATTGCAATCGGAACAAAAGTTGGTGATTATTTTTAAAATTTTGAAAGTTCATGTCATTAAACGCAACTATCCCTAAAGTTTATGCTATTTTTCACAATTTGTCTTAAATTTTATTATTTTTTTAACACTTACTACACATTTTAACCAATCAAATTCTTTTAAAAAATTAATAAGACACAAATCATTATAATATTATAATCTTCTACCTAGAAAATATAAAAGTTCATCGATTATCGCACAGAAACTCACCTTAAAAAACTTATGCATTGTTGGACACTTGGACGGAGGGGGGAGTATCAAACAAAGTAGAATTGATACTAGTGTGACAAATAACACATCAAACACATTTACAATTATAAAAGGGAGTGGGCTTGGACATTACAAAAGTGGGCTTATAATAGTGTGGGTTGTAATGTCAAAGCCCACTTTTGTAATATCAAAGCCCACCTTCGTAGCCGAGTGTTGGATCATATTAAAGTGTCCTATTTGATGGTCTAACATTATGTGGATGTGCATATCATTCATTTGAATCAATATAAATGTAAGAACTAAGAAGCCCCAGTCGGGGTGGTCTAGTAGTGAGAGCAAGGGGGTTGGAAAGAGGTTTCCGGGTTCGATCCCTGTCTCCGTCCCTTTTCTTGGGATTTCCATTCAAGATTTGTCCTGCTTTCCTACCAGTGGGTCGAGCCGGTTTACCTGGTAGGTGACTCTTGTCGGCTGGGTCACGTGCTCGGGGTTTACCTCCCACCCTTTTCTTGGGATTTCCATCCAAGGTTTGTCTTGCTTCCTACCAGTGGGTCAAGCCGGTTTACCTGGTACGCGACTTTTGTCGACTGGGTCACGTACTCGGGATTTACCGTCAAAGGTGGGTTCTTCATCATTAAAAAATATATATATAAATGTAAGAAATAAACTTATTCGAAATCCTATATAGATGAGCTAACGAGGTGGTTTGTGTTTTTTTTTCCACTTGTAAACAACTTGTCTTGTTTAATATTGCATTTTCACTCAATTATTTATTTTAATTGCACTAATATACTTCATCTTATCTAACATTTGGAGATTGAGATTTATGCACATTTACCCCGAGCAAATCGAGAAGGGGTTTAATAACTCAAACGTCTCAAAGATTTAAAAAATGTCAGTATGGCAATTCTCTCAAAATTGAGCATTCTATGTTCACTAATCACTGCTAAAAACACGTGTGATTCTCTCAAAAAAAAATTGCCTCAAAATAATTCGATGTTATTTTGAGGCAACTAACCTGTCACACAAACTAAGTGGGGTTCTATTCTAAAACCAATTGATATTAAGTGAGGTAGTTTACCGGCTTATATGCAAGACTTGAATTCACTTTTTAATCAATATGGGATCTATCCACAACTCAACTCATATATATTCTCAACAATTCGAGGCAAATTGCCTATGAAAAAAGTATATTGACAGGGCTACAATACCCTAGAAATGTAATTCGAGGGTAAAATCGATGGTAACCGTTTTTGAGGTCACTTTCGAGGTTATTTTGGCAACTAAATTCGTGGTAATAACGATGCTTCGTAGCATTACTTATTGTCAATTAACAAACGTTGGTGGGGTATGTTTTGTTTGGTAGGAAAGCTATTCGATCTCTAATATTATTTAATTTCCCTGATATTTGATCGATCTTGTTGGCAAACATGAGATACACGTGCTTAGGTGGCAACTATACATTTATTTTTCTATTTAAAGTGATGAAAAACGATATATGAATATATGATGAATGATTCCATCTAATTTTCTTCACTTGTGTGTGCTTAATTTCAACTGTTAGGTGAAGGATCTATGGCTGCCTGGCAGCTACGTACCTAAGAAAATAATCCATAACCTAACAACTTCATTTTTCCGATCGATCTCGATCCTAACCTTTTTTTTTTTTTTGGTTATAGTAGTTTTTCTTAATAATTATCCGACGTTCTAATGCATATGTTGTAACAGTCTAAGGATCTGTTTGGTAACATATAGCTGATGCGGTAGCTGATGTTGATGGATTAAGTGTGTAAATAATTCTCTGTGGTAAAACAAAATATCGTTAAATATATATTAAATTAGAGTGTTTATAAGCAAGTAGGGTGTTTGATAACCAAGAAAATAGAGCAGATGATACAAACTAGCTAATTAGATACGAGAAAATAAATAAAGTTCTAAAAAGTTTGAGTTAGTAGCGGTTGAAAATCTAATTTCAAAAGCTACTTCAACTAAAATTTAACATTTAACTTATTTAAAATTATAGAATATTAAAACAAAAGGCTTCGAAAAACTACCCACATTACCAAACGGACACTAAATCACATGTTTCAAACTTCAAAAGTATTTGCTATTGGACAATAACCCTGCTGGAACCTACGACAAGCAAAGAACTTTGTTGCAGGGTGTTAGTGGATGTAGACCGAAATTCGTTTCTGTTAAAGGGTTAGGGGTTGCAGTGAAGCGTGGTATGGAAGCCACTGAATAAGAAATGTATTTACCCTCGACGGAGGTGCATATCGTATGCAAGGCAACGTCCCCCATGGATTTCACCGGCTTCTCTCACAAGTGCACTCGAAGGTGAGAAGTTGGAACTGAAACAAACGCTCAGAACGGGAAAAGGGTAGGAGAAACAGAAGAGGGAGAGAGACGATTTTATGTTCACTGTGTATTTGAAACCCAACCCTCGATCCCCTTATATAGCTACAGAAATTGTTCTTAGGCCGCAAGCAAAAGTAGATTTCAATCTATCTTAAGAAGAGCGTGGTATGAAAGCCAAAAAGACAAGTCTATTCGTAATATCTTCAATCTCAAGAAATAACACTACTAGAAATACCTTCCACGCCGACGGTCTTTTGCCAACAGATTAAATTGTTTGCCTTGATACTGACAGTTTAAGCTGTGGGGGATTTGTTCCAGACGGTTACAATCGTCACTAAGTGCCAAAGTTCCTCATTGACGGTGTAAGCCGTTCGTAAATACAGACAATTTTAGCCGTCGGCAAATTCCGACGGTTTAACTCGTAGACAATTGAACCCCCGACAATTGTGGGCGTTGGTACTTGCTGGAAGTCCTACGCTTGGTGTAAACCGTTGGAAACTTCCATGCTATCAATAAATTTTGATTGAGTAACATATTGAATCCGGTAGATATTATGATAATTAAGAATATATTATGGACTTTTAAATTTGATTAATTATTGAATGATTGATTTATTAGATTTAGTTAATTAGGAAGTCCGGCCACACTCCTTGATTATTTTTGTCTGATGTTTTTAATCTATAAAATATATTCTTAGGGTATATGTTAAATAAACTATATATTAATAAAACAAAGATTTTCTGAATTAAATACTTAAATTTTAGGAAAACATTATTAAAACGGGTTAAAATAATAAAATTTGGATAATATTTTTAAATGTAGCCTCTTTATCTATTCCCTTAATTAAAACATACGGAGTAGGTTAGAGAATCAAATTTTCGTTTGAAATGTAAAGGGATATAATTAATAAGATAAACACAAAAAAAGGGATACGATTTTTTATTTCTCATTAAAAATGATTTATTTTCAGGGAATAGTTTAAATGTAAAAATATATAATTATTTTTTTTAGAAGAAAAAAAAATATAATTAATTAGTTACTTATCTAAATGATGCTTATATAAAATTGATTCCCTTAATAATCTAATAAAATTACAATAAAAGAGGATAAGTAGATATAGATAGAAGAATCAATATTAACAAAAACTTTGAAAATCACTAAAATTATATAAAGTATTATTTCACATAAAACCATTTTTTATAAAGGGAAAATTTCACTCAATTTTCAGTTCAATTTTTCGATGTGGCAACCTGATATTTGAAAGTTTAATGACATGGCACCACATTATTAAATGTTCAAATATAATGTTTAAAAATAAAAATTAATTTTCCGTATAAACTAAAATCAATGTTTAATTTAGTCATCTAATTTGCACTAATTTTTTTTTCTTTTTACCAATAGTTTAAGATCAATCTGATTTATTTCGTATCCCTCGGAATATTGTGTGGGTTTTTAAAATTTAAATAAGCCTGACATTAATGCACATTTTATCAACTAAAATTATATAAAGTAATACTTCGTAATATTTTTGTAATTAACATAGAATTAAACAAAATCCTTATAATATATACATGTATATTCTTTCAATTTCTTTTTAATTTAAATAAATTTTATATTAATACACGTTCTAATAATTCACATCTATAATTATAAAATACATAAAAGGTTAAATCTAAATAACTCTCATAATATATTAATATATTAAACACAAATAACTTCTTTGGAAAGAAATTATGTCATGAGAAATGAGAATGTGTAATTATAATGGATTATTTAAATTTTTATAGCTAGGTATAAATGATTTGATCTTTTATTATCTAAATATAATATAAATTAATCTTGGACAACTTATTATTTTAACTTTATGAAGTTTTCTTATCTCATGCAATGGATATTTTTTCTAAAAATTAATTATTATGGATTATAGATAAAACTGAGTTGAAGATAAAACATTAAATTTATCAATTTCATGATGATATATTATTTAATGCATCAATATATATATATTAGAATTTTTTTAATTGGTTACAAATAAAAGAGGTAGAATGTAACACACACACATATATATACATATATAACGAAAAAATTAGGTAAAATCTTATAAAAATGTATCATTATCTAAACAAATTGGGTAAAATCTTATCTTAAGATATCTTTCTATATTGAATAAGTGGTGTTGGATAAAAATTTGATAAAATCTTACCTTTAGCATATATTGCTATATTTTCTTGATTAACATTTTTTTTTTCAATTGGTTGAAAATACCATGATTAAGGAGAAGCCAACATTTGACACAAACAACCTTTCCTTTATTATATATACTCCGTAATAGATAGATGAATACTTAATATTGATTCATTGCTGACAGTTCGTATTATTGCGTTCAGAAGCATATACTTCTTTATTCTTAAATATTTAAGCAATTCTCAACTAAACAAATACTTATATATATTGACATATAGATATATATTATGTCATTGCAAATTTGCATTATAAAAAAAAATTGAAAAACGTTATTCAAAGTATGTACTACGTATAATCTATATATATAAAAAAATTACCTACTTTTACTTTGGATTGGAAATTAAACAAACTCTTCTGTTTATAGTTTTTTACCCTTTGAAAATATTCAAAGAATCACTACGTATATATCGGGCATTAGTTGAAGATTTTATCTTTTCAATCTATAGATAAAGGGAAATATATGTATTGGGAAGATTTTTGAAGCAGTTATGTTAATTAACTTAATGATTAAAAAAAAAAACTCTTTGTTCACGATCATCACGTACTATAAGTCTATAACTGCGCTCAAGGAGTTCTATCTCTAACCGTCCTTCATTCTCTATTGCTCCATCTCTTTTGCGCTCTCTCTTGTTCGCTCTCATTGATAACTCTTTCTTGTACGTCTATTGACAATTCTTCAATGGCTTCCCATATATTGGATGATTCGGATGAATTCGGTGACACATCGATAGAAATCATCCCTCCAACAAGCAATGGAAACCAAGTCGAATCAAATTGGGGACTCCAATCCTGATATGCAGGCAAACAGGCAAATGGTATATATGTTTATATATTTCTGTCATTTTATCAAAACTTTTCATTTTAGTTGCTAAAGCTTTACTTTTAACCCAATATATGTAATTGTAGGATGGATTGAAGACTTGATCACAGGTTAGATTCCCACTTTAAGATGAGAAAATGTACGTTATTGCTCAAGGCAGTTGGTATGTGGTATTTGCAAATTAATGAGCGATATCCAGTCATGGTAATTACTTATTGCAAGTGGGATTGCATACTAAATCCATATGCTCTTGATCCTTCATCTTCGACCGTCTTTCCCTGAATCAACGCCAATTGACGGAAATATTGACTACAATAGAGCCTCGATCGATTACAAGAACAAGCAAGAACAAATGCAAATGCTCAATCATCATCGACTTCTTGGTTGCCCCTTTTGGTTTCATTTTAAGACTTTTTAGATTAGTTCGTTTTCTCATTGTTGATGAGGATTATGCCTCGTGGGACATGTTGTAGTTTTATCGAGCTAATCAAATTTGATTGATGTATTTTATTGTATTTAAATTGTATATCATACCATGATTTGTATATATGCTGTAATTTCATTATTAATAGCAAAATCACAATTTTAAATTAGTTTTTAATTACTTTCTGATTGTGGTGGTTATAAAAAAATTGAGATCGTGGTCTTATTTTTTTTAGATTTATTAATTATAAATTTAAATTGATCTATTTTATTTTTATTTTTATTTTTATAATCAGAAAATTTACCGACAGTGTAATTCGTGGACTCGGATCCTCTCCTAATGAGAGGTTCCTAATATTTACCTAATAATTCGATCTCAACCGTCCAATAAAATGAGCGGCTAAGATTGTTTCATTTTAATTAACCCATCACAAATCTCTCTAATCTGAGAAACGCTCAGTTGCTCTAGGTGCCTCACAATCCTCTCGCTCTCTCGCGATACTTGATCTCAATTATAGCTTCTCTAATGGTTGCTTGCCCGTCGTCGTCCATTTGCTTCTAGCTAAGTCACCATCAAGACACACCAATCCTCCCATTTCTGTTTCCTCTCCATCCGATTTTCTGCTCAGATCGACGAAACCTCAAAGGAGAGTTCGACGGGAGATGAAGAGAGGAGAGTGTTCCGAGGAAGACGTTCACAACGGGATGACGCTGAGAATGGTCGAACGGATGATTGCGAACCAGAGCGCTTAGGAATCCTGAACTGTTTTCCGCCTCTGATTGGAGGATTTGAACTGTTCTTGGCATAAATACTGGATTAATTACTAAATATTTAGGGTTTTACAACGGGATTTGAATGGTCCTCCCGCAGTAGTGAGGAAATTAAACATGCCAATTCAATCCGAATGCCTTGGATGCATCCCACCCCAATTTTGATTTCCCCAACTGAAATTTTGTGCGTTGTGATTTTGAATTTGACTTTGATTGGATGCATCAAACTCGATCAAATCACAAATTAGAATCAACAAGACCAACCACAACACGACTAATAACGATGATGATGATCTTCCTCGTCTTCTTCGTCTGATCTTCGGTTTCTGATTCTATCTTCCATATATGGTTGATCGATGATCTTCTTGAATTGACTTAATTAATGGGTATGCACTGCTACTATGGTTGTTAATTGTTGGATGTGCACTCCCTTATATTTTTATGAGGATGAGAGATTGAGCGAGCTTGGGGATATGGATTAATTTAGGAGTCATCTTAGCCATTGATTTACTTTAATGGTTAAGATTGTTTTATTAGGAGGATATTAGGTAAAAAGATATTAGGAGAGGATCCGGATCCGTAATTCGTTGGCCCTTACACACGGTTATGAGATCATGCTAATGGGCCCATCCACAACATCTCGACGGTTCAACTTGTTGCAACATTCCAACAGGTTATGTTGTCGCTTTTTCCAACAGACTAATTCGTTGGCATGTTGCCGACGATGGAAATAGCGACGGATAACGATTCAACAGTTCAAGCCGTCGGGAAACAAGAATCCGTCGGTAATCTTGACGGAGAGAACCGTCGCTATGAAAGGGATTTTTAGTAGTGTAAATTTTCCGCAAAAATTCTACTCTAACTCCAATCTTGGAGCACGTGCATGTGCCCTATCTCCTCCTCTACCTCTCAATGTGGTTAGTGGCCTGGAAGAGTCTTCTTAAAAACACTTTTAGGATATCTTTAAACTTTCCATGTGAGATGAGTGAAATTCAAGGGACACCTTAAAACCACCATCTCTAGGCAATATCTCCAACATTTGCACTCGTCCTATCTCCCTGAATCTCCAACATTTGCACACAAATTAAGGAATAATAAACTTATTCCATTTATACCCCTCATTAATTATCCACAACTCTCCTCAACCAATAAAATTTAAGCAAAAAGTCAAAAAACAACATTTCACATATCTCAATACCTATAAAACCTAAAAGGACTTAGACCATGTACACCCTTGTACACTTCTCCACTATACTTAACTCACTTTTTCCCCGCCACATCAGCACAAGTACACTCTTTCAATCTTTTATCAATTATCCCTACATCTGTGTACTCTAATAATTATATTAATTATATTATTATTTAAACACTATTTAAATGATAAATTTTATAATAATTATTTAAATTAGGCGAAACTAATTAAAATAACTCAACCTTTAAGGGGGTGTTAAAAATATATCCCAACCTTTCAAATGTAAAATAAATATCCCGACCTTTATAAGTGATGGTAATATAATATCCTAATGATTTCTCTCCAATAAAATTCTTACTTTTTGTATTGTATTACTCTTATATTTTCAATTCAAATAAAACATATAAAATTAAATTAGATGAGTTTAAAAGTTTGTTTAATAAACTTTTGTAGTTTTAGATTTAATTTGTACCTAACTTTTTATATATTTTTTTAAATCAATAATAACCATAACAAGCCAAATAAAAAAAATGTAAAGCAAAATAACATATTTTCAAATTTCAATGAGTAAATGATTAGCTAGTAATTTAACTTATCAAAACTGAAGAATATTTTGTCAATTATAAACTTTATGTACTACGAAATTGAATTTTTTTTAATTATTTAGATTATTCAATGGTGTTCATTTATTTATAAGAATTAAATTATTATTATTAAAAAATATAAAAGAATGTAAATTTTTTATTTTTTCTTAAATCCAAAATAAAAAAAAAAGACAAACTTAAAAACCAATCTAATTTAATCTCATAAACTTGAATGATATTTTACACAATCAAGATATTGAAAATTATATTTTAAATATTTACTTCTTTTATTAAATTTGTTTTGATTAAACTTAATTATAATATAAATACATATTAAATTGAAAATTTTGTATTAAATACGTATTAAATTGAATGTTTAAGGGCGAAACTAATCATTTTTGTGGGCAGAAAATTTTGGGATATTATATTACCATCACTTATAAAGGTCGGGATATTTATCTTACATATGAAAGGTGAGGATATATTTTTAACACCCTCTTAAAGGTTAGGTTATTTTAATTAGTTTCGCCTTTAAATTATTAAAAATAATATGCCACCTTAAAAACACAACATCAAAAGAAAACACACTTCAATTAAGGTAAATTGTACTTAGTTTATAGATAATCATATGCAAATTAATTTTATCCAATTTTTTTCAAAACATATACAAAAGGTATGTCTATAGGTAGATAAAATTAATTCCGATATGAAAATGATTTTTTTAGTTTTTAATTGTTTTTTATATGCTCGGAAATTTAGTTTTGAGATATGTTATACCTCTCTCAGCCACGTGTCAAAATTATGGTGGATGGTGGTGGTGGAATTTTGTGTCCATGCACAGTAATAGTGTGCTATGCCCTATGCTCTTGCAAGAACAAAATTTGGGTGTACTTCTTATTTTACTTTTTTTTTTCTTTTAATTTTGTCTAGGTGGCATCTAAGAACACTTCAAATGCCCAGCAATGTGCATGCCCTTATATTTTCAAACAAAAATATAAATCTAAAAGGACTTATATTTTTTAACGGATGGAGTATTTAAAAAAAAACATTAAGGTCAAAAGAATAAAAAATTAATGGGAATTCTTTTATAAATGTTGTCTAACTTAATTGGTAGTTAAATAAAAGGAAGTGTGTGTAATGCAAAAGGTAATGGGTTCAAACTTCAAACATCATTGTTTAATTTTTTTTTCAATACTTTTTATTCCTACCAAATTTCTCTATTATGATATCACACATATATTTTAAAAAATTGTTCTAATTAAATTTCATTCCTATGATTTTTTCACTATTAATGTCATATTTAAACCACAATTCATTGGTTTTTTCCACACTTTTCAATCCTATCGATCAATTTTTTCCTTTTACAAATGATATATTTTATTAAAAAAATTATAATTTTCTTTCAATATTTTTCAAAAAAGTATTCATCATGATACACACACACATACACACACACACATATATATGTGGAAAAATATTATTAAAATTTATTGTATGAATTTTTGTACTAAGATGTCATATTTATATAACAATTTATGTTTTTTCAATATTTTTTTAAACGAAATTTCGCCTTCCCTCTCTAAGAAATCTTGCAACCACCACTAATTTTTTTTTAATAATTAATTACACACTAATTTTTTTTTATAACATTATATTTATTTTATGTACCACTAGCCAACGGTGTCGCTGCTAGTGGCGCTTGACTTCGGTTTGTAGTCTATGTTGTCCCCAACTTTTAGGATTAGGTTTGCTTAGTCGTCCAGAATTGTTTGCTTGTTTCTGCCTAGTTTGCACCTTCTTTTATTGTCTTTATATATTTTGACGGTTCGCCTCTGTCGACTTTATCGGCCTCTCGAAGTATCAGGTTTGTCTCTCGAATTATTACCTTCTCAAAAAAAAAATTAGTTTATAAATCTACTTGTCACTTGGACAATCTCACAATCTAAGACATATCCTCTACTCTACTAATTGAGGTATACATTGTGGGAGCAAATAAGGATATGCTCCATTTAGATACCATAAGAAACCAAGCATGTTGAGTAAGGCAAAAACATTTACTGAATCTGGTATAACCAATTAGCTGTATATGCCAAATTCATGATCCAAAATGAATCTTTTCTTACAGTATAAATAATGACAGCCAAACTCCAGCTTGGCTTTCACAAACAGTAGTCCGTATAGAATGGACCTTAAATGACTCTATCCAACCTACCCAAGATTAACACCTTGTCAATTCATCGCTGTATATATATTATATCTTTTTTTTTAATTTTTGATCCGATGTACTATATATAAAATCTAAATTCCCAAAGTTAAGTGGTACACTCCAAGCCACCGTACTTAACCACTAACCGTCCACTTCCACTTCCACTTCAGGCCCCTTTTGCTTTTTATATGCCCTTTTTTCCAAGTATGGTAAAGTAAAATATACAAGGATATAAATGTTTGAAAAAAAAATTCACCTTAAATAACATATTTTACCGAACTAAGAGAGTAGTTTTATAAAATTTATTTTATGTTATATCTGTATGACTAATAACTTTTTTTTAATGACTAAAGATAGTCTTTTTAACCTATACTTTTAAAATATAGACTAATAAAAAAAGAGTAAAATTTTATAAAATTAATAAATATGTTATTTTTCCCTTATTTATCATATTCTCTTAACGAATAATCCTATAATCATTACAAGAACATTTTCGTGAAGTAAAATCCAAAATACCTATAATAACAAGTTTTTTGAACAAAATTAACACCCTAAAATGATATGTTTTGCCGAACTAATGAAGTAGTTTTGCAGAACTAATGAAGTAAAATCATTGCAAGAACGTTATCTCTCCCGATGGTTGCTTGGAGCAATCAAAGTTGATCTTGAAGGCACTGGCTGCCGGTTTGGTCCATCCAAGGATTTTCCGTCGTCTTGGTGTTGGTTGTGGTCGTCCTTTGGTTCCATCTCATCCTGATACAATAATTTGGAGTACTTTATATGTTGTAGTTGTTGTCGTAGATACATTTCTTGTTTTCCTTCATTTGTAGAATTATCATCATTGAATGTAATGACTAAAGAAAGTGTTTTTTTTAACCTTTACTAATAAAAAAAAGTCAATTTTAAGAGATATTTATAAATAAATCCCTAAAAAAACCCCTTTCAGTCCTGCATGATGATTGTCAAGGCTACTCGATTGGCATCATTTTTTTTATATACAGAGGAAGATTTAGAGGGATCAACCGCGGTTGACCCATCGTCCAATAATATTATCGCGGATGAGGTCAATAATCTATTAATCTTAGAAAAAGCGTTAAGAGAGACATCCCAAAACTCAAATACGCTAAATAATCCACAACACGATTAGCTGTATACATCAGGCGATCAACCGATAAATTGTTTGTTATTTTAAAAAGTCGGTATCGATACACTGGCCGGTCTGAGATAAAGTTATTTACCGGTTCCGATAATCGATACCAACAGATAACCGATATCAAGTGGGTCAACCCACAGTCGCAGCCGCAGCATTTACGACGGTAATAAATCGCCTGTTAAAGAAATATCGACGTCTTTTTGCAACTTTCCGTTATTCGGTTTCCATAGCAGTAAGCTATTTGCAGAGAAACTCAGAAACAGAGCATCCGAATTTGCCTTGAAAAATGGGACCTTTACGGAGTAAAACAGAGATTCAAGTTGTCTATACAATGGAGCACGGAGTAGTTTACAATTAATGCTCCAATAGCGATTCAGTAGCCGTACAAAATTCCTCGATTAGAACAAATGTTTAATTTCCTATTACTAACAAATTCTAATAATCTACCGGATCATCATCGTCTGACGGTGACCCATCCATCGGAATCGGGCCAAACCGGCCGACTAACCGCCAATGTATCGACCCGCTCCACAATCGAATCCGAACAGGGGATCTCTTCATCGCCCAGACCGGACGAATAATACGCCGCCTCTGATGAATCGGCCGTTGGCGTCAAGCCGGGGAAATCAAACGGACCCCTTGGAGAAAACGACGTCGTTTTCTTATCGTCGTCGCTCAAACCCGATACAAACGGGTGATCCAACAGCATCCGGGCCGTCCACCGCTCATTCGGATCCTTCACAAAGCACTTGGAAAGAAAATCGCGCCCGTCTTCGCTTATACACTCCGGGATCTCCGGCGCGGAGTCCGCGGCGGCGATGCGGCAGAGCAGCTCGCCGACGCCGCACCCTGCCTCGCACCTCCACGCCGGCTTCCCCGTCACCATTTCCACCACGGCGCACCCGAGCGCCCACACGTCCGCCGGCGCGGCGCCGCCGCCGCCGGCAACAACCTCCGGCGCCATGTAAAGCGGAGTCCCTCTCAGCTCAAATCCGCCGCTTTTCACCTCATTCCTCTCCCTCGCGAGCCCGAAATCAGAGATCTTCACCTTCCCATCGGCGAACAGGAGCAGATTCTGAAGCTTAACATCGCAGTGCACGAATCCCCTCCCATGGACGAACGCCAGCCCCTTAAGCACCGAATTCGCGTGACTCCTCGCTTCAACCTCCGAGAATCTGTTCCCAGGGGACGCAATCAGCTGATCCGCGAGGCTCCCGCCGGCGGCGTACTCGAAGAAAAGGTTGTACAAATCGCGGCCGTTCTCAGCGGTCCTGGACTCCCCCAAACACCTCACAACCTCCGGACACTCACCACCGAGCCGAAGCAAGACCTCCTTCTCATTCCTCAGCGAATCGGAAGCTGAAAACTCAGACGATTTGACCACCATCAATGGCGGATGCTGGAGGAGGCCTGATTTAGGGATTGCGAGATTGACGGTGCCGAAGGCGCCTCTGCCGACCTGGCCGCCGCGGATCCACTCCATCGAAGCTCAGTGTGAATCGAGTGGTGTTAAATTTAGCGTTAGGGATTCAGCTGAGCTCCAATTGGGAATTGAATTGGGAGGTTTGTGCGGTGGTTGATGGTTGAGGGGAAATTGGAAGTGGGGCGGGCTTTATATACAAAGGGGGCGATCGAGGAGAGATTGCGTGTGGAGGGCGAGACTGGAGAGAGCGTGTGGGTTTGGGAGCACGTGATTATTGAGGATATTTTATTGGAGGCGGGTGGGTGAGGTTTTGTGTTTCTATTGGTCATTTTTATTTATTTATTTATTATAGAAAAAATGATGAAAAAACAATTTCATATAAAAATTATCGTCTTCTTAATCAAAAATAATACAGATATGTTTTTGGTAAAAAATTTCACATATAGTCGGACATACATGTAGCATAGCTTTTTTTGACAGCTCATTACATGTCGGAAATAATACAGATTTGTGGGAGTGACAAATCTGATTGAAAATTTCACCGAAAAACATATCTATATTATTTTTTATTCAACATATCTATATTATTTTTTTAGGGATATAAGTGTATTTTTGCTTATTTTCTTAATAGATGTGTAAATTTCTAAGATAATAAGTTTTAATTAACAGATGCAATATTATTTTTGTCATTTTTTTATATTATATGTATGGAAATTGTAGAAAATAGGCATAGTACAAATTTAAACGTGATTGAGAGAGAGTGTTTTAATTGAAGAAAAAGGAAGGGAAGAGGAAAGAAAAAGAGATGGAAAAGGGATGGATGGATGAATGTATAGTTCACATTGATTACTCAATTAGGTATCGTTTTGAAATTGTTGGGGCGGTTTCGTGTATTCAAAGTCAAGAATAGTATATCACTATTTAGTTATATATAGTAGCACCCTAAAAAGAGGCATTTTAAGAAACAAGTAAGGTTTGCCTTTTTGTATTCATGAGATCTAACTCAAAATAGTTTTACATATCGTGTAAATTGGGGATAAATTAAAATCGAACACGTGGTTCAATTTTTTTTAGAGTTATTCAATTATAATTATTGGAAATTTGATGATAGTATTATAATTATTGGAAATATCGTCTTCTTAAATATGAAAATGGAAACGTTAGAGAAAGAAAAATACTTATATATAGCTACACTAGCCTTATCCGCCTTTAGTGATTTTATTATAACTGACCAAAAAAATGATTTTATTATATATAAAAAAATCAGCGATTTTTAGTTTGCATGAAAAATAATTACTGATAATGTTGTATGTTGACGGTTAGTCCATCTACCGATTCGTCGAATGAGATTATAAGACCTCGTTGCATGGTTTTGAACCCTATAGTTTTCTTAGCTTCATTATATGATTGCGATTTTCGTCAAAGGACATCTACCCCGATAATGAAGAGATCAAGGTCAAATCCGATCTCCTTGTCGAATTCCACTACGAGAAATATAATTAAGGAAGGCATTAGTTGGAGCGTTGTTAACCTTAATCGAAAAGTAAAAAATCATGGCACATTCTTGAATCCAAGAGATAAATTTTTGACAAAAACTGAATTTATCAAGATTCTTAAAAAATAAGTCTTATTCAACTCTGACATGCATCACTTTTTTATATCAATCTCGCTGCCACCTAACATTTCTTTTCTTTTTCTTGTTTTAAAGATTTTATGTGTAATCAATATATTATCTTGGATCGCTTGCTCAGATACAAATAGAATGATTTTCCTAAATACTTTTTTTTCAACCGATCAACTATGATTTTGGTTATAACTTGTAGATTTTTGAATAATATAACCTACTGAATCGCTATTGATTGGTAGTAGTAGTAGTAGGATTCTCAGACTTTAGGGTACGGTGCTGAAAGTTTGATTAATTTGCTCGAGGGGAAGAAACCATTAATCTCTTTAATCATCGATGAACCTATGCACAACATCTGATCGAACATACCAATATTTTTAATAAAATTAAACTGACATGCCAATTTAAAATCAATTGGCTATAGAAGGAGTAACTCACTAGTTTAGTAATACTTGTTTGTTCATATTTTCAATGTGAAGAGACCAAAGAGTTCCACGTTGAAAACATAAACAAACAAATCTTATTGTATAAACTAGTGAGCACACGACCTTCAATCGCGATTATAAGATGTATCACACACACTGATAGATAAATGATAAACGATAAACAATAAACGATAAACGATAAACGATAAACGATAAACTTATAAACCTGAAAATACATAATACTGTTTCTAAACCACTACTAGCCCCTTGGACCCTAACCCTGGCGGTTAGGGCTTCACCCCTAAACCCCTTGGACCTTGGCCCTGGCCCCTACCCAAAACCCTTAATCGTTACCAATCACTCGGTCATAATTCTATTGCATTGTGTTGAATATTTCTAGGGTATGCTTATGAGAGATTATATATAGCCTTATATAATTCTAATACTACTAGTAATATTAAATCCAACTCCATCTAAATTAGATCGATTAATAAAGCTCAAATCGAAGTCAATTAGATTTAAGACATCCTAAAATTTTGTATTATTACATTAAATATGGGGTTAATTTTATTTGTTTTTGCATCTTATATATAAATAAATAATTTTATATTAAGTTGGCGGCGAGATAACGTCTGCTGGTGTGGTGGTCGAATAGTTACTCATCAAGGACGGTGCGTTATATATTCTCTTCCCCGCCGATGTCTTTGTTTTAACGCATTGATCGATAAGGTTTAACAAAAGTAGCTACATTGTTTCTAGAAACGAATTGTTTACATCAAGATTCCTTTTATGGAAATTATTTAATAATTTGAAAAATATATATATAATACAATATTTGAAAACAAAACATCTAAAACTAGGTCTGTTCACGGGTCATCCCATAACCTAGAAGATCCGGATCAGGTGGGTCGCGGGTCGTGACGGGTCACGAGTTCAGTTTAAGGTTGAGAGTTTTGAGAAAATGACCCAGTGGGTTGACAATTTTTTTCTTTTTTCTTTTTTGAAAAGAGCTCATAGACCTGCCTCCCCACGGGTTCGGGTCATGAGTTCCTGACCCATGACCCGCCGGATCCGACTCATGGACACGCCTATCTAAAATAGTAAGGGCATCTTCCCTGTAGGTTATAATGGCTAGTGGAAAATAGCCTACCAAAAAAAAATATTCTATAGAACATTCTCTTTTGCCATATTATACGAATTTGTCGGTCCCCCTGTAGGCCAACTTTGACAGGCTAAACGTCCTATAAATATTAATGTAATCATGAACTTTCACATCTCATTTCCGTAACTCGATCATATCTTTATTTTTCATTATAATTTTGATAAATCTATAATAATAATAAAAAGATTAATTTCATTTTCTAAAAATATTATTTACGAAATTATAATTCAAATATGTCAAATATTATATTGAAGAACTCTTGAATATCTTTACAATACTGCAATGTTTATTTTTAATTAAAAATCATAATTATATAATATACTCCATCCGTTAAGAAAAACATGTCGTTTTAGAAGTAAAATCTTGTTAAGAAAAGGAAGGTTGACAAAGAATATATACGAAGGAAAAAAATGAAAATTTGCACGTGGAATTGTTGCGGAATCGGAAAACGAAATCTTTGGACCGAAGTGGAAACATTTTGTAAGATAGAAAACATACAGATCATGGTACTTATGGAAACAAAAACTGACATCCAACCCCCGGAGAAAGTGTGGAAAAAGGCGGGGTTCGACTCTATTTGTTGGTCCCCTGCCCAAGGGCGCTCGGGTGGTATTTGTGTATTGTGGAAGGATTTTCAACTTGCATCTGGAAAAGTTGAAATTCTGACAAAGGAAGATAGATTCATCACTATACTAATTACAGACCTCAATCTTAACAAAAGTCTAGTGTGTGTTTTTGTCTACGCTCCAGCTCAAGAGAATGAAAAAAATGAATTTTGGATCAACCTTTCGGCGCATATTCAAGGCCTAGCCTTTCCTGCAATCGTCATGGGCGATCTCAATGAAATATTAGATCCTTCTGAGAAATCGGGGGGCGCCGTACCGAACCCAAGCAGATTTACCAGACTTCTGACTTTCAAAAACCAATGTAACCTAGTGGACATCCCTACCCTAGGGAATGGCTTCACATGGAGGAGAAATAGAACTGATATAAACAATATCTATGAAAAACTGGATAGGACCCTAGTTCAGGACCAAATTCTACAATGGTTCCCCAATATTGCCACCAGAAATTACGCATTCTCCTTGTCGGATCATTGTCCAATTTCAATTGATCTCAAGTCAACAAAGGGGAAGAAAGCAAGACCCTTTAAGTTTGAAAAAATGTGGATTCATAGAAAAGATTATAGAAATATAGTTAGCCAGGCATGGCGACTGCAATGCTCAGGTTCCCACATGTTCCAAGTAACAAAAAAGACCCAACTTCTAAAAAGATTAACTAAGGAATGGAATAAAACGACATTTGGAAACATCTTTAGACAATTGAAAGATATTGAAGAAAAGCTCTCTACTCTCCAAAAAAGCAATTCCCAAGCCCAGCAAAATGATAATAGCCAGAGACAGAGACGACTGATAAACAAGAAAAACAAGATATTACAATACCATAATGTATATTGGCGACAAAGAGCGAAAACAAAACATTTAAAACTATCAGACGCTAACACTGCGTACCACCATAAGGTTGCCACGGGACGACGGAATAGGAAAATTCTCAGAGAAATCACTTCCCAAGAAGGAACGGTTGTGATCGGAGAAGAAAATATTAGACGAGAGATCAAAAAAGAGTTTGAAAAAAGAAACCAAGAACAAAGGATTAACTATCGACTATTAGATGAATATCTTCAACTAATAGGCACTGAAATCACAAATGAAGAAAATGAATACCTCACTAGACCAATCACAAACCAGGAGGTTAAAGCAGCGTTCTTCTCAATTGGGAAGGACAAATCTCCTGGGCCGGATGGTATGACTGCAGAGTTTTACCAGCACTATTGGGACATCGTGGGTCCCTCAGTTACGAAAGCAATTAAGGGGTTTTTCCACTCCGGAAGAATGCTGAAACAAATAAACCAAACTTTTATCTCGCTAATCCCAAAATGCGAAAACCCAAGAACAACAAATAACTATAGACCAATTAGTCTTTGTACGACGATATACAAGGCAATTGCGAAAATTCTGGCTGATAGATTGAAAAGGGTGTTAGGAAAAATAATCCATCCGTTACAGGGAGCTTTCATCTCTGATAGAGCTATTCAGGATAATGTCTTGATAGCTCATGAGATCTTCCATTCCTTTCGTGGGAAGCGAGGCAAAAATGGATGGGTAGCCATCAAACTTGATATAGAAAAGGCATACGACAGAATGAACTGGGATTTCTTGATCACGGTGATGACAAGATTCGGATTTTGTAAAAAGTTTTGTGATTGGATCAAAGAGTGCATGGAAACAGTGTCGTTCTCTGTCTTAGTAAACGATGAAGCAACTGAAACGTTCCGACCTCAAAGAGGACTTAGACAAGGAGACCCTATATCCCCCTACCTATTCATCATAGGTGCGGAGATTCTGGCCAGAAAACTTCAACAACAAAGTGACCAATCCGTGAACACCATTGGCTTCAAATTTTCCAGAAACGGCCCCTCCATCCCTTTCCTCTCTTTCGCAGATGACATTATGATTTTTGCAAAAGCAACTACTGAAGCTTGTCAAACGCTTAAAACTATACTAGACGAATATTGTGAAATATCTGGACAAAAAGTCAATTTCGAAAAATCAGCCTTCCAAACGACAAAAGGAATCACTGACGACCAAAAACTCCGTATCCAGACTAGCCTCCAAATAACCATCCAATCTACCCTGGAAAAATACCTCGGATGCCCAATCATCAATGGTAGAGTAAACAAGAACACATTTGAAGAAATTATGGGAAAAACAAGGAAACAACTAACAAAGTGGAGAGCGAACGAACTAACCCAGCAGGGCCGAGCTATCCTCGTTAAATCAAATCTTGCAGCAAAACCAAGCTACATCATGCAAAACTTTATGCTTCCGACTAGCATCCACAATGATCTTGATAAAC
Source organism: Persicaria maculosa (assembly GCA_963922045.1). NCBI lineage: Eukaryota > Viridiplantae > Streptophyta > Magnoliopsida > Caryophyllales > Polygonaceae > Persicaria > Persicaria maculosa. The sequence goes on along the minus strand of OY998254.1, from coordinate 4,105,349 downwards.
TAAACAGATGCTTTTTCTGGAATAAAGATGCTAAACACAAACCTCTAATCGCATGGGAAAAAGTATGTAGACCCAAAAGGGCTGGGGGTCTAGGACTAACAAAAACCCAAGATATGAACAAAGCACTCCAAATGAAGCTACTTTGGAAGATTCCAGCGGAACCAACCAATGAATGGGTGAAAATTGTGAGAGAGAAATATCTACACAACTACAACATCTGGGACTACAAAAAGAAAAAGAACACCTCTTGGCAGTGGAAAAAACTGATGGAATTGAGAGAGGAATTTTGCTCTGCCCTAATCTGGCAGGTAGGAAATGGAAAAACGATTAGATTTTGGAAGGATAAGTGGCTACAAGACATTGATCTAGAAGGGAAAACTCTCTGCAACCAGCTAGATGAACAAGAAACGATAGATAAGTTCATTACGCCAAACAAAACGTGGAATATAAACAGGCCGAAAGAAGTCCTACCCCTAGACATAGTAAAGAAAATCCTCGATGTTCATATCCCTATAAATGAAATAGAAGATCGACTGTATTGGATGCCTAGCAAAAATGGCTGGTTTTCAACCGCCAGTGCGGTCGAGCACATCACCAGAAACAAAAGAACTAATGAAGACCCATTAGACTGGATCTGGAAAATAGATTGTCCGCCTAAGATTAAAAAATTTCTCTGGAAAAACCTCCTCAACGGAACCCCAACAAAAGTAAGACTACAAAGTAAAGGGGTTCATGTCCCCCTAGAATGCCCATTTTGCAATTTTAATGGAGAAGATGCAACCCACTTATTTACCGAATGTCGACTCTCACTATCGTTTATTGGGAGTTTGGATAGGAGGGTTGAACAAACGATCAGAAACACTGCTAAAACGGATAAACCTTACAAGCACATCATCACAAACATCTTTGAAAACCTTTCGTCAAACCAGAAATCGACCCTAGCTTTTGCCCTTTGGGGTATTTGGACCATGAGAAATAAAATTCTTTTCGATAACAACGACATCAGAAATATGGATGAATGGATAAAGCACATTAAACAATATAGGACAAGTTGGAAAAAAGCGAAGGAACAAGAGACTGAGGAAGAAGTGACCACCGTGAGAAAGGAGTCCAACCAACCTCGAACAAGAACAACACCGAAAATTGTAAAATGGAAACGACCAGCTGTTGGTGCTATCAAACTCAATTTCGACGGTGCCCGGAGTTATGATGGGTTAGCTGCTGCAGGCTTCGTTATCAGAGACGATCAGGGGACTGTGATATCCTGTGGTGCTCGGAGTCTTGGTCGGGTTTCTGCTGTACAGGCAGAATGCCTTGGCCTTCTTTTTGGTCTCCAGGTGGCGGCGAGAACCGGTTACACTCGCATTGAGGTGGAGGGTGATTGTCTTTTAGTGATCAATGTCCTAAAGGGCCTTTAGAGCTGTCCGTGGGAGCTGGAGATGGTGATCGCGGATATCCTCGGTATCAGTCGGTCCTTTGATTCCGTCAGCTACGGCCACACATTCCGAGAGGGGAATCAGGTCGCCGACAGATTGGCTCATCTTGGTTTCGAGTCCTCCTTCATTGCGGAGCGTGTTCCTGCTGCGATCGACGACCTCGTCCGGATGGACGCTATTGGGCGATGGTTTAACCGCGGTTAGCCATTCCCAAATTCTCGCCTTGTATCAAAAAAAAAAATCTTGTTAAGAAAAACATGTCGTTTTAGGTATTTTGGTGTTCACTTTCCAAAATTACCCTTGTAATGATTAGACATTTGTTAGTTGTAGTTTTCAATAAAGTGAAAAAGTAAAGTAATAATTAGGGGTATAAGTGTATTTTTGTTTGCTTTTATTTGCTTTCTTAAAACATGTGCAAATGTCTAAAACGACATGTTTTAATTAACGGAGGGAGTATATATTTATAATTGTATTATTTATATATTTATATAAATATGAAACAATTATAAAAAAAAAAATAAAAAATAGCATTTGGCCTTCCAAAAGAGAAAGTTAAATTTGACCTTTCTTTTAGAAATAGACCAAAAACAAAAATGTCAAATTGAGTTTTGGCCTAGGGGAGATGACCTAAAAGACGTATAAATAAAAAAGGAAGTAACAACACCTTTAAAAAGCTAAAAATAAAACAATAGATTTTTCTATCTTATGCCCTTAATAACACTGATTTGGAAATAATTTAAAACTAGTACGATTCCCGCGCCATGGCGCGTTTTTTTAAAAATAAAATATTATATATAAAAATATTATAAAATATTAATAAATGTTAAGATAAAAATCATAAAAAAATACTTTATAATAAATGTATCTTATAATTATCTCAAAAAATTATTTTTTTAAAAATCTTATGTAAAGTATATTATATAAATATAGGTATTTTAAACTACTCAGTAATAATATCAATATCATTATAACATTGTTTAAATATGATATGTCATAATCAACGGTTATATTCAATGTTTTGAATAGATATAGATAATTAATAAATAAATTTGAGTTAAGCCCAGTAGTTATATTATATTGAATTCAATGTTTTGAATTATGCCCAATAATTAGTAAAATTAAAGAAAAAAGTGAATTAAAGGAAAATGAAGAAAAAAGGAGAATTAAATAAAATCAAAGAAAAATGGCAAAAAAAATATGATTGGGCAAAATTCCTAAAATGCCTCTAAGATTGACACATCATTCTTTTTTTTTTGAGCAATCATATTGACACATCATTCTAAACTCTTCTAAATTAAGAGTTTATATAGAATAGATTTGAATTAGTTTAACTTTTTTTAACGGGATTGCTATCTACACGGTTAAGTTTTCGCCAATTCCACGGTGGTGGATTCCAATTGTGTAGTGCGAATGCGCGAGGGCAGTGGGGCCCACCAACACAGTGCGTCTGCGCAGTACGCATCCGCGACTGTTCTTCTTCCTCATCCCCATCTACACGTACTGCTCTCCACGGAACAAAGGTGTTCCCTGGCCAACACCGCCCAACTTCCCGCAATCGGGTTCTCCCTCCGCCTTTCCAAGTACTCCCATTGAGAGCCTTGATGACGACGAAGGAGGTGAAGTTCTTGGAGGCGATATGCTCGATCTCGCGGCATTGGCGGCGCTTCACCTTCTCGATGAGGTCGTGGATCTCCGGGTTGACCTGGACCAGCGAGGTGTTCCCCCAATCAGAGACGAAATCCATGGCCGACGAAGAAGATCGTCAATTGAACCCAGATCCAAAATCTCGAGTCCACATGAACCTAGACAGGCACTTAAACAAAAATCAGTTATCAATTGAACCTAGATTAAAAAACTCTAGTTAAAATGGAATTCATTGCTAAGGAAGAAATTGTTTGAGCGTCAATTGAACCCAGATCCAACTACATGCTGACCACACTTCCGATTTGATATTAACTCCGAACCGAAGAGGATGAAGACTACAAGACATAGATTAACAAAAAAAAAAAAAACGCAACTGCGCATCCCGGATGCGCGATTGCGGGACCGTGTAAAGTGCGAAAAATTTACCGTGTAAATAGTAAGCCCCTTTTTTAATTAGATTCCTAGAGCTGTTTGCATTTTTGGTATGAAATCTTTCCTAATTTAAGGTCTTATTTCAGACTCTTACGACGTAAGATAGAAAAACAGTAAAACAATTAATTAAGATCTTCGTTAAATATAGGAAGGGGGTTAATCACTAATGGACCCCTCAATCTATATATAGAGCGGAGCTCAATTCGTACTCGATTTGAATTTTTGAAAAAAAAAATATGGTTAAGAATTAACATATTTTTAAATTTGATTCACATTGAAGCTAGGTTCAATCTCGACCAGCTCAAATTTTATAAAATTTGTAAAAAATAAAAATATAGGTTATGATGTTATGAGCAAGTAGGATTTCTCTGTGAATCGAATAGTTCAATTAAGGTTAACTCTAGCTCGTTTATTTACTAAACAATTTGATTATGAGTACATTTTTAAACTCAAATCCAGATTTATGATTGACTTATTTCTAAACAAGTTGAATATTTTTTTATTTATTTATTTTTTATACAGTGGGCAAAAATGGGAAGATCCTACTTAGGTAGAATACGACCCTGATCATCCTCGCGGATGATGTTACATAATTCCCTGTTAAGAGGGATGTTCGACATAGTACAACTGTCAGGAGATCTAGCAATAAAGTCTGCCGATCTGTTTGCTTCTCTGAAGCAGTGCTTGAACTCAATGCAATCGAATTCAGCTTGGGATCTTCTCATAAACTCAATTTGCCTTAAGATTTCCCATCTGATGCTGGAGTTGTCGTTGATGGCCGTAACCACATCCAGACAGTCTCCTTCGATTATAAGTTTCCTGATTCCTCTGGACAAAGCTAGCTTTATACCTGCACAGAAAGCTTCAGCTTCTATTTGGGTTACAGATCCATAGTCAACTAACTGTTGAAAAACATCAATCACACGACCATAAGAATCCCTGAGGATCCCCCCCACTTGGCAGATGCCAGTGGGTTTAACCGAGCCATCTACATTTATTTTGTAGGTAGCCGGGGGTGGTTTCTTCCATTTAATATTAAGTCTCCTATTTCCACGCTTAGTTTTATCTCTTGGAATAGTGGCTGAGGCATTCTGCCAATCTCTAATTGACATTAGCGTTCTGGTAGCTATTTGAAAGGGTGAATCTAGTGTTTTATTCTTAAAGATGACCACGTTCCTAGCCTCCCAAACGGTTTGCCAGAGAAAGCACAAGTCAACAAAGTTATTCCAAGTTAATGATTCGCAAAGATATCATCTAAGGTTGTATTTAAAATCGGTTTATGAATTAATATTTTGTTTGTGACCTGCTCATAGCTGAAGTTGAATATAACCCACCACTACTTAACTCGTTGAACTCAAATAATATAAGAGAATTATTCCAAATGAAAGTGTTATTGGTTATTTGCAAAATAACAACACTTACGTTTTTTTTAGAACAACTTTAGTTTATTGTTGCGCTTATGCCTTTAGCGTTGTTCCAACGGGCATGTTCATCTATCGGTTAACGAACTCTCTATTTATCACTGTATATGATATTTGAATTATGATTTTTACCCTTCTCACTTTCTGCGTTGGGGAACTTGAGTCAGACGTCATAGTCATTTTAAAGAGAATTCAGAAATTTTTTCAAGCTCAAGATATTGAGGCTCATAATACGACACATATTTTTACTAAGGTGGAGTTTTCTATTGCTAAAGGAGTGAGATTCAGATTGTCTCTTAACTCTCCACTAATTCTTTGTAAACTCCTATATTTATTTTATAATAAAAAATAATAATTAAAAATAATAATAATAATAATAATAATAATAGGATCCACACAAAAAGAGAGTAAGAAAATGAATTAAATATAGAGCGCAGTCGCCACCAATGCAAATTGCAAGTGTCATTTTCCGTCCGTATTAACAACTTAGCTATCCCCCCAAATTTTGTCATTGCATTTTCACATCGATCATACTCGTATTAATACCATCACGCAATAAATATCTTCGCAACACACTAATTACGAAATTAATACCATTATTAAATATATATATATAGAGAGAATGGGTATAAAGTGCACACCCTTATGGAATACTTTGTGCACGACATCTGACCATTGATTTGGGGTAAGCGGATGAATGAGATTAAAAGGCTCTTTTTCTTTTTTTTTAATATAATAAAACGTGGGGCCCGCGCACTAATTAAAAAAAATCGGATTTACTCTCTTTGTGAGCGCGTGTGGTGTAGAGAGAGCGAGATCAAAAACCCTAAATTTGAGGCTTCTTCTTTGACATTCTGGAACCGAAGAGAGCGAGATCAAAAGGATCGACTGAGCGGCGGCGTGGCTAGGAACAGGCGATGGGGTAATTTCTGATTGGCGGCGACGGGGGAGTTCCTGATCGGCGGCGGTTGGGGGAGGTGTTTTGCGGATTCCGGCGGTGAGGCTAGGAAGGGGCGAGGCTGGCAAGGCCGATGGCAGCAGTTCTGGGCGACGATTGCAGCGGCGGCGAAGATCGACGGTTATTGAACCATTATTCGTCAACGAGAGCGGTGACGGGTGCAGCGGCGGCGGTGATTTGAAGTGGACGACGGAGCGGTGGCCCGACCTCATCCTTTCGACCTCGCTTGGTAGCCGGCGGCGAGTCCAGATGGTCTTCGTCTTCATCGATCTCGGCCCGTGGAACCAAACCGAACCCAGTCGAGGCGGAGGCGAGGAGCAATTCAAGGAGTCCCGGACATCACCCAGATCTCTCAGGCGAGAAGGCCATCGACTTCTGAAATTGCAGTTAAGATTTCGGATTTGCAGATCAATTGTTGTTTGTAATTGACGATTGTGAACGAATTCGGAGGTCATCGTCTTCGCGTTTCTCTTCTTGCTCGGCTTTCCAGGTAAGACGGTGGCGCTCTCTTCTTGCTCGGCTTTCCAGGTAAGACGATGGCGGTTGGCGGTTTCGCGTTTCTCTTCTTGCTCGGCTTTCCAGGTAGGACGGTGGCGAAGGTGAGACGGTGGCGGTTGGCGGTAAGACGACCGATAAGATGAGCAACGGTTGGCGCCTGGGCGGTGAGACGGTGGCGAAGGAGGACCCAACTGTGCACCCCGCAGCCTAAGGAAGGCGGTGAGACGGTGGCAGAGGCGGAACGGTGCAGCCTGCAACCTCCCTGCCTCCCTGGCTTCTTCAATCTCCAATGCTTCCCTTCCCGTTTGAAGGATTATTCGGTGGAATATCAGATATTATTCGGTGTATTGAACCATTATTTATAGAAATTGGAGGGTTTTTTTTTTATGAATTTAGGGTTTATATAATATGAAACATTATTCGGTGATTTTTGATGAATTATTCGGTGAAATATAAAATATTATTCTTAATAAAAAAATATTATTGGGTAGCATGTGATTAATTATCCAGTGGAATCGGTGAGTTTTCATTTAAACTAGATGGAAAAAGAAAAAATTATTCAGTAGAATCGGTGAATTTTCATATAAACTAGATGGAAAAAAAAATAACATTATTCGGTAGAATAGGAAATATTATTCGGTGGAATTACCAAAATTAAAAAAAAAAATTAGGTGGATACATCAACAAATTAATCAAAATTATTTATTTTTCCAACAAAAAAAAAGCAGGAAATGGGGAGTTGGTTTTTTTTTCCAACCAAAAAAAATTAAAAAAAAAAACAAGAAGTGAAAATTGAATTACACGCTCTAACCCTCTACCAAATGGGGAGTTGGTTTTTTTTTAGCATGTGGGTCCCATTATAATAAAAGAAAAAAACAAAAAATCCCATTTATTCTTGGCCTTCTATTTTCTTTCAATCAAAGTTGTAGATTTGTGCACTAGATACACTATAAGAGGTGTGCACAAGGGAACCACTCCCTATATATATATATATATATATATATATATATATATATATATATATGATTCACCGGATCTGCCTACTAACACGGTAACACCACCCTATCCGACACATCATCCACAAATCACCTCGATCACCTAAATATAGTGGCTGATTCAGAAATTTTTATAGGGGGCTGAATTTTTTTCGAGAAAGACTGTTTGAATTGAAGCTTGAAAACTATGTCTTTAAATTCAAAAGGGTTGCCAAGTCAAACCTCTCAAGCAGCCCCTATCTATGATGAGTATATTTGTCATCAAAATCTCGAAGTTACCTATTGAAAAAAGTATCTATATAAATCTGACCAACAACTCTCAAACATTTCAACTGCATTTTTTAAAAAGAAAAAAGAAAACCAAAAAAGAGAAAACATATACCTTGTTAAAATCAACAAGGTGATAATGTCTTTATGTTTGATATTCAACAACAAAGCCTTGCTTTGCTTCATTGTGCTGACATTTCTAGCAACCGAAAACGCAATGCCTCAAGTAATCGAACTTGGGTTTAGTTACTCGGTATTAAATTCTCCCGTCTCACCCAATGCCCTTACCACTAAGCCAAGTTGTCCTTTGTAATTATAATCTACTTCACTTCTATATATTACAAAAATAATAAATACTAAATCTACACACCCACACACACCTTTTTTTAGGATTGGGGGGCTTCAGCCACCCAGAGTCCCCCGTAGACCCGCCACTACCCATATAACCCCGTATTCAACCCATCCACCACTGGTGATCAGATGCGCAAGTGTGTCGTTAGCTAGGGGTGTTATGTGAACACGAGTAGCTCGAGTTCGACTCATACTCGCTCGATAAAAACTCCACTCGAGCTCGTTCCTTTTCCAAACGAGTCAAGTATGAGCATATTGTTAAGATCGGTCTAGAGCTCGACTCATTCATATTAAGCTTGAATAGTTCAAATTTTATAGAATTTCTAAAATTTCCTTTAAAATATTGTATAATAAGTAAGTAGAACTACTTAAAACTCGAAAAAAAGCTCGACTCAAGCTCGTTCCATTTCCTAAACAAACCGAGTATGAGCACATTTTTAAGCTCGAGTCAAAATTTTGCCTCGGCTCGAACTTTTTAATATCCTAAATGAACTGAATATGTACAAGTAATACTCAACTCGTTCGACTCGAATAACAACCCTAGTGTCAGCAAAGACTGTTTTCAGACAAAAATACCTATCAATTCTGAAAATTGATATCAATATTATGCATTTGGTGAATAATTGACCGTGTAAATATCAAATCGGATTTTTATCTATCATTGTAGCATTTTTATACTGAATAAAAAAAAACAGCATAACAAAACATAGCATAGGGTCACGGTAGTGGTAACATTTTATACATAGGACTTTGGTTAAAGCCATTAAAAAATAATAATAATAAAAAAATCCTTACCTAAACTTGTACGTTGTGAATCATATGGTGATGGTACACTACAAGCGTGCGTGGGTTAAGACTCAAGATTCCAGCATACTGATATTAATCGGACAACAAAACTACTGCCAAAGTAATGTATAATAGATACAATTGTACAAATGTACAATTGCTGACAAAATGAGAAAATATTAAACCTATAAACTATTATTACTATAGGAATCGTCGAATTGTACCGTTTAATTTAAATTTTTAAGCATTTTAAGTGCCCATAAGTTGCATAGAAGATTTTCTATATCCCAATATTGTCTAACATTTGGTGCATTACTTAATTATTTAGTGTATATATTTTAATTTTGATTTTTTTAACAAAAATATATTTATAAGAGAGAAGAGAAAAATTATATTTTAAACTCATTTAAAATTATATAATATTAAAACGAAAAGTTACAAAAAAGATACTAATCTTACCAAACGAAGCCTTAGTAAGGTTTAGTGAAAATGATGAACGATCTCTTAGGTTTAATTCATTTACTTAAAACTATATAATATGGAGTATTAAATAAAGTTAAAAAAAGTTATAATTTTTAATTAGACTTTGTAATAATTTATATTGGTTTTGAAATCGTTTTCTCGAGTTTGAATAACAAATATGAACGATTGAAGGACAACGGAAGCAAGACAGAAATCAAAATCAAAACACAAACACAAGGGACATAGGAGATTGTTTACGCGGTTCGAGTATTGCACCTATATTCGCGGGGCCTCATGAGTCGAGACCCTAAATCCACTATGTAAGATCAATCTGGGTACAAAAGGGCAATCTAAGACTATAAATCTAAGGAGTGCATAATGTAAGACAACTAGCAACAAAGATTAAAGGAAATAGTGAAACTCCCTTCTAATCTCCATGGATGTCGCATATCTGATCCTTCAAGGGTTGAGTCTCGAGACGCCAACTTCAGATAAGCAATGGAGCTCCTCAGAAGACCTTGAGTAGCAAGGATCTTCAAGCCACCAACCTCGGCCATCAGAGAGATGAATCACCTGGAGAGAGCCTTTTAGGGTTTTGTGGGAACTTACCAATCGGCGAGAGAGCACACACAATGAACAGTGGAGCTCTTAGGCTTATAAAGAGCTGAAGATGAGCGTCTGTCAACCCTAGTGCCACAAGAGAGACGTTGGGGTTATCAGAGAATGGGCCGGCTACAACACTGGGTTACTGGCCCATTAGGTTTGGGTCTTAAACCCAAACCAGATAGACCTAGTAAAACCCGGTTTAAGCCAAGGCACATACTCGTGAGCCCTTTAGTCTCACAACCGGACCTGGAAGTTGTCTTACATTATACAAATACATCACTTATGGGAATATAATCTAACATGTTTTAAATTTGATATCAACGCGGAATACTTCCCAGCTATTTGCCAAACAATTTATATTTCTAAATAGTCCGGTCGAAAAAACATGTCGTTTTAGAGTGCTAATTTAGTTAAAGAAAATATGTCTTTTGATGTATTTTGATTTCTACTTTATAAAAATACCCTTTTTAATAATTATTAAATTACTGGTTGTAGTTTTTGATTAAGTACAAAAATTAGTGTAATAAATAAGAATATAATATTTATTAATTTTCTTAAAATTTATGAAAAGAAAGTAAATATATATATATTTAACGAACGGATAAATGATGAAATATCGGCATTTAAACTACATGTCAAGTCATAGAACTTGAATTGCACGAGGATTCAATTTACTGCACCCAACTCAATGCCTAAAGTGATTAAAGGGCTGAAATTTAATTAAAAAAGGGTCCATGTGCAGAAAGAGGACAATAAAATCACATAAATTCTCCCAATAAAATCACTTTTAATTCTCCCAATAAAATCACTTAAATTTTGTCAATGCATTATCACATCAAATTACAACAAAGTAATTAGTGACATCACGCAATAAATATCTCGGCAAAACATTAATTACGAAATTAACACACCATTATTTATGAATATATTTAAACACGAGTATGGAAAATTGAAGGAGACTTGGACGGTCGAAAATGGGAAAAAGTAAAAACGTGGGGACCCTAATAGTAATAACAACACAAAACAAGTGCGAAACGGCGACGTTTGGAGGATTAGAGGGTCACGAGGCATCCGACGGTCTATTTTCGCCCAATATAAATCACGCCATAAAACTTGTTTATTTGCGAGATTACGATGGATCTACATTGGGCCCATACTAATATACGGAGTAAGGAACTTGAAATTGAGGGCCCATTAATATTTGTGGGCCCAATTGACAACTACGGAGTTTGCACAAGTGGGCCCCTCTATCTCGCTTTCTCACTCCTCTCCTCCGCAAGTTTTTATTATGGTTATTTGATAATTTCAGTTTTATTCCGATTCGAATTCCACCAAAATTCATATTATTCATGCCTATTCGACGAGTTAAGATATCCTACAATATTTGGTGCAGCCCACAGTGTAACACATAATTATTTTGGCTATAATTTTACTTTAAAAAATATATTTACATTCCATATACTTATATTTACATTTTTATAAAATTTTATTTTAAAAAATTAAAATATCAATTATACTAGAAAATAAATTTTATGTTTTTTCCAAACATGATTTTTTTTTTCCAACACAAGTTTATAAATACGTAAATATAAGTATGTGAAATGTAAATATATATTTACAATTTTTTTAGAGTAAAATTTTGACCAAAATAATTTTATGGTGTACCGTAGCTGTGGGATGCATCGGAAGTTGTAAGAGATCCTAAATTCTACTCGACCATTACATTTCCGGGCCTTTTGTAAGAATATACCAATCCATCAAAAGTTTGCAAAACAAATATAGGTGGGGTGACTACTTTGGTTAGTTTTACAAATTTTTTTAGTTACCCACTTTGTAGGTTGGAGGTAAAAATGTGAGTTGACAAAGTTTATGACATTCTTTCTTTTTGGGAGTCAATTGCCACTCCAGTGCTCCTTCGAATCTTTGAAGGGGCCTTGGAGGTCGGGGTTAACCATGACCTTATTCTTTACTAGGGTCTTATAATCCCAATCGATTATCTTAGCCATCATTTTTCTTCTTGACTAGAGAGGGCCCACACTCATGGACTGTTCTTAAACTTTTCTTTTCTCTGGTGTGATTCCCCATCTTTGATCAATTCACCAAGAACCTTAGTAGATTTTGAGATTCCTCGTCCTTACTTAATTTTCCCTTTTCTTCTTTTCTGGTTTTCCATGCTCCGTACTCGGATTCTCAACTACCGCAAGAAATGATTCATCAATTTTCTCTTTTGCGAGTAGAGAATTCGGATCACTTCTCAAAATATCTACATCCCTATCTAGTTCCTCATCTAGATTCTACCTTGGTTCTTCTACATTCTTCCCATATTCAACGACCAATTCATAAATTATCTCTTTAGGAGTGGGAAGATAAAATGAGGTGGTGATAGTTTTGGAGGTGACAACATACATTAAATACGGCCAAATAATAAATTTACCATAAAAACCATCATAAAAAAATTACCATATGGCAAAATTGTCATCAATAATAGTGGGTCCATCGGTCATAGTCAAATATGAAAATTTTCAAAGAGGAATGAAGTCATGGAGTGGGGAGATAGTAAACATAGAACTAGCTAAGTTTAGACCTGATCTGATCTAAGCCAACCCTCCCAACTAAATATACAGCTGGGCAAAGCAATTGGTCCAAGCGAGCCAATAGGCCCAGCCTAGTAGTCCGACAGGGATAGGTTTGGGCCAAGAGTCGAGCCCAAGTAGTCTAGTAGGTTTGACCCTTGAATCAATATTCAATATATAATACTAAAACAGAGGCGTGGAAATCCCATGTGGCGGGCTCTGATGCGATTCGCTCACGTGTCGTTCTGTGGTGCAATCTGGCCGGGGTTTTTGACACGTCAATTAATGATGATCCAATAAATTTTAGCCACGTTAGATGATAACCCCATCTATTTATACGTGTGTCATCTCATGTGTCTATTTTAATTAATGATTAAATTAATTTTTATTATAAATATTCAACCCCTTATCCTACAAATCTTATCATTTTACCTTAAGTTATTTTTTAAATATTTTATCTTGAGTTACTTATCTTTTAGTCAATAAGATTTGTTGTGTTAGTTTATGATAACTTTTTCCCAAGTATTTATTTAATATATAAGGAGATTTATAATCTGCATTTAATAATCAATATTACTATAGAAAATAATATAATTAACGTGACTTCACCAATATAGCATTAAGTTTTAAATCTTAAAAGTTTTAATATAATATTTCCATATCATTATAGTTGATAAATAAATGTTTATTTTATAAAATGGTATTTATGGCCTTAATTATTTTTATATATAAATAAAAGGATACGTATTACTACTTAAATAATATGTTACATAATTTTTTTTATCCTACCAAACTCTCTACGTATTACTACTTAAAAATTTTCAATTCATATGAATTAGTAATTAATATAATTTAAGGGGTAGTCCTTTGATCCGATAACAATTTCCATGTTACCTTTTGAATAATTAATTAATACTATTCAATCTAATATCAAACAAAAAATAAACTATAAAAAAATCCTATAATAATTTCATTTTATCAGTCATAACTGAAACATATAATTTGAATCAACAATGATTATTTTAACTATTTAGAACTAAAGGGATAAAATTTCATCTCATGAAACTTTGAAGCTTTTCAAACAGTAATAGAAACAATAAGGAGAATCGTATTAACTAATGAAATATAACTTTAATTGATAACTATCATTAATTATTATTAAAATATATAAATAATATAAATATTTAAAAGTTTATTAACCATATCTTAAAAGATATATTAGAATGTTAGAAGATTTTTTATTAAAAAAATATCAACAAATACGTACTAAATTATATACTTAAATACTTAAGTACTAAAAATTGATTAAATATACATAAATTAACACGAAAAGGGATGTCAAGTCAGGGGGAAAATGCAACCGTAGATGAAAAATAAAGGTCAATGTGCCAAACTAAAACAAAAATATAGTTTTAAAATAGCGATGAATATTTCGTCAAACTTCTATTTTAATATGAATATTTAGAAAAAAAAAATATGAAATATCATAAAGAAATAAATTTTATAAAATAATTAAACTTATAAGATTCAAGTTTACATATACTGATATACCCTAGCTTTTAAGTCAAATTTATTTCAATACTTAATTGTAATAAATATAATAAAATAATATAAAATTTTATGAAGAAACCGGCCGCGAAGATCGCGGGTAATAAGACTAGTTGGTAAATAAAGAGCGGACATTCCGGGGTTCGAACCGGGGACTTATGGGTACTACCCACAAGTCCTTTCCGGTGAGCCATTCCGGAATGGTTAAGTAGGTCTGACCCACTTATACATATTGTTCATATAATTTGTGTATTTTTTTTGGTTAAAATCCTATATATATATATTGATTATAAAATTTGGATTTTTATATCTATTAACTTATTAATAGTGAATGACTAAATAGTATTCGAATGTCATATTCATATACATACGAAGCTACTAAAAAAATATTTTCACTGAAACGAAGCCGCACTAATCATGTATTGTATGATTTTAAAGTTGTGTAACTTGTATACCTTTGTTTTTGTTTTGTATGAAATTTTAATTTATGAGATGCATAACATATGTTGTATACTTGTATAATTGTATAGGACCTAATAAAAATACTAGAAAACAAAATATAATGTTGTGCATGATTTTGATAGGTGGCCCAATGGGCATCCCAATCCACCAACATGTATAGGCTTGAGCAACACAATTGGCCCAAGTTCCGGGCTTGACCAAAACCCGACATGCAACGATAGGCTAAAATATAAGTGGAAGCCCGACCCAAACCCACCAACCTCAGCCCATGCTTATTTCTAGAGCTAATAAACCCTATTTTAAATTTATGGATATTTAACAAAGCCTGAAAATAAATTAAAATGTAATATTGACAAACTAACTTTATCAAGGTATCTTTAATAAATCCTACAAAAAACATAAAAATAAATATGTAGTAAATTATAAGGGTACCTTTCGCCCAACAAGTTTACCCAAACAATAATGAAAATAAAAAGATACATAGATTATTTCTCGGTGTGGATTGTTGATTTCGGTGAAAGTTGTGGACATGATAGAAACTTGACGGCTTACTAGCGATTGAGTCCAAATAAGAGGTTTTCATAATAGTTCTCTATTGGAGCTGAGTGTTGTGGACATGATATAAACTTGACGGCTTACTAATGATTCAGACCTGCAATCCTATATGGAGCTGAGTGTTGGGCGACAACGAAAGCATAAGAACAGAGACTAATGGTGGCAGAGATGAGAATGCTCAGATGGATGAATGGTTATACTAGACTTGACAGGATCAGAAATGAGTTTATCCGCGAAAAGGTAGGGGTAAGCAGTATTCGAGACAAGCTTCGAGAGACAAGGCTTCGTTGGTTTGGGCATGTGCAGAGGAGAGACGTGAGTGCGTCAGTTCGGAGGTGTGATAATTTGGATATTGACAGAGTGAGGCGGTGCAGAGGAAGACCAAAGAAGAATTAGAGAGAGGTTATCAGACAAGATTTAACCCTTTTAAATCTTAACGAGAGCATGATTAGAGATAGGTCGCAGTGGAGGAACATCATCCAGGTCAGAGAGGGTTGAGCTGAGTCTAAGCAGAGTGGCAAAATCGGTTTCCTTTCACCACCCCTTTTTCCTTTTTCCTATATCCTGCCTTCCTACTGTCCTCTATTTCTGTTTTGTACTTCTCTCTTTAGTTGTTCTATGAGTTTTCGCAGGTGCTTGGACCAATAGGAAACACTCTCTCAACCTGGTCGGGGAAAGAGTGTGTACATCTGGCCCCCCAGACCCTACCTAGGCGGGATTAACTGGGAATATTGTTGTTGTTGTTGTTCTCTATTGATCTCCTTCATCGCCTTTACCAACAGACATAAGATTTGTCTTACACCGTTCCCAATCCTTCATAGCTACCTGCATCAGTTTCGTCTTCTCGCCTATTCAAGTTTTTTTTTTTGTTTCTACGATGGTGTTCTCATCTCCGATTTTTTTGACTTCTTGACTCACCGAACCTGTCTGGTACGTTGAATTCTTTTTCCCTTTCAAAAATAAAATAAAATAATGGTTGCCATAATGTAGTATTAAGTACACAACAAACAACCTAGCAACTATACATTTTAATAAGAACAAATCACATGAAAATTTAAGAATCAACTCTTCATTCAAACCTAATGATTTAAAAAGAATAAAAATTCAACCACTGAACGAGTCCTATTTGTTTATAAAAGCCATAAAAACTATCTATAAATACACACACTCTCAACATCCCAAATCAGACAATCCCAATCCCTATTGAGAGTTAAAGACTCATTCAAAACGTACATCCGGTGAAATGTCAGCAATCCGCATCAGCTCCACATTCTTCCCGGCCAAGCGTTCATCTCCGCCCTCCCTCGGCGTCTCGCAATCGCAATCACAGCTATCATTCGCCGGCAGCCTTGGATCCTACCCGGTTCGCAGCTGCCATTTCTTCCGATTCAACCCCATCAAAACCGAAACCGAAACTGAAACCTGGCGTCGAGGTGGACGCACGAGGGCTCATGCTAGTGTTCTTCCACAAGGACCTCCTCCCCCTGGCCATTGGTATCTTATTCCTCTATCTCCCATGCTTTTAATTCATCTTTGATTTGCTTCAATTTGTCAATTGAATTTGATTTTAATTAGCAGGAAATCATGGGCTGTGGGAGCGGTTATGGCTGTGCTGTTATCCTTTGTAAAGAGCAAGTGGGGCCCTCTGCTCAAGCTCAAAGGTACAAAGTCAAATGCAAGAAACTCATTAGAGCTCTCATGGCTAACAAGATTTTCATTTTAGAGATTTTGGACTTTTTGAAAAATTTTAAGGTGTTTTTAGTTAATAGATTCTCCGTCTCATTCTGCAAATGTGAAAATAGCAGAAAAAATCGAAAGGTTTCATAAATCCATTATTCAAAACGTACTATAGCATTATCCAAATCTTTGAAATTGAGAAATAGTTGGAGTTGAAGCAAGAGTAATTTGAAAAATATGTATTTTTTTGTTTCTACATTTTGAAGAAATTTTAGAAAAGCGGTTGGAGACGGTATAGCAACTTCTCTATTTTGGAAATTTTAGAGTTTTTAAATAAATTTGAATCTTTTTTTTTTAGTCTAACAGATTCTCCAAAATGCAGAAATATGATAAATGATTATCCAAAATTTCATAATATGGAGTTAGAGCAATTTTTTTCCAGAGAATATGTGTTTTGTTTTCTATTTTTTGATAAACTTAAAAAAAAACTGCTGGAGATGGTCTTAGTTTTACTGAATGCTCGATCAATATGCATGATTGATAATGCAGAGGAGATTGAGATGGGGGTGGAGGTGGCAGATAAGGTGGCCGAGGTAGTGGAGATGGTTGCGGAGACGGTGGAGAAGGCGGCGGACGCGGTGGCGGCCAACACCCCGGAGGGTTCTAAAATTCACGCCGCGGCGGTGATAGTAGAGAGGGTTGCTAAGGAAGTTGCCAAGGATGCTCATTTAGCAGACGCGGCTCTTGATAAGGTTTGCCCTATTTAATTGCTTTGTTTAATCTTCAATTTGTCATTACAAACAAAAATCATTATTATTATATTGCTTAATTACCTGTTCAATTCATTAGGCTGCACGTTAATTCATGTTTCAACGGGTCAAATGGGTTTAAATTAATCAACCATGTAACGTACCTATAACTAATTTCCAAATAACTATGGAGTATAAAATCATATTCTTCAAAATGGAGAAACGAAAAAAATAAAGAGAATTTCCTAAATCTGCATCATTTTCCAAACTAAATGATTATCCAAATCTTCGAAATAGGAAAGCTTTTGGAGTTATAACAAAAATAATTTTAAAAATATGCATTTTGTTTCCCCATTATGAGAAAATTTTAGAGAAGCCGTTGAAGATGGGCTAACTTAATTTATTCCCTAGACTTTGACAACTTTTTTAATTTTTAGTATGTTATCCATACAAAATTTAATATTTTAAATAATTTTTAATTTATTAAAAAACGTGTTTGGTCAAATGAAATGAGTAATAATTTTAAATATATATAGCTTCTTAATACGGAGTATTAATTATTATTCAATGTTTTACAAGTTGCCATGTTCAGATGAGGTGTTTGTATATAAAATACGGAGTATGTTTTGTGGGGTGGTTTGGAAAACAGAAAAAAATTAAATCATTAGTTTAATTCTTAACCTTTAAAGATTAGTCTATATGAATATATGATTAACAGAAGGATCAACTTTTGAACAATTATGCAAAGATTGGAGACTTGATTGGAACAAATAAAAAGTTCGGGACTAACAAAGAATATATGGTTAAATTTTTTTTAAGGGTGGACAATTTCTAATGGAATGCATTTTAAGGGCAATTTTGATTTTAAGAAGTGGCTTTGTACAAAAACTCAATATTTAAGGGTGATTTTCTGGAAAAAAAAAATCATGAGAAACTTTGATTGTCAATTGTGCAGGTGGAGGAAGTGGAAAAGGAGGTAGAGAAAGACGTGGAATCGCTTATTGAACCCATTACAAGAACCAAACAGGATATATAACTAAATCATGAAATGCTTGAAAGCAAAAAAAAAAAAAAAAAAAAAAAAAAAACTTGTATCATTTTATGTAGTTCAAAAAGTCGAATTGTAAAGTATATGCTTTCATTCAATTTTATTATATATTTTTTATTATTATGAGAAACATTCAAATATTTGTTTTTTTTTTTTGTGTATAAAATTAGCCTTGTTCGAGTATTACGTATGATTTTTTTTTTAAATTTAGGTCGATTTGGACATACCCCACAAAATATGTGAAATCCTTGATCGCATAATTTAAATTAAATTGTACTTATTTCCCACAATTTTGATTGGTTACATTTTTCTACCGCATAAAAAAAATTATGATTTAACTTGGAAATGTATATGCAATCCTCGAAGGAATATCAATCATATGAACTAATACATATTTGTGTAAGGTTTAAAGATCATTTCATAAGGACGTAATGACAGACAATATTGTCGTGAAAAACATCAATATCACAAACATGATGTTGCAGCAGACTGGAAAGATTAAAAAATAAGAACAATAAGAACACAAAGATTTATGTGGTTCACCAACAATGTATTAGCTACCTCCACGACAAAGGAGATCAATTTTGGGGGACAAATAAGGTTTTTGGAGGAGACAATTGAGTTGTGCTGAATGATCTAATGATCTAGGGTATGCATACAAGATATTACTCTTATATAATTCCAATCCCATTAGGATATAGATCAACCAATAAGACCCAAAAAGGACAAGTCTAAATCTATATAAAATCTATCTTATCTAAATTCTATTATAGATTGTTAGTAGTTAGTAGTAATGATAGAACGAGCACGTAGCGGAAGAACGGAATCACAAAATAAAGAAAGTAAGGCAAAATCGAGTACATACAAATTTATGTGGAAAACTCGAGTACCGGGAGAAAAACCCACGGACGACAAGAGAAATAAATTTACTATAAAATAAAAAGAGTACAAGTACAACAAGGTATAGTGAAAGTGAGAAGACTCTTTTACAAGTAGTGGATATATATGTGTCGAAAGATGAAGGCTTAGTGTAGGGAGATGAGTTTTATCTGGGAGGTTTGGATGATTGAGTTTTTGTGAATAGATTGAGTGGATGAAGGGGTGACTATTTATATGCTTCAACCCAAGGATGTGAAATACTATAGAAATCTCCCATTTGGATGAGATTAAGGATAATTTTAGAAAATAGGAGAAGATAGGCAATGAGAAGAGAGGAATATTCTAGAGGATATGAGAAGATAAGCAAAGTGAGGAGTAGCTTCTAGTTAGGAAGGTTAAAGATAAGTAAAGTGAGGAGTAGCTTCTAGTTAGGAAGGTTAGACCACCTTTAGCCCACTTAATTCACTTTTGATCCATGGGCTTAAAGCCCAAACCTAATGGATGATTGGATGTAACCCAACACAGATAAATCTATTAAAACACATTAGATTCAAGTCATTCGACCATGAAGTTAGAGATATTGTCAATTGGGGTATTGTTTTAGTTTCTAAAGTTTTTGATGAAGTTAGATTTGGAACTTGGAAAAGATCATAATGATTGCTCTATCAGCTAAGAACAAGATATGTATTTATCAAAGGTGCACTCTTGCAAAAAAATAAAAAATAAAAAAATAAAATAAAATATTGGTAAAGAAAGAGTTTTGTGTAATTGCACAAGGAAATGAGTCATTTCCTAATTTCTTTACTAGGATGGAGCAAATTTGGGATCAATGCCAATTTGGACAAAGCAACAAGAGATCGATGAAACATCCAATTCAACTATTAATAGGGCTAAATTTGTGTAATATGAGATTTGCACCGTTCAACCGCATACATATTACCATATCTAAGGCCTTTTCTTCCCTTGGCACCAACAACAATCCAAAACAAGTCCTTTGCTCCAAACGCGCATACCACCCGATCCAATTCGATCAAAATTGCGAGTTCGAATCCTACATAGTCTTCTTAACCAACGCACGTCCTCCGGATCCTCTTAGCTAGCTAGTGTCGCACTGATCAAAGGCGGGTGTCGTGTCGTTTCCATCTTGGCCACTTGTGCTCGGCAAAAGTCCGTCGACTTGCGAACGTTGCGGCTGGCTAGCGGTGTAGCAAACGGGAGGCGGTAAGGGTAGTACCGGACGAGGCATCTCAGTAGACATACTGCTACGGAAGCTCGGGTTGTACTGAGGGGCGCTGTTGATCCAAGCATGAGGCGCTGAGCCGCGGTTCCTTGCTCCACCGCCATCCTCGCCACCACCACTCCGCCGGAGTGCATCCGCCATCCACTGCAGTGTACGTAGTATCAATAACCGCAAACACACGTCGTCAATGAGGATCTTACTTATCAATTGATGCATCACAAAACAAAATTATTTTAGTATTTACATGTCCATAAAACAATCTCTTTTGAATTGGTAGAAGAAATTCATGCTTTAAGAAATTTTACGGATACTCCATCCGTTTCAAAATAAAAGTCGTTTGACTTTTTTACACGCATTTTAAGAAAGTAAAAACTATATAAAATATTATTTTTTTAATGAATTTTTTTCTATAAGTTTATACTTATAACTACTAAGTATGATATTATAAAAAAAAATGATAAAAATAATAATATTTTATAGTGTTTTTATCTCTTAAAAAAACGTGCAGAAAAAGACAAACGAAATTATTTTAGACAGAGGGAGTATAATTTTTTATCTTAAAATTTTTCAAAAACTAAATTTAAAAGTCTTAAATAATTTTGTGATACACAAAACTAATACAAACACACACACAAAAAATCATAGAGAGAGAGAGAGAGGGTTACGTTACTTGAAGTTGGAGCTTTGAGGATTCCACGTAACTTATTGCATTTGTCAAAATTGAGTCTGCGTCGCTCTGCACATTTCATTACCACAATGTTATATTCAACTTTCTGAATTATATCATAATGAAATATATTTTGATTTTTATTTAAAAATTCAAGGAGATTAATATATAATTATATAAAGTGTGCATATATATTATTTTAAAATATGTTACACTGTTATACCAAAACAATCCAAAATATCAAGAACTCAAAAAAATCATGTCTTATTTGAGTGTCGGCCTGCGAGGAAAGCGTGGAAGACGGTTCCAAATGTGGCAAAGCACTGGGACGGAGCAAGATCAGTGTTGGATTGTTTTATGCGGGTGTTCACGGCGGCATCGGAGACAGAGAGGCAAGTGTGGATATTGATGGCGTGGCAGATCTGGTTGGCGAGAAATGCAAGGATTTTTGAAGGCACTGTCACCGGGTTGGAGGAGATTGCGAGGAAAGCCATGGCTCTGCTGGTTGAGCATCGGGGATACAAGGACCATATGAGGGTGCCGTGTCCTCGTGATGAGGTAATTGGGGCGAGAGTTTGGGCAAAGCCATCGGAGGGGATGACTAAATTCAATTGTGATGCGGGTGTCTCGGGCATGGGGAGGACGACTATCAGCTTTGTCCAACGGAATGCCATGGGAAGGTTTGTAGCGGCAGGTCATCGATTTGTACAGCCGACTTCAGACAGTGAGATAGCGGAGGCAGAAGCGGTTAGGTGGGCTGTTGGATTTGCAAAGGAGAGAGGGTTGAGCTGTCTACAGTTTGAGACCGACTGTGCCGCGTTGGTTTCAAAGCTGTAGAAGGGCACTCCGGGGAGAGGGACCTTGGGCTCGATTATTCAGGAGATCTGCCATGATAACTGAGAGTTCAACACGGTCGTTTGGTCCCATGTTAGGCGGGAAGGGAATATGGTAGCTCACTTGATAGCTGCACTAGACGGGGTTTCTTCGACATTGTTTTTTTGATTTCTATGCTCTTCCGGACAATGTTGTTTCGTTTATACTGAAATAAATGGAGTGAGCTGGTGGCTGATTCTCAAAAAAAAAAAGAACTCAAAAAATTTGAATCTATATCTATCTATAAACTCTATAAATTCGGTTTTAAAATAGAAGAGTTTTTAACTATGTGTCATATCAATCTTAATCTTCTTATTTTCAACCAATAACTTTTTTTTTCCATTTACCCTTTCTTTTCTCTTTTTGCAGTTGATTTTCATCTTTAAAATAGCCATTTATATTTATATCAATATCTATATCAACTCTTAAAATAGATGAGTTTTCATGCACGCGCGCACACTCACATGTATATCCACCTTAATCATCTCCTTTTTAACCAATTATTTTTTTCCTCTTTTAAATTGATTTTCATCTTTAAAATAACTAGTGGGGTTAAATGAAAATATTAAATTAGCATATAATCTATATCTATTTCTAAATCTTCATACATCATAATGGAGTTTATCTTAAATGAGCCTATTATACCTCTCTTATAAATTTGTTCGTATAAGTTTAATCAAAATATTAACCTAATATTTTAGGTAATTATATAATATCGATTTATTTTATTATTTAAAATTTTATATTTTAAAAATCACGCCGCGCGGAAATTGTACTAGAAATATAAACCAAAATATACAAAACCTTAAATAACAACAACACCAACAACAACAAAAAAAGCAATGGGCCGGACCGGGGCCCGGGGTATAAGAGCTACCTTGTCGGTTTGCACCTTTTGGTTTTTTTTTTTGTATGTTTTGATGACTCACCGTCTTACCTTAATTTAAAAAAAAAAAAAAAAAAAAAAAAAAGAGCTAACCTTGTCACAATCGGGGAGTGTTTCCTTCAACGCTCTTATCTTGTCTTTCAACCGACTCCTCCTATTCTGAAAACCATAATATAAAAAATCAGTGCATGAAAGTTGGTATGTACGTGTCAACGCGTTCTTTGTACAAATCAAATAGAGATGTAGGAATAATAAATTAATTAATGTTGGAAATAGGTAAGTAGTGCCAAACAGATCCTTAAAAGAGAATGAAGGCTCACCCGTTCAGCCAAGTTATGCGTCTCAGCGGATCGTGGCCGCCTGAAGGGCTGCTTGTTCTTCGCATCCAACGCGCAATCTTCTTCCTTACCCTCACACTTCCATCATATCAATTATCAGATTGACAAATTCCACCCAGGGATAATAATTAGTGTAAATTGCACAAACTGCCCCCTATTTTGGTCATTTTATACAAAATCACCCTCTTTTTCTTAAAAATCTTAATAATCACATTAATTAAATATTTCGATGACAAACAATAGAAAATTTCTTAAAGGAATTAAGGATAAATTTGCAAATCAACAGAGAGAGAGAAAGAGAGTATATGTATATACCATGTTAGTGTCCTCCTTGGGTAGGAAGGCAGGAGGAAAGTGTTGGAGTAGGGGCTTAGAGGAGCCACAGTCTGCATTAGAGGGAGGTTGGTGAAGTTGTGAAAGTGGAGAGTAGGCCATAAACTCTGGAGGAAATTGGGACAGGGACTGGGACAGGGACTGGGACTGGGAGGGGGAGGAGGGCCTGGATTTGGGATTGGAAGTGTTGGAGGGGTCATCTAGTGGGAACTCAGACAACACATGGAAGAGGCTTTCAGTCTCCAAATCTTCACTTGATGACTCTCTTTCCCAATATTCTTGAGCTCCTCCTCCATCTTCATAATGGTGCTGGTTGCTCATCTCTTTCTCTCTGTATAGTGTGTATATGACAGTAGATTAGTGTCACAAAACTCCCACAGTTTATTTATATAGAGGGAGGCTGGGTTCATTGTTCCTAGAGTTTTTATTTTTTCCCAAATAAAAAATGAATATTAATGTTCCTTGAATGTTTTCGTTAGGGATATAGTTATTTTATACTAAAATATATTTTGTTGCCTAACCTTAAAACAGGGATATGATTTTAAAATCTTTTATTGAAAAAGAAAATTCTAAAAAGTAAATGGATAAACCCTATAAACATTGAACTAATCGATCGTTCTTGTTGTAGGGTTATTTCTGCTTGTTTCATAGCGTTATTTTTGTAATGTATGTTTAAACGGTTTCTGTCAGCCGATTCGTCGGTCTCTCGAGAATCGGACTTGCCTGATTTCGAATTTTTACTTAATAAAAGAAAATCAATTGACCAGTCTATAGAACAACAATATTCCTAGTTACCATTGGCGGATCCAGAAATTTAGGGGAGCTATAAATAATTTTGAGAATTTTTTGTATGTATGTATAAAAAATAATTTTTTTGTTTAAATAGATTTGAAAAAACCTTAAATTTATGATTTAAATCGTCATTTTTAGTATAATTTTTTTATTAAAAAATTATTTTAAAAAATGAGATTTTTATATGTATATATAAAAAAGAAAGTTTTTTTTATATGTATATTGGAGAAAGCCTTAAATTTGGTTAGAAATATTTTTGAGAAAATTATTTTTGCATGTATGTATGAAAAATATTTTTAATTTTTTTTAAAAATATATTATAAAAATCTTAAATTTATTATTTAAATAGTGAATTTTAGTAGAAAAAATAAAAAATTAATATACTCCGTAAAAGAATAGTTGAAGTTGATAGGATAATATTTGAAGCCGGTGGATTATTTGTATGGACGATTTTTCTATCATATGTCATTGGAATATAGGATAATAGCACTAATTTAAAAATGTTTTTTAAATTTTAATTAGTTAATTTTTTTTATTTAGATTCTTAAGATCACTTTTTTTTTTAGAGAATCTTTGCCAATTTAGAGTTTTATCCAGAATATATGATAGAAAAACCGTTGTATTAAATACGTAGTAGTATATGTTAGTACTATTGTAATAAAAGTTGTGAGAATAATGGATGAAAACTTACTCCGTATCAGATTTTGGTTGTTTAAAATTTTGATTGATTGATCGGATCAAAAAAGAAAAATTGATTGATTGACAGGATGTATCTTAAATTTATTGTTTTGAGATTGACTCTTATTTTGTTTGGGTTCATTTCAACTTGGTTGAGTTTGGTTAAGTATACTCGAACGTTACGAAAATGGTTGCACCTATCAAATTCGTTATGTGTCCCAATGACCATTTGAAAAAAAAAAAAAAAAAAGAAGCAAAATACACCTTTTTAGTTTGATTCTTAGAGCGTGCCCAACAATTTCTCTACAAAATTTTTCAAAATAGAGAATTATAAATCACATATTCTAAATATTTTTGAGTTGAATTCCAACTGATTCTCCATTATGGAGTTTACCCCGAAATATAAGTTTTTTCCAAATTTAGCGAATGATCTCCATTTCTTCTCTCTATTCTCTATTTTGGATAATGTAATGGGGAAGCTGTTGGACCAAAATCAACCTTAATGTTCTCAAAAAAACTCAATATGGAGAATTTGTTGGGGTTTCTCTTACCAAAATCGAGGTAAAAAGTTGGTCGCAGTCACAGCGATCACTGTAGCAACCGATCACTACAACCTGTTTCACCTTATATTTCGGTTCTTACCAAGAACTGTGCTAAAAAAAGTCCTGCCTAGCTCGGTTCTTACCCGGAACCGAGCTAAAAGGTTTTGCCCTTTTTTTTTATTACAGTTTTTAGCATGGTTCTGTCATGTCCCAACATAGATCAAGCCATGAATACGTGAAATTGGAATGAAAAGGTAGAGATTAGGGAAGGAATTAGGAAAGAAGGAGTTTAGGGTTTAAGAGAGAGTAAGGGTTAAGAGAAAGAGTAAAGAGTAATTGGTTTCATTATTGATTGGATGATTCTCATAATTACAATTAAGGGTATATATACTAATACCCATATATCTATAATCCTATACATGACAGGTTCTTATCAAGAATCGGAGTAAAAGTAAGAAGCAGAGTTGGTGTCGGATCAGCTCGACAGGGAACTGAAAAAAAGAAAAGAATTATGACTCATATGTACACTAATTTTTTTTCAAAACTTTTGAATTTGTGAGGAATTTAAAAGAAAAAAAAAACAAGAAGTAAGATCTGTATGTACACTTATTTATTTATTTTTTTCAAAATTTTGATTATGAAAGAAAGTTAAAAAACACAAAAATAACAATGAGGGTTCATTTATCTTACATTGCTTATTGCATGTTAGTTTATGTACTCTCCCGTTTTAAAATAAATGTCTTTATCACATTTTGTGCACGTTTTTTAAGGAGGTAAAAACACTATAAAATATATATTTTTTTAATAATTTCATACTTGTTAGTCATAAGTATGAGCTTATAAAAACAAATTCATTAAAAAGAATATTTTATAGAGTTTTTATATATTCTTAAAATGCGTGTCAAAAAAGAAAGTAAATTATTCTAAAAATAATATACATAATAATTATAAACTTATCTTTTAGAAAAAATATTCGAAATGGCAGATCAACCCTAATCCGGCCGTAACGCGCTCCGACCCTTTAATCCGGAACTATCAAGTCACCAATCTGCCAGGTCACCGACTCGTCTTACCTCTCAAGCCACGGGTTTATCCGTGACCCGTAGCCATGTGTAGGATGTCAAATACAGATAGGGAAGGTTCAAACTTCAACGTCTTCAGAGAGACTGCAGACTTACAAGGATGAGTTGGTGTCACTCCCTAAGGTGGGTTTGCCTGTCATACCACTTGGAATTGGATGCACTCACCGGCGATCTATCGGTGGCCCGAACTTCTACACTCCTTTCTCCTGCCACGTACGTGCTTCATTATATATATCATGCCTATGGACTATGGAGGTTTGGAAATCTGCATTCTGACTGTCATAGAGCCATATATAAAGTCTTAAACAAATACTCCCTCCGATTAAAATTTGGGGTGAATTTCATTTCATTTATCATCAATATCATACACATGCATGACAACAAATTAAATGTTTTATTAAAAACTAGTACAAATAAAAATAAATTTTTTGCCTATTCGGACTAAAAAAAAAAAGAGGAAATGTTAGCCCTTAATTCTTTCATTGATTTCTAATTAAAAATGGTTTTCCAAAGGATTCTAATTTAAGAAAAATTCTTATAATTTATATACTAAAGTTAATTAAGGTTGTTGAATTAACTGGGCAGCTCGAGCTCGGCTCCAAAAAAGCTCAATTCGAACCCATTCACTTACCTACACAAGTCGAGTTTGAACATGATTTTAAGCTTGGTTGAAAGGTTGGCTTTTTCGATTTAAGCTCGAATTTTATGAAATTTCTAAAATTTCCTTTAATTTAATATGTTTTGACCAAATAGAATTGTTTAAAGCTCGAAAAAAGTTCGGCTCGAGCTTGTTTATTTCCTAAACAAGCTAAGCTTGATAAAAAAAAAAAAAAAAAAAAAAAAAAAACTCGTTCAAAAATTAGGCTCGGTTCTGTTCTAGCTCGTTCAACAAACGAACCAAGCTTGGACATTTCAAGTTCGGCTCATTCGGCTCGAATAACACCCTAATTAGTCAATAAATAATGTTTTACGCAGTGTTTTGTGATTGATTATGGTAAAATATTGTTTTTATTAAAATAATAATAATAATAATATATTGTCATAATTTAAACCCCAATTCCATCTGACCGTCCCGTTCATGCCCACCCCTACTTCAAGTTGCTAAACTGAAGTGTATTGCTAGCTCAGCTGAGTTGGGCCTTCCGGTTGGGCCAAGCCCAATCAGAAATACAAGCATACATTTTCATCACATATATATACTATATACTTATATACGCTATAACAAATATGAGCATAGGATATTTAGTCCCACACTTCTAAGTATATACTATATGTATTTATATAATGTTATGCCTTGATCTACAAATTGAATTAGCCTAGGGTCATCCAATATTTCTAGGTCTAAGCTTAGATTAAAGAGACATTACAATTTGCCCTTTTAATCTAAGCATTAGATATATTAAAATCAGATTTTACTTTCTAGTCATGGATTTTAGAACTCGAGCTATCAACATCATCATCGACTCAAGTACCAGCAAGTCAAGGTGGTTCTCCAAGTTGGAGAAAATCCATGCAACACACAAACTTGTTAGAAGGGACAACCTTCGTCCCAAAATCAGCTGAATTGAAGTCTATAGTGCGCTTTCGCTATCCATATGTATTACGTGTTTTAATGACTTCTTGAGGATTTCTTTTAGAATTCCTTTAAGCCATATAGCCTCCTTAGCTGCTTCTGTAGCAACCATATGCTCAGCTTCAGCTGATAACAAGGCAACAAGTAACTGTTGCTGAGATTTCTATGACACACATTTACCTGCCATGTAAAGTAGTAGGTAGTGGTGGACTTGCAATCACTAGTGGAAAAAGGGCCTTTGGCTACAGCGCAATTAACACGGTTCCGTGTTTCTGCGAAGTAAATTAGCAAACTTGACAATTTACTTCGGTTCTGAAGGGAACCGTGGTAATTCAGCATTAACAAATTACCACACTCCGTGGTAAATATGTAAGCTGGACCTCTTTACCACAGTTGGCTTATGAACCGTGGTGATTTTTGAAACAATTTTTTTCCTTTTTTTTAATAGACCGAAACAAAATTATCTCGTATCGTAGTAAATCTACAAAGTCGACACAATTACCACACGTCTTCGGATTGCGAGGTAAATTTACCAAATTTCACAATTCCGCCAAAATAATTCCCGCTCGTTCTATCTACAATTAAATATATAGATTTTAAATATTTAATCGGGGTTTTATAATTTTTTAAAAAACAAATCGGATCATTGAAGCCCTAACCCTCATCAATCCCGTGGGAACTGCGAAGAGCAGAGAACCTCGCCCGCCCTGTTCGAAGACGATTGCGGCCGTCTCCGTTGCTGGCCGGAGACGATTGCCGCCGGAATCCGTTGAATTCAACCAGCAACCGCGGTCCGAAGCCCTCACCCTCGTCCTGTTCGAAGCCCTAACCCTCGTCCCGTTCGAAGAACAGAACCATCGCCGCCTGAAATTTTCGCTCTACTTCGTCTCCTTGCTGCCGGAATTCGTTGAATTCAACCAGCCACTGCACGCGGTCCGAAGGGGAGACTGTGATTTTTCTTCATCACTCTCGTTCAGCAACCTGTTCGACATCGATCTCGTTCAGTAACTGCGAATCCTGCTTCACAAAGTTCTTCACTTTCGCGACTGTAAGTCTGAGCACTGTCGTTCTTCACTTTTGGCCTAATTTATACTACAAATACTATGCTGTCTGCTTAGTTCGGCCCAAATTTGTGCAAATTCAGGAATCTGTTCAGCAACCTGTTCTTCATCGCTCTTGTCAGTAACTGCAAAACGTGGTTCACAAAGTTCTTCACTTTCGCATTGTAAGGCTGAGCACTGTCGTTCTTCACTTTCAGCCTAATTTATACTACAAATCCTATGTTGTTTACTTAATTCAGCCCAAATTTGTGCAAATTCAGGAAAATCCAGAGCCTGATTGAAGTTCGTTGCCGGTGTCGGTGATCGCAGAGCGTGTGATTCAGTTTGCATTGGATTGAAGTTTGTTCTGTCAGTGTTCACCTAGTTATCCCGGTATGGTGATAAATTCCAGTTCGTTATGGTTCACATAGCTTTCAATCTCTGAATCTGACCGTAATTTCTCATACAATTCATCTGTTGTCTTGTTAATCCGCCCCTAATATGTCTAAATTCAAAGAAATCAGTTTAATTTCTGTCTAAATTGGGAAGCAACTGTCCTTGATAGTAATTGATAGAGGATGGGGAAGAAATAAGGAATAAGAAAGTGATTTTTTTTTAAAAAAAATAGGGGGCTTTCTAACCCCGGTAATTATACTAATGAATAACCCATACAATACCTGTTTATATATTTTAGAAAATGTTTTGAGTTTATATTCACTCTACTTGATATCCCTAGAAAATGTTTTGAGTTTGAATCATAATTAAAAATAGAAAGTCCTTAAATGTTATAAGCTCTTTATTGGATGTAGGGTTGGAGTCAATGTAAGCTAGCCTCTGCAGAACCAGACAATCCAATTGTGGCAACGGGAAAAGTATATACTCAGGGGGAAACGGATAATGTGTTGATTCATGGTAAGCCAATGAAACCCGGCCACAAGAAAGTCAATGTCCTCGTTGCTCTTAGGGCTGAGGCGCCAGTGCCGGTACCTACAAGCGAGGTCTCCATTGTAGCTGATGCTATAGAGGGTTTTGTTGAATGGCCACAAAATCTAATTTTTCTTCATGAGGTAAATACACTTTTATTCAAATTTTAATTACTTCTCATATTCTATCAATTACTTATGTAATCTTTTAATCTTGAAGGGAATACAATCAAAAAAAATTACAAAGCAGATTGACCCCCAAGATGTACCCTCTGAATCATCTGATACGACAAATCATAGGGAAAAAGAGAAGGTACATTGTGATGAACTAACCACAAAACAAAGAGCCAAGCTTAGTACTCCCACGATGAACATGATGCATATAATTGCGAAAAATATGGATTGTACAATTTCAATTCCACTTCCTAAAGATATTGTAGTTGAGGGGATGATATGGATCACTAAGGAAGAGGTCTTTCAATGGGTTTTTCAAGAGGAAATCCAAGCATCCCATATATCTATATATATTGGGTAAGCTGATTACATGTTGGTCATAAGTTTTTTGGTTTTCATTATTTTAAGATCGTGCTAAAACTAGGGAACTATATCTATGTGCTAGGTATTTGCAGGAAAAGAAGCTAGATAGATTTGGCTTTCTGTGCCCGCATAGAATTTCCGACATTCCAATTGAACTTCGAACTACTGAATCAAAGGAGCGTCTAATGGAGCTGAAAGAAGAGAAATCAAAGGAGCGTCTAATGGAGCTGAAAGAAGAGCGCTCAAATGTGCGGGCACGATATATTGCTGATGCAATGGGAAAAGCTTCGAAGTATCAAATGTTTTTTGCTCCATATAATACCGGGTGAGTATTGATCTTTTTATCCTCGTTTAGAATAAGTATAAATGATAAAAATATGATTTAATTTATGCAATGTAGTTGATAATTATATATGTCATTGTAATCTAGGAGGCATTGGATGCTTGCTGTTATTTATCCTTATGCACAAACGGTATTTTGGCTTGACTCAGCTCCAATTTGTAGTGGTGAACGTAAAGTAATTAAAGCTGACATTAAACATGTTATTGATATCTAAGTTCTTTATTACTTATTAGTTTATTTATTTATTTATGGATATAGCATCATGATTTTGATAATTTCTTCATCATCTTTAATTCAACTAGGGCTTTGAAAATTTGGATTGCTAAATCGAAGCTAAACAAATCCCACTCGGCAACCAAGTGGCATGTGTTAAACGTAAGTTAGTGTTCGGGTTTGAGTAGTAAGAGTACGCTTTAAGTTTTCTTAGTTTATCAACCATTGTCAATTCATACATATTTGGTTTCTTTTATAACTCCTTTTTTTATTTTGTAGTGTCCTTCTCAAACAAATGCAATTGATTGTGGATATTATGTTATTCGATTCATGTGGGAGATCATCACTAAGGACTCTCTTCCAAGAAAGGTAAATATTATATTACCTTTGTATTTCATCCATATTGTCACTTTTGTTTGAGTTTTAAAAGACAATCCATGTAATTGGATTTGGTATAGCATTATGTATCTGCCTAAAATCATGTCAAACGGTAAATTGCCTAATAGCAATTGTTCGGTTGAAAAATGTGAGACCCGATTTGAAGATTATGGATAATAGTTTCAATATTAATTGACAAGGTATCCACTCAAGTGATATTTTTTAAAATTAATTCCACCTTTAAAATCTAGAGAGCTACTTAAGTCATTGGTATGTCAGGGCACAACCCGCCCAATGATAATTCTAGGTGGTTGAGTCGAGATCATTGGGCAAATACGAACAGATTTAGCTTATTTATTTACTTTTGCAATTTATATTTACACTCTAATTTAACTTATTTATTTACTTTTGCAGGTTTATATGCCAATCGTTGAGTCGGTACCACATTATAATCAGATCATGTTAGATGAGATTCGAGATCAATGGGCAACTTTTGTGCAACAATTCATGTAGCATGTCTGGACAAATCATAGGGTAGGGTAATGCAGATTGTGTTTTATTAATCAAATATTGTCGTTGATACTATATTTTCTTTTCCATTACTAGCTAATGTATGTTAAATGATATTTTTTTGTGAATTTATGTGTATATATATATATATATATTTATTTATATACAGGAGCTCTTTCATATTTATTTATATAATTATAGCTACCTCGGCTCACAAATTTACGACTGGCTATGGTTCGATTTTACTTCGGTTCTACAATTTACCACGGTTCAAAACCAAATACCACAATACATATTTACTTCGGTTGAAAACATAATTACCACGGTTCAAAATATTTACCACATGACCTATTTACCACGGTTCCCACTTTTACCACGGTTCCACAAGCCTAGCACTACGAACAAATTTACCACGGGTGTGTTGTTTTACCACGGTTCAACATATTTACCACGCGACATATTTACCACGGTTCTCATATTTACCACGGTTCCAAAAGCCTACCACTTCGACCACATTTACCACGGGTGGCTATTTTACCACGGTTATGCTCACGTGGTAAACAGATTTATATAGCCACTTTTACCTCGGTTCAGAACCGTGGTAAACTTTGCACACGGAACCGAGGTAAAACCGGCTTTCTCTACTAGTGAATTATCTTTATTTCTAGCATAACCAACATCAACATAGCCATTCAGTCTATCAACAAATTCATGCAGGCCATAATGCAAACACAAATTTTTAGTACCAACAATGTAACGGAGCAAGTATTTCATGGCAGTCCAATGATCATTACCAGAATTGGACATAAAACGACAAAGCACAAAGATGGTAAAAGCAAGGTCTGGGCAGGTGCACAACGTAGCGCGCATACATATTTAAAGGGTGATTTTCTACAAAATCATCGGGTGGTTGTCTATTGACCCCTTCTCTTAGATATATGGAATTTAGCTCGAATCACCTGCACTTACCCACAAAATAAGAACAAAACTTGTGTATACTTCTGAATCATAAATAATACAGAAACCACACTAAAAGACAATTAACCTACTCTAAAATGATGCATGAAACTAACCTAAATACACATGAAAAATATGCAAAATTAGATGTTATCATGGAACAATTCCATTCAATAGCCACGAAGTCACCATTGCACCACTATCACTTATGAAGATCTGGAGAATTTCACAAAGGTTTAGAGACAGAACCATAAAACCAATTTCATTCTTAGCGGAAAGGGCAATTGATACAAATAATTTGCAAGGAAAAAATCCAGATCCATCAAACACGTTTGGTATATACAAGAACCATAATAGGTGAATCAAAAGGATGAATGTAGATCTAGAAGAGATTAGGGATCAGCAAAAGAACTTGAGAACCAAGCGTTCGGTGTTGGATTATGCATCGCCTAATGACATCTCAACGTGCGTTCGGTGTTGGATTATGCATCGCCTAATGACATCTCAACGTACAAGATCAGTGATCTTTGCTGGAACACAACCATCTACATAGGTTCAGGGCTAGATGATTCCAATCTAACTCAATCCGATTGTTTTATTCAATACAAGAATTAGTCATATTTGGAAACAAATACTAAATGTGATCTTCATCAATAAAAGCGTGCTTAGATAGTATGCTATATAATCTCCATCAGATAATTAATTAGGCATTTCATTCAATCAAGAAATAAAATGCATATATATACGATTCTCGACCATATTGTCTGAGACAACAAATTCATAACCGACGATAAAAGGAACATAAATCTACGGATAATGCATTAATGTAACAAATATTTGACGGTTATATTAGCCTAGCTTGTTCGTTAGCGAAATAACCTAACTATTAGGAAATTTCACAAGTTAGGGTTTAACCGTTTAGGGTTTAACCGCGAGAATGTACGTACATTCTCGCAGTTTAAGTTAAGTGGCATACACTATCATGATGTGTCCACGACGAACCTAACTCAGGGTTCAATATATATCAAGGATAACCTAAAAATACACTCTTATATGAGCTCGAGCTATTCGGTTCCTATAGCCGATTTGAGTATTGAGTTTGATTTAATTTGTTGTTGATTGCATATTTCTCCGATCCCGGAGATATCCAAAACCGAACAAAAATCTTGAGAAAGGTAATGCCTAATTAAAATATGAATCAATTAATCCCCGGTACAGACTTACTTAATTACACATATAGGAACCAAGATCAAATTAAAATTTGGGGTGAATTTCATTTTTCTGCTTCTGGGTTGACATAATTTCATGCATGTTCATTAATCATCAATCATACACATGACAACAAAATCTTTTATTAAAAAATACAAATAAAAATAAAAATATATTTGCCTATTCGGACCAAAAAAGAGAGAGGAAATGTTAACACATTAATTCTTCGTTGATTTCTTATTAAAATTGGTTTTCCAAGGGATTCTAATTTAAGAAAAATTCTTATTATTTATATACTAAAGTCAATTAGTACGGTTGAATTGAACAGCTCAAGCTCGGTTTGAAAAAAGCACGATTCGAGGTCGTTCACTTCCTTAAACAAGTCTATCATAAATAAGACTTTAAGCTCGGTTGAAAGTTCGAGTCGTTCAATTTAAGTTCGAGTCGCTCGATTTAAGCTCGACTCGAGCTCGTTCACTTACCTAAAAAAGTCAATCCTGAACAGGACTTTAAGCTCGGTTGAAAGTTCAATTCGTTCGATTTAAGCTTGAATAGCTCAAATTTTATGGAATTTTTAAAATTTTCTTTAAGTTAATATATTTTGACCAAATATAACTGTTTAAAGCTCGAAAAAAGTTTGGCTCAAGCTCATTCATTTCCTAATTAAACAAGCTAAGCTTGATCAAAAAATAAAGCTCGTTAAAAAATTAGGTTTGACTCGACTCGACTCGAGCTCGTTTAACAAGTGAAACAAGCTTAAATATGTCAGACTCGGCTCATTCGGCTCGAATAACACCCCTAAAGTCAATAATAATGTTTTAAGTGTTCTGTGATTATTTATGGTAAATTTTTCTCCCATAATTTTTTTATTAAAATAATAATAATGTATTGTCATAATTTATTAAAAATATATAATTATATTTAGCAAAAATATTAATAAATAAATATGATTACTATCTATCTATCTAATACATTAATTAAAAGGGGTAAAAAGTTCATTTATTTAATGATTTTTTTATTTAACAAAAATAAACCGATATTAAATACACATATTCAAATTCTTGATCATCATATCCTCAGTATCTTCCCCTATTCAAGAACGTAATTAAAGTGAAAAACAAAACGATAAAAAGAAGCAACAAATTTTATTTACAAATTCATATTCTTTTCTACAATGTCATTTTTATCTTTAATTAAAAAAAATATATATCTATAATCTTGTATGATCTTTACAATTAGATATATATCTCCACATCTTCTTGCAAGGAGAAATAAAAAGTTAAAAACCAAACTAGGAGATCGACCAATTTATATCAGACCTTATTATATATACTTCCATGGCCCCTCATCTCCGACCACCAAAGCGAAACATGAACGCCATCTGCCCCGAAGCCGACGTCGAGAGCCCGACAGATCTTCACCGATCCGTCGCCTTCTGGGCGAACCTCCAATGGCCGGAATCCGATGCCATGTTCGTGAGGGAGATGATTAGAAGTAAGAGCGTCAACGGATCCCCCAACGAAGAAGCCGAGATGAGACTTCCAGGGTTCGCCATGAGGCAGAAGTTTCTGAGGAGCTACACTTTCTCAAGGGACAACGAAATTGCGACGAAGGACGAAAGGAATTTCGTCGCCAAATCGATGAAGCTGCTGCGGAAGAAAAAGGAATCGTCGCTTCAACGCATCGAGAATTGTCGCAAGGCGGTTTCCAGCAGGGTCTCTAGGGTTTTGTTTCGTGTCGTTACTAAGGGTTGATGTTAATGGCGATGATCGATCCTCTTAATTGGTGATCGATCAATCGCCGTTTTTCTTTCTCTTAACACATTTTGTTGATCTTGAATTTTCGACGCAGTGTGCTATTGATCTTTGAATATTCCGTAACTTGTTCTCTCACTAGCACTACAAATTAATTTGGGTATAGCCACGGAAATGTGAGCCACATACTAGATGTTTAAATTCATTGCGATAAAGTTAGTCACATACATCAATTCAACTACATCAGGCATGACTAAAATTTAGCATAGATCCATCCTATGGCGGAACATGTAAATTTGTTACAATAATACATTAGACACCATCAAATAGTGATTATATGGAATTGAAGTGAATTTAGTAAAAGCTTGACTGTGACCATATTTCATAGCTCCGGTCTAAATAAGATTGTTAGCGTCTACTAATGTCTAATGTAGTTACGCAAGTTCAAAATTTAAATGATCAGTTATAGGCATTAGTTGACGCTAACTGATCAGTTATGCAAGTATTAATTAGACGCCATATTTTTGAACAAATTTGATGTGAAGATTAAATGAGTTCGATATATCCGAGCACTCTAACACCATGAAAACACATCTAATAGCCTTCTAAATGCGAGCTTCATCAATGACGAGTCATTTCATTCAATTAATAAATAAAATGCACATATATATGATTCTCAATCATATTATCTGAGACGACAAAGTCATAAACTGCAGTAAAAGGAACATAAATCTAGGGCTAGTACATTAATGTCACAAATATTTGACGGTTATAATAGCCTTGTTCGCTAGCGAACAAGTTAGGGTACGGTTCAAGGCTTGCACTTCACGTAAGCAATAGAGGCAGCTGCTACATTCTCGCGGTTTAAGTGATTTGGCATACACTAGCTATCATCATGTCTCCACGACGAACATTAGCCATCATATGTTTTCTCCACGACAAACATAACTTCAGTTGCAACGTTGAAAAGAATGAATATAATAGTTAGGGCTCAATCAAGGATAGCCTAGAAACAAACTCAACCACCATCTTTCTTTTAAAAAACGACATCCGATTTATAATTTTTCTAGTAGAACTCATGTAAATGAGGGTATCCGATTCGAGTATACTTGACTTTGATTTTATTTTTTTATTTTTTTTGGTAAGTCTTTGATTTTATTTTTCGTTCACTGCATATTTCTCCCGGAGATGATATCCAAAACTGAACAAAAATCTTGAGAAAGGTAATGAATAATTAAAATATGAATCAATTATAATGTCATCGGTACGGACATATAAATACGTACGAACCAAAATCAAATTAAAACTTGGGGCGAATTTCATTTTTCTTCTTCTGGGTTGACATAATTTAATGTTCTTAATCATCAATCGTTAACATGACGATAAAAATCCTTTTCAAAAAAGCATGATTATAAAAATCACTGCCTATTCGGACCCAAAAATAAAAATAAAAATCTTAGCCCATTAATTCTTCTTTGATTTCTAAAATTGGTTTTCTAAGAGCATCTTTCCCCGTAAGCCATAATGGCTAGCGGAAATAGCATATCAAAAGAGAATATTCTAGAGAATATTCTCTTTTAGCCTATTATACAGTTTTGTTGTTCTCACTGTAGGCTAGTTTTGACAGGCTTTTTCATATAAATAGTAATATAATTTAGAACTTTCACATCTCATTTCCGTCATTCGATTCTATCTTTAGTACATTAAGCAACATAATATTTATTTTTATTATAATTTTGATGAATCTATAGTAAAAAAGATTAATTTCATTTTCTAAAAATATTATTTATGCAATGATAATTTAAATATGTCAAATATTATATTCATATCGAAGAACTCTTGAATATCTTTACAATAATACAAATTTTATTTTTAATTAAAAATCATAACTATATAATATATAGATTTATATTTGTATTATTTATAGATTTATATAAATATTAAACACTTAAAAATAAACAAATAAATAAATAAATAGCATTTGGCCTTCCAAAAGGGAAAGCCAAATTTAGCCTTTGTTTTGGAAATAGGCCAAAAACAAAAAGGATAAAATGGATTTTGGTCTAAGGTGGGAGTAAAATTAGGCCAAAACCCATTTTTTGGCTTACTATGGGAGATGCTCTAAGGGAATAGGTAAATACTTCTAATTTAGCAAGATTCTTGAATTATCTATATCTCTACGGATTTAGGATAAGAAGTTTAATTGAGATTTTTTAAAAAATTTAATTATCTTAGTTTTTTTTTTAATTTACCTTTTTTAGAGTTGATGTTGTGTTTGGTAGAGAATATTTCTTAATCAAAAATTTTTATCTGGGTTATAAAATAGAAATACCGATTTCTATATGCTAATTACTAAAGCAAACGTTTTATACGGTGTTTTATGATTGATTATGATTTTTAAAAAAAAAATCAAATTCTCATCCTCAATATCATCCCCAAGAAGATTTTTTTTAAACAAAAAAAAAAGAAAAAGGAACCAACAAATCTTATTCACAAATTCAACGAGAAATATATCCTATTTATCTATTAAAAAAATCGAATTTTCAATCATATATCCCAAAGACATAGGATAAGATTCTTATTTTATAAAAAACATATCCTTAATTAATTAAAATACATTAGCTAAATTTTAAATTAGATTCGATCGCTTATTTTTGGTAGGATATCTTTCTCAAGATCTTCCTATCTTCTAAGGTATATGATAGAAAAATCGATCTATAACATCTTGTATGATCTTTACAATTAGATATATATCTCCACCTTCTTACAAGGATAAATTGAAACCAAACTAGGAGATCGATCAATCTCTTTATCGCAGACCTTATTATATATACTTCCATGGGTCCTCTCTCCTCTTATCTCCGACCACCAAAGCGAAACATGAACGCTATCTGCCGGGAAGCTGACGACGGAAGCCCAATCCTTCGTCGATCCGTCGCCTTCCGGGAAAACCTCCAATGGCCGGAATCAGATGCCATGTTCGTGAGGGAGATCATTAGAAGTAAGAGCGTCAACCGATCGCCTAACCAAGAAGCCGAGACGAGACTTCAAGGATTCGCCATGAGGCAGAAGTTTCTGAGGAGCTACACTTTCTCAAAAGGCGACGAAAAGAATTTCGTTACCAAATCATTGAAGCTGCTGCGGAAGAAAAAGGAATCGTCGCTTCGAGGCATCGACAATTGTTGTAAGGCGGTTTCCAGTAGGGTTTCTAGGGTTTTGTTTCCTTGTGTTTGTGTTGTTACTAAGGGTTGATGTTTATGACGATGATCGATCTTTATATTTATATATATATATATATATAGGGGTGGATCCGGTGAGAACACCACTTAAAATGAGAAACTAGGAACAGATCTTGTCCATAGAATTCAAATAAATGGACGGATTAGATTAATTACAATTTTTATTAAAAAAAAAAACAAATGAGTGGGCCCATTTGATTGAAGACGTTGTTAGCCTTTCATCACTCGTAGCCGCGTGCGTGAGATTGGCCACGTATGCACACAGCACACAAAATTACAAATTATGCCGATCGCTTTGTTCATTTTTTATATACTTATTTTATAAATGAATATTTAACACATACATGCAAATAAACATATTTACAAACGAATACTGTAATTTTAAATTATTCGGTTAAATTAGAAAGATTATTCGATTAAATATGATGTATTATTCGGTTAAATTTGAGAGATTATTTTGTTAAATTATAAATATTATTAATATGTAAGATGACGATTGTACTAGTAATATTATTCGGTTGAAATTATGTTATTCGGTTAAATTAGAAAGATTATTCGATTAAATTTGATATATTATTCGGTTAAATTTGAGAGATTATTCAGTTAAACTACAAATATTATTCATATATAAGATGACGATTGATTACACATTTATTAGTTTTGGGTAGAAACCTTAAGATTATGGAGTACCAAAAAAAGGGGTACTATTTAAAAAAAAACCTTAATATTTAAAAAAAAACCTTAATATTTTTAAAAAAAAACCTTAATATTCAGTTGAATTATAAAGATTATTCGTATGTAAGTGGGCGATTTTTTACATATTTATTGATTTTGGAATGGTAAAATAATAATCAATAAACTTGTACATTATTCGGTAAAATCACAAAGAATATTCATAGGTAAGAGAAAGTTTAAAACAATTATATATAAAAATTATCTATTCGGTAAATCGAAAATCATTATTCAAAGATAAAAAACAATTGTTTTTTTTTTTGTTAAGTTTGACTGATAATTTTTTTTATATATATGCAATAATTTAAAAAAGGGCAAAAAATAAAATAAAATTGGCACATAGCCGGTTTTCCTTCCTACAGGGCTACGGGCTACCTCCCATTTTGAAAAAAGAAATTCATAATTTTTTCTCTACCGCATATGCCAAATTTCCATTTGCATTACGTGAAACACACGCACATTTTGAAGAGTGGTGTGGCAAAAGTGGTGGGTCCCAGATTTTTAATTTAGTAAAAATAATTTTTTAATGTTAAATCTGGACCTTTCATTTTTATTAATCCAATGGTTCACATGTGTTCTTTTGTTCTCATGAACCATCTTTTATATATATATATATAAAAGAAAACATTGTTCATCTAACTTGTTAATTGATCTCTAATTTTTTACTCGGTATACTATTGATTTTTGAATGTTGCATAAGTTGTTCAATATAGATGTTTATTTAAGATCGTAAATTTACTGGTGTGGTTAATTACACAAATTCGAATTTTAAATAAGAGTAAATTACACATAACCACCCTTAAATTAGGCTAGTTTTCACATAACCACCCATAAAATTATAAATTACATAAAACCACCCATAAATTACATTTATTTTCACAAGACCACCCATCCATTAAACCTCTATTTGTTTTGTTTGAAAAGACTAAAATACCCATATTTCAAACTTATTTTTTAAAGGAAAGACTGAAGTGGCAATTGGGTTTCGGTTGAATTGGGTTCGGTTCATTCAGATTTGGGTGAGTTTCGGATATCGATTATTCGGATTCCCGGTCCAAAATGGGCCGGGTTGGGTCGGTGTTTAGGACAATCGTTTCCAAAATACATACAATACCCCTAGAGCTGGCAAAACCCGACCCAAACCCGAAAACCCGTCCCGGGCGACCCGGAACCGATTTTTCTGAACACCGACCCAACTCGGCCCATTCTGGACCTGAAATTTGAATAACCGATAATCGAAACTCACCCAAATCCGAATGAACTGAACCCGATTCAACTGAAACCCATTAAGACTCGAACCCGTTATAACCGAAACCCGATATAATCCAAATTTCAAGATAGATTCTAGTAGTAAATTTTTTAAAATGAATATTGAAATAATGAAAACTTGAGACAATCCAAACCCGAAATAACTGAAACCCGAGACAATCGAAACCCGATATAACCGAAACCCGAACCCGGCTCAACCAAATGATCAAATTATTAGATATTACCCGAATGACCCGGAACCCGACTAACCGAATCCGACCCAACTCGCCCAATTGCTACCTCAGTCTTTCCTTTAAAAAATAAGTTTGAATTAGGGTTATTTTAATCTTTTCAAACAAAATAAATAGATGTTTAATGGATGGGTGGTCTTTTGAAAATAAATGTAATTTATGGGTGGTTTTCTGTAATTTATAATTTTATGGGTGATTATGTGAAACCTAGCCTAATTTAAGGGTGGTTATGTGTAATTTACTCTTTAAATAATTGGTTAGTGATCGCTCAGAGAGTTGATTAACGCCTCTTAAAACTCTTGGTCTTACAGATGATATCAGACTAATGAACCATTCCGAAATGGACTAATGAACCATTCCGAAATGGCTCACTGAAAAGTCCTTCGAACCCTGGATGT
Source organism: Persicaria maculosa (assembly GCA_963922045.1). Lineage (NCBI taxonomy): Eukaryota > Viridiplantae > Streptophyta > Magnoliopsida > Caryophyllales > Polygonaceae > Persicaria > Persicaria maculosa. Next base: position 4,063,266 of record OY998254.1, on the reverse strand, counting down.
GACTGCTCTTTATTTACAAATTCAAAAGAACACAACTAATGTAGTGATAGCATCTTTCTTTTAATGAACATCCAATCGTGCAAAGCATCAAATACCCAACTCAATGGGCCGGGTCTTTTGCTAGATTATGGGCTATATAAAAGCCCATCCCATATTGGACTGAAAAATAAAAATATTATTGGGCTTGAAGATAGGCATCAAGCATTACCCACAAGCCACATCCACCTCCAACCCATATCATGAGTAGAGTTTGTCCGGCTTACATGACATTTTTTTTTTGACCTTTAGATAATTTAGATTTTCATTTAAAAATCTATTTTTTTTCAACTCCCATCTTCATTTGAGTCTATGAAATTCTCCTAGCTTCCTAAGATAATAATCCATTATGTTGTACATTTAGAATGGGTATTCATTTCTAAGTAACCTAGTTTATTTTCTTTCTCCTTTTTTTCTTCTTCTTGGAATGATAGATCTAGGTCGATCAATCAATATAAAATGTTCTACACTCGAATTCATACTTTTGTAACACTCCAGGAATATAGCATTAAGGATCCATTTGGATAGTCATATATTATGCCTTGAATGTATAATACTGTATTATAATAATATATATAATATTATGCATATCATATATACTCATTGAGACTTGGCAAGGTAGTTCTATATAAAATTGGAAAATAAAGTTTTCTTTGTTTTTTTTAGTGGCCTTAACCACCTAATTTTACACATTGTAAAAGTGAATGCGATAAAAAAATTTTTTTTATTAATAATAAGACTATTAATTAATATAACAAAAATAAATGATTTTCAGTAACTTTTATTTTTGGAATGATATATCTTCCAAAAAATATATATGAATAATTTGACGGTGATTTGTGTAACTCTGTATTCAATCACATCATCTCATCCTACTAATTGGTCTTTGGGACATTTGCTCTTTTGGGCTTCCAAATTGATTTATTGGGGTTTTTGCTTGTTGGTGTGGATTTCATCACTAAATAATTAAAGGAAATACCTTTTAGTATTTTACATACACTGATGACTGATGTAAAGCCCTAACCTAAACCTACTATGTTTCATCAAATGGAAAATGAACCCATACGTGTAAATTTTCATTTCTATATCATATTTTAGTTTATCCCCTCTAAGACTAGTCACGTTCAACTCCAATCCTTTGCATATATACCTAAACTCGTGCAAATATTGTAACATATATATATTTCATGTCGTTGTCACTACCTATATGTAATGTTTCAATTTGGCACCTAGCTTGTTGGTTTAACTTGCACATTTGACATTTAAGGTTGGACTTGAAGTAACTTAATTTTAGTACTCCATTTAATTAGGTTTATTTGATGTTTAATATTCTTTTTTATGTGTATGAAACGACAAATATTAATAGGATTAACAAAGGCATTAACTATTAATGTGTATACACGTTGTAACCCTATACATTTATGTGTGGTATTTAACATTTTAATTATAATCGGAAATAAATTTATTTTACCTTATGACATGAGTCAAGAATTGTTCACAAAGTCTATTGGCAAGACGTGGTTCGTCTATTGACAAGATATATTTTTAGCAATTGCAATCAAAGTGTTTTTCATTTTTTACTCTCTTGGTTTACTCTCTCTCCACCGCCACTCAAAAGAGGCTTCCCCTTTTTAAAATTCTTCAATTTCATCTCCATCAAGAAACACCTCTGAATTGAACCTCGTCACAAATCTCAAATCCCCTCCAAAAAACAATGAAAGAGAAAGAGAGATGTGAACACGATGACGACGACAGTCTGGGCATCTCCCGGCGAGTCTGTGCGGCGATCCTGACAATGATAACCCTAGTCCTGCTCGTAATCTTATATGGTTGATCCTTCGGCCAACGGAGCCCCAATTCATCCTCCAGGGGACCATCATCTACTCCTTCAACCTGTGATCGCATCCTATAACCACCTGCCCGTCACCTTCCAGATCAACGTCTCTAGCCGCAACCCCAACCATCGCATCGACATCTACTACGATCGCATCTTCATCTACTCCTCCTACCAAAACTAGCATATCACTCTCGCCACGCTCATCCAACCGACCTACCAAGACTATAAGGACGTCGTCCTCTAGTCCCCATTAATTCCTCTAGTCCCCTTCGCATAGGACCAAAAGTTCGTTGTCATCCGCGTCAATTTCAAGATGGACGGTCACTTAAGTGGAAGATCGAGATCTGGATCTTCGGGAGGTACCACTGTTATTTTGTAAAAAATAAATAAAAAGTACCCAAATGTAAATACATAAAATCTATCTTGCTACTCACCCTACTTCTATTTTATGGAGTAATTTAAGAGAAACTAGTATGATCCCCGCGCCATGACGCGATTTTTTATAAATAAAATCTTACTAATATATTAAATTAATATTATAACATAATTATAAAAGTTCAGATAATTAAATATTTTGAATTAAACTAATGAGTTGAGAAAACGATTAAAGTAGTATGCATAGATATATATAGATATAGATTACTAATATTAATTTTATGTTTTCTTATTATTAATTTTATGTTTTGAATTAATCCCATTGTTTTTTTTAGAAAAAAACTACTAATATTATAATTTAGGCTAAGATCAATGTTTTGAATTAAGCCCAATAGTTAGTAAAATTAAAGCAAAAAGAGAATTAAAGGAAAAAGAAAATAAAAATAGAATTAAAGAAAATAAAATAAATGGCAAAAAAAAAAAAAATTGGTCAAAACTCCTAAAATTCATCTAAGCTTGACACATCATCCCAAACTCTTCTAAATTAAGAGTTTATATAGATAGTTAGTAAAATTAAAGAAAAAAGAGAATTAAAGTAAAAAGAAAATAAAAATAGAATTAAAGAAAATAAAAAAAATGGCAAAAAAAAAAAAAATTTGGTCAAAACTCCTAAAATTCATCTAAGCTTGACACATCATCCTAAACTCTTCTAAATTAAGAGTTTGTATAGATAAAAAATATAAAAAAATGAATCCAATAGGGTTTTAAGTTGAACCAATGGCAATTTAAATATTCACTCTACCAATTAAAATAGACTGACTTTTTTTTTTGGTGAACTAAAATAGACTGACTTTGTGATTTGCTGTATTAATCTTCTTATACTCAGTATCAAAAATTAGTAAAAATTACACACACAAAAAAAAATACATTTTTTTCGGTCTATCTATCTCATGCCCTATCAAAATAATAATCGACCCTAAAATCTAATTAAAAAAAACAGCTAAACTAATTAATATTTAAAAATTATTTTTAAATTAATACTTTTAAGAACATTTGATAGAAAAACCGATTTTATTTATTTATTTTGAACTAGGATTGGACTTCAGCCACTCCATACTCACAAGATCCGCCACCGGATAACGTCATGTAACTATCAATCGCCAGAATTATAGACTTATAGCTACTACTTTGATGCTAAATATGTCCTATTTATTTTCCCTTTATACGTGTTTTACTGTTTTATATATGTGATTGTTGTGTCCAAGGGTTGCGCGGGAAAGTTCGTTAGTCGTCGATAGAGAGAGAGATAGGTGTTGATTGGTAATGTGGTGTGTTTGTTTATGATTTCTGTATGAATCCAAGTTCTGTACACCAATGCCTACTTATACCTCCCAATACAACAAGGTATAACAGTGCTCCCCCCATACAAAAGCCTTGACTCAAGGCTTATGTCTAACAAATGCACCCTCTGTAAAACACACCTTGCCTCAAGGTTGTATCTAATAATCGGGAAATTGGTGCAGGATGTGTGTGGCTGGCTCCCAAGTGGCGTGCTGCTCATCCAAATTGCACCACCTGATGAGCCATTCAGTTACTGGATCGCCATTTGCAAGGTAAGATACTCTGGTGTCCAGAATGGCTTGTGGTTGAACTTCAATTTCTCCCTCCTCATCAGTGCTTGGGAGATCAGTTGCCAGCAGCTGCTCGCTTCCAATCTTCAATTTGAGCTGTGAGATGTGGAACACAGGATGGATTTTAGATGTTGGGGGCAGCTCCAGTCGATAGGCAACTTTCCCTACTCTGGCCAATACCTTGTAAGGACCATAGTATTTGGAACTGAGCTTGAGATTCCTGCGTAGTGCCACTGAAGTTTGCCTGTATGGTTGAAGTTTAAGGTATACCATATCATTGACCTGCACCTCCCGTTCCACCCTATTCTTATCAGCACATAATTTCATTCTAGCTTGTGCTTGTTGCAAATGAAATTTGATTTGGCCCAACATTTGCTGTCTATGTTGTATCCAGTCATTAGCTACAGAAGTCCTGGACATTACTGGTGAGATTCCTAGCTGTGATGGAGATGTACCATATAATGCCACAAATGGTGACATCTTAAGAGCTGTATGAAAGTTGGTATTATACCAAAATTCAGCTAAACATAGCCACTTTGACCACTGCTTAGGATGATCTGAGGTCATACATCTCAATAAGGTTTCAACACATCTGTTTACCCTCTCAGTCTGCCCATCAGTTTGAGGGTGGTAGGCCGTGCTCATGTGTAGTTTGGTGCCCAAACTCTTGAACAAATGCTGCCAAAACTTGCTCAAGAAGACCTTATCTCTGTCAGAGACTATACACTCAGGTAGGCCATGAAGCTTGTAGATTCCCTCCATGAAAACAGAAGCTACTTTCTCAGCAGTAAATGGATGACTAAGTGGCAAGAAGTGAGCATACTTAGTTAACCTGTCGACTACTACTAGAATAGTGTCATGACCCTGAGACTTGGGTAGCCCTTCTATAAAATCCATGCTCACATGTGTCCAGGCAGCTTCAGGGATAGGTAAGGGCTGTAGTAACCCAGGTAGGACGTGCTCACTTTTGCTTCTTTGACATATGCCACACTCCTTAACAAACTTGGTGATCTGCTCTTTCATAGATGGCCAATAGAATTGCTGTTTGAGCCTCTGGTAAGTACCTTGGATGCCAGAGTGACCTCCTACAGGTTCTTCATGCAAGGCAGCTATCAACCTGTGTTTTAGGGAGTCCTTGTTGCCAATAAAAAGCCTGTGTTTGTACCTCAATATGCCCTTGGTAATGGTCCAGTCCCCAGTTGCATCATTGACTGCTGCCAGCAGTAGTTGCTGTGCTATTGAGTCTCCCACATAGCTATCCAATACCTCAGTCATCCACTCTGGTTGCACAGCTAGAATGGCAAAACATTCTCCCTCCTGAGCAGCTTCCCTTCTTGATAAGGCATCTGCAGCCTTGTTTTCTGATCCTTTCTTGTAAACAATAGTGTAAGTCAATCCTAGGAGTTTTCTGACTGCCTTTTTCTGGAGTTGAGTGGTGAGCTTTTGCTCCAACAAATGTTTCAAGGGCTGGTGATTAGTCTTGATCACAAATTCTCTGGGCTCGAGGTAATGTCTCCATTTCTCAACTGCTAGGAGAATTGCCAGCAGCTCCTTTTCATATGTAGAGAGTAATAGATTTTTTCCTTGCAGTGCTTGACTTAAGAATACTAATGGTTTCCCTTTTTGCATTAATACTGCTCCAATTCCTGTCTCACAAGCATCAGATTCCACCACAAAAGGCACTGAGAAATCAGGCAAGGCCAGTACTGGAGGAGATGTGAGCAACATTTTCAATTTCTTAAAAGCCTCTTCTGCTGACACAGACCATACAAAGGCATCTTTTTTGAGCAAATCAGTTAGAGGTTTAGCTATGATGCCATATCCTCTAATAAATCTCCTATAGTACCCTGACAAGCCTAGGAACCCCCTCAAGGTTTTCAAGTTTGTTGGGACAGGCCATTGCAGCATTGCCTCAATTTTCCTGGGGTCAGTAGCTACTCCTTCTTGTGATATGAAGTGTCCCAAGTATTCCACTTTAGGCTGAGCAAATTCACACTTGGACCTCTTTACAAATAACTTTTGATCTCTCAATCTGCATAGGACCACTCTTTAAGGTGTTGAGCATGTTGGACCACATCACTATTGTAAATCAAAATATCATCAAAGAATACCAATACAAACTTCCTCAACATATCAGAGAACACATCATTCATCAATGCTTGGAATGTTGCAGGAGCATTTGTAAGACCAAATGGCATTACTCTGAACTCATAATGCCCATGGTGAGTTCTAAAAGCTGTTTTCTCAATATCAGTCTCAACCATTCTGACTTGGTGATATCCTGATCTTAAATCCAACTTCAAGAAAATTGAAGCACCCTTAAGCTCATCCAGTAAGTCTTCAATGTGTGGGATAGGAAATTTGTCCTTCAAGGTAGCATCATTTAATTTCCTAAATCCACACACATCCTCCAAGTGCCATCCTTATTTTTCACCAATAATACAGGTGAGGCAAAGGGACTATGGCTCGGCTTCACTACTCCACTGTTGAGCATTTCAGTCACTTGCCTCTCAATCTCAGTTTTCTGAAAATGGGGGTATTTGTAGGGTCTAGAGGCTAAGGGAGAGGTACCCTCCTTCAAGACAATGGCATGCTCATGGCCTCTCTCTGGTGGTAGGCCTTTTGGTTCTTCAAAAATTTCTTTGAATTCCTCTAGAACCTGTTGTATCTCCCCAGGCACTACTGGCAGTACTTTTTCCACTTTACAAACTTGCACCAATTGAGCTGTAATTTCCTGGTCCCCATTCAAAAGTAGTTTCTGAATTTGTTTCCCAGTGAGCATCCTGATGCTTGCTTGCTCACTGTCCTTGTGGTCCTTAACCCCCTTGATCACTACCTTTTTCCCATTTTTGAGAAAAGAAATCTGCACTTCTAAAAAGTCAAACAAAACTGGATTAAAACCTGCAAGCCAATCAGATCCCAATATCATATCACTGCCTCCCATTTTGAGAATTCTAATATCCAGTGCATACTTGCTGCCCTGCATCTCCCATTCAAACTGGTTGCAAATCTTACTGCTAATCATTGTGCCATTCAAGGTGCTCACCTCCATTAGAGGTGCTCTAGAGATCTCAAAGCCAGCTTCTTGTGCAACTCTTGAATCTAAAAAGCTGTGAGTGGCACCAATATCTATCAGTATAGTGATCTCAGTGCCCTTCACCTTGCCCTTGACCTTGATTGTGGACCCTGAAGCCCCTCCTGTTAAGGCATGCACATAAATCTCCTGCTCTTCTTGTTCTTCTGAATCAGCTTCCCTCCAAGATGGTGGTAGGAGTTCTTCCACTCCTTCATGATCATTCAACTCCTGAGCAATCAGACTGTGCAGTGTGGATGGCTTACACTTGTGGCCATAGAAATACTTATCACCACATCTGTAACATAACCCTTTCTTTCCTTCATTTCCTTTCTTGAGGCTTGTTTCAGCTAACTGTTGAGTCACTGCCTTGATAGCCACACCCTGATCCTTAGTATCTCCTTTCCCAGTGCTGGTTTTTGACCAAGATCTGTCACCATGTGAGGGTCCTTTCCATTGCCCTTTTGTGAGTCTCACCAAGGCCTGAACTGCACTGTAATGGAGTTTAGCATGTTCCATTACTGAAGCCATAGTGGTAGGTCTACCCAGCTGAACCAAAGACTTGATTTCTTGGCGCAATCCACTGATGTAACTGGATACAAAATAAGACTCGGATAATTGTGGATTGAAGGACAAGATGCTAGCTCTCAGATCCTCAAACCTCTCATTATAGTCTTCCAGATCTTCCCCTTGCTCGATCTTGTTGAACTCAGCCACAATTTCAATTTCCCTCCTGTCACCAAATCTTATACACAGATCATCACAGAATTCAGTCCATCCAACTCTTGGTTTCAAGATTGCATAACCTTGTAACCAAATGTCGGCCTTATCATTCATATGCATCGCAGCTAATTCCACTCGTTGAAAATCCGAAATCATAAAGATTCGAAAAAATTTCTCACATTTTCTAATCCAATTTCTAGGGCGTTTACCATCAAAATAGGGAAAATCGATTTTCGGCAATCTGTTACCTCTGAAATTGTCACTTGTGTTGCCAAATTGGAATTGCTGTCCCTGGTTTCCCCTTCCAAATGTGCGATCGTCATTAAGATGGTACTGCTCGTTGCCTCGCTGAGACCTCCATTCATCCTGGCTCCCCGAATGCGAGCCCGATCCCTGAACATGCTCCTTTCCTCGCCCACCTGGATCTGGTTTCTCTGGCGACTTCTCTCGCCGAGGGGGATGCCTGATCAATTCCGTCATTTGCTCTAATTTGCGTTCAATTTCTGCTCTGAATTCCCAAGATTCCTTTGCTTAATCTTCCATGACCTTTCTGAATTCCAGCATTTCTTGCGTTTGCTCGGCTTTGTGTGTCTGTGCATCGTTGGCGAATTGAATTGTTGAGGCCGCAATCGATTTCAGGTCCTCCCTGAGTTCTTGAAGTTGCAGTTCCATTGATTTGGACCGTGTTCCCTCCGCCATTGTCGTCGTCGTGCGTTCGCCGGAGAACAGCTCTGATACCAAATTTGTTGTGTCCAAGGGTTGCGCGGGAAAGTTCGTTAGTCGTCGATAGAGAGAGAGATAGGTGTTGATTGGTAATGTGGTCAGTGGTGTGTTTGTTTATGATTTCTGTATGAATCCAAGTTCTGTACACCAATGCCCACTTATACCTCCCAATACAACAAGGTATAACAGTGATACAAAAATAATTTATGAAAAATTAAAGTTTGATTGTTCAACTCGAAGTTGTCTATGTCAAAAGGTGCTATGTATATATTAATGTCGATCACATCATACTCGCAATTGTTTTTTGTTCGTTTGAATTGTCTTAAGACTCTTAACGTACATTTTAACATAAAAAAAAAACAAGGGTTGAAAGACTCCCTCTGTCTCATATTAAATGTCGTTTGTCTTTTTCTGCACGTTTTTTAAAGAGCGAAAAACTCTATAAAATATTAATTTTTTAATTAATTTTTTTAATATTTTTATACTAACTACTAATAAATATCAAATTATATAAAAAAATTAGTTAAAAAATAATATTTTATAGAGTTTTCCGCTTCTTAAAAAGCGTGTCGAAAAACAAAAAGACATTTAATTTGAGACGGAAGGAGTACTTTTTTTCATCTAAGCTAATGGGTTCTCTGGAGTCAGATTCTTCTAGACCACCACTATACATCCTTACGAATGAGTACACATTCGAATCAGCGAGAATATCATGTGCTACACCCAATGCAAGAGGTATGTAATTTTACATGTTACTATGTTACTGAGTTGATCTCCCGAAAAATCTGATTGAAGTTCACCCCATTAAAATGGTGGAGAAGAAACAGAATGTCGGAAATCTGCATCTTGATGGTTGAATGATACTTGTCCAATCTTTATTTTAGTTTTTCTAAGCATAGTTAATAGCCTTAATTTAAAAAGATTTTCTTAATTTTAATTATTTTATTTTTTTAATTGCTTTTTTAGAGTTCATCAATTTTTTGTTGGGATAGTAGATGTATAGAGTCTCACACTAAAAAAAAGAAGAAAAACTATATCAAAATATAAAAAGGGTGAAATATCTACAAAATGGTTTAAACTTTTGTGTTATATAGGTGGATCCCAAGATTATACCCCCCCGAGCCCCCTCCCCCCCCCCCCCCCCCCAAAAAAAAAAATCAAACACGACTCCTACTTTCACAAGGTCCGATCGAGGTTTCTCGAAATCTCACATGGTATCAAATTAAAGAAGGTTCCAGTCGAGTCAGTTTTCCTATTTTTTGGTTTAGGCTAAAAGAGGCCGAGAATGCCGAAACCCATCGAAAAAATAGAAACAAAAAAATTGGCCAAGCAAAAAAATATTGATACGCTTATACCAAAGAAAAAATGTAAAAGTGTTAACTCGACCATATGAGTTGCACTTAAGAGAATCTATATATTGTGACTATGAGTAGAGTACCGCGTTGAAAAATAAAGTAGAAATACGTAATTTAATTGGTTGAAAAACCTAAAATTAATGTGGTGATAACACCTCATAAAAAATGATTCTCATTTAAAGAAGTGGGGGTGTGTGTAAATAGTTATAGATATAGATATTTCAAAATGATCTCATTGAAAATAAATAATAATAACAATAATATTATTGTAACAATACTTCAAATATATAACTAAAGATAATTTTATGAAAATCACTAGATGAAGAGAAGAAAATATAACATGTGATCGATTTTCTTATGCTTCTAATTTAATATAGTGCTAGTCTTATACCCGCGCCAATGACGCGCAATTTAATAGTAAAGTTGTGAATATTAAATAATACCAAAAATTTGCCGACAAAAATACACAAATTAGCGGTTAGAAAATAATAAAGTAAAGTGTATAATATGTTGATACGGGGTTAGCCGTAGGATGGCCCGATCTTCGACAATCAAGACTCAAAGACAAGAACGGAAGCAAACGACTCAAGAAACTCAAACGACGACTCGATATCGACACGAAAGAAACAAAACGAAGCAACTTAGACTCAACAAAATAATGAATTAAAGACCGATAGATGGGTGATTCGAACTAAAATAGAACGAGGCAAAGACCCCAGGCCTCCTAAGAGGGTAGGAACCAAATACCAACGACTATAAAGCCCGCCTCTACAACCCTACACAACCAAGCGGACAACTTGGAGGCACAAGGAGGGGACTTGTGATTACATGGATCACCAAGCTCTCGCGAGGTTGACGAACTCAAAGCAAACCAAGCAGGATCTATAACCAATTTGCAATCGATGAGCCTTGCTACGAATCGATTGACTTGAGCACTCAATGTGTTTCACACAAGAGAAAAGCTTTCATAAAATTCAACGTAGTTTTCACAGAGAAAGGAGGCGGCTAATATAACCTAGAAAGGCCGGTTCTCCTAATTGAAAAATAAATTAAAGAAATTAATTAATTAACTCTAAAAGTTTCCTAAAATAGCTTAAGTAGGAAAGTTGCTAAAATAGGAAATAAAACAAGGTAAACCCTTAGGCAATTCGGCTCCAACATGGGATCAAGATGGCTCGACGCTCTTGATTCCGATGCACATGTAGTTCTTTAGTGAAGGCTCGGGAAGTTGAACCGTGCTCGAGAATAACGCGTGACTCACAAACAAGAATGAGTCGCGTTGGAGCTTCTTAGCTCGAGCTCTAGTCATCGGTCCGTCTCCGAGTATGATCGGCGCGTCCGGAGGTGTAGATGACGGTGTAGAAGATGGTCCCGCATCAACCTCCCCTTCTTGGAAAGGATTCGACCACGAATCCAAGTCCTCGTCCACGGCAAGATATGGAATGAGATCCGCGACGTTGAAGGTAGCACTCACGCCATATGTTCCAGGAAGCTCCAGCTTGTAGGCATTGTCGCCCACCTTCTGTAGAACCTTGAAAGGTCCATCTCCTCGCGGTGCAAGCTTGCTCTTCCGCTCGTTGGGAAACCTCTCCTTTCGCAGGTGCACCCACACTAGATCCCCTGGCTGGAATGTCACCAATCTGCGGCCCTTGTTGGCCTTGTTGGCGTTGTACTCAGCCTTCCGCATGAGCTGCTGACGTGTCCGTTCATGGAGCTCCTTGACGAACTCAACATGCTTACCTGTGTCAAAAGACTCATTCTCTCTCATAGGATATGGAGTAAGATCAAAAGGGGTTAGTGGATTAACACCGTATACACATTCAAAAGGAGTTAATTTAGTTGAGGAATGCATTGTCCTATTGTAAGCAAACTCCACATGAGGTAAGGCTTCTTCCCAAAGCTTCAAATTTTTCCTTAAAATGGCTCTAAGGATAGTAGTTAAGGTCCTATTGGTCACCTCAGTTTGGCCATCTGTCTGGGGGTGACTAGAGGTAGAAAATAACAATCTAGTTCCCAATTTGTTCCATAAAGTCCGCCAAAAATGACTCAAAAACTTAACATCCCTATCACTCACTATGGTTTTCGGCACTCCATGCAACCTAACTACCTCTCTAAAGAACAAATTCGCAACATTGGTAGCATCATCAGTCTTATGGCATGCTATGAAGTGAGCCATCTTAGAAAATCTATCCACCACAACAAAGATAGAATCCCTCCCCTTCTTAGTTCTAGGCAATCCCACAATAAAGTCCATAGAAATATCTTCCCAAGGGGCAGAGGGAATCGGCAGTGGGGTATACAAACCATGGGGCATAAGCTTAGACTTGGCCCTTAAAAAGTCAATACATCTCTTAAGGCAATGTTCGACATCCCTAAGCATATGTGGCCAATAGAAGTGAGACTTAAGTGTGTGGTATGTCTTATCTCTCCCAAAATGACCCATCAAACCTCCACTATGGGCTTCATTCACTAATAATAATCGAAGAGAACACCTAGGTATACACACTTGGTCTTTCCTAAACAAGAATCCATCAAAGATATAAAATTGGTCGGTAGGACCCTTATCTAGGCACTTCCCAAAAACATCCCCAAAATCAGCATCATTAGCATACAATTCCTTAATGTATACAAAGCCTAAGACTCTAGAATCCAAAGTGGTCAAAAGGACATGTCTCCTAGATAAAGCATCAGCAACCACATTGTCTTTCCCTTTCTTATACTTTATAACATAAGGAAATGTCTCAATAAATTCCATCCATCTACAATGCCTCCTATCAAGTTTATCTTGGCTCTTAAAATGTTTTAGAGATTCATGATCAGTCCTAAATATAAACTCACTAGGCCAAAGGTAATGGGACCATGTCTTAAGGACTCTAAACAATGCATAAAGTTCTTTGTCATACGTAGAGTAATTAAGACATGCACCTTTTAATTTCTCAGAAAAGAAGGCTATAGGCTTACCTTCTTGCATGAGGACACCTCCAATCCCAACTCCGCTAGCATCACATTCAACCTCGAAAGGCCGAGTGAAATCAGGCAGAGCCAGTAATGGCGCATGAGTGAGCTTCTCCTTGAGCTTGCAAAACGCCTCCTCCTGAGCTGGACCCCACTTGAACTCACACCGCTTCCTTGTGAGCTCTATGAGAGGGGCTGCGATGGAGCTGAAGTCGCGCACAAATCTCCGATAGAAGCTCGCTAGGCCTTGAAAACTCCTCACATGGCCGATATTGGTAGGTGTCAGCCAGTCCTGGATTGCCTTGATCTTGGCATCATCGACTCGCAATCCGCTTGAACTCACTACAAAGCCCAGAAAAGACACTTGATCATTACAAAGCTCACATTTCTTAAGATTGGCATACAAGTGTTCTAATCTAAGAGTAGAAAGTACTTCCCTCAAATGTGCTTCATGTTCCTCAGGCGATTTACTATAGATAAGAATGTCATCAAAATAAACAACAACAAATTTACCTATGAAATTCCTAAGCACATGATTCATTAGTCTCATGAAAGTACTAGGTGCGTTAGTCAAGCCAAAAGGCATAACCAACCATTCATAGAGTCCAAATTTAGTTTTGAAGGCTGTTTTCCATTCATCGCCTTTCTTCATCCTAATCTGATGGTAACCGCTTTTTAAATCAATTTTAGAGAAGATAGAAGAACCATGCAACTCATCTAACATGTCATCTAAGCGGGGTATAGGATGGCGATATTTTACAGTTATGTTGTTAATGGCCCTACAATCTACACACATTCGCCATGAACCATCTTTCTTAGGGACTAACAACACAGGCACAGCACTAGGACTCAAACTTTCCCTAATGTATCCCTTGTCCAACAGTTCCTGGACTTGGGATTGAACCTCTTGGGTTTCAGTGGGATTCATTCTGTAAGCAGGCCAATTAGGCAATGCAGCCCCTGGAATGAGATCGATTTGATGCTCAATTCCTCTGACAGGGGGTAGACCTGCTGGTATGTCCTCGGGGAAAACATCCTTATATTCTTCAAGAAGAGATAGGATGCGAGGAGGGAGGGTAGCTCGAAGCTCCTCACTCAACATATTCAACCCTTTGCATAGGAGCATGAGGGTTGTTTTCCCATCCGCAAACTCGTCTAAAAATGTACTCTTGGAAGCCAAAAATACACCCTTAGGCCGAGTAAGGGTAGACACATGGCTCGACTGAGCCTCCTTTTCTAACTCACCTTTACTTACCTTCCACTTCTCAATCTCATCAGCCACCTGGGTTGGCGTCATAGGCTTGAGAACTACATTTTTGCCCTGAAAAGTAAAGGAATATCTGTTAGTAAAGCCATCATGCAAGACCTTACGATCAAACTGCCAAGGACGACCTAACAAGATATGACAGGCTTGCATAGGTACTATATCACATAACACATCATCTTCATAATGTCCTAATTTGATATGCACTTTGACTTGCCTATTCACTTTCAAATTACCACAGTCGTTCATCCAATGCAATCTATAAGGCCTAGGATGCTGAATAGTAGGAAGGTGTAATTTATCAATCATCTCTTGACTAGCTAAGTTACAACAACTTCCCCCATCAATGATCACATTAACCACTTTACCCTTAACTAAGCATCTAGTATGAAAAAGATTCTCACGTTGATTGTCATCACATGGTGCAGGAACAACACTTAAGACTCTCCTAACAATCAGTGATTCTCCATGTTCATAATCAATGCCATCATCATCCTCATCATAGGTAAGCAGATTAAGGTTTTGATCATTATCATTAGCATGCTCTTCATTTTCATCACAAGAATTGTCAGACACATATTCACCTAAGTGATTAATCATGAGAGTTTTCTTATTGGGACAATCCTTCATAGTATGACCTCTACCCTGACATTTAAAGCACACAATGTCCCTAGATCTAGTAGTAGAGGGGTTAGGATTACTCCCTTTGGGACCAGTAGATGTCCCAGACGACTCTCGTCCTGTCCAAGGCGCCTTACCCTTGTCATCAGCTGTAGGGTTGGTTCGGCCATCTCCTCTCCCAGGGGCTTGGTTTGGCCGAGAGGTGTAACCGCCGTCAGACCGCCCTTGGGGCTGTTGTGGCCGGTTTTGGCGCCAAGGTTGGGGCTGTCCGCTCGTCCATCTTCTGCCTTGGTTCCTGTATCTAGCTCCACGTTCAACTTTAATAGCCAAATGCAACAATTCAGTAGGAGTAGAGTAAGGAAAGCAATCAATGTCCCGAGCTAAGGCGGGATGCAAAATGCGAAGAAACCTAGCATTAGTATCCTCATGATGTTCAACAACATTTGCTCGTGCCATGGTTTCTTGCATAATATTAAAGGTTTCCTCAACAGATTTATTACCTTGCTTAAGGTTCTCTAGTCGTTGCCTAAGCTCTCTAGCATAGTGTTGAGGGACAAACCTATTTCGCATTAAAGCTTTCAATTGGTTCCAAGACGCGATAGGCGCATCAAGGGCTCTTCTTCTTTCCTTAACCAAATTATCCCACCAAATAAGAGCAAACCCTTGAAATTCTAAAGAAGCCAATTGAACTTTCTTAGGTTCAGAAAAATTGTGACAGTTCCAGATTTGTTCCATTTTAGTTTCCCAGTCTATATATGCATCTGGATCTGTCTTACCATCAAAGGAAGGAATTTTTACCTTAACCTTACCTATGCCATCCTGATCAGGATCTCTATGCTCACGGTATTGGTAACGCCCTCCTCTGTCGTTCCGCCTCGGGCGTTGATCCCAATAGTCCTCCTCTTGGAAGTCATCATCACGCTCCGAGTAATAGAACTCCTCCTGGAAGCCACGACCTCTACCTCTTCCTCGCCCATGCCCCTGCACATTAGCAAATCCGTTATTTCGACCATTTCTCTCCCCTCGTGGAGAGTTGTTCTCTTCAAAGATAGGATTTTGCAAATTAAGGTGAGGGTTAGGATTAGGATTAGGAGTGTGGACGTCCTTGTCATAATTAGGCGGTTCGTTACGCCTTTGATCACCTTGACCACCAAGGTTATTAGAACCCGTTGGTCTAGCCTCCAAAGCTGGCAGCTTATCCATCATCGCCGCCAACGTGGCGTTATGAGTGTTCATTGTGTTGTTGAACATCGCGGCGGATATAGTTGCTTCGGAGGTGTTGTCATTGTTGCCATCGTTGGCATTGTTCTCGTTGTTCACCTGATTGTTAGACATTTCAAATAAAAACAAACACGGAACTATGTCAAGATTAGCAAAATAAGAACAATCTCGCAAGTGTTTCGCTCACACTCTTCACTCGAATTGGTATGACAAGCTTGTTGGGGCAATCCGCTTTGGGCAAATCAACACTCAAGCAAAGACTTAGCAACACAAGGTAAGAGATCAAAAGAATGAGCAAGAAACAAGACACGAAATTTTCCAACAGTGGCAAAAGTATCGAGTCGGTATGTTGAAGTATCGACTCGGTACCTGGGGTATCGACTCGATATGTCACTCGGCAGAAATCCAACAGAGCCAAAAGTATCGACTCGGTATGTGTATGTATCGACTCGATAGGTGGGATGTCGACTCGATATGTGGGTAAAAGGCACTCGACACTTGCAAAGATCACTCGACACTTGCAAAAATCACTCGACACTTGCAAAGATCACCCGACACAGCTATGTAAACAACTCGACACACAAGCAAACTTGGACTTTTACCTCTTGTTTTGATTCAAACCCTTAGCAAGGATGTTGTAGTTGCAAGGTAGGGCTTAAAAAAAAATTATGGTTTTGGGAGGTATGTGTTTGAGGATTTCGATTAGGGCTATGAGATTTTCACCGAAATTGGTCCTTGAAGTTCTTGCACTAGACTCGAAAATTCCTTTTTTTTTTTTTTTTTTTTTTTTTTTTTTTTTTTTGAAAGCTTACTTTTGCCCCTAGTGAATTTTATCCTCCTAGGACTAAGCTTTTAATGCAAAAATTTTTTATTTTTTTTTAACTAATGCAAGAAAGAACAATGAAATAAAGGACTCTTGAAAATTTAAACTATGGTGAAAGAAAATAAAAATTTGTATAGCCCTAATGAAATATATAATTGAGGTTAGGCTAATTTAGGCAATTAAAGTAGATATATCAAAAGATAGACCAACAAACTAGGGTTAGGGAACCTTTGTGGATGGATTGAAAGCTGCCGGCCAGGAGATTAGTCTTTCAACAGCAAAGTGCAACCACAATCAAATTGATTAATGATTAATCCAATGGTATCGGCTGACCAATGGGACAAATCGGCTTCAACAAGGCTACTTGGGACACGGCTACAGTGTGTTTAGGCTAAAGGCAACCACAACAATCACAAACAAGGATTAGTAGCAATCAAATTCAAAAATTCAAGAAGTAAAAACCAAGAACAAGAAAGACTCTATTTTTGTAGGTTTTGTGTTTAGGGAATAACAAAAGACACAACTTTGATGTCGGAAACCAAAGCTCTGATGCCAATTTGATACGGGGTTAGCCGTAGGATGGCCCGATCTTCGACAATCAAGACTCAAAGACAAGAACGGAAGCAAACGACTCAAGAAACTCAAACGACGACTCGATATCGACACGAAAGAAACAAAACGCAGCAACTTAGACTCAACAAAATAATGAATTAAAGACCGATAGATGGGTGATTCGAACTAAAATAGAACGAGGCAAAGACCCCAGGCCTCCTAAGAGGGTAGGAACCAAATACCAACGACTATAAAGCCCGCCTCTACAGCCCTACACAACCAAGCGGACAACTTGGAGGCACAAGGAGGGGACTTGTGATTACCTGGATCACCAAGCTCTCGCGAGGTTGACGAACTCAAAGCAAACCAAGCAGGATCTATAACCAATTTGCAATCGATGAGCCTTGCTACGAATCGATTGACTTGAGCACTCAATGTGTTTCACACAAGAGAAAAGCTTTCATAAAATTCAACGTAGTTTTCACAGAGAAAGGAGGCGGCTAATATAACCTAGAAAGGCCGGTTCTCCTAATTGAAAAATAAATTAAAGAAATTAATTAATTAACCCTAAAAGTTTCCTAAAATAGCTTAAGTAGGAAAGTTGCTAAAATAGGAAATAAAACAAGGTAAACCCTTAGGCAATTCGGCTCCAACATGGGATCAAGATGGCTCGACGCTCTTGATTCCGATGCACATGTAGGTCTTCAGTGAAGGCTCGGGAAGTTGAACCGTGCTCGAGAATAACGCGTGACTCACAAACAAGAATGAGTCGCGTTGGAGCTTCTTAGCTCGAGCTCTAGTCATCGGTCCGTCTCCGAGTATGATCGGCGCGTCCGGAGGTGTAGATGACGGTGTAGAAGATGGTCCCGCATCATATGTAGTATGTAAACGGTTGGGATGATTTCGTAAACGCCTACAAACTACTCAGCCAAGGTAACACTCTTGTCATTTCAACTTAGCAAATGAGGATAATAGAAAACAGTTGGGATGACTGACAATATTCAGTATTGAGTGTATTATTTATAAGATAGTTGGGTAAAAGTAAAAGACAAAAGATAATTAAGAAATATCTTGTAGATAGAATCAAATAAAAATATTTCATAAATGGATATGCATTCAAAATTAAATTAACCAATTAGATTTTCGAAAAAAAAAAGTAAAAGGTCGAGGATTGTTTAACCATTGTTTTTTTAAAACTACTAAAATTGTAAAAAGGTCGAGGATTGGTTAACCATTGTTTTTTTAAAACTACTAAAATTGTAAAAAGGTCGAGGATTGGTTAACCAATTAAATTAACCATTGTTTTTTTAAAACTACTAAAATTGTAATTTAGGCTAAGGTGATTGGTTAAAAGGTCGAGGATAAGGGAAGAGCGTCATGTCATCGGTAAGACTTTTGTTTTAATGTTTAGTAATAGATAGATAGATGTTTTTTTTTAAACTACTAAAATTGTAATTTAGGCTAAGTTGATTGGTTAAAAGGTCTAGGAGTAAGGGGAGGACGTCACGTCCTCGGTAACGCTTTTGTGTTTAATAATTAGTAATAGATAGATGTTTTGAATTAAACTCATTGATTGAAAAAGCAATTAAAGTAGTGTATATATATATATATATATATATATATATATATATATATATATATATATATATATATATATATATATATATATATATATATAACTAATATTAATTTTATGTTTCCTTATTATTAATTTTATATTTTGAATTAATCCCATTGTTTTTTTTAAAACTACTAAAATTATAATTTAGGCTAAGGTGATTGGTTAAAATGCCTAGGATTAAGGGGAGAGCGACATGTCATCGGTAAGACTTTTGTTTTAATAGTCAGTAATAGAAGATAGATAGATAAATATAAAGATTTACGTGTAGCCGTAGGTATAGATTATATATTAATTAAATATTTTGAATTAAACATGTTGGTTAGAAAATATAAAATATATTAAAGAAAAACTGTGATGGTGCCACTCTATATATATATATATATATATATAATAATAATAATAAAAAAATGAAAAAAATTATCAAAAATATCAGTGCACAAGGAGGCGACACGTGACATTAATAAAATGAATAGCTTAAATTGATGATTGAAGCCAAGAGAACTAAATACTATAACATGGAGCAATATATACTAGTACTAGAACTAATGTTAAATTTGTGTTTAATTTATAGAGTGCTTAATAAAGATGGAAAGCTCTTGATCGATTATGTGTTTCTGTCAATTTAGTTTTGGTCCTTGAACAATGAATATGGGCCTCTTATCCTCCTCTCAACCGATCAGCCTATCAAGCTATAATTGAATTTATGTTGTTAGGGCCCAACAAAGACCCGGTTCACTACCAAGGAGGTTAATTTGGGATTACACTTAAAATTGACGACTCCGAGTCATATCTTATTCCAAATATATAATCTGTCAATTTATCTTCATAAGATATTACTTTCTCAATTGGACGACGAATATTTAATTAATAAATATATTTATAAATTTTTTTTTGATCCGTAATAAATATATTTAATTAATAACAAAAGAAACTAGTGGAGAAATCTTATATAATATATATTACACTAAACTTTCCACCAAAAAAAATATATTATACTACACTAGAATTCTACATGTCATCTTTTATAGAAAATCTTTTCCTTACAAATTAAAGTATTTATCTTTTTTTTTTCATAAAATAATATATATTCTTTGGTTAGAAATAATTTTCGTTACTAATGAGTACTTAAATTATATAATAAAAATGATATTATATAGTATAGTTTGTATTATCTGTGAAAATAGTAAACCAAAATTATATATAAATAAATCTAGGAAAAAAATAGTTGAAAAGTATATTAAAGATAGGTTTTTATATCTTATTTTTGTTGTTTTACACTAAAAACTATCTTAATTATATTATTTTACTTTCATTGATATGCACTTAAAATAAAAATATAACACTATTTTTAATCTTATCTCTCTTATTTAGGTTAATTTTCACTTAAAAATCAAACTAATTGACCTATGGAGCCCAAGGTCTAATGCATTAAAAAAAATTGTTTTAAAATATGGGTATTTTGATGCATATAAGTGTCCATAAACACACATTAAACAAAAATTATCCTCGTTTTTATTTATTACTTTGACCTCTTTATCCTCAATTTTTATAAATAAAAATATATTTATTAATATTAATTTATACAAAATTATTAATATATTATTTCATCTCTAAAATATACATTATAAATATTATTTTTACTTAATTATATTGAATTTGTATATAATTTTAAAGAAAAAAGAATGATATAGTGTTACATATTATATAGATAATTAACATATATGGGATTGGAAACAAAAGTAGCAAATTAGGGTGAAAAAGAACCATCATTCATCAACAACGTACACACATCTCTTCTCTTTCCTCTTCATTTTCTCCTTTTCTTTTTTATTTTTCCGTTTATCTTTTTCCTGCTAAACGTACACAAATTTATCGTCTCTCTCTCCCATCATAGAACGCGATTTGCAGACGACGTACACTCACCTGCACAGAGCTGTCCTCATTCACTGAAGCAAAGAGAAGATACCGAAGAAGATAATCAGCAAAGCTCACAGCCAGATCGAGCAAAGAATTGAAGATGACACTTGTTCAAAGTTGGAATCTTTATGAAAGAGGGGTTTTCAATTTCGCTAATTAAGCAGCAAAATTAAATGATGCCTCTCTCATCAGCTTAATTCGACACCAGGAGGAGGTACAATTTTCGATTCCCTGAATCTCTGCACTCATTCATTGATACCGAAAATCTATCAATTCAATTAACTAACCTAGCAAACCCTTAATTGACGACGGTGGCGAAATTGATGACGTTGCAGCGCTATAAACATCGAGTTCTATGTCCCAGGACTTCCACCACCAAGGAATCTTCTCCTTCACGCCGCCGCCGATCAACGCGCCGGATGAGTCGTCCCAGATCCGAATTCGAGAGGATAATTCTAATCACAAGCTTCGGCTACAGGGTTTAGCCCACGCGCCGGAGGGCGCGTCGGCGTCGGGGATGCACCCCGCCGTGTACGAGACAGCCGGGATGCTGTCTGAGATGCTGAATTTCGGCGGCGGTCACGGCGGTGGTGGGGGCGTTAACGCCGCCGGGATGCAGTTCTTTCTCGCCGACCCGCAGCCGCGGTCGCCGTCTCCGCCGCCGCTCACCCACGTGCTGCTGCCGACCCAGCAGCATGAGTTCATGAATTGGGTCGACCCGGAAGGCGGAGGAGGAGGCGGCGGAGGCCGTGGGCTATCGCTGTCGCTATCTTCGCCGCTGGAGGCTGCCAAGGCGGAGGAGGAGATGAGGATGGGAGGCGGCGGTGGCGGGATGATGTTCTTCGGCAACCATGGTCAAAACCAACAAGTAATGCACTTGCAAGGATACGGCATCGCCCATCCTAATTCGTCGGGTCATTTCGGTTTCGGGTCAGCTTTGGCCGCTCCAGCTTCGTCGCTAGGAGCGGTCAACTCTCTAAGGAGCTCCAAGTTCGTCAAACCCGCGCAGGAGCTGCTGGAGGAGTTTTGCAGCGTCGGAAGGGGCAATCTCAAGAAAAGCAAATTCTCCCGGAACAACTCCATCAGCAGCACCACCAGCAGCGGTGGCGCCGCAGGCCCCTCGTCGTCGAATTCCGCCAAGGATTCGCCCGCGCTATCGCCCTCCGATCGGATGGAGCACCAGAGGAGGAAGGTCAAGCTCCTAACAATGCTTGATGAGGCATGTTGTTCACTACTCCCTCTCTCTTAGTACTCAAAAGACTAAATCTTGTTAATTAATCACTAATGATCATTAACTTTATAAAACCACTCACACCATTAGAAAATTCCATGCTATCATGTCCCATTAAAAGTTAACAATCACCCACATAAACTATTGAACCTATTGATGCCGGCGGCTGAACTTTTACCTTACATGTCATTTCTGAAAAACTCATCTGAAAACATAAATTGCTGTGACGTGATATATTTACTTTTGTACACATAGTTGAATTGAAATCTCTATCCATGTTGACTTGAGGATTAATGTCATATGGCTTTAATTAGTTTTGTGTATTAATTAGTGGTTTCCTTTAGGGTTTTAATTAACCTCAAACTAGTCTTAATTGTCATGGATGATTTTGAGTTTATGGTTCAATATATGAGAGATCTTTTTTGCCACAATTGACAAAGAGTTGATTCAAAGCATCTAGGACTACCAACTTCTACTGTCAAGAATGAAACTGCACCATCTCTTTCTCCCTTTTGTCTCATCTAGTGTTGGTTGTTGAATGAAAACAACCTTTTTCCTTGCAGTATCTTACCTAGAATCTGACCCAGCAACATCCATATATGCTTAATTAATTGCATAATCAAGTATTTTAAGCATTAATTAGCGTAAGCTAAGAAGTGATGGATGAGTTGATTGCAGATGGAGAGAAGGTATAGCCAATACTGTGAGCAAATGCAGATGGTGGTGAACTCATATGATGTTGTGATGGGTTATGGAGCTGCGATCCCTTACACCGCGCTTGCGCAGAAGGCCATGTCTCGACACTTTAGGTGCCTAAAGGACGCGATACAGGCGCAATTGAAGCATAGTTGTGAGCTTCTAGGAGATAAGGATGTGTCCACGAGCACCGGGCTGACTAAAGGCGAGACTCCTAGGCTTAAGGTCTTGGAGCAGAGCCTAAGGCAACAAAGGGCTTTCCACCAAATGGGTATGATGGAACAAGAGGCATGGAGACCCCAACGAGGCCTACCCGAGCGCTCTGTCAACATACTAAGAGCTTGGCTTTTCGAGCACTTCCTTCATCCGTATGTCATCTCATCTATGTCTAATTTAAATGCATTAAACTCTCATATAATTAGGTCCTATTAGGGCATGTTTGGCATGCATTATACCATTTGCATAACTAGGCCTCCTTATCCACAATGAGTTATCCAACTTTTCTTAATTGACATGCTATATGCTGATATGATATAAGATAGTTGATAATGTAGTTAGGTGAAAACATGCTGATACAATACATGCTACTTTATTACGACTCGTTAACAATTGTTTTTTCATATGAAAGTACCACACCAGCACAACATTTGTTCAGTAATTATTGCTGAAATTCTACATCAAATTGAGGATTGTCTACAATACATGACCTTTTTCTTGCTTTCTGTATGATGAATAAGAGGTAATGAACTAGCTATAGCTAGCTAACATCAGATCCAAGAGATTACTTAGGAAATTGCCTCTTTTTTTTACCCTTTTTTTATCTTTCTAGCTACTTGGATGAGGGTTAAAGGAACAGTAATTACAGTGTCCTTTGGTGTAGTTTTATGGACAGGAAGGAAAAGCTGTTCCCTTTAAAGCTTTGCTATAAGCTAACCACTCCCTTCTCTAAGTAGCTTTATTTCCCCCCCCCCCCCCCCCCCCCCCCCCCCCCCCCCCCTTCATCATCAAAAGCTTAGCTTCTTTGTTCCTCTGTGAATTTCATATGCAATCATTTCATCTCACCAATTATATTCATGGCACATAGTCTTTTTAAAAAAAAAATAGCAATACTATATATAGGTCAACAGCTGGATAGTAGGTAATTGAACTTGACAAATAAAAGAGAATGTCTGTAAAACATTGGTAAGATGCTCATGAGATGCAAAACACCACTAAATTTAAAAAAAAAAACAGTGGTCCTGCCTCACAAAGTCACAAGGAAATCTCATAAGTCATATCTTTATATCCTATGGCTCCTAGATATGAGTGTTCTTACAGCAATGTGATGATCAATCAGTAGATCAAAATATTGAATTAAGTTAAGTATTAGGGTTCGATTGATGCTGGCAGCGGAAGACGAACCCTTAATCTGTCATGAATTCATGGAGAACTAAGATATGTACTCCATCATTTGTTTTGTATGTGTATATATATCTGCAATGTATGTATGTTGATATGATTATCTATAGTATGACAGACAATGAAGGTAGACCAGTGATAAAAAGGAGAAAGGGAGAAAAGTAAACAGGAAAAATAAGTTAAGTGGTCCTAATTGCAAACAGCACTTTAGCAGGCAGATGTTTCAGTACACTGTGTGCTGTGCTGTGCTGTTCAATGTTCATCTTCCCCCCTTTTTTTTTGTTCTTTATTTTGTCTTAGATTCTCACGCTGTGTAAGGCAAGCTAAAGGAGAGAGGTTGGAGGGTAAAAGGGCAAATTGTTTTACTCCATACACACAAATGGAATGGGGCGTTATTTCCTGTACTTGTGGCCTTTCCCTTTTATTGTTAATTATCTGTTGCTATTGGTTAAAATTCAATGTAAGTTTACATATATACCGTTTTTAATTTTGCTGGTGCTGTGAACTCAATCTGTTGAATGATCAGTTTGATTAATTTGGGTCACTTCCTCAGGTACCCAAGTGATGCTGATAAACATCTGCTGGCTAGACAGACAGGTTTATCCAGAAATCAGGTTCCTTTCTTTCCCTTTCCTCTCTTGAAATGAGATTTTTTTTTTGAAAAAAATAATAATTCAGATCTCTTGCATATATTTACATGATAATGAAGCATCCAATATCATGTACTTATATCAACATATATAGGTAATACCTTATAAGCAATCAATTTTGTACATAACCTGTGAATGACTGAAAGGTATTTAATTCCAGACCAGAAATCCCAAGGAGGAGTCTTTATGAAATTATATCTTTGTCTCTCTTGCAAAAGCCATTTATGAAGACACAAAAGAACTGAAATGAAAAAATTAAACTGAAAAGTGGGCCCCATTATATATATCTCTATATCTCCTTTCTACATCCAACTCCATGCAGTGCATGCAAAGTTGTACTGTATATAAGTATATGAGTAATAAGTGATCAGTAGAGAGAGAGAGAGAGAGATGCAAAACTGAAGACCTGATTCATGACTGTGTGAGATGCAGAGAGAGAGAGAGAGAGAGAGAGAGAGAGAGAGAGAGAGAGAGAGAGAGAGAGAGAGAGAGAGAGAGAGAGAGAGAGAGACATAATAAAAATGTGATTTGCTTTGAGGTCAGGCTCCAAAATACTTAGATTCTTGGATATAAAGTACTTATTTTTGACACATTTTTAGGAGATCAAAAGCAAAAATTATATACTCCCTCTGTTTCAAAATAGATGGACTTTTAGCTGTGTGCACAAGTTTTATAAAACACTCTCCTTTTAAAAAATAGCATCATTCCACTAACTTTCTTCATAAATTTTATTATTTTTTAATATTCACTGCACATGTTAACTAATCAAAATCGTTTAAAAGTTAATAATACACAAATCATTAATTACAATCCTCTATCTAAAAAAATATAAAACCATCTAATATAAAACCAAAACTTACATAATACAGTAGTAATAAGTTTGTAAGTGTTTTTATTTGCTTCTTTTTTTTCATTGTCCTTTTTCACCTTCTTCCATTGATTCAGTTCATTCAATCTCTAGCTCCTTATCTGATGGCTGATGATCATGCATGCTCTAAAGTCTAAACTACCATTTCTCTCTTGAAAGCTGCCTGCAGCTTTATCTGCAACTTCTCAATCCCTATTTCCACCTTTCCTTTTTTTCCATTTAAAGAACATACATCAAACCCTTGTTTTAGATTCCGTACTTTGATAATGTTCTTATCTGTACACAATAATTACAGTAGTTTTTGTTTTTATTGATAATCTGCATATTTTAAGATTGGTGGAGAGATAAATCAACTCTTTTTCTCCTTCCCTTACACCATATCAAAACGGGATGGCTATATGCACCGATGACAGGTGCTATATGCATTATATAGGACAGATCATAGATCCGTCCGTTGTAAATTTAAAAAAAAATACACGGACGGTTCCTAGATCCGTCCTATGTATTATTAAAAAAAATAAAAAATAAAAAAAGAGGGGGGGAAGGTTGAAATTAACAAGGCTGGATGTATGATCCGGCCCTTGTTCTGCTTTTTTTTTTAAAGCTTGGACAACTTTTTTTTTTGTTTCTTTATATATATAACGGACGGATCTAGGATCCGTCCGTGTATTTTAAAAAAAATTACAACGGACAGATTTATTATCCGTCCGTGTAGTGCATATAGCACCTGCCGTTGGTACATATAGTACAATCCTATCAAAATAAAGAGAGTAAATTGAAATATCTCATTATTTGGAATGTGCACCTCATTATATGAGGATTTAGAGTTTAGATTGTATGTTTGTTTCATGTGTAGTTTTTTCTGCCCTTTTAGGTGTGATGGCCACTTGTCCGGGTAGACTAGGGTTTTTATTCGAGTTCGAATATTGCTTATTCATATTCAGCTCATTTAGACACAAGTCGAGCTCAAGTCAAGCCTAAATTTGGACTCGAACTTAAATTGGTGCTCAAACTTGGATTTTTTAGTAAATGATCGAACTTTAGCCAACTTTTTTCCAAGTATTAAATAACTCTACTCGCTCTTGGCATAGTTACTTAAAGGAGATTTTATAAATTCCATAAAATTTGAGCTATATATTTAAGCCTGAATCGAGCAAAGCTGATCGAGCTTTAAATCAAGTTTAAAAATGTGTTCATACTGAACTCATTTAGTAAATAAATTAGCTCAACCTTTTATCAAGTCGTAGCTCGAGCTCGAGCTACTTGACTCATCTGTTGGCTAGACAGACAATATACCCTCGAATTTTCTGTTTTTTTTTTTATGCGAGTTATGCCTTCTTTTATCTTTGTTTCTACTTAAATTGAGTCTTTTTGAAACATATTGTTGTATTGATTTATTTCGAAAAATGGGTGCCTACATTTCGACTCCAGACCCTGCTCTCACATTACTATAGTTGTTTGTCAAACTTACCCATTGAACATTAACAAAACAATATATAATAAAAACAGTCACTATCGATCAATACTCAATAGTTAGTTAAAGGTTAATTTCCTTTGAATTCGTTAAGCTATTGGTTTTAATTGGATCAATTAATCATAAGGTTGGGTGTCACGTCAATCTCAATAAAAATATGTTATCTTATTATCTTTGGTTGGTCATAGTGAGATCTTTTGTCATGCTTATAATAAATAGGCAAGTTGATCGATTAGTTTATAATTGAAGCTGAACCAACTGAGTTGTTACTTGTTAGTATAGGTAATTAATAGAAGTGGCAATTAATTAAGGAATTATAACTTTAAATGAAATATTGTTGAATTAATATTCAAAGTGTAAACAGCCTTCCTTCAAGGTTAATTTGTTTGTTTCATATTTCAGTTTTTTAATTTGAGTTTTTTCAAAGCTCAAATAGGTTTTTTTGGAAACATATGTATGCGTTATCTTAGTTTATAAAAATTGATTAATTTTAAATATCATTTTATGTTTTAGGCAAATAATTATACTAGCATATGTGATTTTTATTGAAACTTATTTTTCTTGATTAATTTTTCTTGAAACTATTTATTGATACTTTTCTTAAATTTTGTGTTCAAATCTAAAATGGTAATTATTGTTGATCGGCTTGAGTATTAATTAATGCAATATCTTAATAGGGTTTGGATGTATATGTTCTCATATGCAATCCCATAACACAAATTAATCAGCTAAATGAATAAACCAGCAAGGGTTTCCACAACAACATTTACTTGAGGATAGTGGTGGAGCCAGAAAATTTCGGGACGGGGAGATAATTATACACATATACGATATCATTTTAGATTAATTGACATAAAGAATTTTATATAATACAACAATAATTGATGTTATTTTAATATAAAATATCATTGGTTTATAATAAACGCTATCATTTTCTCGTTTGAAAAGAAAAGAAATAAATGAAGTATTCTGAATTTTTTTTTAAAACTAAATATGGATAGGAAACATGATATAATTAATACGGAGTAAATATTAAGTCAATATTAGGGTTGGTGAGATGAAATGAGTTAAGCATAAGCACATTTTCAAGCTTAATTGATTCAAAGATCGGCTCAGGTTGAGTTAAGCTCAATTTTCGTGAAATTTATAAATTTTCAGTTAAGTTACTATGGCATGAACAAGTAAGGTTACGTAATACTTGGGAAAAAAAACTCAACTCGAGCTTGTTTATTTACTAAATAAACCCAGTACGAGCTTAAGCCCAAATTTAAGCTCGTCTCGAGCTCGAATTGTTTCTAAACGCTAAATATAATCAGTAATACTAGACTTGTTTGACTCAAATAAACAACCCTATCCAATATATAACTTGTTGCATTCTTAACATAGTAATAATATATAGCTGTCATGTATATGGATTATATGTGTGGGGTATTAGGGATTAGTATAATTACCTATATCTTGTATTAGAGAGGCATCAATGAAATAATCAAATGTGCAAATTACCACTTTTCTCCTTCTCTGAAATCTCTCTTTCTCCTTTCCATTTCCCTCTCCAAATCACCATTGAAAGCCAAACTTTCACCCACCAGTCATGACAATAACCATGTATAAAATTTTTAAACTTGTGTAACTTATTATATAATTGTCGAAATGATTAATATAACCTTTCATTTCGAAGCTTTCGAGATGAATTATAGTATGTGAATGTTATTTTAAATAAAATATAAAAGCATTATAGTCTATTGAAATAAAATTTAATTGATTTATATACCTTTAATTTTTAAACATTCATAACTTTTTACTCAGATGTCAGATTATTGTGTAATATATATCAAAACGAAGCTATCGACAGAGAGAGAACATAACTAGTTAGTTTGTCAAATGAGAGAAGAGCATGTGACCCCCTATGCCCCTCCCTAGCTCCGCCCCTCCTTGACAATGAACATGTTGTACTTGTACCTCCCATTGTGTGCCCTCGATTTTGCTCTCATTGGGTGCAGTGGCGGCCATAGGATTTTGCTCTCATTTGCGACCTAATCGAAATTTTGATTTACTACTTTAGACCATTTTATTGCAAGTCCTAATTAAGCTTTGACCTCATCCAAATAAAAGTCCTAATCTCTGATTAGGTAGCAAAAAGTTTTCTCTAACCCTTGTTTACAAATTAGAAAATGTATTGCTTTTTTGTTTTCATACACCATAATGTTTAAATAAATATTGCAATTTAATTTAAATACAAATTGAAAAACAATGTATAGTTTATACTTTATACTACTGGATTTTTGGTAAGGTAGGTTTGGGCATTGAAAGCATTTAATTTTGGATGTCATATCCAACTTTTTGGTGGAATTGTCATATCCTATTGTGTTGTTAATTTGTATCATTGTATGTGTTCATAATACGGAGTAATATAATTAATAAAAAACTTAGTTCAGTTAACATATGACCATATGGCTAGCCAATTTCATGCATTCAATTTGCAAGTTGAAGTTTCCTGCATATATTAATAAATTATATAAAACTTTTGCCTTTTCTTCTAATTATTTGGTTTACCTTTGAATTTTCAATTTTGATATATTTATTTAAACATTGTCTATAAATTTTAATATCATATATAAAGTAAATATATAATAGCTAAACAAACCTAATAAAAGTTACACCCTAAAACCCTCAGACGACCCATTTTACTTAACCATACGGAGTATGTTTGAAGTCATTACGGTTTTTCTATCATGTGCCTTGGAGATAAGTTTTCTAGTTTGAAAAATATTTTATAAATTTTAATTAAATTAATTTTTGTAATTTATATTCTTAGAGTTCACTGTTTTTTTAGTAGGAAATCTTTATAGTTCTAGATCTAATTCTTATCCTATGATAGAAAAAAAGACGGTTAAATCTTATGTCCTAAGGGTATATGATAAGTATCTAAATAAGAAAAGATTTCTTACTAAAAACATAGTGCACTCTAAGTTTCTAAGAATCTAATTAAAAAAAAGTTAAATTAAAAAACATAATCCCAATTTAGAAATTGCAATGTACTATTATCCTATACCTTTGGGATGAACAATAGAAAAAACGATATGAAAAAATAAATCATCAGAAGATAATGCAATAATACTCAAATTATACTCTATCCGTCTCAAAATTTAAGTCGTTTTAGAATTTTGCACAAGTTTTAAAAAAAACACTCACCCCTCAATCAACATTATCATTTCATAAACTTTTTCATAAATTTTACCTCCTCCGTTAAAACATACTGTATCGTTCTAGACATTTGCACATTTTTTAAGAAATCAAATAAAAACAAACAAAAATACACTTATACCCCTAATTATTACTTTATTTTTCCACTTTATTAAAAACTGCAACTAACAAATCCCTAATCATTACAAGAGTAACTTATAGCCATAATTATTACTTTACTTTTTCACTATTGAAAACTGCAACTAACAAATTCCTTATCATTACAAGAGTAATTTTGGAAAGTAAATACCAAAATATCTAAAACGACATGTTTTTCTTTACAAGATTTTACTTTTAAAATGACATGTTTTTTCTTAACGGATATATTATTATTTTTACTACCAAATACATTTTTAACCAATCAAAATCTTTCTAAAAAAATCAATAACACACAAATCGATACAAATCATTACTATCTCCCACCTAGAAAACCTAAAATGACATATATTTTTTTATGGACAAAAAATGATACTCCCTCCGTATCGCAATACTTGTTGTTTTAGCTTTATGCACACTTATTAATAAAACCTATCTTTACTTTACTTTTATAGCTTAAAATACCTAAAAGGACTAATTATTACCTATAAAAAGAGCAATCATTACCTATAAAGACAATAATTATAGTTAAAACAACAAGTTTTTTGATACAATTTTAACACTCTAAAACAACAAGTATTGCGATACGGAGGGAGTATCTATTTTGATACAAGAATAAACACCTTAAACGACTAAATTTGGAGACGGATGGGGTATTTTGAAATATTTATATTTCCTAAAAAATCAATATAAATTCTAAAATAAAAAATAAACCAAATAGTGCTCCTAAGCTTTTCTCAATCCCGGGGAGTTTGAGTCTCCAATCCCCATCCAAAAAAAAAGCAATTAATTAAAAAAAAAATGCAGGCATTGTACAGAAACAATGAGTTGTCACTGTTTGCATAGAAACCGGGATTGTTCTTGCATATTTGTCTCATGAACAGATTAATATTAAATGGAAGAGATCGATGCAGGTTTTCATTTTCTGCGGTGTTTGTAGGGGACCTGTTTTCTTTACACTTTCCATGGCGGGGTTTTACCTTTTCCAATTTGTGGGTGTTTGTGTGGCGATTAATTGCAGGTCTCAAATTGGTTCATTAATGCCAGGGTCCGCCTCTGGAAGCCCATGGTTGAGGACATGTACCAGCAGGAGTCCAACGACGCCGCCGGTGACGGTCAACGCCGTAAAAAAGATCAAGAAGATGCAGACGACGACGACGGCGACGATGGTGATGAAGAAGATGGCGGGAAGAGATCATCAGGCCGGGACACTGTCGACAACAGCAGTGCACGGACTTCGATGTCTGCGGCAACGTCGACAGCTCCTCCAAAGAGATCGACCCTCATCAATGCGCCTGACACCGATGCTTCGTACTTCGCAATTAATGGCGCATCGATGCTTCCGGCGCCGGCGGAATTCTCCGGGGCTAATTGGCCGATGGCGGCGGATGATGGCGTGGCGGGCCCCGCTGTGCTAGGGTTTGGGGCCTCGACTGCCTCCGGTGCCGGCGGGGATGTGTCGCTCACCCTTGGGCTCCGCCACAGCGCCGCCGGCGGGGGCCTGCCGGAGAAGAGTGGGTTTTCGTTTAGGGACTTTGGAAGCTAGATTTTGGGTTATGGAATATATATTTGACAAATAAATTAATTATTCTCTAGAGTTGTTATTTATGTATCTATCTATGTGATGTAATGTATGAATTTTCAGTCCGGATCCACTATAACACAAGATGTTATATTTGGTGTTACACTTAATTATTTCGGGTGTAAATTCACATTTAAAAAAATTTAAAAATTATATTTATATTCTATACACTTATATTAAAATATTTATAAAATTTAATTATGAAAAATATTATTGAAAATTATGAATAATTAAAAAATTGATTATTTTAGAAAATATTTTTTATTTTTCTAAAACATATATTTTAATAATAAAAATTTATAAACATATTAATATAAGTATACAGAGTATAAATATATATTTTTATTTTTTTAAATGTGAATTTACACCCAAAATAATTAAGTATAATAACGAGTCTTAACATATAAAGTGTTATAGGGAATCCAAACGGATGAATTTGGGGTTGGAGTCACCAAGGTAGCAAAGCTAAATGCGTATGCTACATATTTGATACTCCTTCCATATCGCAAAACTTGAAGTTTTAGCTTTATACATACTTATTAATAATACCTATATTTCCTTTACTTTTATAGGATAAATTACCTAAAAGCACTAATTATTACCTATAAAAAGAGCAATCATTACCTATAACGATAATAACTATAGCTAAAACAACAAGTTTTTTTATACAAGTTTACCACTCTAAAACTACCGGTTTTGCGATACAAGGGAGTATTTTTATTTCTAATAACGGAAAATAAATCAATACACTTGTGTAAATATGTTTGAATGTATTGAATTGACTGATTAGATAAATCAGTGAAAAAATAACAAATAAGCTAGAAAAGGTTTAAAAAAAACATAAAACATCATTAAATTAAAATTTGGATGGCAATGCTTTATTCTTTTTTATATCCCATAATTTGGGTATCTTTGGCGTACTAGCCCTAGGGGTTCAATTTTCTTTTCATAGACTCCTATGAGTTTTTATACTCCTATAATTATAAATGATAAATGAAGTGGTAATGGAGATCCAAAAAAAATAATTAATTACTGATTATTGTTTAAACAATAGGCAAACCTATTTAAGTAATTGTTAGTTGGCATGGTATTGTGTTCAATTCCCATTATCAATATGAATACAAATACCTGTCTTAGCTTCGAATTTCGATAGTATATTTGTTAATTTTATTTTTAAAAAACTTTGAAAGATTTCAAGATGACATCTTTTTTTTTAATTAATGGAGTATAAATGAGAAGGGGGTGATGGAAGTGTTAGATCTCGATGGACATGTATTAGTAAGGTGTAAAATATAGGTGAAGAAATGCTAAAGAGAAAGTATTTATAGGTGGAAACCTATAAATGGATATCCTCCCCATCCTCTAATAGTTTGAGGTCGTTGAAATTTCCCATATTTTTCGGGAGAATGAATGTGCGGATTGCGTTGCTCGCTTCTTTCATTCAGATGTCTCGGCATTATCTCTTCAAGACAGAGACCTTGGTTTTTGCATCTGTAAATATGTCATTGGATGGTGGTCCAACATCACTTATATATATATGAGAGAGAGAGATCACCTTTTGATATCTGTTGACATTGGAGTGTATAGGAACACCTTATTCTTCTCCTATTATGGACCAATATTTCTTCTTCTTATTCTCTCTTATTGACATCTCTTTTGAACAAGATACTTCTCTCTTTCTCCTCTTCATTTCTCAATTGTTAACTTAGATGTGAGGGTGCACACAGTTGTGTGTGGACATGCTTGTAGAGGATTAGATCTCGTACAACTGACCTTGGCAGCTCGTATATAAGGTCAAGAGGTTGTAACTAACATGATACGTACATTGCTGATCGGATCTATCTCCATCACTCCTTTCACTCCTCGCTGCATCTTTCCGCCTCTGTAATTCTTGATTTCTAGCTTCTATTACTAGTTTTCCGCTTGTTTTCGTCACTCAAATCGTCAAACATTCATCAATTAACATCAATCATTGGAGATATTAAACGATAGAATGATCAAGTGAGTCAATTGGTCAACTGCACGATTATATATCCAGAATCTAGGGTTCGAGTGAATCTAGGGTACGTAATTACTAAACGAGTGAATCTAGGGTTCGATTGTATTAAGAAGGGAAAGGTACGTAATTGCTAATCGAGTTAATCTAGGGTTCTATTTTTTTTTGGTGGAAAAGGCGGGAAAAACTCCCGAATGTATAAACATAATATATGGGCTACACACGTAATAGGCGGGGAGTAGCCCTTCCCCTAGCATCCTCGGCAATGAGAGCGTCAATATCCACAGGAGGATTAGCTAAAACATGAAAACCAATAGGAAAGGAAAAAGCTAAAGATGCAAGGGAGTCGGCGACGAAGTTCGCTTCCCTGAAGACATGCCTCAACTGGACATCCCAGTCGCGGGCAAGAAAGCTCTGACACTGACGAACCAGGCTCGAAAGTGGATGGCAATCATTGACTCCTCTCTTGATCAAAGTCGTAACAAGCTTGGAGTCAGTTTCCGCTAAAACTTTCCGATAGCCTCTCTCCCAGGCCAACCGGAGCCCATCCAGCAAACCCCACAACTCAGCGATTACGTAGATGGCAATGCATTATTTATATTGTATGTTTGGTACCACAAGCTTATAATATCCTCCCCGAGCCTTTTGTTATCCCATTTTTATTATTGCCAATGTTGTGTGAATGAAAGAAGTTGGATTGACTCACTGAAAAGAACTTGTAGGTAGTACCAAAGGTTCCTAGTTCGAACTCCGGATATTAGGGGTGGGTACAAATCCCGCAAATCCCGGGCCCGTCCCGGTCCCGTCCCGATCCCGGTGGGATTTGGAAAAAAAATAACGAATCCCGTCCCGCAAAATTTATGCGGGACGGGACGCGGGACGAGGATTTCTTATCCCGGAAATCCCGTCCCGTCCCGCATATATTTATTTATTTATTTATTTATTTATATTTATATAGTGTTTACAGTATATAATATATATGTATATAGTGTATATATACTTGGTGTATATATATACACGGTATATGCCTGCTTACTTATATAGTTTGTATTTACAGTATACTATATATGAATGTATTATGTATATTTTGTAAGTTTACAGTGTATATAGTATATAGTATACGGAGTATATGAATATGCATATATATTTTGTGTTTATATATGAATATACACACTCTGTATATGTATGTTTATATACACTGTATATTTGTGTTATATATATATATTTTTTGTACAATTATATGGATAATGTGTTTAGTGTGTGTATATATATATAAGAAAAATCATAAAATATAAAAAAAAAAAATAAAGTTATATGTTACGCCTTTGAAAACCGCAAAATATATTGAATTTTAATTTTTTTTATAATGTTTTTTATTTGAGGGACAGGGCCCGTCCCGTCCCGGTCCCGTGAGGGACAAGGCCCGCGTGAGATTGAAAAAAAAAATAGTGAATCCCGTCCCGGTCCCGTCCCGCAAAAATTACGCGGGACGGGACGCGGGACGACCCTCCTCCCGTCCGGTCCCGTCCCGCGCCCACCCCTACCGGATATGGCTGGATTGAGCATTTATCTAGTATAACTAATTGGGCCTCCAGACTTATTTTGGGCCAATGTATTTTCCCAATGTCGGCCCACTCATTTAAATTGGAGACGAGGAATCGATTAATGCAAGTCCTACCAAGGACATTTTCATCGTGTTGATTATTGCAACCGCTCATTCGCTTCATCGTAAAAATTTGGTTTTTATTCTTTGTTATTGCATACCGCTGATGAGTTTTACTCTCTTGGATCCAACATAGTAATGGCGACGATGGTGTTTCAATTAAGACAGTTATCGAGATCGACTTAAGTTGATCACCAAGATCATCGCCATCAACATATCGATTATCGAGTGCACCCTAACACTTCAAGGAAGCAAAACACCAGGCTTTAATTATGACGATTCTTGATCCTTCGAATCAATCACTCCTTTTTCCTTCGCAGCAATGCAGCATCTTCATCGCCTTCGTAACGAAATTCCTTTCATCCTTCCTGTTGAGATGGGCCTGCAGAGGGAAACCGAACACTAGCAATGAGTATGGGCCTAGCCCAATGGACTTGTAGTTACGAAAGGCCCAATCTGGTGGTCTCTCTCTCGTATGATATAAAATGTAACAAACTCTGATTTTTCCAGAATAATCAATAATTATACACATATTTTCCCTCCTTCAACCTCTCTTCCTCCGTGAAGATAGTGGCGGATTCTGAAGCGTTTAGTTGAGAAGACAGAAAATTAATCTTTAATTTTTTATTCAAAAAAAACTATCAATATTTGAAATTTTCGGGTTTATATATAGTATTAAGGTATGAAGTTTAACAAATGATAAGTATGATAGAAGTATATTAATTTGATAAATGATGTGAAAAATAATTTATATCACTTCAATCTTGAAACATTTATAACTTTTTACTTAGTTATCGGATTTGAACTAATAATATATCAAATTGAAGCTATCAACGAGAGGAATATGTATATTAAATTTTATTTTTGATTGGGGGCGATTGACGCCTCTGGTTCTAAAGAGGATCTGCCCTTTCTTGTTCCACAATTTACTTCTGACACTTCCTCAAAAAAGTGTAGCTCCTTAAAAACTTATGCCTCATGGATAACCCTTGAAGTTTCATTTCGACTTTGTTGGTTTAGAGGTTGATTGATGCTTTTGTTGCTCATGATCTCCCTCACGAACATGGCTTCGGCTTCCAGCCATCCGTTTAAAACATAATTTCCATAATAAAATTTTATAAATATATCAATATAAGGACATAGAATCTAAAAATATATTTTAAATTTTTTTTCAATATTTATTTATGCTCGAAATAATTTTGTAATATACCCGAGTAACTATCATAGTGGATCAGAGGATCAAACCTAGAAGGAGACTAGCTTCCCATTTTCCCATACACGAGTACAGTAGTACACTTTTTTTTTTTTGGAAGCAAGATAAGGTTTAGGGAAGTCGCCGATGAGCAGACTTCTTTCCTAGAGTGTCCAAACGGACGAGAACCCGAAGTTCTGGATCAGTAACCAAGCTATCATCGGCAGGGATACAGTAATTCACTTTTGATGTCAATTGAAGAAGATTACTCAACAATATTTACATAAAAAAGGAGAAATTCTTGAAATGATATTCATGTACAATTTTTTTTTATATATATTATTATTATTACTACCTCGGATTGGAAATTAGGATCAAGCGGAGAAGAAAGCACAGAAAGCAGCACCACCAATCTCACTCCTTGGCTCCAACTCCTTGAAAGCCTCCTCTGCCTTCTTCACCCAATCCATCCCTCTCAGTCTCAGCTTCTCCGCCAACACCGCCGTCGCCCCACCGCTCACTACCACCGTGGTGGTGGCCTCACCTCCTCTTCCGCTGACGAGCTTTGTTGAGGTCTTCATCCTCCTCTCGTACTCCTCAGCCATCAAGATTGCAATATCAGCCATTAATTCTTTTATGGAGAACAGGGTTTGTTTTGATGATGAAATACAGTGGATTTGGCTTTTTATAGGAGATAGATCAGATGAAAATGGGTATGATATATTATTATTTTATTAGAGTTAAAATATTAAAATATTATTATTTTTGGAGGAGTTTTTAGTTTGGTTGTGGGTTGGGGGGTTTGGGTGTTTGTTGGTTTTGGGAGAAGTGGTTTACAAGTGGGTTTTGGATGGAAATAAGATACATAGGACGCTGCCTTTGGTTTCAAAACAGATACTGTTGTTTTTGTTTCAATCGACCTGTAATCTTAAAGAAAGAAAAGCAGGAGTCCAACAAAACCGAAGCCAGATGGGCTCATTGTCCTCCAATTTTATCCCCATACCCTTATCCTTCACAAATCTTAGCTAAAAAGAAAAATCCTTTGATTTTAATCATAATTGGTAAAATCAAGCCCACCACGAAGACATTCATAAACTGTATGACCAATTTTCATAGTCCCAATGCCAAGATCTCGTAATTGAACTCAAAGTCTTGTCAATTCTCCAGAAACTGGTTAAGACTCTTGCAATGTGCTAATAGCCTATCACATAAGCCGAGCGAGATTCTATCCTAAAACCAATTGACATTAGGTGAGGTAACCTACTAGCTTATATACTAAGGCTTCTTTGTTCATATAATCAATGTGAGATTCTTTTTGGTCTCTTCACATTCCTTTCATTCTCAACAAGGAGAAGATCATCAACCTTTAAGAATTGAAAATTTTCAGTCTAATGCTCGTTCTTGGGGTGACCCCTGCTCATATCTGATCTATTCACATCGAATCAAAATAATCTAGGGGTTCGTATGAGACAGGGTTAATAAACCGACTAAAATTATAAACAGGGTAAAATTTATAAACTGTTGGTAAAAGTAGTTAAAAATTTAAACAACAAGATAATCTCCGTATGGGGCGAAAAACATTTTATTTGTAAAAAGTGGAGTTTATTTGGTTGTTATTAGGGGTATTGTGATATTTTCAAACCAAATAAGCTAAAAAGGATTGGGTAAAACAGTACTTGTACAAAATAAACACTCAAATAACCTCCTTTTTCTAGCTTATTTGTTAACACGTTTTTTTAACACGTTTATGTTTATTTTGGTCATCCAAACAACCAAAAAAGCTGTTTAAAAAATAAACACCCACGAATGATTAATTTTTATCAGGTTATTTTTTTTAACCATACACACCCTAGATCTCAGTTCTTGTATGCAAAATCATGGTTGATGATTTCAAGATATCATGAATCATCCGAGAGTCAGATCAAGATTTCAGTTCATCAAATTCAAGTCTAGGGGTCTGTTTGACAATGCAAGTAGCTTTTTACAGCTTTTGGTTTTTATTATTTTACAGTTTTAAATAAGTTAAATATAAGATTTAAATTTAATTAGCTTTTGAAATTGGATTTTCAACGGCTATTCACCACAAGCTTTTCAGAATTCTATTCATTTTCTTCTGTCTAATCAGCTAGTTTGCATCAGCTACTTTATCAGTTTGTTATCAAACACCTTACTAGATTCTGAAAACTCTAATTTAACATATATTTAACACACTTAATCCATCAGCTTTAGGTACCTCATCAGCTCTGATTTACCAAACTGAACCTAGATCAAAACATTATTATGATTGGATTTAGGGAAAATTCTCTGATTTCAGTTCAAGGAACAATCAGATTCAGGGGCAAGAAAAGGTTTGGGAAAATAACCTAAATTTATATTGTAGTTTTCCTTTTATAATCTAGTTTCGGTTTTATTCTTTTAGTCACGAGTCTATTTAGATTGTCACACTTTAAAAATTATATTATATTATAATAGAACATTGTTACAAATTTTAAAATTCAAAATTTTCTCTCAACATAGTCGAGGAATGGTGCGTGTAGTTCGACCTGATCTCAACCCTATTTTAAATGGAATACAATAATAGACTTGGTTGTGGTGGTGGTTGTTGTTGCTATCCTAGGTCTTTTGAGATCTTAGTTTGTGGAAGCTGAACGAAAACGAGAGCGAAGAATGTAAGAACTAAAAGGAAACCATACAAGATAAACATGGGAGGTATGTTCACAAGGTTCAAATCAAATCCTATGTCTTCAGCCTTTGTCGAGTTTCTTGTAAATTTCCTTTTACACTTCTATATATTTACCAATTTAAGAAAATCATATGTCCTTGGAGTCTCAAAGTCAACCCAAAATTCACTTAATGAGTTTTGCAGAAAGGCAATACAAGAAAGAAGTGTATAACAAAGTCTATATCTAAGCATGCAAAGAAGTAAATAAGAGAACTGCCTTTCTATCATATGCCCTGGCATAGGGATAGGATAAGAGCCTAAATCGGGAAAGATTCCCTACCAAAAAAATAAATGATCTTATAAATCTAATTAAAAGAAAAGCTAAACTTGAAATTTTGAAAAATATTTTCAAATTTGTGTTCTTATCCTATGTCATTGGAGTATAGAAATAATATAGGATAGAAAAACCGATAAGAGAAACTTCGATCTTTGCAATCACCTAGCCACAAGTGGACATTGGCAATAGTAGGTGGCTATAGTCTATAGTTGTGCTAAAAGTTGGGCCATTGTTGTTGAAGGCTTCGCGGGAAGGATTAGAAAAGCTAAAACCCTAAAAATCCTAACGGAGCTCAAAGACTCTTTATTTTTTGTTTTTGAGAGAGAAGAGTTGACAACAATGAGTGAGTGAAAAGGTCTTCAACGCCCATGTTTATATAGATCGATCAAGGGCACTTCAAGCTTTAAACATAGTGTTTTGGTAAATGAAACTGAGCTATCGAAGTCGGCCCCAACTACAATACGGGTCCAACCACTGGCCTTTCCGAGAGTTGGGCTATGGACCATATCCCAACTGACTTAGTCTTAAACTTCGGTTAAAGTTAATTATAAGTTGTCACCTCGATTATTTATCAATCAGCTCAATGCAACTCAATCGAGATTAGTTCTAACTTATAATCGAACATACAATTTATAATCAAGCATCAACTAAGATAAATCATAACCTAAAAATTTAGGCTTATCAACTTGCCTACTTTACCAACATACACACAATCAAAGACATAAACTTAGAATATTCTTTATTTTATCAAACAACCGCTTTAACTTAAAAAGTATTCCCAGTAACTAACCAGCTCAAGCAATTTCATTCTTCTAAACAAAGCAATCAAAAAAAAAAAAAAAAAAACAGAGCAAGTTTTATCCATTTTCATTTTTTATCTCATCTTACAATCATTCAATTTGGTCGGTCATTTTATTATCTTTTCAATACCAAGTTTTCATTATACAGTAACAAAGATTCGAACTTGATGTCAATTGGAGAAGATTACTCAGCAATATTTACATAAATAAAAAAAAAGGGGAAAGAAAATTCTTGAAATTATATTCATATTCATATACAAATTATACCCTTTTCAATTACTGTTTTTGGGGGAGAAAATTGGGAGATATAATAATAAATACAGGAAAACTGGGATCAAGCAGAGAAGAGACCACAGAAAGCAGCACCACCAATCTGACTCCTTGGCTCCAATTCCTTGAAAGCTTCCTCCGCCTTCTTCACCCAATTCATCCCTCTCAGCTTCTCCGCCAGCGCCCCACCGCTCATCGCCACCGTGGCGGTGGTGGTGGTGGTGGCCTCAGCTCCTCCGCCGCTGCCGAGCTTTCTTGAGGCCTTCATCCTCCTCTCGTACTCCTCAGCCACCAAGATTGCAATATCAGCCATTCTTTGTGAAGATGTGTATTTGATGAATGAACACTTTTTGATGATGAAAAATACAGTGGCTTTGGCTTTGGCTTTTATAGGAGGGTATGGGTTTGGGAGGAAATGGATAAGATTAAAATGGGTATGGTATATATTTTTTTTTATTATTATTTTTAAGATAAAATAAATATTTAATGAGGAATTTTATGTTTGCTTGTGGGTTGGGGCCATGGAGGTTTGGGTGTTTGTTGGTTTTGGTGAAAAGTGGTTTACAAGTGGGGTTTTGGATGGAAATAAGGTGCCTTTGGTTTCAAAACAGAAGAAACTGTTTTGCTGAATTGCAGCCCATTGAATTTAATATTTGCAGTTTTGCACCCACCGACTCTCCATATCATTGTGGTAGAGCAAGTTGAAACCACTCCGGAATGACTCACTGGAAAGGACTTGTGAGTAATATTCATAGGTCCTCAGTTCAAACCAGGTCCTCAGTTCGAACCCCAGAATGACCGCTCTTTATTTACCTATTCCAAGGTAAAGCAAGTTGTTATAATGAAAATTGTAATGTAATGGTTGAGTCAACCGTGGTTTAACTTTTTGATATATTTTGTTAACTAGTTAAAAACTCTGTAAATTATTATTATTTTATTAATATTTTGAAATAATGTTATACTTATATTTTATGGGACATATTGCATAAAAAAATTTACATTTGGGTTATTTAAAAAAAAACAATTACGAGCAAATATGCGCTATTACTGATCTGTCTAGAGAATTCTTTCGAAGAACTTGTAATTTTAAATCGGTGGTAAAGTTTGAAATAGTGCTTGTATAACTCGGAAAAGCTATTATATCTACTATACTATTAATTTTCCTAAATACGCGCCGAATTTGAGGATGGTTGGAGTATTCTCTAACCAAAACTTCCATAAATGCATGGAATAATACATACTTTAGAGGGTGTTGCTTAAAATGGCCCAAAGATTTATTAATGAATGTTTATTTTGAACATAAAAGTTTAAAAATGCAATGCAAGATAATATTTTATATAATTTTGTAAAAATAATAAATTCATTTTATTTTTATAATATAGCTTCACATCCCAAATATTATCACATACTTTTATATAGAAAAAAG
This sequence comes from Persicaria maculosa, assembly GCA_963922045.1. Classification (NCBI taxonomy): domain Eukaryota; kingdom Viridiplantae; phylum Streptophyta; class Magnoliopsida; order Caryophyllales; family Polygonaceae; genus Persicaria; species Persicaria maculosa. The sequence continues at coordinate 4,020,955 of OY998254.1, read as the reverse complement.
TTTTAGAAAATAAAATTATTGCATATTTTTTAAACATTATCACATATAGCTTCATATCATAAATAATATCACAGATTTTTAACCATAAACATTATTGCATTTTTTTTTTTAAAAAAAAAGAAATAAACTTATATTATGAGGATACAATAAGTTTGTTAAAATATCGGTCTTTCTTAATACGGTCGACAATAATTATCGTACTTAGAAACTATTTCCAAATTTATAAATTTAAATCCCATAAAAGAACAAGGGTGCAAATTAAATTCTAATTAAATTTGTTAGGATAATGTTTTAATTAGGGTTGTTAACATATCATTGGACATAAATTAGAAAACTGTTTTTATCATACGATGTTACGTTAACCTGATAGTCTTTAAATATCTATTTCATAAATTAAGTGAGATATATGGTATGAAATTACCCAACAAAAATTTAGTACAATCTTATTTCAATATATATTGATATATTAATTAAGTAAAACCAAATAAAAATTTTGATAAAAAAAAACTTGTTCCTGTTTGTACATGATGGTTAGTCTATCTATTGGTTTGTTCGGTCTCTCGAATTCTTTCATGACTTCAATTTTTTTTATAGATAAAATCTTATCTTTATTATATATTAATATATTATATTGATTAATAAAAAAGATTAATTTGTTAAAAATACTACTTAAAGAAAAGTCTCCTTTACCATATATAAAAAAAATTATATATAATAATAGGTTGATGGTGTATAAATGTATAATCTTTCTCATTGAGGTTAACAACAAACATATATAAAAATAAAATTATGATCAATTGTGCCAAGTGTTTGTTGAATGTGAATAAATATAACAAAAATTCCAAGACTATGGGCACATTGACGATTCAAGCCATTTGTAATTGTACTATTCGTCATACGGAATTGATTATAAAATTTCCCAGAAAACGAAATAGATTATCAAATGGGGAAAATGTTTTATTTATTTATCTTTTAGCTTTGGGTTGAAGAAACTAATTGGCACCTCTTCATATTTCTTGGAGGGGGCAAATGATGAGTCATCATGAGAGGGGATCCAACTATTATTGCAACTAGTGTATTAATGCTTAATTAAAATATACTCCCTCATGTTTTTTTTATCTAGCATATCTATAAAAAAAAACAATATAAAATATCAAAAATTTTAATATTTTTGTAAAATTTAATGCTTATTAAAAAAACAAAGATTGTAATTTTAATTTACCAATTATTCCAATAATAGAAAGTATTATATTAATTTTTTTATAGGTTTTTTGCTCATTTATTTTTACGACTTTCTTTCCTAACCAAGAACACCCCCTCGACGTAGTTGAGAAAAAAATGCGTATAACTTGACTCTCCCGAGTCCCGACCCTAGTGATAGCGGGACAGATTGTTGTTATTGTTGTTTTTGCATACGTATAACTCGTATTTGACTATTTGCGTTTTTAGCTCTTAGTTCTTACTTCTTGTCAATAGTTTTACAGACTTATATGGAGTCAAACTAGTATAACCATATCGGGGTGGTTGAGTCGGAAATAACCTCAGGGTAGTACCCGAAGTCCCCGGTTCAATTCCACCGGATGGTCGCCCTCTATTTACCAAAATCAAGAGTCAAACCATAACCATATCGGGGTGGTTGAGTCGGAAATAATCTCAGGGTAGTATCCAAACGTCCCGGGTTCAATTCCACCGGATAGTCGCCCTCTATTTACCAAAATCAAGAGTCAAACCGGCTATGTGTGAACTATGAAAGAGTAGGATCCCACCCACCCATCTACTAATCTTTTCAAACATACTTACCTGTTTTTTGGGACAACTTGCCCTTGCTTTTGGGGTCTTTGCTCAAAATCTTTCATAAAGAGGCATACATTTTGACACAAATAGGAACCATCTAATGGGAAGATGTGTCATTTGCTTAACCTTTATTTTTTGGAATGATTGATAGATTGTTTGCAGTGCAGCTGAGATTCAGTGCTCTCACACATGCCTGGTCGGAGGTAATATGGAAATCGGTCACACCCATATTTGACAATTGACATGAACCCATTTGATAACTTACCTTATCACAAATGACAGCCATTCAATTCAATGGTATGGGATAGGGTATGTATGTGCAAATGTCACAATACATGTGTTTAAAAATGACATATCCATGTACCTCAACGACAAAAAGGTTCATGTAATACTGTAGTTGATTGCGAATAAAGGTATGAAAAGTGAAAACACTTTCAAGAAACACGTGGCTGACTGCGAATAATTTCACTGCTTACACCGTCCCATGATCATTATCCTAGCAAACAAAAAAGTCTGATAGCGACTAAGCACGAATGCTTCAGGAAAGACGGAAAAAAGATGGTATACATAATACGCTGTTTTGCACCTTCCCATTAACAATCAGGCAATGAAGATTGGCCTTATGAGTTATAACTAGAAGATGGTATCAAAGATATATGTAGCTGCTTCTGTGCATTGATCAACCAAAGGTGAGGTGATCTGTAACTGCTACAAATTTCCGGCTTTGTAATATTTAGCATATAACAGCCAGATTAAAAATCGGATGTTATGATTCATGGTCAATTGCTATAGGTTAAAGTCACAAGACTCACCGGACAATACAAGTCTAACTGGCAAGCCAAGATCACAAGCCTGCCCAAGCTCTCTGTCTAAGCAGTTTTTTCTTCCATGTCAAGACTTCAGCTCATAGAAGGCCAAGTGATTTCAGCTGCTGAATGTGTTCAGCTGGGAGAGGTGGAGGAGACCATTCAGAGTTACTGACCTCACCGTCGACGTCCTCGATAACATACTCCTGATGAAAGCAATGTAGAGTTCAAATTGCAGTATAAGTCATTTAGCATATAAGCCGTGAAACTGATCAAATTGCAAATAACACCCCAAAGAACACATCATTCAGTTATCACCAAATATGAAAAAACAAAGAGAGAGAGAGATGTGCAAGATATGGTTTTAACTATAGATTGTATTAAATGCTCTTTTGCAAGTAACCTAAGTTTATCACTTTGCAGCAGCTTCATAAATGCACACAGCTGTCGCAGCATTTCCACCTCGATAACTACTAGGCAGTCAGTGCTGCTTAGATAACCCTGAGAAGTATAATACGGGATGAAAAAAAGGAGAGGATAGTTATATTTCCAAAGATAGATTATCGAGTATTCTCTATCACTTAAGTAGCCCACAATTCAAATCACAATAACGACCTGATCAGCTAGCATATTCAGCTGACACAAGGTAAGTCTCAGGCCCAATCACCGGTTCACCAGAAGTTATTCTTCAGCAGCATAAACAAATAGTGCCTAATTAATTGTTAATTGGCTTTAGATTATTGCCCTTAGTTTGAATAGATAAGCACATGGAATTCTCAGCACATCAGTAGACAATAAATGCCCCATCATTTAAAAAAAAAACCATCACACTAATGCACCATAAGAAAGTCTAGAGATTCATATTCCACCTTTGTTAGCATCCTTTTTGCTAGAATGTGATAGTGTCGCTGCCATATTCGCTGTCCAACCATTGTAGCAACTAGCACACTGTAGAATATGCCAATCACAGTGAATAGCCCCAATACAACAAGAGCCACTATGAATAATAACGGTAACCCTGCTTCTCCAGCACCTCCTACACAGCTACCGCACTCACCAGCAGTACTTGCACAACTCTCAAAGCAAGTGGTGCAATCAGTCCACATGCAAAGAGTTCCAGGTAAATGGCAGTCTGCACACATTCTACAAAACAGAGGGAACAATAAAATCTTTTGAAATACAGTCAGTATGCAAACATCCTACAAAACAGAGGGAACAATCAGCTCTTTTGATATACAGTCAATAATTCAATTCTATCACATGAGGAAAAAAAACAGAATGTGCTATATGTACAGAAAATGGTTTCTCATCAGCTGATTAGGTGCTTCATCCAAATTTGATGTCTTAGAATTCAGAACTCACTTGCGTAATTACAACTGAATTCCAAATCATTTTTCACGTTTATGCATGCATCTAAACATTATTCTACCAGGCAAAGAAAACTGAATGTCATGCAATGCAGCAGTTTTATCAGACAATGTGCTCATGAAAAAACGTTGCAACGTAGTCCCCCATACATGGAAATCAAATAGCTGTGCAGAAAATTCCATTTTTATATTAGAGTTTCTTTTTCTTTTTCTTTTTTGTACTACCAATTTTTAAATGAGTCCTGAGCACTTATTTAAAATTCATGAAATCAATTGGTACAAATCAATTTTCATGAAATCAATTTTTATATTAGACTTTCGGTTTGTTGGTTTTTTTTGCACCAGTGTTTAAATGAGTACTGAGCAATTTATTTAAAATAATTTTTTCGTACCAGTTTTTTAATAATTCATTAAAAAATTCATGAAACCAATCTTCAAACTTCAATGGAAAATCATATCCTGAAAATGGAAATTCTTAGCAACAGCAGGATACAAACCAATGACATACCCAGGTTGACAGCAGCAAATACAAAGTTCTCGGCAAGGCTGTGCTAGATCGTTCCTTACTCTACGATCATAACAGGTTATGAAACAACCAGACAGACCAAGCAACGCGAAGAAAAGGAGAGCTCCTGCAGTATTTTAATGCATAAGAACTTGCAAAATCCAGCCATAGATCCTAGTCTATAAAACATTAGAAGAGAAATTTAAAGGGATTTGTCATTTTGTGGAGGAAGTAACACAATGCAAGAAGAGTAAAACCCAAACATCTAAAGAAGTTACTACGGATCTCAGGAAAGGAGAGAAAATAGTGGTCTAATAAACAATGGTTTCAGAGTATAGAAGCTAACTAGAAAAATATACTGCACTAAGGAAAAAAAGAAGCATAGCCACAACAACAGAAAGTACCGCTAGTTTCCTTTAGAGCCACTGACACATTAGCATCACCCATGAGATAAATAATACAGTGACCTTCTCCCAAAGTTTCTTTGCTCTTCATGCTGGTAAACCTCAATGTGAAAATAACTTCATATGGGCACATCCAAGGGTATCTGTGTGGTATAGGACCAAACCAACTTGCAAACACAGTTGCAGTTTATCCTAGTTTGGTGTAAATAATTTTTTTTATATAAAAAGGCCATGAAGTGTTAATTTCTAGGACGGATTTCAAGAGGTGGGTATACACTGGTTTCATGGAGGTAGGGGAAAAGGAAGTGTAAGAGAGGAGGCACTGGAGAATGATTTTCAAAATAAATTTATTGCAACCAGAATAAAACCTAAATAAGTATATTGCCCTCACCAACAAATTTCATACAAACAATATAAACTTTTTCAAGTAATCCTTAACCATAGTTTTCAGAGATTTACCGCAGATATAGTAAAAACTGACTTCATTATCAAAGCCCCAGGCATGGCGAAGCCAAAATTCCTGATAGCTATCAATGAAATGCACCAAATATGATAGTAATGCAATCACCTGCAGAAATTCAAGCCAAAAAGAAAAGTGAAGTTAGTGAACATACAAGAAAGGATTATTAGAACCTCATCATATAAAGAAACATATGGATGGGAAGAGTCAAAGAATAGACAACCTACCATCTGAACAAGAAAAAATATAAATAAAATGTCCCTTGTAACAAAAAACCGAAACTTTAAGGTTCGCCATTTCCGATCAGCAGGAACATGAACTCTTATATAGTAAGGAGCCTTGCAAGTTGTGCAATGAGCAAATGCAAATCCTTCCTGAAATCAAAGAAAATTGAAGTTTTAAGTTGCAAGCATTAAGCATATGCTAGATAATTGGGGAAAAGGGCATAACAAGGATTTCAAGTAGAAGCTTGCATCTCCCCCAATTCAAATCTGCAACTACACAATTTATAGGAAAACATTCCATAAGAAAATTTAGTGTGTCAAAGGACCCACAGCCAAAAAGTCAAATTAAACAATTGCTATATCAGTGCTACAAAGCAAATTGCAAGTAAGTTCTGCATTATACTGCAAGACAATACAAGCTAAGTACAAAGGATACCCATAGCGATTGATAATTGCTAAATCATTCACCACCTAAATAAACTTTGGAGTTAAAGAAGCTTGTGGAAGAAAAAGTAACATATACAATGCCATGTTCTAGTAAGAACAAATTTTGACATCTTTGTGATAATTGTAATAAAATATTTAAATCTGAAACAAATTTAAAGATTAATCAGAAAAGGAAAAGAACATACTCATTTTCCCTCCTATAGCTTAGAGGCATTGATAGAAAAACATATTTACCTAAACATATCAAACTGTTATTTACTTTAATACCATAACTGGTCAGCATCCATTACTTTTACGAGATAATAACTTCAAACCAAGAATTACCAATTAAGGTCATGGACTTCATTGCTTTCAAAGAGGATGAGCTGGAGGGATTCGTACCTTTACAGCTCGCCAGTGATCCAAGCATTCCCTATGAACATACTTTGATGTTCCCTTGCATTTGCATGGAGCAATAAAATCCCGCCCTGAAAAAGAATTCAGCTTAGAGACGGAGTCTGATACATTCTGCCAGTGCCAATTTCTTAATAGCAATACTTTGAACAGTCCATTCATTGTAAATCATAAACAGCAGAAAAATAAACCCGATGTCATCGACTCATAGTGCTTAAACTTTTAAACATGTAATGGTTCGGACTATATTATAGCAGAACGCCAAAAACATGTCATGCCAGAGTGGCATGAACACATACATACACCTAGATACTGTCTGGTTTAATCATGTCAACCCTAAATTTGGTTTCTGGCCCATGGACTATTATAAAGGTCTCTCATACTCAGGCATGGACGTCTTAAATTTATGCAATTGGTTTCAATTTTTTCTCTACAAGACCTAAAAAGTGGCAAATAGCAATGCCAAATGATATTTTAAGGGAGACGGAAGCCGTACATTAGCCGGACAACACCGACTGAGCGACCATATTTCACAAGAAAAATAGTAGTAAGGTCAAATCAAAGTCAAAATCAAGCACAAATCCAGAGTCCAGGAGCCAATTACAAAGGAACACAGAGAAAAAACGAGTTCTCCATTTGATCGGGAGGGCATATTAACAGTCAAATTCTACCAATTGCCGTCCTGATCCACAATCAAACCCTCGCAGACAGTGAGCTGACTAAATTGACCAAAAAATAGGGTTAACAGTGAGTAGGTAGGGGGGGAGGGGACAGGAAAGAAGGAATACCGTCAGATTCAAGGCAAATTCGGCACTGAATTTGTTCGCCTGGGCCGGCTTCGAGGTCGATCTCGGAAGGATCGGCCACAATAGAAGGCGGTGGAATTAGAGGAGAAGAGTCAGAAGGATCCGCCATTGATGATGATCTGCCTCTTCTTCTTCTTCTTCTTCTTCGCTCCCCTCCTTTCCCCTTTGATGATCGTTGTTTCGGGTTCAACGTTGAAGGAAACGGGAAAGAGGAGAGAGGAGGAGACGTGGCCAAGGAGGAGGGTACGTACGGCACCGAAGAAACGACTACGAGTCTACGGGGTACTCGAAACGCGTTTCGGGCTTCGTCTGTGGGTGCCCACGTAAATATGCCCACTTTATAAAGTGATCAGTTTCTGTATTTTATCATCGGTTATTTTGATTGAGTTATTAAACATTATATGAAGGATTTTTTTAAATGAATTAGGTAGAAGACTTTTTTTAAAATAAAAAAAATCTTTATTTAATTGAATCTCTAACTCTAAGATGGTATATTGACCTTTTTTACAACACTATTTTATGAATTAGGTAGGAGACTTAAAAATTAAAAACACACCCAATAAGGTAGAAGACTTGAAGTCGAAGCTAAAAGTCTTTAATTATTTATATCTGCTATAATTTGTTACCCGCCTTTTTGCGTGGGTAACAAATTTGTTGGTGAGGGAAGTGGAAGAAGAAGAGATGACCTCTATTGCCTGTCCGCAACAGTTATCAGAGCTCTATCGCCGCCACTAGCAAGAGCAGATCCGCCATCGCCTCTTCGTCGCTCCAACTCCGTCTCTCCTCGCTCGAATGACGTTCTTCAACCACTTCTCCGAAAATATACGTAGAACCGGAATCGTAGCCATCGATCGAACGATCTCCTTCCCTCTTCTCTCTAATGGTGTCAATTAACTTCTCTCTCCACAAACCTATAGAGCTGAAATCGGAATTGAAGGTTCCTATCTTTTTGCTCTTCTCTTCGAGCAGTATGGAGTAAGAAGAAGACGACTATGATGAGGAGTGTTGCACGACGCCAACATCATTCGAGAGAGATGCAGACAATCCATAGGAGGAGTGGTTGCGAATCTGCTTTCCTCCTCCAATACATAAGATCTATCAGATCTGGAATTTGCGGACATCGGATGTGGACATCTCCGACAAGTCCTCTCCCTTCTCCGGTGCACAAAAATTGCCATTAGAGGGAGCTAGAGGAATCTGAAGGAGAAGGGGGCCTCACTGCTTCTCCTTTTCTCTCTGATCTCCTCCCATGTGACAAATCCAGTTGATGGTGAAATTGAGCACTCGTACGGTTTCTCTATACGGCCTCCTCCCTAGGGTCGCTTCTGCTGGTTTTTTTCTTTCTTTTGGAAGTTACTTTACTGCTTACAACATTTACTTGCATTGGAAAGGAGCGGACGAAGAAAAAACCCTTAGGAATTCGAAGGTTGAGGTTAATTAGTAACTTTGTCAGCTATCTATCATACATTGCATGTCAATTTAGGTACTATTCTTTGTCAGTTGTCTGTCATTAATTATCAGCTATATTTCATTGTCAACTATCTGTCATACATTGTCAGCTTATGTTCAATTGTTTGTTAGCCGTTTTTTTTTGTCACAAAAGATGCTGAATTTCCTTCATTTTAGTTGAGATAAAAGAGTAATTTTGAGTTGTTGAATTTTTTTTTGTCATAAAAGATTCTGAATTTTCTTCGCTTTAGTTGAGATAGAGAGTGATGTTGAGATGCTGATTTTATTTTTGTTGATAAAAGATGCTGAATTTTCTTCACTTTAGTTAAAATAGAGAGTAATTTTTATATGCTAAATGTTTTTTGGTTATGACAGATGTCGACTTTTCTTCGCTTTAGTTGAGATAGAGAGAGTGATGTTGAGATGTTGATTTTTTTTGTCATAAAAGATGCTGAATTGTTTTTCTCTTTAATTAGTAGAGATAGATAGTGATGTTGAGTTGTTGAATTTCAGCGGTCCGTTTGTCAATAATAGTTCGAATGTCAGCTAAAAAAGAAAAAAGAAAAGGAAAAAAGAGGGAAGGAGGGGAGGGAAGAGAAGGGTTGGGACATTTTAGTATTATTAAAATTTGGTGGACATTTAATTAATTAATATAAAGAGGGTAGTGCACAAGGGACTCGGATCCTCTCCTAAGAGAGATTTCCTTAGGTTTACCTAATAGACAAATCTAATCCGTCAGATTAAATGGATGGTTAGATTAAACCCCACTACGGGCCCCACCATGAAACCCATCCTCTTTACCCATTTTCCGATCCCACCCCCTCGTTTATTCCATTACTCAAAATCAACGCCAACAACCAGGAAGGCGGAGACTCGTCAAAGACCGCCGGCGGCGGCGGAGGAGAAGATCGAGCAAACACCGTCCTCGTGGCGGCGGCGGAGGAGGACGAGAAGACAGAGACCCGTCCCAACAAACACCGTCCTCCATTAGCAAAATCTTACTTTCTCTTCCGCAGAGCGAGAAGACAGAGATCCGTCAAATCACCATCGACAGCCAACGAGCGGCGGCAACGTAGGAGAACGAGAAGATCGAGCAAGAGAGCGAGGTGGCGGGGTTCTTCGCGATGGCGGAGGAGAGCGCGACGACGCTGGACAGGATCCTAACGCCGGAGAAGGAGGACACGGCGTCTCCGACGCCGAGCACGACGTTCAAGGAGGAGGAGAGGGACGACGACGCGGAGTCCCGGTCGGTGCAGGGAGAGGGAGAAGGAATCCTATCTGTCGTCTTTGCTTGAAATTGGAAGTTGAATTTTTCCAGATTCACAACTGCTTGAAATTGGAAGTCGAGTTTTTCTAGATTCACAACTGATTGAAGTTTCTTTGAACAAAAGTCCATCTCGATTTTTCTCTCGGCTTCTTTCTGGTTTTATTTTGTTGGTTCCTCAAATCTTCAGAGATTTATCATTTATCTATAGATGTACAAAGATGTGTATTCGATCGATTTGTTTGCCCATTGGTTTCTTTGGAAGCTTATTAATTTTGAAATTGAGAATAGACAAATTAAACTCCGGCGTTGAGTAACTGCAGGGAGAGGGAGGAGGGTGGCGTGCGGTGGTGAGGATGTGGAGGTGGTGAGTGAGGAGGCAAGAGCAACAGTCAACAGAGAGTAAGAAGGCAGATGATAGAGATTTGTGATAATTTGGGGTAATTAAAATGATGCAATCTTAGCCACTCATTTTATTTAAGGGTTGAGATTAAGTCATTAGGTAGATATTAGGAATCTCTCAGAAGTAGTTAATTAGAACAAGAAATATTGACATTTACTTTTTAACCCCTATAATAAAGGAGAAGTCGTTTTTTTTTACCAAGTGGTGGCTTTTCCTTGATCATAGTCTTTTTAATCGTCAGTTGAATTTTTTTTTTGATATAGCAATCTATCTATATAGATATACTAACAAAATCGATGCATAACATCCTATATACACTTGAAACTAAAGTCTTTTATGATTTTTTTTTAATAAAAGGCGAAAATTTGGGAGTGGTTAACCGCGGATGAGCCACTACCCAAGTATGTCATTGCGGACGAGCTCGTCGACAATAGCATCACGATGCCTTTTATGAATGAACCTAGGTGATCCCTCGCGACGCCGCCTCTTCCTGATGCCCGGGGTTCCCCCTCGAGGCTCCGTCTGCTTGAATTCCCATTCTAATGACCTAAACTATGATTAAAAAAAAAACTATATACCATCATTAAGTAGAGGGATGGATACAAAGTCTAATGTTTGTTGAATGTAAAAAAGGAAAAAGAAAACCGGATAATGAGAAGTCTTGAAGAGAATCGATCGACCAACAAATTTACATCAAAAACTGGTTAGTAAGCTCAAAGTGGGGAAACGGGTCAACAACCGGCAAGTTATCCGTCTTCTCGTCGGTCCTCTCCTTCTTGTAGTACCATCTATCGAGGGCGGAGTCGAAGAGGGCAGAGCCGGAACCCAAGAGGAGAGCAGAGGCGACGACGGGGCCACCGTTGCGGGCGACCAGACCGCCAACCGCCGCACCAGCGACGAAGGAGTTGAAGGAGTCGGCTTTATCGCGGCGAACGGCCAGTTCGGATTTGATAAATTCGTGGAAACAATACCAACCGGCGAACCGGAGACCCGTAAAAGGCGCCTGCTTGATCACCGCCCCCAATCGAGCTACCGAGAGGGATTCGGATTTTCCGAGCATGTGGTAGGCGAAGCTGCCGAGAGAGCCGATGCCGAAGCCGTGGAGGTATTCCTTTGCGGCCTTGGTGGCCTCGGCGCGAACCTCCGCGAATACGTCCGCAATTCGGATCAATCGATTGTGGTGTCTTTTGAGCATCTACGGTTTCCATTGGCCGGCGCTTAGATCGATCTTCAATCAAAGGGAAAACATAATTCAAATTACCAATTGATCGAAGAAATCAATTAGAAAGTGAAAAGAAGAAAATTGGAAAAACCAAATTTTACCTTCAACGAACAGAACAACTGCACGGTATAGATTGAAGGAAGCAAGAGAGGAGGGTAGATTTATAGGCAGAGAGAAAGCTTGATGAACAAGACATGTAGTTTGGCGGGAACACGTACAAGCTGCAGGCCTGGTCCCTTCCCCAAGTAAGGGTTAATTGCAGGAAAAACTAAAAAGAGTCACTTTAGGTTGATTAGGTCATTCATCATTGACTCTATTCTATTCATCAACAATGGTTAGGTCATTGATCATTGACTCTATTGTATTTATCCTTAGGTGATTAATCCGACCTTGGATCACTCCAAAGCTTTGGCAATAAGACAATATCAATACCATAAACAATTAGAAATAGAAGTGCAACTCCCTAACCCTAATTGCATACAATCGATATCGCACCATCGGCAAGATCCCACACACACCCAATCGATCACGGGATCGATTGATTGTGTTTGCTACTTAGATTCAATCAAATCGCAAGAAAAAATCAAACCTACGCAAGAGAGCAAATTCCATCAATGTAGCTAATCAAGAGGGAATACATGCAATCAATCAATTGAAGAACAAAGATATTGAATAAATCAAATATAGAATAGATAGAAGTCAAGTCTCACAAATCATCTAACCATGTCTCCAATTTGCAGATGAAACAAAAGAGGTTTAGTTCCTCATATGCGTTTTCCTCTCATTCTCTCCATTGTTCTCTCTCAAACTAGGTCTTAATAGAATGCTTAAAGTCGGCACAAATAATAACCTAAAACATAACAAATTGTTCCAAAAATAGAATTCGGAAGATTCCGCAACAACGTTGACCGCGGCGGGCACTGCTAGAGAACCGGCAGGCGCCGCCATGTCAGTAGCCTTGTTCTTCAGCTCCTTGCTTCTGTTTTTGTGCTTAGCTCCTCCTCACATGTCTTCTTGCCTTTGTAATGCTTTTCTCTAGCTCCGAACTCCTCGTACTCATCCTCAGTAAAGCCATAGCCGCATCCTCACAAGCGTCGGAATACAAATATGCGAATAAGCACAAAAAGTATGTAGATTCCACACATGAAGGATAAAACACTAATAATATTGTGAATTACTCAATAATCATGCCATATGCACACCTAAATACAGAGTAGTAAATACAATAATACCTACGTCTAACACCTATCTAAAATATGCATTATCAGTTATATAAGCCTTCATCTTGTAACTCAGACGATGATGATGAATGTAATCTTTCTGAGTACATTCATCGCTTCCATTCTTGATCTCGCCATGAGATCTTGATATGTTCATTTGTATCTCTTCATAATAAACTAATATTCTAGGAAATGGTTAAGAATAGTGCATGGAATGAAGGATTTTTTTAGGTAAGAATTCAGAACACCGAACAATAACTATATGAAACGGAGTGCTCGAGACTACAACCTCATCTAAAATCAAGTACCTTCACACCAACAAACTACTCTACCTAGACGAATAACTTAGGGCCTGTTTGGTAGCCCACCCCCTCCACCTTCATTTAAGGTGTGGATTTCCATCCCACCTCTCCTACCTACTCTCACAAGTTGGGGAAATTCCCCCCACCTCCACACCCTTCCACCTCCTCCACCCCTTAAAAATGGGGAAGAAAACACACCCTTAAAACCAAGAATGTGAGTGACAGATTTCAAAGGTCAAATGATTGTCTTCTCAATGGGATTCGACTCTCTTTCGTTTAGTGTTTGAAGAACAAACAAATTGATTAAAAAATTTCAAGTTTTATTCAATAAATCCTAACTCGATTTTTTGTTGGTTGAGGTAGGAGTGATCATGAATATCGATGTTCAACGGTTATTATATTCTCTTGATGTCAAGGACAAACAAGCTAAGTGTTATGCGTAATGTGTTTTATGAGCTAGGACTCGTGTAGGACCTCCGCAGAACATTTACTAGATGAAAGATTGGGTTGCATGAGCCTGAATAGAAAATAAAGCGAATCAGGAAATAGATAAGATCTTGCACACACGGAAGATCTTGGAAGATCGGGGTTTGAGGATCTTGGCACCGAGTAAAGAAAATTATGTGTAGTGTATTTAGAGTTTGCCTTAGTAAAGAAAAGATTGTATTTGTGCTTATATACTTGGCCTAGGAAAGGTTATAAATTTTTGTACCAGAATTCTTATTTTTCAGGTTACAAATGAGGATAACGGAGTTGAAATAGCTTTAGTGGTATGGCTGACGCCTTTAAATTAACATGGATTTGGGAAAAAAGAAGAAGAAAGAATTAATAGAGTGTTTGCTTTTGTTAAAAGAAAAAAAAGGAAACTATTAGTAAATATATAACAATTGGAGAAGAACTTATATTATTCAACAAAAGATTACAAAAACAATTAATTAGCAAAACAAGAGAAGGTGTCAAGGGAAATAACAACTAATAGTACATTCAATAACAAGGCATATACTATGCAGCCTATTTGCCATATTTAACTAGGAAACAAACGACAGTAATTGACTACGGCACACATGAAACAGGTTTGAAAGTGGATCTGTATATATATATATGGCCTGGCCACATCTCAGGCATGAGGCTCAGCTAGTTGGGGTTCAAAACTCGATCGATCAGTACTAGTCGCAAAGCTTGATCTTTAAACCAAGATGTGCCATCATGAGCCACACTATGGTGAGAAGCTGTCCGCCGTTGCCAAGCTGTTGGACATGTGTCCTCGCCTTGCAATGTATTGCAGCATACAGCAAAAACTCTATCCATATATCACTCAGTGTCTGCTCAGATAATCCGCCTTTGAGTATTCCCATAACGAATTGTGCTGAATCTGAAATCAACTCTAATGGTATTTCATCCCCTCTCCCTATTGTGTCGAAAAGAGTGTAAAGCTTGACCTCTTGGTTTTGCAGTAATCTTATCTCTTGTTCCTCGTCGAAATCCGATGCATTCCGTTGGTCGATACTTATAGAATCTTCATATACGGACATCTTCTCCTTGATGTTTTTCAAGTGTGTTGTCATAGATATCTTCTCCTTGATGTTTTTCAAGTGTGTTTTCAGATCCTCCACCGTCATGTCAAGTTCAGCCCCTTCCAGCATCATCTTTGGTTGGTAGAAAAGGAGATACATCTCAAGTAGTTTGAGATTTGAATATTAATTACTTGTTCCTCCTCCTCAGCTTTTCTCTCCGAGTAGTAGTGAAAGTGAGTGGCAATGTGGAAGACTAACAAGGCATCAACAAAACCCAAGTGCTTGCAAATCTGTCGCATTGCATTAGCAAGTAGTTCTCTTTGGTCGTACAATGCCAACACATATTCACCTAACTCTATCGACCGTTGCTTTTGATCATGATTCTTGGAATCCAAAAGCAAGGCTCTACGTTTGATGTTCTTGATGATGGCCTTCTTCACCTTAGGAGTTAACTTTACTCTTGAGACACCCTTTTCATAGCCAGTGATCCGTTGCAACAACTTCACCATGTAGTTGGAGATGGAGATGGACTCCTCCCCCCGCATTGATTCAAACTGTTTAATGGACCCAGACCAGCGGCGCAACAAGACAAACAATTTGCCCCGACCTGGTTTCTTGGCAGAGACCACACAGCCAAGAATAGGAGAATTGGGGAAACATTTGCTCAAATGGTAAATCACGAGGTCAGAAAGGGTTAGCTTCAAAGTGGATGCAACATCAACAACAATACCTCCAATTAGTAAAGTATTTGTGAGTTGAATATCAACCTTATGGTATCCATGCTTGTTTGCAAACGCCCATAGCACAAGAGCTCCTACTTCGCTTGACAAAGAGATGATTTGGAGAATCTTGCCTAGTTTATTCTCGATGATTGTCCAGATCTTGGTGTAGAAAAGATCATAGGCAAGACTGACCTGAATTTCCATCTCAGTGAAAGCTTCTTCTGCCTTAAGGGCATACAACCTTTTTCTATTCTCCATAACCTTTTCGTCGGTTCTGATGGAGAGACCACAGAAGATGCCCTTGTACTCTTGAAACGACTTGTACGAGCCAGCCACCATTTCAACAGGCTCCACCCGCTTGCTGTTGCTCGTTGAGCTATGATCACCTTCGATAGGTATTGTCACTGAGCCGTCCCCTTGCTCGTTGTTGGTTCTCTCATTGCTGCTAATAGAGTCCCTCAAATCATCTAGGGAGCCTTTAGAGAGAGCCAAAACCCTCCCAACATATCTGGTGAAAGCAGCAATGAACACCAATAAGGTGGGTGCCAGGAGCTCTTGTTTTGAGAGTGCGCGGTAGATGGCTATTCCGGTAGCTCCTGCTTGCACCACAATGTGGAGAACGCTCCGATCCCATAGCTCGTTGTCCTCCAGGGAGAACCCCGCAATGGTGTTTGGACCACCGATGTGCAGAAGCAGAAACGGCGCCCAGAATGCATGAATGTCGGATGTATACTCGCTATCGCTCTTTAGCCTGTCGACTGGGACGACTAGCTAGGCCAATGGCATAGTACGCAGCCCAGTCAGCCAGCAGGTAGACCAACCAGATGAAACGATGAACCCATGTTCTTGAGGTTTGAATCCTCAAAGAGGATCCGACGATCAAGATACACTGCAGACTGAAGCTAAAGAGGATGAACCCTCTCAAATTCCACACATTCCAGACTTGTTTCAACTTTTCAATTGTGTTTGAGGAGACGTTCATGGCGCGCATTTTGGTTTTGGCTACAATTGCTTCTTTTGTGTAAAACAATGGATTTCACTTATGAATAAATTAAGAACACAACACGATTAAAAAAACTGACTAGGTAAATAAAGAGCGGTCATTCCGAGGTTGGAACCGGGGACCTATGGGTACTACCCACAAGTCATTTTCGATGAGCCATTCCGGAATTATTATAAAGGTAAAGGTAGACAATGCAAGTTAAGTATTTATGGTGGAATAGAATAAACTAATTGCGGTAGCTGAGAAGGCAAGTTTAGCATTTGCTTTTCATGCCACTTTTATCTCACTCCATTCCCTTTGGGCAGCATACTCTATAAGACACAGACACCACACACAAATAGTTAGGGGTTAGCTAGGGTGTGTTTGGATTCAACATCCACTTATAATTTAAACCCTTTTGAAGTTTTTGGTTATACATTTTTTTTTTGATTAAGTAATAATTCGAGCTCAGATATACCTGAAAGTCGAGAGGCCGACAAGTCGTTAGACGGATGAACCGTTGAACATACAATAAAAGCCGAAACAAAAAGAAAAAGGGCGCAATCAACACGAACATGCACTCTGGAAATAAAGAAGTAAGCAGAACTAAACCCGAAAATTTGAGGACGACGACGAAGAACGAACATGTCTAGGATCGCACCCTAGAGGACATGTCTAGGACCATGCTTTTAGAAAATGGTTTACCAAAATATTATTGGGCTGAGGCTGTGAATATTTCATATTTTAAGCCCTTTGGATGTACAAGTTCAAAAGCACATACAATTCCATGGTCGCAAAAGCCCTAAGAATCCAAGCCCATGCCCATGACGGATCCCAATGATGAATCCCGATCCATTTAACTATTGTACAACTAGTAGATCTGAGCATGGTCCGGGGTGGGCGGACTTGGGTTGGGCCTATGTGATATTCTTAATCCATTTTAGCGGGCCGAGCTTGAGCCAGACTCGGTTTTTGGGCCAACTACCTTGTCCAAGCCATTAAAAGTTTGTGAAATTTTTTATTTTTATTTTTGTGTTTGATCTCATACTTTACAATATTTGCTAAGTATTTCAAAAAATTAAAATTTCATAAAAAACAAAAGCCACACAAGTTACACAATTTTGAAATCATACCTTATAATCTTTAGTTTAGGTTTGTTTCAATGAAAATAATTTATTTAATAGTATTGTATTTCTTAATTGGGCCGGGCCTATTGACCTGCTTGGACTTGATCCTTGGTCCAAGCCCGGCCCTTTGGGCGGATCGGTCCACTTGGGTCAATTGCCTTACTCAAACCCGCAAATTTAGCCAGATGAATTGGACGGGTTGACCCATGTCGGATTGTCAGGTTTAACAACCAGCTACATCTTCGCCTTATTAACCAATTCAAACTACTGCCAGTTTTCTTATAAAAAAAAGAATACTCCGTCGCTTTAACAAATATTAAAGCGACGTGTCTTATTAAAGAAGACACTTGTGAGTGGGAGGGTCAACCCCTTAAATGGGCCTACAGTAACCCGATTCAGATGTAGAGTGGGCTTGCCCACTGGAAATGGAAAGGATCTAAAAAAAAGAAGAGAGTATGTTATTTTTTTGGTGAACAAGAGCATGTTGTTATTTTAATATGTGTATATAGACCTAAATTGTATAAAGACAAAATTCATTTAAAAAACAAATGTGTTCAATATATATGCCAACTGTTTTAAAGAGAACAATCGAATTAAGCACTTGCAGTATATCGTTTAGTAGCCATAGTTTATGTATTGGTAACGACGAATGCAAATCGACGATATTAAATTAGTCTAAACATCTCAATCACCGTGTGGGCCTTTATAAATTTAAAATTTCAATTGGAAGAAGAAGACTTTCATTAACTATTTAATTATTGTCCATTAATTGCTTCTCTCTAATCTCTTGTAATAAAATTTTGAAATGAAAAAACTAGTTAATTAACACACAAAATTAACCACACCGGCCACCGGAAACAGAGATAATGACGCCGGCCGCCGTGATCCTCGTCTTCATCCTCATCCTACCCGTAATCGGAATCGACGGAGCCCCGGCTTTCACCCCAAAAGACCACTACCTCCTCTACTGCGGCCCCTCCGACGCCGGCAACACCATCGACGGCAGGGTATGGTCCCACGACGACAACTCCACCTTCTCCTCCCCGTCCTCCTTCTCCTCCACCGTCGCCGCCTCCGCCAACGCCGACCATGGCGGAAGCCCCTTCAAGGGCGCCCGCCTATTCAAATCGAACTTCACCTACACCTTCCCGGTCTCCTCCGGCCCCAAATTCCTCCGCCTCTTCTTCTACCCGGCGGCCTACTCCCAATACGACGCCTCCCGCTTCTTCCTCTCCGTCGAAGCAAACGGCCATCTCCTCCTCCGCAACTTCAGCGCCCAGCTGGCCGTCAACTACGCCCCCTTCACCGTCCGGCAAAACTACGCCACCGACCAATACGTCGTCAAGGAGTACTACCTCTCCGTCGATACCTCCCTCAACCTAACCTTCTCCCCGACGCCACCCAGCCCTTTCGCCTTCGTCAACGGGATCGAGGTCGTCTCCGTCCCAGACTCCCTCTACGTGGCCGAAAACAAAACCCTAACAAACGTCGATTACCAGACGATTCCGTTCCACATATCTTCCTCGTCAGCCCTAGAAACTGCCTACCGCCTCAATGTTGGCGGTAGTCAGATAGAAATGGTGTCTGATGGGGAAATGTGTGGCATGTATCGACTCTGGAAGAACGACGATGCCTACACATCTCCCCCGACATACGGACAATCTGCGTATTTAACAAACCATCAGATCGATTATACAACTGCGGTTCCCAACTATACGGCCCCTGCGCTAGTTTACCTGACGTACAAGTTTTTCGGGGACAACTACCAAGTCGACCACATGAAGCTTAACTTGACATGGAGGTTTAAGGTGGATTCGGGGTTTTACTACATGGTGCGGCTTCACTGGTGCGAGGTGAACTCTCATATAAATACGACGGCTGATCGGATATTCGAGGTTTACATCAACAATGTCACGGCTGAGACCGATGCGAATGTGATGATCTGGACGAGTAATCAGAGATACGTTCCTTATTACAAGGATTATGTTGTGTTCGTCGATGGCGGAGATGGAGGAGGAGGCGGTGTAGATCTTTGGATTGCACTGCACCCCAGCGCCATGTCAGTGTATGTTCTCTCAACCTTTGTCTGAACTATAAAAATTTATACATGCCTTTTTTATTTATTTTATTTTTTCTATTTCTAGTGGGGTATTAAATCAAAATTGAGCCCCATCCCTTTAATCTTAAGAATTGATATTAGCAAGATAGTTTTAATTAAATTGAAGGTGAGTTATTTATAGCATCCCCAACAGAAGCTCTAAAATAGGGAAAAATGGAAAATTTAGAGAAAAAGAAGGAATTTATGGTCCAACAGCTCATCTATATTGTTTTGTAAAATAGAGAAAGGAGGAGAGAAGGTAAAAATTTCTCTATATTTAGAGGAAGAGAAAAACCTCTAAAATTAAATGTTTTTATCAAGCCCCATGCCAACCATTTAAGTCAATAATAAGATTTAAATGAGATTCAAAATATAATGCTTAGTTGGACTTATAAATACGGAGTATTATATAATATATGCAATGTTCTAAAAATCGCACCTAGGCGCTAGGCTGCAGGGCACATAGGAATTTTTAAGCCTAGGCGGGCCTCTAGGGGGTAATCCGCCTAGGCACCACCTAGTCTTGCCTAGGCGTCGCGCCGCCTAGACCCCGCATAGGCCCGTTTAGTCCCGCCTAGCCTGACGATTATTCAATTTTAGCTTTTAGGCATGTGATTAATCAATTTAGGGTTTTTTTATCCCCCCGTGTTGGGATATATTTGTTTTTGAGTCAAACATATGGATTTGGATTTTAGAAGGTTTAGAGTCGCTAATCGGACGCCTGCTTTTGCATTTATTTACTTTAATATTATTTGGGTTTATGAGTGAGATATTATGGATTATTATTACATTATATGAATTATTTACATGTGTTATGCGTTAAAATATAAGGAAATAATTAAGTTTGTTTCAAGTCTGCCTAGGCATATATTGCCTGGGCACCCGCCTAACCGCCTTGGCGCTAGGCGGCCACCCGTCGCCTAGTGCCTTTTAGAACATTGAATATATGAATTGAAACTAAAATGGGATTCAAAATACAAAGCTTCGGTGGATTCATAATTTCCTTATATAGTTTAATATATATTATAAATATTATATAGTATGAAATTATAAAAAAATTATATAAAAGGTTGATATTTTATAAAAAATTTTATCATCCTTAAAAACCATACATGATTAGTAAATGAAAAATAATAAAACGAAGACATAGATATTTTCAACAAAAAAATATAATAATAAATAAATCAAATTTATTTATTTTATGGGATAAATATCGTACAAGGTACGAAAACTATACTAGTTACCTAAAGTTTAAAATTTTTAATTATTATATTATGAAATTCTACATTTATTATCAGATAAAATGTATAATAGAGAAACTGTTGGAGTTGGAGGATAATTTTTTTAAAAATTTTGGTGTTTTGATCTCTATTTTAGCTAGAGAACTTTTACAATAACGGTTGGGCTTGCTCTTACTACTACTAGTTTATAAAATATTCATTAAGTAGATCGAGCAAGACCTAACAAAACACCAAAACAAATTTATCTAAAGACTCAAAACATTGGCGAATCCAGAGGCTCAGGACGGCTGAAGCCCCCTGACTCGGAAGAAAAACGTAGATTTTTTATGATAGATTTTTAATTTTTTTGTTAATTTTAGGGATCAAGGAGTATAAAAATAGTAAAAAACAAAAATAAAGATAGCTTACCTGAAGGATATTTATTATCTTGAGTTTATAAGTTCAAACCTCTTTAAGGTTTTCTCCAATATATATTTAATCAAAATTATTTTTTTCTATATATATACATACAAAAATTGTCATTTTTTCATAATTTTTATTTTTTCTTAAATTTTATACTAAAAATGAATATTTAAATAATAGATTTAATATTTTTTTTCTTATATATTGAATATTTATTTTTCATATATACATGCAAAATAAAAAATTTTAGTCTCCCTAAAAAATTCATGTACGTTTACTTTATAAATTTAAAAATTGAAGGAAGGTTTTAAATTAAAACAGCGGCAATTTCGATATCAGAAATCAGAATAAAATAAGTGGACGTTTACTTTATAAATTTAAAAAGGTGGTGAGTTTTGGAAAGGAATATAGTCAAAATTTCCACTATTTTTTAGTTTGAAGTCAGCTCTTGAATGAATGATACTGTATTAATTATTAGTACAATTTGCATGCCATGCTACGTACATAAGATTTTTTTAAAAAAATTATGAGAGTTATTATTGTTATAATAATAACTAGAAGAAAGATTCAAGAACACAATAATAAGAATACATAAATAAATTTAATGTGATTTACTAATGATACGTGCGTAGGTTGGATAATCTATAAAAACAATCTGATTTTATTAGGAAGCAAATTTAACCGAATGGGTTAAATTTAATGTGGGCCTACTATATATGTACCGACCCGCTTGGACTAATTGTCTTACCCAACCCGTAAATTTAATCGAATAGGTTAGAGAGACTGGACAAGTTGGCCCATGTCGGCTCGATCTACTTCAGATATAGGTTCATCGAGTATCTTAATAAATGATACATTTATTTTGACACAAAAGTAATTTTAAACAAATTAATAGTTGCTGGATACTTAACCTATCTCAATCTTATGTTTAGGTATCCGGAGGTGCTTTTGAATGGCTTGGAGATATTCAAGATAAACAGAAATAACGATAGCTTAGACGCTCCAAACCCTAACGTCGCACTAGAGACCACCCCTCCCAAGCAACCTCAAATTATCAAATCCCCAAAGCGATCCCATCTCCTTGGCATCATCATCGGTGTCGTCGCTGCTGGTGTCCTCTTCGTCGCATTACTATCGTGTCTCCTCATTCTCCGTCGCCGCTCCAAGGTAAAGACAAGAGCGAGCACGTACGGGACAAGCACCACCAAGTCAAAGTCAAACTGGTCCGCTCCTAATTCCGTCGAATCGGGTTCCCTTTTACCCTCCCATCTTTGTCGCCAATTCTCACTTGCCCACATCAGACAGGCGACGGACGACTTTAGCAACGGACTCATCGTTGGCCACGGAGGGTTCGGAAACGTCTACAAGGGGACGGTGGACGGCGAGAAAGGCCCCATTTCCGTCGCTATAAAGCGGCTCAACGCTTCATCCAAGCAAGGGCACCGCGAGTTCGTGACCGAGTTCCAAATGCTATCCAAGCTCCGTCACATCCACCTAGTTTCATTGATCGGTTTCTGCGACGAAAACGGGGAGATGATCCTCGTCTACGAGTACATGGATCGTGGAACACTCCGCGATCACCTCTACAACACCAACAACCCGCCATTGTCTTGGAGTCGGAGGCTCAATGCCTGCCTAGGCGCCGCAAAGGGGCTTCACTACCTACATTGCGGCGCAAGCCAGATGATCATCCACCGCGACGTCAAGTCCACCAACATCCTCCTCGACGAGAATTGGGCGGCGAAAGTGTCGGATTTCGGCCTTTCGAAGATGGGGCCTATGGACCAGCTAGTTAGCCATGTAAGCACCGCGGTGAAAGGAAGCATCGGCTACTTGGATCTCGAGTACTACAAGACCCAACGGCTCACCGACAAGTCCGATGTGTACTCATTTGGAGTCGTGTTGTTCGAGGTGTTGTGTGGGCGGGCTGCAGTGGACGCCAGCCTGTCGAAGGAGCAAGTGAACCTCGCGAAGTGGGCGCGGAGCCACCAGCGAGCCGGGAAGCTCGATGCGATTGTTGACCCCAACATAAAGGATGAGATTTCGCCGGAATGTCTGAGGAAATTCGGGGAGCTAGCGGAGAGCTGCGTGCGTGACAATGGGAGTGATCGGCCCTCCATGGCGGATGTTGTCTGGAGCTTGGAGTTCATAGTTGGGATTCGGGAAAAAGGTGGAATCTTTCCGGTCAAAGTTGATGCCGGAGGTAAAACCTCCGGCAGCCCTAGCAAAGATTCCAACTTTTCGAGTTTCTCTGTGGAAGGGATGGGAAGGATGAATAGCTTATCGTCATTGACGATGACTAGTTCCCAAGACTATGGCGAGTCTAACCAATCTTCCTCTGGAGTTGTCTTTTCTGAGATCTTCAAACCGCGAGGAAGATGAGATCGATCGAGCATCTGTCAACATTTTAGTCTGTTGTTTATATCCCGGTTGTATCATATGCTATTTAATTTCTTTTTAATTACTCAAAGATGAATCTTATGAATATGTAATAATGGGTTATGTGAATCGATCGATCACTAGTCACTAGGTGTGATCTGCTGTTGTGTAATATATGTCACTTTGTAACATTGTTGGTATATATAAGGTACGTTTTACCAAATTCAAGGACTTGCGAGTAGGTCATTAGCCACTAGCCACTAGATCATTCAGGATTCGAACCGGTCTTCGGTACATAAAGAGCGGTCATTTAGGATTCGAACCGGAGACCTTTGGTAGTACCAAAGGTCTCCGGTTCGAATCCTGAATGACCGCTCTTTATGTACCAAATTCAAGGCATTATAAGGTATGTTTTAGGTTGTGATCGGTAGGGATTGGTCTTCTTACTAGGGTAGTATAGGTGACAATTGGGCAATTTAGATCGGGTTCAAGTCGATCATTTTAATTTCAGATCATCTTGAACTCAGGTTGATATCAAGTATGATGACCATTTGGATCGATCAGATCGCGTTCATTTGAACATTGATTATATTGGATAAAAATCGTAACATTGGGTCCATTTCGATTAGGAAATTTCGAGTTTTGATTAATTTGGATTTTGGATGAATCGTATTTTGGTCCAGGTTTTGGTCAAAATGAATTTTGATTTAATCGAGTTTAACTTTCTTTTTTATATATATACATATATAAAAAAAATTGCTTTTTCAAAAATATTTTTATTTTTAAAAACTTTTTTTACTAAAAATAAATATTTTTTTCTAATATATTCAAATAAAAAAAATTATTTTTCATACATACATGATACATTCCACTCCCCCAAAAATATTTCTTGATCTGGAGTAGTAACTGATCAGTTCAGTTGTCAGATTCAAAGTATATTTAACAATATTAAAATGAACTTATTGATGAATTGAATCTTTAAATATTTTCTTGCGAAATTGTTTGCTTTGCCATTGGGTGAGTCAACGGGACAACTCCCATTTTCCAATCATAAATTGAATATTTTGAAAGGTTGATGATCATCA
Organism: Persicaria maculosa; assembly: GCA_963922045.1. Classification (NCBI taxonomy): domain Eukaryota; kingdom Viridiplantae; phylum Streptophyta; class Magnoliopsida; order Caryophyllales; family Polygonaceae; genus Persicaria; species Persicaria maculosa. Next base: position 3,996,339 of record OY998254.1, on the reverse strand, counting down.
CCCACTTTTAATAATAGATCATTGGTTATAATCATTATTTTTCAGAGAAGGGAAATGCATGCCAAAGTGTTAACCTAAGGTTTTGTTTGATTGATTTTATGAAAGAAACCATTAATCTAGAAGTTGCAACTTCTAGTTAAGCTAAGAAAACAAGCCCTCTTATATTCCGGGTTGGTTAAGTCAGAAATGACCTGTATGTAAGGTTTTGAGTAGCACACAAAGGATCCTAATTCGAATCCCGCTCTCGGCGCTCCGGGTGATCATTGGAGGATTTACCTGGTCGTTAACTTCAGAACTCATGGGATTATTAGTCGGGCAATCCAACAAAAAGTTGTCCTCAAACTAAGTTGTCATGATCGAGTAAGCAATCAAACCAAAAAACATGATTAATTAGATGCAAATCCAATTACAATTTTGGGTACAATCCAATTCAAATGCAACAAAAACTCGATCATCAATCATAGACAATATACATTGACAATATATATTTTGAAGATCCATGACAAAGCACAACCACTTAAACTCAAATAAATTCAACACAAACTCATCACAAAACCATTAATTGGAAATTCATCACATAAGACGCATGAAAGCAAACACATTGAGATAATTCCGTTTCTATCAACGGCAACGCTGGTACTTCTGGCAGACCCGAAGCTTCGTCACCTGCTGTTTTGTGTAACCGCAGCGGGAATTGCCGTTGGCGTCGGCGTTGCAAGCGGCATTATTTTTGTCTCCAGTGCTATAGATATTATTTTTGGAACTACTGGCAAGAATCCTGCGAGTCAACGACGAATCCAAGGAGGGGAACAGCTCGTCGTCGAACTCACCATGGTTCCCAACTGTTGTATTGCCTGAGCTCAGGGCTGTACCGGTGATCGGAGCACCACAGAAGAGGACGAGGAAGAGGGCGAGGAAGAGAGCAAAGCGGAGCTGATATGGCTGTGGAGTGTTCATCCTGTGTCCTTTTACACAATAGTGATTTCTATTTGGTTTGCAACTTCAAACCTTCCTCGCCCCTTTTTAAAGTGACTCATTCCTAATTGTCCGGCCAAATTTTTATTTTTTATTTTTTTTTTATTAGGTGAAAATTCGAAAGTCAGACAGGCCTGACTCATCGAGAGGCCGACCGAAGTTGGCAGACGGCGAACTATCTAACAGAGCAACCTACAAACAAAAATACAAATAACAGGCGTAAATTTTCCGGCCAATTTGATTTATACTATAGCTAGCTACTTTTAATTTCTTTGTTTTATTGGTACGTAATTAAATATCCTTGTTTTTTTAATTTGGGATTTGTTTGTATTTTAAAAATATACTCCCTCCGATCCAAAATACAGGGCGTTTGACTTTTTAACACGTATTTTATTTTAAGGAGCTAAAAACTATATACTCCGTAATATATTAACTTTTTTATTTTTTTTTATAATTTAAAAAAGGTGATATTTTATGTAGTTTTTATCTTATTAAAATACGTGTTGAAAAGTCAAACGACATATATTTTGGATCGGAGGTAGTATTATGTAATTACAACTATAAATATAAATAATTGAATAGTACTTGATTGATACTTTGTATAATTTGTTTAAAATAATATAAATTTTGAATAAACTATATGGTAAATTGTGTCAAAGTAGTATTGTATAAATTTTATAATTATATTATAAATTTGATTTAATATAATTTATACTGTATTCTATTTAAAATTTATATTATTTTAAACACGCGGTAAAAAAAATACTAATTAAATAGTAATATTTAAAGATTTATAATTAAATGTATTATAATTAAAATGTGTTGGAATCAAACACCTACCTATCCAAAAAGATAGTTGTCCAAATTAATTATCCTCGATCTAATATATAATGTGTTCGACCATTGTTTTTACTTGTGAAAATTTGAATGAGAACGAGAGAACTTTGTTTCATTTGTACCTGCTAATTATATATATAAATATATATCCTCCATTATTATTTTGGTAGTTGCTACCTAACCCTTTTTATATATGGTAACTAACTGTGTCCAAATTAATCATCCTTAACAATGTGTTCGACCATTGTATTGTATGCGGATATATGTAAACAAATTTGTTGAGAAATATGTATATTTGTCTGAGTTGTATAATATTTTATTATATGATTTGTATAATGTAATCAATAATTATAGGTTATATGTGTAATAAGGTTTAAAGTGTGATTGAGCTAAGATGAAGCTGAGTGTTGTGGACTGGATCGAATTGGGTCTTTTGGGCTTGATCTCATAACCACAACACGAGCCCAAATATAGGCCCACACTCGGAAACCATTGCACATGGCCCATGGGAGAATAGCTGATCACTTGAGTTGTAGCTTCCTCCAAAGTGTTGCGTTTTCAACTAGGGTTTGAGCTCTATATAAAGGCTTGAGCTCGGGTTGTCCTCAGACGCTGACTCATTGTTCACTCTAACTTCTGAAAAGAAAAAGAGAGAAGAGAGAGTTCTAGGGTTAGGGTTTCGCTCCTCGACTCCCTTTCCTTCGTCAGTCGTTGAAGGTCTTCTTCCTCAGCGTTCCAAGGGTTGTTCTAGGTTGCAGGCTCCTCCGGTGATCAGTGTCGTCTCCCCTGAGGGTTTACCTTCTCGATCTGGATCTGTATCTCCAGATATGAGAACTTCGAAGGGACTTCTTTCTTCCTTTGTTTGTGTGGTTGTTGTTTTCGTTTCTTGTTTTAGACTTGCATGTTTTGTATTTGGCTTTGTCCAACCCCCTTGTATTGTTCGATTATCATAGTGGATTAAGGCCGACTCTTGAGGCCCCGGGGATGTAGGATCGCAGATCCGAACCTCGTAAAACTCGTGTGTCTTGGCTCTATTTTCGTCTTCTATGTTCGTCGATCGTATACGCGCTTGTCTTACTTGAATCGAATCTCCTGTTACCCTCTTCAAAATTAGATAGAAGTTAAGCATATATTGACCAATTTTAACCTTTTCAGCTTACTGATCGAATACTATCAAGTTGTAAAAAATCATCGCATTTCTATGAAAATGGAAGATGGTTTCAAGCATAAAATGTGCAGTGAAATAGAGTATATGGAAACTAAAAAAATTAAAACAAAATCAAGAGTATTCACTACGTCGGATTACCTTTCAGGCGGCGAACTTACATTAGGACGACAGACCATGTCGTCGTCTAAAAGGCAATTTTTGGGATGAATTACTTTTCGAGCAGCTTTGATGTGACGACACGTACTTCTGGCGCACTTTTCCGGTCACTCTCTCGATCCCGTCGTCTGTAACACCCCTTTTTTTAACACGAGGGAATGTCACAGCGCCAGTGATTACTCGGACTTTAATGTCTTCGTAACCACCTTAGGCTTATAGGGACATGCAACCATGCTCCCATAAACAAGATGATAACAAATAATGATAGGTAAAATAAATAGAAATAGTGAAAGAGTTGGAAAATAAAAATAACTCTTTATTAAACTTTCCTCTAAAATTGAGGATTTAACTTTACAATTTGATAATATTACAGCGAATGATTTTTAAAGGAAATAAAATATTTAAACGCCTATACAATACATCTATAAATTTAAACTTTAAATACAACGTTAAAAATAGTTTAGATGTCTTCTCAACTTCCCTTCTCTTCTCTTCTGAGACTCGACCTAAACCTGTGAAAACTGGTCTGGCGTCCGGAATGAAGGACACCAGCCATCCAAATAAAGGACGGTTAGTTCGCAAGAACTAGCAAATGACGGCTCGAAAACTGGGACTTCTTTGGACTCAAACTCAGTGACCATAATACGGTATGAATCTAAACCCAAATGCGATTATTAAGAATATTTTATGTGAAGGCTTAACATTTTAAGACACGACTCATGTGACACGGATAATCCAGTAGGATTGAGTAACAAAAGATGCGAGTGACAAGCACTCTTAGGAACCATACTTCGATTACAGATGGAATATGATATAGCTTGAATTAATTGTGATCACTATAAAGCTTTGTTCTTACTATGTTAAGAAGATGTATATATATATCACACTTCGCTCACTTTCCTCACGTTGAGTAGCTTAAAACAGATTGATATAACATACTTCACTCACTTCCTCACATTGAGTAACTTAAACACAGGTTTATATGCTATACACGTTTACCACTCTTAATAGGAATATAATGTTTCACAACACACACTATTTGTTATAATATAATACCGGCTCCGCTCTCACTAGCAGATAGCGGCCTACTACCAGAGGTAGTGTAACATTTCTCTACGGAAATGTGTTAGTTTCATGAAACCTTTAGACCGAGGAGTAACGGCCCCGACCTGACTCTACAACATCACTTTCACTTGACTTCACACATTACGGTTCACATTTGGTTTACGTTGATTGATACGTTTTACTTTCATTGATCTTGATTTAATTGAGTTCCAATCGTAACACACAATCCTCACATTATTACTATTTTATTTAGGTATCCTAGGTGATCACACAATACAAAATAACCCATGTTATTTATAGGTAACATGGTTGTCAAATGAAATGAAAGCAATTAAAATAAAGGATGGAAACATCAAAGAAATAACATGTTCCATTCCTAACCAATTAGCATGAAAGGACAACAATAAATCATGCTTTAAATGACCGGTGGGTAACTATATTATTATTATCTTATTAAGGTCACCCAATTAAACTTGCCAAATTCAAACTGAACGGTAAATAAATCACACAAGTAAGTGAATTGTGATTTATTTTATTTAACTTGGCAAGTAATCAAAGACAGGAAAACAAACAAGACACGAAGGCACCAATTGAGCAGAAAGGCTCGGAATGTCACTTGCCTTGATTTGAAGTCGCAAGCTTTGACTTAAATGGTTGGGTTGACTCGAATTCCCTCGTATACGTCTAGGAATTGATGAAGCACTGCGGGATTAAAGATATTGAAAACGTTTAAAACAACCCTGAAAAGTATGGGATTTTTCCTGAAATTAATTATGCTGAGACAGGGGCATATTTTAACAAAATCACAACTTAGGTAGGTTTTCTGTAATTACCCTTCTTCAACCTCACACCCGACAGCAACTCAACAGAGGGTTTCCGGTAACACCTCGGCGATGATGGCTAGCGACGAAGACGACCTACGGTAGTGCACGAAAGCGGTGACTACGGCTTCATGGAGGCTGGGCGCTTCTCCTGGTGACGAATGAAGGCTCCGGCAGCGGCGGACGAAGACGGACGAGGGAGCTCCGGCGAGGTAAGTTTCGAAATTGGGGTTTTCCGATTCGGGATGTTTTTGCGAAAAACTTGTGAAGGGGATTGTCGATTAAGGTGTTTTAAACACGATGAACTAGTTTGAGAGCTCGGATATGGAGAGGAATTGTGGTGGTGTGCTTGAGAACCGAAAACCTCTTGTATTTATAGGAGAGGATTCGGAACGAATTGGATGAAATTGATCCTGTAAATAGCTCGGATAAGATCATTAGAAGCTATCCTTATGTTCAATTCGTTCAGATGAGGCCGTTACATGGCCGGATTTCAAGGAATCTCGATTTGAGGCGAAATCCGATCGGGTTCGTTTGAGCTCGTTTCTATCCGAAATAACAAATTGGTTGTAGATATGGATATAGCATAATGTGTGCAACAGTTTAGAAGTAAAAACGTTGAGATTTCGGCGAGATTTGAGGGAGGCAACATCCACCCTTGTGCAACAGTAGTTCGACAGGCGGGAGGAAGGAGGAGGGTTCACTCAACCCGGTTCGCCATTTTTTTCTCTTTATTTTATGGTTCGGTTCACTCGAACCAACAGAAACCCGGTTCAAGCCTTTTTTTTCAATTATATATATGTATATCCGAAAATTTTATTTATTAAAATTCTTCATAAGTTAAATAATAAAAATAACAAAACACTTAATGAAATACATTTTATTTTGCATAACACAATTTTCTAAAACATTATATTAAATATTTTTCGTCAACTAAAATAAATTATAATTATGAGTCTTCCTTATTTTTGAAGAAAATATATATCACTTGGCGTTAAAACATTATAACTTAAAAACTTATTTATTTACTATATATTCACATAAGATGAAATATCTTTAAACTAGTTATAACACTTTATATATATTCAATTTAAAAGAAAAAAATATTTCTAAGTTTAAAATAAAATAACTTTTATTACCAAAATTATATTTACTTAAAAAGAAATATCCAAAGATAATTTGGGGTATTTCATCGTCACCTACGTCCGTCGCTCTCATCGCCGGCCATATCTGATCTTATGGGGTACTGTTCATCATCCCTTACCTTCGTCCGCTCAGATCTGATCCATCTCCCAGGTAATTGATCAATTCAACGTCTACAGTAATGATTTGTTTTTGTATGTTTAAAGCCTAGCTTGTGGTCCCTTACCTTCCTGGTAATTGATCTGATCCATCTCCCAGGTAATTGATCAATTCAAAATGGAGTTCAGCAAGATCTTGGAATCTGCTCAGGTGATGATGTGCAAGATCTTGGAATCTGCTCAAACAAAATGAAGACAAAATGGAGTTCAGCATTCTCTGCATTGATAAGCCTGAGACATTACAAAAGGCTATTTCAATTTTGGAGTTCTGCAAGTTTCAACAATTTTGGAGTTCAGCAAGTTTCAACAATCTCACAATTTGAGATCGACTAGGCGATGCTTCCAATTTGTGTTGAACATCAGGTAGGCATTTGGTGGATTCATATGGTTATCGCTTTGGGTGGTGAGATGTCCTGCCTCCTGAGTTCGGTTGCCTATAAGCTAATTAATCCGCATTTGTTTTTTTTATTTGAGGTTTGGTACAATTTCAACATTTCAGCATTTTCTGATTTGAGGTTTGATAGTTGTTTCTGATTGAATGAAATTGATCCTTAATGAATGAATTCATCAAGGGGATGAGTAATTAGCTTATACAGACATTAAATTAATCTGAATAACATATATATGTCTATAGATTTTGATCGATGGTTTGAGTTTGGATATTTCTCTAAAGCTACTGATTTGGTTAATTGCTTAATTGATGTTACACACTTGGGAGATTGAGTATTTGACTTTATGTGCAGCACTAATTTTAAAGATTGTATGTTGCTTATCCTTCCATCTTCCTGCAGACAATGAATGCTTCATTTACAATATATTTTTGCATTCGTTGTCCCAACTCTTGGAAGCTGCTACATATCTAGTCCTTACATGCTCATTGAAACAATTAATGCTTCACTTTTCTTAGATAGTCATTGTTTTGCCTTGTCTTCATTCTCATTGTAAAATGAAAACGTAGAACCACCAGAGTGTTAAGTTACTCCAAGGTGATGCTGAAATGCTTCATTTATAATATTTTATTTTTTAATTGTTATCAAATTGCACAAAACTAATGGATTATCTTGATTTTTACATGGGTTGGGTTGGGATATTGGCAATTTCAGCAATTGTTGAAATGCGGGTTGTAGTTTCAGCAATCGCTGAAATGCGGACTGCAATGAATTTTGATGTTCATTGCTTTAAATGTCCTTTAAAAGCCTCTTACCTCAACGGTAAAGCAATGTGCTTATGCGCAAATACGTGGGTTCGAATCCCACATAGGCTAAATTTTATATCTCGCAATAAGGTTTCAGCAACGTTGCTGAAATCGGGGTTTCACATCAACAAACGTTGCTGAAATTGGGTTTTCAGCATCAGAAACGTTGCTGAAATCGGGGTTTCAGCATTAGCAACTTCGGTTTAAGCAACACGGAAAAAAAAAAACTCAATCTCGCGGAAAAAAAAACTCGATTTTAACAACTTCGGTTTGAGCAACACGGAAAAAAAAAATTAAAAATAAAACTCGATTTCAGTAGCTTCGGTTTCAGCAACGCGGAAAAAAAAATTAAAAATAAAACTCAATTTCAGCAATGCGGAAAAAGAAAAAAAAAACTAAAATCGGAGTTGCTGAAACAGGAGTTTCAGCAATTCCGTTTTAGCAACTCTGGAGAAAGAAAAAAAATAAATAAATAAAAAATGATGAAACGGAAAGGGGGGCACGGATGGGGGGGGCACTGGGGCAAGGGGGACGGTGGACATTTTGCTAATTTGGAGCACTTGGGAGCCATTTTTCTAATAAAGTCCAAAAATTAGGACATCCTAATAATCACCCCTTTACAAGTCCGAAAATCCGCCCCACCTTTTTTTGAGTGTTGCGGCCGCCACTGGGCTCAACCTTGTGCAACAAGAATCAAAATATAGCAACACAGTCAAACATAAACAACATATTTAAAGAACACAGTGCTAGGGCATTTACAATGACACATACAAATTAATTTGCCAGATATGTAAGTCCGGCAGCTGCAGAGAGATGAGATCGGAGAAAAGAGTGGAGCAGGGCGAATGTCAATACAAATTAAAGTGGTGGCCAGATGAGAGACTCCGCGAGATTAGAGCTCCAGATCTATACCTATATTCAACCTATCTCATCAGCTAGTTTGTATCAACTACTCTATTAAATCATGAGCAATCATGTGTTTTACTTACCTTAAGATTGCTAAAAGGTAAGCTCATGGTTGTGGGGTTTACCTTAAGGTAAGGGGATGCAAAAGGTTACCTTGGTAGAGATAGGTAACATCTTCCCTTTTCTAATTTTTTTTTTCTTTTTTTTTAATGAAAAAGTAGGATCTTTCCTTTTCCATTCCTATTTATTAATTGTAATAGTGTTTAAAATGAACTAAAAAATATAATTATATTTCATTATTTTTTAAAATAAAATATTTCATTGGTTTAATTTTATTTTTTTCTATAATTTGAGCCCAATTTTACCGTATATATACCCACATCTTGATCTATTGTAGTTGCGCCTATTTTCTTAACTATGGATCACAATAATCCAAATACTCCACCCATTCCAAACATGCCTTTTGATCAAAATCTTCTCAAAAATCCTCAATTTCAATTGATGTTACAAATGCTTAACAATCCTCCAACACCCGAATATCCAAATTATGCCCCACATAATCCTACCAATGTGTATAATCCTCTTTGAAGAATGATTTGGTTGAGCACTTGTGGAACCAATTCCAAGACTATGATTCGAATTTATAGGTAACTTGAGTAGTATTTACGCATTTTATAATGTTTTCAACTTTTTAAATTTTAATCTAGATGTAATAAAATATATTTATATTAAGTACTTGCTATTTTTATTTATTTATAAAATTATAAATAAAAATATTTCACAATAATATATGATGATACACATATAATAAAGGGAAAGATGTATAAAGGAAAAGAAAAAAGTGAAAATAAATTTGAAAAGAGATTTCTCATGGTTGTAGAGGAAACCTTTTAGAAAGAGGAAGAAAAATTAAAAATAATTTGAAATAAAAAAAATAAATGAGTTGTAAAGTTGTGATAGAAAGATGGAAACAAAGGGGGAAGAGGTTACCCCATGGTTGCATATGGTCTTACCAAACTATATGTTACCAAACTCAATCCACCAGTTTAAGCTATTTCATAAGCTATGTGTTACCAAACTGATCCCTATTTCACCAGCTTACATGCCTTGGGTACATTAATCCAACTCAAATGCAACAAAACACTCAACAATCATGGATAATATATTGATAATATTTTGAAGAAGCAACACAAAACACAACCAATTAAAAGCACAAAACCATTAATCGAAATTCATCACATAAGATCGAAATTGCAGTAGGAAATTATAAGACGCTCGAAATCAAATACATTGAGATTCCATTTCTGGTTAGCCACGGCATCGCTGGTAAGACTGGCAGGCCCTCTTTTTCTTCAGATCGTTTTTGGAGTAACCGCAGCGGTAACGACTGTTGGCGTCTGCGTTGCAAGCCGCATGATTTCTGACAGTGGTGCCGTAGATATTACGTCCCGAATCACCCTTGTTGAGAAGAATCCTGCGAATCAACGACGAATCCAACGAGGGTAGCAGCTCGTCGTCGAACTCACCGTGGTTCCCAACTGTGGCATTGCCGGAGCTCAGGGCGGTACTGCTGACAAGGGCGCCACTGAAGAGGACGAGGTAGAGAGCACAGCGGTGCTGGGTAATGTCGTACGGCTTTGGAGGGTTCATTCTGTGTCCGTACGTATACAAATAGTTGGTTTCTATTTGGTTTGCAACTTCTATCGCTCCTCGATCGGTCTCTTTTTAAAGTGATTAATTGGGTATTCGATTTATGTTCAAAATAATTAAATGATACATTAATCCGAATTGCTTGCTTAATTTTAAGTGGTCAGCATTTATGTAGCTTTCAAGTTTCAATTGCATAAATATTGTCCCAATTACCATTTCTTAATCGTGTAAATTTGGATGAGAGTACTTTGTTTCATTTCTAGCTGATTAACTATTCTAGATTATTAATTTGCTAATTGCTACCTATCCAAATTAAAGGTGATTGTTCGACCATTGGTTCATTGTATAGTTAATTAAACATCATTATTAATTTGCTATTTGCTACCTAACCTTTTTTATATGGTAATTGTAAAAACTAATTATCTTTTAATAATTTGTTCGACCATTGTATGGTATCAAGATATACGTTGTATACTTGTATGGTATAGTTAATTAAACATCATTATTAGTTTGAAAGACCATTGTATGGTATCAGTTACTATGTAAAAGGATTTAGGAACTCAGTTGATAATCATTATACTGAGGTTATGTATTTATATATAGAGATTACATAGAAGATATTCCAAAAGATACACATGATACAAATAAGGATAAATATATCTACAGATATAGATAGAATAACGATAGATAGAATATATCTCTAATACCCCCCTGCAAGCTCATGGAGGGGAGGACCGACATGAAGCTTGGATCGAAGCTGTTCAAAATGACGAGTACCAAGGGCTTTCGTGAAAATGTGAGCCACTTGCTCAGTTGCACTGATGTGACGAACATGAAGCTCATCGGAGTCGACCATCTCTCGAACAAAATGAAAATCGACATGAATGTGCTTGGAACGGTTGTTCAAGACAGGATTGCGAGCCATGAAGGTAGCGCTGAGACTATCTTAGAGAAGAACCGGACGTGTGAGAAGACGATGTCGGAGATCAAACAAGAGAGACTTGATCCAGGCCAACTCAACCGCAGTGGCAGCAATGGCACGATATTTGGCCTCTATACTAGAACGAGCCACGACCTTCTGCTTGCGAGAGGTCCAGCTGACGAGAGTGTTGCCAAAGTAAATGGCAAAACCAAACTGAGACCGACAATCGTCAGGGTCCGACGCCCAGCCCGCATCGGAGAAGGCTGTGAGCATGAACCTAGGAGCTGGCCGAATGGTGAACTGATGAGAAAGCGTGCCCTTGAGATAACGGAGAATGCGCTTGACTGCATTCCAGTGAGAGTCCATGGGACAATGCATGAACTGACATACCCTATTAACAGCATAGGAGATCTCAGGACGAGTGATGGTGACGTACTGAAGAGCACCAACAATGCTGCGATATAGAGTGGGATCCTGGAAGGGATCACCGTCCTTTGACAGGCGAGAGTGCGGCTCAGCAGGACTCGAGATAGGCTTAGAATCCGCCATCTTGGACTTGGTGAGAAGATCACGAATGTACTTTTGCTGACAGAGGAGTAAGCAATCCGAAGAGCGCACCACCTCAATTCCAAGGAAGAAATGAAGATCACCCAGGTCCTTAAGCGAGAAGGCCTGGTGAAGCTTAGCAGTGAAGGACGCAATAAGAGAATCTGAGCTGCCGGTGACAATCAGACCATCAACATATACCAGGACATAGATCACACTTGCTGGGGTACCGTAAACAAAAAGAGAGCAATCAGACTGACAACTGCGGAACCCATAAGTGAGCAAGAAAGCCTTGAGCTTACTGAACCAGGCACGAGGTGCCTGTTTCAGACCATAGAGCGCCTTACGAAGAAGGCAGACGTGATTTGGCCGAGACTTGTCAACGAAACCAGGAGGCTGCTCCATGTAGACCTGCTCATGTAAGTCACCATTCAGGAAAGCGTTATTGATATCAAGCTGCTTAATCGGCCATCTGAATGTCAGCGCAATCGTGAGGACCAGACAAATTGTCGTAGGCCGAACAACTGGGCTGAACGTGTCGAAGTAATCAATACCCTCTTCCTGATGGTAACCTTTTGTCACTAGACGCGCTTTGTAGCGCTCAATAGATCCATCTGCTTTCTGTTTGACCCTGTAAACCCACTTGCAACCCACAACGTTAGTAGATCAAGGACGCGGAACCAAAGACCATGTGCCATTCTTAGACAGCGCATCGAGTTCTGTTGACATAACAGTGACCCATTCAGGGGATTGGGTGGCTTGGCGAAAGGTTTTGGGTTCATGATGAGGGTGAGGGTCGGGAGTAAGTGGATGTTTTGTGGTGTGAAGGGCTTTGGGTTTAAGGTCACCCGTCCGAGCACGAGTTGCCATGGGATGAGTGTTGTTATCAGCAGGGCGGAGGTGTTGGAGGACAGGTGGGAGAGGCGGGACTGGTGAGGGTGCAGGAGTATGCTCAGCAGATGGGATAGAGGGTGTGGGAGATGAGGGTGATGAGGCTACAGGTGTAGCGGGTGGGGATGCGATGTCGAAGGGCAGCGGTTGTTGAGGGGGCTGCAGGGGCTGCTGTAAGCGGGGTTGTGGAGTGTCAGTGATGGCATGAGGCGACGGCGGCGACTTGTTGGCACGGGGCACAATCGACGGAGAGGTGTGGACAGCCGATGACAGAAGGTCAACGGATAGAGGTGGACTGTAGGACTCGGTAGGAGGAGCAGCAGGCTGCTCTGTAATGGCCGGAAATTCCGACTCATGAAAGACGACATGGCGGCTGACATAGACACGACGAGACGGAGAGTGGTAGCATAGGTACCCTCGATGGGAGGAGCTGTAACCAAGAAAGATACAAGGGAGGGTCTTGAACTACAATTTGTTTGACCGATATGGACCAAGGAAAGGAAAACAAAGACAACCAAATGCGTGCAGAGACAAGTAGTCAGGCGAGCGGTTGTACAGACACTGAAAAGGAGACTTGTGACTTAAAATTGGAGTAGGAAGCCGATTGTGAAGATATATGGTTGTATGGAAGGCATGCTCCCAAAATTCAGGCGGAAGGCGAGAGTGAGCTAGAAGGGTTAGACCTTTTTCTTGAATGGTGCGATTTCGACGTTCAACCATTCCATTTTGAGATGGGGTATGAGGGTATGAAATACGGTGTATGATACCCTGCTGAGAGAGAAGATTGGTGAGACTGCGATACTCACCACCCCAATCTGTTTGGAGTTCTTTGATGGAGGCTTGAAATTGAGTGCGAATCATGGTTTGAAACAATTTGAAGAATTCAAGCACTTGCGATTTGTGGCTCATAAAGTAGATCCAAGTAAAGCGGGTGCAATCATCAACAAATAGAACAAAGTATCGACTACCATTGATAGATAAAGAGGGGGCAGGACCCCATACATCAGAGTAAATAAGTTCAAACAGACGAGTTTTGGGAACATGAGACGATGTAATGGGTAAACGATGACTCTTTCCTAAAGAACATGAAGAACATGGCAGGAAGGCCTTATTTAACTCAACATGCAACTTGAACTGACGCAAGGTAAAGTGTAAAACAGACTGACTAGGATGACCCAAACGATTGTGCCAATGACCAGATGAGGTACGCTCGCCAACCAGGGCCGATTTGAACACCGCAACAGCTGATGGTCGCAGCTTGTATAGGCCATCACTGACGATTCCTTTGAGAAGAACCCGCCCCTGCTGAAGTCAAGAAAGATATCATTTTCCTTGTATAGGCCATCACTGATTAGCATGAAATTCAAGAAAGATATCATTTTCCTTGGTAAGTTTAGAGATGCTAATCAAATTTTTGGTCATGTCAGGTACAAAAAGAATATGGGATAGATGTAGGGGGCGTGAGTAAGACGGAATTTTAGTGTGGCCATAATGAGTAATAGGAAGAGTTTTACCATTGTCAAGGGCTAGTTGATCACTACCATGATATTCAGAGTCGATGGACATCTTGCTGAAGTCGCCAGTCACATGATCCGTGGAGCCGGTGTCGAAGTACCAGGCAGGATCCTGAATGGTGGACTGAGATGCAGTGTAGGCAGCAGGGCCAGACGGGGGTGTCTGATTGAGACGATCCGGAGGGTGCCTGGACAGAAAGGCCTGAACGTTGAGGCGGCTGAAGCAGTCCTTGGCGAGATGTCCGGAACGCTCGCAGATTTGATAGAGATAGCGAGGACGAGAGGGGCGATCAGTGTCACCCGACTGACGATCTGCAGGGCGAGAAGAGGAGCGATCTGCAGGAGGTCGAGAGGGAGGCTGGCACGAGGACTGGCGAGACGGAGGCCGATCAGAAGAGCCCCTGCGAGAGGACCCGCCGCGCTGTTGTCCAAAGTTCGCAGCCGGTTGGGAGGCGGCGGCAGTCCGAGCCTCATCAGCCAGACGTTCCTCCTCTCGAAGGAGAAACCCAAGAAGGTTGTCGGGATCCAAAGTATCCAGCTTTATGTTGAGGGCAGCGCGTAGCGGCCCATAGGACGAATCCAGGCCGTGGAGAACAGCTGAGATGAAGTCGTCATCAGACACGGGATGAGAGCAATCAGCCAGAGAGTCAACGATGTTGCGCTTCTGCTCGAAGTACTCAATCATAGGCAGATTACCTTTTTGAAGAGTGTTGAGTTGTTGCTTGAGATACATCGATCGGGCGCGAGACTGTGCCTGAAACATCCTTTCAATGGTAGTCCAGGCTTGAAAGGAAGTTTCAGACTTGGTGAGATAGCCAAGTAGTTGCTGCGTGATGGTGGTGCGGAGCCAGATAAGAACAAATTTGTCCCGTCGCTTCCAAGTGAGGAAGGCAGGATTGGGAGACGTTGATGCCGGAACGGTGTCGGTAGCCGGCGTGGTGACGGTGGCCGGAGGAGCCACATCAGAGGTGACAAAAGCCTTTAATTCAAAGGCATCTAGGGCATCCAAGACATTGGTACGCCAGATGGAATAGTTGGTGCGGTCTAATTTGAACGAGAAGACCGGAAAGTGAAGAGATCCAGAGGAGTCGTCACTGAGAGCAGCGGCGAGAAGGGAGGTGCTGGATTTCGACGAGCCGGGTTCAGTGCTGTCGGTCGACGCCGAGGAGGAGGCAGGGGTGCCGTCAGGGGTGGTGGACATGGTGATTAGGGTTTGTCAAAAAGGATCTTGCTCCGATACCATAAAATGATTTAGGAACTCAGTTGATAATCATCATACTGAGGTTATGTATTTATATATAGAGATTACATAGAAGATATTCCAAAAGATACACATGATACAAATAAGGATAAATATATCTACAGATATAGATAGAATATATCTCTAATACTATGAAGAAACCGATGGGAAGCTCAGGAAGAGCTCAAGATCACTCCATCAATGGAGGTTCTTCGGTTAGAAGTTAGTAAGGGAGAGAGAGAGAGAGAGATTGGAATCTGTTTCTTGATTGTATTGAAGTGAGTAACTGTGTACATTACCCCGATCCCTCATTTATTTATTTATTTGATGGGCACTTCAGAATCATTGATATATCGATCATATTTGAGTTAGTATACCATTTAATGTGTCAGATTTGTTAAAAAAAATGAGGAATGGTTGGGATCTCATTACACTTAGCTCATGAATAAGATTTGAGTCCTTATATTAATTGCTACTGAGACGTAAAAAAATTCATTACAATTGAGTACAATTTGACATTACACACATCAGCCAAGATCAGCTACAAAGAATGATTCACAAATTTACAATCAAATAATAGGAATGTTGGAAATTAAATACAAATAAATATAGTAATTAACAAATGAAATCAATGAAATTAATCAAAACAAGATAAACTAGTTAATTAACAACCCTACAATTCAACCTGATCTCACCCTGGTAACCAGTAAGCACCTCAATAGAGCCCATTTTAACCATGGCCTTGGCGAATTTCCAAGCCCAAACCCGGTTGTGTTTGGCAAACCTATTCACCATCTTCGCCGTATAGGGGCTTGTCATGAGGGTCTGGTCCGACGTGAATAACACCCTATGATTCTGCACATTTTGGTAGTACTTGTTATCCAATGTCCTCGGTGTCACGATATCTTGCACCACGGTTGTGTTAGGGTTTGTAGGCAAAGGGCATTGTCGCTTTAGGGTGCTAGCGAAGCTCGAATCCATGGAAGGGTCTTGAGGGCTGGTGGCATTGAATGAATATAGCCTGGTTGAGAAGGAAGAGCAATGGGACCTCCCTAGGGAATGTGCCCCAGAGAGGGTCACCATGTCCTCCAAAGACATCCCTTTGTTTTCGAAATTCCCTTGGAGATCCCCAAGGTTGAAGAATGGTGGTGGGAGGTTGTTTTGGGTAGGCTCCGATTGGAGCGAGACTCTCCCATCTCTCCTCCCCGAGGGGACTGCGTAGTTTATGCCACCGAGCTTGTAAGCACTGTCCCGAGCTGCAAAGGCTAAGATGTCTGCGCAAGAGACGGTCTTGGGGCAGGCTGCTTCGAGCTCAGCCTTGGCTTCGTCGATGATTTCAAAGCCTCGGAGGCTAGGGTTGTTGGCTATGTTGTCCTTCTCTGCCGGATTTCCTGATGTCGAATCTATTAGCACTGATGCATCACATCCCTGAGAAACATACCAAACACTTCATATAATATTAGTCCTACATTAATCTGAGTGAGGTTCCATCCTAAAACCAATTAGTTATAGAAGAAGTAGCTCACTGTTTTATATATACTAAGACTTATTTGTTCATATTTTCAATGTGAAATGCTTTGGTTTCACATCTCTCAACACAAGTATATAAATACGAGAGCTTACCCTAACGAAACAATCATGGAAATGCATCCTGATAAGGCCAGCTCCAAGGCCAGGGTTTTGCAACACGAACTTATTAACAGCCCTCCGGACAATCCCCTCGGCCGAGGGGCAAGATTTATGATAGAATCCTATTTGAAGGGAAGCTGATGAAGCATGGATGGTTGACAAGGTGACAATGAAGAAAAGCAAGCAAGTCATTGATCTTGTCATTTTGGATGGCTCAAAGTGTATGTGGAAATAAGTTGATATATGATTAAGATGAAAACTGAATATGTATTGGAGAGATGTGATGGAGGTTTATATATATAGAGAGAGAGGGTTTAGAGGGCTTGTACTTTAATTAACGTGTGTTAGGTTGGAGGTTTGCATGATTCAAAAGAAAGGGATGGTTGAAAAGGTCAGTTTGGTTTGGCCCTTCCAACATTTGAAATGATACAACATTAAACAGCTTGCAAATTCATGTGCAAAAGAGTACTAATTAATTAATTTCATCGTTATTATTTGAATAATTTAATGCTAATTAATGTTGTACTAGCTAGTTTAATTAAGAAATCATTGACAAAAGTGCAAAAATGCTGCATATTCATCATTAATTAATTACAGTTTTATATAGGTAGGAAAAACTATTTTAATTTTGATATGAAGAGGTCAAAACTCAAAAGGTTGAGGCCAATTGAGAATGGATCCTACAACCTACTACATACATGAAACACTAGATGGGCTTGAGATTTTTTAAATAATACTCCCTCGTTTCATTAATAAGTGTCGTTTGATTTTTCGATATGTTTTTTAATGGTGTAAAAACTATATAAAATATTAAATTTTTTATTAATTTTTTAAAATAATTTTAAACTTATAGCTAATATGTATAAAATTATTTAAAAAATCAATTAAAAACTTTATATTTTATATAGTTTTTAACTCCTTAAAAAACGTGCTAAAAAATCAAATGTCACTTATTTCTAAACGGAGTTAGTATCAATTTAACCTAGATTTGAACGGCTCAAGAGTGATTGATTTGTGACAAAAACTACTTGAAGGGTGATTTTCTAAAAATATCAATTTTAAGATAGTTTATAACTCTCGGTAACTTGGCCCTTCAAAAAGGAGTGATAAGAAATTAGATGGGCTTTATATTGGGCTAGATTTAAAAATTTTAAATTCCTGGCCCAATGGATCATTCAGGAAGTGTAGCTTGAGATTTGAATTGGAGGTGCAAATTCAAATATCATGAAGAAATTGTGAAGCACCATTTTCCATCTACATGACTAATCCTTATAGCCTTAAGGTCACGTTTGGATGAATAATCCTTGTACTCTAACTCCTTTTAACTTGTGTATTGATTGGTTTTGATCTTTCCATTCATCTTATTAGATACATTGTGTATCAATCAATGTCAAATACACCTCTTTCCATAACAAATTAAAGTACTAATTGAAGTCGAAATTTCCAAGTACTGAAACAACGAAGATACAACTACAATTGATGCATATGGTAACTAACCCGCCTTAATCGGAGTAGTACTCTAAATGAAGCTCTATCTTGAAGCTGAAGAAATTGTCGAAACGATCAACTAAACAACAACATGCTTTAAAACGGACACGATTGATTGCAACATAGTTAGAACCACCAACGTAGCGGATATGCTTAATTCATACTTTGATTGATCATCATATAATGCTTCACTTCTTCCTCTTCTTAGGGGGTTGAAGTGTCTCCTCATCGTCATCCTCCCCCTCGTCTTCGTTCTCCTCTTCCTCAACAACTTCCTCTTCGTCATCCTCCCCTCCATCATCGTCTTCCCCACCATCGTCATCATCATCGTCTTCATCATCATCATCATCACCATTGTCATCTCCCTCCCCGTCTTCCTCCTCATCCTCTCCGTTCTCCTCAGCATCCCTGCCTCCTCCCGCGGAGTCCTTGGCCTTGTTAGTCTTGCCATTGCTCGGGTTGCTGCCTCCGTGGGCCTCCTCCCCTCCATCCTCGGATGTCTCCTCGCCTTCCCCGTATCCACCGTCACCGTCATTGTCACCATCTCCGTCTTCCTCGTCGGCATCCTGTGGCTTGTCCTTCCATTCCTGTGATCATCATTTCGAACAAAACCCGAAAATCAACCTCACAGATGAATCCCAGAACAAGATCAGATTCCCCCATGATCACAAAAAGAAGAAATGGAATCAGATTCGTGTAGTCCTTCTATATAGAGAGAGAGAGAGAATCAATTGAAGCATCATCCAACGGCTGAAAATGGAAGCTTTAAATGTGCTTAAAGTGGCACAACAAAATGCATCGGAACATTATCATATGCTTTTACCAGGAAATGTCTGTCATTGAAAAATCCTTTTTCTGGGAGAGTCTAAACTGCTAATTACTACCTGAGCTTAATCTTTAACTTGTAAAACAAGATTAATTGGCCTACTCCCTCTCGTTTAAATTAATTTATTTTTATTATTTTATATGCTTATTCAAAATAATACTATAAAATATTTAAAATATTAATTTTATTAGGTATGAAATTATGGAAAAAAAATTAATTAAAAAAGTTGATATTTGATAAAGTTTTTTTAATGGTGTTCAAAAGTCAAATGACAATTATATATTTTGTAAAAAACTTTTTTTCTTTAGTAGTATATCATTTTCCTAACGATTTTTGTCATTATATATTTACAAGCACATTTTATAAACCCATAATAAAAAAGAAAAAAAAATAGTGCACTATATGCTAACCAATCAGATCACATAAAAGTTCCATTCTAAAATCAATTAACAATAAAAAAAAAATAGTGCACCCACTTGTATAAAATGCTTCAATTTTTCATATTATCAAATGCATCAAAACTAGAAAGAAAATTTAAAAAAAATCTTTTTTTTTTAATTACTTAACATCCACCCTAAAAAAATGTTTGATCTTCCCTGAAATTAACGACATTGCTGCCCAAATATGCCGCGGCATATTCCAACACGCGTTATCATTCACCTTCATTATCCTTAATATATTTATTTATTCTCATACTTTCCTCCTTTATTTATTACTTTAATTTATAATTATAATTATTTATTTTTTCTTTTGGCCGAATAATTAATACTCCTACTACTCTACCCCTACCCAGAAATTTATGTTTGACCTCTTATCTTCTAGAAACCCTAAAAAGACATTTTTGTTCTCCTTAAAAAAAAAAAACTAAAATAATTTTTTTTTCCAGACTCAGAAAAATCCCAGATACTCCCAAAAATAAATAAAAATACTGAAACCATTTGTGTAAATTAAATTGTGTATAGTTTTAAGCTCATCGTGCGTACGTTAGCATAAGAGGATTTTATGACCTCACCTGTAGATTTCACTGAAATTTTTTATGGACTAATATTTATTTATAAAGAATTTTAAATAAATGCAATATAAATAAATATCTATAATTTGATAAAATTGCAGTAAATTAAGAAATTTTTTTTTTTTTTTTTTGCTCTTAGTAAATTAAGAAATTTTAGACGATGAAAAGAAAACTGAGGAAATTGATTTTAGATATACTTTTAAATTCCAGTAAAAATAAGATTATTTTCCTTTAAAATTTTGAAAAAAAAAAAAGGAAAAAAAAGTCTTAAAATTAAAGTAAGCGCGGGGTGGTTTTGAAACGTACCCCACCGGAGAAGCTCTTGACCAAGGCGGAAACCAGCATGGTCGCCATGACCTCCCCGGCGCATGATAGCATCAGGCCGTCCGTTACGACAGAAGCAGCTTCACTGTTAACCTCCATAGTTGTCCGTACGCCGAAAATGAGAAATTCAAACAGTTCGAAATGCGAAAAAACCACCACGTACCTGCACACGGAAAAGAAGAAGAAACCGTTAGCTTCAACAGTTCATGAAAGCTAAAATTCCAAAAACACAGAATTAAAATAAACAGAACGAAGTACTCGAGATATTGTTTAATATCCGCGTTTTCACGGTTTTTTACTTTCACGGCGAACACAGTGACCGGAGCGCCGCTCATTTTCCGGCGAAGAGAAAGGAAAGCTAGAGAATTTCGACGGAGAAATAAAGGAAATTTGAAACAAAAAGATAGAGGTTTCGATGGAGAAAGTCGGCAACCGTACCAGAGAGAAGCTTCCAACGGAGGACAGAAGCAGATCTGAAGGTTGAGGACTCTAAAAGCTCGGAGAAATGGCGACAGAGACTCCGGTCAACTTGGACCGTTGGATCGAGATCGTAGGGACTAAAATTGAGCGATTAGAGGGATTTTATCAGAGGAAAGAGAGAGAAAGAATGAGAGAGAGACAGACAGACAGAGTATCGCCTTCGCTATTGGTGGAAGAAGGTGGGGTTTACTGGGAGAGGTTGCCCGCTGCCCGTGACTTTTCAGGAAGGACGGTGCCGGGGGTGCGGGCAGTACGGGCAGGGGTTCGTTGTACGGTACGGGGACTGTGTTGAGTTGGGCTCGGTGGTGGGGACAACTTGGGTTAGTAGACACTAGACAGTATTTTTCTTTTCCTTTACCTAAATTACCTTACTTTTTTTTTTCTTCAAATTGTGGATTTTCATTTTATAGTCAAATATTAATGCATATAAATATATATAAAAATATCTACTAGGGGTGAAGCTAACCATGGTTAGATAGAGAGGAAACAAAGTGACCATGGTCAGGCTGAGGTAGGTGTACTTTACCATGGTTTCATTTGAAGAATACTAGTAGTATTGAACGAGGGATGGATGGCATATATACCAACTTCATTTGTGCCATGCCTGAATTTATTTGAATTATACATTTATACTACTTCCGTTTGGAAATATAAGTCTATGGACTTTTTGGCACGTTTTTTAAGGAGTTAAAAACTATACAAAATAATATTTTTTTATTAATGTTTTACATAGCCTTGTATATATTTCTAATATAAGTATATAATTATGTAAAAAAATTAATAAAAAATATATTATTTTATATAATTTTTAACTCTTTAAAAAATGTGTGTCAAAAAGTCCATGGACTTATATTTCCAAACAGAGGTAGTATATAAAAGTTTTTTCTTTTCTAACAAAAATATATCAGCTATGTTTAATGAAAAGGTAGTTGATATTGATTGGATAGTTAAAATTGATGTATTATTTATGTTAAATATATGTTAATAAACTAATATTACTCCGTCATAAAATACATGGGCTTTTAACATTTTGCATAAGTTTTAATAAAACACTTCACTTTTAAAAAAACATCACCATTGCACTAACTTTTTCATAAATTTTATTATTTTTTAACACACTACACATTTTAACCAATCAAATTCTTTTAAAAAGTCAACAACACATAAACCAATACAAATCATTACAATCTCTCACCTAGAAAACATAAAACACCATCTATTATTAGACGGAAATTCACCTCTAAAACCCCATTTATTATTGGACGGAGGGAGTATGGTGTTTGGTAAATATAACCGTATGACAACTGATGAAAACTTGTGAATAAAAAATTAAAATTTTCGAAAAACTAGGGTGAGTAGTTTTTGAAAAATTTTACTTACAAAAGCTAATTAAACTAAAATCTTATATTTATTTCATTTAAAATTATATAATATCGAAATTAAAAGTTTTTTTATAATTAAAAACGGCCTCATACTTTTCAACACCGCTCTTCTAGGCCATTCGTCACACATTTAGGTAAATTAATAGCGTAGCGGATAAACTGACCCTTCTAGATTATTCAAACACTGTCACCAACCCTAACACAGATTTAGAATTGCAATTTCTGTACATTTTAATATGTTTGAAATGACTAGTGAGAGCAAATGAGCAATGAATTCAAACTACTAGTCTACTAGTGTGGGGCATGGAATGTAATGAGCAAGGGCAAACAGAACTGGTTAGTGGTTACTTGTGTAATGGGCCTGGCCTGGCCTAATACTTTGGGATTTAAATTACAGTATAATTTTTAGCGTCCATTAAGGCCCAATACAGCATATTAGCCCACCGCAATAGCTCCACACCCTAAATGGGAAAAAAAACTGTTATTTCCCACTCCGAGCCCAATAAAGACAACAAGCCCATAACAATATGAAAATTTATTATTTTCCCTTCTAGGAATAATCAGAAGAAAAAAAATTTAAATTCCACGCTTGCGATCTCTCTTTGGAGTGTCTGGTCGTTTAGAAACATAATTTTATTTGACAACAATCAGAGACGGACCTAGGGGGAGTCCTAGGGGTCACGTGACCCCCTCCTCATCCGACAAATTACCTAGGTGTATTCTCCTCGTCGATAGCTTTGTTTTGATATATAATACGCCATAATTCGACATTTGAGTAAAAAGTTATGAATGTTTGAAAATTACAGCAGTATTAATCACTTTAGCTTTATTTCAATATACTATAATACTTTAATATTTTACTTAAATTGACATTCACATATTATAATTCATCTCGAGAGCTTCG
The DNA here is from genome assembly GCA_963922045.1 of Persicaria maculosa. NCBI lineage: Eukaryota > Viridiplantae > Streptophyta > Magnoliopsida > Caryophyllales > Polygonaceae > Persicaria > Persicaria maculosa. The sequence goes on along the minus strand of OY998254.1, from coordinate 3,973,107 downwards.
AAACCGTATGTTATATTACTTATTTTGAGAATATGGTAAGAAGTTACGCAAGTTTAAATTTTTTTATATCTAGTTATACATTATTACATGTTAATAATGCAATGTTTATTTATTGCGTTTTATATCTTTATTTTTCGTTTTTTATCCTTATTTTCGTATTATATATTTGTAGTATTTTCGAAACCATAGGTTGACACTAGTTTGTACTATCGATCACGTTGTGTTTTGCGATTTTTTTCTCGATCTTATTGTCGACTACTATGGTGACCCCCTGCTAAAAAAATTCTGGGTCCGCCCCTGACAACAATGATATGAGGAATATGGAAGAGTGGATCGAGTATATAAAACAATTGCGAAAAAATTGGAAAAAAGCCCAATTAGAAACGCTTGAGGAAGAGATAGAAACCAAGAAACCAACCATCCGTCAAACGACTAGGAAAAAAAGTCATCGACTTAAATGGAGTAAACATAGTAATGGTTTTGCGAAGCTTCACATTGACGGCGCTGTTGGAGGGTAAATTTTTCACAACTTTGAAATAATGATGATTTCATATTAAGTTAATCATGTATCAAATTTTTATTAATTTAATTGAGATTCATTATTAAAATAGAAGAATGACCAACAAATGACTTGGATTAAAATTTGTCCAAAAATATATATATATATATATGTAAATTTTTTTCCAAAGGCCCAGGAAATCAAGTGAGGCCCAATCCACATATTACATATAAGCCGTTACAACAAAAACAAAACGGTTGTAATACTGTAATAGGACTAGAAGTTACACCCGGAATGACCGCTCTTTATTTACCAATTTAAGGACTAGAAGTTACACGTAAAAGGAGGATAAAAGGAGAATATATATATATTTCATTCCTCATGATCGATCTCGGACCTATCATCAGCATTTTGTGAATGATGGAGTCAGCATAAGAAATATATATGTTCAAGGACACTACTAGAATCAAAGGATTTACTCACTAATGTAGCTGTAGGTATTGCCAACGGATCTCCACCTACCAACGGGCATTCCCAACGGGACGCAAACCGTGGAGATTTTGAGCGTTGATAATGTTTCCAACAGGGATAATCGTTAGAAGGGACCTACAGATGGCGCCAACCAACGGTGATTGCCATTGATCAAAATATTACATATAACTTTTAAAATTAAATCACTTTACATACGGAGTACAACCCAAATACTAGTTACTGAGTACACCCCTTAGGGAGTGGTTGCTTGTGCACACCCCTTAGGATATACTTTGTGCATAAAACATTGGTGGGACACACTTAAAAAGTCTGACGCGCTTTTTTTTTTCCGGATCTGATTTCGCTGCTTTTGAAAAATCTGTCCATTCCACCGAATAATGTTTCATAATCTACCGAATAATGTTATATTTTATTTTCTCATCCATTTCAGATTAAATTTTACCAATTCAACTGAATAATTTGTTATACCCTACCGAATAATGTCTAATTTTTTGTCAATCAATTTTCGTTTTGACTCCGATTTAATTTTTATGTATTCGGTTTTGAAATATTATTCGGTAAAATAGTTATTATTTTTGGGAAATTATTCAATAGAATGTATGAGTATTCGGTGGTATAGGAATGATTATTTGGTCGTATATGAGAGGTTTTATGCTATTTGTCAATCCGAAAACTCCATACGCAGACGAATAATGATCCAAATTTCACCGAATAAATAACAACTCCTTAACACTAACAATCAAAATTTCACATATTCATCCGAATAATTAACAAATATCGCACCGAATGCATTCGAACCACAATGCCTTCAAACGGACCACCCCCACCACCCACCACCCTCACCACTCACAGCCTAGACCACCCCGCCGGAAAAAAAAATAAAAAGAAAAAGACCCCTGCATTCGAACGGAGGCGGTTGAATGACCCCACCACCGGAACCGCCCGGATCTGAGAGAGAGGGGAGGAGGAGGCCCAGATCTTAGAAGAGGGAAGGGCAGCCGAGTACCGACGTCGCCACCACCACGCTGCCACCGCGCTACCACTACCCAGCAACTCGAATCTGAGAGGGGAGGAGGAGGCGCCACCTCCCATCCTCTTTTCCGGCCACCTTCCGAGCACCACACCACCGCCGACGCTCTCGCTCACCAGATCCGGCCACCCTGGTGTAAGCAGCCCTCTCCATTCGCACCCACACACCCATCCCCCTCCATTCGCAACCCTCGCAGACCCCTCTCAGCCCCCTCCATTCGCACCCACACTCCACCGCACCCCCTCTCTATCGCCGACAGCACCCATTCCGGCCACCACCCACCCAGCAGCGCCAGATCCACGCCCCTGAGCCGACATCAACAGCCCACCGAGCCCCTGCTCTTGTGGGCGGCACTGGAAGCGCCTCAACTGTTGTCGGCGGCACTGGAAGCGCTTCAACCGTGGCGATGGGAAGCGGCGGCAATCGACGGCGACGACAATGGCTCCTACCTCTGCTACCCATATTGGATCCCTAGATGGGGAAGAAGCCGCCATCGGAGGCGGTTGAATTGGAGGCGGTTGTTTTGAGAAGAAATCGAAACCCTAGCACTGGAGATACAGAGAGAGGGTTGGGATCGGATGGTTTTATTAAGAGAGGTGCACGCGCTTCACGTTCACCATTGTGAATTTGGGCTTTCTTTTTCAATTTTTTTTTTAATTCCAAAAGTAACGGAGTAACAATCCATCCGTTAAAATTTAACCCCGAGGGCACGACACGAAAAAATTTAAAACCCCAGGGGCACCACGCGAAATATACAAAAGAGTTGTATACCTCGCGAAAATTGCAATACCTCGCGAAAGAGTTGTATACTAATTAAATAAGTTTATCAATAACTTTATCCAATTTAATTAGATATGAATATATTTTACAAGATTTTACCCAATTTAGTTAAATAAAGATATATTATATCAATTCTCTCCGTAATTTTCATTAGATATGAATATATTTTACAAGATTTTACCCAATTTTCCTTCTAAAGAAGCTATATGATTTTAATATATAAACATATTTTATTAATATAAAATTTATTTAAATTAAAAAAAAAAAACGCAGGGCAGTGCAGTGCGGGTACAGAACTAGCTACTAGTACATTAATACAATACAGTAGTATTTTAGACTTGATTGAATGCATTGATGAAGATCAATTTAATTACTCTCTTTAACACCTTAATTGGCATGATTCTTTGCGCACATTACCAGAATGATATTCTCAGCACAAGTGAAGATCGATATTCCCTCCGATTCAAAAAGGACGTCGTTTGACTTTTTAATACGTATTTTAAGGAGCTAAAAACTATATATAAAATATCAACTTTTTTTTAAATTATTTTTTTACAACTTAATATTTGTTGGTAATAAGTATTAGATTATAAAAAAATAATAATAAAAAAGTTAATATATTATATAGTTTTTAACTCCTTAAAATACGTGTTAAAAAAGTCAAACGACATCCTTTTCTGATCGGAGGTAGTATGGGTTTAACTGTGCATCTATTTAAAGAAATGGAATTGAATGAATCTTGAATTGGGAGTGATTATTAATTTGTTTCCATGATCACATGTATATCGCACTTTGACAACTAGCCTGCTGCATTTTTTAATTAGGAGATTGTCCACCGGAGCAAATGGAGCTGAATGGCGAGGAGAGGAGAGGTTGTGGAGGCTCCAATTCTGAGTCGTAATAGTTGTTGAATAATCCATTCGGAAATTACTCTGCTTTCAAATTATTTGTGGAAACTAAATTATTATCAACCTCTTCGAATTCGAAAAGGATAAGCCAATCGTTATATAATTAGAAAGCCTTAACTTGTTATTTTAGGGGTACGCGCGTATTTCATAATCAAATATTCAAAACGCATTAATTATAAATAAATAAAAGATTCAAAACGCATTAAAAATTAAAGATTCTTAAATAGGAAGTTATGTTCTCGATCTCGACGAAGAGAAGAAGAAGAAGAAGGCCAGCAGTTGAGAAAAAAGAGTATATGAAGAGACGCGACTATATATTTGGCGGCGACACCTTCGGCCATATTTCAATTAGCTTCCATATTTCAATTAGCTTCTTAAGGATCATGATCCTCCACATGGGAAGGGCGGCGCCTTGGGCGGCATACTCCTCCATAATTGAATTATCTTCTTAGGGATCCTCCACATGGGAAGGGTGCCTGGAGGAATCTCCTTCCTCCATGGTCTATCTTTATCCGGCTACGTCCCCATAAACATAAATATAAATATAAATATAATACATACATTAATTGGATCTCGAATCATGATCGAACTGAAATCAACTCAACTGAAATTGTATCATCAAAAATTAAAGGAAGACTTACATATTGAATTTCGTAGTCTGTCACAGTACCATCATCCTGCAATTTGTACCACAAATAGCTTGGGTAACGGATGGGGATGGGCTGTTGGACTACTTCTTCATATGGAAATGGCGGAAAAGGTGGCGGGAGGTTCACCTGCATACCCATCCAATCTTGAATCACAAATCTTGAATTGAACTCAACTGAAACTGTATCTGTATCGTAAACAACAACAAGGGCGACTTACCTTTCGAAGAACAAAGTCTATCACAAGGCCATCATCATCCTGCAATTTGAACGCAACACGTACTTTCATATATATTCACATACAATTAATTGGGATAATTCATATATATATATATATATATATAGAGTATGGATCATATGTACTCAGCTCTTAACGTGTATCATGTACACAAATCTAGGTCATTGAATTAAGAAGATCAACGGATGAGATTAAAAGTAACTTCTGATTATTCGATGGTGTTGAGAGATTATTCGGTAGAATGAAATTATGCACTGGTATTGGGCGATTATTCAGTAGAATAAAATTTACATTTTTTACCGATGAATAATTACGTGAATACAGATGAATAATCATGAACAAATAGATGAATAATTTTTGAGTACGTGTATCCGGAACCAACCCTATATATATATATATATATATATATATATATATATATATATATATATATATATATTCATATATATACCCAATTGGGATAATTAATTGCATTGCATGTTTTATAAAACGACAAATAAATTACCACAATGGTTTTCACAGTTCCTTCAGGGGCGTCGATATATTCCGTCAAAAGGGAGTTATCTATTTCCATTGTACGTATCTCTTACTTTCAAACTTCCAAGAATAAGTGTTGTTAATGGTATAACTCTTTATTTATAGGCCTGGGGAATGATATTTTATTTTTTTGGGGTCGATGTGGGATATTAATTGCTACCCGCCAAACTAAGAATAAGTAGTCCCTAGCTCCCTCGTGGCCCTCGGCGACTCTCCTATTTGTGTAGATGCTTGTTTCATATATGGCTTAGCCATAGCACTACGTAGCGGCCCCGTAGACCGGCGCCCTTGATGGGTGATTCTCAGCTCATAATTTTCTTCAATTCGATCTGGAACTTTTTAGATGCGTCGAGAATTCTTTGGCATTACAAGTTACTATTGTGTGTGTTCCTTAGGTTGATAAATCAAATTAGTGCTTTTCCCGTGTCAATTCTCTTCTATGAGAGAATCACAGAAGCCCGACTTATCACAGTACGTACACTTGAGCAACCCTTTAATTAAATACTGAAAACTTAAAATGTAGGAGGACAACCTTCCAACAACAAGGGTATGCCACTTTGAATTAGCAAGCACACGGTATTCTACACTTATTCAATGTGGGACATATCGCATAATGGAGACTGCCAATATTTATACCCCGCAACCGCAAGCTGCCAGTTGACATTTACAACAATATAAGCTCGAATCTTGCCCTAATTGTTATCATCCAGAATTCCTAGAGCTAATGTTTAGATTAAATAGACATTACACTAATTGTTATCATCATTACAATAAGAACAAACAAATGGTTACGGAAACAAGGCTAGAGCCCAGTTTTGCTGAATTTTCATTATTTTAGGGAGGGTGGTTTGGAAGCACGTCGAGGAACCAAAATGGAGAAGCAACAGACAAGATGGAGTGGATTCCCTTAATCTGCAGGATTCTCCAAACTAAATAATTCTCCAAATCTTTGAAATGGGGAAGCTGTTAGATTTAAAGCAAAAATAATTTGAAGAATATGTATTTTGTTTCTCTATTTTGGGAAAATAGTAACTGTGAGGTAACTGCTCATAATCACCCTATAAAAGACAAAAGAACTAGTGCTGCTGGGTTTTTCTTCGGCTTCCCAATCTCAGGAAAGCAACAAACACAAATTCCCTCCTTTCGGCTGGTTTTTCTTCTTCCTTTTGGGTGATTTACCTGCAAAAGATAGTAGTTACTCTTTCCTTCACAGTTTCTTCCCTACACAACAGAAGGGAGCAACAAACACAGCTTTTCTTCTCCTCCTAGTTCCTCCTCCTCCCGGGTGAACCTGCAAACACCCAAAGACAAACACATTCGTGAGCCTGCAAATATCCACACAACACAAACAAAATTCAGCAGCAGCAAACAAGGTAGATTTCATGGCTCTCGGCACCCCCCTTGCAAAGCATTGAGCTTTAGTAAGGGTTTGGGCTTCGGAATCATAAATTTGCCTAAAAGAGCCCAATCGCTGTAGAAAGTCGATCCTCGGAATCCCATCTTTAGACCATGTGCAACCATGGGTTTTACTTACCTTATAGGTCTTTAAAAGTAAACTCATGGTTGCAAGCCATACCTTAAGGTAAGAGGTTGGAAGGGGTTACCCCTTCACACTAAGGTAACATCTTCCACCATAAGTGGCCCCCACCATTTTATTACTATATTTATTTGATGTATTAATTACTCAAATGTATTTATATATAATATATATTTATTATTATTATTTTTAAATAATAATTATACCATTAATTTTATTTTATTTTTCTCCATAATTTCAGTATAATTTTTTCATATATATACTTATCTTGTCCTATTATATTGTTTGCACTTCTTTTTCATATTCCATTCTCATACATTAATGTAATTATTTTTGTTATTTGCTTATAATATAATGTTATTATTATTTTTATTTTTCATCTAATAGAATAAAAAAAATATTAATATCAAGCACTATTTAATTTTATTTATAAATAAAACTAATGAGATGGAAAAAGTAATGGAATAAGGTTACCCCATGGTTGTAAGGTAAACCTCTTAAGAAGGAGTAGAAAAAGTACAAAATTATTTAAAGAAAAAAATAAATAAAGTGGCAAAGGATGATAAGGGGGTGAAAATAAAAAAGGGGAATAGGTAACCCCATGGTTGCTAAATGCTCTTATATATAAAGCATTGAGCTTTGAGAAAGGTTTGGGTTTCGGGATCATCAAATAGCTCTAAAAGAGGGCGAAATGCTGCCCCGATCGCTGCAGGAATTTGATCCTCGGAACCCCCTCTTATAAAGCATTGAGCTTTAAGAAAGGGTTTACGTTCCGGGATCATCAAATCGCCCTAAACATAGGCGAAATGCTGCCAAAATTCTACCAGAATGTAATTAACGAATGCACAGACACAGACAGTGTTTCATTGCTTAATAAAGAAAATGTTGTCTACCTCAAACAGCCACAAAGGCAAAACAAGCATGAATTGGGTATTAAAAAAAATCAATCAGAAACCCGCGCTGTGCCTGACACAAATTAAGAAAATTGAAATTCAGATTTTCAGGCAGCATGTTCAGGCAAACAAATTGAAACCCAAATCAGACAAAAGAGTGTCAAATTTCACTCAAAGAGAAATCAAATTAAGGAAGGGAAAAAGAGGGCGTCGAGCCTACCTAATCAGGGAGGCTGAGTTCGTGTCCGTTCTCGGTCAAGCCATTGTGCACCTGAGGGCTTGGATGGACCCTTGTAACTCGCCATCCCTTCCAATTGCCCTTGGATTCGGGAACTCCTTTGGCCCCTTTTTAGATTTCCTGAGACCTAGCTGGCGCTGCTCTCCCTGTCAATCGCCCCAAACCAAAAGCGGAACCCAAGTTATCAAATTAGATTAAATTAAGGGTAAATCGCAGGGAAAGGGAGGAGAACAAACACATATCTTCTTCACTTTGCAGATCTTGGGATCTTTGATTGACATCAATTCGATTCGTATCCACGATCATCTTGCTCTTGATTTCTTTGGAGTGTCTAGGCGGCCATGGCGGTAGAGCCTCGCCTGATAATAAGCACACAGAGAGGGAAGTAAAAATACGCAGTAGCTTGATGTCGTTGAATCAAATCCCTAAAAGTCAAATTGGGCTCAGTTGGAAATAAAACGAAATGGGCTCATGGGGTAGCTCGGCTCGGTAATGTCCTTAATGACATTGGCATTTGTTAAATCAAATTAACAAAGTAACAGGCAATAATTTACATACATACGTATAATACACCCGTATATGCTTTTTGGCTTCAAAGTATGCCTAATTACAAAATCAACCCACTTAAATATAAGAATTATAATTGACACATATTAAGAATTCGAGTTTTATCAAAACATAAAATTAAACTCGTCAAATATTCTTTGCCAATTAATTCTAGTGGGTCAACCTCAAACCAGCTTTAATAAAAACGGAGTCAAACCTCAAATCAAGTTTTACAAAATATAAACTTGGTTCTTTTTTATAATGAACTACGATTGATTTGATCTCGTTCAACCGAGTACGTAGGAAGCTCGACATAAAGCTAAAAGCTCGTCGAGTTCAATCACCAAACCGAAATAAAAATTAAATCGGTTAAAAAGAACTACGTAAATACTTGACGCCTCATATCGGCTACGTAGGTAACCCGATATTAAATCCTAAAAATATATCGGATTATTGGGTACAATCATCCACCTATAAATTCACTTTTAAATGAATATGAGGTCAAATCCAAGCAAATTAAATTGGTTCTTTTTAGAACTACGGGTGATTTGATTCTCTTCTAAGAGATACGTAGGACACTCGATATAAAGCTAAGGCTCGTCGAGTTCAATCGCCAAAAACAAATTCAAATTGTCCATTCTGACTCGATACAAAGCTTCTGCTCGTCGAGTTCAATCCTCACCCTCAAATGATCTTACGATCAAAATCCAATCAAATACAAAATTTATTTTTGTCCCAAACTACGGTGACTTGATTCCACCAAACGAATGGATACGTAGGAAACCCGGTGTAAATCAAATTCTCACCGAGTCTAGTCACATCCAAACTTTCAAATCAAATCTCCTCAAATTCATTTTTCGACTCTATGTCGTCCCAAATATCAAATTTCTATCAAATCCAATGTGTCTCCTCTGACTCGATACAAAGCTTCCGCTCGTCGAGTTCGGTTACGACCAAAACTTCAAAAACCCAAATACCAAATTCAAATTTGGCTTTTTCAAGAATTACGCGCGATTTGATCCCTTCCAAAAGGGTACGTAGGAAACTCACAAAAGAGTTCAATCACGATCCCCAAATTGACCTTTAAGTCAAAACAAGTCAAATCAAATTAAACTCCAACATCAAAATCAAATCGTTTTCTATGCAAATGATAGGCGGGTTACTTGAGTTACCCTTCCGAGAAGGTGGGCTCAGGTTACTCGGGTGGAGTGTTGAACTTTATCCTCTGATGCATACAAGAAAACGAAATCAAATCCAAACCAAATCAAAACAAACACCAATTCCAAAACACTCTGAACTACGTAAGGCTTGATTCTCTTCTAAGAGATACGTAGACAACCCGTTAAATTGCGGGTCCAGACCAAATCACCAAAACCATTCAAATCTTGGTAGCGATACGACTTCGAATCAAGAGGATAACCAAAAGGGGTCGAACTCAAATATTAAAAAAATCAAATAAAATGTGGTGTACGATTATTTGCGCATTTTTGTCCAACAGGCGCTAAAGCTTCTTCGGATCTGGCGTCTTCGAGGTTCGTGATTCGAGACTGTGCTGGTGTTGTTTTATCCTGTGGGGCCCAGTCCCATGGCTCGACGTTTGTGCTTCAAGCCGAATGCTTTGGCCTTCAGGCGGGACTTCGGGAAGCAATTAGACTTGGTTACTCGCACCTGGAGGTGGAGGGTGACTCTTTGTCAGCTATCAACGCTGTTAACGGTACGTGGAAGGTCCATTGGGAAGTAGAGATGCTTATTTCGGATTCCCTTGTGTTATGTGTAGATCTTTTGCTGGGGTCACTTTCAAGCACATCTACAGGGAAAGAAACCGCGTGGCTGATAGGATGGCCCAATTAGGTTTCTCGGCGTCTTTGTGTACTACGTCCCCTCCTGAGGAGATTTCTGCTCTTGTTCGTCGGGACGCTTTCGGGTTTTGGTCTATCCGCGGATGACCAAGCCCGAATTATTGTCTTGTATCAAAAAAAAATTAAATAAAAGAAATCAATAGTTGAGCCCATCTTGTATTGAATAGACCAATAAAAAGATTAAATGCTCTTGATTGTTGGTGACAACTTGGTAGTTGTCAACTTGGGAGATTGGAAATGTCTGTTGATTATCTAGCTAATCTTATCAAATACTATGCTCCTTTTGTCGCAATTTAATTTTGCCTCTATTCGTCACATTTTAAGGAATGAAATGTTGTCGCTGATCGGATCGCGCACCTAGCGTATAGCTCCCTGCCGATGAGCTGCTGCTTGCTGATCAAGAACTTCTCATTCTCGTTCGAAAGAACACTCGAGAATGGAGCTATTCCATATTCCAATAGTTGTATTCTAATTTCTTTTCCTCGTTTAAAAAAAATAAATTAAATGCTCTCTCAAAGATATTTTGTTATCATGGTTTGAGCTCTGATGTTTTGATTGAGGCATTTAACCAAATTTTTTTTATTCAATCTATTTCAACTAAAGTAATATTTGAAAGACTTGCTCACCCTTCGGAGAAGGTGTTTTTTCTTTTTTTGGAAGCAGGTAAAAATTAGGAAAAGTGCCAGCGACCCGGCTTCTTTCCTAGCGCGTCCGAACGGATGAGAACACAGAGTTCTGGATCATCGATGAAGCTATCATCGGCAGGCACAGTGTAGGCCAGACATGCAATCCTGTCAGCCACATCATTTGAATCCCTGAAAATATGACGAATAGAAACATTAGATATAGTATATAAATCGACAGTCGCATCAGCCATCAACAACTCTATAATCCAGGGGCAAGACCAGTCCCCTAGCAGAGCCTTTATGACGACCAAGCAGTCTCCTTCGATCAGAAGGTTATTTAAGCCCATGGATTTCGCCTTGGCGACCCCCATCCGAAGGCCCATGGCCTCCGCGAAAACAGCGGAGCCATTATTACAGGGCCCTCCCCCTAGGGACCTTATATTCCCCATATGATCCAGAATCACGAAGCTGAGGGTTCCTTTCCCCGACTGGCAGTACGAGCCATCGAAATTCAATTTGTAGTATCCCATAGGTGGTTTTTCCCAATTGTTTGCCTTGGAAGCATTATGGTTGGTTGATCTAGAGCCTGTCGTAGTCCCACAAGTCTTTTTTCTAGACTGGGACACGCCATCTGACTCCGAGTCCTCCACTCTAGCATTCCAAGTTTGGTAAGTAGTATTGCAGAAAATGGTTATAGCCTGCACAGGTGCGTTGCTTATTTGCTGGAAAACGGCATGGTTTCGAAAATACCAAATACTCCACCAAGCAAAGGCCAGTTTAGTGAAATCCTGGATGCCAATGTTGGTGAAATTCGGAGAAGGTGTTGAACCCGCATATAGTGGATCACAATATTCCCTGATATTCCAAAAAATACAACACTATTATAAAAACTATTTTTTTTTATCTTTTTTATCTTATGCCATAAGGTCATAAGATAAAATCTTAAATTGGGAAAAATACTCTACTAAAAATAAACGATTATAGGATTCTAATTTAAAATTTGACAATGAATTTTAATTAAAGATATACTACGTATTTTTTTTTCTAAAACGGGAATCTTATCCTATGTTCCAAGACCATAGGATAGAAAAACCGTTATAAGAAAGAAAAAAAAAAAAATGACACTTGATATATAATAGGTGATTGAAAATAGAAATTAAAAAAAAAATACTCAACTCATGAATAAAATTTATTGCATCTCATTTAGGTCTAAATTGTATATCCTCAATTATATTCCCATGCTAGACCACCCCCACAACCAAATATATATGTTTTTTTAATCTATTTTCTTTGTTTAACTCTCCTTTTGTTTTAAAATACAGATCATTTGACTATTCGACTTGCTTTTTAAGAAGCTAATCCCTCCGTCCAAAAATACATAGACTTTTACTATTCATGCACGTTTTTTTAGGAGCTAAAAACTATATAAAATATTAACTTTTTTATTACTTTTTTTTAATAATTACAAACTTATTATCAATAAGTTTGTAATTATTAAAAAAAATTAATAAAAAAGTTAATATTTTATATAGTTTTTACTTTCTTAAAAAAGCGTGCGTGAATAGTAAAGGCAATGTATTTTTGGACGGAGATAGTATTTTTTTATAATAAAATAACAACTTTTTAATCAGGTATTTAAAAATAATGATATACTCATTATTAGCAAGTATGAATTTATATATAAAAATTTCTTGTATAGAGTTTTAACTTAAAAAAAACACGTCGAAAATTGTAGCTACCTATATTTGATACAGATGGAGTATTATATTTGTTCTCTTTTAAATAAAGTAAAGTAAAGTAAAATAATAGTTGGAATAATTTTTTTATTATTTTGAGAATGATAGTTTTTAGTAAAACAATAACAAAATGATTAAAGAGTAGACTATATACATATATAACACATTCTATTTAATCAAGATATCAACATCACATAATTTAACTATGTAGAGAAATCAATTTACAAATTGCAAGAAGCCCACATTTTTTTTTTAAATTTACAAGAAGCTCTAATTTGGACATTTTGACCCTTGAAATGCAAGTCGCGTGTAAAACAAGGCAAGTCAATCTTCGTCTCTCTCTCATTTGACTGCCACGTCAGCCCCAGCCTTGCACCGGCCACCGCCGATTGGGGTCCGGCAGCCAGCTCGAACCAGACCTCCCTTTCCTCTTCACCTCCGCGGCCTTTTCCTCCTCCGCCCGATCGCCTCCGGCTTTCCGGAACGAGAAAACCTTCGACATGAACCCCCACGCCGCGCTCTTCTTCTTCTGCCTAATCCTCACCGTCTCCGACATCTCGCCGGTGAGCCTCATGGACTCCGACAGCCGCTCGTAGGCGGCGAACCTCGCCGACTCAGAGGGGATCGATTCGGAGAACAGCGCGGAGCTCCGAGATCTCCCCAGCCTGAACGACGACGAGAGCTTGCTCCGCGTTCTGATTAGATTGAGATTGGACACGAACTCGTCTTGATCTTCTCCGTCGACCTCCATTGATTCCTCAATCGATCGGTACTCGGTAGGGGCTATCAAGAAATGATGTGTATGTGAACAGTATTTATTTGGTGGAAGTCGGAAGATAATACCTGCCCTTCTTTAGTTCTTTTTATTAATTTCCTTTTAATTAAATATCGTCTCTTTTTTAAAATGGAATTTATTTATTTTATTTTATTTTATTTTTTTGTCGGCACATACCGTTATATTGTTTGGTTACAAGATAATATTTTTTGATTAGTTATATTTTTGGCGGGGCTACAAACTTTATATGGTATTTTAATAATTGGATTTGTGTTCTCTCAAAAAAAAAAAAAAAAAAATGGGAGGTGGAAACAATGGGTGTGTATGGATGACATTTTAACATGTTAAAAATTGTTAAAATGAGATATATTTTTTTTTTAACATTGTATGGGGAGTGGGGAGTGTTGAGAATGAAAAGAATGTGAAGAGGACCAAAAGAGTCCCACATTGATTATATGAACAAAGAAGCCTTAGTATATAATCTAGTGGGCTACCCCACCTAATGTCAATTGGTTTTAGGATGGAACCCCGCTCGGCTTATGTGCTAGGTTATATGCGCATGGGCGCATGTGTGCACACGACCCCCGATCCCGAGTCCCAACGGACTTCAATATGGTATCAGAGCGGAAAAGCCAAACGGCCCGACTCTCGATCCTGGGCTAGCTAAAAAGAGAATGAGATGCTAGACCCGATGTCCAAGTGTCAACTAGAGGCGAAAGACAACCCTAGTTGCACTTGCGGGGGCGTGTTGAGAATGAAAAGAATGTGAAGAGGACCAAAAGAGTCCCACATTGATTACATGAACAAAGAAGCCTTAGTATATAACCTAGTGGGCTACCCCACCTAAAGCCAATTGGTTTTAGGATGGAACCCCGCTCGGCTTATGTGCTAGGCTATATGCGCATTGGCGCACGTGTGCACACGACCCCCGGTCCCGAGTCCCAACGGACTTCAGTAGGGAGCAATATAAACTTGCTTTTTGGTTAAAATTTGTGTTTAAAAAAAAAGCTACTTGTGATAGCTTATTTTGTTTTTTTTTTTATTTATTTGGTTTGAAAGTACCATAATACCCCTAATAATAACCAAATAAATACTACTTTTTTTACAAATAAACACTTTTTCGTCCCATACGGAGTTTATATTTTTTCATAAATTTTTAACTATTTTTACCCATGGTTTATAAATTTTACCTTGTTTATAATTTTATTTAGCTTATTAACCCCGTCCTATACGAACCCAATATCACTTTGACGTATGTTGATGTCATAAAATTTATAAACCATGGGTAATCATTATCTTATTCTACCCAAAAACAAACGGAGAATATCCAAAACATTGAAATAGAATGAGACAACATTTGAATTATCAATGCACTAAAGGTATTTGGAAATGTACATGATCAGTCGAAATGATATATTGTTTCTGATTCTATGATGGATCTCTATCATTTTCAAACATTTCATATTTGTCATGTACGTGTTTAGAAAAATTAACAATATAGCGAATAAATTGAACTTTGCTTTAAAATTTCGGTTTAGATCAGATACATCCTCGCAGTGATTAATATATTCAAGAAAAAATAGAGTATGTTTTGGTAAATTCAGATGTTTTGAGATATTGAAGAGCTATCACAACAATTTAACGATGTTTTTATGGGAGCCAAAAAAAAAAGCAATAACTAAAATCAGCAGTAAAAATTCATTGGTGTATTGGGCTGGAAAAATACAGATGGCCCATAATGAAGCAGAGTACAACAGGCCCTTGAACTTGGCATTAAATGTTTTTAATACTACGTATTAATTTATTTGATCTTTGAAATATTTTTTTTATTAACACCCATATTAATTTCTGCCCAACATAATTTTGACCTATTTAACATATATTTTCCAATAATCCAGCTCAAACTACTCAAAATTAATTGATTTAAATCTCCGAAAACTTAGGCCTTGTTTGGTTAAATGTGGGAAGTAGACTTCCCAGGAAGTAACTTCACATGATATGTAATTCCCATTAATTCTTCTTCATAGGAAATGTTAAAATATGTTTTGTTGGAAATAATTTCCCGTAAATTCAATTCATATGTTTTATTTGGTTAAATATGGAATTTTCATAGTAATTTATTTAAAATTACTCTTATAATCTTTTGCTTTTTGTTTAAAATCAAATTTTATATGGGCAAATTGGAGATTTTTTTTATAAAAAATAACTTTTTATAGGGGATATGGGAAAAGAGAATGGAGAAAGTAGATCTTACCTACCCCTCCATGGTAAGTTAAATTCCACCATTTTATAGGAATTGAAATTCCCATGTTTTTCCATTTTAAAAAAATATACCAAACACATATATTGACCTTTACTTCATAGATTTTGAACTTCCTGAAAAGTAGAGAGCTAACCAAACAAACCCTTAATATAGGACATCACTTGAAAATCGACTCAACCTAATCCTTTTGACCCAACATTTGAATAACCCAAATCCAAAAAGAGAATCAAACTTGACCAAAACCAAAGAAAACCCAAACCTGCTATAATTGAAACCAAAATTAATCCAAACTTAAAATAGATCCTAGTAAAATTTTAAATATGGATTTTAAATGATGAAAACCTGAAATAAACGGAAACCAGAATAAGCAAGATAAACTCGAAATGCCTAAATTTGAGACAACCGAAAACCGAAATGAGTATAAACTCAATCCAACACAACCTTACCCAAATTACCAATTCAAATTATGAAAATTACACGAATAACATAACCCATCTAAAACCGATTCGACCGACCCGATTGCAACATATAATAATCGGCATAGGAGCTCCAATAATACCCAGAAGAAACGTGTTGAGTTGGTTAGATAGATATTCAAGTTTGGATATAAGCAAAGTAGGTTTGAGGAAAAATAATAAAACTTCTTCTTTTTTTCAAAAAAAGAAAGATAAAAGAGAGATGAAGAACCATAAAACTAGGTCATGTCGGCCTCTCGAGAATCAGACTTGTCTAATCTCGAATTTTTACTTTATCAAAAGAAAATAAAATAAAACTAGGTCACATTACTATGTTAGCTCTCAAGACACCCAAGTATAAATCATTAATTGGTTGGGACAAAATATAGGAATAGGCGTATTAATTCACGTAAGAGTGCACGTAAAATACCAAGAGGGGTTAGTTATGTTCAAGTAGATTTCAACAACACCATTATGACTGTTACAGATGTACGGGGTCGAGTGGTTTCTTGGGCCTCCGCCGGCACTTGCGGGCAAATCCAAGAAACAAGTTGGAACAGGACTACAAAAGTCAAAAGATGTCAATAAAGAATCACTATGCCAGATTTACACTCAAGGGACGGGCATTATAAAGCATCACTATATATGTCAGACGTCAATAGTGCATTACAAATGAAATTTTTGTGAAAAATCCTAGTAGAACCAAACAACATCGTCCAGCGGATTGACAAAATACCGAACAATATCGTCCAACGGATTCAAGAAATCAAGCTTCTAATAGTGAAAATTGAAGATCGTGTCTATTGGCAAATCAACCGTTTTGGCTCACCACTGCGCGCGGCAACACTTGACAAAATTACAGGACACCAAAGATCCCATACAAGTGATATTGTCTGGATTTGGGATATAATTTTTTCCCCAAAGGTCAAAAATCTCATGTGAAATTTTTTCATGCATGAAACCCCAATGATATAAAGTCTTAATAGGAAAAAAAAAAGTAGTGGAACTGCATGTCTTGTATATTTTGCAACAAGGAGGAGGAAGACTCACACACCTATATGTGTATGTTGTACTAATTCACTACAAATGATCAATATGATTAATGACAATATCGAGCATATCATTTGAACAATGACCAAAACAAATCAAACTATTTAGACAAATTAAAAATAATATTTTTTATCGAGTTAACAAAACTCATAAATTCGCTTTGACCACTGTGTGGTGAGGTGTTTGGACTATTAGGCACTTCGGTCCATTCTTGTGATGGTCAGGGACCTTGGTTTGCGATGTGTTGAGATTGAGGACGACAGCCTCATTAGCATCAACTCTATCTTAGGGATGGAAGTGAAAATATCTTTAGAAGACCGAGGTTATTATCAAGGATATATTCAGCATCTCCTTCGATGTGGGTGATTTGTATTAAATTTTTATACATATCTTTCGTGATGTTAATCAAGTAGCAGATAAGGTGACTCATTATAGACATGTAATGGACCATAATATACTTATGTTTTATCCAGATTTTCTCATACAAAAGGACATCATTGGTTGATAAAACAACAAGACCTCACACTACTAAAAGCAAAAAATAAAATAAAAATGAGAAGGTGAATTGGGGATGATTAGAGCTGGCAAATCTGACCCGACCCGAAAACCCGACCGGACCCACCCAAACCCGAACCCGACCGAAACCCGAAAATCTGGAGTTATCCGTAACCCGAACCTGAGATTGACCCGACCCAAACTCGACTCGACTCAAAACAAACCCGAACACAGACAAACCCGACCTGACTTTGAACCCGACCCGACTATGAACCTGACCCGACTATGAACCTGACCCGACTCTATATTATTTTATTTTGATAGAATTAATTATTTATATCTAGATTTGTTAAAAACTAATAATAATAATAATGAAAAAAACTAATGGGCCAAAAGCTAAAAATGAAATGGACCAATGATATAATCAAACCACAAATAAGTCAATTTATAAATTATTAGTTAAAATAAAGTTAAATCCTAAATTTACAATTAATTTGATTTAATTATAGAATACTACAAAAACAAATGGCAGCAGTTGGCATTTGAATATTACTTATATCATATACTTAATCCACAATTAACTAGTCTTATGTGTATGCTTCTAGAAGCAAGCTGTTGGGAGTACGTTAATTTGTTGACCAATTAATGTATGATTACTGCTTGTAGCTCCCTCTCCCAAAAAAATAATACTCCGTATTTGGTAAATCAGTTATTAGGGAGCTGATGAAAACTTGTGAATAAAAAACTAAAAATTTTAAAAAGGTTGGATAAATAGTTGTTAAAAAGCAATAACTTTAAAAGTTAATTAAACTAAAATTTTGTATTTATTTTATTTAAAATAATACCGTATATAATATTAAAACCAAACAGTCGGTAAAACTCGTTGGTGACAAACAGAGCCTTCAATCATAAGTTAGAAAGAGTATTATTAACACTATACGGTGATCTGTATTCTACAAGCGCGCAATAAATACACGAGGACGCCTAAAATACCCTTTTAATGTCTTTTTGCATCAGTTGCTAATACAGAAAAATAGGGAAAAAAATCATTTTTTGATCTCAATATGGGCATTTATTTACTGTATTACATTTACACATCATAAATTATTATTATAAAAAATAATAATTATTATTATAGAAAGAACTTACATAAAGTTAGATGAGAGCCTCGTAACAAATTGAGCTCTAACCCCTTTTTTAATAGTAAAATCAACTCTATAAAATATGAAATCACCATTAACGGATGACGACACATAGCTTTTCATAACCAACTGAACCCGTTTAAAAAACCAATAACATCGTCTCCCAATTCAACAAAGGTGGAGGACGCAAAAATCATGAAGACCGCCTTCCCAAGTACAAATGAGTCATTGGCTACGCCTCTTTCTTTGATCCAAACTGCTGGACCTGGTCAATCTGACTGATTGAAATCCGTCTTTCTTTGATCATAACTTCTTCTTCTTCTTATTATTATTATATACTCCATAAATTTATAAGTTTCCCTCTCTTCGTGGAGTCTCTGTCGTGATTCGCTTCCTCGTCGGTGAAGGTGTGACTCTCTGCAATTTCCTCTTTGTCTGAATTTTCTCCTCCTCTCTATATCCAATCTCATTTTCTTCTTCTTTTCAATCGATTTCATCAATTTAATCTCTGTTACTGCCATTTACGACCAGCGATTCAACACCGCTGCAGAAAATTGAACTCTTAGTTCTGCAATGTGTTTCGGATTGATTTGACCTCGGCTACGCCTCTTTCTTTGATCCTAACTGCTGGACCTGGTCAATCTGACTGATTGAAATCCGTCTCTCCTCCATTTCTAATTTTAGCAAGATCAATACCGTACATCCGTATTTTCAATTTGGGGATTGCAGGTTCAGTTACCGGTGGATCGAATCACTCCGATCAGGAAACTCAATCGGATCGTTTCCGCGGCGAAAATTCAATCTGATTGAACTGAGTTGATTATTCTAGATTGTAGTGCTAAAAAATCAATATGTTTGGTCATCAGAGTTGACTTTCGTGGAGTTCCTGATTCATCATTCATCTGCAGTGACAGCAAAACAATGTTTTGGAGGAGGCAAGAGCAAGAAAACGATTCCGCTCAACGAGATGCCAAGGTACCGTTTTCGATTCAAGATCTGCAATATAGGCCTTGATTCGTTGTCCTTTGATCAGTCAATTGGCTGTGGATTTGATGCTGAACAGGTGAAGGAGCTTAGGATTGCTCTTGGACCGATAAGTGACCGAGGCATACGCTTCTGCACCGATGCCTGCCTTGAGAGGTACCTCGTGGCGAGGAACTGGAATGTCGACAAGGCGAAGAAGATGTTGGAGGAGACTTTGAAGTGGAGGGCTAACTACAAGCCTGATGAAATCCAATGGGTAATCAAGGATTCAAGATGATGTTTCGCAGTTCGCTAAGCTTATTCATTTGGTGATGATCTTGTATTTGCTTCTTAGGATGAAGTTGCATTCGAAGCCGAAACTGGCAAGCTATTCAGGGCAGGGTTTCATGATCGTCTAGGAAGACCGGTGCTTATCATGAGTCCGGGGAAGCAGGTAGCCTTCCTCATCTCTTGTTTTCTGTATGATGATCACGCCTTTGTCCTAAAGCTAACTCGTTCTCTTGGTCAGAATTCGACATCCTATGAAGGAAATATCCGGCAGCTTGTGTACATGTTAGAGAACGCGATCCTCAATCTTCCGGAGGGACAGGGGCAGATGGTGTGGTTGATCGACTTCTCAGGCTGGTCAATGGCCAATAGCACGCCTATGAAGACATCCCGGGAGACGATTAACATCTTACAGAATCACTATCCGGAGAGGCTTGCAATCGCTTTTCTCTACAACCCTCCGAGGATTTTCGAGACATTCTGGAAGGTTAGTTAGTTAGTCACTCGCCAACGAATAGTTTCAACTGTTATAGAGGCTGCCATCTTATGTTTTTCGTGCGTTTTCAACCAGGCGGTGAAGTATTTCATAGACGCAAAGTCGTTCCAAAAGGTGCAGTTTGTTCGCCCCAAGAACGAGGAGAGCGTGGAGATAATGAGGTCCCATTTTGACATTGAGAACCTTCCATCCGAGTTTGGTGGAAATGCCACACTCAAATACTGCCACGAGAAGTTCTCGAAGCTGATGAAGGAAGACGATATCAAAGCCGCCAAGTTCTGGGGGCTTGACAGCAAACACTTGGAGGACGAGCTAGCTGCAGAGCTGGCCTTGCATTCTAACGGCCACTCGAAAACAGCAGAGGTGGCTCCGGAGCCAGATTCCATTCCCTTGCCTAGCAGTTGATCATAAGGTACCAAACGCTGGGAAAGGCAACAGCTCTTTAACAAAGGGGAGAATAAACAAACAAACAAACAAGTGCGCATTCACATTTCACACTGGCTTGTGATTGAACACAAAGTTTGTAGAGATGAAATTTTAATAAAGGAATCCGAAATCGTCAGAGCTACTTTTGAACTTGATGGATCTTTCCATCTCTATCTGTATTAGTTCAGTGTTGTCTTCAGAAAATTCAGTTTTTGCATCAAGTGCCAAGCAACTCATGAATGTGATCTCAATTGTCAATGAGGATATGTTAGGTGGGTCAATCGGATTCGGGTTGTTTTTGGTTTCGGTTAGTTCGATTGTGCCAACATCCGAGTAAAACCTAGCCATCACCTGCATGGATCTCAATCAAAACCAGAAAGAAGCTGAAAAAGGATCATAAAAAAAGGCATCAAAGTTCACAAATATCATCTGTTTTCATTTTCGAAACTCTAAAGATCTTAATATTGCGTACAATCCTAAATAATGAAGAGAGACTAACGATGGGTATCATGAAGAACAACACGCGCGGCATTACGACCAGGTGCGCCCATGACACCGCCACCAGGATGAGCTCCGCTTCCACAGATATACAAGCCTTGTATTGGTGTTCGATAACTTGACCTATGACAGAATGACATAGTATATTTGTAATGTTATCGGGAAGAAAGCTGAATCAGCTATCCAGTGAAAAAATCCAGCATTCATTAGATGCAAGTGAGGTTCGAAAATGTTACCATCCTTTAACTGGTCTCATTAAGAAGAGTGAATCCAGCCCCATAGCACCATGGAAGATATTGCCCCCTATGAAAACGCGCATACACAGCTCAGGGAAATGGATTTATCATGATAAGTTCCAAGGAACATCCAATTTGTATATGTGCATCTTCTTATCCCATAGAACGAAGACGTATAATTCCTACTTCCTAATTCTACACAGCCGAATATTCTCAAATGATCAAATGGAAGTGGAAACTCAAAAATACCTGTCAACCCAATTTCCCTCTCAAGGTCTGGTGGAGTCAGCATGTCGTAGCCGACAATTGACGAAGTGAATCCAGGTGCATGTTCTTCGATCAAGGCGAAGCACCGCTGTGCAAAGGATTCCTGGATAAACCGACCAATCTTCAGATTAAATAACATTGAATGCTTTCATCTAGAAAGAAAAGTTGCACAAAAAGAGAAACTCACTCTGTATGCAGGATCTTCCCAGCTGCCATCCACAGGTTTGTAAGGGGTATACTGAATAAATAGGTTGACAACATGCTTACCTACAATACAACAATTGCACTTAAACTACTACAGCTCACAATGTTCAGTTTACACTGTTAGTTAATGGCAACACCTTAAAGAAAATATTTTGAGTAGAGTATGATAGACAAGAAAAATCTGAACTGCATCTGAACTGCTAGACTTCCTACGAAAGTTGGATATTTCTGAGAAATAAAACAAAAGATTAAAGACAATGACCAAATGAAAACTTTGAAGTATTGAGTAAGGAATAGAAAAAGATGACCAAAGGAGAATTTTCGTATAGGGAAAATTGTACCAGGTGGGGAAATGGTTTCATCCAATGCAGAAGGAATTGTCATCTCAATAACCGGTCTTTTTGAAGGTCGACCATTCAAAGTATCTTCACAAGCAGAATGAATTTCCTCCATGCTGCAAGGACAAACCCTTGGAGTGAGAAAGAAGAAGAAGAAGAAGAAGAAAAGACTGCAGGAGGTGAGGCTAAATGGATCTTCGACTCTACTGCTGATTTTTTTTTTTAATAGCCTAATAATATAGAACTGCTCTCTATCTCCTTGAACCATCTATTGGGGAGTCACTAAAAACAATACCCACCCCTCCCCGGAACTTCAATCATGACACTTCGATAGCACCTTTGCAATTCTAACAATAAGATGAATCATGCTGTACATAGACATGGATTTGTTACAATTAATGATAACATAACAGTTCCAGCATACCTCTCAGAACCTATATGAATTGTCCCCATGTGTTCAGGACCAATACCTCGATGATTCTTCATGCTCTTGCAGCAACGAAACTCAGGCAACTTATCAACAGCTAGATTTATTTTTGTCGTCGCCTGACATGTTATCACTCAATTAGCACACTAGGCCCCATAATATAGAAAAAGTAGCACAGAGAATCTCTTTCAAGTTTAAGATACTGGTCCTCAATGAATTGGTCAAATACTAGAGCTTTGATGTTCAAGTTACAATTTTTCGTATGTGGTAACTGGTAAGGAATATACTCCGTAATAACCAAGTTTCAGCTGCTAGCTACAACTTTTCTAAATTCAGTTGCCAAACTAATATACCATGAGAGCCATTATATATAGGCAAAAAAGGAAATGGAAGATCATTGTTGGTGGCTAGATTACTGTCTTACAGAGCTGTAATCAATGTTTCTAATGGCGCGGATGAAGTCATCAGGAAGAACATTGCTGGGTGTAAGTTCCTGTTTCCAACAACAAAGACAAGGAAATAAAAGTCATAGACAAAAACATGTAAATAGAAGTTGAAAGCACAAAAGCTACGCAAATTCCATGTGGTGAAACATGGTTGCTCAGAATAAATATAAACTGGAAAAGACCTTACCAAGAAAGTTCTATAAGGCGTTGCATTTGATAGTACAACAGAAGAATCAACCTCTCTCCCATCAGACAGCAAAACCTAGAACGGTAATGATTGTCACTCCTGATGTTGCATAATGCAGATACTTGGGGGAAAAATAAGACTTTCCAATTCAAATTGAGAAACGAACCCCTTTCACTCTACCAGAGTCTTCAATCATCAGCTGCGAGACCTAAATCACAAACAGAGTTGTATCTTTATGCGCAAGAAAAAGAAAGGTAATGCAAAATATGAAGATGAACAGGTCAGAATAAAGTATAAAACTACCTCACATTTGGTCAGAGAGTTCAGTTACTAGTAGCAACAAAAAAATAAGCATAATATCATAGTTGACCATGTGATTATGCATATGTTCAAAGAAAGAACTTAGAATGTAATCGAACAAGTCTCTACCCTACCCACCCAGGTTACAAAAGCTCCTATCAACGCTTACTTACTTATGAGCAAAAAGGGAAGCAAAAAAATGAGAGCTCAACAAGCTTATCTGTGGCCAAATAAACAAACTGTTTTTAACTTCAGTTTTAAGAGTGCAGCAAGAGTGCAAGACATACGGACATCATAGGCAACAATATTTCTCAGAACAAACAGAAATGGATGGAATCATCAGTTTAAAATAACTTTAGGTTTCCAATCAAAGATAAACTTACTTCAGCACCAGTCACTATATGAGCTCCAGCTTCTGTTGCAGCTCTACTAATAGCTAAGGATACAGAACCCATTCCACCTTCCACATACCTTCAGAAACATGGATATGAAACTAATATATTTCCTACAAAGAAGTACTAAGGTAAAACAGGGGGTGAAAACAATGAATTTGTGGTAGCGAAAAACTAACATCAGGAATCGTAGTATTTACAGTTGGTTTTCTTTCATGTATACACAGAAAAAAGCACCCTTCAGAAGCTATATACATACAATTCAAGGTACTCATGTAATATATTCAATAGAGTT
This sequence comes from Persicaria maculosa, assembly GCA_963922045.1. Classification (NCBI taxonomy): domain Eukaryota; kingdom Viridiplantae; phylum Streptophyta; class Magnoliopsida; order Caryophyllales; family Polygonaceae; genus Persicaria; species Persicaria maculosa. The sequence goes on along the minus strand of OY998254.1, from coordinate 3,948,598 downwards.
GAAAAACTGTGGCACTACTAAGATACTTACGACCATATACCACGTTGGCCACTTGTTTCTCCCATTACATGGTGTAGCAAAACATATCCACTCCCTGGTGTATGGCAGCTTGCCTACATAATAGTACAAACATTAATAATCGTGATTTTTACCAATCACACAGAGAAATAGGCTATATGGCACAATCTGTTCAACCAAATTTGAGAAGGAATTGCAAGAGTAGATACATGTCAGTGACACTGTTCTATAGCACACAACACAAACCATGTCTAACTTAAAGCAGTTGCATGCATAATTGAAGTTCTTACCGTACTTCCAATTACAGCATCCGTTGCAAGTGTTGCTTTTAGAACATCTCCCTGAAAGTATCAGCATAAGGTAGAAGTCAGTAAGGCAACAAGTTTAAAGTCTATGCATGAAAGAATGCTTTCAAATCGAACAAAGAAGTCAGATTTAAAAAAAGGATTGCATAAAGTCTTCAAAGAGTGAATGGAATATTGAGAATAGCATTCTAGGCATATGTCACTCTCCGCTCTCAACTATAATCATGTCAATGAGAGACCTTTTTGCACAATTAAAACATGAGACTTGTCAAGCAAGTTCGCAATATCCACAGGCATAAAATAATATCAATATGTAAGTACCTCAAACCAATTATTCAAAACCTTTGATGCAGGGGAGAGTAGAAGGTCTAGGAAATTCCTGTCACCATAAGTAATTTCATATTACTGATAAATTTATTTGTTTTCTTAACTTTCATATTTAATCACCAAGGTTACATGATGAAAAATTAAATTTATTTGGTAACACAACTGATGAAAACAATGAAAGAAAAAGAGGGTAAATATATCTCTCATATAAGGATTTACAAAAAAATGAAGAAGTATCTTACACCATATCCTTTTGTCCCAGAGAAGCAGCACGCTGTAGACACTGATTCCAGAATGCTAATTTGCTCAAGTTATTTTTTCCTCTTTCAATGAAAGATAAATGGCCTTGCAAACTTTCTGGAGGAGGGGAATCCAAAAGTGGTTCCAAGAATTTACAGAAGCTCTCCAATTTATCCTCATATCTGGCAAATATTCAGTTAAAAAAAGAAGAAAGGAAAAAGGATGTCAATTCAAGGCACTTCCAGGGACCTCAAAGTCTTGCATTGATCCATGATGGATGTTGTCTAGTAGCATCAGTGTAGTGATCTATACGTATTACTTAGCTAAAACAACCTGGCATTTTATATAATTAAAAAATAAAACTAGTGGAAATATCAAGCTAAATTGCTAAACAGTAAACACTACTCCGTTTTTTTTTTCCCTTTAGAGATCAAGATAACAGGGCCGTTACCATTTTAAGAGACGAAACAGGAGATCTGAGATACTGACATACGGTTTCGTTTGCGTTTCTTTCAATAACGGTGCATAATATCAGGAAAACCACTTCTTGGAAACAGTACATTAGTTTGATCCAGTTAAGTTGAAAGACATGCAAATGATGGAGCATGAAATGAACTACAATGAAATAAAAACTAGATCATTTTGTTAGCTTGATTAACATGAAATTAGAGCATACTATTTTTCAAAGTGACTTCATCCATATCTATACATAGTTATCTCGCTAGGAATAAATTAACATTCACTTTTACTTCAACTTTTCCATAAGAATGATCAAAGACATCAGTAGACAAGCACACAGAATAGTATTGAATACAAAATAAAGTGAACCAAAATGAAGACATGAAAGGAGGACAACCTTGGATAAGCATCAGCATCGTTTTTTGAGAATTTAGAAATCTCAGAATGATTTTTTTCTTTATCCATCCCTAACAGAAGATATCGCCCATCCAGACACGGTGTGAATGAGGAAGGATTCCTTCTAAGCAACTTCATACCATGCCTCTCCAATTCCAACTCCCTATCAAACAACCAACAAAAAATCGTGGAACACAACACCCTAATTGACCATCACAGATCATTTAAAACTGGCAAAGATAGGTAAACTGATGCACCTTCCTAAGAGTTGCTTTAATTCATTTCCAAATCTATTTTCGATAAACCAAATCCAGAAATTAGCGAAAAATAGAGAAATTTAGTTTACAGGCAAAGAGGTTGGGGACGAACTTGATGACAGCGGGGCGTAGAAGGCTCTGAAGATAACTGCATCGGGAGAACTTGAAGCCAGGGATGATTTCTTCAGTAACGGCAGCTCCGCCGAGGACGTGGCGGCGCTCGAGGACAGCGACAGAGCGGCCGGCTCGCGCCAGGTAGGCGGCGGCAGTGAGGCCGTTGTGGCCACCTCCGATCACGATCGCGTCCCACTTCTTGTTAGTTAATGCGCCACCGGCGCCGGAGCTTAATCGCCTCCGCCACATCCTCACTCCTCAAGCTTGCATTTGCAGGCGTCACTGCAGTGACGCAGTGTGTTGCTATACTGTGCTGTACTCCGTCGTCTTGCGGTTGCTTTCTTGGGATGTGGATTGCACATTTGTCGTTCGCAGAGAGAGTTAATCAGCGTGGTGGACCTCGTGGGCCTTGGCCCATTTGTATTGGGCCTAAAGGCCCGGTTTCAAACGGGACTGACGAGCTTGTTTTGGGCTCTTAGAGCATCTCTCCCGGCTTTCTCATTTTAAGATTTTTCAGGTTTTAGAGAATTTAATTTATTTTTTTCCATCTAACATATTCGCTAAAATAGGTAAGGGATAGAAAAAAAATAAAATTTTCTCAAATCTGCAATATTCTCTAAAACATAAATATTTTTTCAAAATTTTAAAATGAGGAACTTATTGGAGTTTGAACAAAAATAATTTAGATAATACGTCTTTTATTTCCTAATTTATAAAAAAAATGAAGAAGTTGTTAGAGACGGTCTTAGACTATGAGATCTGATTTGACTGGGAGGCCTAGGTGAGTGAAATGAAATCTAATATGCTCAAATAAAGGGGTTAGGATACCATCAAGTTGAACTTTATTAACTTGGTAAGATTACAATTTAGCAACTCTAAAAATAGTTTTGAAAAAATTAAGTTAGTTTTTCAACAGTTGAGATTTGAAGATCCGATTCCAATATAAAAAAGGACTTGCACATAGTTTTAAGGTACACCAGGCGTGGACACATTATATTGTCTGCATACGGTATCTGAATTGAGTTTTTCCGACCCTATCGATGAAACATAAGACCTACCATGGTGAGCCTATTCATTTGATAAAGTAGTAAGTTTCCAAGTTTATTGGCATTAAGATTTTAAAGTTTATAGTAGTATCTATATCATAGAAGAACGTTATAAAAGGACAAAAAAAATGGAAAATTTCTTGCCTTGTAAGCAACAACCTTGACCAAGGGGGCTTTAGCACTAGGCAAAACATATAGAAGGTAGGGAACTCATTTTGAAGTGGCCATGAAAAAGGATTCAAAGACATAAAGAGGAGATTGGCTATAGAGAATTGAATTGAACTCAATAATATACCATTTTCTTTTAAGAAACAATTTGGGGGTTCCCAAGTAGTGTGGTATTCTAAAGCAAAGACAACCCAAATGGCTGCTTCTCTTTCTTTTTTTATTTTTTTGACCAGATGTGGTTCTTGTGGTCCTCCCAATCCCCCCATTATTTTGAGTTAAAGCCTAGCTAGCTTACATCCTCTTTGCTTGTTTTTGGCATTTTGCTTATTTCCTTCAGAATAACCCATTAATAGCACTCTTGTATAAATCTATCAAAGTCCGACTCGAACCGATGTCTGGGGGTCATGTGCACGGGCACACATACGCTAGTAGCCTAGCACACAAGCTGAGTGAGGTTCTATTTTAAAACCAATTGGCAATAGAAGGAGTAGCCAACCGACTCATATACTAGGGTTTGATATGCCCAACTTTCCGATGTGGGACACTTTTGGTCTCATTCACATCTCTAACAAAATCAAGTAATTCGAGCTCGGTTTGTTCATTTACTAAATGAATCGAGCTAGTATAAACACATTTTAAAGCTCGAATAACTCAACCTTTGTGGAAACTAACAAAATTTTCTTTAATTTTCCTATGTTAAGAGTATGTAGGGATGCTAAATATTCGAAAAAAGTTCAGTTCAATCTCGTTCGTTTACTTAAACAAGTCGAGTATCGATTCGAACTTATTTAGACTCAACTCGAATTTAGCTCGTTCCTAAATAAACTAGCAATACTCGACTCATTCGACTCGAATGATATAGATTTCGTGTTTATTTTAGGAAGGGAAAGCAAAAGAGAAAAAGAAGGGGAAGGTGTCTCAATCTGATCGATATATGAGATGAGATCCGTACAAAGGTAACAGAGGGGAGACAATCTAAACTGCAATAATAGATTATAGAATATAGATGGTAGCTTTGCCTTTGGCAGACTGAATATTCTTTTTGCCTTAGTTTGTACTTATCACTTTGGATCCATAAAGCGTACATTACTTGTGAGTTGTGATTATATATTTCACCAGCTAATTTTTTTTAAAAAAAATTAATTCGGGGTTGGATTTCGTCCATATAAGTTAAGATCAATGTTATTAGGATCGAGATTCTAGGATCGAATTACAACAGGGTTAGTGGATCAGATCGTAAGATCCCATTGAGGGATCGTAAGATCCTAGAAATATAATAAAAAAATATTAAAATATATATAATAAATTGACTTAAGTTATAAAATTAGAAAAAAAGATGTGTACATTTAAACAACCTAAAATCAACCAATGGAATAAAAAAATGTTTAAAAAACACACATTTGACATTTCTAACAAAAATAGGATATTTAGGATCACATAGGATCGTAGATCCTGTCGTAGGATCAAGCTCATAAATAGAATTGTAGGTTCTTAATATTCTAAAGATCCGGATCGATATTCTAATAACAATGGTTCAGATCGGCCGGGTAAATGTGCTCTTATTGCAAAAAAGGTCCATTTGTGTTGATTGCCCAAGTAAGGCAAGTATTTAAAATTTCCATTAAAGCTTCGGGATGTTTCTGAGTGATCAAAGATTAGTTCCAATATACTGTAGTGTCTAATTAACTTTAAAATAGATCCTTCTATAAGCAAGATAAAGAACATCAATATCTAAGTGTCTTCCTGTAAAACAAACAAAAAAAAAACAAGATGAGAATTAAATTTATAATTTCTTTTTTCCCCCCTCTTGTAACTTTTAATTCGGTTTTTCTAATCAAGGCATAAGTTATTTACTAATTCAAGAAAGATTTATTAAATTAACTATTCTAGCTATTTTATAAACATTTTATGCAGTTTAGGACTTGGGCATTACTAAATGAAAATCGTTTACAATTTTTTCAAATTTCCAATTTATTACACTCTAATGGTTAACATATATGTATAACATATTCCGAATCTTGTGCGGTAGTAACCTACCTATAAACCGAATAAGATTCCATCCTAAAACCAATTGATAATAGAAGGAATAACCAGCGGACTTATATATTAAGATGTACTTATTATGTTCAACTTTAAATGTGAGATACTTTGTTCTTTTTCAACTCAACACGTCATCGCAAGTGCAAATAGGGGTACACGCCTAGTTGACACTTGAACAAATGACTCTTTATAACTAGCCCAAACCAGTATCGAAAGACATGTCATTAGGCTAACCGCTGTGATACTATATCAAAGCCTGACTCGGACCAATAACTAGGGGTCATGTGCATGAACGCTTATGCGCTAGCTAGTAGCCTAGCTAGCACATAAATCAAGCGAGGTTAATCCATCCTAAAACCAATTGTTAAGGCATGAGTATTCTACAAACTTATATACTAAGACTTGTTATAACTTTAGATGCATGTGTATACTTTGTTCTTTCACATCTAAAAAATGTACTCCATAACTAGCTAAATTTAAATCATTACACATTAATTAAAAAAAATAGATTTTTTAATGTGTGTCTATGGACACAAATTAATTAGATTTCTAAAAACAGGAAACTTATCTTAGTTTTAGTACATCGATTTTTCTATCCTATGCCCCAGGGGCATAGGATAATAGAACTAATTTGAAAATGCTTTTAAATTTTTTAATTAGTTTAGTTTTTTTTAATTAGATTACTAGGGTCGTTTATTTTTTTGGTAAGGAATCTTTCCCAATCTAGGGTCTTATCCTATACCCTAAAGGTATATGTAGAAAAACCGTTAATATGAATGGGTGAAGGTGAATACAGATGGTGGTCGTAGGCTCGATGGGAGCGCTGCTGCAGGAGGGGTCATTAGGGACTCAAAGGCCGAATGGGTGAGAGGATTTGCTCTTAATCTGGGTTCATGCTCAGTGCCAATGGCGGAGTGTTGGGGCGTGTTGAAAGGCTTGGAAATGGCATGGAAACTTGGTTTTAAGAAGGTGGTGGTTGAGACTGATTCAGAGTTGGTGGTGAATCTCCTAACCAAGAAAGTGAAACAAACTCACCCTTTGTTTAGCCTGGTAGACTCCTGCCATGGCTTCCTTTGTAGAAATTGGCTTGTCCAATTACGTCATGTGTATCGGGAGGCTAATACCGTTGCGGATAGCCTTGCCTCTTTTGCTTTTTCGTTAAACATTGGTTGCTTTGAGCTGCTGGAACCCCCGGACTGTACTCGGCTATTGCTGCGGAGTGATGTTTTGGGGGCCTCAGTAGCAAGGTTTTGTAATCCTTAACTTCTGCTTATTTAGGGAGCTTACTCCCAGTTTTTTCCATCAAAAAAAGAAAAACCGTTAATACATTAATTGATTTTATGAACTGGTGTATTGAAATTAGAAAAAAAAAAATTAATGGAATCTTTAATTTCTTCTTTGGATCGTTTAATATTCCATCCGTTAATTAAAACTTTTCGTTTTAGGAGGTAAATCTTGTTAAGAAAAACTTACCATTTTAGGTATTTTGCTATCTACTTTACGAAAGTGTCCTTGTAATGATTATATAGTTGCTAATTGTAGTTTTTGATAAAGTAAAAGATAGATTAATAATTAAGAGTATAAATGTATTTTTGTTTGTTTAATAAGTGTGTAAGTTTCTAAAATGATACTCTGTAAGTTTTTATTAACGGAGGGGGTATGTGTCAATAAATACACATTGAGAAAAGAGGATCTATAAGGAAGAAAAAAAATGAGAAGATCATTGAGAAGAATAGGAGGAGAATGAAATATGGTGATCGACATCCTTTTAAGAATCGTGTTGATCGAGCAAAGTGTGAATGAAACCTCATGATCAATATTCATAAAAAGCAACATAAAGTGAAGTTCAAGCAATGGGGTACGTAATTTGGTGGTGTGTTGGAGTGTTACAAGAGACCAACTTATTTTCACCTTTTCCCAAGTACCAATTTCATAATAAAACAATTAATTTACAACATCTTTATAAATATGGCTGCTCCCATTTTTGTGAAAAATGTGTAAGTGTAGAATTGGCCATTGGGTCTCTGCTCATTCTTCATTATGAAGTTTATTAATTACGGTCCCGATTCGGTGGAGTTTAGAAGAAACTCTACCATATAAAGTTAATTTTCCCCTCACTACTTCGAGGACAAAAGATCAAATGTGGACACTATTTTCTACAAAAATTGTGGGTTAGACATCCTTAATTAGGAAAGAAAATTTTAAAAAATTTGAGTGAATCCTATAAAGAAAATAAAAATCAATAAAATCTAGTAGAAGATAATTACTATTGGCAAAAGATCAAATGTGGACACTATTTTCAATACAAGTGGTCAATAAATAGTCGAATTCATAAACACATGGTTTTATATCATCAAACATACAATGTGGTCATCGATTTTCAATGTCGGTAAGTTTTTTTGGCTTGGAAAAATTTTGCTGACATGATAAGCCAGTATCGATGAATAGTCAATTTTGCTAACAATGACTTCTCGTGTTGACATGTTTTTACCAGGTCAAAAAAGCTTACCAATACTGAAATCCAGTGAGTAGTATTTGGTAATTATTAAGATGTAGTGACTAGTCAATAAACTCACTACACACGATGTGTTAAATATGCCTTGAATCAATTAGCCATATATTTTGAACTTCTAGTTGAATTGGGCTTGTTCCTTGGAGGCCGGGGAGGCAATGAGAATAGTTTTTGGGTGCCAATGAGTTCAATCATTGGGCGGCAAGGAACTCATAGGATTTGAGTGCTATAAGTACTTCTTTTTCTCTTTTATACATAATGTATGACACATCTTGTAATCCTCATATGATTTCTGAAATTAAACTTCTTAATAAAATCTCGGTGTGGATATAACCAATTTGATCAACTACCATAAATCTATGTGTGTCGATCGTTCGTTTAAATATCTGTTTCTTTCTCAAATCCATCGCAATTCATTAGTATCAAAGCTCTGGTTCCAGGGTTTGTAATTTCTAACTAGATGGTTGCTTTGAATATCGAAATTGGCAAGTTCATATGGAGGAATAATTTTAGTTTCTCACAAATCAAGATGTAGGATATGTTGAAGCAATAGGGTCTATGGATCGATGGCATACAATTTTATCTACAAGACTTTGGGATTGGCTCGGTCAAAATAAAGATGCATGATGGTAAATTATGAACATTGAACAAACTCAACTCAGCATACATTTTTCACTACTGTTCAAGAATTTGGTGTGTGTGTGCGCGCGCTAGACAATAAGGGATCGATGGATTTTGTTTCAAGGGTAAAACTTGAGTTCTAAATGTCTTCAAGGGTTTGAATGTAATTCTAAAATGTGTCAAGCATGATAATTTGTATAACATATAAGATTACCATTATAGGTTTGATCTCCATCTATTGCATACTCAAAGATTCACAAGTATGATATGACCAAGTTGTGGAATATTAGATGTATGTGGTCATATTGAGGAAAGGGGGATGTAGTTTATGGCAAATGATGATCTTCTTGGCGGCCACAAGACACAAGTCTTGACTTCAATTCTATGGCACCGCGTTTTTAGAAAGCTACATCACATCAAGTTTCATAAGACAATTCACAAGACAAGGCATTTAAGATTATATCATTTTGAATGGTGGGGGCCCGAAATGAATCTTTGAGTCGTCAATATACATTCTGCCTATCATCGATGATTACTAAAGATTGACTTGGATGATTATCATGAAGCACAAAGTTCTCAAGAACTTCAAGGAGAGGAAACCACTAGTGTAGAATCAAACCAGGAAGAAGATCAAGAGGTTCCAAATCGATAATGGTTTGGAATTATATTTGTCTAAGTTTGATAAATTCTACAATGATGCTGGGATTGCTTATTGCTCATTATCATATATGCACATATCATAACTAAATGCTATAGTTTAGACGATCAGTCAAAAGTCCAAGGTGCATGCTCTATTGCAAATTTGGACAAGAATGTTTGGATAGTGATTGTGACTACATCATGCTACTTGATAAATCAAAGACTTCACACCAACATAAACTACAAAACACCTTATAAGGCATGGTTTGCCCATGGTTACATAAGAAAATAGTAGTATTGATAAATAGGTAGACTTACACATTCCTTTACAAGAAGAGAAAGAGCAACTACAATCAGAAGCCGATGAACTACTAGAATCTACACCATCGGAAGCTATTCATAAGAGTTTATCTAAAGTTTGCTCGAGGAGGATCAGAGTCAGGCTTCCACGGAGGGATAGTAATTTCTAGATCGTCGATGACACTTTTCGTATTACACTTTATATGAGTATAGATGTACATAGATATGCCTAGCAACATTATCTTGTAATTAGGCTAGATTGGCAGGGGCATTTTGGTCTTTTCAGATGACAGTTGTGAGCTCCTTAAGTAGTTGTGTCTGTGAGCGGGAAAGTTTGTTACAATCTTGAAGAAACTTAGTTTCATTTTCTTCATTGCTTGATAATGGAGTTTTCGATTCTTCCACATTGTGATTGATCTGTTTTTATTCCAAATTAGTGTTTCTTTGTTCAAATGTTATCAAAGCGCAAGGATTGATCCTTGATTCGCTTTCGATTTTGATTTCTGGAGCTGAGATTGTTGTTGGATCTCGGTGTTTTTGCGAAAAAGTACAGATCTGGTTATCGTCTTGTATGCTATGGCAGGACGAGGATCTGGAAATCAGCATGGACAAGGATTTGGACCTGGAGTTCAGGGAGATGGTGGTGCTGGTCGCGGAACCTTTATTGCTGTTACACCACCTGCTGGTGGAGCTCGGGGATGGAATTTTCCCCCAAATGGAATGCAATTCGGCGACGTAGCTCAAGGTATGACTGGAGCTCATGTCAATCCGTATTTTCTTTCAAACTCATATCATCCTGGGATGATTTTAGTATCAAACCATTTCAATGGATTGAATTTCACAAGCTGGAGTCGTGGCATAAGAATGGCACTTGGTGCGAAAGCAAAATTAGGCTTTATAACCGGTAGTTGTGTGAAACCTCCGGATGGGAGTGAAGAGTTTGAAAATTGGATGAGAGTGGACTATATGGTAAGATGCTGTATGCTTAATTCGATGAGTCATGAAATTGCTGAGAGCTTTATGTATGTTGAATCAGCTCGAGAGTTGTGGAATGAAATTAGGGAAAGATTTCATGAATCGAATGATCCTTTAGTATATCAACTCAGGAGAGATTTGGCCAACATTAGGCAAGATAACCTATCAATAGAGGCGTATTTTGGAAAGTTAAAGAAAATCTGGGATGAATTACAGTTCCTTGATGCTATTCCAAACTGTTCTTGTGGAGGCTTTAATAATTACAGTTGTGGATTGATAAAGAAGATAATAGAAAAGGAAGAGAAAGCTAAAGTCATGCAATTCCTTATGGGGTTGAATGATGTGTATGGAAATCTCAGGAGTAATGTCTTATCTAAAGATCCAATGACAGGGATCAATAAGGCTTTCCAAATGGCTACACAGATAGAAAGGTCCAAGGGTGTTACTAATTCGATTCAAGCTGATACTAATGCACTTGTTGTGACTAAGTTTGGTCAATTTGATGTTGAAGCTAATGCAGTTAGCAAATTTCGTGTTGGGGAATCTTCCAAACAGAATGATCAGTACAGAAGGGATTATAAGAAAGCCAAGTTTGATAGGATGTGTGATCATTGTGGTGAAATGGGCCACACGAAGGACTACTGCTTCAAGTTAATTGGGTATCCTGAATGGTTCAGAGGGGGCAAAAAAGATGAAAAACCGAAGCCTCCTCCTAAGAAGTTTGCTGCACAAATATAGAGTAATCAACATGACAGTCCTTTTGATAGTCTGGGAGTGGAGGTGAAACCAGATCAGGCTATGGTTAATGCAGTGTTTCAAGAGATACTGAAGATGATGAAGGGTAAATCTACTGCTGAAAGCATTGACAGTTCTGCAAACCAGGCCTTGGTTCACTTTGCAGGTACTTTAAATGTTTCCTTTCTTATTAGATCTGATAAAGCTCAGAATGATGCTTGGATTGTGGACTCTGGTGCCACTGACCATATTGCCTTCGATAAGTCTATATTTTCTGATGTTGTTAATTTGTCTACTGCAATTTTTCTTGGTTTGCCTGATGGGAATAACCTTAGAGTTTGTTAGATTGGAAATGTTAGATTGAGTGACACTTTGATATTGCATAATGTGCTGCTGGTGCCTCAGTTTAGGCACAATCTGATGTCAGTTTCTAAGATTGTTCATGATCAACAATCAAGGTTCAGTTTTGACTCTATGTCATGTTGGTTACAGGACCCTACAACTAGTCGGGTGATTGCAATTGGGACTGAAGCTAAGGGCTTATATGTGTTGAAGACTGATGCTGCTAGGAGATTTCCAGTTTCAAGTTCTAGTTCTTTGAACAATGTTCAGTTGAATTGTAATAAATTGCAGCTTATGCATGCTAGACTTGGTCACATGAATTTTTCAAAGTTGCATCATGTTCTGGATTGCAAGCCAGATGTTCAGTTGCACTGTGATGTTTGTAATATGACTAAAATGCACAAGCTGAAGTTTGATAGAAGTGACAGTATTGCTGAAGCTCTTTTCTTTTCCATTTGATTCACATGGATATTTGGGGGCCTTATAAGGTTGCATCCATTTGTGGTGCAAGGTATTTTTTTGACAATCCTGGATGATCATTCTAGGTCCACTTGGACCTATCTCATGCAAGATAAACTGTAGGTGTTAAGTTTGATCACTGGTTTCTTGAACATGGTTGAGACTCAGTTCTAAGTATCTGTCAAGATTATTAGGACAGATAATGGGACTGAATTCACTCAAAAAGGGTGTATTGATTTGTTTGCAAATAGGGGTATATTGCATCAGAAATCTGCTCCTGGTGTTCATGAGCAGAATGGAAGGGTGGAAAGAAAACATAGGCATTTGCTGGAAACTGTCAGGGCTATTAGACTACATGCTGGCTTTCCAATCAAATTTTGAGGTGATTGTGTGCTAAGTGCAACTCATATCATCAATAAGATGCCATCCTCTATTCTAGGATGGAAGTCTCCTTTTGAGGTTCTGTACAACATTGCTCCTCCTTATGATCTTCTTAGAGTTGTTGGTTGCTTGTGTTATACTATTCAACCTAATGACCATAGAGATAAATTGGGTACTTTGGCTAGAAGGTGTGTATTCTTAGGGTATCCTCCTGGCATGAAAGCCTATAAGCTGTTTGATCTAGAAAAGAGGTCTGTTATTATCAGTCGACATGTGAAGTTTGAAGAATCTATTTTTCCCTTCAAGAATACAACTTCTGAGCATCTATCTCGGCATCCTCCCTCTCATCCTTTTGCTGTTAGTTGGTCAGATGGTAGTGAGTCTCCTTTGCTCATACCTGGTAACTCTAGTTCTCAAGCACCTACTCAAGCATCTGCTCCACCCAGTACCAGTCTTGGTCATCAATTCAGCAATCCAGGTTCTTCCAATGATGTGGTGTTGGACTTAGTTGACAGTACCTCATCCCCACTAGTACAGAATGACATTGTGGGTGAACTAATCTCTAGTCCAGACAATATTCGTCAACCCAAGGTTCTTCACAGGCAAACTAAGCTTCCTGCTAGACTGCAAGATTTTGTATGCTCCGAAATTCCCACTAGAGGCCATCCTGCTACAGAATCTTCTTCTTCTGAGTCATTTGCTGTATTCTCATCCTGCAACTTAGCATATTTGTCGCCTGATTATATCAGTTCTTTCATGAACATGTGTTCTATTTTTGAGCCTAAATCATATGCTTAAGCCAAAGGCATCACTGAATGGGAGAATGTAATGGCAAAAGATCTTCAGGCTCTTTCAGAGAATCACGCATGGGATGTTCTTCCTCTTCCTACTGATAAAAAGGCCATTTGTTGCAAATGGGTTTACAAGATCAAGTACATGCCTGATGGTAATGTTGAGAGATTCAAAGCTAGGCTTGTTGCAAAGGGGTTTAATCAAGTAAAGGATAAAGACTATAAACAGACTTTCTCTCCAGTAGCCAAACTGTCTACAGTTCGAGTCATTCTTGCTTTAGCTGCTACCAAGGGTTGGACATTACTTCAATTAGATGTAAATAATGCTTTTTTGCATGGTTTTTTTAGAGGAAGAGGTCTATATGCACCCTCATCCTGGATTGCAGGTACCTAAGGGTCATGTTTGTAAGCTTCAAAGGTCACTGTATGGGCTCAAACAAGCCAGTCGACAGTGGAACCATCAGCTCATTAAATCAATGGTCAGTCTTGGGTTTGTCCAATCAATCCATGATTATTCTCTCTTTGTCAAATCTTCTCAAGGTTGCATGACTGTTGCCTTAGTCTATGTTGATGATATGCTTTTACTAGGCAATTCAAGTGCTGAAATTACCTCCACTAAGAATGCTCTTCACAAGCTTTTTACTATCAAAGAATTAGGTATGGCAAGATATTTCATTGGAATGGAAATTGCTAGATCTTCCCGAGGCATCCTACTTAATCAGAGGAAATATGTGCTTGACATCCTCAAAGATGCTCACATGGAAAGGTGTAAGCCTACTGATTTTCCTATGCAGCATGGTGTTAAGTTGTCTTCAATCATTGGTGATCCAATTCCAAATCCCGAGGATTACAGAAGGCTTGTTGGTAGGCTTCTATATCTCACATTAACTAGACCTGACATATCCTATACAGTGCAACAGTTAAGCCAGTTCATGCATAATCCTCTTAAGCCACACTGGGATGCTATCCTTTACCTATGGAGATACCTCAAGGACAGTTACAATTATGCTCTTTCTTATCCTTCTCATTCATCCTTCTCTGTTAAGGCATACACAGATGCAGATTGGGGAAATTGCTTGGACACAGGGAGATCTCTCTCAAGATTCTGTGTTTTTCTTGGTAACTCCTTGGTATCTTGGAAGACTAAGAAGCAGAAAGTGGTAGTCGTCCATTGAAAGTGAATACAAAAGCATGTCTGCCAAAGCTTGTGAATTAGTTTGGTTAGAAGGTATTTTGAGTGATCTGGGCATCAAGGTGGAGCTTCCTATCACCATGTTTTGTGACAATAAGTCAGCCCAGCAGCTTGCCATCAATCAATTATTTCATGAACATAGTAAGCATGTTAGGATTGATGGTCACTTCATTAGAGAAATGGTTCAGCAAGGCTTCATTCAAACAGCTCATGTCTCCTCTGCCCTTCAAATTGCTGATATAATGACCAAGGCATTGGGTGCTAAGTAACATGATTTTCTGCGTGCCAAGCTAGGGTTAGCTAGGCCTTGTTCTACCTTGTGCAAGTCCAGCTTGAGGGGGGTATATGAGTATAGATGTACACAGATATGCCTAGCAACATTATCTTGTAATTAGGCTAGATTGGCAGGGGCATTTTGGTCTTTTCAGACGACAGTTGTGAGCTCCTTAAGTAGTTGTGTGTGTGAGCGGGAAAGTTTGTTACAATCTTGAAGAAACTTAGTTTCATTTTCTTCCTTGCTTGATAATGGAGTTTTCGATTCTTCCACATTGTGATTGATCTGTTTTTGTTCCAAATTAGTGTTTCTTTGTTCAAACTTTACATCTTTTAAGTGATCTAAATTATAAATCAAAATTGAGAAAAGACACCTTATTATTAAATCTATAAACCCTAAGAGGCTAAACATTAAAAACAATTAATGTGTCTCTTTTTAAATGTTTTAGATCATTAGGAAAAAGATATAGATTTACATGCATAAGCCCTAATTAAGGGGCTAAAATATTTTTAAAAATATACATTAAATACCAATTTTTTTGTATTATTTAACTCCTTATGGCTTATACATTTGAATCCATAATGTTCTTTTCGAATCTATATACATATATTAAAACCGATGCATTGGTGCCTACGTGGCGGCGCGTGAGTGCATTTGCTTACGTGGCGGCACGTGAGTCCATCTCGCAAAGTTTTCTCCCGTCAAAAAGGAAATCTAATAAAATTAATTAGATAGTTATAATCTATATAATTAAAAAAGATTAAATAATCTATCTATATACATATACTAAAACCGATGCATTGGTGCCTACGTGGCGGCGCGTGAGTGCATTTGCTTACGTGGCGGCACGTGAGTCCATCTCGCAAAGTTTTCTCCCGTCAAAAAGGAAATCTAATAAAATTAATTAGATAGTTATAATCTATATAATTAAAAAAGATTAAATAATTATTTTATTTTATCATTAACTCATATAATTGGATAGATGTAATATCTTATAAAAGAGTAAATATTATATATATAAGGAAAAAGACTCTATCTAACTAATAGGATTTACTATGACATCTTTAATTACTACTTATTCTAATTTTTGGTGGGATTTTTTCAATTATCGTGTATATACTAGAAAAGGTCTCAATTTCCATTTATACGAATTATGTTCATTGTAAACTATCGAAAGAGGTGATCATATACAAATTTAAGAGAGATTTATTTTTCAAAAATGCATTGTTGCCTGCGTAGAGGCATGTGAATGCATCTGCTTACGGGACCTAAAAAGGAAATTAGGTTAACCCAATTGCCATATAGACGAATTTTATGGCGGGTCTTTGGGGTCTAGACGGGTCTTGGTGACCTTGAAGGTCTTGGCAGAGGGGTGAGGTAAGGGGTTTAGGGCCTTAGGCGGGGATCTAGGCGGACCTTGAAGGATTTTTTTAGAACAGTAATCATAATTACCAAAATATTAATAGATACATAGTACCTAGACCTGTCAAACGGGTCATTAGGGTCGGGTTCGGGTCGGGTCACTTCGGGTCTCGGGTAAAACGGGTTCCGGGTTTTCCGGGTTGACTAGAACCCGGGTTTGACCGGGTTTCGGGTCATTTCGGGTTTGTCAATTTTTTCTTTTTTAAATTAAAAAAATCATGATTTGATAATTTTGCGATAAATTTTAATTATATATATAAAAAATTAATTATATTTAATTATAAATCAACCGGGTCAATCGGGTAAATCGGGTCAAAATTACCGGGTCACCGGGTCGAAACCCAGATTACCCGGAAAATTTTCGGGTTTTCGGGTTCGGGTCGAAAAAAATTTCCGGGTCTTGACCCAAAAAATTCCGGGCGGTCGGGTCGGGTTATGTTTTGACATGTCTAATAGTACCAAAATATTTGATAGGTTTTATCGATTATTTTTTGTGGAAAGAATTATTTATAGCAAAATTAATTATTTCATAGTTATTTTTATTTATATCTATATTATTTTTTAGGAGAATGAGTTATTTAGATCTAGATTAATTTTAATCTTATATTTTCAGTTATTAGTTTAACTATTATAATGTAATTCATATTTATAATATGATTTTTTTTATCGATAATAAATGTAATTTTATAATATTGTGTTAACATATTCCCGTGCAGGGGACGGGACATACACTAGTTTGGTTTATAATTTAGATCAATAAAGAGGTGCAAACGTATAAAATGTAACAACATAGAAAGTATCACAAATTATCCAAACTCATCTAACCTATCATCAATTTTAATTTGGGGCATTTACCATATAGGATACGAAATTGGGCTATATTAGGAATCCGTCTCCCACCCTCTCCATATTTGGGATTTGTCCACCGAATTTTTCATCATGCTGAAATTTTTGTTTTCAGCAAAAAAAAAAAAAATCCACGAAATTTAGTTTTTTTTTTTTTTTCCCGCGTTGCAGAAACTGCTGAAACCGAAGTTGCTGAAATTGAGTTCTTTTTTTCCATGTTGCCGAAATTACCGAAACCGAAATTGCTGAAATTGAGGGTTTTTCTTTCTCCATCTTACCTTGTTTTTTCCACGTTTCTTGGGTTGCTGAAACACCTGTTCCCCCCTCTGTTTCAACAGTTTTTTTTCTTTTTGCATTACTGTTTTTTTTTTCACGTTGCTGAAACCGGAGTTGCTGAAACCCCGATTTCAGCAACGTTATCGATGCTAAACCCACGGTTTCAGCAATGTTGTTGTTGCTGAAATCGTGTTACGGGGTATAAAATTTAGCCTATGCGGGATTCGAACCCACGTATTTGCGCATAGCACATCGCTCTACCATTGAGCTAAGAGGCTTTTAAAGGAGATTTAAAGCAAGTTCAACAATTTCAGCAAATTCTAGTTTTAAAGCAAGTTCAGCAACACCAATTTCAGCAAAAAAAAAGGACGAAACTATGAGTCCTCACCAAAAAGAGTAAAAATATTCCTCTCACGAGTCTAACTCCAAATTTCCTTCCACAACGTCGTTGTTGAAACCCCGATTTCAGCATTGTTGTTGCTGCTGAAACTCCGGTTTCAGCAACGTTGTTGATGCTGAAACCCCGGTTTCATCAACTTTGTTGGTACTGAAACTCCGGTTTCAACAACGTGTTGTTAACATAATAAACAAACTCACCACGTCAATTGTTTGTAGCAAATTGCCAAGCATGTGAACATGCTTCGCTTCATCGTTCACACCATCAAGCATTATGTTCTCTATGAAGCAGTCCATGACAGTTGGTATCCTGTGAGCCACTGTGATCACAGTGCAATCTGCAAATTCCACAAAATTGATTTCATCCTAACAAATTTTGCTAATAAAAATTAATTTCAGCATTTCAGATTCCACAAAAAAATTTGCTAAAATTGCTAATATCCAAACTCTAACAAAGCAAACTCAATCACATAGCAAACTAACCACAAATTCACTATTCATTACCAATAAAAGTGCTTAAAACAATTTGTATTTTTAGATCCTCTTTGATGGAAGCCAGATGAAGCGAACAAAATCAAACCAGAAATCGATCAAAACAAAAACGCAAATCAGCAAACAAACCAGGAAAATAAAAACGATTAAAAGATTAAAACACAAATCAAACGATTAATTCACTTACAAATTAATATACTTACAAATTCCTCTGTTTTACCACAATTTCACCAGCACCGCCTTCTTCAGCCCTGAGGATTTCCGCACCAGCACCGCCGCGGACCTGAGAATCTGTGCCTTCGGCGATCGGTGCCTTCTCCTCGCTAGAAATCTCCGGGATCGGCGATCGTTGCTCCCATGGAAACTTGCTGAAACTCGGAATCGGATCTGATTCCAGAGAGAGATGACGAACTCGGATCTGATCCGCGATCGGCAATCGCTAAAGCAGGCCAGCCAGCCGACCAGGTCGTCCTCCTCTGCGGCGGTGCGCTGGGAGATGACGAAATCGACGGGGAAGGAGATCTCGGAATCGGATCTGATTCCAGAGAGAGAGAGGACGAAATCGGATCTGATCCGCGATCGGCGATCGCTAGAGCAGGCCAGCCAGCCGATGCCGACCAGGTCGTCCTCCTCCCAGCACCAGCACCGTCTTCTTCAGGCCAGCCAGCCGATCGCTAGAGCAGTCCGGCAAATTAGGAGATCTCGGAATCGGATCTGATTCCACAGAGAGAGATGGGGATAGACGAAGGAGATGAATCGCAGAGGCTGAAGAGGACGGCGGCAGCGTCGTACGACGACGATGGTCCACGGCGTTTCCTTAGAGCGAGAGAGAATGAAGGGCGAGGAAGAAAGCGAGAGAAGTGTTGCTGAAACCCTAGAAATCTCTCAGATTGGTTAAGATTTCAGGGGTAATTTTGTCCAAAAAATTAGAGGTGGACAAAAACCTAATTTGCCGGACTTAGGAAACACTCCCTCAATAACACAAAAAAAAAAAGACCTGTTGGGCAAATTTTCTCTTTTAATTTATGGCTATGTAACATAAGAGAGGCCGGATATCCGTATTTGATCCGGTTTCTATGACTTGGAACACTGATATTAATTTCATCCCAAACAAAACCAAATGTATACAACTTTGTTTAGTTTTGGTTTAATGGAATTGTTTATGGTAGATTCATATAAGAAGTAAAGTAGTTAATTCGATGACGACAACTCATTTGAAGGGTCATATATAGTAAGGGACTAAGGGGGGTTTGCATATATGCCTTTAAAGTTCAAACGCCAATCTCAAGACGATCCGATTCCGTTCTTTTCTTAATTCCATGGCTTCCTTTATCCCTTCCATATAGAGTACGTTAGTAGCTTGATGAAGACCGGCCAGCTGGCCCAGTTTGAATCTTTTCGGATTGGTACTCTCCCATGAGGTTGATGATGGTGGCCGGACCTACCCCAAGTGGGACCCCCCTTTTTTTCATAAGAAATGTAGGACCCATTTTAACCCTTTAATTACATCTTTCACTATGTTTTCTCTTGTAGTCCTGCTTGTTGAAGTATAAGCTACATGCCACTCTTAATTAGTACTATAAGTCAATAAGTTTGAGCTTGTTTTGAGATTGGCTAAAAAGAACTTAATTTAAGCTCGTTTAAAAATTGAACGAAAGTTGAGTATGAATACATTTAAAAGTTCAATTTAAATTGAGTCAATAGTTTGGATTAGCTCAAGTTCGAATAGTTCGATTGATGTAGATTTACAAAATTTTTCCATTGATTATTATGCTATGATTGAGAAGAGTTGCTCTAGTTTCCAATAAAGCTCATATCAAGCTAGTTCATCTAAATATAAACACATTTTAAAGCTTGATTATAAATTTAATTAGGCTCAGTTCGAACTCAACTCTTTTTTAAACGAGCTGAATATGTACAAAAGTTTTTCAAATTAAGTATAAGAAAGAATATTTATAATATTGTTGTCTTTCCTTAATAATAATTCAATATGTTTTTCTTCAAAAACATTTAATATATCTAATTTCAGTATTTTTCTCTTCTTTAACTTAATATCAGTATGCTAAAATTCAATATAATATAATATAATTTCAATATAATATAATAAATTATTAACACCACTTTTTTTAGAATTTTAATTTATTATTCATTCTAACTTTATTATTCATCTTCACTAATAATTTTTTTGGTATATATCTGCGTGGAGAATATAATTGTGGGAGTGTCCCACATTGGTTAGAAATTGTATCCAAGCCTTGCATATAAGCCGGTGGGCTACCCCACCTAACATCAATTGGTTTTAGGATGGAACCCCACTCGGCTTGGTTAGCGCGTTTGCGCTTGGCGTGCGTTCAGTGGCGGCCGCAGGATTTGCTGGAGGGGGGGGCGGAATTTTTTTTCGGAGATATTTTTTTTTTCTCGGTATATATAATAAAGAAATTTTTTAAAAATATATTGAAAGAAAACCATAAATATGGTATATTTAAACAAAAACCATAAATTATGGTATATAAATATGATATTTTATTACAAAAATTTATACAATAATTTAATAATTTATATATATGTGTATACTTGATTAAGATTTTTTTAATATTGAAAGAAAATTATAATTTTTTTAAAGAATTTTTCATTGGTAAATGAAAAAAATTTGATAGGATTTGAAAAGTATAACAAAAAAACCTCATAAATTGTGGGTTAAATATGACATTAATAGTAAAAAAATTCATATGAATAAAATATGAAGATTTTTTTAAAATATATGTGTGAAATAATGAATTATCTTATGAAAATATTAAAAGAAAAATATAAAAATTGATTTAAATATGACATGTATAGTAAGAAAATTTTGTAGGAATAAAAAATAGTGCAAAAAGGAGAAGAAATGAGATTTGAATTTATGACCTCTTGGGAACCCAAATTTCCTTCCCTCTTTTTACCAACTAGGCTAAACAAGTTTTGTGATCTATTTCACATTTTCATAGTAATACTACATAGTAAATTTAAATTGCAAAAAAAAAAAAAAATTTTTTTTTGCTCTAGAGGGGGGGCGCCCGCCCCCCCTGCGGCCGCCCCTGCGTGCGTTGCCCCCCCACTTCGGATGACCCACCGTTATTTCATATGGTATCAGAGCCGAGGTTCGGCATGGTGCGGTGCGGTTTGGATTCCTGGTCTAATTGGCTAGCCGGCCTTAAGGCGTTATGTCGTCAATCACAACTGGCAATATTGCGTGGCCAGGCAGTTGCGCTTGACGGGGGTGTGTGGAGAATATAATTGTGGGAGTGTCCCACATTGGTTAGAAATTGTATCCAAGCCTTGCATATAAGCCGGTGGGCTACCCCACCTAACACCAATTGGTTTTAGGATGGAACCCCACTCGGCTTGTATGCTCGACTTGGTTAGCGTGTTTGCGCTTGGCGTGCGTTGCCCCCCCACGTCAGATGACCCACCGTTATTTCATAATATCTATCTATATAAAATAATACTAAATCATTTGTTTGTTTGGGAAAAAAAATTAGTATATATCTATCTATTTTTTTGGTATATATCTATCTAATTTGTTTGGTATATATCTATATATATAAAATAATACTAAAAAATTTGGTGCAAAAAATTATTTATATCAAAATTAATTATTTGATCGCTGTTATTTTATTTATATCTATATTTTTTTTTGCAGAGTAAATAATTTTTATCTAGATTAAATTTTATTTTATATTCCCCGCACTTTTTTATAATTATTGATTTAATTCTCACATTGTAATTCAAATTTATTATTTTTATTATATTTTTGTTATATATAATAAATATCATTTTATAATATCATTTTTACATATTCCCATATACGAACGGGATACACACGAGTGTGTGTATATATATATATATATATATATATTGAAGCGCCAAATAAGAGAGATGCAGAAGAGATCACGACTCGTGTGAGAAATCAACTACGAACGGTGTGTATGTGTGGGTTTGATGATTAATGGCACCTTTGCATATATTGTAGGTCGATCTCGTTCAATTTGAAATCCCTTTTTCCTTGTATTTTTTTAAACTGTTTCGATAGTGGATCAATCCGAAATAATCCAATCAGATATTGACCCAATTGAATATAAAATTATCCGAACTTAACCCGATAACAACCTAATTGGATAGTTTAGTAACAGAGTCGGAAGGAAACTTATATATTGAACGAAAGAGTTTTTTGTTTAAAACGATGGTGTTTTAGTTTGAAACAGCAACATTTTAGTTCAAAATTGTATCATTAGTTAATTTTTTTCTTGTTTCAGCAAACAAAATGATATCGTTTTAGCTTATAAAAACAATGTTTTTGTCTAAAAAGATCATTTGAAACTTAAAGTCAATATGTGACTTATTCTTTTCTTAGTATGCAATAATGTGTAACAAGATATATATATATATATATATATATATATATATATATATATATATATATATATATATATATATATATATATATATATATATATATATATATATATATATAGAATTTAAACTTGCACAATCTCTTATCTAATTATCAAATTTAGGGTTCGTTTGGTTAGCAACTGAAAAACCCAGGAAGTGGATAAAATAGATGTGTTTGGTTTGAGTTTTAGTCACAGGAAAACTCAGGAAGTAAAATTCCCAGGGATTTAAATTACTCCATTTCAAGGGAATTTAACTTACCCACTTCCCCCTAGGTAAGTTCCAATTCCACCTTTTATAAAAATAAATTTCCAATTTCCCTATTTTAATTTCTACCATTTAAAATCCAACCAAATATATTTTTTCAATTCCCAGAAAGTGCAATGCGTGGGAATTGAATTCCCGGGAAGTAACTTCCTGGAAATTGTTCTTCCCGTGTTAAACCAAACGAACACTTAGTGATATAACTTTTTGTTTCGAAAACACTTGGGTTGAAGTATATTATCAAACTATCAAATTGAGCAAAATAAAAAAAGCAATGTGGTTTAATAAAAAAAATATTTAAAATAAATAATTTGTATTTAATTTTCAAACGTTCATAACTTTATTACTCGAATATCGAATTTAGGCTTACTGACAGGAGTAGAACAAATATAGGTAACTCGTGGTAGGAAGATTTTCTCCACTAATGGATGAGATATGGATCCGACCCGAAAAAGACGCGAGCGGATAGGGAGAAGAAGGGATCTAGCGATTGCTTGGAAGAAAGAGCAAGAAACACGTCCTTTTTAAAAAGGGGAGCTGGTCAGTGATTTGGGGTTGTTGGGGGCTACGTTCTGTTTTTGGGGGCACCAAGAAAGATAGATACCCCCCAGCCCCATAATAATACGTGAATATATTATTCCCATTGGGGAGGGCGTTGGAGATACTCTTAATCATTATCATACCCAAATCCATCTTGAAGAGTCAGGGTTCGCATGAGACGGTGTTAATAAACTGACTAAAATTATAATTAAATAGGGTAAAAATTTATAAACTGTTGGTAAAAATAGTTAAAAATTTATGAAAAAATTAATATAAACTCCGTATGGAGCGAAAAACAGTTTATTTGTAAAAAGTGGAGTTTATTTGGTTGTTATTAGGAGTATTGTGGTATTTTCAAACCAAATAAACAAAATAAACCCCAAATAAGCTCCCTCAAGTAGCTTTTTTTTTAACTCATAATTTTAACTGTTGTAGGCTTATTTTGAGTTTTCATACCCACTTTTTAACTGTTTAATAATTTTAACAGTAACCAGTCGTCTCTCCATGCATCCAAATCTATGTCCCTCCATCGCCCTCACCCTAACCCTTACTGTGTTTTTTGAATATCACGCTCCTTAAGCTGATTCTCTCTTTTTGCTAATTAATTAAATTGTTCTTGTTACACTAATTACTCGATTAGCCAAATAGAATCATATTTTTTTTTTTGGGTTTGTAGTCAGCTGATCGACTCGATTGCTCTACATTTGAATTGAATCATCGGCTTGTTCTTGTCCTGAAAACATATCTTAGTATGTAATTTTTTCGCTAATTAAAGTAAGAATTCAGGGTGTTAATTAAAACTGATTCGTATATTCTTTTGGATGATAATGCAACGATCAACACTACAAGGAATCTGATTAATCTGTCAACAGAGTGATGCAATCTTGTCCGTCGCTTGGCTTTTCCTCTTTGAAGACGTACTTGATCAAATTGCACTTTCTAAAAGAATTGGAGATAGGTTGGATGTCCGAAATTAGCATCCCGATCTCTTATAATTAACCTAAAATGCCAAGTAAAATATTCATAATGCACAAGTTATCTCCTTCAATATTAAAACAACAACCACCACCACATCACGAAAAACCAAAGCCACCAACAACATTAACAACGGAGTATGTAATACGACGAATCGAACCCAATCAATTTTTTATTTCTAAAATAAAAACAAAAATTGTATAAACCAAAATTAAGAACATTGGATTTTATAATGATGACAATTAACATGGGATATCTATGGATATGTTGATCCTCATCATTTTTTTTGGACTCAAGTCACGTGGGTTCTTTTTGACCACCCTGGGCCCCACCTTCCAGATCTTCCCATCTCCCACCTCCTATATAAACTCCTCACGTACTCACTCACTCTTCCACATATCCGATTCGTTTCCCCTGAATCTTAATTTCCATCAATTCCACTCTCCCGATTCACAATCACTGCATTTCAATTCAATTCAATTCCACATTGCAATCAATTTGCAACTCAGATTCAAATCCAAATCAAAAACCCCCCAAAAATCAATTAAAAATGGTGGGACCCTGTCCATGTGGCGTCTACCACTGCCACGGCGGCCACCAGTGCTGCTCCGCCATGCTCGCCTGGGCCCCGCCGCCGGCCGGCTACGATGACGCCGGCGACTACTCCTCCTCCTCCTCCGTCGACGCCTTCTACTCCAACTACAACTCCTCCCCCTCCGTCGACTGCACTCTCTCCCTCGGCACCCCCGCCACCCGCCGCACCTCCGACTCCTCCGACACACACCAAGAACGCCGCCGCTCCAGCTTCTGCGGCTGGGACTTCCTCCAGACCTCCAAACACTCCTCCAACTCCTCCAAGAAATCTTCCCTCCGTAACGGCAATAGCAGCGCCAATGCCGCCTCCGCCGGTGGCGGCGACCCCCTCCTCGCCCGCCGCTGCACTAACTGCGACACCACCTCCACCCCTCTCTGGCGTAACGGCCCTAGAGGCCCCAAGGTACTTAATTCATAACTAACAAAATTATTTACATTTTTGTTATTTTTCTTAAATATCTTATTAAAAAATTAAGCGGTAATTTAACACATTTTTTAAAAAATAAGGATGATTTTATAAAATTTCACCTATTCTACAATTATTTTAAATAATTTTTTAGTATAAGAGATTTTTTTTGTTAAAATTTTAGTATAAACCACAATGTAACTAATAAAAATTAAAATATTTAGTGAATTATTGACTCATAAATTACAAAATTAAAAAAATTATTTATATCCAAATGGACAAATTATTTTCAATAATTTTATATAAAATTAAGTATGATTTAAAAAAAATCAAAATAAAAAATTATTTTAAATCTACAATTAATCATGTAACTAATAATAAATGTGTTATAAATTTGGTGGCAGTCGCTATGCAATGCGTGCGGGATAAGGTACAAGAAGGAGGAGAGGAGAGCAACGGCGGCAGCCGCGACGAGCGCGGCGGTGGGCGGCGGAGGGGGAATGGGGCTGGAGAGCCACGTGGCGGCGGCGGCCGGGTACTACAACGGGTCATGGAACCCGTATCAACCGGAGAAGGTGCAGTACTACTTGCATGTGCACGACTTTACTCACTGATGAAAAACCAAAGGACGAAAGAGGAAGCCAAATACGACGTCGTTTAGGACCAAAGAGAGTGGCGATCGATGGCGATGGTTAAGATTCAGAGGACGTCAAAAAAGCTGCCGTTGCGTCTCTTTTTCTTTTCTCAAACACAAGAATAGACTGCAAAAATCGGATAATTCTCCAATGTTGTTAGATTTACTTTTCCTTTTTTTTTTCCTTCTTTTTAAATTTTGTGTTTAATTCACTTTTTTTTTTTTTTAGTTAACTAGCTTCTTTTTTTTTTTTCCTTATATATTTTGTATTAGTAGCTGTCCCCCTTCCCTTTTGTTAGCTTGGTTAAGTTATACAATCAATGAAATTATCAATACGTAATTAATTTATGGGTCTGTTAATGTTATTTTAATTAAGTTTTAATTTCTCTCTATATATAAAGTATAAATTGTGACACAAATTTCAATTTTGATTCAAGTGAGGCTCATTCTTCAAATTTTTATGTCTTCTTTAGCAGCACTGAAGCATAATCCGGTCAAAGGATTGATAAGATCAAGAACTGGAAATATTAAAAAGAATGTTTATAAATTAATCATGAAAAATGTCACAAAAAACTAAATTTATTTTTAATTAGAATGATAATTACCCTTTGGGTTGGATGATTGATCACAAATCCTGTATACAATTATTAGAGCTTATTCAAAAAATAAAAATTAAGGACACGAAAAAGGGATGGATGAAGGTGATATATGAAAACAGAGAGATACCATGCCCATGGAGGAGGTAAAGGGGATCACAACCAAATTTGTTGGGTTTAATTTATAAATAAAAACTTGAGAATGGGGTTTGATGATTAAAGTTTACATGGCGATCTCGCAGATTGCTGACTGAGTTTGTCAGTTTTTTTTTCTTCACCGTTTTCTCCCTTTTGAGTTTGGATTCTTCTTGTTTCTGCCTTTGATCAGTAATTTTCTCTCAAATTACGTTTTAATTTCCAGGCCCTGAACTTTAATGGCTATTTTCAATATATTTGCGAGACTATATGCACATATGTGATGCATTTACATAGCATATAGTCGGAGGGGCATTTTGGTCTTTTCGCTGTTAGTTACATTGGCTGCTACTCCGTATAAAACCATGTTTGGGCGCCAATTTCGGTTGTACAAATTAAACTGATCGAGGAACTCAGCTTAGTTCTTGGTTCTCCTTCGATGGAGTTTGTATTTTTTGTTGTGCTTGATTCACCTTGGTTTTGTTGGGGGAAGTCTTGTTGGATTTGACCAGAAACCCAACATAAGTAAGACTGTGGCATCATCCCAAAACCAATTGACATTAAATGGCGTAGTCCACTAATTATATGTTAGGCACTGTACAAAATCCTTCCACTTCCGAGTAGTGATTCACAAATGTCCCAACATGAACAATGGTGGGTTTGCAGCATTTCAAATGAAATAGGGGATTTGTTTGACTTGTTATAGGGGAGGCGTAGTGGGTGTTTTAACCTGATGCAAAAGGAGGAAAGAAAGCATGGTAGGGGCAGTGTTGAGCAGATGTGGGCTGGTTGTGCTAAATGGGAAAGAAATAGGATGTATTCAGATTGAGGGGGTGTTCTTTGTGGCTTGCAGGTACCCAACACAAGGAAGACTTTCATCTCGATCAGCCCATAACCTACCATTGTTCAATGACTACGAATTAATGGAATGCATACACAAAAAACACATGATTAAAGGAAGACTTTCATCTCGAGTGCCAAGCGAATGGCATGGCAGACGCCCTAGCCAAGGCGTCGTTTTCAAGTTCGGCTTTGTTCACTGAATTTTCTACTACCCCTGCATTCTTATGTAATTTCTTTGTCTTTTCATCTATTCTAAATTCTAAATAATAACTAAAGGCACTAGCCTACTTATTGATAAAAAAAAAGATTTATAAATATAGGTCCAACATATATATTTAGTGTATATGGTTCAAGATTATATACACATATAGGTTCGAGATTAATTAGGGAGATTCATATACAAGTTCAAGATTTCAGCTAGTGAAAGGAGTTCAATATTCTACAAATAAAGGTTCAAGATTTTTTTTAATACAGAGTTCATGCATGCTTTTTCCCCTTTTCATCATCAAGATGAGGCACCAATGATATCTATCTTATTTCTGGAATAGCTGCAGGTTGGGAAACAACTTTGCGATTGGCATTGTCAATGGCCACATCTCCAATGCTTGTCTGCTCATCATATCTTTCTATGTCCATGTAAATGTAAGGAAGGGACACTGCTTCCCCTGGAACATCACTTTTGAATATTTATCCTTTTTTAGACGACACTTGCTCAACTCTTGAACCGATTCTTCTGAACTGTCGGTGTACACTTCAACTGATTCTTCATCAAGAGATATTTCATTATGATGATCTTCAGTGTTAGGTTTCTTCACCTTTTTGGCCTTATTCTTTTTTTCATACTTCAACGAGGGGGTATTATCTTTAAAGAACTTTTGGGATCTTTTTTCCGGGAGACATGATATTTTTTAGCATGAATTAAGTCATTGTTTTTAAGATACAATTAGAACAAATTAGCCAAAAATAATGTACAAAAATTATAAATATAGACTAAAGATTATTTAATAATATAAGTTTAAGACTTTAATAAAAGAAATTCAAGATTTTTACAATACAGATCGAGTTCATGGTTTTATAGAGACATAGGGGTCAAGATGTTAATTACTATGATAAGGGTTCAAGATTATATACAAGTACATGTTCAAGTTTTAGTGAAAGGAGTTCAAGATATATACAAGTTGAAGATTTTAGCAAAAGGAGTTTAAGATCTTAATAACTACATGTTCAAGATTTTAGAAACACAAGTTCACGATTATACTTTGAAAATGATTTTAAGTTTATATACACATTGTTGGGGAAGACTTGTTGGGCCCGACCAGAAACCCAACATATAAATCAGACTGGGGCACCATCCCAAAACCAATTGGCATTAGGTGGAGTAACTCATCCAGTTATATGTTAGGTACATAATCCTCACACTTCCGATGTGGGATTCACAAATGTCCCAACAAATCCCCCTCTCATTTGGGAATCCCTCACAAGTCTATCCTGGTTGGAATCGAGCCTGGCCTCCACGCAACGGGTTCGACTAACACGTCATCGATATAGATAAAGATGTGGAGTCCATGTCAATCTTCGGTGGAATCGGCCCACCCAGAACTCGGCTCTGATACCAGTTTGTTGGGGGAAATCTTGTTAGGCCCAACCAGAAACCCAACATATAAGCCAGACTGGGAAACCATCCCAAAATCAATTGGCATTAGGTGGAGTATCACACTTCCGATGTGGAACATTTTGAGGTTTTGACAAATTTTGTATGGTGATCAAACTAGTTTAAAAATTTGAGAATCTATATAAAATGAAATAATAACCTACTTTTTTCTTTGATTAAGTAAGAATTCGAGATCAGGGCAAGCCTGATTCTCGAGAAGTCGACGAATCGGCAGACGAAAACCATCTAAACATATCATAACAACATAAACAGGCGCTAAGAAACAAGCAAAACAACTCTACAACAAGAACGATCTAAGAAGAACCCTCCCAACGGTTGCGGACGACGACGAAAAACGAAGCCAAGCGCCACCGAAACAGTAGCACCGCGGGCCAGCGGTACAGCAAGAATCTATCTCCTGTGGAAAATGCAGACGAAACTCCAAGGAAACTTCTTCCCGGATAAGGAGTCGCCCTGAACGCAAAAATAATAACCTACATAAAATCACACAATAACCCACAAACATGTAATTAGTTTCATATTGAATGACTAGTTTATATACAAATATCATTGTCTCCCACAATCAATTTACACAAACAAGTTACATCAACAGAAAATCAAATCAACTAAAATATGACAAGCACTCATATTGCAACTTAGTTTTGACCCATTATAATTCATCCAAATTAAGAATATGATATATAGTTGAGCATTCTCGCAATTTGCATGATGTTGTTGATGATACCAAGATCGAGGTTGGGATTGAAGGATATCCAAGCTGAAGGTGATTGAATGACTCAATGTGATTAATGTGATTCATGGTTTGTGGGATTGTTACTAGAATATTGGGTTGATTAAACTATCATTCACTTTGAGGTGGTTCGACTTGATCAATTACGTACATATTTTTTGTTCAGTATGCAAGAATTAGGAGGTCAAGGGGCACCAAGACCTCCATGATCATCCCTAAGGATGATTTAACACATACCACTACAGGTTGGGACTTGGGAGTGCTAGACATTATAACTAGATTTAGCTATGAAGTCTACGGTTGAATTGACTTCTCGAGGACAGAACTAAAATTGAATGATGTGAAAATCGGCAGCTAGATGAATTTTTTTCTCAATAATACGAAGAATCGTCCAAGAAACACTAATCTTCCTGTTAAGTATATTGATGATTGATTACATCTTTAGGCTAATGCATGCAGCTACAAATCAAATTGTCTTTCTTTCTCACATTGTTTTGAGTTTTTGACCGATGATCGATATTGCAACTTATATATCGATCTAAATATTAACACCATCATCTTAAAGGATTTCATTGATGGCTCAGCAAATTAGGCTGAAATTTAGGTTGACCAATTGAACGTGACGTTGGTGCACATTCAACCAACAGGGAATTAAACTAATGGAGTAGTTGGATTATAGGCTGTGTAGTTCATCAAATCCTAAACAACCTTTTTTTTCAAGGCATTGTAACACAACCAACACCAACCGGTTCTACCTTTTTTTGTGCAATAAAATTAATATATGGTTTACCAATCTTTGCTATTCTTAGGGTGTGTTTGGTAATGATATCTAGATATCAGATATCAGCCCCGATATCTGATATCTAGTGTTTGGTAGGATTAGATATCGATATCACTTTAACTGATATCGATATAGTGTTTGGTATGCATAATATATCATTTGATATCAAATGATATCTGATATCTGTGTTTGGTAAGAGTCAGATATCGATATCAGTTGATATCTAGATATCAAATTTGGCCTATTTTGATATACCCATGTTTTGGGAGGTATCACTTGATATCGATATCGCCCGATATTGATATCTTGATACCGATACCGATATCTTAATATCAAGATATCAAAGATATCACCCGATATCGATATCTTGATATCTTGATATCTAGATATCTAGATATCGTTACCAAACACACCCTTATGAGTTACGCTATGTAGCAATTAATCACATACGTAACATCTAATTTATCCCTTTTGAATGATACTCAATTGAGGTTCGATTTTCGTTAATTATTATTTGATTATTTTTTTCTCTCATATATAGATTATGATTGAGATGATACTTATCATTTTATAAAACTATTCATTGCGCTTTCTATGAGATCTATTTGTTTTTTACTGTGCTCATTTTTCAGTTTAATTTCTAAAAATCCTAAATCATTATAAAACTAAGACCTTGTTTGCTTAAATGTCAAAAGTATTATGAAAAGTTACTTTTCATAAATTCAATTCATATGAATTGCAATTCCTATAAATTTAAAAAAGTTGTTTAGTTATGTTACCAGAAGTAGATAATTAAAATGGACGAAGTTGAATTTTTTCATAAAAAATGGTGGAATTGAAACTTGCATAGTTTTCCTATATAAATGAAATTCTCCCATTGTTGTGATGTGTGGATGATTGTCCCACATCGAAAAATATGATAACCCGAGCCTTGCATATAAGTTAGTGGGTCACTCCTCTTATTGCCAGTTGGTTTTAGGATGGAACTCCGCTAGTCTTGTGTGCTTGGCTTGCTCTCTAAGGTTTGGACCCCCACATTATATGACCCGTCGGAATTCTCATAAATGCAAATTTTTGAGTTTTTCATTTTTAAAAAATGCAACCAAACACATATATTTATCTTATATTTATTGAGTTTTTTAGTTGAGAACCAAACCTGCTCTAAAATTGGGTTTGGTAATTCAAAATACAGCTTATTTATTTTTTTAATTTATTTTATATAAAAAAAATTCACAATTATATTATTTAAATTGATTGTATTGATTAAATTTAATTTTCAATTAATTTATGGGCCCGCTATCTGCCCAACTACTCGTCTGACTTCAAAGTTGAAACCTTTTTCTACAAGGTGAACAAACACTATATCCAATCCAAAAATAAAAATTTCACCTAATTTTGTAGAATAAAAATCATGAGCGAGAGCTCGCCTTTCAGACGTACACTCTTCTCCTCCACAAGCTAATTACTTGCATCGATCCCTTCTCTTTCTTCTCCTCTAACTGATCGAGAGATCGAAAATGGTGAACCTGGTGGCAGCGCAGAAGCCGCTCCTACATGGGCTTATGAAGATGGCCGGGATATCCCCAAAGTCGGTCGAGATCGAGGCCGGCACCACCATGAACTTCTGGGTGCCCTCCGAGACCCTAAAGGCTAAGCCACCCTCCTCAAAACCCCTAAAACCGAAACCGGTCGTCGTCCTCGTCCACGGCTTCGCCGCCGAGGGCATCGTTACTTGGCAGTTTCAGGTACCTACTTCATATTAATCTATTTAATTAGAAACGAGCTGATCGAGCCTGAGCTAACCCTAAATTTAAATTTGAACTTAAAAATGTGTTCATACTGCGCTCGTCTAAGAAATGAACGAGTTTGAGACAAGCTTTTTTCAAGCATTAAGCAAGACTATTTGCTCAAAACATATTAGAGCTATTTTAAGCTTAAATCGAGTGAGTCGAGTTTAAAAATGGTTTGTTTAGAAAAATGAACAATTTGTACCTATCACATAAGCCGAGTATGGTTCCATTCTAAAACCAATTAGTAATAGGAAGAGTAATCCACTGACCTATATACTAAGGCTTCTTTGTTCATATTATCAATGTGGGATTCTTTTGGTTTCTTAGCATTGTTTCATTCTCAATAGTATGTCTAAATTATGTATGTTTTGAAGGTAGGAGCGTTAACGAAGAAATACTCGGTGTACGTGCCGGACCTCCTGTTCTTCGGGGAGTCGACGACGGAGAGCGGCGACAGGACGCCGGCGTACCAGGCGGAGTGCTTGGCGAAGGCGCTGGGGAAGCTGGGAGTGGAGAGGTGCACGGTGGTGGGGTTCAGCTACGGGGGGATGGTGGCCTTCAAGATGGCGGAGGAGCACCCTGAGATGGTGGAGGGGCTAGTGGTCTCCGGCTCCATCCTAGCCATGACGGAGACCATCAGCGACGCCGAGCTCGGCCGCATGGGGTTCCAGTCGTCGTCGGAGCTCCTCCTGCCGGAGTCCGTCAAGGGCCTTAAGACGCTTCTTAAGATAGCGACTTATAAGAATTTGTGGTTTCCAGACCGTCTTCACAAAGATTACCTTGAGGTTTGTTTTGGTTTAGGTTACCTAATTTGCTTCTACTTCAATTTCTTTTCTTTTTTTTTAAACATTAATTAGATTTTTTTTAAAAAAATCCTGCATTTGGTTTCCTTTCGAAAATTCATCCAAATATCCTTTTTATACCTAAAAAAAAATACTATATACGTCTCAAAATATAAGCTATTTTAAAAACTATATAAAATATTAACTTTTTATTATTTTTTAAAATAATATTATAAATGTATACTTATTAAATAATAAGTATAATATTATATATTTTTTTAAATTATAAAAAATTTAGCTCCTCAAAAAAATTATCAAAAATGAAAGCAGCTTATATTTTGAGGAGGGAGTATTAAAAAAGGTCAAACGGCTTATATGTCTGGCATAGGTTAAGAAACCATATTGGGAAAGATTCTTTAAATCTCAATGAATAAACCCTAAAAAAATACATTATAAAATGAGGTTAACTTATTTGATAAATGATGGATTACGACTAATTTTGAATTTGGAAAAATAAAAAAAAAATCAGTTTTTTTTTAAATTTTAATTTACTAATGATTTTATATGAAAAAGTTGCATATTTTAAGGTGGTTTATCTAATTTAGATAAATTAAAGTGTCATCAAAATCATTACATTTTTTTATGAGGGGAAACAATGTACCTAGATTTATTGAAATGAACAAATATGATATCTTATTTAAATAGAGATAATGACAAAATATCTGAGTAGTTCGACTTCGGCTCGGACTTGACTCGAAAAAACTCAGTTCGACCTCGTTTATATTTGAAAACGAGAAGAATACGACTATACGAGCACATTTTTGAGCTCGAGCTTTAAACATACCTATCTCATATTGCTCGTTTTATGTGTTTATTTACTAGTTTACCCCTACAGTATTTTAAAAACGAACAAAAATGAGTTAAACGAATTTGCAAGCTTTGGGTTTTTTTTTTTTAAATTTCAGGTGATGTTTACCAACAGAAAGGAAAGGAGTGAACTCCTAGAGGCTCTTGTGATCACCAACAAAAACTACACCATTCCTACCTTTCCCCAGGTGAGTGTGAGTGTTGATCTTCATTCTTTACCCCTTCCCTCTTCTACGGATGATCGATCATCGAGATTTATAACTCGACAACTTCTCCCTTTGACAGAGAATCCACCTTCTGTGGGGCGAAAACGATCAGATTTTCACAACTGATCTTGCCGAGAACATGAGAGAGTACGTTCCCTCGAAAACATACAACACAACACATTTATATATACATGAATTATATATATATATATATATATATAGAGGAGATTTGTCCTTCCCTCATGAACTGATGTGCAGGCAACTAGGGGACAAGGCGACATACGAAGGCATAAAGAAGGCAGGCCACCTGGTTCATCTAGAGCGACCCTGCGTCTACAACAGGTGCCTCAAGCGCTTCCTTGCTTCGCTGTACTCTGAAGAAACCAAGAAGCAAAGCTGAAACAACACAAAATAAGGATATCTTTGGAAGCAATTTGTTCATCAACTACACTTTACTTGTTGATTTATATTGTCTAAGAACAAGGAATTGAAAACAAAAAATTGTTCTTTCTTTCATTACTTACTTGAACAAATATTTCTGCTATACATCCCGCAAAAAGAATCAGTAGCGAATGTAAAAAGGCGAAGCAAAACCTAGCTTAACAGCTATTGCTTTGATCCAACAAGTACAGAATCGGAAAATCAAGAAATATGAATATATATGGCCAAGAATAGTATACATCAATCCTGTGTCAGATCTTTCATCTGAAGGATGATTGGATTTCCTCAAGAGCTCTGCCTTTGGTTTCTGGGAGCCAGATTCCGACAAATACTCCAGTCAGGACCGCGAATACAGTGTAGATAGTGAATGTACCTGCCAATATGCATACAAGTTACATTACTTAACACAGTTGGATGTCAGTTCTTGTATCCTTGACATGTTTTTGTTGGCTAAAATCTGCTACTTTTGTAGTTGCTTGATCTAGAGCTTTATATGTTCATGAGTTTTCTATTCGTTACAGAAAACAGCTTGTTTTCACTATATTTTTACATTTTACAAAATGTTGTTTATCATCTATGTTTGATAGGGCTCTCAGTTTTTAGCTCTTCACAGGGCCTACAAAATGCTAGGAGCAGCGCTTTTCCAATAAGGATCAAGCAAGAATATCAATCTGTAGACAAACACAATGAGAGAAATAGACTTTACCTCCTGCATTCCAATCTATCAGCGAGTTGGCAGTCAATGTGACGATCCAGGACATCAAGAAATTGGTCATAGTTGCTGCACTGCCACCAAGACCCTTTATACTCACCGGCATAATCTGATCAAGAGTACGATAATCAGAACTTTGTAAGATCCTTCAGTCATGCTATGCAAAACATATTCTTAAATAACCATGCCATAACAAAAACAAATAACGAAGGGAGAGCTTCGAGTCTTGTGTTAAGCTTCTTCTTTTTTATTCGGTTATTACCTCAGACATTATAAGCCAAGGCACAGGTCCAAGCCCGAGAGCAAAGCTCAGCACCATAAACTAGTAAGCAATACCAACAGCCACAAGCATTAGACAGCAAGATTCAAAGATGCAAAAAATGTTTGAAGAACTCAGATGGACTTGGACGGAAGGGGAGTGCATTTTATAAGAGCATACCACAACACCAGCTACAGCTACATAGCCCATCACACTATAAAGCTTGGAGTCTTCAGATATTGCCTCCTGTGAACAACGTGACACCAGAAATTGAGAAAGAGAATGTAGATTCTTCTCCACACACACACAAAAATAACTTTTTTCTTGAATGAAATGTGATGAATTAACTTATTTTGGATTAGAAGCAACCTCTACGTAAAATGCTGCAGAAACTACAGCCAAGCTGACTGCCATTCCAACAGACGATACCTATAACATAAAGATCAGTTTAATTCTTAGATACATTTTCATCTATTTTTTTCCCTTGTTCAATGAAAAAAGAGGTGATGAAAACATACTAATAGAAGAATTCTACGGCCAGCCTTGTCCATTAACCAGGTGGCAACCCCGGTTGCAAGAACCTAACATCAAGTAATCATTCTATAAGCATATGAACGTTCGCATAAAGTGAAGAAGAAGAAGTTGTATATGCATCTCACTTGAACAACTGCAAGGCCAAGTGATGCAACCTTTTCTTGAGAAACACCTGTATAAGATGAAAATTAAATAATGGATATCTTCATTTGTAGACTGCAATTTTCTGTCATAAACCTTTTTTTTTTTATCATATTTCTTAGTAATTCATATTTCATGATCCATACTACAACTAAAAATGGATCAGCATTTGTCCCTACCAACAAAGAAAGAAAGAAATGCTAAGATCTGAATCTACTGTAAAAGGAAATCAGTACTAACCTGCATTCTCAAATATAGTGCTAGAGTAGAAAAATACACCGTTAATACCACTAAGCTGCTGAAGTGCAAGCAAACCGATTCCAAGCTGCAATGATATCAATCATATCCACATAAGAGATCACATCAAATCTTTTGGACTTTATTCAGTTACACAGAAAGGAACAACAAGAAAATTACAACAAATAAATCGTACTGTCAAAGGGCACCAATATCTTCTACGTTGAAGGTCTTGCACACGAATTGTTGTTCTTTGAGTTGTTGATTTCACAGAACTCTGCATCCAAAGGGAATATTAGAAAGCGCTAAAATATTGAATTCATCATTTGGACTATTAGAACTTTGCCTTATATCGTATATTGAAAATAAGATAGACTAGAGGATTTACTGATCTTTTAAGAACATACTTTTATTTCTTCAATTTCAGCAGATATATCTGCGCTAAATCCTCGTAGAACCAGCAAAGACAGTTCAGCTTCATCTAACTTCCCCATTTTTGCCTAAAATGGCATAAGAAAACCAATATGTCATAAATTATAAGTTCAACTGGTTAGAATCTCCATAGGGATAGTTTAAAGGTCTTTAACTGTGTAATTACCAGCCACCTAGGAGATTCAGGTATGAAAAATAGACCAGGTATCAAAGCTGCACACGGCAAAACTCCTGTACAGTTGCATCAATATTGAAAATAAGGAACCCACAACCCATGAGAAAAATAGCGCATAAAAATTGAGATAGACATGAACATATTGAAGGAGCACATCACCAAGCACAGCAAGTATCCTCCATCCAAGAAAAATCCCAAGCAAATAAACAATCATCACTCCAATGGTAACTGAAAGCTACAGAAGAAAATTGGCAATTTCCATTCAGTCATTGTGCTTGTCTACTTGTGAGCTTTCCGAACATGCTTTATAAGGGGGGGAAAACATGGACGTCCACCTCTGTAAATGAGCAGAACAAAAACCTTTTCGAAAAATGCTAATGAAATACATAAAAGGAAGGAGGAAGTAATGTAGAAACCTGGTTTACTGCTCCAAGGGTCCCTCTCAAGTTCTTTGGTGCTATTTCAGCTATATATACCGGCACCTAGATGCACAGAATCGATGCCAGTTTAGTAACATGACAATTTAAAGTGCCACAAGCCCACGGTGCAAGAAAAGAAGAAGAGTTGATTACAAGAACCTAACCGTGTATGAAATAATGCCAACACCAAAGCCAGTCAATAGTCTACCCATATAGAGAAAGGAGGAATCCTAACCAAGAAGATCAGGCCTCAAAGCAAATTTAGATCCCGTATTGG
Organism: Persicaria maculosa; assembly: GCA_963922045.1. Classification (NCBI taxonomy): domain Eukaryota; kingdom Viridiplantae; phylum Streptophyta; class Magnoliopsida; order Caryophyllales; family Polygonaceae; genus Persicaria; species Persicaria maculosa. The sequence goes on along the minus strand of OY998254.1, from coordinate 3,910,702 downwards.
AAGGAACGAGCTTACAAGTGAAAACAATAATCGTGTATGAGCGAGATGTGAAAGTGTTGAAGGTTACCAATGCCTACTTACTTGGGCAAATGATATAGCCAGCCATCCAATTATGTTGGGCATTGAAGCAATCATCAATGACTGTCATTCAATAAAGGGTGAAGAACAACATGTTAGTCTGTTACTTGTGAAAGCATTCGAAAAAGCAAATGCTGGTCCAAGTAAGTCCAAAGATCAAAAGAAGCCTCAATCAAATATTTTAGGCAAAGAAATAATTAAGCCACATCTGCTAAAATGTATGTAAGTGGACCAGTTTTTAGTTTCTCTTTTAGACATCAACCAATCAAAACTAGGAATTTGTTTCTGGGTCTTGTAAGCAATTGCATACCCCTTTCCTTCCAATATATTCAGAAATCTGACCACTGGCTATTGCTCCCACCATTGCTCCTACATTAGCCAAAGATCCGAACATCGAAAACTGTTCCCATGAACACCAAAAACAACAATCATGATCAGCAGTTGAACAGAAAGTAGGAATTGCTAGAAACAGTCAATCAGGAAGACAGGAACTAAACTAATTGAACATCTCACCTCACTACTACTGATCCCTAGATCTGATATCATCTCGGATTCAGTAGGCGATGAATACCCAAACTTGAAAACAAGCACAACCAAAATCAGCCACAGATCCCTCTCGCAATCGAAGAAACAGATATTCACAAAGATTAAATCATACAGTGTAGCCGAACTGGACGGGGCCGAGGGCGACGACGAGGACGCAGAAGAGAGCGGAGACGTGAGACTCGCGGAGCAACATTGACGAACCAAACGCGCTCGATTGACTCGCCGAGTTCAGCTTATACCAACTCCCAGTGTGCAGAAACGGCTTCCTCAGCTCCGATGCTGAATTCGACGGTGACGCCATCGAAATCCGGCCTTCCTCCACCTCCGAATTCATTCTCCTTTCTCTTCTTCACTTCGATTGCTCTGATCGTATAACCCTAATTTACAGTCCGCCGATTTGGGAGAAATTCAGCAAAATTTTAGTCTGATTTATACTGGATGGTGATGGTGATGGATGAAAACGAAAGCACGATTAATTGAATAAAAAAATTTGGAATGAGATCGAATTGAGGCGGCTGTTCATTGTCTTCTTCCTTAGTTTCTTCCCTCTCTCTGTAATTTGCGTTTTGCAAGGCGAAGAGGATAATTCAATTTTTCGGTTTTGAAGAGACCGTTAGTTGGGATGGACCCATTTTTCCTTTTTGTTTTTTGACATGAAATTTCTTTTTTAAAAAAAACGGTTTGGTTTGTTTTAACGGTAAATTACATAAAATCACATGTAAAATAAGAAGTTACACAAACTATTCTCAAGTTGGATTTTCTTTTAAAAATTGTCTTCAAATTAATTTATTTATTTAGCAAAGTAAATCTTCTTGTAAAATTAATTAACAAAAATAGTGAAACATAAGGGTGTATATTAAGAAGTTTTTAATGTATAAGAAGATTTATGATTGATTTTAAAATAAAAGTCTAATTTCTAGATATTTTTTGTATAATTTTTTAGTTTATTATTGATTTATCAAAAAGATACAATACCAAGTGTATGTCATGTTTCATTTGGAATATGTTAATATAATATTTGGAAATTATATCAATTATTTATAAAAAAATTTATTAAAAGCATAACAATGAACACGTAAAAAATCACAATTTTCTTTTAAAAATTATTTTTCAAAATTTTGTTTTTTCAACAAACTGAATAGTAAATTTTTGTCAATATTATTATTTTTTGTGTTTTAAAACAAAAAATCCAAGTTTTTAAAATTTTTAACAAACTAAACCATAATTATTTTTTTATTTGAATATTATAATAGTGATGAAATTTTTTTATGGGTAGATATAAATTAATAATTATTTCCACAAAAGATAACCTAAATATAAAAAAAATATAACATCTATCAAATATTTATCTATTATATTTTTAGTAAGTGCAGTTGTCAAATAGTTTTGATTTAGATTTCTATTAATTGACTAAAATACATATAGATAAATTGTTTCTTGTGATTATTTTTAATAAATTATGAGAATATATTATTGTTATAATATTTTATTGGTGAATTTTTATTTTGCAAAATTAACCACATAATGATACATAAAATGCTACATATATCAACTTGAATATATTGATATAGAAAAGGTTGAAGAGTATTTAATTATTCCAGCCATTATTCCAAAAAAAAAAAAAAAAAAAAGCTTCTTCGCACGTTATAAAGAGTATTTAATGTTTAGTCGTATGATGTCCCAACTCAACTACTCAAGTAACGTGATTGAATGCTCACGTTACTTGAGTAATATAAAAATATACTTATTAATACTCCGCAATAAGTATTATACGGAGTAATATAAAAATATAATTAAAATAAGTATTATAAAATAAAACAATTTTGTGGGGGAAGCGTTGTATTTTTCATTTTTGGCCAGTTTAGCTGTTTAAGGGAGAAAATGTAAATTAAAAAATGAAAAAGGTGGTTGTGTGGAATGTGTGCTAACGTGTCAAATCTTATCCCTTCAATAAGTACGTGTTATAAATTTTCAATACAAATTAGTCCAATTATGTTTGGTTTATGGTTGTCCACTTAGTCTAAACTAATTCATTACATGTGCATCTTACCAAAAATAAATAAATAAATAAATGATTACATGTGCATGTAATATAATTGTTTTGGTACATTGAGTGATAATGGTGTTATCCTAACTTTATGTTTTTTTTTTGAAGATCTCTTATTTTAGGAAGTATTGTATATCCCATACTTTTTTTGTGAGACGTCTTTAACCAATTGTGGATTTTAGTTTTCCATTTCAAGCTGTCTTGTTATGTTTTAATCAAAATAAGTTGTCTAGTTATGGCTTTGTTAGTTGGCTTAAAGTTGTTTTCATGTTGTTTTGATTTTTATTTCTTTTATTGTATCATGACAGTTAGCTTGTTTGATGTTAATTAACGAAGTAAATTCAGTTATATAGTAGTTTAATTTAATACTCTGGCATAAAAATATTTAAGTTTGAATCATTGAAGAAATATAAATCATTATAAATAAGATTATTTGTCTCTTATATATGAAGTTATATAGTATAGTCAATTCAAATATAAAAGATGGAACCAAATTTAAAAACAAAAAATGAAGCAAATTAAGTTGAATATTGCCCTAATTTAAACTACAGAAAAGGGGGGAAACAAAAAAAAAATGATGAGGACATATAAAAATAAAAATATTAAAATGGCCCAAAAATGTTTTGTCTTTGAAATGGAAAGTTAAATTGGCTTCCGAAAAGAATAAACAATGATATGGACGGCCGGCCACTTGGCTTCTCTTCTTTTTTTTATTAAGAAAAAATTCGGACGGGCAGACTCTACTCGAAAGCATCCTTGCGGATGAGATCTGAAGAGCTGTTGTAAATATCGGCACCCTAGGCAAAGTGACAAAGATGTGCAACATTGTCAGCCATTCTATTGTCCAAACGGGGTACATGAAATAAGGAGACTTCTTTCAGAGTTGATAATAAAAATTGGACGTCTAACAGAATTAGTTCAATTTCGTTTTTGGTATTCAATGTGTATCGGTTGTCCATTCCAATCCCTGATTACCACGCCGACAGTGCTGTAGTTATTTGTGATTGTAGATCCGTCAAAGTTCAGTTTGAAAGCTCATTTAGGTTGTTTTCTCCACTTAATCTTACGTAGCGTTGTTTGTTTTTTAGGAATGCCTATGCTATGTTGGTTAGGGGGGAGTTATCGTCAAGAGTATTGTCATATCGGAGAGTGTTGCTCCAGTTTGCCTCGTGATTTCTAATGAGGCGTAAAGTGTCGTCTCTAGAAGGAATAGGTACTTGTTTGAAGACATGTTGGTTTTGGATGTACCAAGTCGTCCACCGGGCAAAAGCAAGTTTGGTTAGTGCCCCCTTTGAAAGGATTTTGCCCATCAAAGACATGATCGGTTTTATATCTCTTGATAGATTGATCTGGTTGGTTATAGCGGAGCTTATGTGTGTTGAAAATTGTAGGAGAGATCTCGGCAAATGACATTCTAGCAACAAGTGCACGTCATCTTCCATTGAACTATTACAAAAAGGACAGGTAGAGGGGACAAGGACTCCCCTGTGGGCGAGTCTAGAGGCTGTTAGGAGTCCGTTTTGGTAAATTTTCCATAGGAAATTTTTGACCTTTAAAAGAGTATCCAGACGCCATATCCAGGCATTACAGTCCAAGTGAATAGAAGATCCGGTTGTAACTAGTTTGTATGCACTCGACATTGGGAACCAGCCAACACGGTCAGGCCACCAGTATAATCTATCTTCGAAATTTGAAGCGGGGAGAGGAATGTGAAGGATTTCGGACACAATGTTGTACGGAAGAACTGCAGAGAGTTTCTCCTCCTATCATCTTGCACCCAGTATATAATCACTAACTTTATCATCTATGTTCAATAACATGGCAATCATTTCGAGTCTAGAAGCCGGCCAATTGGCTTTGACTCCTTTGAGGCCGAACTAAAATAACAGAAACTGAAAATATGCCCCTTTTTTGCAACCCAAAACTAAAAACTTTTAAGTAAATGAAGAGTTATACGTAGTATTTTTTTTTTAATATTATTTCGACCAAAAAATTTAGTTTTTATATTATTATCATTGCATTTCTAAAGTTCATATTAAACTAATTGTACCTTGGAAAGGGTGTAATTAGAAGGTTGGAATGAAGTGCTTGAATTATTATTATTAAACTAGTTGTATTACCCGTGATTTTCGCGGCTTTTTTATATGACTATTATTATTCATGCACAAATTAGGTAAGGTCACAAAAATTATATAAAATATTATTTTTTAACCTTTTAATTTCCTACTTATTATCAATTTATTATTGGTGATAATTTTTTTGACTGACTAACTTTAATCGATAAAATATTATAAAATACATACTTTCTCTTGCTCAAATTCATATATATATATATAGGGAGTGGTTCCCTTGTGCACACTCCCTATAGTGTATCTAGTGCACAAATACTAGCCATACATCTTAATGGATTGAATGGTCTAGATTCCGCCACGTGTGCGGGTAAATTAAAAAAAAAAAAAACAATATTCAACCACAACTAATAGAGTGGAGCGCGTGAAACACAAAGGTCATTAAAACCCTAGGAGACAAAATCGGGTCTTCTTCATCCTCAATCCAATTGAAACTTGAAAGCGTCCTCTGGAACTTTGAAAAACCGCTCCCATCAACATCGGAACTCACCCCCCACCACCAGGAGCGTAGCAGCGGCGCCTATTCCGGCTGAATCGACAGCGATTGCGGCGGTTGGTGTCGCGCAAGAGAAGCGCCGGCGAGGCGAAGGCGCAAGTCCGCAACGCATTTCCCATCCTCTTCAACGTTTGGACTAGTGGATCCAAGGTCTGAAGCTTCTCCGGCGTCCCCTCCTCACAAGCGAAGCCCTGTTCTCCCTCGCGCAGGCGACTCTTGCTGCCAACAACACTCTTCGCCGCCCCCTGTTCCCCGGCCCTCGCTCTGCTCCAATCCAACTCGGCTGCGATTAGGGGTCTCCTTTCTTCGGGCTAATCTGGGTAATCAAATATGAAGGTGAGCGTGTGGGTGTTTGGATTACTGATCCATCTGCCCCAATTTGTGTTGAATTTGTTAGCAATTTGTGTGATTTCGAAGCTTCAATTTGATTTGCCCCAATTTGTGTGATTCTTATGATTTGAGTTTTTTTTTATCTCGTAAAAATAAGAATTTCAATGAATAATTCACTAATTATTGTTCATTGTACGCATTAAATCGACCGATTCGGCCGAATAATTTGAAAATTTTACTTATTCACAATAGTTATGCAATTATTCATTTCTGATGTGTACCTCGTAAAAGTAAGAATTCTGCCGAATAATATCCCAGTTATCGTTCAATGTACTCGTTAAATCGACCTATTCAACCGAATAATTCTAACAATTTACTTATTCACAACGGTTATGCAATTACTCGTTGATTTTGTGTACCTCGTAAAAATAATAATTCCATTGAATAATATCTCAATTATCGTTAAATAAACGCGTTAAATCGATCGATTCAACCGAATAATTCTAAAAATTACTTATTCACAATGGTTATGCAATTATTCATCGCTTCTGTGTACCTCGTAAAAATAACCGTTATTATTCGGTGTATTCGACCGCTTTTAGTCATGAGTTCAAATTTATTATGGATATTATTCAGCGGAATCGGCATTTTTTTATAACCCGTTTACAGTTTAGAATATTCGTTTGTGTATTTGTTTCTTGGTTGCCCATTTTTAACCCATTTATATTTTGATTTTAATACAAGTGCATTTGTGTTCTAGCCCATTATGACTCCCTTTAAGATCCCAGTTTTTTCATCAGTTTTAAAATAAGAGAACCATTATTATTCGGTGTAATTTAACCTTTTTAATTCTACGTACAACTATAATATTGATATTATACAGCGGAATTGATCGTGTTCCTTAATGATTTGTTTTGATCTAAATCGAAATATTTAACAATAAAAAAGATATGGATAAATTACTTGCTAATTATAATATATTAAAAAAGGGAATGGATGTACTATATAATTTACTGTAACTAACTCCAAATTTGTACGGTGTAACAAATGATATATGATTAGAATTACCAAATTTGTGGATAGACATTAAATAAGCTAGAATTATTTATTCAAAAAAAGAAAAGATAGAATTACTTTAAATAAAAAATAAAGATTTGATTCTCAGCCGGGCCCCACATGTAACTACACAATATCTCCCTCTCCCAAAAATGGAATTCACGCGCCTATATGGGAGCGTTTTGCCAGTTAGTCACAAAAGTGGGCGGGTCCCACTTGCTCTTAATTAAAAAAAAAACTATCTTTTAATCTCCATCATCCATCCCAATGAAATCAATGGTCTACATTTGTGCACAAGGTACACCCTAAGCCTTGTGCATAAAGTACCCATTCTCTCTCTCTCTCTCTGTGTGTGTATATATATATATATAATTTCATTATTCTTTTCCTAATTTTTTTCCATAAAACAAAATTATTTTATCGCTAAATAAAGCAATATGTATAATAGATCTAATTGTATGTGATCATTTGAATTCACAATAAGAACTATATGTAAGTTTAAATTCTATTTTTAGTGTAAATTAAAGCCTATATTTTATTTTTTAGCAAAGCCAAGTAAAAATATTCATCTTAATTTTAACCACGTCATTCTTATATAAATATTTTTAATTAATTTTTTTTTATAATATCTTCATAACTAAATAGTTATTCAATGCAAAAGAGATATATAATTTATCTTTTATCAATTTAATCCAATTTGTAAACCGAGTGAAATTTTATCATCTACAATCTTTTAAGTAAGTTAATTAAAAATCTTTATCTTCTATCCATGACATTTTTATGTATAGTTTAATTAAATTATTTTTATAATATCCTAACAACTAAAAGAGATTTAAAATTAATCTATCTTTTATTTATTTAATCTAATCAGGCAAAATATAAAAAATAAAATTAGATTTCGTTAACAAAGATGAGATTTCTCATGATATATAAATTTATATAGATTGGGGCAAAACGGTGGTAACAACTACTTGGTTCAATCTCTTGAAACTAATCCAACATTTTTTTCATATAAATTAATCTAATCTACATTTTTTCTAGATAAAATATTTATAAAATAACTTAAGGTAATATGATAAGATTTGTAACCACTTAAAATATGAGGTTGAATATTTATACTAAAAACTAATTTAATCATTAATTAAAATGGACACATAGGATCACACATGTATAAATAAATGGGTTATCGTATAACATGGCTTAAATTTATTGGATCATTATTAATTGATGTGGCACAAAATCTGGCCCAGATTGCACCAGAGAACGACACGTGAGCGAATCGCACCAGAACCCGCCACATAGGATTTCCACGCCTCTGTTTTAGTATTATATATTGATATTGATGTTAAATAATTGAGGTTACAGATTTGTTATATTTACCGGGGGTTATTACCTCGATGTCCAAAATTTTGGGTTTTATTAGGAAAATGTCCACCACCTTCTCCATATTAGCAAAATGTCCACCCCTAAAATAAAGTTGCTGAAACCCCTGTGTCACCCTCTGTCTCAGCAGTTTTTTTTTCGCTTTTTTTTTTCCGTGTTTCCAGAGTTGCTGAAACCCCTGTGCCACCTTCTGTTTCAGTAGTTTTTTTTTTTCGCGTTACTGTTTTTTTTCACGTTGCTGAAACCGGAGTTGCTAAAACCCCGATTTCAGCACTGTTGTTGATGCCGAAACCCCTCTCATGTTTCAACAGTTTTTTTTTTCGCGTTGCTGAAACCCCGATTTCAGCACTGTTGTTGATGCTGAAAACCCGGTTTCAGCAACGTTGTTGATGCTAAAACCCTGATTTCAGCAACGTTGTTGATGCTAAAACCCTGATTTCAGCAACGTTGTTAATGCTGAAAATTGTTGCTGAAACCGTGTTACGGGTTATAAAATTTAGCCTATGCGGGATTCGAACCCACGTATTTGCGCATAACTCATCGCTTTACCATTGACCTAAGAGGCTTTTAAAGAAGACTTAAAGCAATGAATATCAAAATTCATTGCAGTTCGCATTTCAGCGATTGCTGAAACTAGGAAGATGGTATACAACTACCACTAAAATCCAGGCAATGTACTTACAATACACTACAAGAAGAGAGCCAGAGATAAACCATACATTTGAGTCATTTCAGCAACTATACAATCACAAAACTAACACATACACATTCACAAAAGTACCTACCATTTACTACAGCACCGAAAAGGGATCAAGTCTAGTATTTCCTATTGCTTCAAATGGAACGAGTCATGTCAGCAACTATATAATTTGATGGCCAGAGAAAGAAGCTTATAAATCTCTAAATCAAGAATGCATATGAAAAAAAAGAACAAAGCAACACAAATACATTTGTGATTTGACATTGTTAGAGATGTGAATGACATTGTTAGAGATGTGATTTGACATTGTTAGAGATGTGATTTGACATTGCGGGGGCGTGTACACACGACCCCTGATCCCGAGTCCCAACGGACTTCAGTATGGTATCAGAGCAGAAAAGCCAAACGGCCCAACTCTCGATCCTGGGCTAGCTAAAAAGAGAATGAGATGCTAGACCTGTTGTCCAAGTGTCAACTAGAGGCGAAAGACGACCCTAGTTGCACTTGCGGGGGCGTGTTGAGAATGAAAGGGATGTGAAGAGACCAAAAGAGTCCCACATCGACTATATGAACAAAGAAACCTTAGTATATAAGTTGGTAGGTTACTCCTCCTATTGCCAATTGGTTTTAGAATGGAACCTCGCTCGGCTTATGTGCTAGGCTATTAGTGCATGTGCGCTCGTGCATACGACCCCCAGTCATCGGTCCGAGTCGGACTTTGATATGGTATCAAAGCGGGTAGCCTAACGGTCCATGTCGATCCTGGTATGGGTTGCCCAGTTGTCCAAGTCTCAACTAGATGGTCATTCCCAGTTGGACTTGCGGGGGCGTGTTAAAGTGTCCCACATCGGAAAGTTCAACATAACAAGTCCTAGTATATGAGTCGGTGGGCTACTCCTTCTATTGCCAATTGGTTTTAGAATGGAACCTCACTCGGCTTGTGTGCTAGGCTAATAGCGCATGGGCGCCCATGCACACGACCCCCAGTTATCGGTCCGAGTCGGACTTTGATATGGTATCAGAGCGGTTAGCCTAACGGCCCGTCTTTCGATCCTGATCTGGGTTACCCAGTTGCCCAAGTCTCAACTAGATGGTCATCCCTAGTTGGACTTGCGGGGGCGTGTTAGAGATGTGAATGAGACCAAAGTGTCCCACATCGAAAAGTTGAACATATCAAGCCATATTCTTAGCAAAAGCAGAAAAACATGCATATGGCATCTGTTTCATTTGGTTATTGAAATTAATTCAAGACTGATGGAGTTGGGAGAAAGAAACCCGCAAGTTGCATCATATCAACACATTGGCAAATGAATTGAATGACCTGCAAAAGAAGAGCAAGTCTCTGTGAGTGGAAGAGGAGACGAAGAAGAAGACAACGAAGTGCGGACACCAACTGCAATAGCACTTACCAGCAGCAACAACCATCAGAAGTGCGGATCCTTCGCCATGGACTCAATCTCGGCAGAATCCTCACCTTCGATCGAGATTTCAGCAGGATCCAGGGGATAGCGAGAGCGAGAGGGAGGCGTCGTCGATTGATCTCGATCTGCTAGAATCTCGATCGCTCCTCGCCATCACCGACTGAAATCTGATCTGCTGGAACCTCGATCTCACTCACAATTAGAACAGCGTCGATTGATTTCAGCAGGATCCTCGCCTTCGATCGAGATTTCAGCATGATCCAGGGGATAGCGAGAGCGAGAGGGAGACGTCGTCGATTGATCTCAATTTGCTGGAATCCCGATCGAGATTTCAGAAGGATCCTCGCCTTCGTTCAATCGCCGACACAATCAAGGCCGCAGGTCGCCCTCGAGGTCGGGGAACAGGCCGCAGGTCGTCGTCGAGGTCGCCACTGGTCACCGGATCTGGAACGAGGCGCTGTTGAAGATCCAACCAGATCTGGAACGATCTCAACAAGCGAAGGCAAGGTCGGAGGCAGGGGCTTCCATGGCCGTCGACGACGCCGGCGTATGTAACGGAGGAAGAAAGCAAGGTCGGAGGAAAGGTCGGAGGCAGCGGCTCGGCGACCGTCTGGATCCGGGGCGGAATCCGGGCTTGAGGGAGACGGCGAGAGAGTGAACTGGAGACGAAGAGGTTTTTAACTTTTGGTGCTGAAACGGCGTTGGAGATATGAGATTAGAGGGTAATTTTATCCAAAAAATTTTAGGTGGACAAAACCCCAATTTACCGAACTTGGGGGACAATCACTAAATTAGGGAGAAAATTTGCGCTTTCGGCGCAAATTTTCTCTATTTACTGGGCTTGAAATTAAATTAGATTGCCCTTCTTGAGTCACAGACGTATGACTCAAGGGGCGCAACGCAGGGTATTTTACATATAAATATCATTCGCCTCTCAAGTCACACGTCTGTAACTCAAGAGGCGTAGGGTCTATTTCAAAAAAAATGAAATATGTGGTGTATATAGTAAAAAAATGTAAGTGTAAATATCACTCTCGTTTATTGTTGACCTATCTCAAACAGAATAGTACAATAGGTGGCTCTTTATAGAATAGGTTTAAAAGGTGGTTAATTTCGATTTTAAGGGGTGGTTTTGTGCAAAACAGTTTATTTAAAGGGTAGTTTTGTGCAATTTAACCAATTTGGGCTACCGCCCTTCACCCTAATTTACGTAAATGGGCTTTAGAATTTCCTTCAATTAATGGGCTTTCACTTTGGGCTACAGCCCTTCGCCCCCAATTTCCCGCCAGGATGGGAATGTAATACAATTTTTTTTTGGCGGACAGGAATGCAATACAATTATTAGAACTTTTATCGTCTTCGACTCTTTTTTTATCACTAGGTAATCGCCGCGCGCGTTAGCGCGTGGTTGTTTCTGGTGTGCAGCTTACAGTTAGAAACTTATTCAAATTAGACAGTGACACAGTAAACATTTGTATTTTGTGAATTTATTTGAATACAGCAAGTGGAAAAGCATTTGGAAATTAAATTAACAATTTCATTAATGGACAGCTTGTGTAAGGTGGTGAGCTCGTTCGGTTGATTAGAGGTGGGATGCTTCTTGTTGTTGTTCTGTGGTGTATCTGAAAAAAGATAGTCGTTGAAGTTAATATTCTTGTATAGGTAAATAAAAAAAATAAAAAATACTGAATATAGACTTATACATATATTTTAAAAATTTTGGTTTAAGTGTTACCTTTTTTTTTTATGCAGTCGGGGAATGAGTCTGAATCCATGCTAGGAAGGTGGCTTTCAAATTTATTTGTAAGGTATAGCACAAAGGTTTGAAGACTTTCCAATAATGATATATGTAGCTTGAAATTTGAGATTCTGGAAAGTAGTTTCCGCATGCTTTTTAACTACGACTTTATTTCTGGTATCCATGTTATATATTATACATTTTAAGACTATCGTATTTCAGCTTTTTTTAGTACTTCAAAAGAAACCATATTTTTCACAATGTTTGGAGCTTCTAGAGTGTCGTCTGTTTTGTTTATGAATAATGTAACATCTGTTCTTTTTTTCACACGGGATAAAGCAACATATAATTGCCGATGCGAAAAACATGGTTGGCGTAGATAGACTGCAACTTTTTCCAAAGTTTGCCCCTGAGCCTTATTAATGGTCATTGCAAAGCATAACTTAATTGGGAACTGCTTCCTTTCAAATTGGAATGGGTACTTTACTGATGGAGAAGGACGTAAGCTAATCCTTGGGAGGAAGACATCTTCGCCTTTGTAGTATCCTGTAGATATTTGGCAGTGGATAATATTCTTGAAGAATTGCTTGCATATAAGTCTTGTTCCGTTGCATAGACCATTTGGTGGATCTAAATTGCGCAGAAGTATAACTGGACAATCTTTTTTCAAAATTAAATTGTGTGGGCTCATCCCAGAAGGACATAATGTATTTAAGAACTCCGATGGATAAAGGTGAGATTGGCCATCTAGGAGTGTGTCAAAGCTTTTGTATGTCACGGATTCCCCATTAAAAGCTTGGATTAACGAAGCATTAAGTATATCAACATCTTCATTTCTTGGAGTCAAAATAGCTCTTTTATTTAGGAAATCGTTGTTGGTTATAGAGTGTCGCATTTCGGGGAAGATCAGATTAATCAAAATGTCATTGTATCCATCTCCAATATTCACACACCTAATAAATCTTTGATGTATTTCAACTGAATCATATTCATGAGATTGTAGTTTTCCATTCCCAAGGAGTAATAGGAAACTTGAAAATTCAGGGTCTTCTTTTGCCCTCATGTTTTCAGAGAGTCTGAACTTTAGCATATGTGGCCACAAGTATGAGCTGACTAAACTTAATTGGACAGCTTCATGTTGTGTCTTTTTTGGTTCAACAGGAAGGACTTGCCTGAAATCTCCACCAAAAACTACAATCTTTCCACCAAATAGTGTCTTTGTATCACATATATCTTGGAGCACTGTGTTAAGTGATTCAATATTAGTATTCCTGGCCATAGATGCTTCATCCCAAATAATGAGGGATGCTTGGCGTATTAAGTGTGCCAAGCTACTTTGTTTAGATATGTTGCAAGTGCTTGAAGAGTTATCATCAAGTGGTAGTTTAAATCTTGAATGAGCCGTCCTGCCACTTGGAATATTTGAGGCAGCAATACCTGATGTGGCAGTGGCTAAAACGATTTTCCCCATCGATCTAACTTTTGCATATAGTGCACAGTACAAAAATGTCTTCCCTGTTCCACCAGGACCATCAATAAAAAAAACTCCGGGTCTGTTACTTTTAATATGGTGAATGATACACTTGTATGCTATGCGTTGATCTGCATTTAACTTCTTCCAAGATCTAATATATTGTTCAGGTATAGGACTGTTTAACGCATCTGCAATGTCTTGTGTTGTTCTAGATGTGTAAGATTGAGACATAAGGTGTTCACCTAAATCATAGTCTCCCAAACTTTTGCCCATGGCTTGTAGATGGTTTTCTATTTTTGTGCTTGTCAATGATAACACTTTGGTTGAATTGGCTGGATGTAAATAAGCAAAATCTTCAGATAGTTGTGAGTAATAGTTTGCCCATAATGCTTTTGGATTCACCACATTACAAAAGATCAAAAGTGCTGCAAATAGTCTGCGTAAAGTATGCGGCATCTGTACATGTATTGCTTCATCCATGCAAGATTCAACATAACCATCTTGTTCGAACAATCCTAACTTCAGTGCTGCCTCTTTGAATGTGGAACAGACATAATTATCAACAGTTAGCAAATCACTGAATGATAAAGGTCCTCGTATATTACAAAGCAGAAGCCTTAGATAATATCTTTCGCCTGCTAAAAGGTTTACATATACAAGTCTTCCAAGGACTGATCTGGTCTTTCTTTTTGACCAGGTTTTGTTTGTTGTGTCCCATACAAAGTGCTCTGGGAATTCACAATACAAGTGTTTTTCCTCAGGATATTTTTTATTTGTTTCAAAAAATTCAGTTAGCATGGTTTTTTGTTTGTTTTGATCATCACGAATGGAGCATAGATTTTCATAGGATCTAAAATTAACAAGGTGCATATTAGGTAAATGTATTTGAAGAGGAATAACAGACGGATTTATATCAAAAAGATCAAAAGAAAATATGCGCCAGGCAGCTTCTGGGGGAGAAATCCATCTACCGGATTGGAATGTCTCTATCTCATTTTCACTGTCTGAGCTGACATTTGGAATGTTAAAGCTAATACGATCATGACCTTTATATACATATTTGTAAAGATATTTCACTGCTTTTATTGTTGAGCATATTTCTACATTAATGTGACAGTCAAAGACTTTTAATAGGTAGGGATTATAAGGGGTAACCCATCTATTGTCAAGTTCAAATCCTCTGACATTTAGCATGTCCCCATTATTCCTTCGGCGATATTTTGGGTAAGAATCTTCAGCACATACTGTGAATTCGATAAACTGTTTAGGGTAGTTGAATCTACATTTTTTCTTATACCCTTGCTTTTCCATACAAGAGCATTCACTGTTAAGCTCACCACATGGGCCATGCATCATATGTTTCTTGACTAATTGTCTCAGATTTGGTCGATCTATTCCTGGAATTTCGGCACACACGTAATTATCGAAGTTATCTACACTTAAAATTTTATGTTCTGGGGATAGTATAATCAGAAGGTGCGCATGTGGTAACCCCCTTTTCTAGAACTCTATAGCATGAACCCTACCAGCAACAGTGCCAAAAATATGCTTTTCCACAATTTGTGATTTTAGTAATGTCAATTTTGCTCGGAATATTCTGGTACAAAGGTCAGGACGATTTTCTGCTTTTTCATGTGGTTTAAGTTCTGCTTGAATCTCTGGCCATTTAGGATTACATGTCATTGTGATGAACAAATCAGGCTTTCCATATTTTTGAACAAGTGTCATCGCATTTAAATATCTTCTTTTCATATCGCGAGGGCCTCCAATGAATGAGGCTGGTAATATCACACGCTTGCCAATTTCGGTAGCATTTCTATGTCCTTCGTTGATGCTATCAATAACCCCTTGATATAGTTCACTTCTTATAGATGTTTGGTTCTTTCGAAAATAATCTAATCTGGTATTTTCAATTTTGACGTACATGTCAACGATATATTGTTGGAACAATCTTCCTGAATAAATTAGGTAACTGTTAGACCGTATTTGGAATCTGAAAGCATAATACTCTCTACATGAAATTTCTTTGCCGTCCTTGGGTGGTCGTCTTTGGGATCCTGCATTTAAGTTAATAACAAATTTTATTAAATGCTACTGAAATTGAATGTTGTATAGGCTACTGTGTGTAAAAATTTTTTTTAAAAAAAACCTGCAGCTTCACGAGCAAGTAAATCTTCTTCATTTTGAACCAAACATTGAACAAGGGGGAATGTAATATTTTGTTGTTCTTGTCTTCCACTGTTGCACCTTCTCTTTAGGCCTTGATGCCATCCAGAATCTCCTTTTGGGAAGAGTAGTGGATACTGTAATGGATCATAACAGCCATAATAATGCATGACTCTGTGTGATCTATCTGATTTTCCAAAGACAATAATATCTGGTCTATTTATTTCAGGTGAGTTAGTTCCGTCAACTAAGATAGCAGCCACTTGATCAGAAGTTGGGCAATTGTAAATGTTTTGATCAAGTACAGGATTACGATAAATTTTGACCTTTGAATCAGCAACAATAGTAGATTCTCTGAGTGAACGGAAAAAGTAAGCGTATGGGTTCATGTCCATAATATCCATGAGAGTAGAAATGATGCCAGGATCCAAATTGTCGAAATGAGCTAATCTAGTTTCATTTTCTAAAGCTCCATCGTAAAAGTACATCTGTAAATAGTTTGGAGCATTTGTTTTAGGCAAAAGATTAGGTAGAAAGTGGTATAACTGCCCTTGGAGTGAAAACACATAAATGCCTTTCTTAGTAGTAGCTTTATATTGTCCTCCCAAAGAACTGAATGCGAAAAAGTTATTGTAAATTCGAGAGTATTGCTGGAAATGTTTTGCATCCTCGGAATTTCCTGTGAACAAGGTGTTTAGTGCATTTGGGAAATCGTTACTTGCTAGGTGTACTTCACCGTCATGACAACAGAATGCAGGAGGCTCAAAAGCAAATTTTTTTGCACCACATTTAGCGCAGATGTTTGGTGAAGGCAGGATTAATGCAGCAGCTGGTAGATGCTGCATCCCGATAGCTGCATAGATAGGGGCAGGTGGTATTCGACATCGTCTCCTTTTTCGAACAGATGTTTCACCAAAGGATGTTATAGAATGCATCTGGTGCTGTAAATTAAAAAATGGAATTCTAATATCAGGTGTTGGTTTCAGTTGCTCTACCATAGCACATTTTTTAAGATAAAAATGGCATATGCAGTAACATTTGCTATTCTCAAACATAATATAATTAGCAGGCAATTTGTTTCAATTTAGTTTGTGCACACTGAATTACATATTACTGTATAATTAAGAGAAATTGGGCGTATTTTTTTCAAGCTGGATTTCTTCCCCCAAAAAATATACAAGGCATTGTGTTTGCTAAGGGCGTTTAGAATAGATATGCATTTTAGGGCTTTCTACAAATGCTTCTCATTAGCAGAGAATGAGAAATTTAATTTTAATAATTGTAGAATGAGTAAAAACGCTTTATGTATTAATCTTTATTGGAAAGTTAAAGGTGGTTTGGGTAGTACTGACATCATTGTTGTAAAATAAATTGAGCTCATTGTTGGAAACTACTACCTCCGTTGCAAAATATAAGGCCTTTTGATTTTTAGCACGTTTTTTAATGAGCTATAAACTCCATAAAATATTAATTTTTTATTAAATTTTTTTACATAGTATTATACATATTGTTAATATGTATAATACTATGTAAAAAAATTTAATAAAAATTTAATATTTCATGGAGTTTTTAGCTCATTAAAAAACGTGTCAAAAAGCAAAAGGCCTTATATTTTGCAACGGAGGTAGTATGAATCTGTATTTGTTTTTTTTATATATTTTTTATGGCATTTTTTTAAATATCTATTTAATTTCATACATTTATTATCGTAAGGCAACTTTCATAGATTGATTATCTTGGTGGGGCAACATTAAGAAATCTGCATCACATAATTAAACTGTAAATATCGAGTACCTAAACGTAGGGGAGATCTTGTCATTATGTAATTCCTGTTGGTGCAATTGCAGTTTATCTAAAAAACACCCAGAAAGCACATCCACAATCCAACAAAATGACACGGCTGCAGCTTCAGAGAAGCCTCAAGGCTTTGTACTGACACAGGTGATGTTTAGCAACCCGAAGGGTGTGAACCTGAAAGGCATCCCACAAAATTTGTGCTCTTTGGTACATGAGCTCACTTTTACATATTTACAAGAGAGCACATACTTATTTAAAAACATCCAAAGCGCACATCCATATGTTGGCAAAATAGCACAGCTGCAGTTGCAAAGAAGCCTCAAGGATTTGTAACTGACATAGGTGATCTTTAGCAGCCCGAGGGATGTGCACATGAAGAGGCATCTCACAAAAGGTGTGTTCCGTACTTACGGAGCTAACCTTTACATATTAACAAGCGAGCAAAAGTAGGGAGTAAGGACCACGTGTGCTGATTATTTGAGAACGTCCTTGAGTATCCACTTCACCTTCTTATGATCCATAAGGAGCGACAACGACGGGATGATGACTAATTCGGTTGTTTGCTTGTTCAGAGTGGATGCTGCTGAAGTAATGAACTCCTTCTTTCCCTATATATATAGGTACATTATGATGCGTAAAAAGACAAATGACATTTAGTAGGAGGTGAGATTAACCTACTGGATTAAGAAGTAGAATGGTTGTCAAACAAACCTGAGTATCCTTTGCATGAAGCTCAGAAGCATCAATGCTAAGCAGCTTTTCAACATGATTTGTGAATGCAGAAAGCTGGAGGCTTCCGGATTGATCTGTTACTGTTACAGAAAGATACAACCTGCACAAAATACAAACATAAGTAATTAGTTTCTACTATTTTCTTCCAATGGATGTTGTCTCTTTTTTGTGTATTCCCATTCTGTCAAATATGAAATCAAGTTTGCTCTAATTTGAATGCTTTGTGAAAATCCTTTTTCTAAAAAGTGCAGTTAAAGAGTTTATAGCCTTGCCTTGGTTGGCCATTTGACTCGTGTGAACATGATGCACAAGTAAAAGTCTCTCCAGCTGCAACATCGCAGTTTCTGTTGCAGAAACGGCATCCAACAGATAGTTTCACTTCAGATGGTGTGAACATCTCAATGTGGACTTTGATTTTGTATTGTTGGCCTCGGGGGATGTCCTCTGCCTATTGAATTATATATATATATATATATATATATATATATATATATATATATATATATATATATATATATATATATATATATATGATAAAGAAGAGAAATGAGTGTGTGTGTGTGTGTGTGTAATGATAAGAGTTGCATACTGCATATAATAAGCATAGAGAATACCTTTTTAGACAATGCGTCGGCGATATGAATAAGTTCAGGAGGAACATAAGCGAGTTGGTGAGACTGTGCTTGGAGCTTTCGGGTTTCAATTATTTCTGTGTTACCTTCACACCTATATATAGTGTAAATGCAAGTTGTAATTTAATGACAACTATGATAAGCAAGTTAACCTGACTATGTATTAGTAAATATATTAATGCACAAAAAACAACAAGGGTCAAGGTATAGCTTCTGAAGTATGCGCAAGAGAATAGATGTGGGAATTTAGTTTTTCAAATGTATAACAGAATCATCTGCATATCAGCTAGTTTAAATTATGCATGTTTATGCTCTTCTTAGTTATAGTTTCAAATGTCCAATGCCATTTGGTAAGGAAGTATTAGGCATACCATTCTCTGAGTAAGTTTGCTCTGTTCCCCATAGCCTCCAACTGATAATGCGTTGAAGGAGTGGTTCCCAAGGAGTATCCTGAATTACATGTTTTATAAGCAAGAGAAAATGTTAGGTGGTAAACTACTAAACTTGATCTCAAAAAAAGTTGGATGAGGATAAAAATGCAATATTTGTCTTTTTTTTTTGAAAGCAAGATCTGTGGCTTACGAAGCTAACAAACTTTCCGGCTTATGAATACAGTTAAATAAAAATATTTATATATGTTTGGAAAAAAAACTAAAATGATTCAGGATTGTCTTCGCAATTAAGGATGCATTTAAAGTGTTTTAAACGCCTTTTGTTTTTTGTTAGATACAATTTGAACTTATATTTAGGAGTGTGAGTGGCTAAACATGTGGAGAGTGGATACCCTAATAGCAATCTAAAAGCTGTCAATTCACATAAACGGCTGAAAATTTGCACATAATTCATTGAAGCTGGTGTGAATGCTTTACGTGCCTTTTTTTTCAATCTAGAGATAATTTTTAATATTAGATCTTCGATTGTTTAAATCGCGTATCCACATTGCTTGTATTAACAAGCTATTCGATAAATAGATGGGTTGCTGGTAACTTTTGTGTGGACAAATCATTGCAAATGTTGGAGCTTGGTGAAAAAAAAGTAAGTGATATTACAACATATGCTCCAGTTAATCGAAACTGAAGTTGCATCAAAGTGGTACAAGATTGAATGTATTTTTTGACAATTTTTAAATCCATAAACCCAGCCATGGTACCATAGTTAGTGAGGGGGGTGGAGATACATACCTTTATAGGTGCTTGGTCTCAAAACAGTGAAGCTGATAATGTGATTCACGGAGGCTGCGTCACTGAGCCTTTCATAAAGAGTGGCCGCCAAATCAAACCATGCAGATATGAGCATTATCTTATCACAGCTGGGTCAAGAGTGTAATGGAAACCATACAGCAAGTAAGGTAACGATATATAATCCAAGAAGGAAAAGCAAGTAGGATTATTGTAAAAGAGCAGGGTTACCTATCATCAGTTACATATATTTCACAAACTTGTGCATTAGAAACCCTATAAGTACTGACTTGTTTGGGTGGCTCTACGTGCAGCACAACAACGACGACATCTGAATTAGGTAAATTCATTGATAAGAAAACCCAATTGGAGTAAATATATAGAAATCATACATGCGCAAAGATATGGCCAGGAGGGAGGATCATACCAACTATTGTCGTGGTATCCACTGATTTTGGCAGATTTCCAAGAGCACAGAAAGGTTCTCTGACCATTGAAGAGCTTGCTCCATGGATTTGATGCACAAGAGTAATGTCAGTAATAATGAGCTCCTGCTTGTTTCGCCCTTCCTTGTAGAAAGCTGGATTAACATCCCTTACCAAAACATTCGATATGTCGTAATCCTTTTCGTACTCTATTATTGAGTCAAACAGGTCGACATTTGAGCCAAACAACATTGCATTGATTTCAGTTCCCTATGCATTTAAGTTAAGAGAAATCAATAAGACATAAACAAGAAGTTACATAGTGTGTAAACCTAGATGAGAGTTGCAGTATGATTAGGGGATTATACCTGTTCATCCGTAAGCTTTAAGCACCGACGTTTTTTTTTCCCTGGTTCCTCACAAACTCGTAATTTGTCAGAGCATCTAACTCTTATTGTGTGACCCTTTGTGTTAGATACCAATTCATTTAAGCATACTTTCTTGAACTTCATTCTTCATGAAATGGACGATAGGTTGGAGAACAATATTAGAAGAGTAGTAGAGAAATAAATTGTGAATCTGTGGCATGTCTAAATGGTAGTTATATATCTGACTATGATGCGTATGTGCAATTTAAAAGTGCATGCATCATGTTGAATAGAAATCTAACAAATGGAACATCATATTTGATGTATATACAGTATGTAGTATGCATGCACGTATACATTAGGTGAATCATATCTATACTACAGACACTATTGAATTTGTCTGGGCTACCAGCTAAGAATCCTCACATTCTTTTGAATAAATACTTGGGAGCAAATTAACTTAAAATGGAATTGTTCCAATCTGAGGCATACTTACTGCATTTTTTCATTAAATCCATTATAGTAGCAGCATAATATGTAGGTGTAACTGTTGGCTATTTGCAATTCAATTGTAGTAGCTTAAATGCTTGGGTAATTCCAGTAGATGGCCTTATCTTCCAACAATAATAATTGTACTACTATAATTTGTATTCTCTGGAGTGCATATGCAAAGGTATAATCAATAAAAAACTGGAACCCTATTAATCCTTAATTGGTTATTCTTTTTAATTCTATGAGTTTTTTTTTGCTGGTCCTAAACTATTCTTAGGTGGGTATATTTTTTTTCCCTTTTACATTTTTATTCAATCTTTATAGGTAAAGAATGGGACACACCACCACTTTAAACCAAAAAAAAAAGAAACGGTTGGGCAAATCTTTTAAAAAATGAATGCATTCTTTGTGCTTCTTCTTTTTTGCTTGTAAAATAAATCTTTAGAGGCAAGAATGGAATAAAAAAAAAACACAAACTGAGCAAAGGTTAAAAAAAAAATGAACGAATTACACAATTTGAATTTTGTTTAGGCTATGACCTTAGAAAGGTATTTATATTCAAATATAAAGGCAAAAAATGGAATAAATAATGTGAATAAGTAATATAATTTAGCATGTAATATAACTGGCTACCTTACAAAGTCTTGAGTAAACATTAGGAAAAAGATGGGCACTCTTAATAATAGGGTTGAAGAAATAATGTGAAATATATATACTTGAACCGAAAGTTGTATGCTGAGCAAGTAGTTCCCCTTTTGCTTCAACCCTTTCCTTTAGTATTGGAAGTATCTAAAGGCTTTGATTTTAGTGTATAATATGTAAAACAAGTAATATATATACTAATATATAATCTTTTCTTCCACACTAAAACCAAACCAAATCAGCCAATACTTTATATACATAACTACCGCTCCTCGTGCTCATCCATATCTTTTTCTGGCTAGGGTTTATGTCCTTTTCTTTCAAGGAAGAAAGGTAAGCAAAGTTCAAATCAACAGATGTAAGAATTTTAAAAATTCATTCAATCACACACCTTAATCTATTTCTAGTCCCTAAATTAATACCTCAACTAATCCCTAATTAAAATCATAACGAAATGGAGTAGAACGATGAAATAAGCAAGCAGAGAGCGGCCGAATTAGGAGGCTGTCTTATACCTCGGTTATCAGGTATGCTCGAGAAGTTCATGAAGAGAAAGTGAGGGTTTGGAGATCCATTGGCTCCACCCGAAGCTTCTACTTAAAGCAGCTACGCCGATTCTCTTTGAGGCGGTGAATGCGAAACGGTGGGTTTTGTCTGCTTCTGGTAAAAGTAGATCAGGATTGACGAGGCGGTGTAATTGCTTGTAGGCCAAGGGTTGCAGTAACACATTAGAAGTCCAAACGAGGCAAACAAAGTAATGGGCCTTACTTAAGCCCAACAATGCATTGTTGTTGGTAAGCAAATTGGTAGCTACGGTTAAAATAAACGGAGATAGTGTAACTCCGTTTAAACACTGTTCATTTGGATGCTCCCTCTTTTATAATAGTATAGATAGATACAACATAGTGAACCATATAAAATCAATCGAAGGTCTTGTCGATGGCATACCGCTTGTTTTTCTTGGTTGAGTACTTTGTAAGCGCGCTAGTGTTCGTGATAATCAACCTAATTACAATTGGGTGCAGGAGAATCTGGATAGTTGGCAAACTGTCAAGGGATGGAGAAGTCAACGGAGGGAGGAGGGAGGGTCGGCGACAGGGAGAGGGAGTGGCCGACGACAGAGAGGGAGGAAGAAGGATGAGAGGATTGATGGTAGGCTAGAACAAAATTTTGCAAAACCCTAGAGACAACTTTGATACCGTGTCACCGTAAATAATCTCCGTTTTAGCTGCCTTCGCTATTATTGGAATACATATAAGAGTACATTATAGTTAACCTAATTACAATTGGATAATTGGACCTATATATATATATATATATATTCTATCTAACAGTTCGACTCTGAAATGACAAAATCCAACTCTGAAGAGTGTATAAGGCGATGAATAATACTCTAGAAGGGGAGGATGAATAGAGTATGCTCGATTTTTGCAAAACAAAACATTTTAAAAGATTTTCAAACCAACTTGTGAAGACCTTGATACAGCTATCAAATCTTAACGAAGTAAAACCAAATAAGAATAAGTAAATGCGGAATAAAAGATGAACACACGAATTGTTAACGAGGTTCGGCACGAACTTGGCCTACGTTCCCGCCTAGGGTTATCCAACCCTTAGGATTCAACACTTTTTATTTCACTTACTTTGAGCCTAGAACTTCCTAGAAGAACTTCCCTTCTTCCATAAAGCCTCACCGCTTCTATTATAGTACTCAACTTTTACAAGTGAAATAAAAGCCCTCACTATACACCAATGTGTGTTTGATCGGGTGTGAAAATTCTTAGTGTAAAACAAGTGACTTGTACAATAAATGTTGTGTTTCCCTCAACTCTCAAAGACTACCTACGCTAAGCTTTATGAGAATGAGAGAGAAACTTTGGGATGACAAATGCTTTAGAAGACTTGATCTCTTTGAGATGGTCGCTTGCTTCGTTGTTGATCACCTTCTGCGCACTGCTATATATATGACCGTTTATCTCCAAGGCTAAGAGCAAGGACCGTTTGAAATTTGAATTCCTTCTAAAATGATTCTTTCCAAAAACCTTCATCCATGGAACGCTCCTCAAGCTTATGATGGGATCGACAACCCTTGATTTGATCATTGAGCACATGGTTGATTAGATCAAATAATCCACTTTCCTGATTTCAAAAAAAAAATCCACTTTCTTAAAACAAGTTAGCAAATAAAGGCAAGTGTATATATGGAATCACAATGTCTCACAAAGAATGTGAGCCCAAAACTTTTAGATTTATAAGCCCGTGTATATACGACCCATCTCTTAATCAGAGTCCTGCACATTAGCTTATACAAATTCATCTAACATAGTATAAACGAATTTAGACAATTAAAGTGCAAACAATTTAGCATTGGTTTCAAAACCTTGAAAGTTGAAACCAAAACATCGTTTTGTCTTTCACCTCCTTTGATATGACCTGCAAGTTAGTAGCTCAAGGTCATTGAAGGTTTTCAAACTCGATTGAAAAACATGACCCGCTGAAATCGAAATTTCTTGAAAATTAAGATGCAAAATCCGAAATAATTGAAACAGACTCAAAATTAGACCTGTCAAACGGGTCATTCGGGTCGGGTTCGGGTCGGGTCACTTCGGGTTTCGGGTAAAACGGGTCTCGGGTAAAACGGGTTTCGGGTTTTTCGGGTTAACTCGAACTCGGGTTTGATCGGGTTTCGGGTCGGGTTCGGGTCGATTTCGGGTTTGTCAGTTTTTTCTTTTTTAAATTAAAAAAATCATTATTTGATAATTTTGTGATAAATTTTAATTATATATAAAAAAAATTAATTAAATATAATTATAAATCAACCGGGTCAGTCGGGTCACCGGGTCAATCGGGTAAATCGGGTCAAAATTACCGGGTCAATCGGGTCACCGGGTCGAAACCCAGATTACCCGGAAAATTTCGGGTTTTTCGGGTTCGGGTCGAAAAAAAATTTCGGGTCAAAATTTTCGGGTTCGGGTCGGAAATTTTTCGGGTCGGTCGGGTCGGGTCATCGGGTCGGGTTGTGTTTTGACAGGTCTACTCAAAATATACCATAACTTTAAACAACACAAATTCAGTAGAGACAAAAACGAAACTAAAATCGTAAAGTGAATTGATTTATTTAATTTTTGTTGGTAAGCTGATTTATTTAATTATAAGTGAATTAATTTATTAGGTAGGGACTAATACAAAAGGCCAAGCCAAGGAAAAAGAATCAAGGAGGAATAAAATAAAGGGAAATTGCGAGGAGGGGCATTCGCCACGCAGTCAACCCTCCGACCATAAGCTCGTATTAAGTGGCTGATCACATTATTTATTACTCCCTCCGTCTCGAAAAACAAGTCGTTTCAAACTAGTTGAGTTGTATCAAAATACATGTCGTTTTAGATTTTCTAGGTAGGGGGGATAGTAATGATTTGTATTGGTTTTTGTGTTGTTGACTTTTTAAAAGAGTTTGATTGGTTAAAAAATATAGTGGGTATTTAAAAATAATAAAATTAATGAAAAAAGTTAGTGGAATTATGATGTTGATTGATATGTGAGTGTTTTTATTAAAACTAGTGCACAATGCTAAAACGACTTGTTTTTCGAGACGGAGGGAGTACTGTAGTACATTATTTTAATCTTTGACCATTTTAATTTCTTAATATTGTTCAATAAATTTGGATTTAAGGGACATTATTAGGGAAATTTATACCCTTTAAATAGGAGAGTTTTCACTTAACCACCCCTTAAATTAAAAATTACAAAAAATCACCCTTTAAATGATTTTTACTTACAACTCACCACCTCTTCATCTATTTTAATTAATCTATAATGAAATATGTCATATTTTAGTATTTTAAACTCAAATTTAATTATAATTATATTTAAAATTTGAATCTAAGGGCTCGATTATTTTATTAATTTTTTAAAAATAATAATAAATATAGCATAAAATTATTATCTTAATTTATGTTTGAAGATATATGTTTGGAAAAGCTTATAAATACAGCCTATAATAATAAATATACCTCAAACTTAAATATAATTATATAATATTTTAAAAACTTATAAATTTTCAAACATAAATGAAGATAATAATTGTAGGCTATATTTATTATTATTTTATAAAAATAAATAAAATGATCCCTAAAACATAATCAAGCCCTTAAATTCAAAATTTAAATATATTTATAATCAAATTTAAGTTTAAAAATATTAAAGTATAACATATTTAATAATAAATTAATGAAAATAGATGTATGGGTGGTGAATTGTAAGTAAAGTCCATTTAAAGGGTGGTTTTATGTAATTTTTTATTTAAGGGGTGGTTAAGTGAAAACACTCATAATTAAAGGATAGTTTTATATAAATTTCCCTTTTTTTATCAAAGAAAATATTTGTTTTTTTTAACATCATTAATAATAAAAAATTCAAATTTTGTTAATTTATCTCATTTTTCAAAATACTTTCTTAATACTCCAACTTCTCATATATTTTTTTCATTGGGCTATTTTTTGCATATTATTTTTTTTATCAAAATTTTAGCTAATTCTTCTTTTTATTTTTAACTTTCTTAAAAAGTGTGAAATTGATCAAATGGTTAATTATACGGATACAGAAGGAGTATATATTAAGGGTGATTTTATGTGATTAACAATGATTGAATTAATTGCTCAATCGGTATAATAATCAATCGAAAAGAGATGCATTCTTGGGCAGATCGATGACGACTCGTACTTAAATATTTCGATTAAAGTAAGCACACATGCAAGATTGCTTACTTTATAATAAACATATCAAATTTGGTGGTGATTTATTTCCTAATTTGACAAACTTTTAGGTTATGCTGAGATTGAGTTTTGTTTTTAATGAACGTGATATATTAGGGCATGCACGTTGGTGCGCAATTAAGAAACTCTAATATGCCACATGACGGATCTAATATTTAAAAGTTAGGTAAGCTATTCATTGTAAAGAGACAATTTTTTTTCAAACCAAAATACGATTCTTACATAGTTTTTCACCTAAAATATAAAAGAGATTTAAATTAGAGTTACAAAATATTTTTAATAATAAATAATCTCATTACAAATAGACATTATAAATAGGGGGACTTCCAAATTTGCAAATGAGTATAACTAAAATAACATTACCATATCAAAAAAATAATTATGAGTTGGAAAAAAAAATCCCGCCCAGCAGCCGCGGCTGGGTTTACTTACCAAAAGATCCGTCGACATATCATATAAAAAGAAAAGACACGGCTAAGTGGCTATGTAGGGGTAACCTATTGATAATGAGTGAGGGAGCTAGCTAGGTTGATAAGAAGTCTCGGGTTCGATTTCTACCTCTACCTTTTCTCTTAGGGTGCCCAAGATTACTATCAAATGTGAGTTATATATCCTCTATTTGAGTTCTCCTCTATATATAAGAAGAAGAAGAAAGGAAAAGGCTAAGCGATGGTTCACGGTGTTAGTCCTTGCAGTAGAGACAAGGTGAAGCGGGCATGCTAACGGTTTTTGGGTAATTTTCAAATTTAAGAACTGATTTGTGGCATTAACTCCCCACAAAGGGAAGCTACTGAAGGCCATAACCGAACCATTAGCACCCCGAATGACGAAATCAGTTGTTGCGTGCCCTGACTTAAGAGCCTAGAGCCATCGAAATTAATTTTGAAGTACCCAATTGTGGGCCTTTTTCACCTCATCTTCTTCCTTTTTCTAGGTTGGGTTTGTGTTTGTGCAATTGCTGCGTTCATATTGTTCCCGATGACTGTTTTGGAATCGTTGACTTGTTGTAAGTTGTTGCAGATAATTTTCATGTGTTTTGGTATCGGCAAGATTGTTGTCATTGAAAATATATTACTTTATTTCTTATGGTCCAAATACCCCACCAAAGAATAGTAAGGTTCGATTTTTGTGCTTTATTTATCAGGGCGAAGATGGCATTTGTAATTTGTTAATTTGATCGTTTGTTCGGTTTTTGTCATGGCTTTTATGATGTTCGTCATGGTGTTGTCGATCTTGGAAAGTAATTGCAGTGTGCGAGTGCACCCTTTGAATAGATGGGTGTCGTCTTCATCAGATTGATTACAAAATGTGTAAGGCAAAGGGACTGCAACTCCTTTTTGTGCTAGTCTCATTTTCATTGGGGTTCTATGATCATTACAAGTTGTTATAGGAAGTTTTTGACCTTTGGGAGACATTCGATTCCCCATATCCAAGCAATATTGCTTTCTTGATTTCCTTGGTTCCTTGTGATTCTGTCAAGGGTCGTTGATGTTGTAAACTAACCATCTTTACTAGCCTGCCAATAAATTCGGTCTTCAATCTCTATCATGGGTATTGGGTGTTTTGTATCATACTCCCTCCGTTAAGAAAAACTTGTCGTTTTAGGAGTAAAATCTTGTTAAGAAAAACTTGTCGTTTTAGGTATTTTGGTGTTCACTTTCCAAAATTACCCTTGTCATGATTAGATGTTTGTTAGTTGTAGTTTTCAATAAAGTGAAAAAGTAAAGTAATAATTATGGGTATAAGTGTATTTTTGTTTGTTTTTATTTGCTTTCTTAAATAATGTGCAAATGTATAAAACGACATGTTTTGATTAACGGAGGGAGTATGTGATAGCATCTGGCTCAGTTTATCGATTTTCCATTGTTTACCCAATCCCATATTGATGTATTTTTTTTTCATTTTCGTTGATCGTGATATTTGGTAATAGGCGGTCTATCTATTTTCCTTCATTCATCCATACACCTTTCTAAAAACAGATGGTTTTTTCATTTCCAATTTATCAGATTCATTAGTCCAAGAAATTTGTCTTTTGGTATTCCCAAAGAGGATGTTCTTTCATATATTTTTATCTTATAATCTTCACCCGTATATTCTCCAGTTCCGCCATAAGTTTAGAAATCAATTTAATTTGTAGATCTTCGTTAAAATCTTTTGATTTGTGTAGTCCTAAGCCTTCGTGCTTTTTTATCTTGCAATTTTTTATTTTTGGATGGAGTCTCACCTTTGCATTAGACTAAGCGCTGCACACGACCCTCTAATAACGAGTCTCAATGAACTTCAGTATGATATCAGATTTTCAAGTTAGGTAAAAAGCGAATGAGATGCTACCTATTACCACTATGCGATGAGCTACTTTTTTTTTTATCAATTGATTTTAGGATAAACACCTTTATTTTATGCTAGCCCTAGAGGGTACGTGTAGAGAGGAGTAATGAGGTATGGAAGGGAAATTCGTGTAGACCCACAACCACAAAAAGCAATCTCCATTGAAAGATATGACACACACTCACCAGCAAAAGACAAGTGCTAGCCAAGTGGACCACCACCCCTCTCAGCCCTTTACTTCACATCCCACCAAATCCCTTCACCACCCTGAATCTGATCACCTCACCTATCAGGTTTTCTTCTACAAATGTCAAATATCATGTGATTAGATTTAATCCTTATCATCATTTCCTCCATCCAATCCTTCCTATAAATCAAGATTATCAACAAGGTTAAATTAATCACAAAGCTAACTCCAAGGAAGCCTGAAGAGGAGTTGTCCTATCAGCCAAACCCATCACACACACACACACATAATCCCTGTATGCCATATATTGCCTGTTATATCATTCATTCATTCATTCAATTGAGTCAGTCCATCAATCATCAGTCCAGGTAATGAATCAGGCAAGTGGGTAAGGAGTGACAGAAGATGGCAAAAGAAGAAAACAAAAGTGAGAGGGTGGAGGTGGGGGTGTGGGGGAGGAGGAAGAACAAGTCAATAATTACAAGACTGGACCAGCTCTGCAGGCTGTGCGAGAGGTAGAACATGACCCTGTCGGTTGTTCATTGTTCATCTCATCTCTCATCTATCTGCAACAGCAACAGAGAGTTGAGTCACTCAGGTACTTCCTTTTTAATCTTTACTTTCCGGAAATTCAAAGACTTTACACATTTTAATTTTCGGATATTACAGTAGAAAATACCCACCAGTTTTTATACAGTAAATTTCACACGTTACTAAGTCGTGTTTGGTAATAGGTGATATTTCTGAAGGTGAAGCTTATTTTTTGAGATTATGTAGGTAGCAATTTTTTTTTAGAGATGTAAATGATGATTTTTTTTTAAAAAAACTTATTGGGTGTTTGGTGATATATTGAGGTGAAAATGTTCAAAATACCCCTCTTCCCTCGTATTCAGATTTGAAAATAGACCCCCTGTTTCCTCTCTCCCTCCTTTTGCGGTCTTTTATATATTGGCCGTCATCTCGGGCCAAAACGAAGGTCAGAGCTCCTTCACCTAGGTTATGCCGTTCTGATGAGTTAGAGGCTCCTCGCTGCAAGTGAAGTCGTCCGTGTGAGTGCCACCCTCTCGTTTTTCCTCTCTATTTTTGGTTTTCCTGCTCTCGCTCTCCTGACATCGACGTTGCCCTCAGTTACTCCCATCCTTCCTCTCACATCTCACTAGAGTGACGTCATCAAAAAAATGCATCGATGTCGATGTCCTCCTCAATCTACCACCACCTTTCGCCTTTGGTGTCCTCAATCATCTGTCATCCTCATCCTCTCGCTACCATGTACCTTCCGCCTTCATCGTCCTCCTCAGTCGCACCACTGCTTTCTGCCTCCGCCGAGGTTGAAGAAATTGGAATTGAAGATACCAACACAGAGAGAGGATAAGAAATTAGGGATCGATGTCGGTGATGAAGGTGCTAACATAGAGAGGGCAAAGGGGGAACATATTTGAGGCACCCTTAGAGCATCCGCACCCATAAATTGTGTTTGCTCAAGCAAATGGTGGATCCAAAAACAAATAATGCTTCAAGCAATTTTTGCTCAAGAAAAACAAAATTTCACACACCCATTGCTCAAGCAAATGACTAGTCTAAAACCCATTTATATAAATAAAAACAAAACAAAAGGCAAAAAAAATGACAAGGATATTACTACTTGCTGAAGCAAGCGGTGGAGCAAATTTTGCTCAAGTGATTGATGGAGCAAATCTAAATGCCCGATTGCTCAAACAATTCAATTCAACACCGGTGCGAGCTCCAAAATGATTTTGCTTGAGCAAATGAATATGACCCCACGTCCCCACCAAATACTCAAACAAATAGAGTGGTTTTACTCCCCGGTGCGGATACTCTTAGATTAATCTCCCAAACCTCTTGGGAGGGAGGGGGGAGCATGAAATTGTGGGCGGAAAAAACCTCAAAAACCCACAACTATCCACTTCACCTTAGTTTTTTTTTTGGATAAGGAAAAAATTCGGGTGGTTATTAGCCAACCCGAGAGCATTCCGAAGGATGAGATCACGAGGATCTGAAGCAATACAATTACATAATACATCAAAAGAACCACCCAAAGCAAACCCGGAAAAACCTCAAACCCTAAGCAAACAAGCGGACACAACAAACGAGAAGAAGGAAGTCCGGCGCGGAGAAGTGGATAACGAACACATGGGACGGCAGTTGCTGACACCTTCAACCAAACATGCACCATGACCGATTAATTTTTTTTTAAACCCCCAAACTTCAATAGTTTCGACCTACTACTACAAGTCTACAACCAAACACGCCTAAGATATATATAGTGTGTTTTATTTTTGTGTCATATATCATATATGTTTATCTAATCTAAATATTTTTTGGCTTGTATTTATTCTCAAAATAGTATTATACTCCCTATTATAATAGGTTAAATTTGATCACTAATTAATGAAATAAATATTTAGGACACACACAAGCAAGTTTTAATACAAACATTAGGACTTTGATATTAAGTACACATAAAATTATCAATGTGGGAAATCAGAAAACTATCTTCAATATCATACATGCAATTTTTTTTTAAATAGGAGTTAAAAATAAATATATCTCAAAAGATTAGAATGCGTCCATTTGTTCGTATTAATTTTAAAATTATATAATCTTAGTCTTTGGTGTTATCATGCATAAAATATATGTATATCTATGGCGATGATTAGAACACAGATTTTTTTTTTTTTTAAAATGTTATATACCATATACGAATTAAATTTACAAAAATCATTACATGTGCAATTTCTCTTGTAATTTATTTAATTTTATTATATACCCTTTTGGATTTGGTCTCTGAATTTCATTTTGGTTTTATTGATGGGTGGCAGGAAACACATCAGTCTCTTATAAAGCCAAACTCTTCCCATACCAATCCATTATATATCCCCAAAGTGTTTGTTCACCCAACAATTTTAGAGTGACTTCACTCTTCTTTTTTAAAGATTAGGGTTCATAATAAGGACTATTTATTGTGTGCTTATTAATTAGGGCTTAATTAAGTTTTCTCATTTGGGGATCTGG
The DNA here is from genome assembly GCA_963922045.1 of Persicaria maculosa. Classification (NCBI taxonomy): domain Eukaryota; kingdom Viridiplantae; phylum Streptophyta; class Magnoliopsida; order Caryophyllales; family Polygonaceae; genus Persicaria; species Persicaria maculosa. Next base: position 3,878,552 of record OY998254.1, on the reverse strand, counting down.
GTTTTCTTAGATGGATGTGAGAAATCAATTCAATGAGGATTTATCATCAGCCAAACGCGCCCTTATCAGTGGGGAGGATCACAAGAGGAGGGAAGACAGTCTCTTTGAAGACACCATTTTCAACCCATCTCCGGACGGTGACCGCCACCAGATCCACCACCGGCCGGAGGTGGATCCGGATGCGGATCCGACCAGGGTCGTATTCCGATCCGACCCAGCAACCCGATACCGGGAGTGCCGGAGGAACCACGCGGCCCACCTGGGAACGCACGTCGTGGACGGCTGCGGCGAGTACATGGCCGGCGACGAGGCGGCGATGGTCTGCGCCGCCTGCGGCTGCCACCGGAATTTCCACCGGAAGGAGAGTCGATCGGTCATCAATCAGCCGATCCTGTACCGGCCGCTGCCTTTCAGGCAAGCTCCGGCGGTGATTCAGCAGCGGAGATTCTCCGATCAGGCGCCGGCGATGGTGGCTTTCGGAGACGCGTCGAGCGAGGATCTCGACGCGTTCCGATCGGAGGGGGAAGGCGGGTCGGGTAGGAAGAGGTTCCGGACGAAATTCACGGAGGAGCAGAAGGAGAAGATGGTGGAGTTGGCGGAGAAGATCGGGTGGAGGATGCAGAAAGAGGATGAGAGTGAAATACAGCGGTTTTGTGCAGCAACCGGTATAAGAAGGCAGGTCTTTAAAGTGTGGATGCACAACAATAAACAAGCCATGAAGAGGAAACAAGCCCTAGATGTCTAAGAGATTTTGTTTTCGATATTTCAAGAGAGTGTGGTTGTAGTCTAGTAGAGTACAATTATATAAGTGTTATTATATATACATTTATACCGATATATCGACTTCCCCAAGATTTTCAGTCGTTCTCCGATTCGCATGTGTTTAGAGAGATCAATAAGGTCGGTGACTCATTTTCGGCATCTACTCGATCATGATTCTCCTTGCACCATCCTGAGCTTCAAACTCCTGTCTTTAAGGACACTCTTGAGTGATGGGTCAACAGGGCGGGCTTAAACCACCCTAAGTTATTGGAAATTGGTGAAACATGAGGAACACTTTGGAATTTGTAAAAAATTTTATCATTAATAATTAGTGAGTTGAAAATAAACTCCTTTGGACACATGAGTAGTTATCAAGCAAAGGCTTTATATAGGAACATATGATAATTGCTTAATTTGCCACTACTTTATAACTTTGGACGCTTTTTTTTTTTTCGTGTGTTGAGAAAATTAGAGTTTTTTCCTCTTCGTGCGATTAAGATAGGATAAGGATAATACATTCTTAAATAAAATCAGTTTTGGCAAGCTCTAAATTTCATAAAATTCAAATTTGTGTGTAATGATGAATCCGACCCATGATGGAGTTTTCATATTCAAATCGGCCAACGCTCTCTCAATGTTACTTTTATTTAATGTGACTTTACAAGATCAATGACGCGCGGATCAACTAAATAACATTAAAACTTTTTCACAATTGGACTTCATCTCCCTCTGTTTCCTTTGGCATGCACTAAGAAACTGTTTGTGTGTTAGGTTATTAGCAGTTCAGCTCGGCGTGTTACTCATTTTATTGTCAATTGGTTTTAAGATGGAATTTTACTCAACTTGTGTGTTAGACTATTAGCGTGTGTGCGGTCGTGCACACGACCCCAATCATCGGTTCGAGTTTTCTTTCGATCCTGGTCTGGGTTACCAGTTGTTTAAGTGTCAACTAGATGAGATCAAATTGTCAATTGGTTTTAAAATGAAACCTCACTCAACTTATATGCGTCCGTACACACGACTCTGATATCATCGGTCCGAGTCGGTCTTTAATACTAGCATTCACTTAATTAATGGAGTTCGATCTTCTAAAAGATGGGCTATGATTATGAACTAGCTGAACTTATTAGTCCATGATTAGGGAGGGAATGTCATGGCCATGGGCTACGAGCCTACGATGCAAATTGCATCAAGGTGGGGTATCAACTATCAACCTTTGAGAGCCTGACTTGTCTACTATAGCTGATTTGGGATGCTCGATCTAGGTCCCACCCACAAATCTTCTTTTTTTTTCCCCCTGATCAGTCACCCACCCATGCACACATCTTGATTCCTTCCTTATCGATTATTGTTGCTCCAAAAAAAAGTTGAAATCGTTCACGGGAATTGTGAGATAAGATAAATTATGGTGAATGAGACCAGTACGTGTTCATTGTGTATCGAAATAAGATAAATTATGGCGAATGAAACCAGTGTTTACTGCGCACCAGGAGGCAGGAGCCCCTCATTTGAGAGGTTGCTCCTACCACATTGCCGCTTATGAGACTCAATCCTTGACCCATTGCTTTAAATGTTATCCTGTAATCAGTTAAGCTAAATCCATGCGACACCTTATCGATTATTGTTTAAGTAATAATGCGGGGACGCGGGGTTATGAAGTTAACCTTATTGATTATATTTTTAGGTTGATCGATTATGGAGGTTCAAGTTAGGCATATATCAAGTGACAACTACATATAGCGGTATATAGTTCGACAAACTAGTTTCTCTAATGGACTAATTCTTATGTTCGGATTTGAAAAAAAAAACGTGTTGGATATATACACCCCAAATCATGCATGTCCTTAAGGACGTGCATGGTTAATAGGGGTTAATTAATTTTTTTAAAAATAGTCACAAGGCTTGCACGTCCTTAAGGACGTGCATTTTCAGCCTTTGGGTTTGTGGTGTATATAACCACACCCAAAAAAAACACAAGGAAAGGATTTAGAAGGTATCCAGGTCCTTAGCTTTAGCAAGGTCCATCGAAGACCAAGGTCCATGATGTGGTCTAAACCAACACAAGAATAGTGTAGCCTGAACCAACCTCGCAAGAATACGAGATCAATTGCAGTATACGGGTATCGATCACGGGGATTAAATCTGTATCAATTGTTATCTAGAACTAATAAGCTAAGCCAATAAAGAGAGATTTGATTTTCAACTAAACCTAGAAAAACAAGCAAAGATTATGAATAAAATATGTATGAGAAATGATTCCAGGGTTAAGGATTCCGACGACAATGCCACAAATAATTCAACCCGATGTTCACTCGAACTTCATCTTCTTAATAAGTCAAATTGAAGGTAAATTATCTAAAGTCATCACTACTCAGCTGTCGCATGTTGTAGTGATTGTGTCTAAATTAACAAAATCTAGACCCTTTAAGTTCTTTATAGACCTTAGGAGAAAATCAATTAAACTTTCGCTGTCGCGTTCCGCCTAACCGATTCAAACCTAAGAATCTACGATAATTTATTAATCCTCAAGAGTCCTCAACAATCGTTTAAATGTCACAATAACAATTGTCGATTCCTCAAGTTCAATCCTAGGGTTCCAATAGACACAATTCTCCTTTCGGGTTCATGAAGTCCATCCAAATATCCAATTTCAATTCTCAGCGGTAGCATCTCGAATCTAAAAAGGATTCTAATCGATTGACATCAATTAGGTAAAGCAACTAGGATCAAATCAATTCATAGAATTCAGATAAAGTTCAAGCAACCATCGAAATCAAACAAATTGCGACATTGTCGGGTTCACCCTAACCCTAGAACGGAGAATTTAGCCAAGCATGGAAGAATTCATCATCAAATCACTAGATTGAAACATGGAAATAGATAGAAAAGCAAAGACTAAAAGGGAAATACCAATCTTGAATTGAAACAATGCAATCTCCAAGCAAATCTGTCCAAAGTTCTCCCAATCTAACTCAACAAAAGGTCTTCCAAAGAGAGCGTTCCAACGAGGGTTCCGAGAGGACCTCAAAGATGTGTTTCCGCCCCCTTAAATAGTCCGGGACATCCGCTAATATAATATTATAAAACCCCTAAAATAATAATAAACTAATGTCAAAAGAAACCGGGTCGAAATCAGCCGAATCTGTCCGAGCTGAAGGGTGCACGCCCGCGCGCCTCTGGTGCACGCCCGCGCGCCTATGGTGCACGCCCGCGCACCTATGGTCTGATGGCTTTCATCTCTGGTCGAGCTTCTGCACGCCCGTGCGGCCATGATGCACGCCCGTGCGGCCAATGTGCACGCCCATGCACTTCTGTTCTGCCGTGAAGCCCATGATGTACGACCGCCTTGCTCCTTTTGCTTTTGCTTCTTCGCCTTTTATCCTCGTTCATCCTATATGATTTCCGCTCGGCTCTTCTTAACTTCTGTACCCATCTCACATGTCCTCTAGCAATCTCCGCTTAGCTCCCGAAAACTTCTGAAAACACCACCATAAAGACAGTAGATCTCTATCCTAGAAACTAAACGAAAAACATCTAAAAACACATAAAACACATGAGAAATGACACAAACCTATGCTAAATGCATGCCCTAAATAATGCAAACTATGATGACATCAGTCCATAGCTTTAGCAAGACTAGACCTGATTACAAGAGCTTCTACTCGCAAGGAGGAGGTGTGATCACAATGGAAGCTATCAGAGGAAACGATTGAACTGTTCACATACCGAATAACAAAATTAGTCGTAGCGAGACTTTTTTGGAGCTTGGAGCCGTTCAAATTGATTTTAAAGTGTCCCACTATAGGTTTTTTTTCCACGTTATGTTTTTTCTTGGGTTGATTTTACGAACAAGAGATTTTAGTGGTAATATATATTTTCCCAAGATGTACGTGGTCTTGGAATCGTGGAATTGTTATAGGACTTGTCGTAAACACACATTTTGTTTCCTGATATTTGTGAAGTTATCACTGTTGAAGGTTTCTTTATTCCTGATAGTTTGGCCGAAAATTTGTCCCGTTGATGCGGGCCGAGCTAAGCCCGCTTAACGGGTTGAAATCCTTGTCCGATCCCGTCCACTATTGCGATTACGAGCAGCCCGCGGGTACCCGCTTAATTTCCACCTTGTAATGCTATACTCATTAAAAAATTAAAAAAAAATGCAACACTTGCTGTTGTAGGTTTGTAAGCAGACTCCATTTTATTCCGCTGAACCTTAGACTTGAAAGATACTGCAAAATTCAACCTAATTAAAATCCGAATCAAATCCAAGCAAATAAGTAAAAAAAGGATAAGAGAAAGGGTAAATGAAATTACATCGTTTGAGAGTGACCCAAACAGAGCTGCTCTCCATGGCCTTCAACTCATGCAACACTTGTTGCTGTACCCGCTTAATTTTTTTGAGAACCAGAAGCCCACCCAAAAAATATACGGTAGGTAATTTTGTATAGATATTTTATTTTATTTTTTAAAATTAATAATATATATATAGATATATTTAATAATATATATATTAAAAAAATAGCGGGTAGCGGCCCGTAACGGGTAGATTGGCTTACCCAATCCCGTACCCGCTGCGGGCGCGGGCCGGGCTTAGCGGTCCGCATGGGCTTTTCCCTCTACCCAAGCCTGTCCAATTTCGCGGGGGAGGGGGAGGGGGCGGGACGGACCGGCCCGCGTTTGCCCAGGTCTATTTGAATACCCCATCATAGAGCTGCACTGGTTGGTTTTTGTATTTTATTTAGCCTAGTAAAAATGTCATTTGCTATTTATGGCTTTTATAATCTTGGTCATCATGTTGTCAACATTTGATATTAATTTTAGTGAGTGCGTGAAACTATTGAAAAGATGAGTGATTTCCTTATCAGTCTGGTTGCAAAATGTATGAGGTGGTGATATTTCCTTTTGTAATAATCTTATTTTCGTTGGGATTCATTCATGACAAGTTTTTAAAAAAAAATTGCCTTTAGAAGACATGTCCATCACCCAGATTCAGCCATTCAGGCAATATCACTTTCTTGATTTCTCCCGCTTCATGTAATTTTGTCAATTCTATATATATGGTGGATTTGACTTTATGTCAAAATTTCTTATTCCTTTTCTTCAGTACTTTTTCATTTGATCCCATAGTGATAAATATAACCATTCTGGGTTGATTAAGTTGAAAATGACATACAAATAGTATTCAAAGGTACCTGGTTCAAAAATGACATGTAAATAGTATTCAAAGGTACCTAATTCATATTCCGCTCCGAGTAATCACTGAAGAGTTTACCTGATTGTTAATTTTAGGACCCATGTAATTAGTTGGGCGCTAGTAGCCTCATGTAAATTCAAAAAAATAGTGATATGTATTTGTGTAGTGTTTCTTTTAACGAGTTCTCATAAAGTCAATACTCCATCCGTTCGACAAAACTTGTCATTTTAACTCTCCACACAACTTTTAATAAAGTTAATAATTACACTCATTTTTTACTAATTTACCCTTATTTATTACTTTACTTTTTACTTTATCAAAAACTACAACTCACAACACATCAATCAAATCAAGAGCATTTTAGTAAAGTAGAAGCAAAAATACCTAAAATGACAAGTTTTTCCGAATAAAAACAAAACTCTAAAACGACAAGTTTTGCCGAACGGAAGGAGTATTTATATTAGTCATTCAATCTGCATTTGAAGATTGTGATTTAAAATTCATTTAGCTTTTTATTTAATCTTTTCATTAATGATTCAATTGAACTTCACATAAGTCAACTCCATTAGATCCGAACAACCTTTAATTTGTTTTTTATGACTTGATCGAGATACTTCTATATAATAACAATTGGGCCAACCCAAAATCAGTGATCCTCTTTTAGGCACCAACAAAAGTGAGCAATGTTCTAAAAAATGCTTGGCGGATGCTTGACAGTAGGGTAGAGTCAAAGGTTTAGGCGTGGTTTAGGCAGGGTCTAGGTGAATTTTATGGCGGGTCTTTACAGTCTAGATGAGTTTTGACAACCTTGACGTCCTTGACGACGGGGCGAGTTCAAGGATTTAGACGGAAGTCTAAGCGGGTCTTGAAGGGTCTTTTAAAACCGTGTACGGAGTATAATTTTACCAAGAAACACGCCCTCCTTTTTAAATAATAACAAAAAAAAAACTCGATTAGGATAGTCTATGTAAGATTAATGATCATCATAGAATATCTTTCGAATGAGAATTTATAGTTCTAAATTTGTAACATAGTCGGAGTACATCTGATTCAGAAAGATCAATTTGTCCACTACGCTATTAATTTCTCTATACTACCAATATGAACCAAAACTATAGATGACTGGATGGTCGATTCATATTCGACCGTTGGATAATTTCAGCCCATTTGAACCCAAAAGTAAAGTTGAACCAAAGTTATCTATGAAGACTATTTTTTGGTGATAGAACACATACCTCTTCTAATCAAGAGATCAAGGGATCAACCAAGACTTGTTCTACATTTTCATTCATTACTTGAACAAATACTTCTTCAACAAGCCCCGCGAAAAAGGGTCGATATACTACATGTATCGATCAAAGAAAACGCGAACAATCAAGCGAAGGATGATTGGATTTCCTCAAGAGTTCTGCCTTTAGTCTCCGGGAGCCACACTGCGACGAATAGCCCAGTCAGGATGCTGAATGCTGCGTAGATAGCGAAGGTACCTGCGAATGTACGTGCACACGGGCTGCGTTACTCCACCGCGCAAAAGACCATGTTTGAAGGGCCAATAGGGCTTACCTCCTTGATTCCAATCTAGCAGCATGTTGGCAGTCAATGTGACGATCCACGACATCATGAAATAGGCCATTGTCGCTGCACTGCCACCGAGACTCTTGACACTAACCGGTAGAATCTGATCACAAGTTCCGCAAACAAAGCTCTCTTAGACCCTTCGGTTTCGTAAACACTATGCAAAAACATGATCCTTGAGTCTTATTACCTCAGACATTATAAGCCAAGGCACCGGTCCAAGGCCTATAGCAAAGCAAATCACCATAGCCTAGCAAGAAATTGCAATGCAATATGTAAAGATGTGAAGCGATATTCGAAGCATTGAAGCCGAATGAGAAGGCTGGACAAGCATATTTACCACAACACCGGCTACAGCTAAGTAGCCCATGATCCCATAGAGCTCGGAATCTTCTGATATGAACTCCTGCGAAACAACATAGCGCATCCGAAAATCACGCAAGAGGACATTGATTTGATTGATCTACACACAAAAATGTGTTTACCTCTACGAAAAATGCTGCTGAAACTAGGAGCAAGCTGATTGTAACTCCTATGGAGGATATCTGTAGCATATATAGAAGATCAAGTTAAATTCTTGGATAGTATTCGACACTTGGGCGATAAAGAGATGATGGAAAAGACATACTATAAGAAGGATCCTTCGCCCCGCCTTGTCCATTAGCCAGGTGGCGATCCCAGTTGCGAGAACCTATAAGAAATGGATGGGTTTATAAGGATGTATGCAGTGTTGTTTAGATAGTTAGCAGAAGCGAAATCGAGCTGTGCATTGCACCTGACAAATTGCAAGACCAAGCGAGGCAACTTTGTCTTGAGAAACTCCTGCAAAGAATCGAAAAAAAGAAGAAGAATGAACCAGATTTTAAGGGATTTGTGCTCTTTATACTGATCAATGAATGTAACAGTTTGATCTAACCTGCATTCGAAAATATAGTGCTGGAGTAGAAAAAGACTCCATTAATGCCAGTAAGCTGCTGAAGTGCAAGTAAACCGATTCCTAGCTGCAGCAATGAATCATATCCATTGAAGTGATTGCGAAACTTGTTTATTCAGTTCCAATAAGGAATGATAAGAAGAAGACAAATCATTATACCATCAAAGGCAACCAGTATCTTCTATCCCGAAGGTCTTGGAAACGGATAGTTGGTCCTTGCCTTGATGATTTTACCGACTCCTGCATCCATCCCAAAGGAAAATCGATCAGTAAACTGCTAAAAATATGAAATTAGAAGGCTTCTGATCCATCAAGAACATGCCTTTATGCCGCCAATCTCCTCAGATACATCGGTGCCAAATCCTCGTAGAACCTTCAACGACAATTCAGCTTCCTCAGGCATCCCCAATTTCGCCTGAAACAATAACATATGACAGCAATGTATGATCAAGTCTAGACTAAAGGTAAGCAACCTTCATCGAAATGTCGTATAGGTCTATATGATTGTGTAATTACCAGCCACCTAGGAGATTCGGGTATGAAAAATAGAGCAGGTATCAAGGCGGCGCAAGGCAAGACACCTGTAAGATTGCATCAATATAGCCGAAAATTATGATTTCATCAAAATGGAGATTTATAGACAAGACAAATCATTAAGCATATTCTGCAAGAGCATCACCTAGAGCAGCAAGCACCCTCCAATCGATAAAAATTCCGAGCAAATAGACAAGCATCACTCCAATGGTGGTTGCAAGCTACACAAGGAAAATCGGAAACCTCCATATCAGTCAATGTCCTTACTTATTCGATTAGAAGTCTTGGCGACATGCTTTATAGCAGAAATTAAACCTGGTTCACTGCTCCAAGCATTCCTCTCATCTCCCTTGGTGCTATTTCAGCTATGTACACCGGCACCTACATGAAACCAATCGATATCGTTTTAGCAACACGAAGATTTTGATATCCATATATCAACTATAATTCGATTAAGGAGACTTTACCGTGTACGAAATAATGCCAACACCAAAGCCAGCCAGTAATCTCCCCAAATACAGAAAGGAGGAACCCTATGCAACCAATTAGATTCCATATTGGATACACTGGAATAAAATTGAAAACAAATTGAAGGTCAACGGTGTATACTTACCTGCGCAATTGATATGAAGATCCATCCGATTATGTTAGGAATCGAAGCAATCATCAATGACTGCAATTGTAAAATGATAGTGTTGATGGATACTGTCGTTATTGTCAATTGATTTTAGGATGTAATCCCATCAACGATAGGGTTTATAACAAAAGTCATACCCCTTTCCTTCCAATCCGTTCGGAGATCTGACCACTCGCTATCGCCCCCACCATTGCTCCAGCATTCGCCAGAGAGCCAAATAGCGAAAACTGTCCAAGAAACAAACAAAAAATAGAAATTGGATTCAGAAATTTCTGAAAAGTGTTAAAGAAAGCTAATTTCTGAAAATGGATTTAGAAATTTCTGATCACCACAGTAGTACTGATTCCTAGATCTGAGATGATCTCTGACTGTGTCGGTGACGAGTAACCGAACTGCGAAACGAGCACAACCGAAATCCATCAGAACTCAACTGCTTCCTTTTTTCCCCCAATTCAAGAAACAAAAACAGTTAGGATTTGAGGCGATTACAGTGTAGCCGAACTGGATAGGACCGAGGGCGGCGACGAGGACGCAGAAGATGACGGAGACGGAGGACTCGCGCTCATTAATCATCGACGAACCGTATAAGCTATGCGGCGACTTGTACCAACTCCCTGTATGGAGGAGCGGCTTCTTCAGCTCCGATGAGGAAGACGAAGCCGATTCCGTCAAAATCCGCCCTTCCTCCATCTTCGCCGCTTTTCGGAAACTGACTTCAAATCCTCCGATTTGGATCTGAGCTAATTGGGGGAAATTTGAAATTTATATCAGATGATGGTGTTGAACTCGTGCTTATTTGATTAATCAAGATCGAATCGGTCGTTGTGATTTGGGTTTTAAATAATTGGGACTGCGATCGGAGTGGTTTGATGCATTATTGGCTGTGTGGATTCATCTAATCGTTGTCGCATTTCACCTGAGCAGAGTTTGATTGGGATTTTTTTACCTTTATTTTGAACAGATGGAATGGAAGAGACGTTAGTGGGCCCTCTTTAAAAAAGTAAAAAAATAAAAAATAAATTCTGGTTATTTCATCCTTCCCGCGTTTATTCACTCGCAACAAAAAAAGGAAAACAAATTCAAAACGTGTTTCACGACCAACTTCTTTAATTATGTATACATATTTTTAAAAAAAAAATTCTGTATTTGTTTTTTTTGCCTGCACGCAAGAAGAGGTCATGTATACACAATGTTGTGAAAAATGTTTTTATTGACATAATTTTGGCAAATAAAATGATTTTGATTTATGTTATTTTACTTATCTAATGAACTAACTATACATATCCAAAGTGTTTAAAATCTTCAACGAATATTACATGTTCAAAATTTGACTATTCGTTGCGTTAATTTGAGTGCAAATCTAAGATTTTTATATTTATTCGTCCATGTTACCTTCATTGACAATTTAATTCATTTATTGTTTAGTTTGTCCATTACAGTTTATTCATTGTGGTTGTTTCAAACTACCTTCTTCATTAATTAGAAAGGCATTCTCGCGCGCGCGTGTTATGTTAAACTTTAAATCTTATACGCTACATACGTGATAAATTTAAAAATGTTATTTACATATTAATGTAACTATGCTTGTATATATGGCAAATTTGCTAAAATAGCCCATTTCGGTGAAACCCTTGCACACATAATCCCATCCGAAAAAAATTTGCTAAAATCCGGATATCCGGATTTTTGGCTCAACCGGTAGCAGGTAAGTGGGGGGGGGGACTGGACAGTGTGAGTATGACAGCTGGACAATTGAGAGAGGGAGAGAGAGAGAGAGACGGAAAAGCGAGGAAAAGACAGAGAGAGAGAGAGTCTGTGTGAGAGAGAGGGTGAAAATCCTGATCAATATTGAAAAGACAGGTAGAGAGAGGGAGAGAGATGGAGCAGCTGGGTACAGTAAATCGGAGGGAGGCAATTGTTCCCGCCCAGGGATGGCGCCAAAAAAAAAAGGGAAAAGGGAGGGAGGAGGGGGAGGGTATATAAGCTTTGAAGAATGTCTGAGGGAAATCATTAGCTCCCATTAATGAATTGCAGGGGAAATGGAACTTGAAGAAGGGGAATGGTCGGCGTTTGATTAGAAGAAAGAGGGTAGGTGTCAAATGATGTGTGGTCTATATAAAGAGATGAGAGAAATTCTGGGCGTCACTTTTATTCACAAAATCTGAAGAAAGAGAGAGAATCCATTGAAGAAGAAGCAAGTGGGCCTGGGTTCAGTTAACGGTTTACTTGTACGAAGCCACTTTTCACTGGACACGTGTTGGAATTTACTAGACAGTCCTCTGATCGGACATAAATGGGTAAGTGTTCTCTCTATGTTTGGTAAGTGTTGTTCATATGTAAATACCGTCGATACAAATTAATTTCTGTCTACCTATGAAATGCAACAGGGGAAAAATCATCAGTTTGTATCACTGTATTGTTTGGAGGATGGTGGGCGTGTGAAGGCAGCACTTGGGTCTTCACGGGAACAAGGAGCCAGAAAGCCATGGTGGTGGACGAAAGGATTGACTACGTAAAGCTGAAGAAACAGGTGATGGATAAGTTTAATGTCGATGGGAGGAGGAATGATGTGGAGCTCACATATGTAAAGCCAAAGAAAGAAGGGTCCAGGCCGTTTGCTATCGGGGATGACGAAGACTTGGAGGCCTACAAGTTTGTAAACGGGCTGTCTGGAGAACGAAATTGGCCTATCGACCTCAATGTCTCCCTGCGACGCAAGGTTGGTGGAGACGTGCCCGAAGCACAAGGATCGACAACGGATGACTCAGACGGTGGTGGTTTGTCTCCTGCAGGCCGGCTTGGAGGATGTTGTTGTGCCGTTAACTGGTCCTCCCGTGACCCAAGAAGATCACCCAAATACAGATCTCCCCGTGGGGCTTGACGGAGAAGACGAAGATTTGGGAGAAAAAATTGTCGAGGTAAACCAAACGTATGTCCAGTTGGAATCATCGGATGTCCAGTTAACACAAACAGCTGTCCAGTTAACAGAGACTTCTGACCAGTTAGGGATAAGTGAGGAGTTGGAGTTGGAGTTTGCGAAGAGGGAAAAGAATGCTGACGCAGTGAATAAAGGAAAGCAGATCATATATGTCAGCAGTGACATGGAAGATGGAGCCATTGACCTTGGTAGCTCCTCCGACGAGGATGATGCAATCCCAAAAGTGGTTAAAGTTGAACACGGTAGTTCTGGTCCGACGAAGTCTTGGTCATGGGATTATGAGGCGGAACGAGCGGTGAGGGAAGTCGATGAAGCATACGAAAGACGAAAATGGAAGTCGACCACTTCTCCGAAGCCTGCTGAAAGTGAACCAATGGGGGCGGGGAACCCATTGGATACTAGCTAGTGTGGTATTAAGCTCCGGGAGGGACAAACGTTTCGGAGGAAGGAGAATGTGCAGGAACTCGTAGCGTGGGCGGGTCTGACTCGCTGCTTCACGACGAAGGTGAAGAAGTCAACGAAGACCTTGTATGTTGTAGGGTGCGCTGCTCGCAACTGCAAGTGGTCATGTCGGGCTTCGACTTACAAGGGAACGGGGTTATGGAAGATCCGAAAGCTTGTGGACGAGCACACGTGCTCGCTGAACGAGGCGGTCAGCCAAAAACGCAGTGCGTCATACACGCAGCTGGGCCGGCGCATTGTCGAAAGGTATGTGCCCCAATACGTAAAACTTAACTGGACTCTTGCCTAAATTCCACTGGACATATAGATATACACACTGGACACACAACACTAGTAACTGGACACACAACTGCATTCACTGGACACACAACTTTAGTCACTGGACACAGAACTTTCTTAACTGGACACACAACTATTGTAACTGGACACACAGAAATAGTCACTGGACACACAACTATCTTAACTGGACACACAACTAACTTAACTGGACACATGTGTGTGAATGGGCATGTTCAGTTTCGGACGGTCGAAGAAGCCCCTCGATCCCGATCAAGTGCAGAGGATGATGAAGTCGCAGCTGGGGGTCACATGCAGCTACTGGAAGGCGCGCCAAGCCCGGTTGAGTGCGAGGGACAAAGTGTACGGAACGGACGAGGAAAGCTATCGGAGCATGTACTCGTACACGTACATGCTGGAGCAGGCCAACCCTGGGACATACACGAGGATAGAACGCGACGCGGAGGGGCGATTCAAGTATGCGTTTGTGAGTCTTGGAGCGTGGCGGAGGGCTATCCCCCACCTACGGAAGGTAAGTCCTTCCTTACATTGAACATGACGCTCATTTACTAGACACATGACGCCCATAAGCATATCACATGACGTCTGTTTGCCTAGACATGACACCTCTAACTCATCAAGATGTTTATTCTCCAGGTTATATCGGTGGACGGGAGCTTCTTGAAGGGGAAATTTCGAGGGTGCTTGCTATTTGCTACTGCACAAGACGCTGACCACCACATTTACCCCGTAGGCTTCGCCATGGTTGACGGCGAGAATGATGGGTCTTGGGGGTTCTTCTTCAGGCAGATGTTGCGTGTCGTTACACGACTGATCTGGTGTGGGTATCTGACCACCACATGAGCATCCTGAAGGGCATACGGGATAGCTACATCTTCGCGAAGCATGGCATATGCACATATCACTTATTTCAAAACGTCCGTTTCCGGTTCAAGTGCGGGGGCTTGCAAGACGAGTTCATGACGATGTGTAAAGCTTACACGTACGATGAGTTCCAGGTGTCGTACGCGGAGTTCTGTGCACGGGTTCCCGGAGCGGGCCAATATCTGAAGGAGGCCGGGTTCAGCAACTGGGCAAGGGCTTTCTACACTGGGAACAGGTACAACATCACAACCACTAATAACTCCGAGTGCTTGAACTCGGTGTTCAAATATCCTAGAGATTTGCCGCTAACAGCCCTTGTAGATGCCATCCTTGAGACCGTCGGCACGTGGTTCGTCAAACATAGGAAGACAAGCGGCGAGCAGGGAAAAGTCGTGAGCGACTGGGTTGGTAACGCCATCAGAGCAAACTTCGTGCAGTCCCTTTCCATGGTCGTCAGACAGCCGAGTGCACATGAGTACGAGGTACGCAAGGGAACCTCCACCTGGCTTGTAAACCTAACAGGACGTTTATGCAGTTGTAGACGCTTCAACGTTGACCAGTACCCATGCGCGCACGCAATGGCAGCATCCCAATTGCACGGGATGGATGTGTACTCGCTCGTCAACGACTTGTACAAGGTAGACGCGTGGCGTGCGTGCTACAAGGACGTGATCTACCCAGTCCCGTCGCGAGAGAATTGGAGGGTGCCCGAGGCAATCGCCAAGGAGACTTGCCTCCCCCCACTTATCAAGGTACGCCCTGGCAGGCCGAAGACATCTAGGTACCCGTCTCAGTGGGAAAGGAAGTTTCCAAAAAGGCGCCGCACATAGTGAAGAAAAAGGCGGTATTTTGGCATGACGGGTACATATTTTGGCATGACAGCTAATGGGTTAGACATGACGGATAGCTATTTTGACATGAAATATTTTGTGTAAGACAAGCCAGTAGGTATTTCACGCGGTTTGTAGTCAGAGCTAACTTATTCGGAAACGTTATCGCTCCCCCTTTTACATTGAAGTATGAACGTCGGCCGTGTTTTGTTATTAAGGCTTGTTGGGCCTGGGTGCAGCTATTTCATTTTGTACTTGACATGCAGTTATATAAACTTGGCAGGTGATATTTTGGACATGACATGTTTTAATTGTGCATTTTCAGTGGAAATGTGGACGACGTAAATATATAAATGTCAACCATCGTACGACCTACATAGTTTCAAAAACAACAAGACATCATAGTTTTAAAACCTGAGCCCTAGGTTTCCCAAAACGACATACCGTCGATACCAAAGTCAACCAAATTAAATCCTACGAAAGCATAACTGTTCAAGCCACCAACAACATTTGCAGACAATAGTACAAACAACAATCTTCTTGTAAAAAAAGGACGGAGCCAATGACTACTGAGGATCGGGGCTGGGACGGAAGCCACGGTGGTAGATGGCGACACATAGGACTAGGCGGTAAGCATCGATAAAGGCGTCGTCCACCCCTTTGAATGCGCAGTCGCCTAATGCGAGCATCTGCAAGAAACGGAGAGCGTAGGGGCCGGAGTCTCCTCTGCGTCGCAAAAAGTATGTGTCAAACCTAATGCGCATTAATTACACTATAAATCAGAAGATGGACTACGACGACTTACGATTGCTTGTTCTGAGGGATCCCCTTCACACGGTTGTACTTGAACGGCTGGGGCAGTTTCCCTGCATGCTTGGCGTGCATCTCTTGGTGGCCATCCATCAGCGGGGGAAGGGTGTGCGTGATGGGCTTCAGAAGGCCTGGCAATTGTCGCTCAGGAGTGAGACGAGTGTCCGGATCATACACACGGACAGTCCACTCAGCCAGGTCGATCTCAACCACTACCCAATGGTTGTCCTTCAGATTCCATGGGGCCAACACACGGTCGACGCTCGCCCAAGGCTTCGGACACCTCTCCGGCAACATACCGCTGAAGTAGTACTCCAACTCCTCGTCGACGGGCATGCCGGTTTGTCTCTGCAGCAGGACCCCGAAGTAGGGGTCGACGACTGCGATGCCTGCGTACTTCGACTCGCTGGCTACCTCCTTTCGGAGGATGCCGAATGCTTCGTCGATATGCTGCAAACAAGGAACACGTGTCCAGTCAACCACAAAAATGTCAAGTTATCGGAGAACGGGTGGCCGAAATTTACCTCTGAGCCCACCACTTTCATTGGCATTTTTAGGTCCCCGAAGAAATCCCTCTCAAGGCGGGTGCCCAGCATTGTACGTGCGGGTTCAGTCCCTTGGGCGTCGTCGGTGGTCATCCACTCGGTGAATGCGTCAACGTCAGCCCTGGTCATCAGGCCCAAGGCCACAGCGTCAACCCCCACAATCACCTTCTTCCCGTTGGCGGCCCGCGGCTTCTTCTGCCCCTTCGTCACGTCCTCAACCACCTCCTTATCCTTGTTCCCCTTGTCGACACGCGGCTTCTTCACCGGCTGAGTAACTTCGTGGCCCTCTAACGTCGCAGGCGCTCGCCTCACCCTTCCGCCCTTATGCTGAAGGGGAAGTACGGCCTCCTCCTGTGCCTGTGCCTCCTATGGTTGATTACATGACACAAGGGTAAAATAACATGACACATAACTGTTTTTGACATGACAGTTTCATTAACACGTCCTACCTCAGGGGTTGTCTTTGTCGTGGGTGCTTCTGGCTCGGAGATGGTTGACTTGTCCCCAGGCCCTTTGGCCACAGTCTTAGACCCCTCAGCTAACACCTCATCCTCATTAGCCCGGTCCTCCTACATGACAACAACAGATTTTTGACATGACGACTAACAATCTTCACATGACACTAGGAGGCAGATGGCTTACCTCAGCGGTTGTGACATTGGTAGTGGCTGCTACTGCCTCAAGCCCGGCAGCCCCTACCATTTCAGTTGGCCCTGTGCTATCAGTCTCACCCTGCGCAAATATGCGAAGGAACTTAGACTCGACACCATTATCAACAGTCACATCGCAGTACGACAGGGAGGACTAACCTGTGTGGTGGGTGTTTCTTTGGGGGGTTCTTGTGGATCAGCATCCTTCTCCATTTGGGTCTCCCCATCAACTGGTCCCTTACTCTTACCCATCTCCTACAGATTATGAGTTAGTGTGATCGTCATTCACAAAATTTACATCACGGTTTCAGTTAGGGTACTTACCTCAGAAGTTGTCTTGGTGGTTTCATCTTCACCTGCATCAGTACCCGATTTCTGGCCCATTTCCTTAACAGTATCCTCAGCCTACGCAATTATGGGAAAGGTATGTTACCATGACGCCTATATTGTTATACACGACGCATATATTGTTATACATGACGGTTAGGGATACTGACATTACAAATTGAACATCTTACCTCCTTTGACTGCAACTCAACATCTTCGGTTTCCTCACCGTAAGTTCCATGCCTGTCCTGCGAGTGTGTTACCTCGTCCTCACCTCGCTTCTTCCCCCTCACCTCCCTTCTCAGCTCCTGCATCGCTGCCTCAATCCTTTCCATCCTCTCGTTAAACGTTGCCAATAAGCTCGTCCCCAGATCATCCATCTTTGACAAAATCCTTGACACATCCACTTCGGCAGCCGTCGTACTTCCCTCACCCTTCGTGCCTGACCCAGATGCTTCCGTCGTGCTCGGCGCATGTTTGGCTTTATACTCCACCACGAGGTCGTCGAAGAACTTATCCGGCTTCTCTGTCGCATACATGGCGCCAACAATAACCCCCTTCCTGACCTCCTCGGCATCCGGGAGAAGGACTGTCCGAACAGCGTCCACCTCGTCGAACATGCCCAACTCTTCCTTCGACTGCTGGATGAGGGAGGCAAGAGAATCGTACATCATGTTGTGCTCTTTCGACTTATATCTCAGGTACCGAGGGTAGGTTGTGCTTGTGCTTGTGCTGGTGTCAGCAAATTGTCTTGCAACTAGCCGCAGAGCCTCGTACACCCACAACTACAAACAAACAAAACAAACCAGGTGATGACATGTCGACACTTTGCATTTAATCGTGTCATGTTACCAGGAGGCAGTGTCCAGTTTAAATCACTATTTGTCATGTGAGATTTATGTCCATACCTGGAATGTAAGGGGGAAGCCGGCTAACAAGTACGACGGCCGAGAGTTGCTGACCCCGTGCTCGAGCTTGCGCTCAACACACCGGTAGAGGAAATCGTGGGTTCGTTCGCAGCACAGTCGCCCCCACGGGTAACGCAAGAACGCCTCGGTGTCAGACACCAAGTTTACAACCCACCCGTGAATAAAGTTACGGGGTTCCTTCGCAAACAGCACCGCCTCCACCAGCAATATGAGCGCGAACTTAAAGCGCCTTGCAGCCAAACGCTCTGACTTCATCGCCACTGTGTACTCCGTCTCGAAGGCCTCCATCCTCATCTTTTCCTTGCCTAAGAACTCTGAGCAGGCAGCCTTGTCCGCCGCAGTGTCCACGGTCCTCCCCACGTTTGCCGAGCAATTCAGTCCGGTCACTAGCGCGAACTCCGCAATGGAGAACCGGACTATGGACCCCTGGATCATGTACCACGTTTCTTTTTCCTTTTTCGACCGCAGCTGCCGCTGCAGGACGTAGTGGACTAGCTGGGCGGAGAACTCTACTTTGGCCCCGAGCCTCACAATGCCGCCAAACTGGCTTTCACAAAGACGCTTCCAGTCTGACGGGCTCAGGTACTCGTCTAGCTTTGCAAGGACATTGGGCCTGGCATATTGATTGCACCTACATTTGAAATGCTTGTCCTCATCTGTAAAACACTCTACCCTTGATCGACACTAGCCAAACCATACCTCGCCTGTTGTCGGTGTCTCTGTTACCCTTCTTTCTCCTGAATCACTCATGTTGTAGTTTGATACCCTGCAGGTTGGGGAGCAATACTTTAGCATTCTTCAAACATTTGCAGATTTTCATCACACAAGTCACAATGCACATGACGTTAGGTTCATATAACATGTCAAGTGACAATTTTAACATGTCAAGTGACCATTTTCACATGACAGACACCATATTTTTCTTGCACTTATCACAAATGACAGTAACTTTCTAGCCTCACCATATCTTAGCTTATACTTATCACCTGAGCATTATAACCATTTTATAGCTTCCACAAAATATAAGCCGCGCAATTTTGCAATTAAACATGACAGCAAACCTATTAAACATGGCAACTAAATATTAAAAACATGACAGTTAACAATGTAACAGCATTTACATTCAATAACTTATTCCTGAATTTTTTTCAACCACATTTAGGTTCCCCGATTTCCCTCTATCTATCCTATTTCCCCAATCTCACCAATTTCCCCAATTCCCACATGACAGACACCATATAACATGTCATGTGACAATTTTAACATGTCAAGTGACCATTTTCACATGACAGACACCATATTTTTCCTGCACTTATCACAAATGCCAGTAACTTTCTAGCCTCACCATATCTTAGCTTATACTTATCACCTGAGCATTATAACCATTTTATAGCTTCCACAAAATATAAGCTGCGCAATTTTGCAATGAAACATGACAACAAACCTATTAAACATGGCAACTAAATATTAAAAACATGACAGTTTACAATGTAACAGCATTTACATTCAATAACTTGTTCCTGAAATTTTTTAAACAACATTTAGGTTCCCCGATTTCCCTCTATCTATCATATTTCCCCAATCTCACCAATTTCCCCAATTCCCACATTTTCCCCAATTTCACCAATTTCCCAAATATTCACACAATACATGTATCGATTTCCCCTAATTTGCTTCCTCCTTCAAGCCCTTTACCATATCATCACCACAATGGTACTTCCATTCTCTCCCCAACTCGAACACCCCCGTTCCCACATTTCCACCCACTGTTTTCATACTAGACGCCTGTTACATCCCACATGACAGGGGCGGATACTCCACCCGTTATTTCATCCAATTGCAAACCATGGCAAACAAATTAGGGTCTTCAAATGGTCCCTCATCCTTTCAATTTCTGCAATCAGTACAAAATCGGTAGGGTTAGGGTTTACTTACTTCAAATCGGTCGGTCTCTCTCTTCTAAACACCCACAGGGTCGTCTTTTACACGCTTCCTTTACTGGCTTGAAATCTGGCGCCGTCTTCTCCTCCGCACTCCCAGGTTCGTCTTCTTCCTTTGACTTCTTCTTCTCCTCTCTCGTTTTCGTTTCAAAAATGGCGGTTTCGTGCCTTCTCCACTCCCTCCTCTCTCTCTCTCTCTCTCTCTCTCTGTTTTCCACAGTTTCAAGATGTGACAGGTTTTTAAAACTGCCCTCTCTCTCCTCCTCCCTCCCTTCTTTATTGACTCCCAACAACCGGTTTCCACACCACTTTCCCAACCGGCTACCTTCCCATTTTTTTGAGGGGGGGGGGGTCTAACCCTTGCAATTAGAAACGGTTAGTGGGTTAGACTAGCAAACCAAACCGGGGCGGGGGTTACTTCCTTTAATTCCCTCTGTATATATTCTCGTGTCATTAGTCTTATATTATAATATGAATTAAAATTATTCTTATACTATATTTAATAGAATTGATCGTATGACAATTTAAAATATTTTATAATCTTTAGAAAAATATTCATTTTATTTTGGCAATTGAAAACCACTTAATTTGTATATAACTATATATTCTTTATTTTTGGAAACATTTATTTAATCACATTTTGTAAAGAAAAAACGATAAATGATTATCAATGTTTTGACATTAATATAAAGTAAGGCACTCCATCTTTGTATTCATCAAATAATATTAAACATAAATAATATGTCTTATAATGACAATCATAACCATTAGTTAAACATAAAATATTTAATTAAAAAAACTTTTTTAGATAAAAAATATATTTGTAGTTATGGTGCTACTCACAAAAAAACTATTATAATTCTGCTATCTAATAAATTTAACGCATTAAACTAATATAATTTAAAAAATACAAAACTTTTGTATTTTAAGTAGAATTGAACCATTGACCTTATGCATACAAACTATACCTTAACCATTAGACTAGAACAACCCTTTGATTTTTTATGCTTATATATATATATATATATATATATATATATATATATATATATATATATATATATATATAGGAGCTTTCACATGCATTCACCCCTTACAATGCATCTGTGAGACCGTGTATGAGCCGTCGGATGATGATGATTTGGATGGCTAGATTTGAATGAAATAATGGAAATAATTTAAATAAAGAAATATTACATTTCTCTCTCCAAATCCCTTGTTTATCTCTAAATAATACTAACGTCAGTTCCATTGCAACGTGAATATTCAAAATGAATATGTATTCAGATGAATAATTAATAATACTAACGTCAGTTCCATTGCAACGTGAATATTCAAAATGAATATGTATTCAGATGAATAATTAATAATTTATTCATATGAATAAGTGGAGTTTATTCAAATGAATATTTATTTCGATTGGAGTGTATTCAAATGAATATTCAAATGAATATTTATTCCGATTGGAGTGTATTCAAATGAATATTCAAATGACTAAGTCGAATATATGCAAATGAATTTTATTCAGATGAATATGATGCCAGTATTCAAATGAATATTTATTCAAATGAATATTCATTCATATTCAAATGAATATTCATTCATATTCGAACCGTAACTTACGTATTTTCAATGTAAATGGATATATATTAAAGGCAGTTATTTTTTTTAAATTTTTTTTAGTTTCCATAAATTACTCTTTTTAGTCTTAACATTCATCATAGCCCTTAATTTAAATTTGATCTAATGGCTTAGAATCGTTCTCACGAATGTATTATAAGGGTTGAATGCATTGGATAGTTACTCTCTCTCTATATATATATTAGGTTATTTTTTAATCATTTAATAGGTGTAATTAATGGGGCAAAACCCAACTTTATATATACTCCGTATAGACTATAGAAGATAGATAGATAGACTCTTTAGACGATTGTCTAGTATTTCGAATTACTTTTATTTTAAAGAGATTGGAGCGACCATATTAAAGATATATCTACGTTATTTTTTTAATAATAAATTCATAATAATTTTGTAGGGTTACCATGAGTTGTGTTTGTTTGAAATACGGTTCGGTTATATACATTCCAAATCATACACGTCCTTGACGTGCATGATTAAAAGGGGTTAAATTTTTTTTTAATTTTAATTAGTCACAAGGCTTGCACGTCCTTAAGGACGTGCAATTTTAAGCTTGTGATTTGTGGTGTATATAGCAACACCCTTGAAATAGTAAATGAAGGAGAGAAATAACTGTGTACTATGCCAGTGGGGTGCGTAGGGGCTCTCTTTGTTCGGATTCAATAACATGAAAGCACATAAATCTCTTTTTTTTTTTTGGGAAATTGCGTTTGGTGGTCCTGAGGTTTTGACAATTCTGCTTGGTGTTCTAATATTTTATTTTTTTCGGATGGTGCCCCTGAGTTTTGTCAAAAGTCCGCCTCATACCCAAAACTCATATTTTCACTTTTTAAAATCAATAAAATGGCCCATTATTTTTCCTTATTTCACAAGACTCCCTTTATTTTTAACAATGAATAAAATTACCTATTATTTAACTAAATCCAACATAAAAGTGAAAAAAAAACACCTCATATATTTTTTTTCCAATAAAATCACACATAGTTTCCAAAATTTTAGCAAAAATTCACCCATTGTTACAATATTTTTTAGAAGAAAATAAACCTTTATTTTTAACATTACACAAAAGATTCATTATTTTTAATATTTTGCAAAACCAAATCTCATTATTTGTCAAACATTGTACATACATAACATACCACGCATTATTTATAAAAAATTTGCATCAATCCACCCTCACATTTTTTGAAAAAATTAATTGACCTATAAATTACAAAAATGAAAAAAAATCATAAAACATACTTTGGATAAAAAAAATTCTCATTTATTCTAAATGAGTATTGTGTAAAAAAATCCACCCTCTTATCCACCCTTTATTTTTTACATTACTTTTTCTTTTTCAATAAAATTCTAGTCGAGTATCGGGTTAGATTGATCAATTAGGATGGTTCATGCTGGGTCAACTCGATCTGATCCGACATTTTTCGGTCAGGTGAAACCCAAAGACCCGATTTTAAAAGAAAATGATAATTATAATGTATTTCTTTCTTATAAAATGAACTATTGTGGCTAAATATTAAATTGAAAAAAATAATAATTTTGGGTTTATGGATTGAATCGGAAAAAAAATATACTACCAAAATATTGAGCCACCATATGATCAACCGCATTTACAATTGTTAAAATTTAGTGAATTATAGGTTAAATATTATTTTGGAAAATAATAGGTGTTAAATATTGTTTTCGAAAATAACAAGTGTTTTTATTTTATTTTTTCAAAGTATGGAAACTAATATGTCTTTTGTATAATTTTAAAAACCGTAATGATTTTGTTTTAAAAATTTTGTAAGAAGGGTGATTTTGTGATAGAAGTTTTGGAAATAATATGTAATTTTGTTAAATTTTAGTAATAAATGTGATTTTTTCAATTTTATCTTGAATTTAGTTTAATAATAGGTAATTTTGTTCATTGTTAAAAGTAAAAGAGGTTTTGTGAAATAAGGAAAAATAATGGACCATTTTATTGATTTAAAAAAGTGAAAATATGAGTTTTTGGCATGAGGCGGACTTTTGACAAAACTCAGGGGCACCATCCGGACAAAATAAAACCTTAGGACACCAAACGGAATTGTCAAAACCTCGGAGGCACCAAACTGAATTTCCCTTTTTTTTTTTGATTTGGTAATAATTCAGGTGAGACGGCGCCCCTACCCGAAGGCATCCTGTCGGATGAGATCTAAAAGACGTGAGTGAGTATACAGAAATCTCATATATACTCCGTATCTATTTCCATCCAATAAAAAAGAAAAACTTAGATTTAGCCCAATAAAAAAAATCAATTTTTAAAATAATTTTCACTTTTTTTATAGTTCCCTTGAAGGAAGAACAAAACAAATGTTGGAGTTAATTTGATTATCGATCAGTAATTGTATACATTATCACAAATGGGATCCCATTTGATATTACAGAGATAATGAACTTCTGAAATCCATCATTATTTTTTATAATATGACAAAAAAAAAAGAAAATTTGCGTATTTGGACATGTAGAAGGTTTTAATTAGATCATTAGCTAATTTAAATGTTTTTTTAGGAGTTATGACCATCATCGAATGTTTTTTAGGTCCGTTACAACCGTCTCTTCTCCGCCTAACCTTCCTGTACCTTCTCCCCCTCCGATAGCCCTTCGTCCTCCTCAACTGCTCCTTCTCCAACCGAGAAACCCTCGGCGTCCTCGTGGCCGTCACCGCCTTCGTCAACCCGAATCTCCCTGGCGCCTTTCTCGATCTCTCCGTTTCGGCCTGAGACCTGTCTTTCAGATCTGAAGATGCAACAACGGGGAAGAAAATTGGGGGAGCGCCACCGTATAGCCGACGCCAGTTGATGCCTCTCCTTCCCGTCACGCCTAGTCGTTCCTGCAAGCTCTCACTTTATCGGATTCTAATTCATCGGTGCTGATCTCTCTCCCTTATTGTCGGTGTAAGTTTTCTTTTCCGACCAAATCTCTTTATCGGATTCTAATTTTGCTTCCTTTTTTCGTTGATTTCTGCATCACCATGGTCGATGGATGCCGTGGTTTGAGTATTGCCTCCATCTTTCTCCTTTTTTTGCCTCTTCGTACTACCATCGTTTAATCGATCACCTTTGCGAGCTTCAATTTGAAACTAGTAGTAATTTTGAAGCGGATGTGTTCGAGATTAGCTTTTAACCTAACTAATTTCGAGTTCTGCCATCAATTTTCTCTTGGATTTGATTCTAATGCCTGGAAGAATACAGATTAATTTGTTGTTGATCAAATTTTGAATTTGAACAATCGATGAATAGAGATCTTGATTTGGTACATGTTTAGTTGGATTATGAAGTATTTATATGTGAATTTGATTTTGTGCACTATATACATAGTTAAATCAGTACTACATCTTGGTGTCTAAAGCTGCCCACCAAGTGTTTGTGGAAATGTCTAGGCAAGGATACTTACCTACCTAACTGCATGTCTTTCTAGTTTCTACCTATAATTCTGGAATCAAGAGCAAGAAAATCAACATGGTTTCTTCCCTCCCCTACTTTTTTGGTGACCTCTTTTTGGGATTTCCCCCTTCTCACTTCTTTTTGGTGTCCTCTTAATCACTAATTCAAGAGCAATTTAACCATTAACTGCATTGGCATTGTGTGAAGTTTCTTAACCATTAATTGCATTGGGCTTTAACTTCCATGAAAATGCCACCTGATGCTCATATAATGGGTGGCTTTGTAATGTGTCTATTGCTTGCTTCCATATGAAAGTCAAAATGGAGGAATTAATCAATTCTAATTTATAATCAACTTTAAGACTTTCAGAAAAAATTCCTCACATTTTATAACACCTTAAAATGAAGGAATTAATGAGTGGTTTTGTAATGTCATTTGAAGCACT
This sequence comes from Persicaria maculosa, assembly GCA_963922045.1. Lineage (NCBI taxonomy): Eukaryota > Viridiplantae > Streptophyta > Magnoliopsida > Caryophyllales > Polygonaceae > Persicaria > Persicaria maculosa. Next base: position 3,852,834 of record OY998254.1, on the reverse strand, counting down.
TTTAAATGTGAGAAAACAGCTTGATTGGGCTTTCCATGCAAAGTTGTAAATGATGGTATGTGACTAGTTACATTTAATTAGGTAATGCTTTGGTCTTGTGACAACTTTATGCATCTGTTTGTGGAATGTATAAGCATTAGGTTTCTGAGAATCAGGTTCACCAAATGGCATCTGCTAGTGTTGCACCACATCGTGCTGGGCATTCAGATGCTCAAGAACCTGAAAGATCAAGAGTTGCAGAAGGTATACGTGTTCATTCTGGAAGTGATCCTCGTGCCCGACGGCGTAGCAACACTCTGGTGGCATCAGCTATGATTTTTTCTGTTGTTTGTAAATTAATCCTCCTCTGGCTCATATCTCTTTGAAAGATATGGGGAGGACTGCTTAAATCATTGTAGATATCAAGGAGCATTTATATATAGTTGGATTTGTTATATAAAGTACTTTGGAACGTGAATGCATGATAATTCATTTGATCAATTGATGTGAGCATAGTTTTGGTAGCTTCAAAGAATGTTGCAAAGTTCGAAACCTTAAGCTTGTTGGGTACATCAGTGATTTGCTGTTATATTTTGTGTTTAATGTTGCAAACTTGGAACTTCAAAGAAGGTTTCTCATTTACATCATTTGCACCTTGTATGGATGTGACATATGAAAAGAGATCGTTTGGTATTATTTTTTATATAATTCTTGGATGGTTACATTGATGTCACCTTGTACTGATTTCATTGATTCCATATTATATTAATTACATTGATGCATTTTTTTTAGTTGATGACATGTTATAATAGGTGCTTTTACGTATGCAACCAATATTAATGTCATACTGTCAAAAACTTGTGGTTTTATATGTGTAATAAGGTGACAATATTTTGATTCCACGTTTTAAGCTTCTATGTCATCAATTATAAAAAAATGTCACCATAAACAATTGCGATTAATGAAATTTAATAACAATTGTCATCAATGAATAAAAGTCGTTAATAAAAGATGTAATCAATGAAATGTATAATCACATTTTATGAACCTATGTCATCAATTGTATTAAAAAATGTGACAAAAATGTCATCAACAAAAGATGTCATCACAAATGAGTGAGATCCATGAATAAAAGTCATCAATAAAAGATGTTATCAATGGAGTTTTATCACATTTTCTGCTCTTGTGTCATCAAATGTAATAAAAATAACACCACAAATGATTGCATCAAATGAAGTGTAATACAAATGTGTCATCGGTGAATAAACATAGAATCAATGAAAATATATCGATATACAACTTACTGAATTACAAATGTGGCATCAAACGATTTGATTAAAAAAGTTGCATCAAATATTACATTAGAAAAATGTCATCAAAACACTACTTTGAAAAAATTGCATCACGGTAAAAAAAATGACATCAAAACACTACTTTGAAAAATATGGGATCACGATAAAAAAAAGCATAAAAATTGACATAAAAAAAGTGTCATCAATAATCCACAGTTTAAAAAATGGCATCAATGGTTAACGTGACATCACAGTAAACAAAAAATGTCATCAAGGTTTGAAAAAAGTGTCATTCAAAAAGTGTCATCAAACCATTTCATCAGAAAAGTTGCATCAAAGCGAAAAAAATGGCATCAAAAAAATGTCATAACTTAAAAAAAAATTCACATGAGTGGTCAACGGTCAAACGGTTGACCATTGACCATTTAATACCCCATTTGGGGAATGGACTACCTAACCTAATTAAAAAAGTTTATTGTCTAATTAGCTAATTAAAGTTTCTAAATAGCCTACTTATCTAAATCAAAAAAAAAAAAAAATCATTAACCCGTATCTTTTATGATGATATACTACTTAATCAAAATAAAATTTGTAGGTATGGGGTTGTCTTTTTTTGGATAGAGAGAATGGAAGGAGCTGGAGAAATCATTATTGTATGCCAACCTGTATAAATTATAATGGAATATTATCCTCTTTATGCTTTTATTATTTTTAATCAAAATTATCAGCGTGATTTAGTCTGAAGATGTCAAGTTCATGGTCATCCACTTAGCGAAAACATGCAATATTAACAAAATCTTTTTTACTGAATTTCAACAGCTATTTCCTGTTGGTATTGATGAAGTACTGTATGCGGACATAAGTTAATCAATTTCATTTGCTTGTTCTCAAAAAAAAAAAAATCATGATAGGAATAAATTAAGATATATGTGGGTATTATTCTAATTAAAATGGAAAGCCGGTGACATGCAAAAATGGATACTCTAATTAAAATGGAAATCATGATATGAGAAAAGAAAAGGGAAAAAAAAAGATATTCTAACAAAAATGCACTCTTAATTTAATTTTATTTTTAATATAATGAGCTAGAAACCCACCATTTGGTGTTAAACCTCAAACAGGTGAGTCAATCGCACGGTCGGACCTGAGATTTGAATGACCTGAGACGAGAAACGAAAATGGGCCTTCTTTATTAACAAATTCATCAACGGTTTGATTAGCCACCTCCATTTAAATTGAGAGTAAAAATTAACAATAAGGTTACTTGTCTAAAAGCCATCAAACACTATGTCCAAAACCAAACCAAAAGGGAGATTGAAATTCAATTAAGCTAGCTATAGTGTTCTCAATGACCAATCTAAGATGATTAATAGTAGCACTTAGGACTTATGAGGCATGTTTGCGTCTCCTACAGGCTGCAAGATTCAGTCATCCAGATTCCAGAGCGGTAAACAACTATTTCCAGAAAACAACAAAAGCCCCAAATTGAATGAAACCCTAACCCTAGAAGAGCGAAAACCCAAAAAATCACCCAAAAAAAAACTAATTAATTCAAAAACCAGAAACGAAGAATAACACAAGAAAAACAAAGAAAAAAAAAGCAAAACTTAAAATATAAACAAAAACAAATGAAATCGAAAAGGCAAAACGAAATGCTCGAAGCCGAAAAAAGGAAGAGCTGAGAACGGGAAAAAGGCACGAAGGGATACTGGGGCAGCGGCGCCATGCCGAACCAGAACGACAGAGGGTCGAGGAGTAGTCGTCGCCGGCAAGCACTCTGCAAGCCAAATCGAAGGGCGAATGAACACGAGAGAGGGAGAGCAGCTTAGAAAAATTGATAAATGAAAGGAGAACGAAATAGGATACCGACATGCACGAAAAGGAGCAGCTGAAATACCCCAAATTATTTTTGGGCTATTTCTTATTTTTATTAAACTATAATATATATCTTGTGAATTTGGTCATTTAATAAATTCACCTAAGATATATGGTATGAATTAGAATAATTAAATTATTCTAAAGAGTAATAATACATGAGTTTATTTAATTACATAAAACCTCTAAATACTCTTATTATTTAATTTATAAAGTTAAATTAAATAATATTTATTCAGTTAAAGTGGAGAAATCTATCTTCTATCCCCGTCTTTATCCGCCTATTTTATTTCTTTTCCTTAAAATACATCTTTTATCTAACCTAATCAGATGAGTATAGATACACGTCAAACCTAGGGTTCCGCAATCCAAAACTCATTCACATCACCGTCATCCATCATCTCCCCTTTACTCCTGTGACAGCCCCGGCCGGCCACCACTGCTCAAGCCCACCGACGAACACCAATGCCAAGGCTGAGCACCACCGCCGGCAACCCTTAGCCGCGAGCCGCCCTCCGCAATCCACCTCACCGCTGAGCCACTGATAAACGCCGCCCTTGCCCGGAGACGCGCCACGAGCCAAGGCCGAGCCCCTCGCTGCGTTCGCCCCTGCCCGGATATCGCCTGTGGTCGACGCCACGCCCACGAACAGCCGCTGAGCCGCCTCGATTGTGGCTGCCTTAGTCTCCGCTTGACGCCGCTATTCCCTGTCGAGCAACCGCCTCCGATGGCCGCCCCTGTTGCCGCCAAGGACGCGCCTCCGCTGCTAGCCGTTGTCGCCGAGGGAAGAGTTCCTTCACTGATCTGTACGACTCCATTGAAACGAATCAAGGTTTCAATTTCTTTTTACACAATTGCGGAAACCACCCTCAGTTCATGTTTATTTAATATTTTGGCTTTAATTAATTTTTAATTAATTGAACCACCCATAGTTCTTAACCCGAGTTAATTCTTGTCAGTTTCAGCAACACCGGTTAATCCCGAAGAACCCACGCCGGATCCCGCTCCCCAAGGAATTTATATTGGTATAAATTCTTAACTTTATAGAATTAATTCAATTTCTAATTGAATTAAGTAAAGTTAATTGCATAAAATACCAATATTAAATACTCCTTTTTTCCGCTGGATTCAATAGGTGCTAAAATCTCGCCTTGTTGTCATAAGCTGATCATCGAAGGTTAAGGCAAGTGATTTCGTTCAAACGTCCTTTGCGTGTTTCGTGATTCTTTTGTTGTGCCTTTTAAATTCTTCCGTGTCGAATGCGGCCTTGTGGCCAATTTCCTTGCCAATTTCGATAAATTGCATACCCGTCTGCTTGATGTAATTTATCTTTTTAATCATAAATTGGCATGAGTTAAATAAATGGGCAATTATTATTAAAGTAATTATAGTGTTATAGTATTAAATGTGAATTGTTTGTTTATAACTCGGGATAAGTAAAGGTTGCCCATTTTCTTCTTCCTAAAGTGCATGATATTCTGCTTGTTCTTTCATGCAAACTAGTGGCATGTGATAGTAAGACCCTTTGAATTATCCATGCTTGTCCCTGTTTGATTTAATGTCGTTATTATGATCACCTAGTATAAATTGTTTATATATGATAGGATAGGCACCATGTGATGCTTAGTTGTGATATGTTAAAATGCGCACCACGTGATGCGAGTGGCTTTATGCCTTTGGCAAATTATGTAGTAGACTGACTTGTAGATTGTGGTTCGTTAAGCCACCGCCTTACAAGGTTTCATGAAACACCATCCCGGAATGCATTCTCTGCGGGGTGATAAAACAACGATCTGATGTAGGTCGTGGTCCTTATTAAAGGCCCGATCGGTACCACGTAGTATTATTATTATTATCATTATCTTTATTATCGACTGTTAAATAGGTGATCATTTCAGTTATTATACTTATCTGCCTCAAGTATAATTCCTGTTCTTATCTTATAATCGATCGTTATGATCATCCGAGTCATGTCGTGAATTTTTATCTTTTCATTCAGTTTCTACTATAAATATTCGTGTCATTCCCTTAACCTGAGACATACCGTTTTATGGTCACTGTAAGGTTAAAGTCTGAACATTTTCCCTATCATTTGCTAGTCTTTATTGTACTAACCATCCTATTCATTGGATGGCTGGTGTCCTTCGTTCTCACGAAACACCAGACCATATTCCACAGGTCTAGTGCAAGCAGCGGAGCAGGAGAGAGTTGAAGAGCGGGCTATCAGTTATTGAATATTTTACTACAAGTTTTGAACCCTTTAAAGTTTCCGCTACTTTCATTTCATTTATTTTGGGAATTTATTTATACTTTATCGTTTCAGTATTCTTATTATTATTATGAACATATATTTTAAACTAATAAATTTTATTTACTTCCGCCCATTTTATTATATTTAAATTATCATTTTGTTTATGGGAGCATGGTTGCATGTCCCTATAAGCCTCAGGTGGATTCAAAGACATTAAAGTCTGCGGATTCACTGGCGCTGCAACACTCCTTTGGAATATAAAAAGGGGGTGTTACAGCAGCATGACAGGCAACGATGAGGGTTGGGGTAGGTGGGGAACCACCGTCGAAGGAGGAGAAACATAGGGTTTGTGCCGAAGAAGATGATATCGGGGGCTGTTTAATGGGGATGAAGGAAAAAGAGGGAGCGTGGGAAGTGCGTTGTTTTGGACGGAAAATATACGGTATAACGAATGAATATTGTGTAATATTAATATGAATATTGAGTTATGTGGATATGCATATGTGAATATTATGGTGTATCAATATGAATACGATATTATTCATTTTATATTATGTGAATATAAATAATATCATATTTATATACCAATTTTTACATCATATTCATATTCACACAACATAATATTCATATAAATATGATACATTATTTATTCGTTTAACCGTTGCACCGTAATTTCTGTTTCACAAGACGGTCTCCTAGACTAATTGGGTCCGAGATGAAAACCTGTTGAACCTCGCCTCAGATCCAACCCTAGTCAGTCGATATAACTGATAAAGATCTTCTTACCCTTGCTCTTATTCATACCACTGAGCCACTCCAATTAGAACGTCCCTTCTAATTTTATTTCTTAGTTCTACGCAGGTGCCTTTATTACCAACAGCTTAGAGTATCCACTACGCCTATATTTTTTTGGGTGTCTTCTTTTTTTTGTAGGAAAAAGTCAGGCCTTTTTTGCAGGAGGGTGACAGAGAGTTTCATCAATTTGGCATGGAGTTTCTTCTTCCAGCATAAAAAACCTGACACAAGACACCCAATATCACCTTTATTTAATTTACTTTTTTTTTTTAATTAAGACACCCACAATGGGTATTAGCATTGTGGATGGTCTTATGTTTTGTCCGATGATGATGACTGATGACCAACTTTATTGGCCATACCCTCCCTCCATTAAGTGTTTTAAAATTAGTACTAATTCAAATAATTCAATTTGTTTTTTTTTTTAAGTTGCGCTTTACATATTTTTTTTAAAATTTACTAATGAAAAATGAAATAAACGCGGGTTTAAAAAATATTTTATAAGTAAAACGCGATTTGGAGTTTATGAGTAAAACCGCGTTTTGATAAGTTAGTATCACTATTCGGTTGAAAACTTGAAATCGAAGTGGCATGGTCAGGACAAGCAAGTAGCTAAACGTAACCCTACATCATGAAAAATTTGTTGGGCCTATGGCCCATGGAGATCCAGCCCAATCGCTCATCATTTTGCTATGAAATTTTTAGCCTTATGATGAATTAGAAAGGACAAGCAAGTAGCTAAAGGTAGCCCTACATCTTGCGTCTCTAGGAGTTCTTCTACTTGGTTGGGATCGTGGAGTCCAAAGTTGGGACTGACTGGGGTTGAGGTGGTGCTTTAGGGCAATTTCGTATCCGGGAATGAGCTTCCTTGGAGTTTCGTCTGCACTACCCATAGAAGATAGATTCCTGCAGTACCGCTGGCCCACAGTACTACTGTTCGGTGATGCTTAGCTTCGTTCTTTGTTGGCATCCTCGACTTTTTGGATGTAGTGTTGCTTAGGTCGTCTTTTTATAGAGTTTGATTTCTGATTGTTTCGTTGCGCCTATTTATTGTTTGTATTGTATGTTTTAGGCGGTTTTCGCTTGCCGATTCGCCGGTCTCTCGAGAATTAAGTTTGTCTGATCTTGAATCTTTACTTAATAAAAAAAAGAGGAGAGAGAAAGAAGAGAAAGAGGAGGGAGAAAGGAGAGGAAATGTGGGAGATTCAAGCCGGTGTTTTCATCTCTTGCTTTGGTGATCCGTCTCTCTCATTCGATAAGTCAACAACGGATGATTGTTGATAGGTATTCTTCTCTTCCTAGAAATCTAATCTGACTACAAGAGTTTAGCTAGTTTTTTGAGAGGTATCCTTTCTAGATCCGGATTGTATTTAGACCGGTGCTTGAGATCTCCATGTTTGTTTGTCTCGGTATTAGATGAGATTGTTAAACACTATTAATTTTAGACCTGTCAAAACACAACCCGACCTGGACGACCCGACCCGAACGCCCGAAAAAATTTCGACCCGAACCCGGGAATTTCGACCCGGAATTTTTTTTCGACCCGAACCCGAAATACCCGAAAATTTTCTGGGTAATCTGGGTTTCGACCCGGTAATTTTGACCCGATTTACCCATTTGATCCGGTGACCCGATTGATTTACAATTATATATGATTAAATTTTTTTTATGGAGATTTCAATTTATTACATTTTATAATTACAATAACTTGATCTTTCATTTTCAAATCAACTTTTATATTTATTTGTATTGTGTAATACTCCGTCCGATCGATAGCATTTGATTTTTTATTTTTCAACGGACTTTTTTAAGAAGATAAAAATTCTAAAAAATATTAAAATATGAAAACAATTCTATACTTATTACTAATTGCATGAAATTATTTTTAAAAAATTATTTGAAAATTTGATATTTTATATATTATTATATTTTATTAAAAATTACGAGAAATAATAAAAATCAAATATTTTAGATCAAATATAGTATATAATTACAAGCACTAGAACTTATGAACAACGTCTTTAACTTTAGAATTTTAAATGTATCGCAAAATTATCAAATCATGATTTTTTTTTAATTTAAAAAATAAAAAATTGACCAACCCGAAATCGACCCGAAATGACTCGAAAGCCCGGTCAAACCCGTATTACCCGAGACCCAAAAATATCCGAAACCCGTATTACCCGGGATCCGAAGTGACTCAACCCGAACCCGACCCGAATGACCCGTTTGACAGGTCTAATTAATTTATAGATTAGTGGATTGGTTGCTCTGGTGGGCGGAAGGTGAGTTTTTTTTTATTCTCTGGTTAGAGAGAGTTTTTCCCTCATAAATCTTGTGTTGATTATCTATGCTTGTTTTGTTGTTTGCATTGCTTGGTTTTTTTTCTGGGTTTGGTTCTAGATTTGTGCAGTTCTTGTGTTGGTTCTATTTTCTGGTGTAGTCGGATTGCTATTTGATTGTCATTAGACTCCCAGATTACCCCGGACCCACTTCTGATCCCAACAAAATTACCTTTGGAAAACAATTCAAATAAATATAAACGTGGGTACATACAGGTCATGGAGTCACGGTTCACGAAAAACTAGTTTGGTTGTGTACTTATAGGTCTCCTCGATCTCATCTGTAAAGATGCTATAATGATAAAAAGAAAAATGGTCTTCCGGATCCTTACAATATCAAAAACATGTAAAAAAAAAAGTGATATATCTTGTGTTAATCATTTCCCTCTTGATCTTAATTCTCCTCTAGTTGTCAATCTCATCTTCTTTATTTCACAATTTGCATCAAACTAATCAATTTAGATCATTTTCGTTTCCCTAATTCCGATTTTTTTCCCCTCTCAATTCGCATTTTTACAATAGGAGAAGAGCAATTTTAGGCATTAGTCAATAATTTGCTAGTAGAATACTGAACACACCATTTTTTTTTTTGGTGAAAACACTCAACACACCATTGATAGGCACAGACTACAAATATGTTACACCTTCATCCGACAGAGAACATCACTTTGAAATTGTAATATATGCTTACAAGTTACAACCGATCCCAACTTATTAGCCCTTACTTCCTCACCCTGCAAACACAACAAACCCAGTAAATTTTCAGATTATATGTAGATTATGTACTTCAAGTTGTTGGATACATGTATGCTTGGACTGTATATGATTACGCAGGTGTAATTAGAAGCTAGAGGGTAAGCAATAACATACCCATATATCCAATATGATTGATCAAATCGGATATCCGGTAAAGTAAGTTCCCAAACACTTTATCTGAATCCGATTTATATATATTTTTTTTTTGATGACGAGGAAACCCACCATTTGGTGGCAAATCCAGGACACGTGATGTAGCTAGCTAGCAAGAGCCACGCACCAGGTAAACCAGTTGGGATCCGTGGTTTTCAATTTTGGCCAATTATTCTTGTATGGGAACTTTTCAATAGTAGTATTATAGGCCGGAGCATACATATATAACTATGTGATGTTACATTTACCTTCCAAGTTACATCTTATGGTAAAGAAGATGGCATCTGAACATCACTAACATTGATTTAACAAGAAGCTAGGTGAATGTTTACCTTTGCAGCTTGATGATCCAACTCGGTGTCATGTCAAGTTCACCTATACATAGGATACGGGACATGCCCCGATTCAATGCTCTTGATATCCTGAACAAGTATCTCATAATGCCTTTGCACTTCCTCTACCGATTTCCCCACTGCTTTGGCAACCTTTTGCCAGAAGTCGGGGGTGTCCTTGTCGTACAGCGCAAGGGCCTTCTCAAACGACTTGTTTTGCTTCTGTGTCCACGAGGAGCTAGAGCTACACGAAGACAACCCCATGGATTGATGATCTCACCGAATGGTACTAACTCTCTAGTTCAAAACTTGTACTGAAGGGATGGTGCGCCGAACATATGACTGAGTGAGCTCCTTATAAACTGGATGTTCTTGGAATATATCTTTTAAGGGGCCATTGTTGTGTTTGATGATGCTTACTAGAATCTATACTTGTTGCACTATGAAGCACCAACTGATACTTGCAGCCTATGGATATTTAAATACACAACTTGCTAGATCTTTTTTAGCGAGAGGCGACAAATTTCGAGCTTGTGTGGAATTAGATTGTTGCGCAACATGATCTTATCAGCTTCTAACTCGTGCAACTGGTTCAAAAGCATAACATGGGACACTTGCAATATGGAATCATCTTGTCCTAGATCGTAATGTAAGGTAGATTTTTCGGTCTGTGGATGATGGAAGGCCAACACGAAGATCGTCTTCATCCATTGTACGGAGGAAGGGACTTTCTATTTATGTATATACATGAATAGAAATACCATGTTTGTGGACAGTATGTGATTGAAGAGGATTGTCGTAAGATTTCGGTTGATCTCCCCTACTATTCTCTTTGAAGAGTGGAGCTTAGATCCTGATTCTTCAACTTGCTAATATTATTTTGGGTGAATTACATTTTTGGTCCCTAACCTTTACCACTTGTTTCACTTTAGTCCTCAACCTTTGAAACGTTTCAAAATAGTCCTTGACCTTTCTATTCCATTTCATTTTAGTCCCTAACCTTTCAAATGTTGTAAAATAGTCCCTAACCTTACATTTTTTTTATTCGTTTTAGTCCCTGATATTAAAATATTATTTGAAATAATTATAAAAAAAAAACCACCCTAAAGTTATCATAATTTAAATAAAATCATTCATACAAAGAAAATTATATAAAATCATCTAACTCTATAATTTTAATTTTGAAAAATACTCGAACTATTTTACTATTTATCATAAGAGCATATTATATAACATTATCCATAAAAAAAATTTCACAAAATCTCTCATAAAATTTATAGATCTTGTGATTAACTATGAGAGATTGTGGGGTATTTTTTTTCTTATTTCCCAATACATAGATCCAATATATGTATATTAAATATTAATCCATTAAAATAATGAATTTGAATAATAAAAGAGATCTTTTTTAAAAAAAATCATAAAGTTGGATATTTGTTTTATAATTATTCTTTATATGGGTAATTTACTCATTTGTATACATTATGATAACTTTATATGGGTAATTTACTCATTTATATACATTATCATAACTTTAGGGTGATTTTTTATAATTATTTCAAATAATATTTTAATATCAGGGACTAAAACGAATAACAAATATAAGCTTAGGGACTATTTTACAACCTTTGAAAGGTTAGGGACTAAAATGAAACGAAATAGAAAGGTTAAGGACTAATTTGAAACGTTTTAAAAGTTGGGGACTAAAGTGAAACAAGTAGTAAAGGTTAGAGACCAAAAATGTAATTCACCCTATTATTTTTGGAGATCGATCATATCAGGTTGGATATAGAAGCATATACTTTAGTTTCATATCCTTCATTTTCTTTATCACCTCACTCAGCAAGTTGTTTATGGTATCTGATCTTCAGTAAGTGGGATCGATCTCGAATGCTCGTTGTCTATTTCGATTGAGTAGTTGCACATAAAATTGGAAGTATAATGTTCTCTTGGTAAAGAATTAGCTGTAAGTTCATATGATAATGGATGCTGGAAAATGCTTACACTAGCCTGCACTTAACAAAAGAGTTGCATTTTGATTGAATGTTCAAAAGTTGTTCATTTGATTGGAAGAAAATTTAAGGGTTGGAATTTGCTTTATGTCTCTAAAAAGTCAATTGAGTGTTATACCCATGTAAATAAGAATTTTCTTTATGTCTCTTAATTTACTTTTTGTTCTTCTTATCTCCATTCTATACATCTGTTCTGTTATTTTTGGATCTATCAGAAACACTCTTTCAACAAGGTTGGGAAATAGTGCGTACATCCTAACCTCCAGACCCTGCTTTATCGTGAGATATATTAGATTGTCTTGGTAAAATCATCTGAACTATTTGTGAATAACAAGAGACATACCCTTATGAATAATAGTTCTTCCTTTTTCATGGCCAAAATGAGGACAACAGACTTGAACGAGCTTGATTGACTAGACTATTGACTCGTCCATACTTGAACATATCTTACTAAAGTGATATGCTCAAGTGTGAAAGAGGTACTAAATTGACATCTTACCGTGGTCCTCAAAATGAATATTACTTTTTTTGATGCCTAGAATCTTTATTAACATCTTATGTCCAATTGGCTAATCATGGAAATTTGGTGCGATTTAGTTCTTTGGGATTCTTCCTTTACAATATTCCTTCAATGTAGGGTCAATTTTGGAAGCTGAGGTAATTCATCTTTGAATAGAACTTTCTTTGTTAATTTGCAGGTGAAATTTAAACAAGTAAACATCACAAGAGGCATACAAAACTAAACAAGGTCCTTGAGTTTTGTCTTCGCACCACCATAGGATCATGCCCTGCTATACCTGCTCTCCATAGTTTGGCTCCCCGTGATTTTACTAACGACTTCTCTTCCTTCCTGCTTCAGTCAACTACGGATCGTCGGATTGTTGGTTTTTTATTGTCCTTAATTCATATTCATGGTGATCGAGTAAAACATGTATATGTATGTGTGTTCTCAAGAAGAAAAGGATCAAGAGCTTGTGAAAGTATTAGAAAGCATAAAACTGCTGAATATCTTGTGTTCAAGAGCTTGTGGGCTCAACATATATATGAAGTGTGTAGTCAAGAATATATCAAAGTAGCTGTCAAATTAAAGAGGATTACTATGCACCATATATGAAAGGCGATTTTCGAATCTGATCATACCCAAAGGCTCAAAGTGGCTTGGGACTTGGTATATGCTGCAGTATGATGCAGTCTATATATAGATAAGAACATAATGCAAGATATGTTAAAGAGATGATTTAGATATAACAGTTAGCTTAATTCCCTCTGAGTTTCCTGAAATTACTGGAAATCACCATCTAAATGTAATTATTCGCTATAAATCATTCCTTAAATTGATATTTCTAGAAAATAACCATTTAAATAACTTTCGTCGCCAATAACCTGCTCCAAAATTATTCCGTTCAAATCTTAGTTAAACAATATTCCTTACAAATCTGGGATAGCTTTGTGCTTAGGTATTTACCACTTGAGCTATCCGGATATGGTATTTGCTATAAGTACTGAAGCATTATTCGTAAAAATAATCACTTGTCGAAAATATGTGAGGATTCATACATCTGATCATCGTGTCTTTCTTATTTTAGACCTAACATACTTCATATATCAAACATGTCATAATTTGAGGTACATTCATGTCATACTTAATAGAAACATTTCATTTGCAATTTGAGTTGCAAGATAAATCAAGATAACAGCTATTCAATGACAGTGAGTCAGTGATGGCACAAGCCGAAGAATACCTTTCAAAGTTGCACATCAGTCGGAAACTCCATATCAAAACATCGCAGGGTTCTTTCGCCAATGTGTAGTGTGTGCAAAACGGAAACTACAACACATTCCAATCTCATATGTACATTTGAGGTACAAACAAGTCCAGGCATCTTCGTTGTTTACGCTCTAGCCCTGGCCTTCCTCTGAACCAAACAAAATCATCTTGTTTGGTTAAGGCCGAGTAAAATTGTTAAGGCCTAAGTGTCTCCCTCTGAACCAAACAAAATCAGCTTCTTGATGATACCAGCTGGGAGGGGCAATTTCAGAACATTTCAATTCCAAATCCAATCCCAAAAAAACTAAGGCAACAACAACATCAAGCTTTAACAAAGGTGTAATCTGCTGCAAATGCGAAGTTGTAACACATGAAAGTAAATTTCAGTTCTGATATCCCAGAGAGGGATGGAATTTTCCGTTTTCATTTCATGAAAAATGTTTCGGAACTTAGGGTTAGGGTTTCAATTTTTTCAAATCGAAAATCAGGAATCAAAACCTTTGCGACGTCAAATCAGCACAAGGATTTCCACTTTACTAAAACCAAACAATCAAATGTTAAGCCAGTCAAAACGAATCAATGGAAGATAGTATACAAATTGAACCTTCAGATAAGCGAATCATCACAAGGTTCGGAGGGGAGCAAAGCGATCAGAGGCGGCGAAATGAGGAAGCGACGGAGACAGAGAAGTCGGGAGAAAGAGGAACAAATGAGAATCAGCGCTCGCTGCACGCGACAGGAGATCTCAATCGCTGAAATACATTGGAGATGGTCAAGTATGTGTGTGTGTATATATATATGAACAGAGAGCATAAGCAACCAAAGGTCGTAATCAAAAGAGAGAAAGAGAGAGATAGAGAGAGAGGGAGACGAGCAGCAATTTTCTCAGAGATTTCATGGATCCACATGTGAAATTGCCGCTTCAAGTCTGCCCTCTCCGATCTCATCGCTCCTTCTTTCTACTTCACCGACTCTCTCTGCCTCTCGGTCTCCGAACAATTTCGCCGTTTCCTCTTCCTCGCTCTAAACCTCAACCCTCCATGGGTTTGGTGTTGTTGGATTGTTGGGTGTGTGAGTGAGACTTGTAAGTTGAAGGTTAGAAGTAGCCAGTAGCCAAGGAATGAGTCACCGCAGATCTGAGGGTTAGGAAGGGGGGAAGTACTAAACGACGCCGTTTATTAGATGGGGAAGAGACTCATTTGAGCCTATATCCACCCGACCCACGTAATCCATATGAAGATGGATCGAGTGCCATTTGGGCCTTTTTGCCCTTTTTTTTAGTATTGATTTTGAATGGAATATGATGTCAATATTAGATTATGAGAAAATTGGCAACCTCGATTACAAAATAGCCAAAGATAAAAACCTAACAGATGAAACGACAAAAGTCAATAATTTCATTACACATAACAAAAAATGGGATAGAGAGAAGATCAATATGGAGCTAAGAAACCACCTAGATCAAGACACACTTGATAAAATAATCAATACTCCAATCCCATTCAATGATATCACAGATAGACTCTATTGAAAACCAAGCCCAGATGGGTGGTTCTCTACAAAATCATCGGTCAATCATCTACATAAAATAAAAAATCACTCTAAATCTGACCTCAATTGGATATGGGATTTAGATTGCAATCCTAAAATCAATCATTTCTTGTGGAGAGCCTCTCAAGGAGGAACTCCAACAAAAGGAAAATTGGAAGAACGAATAATTGCAGTTCCTATGCAATGCGAGTTCTCTAATCACCACAAAGAAGACTTCTTCCATTTATTCATGGATTGCAACTTCGTAAAAAATATTATCCATCAAATAGATGGAAAGATTTTCGAAGCCATAGACAAATGGGATTGAAATGTCAGAGATGAACATTCCATCATTAAAATACTTGTGCAAACTATTGGAATTAAGAAAACATGCATAATTGCAACCATTTGGTGGAGTATTTGGTACTTTAGGAACCAAATAGTGTTAAAAAACGAGGCCACCACAACTAAACATATCATAAAATTCATCAAACAACAAATTCTAAATTGGAACACAACTAAGAGTGAAGATGATGAGACGTACATAACATCAACCCTGAAACATCCTAACAACTCATCTGGTGGGAAAACACAAAGAAAAAAGGGATCAAATGGGAAAAACCCAAAAGATTAGGTTTCAAGCTAAACTTTGACGGATCCGTTCGGGACACCGAAAACTCTGCAATCGGTTTGTAATTCGGGATCACGAAGCAAAATGTGTCTCAATGGAGGGCGCTAGTATCCCATCATGCTCGGTCATCAGGGTCGAGGCCACTGCTTTGAGAGCCGGAATTCGTAAAGCACTAGAACTAAATATCCAAAATATTGAGATAGAAGGTGACAACCTCTGCATTATTAATGCAATAAAGGGTATTTGGAAATGCCCTTGGGAAGTCGAAATGATTATTTCTGACTCCTTGATGGATCTTTGTCGTTTCCAGACAGTCCATATTCGTCATGTGTTTAAGGAAGTTAACAGTGTAGTGGATAGATTGGCTTTCTTAGGTCATACAACCTCTACTCTTAACCCTACCACAGATCAAGAGCTACAGGTTCTCATCCGAAAGGATGTCCTAGAAATCTAGAATGGACTACCAATCGAGTTTAGTTCATCCTAATTTTTTTCCATTTTCAAATTTTTTTTTACGAAATTTCTATGTCTATATTCAGATTCTTGTCTGAAATGACACTCTGATGGTGTCAGACCGTCTGACACCACCCAAACTCTTACCTTATACTCCAGTAAGTTACCAACCTGTAGTAAGTTAATCAGAATCAATCCATTTTCAACTCGAACACACAGCTGAAAACCAACTGAATTTCCAATCCAAAATTACAGGCTACCACAATCAATTTACTAAATTTCGATGTCAACAAGGGTGGCCAAGGGTGACCCAAGCTCCCTAACCTCTAAGAAAAACGTAGAAAAAAATTTATAGGATTTTTTGATTATTTTTTTAAAATTAATTTTAGAGATAAAAAATGTAGAAATAAAGAATAATTACAAATATAGTCTAGCATGAGGGGTATTTATGTATTTATTATTTCGAAATCATGAGTTCAAATTTTACTAACCTCATTTTTTTTCATATTTTTTTATTTTTCTTACTTTTCTTTTACTTAAAATGACTAATTAAATATAATAATTTTTGAATCCGCCCCTACCGGCATCAAAAGCTAGTGAATTTTGCTGTGCATTAAACGAAAAAATGACCATGCATACTACTAGTAGGCCAAAATTTTATCTAGAATGGTTGCAATGGTTGATTGGGTCAGGTCAATTCAGGCTTGAACAAATTCAGTCCGAGTCAAGTCAAGTCATTGTCGGGCATAATCAATTTTGGGTCACGGTAACCTTAGGAAGGTGCAACTCCATTTTCAGAAATCGCGAGGCTAGAACAAGCTACAACCAACATAATGGAAACTGGTAAGCCTATCACTATGTGAGAAGATGAACAAATTGAGCTGGTTCTCATTTGTTCCTCCAGTATGGTTTGCAACAATTTCAATCCTAATTTAGATCCACTATGGTTCCAAAAACTGATACATTTTGCTCAAGAAATTGCTTGCCAGTTGCCACATGGTAGAACTGAGCAAGAAATTCAGATAGTTTGCTTAAGAAATTGGTTAAAAAATGTCACTGGTTTATGCCTTTATGGGATAAAGTTTAAGTGCTCGTTTGTATCACATAAAGTGAGCCTCGTTTGAAGATTAGCAATTAACACCTCATTATAACACAGTGTGAATCTCAGATCTAATTTCATGAAAAAAGGTTCCGAAATCAGGGTTAGGGTTTCAATTTTTTCAAAATCCAAAATCAGGAAATCGAAAAAAGTTTCACTTTACTGAAATCAATCAATCACAGCAAATCAATAGAAGATAGTGAACCAATTGAACCTTCAGATAACCGAATCATCACAAGGTTCGGAGGGGAGCAAAGCGATCAGAGGCGGCGAAATGAGGAAGCGACAGAGACAGAGAAGTCGGGAGAAAGAGGAACAAATGAGAATCAGCGCTCGCTGCATGCAACAGGAGATCTCAATCGCTGATATATTTTAGGGGTGTCAAATGTGAATATATATATATATATATATATATATATATATATATATATATATATATATATGTATGGTTGCCTGGTTGGAATTTGGAATGGAAATGCAAAAGTCGCAATCGATAGCGATATAGAGAGAGAGAGAGAGATGGAGATAGAGATAGAGAGAGAGGGAGACGAGCAGCAATTTCTGGTTAATTCAGATTGAAAACTAAATTATCACAAGAAAATCACAGAAATTTTTCTCAGAGCTTTCATGGATCCACATGTGAAATTGCCGCTTCGAGTCTCCCCTCTCCGATCTCATCGCTCCTTCTTTCTACTTCACCGACTATCTCCCTGTCACTGTCTCCCTCTCCGAGAAATTTCGCCATTTCCTCCTTTTCGCTCTAAACCTCAACCCTCCATTTTTTAGTTGCTACTTGGCTATGGCTGCAACCTGCAGTCAATCGTTTCAGATCTGAGGGTTTTCCCCTCAAAGTTGGGGACTTGGGGCAGTGTTAAACGACGTCGTTTCTCATATGGGCAAGTGATCAACTTTCATTTGGGCCTATTAGCCCAATGGCCGGTACACTGTAATTAAGATGAAGGATGGACTGAGTGAGCTCTTTATTAACTGAAAATATTTGTAGATTAAGCAGTTGATTTTGCAATTGATACACCATTCGTCCATTGGTTATCCCGCTTGCTGCATGTGTGGATGTACCGTGTACGGTGGTTTCACTGACTTCTGGTGTCGATAAAAAAAATTTACCTTAAAAAAAGTTGTCGGTACTGGCTTTCCATGTTAACAAAATATCTGCCTAATTTGCCGACATAGGAAGCCAGTGTCAACAACCTCTTTTCAAGCAAAAAAAAGTTTGTCAATACTGAAAGCTAATGAATGACCATGCATTTGACAAAATTTTTGACCATGCATATAGTAGCCTCCTTGCTCATTGATTTTTATTTTTTTACAAGGTACAGATTTGGGTAGGATTCGGCCCAGTTGGACCACCACCCAATAACATCATTGCGGATGAGGATGTGTAGAGTTGAATCAACAAGGAGGTGTCGCATGGACGTTGTGTGGATGAACCACGCGATCCTGTCCGCAGTTAAGTTGACCTCTCGGAAGACGTGACCGAATTGCACCATTGGAAAATATTGGAGTAAGATTAGGGTGTCGAAAATAAGCATCTCGATCTCCCACGGGCAGTGCAACAAACCTCACAAGCAATTGATGACGATCAGGTTGTCACCTTCAATCATGATACTGGATAGCTGAAGCTCCTTTGCCTTGGTGATGCCCCCTTTAACCTCCACAACCAAAGGTGAAATGTGCCCACATTTGAAACTACCAAAGTCGATGATTGTCCCGCTGTGGTCTCTGATAATGTAACCTGCAAAAGCTTCACCCGAAGGTAGTTTGAATCCGTCGAAATTAATTTTGTAAGATCTCTCATCCGGATTGCTTCATCTCGAATTTCTTCTTCTCCGTGGCTCAGCTATTCGAGTTTTCTGGTGGTGGTACTTGGGCTCCTCTTCAGAGGTCAATTTAGAAGCAGTCCAGTTTTGTATTTGTTGCTTGATATAATTCTCCATAGTATGTATGGATGTTATATTGAGGTTTTCAAATACTTTCCGATTCCAACGTGTCCATAAGCTCTACCAAGTTGTCGCAAATCTTCCTTTTTACTCAGAGTTGAGTCTAGTAAAAATTTACATACAATGTTTTTTATCGATATGTTTCTAATGTCGATGTCTCGAATCACTTCTTTCCTCATTGATATGACTGTCCTAAAGTTATAGCATTTTGCAATAAGTTGAACAAAACTCATATGGTTTACTTCATACATCGAACTTTAAAAGAAAACTCGTATGTTTTGCAATAATGTGTTTTGTGCCAAGGGGCCTTTGCTGAGTGATGCTCGACTGCTCGAGGAGCCACTACCCCGGCCCCAAGCCTTTGCGGAATTCCATCATCAAACCAAATGGCAATTTATCGATGTGAGACTCTTATACTCTTCACATCTTTCATTCTCTCAAACCCGCCTTGTGTAGCTTTTGCTTGGACATGCTGTTGTTTTAATTCAGTTTGGGCTTGGGAGTTCTTTTCTCCCCGCTTCTTCATAAAAAAAATTTGTGTTTTAGTACAGTTTGCTTAGGAAATTGGTTAAAAAATGTCACTGACTTCCCATCTGTTAATGAAAAAGCTTAAATTGGGATAAAGTTTAAGTGCTCGTTGTAACACATAAAGTGAACCACATTTGCAGATTAGCAATTAACACCTCATTGTAACACAGTGAATCTCAGTTCTAATTTCATGAAAAAAGGTTCCGAAATCAGGGTTAGGGTTTCAATTTTTTCAAAATCGAAAATCAGGAAATCGAAAAAATTCCACTTTACTGAAGCCAATCAATCACAGCAAATCAATAGAAGATAGTGAACCAATTGAACCTTCAGATATGCGAATCATCACAAGGTTCGGAGGGGAGCAAAGCGATCGGAGGCGGCGAAACGATCGGAGCGACAGAGAGAGCGAAATCGGGAGAAAGAGGAACAAATGAGAATCAGCGCTCGCTGCATGCAACAGGAGATCTCAATCGCTGATATATTTTAGGGGTATGCAAATGTGAATATATATGTATATATATGTATGTAGGACTGGAAAGGAAACGCAAAGGTCGCTATCGATAGAGAGAGAGAGATGGAGGGAGAGAGAGAGAGAGGGAGACGAGCAGCAATTTCTGGTTCATTCAGATTGAAAACTAAATTATCACAAGAAAATCACAGAAAATTTTCTCAGAGCTTTCATGGATCCACATGTGAAATTGCCGCTTCGAGTCTCCCCTCTCCGATCTCATCGCTCCTTCTTTCTACTTCACCGACTACCTCTCTCTCTCTGTCTCGCTCTCCGAAAAATTTCGCCATTTCCTCCTCTTCGCTCTAAACCTCAACCCTCCATTTTTATGTTACTGTTTGGTTATGGTTGCAACTTGCAAGTTGCAATGAATCGTTTCAGATCTGAGGGTTTTGTCCTCAAAAAGTTGGGGGCAGTGTTAAACGACGTCGTTTCTCATATGGGCAAGTGATCAACTTTCATTTGGCCCTATTAGCCCATATGGCTGGTACAGTGTAATTCAGATGAAGGATGGACTGAGTGAGCTTTTGGGTCTGTTTGGATTCCCTTTGTATTTTAATTATAATACATAGTTTTAGTTTATAATGAATTTATTAAATAAGTACCGTTTGGATGGCAATTTTACAAATTAAATTATAATCTATCTTTTAGGTCTTCTCGATCTCGCTTTCACTATCGTATTGAACTGGAATGCCGTCAATGATGTCCTTGAATTTCCACTTTCTCAAAGGACCTTGCGGGCCGAAATCTGGCAGAGTTCAAAAGAGAGGGGGTCAACAAGTTTTTTGTTGAAGATGATTTGGTTTTTGAGGGCTTGAGATCAGTGGGGATTTTCCCGGTGTGCTGAGTGCCTGGTTGGAGAGTTTAGGGTTAGGATTTGGAGGGTTTCGACTTTTGCGACTTTCGATTGAGGGTGGGATTAGGTTGAATAGGGAGTTTGAGCTCAAATCAATGGCTGTGAGGGAGACGATTTGACCGATTTCGTCTGGAATTGGGCTAGTCAGGTTCTCATTCGAGATCGTGAGAGTGGAGAGGGAGGTAAACGAAGCGAGATTGGGTACGAACAGGAGGGGGAGAGCGATGTAGATGATGACGATTTACGAAACTGAGTTACAGAGCCTTGACAGAACAAATTATGGCGATTCATTTGCATAATAACATGTGTGGGGTCTTTAAAGCTCAAACCTGAGAGCTCTTATGGAGGTGAAGGGACTGAGAGGGAGAAGTGAAGCAGAGCACTGAGACCTCGTGGATGGTGGCGGATGAAATGTACGGGGAAAATTAATTAACCAAGTACTGTATAAGTAAATTATGATTATAATTAACTTTTCTATTTAATACATCCAAGTTAATTATAAACATAATGAAAAGGAATCCAAACAGACCCATATTTAAACTGAAAATATTTGTCGATTAGCCAATTGAATTTCGCAATTAATACACCATTCGTTATCCGGCTTACTATATGTACAGTTTTATATGGCCGAATACACGTTGATTTCACCGACTTTTGGTATCAGCAAATTATTATTTTTTGACTGAAAAAAGCTTGACGATACAACTTCCCCTGTCAGTAAAATGTATGTCTATTATTGTGCCGACATAGGAAGCCAATGTTGGTAAGCTTTTTTTTTCAGGCAAAAAATGTTTGTCAATACTAGAAGCTGATAAATGACCGTGCATTTGGCAAATATTTGATAGTATCCCTTCATTATTGATACGACTGTCCTAAATTTGTGTTTTAGTACAATTTGCTCAATTTATAGCCCTTATAGGTATATAACTATCTATCCTTGGCGCTTTGCAATAAGTTGACCAGAACTCATATGCTTTAGAGCATCCACATTCGTGGAACTCACTGAGTTCCTTAACTCCACTTTTTTTTATCTCTATTTAAGAATTCAAATTTAATTTTCTATCCACGTCCCTACAACGTACCCTTAAAACACCCCATTAATTTTCATCCGAACCCACCCTATTTGTTTCTCTCTCCGGTGACATCACCCCTCTCTCTTTCTCTGCCTTTACCCCTCTTGGTGGACCCCTTCACCCCTTTCATCTTGTTCTTTAGAGTTCTTTACTTCAAAACCAATCACATCATTCCTAACCCATTTTTTGAAAAAATCTGTTAAAATATTAATAAGTTCCTCATATACGAGTTAAAGAACTATCGATGCAGGTGCTCTTTATTTCATAAATAAAACCTTAAAAAACAAAGATTTGGAGGTGTTTGGGGGGGGGGGGGGGGTGAGTCGTGATATTTGTAGACCCAATACATTAGGCAAGTGTGCCTAATATATAAGCCCAAACATTTCAAAAGTGGTTAGTAATAAGAGGTATGGTTCATATGTGTTAGTTAGAAGGGGTATTTTAGTAATTTTGCTTGAGGTTGTTATGTTCAACCGAAGACCACAACTTATAAGCTGGTTTTGGCGCCATTTCTCCAATTTTGTAACAAACTGTGTGTGTGAACACAAATCCGTTTTCTTTGATCCTTCAATGGAGTTTACTTGCTTCCTTCTATGATTTCATTTGTTTTCTTCATTCAATTCACACATGTACAAAAGAGGAACTACCCATCAAGCTTAACCATTGTTTAAGAGAAATTTCATTAAATGCAATTAGCCAAGCTGCACTTTTCAAAATGTGTTTAAATGGGATCCAAATATCGGCCCACAACATATCTTAAAGCCAACAATCCCACTTACCATCCCGAACTAGAACAATCAAATTAAGCAGGCTCTAATACTATGTCAAAGTCGACTAGGTTTTTTGACCTCAAGGATTCAAGATGTTGGAAAATGATAGTGTATATCATTGATATTACAAGAGACAATTCCAATATATAAACCCAAGGATATTTTATCCCAAAATCAATTTAAGTCATCAAATTTATATATTCTTAAAAGTATCTCATTATTTACTAAGAACAACACACCAATTCCAAGGCCGGGTAACTAGTGATCTCATTTCCATCTCTAAATTATAAGTTTTTTTTTAGAACAATCTCTAAATTATAAGTTAAATGCTTATATTAGCCCAAATTGAATACTACTCCCTCCGTCCAAAAATATATGGACTTTTACTATTTATCCACGTTTTTTTAGGAGTTAAAAACTATATAAAATATTAACTTTTTTATTAATTTTTTTTAATAATTACAAACTTATTATCAATAAGTTTGTAATTATTAAAAAAATTAATATTTTATATAGTTTTTACCTTCTTAAAAAAACGTGCGTAAATAGTAAAGGCAATGTATTTTTGGACGGAGGTAGTATAAGTCAACATGTTTATTGTCATTATTAGACTCGTGCTGTCCAAGAAATACCTCAAGTTCATTTATTAATTTAAATACATTTTACAACTGGAGCTGCCAGGGAGTTGCAAAGATATCAGCCACCACTACTATTAATAGAAATAATCCTTACCAAAAAAATAATATTTTTTTGTTTTTTTGCTTCTTATTTTATCCTTTAAGCATAAAATTAAAACCTAGCTAGCAACATTAATTATCAGTAATTAATTAATTAATTAAAATCGGGTCAATGCTTCCATAAAATAAGAATCTTGGAGTTAATAAGCACATGCAGTTGATCCACATTAAATACAAATAAAAATCGACTCAATCATCGATTGTGGTTCCATATAATTTTATGATGCACCGCTGTTAACGATGAATACAATTATTTTAACCTAATTTATAGAAATGTTTGATTATATTATCTAACTCGGTTTAAATAAATAAATGCGGACACAAGTTGAACTTAAACTAGTAAAACCCGGTTTATTAATTGACAACCTGTTTAATTAAGCTGATTCGCTAGATTAGGGTTTGGGCTTTGGCCCCAATCGGGGTGGCCTAATGGTGAGGAGCAAGGGGGGTGGAAAGGAGGTCCCGGGTTCGATCCCTGCCTCCACCCCTTTCCTTCCAAGGTTTGCCTTGCTTCCCACCAGTGGGTCGAGCCGGTCGGCGTAATTTCTAATTTGTTAGGGCACTATCATAGTCGTTAAACCAAAGAAAAAGGGTTTGGGCTTTGGCACTCTCAAAAGACAAATTTAATACACCTTATAACTTGTCAGCATATGCTTTGTTGTCACACTGGCTAATGTCAACCCGCATAATGATAATTACCTACCGGCTACCAATATCTCCCGGAAGGTGTAACACAAAGTATATGAATTTACATCTATTACAAATTCATGGATCTAATCAATTATAAATCGGTTTTTCTATCTTATATTTTAGGGTTTGGGATAAAAGTACTAATATAAAAATATCTTTAAAATTTTCTTTCTTTTTTTAATTAGATTATAGTGTCATTTTTTTTTGGTAGGAGGATCTTATCTTATGTCTTTAGAGCATAAAATAGAAACACCGATTATATATTGATACTTAAAGAAATGTGGATGCATAATTGAGATAAATTTATATTTTAAGTACGTAATAAATTATTGATAGAGGGGTCAGTTCGATGTGTATAGTCCTCATGTACGTAGAAATTATTCGTCTGGTTTCTTATGATTATTTGTTTTTATGTACATGATTATTCGTTAATAACAATGATTATTATTCGTATGTACAAAAAAATATATAAATTTTATTCTAACGAATGATCACCCACTACTATCGAATAATTTCATTTCAACAAATAATCATCCAGTACCACTGAATATTCACAAGTTACTTTTAATCTTATTCGTTGATCTTATATGTGCACACACACAAAAGATCATATGTACATAGCCATTATAGTGTATATCTTGTTAACAAATTTGTTTCATTAAATTAAGAAGATCAAATCATGAGATCAAAAGCAAACTTCTCATTAGTCGGTACTAGGTGATTATTCGTTGGAATAAAATTATTCATATTGGGCGATTATCATTAGAAAGATCTTATTTCCAAAAGGATAAAAATCTTAATCATATCTAACTTAACTTTTCTATTCTCTAACATATGTTAAGCATATGTATTCCATTTTTTTAATATCTCATAAATATATTAGGTTATCCATTTCTACTATTTTATAGGGCCAATTCTTCTATATTTAAGAAAATATTGTAGTTTTCAAATTGATTCTTAAGCTATGTCCTAGAGCCACTAAAAAAAAACTCTCTTAACTCACAAAATATAAAGATAGTGTCTCCCTCTTCCCTAGTTGTTTTAAAATTTTAATTTCTTCAGATCGATCGAAATATAAACATAAACCTTATGCCTCTTCCAGATCCCATATATTGATCATCTATATACTAGCCATATCTATCTCGATCGGGAAACATGGAAGCTACTGAAGGAAGCAATGAAGAACTAAAGTTGACTGAAACCAGGTTCTCGATTTCAATAGGCAATAATATCCTTGAGTCCTCCAACAGCATGTCGTCGAGGGAGCAGCCTCCATATGGATATGGAGGCGAGACGAATCAAGTCAAGAGGAACAACAATCCAGGAGCTTCTAGTAAGACAAGGTATAGGAGAATATATCCATTAGATCTAGTTTTGTTCCAATCTCTATAGCTCAATATATCTTGATGCAGTTGATCTTATATGTATGCCTGCAATTGATGCTGCAGGAAGAGTAGCAGCCAGAATCGAACAGTGAAGACCACAGATCTTACAGATGATGGCTATGGTTGGAGGAAATATGGCCAAAAGGAAATCAACAACAATCTCCATCCAAAGTTAGTCTTATATATAATAACATTATTGATTCATTGCACTTGAATGATCAATGCACATCAAGTCTCAACCTTTAATCTTGTATTCGTCGATGTATCGACTCAGGAGCTACTATAGATGCACACACCATATGGAGAAGAAATGTGAGGCGAAAAAATGGGTCCAAAAAGAATCCGATGACCCACCCGTTTACAAGACGACATACTTGGGCAACCACACTTGCCAAAGCCCTCTCAAACTCCCCCAAATCTACACATGTACTTCTTCCTCCTCCATGTCCAAGCCCATTCTCCTATGCTTCAACTCGCCTACTTCGAACAACCTAGGAACAAACACGCAATCCAAACCGAAGGATCAACAACACATATCTAGCCCAATGGGTTCCGCGGCATTGCCATCGTTGCCTCCAGCTGATTCTAGGTTGTTTTCGGATGATCCCACGAGTATTATTCGACAGGGCCCGGATGAGATTGAGACAAGCTTGCCTCCAATGGGAAGCCCTAGCTCCAACTTCGGAAGCTATGACTTCAATAGGATGATTGAGGAGCTACTAGACCTTGAGACAAATATGGAGGAACTCGATCCCTAATAGGTTTGCACATTTTTAACGTTTTGGGGCTTTGAAAAAAATTTGATCCAGTTGAATCTACCATTGGATTCTGCCTCCTCCTTGATAGTTGATTTCTCATTTGCTTAATTCAAAATTGATTTTTTTCTTTAATTAATGATGATATGTTTACTTATTTTTAATAGTTTCTCTTTTTTGCCTGCTCCTTGATGTTTAATTGTGGATCTTTCTGATTGGTTTGATTAATTGCTCGCTACCTGCAAGTTGTTTAGTTGGGTATGTATATTGGCATTGTATAAGATAGGGTTTCTGAACTGTGGATCGATCTGAACGATTGGTTGGAAGCTAGATGATGGAGGATATGGTGCATGCTGACAGGATGTGGGGTGTTAGGGTTATGCATGATTCGGTCCAAACCGAATTTTTGAGCCGAACCAACACAAACCGAACCTAACCATACTTAATCAAAGTTTTTCGGTTCGGCTTTCGGTTCGAGAATTTCCATTTTTCGATTTCGGTTCGATTTGTATTCGGTTTGGGTTCGTTTTGTGTTAAGAGCATCAGCCCTCACGGGGTAACCTCATCCCTCTCTCTCATCGTAATATTTTGACACCTCATTTTCCACTAACTCTACCCCATCCTTTAAGAATTTTTAAATTTCAACCCACATCTATAAGTTTACCCCATTTCCTATTTTTAAACTTTATTTATGTCTCACTACCTATTATCAACCAATCAAAAAATTATAAAAACTAATGAGGGTCCACTTTTCATATAAAAAAAGGGAAAAAAAACCATGAGTTTGGGATGGGTATACCCTGGGTAGTGGGTTTTTCCCTTCCCTTCCCTTGAGGTTACACCCACATCCATCAAACAGGTTACACCCACATCCATCAACCGCTTTATTATGAAGAGAGAGGGTTAAGGGGGAAAGAAAAACTGACGGATGCGGATGCTCTAAAACGAAATTTTTTATACACTACGTACATAATTATACAGTGTATATATATTTGTATACTTTATATACACACATACTTACTGTGTATACACATATACAATGTATACACACACGTGTGTGTATATATATATATATATATATATATATAGGGTGCGGTTCTGGTGTTCACAACCCTTAGAGTGTAACTTGTACACAAATATGGACCATTGATCTTATCGAAATCAATGGATTAAAATGCGCCACGTGGTATGATTATTTAAAAAAAAAACCACTCTTCAGGAGAGTGAAGCGCGTGCAGTCTTGGGGGATTAAAACCCTAATACACATTTCATTCTTCTTCACCATCCCCACAAGGCAATGAGAGTGATTCTCAGGCGAAGGCTAATCGGCGGCGCAAATAGTCGAATCGAACTGGGTGGTTGGTTCCGCCCATGACCCGAGTCAAGTCGGTGGTCTGGCTGCGAGTTGGGTCTCACATCGAGTTCTTCTAGGCGGAAACGGCGGCGAAGAGAAGCAGAGAAGGGCTCAGGCGATTCGGCGGCGAAGGTAATAGAGGAGTAGCGGTGTTGAGGCGGAGGCGCAGAACGAGGAGTCGTCTTCTCCGATATAGGCTATTCCGAAGCATGGCTAGTTCCAGCGGTGGCTTCTTCACCGGTGGCGATGGTGCTTCTTCTTCTCGAAACCGGCGGCGCACAGACTATAATCGAATCGAAACCGAGGCGACTCCACCGGTGGCGAGCATCCAAACCCTAGTCTTTCCATTTCTTCTCCGGCCTCCCGTCGGATGGTCTTCACAGGTCGGTGTTGTACATGCTAGGTTTCATTGATTCTTTATTTCCTATTTCATTTCCTGTAAATTGGTTTGGATTTTATGGAAATGTGCATTTCTCTTGTGGATGATTGGATTCCCACCCAAAGCAGGTGATAGAATAACAATATAATTGAATTTTATGGAAATTCTTTTCATTATTCATCAATATGTAGTTTATTGGTTTTTTTTTTTTAATTTGGATTTTTTTACCTCGTAAAAATAAGAATTTCAATGAATAATCCACCAATTATCATTCAATGTACGTGTTAAATCGACCGATTCAACCGAATAATTCAAAAACTTACTTATTCACAACGTTTGTGCAATTATTCATTGCTTCTTTGTACCTCTTAAAAATAAGAATTCCACTAAATAATCTCTCAATTATCGTTCAATGTACATGTTAAATCGACCGATTCAACTGAATAATTAGAAAACTTACTTATTCACAACGTGCAATTATTCATTGCTTCTCTGGACCTCATAAAAATAAGAATTTCACTGAATAAACTCTCAATTATCTTTCAATGTACCTATTAAATCGACCGTTTCAAACGAATAATTCTAAAAATTTACTTATTCACAACGGTTATGCAATTATATATTCGTCGCTTCTGTGTACATCGCAAAAATAAGAATTCCACTGAATAATCTTTCAATTATCGACATATCGTTCAATGTGAACGTTAAATCGATCAATTCAATCGAATAATTCTAAAAAGGTACTTATTCACAACGATTATACGATTATTCATCTATTTTGTATACCTCGTAAAAATAAGAATTTCATTTAATAATCTCTCAATTATCGTTCAATATCCGAGTTAAATCGACCGATTCAACCGAAACCGTTGGTTTATCATATTTTAGAAAAAATATCAACCGACCGTAAAAAAGTAAAAAAAAAAACAAATCGGATGTGATGATATCTAATTCAACAATATAAAAGTTTTTTTTATACGTCTAAATTAAAAAAATCAAATCGGCCCCACATGGAACAAAACACTATCACCCTCTCCCGATCATGTTATTCACGCGCCCGGTGGGAGCGTATTGCCTGTTAGACACAAAAGTGGGTGGTCCCACTTGTTCTTGATTAAAAAAAAAAAAAACTATCTTTTAATCTCCTCCCTCCATTCCATTAAGATCAACGGATGGGATTTGTGTACAAGGTACACCGTAAGAGTTGTGAACAATAGATCCATACTCTATATATATATATTTATGGAAATTCAGTTCAATTATGTTAAAACCGAATCGAGCACAAACCAAACCGACAAATAATCGAACCGAACCTAATGCTTTCGGTTCGAAATTCAGTTCGGTTAGGTTTTAGAGCAATGCACATCCCTATGTGGGGTTAGGGTTCCCGCATAGAGTAGGAGAGTAAGAACATTTTTAACGGGCTTTCTATAATTTCTATAAATAAGGAAGAACAATTCGCGGGAAGCTACTTATCGGGAATTGAACTAACACGAATTGCGATTTTGAGAATTGAGAAAATATGTTTGGTTGGATTTTATATGGTAGGAATAAAAATAGGGATAATTAGCTAACTATCCCTTTTTCAATTTTTTTTTATTGGTAAATATACCATTAAAGATTTTGTTTTTGTTAGTTATACTTTTTTTGTAATGACATATTTGCCCATGATTTTATTGTAACAAATTTCTGATTAATTCTCATTCCATTGACGCTCATTCCATTCCATGCTTGTTCAATTAATTGACGCTCCGTTTGTTTGCTTAGGGTTTGGGGGTTTTCCGGGTTTGCTTTGGGTGTTTCTTTTGTTGTATTCTGTATTTGTATTTCTTTCAGATTTTCGTGATCTCATCCTTCATCCTTCATGATGCTCTCGAGTTGGCTAACCATCACCCGAATTTTTTCCTTATAAATAAAAAAAAAATAAAAAAATAAAATTAATTGACGCTCCACTTTCTGTGAGATTTGGGTAAATTTAGGTTACAAGTACATACTTATTCTTGCATGCGATCAGTTGAAGATGAAATTAAATATCAAATTATATGTACGTAACTAAGCTAATTAGTATACAGATTGGTTTCAGCAATTTCAAATTCATTTGGATTTAGTGGGCACAACGCAGTTGTAGTGTTCGTGTCTTTCAGCCCCTACGTATGGGTATTGAAACGATAATTATGAGTCTTGAAACCTATTTCGTGTACGTATTTGGAACCTTATTGTTGAAAAACCATATATATTACACTCTTGTGTAGTTGTGTGGACTATTGAAACCTATTGTGTGTACGTATTTATTGTAACTTATTAATATAACATTATGGTTGTCAAGAACTCATTGAAAACCATCAAAAATAAACAAAAAATGGAATGAGCATTTCAATTTTTTTCGTGGTGCATTTCAATGAGTTTAGCGTGTTTTCGAGATTGAAAGATTTACATAATAATCGGTTTAATAGGTTGAGTATTTGGATCAACTCATTTAGGTTTCTCTTTTTTTAGTGTTGGTTCGATTCATAAATATTTTCTGAAATGGAAAATGGCTAGCTTGGTATACAATTTAACAAAGTTTATCTTGTCAATAATCGTTTCATTATTTTATCAATGGCCTCACTCAATGCAATAAACAACATTGGATAAATTACATTAAACACCCTTGAAATAAATGAATTCACAAAAACATCCTTTTTATTTTATGACAATTTTGCTAATGTTTTATTTAATTTTATATTAACAATTTATTATATTATTAATATTTTATTTATAAAAAAATGTATCATGATGAGAGAATTGTACTGGTTAATTAATGATAGACAGATCAAGGGTGTTTTTGGATTCCAAATGCATTATGTTTATAATGCAAAACAATAAGACGGTGTTTGGTTAACACATTTTTTAAGGTGTTTAAATTAAGATATTTTTGGATTTCACGATGGATTAAATGTAATGCAATTATTTTATCTCTTTTTATATGATTATTTGGTTAAATTACGGTTTTACCTCGGTTTTTACGAGATTTTTATTTTTACAATCAAACGGTCACATAAAACGAGATAAAATAATTACATTATAATTAAAATGCAATGAAATCCAAACACACCACAATATATCCTTCCACAAAATATATGGGAACTCCCTTCTTTTTTTTATTAGGAAAAAATTCGGGCGAGCGAGCTGGGATCAGATCTGAAAACCTAAAAAATATGGAAACTCCCTTCAGTCACAGGCTGTAGAATGTAGAACGACATTAAATTAAATAAATAAATTAAATAGTGCAACTACTCTGCTGTGTTTACATTCTAATAAATTAAATAATGCAATTTGTCTGTCGTCTTCGTCCTTATCCTGTTTAATTTAGGTCTGCTTAGTTTCGTTTATTTGTAGAGTGGGCTTGTCTGAGTCTGCACCGTATTGGTTTGTTGTATGTTTGATCTTTAGACGGTTCTCTTGTCTGCCGGAATGTCCGGCCGTCGAGTTGCAGATGTGTCTGAACTCGAATTCTTACATAATAATATAAAAAAAATGCAACTACTTCTTTCAGTAATGAATGAATCCGATTATCTACCTAACACAGTAAAAAAAACTCTAGAGAGAGGGGTTCTCCCCTCTATCTAGAACCCCCAAATCTTCATTGAGAAATCCTTTGGTGAAATCTGTAAATTTGTGGAGGGTTTCCTCTTGTTCAACTTTTTTGGGTGATTTGGGGTTTGTCTTGGTCTGCCTTGGACTGGCTCCCCTCTTGTATCTCAATTTGAGTATCCTGAATTTGGCTCACCGTCTCCAATCGTCTCCTTGTATCTCCTATCGCCTCCAATCATCTCCTCTCTGCCTCCTCCTTTCAGCCTTTGCTCTCTTCGTCTACCTCCCAGGTCTATCTGCCATGGTGGCTGCCATGAGTGGTGTTTTCCATTCGGCCCTTCCTCATGTCCCCTATTTGCCAATCGGTTCTCCTGCGCCTTCAACCTATCATCGGAGTTTCCTTTGAGCCCCTCTTCTGTCGGGCCCTGGTTTCGGTGTATTTGCGATCCTTCGATGGTGCTCGTCGTCGCCAACTATGCTCGGTGGCGGTGCCAGCGTCCATCTTGCCGCTTGTTGGTCGGCCAATCTCCGGGGTGTGCTGTCGGGTTGCTTTGCTTGGCGTGCACGCTCAGCTTTCTCCCCGGCATGTACTTGCTTCACTATTTGTGTCAGATGCTTGGCGTGCAAGGATTCGATCGATCCTTTCTCTTTCACGCCAAGCTTTGTCTCCAAACAAAAACAAAAAAAAAAGGAAAAAAAGGGATAAAAGAATAAATATATATGAAAAGAAAAGAGTGTATTCCCGTAAGGGTTTTCTGGTGCGTTATATACAGGTGGCTCTCAGCGACGTTTCCGGTTGTTCTTGGTGGTCCTAGTCTGAGTTGGGACTTTGGCGTCCGGTGTCGGGTCTGGCTGGGGTCGTGGCGGTGTGCATCGAGGCGACTCCGTTTTTCGAAAATTTCCTTGGAGGTTCGTCTTCATCGCCCACAGGAGGGACTCCTGATGTACCGCTGGCCAGCGGTGTCATTGCTTGGTGGCGCTTGGCTCCGGGGTCCGTCCGTGTTGCTCCCATCTTGTTTGGCTGGGTTCGTCTGTTCGTCTGGAGTTGTTTGTTTGTCGCCTTTGTATTGCACCGTTTATTTTAGATTGTTTGATCGACGGTTCGCCGTTTGCCGACTCTGTCGGCCTCTCGATGAACCAGGTCTGTCTGGCCATCGAATTTTTACCTAATCAAAAAGAAAAAAAAATGAATCTGATTAGGGGCTAGGGCAACCCATTAATTAAAAAAATGAATAAACAATCCCTTGATTAAACAATACAGTACTGCGGAGTTCTTGCCAGCTAATCTGAAAATTATTTTAAATCGTGCAGTGCAAGGCTGCAAACCCACTCCACATTGAGTTCAAACTTTAGACATGTTATTAAACATTTAAACATACTTAATTAGTTAATTTAGGGGTAATCCTTAGAGCATCTTTAGTGGTGGTACTCCAAGTACCATAGAAATTAAGAAAAAAGGAAATGTAAGAAAAAGTAAGATTTTTGAAAGAACCCATGAAAAAAAGTGAGTTCAAGTATCATGTATATGATACTCATTCTTACACAATACCATAAAATATCACCCAATCAAAAATTAATAGTGAGTTCCATTTGGTTTTTTCTTCAAAAAAAAATTGCAAAAATCAATTTTGATGTAAAAAGGTGAATTAAGATACTCATATCAAGTATCATGGTTGTGGAGTACCAAATATTAAAATGAGGTGGATGAGAAAGAAATGTCAAAAAGCAAGTTATGATATTCAACATGAATACCATGGTTAAAGATGCTCTTAGGTTCACTCTGAGTCTCTGACCCTTAACCACTTAATCATATTTTTTTAACCTTATTTATATTTTTTTAAACAAGACTGGCAACACTCGCTTTAAATAAGCCTCCTAACTTATTTTTTAAAAAAATCTTAATTAATGAAATTATATATTCATTTGATTTTTAAATGCTTCTTGTTATTATAACTATTTTCAAATTAATTATTCATCCAGCTCTGGACTCAAAATTTTAAATGCTTCTTAAATTATAATTATTTTGTTTAATAACTGTGTATATTTTTGCAACTTGCGTTTTTTTTTTTTTGTGATATTATTATTTAAATTTTATTGCTGTTGGAGTAGTTGTTATTATTATATAACAAAAATCATACAGTAATTATTATTTATCCTTGAAAATCTAAATATATAGATGTGTGAGACCCCAAATTACAAAAGATAAAACCATAGATACCCCAAAAGGTTCTCAAAAAAATGACCAATCAAGTGAGTAACACGGCTCCACATCCTTACTCCAATCTATCGATAATGATAACTTACCCTAGTCCCTAGAGGCCTACACAGTTCCTCCCCATAAGAGATGTCCAATGAATATCCGTGGGTGACTTGCACTTGCACAACACAGATGTTTGAGTCCTACAACTCTCTGTAATTTGAATAGCACGAGCTTTTGGAACAGAGCTCTCATTGCAAAAAAAACCGCTCTATTTGCCATCCAAGTGAAGTAAATGAGAGCTTCAAAGGCCAACAACTTCCCTTGGAAAACTGGCTTCTTCTGTACCTTCCTTGCTCCCTTCTGAATAATTATTACGGAGTATTTATACAAAACCACATAAAACACAAGCTGACAAGCACATGATTAAATTGCAAAAAATATAATTATATAATTAAAAAATGTATAAAACTAAACAAATACAGAAATTCAAAGAACAAATTCATGATTAAACATGTGATAAGTCTCAAGTCCTGATATATTAGTCCAAAATTTGTCAGCTCAATTAAGTTAGATTTGAGTTGATGACATGAACCTGAATCTCAGACTCAAGCCCTATGAACTCACTCATCTCGGCTGGCAATCTTGTACGGGGTGTCTCCAGCTCTTCGTAAATCATCAAATTGGTGGTGTGAAAGATGGTCATGGCTCTGCTCTTCGTAAATCATCAACTGTGGAAAATTTTGCAAATTTCCATCTCCTTGGCCAATGTTGCCAGTCTTATTTAAGGAGATTCAGATTTTATCAGCTAGTTGTAAGAATACTCATGATTCATGACACTTATTCGTAGAATATGATCAATCAGGGACTCATGATACATAAATCATAATCATCCCTGAGGATGGTTGTAAACAATAGATGCACCATGAACTGGTGGATTGGACGACATTGGTCTTACAAATAACAACCAGTTTCAGCTAGTCAGACCTGAAGATTGGTACATTTGTCAGAAATCGCACCAGTAAATTGAATATCTAGCTTGTTGCTAGCACCAAAGAAAGTGTAACAATGTAGAAAAGAAGTGAATAGGTTTCAAGGTGATGATCAAAGAGGACCAGCACTACAAGGAAAACTGAAAATGCAGGCATACCTTTACTATATTGGAACTACAAGCATTTTATAATAAAAGGATCGGAGCACCAAATCGTTCCTCATAGAGTCCCACAGTGTTGTTCATACAGCCATGTGCAGCAAAGACTTCCGCCTCTATTCAGCAAACAAACAACTGAACAACAGACTGCATCTGAGTCGTCTAGGTTGCTTACAGTTGCCTGAATGTCAACCATGCTGTTCGGTCATAATAGTGATAACTCTTTACCTCTAAACCCCCAAAGTGAAACTCTTAGTGTGACTTTCCGACATAGAATGAGGAATATATATCAGGCGCTGGATAGCATGGGATGAAATGAAAAACAGTCAATAACAGAACGTGAAGAACCGCTTCATATGGCATGACTAACATCAATAAGACTAAGCCCACAAGGTCAAAACTAAACTTTATAGTAATGCAGAAACTAAGCTCCATCCCTCAATGATCCAATACCAGATAAGCCTTTGGCAGGCGCAACTCGGTTTTCTGAAAGTACAGGGCTAGAACAAGCTACAAGTAACCATAATGGTAAGCGTAAGCCAATGCCTATGAGAAGAAGAAATTGAACCAGTTCTCATTTGTTACAACAACTTCAATTCAAATTTAAATCTACTATAGTTCCAAATTCTAAAACACTTTACTTAATAAATTGCTTACCCCATGGTAGAACAGAGCTGAAATCAGCAATTCCTGCAGGATTGAACATTTGAACTCGTTCTGGTTTCTAACTTCTGATGTGTTTATGAAAGCTAAGTGCAATAAAGTTTAAATGCTCATTGTAACAGATAAATTGAATCACGTTTCTAATATCCCAGACTTCAGGTAGGGAAGAACAGTTTGATTCCATGAAAATTATCAAGATAGAACATTATTTCCCTTTTCTAAAACAAAAGTCGGAGATTTGGGGGTAAAAAGACTCAGTCGTTCGGAAATTAGGGTTAGGGTTTGATTTCCAAATCGAAAATCGCGATTCAAAAGACAGAAACCAAACAATGAAAGCAAATCAAGGGAAAATAACGAACAAATTGAACCTTCAGATAAGTGAATCATCACAAGGTTTCAGAGGGGAGCAAAGCGGTCAGAAGAGGCGAAACGAGGGAGCGACGGAGAGAGCGAGAGAAAGAGGAGCAAATGAGAGCCAGAGCTCGCTGTGGATTTCCTTGTTCACATGTGCACACCCAACAAATCCCCCTCAGACACGAGACGAGCAGCAATTTCCGGTTCATTCAGATTGAAAACTAAATCATCAGAAGAAAATCTATGAAAAATTTCTCAGGCGCTTTCATGGATCCACATGCGAAATTGCCGCTTCAAGTCTCTCATCCCCTTTCTCGTTGCTCCTTCTCTCTCTCCCATCGACTTCGCTATTTCATCTTCTTCGCTCTAACCCTCAACCCTCCATAGAGGGAGGAAACCCATGGTTGCTGATGCTGGTGTAGAGGAATCGTCGCATATTTTAGAGGGTTTATGCCCCTCAGAAGGCTGGGCTGGGCCAATATAAAACGGCGTATGATGGGCCAGGCCCAATAAAATTTGAATGTGAGGACGACATGAAAGTATGAAACCCTTAAAAATGGAAATATTCACAAAACTAAAACTTGTTTTTACTTTCAAATCACCACATGAAAAAAATGCTAACTTTGATATTTAAAGTGTAACCCTTTCCTAATATATACTATATTATTAAAAAAAAATGCTAACTTTGATATTTTAAAATATTTTTTACACTTAAAATGGGTTTGGGGTGAATTTTTGAAAACAAAAAACTTTGCATGGTGTGTCGAAAAGTAAAATGACTTTTATTATGGAATAGAGGGAGTATTATTTTATTCGTTTACGTGTTCCCTATATACACCGCAAATTTACGTTGAATCCGACGTTATAATTTCACTTAAAAAATTTGGACATTGTAACAGCGTTGAATTAGACATTGTTACAACGTTAAATTGAATGTTGCTAATACGGGTCAGATTGAATCTAATATAATATATTAAAAAAACCAAAAAAAAATAGTAACAACGTCCAAAAGGACGTTGTGTTTTTTTTTTTGGTTGTTGTTGTTGCGAGTGTGTGAAAAAGTGTATGATATGTAACCTAACAACGTTCGATCTGACGTTATTAGTTCGGTCCGATCCGATCCTTCATTTCACATATTACAACGTTGGATCCGACGTTGTAATATAATTAACGCTACAACGTCTAATCCGACGTTGATCAGCAGCTCTAATATGTGGATTTGCGATGTATATAGCGACACCCTTCGTTTAAAAAGGAAATATATATATAGCAAAAAAAATACCGTTGATTCAAACTAAAATACCATTGTTTTAAATCAAAACAACCTCCGAATACATTAGATTGCTTGATATTGAAAATATTTTATCCCCTCAATAAAAATTCTTTCTGATATTGAAAAATATTTTACCCCCTGAAATAAAATTATGTCTCCATTATTGGTTATAGACTTGTAGTTGAAATAAAATTCTGTCTCCATTTCATTATTCCCATTCAAACTTTCAACGGGTTCGAGCACTCTCATTTTGCTTCTACGGCTGGTGGTCAACGATCAACCCCACGGTGACGTTGATTAATTGCGTCAGCACGTCATTATTGGATTTAATTAATGATAATTTCCTCGTTGATTACTTTTTTTTTTTTTATCTTAGTCCAGTTCGATCGACTCAGTCGCTCTACATCTAGATCGGGTACTGTATGGCCCATTTAAGGGGTTGACCCTCCCACTCACAAGCGACTTCATGTTTCCAAGAGGATTCGAACTTCGAACCTCTTGGCATGTGATGTAGCCCCACAACCACTACACCAACTTGTGATTGGTTCCTCGTTGATTACTTGTTTAAGTACTTTTCTTACAACATTATAAAAATTAATTGGACTACATTTTACATATGGAGGGCCAATTAAACAAGGGAAAACTTATTAAAATACCCCCATCTTTGGGGGTATGGTAAAAATATATCCTCAACTTTTAAAAGTAATAAAAATATCCCGACCTTTGATAGTAGTGGTAATATATTACCACGATTTTTCTCATTGGTAAAAAATATTAACAAGACATCCTTCGTTGATTTTTTACAAGGATTTTTTTGAATGGTTTCCTTAGGAAAAAAATAAAGAGTTGGACCGGGTTCATACACCACGCATTTTCCTCTCTCCTATCTTCTTTCGAGATCGCCTCTTGAGGCTTGAGCTGTCTTCCAGGCAACTCATAGTTCATCTTCAATTACAGTCTCCCTCCCTCGTGGTCGGCTATCTTGAGTTGTCTCTCACATCTTCTTCCTCTTTGATTCGTTCACGGACTTAGCTGAATAAGTTTTTTCCCCTCTTTGTTGTTGCTGTTGTTTTCGGTTTAGTTTTGTAGTTGTTGGTTTGGTGTTAGTATTAGTCGTGTTGTGTTAATTTGAGGCAATTTTGACCGGATTAGTTGCTTGGTTGAATCAATTTCATTTTTTCGGGTTTAATTTTGTTGTCGGTGCATTTTTTTTCCCTAAGGATACCGTTTAAGAAAACCCGATTTTAGTACTAATTTGTAAAAAGGCTTCCACGCAGGATGCCTTGTCAGAAACAAAATCAACATAGGCTTCCTTGTTAGCATTTTTGACCCATTAAAAACTCGTGGTAATATGTTACCACTACCCTCAAAGGTCGGGATATTTTAATTACATTTGAAAGTTGAGGATATATTTTTACCATATTCCCAAAGGTGGAGGTATTTTAATTAGTTTTCCCATTAAACAACAACAAGATAGAACGAGAAAATCAATAAACAAAGCCAAATCTACATGAGAATTAGATAAATCCAAAAGGAGAAAGAAAGCTGTGTTTGGATTCCAATGATTTATAGTTTTAAGTCAATTATAATTGTAAGCACTTAAATAGTATTTTGTAATGTGTTTGAATTAATTTAGATTTTAAATAAAATAAAATATATTATATATTGAGTCAATCAATCATAGTATTAAATTTACAATATAATTATAAGCTTTATATAATAATAAATATTTATTGATATAATTTATAATATAATTTTATTTTGAATTTACTTGATTTTAAATACATCCTAAAGTGTGTTATAAGGCATTAGAGCAAGCCCAACAGTTTCTCTAAAATAGAAAAAAGTGAAAGTCTTAGAGAAAAAATGCATTTTTTTCACCCCAACAGCTTTTGTAAACACATTTGTAAAATAGAGAAATGAAAGGAGAGAGGAAAAAAATCTCTAAATTTAGAGAAAGATAAGTAATCTCTATAATTTAATGTTTCACTACTTTTTATGTATAAATTTAATGTTTACCCTTCAATTTGGCACCCCTATTCTACATGAACCATCCATTCTATCATTTTTTAACTATCAATTATCTATATAATATAAATTTCTGTATTGATTATAGTGTATAATAAATGCAAAAATCTATAAAATAGAGAAGCTGTTGGAGTTGGGGTGAAATTTTTTTAGAGATTTTAACATTTTGATCTCTATTTTAGAGATTTTTTACAATAGCTGTTGGGGTTGCTCTTACGCAGGAAACTTAGAACTTCAAAACGGTGAAAAAATATATGGAATCACTTTTATGAACAACTTTAGCTCCACCAAGGCACCAACAATGATATCCATCAACGATATATGGTCGAGTCAACCGAGACTTGGGAAAGGCGTACAAACCATCTTTATTAAAATGACAAAGTTGATAATGATATTTAGAAATGGTAATGGAAATCAAATTTCAGAAACCCACAACTGATAAAGAATGGCAGATAGGCAGAGAGCTGATAAAGTTAATCTAATCCTATATTTAAAAAAACATAAATTCAACCCTAAAATTCCACAATGGTTGGATAGCCGTCGGAGACCGAAAACAAATGTTAGAAGCGGTTCTCATCTCCGCAAAAGTTGTCGGAGAGGATGAGAAGAATAAAAGGAAAAGGGACAAAGAGGAGGACGAGGGAGCGAAGAACAGAGGAAGAGGGAGAGAAGAGAGAAGAATGAGAAGTCTAGGTTTGTGTATTTTGAACTGTCCGATTGATCTTTGCTTAATTGAGTTATGAAATTTGGCCCATCAGTCCAACTTCCTCATATATTTATCATATATTAAGAAAAATTAGATTGTTTCTTCTTATCAGAGAGCTTAATATTTACATCTATAAGGATGTTATTGATTGG
This sequence comes from Persicaria maculosa, assembly GCA_963922045.1. NCBI lineage: Eukaryota > Viridiplantae > Streptophyta > Magnoliopsida > Caryophyllales > Polygonaceae > Persicaria > Persicaria maculosa. The sequence goes on along the minus strand of OY998254.1, from coordinate 3,812,477 downwards.
TGGTCTAAAAGGATCTAGTCACTTCCAAACTTTTACTAGTATCAATTTTGTTTAAACCCTATAAATATTTAAAATTCAAGATTTTCATCGGAAATAATTTTTTAAAATGAACTATTGATCGTGCATATCTAATCCTAATCGCTTTTCGCTTTAAAAAAAATACGTGAAAAAGTTGCTTTGAAGTATATATGAATCAATCAGTTTTTAGTATAATAGTAATTGGTTGTATCATGATAGTTAGTTCATCCACCATTTCCTTAATTTCAGCCCCTTAGTGCCCCAGATAATGGTGTTGTTTGGCAAATTTGGCAAGAAATTTCACTGGAAAAACATCGGTATTATTTTTCGTTAATAGTGTGATAGTTTGTATATGAAATTATCAATTTTAAAGTTCGTATTGTTTGTGGTTCAAGGTCGGTATTTAGTATTATTTATTTCCCTATATTTAATTAAATTTCTTTTTGGTTTACTTGTTTCAATTATTTAAATTAAAAATAATGTATTTAAATAAAGAATTTACTTTATATATATTTTAAAATTCTTCTCATCCACCCCTTATACTTATTATTTTAGAAGCAATGTCTTCACAAAATATTGTGCCACGTGTCCTTCTATGAAGCCAAATTTTCAGCCTTTTACCCCCACCCACGTTCTCTCCATATATTCAACTGCTCCCAATATCAATTCCTAGATAAAATTCCCTAACCCAGTCCTTCGTCTCCCTCACATCAGCTTCATTGCCGCTCCTCCATCGACAATCGACATCGCAGTCTCGCTCACATCCGCTCATCTCCCTCGCTCGGATTCGAGGTCGGGGCACCCAAATCCGGAGAAGGTGGAGTTCCCTCACCGCGCCGCACCCCCACGGCCTCCCTCGCATCTCCTCTCCGCCGAAACGTCGCTCTACCAGGTCCACGACCTCCCTCGCATCTCCTCTCGCCGGACGGTTGCTCTACTGTCAACCGTAACCGTCGGACCGTCGCTCTACTAGATCCACGGCCTCCCTCGCATGGATCCAATATGAATTCTTCGCTCGGATTTGCCGTCTGGCCGTCGCTCTACTAGAACTCCACTCGCCTATTCTCGCCTCGCCGTTGGAATCTTGGACGAGCGGAATCAGTCGGCGCCGGGAGGAGGGCAATTGGCCGGCGGCGGCGTAGTCGACGATGATGGGAGGCCGCTGAGTCCGATCTCAGCCAACAAGAAGTTTACCGGTTTAATGTCCCCACTTTTGGCCCTGGAGTCGTATTTGATGTCGATTATTCTGTCCGCCAAGAGCAATTTCGCTTCTTCACTGAGGCTCTTCGAGTTAATAAACTTAAGAGTTATGTTGATCAAATGGTTTTCGAGGCTGAGGTCTGTTTCTCCTGTCCTTTACCTCTATATCTCTAACCAAATTCCATTATTTATCTCTAATATGTGCTCTGCTTATTCAATTGAAATTAATCACTTCATCAATATACAGTGGTATATATCATGATATTCTATCATTTTCATGAGATTGTCTTGATTTGATGATGTTCTCTCCACTCCTAAACACTTCTGTTTAATTTATTTGTATGAGGATGATAAATAATTGAATAAAGCTGGATGGAGAATGACATTTTTTCATATGCTATATTTTTCATGTTGGCATGTTTTGTAATCTGTTGTGTATCTTTGACAAAATCCTCCTGCATTGTTTAATTATGTAGGACTACTTCTCCAAATGGGGAGACAGCGGAGAAGTTGATCTGAAATATGAACTAGAGCATCTTATAATCTTGACTGCAAGTAGATGCCTCTTGGGTCAGGAGGTCCGTGAGAAGCTCTTTGATGATGTATGCGCACTCTTCGATGATCTTGATAATGGGATGTTACCAATCAGTGTTATCTTCCCGTACCTGCCCATCCCAGCTCATCGCCGGCGTGATAGAGCTAGAAAGAGTCTATAATATTCGATATCGAATTGACGATCTACCAAAAAATTAAAGCTCCTGGTGTTCAAGCGCTCTCACTTTCCTTCTCTTCATTTGGCCGTACGTTATCTTTCTCTCCCTCTCATTCTTATAAGTTAAATTCTCTATTAATCATTTTCACTTCCATATGGCCTGCATTATAGCCTCTACTGGTTGTGCACTTGCACAAACAAATTGTTTGAATCCTGCTTCTATATTGCCCCTAATGTTTGTGGCTATTGTAATCATGTCGTTAACAGGATTCGATACAAAAAAAATATTCAATTACTAAATTTGAAATTCAAGACATCAGTAGTTGTAGGATTTATTTATTTATTTTAATAACCCCCAAATCCGCTAGCCCGGATTTGATTTGGAATTCCAATTATCTAATCCGTTCAGCTCCGTTTACTAACTCACATGCTTCATACGCATTATCTTCAACTTGATCTTGGATCCTAATCGGACCATTGACTTTCTTTTGTAGGGATCATGATGAAGATCTCCATATCCTCACACCATGTCTTCTATGTACATAAATTGAAGCTTGATAGTTAAATTACCATATCTACTTAATTTGTTCTCATTTTTTCTTCTAATGATGTTAATACTTATGGAGAACTTTATCAAAAAGAAAGTAAAAAATATAAATTTCAGGGGCAACATAATGGGTAGGAATGTAGGATATAAGATCCGTTAATGACATATCCAAGGGAGGATATGGTGGATCAAATTGCTAGAAACTCATAGCTTAGACAAATAGATAGTTTGGGGTTTGTTTGTAATGGTGGCGTGGCCCTGCGGCTTTGGACCCTGAGCATAAATTTATTGTTATTTTAGAAAGCATATGGTTTCTATTATGTCTCTACTTACCTCGATAGTATTATTTTTTGTGTGGAATCACCCTATTATTGATTGAACAATGAAAACCATGTGCTGTATATTTTCATGTCTTCACTGATCAAAGGAATTGAAGGAAGATTACAAGGGAAATGATATAGTTCAAGACATAGAATAATTACAATTCTTATTTGACATTCTTATAGTTATCTGAATTTGAAGCATTGTTCTATGGATAAGGGTCAATAAAGCTTTAACTTTGTGCTCATCAATTAATTATCTGTCTTTTCTATTCAAAATAAGCTTATTATACATTTTTGTAGATGGTTGAGTGAGTCTATTTATTTTTTAGATCTTACATTCCAATATCTCATGATCTCTAAATTTATTAAGCATGGATTTAAGGTTCTAAAGCAAACTGTCAAGCTTTATTATCAGTTAGGAAAGTACAAGGAGATGATGGAATCCTACAAGGAGACGTTGATATTTATTAAGTCTGTTGTGACTAGAAACTACAGTGAAAATCTATAAACAACATAATAGATTTTGTTTCTGGATCAGCCAGCCAGAATTTTGACATTCTGCATTAGTTCTACTAGACCACTTTGAAAGCTCTTGAAGAGGCTAAAAATGAGGTGAGAGATTGATTGCCACTATAGTTTTGTCAAGGAAAAACATGAATTTACATTGATTCACTTGGCATTAGTCCATCGAGATCCTGTTGTCTAAACTGGCACAAACTTTCATTTAGTGCCACCAAACCAATCTATTTTGTTGGGTTCTCTCATATGCACTTCACTTTTATGTTAACTGTTTTTTGTTGCTGTTGGAAAAAGAGTCACTTTATTGAGATTATAATGTTAAGTTTTCGGAGTTCCTTTTTTTATTTTTTGTTGTTGTTGTTGTTGTTTATAGGCAAATGCGTGGATTTTTTTAGTCCTTTTTGCTTCCCATGTTCATTAAACTTCAAAATCACTTCTTGCTTCTTCAAAACGTGTTGCTACAAACACCTATCAAATTGCTTATGAAAATCAGCCTGATTCACAAGCATGATGTAAAATATATTATGTTGTTGAAAATCAGGTTTCAATAATAAATAAAATAGGAATAATAAATATCAAAAATAAAAAATATCTAAAAAGAAATAATCTATTAGAGGTCAAAGTGGAATTATTGGACTCCGATTAGATTATAAACGACCTTAGAACGAGTGAAAATATAAATCATTCATTTTCAGCAGCCCATTTCACTGGCATGGTGTGAAATTTATTATGGTTATGAAAATCAAATCTCAATATCAAATACAATGGGAATAAAAAAAACCAAAAATACTCGATGCTCAACCCGTCATATATTTAGACCAATTTAAGAAATGTAACATGGTAATAGACAAAGTAACATAGAGGATCCTAACTCGATTTTCTTGGGCCAAAAACAATAAGATTTCTTTTTATTTGCCTTCAAGTAGGGTGGATGTCAATAGAAGTGTGGAAGCGATTGATTTACTATTTTTTTTTTGTTAAATTCGAAGTATTGATCGTCTCGAGTAAACACTTCACTATGACAATCAAATATTTCGAAGAACGGTGTGACAAGTGTTGGAGTTCATGCATATAGAAGGTGGGTTTTAAGGAAAGTGCCCTTTGGACTTCCCACATCCCACATGGAAAGTTTAAGGGTACCCTAAAGGGTTTTTAAGGAGACTCTTCCACTACCTACATTGAGAGGTTGAGGAGGAGATGGGGCACCCACACGCGCGCCCGCCGCCGCCGTCCGTCCGGCTCGTGCTCGTGCTCGTGCTCCGAGATAGGAGTTGGAGTTAATTTTTTGCGGAAAAATTATTATTTGAGGCTGAAGATATTACGGATTAGCTTGTTCGTGCTTATCCGCGAATATCTATTTTTTCACTGGAAAATTATCTTTTCCGAAATCTTTTGAAACCGTTTTTGGATGAGCTCATATCTTCTGTTGATAGACTCGAATCTCTCCTTTGCTTGCGGGCTAAGGAGGATTTCGGAGCCTATATAAGGAGGGTTAGGGCTCCGCTTTTCAACACACAGCGAACACAATCGCCTCTCTCCCTCTCATGTTTTCTCCTACCCTTTTCCCGTTCTGAGCGCCTGTTCCAGTTCCAACTTCTCTCCCTCGAGTGCACCTGTGAGAGAAGACGGTGAAATCCTTGGGGGACGTTGCCTCGCATACGATCTGCACCACTGTCGGGGGCAAATACATTTCTCATTCAGTGGCTCCCATACCACGCTTCACCGCAACCCAGCCCCTTCACAGAAACCAAGTTCGGCCTACATCCCTAACGCGTTTGCTAGCTGCTGTTTTAACAGGTTCCAGCAGGGTCAACATCCTACAGCGAGAAACGTATTTTAAAAGTAGGATCATGGCCGCCGTCGAGATCTCCTACAAGAAGCCGCTGCTCGATCTCTCAAAGCTGGAGCCTTTGGATGGCTCGAATTACAAGCGCTGGTCCTAGAAGATGCTGATCTTCTTTGAGCAACTGGAGATTGACTATGTGTTGCTGCAAGACCCCCCCGCCGCCCCTGTGGCTGCTGCTGTTGCTGATGGCGATGCGCCGCCCAACCCGCCTGCGCCTTCTGCGGAGCTCGTGAAGTACCAACGCGACAACAAAACCGCAAGAGGCTATCTGCTGAACCACATGACGAACGCTCTGTTCGACCTGTTGCTGATCCAGAAGTATGCTAAGACTATCTGAGAAACCCTAGACAAGAAGTACGACACCGACGATGCTGGGAAGCGCAAGTACGTGACTGGACAGTGGATCCAGTTCAAGATGGTGGACGACAAGCCTATCATGGAGCAGGTGCATGAGTACGAGAATTTGGTAGCGGATATACTGGCTGAAGGGATGAAGATGTGCGAAGTTCTTCAGGCGAACGTCCTGATTGAGAAATTGCCTGAGTCATGGGCATGCTGCCGCAATCACCTCAAACACAAAAAGAAAGATCTTACCTTGGAGGAACTCGTCAGCCATCTGAAGATTGAGGAAGCAAACCGGCTGAAGGAGAAGGAGACCTCCAACACTGCTGCTGACACGGTAAAAGCTAACATTGTTGAAACTCCGCAGGTCAACAAGAAAGGCAATAAGCCGCCTTTCAACAAGAAGAACAAGAAGGGCCCTAGAGGACAAAACAACAAGCCTACGAAGTTCAAGAAAAACAACAATGGAGAGAAGCAGAACAACACAGGCTGCTATGTGTGTGGTCGACAAGGCCACAGGGCGTTCCAGTGCCGTGAGAGGAAGGATGCTCAGTATGCTGTCCAAAAGAACAACGGACAACAGGACAAAAGCATTGCAAACGTCGCTGAAGGTGTTGCTCCTGAAATCATTGCTGTAGTGGTCACTGAAGCTAACATCATTGGGAGCATGACCGAATGGATTGTGGACACTGGGGCCACAAAGCACTTCTGCGCCAACAGAGAGCTGTTTGATGAGTCTGAACCTGCAAGCGGAGCTGAGCAAGTCTACATGGGGAACTCAAGCGAGTCAGAGGTGCTGGGTAAAGGGAAGGTCTCGCTGAAGCTCACCTCAGGTAACATCCTGAGCCTGCAGAATGTCTTTTATGTGCCTTCCCTGCGACGGAACCTGATCTCTGGAGGGCTCTTATCTCGAGTCGGGCTAAAGGGAGTCATGGAAGGTGACTCTATAGTCTTGTCCAAGAATGGAAAGTTTTTAGGGAAGGCTTATAAGTTTGGTGAATTGTTTATTTTGCAAACTGTTGTTGATTCTGCTAATATAGCTTCTACTTCCGCTTATATCGTTGTTGATGTTGATCTTTGGCATGCTAGATTAGGTCATGTGAACGTTGAATCTGTGAACAAATTGCATAAAATGGGCCTAATCTCAAACTTGGGTAATAATGATCATAAAAAATGTGAAATTTATGTGGAAGCTAAGTTCACCAAGAAGCCTTTCAAACCTGTAACAAAGAGGTCCATAGAATTGCTAGAATTAGTTCACACCGATCTAGCTGATTTTAGGAACTCTGAGAGCAGAGGTGGTAAAAGGTATTACATCACATTTGTAGATGATTATTCTAGATACACCAAGTTGTATTTGCTGAGATCTAAGGATGAGGTAGAGAAAATGTTCTTAATCTACAAAGCTGAGGTAGAAAACCAACTTGACAGAAAAGTTAAAAGACTTAGATCCGATAGAGGTGGGGAATATGGGACAACGTTTTTGAAAGAATTCTGTGAGAAAAATGGCATAATTCATGAACGTACAGCACCCTATAGCCCTCAATCGAATGGAGTAGCAGAAAGAAAGAACAGAACTTTAAAAAACATGATGCTTTCTATGCTTGTGAGTTCTGGGTCACCCGACTCTTTGTGGGGTGAAGCTGTTCTTTCTGCAAACTACATTCTTAACAAGGTACCCCATAAGAAGTTAGACAAAACCCCTTATGAACTATGGAAAGGACATCCTCCTAACCTAGGGTTGATGAGAGTGTGAGGGGTGTTTAGCTAAAGTTGGGATTCCTGCATTTAAGAGAGATAACCTTGGATCTAAGACTGTTGATGCCATGTTTGTTGGTTATGCTGAGAACAGTGCTGCCTATAGGTTTATGTGCTTGCATGATAGATCTATGTGTGAATATCGTGATGCTGAATTTTTTTAGCATATTTTTCCTTTGAAGAAAGATCATGATAGTATTCCTGTTGTTTCTGAACCTGCATCTTTGTCTTTACCTGCTTCTATCAATGTTGATGAACCTAGTGAAATTAGAAGAAGTAAAAGACGTAGAACTGAAACTAGCTATGGTCCTGATTTTGTGACTGCTTTCTTAACTGAACTCCGCGATTTAGATGAAATCAATGAAGCTCTAGTTTATGTTCACATGATAGAGGATGAACCTAGAACATATAAAGAAGCTATGAGTTCTGTTGATGCTAGTTTTTGGAAAGATGCTGTAAACAGTGAAATTGAATCTATCACAAGTAATCACACTTGGGAACTAGTTGATTTGCCTAGAGGTTATAAGGCCATTGGTTGTAAATGGATCTTTAAGAGGAAACTTAGAACAGATGGTTCTATTGAAAGATTTAAGGCAAGACTAGTAATCAAAGGATTCACACAGAAACATGGAGTAGATTATTTTGACACCTATTCTCCTGTAACTAAGATTGCTACCATTAGAACATTATTTGCATTAGCATCTAATTACAAGCTCTTAGTACATCAAATGGATGTAAAGACTGCTTTTCTGAATGGTGATCTAGATGAGGAAATATACATGGAACAACCTCCGGGTTTTGTGGTTCCAGGTAAGGAGAACATGGTTTGTAGGTTAAAGAAATCTCTCTATGGCCTAAAGCAAGCACCTAAACAATGGTATGAGAAATTCCATAACACTGTGTTGAGTTTTGGATTTGTGGTTAGTGGATCTGATGCATGTGTTTATACCAAGATATGCATTTCTGGTTGTGTTATTGTGTGCCTATATGTTGATGATATGTTGTTGTTTGGCACTAACATGCATGTGATAAATGAAACCAAAAAGTTTATTTCCTCTCGCTTTGAAATGAAAGACTTAGGTGAAGCTGATGTGATTCTAGGTGTTAAAGTGACTAGAACTAAAAATGGTTTTACTTTGTCTCAATCCCATTATGTAGAGAAGGTATTGAAAAAGTTTAACAACTATGATGTGACGCCAGTTAGGACCCCATATGATGCTACCATAGAGTTAGTGAAGAACTCAGGCATAGGTGTTTCCCAAGAGGAATATGCTAAAGTTATTGGGAGTCTAATGTTTTTGATGAACTATACTCGGCCTGACATAGCTTATGCAGTAAGTAGACTCAGTAGATATACACATAATCCTAGCAAAGAACACTGGATTGCACTTAGAAGGTTAATGAGATACCTTAGAGGCACTCTTGATTAGGGATTACATTTTAAGGGTTTTCCCTGCGTTCTAGAAGGATATTGTGATGCAAACTGGGTAAGTGGGACTGATGAAATTTGCTCCACTAGTGGATATGTTTTTACATTGTGTGGTGCAGCCGTCTCATGGAAATCTGCAAAGCAGAGTTGCATAGCCCGATCGACGATGGAGTCAGAGTTTATAGCTCTAGACCTAGCAGGGCAAGAGGCTGAGTGGCTGAGAAGCCTACTGGCAGATATACCAATGTGGGGGCATCCATCTCCTGCGATTTCTCTACACTGTGACTCACAGGCTGCCATTGGAGTAGCAAACAGCGGAGCGTATAATGGCAAGAAGAGGCATATACGCATCCGACATGAGGCTGTGAGGCAGTTGATAAGAAATGGGGTACTCTCTTTAGAGTTGTGCGGTCAGAGAGGAACATTGCAGATCCATTGACCAAAGGACTTTGCAGAAGGCTAGTCCTTGACACGTCGAGGGGAATGGGGCTAAAGCCCGTAAGAGGAGGAATCTGTGGCGGAAACCATTAATTTGGTCGAACGCAAGCCATGGAAAGACTCCTATGAGATACACATCTCCCATTCCTATGGCAAGTGTATAGTGAGGTTGAGCTAACGCTCTTAATGATTCTATAGCCCAGGCATTGGGTGGTCCTTTGAGACGGACTTGATAGATCACCGAACAACGAATGAGAGGTTGAGCCTTAGAGCTCTTAATAACTTCATAACCCATTGTGGGGGTATTCTGTATTGAGACAGATATGTTGAAGTTACCTACGTGAGTGTGAGGGATTGGCAACCCTCCAAGGTGAGACTTAGGCCAGTCCTCACTAGAACACTCATGAGCACCCAAGGTGTGCCAAAACTTGGATGTCTTATGTGATAAGACTTAGCGGAACGTTACAGGACCCCGTGGAAGGTGTGTGTTGCTGGTTTACCCCGAAGTGGAGGAATTCAAGGCCTCTGGCCATTCACTCTATCTAAAGGATTGCTAGTTACACTATGTGCTGATTCAAGTCGCAAGACATCAGCATTTAAGCACTAACCTCGACACGCTCAGAACTTGTTTTCAAAACCTCAGTTTTTAAACCCTTCTATCTGCATTTGTGGGGGATTGTTGGAGTTAATGCATATAGAAGGTGGGTTTTAAGGAAAGTGCCCTTTGGACTTCCCACATCCCACATGGAAAGTTCAAGGGTACCCTAAAGGGTTTTTAAGGAGACTCTTCCACTACCTACATTGAGAGGTTGAGGAGGAGATGGGGCACCCACACGCGCGCCCGCCGCCGCCGTCCGTCCGGCTCGGCTCGTGCTCGTGCTCGTGCTCCGAGGTTGGAGTTAATTTTTTGCGGAAAAATTATTATTTGAGGCCGAAGATATTACGGATTAGCTTGTTCGTGCTTATCCGCGAATATCTATTTTTTCACTGGAAAATTATCTTTTCCGAAATCTTTTGAAACCGTTTTTGGATGAGCTCATATCTTCTGTTGATAGACTCGAATCTCTCCTTTGCTTGCGGGCTAAGGAGGATTTCGGAGCCTATATAAGGAGGGTTAGGGCTCCGCTTTTCAACACACAGCGAACACAATCGCCTCTCTCCCTCTCCTGTTTTCTCCTACCCTTTTCCCGTTCTGAGCGTCTGTTCCAGTTCCAACTTCTCTCCCTCGAGTGCACCTGTGAGAGAAGACGGTGAAATCCTTGGGGGACGTTGCCTCGCATACGATCTGCACCACTGTCGGGGGCAAATACATTTCTCATTCAGTGGCTCCCATACCACGCTTCACCGCAACCCAGCCCCTTCACAGAAACCAAGTTCGGCCTACATCCCTAACGCGTTTGCTAGTTGCTGTTTTAACAGGTTCCAGCAGGGTCAACATCCTACAACAAGAAGCATGGGCAAAATGACACATAATTGATTTCGGTATTTTGTGGGGTATGTCAAACTCGATCGAAAATATTCTGAAAAAAATCCGAACATGGTTTGGAAAAAGTACTAGTTATACATATACACAAAAACAACGTTCAAAAATATTTTTAGTACCTCTTGAGTGAAATCCTGGCTCTGTTGCCGCTCTTGAGGGATTAAGAAGGAGATTCTTAACTCGCACGTGTTTCGGGAGGTGAACTATGTTGTAATTTGTGAGGCACGTCTTCGATTTTTATAGTCTCGACATTCGATTATCCCTCATTTAAAACTTTGAAATATCATCCAAAATGATGCTATTAAATCATGGATCAATATAATCTCATAACACCCAAATTCTTAATATATATATATATATATATTTTAAAATAAAAGTATTTGGACCCTAGTAACCTCCAAGAAAGACATCCTCATCTAAAAAGACAAGTAAATTAAATAAAAATAAAATTTGAGGATAAATCACACTCTAAAAAGATATATAGAACCACTATATATATATAGATTCTTCCTTATCAGTCTAAGACAACAAACATCAAGAATCAGCCCTCTTGTCTGTTATTGATAAGCTTTTCCACGCGTAAATAAATTTGACTAAGAAATATTCTTTATTCAATAATTGGTTCAAATGAACTCCCACATCAATTCACAACAAAGTGTTACTTTAATTAAATGTTCCTTTGCAATTTTGCACCTACCTACCTACTTTCCTTCGATTCCTTTCTCTACGTACGTATGCAATTACTTTTAGGAAATGTCTAATTATTTAAAAATAATAATAATAATTGTCATTTTATATAATTTTTAATATTTGAAATATGTGTTAATTTTTACATTTTAGACCGAGGGAGTAACTAGTTAGGTGGTACATTAAAACTTGCTCATTTGCACCTACTACAAGTACCTTCATTTGCCATTATTAATGATTTACTTTTAGGAATCAAAACTTCAACAAATAGATACTTGGTGCATTAAATATTAAGTTTGCACTTATTGAACAACTTTGGCTACATAATTTGATTTGATCAATTCTTTTAGGTGCATTAAAACTTGCTCATTTGCACCTAAGTACCTTCATTTGCCATTATTAATGATTTACTTTTAGGAATCAAAACTTCAAGAAATAGATACTTGGTGCATTAAATTTTAAGTTTGCACTTATTGAACAACTTTGGCTACATAATTTGATTTGATCAATTCTTTTAGGGGCATTGTGATTTTCTTCAAATATGTTAGATGAATTTTATTTAGAACAGCACGTTTTTTCAACCTTTAAGATTTCAAAGTTAAGTTATTGTTTTCAAATGAACTCACAAGAAACTATTTACATTGATTGGGCTAGTGGTACTAAGAGGGGCAGAATCGGTTTTAGTCTCTTCACAACTATTTTTGTATCGTTCCAATTTTATCAGATGTCTCCGAAGAGACAACCACTATTTTTTTGTAGCAATCTTGAAAATTACATTCAAAAGCGAAATCGGTCAACATTGTTTCGGGAATGCAGGGTTAGCCACTTTCAGAATAAGAACCATAAGCGCATTGCCTAAGAAGAACACCACCGGTCCACCACCACCCTCTATGGTGTCGACCGCCACCGACCTTCGCTTGGTCCGACCATCCCTCTTCGGAGGCTGAGATTCCCCTCTTCGGAGGTCGAAAACCCTCCTTCGGGAGTCATAAACCACCAGTTTGGATCGAAAACCCATGCCTCAGATTTGGGGTTCTTTGATATTGCGTTTCTAATATCCGATTTGGGGTTTTGCCCATCGGTGAATGAATCAGATGAGGTTTGGTGTGGGTTGGTTGGCCGATGGTCGGTGAACCGCCTCTTTCCTCCTCGTTGCATCCTTCGGTGCCTCTGCCGTCTCAACATATGTTCGACGATTCCCGATCGCTCATGATATTTCCATGGGGCTTTTGTTGTACCATGGTCGAGGATTACTTATCGCCCTTCAATCTCATTCATCTTGATCTTACTATCCCTTGATTGCTGGCCTAGGGTTCGTCTTTGACTCGGCGGACCTTGGTTGAAATCTGGCTCGAGTTATGGACTCTCCTCGAACTCACTCCGCATCCGAGTGTGCTTGCCTTAGTAGCTGTGTTGTCGGAGTTCCGGCCATGCCTTGCCGCCGATTTACCACATATTGCCTCTTCCTCGGTGTCCCCTTTCCCGGGTGGTGGCTGCCGAATGTTGGGGGAAGGTTTTCTCTTCAGCCTTTGCTGTCTGTCATCTGCTTTTTTGGCTTAGGTCTTGCCTGGGCTCGGTGGCCCGAGCTATGGGTTTTTTTGTATGCTTTGGGCCCAAGCCCCCAAAGCAGCCCGAATCCAAAACTCAAAAGTAAAAATTAAAATTAAAAAGGATATATTTATATATATTATTTAAAAGTTAATGCATAATATATAAATTCTTATATATTATAGTATTAAGAACTATGTAAATTTGATTAAAATCCAGTCAGGGTATCAAATTCCGCCCATATGGGCGTGCACTAAATCCCACTAGGGTTTTGGGTCCGTTTTTACTCAGGCGTTGTATGGCTCTTCGATCGCGGTGCTTGGTGTTCTTCTCCATGGATTTGGTTTTGGCTATCGGAGTCAGGATATGCTGGGGTCGTGGTAGTGTGCATCGTGACATCTTCTTTATCGGGTTGACTGCTTTCCTGGAGTTTCGTCCTCACTGCCCACATGATGATCGAGTCCTGATGTACCGCTGACCTACAGTTATGCTTTAGTGTGGGGCTTGGCCTCAATTCGTCTGTCGTCTTCGGCCACATTCGACTTGGATTAGGTCTTCTGGGTTCGTTGTTTTGTAGAGTCGTTTGTCGATCTGTGTTTACACCAATTTGTTGTATTGTTTGTTAGTGTTTTTTAGACGGTTCTTCCGTCTGCCAACTCATCCGGCCTTTGAGTTTCAGATTTGTCTGATATCTCGAATTCTTTTAAAATTTGAAATTTTAAAACATGATTTTTTAAAATAAAATTTTATAAATATATAAATATAGAGGTTAGAAATATAAATATAATTTTTTAAAGATTAAATAAATGTTAAAAAGGAAATATACCCGAGTACTCTATTCGAGCTTATTGCTTCTTTTTTTTTTATTTGGAAAGAATTCAGGCGAGCGAGCTCTACCCGACGGCACCCTTACGGATGAGGTCTAACAAACCAGAATCGTTGTAAATATTGACACCCCAGGCAGAGTGGCAAAGATGTGCAACCTTATCAGTCACTTTGTTGCCTAACCGGGGAACATGAAAGAAATAAACTTCTTTCATAGTCAATAGTAAGAGTTTAACATCCGATAAGATCAGTTCAATTTCCCAAAGTCAGTTAGATATTTTGTTTAGGTGGTTTATGATTATAATGGAGTCACCTTCAACGTGAAGTTTTTCGATACGAAGTTGTAGAGCATGTTGGATTTCCAGCTTAAGAGCAAGAGCTTCCGCTTTCAAATGGCTTTGTTTGCCAAGTTTTTGATAACAAATGTGTATCGGACGTCCTTCCCAGTCCCAGATTATGGCTCCAACCGAGGTGTCAGAGGCGGAGCTAGGGGAGTCCTAGGGGGTCACGTGACCCCCTCCTCATCCGACAAATTACCTAGGTGTATTCTCCTCGTCGATAACTTCGTTTTGATATATAATACACCCTAATCCGACATCTGGGTAAAAGGTTATGAATGTTTGAAAATTACAGCAGTATTAATCACTTTAGTTTTATTTCAATATACTATAATACTATAATATTTTACTTAAATTGACATTCATGTATTATAATTCATCTCGAGAGCTTCGAAACCATATGTTATATTACTTATTTTGAAAATATGGTAAGAAGTTACGCAAGTTTAAATTTTTTATATCTAGTTATACATTATTACATGTTAATAATGCAATGTTTATTTATTACGTTTTATATATTTATTTTTCGTTTTTTATCCATATTTTCGTTTTATATATTTATAGTATTTTCGAAATCATAGGTTGACACTAGTTTGTACTATCGAACACATTGTGTTTTACAATTTTTTCATCGATCTTATTGTCGACTACTATGGTGATCCCCCGCTCAAAACTTTTTGACTCCGCCCCTACGAGCTGTCATTATTTACAATTGTGGATCCATCAAAATTTAACTTGAGAGTTCTCGAGGTAGTTTGCACCATGTAATAATGTTAACATGTTTATTTTTCTTCCGTGGATGATTGAAGTTTCTTGTATGTAAGGGAAAGTCCTCATCTAAAGTATGCCTCAGCTCGACCCATATTTTTTTTTAGACTTGTTCAATAATATTTTTATAAATCGAAACACCTTGATTTTGGTAAATATAGAACGGCCATATCTAGGAATCGAACCGGGGACCATCGGGTACTACCCTGAGATCCTTTCCGGCTCAACCACTTTCACATGGTTCAATTCATTTTCGATCAGCCCCCACAAAGGCACACACAACTATTTTAATTACAATATTTTAATCACCACATGCATGAAACCCAATTTTTATATTACAACTTACTATCTTAGATTTAATAGACCTATTGAAATCTCGATAAAAATCACCCAAATCAAGAAGCAATAATTGAGGAGGAAGATGGAATTGGAGCAAGTTGTTTTGAGGGGGAGAGGGAGAGGAATTTGGTGAGGTTTAAGACCATTTTTATAATTATATTGTTTGAAGTTAAAAAGAACATCTTTATAATTTAAAGAAATTTATTTGTCATTAAGGTTTTTCCCCTTATCGCATCAAGTATTTAGGTAAAGGGTAAAATCACCTTTGAAATATTTCGAAAGAGCTTGACTAAATCTCGCTAGGGCTTGACTAAATTCCGATTGATTCTTTTGACGTTTTTGCTGGAGCGGTGTGTCACATACTGCTCATGTGTCTAAATTCCGATTGACTAATCTCGCAAGGGCTTGACTAAATTTATTTGTCATTAAGTTTTTTGCTGGAGCGGTGTGACTAAATTCCGTGTGTGTCTCTACTTTCGGCGTCTCTAAAGGCACAACCACGACCCAGTCAGTGATTGGGTCGTGGTTGTGCCTTTAGAGAAACTTAGTATTTGGGAAGGAGTTTCTTTAGTGGTGCTTGACTTCATTCTTCCCGACTTAGTATTCGGGAAGGAGTTTCGTCTGTACTTCTCATAGGAGATATATTCCTGTTGTACCGTTGGTTCGCAGTGCTACTGTTTGGTGGTGCTTGACTTCGTTCTTTGCCGTCGTTCACAGCTGTTGGGAGTTCTTCTTGGACCACCTTTGTTGTAGAGGTTTTTTTCCTTGTTTCATAGCGCCGTTTTATGTTCTTATTGTATGCTTAGACAGTTTTCGCCCGTCGATTTATCGGCATCTCGAGAATCAGGCTTGTCCGATCTCGAATTAGGCTTGTCCGATCTCGAATTCTTACTTAATAATAATAATAATAATAATAATAATAATAATAATAATAATAATAATAATAATAATAATAATAATAATAATAATAATAATAATAATAATAATTGCTTTCCCGCCCATTGTTTTGGATTCCATTAGGAGTTTCCCGCGTGGTACTTCTTGTGGTAGGGACGGGCTTAGTGCCCAGCATCTGTTAGACTGTTTGAGTGGTGCGGCCGTTGCTATTTCTGATGAGCTTCTTGTTGCTATTACGGGTGTGGTGAACATCTTTTTGGAGGGCCGGTGTCCGTCTGCTCTTGGAGAATATGTTGCTAGTGCCCCTCTTACTCCCTTGGTCAAACCGGGGGGTGGTATCCGCCCTATTGTTGTCGGTACGATCTGGAGACGCCTTGTGTCTAATTAAGGTGGGTGCTTTCTTGGTTGGGCCTTAGTTATCTGGGTATTTTAGGGACCTGCAGTTCGGAGTTGGTGTTTCTGGAGGTGGTGAGGCCATTCTGCATGCCTTGAATAGGCTTGTAGAGTCTCGGGGTTCTGAGATGAGTCTTTCTATGCTGTTGGTGGACTTCCAAAATGCTTTCAACTTGGTTGATCGTACTACTCTGCTTTTGGAGGTCCGTCGTCAGTGCCCTGGCCTCTCGCGTTGGGTCGAGTTCTGTTACTCTAGCCCTGCTCGTCTCTACTACGGGGAGCACTGCCTTTGGTCTTGCTAGGGGGTCCAGCAGGGTGATCCCCTTGGTCCGTTGCTCTTTGCTTTGGTCTTGCATCCTCTGATATGCAAGATCCGAGATACGTTCGATTTATGCTTCCAGGCTTGGTATTTGGATGACGGCTCTATTGTAGGGGACACTCTTGTGGTTAGCCAGGTTCTTGACTTGATTGCGTTTGAGGGGCCGGCGTTGGGGTTGCACCTTAACGTGGATAAGACTGAGGTCTTTTGGCCGGTCGTGGATCCTAGGGGCTTGGTGCCTGGTGTTTTCCCTGCCTGCATTGCTCGGCCTGTTTCTGGCGTTACGGTTTTGGGTGGCCCTGTTAGTACTTGCCCTGTTTACAGTGCTGAGATTGTTGCGACTCGGGTGGCCAAGACCGTCGAGCTTATGGGTCTTGTTGCCAAACTTGAGGATCCACAGAGTGAGCTGCTTTTGATTCGGGCTTGTTCAAGTATCTCTAGACTCTACTTCACCTTGCGTACTTGTCCGCCGAGTGCCGTTGTTCCAGCTCAGTCTACTTTTGACAGTGCCCTTCGTGGCTTTCTAGAGCGTATTGTGGCTGCTTCTGGACCCGGGTTTGGTGATTGGCAGTGGAGGTTGGCTAC
Source organism: Persicaria maculosa (assembly GCA_963922045.1). Taxonomy (NCBI): domain Eukaryota; kingdom Viridiplantae; phylum Streptophyta; class Magnoliopsida; order Caryophyllales; family Polygonaceae; genus Persicaria; species Persicaria maculosa. Next base: position 3,795,163 of record OY998254.1, on the reverse strand, counting down.
TCTTCCGTTTCAGTACGGTGGGCTTGGGGTTTATGCTGTTGGTGACGTCATGCATTATTCTTTTCTGGCCTCGCGCCTGCAGTCTTCTGTATTGCTGTCCTTGCTCCTCCGCCTTGCTAGGCTGCCCCTAGGTGAGGGGGCCTCTTTCGACGCTGCGCTGTGTGATTTCAATGGTCTTACTGGTTCGGACTTTAGTCATGATTCTTGCGAGTTCACTGCCCCCAAACTTATGAAGAAATTGGCAGATGTGTACTTCGCCCGGATTGTGGCTTCTTCGGAGTCGGTTTTTTCATTGACCCCGCGGCAGGTGGTGTTGTGGAGGTCTCAGCATGGGCCCCACTCATCTGATTGGCTCAGAGCAGTTCCTATTTCTGGGCTCGGTCAGACCATGAATGGTAGGACTTACAGGTCTGTCATCTGTTATCGTTTGGGTATCCCTCTTTTTCGTGCTGGTCTCCCTTGCTCTGCATGTGGTTGGGTTTTTGAGGGAGACACTTTTGGGGATCATGTTGTGTCGTGTTCGAGTTCTGTTGGACTCAAACATCGGCATAATCTTGTTCGTGATACCCTCTTCGACATTTGCTTCCGTGCTGGGATCTCCTCTGGGAAGGAGGTGGACATTGGTGTTGTTGACAGTCTTGGCGGACCTCTTAGGCCCGCTGACATTCTTCTTTACTCCTGGGATCGGGGTCGAGATGTGTGTGTTGATATCACTGGTTCCTCCCCCCTCACTCAGACTTGCTTGACTTCCTTCGCTCCTGGGCGATGTGTTCTCGACGCTGCGCGGCGTAAGTGCACCAAGTACCGGGAGGTGTGCTCTGTTGCTGGTTATGGGTTTTTTCCTTTTTCTTTCTCCTCCTTTGGTGAGCTGGATGGGGATGCGATTGCGCTTTTGGGACGGATCCGCTCCTTCTCTTTAGCTTTAGATTCTAGTTCTCGTCTAGCTGCTCATATTTTTACCAGAGTTTGTTTTTCCATTGCAAAGGGGGTTGGCGCGCAGCTTGTTTCTCGGCTGCCCGCTAACTTCTTGTAAACATTCGGTTGTTTGATTTCTATACTATTTGGAGTTTAAAAAAAAAATAAAAATAATAATCACCTTGAAATATGACGTTTTTCACAAACCAACATAAATCAGAAATTTATGGAAAACTACTCATAAATTTGAATTTCTTTCAGAAACTCACCCTCAATTATTTCTATAAAAAAATTATAAAACTTCACCCCAAAAAATATAAAATTAAAATTATCAGTTTATTTATCAAAATAAACACACCTTATTATAAAATATACTATTTGTTATACAATACTCCATCCAGTCGGAAATATTTGATGTTTGACTTTTGTGCACGTAGAAAACTATATAAAATCTTATTTGTTTTGATTAATTTTTTTCATATTTTAATATTTATTAGTAATAAGTATTAAACTGTGGAAAAAAATTAATTACAAGATTAATATTTTATATAGTTTTTAGCTTCTTAAAATACATGCAGAAAGTCAAAACATCAAATATTTCTGATCGGAGGTAGTAATATTTATGAAGAGAGTAATAATTGAAGGAAAACGAAATTGATGATTGGTTTTCTATAATATTTTTAATTTACGGGTGGATTTGTGAAACCTCCTTATTTTAAGGGTAACTTTCTGTAATTTACTTCCCTCTTGTTTCTACAAACCATCGGCGATTTCGTTGTCACTCTCGCTGTCGCACTTCACCTTTTCTACCCATCTCCCTTGTCAATTCCATCGTCGTCTTCAGTGCAACCAAACAATTTTCACTCTCCATTTTCATTTTGGGTCCATCCCCACATGGGTTTTATCCGCTGCTTGTGAGCAAAGCTCCTCCCTTTAAGAACACCCTTTCACAATTGGATTTCCATTTCCAGACCCAATTCGCAAGGAGCTGTTGATCTGTTTGAATTTTTACTCTCCGTTTTCATTTCGATTTATCTTCTTCTCCCCACACGGGTTTTGTCTGCAGCTTCTAAGCAAAGCTCCTCCCTTTAAGAACACCCTTTCACAATTGGGTTTCCAGATCCAATTCGCAAGAAGCTGCTGTTCTTTTTTTATTGCAGAGGTAAACCCATACCACAATTTCTTTACTTTTCGCTGCAATTCATCTTTCGTTGACTTTTTTATGGTTATTATTGTTGGGTGCCCGAGTGGCAGGCGGCTAGGGCAGAAAATTGGTTGTTTTGAATCACTAGCGGTTAGAACTTAGAACTGTCAAAAGGGAGATTCAAGTATTTGACTAATTCAAGGTCATAAGCGATGGGCCCGCCCTTTTCATGTTCAATTGGCTGTGATTTGTGGTTATCTATCATTTTGGATTTTTGTTCAACACAATCTTTATCTATCCAATTCCCTAATCAAAGCTGCGGTTCTTCCATATTTGCCTTGTGAAGTTGGGGTTAAGCTTGGGATATTAGAGACTCCATTGCCAAATTATCAGCACAAATAAGCTCCTTATCAGCAAGCAAAACAGATCCTTTTGAGGTTTCATTATCTCTTTATTAACATAGATTGCATATATTGTTGCTCAATTGTTATGTGCTTTTGAATTGGATTTGAGGCTTTAGAGTATTATGTATGGTGTTCTGCTTGCTATGAACATTGTTATGTCTTATGCTTTCCCCGATTTTCTGTCAAGTCGGCTAAATGGCAGTTTTTTAAAATTTTAAATGGATGCAGGTGATTTTGGATCTTATCCCTTGGATGGGGACAGATGTTGCAGAGGTGGAGAAAGCACAAGATTGTTCTTGCGCTTTGAAGGTATTCATCTCAAGATTGTTATTGTAAATTCCAGAATAAGTCTTTATTGTTAGCTCGTGTGCGTTTACCCGTTCTGACCGACGAGGAAAATTGACATCAATGTAAAATGAAGATACATGCCTTTCTTTATGAGCAAAATGGATTTTCTTCTTCTGTTTGACTTATTTCTTGTGGCTTCAGGTTCATGGTGTCATGTGCACACAACTTGAGACATTGTTTAAGAGAATCATTGTGATATTTCCGGATATAGAAGCAGCTCGGCCTCGATGCTCATCTGGAATACAAGCTCTCTGCCATTTGCAGATGGCTATGGAGAACACCAAGCTACTACTGCAATATTGCGGAGAGGCTAGCAAGTTCTACTTGGTATGTTCCTTTTCTTTGCAAGGCTTGTTTTCAACTGGTAACCTGGACGACTTTCTGCCACCCCTGGAATGCTTGGAACTAATTTGATTTTGCAGTAATAAAAAAAAAGATAAATAAGATGATCAATGCTTCAATCTTGCTCATCACTGCAGTTTCTAAATGACAGTGTTTGGTGTTTCAGGCTATCACCGGTGATACAATTTTGTTAAAATTTAAGAAAGCCAGGCATCAGCTGGAGGAGAATTTGAGTAAACTTCAAACTATGGTCCCAGTGATTTTGGAATCGGAGGTATGTCAACTGGGCTTGCTTTTAGTCTTCCTGCCTTTGCATATATGTTCGTTTCTTCTTGATTTTATTTTTCTTCTCAATTTGGGTCGCCTTTTTCCCTTCTTCCTTGTACAACTTTCAACTGGGTGATAAATCAATTATGTACTTCATTTGTAGATATCCCAAATTGTTGATGATCTTAGGCACGTCGTATTCATCATGGACTCATCTGAACAAGATGCTGGAAAGGTCCTTGGAGCACTACTCCAGAAGGACGAGTCTATTCTGTCCTCATTTTCGAACTCTGAGATTCAGGCTCTCCAGTTCGTGGCTTCAAGAATTCATCTTACGTCGCAGAAAGATCTCTTAATAGAAAGGAGAGCAATTCTGAAGATGCTGTCTAGAGTTGGAGAGAGTGAAAAATCGAAAAGGAGAGTCTTAAGCTACCTGCTCTTTCTCCTGAAGAAGCATGACAAGCAGATTTTAGAAGGGCAAGCATATAATGCCTCTGTGGAACATGATGGGTCCTTCTTCCCCGTGCGTTCAGATAGGAGATCTGCATGTGTTCATTCCGCTGATGTGGGATCTCGATTACCCACACACAATGAGGAAATGATCACCTTTTATCCTCACATTCCAACCTTTGGCAATTTGGACATTTCTGTCACTTCTGTAAGTAGCTGTGGCTCCCTAGCAGGTCTGAATCTCCAGATAGATATGAGCAACGTGTCTCTTGGATCCGAGGATACCAACTACCATTCAGATAACTTCCACTCCAAGTGCGAAGATGATTTAGGTTCGATTAGAGAACATTTTGATAATCGCTCACCAGAATTCAAATTCTTCTCAGGCAAACGTGAGTTAGAAACAATCCTTTTGTCTAATGTCAGTCAGCTTCCATGTGAATCACAATTTATGGCTATTGAGGATGTGCAAAACTATCTGGACTACTACAACCATGCCCCTGTTCCTATGTCCTCAAAGAACTTTATGGAACCATTAGTTGGGTTTCTTAAGGCCGCAGTTGACAGGCAAGATGTAAGTGCTCAGATCGCTGCAACACGGTTGCTCTCAACTGCTGTAAATGCAAGCAGGTAATGGCTGCAATTTAATCTCATTTGTTGGCTCCTAGTTTGATTAGAACATACTTATAGTTCTACTTCAAGTAGTCTCCTTTTGGCTGTAATCTGATGCAGTTTGTTCTCTTTCAGGAGCGCCATTCGGAGCATTAATGAAGATGTTTATCTTCTTCTGGTATCCTTTCTTGGAACAGCTATGACTAAAGATGTGCTTGCCATATTCCAATCGTCTGTGCAAATAAGTAGCGGAATGAAACTTGCGCAATCTGGTGCACTGACTTCCATCCTCAAAATCCTGGACACCGAGTACAAGGAATTTCATGAAATGGCAATCAAATTGCTCTACAACTTATCCTTGACTACTGAAGAAGATTCCTCTTTGCTCAGATTTCTACCACTTGGGTGCATCCCCAAGTTGGTCCCCTTCCTACGTGATCCCTCGACTTCTGGGCCTTGTATACAGATCATGGAAAAGCTATTTCACACCCAGGAAGCTCGCCTCCTTGCAGTTGAAACAAAAGGGTGCATTGCTGCCATTGTAGAGTTGCTTGAAACCGGCAACTACGAGGAGCAAGAGCATGGAGTCTTCATTCTTCTCACTTTATGTTCTCAGTTCAGCAACTGCTGCAGGTTGGTCATGGAAGAGGGTATCATACCATCCCTTGTTTGTATGCAAGTCAATGGAAACGAAAGAGGGAAAGTGGGCGCGTACGAGCTACTCCGCCTCTTAAGAGACCTCACCGAGGAAGAAGATAAAAAGAAATTGTCACATGTAAGTAGTATTCCTGAGACTCCTTCCAGAGACTCTGATGAGAAACCGACATCGAAGCCAAGTGGAATGTTCAGCAAAATCTCGGCGAAGCTGAAGGGAAGATGATGTGCCAGGAATGTATAGCTTAGTGTGTTAATTTATTGGTTTCATTCTTTTTCATCATGTTAGGTATGTAAAATTTGTCTCTAATTTGTACCTGAACTAGAGTTGTATATTTTTAGTCAGTTGTTTGAAGATTTTGGCTGTAGTAGTTGATAGATAATAACTGCTTGTAATTTTGATGGTATTGTAAGGTCTGTAGTAGAGAAAAGTGTAGTTTCAGAGATGGTTTTTTAATCTACTCTGCCTTTCTTGGTTGTGTACTTATGTTGGCAAAAGGGTTGGATAATTTACTATGCAAACATTGAGGCATTTTTTTTAATACATGAAAATATTTAAAAGATTTGATTCCTCGAGACCAACAGATCGGTAAACGGATTAACCATTATGATACAAAACAAACTGAACACAAAACCTATAAAACAAATGGAACTCATAATACTAAAAGTGGCACCTGGGCTAAACTGCAACCATCAGGAAGCACCAAGTCAAGCACCATTACGATAACACTGTACCTCCTAGATATGGAACCGTCATAAACACATCTCGATTCTAGCTAGTCTTGACTTGAGACCTTTATTCTTATCCCTTCCAAAAGTTTTGGGTATTTTATTTTATTTCATTTTTGATATCGAAAAATGATTCGATACACTAAATTTAGTATACCGAGAGATCAGAACAATCGATAAAATAACAACTAGCACATTAAAAAAAACATCAAGCACAAGATATGGAAGATAGAGATCTGAGCAAAGAGGAATTCCATGAACCAAACATGTCAGAATACACATGAGCAAGACATTGAAAAGAACAAAGAATAGCGAGCAAACAATTAAACATAGCCAACAAACAAATTGGGGTATTTTACGGGGATGGTATTATCTCTCCAATCACACGGTCATCGTCATTGTTACCGTCACCGACATTCGAAGTCGGCAAAGGATGATATACTTGTGTCGATTATTCAGGTGACGGATTGAAAGTTCGTCTATTGAATCCCTATCCATGCCAAATTTACCGGCTCTGGAAGCCGGTGTCGGCTGAATCTTTGCCGATACTGAAAGTCGAAACATGCAAGGGGGTTCGGGGTGGCTGAAGCCCCCGCTGGTTAAAATAAGGGTATAGGTATATTTTTATATGTCTGTTAATTTAATATATAATAAATAAAAATGAAGTAAAATAATTTCACAAAGATGAAATATCACTTTAATGGGGGAACCTGACATCCCAAGTTCGAATCCCATTTCTTCCTTTTTTTTTACCCTTGGTTGCATCTGTTTTTTTTTTAACACGCCAAACCCTTTTTTTTCCCCTTACATAGCTACAGTGGACCGCAACAGAGAGAGAGAGAGCGGGAGAGCGACAGAGCGAGCGCGTGAGAAGCTCTCCTACCCGCCGGCCGCCGCTGCCACCTCCCCTCCGGCCGACCCGCCGGCGCCGCTGCCACCTCCCCCTCCGGCCGAACGTGTGAAGGGGAAGCCTTCCCCTGGGCGGCTACTGGCGAGACGCACTTAGAGAATTGAAACACCCCTTCAATCTAAACGTCAAAAGGTAAGCTATTTTTCTTCTCTTGTTTTTAATTTGATTGTTAAGTTGAATTGAATGAGTGTGAATCAATTTTGATTAGAATTTATGGGGTTGAGATTTGAGGAATGAGAATCTAATTGGGGATTTTCGATTAGGGTTTGTGATCGGTGAGAAATAAATTTGTGTCTTTGCGATTTGAAAATTGAAATTGTGGTTTGTGGTTGTGGTGATAAATAGATTTGTGAATTTGTTTTTTTGTGATTCGGAACTGTGGTTTGTGATTGTGAATATCTCATGTTCTTTAACCTCTCGCCCTCAGCTTCGAAGCTTTCTTTGTTTATCGGTACCCAGTGGCTTCATCGCTGCCTCCTTGCTGGCTGGATTTGGATTTTATCCCGCTCTGTTTTTTCGAGCAAAGTAAAAACCCTGAATTTTGGCACTTGGCGACAAATCTCCGCAAATTTTGCAAGAATTTGTGATCCCTTTTCAAATTTAAATGGCGACGGAGGGTTCGGATGGCGGAGAAGATGAAGGCAAGCTTGTCGGTGGTAGCAAGCATCTGGAAGTGGATGAAGATTTGAGGGAGATGACAAAAAATGCCGCTTGGAGTGTCAGCTCTTGCAAGCCCGGCAATGGCGTCTTCTCCCTTCGAGATGATAACATCGAGACCTATTGGCAGTTAAACTTCTCTCTCTAACATCGATACCTTTTCTTCCTCCTTTCGTTTCTGAACTGGAAAAGTTGGATTGTTTTGTTGCGATTTGCAGGTCCGATGGAGCGCAACCGCATCTGGTAAACATCCAATTCCAGAAGAAGGTGAAATTGCAAGTATGTATTCCTTCAAGTTGATTTTGTTACCTTTATTCCAAATGTATGTGTAGTTAATAATGCCATGTGAGCTTGTGAATTTCAGCTGATTGCTGTGTATGTCGATTTCAAGCTAGACGAGAGCTACACGCCTAGCAAGATTTCTGTTCGGGCTGGCGATGGATTCCACAATTTGAAGGTATCGATGTGGCAAAAAAGAGAGACTGTTCACATTATCAAGCTGCAAACTTTAGCTGCTTGTAAAGTGGAGGAATTTGTTGTATGATATGGTGTAATTAATTGTGTTAATCTCTGATCATATGAACTTATTGCAGGAAATAAAAACTGTTGAACTCGTCAAGCCTACTGGCTGGGTTTATATATCTCTATCCGGCAATGATCCACGGTGAGTTTTACTGGTTGTTTCGACTAGGTGTTTGCATCATGGAGATCTTGTGGGAAGGGTTCGTTAATTCATTACTCCGTAATAAACTAACTCATGGCCAAATTTATCAGATATTGGTCTTATCATTGCAGCAGCTGAACTCACTTTGGCATACACAAAGTAACAAGCAATCTGATTATGATTAAATGTAGTTAGCGATTGTCAATGAATTTAATCTAATTTGTTGTCTGATACTCTGATATGTTTGTATATCGTCTGAGTAATGGAGTTAGCTATTGTTATTGAGTTTGTATATCATCTGCTTTGTTGCTTACATTCTTCTGTTTGTGTATCATATGAGTAATGGAGTTGGATGATTATCATCTGATATAAGTTCATATGCTTTTGCTCATATATGCTCATTGATTATCATCTATGTCCATGGAACTGAAGTAGCTAGATTCATGTATTCGAAGGGGGATTTGCTTTCTAGGTTTTGTGGATCAGATTATGAGACTGAATTATTGCTTGATTTTGTGTTTTGTAGGGAAACTTTTGTAAACACTTTCATGTTGCAAATTGGAATATTGTCAAATCATCTTAACGGAAGGGACACCCATGTCCGCCAGATCAAAGTTTATGGCCCTCGCCCGTATGAAATCATCCTATGTGTTTGTGTTCTGCTAAATATGGTTTTCCCCATATCTTTTGTCTACGGCTCTTAATGTCTTGAAATGCTTGTTTTCAGGAACCCCATTCCGCGTCAACCATTTCAGTTCACTTCCTCCGAGTTTGTCATGTACTCTGCTATTAGATGAAACATTGTTTGGCCGGGCTGTTCTTTCTCTGGTTGATAGTGCACAGATGGAAAATAACCCCAAGCTACAACCGTGGTATCCGTACTTCAGTTTCTCATGATGATGATGATCTTCTCAAATGGGTTTCAATCTTGTGCCTCGTGATGTTGTTTGATTTTGTCAAGAAATCAAACTCTTATTGTTCAAATCCGTGTTCCCAGTTTCTACTGATGATACTGGATGAAAAGAAAATGGATGTTGAAATTGTCTGGCTTCATACCCTGTCACCCTAGGGGTGTGTTTGGACTTTGGACTCACATGTACTTTTTTTTCTCCGCGTACCCACCCCAAAACATAAAAAAAAATCGTGATTTGAACCCGTGACCTCAAGGTTATAATTCCACTCCATAGCATGACATGCCCAATTACTCAGGAGAGTGTTAAAAGCATGGATGGATCGAGTTTGGCATACCCTTACCTTACATGAATTGCATTATACATTTATACCTACACACAGTCACACATCAAGTATTTTCGCAGTTAATTTTACCCTGTCCATAACAAAGCACCACTTACCTCCGTTGCAATGCAAAATATAAGGGCTTTTAATTTTTGGCACGTTTTTTAATGAGCTAAAAACTCCATGAAATATTAATTTTTTATTAAAGTTTTTTACATAGTATTATACATAATACTATGTAAAAAACTTTAATAAAAAAATTAATATTTCATGGAGTTTTTAGCTCATTAAAAAACGTGAAAAAAAAAAGTAAAAGTCCTTATATTTTGCAACGGAGGTGGTAATACATAATACATGTGATCCAAACCACCGTCATGGCGTCATATACTCATATGGACCACAAACATTTTTAGCCCTAAAGTCTATTGTTTTTGGTTAATAGGAAATCATTTAGGATTACAACAACAGGAAACAGGGTGATTAAATTCGTGATCTTATTGATCACCCCATATCATATTTATTAACTAAATTAGTGAGACTTAATATGATCTAAAATCTTTAGTGGTTTTTGCACAGAATCAAATAAATGCCATTGTTTAAAATCTAGAGGGCTTCAATATATAGACTGATCAAAATTTTTATTTTAAAAAAAAAAATCTATATCAGGGATAGTATTGTGAAAATTTATAATTTCAGGTGATTATGTAAAAAATATCTTAATTTTAGGGCAGTTTTGAAATTTGAAGGATCTCTTCTTCCTGGGTGAGTTTCAGACCTCCCAATTCCTGCCAAGTGCCAACCCTCCTCCTCCTCTCTCTCTCCACCCTTTGGGAGACTCCTCCAGGCGGTGTTCGAATACCCATTTTAGCTACACTTTCATCCGAAAGTCCAGGTGACACTTCTTCCAACTCCTCCTCCTTCGAGCTCTCGCATATCACCGTTCAAAGTCACTCCCTAATTTGAGGCTTTCGGTTTTTTGTCCAATGTTAAAAATTGAAATTAGGTTAAATTTGATTGGATTTATGCTCAATTGGTCATGATGCTGATTATTTCTTCTTTGGTTGGCTCAATTTGTGTTGAATTTTCTCTTATGAGTGATCATCCAGATGCAGAAGACTACATTATATATTGAATTGGTAATGCTGATTTCTTTTTATTGACACAGTTTTAACTTCCAGACATAAGAAAAGTACTCTCCTTTCTCAATTAGCTGCATAAAAGTAGCCCAGAAGATTGAATAGTATTAAATTTGGTCACTTGTAGTGGAAGAAAATTCATCAATAAGCAAAAAAATTATGACCTAGTTTTAGGGCTCGTTTGGTTTAACAATGGACTTGCTCTTGAAATAGGCTTCTCAAATATACTTCCTGGAAGAGGAAAATTTGTTGGGTTGAATTTAATTTCCTGTGAATTAAATTACTATGTTTGTTTGGTTGAGTATGGTAATTTCATAGGCATTTATTTTAGTTTACTACTATAGGAGTTGTTTTGTAACAAATATTGGAAAAGAAAATAGTACCTACCAGCTCATGGTAATTGCAATTCCACCCTCTTTGTTTTCTCTGAATTTAATCCATGAGTTTTTCTATCATGAATAAGTAAACCAAACATATATTACTTCGAGGGGATGTGTGCTTCCCGGGAATTTTCTGGCGATCCAATATTTCATTCATCAACCAAACAATAAGTCAATAACTTTCAAGGAGTGTCTGATTTTGCAAGAAATGTGAAATCTTTATGTTGATGCTTGATGCGTCCATTTGTCATTTCAGGCGTTGTTTAGTTGAAAAAAGTGCAGAGCCATGGTTGTATCATCAATGTCCCTTTGCACAATTGGTTTGATCTCTGGCTTGAGAGGCCGACAGGCACCACACCAAGCCTTATTCCCATGTGCTTCCTGTCATGTTATGCATCTTTGTTGCTTTACTGGATGCCCAAGGAGCTGCAAGAGAGGCTTGAGTAGAAGATCTAGAAGGTTCTCTGTGTTTGCTGCCACCAAAGAATCCACAAAATCAAACGAGCCTGAAGAACAAACCCCTTCATGGGCAAAGCCAGATTCTGACGAGCCACCACCATGGGCCAGAAATGAGAGCAAGGCAGATGATTTAAAGCAAGGCTTTGAGGTTCCGTTTATTGTATACTTACTTGCATCAGCAGTGACTGCCATTGCTGCGGTGAGCAATTTCACTCTTTTTTTTGGGATGCTATAATGCTATTAACTTCTGATTCACGTGTCCTGAAATTGAGTTTATGGATCCGTGCAGATAGGTTCAGTTTTTGAATATGTAAATCAGAAGCCTGTTTTTGGAGTTGTGAACACTGATAGCATCTTCTATGCTCCTCTTCTTGGATTCTTCGCATTCACTGGCATCCCAACATCTGTGAGTTTCTTCTCCAACTAGTTGCTCTTGATTTTCTAGTGATTTAACATTCAGATCCCAAATATCTGTTGCTGATGTTTGATCAGGAGCTTTCAATCATATTTAAGCAAGGATCATGATGATACTATTATTTACTCGTAAAGCTACAAAAACTTGATGATAGAATAGAACAGTCATTCCTGAAACTTGTAGTGCATAATGCTGATTAAACCAGGACATGAGATTGATGTGCGTGTCGGATTTGGTATTGTTGGGGCTTGGTAGCTAATTTGAATGGGTGTGGGGTGCTGATGCAGGCATTTCTATGGTTTAAAGCAGTTCAAACCGCCAACAAGGAGGCCGAAGAGCAAGACAGGAGAGATGGATACATGTAATGTTCAAATTATGTCAAATCCTGAATTATAAGAGTTGTATATCCTCTCTCTCTTTATCTCTGTGTATGTGTTAAAAGTGTTAATCATCTTCTGTGTATCATGAAGAGCCGAAGAGGCGAACCTCCCTTCTCTCCGGTTTTGAAACAAACTCTTGTTGTAAACTAACATTCCTATTTGAATGAGAATCACCCGTCTCTCCGGTTTTGAAACAAACTCTTGTTGTAAACTAGCATTCCTATTTGAATGAGAATCACCCATTCAAAATTTCTGTTATGGCCAACTTTATAATTCTCTAATCTACACAAATCGATTTCAATTTAGGGTTTCCAACCCTACTCAACAAAATCTTGGCACAATCTAGAAGAGGGTGGCGACGATAGAACGAAGTAGACGGAGATTGAACTTATGTCAGCAGAGTATTTGGCCTGAAATCTTTTCTGTCAGCAAATTTAATCAACTAGGATCATAACAAATGATATAAAACCAATACAGTTGCAACTTACAAACAAAGCCACAAAATCTATTTTATTTTGTAAGTAGATGTCCCTGGTCACCAGCAAACACATCATGGGGCTAGTACTAATTGGAAATCCACCTACTTTATAGTTTGTACATATATGTTTTTTGGGTCTGACCCAAATCAACAGAATCAGTTAAATTGGCTCAAAAAGTAAGAGATTAGGTGAGGCTAATCCCTTTCAAAGCCACTCAATCAATGGTTCAGTTGGTTGGCCAAAAAGGGATAGTGGCTTTGGTTTGTATCAACCTCTATAAATATGTGTATGTTCATTTATGAATAAACAGCATTGCCAATAACAAGCAAGAGGAGTTAAGAGTTGTGGAAGAATCAAGTCTGCAAAACAACAATGGAAGGGCAGCAAGCACAAGATCACCGTAGCAGGAAGCGAGAACTGCAGCAGATTTCGGTGCCCTTCCTTTGGGAGGAGAAGCCGGGATTGCCCAAGCAAGAGTGGACTCCAAACTCCCTGTTGGTAGCAGCTTTTCCGCTAACGCTGCTGCTGCCACCTCCTCCTCCATCAGCTCCTCCACTGGCTCCCACTCCTATGGCTTCAATACCGGAAGGGTTTGCTGACAGTCCTCCACCAGGAGCACTGCTGCCATCTCGTCCACCACCACCACCGCCACCTCAGCTTGCAAAGTTTGTCGCGTCGGTTCCCTTCAAGTGGGAGGAGAAGCCAGGGACGCCACTGCGAACCTTTGCACCAAGGCCAACGTTGGCAGCAAAGGACAAGAGTTTGGCACTGCCTCCTGCCTACTACTCTCAGTTCTTTGAGTGTTTTCAGAGTGATCAAGAAAGCTCCTTGGAAGATGATGAGGAGGATGACGATGAAGATGAAGAGCCAGACTGGTTGAGGGAGCTGGATGAAGACGCTCATAGTAGACAACTAACCGCGGCAGCTATGCCTTCTTCACCAGAGAGCGAGAGCGGGAGCAATAGTACAAGCAGCTATGCAACAGGAAGCACAAGCCCTATAGGAAGTTCCTTCTTGGAGCAGCTTTTCCCACTGTACACTCCCAAGGCTTATTCTCCAACCAAATTGGCGGCATGCTCAAAAGTTGACGCAAACGCGACACATATGAAGGCTTTACGAGGAGAAGGTGAACGTAGCATCGTCATCAGAAGGCCACAAACCCTTGGTGAACTGATCATGCTGAGCCGAAGGAGGAGCTTTCTGCACAAAGCCGCGGGTTTGACGAAGATGAGTGTCTCAAAGGTAACCTTCCATTTTCCGCATTATCAAAACGCTCCATACATTTTAACTTCCTTATCCTCTCAGTCTCGGGGTAAAAGACAATGTTTACCTGTGAATCAAACAGGAATTTGAGGAGCCAAATTATCTTGGATGCTGCATGTTTGGATCCGGGAAAGGCGGAATAGCAAAGCTGCTAGGAGGGAGGAGTCTCTTGTCATTGAAATTCGCTTAGGTGTAACACATCACTCCGGCTTTCTTCAAGTGTTTTTAGTTGTACTACTATTTCATCTATCTGTGTTATCTTGTAAAAGCAAGAGTGCTGCTAGAAACTGCTACTGCCTTGCATTTCTGTACATCTTCTCTTAATTATGAAGTTTTGTTATCTGTGACACCAGCTTCTACCTAACAAAATCCAGTCGAAAATGAGCAAAATCAACTTCTACATAGGAAGTTCAATCAAGGAATGAATCCAATCTTAACAGTCTAAATGCTAACATAGGAGGTTATGTAACTTCTGTTATTAGAAGTGGTTTTTATAGGAAGAAGGTATCGATCAGATTTTTAAGCTTGCTAGTTTCATATCTGGCAGTACAATCCAGATATAACTATTCATGAGTTTATATATCATCTGATTGGTTGTGGCATTGCTCTGATCGGATTTTTAAAGCATGGGAGGATCAAAAACCCATAACACTGATTAGCTGAGTTGGTTGGAACCGAAAAAATAGATCTTATGCAACAAGGCGTTGAGTACATTAACATGGGCATTCTCAGCTACAGCAGCAAATCACTGTACAATTTTAAAGCAAAAATCCAGTTACAGCTCCTCAGTAGCAGTTATAGCTGGATTGTGAGTCAAGCAGCAATGCAAACATTCATTCGCAGGTGGGTTTTGTGTCGAAGCTGCTAAGGCAGATGGCGAAGGCTTGGAATGCAGAGAGTGGGTAACAATAATCCATGGTAAAAATGTCCTTCCCTATCTTCCCGAATTGCAAAATTACCCTTTCCTGCTCGGCTTCCGGGATGTTGTGGTGTGGCTCAACTGCGGCGACAAGCTGGAAGTTCTTGACTGATGCCACAGTAACACGCCCTCTGAAGTTTAAGCACCAGCACTGCAGCTGCTCATGCCACCTAGGAGCCTTGTTCTTCAGCACCAACGGCTCTTCTGCATCGAGTGGCTCTACTAGGCTTGTAGAGCTAGAGCTAATCATTGGGCTCTTTTCTTTTGAGGCTGGGAAATGTGAGGAAACTCCACCATCAATGGAGCTTGGAAGAGAAATTGGTGTTGGTGCACTGCCTCCCTCTTGGATTGCAGAGATGGGAACGGAATTCATGGTACAGTTTAGTCTCCTGGGTCCTCTTGTCCGAAGAACATTAAGCTCATAAGAGATGGTAGCGATGCTGTAGTTACAGGCGGATAATTTGGGAGAAACTTGCTTTGCACTAAATCTTCGGCTAGATTGGCCAATTGGTTTGACTGCAGCATCAGATGGAGGTTGACTATCATAGATGATGAACTTGGTCCCCAGAAAATTTGACCTGAAATATTTTCTGTCAGCAAATGTAATAAGCAAGTACAGGAGATAGCAGTGAAAGCTTTGAAGCAAACATACCTCAGTTTGCCAACATATGTATTGCTGGCTCTGGAGAAATCGTCAGCAACCAATGATATGATGAAATACGTGGTTGTTGCTCTTCTGACTCTTTTTGCAGCCAGCATCAGTTTATCACTCTCATTTTCAGCTGCAAACTCGAAAAACAAACACTTGTAAAATTACAAATGCTCTTCTCAATTTACCACAAAAACCTAAATCTCTCACAAGACCAACTTTTAACAAAGGAAAAATCAGACATATCAGTATCAAGATCTAAAAGTGTACACCACAGTTTTGAATGTTCAATATTCTTAACCACGCAATTATCACATTATCTAATTTCAAGAATAAACAAACCCTATAAAATCATCCAAACACAATGATTTGTGACTACTGGAATTCAAATGAGTAAAAATTCTACAAAAGCACAAGAGACTGATGACAAAGATTAGTTACTGGATTTTAATAATTTTGGCCACATTGGTATTTAAATGAAAAAACAAGTATAAGTGACAGTGGACTTACAAGGAGTTAGTCCAAAGAACAGGCGAAATGTGGATGTTAACCTGTCTCTTTTAATAAAGCACTGAATGGGAACATCACGAGGACCAGGCTGTAATATAAAGTCATCAGAGATTATTCCAAAATAAAAATAAAAATAGATGCAATATATTTAACAAACTAATGCAACAATCACCTGTTTTAGCGAGATTGGAAAAGTCAGCCTTCCACATTGTTCTGGTGTTTGAACAATCTCCTTTGTCACCTCTCTCCATGACTTGCAAACAGAAGCACACGATACCACATCTTTTCTCGCAGGCCACAAAGTTTCACTAGCTTCTACCCGTCGTATGATATCCAAAAGCAACTCAGGGGGTATATTGGCCCAACACCCCTGTTTAGGAGACTCAATTGCTGTGGCTTGATCAGGAGCAACATGTGACCTTGCTCGGCTGCGCCAATTCTTTCTGTCTATTCCTCTCCTTGATAGGTTCCCAATCCCATTCTTCATTTCCTTCAGTTCACGGACTATGCTTTTGAAGGACATTATTATTCGCTTATAACAATGTCTGTGAGGTTAAAACATAAAGGCAACATTAATATCTGTTTTTTTTTTAATTAACAGAAGTACACATGATATTGTTGAAACTATGAGATAACAAGGAAGTCCTCTGAATTCTGAAAGGATGTCTGGGAAGTAGTAGCATTACTTCTAAAAATACCAAGAGAATACAATAAAATCATCAAACAGTTCTCCGTAAATAAATATGTTTGAACTAGACTAAGTGCTTTCTTCAAATGGCAATGTTTATTAACCTTCAAACTATCAAAATGTCAAAAATTCCATCTTCTCAGTCTTTTATCATATCTGCACATGCTAATTCAATAAAAGCAGAAAAAACTTGTCTTTGCTCATGCATAAAAAATGTGATAAACAATATCAAACCCAACCACAAGGTATAATCCCTTGCGAGTTTCAATTAGAAACCAGCATATTATGCTACAACAGCTTACACAGCTCCAGTCAATCATCAACAGCTCAAATCTAATCACTCTTAAAAGCTTACTAAAATAGGGGGATAAATACTGTGCGCACCAGCAAAATGAGATGGCAGGCACAACGAGAGAGTGTGGTTCAACAGCTCTAGAGTGGAGAAACAACAGCTTTGAAGTTCTAATCAGAGAGAAGATATGAAAATTTGCAAACGAAATGATGGAAAGGCTTGAAAACATCCAGCACTGTATCCTCAAAAACTAAGTTCTGGATCACCCACAAACTTGCAATGAGACGAAGTGGTTCATAAATTATAACTGATCAAATGTCGAACTTGCCAATGTCCATTTCCCAACCTAGACACCACCAAGACCTTGCATTGCTGCACTCCCTCTCCCAAGGAAAGCAAACCTTCAAGAGTTGAGCCAACCAAAGGGAAAAAGGCAAAGGAGGCGGAAGCAACTATCACCTTGTCACCAGGCAGGGATCTAAGTTCCACAACCGGAATAAATTCCCTCAAACAACAAACTGAATCCTAATACACATGGTCAAGATTCAATGATCTACAAGCTCAATGAACAACTAAAAATTCCACATTGGGACACACTTCAATCAAGTATCATTATCTAATACAAGGCCGATGCCTAATACACACGGTCAAGATTCAAAGATCTACAAGCGCAAGATCGATTCGAAAACCCCAAAGTGAGATCTGCAATAACATTTCCGAGCGAAAAAAAGATCGATCAAACACATGATCAAAATGCACAGGGAGGACGAATTGAAAGAAGATACCTCAATATTCGTAATCGGCAGCTGAAAAATCGCATCCGGAGAACAAATATCAGATTTTTTCAGATCAGAGAACGATCAGTAAAGAGCAAATTGAAGCTCGGCGATTTGGAGAAGGTATAACAGAAATCGCCATCAAGAAGTGAGATCGGCATCGAATTCGAGGACTCCCATGGGTAAACAAACAGAGAGAGTTCGCAATCGGAGCCCCGAAACGTTCAACTTGGGGATCCAATCCAACCCCAGTTGTCAGGTTGAAGATGTCCCAACATGTTCATGGAATCATGGTGGGTGGAGGGATTCGGTGCGGTCGTGTCCACGATGGTTGAATGACGTGGCCGCCAAAGATTTCCTCAATTGTGGGGTCCACTTGAATTCTTGGGAGAGTTGGACGTCCAGATTTGATCTGACGTGTCCATCTTTCTTTTTCAGATCAGCCGACGTGTCAAATCACCTTGAAATTGAACAGATCCAGCTTACTTTGCGATTGGTTCGATACGGAGTATATCAAAAAGCCCCGTTGGATCGACCCAGTCACATCACAAGCTTTTTCCATGTTTACAATGGGATTCGAACTTTGAACCTCTTGAGGTGAGATGTAGCCCCATAATCACTATACTAACTTATTATTGGTACAGAGTATATCACTAAATTAGTGGATTTAGTGCTACTCCGTGCGTTCAAAAAACAACTTCGATGGGTTAATTCTCTATCAAGTTTAAAAATAAGTAATTTAGATTTAAATTAGTTTAATTATTTTTAATTTATTTTTAGAGTCGATAAATTTCTGTAGGGTAATCTTTTCAAATCTACTGAGTTTAACTTCACGTAATTCTTACCGTGTTTACGTCGTTTTAGTTTGGGACAAAATTTTTTAGAAATATTTGAACTACATAATCTACCCCTTAATTAACCTTTCTATTAAAAATTGAATTTATCTAAGACAAGTTCAATTAGGATTTAAATTTTTTGGAAGAGGAGAGATCACTTCTCTATTTTATGTTGGTAAAGAGAGATCACTTCTCTATTGTCCCTCATTTTCTTCACTCGTAACGGGACAAAATAAGTAAGGGTAAGGAAAGAAATGAGTAAAATTCGTGTTTTTTCGAACAAAACAAAACCTCTAAAATAACATGTTTTTACAAACGGAGGGAGTATTATTTTATTTTGGAAAAAAAATTGTATTTATGTTTAATTCATTTAGATTTATATAAATGAAAAACCTCTTCTCTCGACCGTACATGAGTCACGGTATGATTTTTCACTGGATAATTTTTCCCTTAGTACTAAAGTCAGTCAATGCATATTGATATTACCTAACAGGAATCGGCCGGGATCAGCTGTCCCAAAGGGGACAATCCCTGTTTTGGTCTCCCCTCACCCCTAAAACCAAAAGATAAAAGAAAAATAATTAAAATTTGTAAAAAAAAAAATAGTAAATGATGAGATTTTGTGAGAAGGAATAGTGGGATAGGGGGTGTAAATCTTATGTCCCCGATTCCGTCCCCCTCTCCTGTCCTCTCTCACATAAATCTTATTTTTTTTTAATTCTTTTAATCATTTTATTAATTTAATTTAATTTTTATTTTTCTTTTAAGTTGGAGTTTGTGAGGGAGAGGGGGCTGGGCCGCTGGGGGATAGGAGAGGGGGACGAGGTTGACGACAGGAGATTTGACTCCGGAAATAGGGGGTGTGTTGTGACAATGGATCCACACTGAACAGGAATTGGGATGTAGATTGACTACAATCAGAATTTTTTGGAATCATTCTGCAATTGGTTGATCAAATTAAAAATTCCCTTTTACTAGTCAATAAGTTCTCAAACCGTCTTTATTGAGGTATGGGAGCGGATGGTTGGTTCTCGACAAAATCGACAACCAGGTTCATTATGCAAGGAACAATTTTGACGGATTTTGAGTGTCAGTTTGTTAGTGGATCTAGAAAATTCAGATCTCGCTGAAGGTTAAAATGTTCCTATGGAAGATTGTTAGAGATGGTCTCGCCACAAAAGAACACCTCAACCGCTTGCATATTTAATTTCCGTTTATGCGGGACGTGTCTTCTATGATGCGATTCATGAAACTACAGAACACTTGTTACTAAAATGTTGTGTAATAAAACAACTCTTCATTGAAATTATGATTTTGCCTATATGAAATCATGATTTTGCCTATATGAAATCAGTGGTTAACCCTTCAACGGGTTTAAACAACATGAGATTTCGAACGAGATTCATAAGAAGATGGGTCACAAGAAGATAGCTAAGCCTACTGTCGGTGGACAGTTTGGTTCTTCAGAAATCAGTTAACTTTTGGACATATTTCATCCATCTCGATGAGTGCTATCAAGGTTTTTCTCCTAACTTAATTGCCATTAGTCTTGGATTAAAATCATAGGAATTTTAGTAATAAAAAAATCATAGGAATAAAAATGCATAATTTTTTTTTATATGTGTGTAGCACTGTAGCATGATAAATATTGTTTTAAAACATATTAAAAGAAAATTATAAATTTTGATTTAAATATGATGCAGATCGCCTGACCGTGTAAATAGAGGAAGACCTTGATCGGAAGAAAGTGCGGTATCGGCAGAGGTGATTTAGAGCGTCTGGTGTCGGATTCCTTATTATGATACCTTTCCGGATAGGGAATCGCGCCACGAGTCAAACTCACCGCTTTGCTGTGATGTATGGCCTTTTTCGGGCATCCGAGATCGTTTCAGGGCTCAAATTCAGACTTTTATGTTTTCCGTCCATTTCAGCAATTTCCGTTATTTTATTTTAATTAATTCGCAATTAGGGTTTATTTCCGTCTTTCATATTTAATAAGTTGTAGCCCTGGAAAGGACATTATTCAATTATCTAATTTTCAATTACTCAGAGAAATCCTTTCTCTTCCTGGTGGATTCCAGTTTATCGGTTCTAGGGTTTCGTCGCTTACGAAATCTCCATTGCAAATCTCGTGCTTGCGAGGTTTAGGCTTCCATTCTGCGTCAAAATATGTCATTTTTAATGGAAAAAATTGATATGGGTGAAAAGTAATTGAAAAAATAGACAATGGGACTTGAGTCCATGACATCTTATATCTTATACGGAGTATTAATTAATATTCATTCCCTTCCTTTATCCACGAAACTAAACTCTACTCGATGATTATGTTTTCTTTCTTATTTATTTATTTATTTTTTACCTTTTTTTTTAAAAATCCTTATATATATTTTTTCGGTAGAGGGACTGAGGGAGTGAGGGACTAGGGAGCAATGCAAAATGCATATGACTCAATGGATGAATGTTATGCGGCCGCATAAATGATGAATTTTAAATTTTTTTTTTGGTCAGGTGATGAATTTTTAAAATTAATGGTTAGCATCATAACAACTAAGCCATTCTTGACTTGATTAATTTATTATTTTAAATTTTTAAGGTAGGCGGACTAGGTTAATTTATCATATGAATTTGCAAAATAAATGGTTAGCATGATCATGGATTTGCAAAATTAATGGTTAGCATTATCATAACAACCAAATAACACATACAGTAAATTGTTATTATTATATTGCTATATTATGTATAAATAAGGACAGAATTAACGTTCATTGCCAACAAACACTCGTTACTAAAAAAAAAGAAGCCTTTCTTCCAATTCATATACGTTTTAATTTTTTCCCCTCGCCTTTCCTTGAGCAAAAAAAAAAAAAAAAAAAAAAAAAAAGAAGAAGATCGGAAGAAGAAGAAGATGTCGGAACCACCGATGACACTTGAGTCAAGTGTCATCGGTGGTTCCGACAGTATCAAAACCTACTGATGTGGGAACAGGCCGGTGCGAATCTAGGTAAGGTAGAGAAATATGTGATTCTTACAATGCTACTCCTTCCCACCATTTTCATCCTCAATGTCTTACAGAAGCGATATTCCAATGTATCGGTCTTTAAGGTTATGTCATCGGCATGTTATACGTTAGTCCCAATATTGCTCACTTACACTTTGGGTGCTATGGATTTTGGATTTTGGCCTACATTATACTCAATTTGGTCTATCTATCTACCGATTGCCTATGCAAGTTTGGATAATCTGAGTGCCTTCAATCTTGAAGAAAGGAAAGGGAGATAAAAAATCTTCGTCCAATTTCTCACCAACTTTCTTTTGTTAGCATTATTTTTCTACTATTTACCTACTTTCAAAGGTCAAGGTCTCCCCATCATGCTTGTGTGTTTTGTTGTGCTTTTGAAAGTTGTAGAAAGAATAATTGCATTGGCGCATGCGACTGGGGCAACCCCGGGGATCAAAAAAAACTTGATAAATATGATCGACTACATGAACATGGATGCACATGTAGAAGCAGATCCTGAGAGCATGAAAGGATTTCACTACTTGGTTGGGCCTAGATACTCAAAAACTAATAAGGATGGCGTAATTGTAAGGGGGATTACCATTGAGAATATATGGGAATGCAATGGGAGTCTTTTGAGCTCGGAATCTGGAGGAGGGGATCCTGATGGGAGGCTCAAAGATACGTGCCTTTCTTTCGCACTTTTTTGGTTGCTGCTTGCCAAGTTTTGGGGTTATCGTTTGTACAAAGGCAACTCAAAAAGGAACGCTTCTAAATTGGTTCTCAATGGATTGGTTTCGGGAAAATTAGGCGGGGTCGAAAGGGTTTTTAGGGTCATCGAGGTAGAGCTCAACTTCCTTCACGACTACTTCTTTTCAAAATATATGGTTTTTTATTTGCATGGCTTCTGGATGAAGCTTAGTATTCTGGCTTTTCCTGCAATATTTTGGTGGTCTGCTAAAGTAGCAATTGGTTTTCATCCACTTATCAAAGATGCATTCTTGGAGAACACTGGTTCTAACCCTCACCATCAAAATCCAATGACCACTGCATTTGTGATAATAGTGGTAATATCTTTTATCGAGGTCATCCAATTGTGGATGTTGATTGCTTCGAGTTGGTTTAGAGTGGCCTCGATTTCTTTCTATGCCAATAGGGAGATGTCTAAGTGGAAATTTAGATTGTTTGATGGTTTATTTAGGATAGTAGTTGGAGTTATTCTTCGAGTCTCGCAGTATGTTGGTGCCACAATATTATCCAAGCCTTGGAAGAGACAACTTGAACAATACGTTCTCCTCCAATCTTGCACTTCTTTCAGTGTAGATAATCATTTCTTGTCAGGGTTGACCACGGTTTTTGGGAGCCCTAGCCTTCCAAAACTCGGTAGAAAACAAGGCAAAAGTGTTGTGCTCTCTGAAAGTGTGAAGAGAGCAATGGTTCTGTCACTACAAACAAATGGCCTTGAGTTGAGCAACGGGATCATGTCTTTGAAGAGAAATGGCGTCGAACAGGATCTTTCATGGGCTTGCAAGCTTGAATCTGATACAGAAAGTATTCTAGTATGGCATATAGCAACTAGCATTTGCGAGATGTTTCCTAAATTTCAGCAAACTAGTAGCATGCAATTGAAAGAGGACCGTGAGGTGGCAACAACCTTATCCAAGTATTGTGCATACTTGTTGGTGTTCTCTCCGTCCTTGCTCCAAGTTCCTATTCTTGAAGCCGAAGCAATGTCTGACATTGCCATCAAAGAAGCCAGAAAAATATTCAAGAAACATGTTCCTATGTGCGGATCTGTTGATGAGGTCAACATGTATGAGAAACTAAAGGAATATCTTGTTGACAATCCAGAAGTAGAAGAAGAAAGGCCCCCACCATTAATCAAAAGAGGCGTAAAGCTAGGGGAGTTACTCCTCACTATCATCAGAGATGAAGAAACAAGATGGAAGATACTCGCTGAATTCTGGGCTGAGATGATATTGTTCATGGCGTCCTCAAACACCAATGAAATGGCTCATATAGAGAAGCTTGCCGAGGGAGGAGAGTTCATCACCCACCTGTGGGCTTTGCTCATTCATGCCGGCATTGGTAAATGAGAAAATATTAATTTCCTCCCGGCTATCACCAACAACTTTGCTAAATAAACTTTGCTTTATTCAATTTCTTGTTCTAACAAGTTTGGATTACTATGTACGGTTGCAAAAAAAAGTCTGAATTACTATGTTTATTTGATGTGTGCGATGTTTTTTTTTTTGACATTTTTTTCTTTTCATGTTATAATTTGCCTCAAATAATGTTCACATGGTCGGAACACTTCTATTCTATTTTATTGAAATGTTAATGATGTGTACAATCTTTTTTTATGATACATGGTAAGAATTTGGGTGGTCTCCGACCTTGCCGACCCACCACCCAATAGCTTCCTTTCGGACGAGAGCTATAAACTTTGGGTGAATGTCAATTGATCCATGGAGCTGCGAAAAACGAAGCTGTAACACACGATCGACGACATGGTTAATGTTGTGAATTTCCACGAGTGAATATCGTGAAAGAGAAAGATATTGAACAATAGGACACAAATGATTTCCGTGTTCTGGCAAGAACCGCGCAGAACACCCTGAAGAGAAAAACTTCTCTGCAACTAGGGTTTCTTATTATTGTGATGCTTTCATGGATACACGGGCACATCATAATTCAACCCTACTCCCTCTATTTATAATAGAGTCCCTATAGGTAGCTAGAACCTCCTATAGATAAACCTAGATATAGATAAAACCTACCTTATCTAGAACCTATTATAGATAAAACCATCTATAATAAACCACCTATATATAAAACCATATATAGATAAAACTTGCTATAGATAAATTGACTTGTTCCCCAATCCAATTTATCTGTCTACGTACCTAAGATGATTAATTGTCTTTCACAACAGTTAACCTCCCAGAACACATGAGTGAAAGATGCCCCATTGAAGGTCTAGATCAAGAGGAATGCATCATCAATCACCATCTCAATCTTCCAAGGGCACTTCCACAAACTTGAACTGTATTGATGATTGTAAGACTATCTCATTCGACCTCAATCTGCAACAGGCCCAAATCTTTACTACTAAAAGACCTATGCGAAGAGTCAGGGCCTCTTCCATTATCGAAGAGACTGAACCACACATAATGGCATCACATGCTTGCACGTCATGCCTACATGACCCCATATATATTATAAAATCCGCTGCAACTTTTCCTGAAGATGATATGTCTCCATCAAAATTTATCTTATAAGATTCTTCAAGGGATTTCTTCCAATGGAGAATTTTCTTCCTTCTTGTTGTAGAAATTGGATTTAGTCCCTTTTGCTCCATTTCCTCTTTGATGTGATTGAGATCTTTGCTTGTTTCCAATTTTGTAGTTTTGTCTTATATATCTTTCATGGTGTTGTTTTTTCAAGTAGTTATGGTCATTGAAAATGACTTTGTTTCATATAGTCACTAGATTTCATATAGAAATGACACCAACCAATCTACCAGCCGATCACCGGCCCAGACCATTGATAGTCGTGGTAATGACCATAGAAAACACTTGAAGGTTTGCCTTGGTAAGTTATTGATCTCCCATCATATCATGCTTAAAACGAAACGGAGAATCAAGAGAAAGTCTCTATAATTAATTGCAATATAAATAATGAAAAGTAATAAGCATACATATAGAGATGAAACCTTAACTTCTACTTGTGAGCCAATTCCAACTAACGGAAAATGTAAATGCAGAAACAAAACGACTGATGCAAGGCGAACTTGGAATTTCGCACACAAACAACCTGTGAAAATATTTAGGATGCCCGATTATATCATCTAGAGTTACAAAAGACTCCTTTAAAGAACTCATTGACACTACAAAAGGCCAACTAGACAAATGGAAAGCGAACACCCTATCCCAAGCATGCAGATGCACCTTAATAAAAACTACCCTAGCGGCTAAACCACTTCACCTCATGCAATGCTTCATGCTGCCAACAACCATACACAAGGAACTAGACAAAATAAACTGAAACTTTCTTTGGAATAAAGGACCAAACCACAAACCCCTAATTAGCTTGTATGAAGTATGTAAAACAAAAAAGAACGGAGGTATGTGTATCCGTAGTTCGGAAGATATGAACAAAGCCCTCCAACTAAAACTCATCTGGAAAATCCTTGCAGAACCGGAAAACCCCTGGGTTAAAATAGTTACACAGAAATATATAAAAAACCAACATATATTATCATACAAGAAAAAAGGATGCTGCTCTTGGCAGTGGACAAAGCTATCTGGCCTATTAGATCTTTTCAAACAAGGAACTAGCTGGGCTATTGGGGATGGTAGAAATATAAAGTTCTGGATTGACTCATGGTGTGACTTTTCTCCCTTAGCAGATAAAACTACAGACCCAAACAACATAGACGTAACTCTTAAGGTAAATCACTTCATTAGACAAGACAAAACATGGGATACTCAAGCAATTAAACACTACCTACGTGACAAAATAGATGAAGAATACATAAAGAATATACTTTTAACACCAATACCAAAACATATTCACCAAGATAGACTATATTGGAATAAAAGCAAAAATGGATGGTTCTCCACAAATTCAGCGGTTGACTTAATCCACGCTACCAAAAAACATACTAAATCAGACCTTAGCTGGATTTGGAGCCTAGACATAACACCAAAGCTAAAAACCTTCCTATGGAAAATCACTAAAAAAGGTCTTCCAACAGCTGCAATTCTTTCAAACAGGGGTACGGGTATACCGTCCAATTGCCCCCTCTGCGACTCCTGCTATGAAGACATCCCCTACCTTATATGGCTTTGCCCAATAACACTAGCTACTATAAAACTAATGGACCCAAAGCTACACAAAACCCTAGAACAAATTAGTAGTAATGGACTAGAGGTAAATGCATCACTAAGGGCAATAAGCACTAAAATCAGCAAAGACCAGTTCTCAAAGTTAACATGAGCTTGGTGGAGCATTTGGATGTTTCGAAATAAAGCACTATTTGAAAACATCAAACCAGACATTCGTAACATATTGGCTTTCGCCTAAAACCAAATCTATTCCTGGAAAATAGCCAAGACAGACGACGAAAATACCTTACGCCATTCAACAATCACAGACAGAGCAAAACGGAGGAAAAAGATAAAGTGGCGCAAACCACATGAAGGAACCCACAAACTAAACTTCGATGGTGCCTTCTCTCAATCGGGTAAGGCAGCCTTCGGATACATAATTAGAGATGCTAACGGAGACCCGATATACATGGCTTCAGGGGCTTCCCCTATCAATTCTATGATAGGGGCAGAGGGCTATGCAATGTGGCATGGCATTAACAAGGCCCTGGAACTACAACTTCACCATATCGTAGTAGAAGGTGATAACCTCACTGTCATAAATAGCCTCAAAGGCATTTGGTCCCCACTAGGAGAAATTGAAATGATCGTCTCTGACGCTCTCTTCTCCTTGAGCTGCTTCAGCTCCTCTCAGGTCTGCCACACATACCGTGAAGCTAACCGAGCTGCGGATCGACTTTCGCACTTTAACTTAGCTTTATCCGGTTCCTCGCATGACGACATAGAACTTAGTTCTATCATCCTTAGGGATGCGCTTGGCAAGTGACAAATTAAGTTTTGACCTTGTCAAATTCTTTTCGGTTCAAAAAAAAACCCTAAATATTAAAGGATAAAAGATAAAACACTAAAATTGTGGAAAAGTCATAAAAGTAATAAAAACCTAATTTATCCTAAAAAAACCCTCATGCATACATCAACTATAGTGCATTTTGTAACTGCCAAAATCAATCAATTAAAGAAGTAGTATATAAGTTCAAAATCCTCTGTAGAGACACTGAAGAGGAAGTTGTATTTTTTTCACGCAAACTAGTTAATTTGCTTGTTTTTCCATTTTCAGTCCTACATATATATTTTGTGTTTTTTTCTCATTGAGTATCATTTTTAAATTAAATTAGCACAACCTCAAAAAGTTCATCCAATTGGTATTTAAGCCTTATACATGAGAGACTCTGTGTAGTATGTAGGATAAGTTTTGAAGAAAATTTTGAATCGCCGATCACAAAATCTTTTTCCAAAAAACAACCATAAATGGATGGGGAAAGAGGAGAGGCCTTCAAGTGGACACACATGCTCTACTACTCTACTACTAGGCACTTGTGATGTCTCTAGTCCTATATATTGTTGTAATGCTATGTGTTATATTTCCCTATGTCTTGCTTTCATATATGTTACATGTAATATTGTTATGTGCTTGTAATAGTGTATGAGTGTATGATGAGTATACATATAACATATATTATATACTTAGGTATACATGGATGCACAAGTTATAGTTAGGCTCGACTGAGTCGTATTGAGTCGAGAAATCGACTTGATCCTCTAACGAGTCTAATAAACACTTGTGGAGTGATAATGTATAAACTATGGTATATAATGTATGTATAATATGTATGATATATGTATAGAAGAGGGCTTACCCCAGATGTGGGCTTTAGGCCCATTTCCAAGCCCAAAGATCTCTCAGGCGGAGTGAGCTTGGCGGCCTGGTCCATTGGAGTGAAGCGCTGCGTTTTTGGCCTTAGCTTCACTTGAGATCCGATGCCCTAGCTATTTAAGCTCGCTAGCAGCTTCTGGAATCCTCAGTTCAGCTCTCTCTCTCCTCCGTCTATTCTCAAACGCTCTCAAAAGGGTTTCTAGGGTTTTCTCCTGGTTCCTCCCCGGTGATTGTGAAGACGAAGGCGTTGGCTAATCTCAGTGATCTCCTGGTGGTGGCGCGGCTAAGCTTCTGGCTTTGATTGCCGCTTGTCTCACGTCTGGAGATCTAGGGTTTGGGAGTTTCGAAGCGATCTTCGAACTCCGGTCATCCCACACAGGGGGATCTTCTTCTCTCTGTATCTCTGAAACTCGTACATGCTAGATCTAGGGTTTATCTTTGCATTGCTTGATTGTAACCCTCTGTTGAACAATTTCTTAGTGGATTCGGCCGCTTCTTGAGGCCCAGAGGACGTAGGCATATTTTGCCGAACCTCGTAAAACTCTGGTGTTGTTCTTGCATGTTTTGTTTGAGTTTCTTGTTCTTTATCTCTCTCTTCCGCATAAATCACTTTTGTTATATCGAATCTCGGTTTCAACAAGTGGTATCAGAGCTTGAGTGTCGCGTTTCTGATTTCCTGGCTCATTGTTGAGTTCTAGGGATAGGGAACGGGTGTAGGGCCTCGGGCTGACCTAAAAGGCGACATCGCTGGTGCAGCACCCCCCCTACACGACATACCACACCCTTGTTTGTTTAGATCTAGGCTTGTGTGTGTGCTATCCTGTGCTCTGCTCTTAGGTTCAAGGTTTTCTTGAACCTCTTTCGTGATTTACTGTGTTTTGTTAAGTTTTTTAAGTTCTTAACTATAAACATGGGTGAATCCTATCGTTTAAAACCCTTCAATGGCACTACTGACTTTGCTATGTGGCAGGTGAAAATGAAGGCCATATTAATCAAAGAAAACTGCTATGAAGTGGTCACTGGAGAAGATGTCGAAGAAGACAAGAAAAAGGATCTAAAACGTCTTGATAAAATAGCACACAATGAGATTATGTTGAGACTCTCATATCGATGAGGTGGCTAGGCAAGTTCTTACTTGCACAACTACTGAAAAACTCTGGAAAAGGTTGGAGGAATTATACTTGGTAAAATCACTACCAAGTAGGGTAAATCTCTTCATCAAACTTTTCAATTACAAAATGTCTACTACTTGCACTCTTGTTGATAATCTTGACAGATTCTTGGCTATTACCCAAGATCTGGAAAGATGTGGTGACAAAGTTGATGAGACTCAATTGTGTGTTTTATTGCTTAATTCTTTGCCTGCTCAGTTTACTACTTTTGTTGATGTTGTTCAGTATGGTACTAATAAGTTGACTCAAAAGGAGCTTATTGATTCTATCATACAGAAAAATGAAAATCTAAAAGTGTTTAAAACTATGAATGGAAATAAGACTGACCCTAAACCTGAAAACAAAGATGAGGTTCTTATGGTGAAATCTAAGTACAAAGGCAATAGAAAACCTAAGCAACAGGAAAATAAAGACAATAAATCTGATCCTGTGTCTTCTGATAAATCCAGTGGTGAAAAACCTGATAAATCTCATCTTTTATGTACTTACTGCAATAAAACTGGTCATCTTGAGAAGCATTGTTTTAAAAAGAAAAGGGATATTAAAGCTGGTAAGAAACCTAATGTGTCTGCTGTTTGTGAATCCCATCCTTATGTTACTCATGAAGTTCTTGCATTATTAAGTGATACTGATTCTACTACTTGGATTTTGGATTCTGGGTGTACCATGCATGCTACCTTTCATAAATCCTGGTTTTTTGACCTTAAATGTTTTGATGCTGGTACTGTTATGCTGGGTGATCACTCTATTCTTAAAATTAAAGGTGTTGGATCTGTTGCTTTAAAAATGTTTGATAATGTGATTAGAATTGTTAAGGATGTTAAATGGGTTCCTGATTTAAGGAGAAACTTGCTTTCTGAAAGTGCTTTTGAAGAATTACACTATGATATGTCTAGTTCAAATGGTGTTAGGATTATTTCTAAAAATGGGAAGCCTGTCATTAAATGCTTTAGGAAGAAAGGTCTTTATGAAATGTTGGCTACTCCTGTTGTGAATTATCCTGCTTCTGCCTTTACTGCTTCTGTGCATACTATGTCTCTGCATGACACTATGTTGTGGCATAATAGATTGGGTCACATAGGCAATAAAGGCTTAGAACACCTTCATAAAACTGGCATTATCAACTCCAAACCTTGCATGATTGATCTCTGTGAAAATTGTATCCTAGGAAAGCATGCTAGAAAAGGTTTTAAGCATTCATCTTATGTTGCTGCAGCACCTCTTGAATATATTCATTCTGATTTGTGGGGACCCTCTCCTGTTCCTACTGTAGGTCATAAGAGATATTTTATGTCTCTCATTGATCACTACAGTAGAAAGGTATGGGTCTATTTGCTTAAAACTAAAGATGAGGCTTTTGAAACCTTTAAGAACTGGAAAATTGGAGTTGAAAATGAAACTGGCCTGACTGTTAAATGTTTAAAAACTGATAATGGCCTTGAGTTCTGTAATTCTTTGTTCAATGAGTACTGCAAGTCTAATGGTATTAAGAGACACTTGACCATTCCTGAAACTCCCCAGCAGAATGGTACTGCTGAGAGGATGAACAGGACTCTCCTTGAAAAAGCTAGATGCATGCTTATATCTTCTGGTTTGAAACATTGCTTGTGGGGTGAAGCTGTTGTGACTGCTGCTTACTTGATAAATAGGACTCCTTCCTCTGTTATTGATTTTAAAACTCCTTATGAGTTATGGACTAAAAGAAAACCAAACTTAGACCACATTAAACCTTTTGGTTGCACTGTATTTTCTTATATAAACCAAGGTAAGCTTAATCCTAGGTCCCAAAAATGTGTTTTATTGGGTTATCCTGAAGGGGTTAAGGGTTATAAGTTGCTTCTTGTCCAACCTGGTGTTTATAAAACTATTGTGAGTAGGAATGTCTTTATCAATGAGCATGAATTTCATTTTAAGAAAGCTTCTCCTGCTATCTCAGATGCTAACTTGCAGGTACAAGAGGATCAATTCTTTGTGCCTAAGCACAATGATGTTGATTCAGATGATGAGTTTGACAGTACCTTCTCTCCCTCTTCTTCCTCTACTCTCTCTGCTCATGATTCATCTCTGTCTACTTCTGATGATGCTATTGTTTCTGATAATATGCAAATTGATGTTGTGCAACCTCACCAATTGGGTGGGGGAGCAAATAATGAACCTAATTCCTCTTCTACTTCTCCTATTTCTGTGAATGAGGATGATGTTGTTATCTCTGTGCCTGTGTCTGGTTCTGGTACCTCTAGTTCTTCAGCCACTGAAGGGCATGACTTGACTAATTGGCAGTTGACTAGGGATAGGAGTCCTAGGACTGTTATACCCAATAAAAGGTTCATTAATAACATTGTTGAGTTTGCTTGCTTAGTTTCTGATGTTGTGAAGATTTTTACTCCTGAAACTTATGAACAAGCTGTGAAATGTATTCACTCTGCTGAATGGAAACATGCTATGAATGATGAGATATAATCTATGAGGGTGAATAAAACCTGGACTTTGGTGCTTAAACCTGTGAGTGCTAGATTAATTGATTGTAAATGGATCTACAAACTTAAAGATGGCATTTCTAAGTCTGACCCCCTAGATATAAAGCTAGGTTGGTTGCTAAAGGTTTTACCCAAAGAGAGGGTGAGGATTACAATGAAATATTTGCTCCTGTTGTGAAATACAAAACCCTGAGATTACTGCTTGCCATGACTACTGTTTATGATTTTGAATTAGAACAAATGGATGTTAAGACATCTTTTCTTCATGGTGACTTGGATGAGACAATTTATATGAGACAGCCTAAGGGCTTCATTGATTCTGTGCATCCTAATCATGCTTGCTTGTTAAATAAATCCATATATGGTTTGAAAAAATCACCTAGACAATGGAATATCAAATTTGACAAGTGCATGAGGTTCAGTCTAGGGTTTAAAAGGAGCAAATTTGATACCTGTTTATACTTTAAGGGTGTCAATAAGAGTCATGTGCTTTATGTGCTTTTATATGTGGATGACATCTTGCTGATTTCTAAATCTATTGATGCTATTCATGATATTAAAAGGAACTTACAAAAGCATTTTGACATGAAAGATTTAGGCATTGCTAAAAAGATTTTAGGCATGTCTATTATAAGAGATAGGAAGCATAAGAAGTTATGGTTGCATCAGTGTGACTATGTGCATAAGGTTCTTGAAAGATTTCATATTTCTGGTGATAAGATTAACAATATTCCTTTAGGTGCTCATCTTGATCTCACTAAAATAAAAGGGAAATTGTCTGTTGCTGAGCTGAATGTTATGAAATCTATCCCTTATGATGCTGCTGTAGGTTCAGTGATGTACTCTATGATTTGTACTCGTCCTGATCTTGCATTTGCTATTAGCACTCTCAGTAGGTTCATGTCTGAACCAGCAGAGAAACACTGGGTGTCTATGAAATATCTGTTAAGATACTTGCTTGGAACTGCTAATCTATCTTTGTTATATGCTGAACACTACTCCTCTTATAACTTACATGGCTTTGTGGATGATGATTATGCTTCTAACAAGGATACCAGGAAATCTATTACCTCCTATGTGTATACATGGGCAGGCAATTGTGTTTCCTGGAAATCCCAGTAGCAACCCATTGTTGCTCTCTCATCCACTGAAGCCGAGTACATAGCAGCTACAGAGGCCTGCAAGGAGGCCATCTGGCTGCAAGGTATCCTTAAGGAGATAGAGAGGAAGCACTACACTTCTGTCTTACACATTGACAGTCAAAGTGCACTCTATCTCTGCAGGGACCCCATGTACCATGAGCGTACTAAACATATTGATGTTAGATACCATTTTATTCGTGAGAAAGTGGAAGATAATGTCATACATGTTAAGAAAATTGATGGTAAGTATAATCCTGCAGATTTTGGCACTAAAATTATTCCTTATGAAAAATTTGTGTTCTGCAGGAACTTCCTCCATTTGGAGGATTTCCATGGGTGATCCTTGCATGACTGGGCTGATGACGGACTGGCCTTGAATCCACTTTGTTTAGGTTATAGTCTGCCTGGAGCAAGACTTAGAAAAATAGAGGGTGATTTGTTGTAATGCTATGTGTTATATTTCCCTATGTCTTGCTTTCATATATGTTACATGTAATATTGTTATGTGCTTGTAATAGTGTATGAGTGTATGATGAGTATACATATAACATATATTATATACTTAGGTATACATGGATGCACAAGTTATAGTTAGGCTCGACTGAGTCGTATTGAGTCGAGAAATCGACTTGATCCTCTAACGAGTCTAATAAACACTTGTGGAGTGATAATGTATAAACTATGGTATATAATGTATGTATAATATGTATGATATATGTATAGAAGAGGGCTTACCCCGGATGTGGGCTTTAGGCCCATTTCCAAGCCCAAAGATCTCTCAGGCGGAGTGAGCTTGGCGGCCTGGTCCATTGGAGTGAAGCGCTGCGTTTTTGGCCTTAGCTTCACTTGAGATCCGATGCCCTAGCTATTTAAGCTCGCTAGCAGCTTCTGGAATCCTCAGTTCAGCTCTCTCTCTCTCTCTCCTCCGTCTCTTCTCAAACGCTCTCAAAAGGGTTTCTAGGGTTTCTAGGGTTTTCTCCTGGTTCCTCCCCGGCGATTGTGAAGACGAAGGCGTTGGCTGATCTCGGTGATCTCCTGGTGGTGGCGCGGCTAAGCTCTTGGCTTTGGTTGCCGCTTGTCTCACGTCTGGAGATCTAGGGTTTGGGAGTTTCGAAGCGATCTTCGAACTCCGGTCATCCCACACAGGGGGATCTTCTTCTCTCTGTATCTCTGAAACTCGTACATGTTAGATCTAGGGTTTATCTTTGCATTGCTTGATTGTAACCCTCTGTTGAACAATTTCTTAGTGGATTCGACCGCTTCTTGAGGCCCCGAGGACGTAGGCATATTTTGCCGAACCTCGTAAAACTCTGGTGTTGTTCTTGCATGTTTTGTTTGAGTTTCTTGTTCTTTATCTCTCGCTTCTGCATAAATCACTTTCGTTATATCGAATCTCGGTTTCAACATATATTGTCTCTTTATTTGAGTACCCTAAGGCACTTGTGATATCAAACTCTAATATATGATTTGCTTTCCTAGATGCTTTGTAGATGATTAAATAGGTTTAAAGTGCTATAACTTATAAGGATACATGCACACACCATAAGTGGGTGGCTGAATAATTCTTCCTCTTTCATCAACAATTGTTATCGCTGCACAACACCACGCAAAACCCCTCTGTGTCTGTGTGTGAAGAATGCATTTGACATGCCGTGAAAAGTTTACTAAAATCATATAAAAATAAAACAAACTCTCAATATGACTCCTCTAACATACAATTCGAGTAGATTTAACATTTGACATGTTTTTTTTCTTGAACCTTGAAGGATTGAAAATGAGAGAAAGCCTCTACTATAGGATACCATAACATAATAGTTAAAAGGATAGGAGTATGTTGAATGCGTACAAGTGGAGGACAAAAACAAATTGGCATATCATACTTAATCATTTAATACACGCTTTCCATGTAAACAAGTGAATACATTAGATTGAGCACATCAACATTTCAATGAAATGTACACCGTACTATAATAGTGTTCCAGACATGAGAACAAAGTTTGAATTGCAAAACATCACACATACATTGAAGATACATATTAGAAAAAGAAATTCAATAATGCAAAGTTGTTGATGATCACCAGAATCTAGATGAAATATTGTCTCATTTATGGATGCCGGCATGGATGAGCAAAGCCCACAGGTGGGTAATGAACTCTCCTCCCTCGGCAAGCTTCTCAATATGAGCAATTTCATTGGTGTTTGATGAAGCCATAAACAATATCATCTCAGCCCAGAATTCAGCCAATATCTTCCATCTTTTATCTTCATCTCTGACGATAGTGAGGAGTAACTCCCCTAGCTTTACTCCTTTTTTGACTAATGATGGGGATCTGTCTTCTTCTACTTCTGCATTGTCGGTAAGATATTCCTTTAGTTTCTCATACATGTTGACCTTCTCACCACATCCGCATAGAGAAACATGTTCTTGCAATATTTTTCTGGCTTCTTTGATGGCTTTGTCAGACATTGCTTCCGCTTCAAGAATAGGAACTTGGAGCAAAGACGGAGAGAAGACCAACAAGTATGCACAATACTTGGATAAGGTTGTTGCCACCTCACGATCCTCTGTTGATTGGATACTAGTTTGTTGAGATTCAGGAAACATCTCGCAAACGCTAGTAGCTACATGCCATACTAGAATGCTTTCTGTATCAGAGTCAAGCTTGCAAGCCCATGAAAGATCCTGGTCGACGTTGTTTCCCTTCAAAGACATGATCCCATTTCTCAACTCAAGGCCGTTTGTTTGTAGTGATAGAACCACTGCTTTCTTCACACTTTCAGACAGCACAATACTTTCACCTTGTTTTCTACCGAGTTTTGGAAGGCTAGGGCTACCAAAAACAGTGGTTATCCCTGATAGGAAATGATTATCTACACCAAAAGAAGTGCAAGATTGGAGGAGAATGTACTGGTCAAGCTTTCTTTTCCAAGGCTTGGACAATATTGTGCCACCAGTGAACTGCGAGACTCGAAGAACACCTCCAACTACTTTCCTATAGAAACCATCAAACAATCTAAATTTCCACTCAGACATCTCCCTATTGGCATAGAAAGAAATCAAGGCCACTTTAAACCAACTCGAAGCAATCAACATCCACAACTGGATCCTGGTTCTAACCCTCACCATCAAAATCCAATGACCACTGCATTTGTGATAATAGTGGTGTTATCTTTTGTCGAGGAAAGCATTTTTGATAAGCGGATGAAAACCAATTGCTGTCTTAGCAGACCACCAAAATATTGCAGGAAAAGATAGAAAACTAAGCTTCATCCAGAACCCATGCAAATAGAAAACCATGTATTTTGAAAAGAAGTAGTCGTGAAGAAAGCTAAGCTCTACCTCAATGACTCTAAACACCCTTTCGACCCCACCTAATTTATCCGAAACCAATCCATTAAGAACCAATTCAGAAGCATTCCTTTTTGAGTTTCCTATGTACAAACGATAACCCCAAAACTTGGCAAGCAGCAACCAAAAAAGTGAGAAAGAAAGGCAAGTATCTTTGAGTCTCCCATCTGGATCCCCTCCTCCAGATTTAGAGCTCAAAAGACTCCCATTGCATTCCCATATATTCTCAATGGTAATCCCCCTTACAATTACGCCATCCTTAGTTTCTGAGTATCTAGGCCCAACCAAGTAGTGAAATCCCTTCATGTTTGCAGGATCTGCTTCTACATGTGCATCCTTGTTCATGTAGTCGACCATATTTATCAAGTTTCTTTTGATCCCCGGAGTTGCCCCAGTGGCATGCCCCAATGCAATTATTCTTTCTACAACTTTCAAAAGCACAACAAAGCACACAAGCATGACGGGCAGACCATGACCTTTGAAATCAGGTAAATAGTAGAAAAATAACGCTAACAAAGCAAAGTTGGTGAGAAATTGGACGAAGATTTTTGATCTCCCTTTCCTTTCTTCAAGATTGAAGGCACTCAGATTGTCCAAACTTGCATAGGCAATCAACAGAAAGATAGACCAAATGGTGTATAATGTGGGCAAAAATCCAAAATCCATAATACCCAAAGTGTATGTGAGCAACATTGGGACTAACGTATAACATGCCGATGCCATAACCTTAAAGAACCATACATTCGAATATCGTTTCTTTAAGATATTGAGGATGAAAATGGTGGGAAGGAGAAGCATTGTAAGAATCACATATCTCTCTACCTTGCGTAGATTCGCACCAGCCTGTTGCCACAGAAGTTGTTCTTGGAGCTGTTCTTGATATGTCGCTGGTGGCGGTTCCGCCATTTTCTTCTACTATTGTTTTTTTTTTTTTTTTGGCTTTTTTGGTGGGTACGTTGGGGGTGGGTTTTGCTAAAGAAAAGGTGAAGGAATAAACTTATGAAATTGGAAGAAATTAAAGGCTTTTTTGGAACTAGGTTTAAGTTGGCAAATAGGGACAAAGCTAGGAATTGGAGAGTTTGTGAGGAGTACTGGAATGTACGTTAATTCTGTCCTATTTATACATAATATAATAATAATAATTTAAGTCTTATTTGGATCAGTTGTACTTGATAAATTAATTAATCATGTCCACTATAGCTTAATTAGTTGTTATAATGCTAATCATTTTTGTAAATTCATCATCTATATATGCGCATAACATGCATCCAGCGAGTCATATATATGCATTTTTCATCATCATAATTATTTTATATATATATATATATATATATATATATATATATATATATATATATATATATATATATATATATATATATATAATTGGAATCAAATATTATACAAAACGACTTTTATGTGAACATAGTGATTTGGTCAATCTAACCGGAGTTCAGAAGTAAGCACGACAGTTATCGAACAAATTAATTATATGCTCTTTGGCAGACTATAAAGGGCAAAGTTTAAATTTTTAGCTTTTCAATCATTTTCTTGTACGTGTGTGATTAAAACACTCTTTTATTTTTCGACACTTTTAATGAGCGAAAAACTCTATAAAATATAATTTCATAGTAATAGCTTATTAGTAATAAGTATCAAATTATATAAAAAAATTAATTAAAAAATAATATTTTATAGAGTTTTTCGCTCATTAAAAAGTGTGTCGAAAAGTAAAAGTTCAGGAGGAGATGATCGCCTCATGATGACCAACTTTCTTCTCTCAAAAACTATTGACAAATATCCTAAATGCGATCTCCAACGGGGGGATATATGCTTCTCCACCTCCTAATACTCTAAGAGCATCCACAACGTACATCTGGGTGTCTTCCACCAAAATTAAAAAAAAAAAGGAAAAATTAATTTTATGCAGTTTGTGTCAGGCTTTGCAGGGTGGAGAGTGTCTTGCAGCAGGTGAAAGTATACCGTAG
The DNA here is from genome assembly GCA_963922045.1 of Persicaria maculosa. Lineage (NCBI taxonomy): Eukaryota > Viridiplantae > Streptophyta > Magnoliopsida > Caryophyllales > Polygonaceae > Persicaria > Persicaria maculosa. The sequence goes on along the minus strand of OY998254.1, from coordinate 3,756,977 downwards.
AAGGACTTCTTGTGTCAGACAGGACACTCTCTCCTAACAGTTTAAATATTCAATGCATTTTATCTTTTTTTTTTGAATATATTGGCTGAGAGTATTAGTGTTGCTGATGCTCTAATAGATTACTGTATTGGTAGCAGCTCTCCATATTTGCCTACTGTTAAAAAAAAAAAATGATGACATTACCCATTCATAATCATGCTCTACTTAGGGATGGCAATGGGGCGGGGACTCCCCGATCCCCGCGGGGAATCCCCGCTGCGGGGACGGGGATGGGGAAATTAAATGGGGACGGGGACGGGGATGAGGCCAAACTGATTCCCCGCGCGGGGACGGGGATGGGGACGGGGATAGTAGTCCCCAACCCGATCCCCGCCCCGCCCCGCCCCCGTTGGGGAACCCCGCGGGGATCCCCGATGGGGAGTATGAAATCCCCGTTTTTATTTACATCTTACCTACTTTTAAATAATTTTGCTTTTATTTTTAAACTTTTACCTTATAATTTTCATTTATGAGATATTATATGTAATATTTATATCATATTTTTTACATAACTTTAATAATATCTTATAGTTTTTTATTAAATGAGGCAAACCATAAAACTTATGGGGAACCCGACGGGGAAACCCGCGGAGAATGCAAACGGGGAAAATTACGCGGGGACGGGAATTCCCCGATGGGGACGGGGACCCGACGGGGATGGGGACGGGGGGCATTTTTGATCCCCGAATGGGGACGGGGACGGGGACGGGGGGACTTTTTACAAACGGGGACGGGGACGGGGAGGGTACTCCCCGCCCCGAACCCGCCCCGTTGCCATCCCTAGCTCTACTTATTGTATTACAATCAACACAAATTTTTAATGCAACAAATGTATGAAAAAAAATTGACAATCAACTGATGGGTGCTTCAATCGACATATAACTATATACAATATCGAAAGAAACTATTTTTATTTATTTTTGGGCTGTCTTATTGGCTATTTTTATTTTTTAATTTAATACATCCTCATGTTATATTGATAAACTACGTTATTTTTCGGTCCTTCTTAGCAACTATTTTTGTTAATTTAATACAACCTTATGATATATTGATACAAATATAAAGAGTAAAAATGATTGAAAATCTAACAGAAGGTAGTCCTATATTAAATTTATTTTGGTCTTTTTTATTTTTTAAAAATAAATTTATTGTATACAATTTACTCTCATACGTGTTTGTGATTTATAAGTAAATCTTAATAAATACTCCTCCCAATAAAGTAGTTATATTTGACTTTTTTATAGGGTTTAAAAATATAAACTCTATAAAATGCTGACTTTTAAATTATTATTTTATATAATTTTATTTTTTATATTTTATATAATTTTTAACCTTATTAAAAAATACATCGAAAAAAATAAATATTTTCATATGGAGTTAGTATTGAATAGGGCCTTCACAATACATTGGACGGCCTTGATTTTGTTATATACTTATTTTTAATAAATATTAAAGGCAAAATTAATTAAAATAGCCAACCTTTGGAGGGGTGTTAAAAAAATATCTCCATCAATTGTAAGAAAAATAATCTTTAGGGAATGTGATAACAAAGTATCCCGATTCTTTTTTTGACTAGAAATCCGGACAAAAACAATAACACATAATTGAAGAAATTAAGATTTTTGCGAATTTTGAAGGATATGGATTTATTTTAATGAGAATGATGTCATTTGAGCAAGTTTATTTAATTGTTGTGACCCAATTTATAGTCAGAAAAATGAGTTGGAATACTTTGTTACCACTTACCCCAAAGTTGGCTTATTTTTATGATATTTTTAAGGTGGGGATATTTTCTAACACTTTCATAAAGATTGGGTTATTCTAATTAGTTTTATCAATATAAAATAGTAACAAAATTAATTTTCATATTCTATATAGATTTTATTAAATGTGTGTAATTAAAAAAAGGTGATTAAAATTTTGGATCGAATGCAACAACATTTAAATAAGAGCGTTTACAAAGAGCTAATTATATATATATATATATAAAGAAAATGATTAAATGTTGTGAAGTCAAACTTGTAATTAACTTGTTCGATTGCTTGCTTTTGTTTCCGATCAATATTAGATTATCACTGTGCTCGCATGAAGGTCGTTTTTTATAATATTTGATTCCAATTATGTCATATTATTAATAATAATGATAATATAAGCATCTATACATAATGCCAATTAGTCGACGGATGCATGTTATGTAACGTAAATGTTGCGGAAGATGTAAAACAATAAAAAAAAATCATCTCGTTTGAATTATTTGAAATTTAAGTTTTGTATATAAGTCAGTCGATTTTTTTTTTTTAATGTAATTAGTTTTACGATGAAACTCCATCAATTTTGTGCATTCGGTTTGACTAGCACATTGTACATTTGGACATTCCAATTACGTCATATGAATCGGACCAGAATGTGGTACAATGTAATTGGTAGATATTGCACGACCAGTTAGTTAGTTAGGGATTGCCTTCGAGACAGGACACTCTAGAAGAATATGGTGAGAGTCTTCATCGACGCCTTCACATTACACACTGAGTTGGCACCCTATTAAAGTGTTTATGTAGCCTCAATTTAGTTAGTAAACTATCTGTCATGACCTTCCAAATGAAAGTTTGAATTTTGGGAAGCAGATTAAGCTTCCAGATCCAGTTGTAATCAATGGAATTTTGGCTCATGTGGTCAGTAATTTTGTAGGTTGATTTGACTGTGAATTCACCATTCTTCGTAAATTTCCAAAGTAGTCTGTTAGATTTATCCCATGTTGGGATTGAGATGTTTACAATTGTGTTCACCACTTGAGGGGGAAACATTTGTTTTAAAAGAGGAATATTCCATTGTTTTTTATCATTAAATAATTTGGCCACCTTCATCATAGAATCTAGGTTGCCTTGATAATCTTGAAGCGGGAGATTGTTTATCCAGGGATCCGACCATATATTAATGGTATTACCATCATCCAGGATCCACAGAAGACCTTTGTTGAAGATTTTCCTAAGATGGAGGGGTCTTCTGAATTGCCAAGGTGTGTTATGTCAGTTAAAGTCAAAGATTGAATTGTTTCTGGAGCTAGATATTTTCATGAATGACCTTAACCCATATGTTTTATGAATTAGAGAGTATTTTCATTAGAAGTTTTGGGTTGAGGTTCGCACATATAAGAACCACCCATCCTGCTTGTGATAAGGTTGACGCCTTCCCTTTAAACAGTTGTTTCCTTAGGCTTTGAACCGCATCCTCAAAGTACACAATTTTTTACTCTTCCATTTATGATGGGTATACCTAGATATTTTTCAATTTCAGTTGATAATGGTAAGTTCATATCATGTGATAGAGAAAGTGCCAAGTTGGAATTCACGTTCCTCGAAACTTGCAATGAGCTTTTTTGGTAGTTGACTCCTAGGGCGTGTTGTGCATGATTCGGTCAAAACCAAATTTTTGGGCCGACCAACACAAACCGAACCTAACCAAAGTTTTTCGGTTCGACTTTTGGTTCGAGAATTTTTATTTTTCGGTTTTGGTTCGGTTTGTGTTCAACCGAATTGTTTTTATACACTATATAAATACAGGGTATATATATTTGTATATTTTATACACATATATACTTACTATGTATACACATATACAGTGTATGTATACACATATATACACTGTATTTGCAAAGTGTATATATATTTTTATACTTTATAAAGGATACAAATACATTTTATATATACATTGTATTTGCAAGCGTATATATTTGTATATTGTATATTGGAATATGTGTGTATATATACACATAAATACAGTGTATATATATTTGTATATTTTTAATTTTTTTTTTATGGAAATTCGGTTCAATTATGTTAAAACCGAGTTAAACACAAACCAACCGGCAAATAACCTAACTGAATCTAATGCTTTCGGTTTGAAATTTTGAGATTTTCGGTTTTGGTTCAGTTCGGCCTGGTTCGGTTAGGTTTTAGACCGATGCACGACCCTATTAACTACCAGCCTGATTGGTTTGAGAATTTATTCAACATATTTTGGATTGTATGTAGACTCTTGTGGGAAGCATGAGCAAAAATAAAAGTATCATCTGCAAAAGTGAGAAATGGGATAGGAGTGCGCCATTTACGATAAGTTTGATTCCAATTAAAGCATCATTTCTCTTAGCTTCTTCGAGAAGTTGTCTAGCAAAGTTTTCCATTACAATGACAAAAAAAATACATCTTACCCCTCTTTAGTCACATGATTTTTTTTATAAGGTAAAAATTCGAGGTCAGATATACCTGAACCTCGATTGCCGACAAGTCGGCAGACGGATAACCGTCTAAGCAAATAGAAAAATACAAAAATGGTGCAAAGTACAGACAAGAACTCTACAATGACGAAACTAAATACAACTAAACCAAACAAGACAAGGACGTAGACGAAAGACGAAGCAAAGCACTACACTGAAGCAGCACCGTAGACCAGCGGCACATCAGGAATCACCTGTGAACAGTGAAGAAGAACCTCCAAAAAACCATTCTTCCGCAGAGAGGGACGCCTCGATTTCAGTCACATGATATAACACAAAGACGCAGATATTATAGAGCTAATAAAATGACGTAAGCGATGACTTCAAAATCTCATCCTTGTCGGGTCGAAAAATGGATGACACTGTTCGCCCCAATCTTGTGTGGCGTCCATCCCTCTGTTACAAACCGCCAAACTAAACCTGCACTTGTAGATCGATCAAAACATCATAAACTAAAGCTAAATCTAAAAATGTAATTTTATAAATCGGAGGCCGGCCCCTTGTTTGCCAAAATCACACAACTCCAGCTTAATTCCTTTGATGATGGCTGGTGAAGGTGAAGCAACAAAGCGGCCAGCAGCACTCCACGCGGTGTTCCTCCCTCTAATGGCCCACGGCCACATGATCCCGCTGTTCGACATCGCCCGCCTGTTCGCGGGCCGTGGTGGCGTCAAGGCCACCATCATCACCACCCCAGCCAACGCCCTCGTCTTCTCCAAGGTCTTGAACAACAACTCCCTCCTCAACATCCATCTTCAAATCATCCCTTTCCCCTCTGAGGAAGTCGGACTCCCTCTTGGTTGGGAGAACTTCGAGTACATCACCGGCGACGACATCCTCGACAAGTTCCTCCACGCCATCAGGTACGTTTTTGGTTAGCTAGCGGACGATTTGGGTCATACCATTACCATACATTAGGGTTCGTTTGGTTCAATGTGGGAATTGAATACTTCATGGGAATTGAATTCCCGAAAATTTCAATTCATGGGAATTGTGAAAATGTGTTTGGTTGATTTTATTTATTTTAGAGGATTAAAAGAGGAATTAGAAATTTTCAAATACAGTTGGACCAAAAAAAAAAAAAATTTCGAATACAAAATGATGAAAGTTGAACTTACCTGAGAAACTAGGTAAGTGAACTTCTTCTATTTTGGGGAATTCAACTTCCTGGGTTCTTGCAAAGTTTCTACTTCTTGCAAAGTTTTACTTCCTGGATTTTTGGGTTGTTAACCAAAGAACTCTTATTCTGTTCCATCTTCATTTTATTATTAACCATCTTTATTTTGGAAAAAAACCATAAACACTAGTATTTACCAAAAAAACAAACACTAGTATAGTATGTTAGGAAAATTAGGCAAGGAGCTCAAAAAAAAAAAGAAAATTAGGCAACAATCATAATGAGCATTTATTGCATTGTATAAACTAATAAGGAAATTCATAATTTATTTTTTAAAATAACCCATCTTAATTACAATAGTTCATGGAAGGAGTGTTTTATTCCGTTAATTTTTATTCAGAGTTTGCGCAACGATGAAAGAACGTACAACTAGCATGAATGAAAGTTTTTGTATATTAAAGGTTTGTAATCTTAATTCAATTGGAAACAAATATAATTAGAGGAAAAATCATCAGTCAAAATGGGAGTGAGAATCTAGCTTATGTTATGATTGGCCTATTGATAATGAAAATATTTAGCTTGATTCAAATTTTATATTTCAAAAGACTATTTTATTTGCCTAAAATCAATAATAATCATTTAATATTTTATTTAATATGAAAATTTAAAATCCAATTATTTTAGTTTAAGGAAACTATTTATATATTTTTGAATTCAAAGTATATAAATTAATTTAGGTATCAATTCTCAAATCACTCAAATAAATTTTGGCATAAAATTTGATATTAGCTATTAGCCCTAGACAAAAATATTAAGTTTTCTAAAAATAAATGAGAAAAACATAAATTAAAGTGATAGAAAGTAATTAATTGGTTAATTTAATTAAAAAAATTATTAGTTTTAATTCAAATGGGTAAAAAAAGTTTGGAAGAAATTAATAATAGTATATTCTAGTTAATTTTTTTAAATTATCATTAGATTTATTTTAATTAATAATGGATTAAATTGAATTTGTAAAACTGGGTGGTTTCCTCCTTGTGAAACATGATCAGGCTACTGGAGACCCCACTGGAACAAGTCCTGGAGCAACTACGGCCACGACCGAGCTGTCTGGTGTCGGACTTGTTATTCCCGTGGACGAGGGAAGTGGCGGAGAGGTTCGGGATGCCGAGGCTGGTGTTCTACGGGAGCGGCTACTGCGGGATGTCAGTGACAGAGGCGTTGATGCAGCACCGGCCGTCCCTACTGGGGGTGGAGTCTGACGACGAGGAGTTCGTAGTGCCGGGCGTGCCGGGGAATGTGAAGCTGACAACAAGGAAGATGTGGTCGCAATGGAAGCAGGGCATCGACGCCGAGGAGGGGAAGAAGAGTCCGTTTATGGAACTGTTTGAGTCGGCGTGCGAGGCGGAGAAGAGGAGCTTAGGGATGATTGTCAATAGCTTCGATGAGCTTGAGCCGGATTTTGCTGAGCATTACCGGAAGGTTATGGGCCGGCGAGCTTGGAGTATCGGCCCTGTTTCCTTGTGCAACAGGTTAGTATACGTAGTAGTTGTTGATATCGGAATTGATATCTATATATCAGATATCGTATATCGATCAGCCCCCGATATCTGATATCGATCTAGTGTTTGATATGACTAAATATCGATATCGATCACTTAAAATGACATCGATATTTAGTGTTTACTATCCTCAAGATATCACGTGATATTTGTGTTTGGTATTGCCAGATATCTAGATATCAAATGTGATATCTAATATCTGTGTTTGGTATCGCTAGATATCTAGATATCAAAATTATGCTTATTTGATATACTGATTTTTTTGGAAGTATCACTTACCGAAACCGATATCGATATCAAATGATACATTCCTCAAAATCAGTATATCAAATAAGCCTAATTTTGATATCTAGATATCAATCAGATATCACTTGTTATCTCGGGATACCAAACACTAAATATTAGATATCGGGACTGATACATGAATACCGGTCCTGAAACTTTTATTTAGAAATCTATCGTCCAACCACGCAGAAACATAGAGGACAAGGGATCAAGGGGAAAGATAGCAGCCATAGACGAGAACGAGTGCCTTCGATGGCTCAACTCAAAGCCTCCCAACTCGGTCGTATACATCTCCTTCGGCTCCATCACCAACATGTCCACTGCCCAGCTCCACGAGATAGCTCTAGCTCTCGACGCCATGGACGACCAACACTTCATCTGGGTAGTAAGGAGACCCAAAGATGCGTCCGAGGATCGGGAGGGATGGCTACCGAGCGGGTTTGAGGACCGAAACAGAAACAAGGGGCTGGTGATAAAAGGATGGGCCCCGCAAGTCATGATATTAGACCACGGGGCCACGGGAGGGTTCGTGACGCACTGCGGGTGGAACTCGACGCTGGAAGGGATATCAGCGGGGGTGACGATGGTGACGTGGCCGGTGTTCGCGGAGCAGTTCTTGAATGAGAAGCTGATAACGGATGTGTTGAAGGTCGGGGTGCCGGTGGGGGCGAAGCAATACTTCGATAGGGTGGTGGAGGGGGTGAGCGTGGGGAGGGAGGCGGTGGAGGCGGCGGTGAGGAGGGCGATGATGGGGGAGGAGGCGGAGGAGAAGAGGAGGAGAGCGGCGGAGCTTAAGGAGATGGCTTGGAAGGCCGTGGAAGAGGGCGGTTCGTCTTATAATGGCCTCACTGAGCTACTCAAGGAAATCAGGGCATTTCATTCTGTTGATGAGTATTAACTACTCTGATCATATCATTTCTGTAATAATTTTCGTTTTAGATTTTAATATACATATTTCGCCCATAATAAATTAAAATAGGTTGCCACCCCCAAAGTAGCCATCTAACAAGCCAAAAAAAAAAATGTCAACGACACCCGACGACAATGAAACCCAAGTGTTGCAACAGGCCGCTATCAATATACGTAAGGTAGAGAAATACGTGGTTCTTCCTTCCCACCATTTTCATCCTCAATGTCTTAAAGAAGCGATATGCCAAGGTATGGCTCTTTAAGATTATGTCATCGGCATGTTATATATTACTCCCGATATTGCTCACTTACCCTTTGGGTATCATGGATTTTTCATATTTGGGTCCATTATACGCCGTTTGGGCTATCTTTCTGTTGATTGCCTATGCGAGTTTGGACAATCTCAGTGCTGTCAATCTTGAGAGGAGAGAAGGGGGAGATCAAAACTCTTCATCCAATTTCTCTCCAACTTTGTCTTGTTAGCGTTATTGTTCTACATTTTGGTCTTCCCGTCCTTCTTCTCAGTGTTGTTGTGCTTTTGAAAGTCATGGAGAGAATAATTGCATTGGGGCATGCCACTGGGGCAACCCCGGGGATCAAAAGAAACTTGATAACTATGATCGACTACATGAACAAGAATGCACATGTAGAAGCAGATCCTGAGAGTATGAAGGGATTTCGCTACTTGGTTGGGCCTAGATACTCAAAAGCCGAGGATGGTGTAATTGTAGGGGGGGTTACCATTGAGAATATATGGGAGTGCAAGGGGAGTCTTTTGAGCTCAGAATCTGGAGGAGGGGATCCATATGGGAGGCTAAAGGATACTTGCCTTTCTTTCTCACTTTTTTGGTTGTTTCTTGCCAAGTTTTGGGGCTATCGTTTGTACAAAGGAACTAAAAAACGAATGCTTCTAAATTGGTTCTTAATGGATTACTTTCAGAAAATTTTGGAGGGGTCGAGAGGGTGTTTAGAGTCATTGAGGTAGAACTCAGCTTTCTTCACGATTACTTCTTTTCAAAATACATGGTCTTTTATTTGCACGGGTTCTGGTTAAAGCTTTGTTGTCTATCTTTTCCTATAATATTTTGGTGGTGTACTATGAAAGCAATTTATTTTTATCCATTTATAAAATATTTTATCATGGATGAAACTAAAGTTTCTTACCGTCAAAATCCAATAACCGTTGCAATTGTGATAATATCGGTAATATTTTTCATCGAGGTCATCCAATTGTGGATGTTGATTGCTTCTAGTTGGGTTAAAGTGGCCTTGATTTCCTTCTATGCCAAGAGGGAGATGTCTGAGAGGAAATCTAGATTGCTTGATTGTTTCTATAGGAAAGTTGTTCGAGTTATTCTTCGAGTCTCGCAGTACACTGGTGCCACAATATTGTCAAAGCCTTGGAAGAGACCAGTACTTTCTCCTCCAATCTTGCACTTCTTTTGGAGTAGATAATTTATCTACTATCAGGGTTGACCACTGCTATAGGGAGCCCTAGCCTTCCAAAACTCGGTTGACAACAAGGTACAAGTGTTGTATTATCTGAAACTGTGAAAAGAGCAGTGGTTGTGTCACTGCAAAAAAGCGGCCTTGAGTTGAGCAATGGATCATGTCTTTGAAGAGAAATGGGGTCGACCAAGATCTTTCCTGGGCTTGCAAACTCGACTCTGATACAGAAAGCATTCTAGTATGGCATATAGCAACTAGCGTTTGCGAGATGTTTCTTGATCAATCTCAACAAACTAGCATCCAATCAAAAAAGGATCGTGAGGTGGCGACAACCTTATCCAAATATTGTGGGTACATGATGGTCTTCTCTCCATCTTTGCTCCAAGTTCCTATTCTTGAAGCGGAAGAAATGTCTGACATTGCCATCAAAGAAGCTTGAAAAATATTCAAGAAACATGTTTCTCTATGCGGATATGTTGAGGAGGTCGACATGTATAAGAAGCTAAATGAATATCTTCTTACCGATGATGTAGAAGCAGATCAAAGTTCCCCAAATTTAATCAAAAGAGGAGTAAAGCTAGGGGAGTTACTCCACCATATCATCGGAGATGAAGAGAGAAGATGGAAGATATTGGCCGAATTCTGGGCTGAGATGATATTGTTTATGGCGTCGTCAAATACCAATGAAATTGCTCATATTGAGAAGCTTGCCGAGGGAGGAGAGTTCATTACTCACTTGTGGGCTTTGCTCATTCATGCCTGCATCAACAAATGAGACAACCGTTCATCTAGATTTCGGCGATCATCAACAACTTTGCATTATTGAATTTCTTATTCTAATAAGTTTGAATTACTATGTATTTTCAATATATGTGTGATATAATTTTTTTTTTGAATTTTTTTCTTTCGATGTTATAATTTGTCTCAAAGTTTGTGCACATGTCGGGAACACTACTAGTATATTTCATTGAAATGTTGATGATGTGCCCAATCTAATGTTTTCACTTGTTTACATGGAACGCATGCATTTTATTTAATAAAGGAAATGATTCGATTTATAGTGACTCAAGAGAATCGGTAGAAATTAAACACATCACAAACAAACAACAACAACAATAACAATCACCAACAACAACAACACCAACAACATCACCACCACCAACAACAACGAGGGGGAATCCCTAGAAGATTTTAAATACCAATAATACGGGAGAATGCAAGGTTCATTGGAGACAAGTTCAAGATGCTTACGAATGTCGAAAGAGCCTTCATAGCGGTATCAAGTGCTAAAAATCAAGCTAAGAAGAGCTTGGTATCGAGTCGACGATTTTTGGACAATTCCTGCTCGGCGACGTCTCGGTAAAATGTTTGAGAAAGGGAACTGTAACATTCACGTGTTAGCTTGTCTACATCCCATTGTTTTGTTTGTGTGATGTAATTTTGCACTGTTGTGTCTTTGTTGATGTTGTTTTGTTGTTGGATAAGCGAAGATTGATAGTGGTTTCTCCAGGATCCAATTATCTTCCCAGAACCCGATGGTTCTTCCATCCCCCACTTTCCAATGTAGACCTTGTTTGAAGGTATCTTTTAGAGACATGAGTTGCGTCCACTGCCATGGAGTGTTCCCTTTCATTTGGTACTCAAACATTGTTTTGTTTTTAAAATATTTTTTATTCACCACCTGGACCCATATATTGCTTGATTCAGCTATAATCTTCCATAGTATAGTTTTAGTTATAGTGCTATATTGATGTCTTTAGCTGTTCTGATTCCAAGGCCTCCGTTTTGCTTGGATTTACAAATTTCATCCCAATTTATTAAGGGTCTATGTTTATCATTCTTATTCCAAAAGAAGTTTCTATTAACCTTATCCAATTCCTCATGGATATGGGTGGCTGGGTAGCATGAAATTTTGCATTGTGTAGATTGGTTTAGCACTTAGATTGGTTTTGATTAGCATACTCCTTCCTTCTTGTGAGAGTGTGTTAGCTTTCCATTTTGTTAGATGTTGTTTAGTTCTCGTTACTATCTCCTCGAAAGTTTGTTTATTGACTTTGCCATTGATGATTGGGTATCCTAGGTATTTGTCTAATGCCGTTGTGCTTGTTATTCCTAAGATATTTTGTATCATGTTTTTCATGTTATTTAGGATATTATTTGATGTTTGGAAAGCCGATTTGTGGTAGTTAACCTTTTTTCCTGATGTTGCGCAATATTTTTCTAGGATTTCTCTAATTCTAGAGTATGATGTTTGATTTGTATTGGTAAAGATAATAATATCATCAGCAAAGGCAAAAAATGGAATTTTGATTCCCCCTCTTCTAAGCAAGATACCTATGTGATAATCTGATTCATTGATTTCTTTCTGAAGCATTCGAGCTAGAATTTCTGCACATAGGATAAAGAGAAGGGGTGAAAGAGGGTCCCCTTGACGAAGTCCTCTTTCTGGTAGGAATTGTTTTGTGGGTCCGTCGTTGACTAGAACTGAGTAAGAGACAGTTGTTATGTATTCCTTGATCCAATTGACAAATTTCTCGTCAAAGTCAAATTTTTGAAGGACTTTGTTAATGAAGTACCATTCAATTTTATCGTAGGCTGTTTCCATGTCAAGTTATATTGAAATGACTATTTAAATTATAAATATCAAGTTTTTTTAACCTTTCCTTTTTTTTCCAAAATCCCCAGTAAGCTCGATCCCTCGCATATTGCCATATTTTAGCTAGTTGACGTTCTCAATTGTGGATTATTTAGGATTTAAATAAAAAATTAAAGTCAAACATAAATTGTCTGATATCTGTGTTGTTTGCTTAATTAGCTATGACTCTCTCCGTTTGAAAATATTTGTCGTTTTGACTTTTCGGCACGCTTTTTAAGGAGTTAAAAACTCTATAAAATATAATTTTTTTAATTAAATTTTTTTCATAATCTTATACTTACTGCTTTTATGTATGAAATTATATAAAAAATTTGATTAAAAAATATATTTTATAAAGTTTTTAGCTCATTAAAAAGCGTGCACTACAGGACAAACGACAAATATTTTCAAACGGAGGGAGTATATGTTAACGTGACTACACGACGTTCTTATCAAAGTCGTTTTATATAATACGTATATGATTCCATTAAGACCAAAATACATAAATACTTTATTCACTTTTATTTTTAATTAACCACCTCTTGACTAACAGTTTTCATTTAACTCTAGCTACTTATTTAGAAGTAACCGTCCATTCCCTATTTCTCATAATATTGAACTTCTATTAACTAAAGCAAAAGACAAAAATATCCCCAAATTGTTTAATTTTTAGTCTTTTTGGTACAAAATTGTCATCAATATATGCAAGTTCTTTAATTAATTAAGTTTGAAATTTGAACTAACCTCAAACTTTGTGAAATTTTGGAGGGACGTACTCCTAAAATCCATATTTTGAACACTTACCAAGCGGCAAGTGTCCTCCTCCGTTGCGGATAGGTCGAATGTCGTCATACCTCCTTTGATCATCAGCGCTTTGTTTGCCCCCTCCTATGACAGTGCTTGATAGGGATTTAATCGAAGGTGTTCAGTTTCCGTCTTCAATGTGTTAATGCATACCTGCGATTTATTCCTTAAAATTATATAAATAGAAAAAATAATAGTAATGTAATAAAAAATAAATTAGCTTGGGGGCATTTTAGCCTTTTATTTTTAAGTTATATTAATATTAGAAGTTTAAAGATAAAAAGGGTGGATATATGGGTGGTTTTTTACTTGTAAATAATTTGCTATAGGTATGTATAACATGTGATTAAATGAAAACTTTTAAATAATGGAGGGTTGATTGAAAACAAGAATAAAATAAATTGTGGTTTTATAAATTTTGTGGTCATTCATTGATGTTGTGATATATGATTAATAATTATCGGTTTTTCTATTCTATGCCCTTAGAGTATAGGATAGAAAGATCTTAAATTGAAAAATATTCCCTACTAAAAAGACAAGCGATCATAAGAATCTAATTAAAAAAATGCTAAAATAATTTTTTTTAAAAAATTAAAAAATTTCCAAATTTAGACTATTATCTTATATATGCCCAAAAATCTAATAACTATATATTTGATAATATGTAATACGGTTTTTCTATCCTATGCCTCAAGAGAATATGATAAGATACTAAATTGGAAAAGATTCAAAAAGGCAAGTGACCTTAAAAATCTAATTAAAAAAATGCTAAACTAATTAAAAGTTTTTAAAAAAAATTCAAATTGAGGGTCTTATCTTATGCCCTTGGGACATAGCCACATAGGATAGAAAAATGGTATATAATAATGAATATGCCTGCATACATATTAGTCGTTGGATCATATGATTGCTATATATATTAATGTATCTGCAAAATTAATAATTAATACTAGCTATTAACAGCTAGCTAGACAGCATGATATTCAGTGATCCGAAATCTGATAAATTTTGTTATTAATTTGACTGTGTTTAAATAAGGAAAAAAGAACATTACTTTCTCCACATCTCCACTATCCCTTTATCCTGAAGAAGAACATGCAACACTTAACCTTAGCAGATACCTAATTACTTGCAATCTTCACAAAAACCCACCCCGGCGAACAACCTAAAGGAAAAAAAGATGTTGCAACACCCAGTTCGGTTAGCGAACCTAACTGATCCTGATCTGATGGCAGCGTTACTCGACGCTATCTACACAGACATGGCGAATGGAGATGCTAAGACTCTGCGAAACGTCGAGAGATTCGTGACTCTGACAGTCCTACTCTTTGCCTTCCTCCTCCTCCTCAATGGCTTAAAGAAGCTGTTTGCAAAGGTATGGCTCATTAAGATTGTGTCTTGGGCATGTTATACGATACTCCCGGTCTTGCTCTCTTACACTTTGGGTCTTATGGGAGGGATTACTATGTCCTCAATAGGCAACATTTGGTCTGTCTTTTTGCTGTTTGTCTATGCGAGTTTCGACAATCGCAGTGCTTTTAGCCTTGATGAAAGAAATGGAAGATTGAGGATCTTCATCCCATTTCTTGCCAACTTTGTCTTTATACTACTTCTTGTCTACTATCTCTCTTTTAAATCTGAAGTTCTTCCCATCCTACTTGTCTTTCTCGTCGTGCTAATGAAGGTCGTAGAGAGAATGGTTGCATTGGCATATGCTGCCTTTGCAACTCAAGGGATCAAAAAGAACATGAGAAAGATGATCAACTACATGAACAAGGATGAGGGAGTGGGAGTAGCTAATTACTTGGTAGGTGCAAGATACTCGAAAAGTAAGGGCGATGTGATTGTCGAAGGGATTAGTGTAGAGGATGTATGGGGATGCAAAGGGAGGCTTTTGAGCTCGGAATCTGGAGGAGGGGATCGAGATGGGAAGCTCAAAGACACTTGCCTTTCCTTTGCACTTTTCTGGTTGCTACTTGGCAAGGTTTCGGGCTATCGCTTGTACAAAGGCGAATCAAGAAACAAGGCTTGGAAGCTGGTACATGATGGATTGCTTGCAAGGAAACTCGGTGAAAACGAAAGGGTGTTTAGAGTCATTGAGGAGGAGCTCAACTTCCTTCAAGACTACTTCTATTCGAAATACATGGTCTTTTACTTGCACGGCTTCTATTCGAAGCTTTGCATCTTAGCTTTTCCGATTATGTTTTGGTGGTTTACCTTTAAAGCCATTGATTATGAAGGAGACAACTCGGCCTATGTCCTCAACTCTGGAGTGAATCCACATGAAAATCCAATACCCACTGTGATTGTGATTTTGGTGATCTTTTTCTTGGAGGTCATCCAATTGATCATGTTGATTCAATCAAGGTGGTTTAAGGTGTCCTTACTTTCCTGCTATGTGAAGAAGAAGAAGATATCCGATAAGAGAAATGGCTTGTTCGGATGTTGCTTCGAGAAATTCATTGCAAGCATTTGTCGAATCTCACAGTGTAGTAGCACCAAGCCTTGGAAGAGAGAGCTTGATCAATACTCACTCCTAGATTCTTGCACATCTTTCGGTGTAGGAAACAACTTCCTACAAGAACTCGCCGCTGTGTTTGGGATCCCGGGTCTTCCAAAGAAGGGCCGAACACTAAGTAAGAGTGTTACATTGTCCGAAAATTTGAAGAGTGCAGTGGTTTTATCGTTACAAACAAACGGCCCTAAGTTGAGCAACGGTGTTACATCATTGAGGAGAAACGAAGTCGAGGAGGGCCTATCTTGGGCTTGCAAGCTCGAGTGTGATATAGAAACCATTCTAGTATGGCATATAGCGACAAGCATTTGCGAGATGAGACATAAATCTCAACAAAATAGCAAGCAATCTATGGAAGATTTTAAGGTGGCAACAACCTTATCCAAGTATTGCGCGTACTTGTTGCTCTTCTCTCCGTCTTTGCTACATGTTCCGCTTCTTGAAGCCGAAGTCATATGCAACATCGCCATCAATGAAGCTAGAGAATTGTTCAAGAAACCGGCTTCTATCGACAAATGTGAGAGACTCAAGGAGCTACTTAGTGATAATGAGGCAGGAGGGCGAAAGGCCACAACAATCCGAAGAGGAGCGAAGCTCGGGGAGGACCTCCTCTTTGTGGTGAAAGATGAAGGGAGAAGGTGGAAGATACTGGCGGAGTTGTGGGCCGAGATGATCTTGTTCTTGGCGCCATCAAACTACAATGAGATGGCTCATGTCGAAAAGCTTGCCGAGGGAGGAGAGTTCATCACGCACTTGTGGGCATTGCTCATTCATGCTGGCGTTGTTGACAGAGAGACGATTCATTCCGTTGCTCAGATGAATTGATCATCAACAAGTTTGCATATTGTTTTTGTGTGTTGAACTATATATGTCTCTTCAATTTTTTTATGTTTTTTTTTTTTTTGAATTTGCAAGTTTGCATATTGTTTTGTGCTCAATTTAATGTTAATCTATTTCTTCTTTATACAGTATTTTCTAAGACACGATATGGAAAAATCGCACTATTTTCTATTATAAAAAGGTTTTAAGAGTACAAAAAAAATATCTCTATTATTAAATACACAAGTATTTAATGATATTTTAAATAAAATAAAATAAATTCATCATTATATTATTCAATGTGAATAAATTCATTTGTTCTTGAATATACTTTCTTTTAAAAGGGCTTCCGCTTCCTCATAAATTTTTTTAATAATTTGATACTTTTCGATTTCGAAATGTATATAGTATGAAATTATTGAAAAAAACAATTGATAAAAAGGTAAATATTTTATTATAATTTTTAGGTTTTTAACATGTAAAATTTAAAAGGACTTATATTAAAAAAGGGGGCAGTATATACTACTCCGATTAGTAGCAAATGGAAGAACAGGGCGAGCAGCTCAATTCCAAAACTCACTGACAAAGTGACAAAGGCCCAAATACACAAGCCCAACAAGTAGTTAAGAATTAGCCCATTTCTCTTGTGATTTGTAGACGTTGGTGATGTTACAGCTGGATTGCATTTTACCTCATCTTCTAGAAGAACATGTGCAGAGAGAGCTGAGCGCGCCATGTGCAGAGGAGAGAGCTGAGCGCGCCAATGCGCAGATGTGATGGTTTGGAGATCGATAGAGTTCGACGGAGCAGAGGGAGATCGAAAAAGAGTTGGAGGGAGGTGATTAGATATGATTTTACCCTTCTGAATCTATGGTTATGAATAGAACACAGTGGAGGAGGATTATTCATGTCAGAGATGGTTAGACTGACCCCCGAAGGTGGTAGAGATCTTATCCCCCACCCCTGAAGGTGGTAGAGAGCTTATCCCCCGCGGTTCTCGCACCTTGACATCCCCTATTCCTCTTCCTTAGTTTAGTTTGTCTTTCTATGGTTATGCTTGTTCTCTGTGTTTTTCTTCCTTAGCTCTTCTATGTTTATACTTGTTCTTTTATCCTCATGTGTTTGTCTTTGATTATATGTTGGTGTCTGTGCCACTAAGAAACACTTTCTCGACAATGTCGAGGAAAGAGTGCGTACATTTTAGCCACTCAAACCCTGCTCCAGCGGGAAAACTGAAAATGTTGTTGTTGTTCTAGAAGAACGTGTGTGTGTGTGGGGCCGTGTATTTCATTTAAGCGAATCAATGAAAAGGCATCACAATTTGAGCAATTCCACTACCGATCTATAGTAAAAAAAAAAAAAAAAAAAAAGGTAAAAGTAAAAATTAAAATGGTTGGAAGAAGTATGTGTGGCGTCGGTCACACTTTGCCCGGGCCCTGCAACATTACGGAGTAATAAAATTACGTATGAGATGACACTTTGCCCGGGCCCTGCACGTTTCTTTCGACGTACATACAAGTCTTAAACAACGTGTTGATTTGCGGTGTATATAGCCGAAACCTAAATTTTATAGGTGCAAATATTATCGAGCTAATAAAATGACGTATGCGATGACTTTAAAATCTCATCCTTGTGGGTCCAAAAATGGCTGACACTGGTCGCCCCAATCTTGTGTGGCGTCCATCACTCTGTTACAAACCGCCAAACTAAACGTACACTTGTAGATCCATCAAATCATCATAAAATAAATCTAAATCTAAAAATGTAATTTTATAAATCCAAGGCCGGCACCTTGTTTGCCAAAATCACACAACTCCAGCTTCCTTTGATAATGGGTGGAGTCGGAGAGGCTGAAGCAACTAAGCGGCCAGCAGCACTCCACGCCGTCTTCCTCCCTCTAATGGCCCACGGCCACATGATCCCGCTGTTCGACATCGCCCGCCTCTTCGCCGCCCGTGGTGGCGTCAAGGCCACAATCATCACCACCCCAGCCAACGCCCCCGTCTTCTCCAAGGTCTTGAACAACAAATCCCTCCTCAATGACAACATCCATCTTCAAATCATCCCTTTCCCCTCGGAGGAAGTCGGTCTCCCTCTCGGTTGGGAGAACTTCGAGTACATCACCGGCGACGACATCCTCCACAAGTTCCTCCACGCCATCAGGTACGTTGCCGACGATTTGGGTCATACCATTATCATACATTCTCTTCCATCTTCATTTTATCATTAGCCATCTTTATTTTGGACAAAAATTGTCATACCCATTGGGCTTTCCTTCTGGCCCATTGGGCTTTGTTTATAACGTCCGAAATTTTTTCCCAAGCAAAGCAAGTGTATATAAGGAACGCAATTATCATTAGATTTATTTTAATTAATAATTAATTAGATTGAATTAGTTATATAGGTGGGCCACTAAAAAATGATACGTACGATGATTGAAGGAGATATTGTTACGTGTATCTTTTGCGTTATTATTATTATAGATATTATAGATATAGATATTAACATAACCTCATTTAAAAACTATAAAATTAAAGCCACTACCCACCTGTGAAATGGATGCTAATTGAAGATGGTCTTTGTTTTGAGAGAAATCTGCACTTCGATCCTTCTTGGTGTGATTGATCTTTCCTGCATAGAAGAAGAGAAAGAGGTGGAGAGAGGAACCTCCGACGCTCAAGTCAGAGTTTGTCGGCTGTCTAAGAAGCCTCTCTCAACCATAGCTAATCCTCCCTTATATATAACAAGAATTAGGGTTTAGCTATATCAGTCCTTAATATTTAGATATACACAGGAGGACACAAACCACACAGCACTTCCAAGAATGGAGTTGCACATTAGTTTTAATTTTATTTTTTTTGGCTTA
Source organism: Persicaria maculosa (assembly GCA_963922045.1). NCBI lineage: Eukaryota > Viridiplantae > Streptophyta > Magnoliopsida > Caryophyllales > Polygonaceae > Persicaria > Persicaria maculosa. Next base: position 3,737,704 of record OY998254.1, on the reverse strand, counting down.
TGAAAGTGTGTTACCAATTAGTAAAATTGGGTGGTTTCCTCCTTGTGAAACATGATCAGGCTACTGGAGACCCCACTGGAACAAGTCCTGGAGCAACTACGGCCACGGCCTAGCTGTCTGGTGTCGGACATGTTCTTCCCGTGGACGACGGAGATGGCGGAGAGGTTCGGGATGCCGAGGCTGGTGTTCTACGGGAGCGGCTACTGCGGGATGTCGGTGACAGAGGCGTTGATGCAGCACCGGCCGTCCCGACTGCGGGTGGAGTCTGACGACGAGGAGTTCGTAGTGCCGGGCGTGCCGGGGAATGTGAAGCTGACAACAAGGAAGATGTGGTCGCAATGGAAGCAGGGCATCGACGCCGAGGAGTGGAAGAAGAATCCGTTTATGGAACTGTTTGAGTCGGCGTACGAGGCGGAGAAGAGGAGCTTAGGGATGATTGTCAACAGCTTCGATGAGCTTGAGCCGGATTTCGCTGACCATTACCGGAAGGTTTTGGGCCGGCGAGCTTGGAGTATCGGCCCTGTTTCCTTGTGCAACAGGTTAGTATACGACTTTGTTGTTGAGATCGGAATTTATATCTATATATCAGATATCGCATATCAGCCTCGATATCTGATATCTAGTGTTTGGTATGATTAGATATCGATATCGATCACTTAAAATGATATCGATATTTAGTATCATTTGATAACTAAGATATCAAACGTGATATCTGATATGAGTATTTGGTAGGGCTGTTATTCGAGTCGAACGAGCCGAGTATTACTTGTTCATATTTAGTTCATTTATAATATGAACGAGCTCGAGCCGAGCCTAAATTTTGACTCGAGCTTTAAAATGTGCTCATATTCGACTCGTTTAGGAAATGAGCGAGCTCGAGCCGAGCTTTTTTTTGAGCTTTAGGCAATTCTACTTGCTCATTATACAATAACATTAAGAAAATTTTTGAAATTTCATAAAATTCGAGCTATTCGAGTTTAATTCGAACGAGCCGAGCTTTGGACCGAGCTTAAAAATGTGCTCATACTCGGCTTGTTTAAAAAATGAACGAGCTCGAGTCGAGTTTTATACGAGCCGAACCCGAGCCGATCACGAGTAGCTTGTCTCACATAACACCCCTAGTATTTGGTATTGTCAGATATCTAGATATCAAAATTATGCTTATTTGATATACAGATTTTTTTGGAGGTATCACTTACCCAAACCAATCTATACTTCTATATCTATACTATACTTTAAAAGAGAACAATTTTGCCACATGTCTTCCTCTCCTTATTTTTCGGGTCTTCTGCCACGTGTCTCCATCAATTTGTGAATTGTAACCACACTAAATTATTCCTCCCATTTCTTTTCCATCAACCAGTCTTCATTTCATTTATATTTTGTTATTGGGCCAATTTCTCCATCCGGCCCAATCACAAATATTTTTCCCATTAGCCTCACAAACCCTAATTAGCTTCTTCAACCTCCCGATTGCCATCGAACCGCTTCTTACGGGTAATCAGGTCGCCAGATCGGACCTCCTTCGCCGGCGCCTTGACGATCTCCTTGGTGTGGGCGAGCTCCGACCGCTTATGACCTCCTTCGTCGGTCTTTTCTCCGCCTCCCCCACAATCTCCAGCCGGCGCCTCCGTCTCCGCCAACACCTCCACGCACTCCCTCTTCATCTTCGATCTCTAGCTTCTTCCCCGCAGCCCAAGCTCCGCCTCCTCCTCCACCTCCACGCCACCACCTCCACCTCTGTTCATCTGCAGCCCATGCTCCGCCTTGGTTCATCGGCGCCGCCTGCCTCTGCTATTGCTCCGGCTCTGTGGTGCTCCGATTCGCCGCCTGCAATTTCTTCTCAAACTTCTTCTCAAATCCCAACCCAGAGGGGGTTCCGTTCTTCTTTCCCTTCCTTCTAGCCATGCCCAGGAGGAGCAAGGAGCTCCGGCGAACCGGCGCCGCCGCCTCGCACCAGCGAGGAAAAGAGGCGGCTTTCCCTCTTCCTTGGAGTCGAGGGACGAGCGAGAGGACGGGGTGAGTGGTCGGAAGCCATGGGAGGTTCAGGTCCAGGATTGAGAAGGCGCGGAGGTGACCGGAGCTTGGAGGAGGAGCTATGTCTGTAGACAATTGGTGGAGGAGACAAAAAGTTTGTCTTTTTTATTTTGGCTTATTTTTTTTAGTTTTCTTTCTCAGCTTCCGACTTGAAGATTTGTGAATAAAATGCGGTTTTAGACCCATTTAACTGGAATATCTGAAAAAAATTATTTTTTTTAAATAGTTTATAAATGTGAATATTTTGTTAAATATTTATTTTTGAATATTTTGAAAAAAAAATTATAATCTTACCGTTATGTGTTGTCTCCTTATGTAAAGATATTTTTTTTCATTTTTTTAATTCATTATATACTTCATTTTCTAATTAGTGGTTCAATTCAAAATCTTGAATTAATATTAATGCTAATATATAATTTTAATGAAAAGTAATATTGATGGGTAATATCAGCACATTATTATAATTTTTCCTCAATATATTCTATATTTTCTAACCAATTGATTTAATTGAAAATATTGAATTAATATATAATCTATACATGTATGTAGTTCTTTATATACTATATTAAATTAAAAGCATGAGGATATCACATCTTATATATTCTCTCTTTCATCCAAGTGATTTTCATAAAATTATCTTTAGTTAAATCTTTTAAATAATATTACAATGATAGTAATTTTTTTTTCTTTCCAATAAGATAATTTTAAAATATCTATATTTATATACTTCTTTAAATGATAACCATTTTTAATGAGTTGTTATCATCACATTCATTATAGTTTTTTTCAACCAATCAAATTATATATTTTTAATTTTATGCTAAATTTTATTAAAATTTTATTTAAGTTCATAATATTAATTTGTCATATTATTATAATTTTTAAAAAAAACGCGCAATGGCGCGGGCACTGTACTAGTATCGATATCAAATGATACCTCCCTCAAAATCAATATATCAAATAAGTCTAATTTTGATATCTAGATATATCAATCAGATATTACTTGTTATCTCGGGATACCAAACACTAGATATTATACCAAACACTAGATATTAGATATCAGGACTGATATATCAATACCGGTCCTGAAACTTTTATTTAGAAATCTATCGTCCAACCACGCAGAAACATAGATGACAAGGGATCAAGGGGAAAGATAGCAGCCATAGACGAGAACGAGTGCCTTCGATGGCTCGACTCCAAGCCTCCCAACTCCGTCGTCTACATCTCCTTCGGCTCCATCGTCAACATGTCCACTGCCCAGCTCCACGAGATAGCCCAAGCGCTCGACGCCATGGACGACCAACACTTCATCTGGGTAGTAAGGAGACCCAAAGATGCCTCCGAGGAGGAGGGATGGCTACCGAGCGGGTTCGAGGACCGAAACAGAAAAAAGGGGCTCGTGATAAAAGGGTGGGCCCCGCAGGTCATGATATTAGACCACAGGGCCACGGGAGGGTTCGTGACGCACTGTGGGTGGAACTCGACGCTGGAAGGGATATCTGCGGGGGTGACGATGGTGACGTGGCCGGTGTTCGCGGAGCAGTTCTTGAATGAGAAGCTGATAACGGATGTGTTGAAGGTCGGGGTGCCGGTGGGGGCGAACCAGTACTTCGATAGGGTGGTGGAGGGGGTGAGCGTGGGGAGGGAGGCGGTGGAGGCGGCGGTGAGGAGGGCGATGGTGGGGGAGGAGGCGGAGGAGAAGAGGAGGAGAGCGGCGGAGCTTAAGGAAATGGCTTGGAAGGCGGTGGAAGAGGGCGGTTCGTCTTATAATGGCCTCACTGAACTGCTCAAGGAAATCAGGGCATTTCATGCCGTTGATGAGTATTAACTACTCATCATTTCATTTCTGTAATGATTTTCGTTTTAGATTTTAATGTTGTTAAAAACGTTTCTGGTTTTATAGATTTTAAGCAACACTCCATATTAGATAAGCCTGATTATATTGTTGATCTGCTTTGCTTTCATTTGGATGATATGCTTACGGAAGATAGCGTGCTATTGTTATTGATATAGAAAATATTGCAAACACACGTGGAAAATGATATACAATTTTAAAGTTTAAATGTTATCTTTTAAGTCTACCGCGTAATTTTTTAGCTGGAAAAAAGTGATTTGTACTTTTTATTTTGATGAGACTAACTTGTACTTTTGTTGTAAGTAGGGTTGTTATATGAACTGAACAGTTCGAGCTCGGCTCGAAAAAGCTCGACTTGAGCTCGCTCACTTATTTAAACAAGCCGAGCTAGAACAAAATTTTAAGCTCGGTTGAAAGCTCGGCTCGTTCGAATAAAGCTCGAATAGCTCGAATTCTATAGGGAATTTCTAAAATTTTCTTTAAGTTAACATGTTATAACCAAGTAGAACTACTTAAAGCTCGAAAAAAACTCGGCTCGAGCTCGTTCATTTTCTAAACTAGCCGAGCTTGAACAAAATAAAAAGCTCGTTTAAAAATCAGGCTCAGCTCGACTCAGCTCGTTTAACAAACGAACAAGTTTGAACATGTCAAGTTCGGCTCGAATAACACCCTTAGTTGTAAGCTACCTGGATTGAGTTAGCCAGTTAGGTACTTCGTTAGAAATCTAGAATGGCCCTTCGACTCTTCGAAAGAGAGAGGCCAGATCTAGAGAGTGTATGCAGTATTATAACAACGTGCACTGCAATCTACAATTAATACGTTCACATAACAACGTCGTAATATAACAATTTTATAATACCTTCCATGCTGTGACTTTGTTGATCGTTAAATCATGCGAGCTCTCATTTAATGTATTTATTAAAGAATATTATCAACAAATACAATAGTTATTGAATAGCGATTAAATGCCAGATACATATTAATTACTATTTTATGGTGTTTAAATAAGGGAATTAAGAAGCGTAAACTCTCCACTGCTCCCCTATATACATCCTTTGTCCAGGCCAAAAACTTACATGCTCAAACACTTTCTTCAAAACCATTTCATCAATCAAAAAAAAAAATGCAAAGTGTTGTTCGTCGTCGACTCCAAAATGGAACCTCGTGTTACATGACGGAAGGCGAACAATTCTACAAGTGGGGGCATGATGAAGAAAACCATCTACGCAAGATCCAGGTCTATGTGCTTCTTTCAACAGCACTCTTGGCCATCCTTTGCCTGCTTAGTGTCTTAAAGAAGCGGTTTTGCAAGGTATGGCTTAATATTATGTCGTCAGGGTGCTATCTGATGGTCCCAATCTTGTTATCTTACACCTTGGCTCTTATGGGAGAGCCTGGAAATACCTTTGGAGAGGGAGGTCTCTTCACTGTGTTGTATAGTTTGTGGGGTGTCCTTTTGCTTCTTGGCTATGCGAGTTTTGACAATCTGAGTGTCTTTAGTCCAGAAGAAAGAAACGGAAGATCAAAACTCGTCTTCCAATTTCTCATTCAGTTTATCTTGATATTGCTTTTCGCCTACATTTTGCCTTGGAAAAACCAGCTTGTTCCCATCTTGCTTGTCTTTCTCATTGTGTGCTTCAAGGTCGTAGAAAGGATAGTTGCATTGGCTTATGCTGCCGGTGTAACCCCAGGGATCAAAGATAGTCTGAGGCAGATGATCAACTATATGAACAAGGAAGAGGAAGGGGTAGTTGATGTTGATCCTGTGGGTATGAAGGGATTTAAGTGCTTGGTAGGGCCAAGATACTCTGATACTAAGGATGGTGAAATTGTCGAAGGGATTAGTGTAGAAAACATATGGAATTGCAAAGGGAGACTTCTGAGCTCTGAATCTGGAGGAGGGGATCGGGATGGGAAGCTCAAAGATACTTGTCTTTCTTTCGCACTTTTCTGGTTGCTACTTGGCAAGTTTTGGGGTTATCCTTTGTACAAGGGCGACCACTCAAGAAAGAAGGCTTGGAAGTTGGTTCATGATGGATTACTTGTTGGTAAATTAGGTGGAAGTGAAAGGGTGTTTAGAGTCATTGAGGTAGAGCTCAACTTTCTTAGAGACTATTTTTATTCAAAATACACCTTTTTTTATTTCAATGGGTTCTATTGGAAGCTCTATGTCCTAACTTTCCCTATAATGTTTTGGTGGTTTACTCAAGATGCATTCACTTACATGGAAAACACTCCTCTTTTAGTGAAAACACATGGTGTGGATAAGTTTTTTAGAACTAAAACCACTACTATTATGATATCGATCATACTTTTCTTGGAGGTCTTCCAACTAATCATGTTGATTAGTTCAGGGTGGTTTAGAGTGGCCTTACTTTGCTATTATGCTAAGAGGAAGATGTCTAGAGATAAAAGTAGATTGCTTGATTGTTGCTTTGAGAAAGTTGTTAAAGTTATTTGTCGAATCTCGCAATGCCCTACTATCACACTGTCTAGGCCTTGGAAGCGAGAACTTGATCAATACTCATTGCTAGAATCATGCACTTCTTTCGGTGTAAATAATTTCCTACAAGTGATCACATCTGTTTTTGGGATCCCTGGCCTTCCGAAAGCAGGTAGAAAACAAGCGACAAGTGCTGTATTATCTGAAAATGTGAAGACCGCTGTGGTTTTAGCATTACAAACAAACGGCCCTAAGTTGAGCAATGGGGTTGCTTCTCTTATGAGAAATGAAGTCGAGGAAGATCTATCCTGGGCTTGCAAGCTCGAGTGTGATGCAGAAGTTATTCTTGTATGGCACATAGCAACTAGCTTTTGTGAAATGAATCGCAAATCTCAACAAAATAGCCTCCAATCACCACAAGACTTCAATGTAGCAACAAGCTTATCCAAGTATTGTGCATACTTGTTGGTGTTTTCTCCATCTTTGTTGCACGTTCCTCTTCTTGAAGCTGAAGGCATTTGTGACAACGCTATCAATGAAGCTAGAAAATTGTTCAAGAAGCAAGGTTCTCCCCGCGGGTACATTGGGGAGGTCAGCAAGTATGAGAAACTATTGGAATCTCTTAGTGATAAAGAAGTTGGTGCGCGAAGGACAACAACAATCCAAAGAGGTTCACAACTAGGGCATGATCTACTCTTTAAAGTCAGAGATGAAGGGAGAAGATGGAAGATCCTGGCAGAGTTGTGGGCGGAGATGATCTTGTTCTTGGCTCCGTCAAACAATAATGAAATGGCTCATGTTGAGAAACTCGCCGTGGGAGGAGAGTTCATTACCCACTTGTGGGCTTTGCTCATCCATGTTGGCATTGTCGACCGCAACAACTAGCTACGTTGCTCGTCCGAATTCCAGTTTATATCTTCAAAATGATCGATCAAATTAAATCTCTTTAATATGTGTACTTGTTTTTTTCTAAGCAAATTAAATTTGTGATGCTTTAATTAATTTGCTTAAAATGTTCCCATGAAGCACTCATGTATTTCATTTATCTAAACGTTTGTTGATGATTTGCACAATGTAATGTTTTTCTCTTGGTTGTCTTTATACTCCCTCCGTTAATTAAAACTTGACGTTTTACTATTTATGTACGCTTTTTGAGGTGTTAAAAACTATATAAAATATTAACTTTTTTAATAATTTTTTTAAATAATTTAATACTTATTACAATTAAGTATGAATTTATTAAAACTAGCTAGTGTAAAAAAATGTTAATATTTTATATAGTTTTTATCATTCTAAAAAAACGTGCATGAATAGTAAACGATAAGTTTTAATTAACCGATGTAGTAGATGAGAAGATTCTTTGTTATCTAGATCATGTTGTTTGTTCTTTTGAAATCAGGCTATTTTCAATTTGGGGCAGAGACCCCTAATGGGTGGCTCAATGGTAAGGAGTAAGGGAGGTTATTGGGAGTTTTCGGATTCGATCCCTGCCTACGCTCTTTCTATTGGTGAAATAAAATCAATTTAGAGCCAGATATTCATAAATAAATTTGGTACAATAGGACCTCAATAAATTAATACTTGATAAATAAACTATCTCAATTAATAATTTCCTCTATGGGTAAGTGGAAAATTTAACACATGTCGACAGGCACGGAACCAGAAATTTAAATTTGGGTGGGCTGAGTTTGCCTTATACAACAAATAAAATTGTAACGGTATAAAAAGAACTAGTAGAGTTTCCGCGTCATGATGCGATTTTTTAAAAGTAAAAATTAAATAAATTAATATTATACAATTAAATAGAATATTGGTTTTATATTTTGAATTAAACTTATAAGAACAGACTCATAAGAAGAAGAGTATAATTGACTCGTTCAAGATGGTCTCAATATATTGTGATAGTTTATGAAAATTTACAAATAGATGCACGTTATACATTAATTTAATATTCTGAATCAAACCCAATGATTATTTTAAAAATGAAAATTATTAGAAAAAAGGAAAAAAAAAAGAGTGATTAGTTGAAAATGAGAGAATTAAGGTAGATGCGACACATAAGCGAAAACTCTTCTGTTTTAAGAGTTTACTAGCGTAGTACCCGTGCGTAACGCACGAGATTTGTAAAGTATATTATATTTTGTAGAAGATATGTACTACACATTCCACAAACGCTGGTGAATGAAATTTTCAGAACTTTGGGATGAAGGACACATAAAAAAAAAGCTATATTATATATTCATAAACTTTAAAGTAAAAAAAAATCCTTTCGTCTCAAAATATAGGCCAATTTTTTATATGTTTTTTAATAAGCTAAAAAACTCTTTTAAATGTTATCTTTTTATTAGTTTTATTTGAGCATGTTATATGATTTGTAATGTCTAAATAGAAGCTTTATTATTATATATTAGGTCAAAGCATGGATAGTTAGCTTAGTTTCATAAAACATATGACAAATAAAAAAAATTGAATGAAAATCTTTTGGATCTCAAGCTTGTACTTTCAATTCATTTTTAAAAGAAGAAGAAGAAGAAGAAGTGCAAGAAAAACCATTAAACAAAATGGGGATTGAGAATCGAGCTCATAACCTATTGATAATGAAAATCTTGAACTTGGATTCAAATTTTAATTCTCGTGCCTTGAAGCATATCATAGTTAGGATTTTAAATAATTTTATTTTTAGTATGTATTTGTTAAGATCAAAATTGACAAATGAAATAAAATGGCATATGGGTATGTGTTCAGATTTAATGAAACATAAATTTAGGTGGAAAAATCAAATTAAACATAAATTTAAAAAGAAATGATTAAATATTATAACTAAATAATTATCTTTGAAATATAGTGAATAAAATTAATAACCCAAATATATCGGAGTATCGGCTCACCAAATAAAGAAGTTTATGAAATCTCTTGATTTTCTCATTTTGTTAAATTTATTGTTTTTAAAATAATTGAAAATGATTAGTTTTAATGAATAATTAAACATTATAATATTTCTAATATTTTCATTGTTTATTTAAATCAAATCAAATTATTCGAACTCAATGAACTTAATGAATTCAAATTAATCGATCATGTATGGTATGTCCTATTTTTTAGTGAGGAGAACACCAACATATTACAACGTTCACTCATGCACCCGATCGATCGATAGACTTGATATAGATAAACAAATTAAAGAGAAAGAAGCAATGTTCCTACATCATAAAAAAAAATTCATAAGCATATACTTAAAAATTATTAAGAAAAGGATAATTAAAATTTGCTCCAATCTCGTATTCAAAATTTGAAATGTGAAATCTAAATTTAGATTAAGTTAAAATTCCGTAATTAATTAATGAAAATCTTGCTCGATAGGTTGAAAAATTGAGAGAGATGTAATGAGTCTACCATTCAATTAATGATATGAGAGACAATTTTCTTTAATTATTGTGTCAAGATAAAAAAAAAAATCTAAAAAGAATGATTGGAAGGAGTATAGATTAGTATGAATTCAAATATTAAAATCGGGAAAAAATTGTAATGCTAAGATTTAAGAAAAGGATACAGTTGAAGAATTTTAATTTGTTTAGATTTATTATGAAGAAAATAAAAGGTAATTTGGAATTGATTTAAAAAAAAATGAAATGAGCAAGCATGATTTAAAATGAGCGAGTAAAAGTATTAAAAGTATCAAATTAATCGATCATGTATGGTATGTCCTATTTTTTAGTGAGGAGAACACCAACATATTACAACATTCGCTCATGCACCCGATCGATCGATAAACTTGATAAAGATAAACAAATTAAAGAGAAAGAAGCAATGTTCTTACATCATAAAAAAAAATTCATAAGCATATACTTAAAAATTATTAAGAAAAGGATAATTAAAATTTGCTCCAATCTCGTATTCAAAATTTGTAATGTGAAATCCAAATTTAGATTAAGTTAAAATTCCGTAATTAATTAATGAAAATCTTGCCCGATAGGTTGAAAAATTGAGAGAGATGTAATGAGTCTACCATTCAATTAATGATATGAGAGATAATTTTCTTTAATTATTGTGTCAAGATAAAAAAAAATCTAAAAAGAATGATTGGAAGGAGTATAGATTAGTATGAATTCAAATATTAAAATCGGGAAAAAATTGTAATGCTAAGATTTAAGAAAAGGATACAGTTGAAGAATTTTAATTTGTTTAGATTTATTATGAAGCAAATAAAAGGTAATTTGGAATTGATTTAAAAAAAAAATGAAATGAGCAAGCATGATTTAAAATGAGCGAGTAAAAGTATTAAAAGTATCAAATTAATCGATCATGTATGGTATGTCCTATTTTTTAGTGAGGAGAACACCAATATATTACAACGTTCGCTCATGCACCCGATCGATCGATAAACTTGATAAAGATAAACAAATTAAAGAGAAAGAAGCAATGTTCCTACATCATAAAAAAAAAAATTCATAAGCATATACTTAAAAATTATTAAGATAAGGATAATTAAAATTTGCTCCAATCTCGTATTCAAAATTTGAAATGTGAAATCTAAATTTAGATTAAGTTAAAATTCCGTAATTAATTAATGAAAATCTTGTCCGATAGGTTGAAAAATTGAGAGAGATGTAATGAGTCTACCATTCAATTAATGATATGAGAGACAATTTTCTTTAAATTATTGTGTCAAGATAAAAAAAAATCTAAAAAGAATGATTGGAAGGAGTATAGATTAGTATGAATTCAAATATTAAAATCGGGAAAAAATTATAATGCTAAGATTTAAGAAAAGGATACAGTTGAAGAATTTTAATTTGTTTAGATTTATTATGAAGCAAATAAAAGGTAATTTGGAATTGATTTAAAAAAAAAATGAAATGAGCAAGCATGATTTAAAATGAGCGAGTAAAAGTATTAATTTGTTTAGATTTATGAATCAAAATCCCGCTTAGCTAGCCTAGTTTATTTATTTTTTATAATAAAAGTAGGCTAAACAAATTAAACATTAGCCCACTTGAAATTAAATATTTTTGGTGAATAATTAAATAAGTTAATTAGTAAAAGTCAATTAAATAGGAAGGTGGGTCCATAGTTGATGGAAATCTTCCACATAAGCCTAAATTTAAGGATTGTGCGACATGTGGCATCTTCAACATGTGTTTTAGTATTATATTAGATATATTAGATATATAGATATAGATGATTATTTTAAAAATGAAAATTATTTGAAAAAGGAAAAAAAAGAGTGATTAGTTGAAAATGAGAGAATTAAGGTAGATGCGACACATAAGCGAAAACTCTTCTGTTTTAAGAGTTTATATAGATATAGATATATAGATATAGATGATTATTTTAAAAATGAAAATTAATTGAAAAAGGAAAAAAAGAGTGATTAGTTGAAAATGAGAGAATTAAGGTGGATGCAACACAAAAGCGAAAACTCTTCTGTTTTAAGAGTTTATATAGATATAGATTATATAGATTAAAAAATGTTATTAATTTTAATATAAGTGAGGAAATACAATCAAACATTTTTTTAGAGGAAGCCTAGGTTTTTTCATATAAATAAAATGGAAAACGGTAAAAAAAATTTAAGGCAAAAATGCATAAAACCACCCACTATTCATTGTTGTTTGCAAATAACCACCCCTTATTAAAAAATTGTCAAATAACCATCCACTATTCATTGTTGTTTGCAAATAACCACCCCTTATTCAAAAATTGTCAAATAACTACCCACTAAATATAGGTTGTTTGCAACAACCACCCATACCCCTTTTCTTGTTAAATCTCACTTAATTTAATATGAAAAGACAATTATACCCCTATTCTTTAATGTTTCATTTTTAGTAAAAAGACAATTACACTTTTCTTTGTTGTTTGATTTATCAGGTATTACAATCAGACCTGTCAAATGGGTCATTCGGGTCGGGTCACTTCGGGTCACGAGTAAAACGGGTTTCGGGTACATCTAGGTTGTCTCGAACCCGGGTTTTACCGAGTTTTGGTTGTGGAGTACCAAAGATTAAAATGAGATTAATGGGGAAAAATGGAAAAAAAAAACAAGTTATGATACTCAACATGAGTCCTATGGTTAAAGATGCTCTTAAATATGCATAGGTAAATATGCATAGGAGGACACAAACCAGTGAACCACACATCACTTCCAAGATGGAGTTGCACATTAGTTTTAATGTTAATTTTTTTGGCTTATAAAAGTGTGTTACCAATTAGTAAAATTGAGTGGTTTCTTCCTTGTGAAACATGATCAGGCTCAGGGGCGGATCATGGACCGACTTCTCGAAGATGTTCGAAGATAAAGTTTTTATCATTTCGAGGATACTTAAAGATAATTTTTTTCTCTTTTGTATTTTTTTTTAACGGGTGGGGATGCTTGAGAGTAAATTTTTTAAAATTAACACTAAAAAATAATAATAAAAAAAATGTGGGGATGCTTGAGCATCCCCAAGCTAACAAGTAGATCCGCCCCTATCAGGCTACTGGAGACCCCACTGGAACAAGTGCTGGAGCAACTACGGCCACGGCCGAGCTGTCTAGTGTCGGACATGTTCTTCCCGTGGACGATGGAAATGGCGGAGAGGTTCGGGATGCCGAGGCTGGTGTTCTACGGGAGCGGCTACTGCGGGATGTCGGTGACAGAGGCGTTGATGCACCGGCCGTCGGTGGAGTCTGACGACGAGGAATTTGTAGTGTCGGGCGTGCCGGGGAATGTGAAGCTGACAACAAGGAAGATGTGGTCGGAATGGAAGCAGGGCATCGACGCCGAGGAGGGGAAGAAGAGTCCGTTTATGGAACTGTTTGAGTCGGCTTACATGGCGGAGAAGAGGAGCTTAGGGATGATTGTCAACAGCTTCGATGAGCTTGAGCCGGATTTCGCTGACCATTACCGGAAGGTTTTGGGCCGGCGAGCTTGGAGTATCGGCCCTGTTTCCTTGTGCAACAGGTTAGTAGTACACTAGTACTACGTAGTTGTTGAGATCGGAATTAATATCTCGATATCATATATCGGATATTAGCTCTCGATTTCTGATATCTAGTGTTTGGTATGGTGAGTGATATCGATATCTAGTGTTTAGTATCTTCCATATATCAAGTGATATCTGTATTTGGTATCGTCAGATATCGATATCGTTTGATATCCAGATATCAAAATTAGGCTTATTTGATATACTGATTTTTTAGAGGTATCGCTTGATATTGATATCATCCGATATCGATATCTTGATACCGATACCGATATCGATATCGATCGATATCTTTTTTATCAAGATATCGGTATCGGGTGATATTGATATCAAGTGATACAGATATCTCTCAAAATCAATATATCAAATAAATCCAAATTTGATATCAAGCGATATCGATATCTGGCGATACCAGACACAGATATCATATATCAATTAATGTGATATCTTGAGGATACCAGACACTAGATATCGATATCACTCTAGTCATATCAAACACTAGATATCAGATATCGGGACGATATTCGATATCTCATATCTATATATCAATACCAAACGACCCCTAAAACTTATATTTAGTAATCTATCGTCCAATCACGCAGAAACATAGAGGACAAGGGATCAAGGGGAAAGATGGCAGCCATAGACGAGAACAAGTGCCTTCGATGGCTCGACTCCAAGCCTCCCAACTCCGTCGTCTACATCTCCTTCGGCTCCATCGTCAACATGTCCACTGCCCAGCTCCACGAGATAGCCCTAGCGCTCGACGCCATGGACGACCAACACTTCATCTGGGCAGTAAGGAGACCCAAAGATGCCTCTGAGGAGGAGGGATAGCTACCATGCGGGTTCGAGGACCGAAACAGAAACAAGGGGCTCGTGATAAAATGGTGGGCCCCGCAGGTCATGATATTAGACCACGGGGCCACGGGAGGGTTCGTGACGCACTGCGGGTGGAACTCGACGCTGGAAGGGATATCGGCGGGGGTGACGATGGTGACGTGGCCGGTGTTCGCGGAGCAGTTCTTGAATGAGAAGCTGATAACGGATGTGTTGAAGGTCGGGGTGCCGGTGGGGGCGAAGCAGTACTTCGATAGGGTGGTGGAGGGGGTGAGCGTGGGGAGGGAGGCGGTGGAGGCGGCGGTGAGGAGGGCGATGGTGGGGGAGGAGGCGGAGGAGAAGAGGAGGAGAGCAGAGGAGCTTAAGGAGATGGCTTGGAAGGCCGTGGAAGAGGGCGGTTCGTCTTATTTTTTTTTGGTGAAAAAGTTGGGAATCACTCCCAAGTGTATAATAAGAACATACTGAGCTACACACGAACAAGACGGGGAGTAGCCCTTCCCCTAGCATCCTCATCCAAAATAGAGACAACATCTAATGGGGGACTAGCTAAAACGTGAAAACCAACCGGAAAGGAAAAGGCTAAAGAAGCAAGGGAGTCGGCGACAAAGTTCGCTTCCCTGAAGACATGTTGTAACCGGATATCCCAGTCACGGGCAATAAAGCTCTGGCATTGGCAAACCAGGCTCGAAAGAGGATGACAGGCATCGACTCTTCTCGTAATCAGCGTCGTAACAAGCAAGGAGTCGGCTTCCACAACAACCTTCCGGTGGCCCCTCTCCCAGGCCACCCGGAGACCGTTCAACAGGCCCCGGAGTTCAGCGATTGGGACTGTGCAACACCCAATTCGGTGAGCATAGCCAACGATCCATCTTCCCCTTTCATCACGAAGAACACCCCCGGCGCCAGCACTACCATCAGCTGCAACCGATCCGTCGGAATTGACTTTCACCCAGCCTTCCGCATGCTTCTCCCAAGAGACTTCCAGCCGGCGGTCCTCCCTCACACCAACTCTGCCATTGGTACTCACTGAACTGCTCAAGGAAATCAGGGCATTTCATGCCGTTGATGAGTATTAAGTATTAACTACTGATCATTTCTGTAATAATTTTCGTTTTAGATTTTAATGTTGTTAAAAATGTTTCTGGGTTTATAGATTTTAAGCAACACTCCGTATTATATATCTTACTTGGCATATATTTCGCCCATACTAAATTAAAATAGGTTGCCAACATTTCATTGAATTTCGATTTTATAACTGTTTTAAAGAGAGAAATCTTGCAATCTTTTTTTGTGCCCATTGATAGCATGCACTTGTAATATAATATAATTAAGGTTGTAAAAGGCATTACGCGACCGACTAGGTGGGTGTTTTAGCAGCGTCTATGTCCCTAGTTCTAAAAAAAAAACCTCTATGTCCCTACCGAAAAAAAGAACAAATTTGATTAATTTATTATATACATTTTTGTTTTTGGTCAGATAATTTAATTCATATTGACAAAACTCGATCTTAATCATAATCAAGGGAGAAACTTGAGAATGTATATATTCAACTGATTGTAATGGATAAATTTTTTTTTTCAAAATGGTAAAAATAAATAAATAAATAAATTGGGAAATAGCAAAGATTAAAAATATTTTAGAATTTAGTCAAAATAAAGCTAACCCGATGTAACAACAACTCTAGCCCAAATTTTTTTTTTTAAATTAATAAAATAATAAAATCTTAGTTTTAAACAGCGACTTAAGGGTATATGTTTTATTTTTGAATATATAATTAATAAAAAGGCTTAAAAAAAAAAAACCACAGTCGCTTTAAGTAACAGGCTAACAACGACTGTGTTAACCCCCCTCCCTGCATTACACACCCCCTCTAATTTGGGACAGAGGAAACCTTACCAATATTTTTAAACGCTTAAAAAATAGGCTATCAGTGAGGATCGAGCGCGAGACAATTGGATCAAACACAAGCATTTACGAATAGTGATGTACACCAATGTGCCACTGTCGTTTCAATGTTCATTTTGAGAAAGACAATTATTATAATTAAATATTGTGGTTCCGTGTAATATTGGGCCCTAAAAATTTGGAGGCTATGTTTCGTTGATCAATTTGAACATACTTAGGCATTGACCTAATACCACCTATACATATATATTACACCAATTTTTGTATCATGTATTAAACACCAATCATAATAATTATTAATAATGGTAATTGATAACTCCACTCCCTTGATGAAAATCGGAAATGGTTTCAAAGGCTTTGATACAAAGCTTGTGTCAAAGGTCTTAAAGCTAAAGCTGTGTTGATGAAATTCAAAACTTGTATTTTATGTATATATTATCTATGTATGGTTTCTGAATTTTATTATATATATTTTATACTAACCATACAATAAAGATTTCGAGATATCTCTTTCCTTAAAGCTGAAAGATATGAAGAATCAAATCGGATGGATTGTGGCTTCACAGTTTCCATCTTTAGAAGATTGCGAAGATCCATCCTTGGCCATGATATGGAGTAGCCGTTGGGCAAAGATCCTTCTTTCAAAGTGGCGCCAATTTGATCGAGTATAAGAGGAGATGAAGAAGAGAGAAGAAGATAAGAGTGTTGAACACGAACATCATTGAACTACAACGCACACTCAGCCCTCAAGTCAATCTATCTTCTTCGTGTCCTCTCTGCTAGGTGTTAAGAGTCATGTCTTTTGTTTCAAAGCATTTGAGAGTTACACAGTGAGCTTATAGGATATATTGATTCACGAAGTGTAAGAGGATTGTACTAGATAGCTGAGAGAGGTGGGGCTCTTCTAGATTGGTCTAGGACTTCGAGGGAACGTGAGTTGACTACATTGCAAGTCTTGTGAATCAATAACGACGGTTGAATCCTAGGGTTGTGGAAGAACCCTAGGCGGGGACTAAGCCTTTAAGGAGTCGAACCTCGTTAACAATTCGTCGTGTTCTTTACTTATTGCTTTACCATTATTTTCGCACTTGTTTTGAATTGTATAACTTTGTTGTGATTCAGGTATCCTAATCGAAAGAATTGAGTTTACACCCAAAGGGTTTGGCAAGCATTTCAAAAGTCTTGAGATTGTCAGTGAAAAGTTGACATACTCTATTCACCCCCCCCCCCTTTCTAGAGTATCTTTATTCTACTTTGTTATACATTATCGAACCTTCAGTAATCATATTTGTAGTTACCCTCAGTATGATTTCATGGTTACCGAACCTAGTAATTGATCGAGACAAGAGATTTTGAAACTTATAGATATCGATAATGAGACTTACAGAGAAATCGGTGTGGAGTGACCGGATTCCAATTGAGAGTCGTTGAGAGATCTTCGCTGGAAGTTTGGAACGATATTAGTGTAAGTGTTTGGATAACTGAGTCCTCAACGGATCTCAGAGGCCTACTCCTTTATATATATATATATATATAAATGGGTGAAAATCTCGAGGGTACAATGGTAATTGTACACGATATGGACAAGTATAAATAATATATGCTAACATCCTCCCTCAGTCACATCTAGAGGTGAGCGAATAGCAGGACTGGAACGAAAAAAAAAAGTAAAAAGAGGAGTAGGTAATCCTTTTATGAAAATGCCCGCATACTAATGTGCAGAAGGGACATGAAGAACCCGAACCTAGCCTAGGGCGACCTTCTCTCTGACGAAATGGATGTAAATTTCGATATGCTTCGTCCGCTAATGCTGAACCGGGTTCGACGAAAGATAAACAGCGGATACATTATCATAATAGACCAATGTAGCCAATCGAAGCGGCACTCGTAGCTCACAGAGGAGGTTGCGGAGCCAACAGGTTTCTGCCACGACGTTGGCAACACCACGATACTCGGCCTCAGCACTCGAGCGGGAGATGGTGGCCTGACGCTTGGAGGACCAAGAGACCAGGTTGTCGCTAAGGTACACTGCAAAACCAGATTGTGGAACGGCGAGTTTGAGGACAACCCGCCCAATCAGCATCGGAATATGCGGTAAGGGAGTCAAAACGACTGCGACCGAGATGCAATCCCATGTCAAAGGTGCCCTTGATGTACCGGATTATCCTCTTAAGCGCCTGAAGATGATGCTCCCGGGGATCGTGCATGTATAAGCAAATCTGCTGGACGACGAAGGCGATGTCTGGCCTAGTGAAAGTCAAATACTAAAGGGCACCGGTCAGACTGCGGTAGGCTGTAGGATCCTCAACCTTGGGGCTGGAGGCAGCATCGAGCTTGGACTTGCAGTCGATAAGAGTGGTGGCGGGCTTGCAGGACGTCATTCTGGCTTTGTCGACGATCTCAAGGGCATACTTCTACTGATGAAGGAATAGCGCAGTAAGAGTGCGAGTCACAAAGATGCCTAGGAATTAGCTCAGGGAGCCGAGATCAGTCATGGCAAACTCTGAACGCAGCAGTGCCATCAGCCTGGACATGAGGGAAGTAGAGGATGTTGTGAGCACAATATCATCGACGTACAGGAGAAGATAGGTAGTGTCAGACCCCGAGTGGAACAAAAAGAGGGAGTGATAAGACTGATTGCCCTGAAACCCAATACCAGTGAGGTACGAGGCGAATCGCTGATACCAGGCACGAGGCGCCTGTTTTAACCCATAGAGAGACTTCCGAAGTAGGCAGACGTGGGATGGGCGGGAGCGATCATAGAAGCCCAGCTGCTGATGCATATACACAGTCTCCTGAAGGTTGCCATGAAGGAAGGCATTCTTGACGTCCAGCTGGTGAATGGGCCAGTCCTTGGTGAGGGCGATACTCAGAACTATGCGAATGGTAGCGGGTTTGACGACCGGACTGAAAGTCTCGTCACAGTCAACCCCAACCTCCTGAGACTTGCCATTAACCACTAGGCGAGCCTTGTGACGCTCAAGAGTCCCGTCAGACCTGTACTTATGTTTGAACAACCACAAGCAGTTAATGATATTAGTGTCCCGAGGCCTTGGAACGAGGTCCCACGTGTCGTTTTTAATTAATTAAAGCACTAAACTCATCTACCGTGGCGGCGTGCCAGTTCGGGTCCTGTAAGGTCTTGTGTGGTGATTTAGGGAGAGGGGATATGTCAGGGGACGGGATGAGAAGGTTGTATTTGGGGTTAGGTTTGAAGATCCCAGACTGGGACCGGGTCTTCATGGATGGGGCGGGGGGTGCAAGCGGAGGCGGGGGATTCAGTGGGGCCGCCTGCGGGTGGGTTAGTGGGGCTGCGTGAGGTGCCGCGGGCGCAGCAGGGTGCTGCGGCCGCGGCACATCAATTGCTGCGGGGGGTTGCTGCGGGCGCCGCCAAGGGGTGGTGCAGCAGGGTGTGCCGCGGGCGTAGTAGGGTGTTGCGGCCGCGGCAAATCAATTGCTGCGGGGGGTTGCTGCGGTCGCGGCCAAGGTGGCTGTATCGCAGCCAAAGCTCCGGGCGAGGCCTGTTGAAATAGTAGGCGGAGGAGGGGTGGGAATTCTTCAGAATTGGGTGGTGTAGGGGGGTCGGGAATAGTAGAGGTGGGTGGTGAGGCGAATGGGAAGGTTTGTTCGTCGAAAATCACATGGCGCGAAGTGACAACCCGATTGGTATCCAAGCGAAGGCAACGGTAGCCCCGATGGTGTGGGGAGATGCCTAAGAAGACACATTTGGTGGATCGTGGGGAGAGCTTGTGGGGGGTGGTGGCACTCATGTTGGGAAAACAAAGACATCCAAACACTCTAATGTGATTGTAGGAAGGGTAGCGTTTATAGAGTGCCATGGTTCGGATGGAGTTGACAATCGCTTTGGAGGGAAGTATATTGTGGAGATAGGTGGCCATGTGAAGCGCCTCAACCCAAAAGGAGAGGGGGAGAGAGGCGTGATGTAAGATGGTTCGAGTTTTGTCATCGGAGAGTGCGGAGAAGAAGTGATGTAATAGTGTTGTTTTAACCCTTCGACTATTCGAAAGAAAGAGGCGAGATCTAGAGAGGGTAGGCAGTATTATAATTAATAACGTGCAACTACAATCTACAATTAATCCGTTCACATAACAACGTCGTATTATAACAATTTAATAATGCCTCCATGCATGTGAGTATGTGACTTGTTCATCGTTAGATCATGCGAGCTCGATCTCATTTAATGTATTTACAAAATTAATGAATGCTATCAAAAAATACAATGCCAGATACATATTTATTATTACGCCCCCGTAGCAGAATAATTAGCCTATCGGCCAATTTTAAACTTTTTTAAAAAGCTAATAGAAAGAAAAATAGTTAAAATTTTAGCAAATAAATAATGTAGAAAAAAAATAGACCAATAAAAAAAAGAACAGTATGAAAAGTTGGAGAATTAATAGAGTATCTTGCAAATCAAATATAACTAGTATGTACCCCGTGCGCAACGCACGAGATTTTTAAAATTAATCTAAGTACACTTGTATTATTTTTCAGATGTTGTCATATTAATAAATGTTATCATATTAATCAATGCGTTTTAAATGATGTATAAAACATAATATTCGTTTCTTTAGGAGAGGATGCTTCAGAGTCATGTCTACTCCGATCGGATGTTATCATATTAACCAGTTGTAGGATCGATCACTGCATCAATGTTCACCTTATTATTTAAAGAAAAAACTGCTCAAAGAGGATGGGCAAAAAGAACGAAGGATCATATTAGCATAGTAATTTCAGGGCTCGCTATGCATAAGTGAGGAGAGGAGTCCTTGAGAATCTTCTCATAAATGCTCAAACAGGATTTAATGCCAGACGATCGCTTTTTGGTGTTACATTTTCAGTTTAGGGGTTTTTGGTGTTTGAACCTTAGCTTGCTGAAGCTAATGATAGCTGAATCGGAGGGATCCGGGGAAACTAACTTCGCATACATCTCACTTTTTATTTTTCAAAAAGTAAAAAAGTGTTTCGTTGAGGTCATCTGATAGCACATGTTGATTAATAAACAGTCAGTAGTTTTCTCAGAACTCCTCCATGTACATGTAGTCACCAAATGCTAAAGCTAATACTATAATAAACCAAGATGCTGTTTATTAATGTAAGAGCATTATCCATCTCACTTTTCATGTTTTCAAAAAGTAGTGTTTCGCTGAGGTTTTGTTTTAGGCTTCGCAGCTCAATGTTAGTTGATTCTCGGGATTAATTTGCAGCATCCTCGCACCGAGTTACCATTTCAAGCTGTTGCTTGAGAGTTGCAGCCGTCCCAATCCAGCACGGTTACATAACAGCTTCGTGTACGGCTGAATGAAACAGGTGCTTACAATTGCGTGAATGAGGTAATAGTCTTGAATATTGCAAGTGTTAACAACTTGTGGAAGTTAAGCACTTATTTGTTTTAAAAACTGATAGTTTAGGAATTTGTTTAGCTTGATGCGGATGTTTGGATTTTAATTTTATTTGCCTATAAGTTAGTAACTGTAATAGGGCAGGCCAATTAAGGTGGTTCCCAAGATAATTATATTCCTTTTGTTTATTATGTCTTTGTTTGTTTCTAGTTCTGGCAAACTGGAAGAAGTCAAGCTACTAATAGATTCTTCCCACAAAAAACATTGGTTTAAATCAGATTAAAACCACAAACTACTGTGTAATTTAGAAAACAGATTTTGTCAGATGCAAGATGCTTTTACGTGAGGCCATTCATCTTGCATTCATCTTTCATAGGCTGACAATAATCCATTCAAAGCTTGTCATAATGCATTTAAGATATTTTCAATACTCTATGAATATATTGATTTGATTAGGTACAGTGTCCCAACATTTCTTTAAAGAATATATAAACAAAAAATGACAATCTTTACACGATCTGTGGATTTCTCGGTTTAGCTGATACATTCATGAGCCCGTAAGATAGAACCAGTGACATGTGGTTCTGGTGTACTATGTTCAGAAGGTTATAGGATCGCTTATTTCCACGTTTGTATGTCTTTACTCTTGAGTGAGTAGTTGTTTAAGTCCTATGTAAAATGATCTGCAATTTTTCTTTCCTGAAAGCGGGTTGGCAGATGTTAGCTTTGCGAAATGGGTCAACTCTACAACCCTTCTACATACTTGGAGTAATGCAGTCCGCTCAGCAGCCCACGTCACATTTATAGTTGAGAGGCGAAGAAAGTAATCGCATAATGCAAGTAGACCTCTCGTCGGTTGATGTGTTGTGAGGAGCCTTCACATCAGCAGCACAGTTTGCTCTCGGAGGTGATCCACCTAGTTCATGGAAATGAGATGGTTTGGTCACAAAGTGTGGCAAGTAATAATGGGCAAGTAAACTGCGGCAAGTATTCATACCTCCATCACAAAGATATCAATGCCACCTAGCTTCTCTATCGCATTGATCATCAAGGGGTCGTACATTCCATCATCCATCATAATCTTGCCCAAGCTGCACTGAAGCCTCTCCAGCCCTTGTAAAAGCCTGTCTTCAACTTGTTCGGATCAATGGCACAGTTTCGTGATGGCCATGTGTTGCTGCTCGTTTAATGAGTCAAGGTATGACACCACGACCTACATCAATTGCATTAAGATCAGTTAATTTATAAAAAAGATTGGCACCATTTAAACTTGTAAAAGCACAAATGACAGACAGGAAGTATGGTACTACTTTGATAAGCTCTGATGGACGAAACCCTCCTATCCAAAGAAAGAAGCGCTCCACTAGTGCTCTCCACTGATGTTCTTGATTAGATCATTTTACTACAAAATTGCTTTGATTTTCATGAGGATCACTGAATAAGATTGAAAATAGTGAAGAATTATTAATAAAATAATATTCTGAAATAAAGAGTTACTGAGTAAATGCCCTGCATAAATTGACTACACTAAAAACTAATGGAGAGCTGAAAGTTACAGCAACAGTTCATATAGGGAAAGATTCATTCAAACAATAGGCAATGATTCATAGGCCAAAAAAAAAAAAAAAACATGAGTTTCTATCACTTGAGGAAACAATGAACCACAACTTGCTTGCAAACTCAGCCCACAAGGTCCAACCAATTCCATGACAATTCTGATTTCATTCCCAATCCAAGAATCAATTATTGAAGAATTCATAACCGGAAGCAAATTGTATTCATAGGAAAAAAAAAAACAAAAAATGGGATCAATAGGGAATGACATACCTGCAAAAAAGCCACAGATGCAGTTACCTACAAAAATTGTAGGTTCATTAACAGTGGACTACCAATTCAGGTATAAAAGATCATATTTTGAAAGAAATTACATACCTCGCGTGTGTTTGTTAAGTCCGTGATGGGTTAATGCTCCAAAGTCCAAACTTGGAGCGTGTTTCAGTACCTATGCACAAACCTTAGCTTGGGGGATCCATACAAAGAAAGACAATTATTTTCAGTTATATTCTGAAATTGGCAGTGAGGAAGGGGCTGATATTTCCAAGTTCAGTTAGCCAGTGAAATACCATAAAAAGCACAGTATATAGGAGATGGGGTAAAAAGCTAGCAGCACTACTGCATCCCCATAATTGGCAAAAAGGGCCAAGAAGACACAGAAGTTACAGTGTTCCATATTCCACTCTTGCTTTCCTCATAAGGGGATCGTTTGCGAGATGTGTTGATTTCTTTTAATGCGTTAATCATGTTCTCATATGTGCAGCTGTGCTGATGACTTGTTGATTAGCAGCTTATAACTTATGTATTATCAAACTGAGTGCACCAAACGAAATCGGCACTATTTCAGCAACCTAAGCTACTTATTTCTTCAAAAGTTATTCCTTATGAAGGCTAGATTCTTGGACAACATAATCTTAAAAGTTTTCAAGTGCATACCACAGAATTACATTTGTGCAATAAAATCTTGGAGGTGGATGGAAGTGGATGAAACTATTGAATGTTTGCTTTTCAAGGACCTTTCAATAAAAGGGGAAAAAAGGGGAAGGGTTCAATCAATACAACAATTTTTCATTCTTAGCCATGTATAGTTAAGAACAACATCTGTTCCTTTACAAATACATTTGATAAGTATCTAACTAAAGCTTCAAAAGTGATCACAAAAAAACAGAAAAAAAGAAGAAGAAGAAGGGTTAAGAGTGCATAACTGTACATTAACAAAATTGAAGATGAAATTAACCTAATGAAAGGGAGAATTTAAGAACTACGCCCACGAATTCATAACTGGAATCAATTATTCAGGAACTCAAACACACCTAAATCGAATAAGAAAAATTTGTGGAGAGGGCAAGCAGAGAGCAATTTCGAGATAAACGTCGAAAAACAGTTACCTGAGAGCATGAATTGGTGAATGGGAATTGGAGAAGGGGTCCAAGACAACCACGTTCCTCATCTCAAGCCTGGTTTGGAAGACACACACCTTAAGACATTTATCTTTTGTGGTTTTTAATCTTATATCGGCTTTGGAAGACATTTATCTTCACCTGCAGAAGAGCAGTTGAAGTATTTCAGTAAGAGCTCCCATAACATAAGCTCCAGGTTTTTGTGGCGAGAGGGGGAGCTCCCAGAACATATATATACTATCCACTTCAAATCCTATGAGACACAATTCTTGCTAGATTGAAATCGCACCAAATTTTTTCAGGAACTGATTCTCAAAATTCAAACCCAAGATTATAAGCAAAGGCAAAAATTATATCTAACCCTTGGGATATAGAAGTTACTTTCACTGTGCCACTACAATCTATGACGGACATCCTCTCTGCTTGCTCGCCCCGTTCACCTGAGAAAGCAAGGCACAAACATCATTATATTTACATAGCTGCATTATTCAAACGGTATAATATAATAAAAAATGGATACAAATTTGTGACTGCCTGGGTATCTAGGTTTTGAAATCACTTACCAGTTCTAACTCTAATGATATCTGCTACATGAATTACTGCACGGAAACAATGTAAACCTCATCAGGGTAGATTTATGAGGTTCAAATTTGAATTCCTATGACAAAAGATGTCGAGTGAGAAAATGGTCTTATCATCTCCTTTGATCTTTAAAGCAATCAAGCACCACATAAACAATATACTGAATATGAGTGCCAATGAGTGACTTTTGCCAATATTCAAAGCACAAAACTAATAGAAGAACCACAAGTCTTACCAAATATTTTCCCGTCACCAATTTCACCAGTCCTTGCTTCTGTCATGATTTCTTCTATGATTGTTTCAACCTAAGCATAAAAACTTTCAGTACACAATGCCTAAATAATACAGCTCATGAATATGAATAAGGGTTGGAAGAAAAAATCCTACATCCTTCTAAAATGGAAGAAAAACTCATTCAACTGCGATTCAAATGCTAAAACTTCAGAGCCAGCTTCAATTACTTCTCAAAATTGACCCAATTTGAGAATCAATCAAGAGATGGACTGCTAGTTTAGAAACTTGATCCCTCTTGCTGCAAGATCTTTGTCAAATTCTCTTACATCAGGAGTCCACCAAGTGTCCTCATCACTTTCCACCTGATGAAGAATACTAAGAATCTCCATCATTATATTAAATTCTCCATAAAAATATAATTGTATTGGGGCTTATTTAAAGGGAAACAACTAAATAGATTCTTCAAAATACTTGCCAAAAAGAAGTCTATTGCAGGAAACCGAGTTTTGTACTCGTTTATGCTTCTCCTCTTATCGCATATATTAACTCCCTGGATAGAAATAATGCATATTTAAGCCAACATTTAGAAACAACTATAGGTAGGTTTAATGATCTTTCATATTACAATGTCCCAAACTAAATGATTGGGATCTTGTCAATAAATATCTCTCAAACATACTATAATGTTATTTCCAAAAAGGGAGAAAGACAAAACAAAAAAATAGAAAGAGGATATTTAACATAGAAATTACCTATTTAGACATTATGAACTCATCAAGCCACTCCACTGTTCAATAAACTGAAGCCTTGTTTCTCTTTCCAACAGGCACTTCATCAGATAAACTCATCCACCAATCCAATAAGTATCCTAAGAAATCAAACCTTGGGTTGCTTGGCTTCATATGCAAGCTGCAGCTTAGGCGAAACACCATTTTCATTTGCTTCCCACCACAACTAAAAGTGAGTTCCTGAATAGAAAACACATATACTAAATGGTGCTCTGCAAAAAAAAAAAATCAGATTGAACAAATGCAATAAAATTGTCCCAGTCTATATACATATCAAAAGTATAGCTTAGAACTTGGAACTATGACCTTTCAACACATTAAGCTCTATGAAGCCATAGCTTTTGAAAAAATCCCATCAATTTAGGAGGTAGAAAGATGCAACTTTATTTACCCCCTAACTAAGAATATTGCAAAAGTGGTACAAAAAAAAAATTTAGAAAGCTAATAATAATAGAATGAAGATATCTCATTATTAATTTCACATTGGCCGGACCTGAGATGATACTTGAGACCTAAAGGCTTTAAATATTTCAATGCAGTCTCAATTCTTGCTAAGATTGTATGCAATATGCATTACTAACAAAGTGCCAATAAAATAAATTGTCTAAATTATGATTTGTTTTTAGCGCTCAACTTATAAAATATAAGGAATCATGACATTTCTCTCACGTCGTGCCAAATGAACCTAACCTAAATCTAACTACATATCAAGACTTTCCACATGAAATTTTCTCAGACATTACTGAGCTGACCATATCCTTTACAAAGACGTAGAAACACTCTCTGTAGGAGAGGCATGAGGGATAACTTACTCTGATGCTTAATCTGATCATAATGGCAGCGATTAAGCTTTGGGATGATGGGTATTTTGCTGTGCCTATGGGACTCCAGCCCACATGCAGCCAGGATTTCAGGTGTGGAACGCCTCGCAATGTCTTTGAACATGTCAACTTCTACAAAACCAACATATTGTTCTTGAGTATTGACAGGCACATTTGTTTAGACATGACACCGTACAGACTGAAGCAAAGACCACAAAGGAGGCATTCATTAAGATTCCAATTGTAAAGATCGCTAAAAGCGAAAAGAGTACCACTACTCTTCCTATAATAGATCAAAGAAGAACAGATCATCAAAAATGCATACACAAATAACTATACTACTTAATCATATAGCGTGTTGAAACAGATTATCAAAAAGAGCATGTTGGAACAGGGAAGATTTAAGAGGGATCAGTCAATAGTAATCACCAGCCCCACCAAAATCAAATTTGGAATATCCCAAATCCTCCCCAACCGATAGGAATGGTTACCTGTTCTATGGTTTCAAACATTCTATTATTCAAAGAGAGATCACACAAAACTTAAACAGATGGATTTCGCAGAAGATAATTGAGTGGGAACAATAACACAATTACCAATCCACACAACCGGTTACCGGTTCCTCGAATTCGATGATCACCACCCTCGAGAGGTCGAAGCAAGTATCGAGGAACAGCGACCTTAAATCCAAGGAGAGAAAGGGGGTCTGAGAGTTCAGCAGCAACGACGAATTAACGGAGTCATCTTCGGTATTGCAGGGAGACTGTATGCAGCAGTGGGTTGATAGTGGGGATTCTTTGCTATACATGGGATGGGTTTGGCCATTTACAAGCAGACGCATTCAGCCTGAGACCTGCAATGGTCCTGTGGAGTTTTGAAGCTTGTTAAGATGGAATCTGGTATCCTCAAGTCCCTTAAATTTGAGATGGGGAATCCAACAGTAAAGACGTTTTTGAGGTATGAACTACCCGCTACACTAACATAAGATGCTTTAATGATTCAGATTGTACTGTAAAAGACTTGGGGGAATGCTTATAGCTTCTTCTTTCCTTTTTTTTGTACAATTTCAGGAAATTCATGAAAGTTGCACAAGAAAATCTCAGAGTAAGTTACTGTTAGAGCATTAACCAAACCCTAGACTTACACTTAACAATCAGATAAATCATGGGGTGGAAACATTAGATTTAGTAATCACTTTGTGCTGAAGTGGATCAATATCAGAAGGAAAATGCCACCACCATTTCCCAACCATGGAGATATATGACCCCTCTCACTTTTAGGACTTACTATACTTGTATACTTTTTACTAATATGTGAGCTATACAGCTTGAAAATATATAAATTTATCAAATAAAAAATGATAGTTGTTATATAGGCCTGCTGAAACAGTGAATGGAAAAATTATCTCCTTAAGTATGAACCTATTGTTGCAAGGTTATATTTATAACTTTATATTGCACTCTCCCTTCCCCAAATAAACCCTTTTCCTTTGCATATGTTTTCTTCTGCATGAATCCTGATATATCAATGCATATTCATATAATCCATTTTCTTTGCTGTATAAGCTCTTGTAAAGATTTTGTTGTATAATGAGCTTTGGCTGGATATCAACCTGTGTTTTTCTTTTTGTGTATAAGCAGTATTCCTTTCATGAATGGTTCATCATACAAGTGATACTCTGCGTCAAAGTACTGGGTATCAAACTGCCTAGGTATTATCTTTTCACTTCCTGGCCTTTTGGGGAAAAAAGGAATATTGTTCCAAACTAAAAAAGTTTGAAGCTGTTTTATCAGTTAACTTTGTTTATGCTAAATAACCAAGAGCTATAAAAATGATTATATCTGTAGAATCATTGTGCTTCAACTGTAAGGCGAACCCCATCTCTGTTAGGATGTAACCCCAACTCCCTCTTATTGCCAGTCAAATAAGAAACTCTAATGTGCTCTAGTGGTAAGGTGAACCCCAGTTTTGCATGGAGATGATTTCCGAGGATAGGAACCACTGAGACAATCATGTAAATGTTTATGATGTGCTTTTCTTGAATTGATTAAACACCTAATTTTAAATTAAGAAAGTGAAACACAAGGATCAATAAATTAATAAAAACTTTTAGGAAAAGGAGCGTATGGTGGTTAGACTAACCTTGAGGAGAGGAGGGGTGCTTCGCTGGATAGGAAGGTTGATCTCGATCAAGGACCATCACCCGACGTGTGTCACCCTTCTCGGCGAGTTTGTCCCCTCCAGTGCATCTGCTTTGTCTCGCGCGATCTCTCTTTCCCGGCCCGGCCCCAAATCTCCATATCACGAATTCTGAACTTACATCGACCCCTCTCCAATCGTCTTTCATCCGCCCTCTTCTTCAGCAGACACGAGACTCCGCCCTCTTCTCCGGTGGAACCGAAGCTCGGCACCCCTCTCCCTCCTAGCAATGCCTCCTACTCCCTCAAAAATCTGACGGTTTCCAAACCTAAACCCTAAAAAATTGAAAACGGAGGGTGGATGGCTTCAATTTTGACGGAGAGTGGAGGTGCCGGTACCTGGGCTTGGCTTTGCTCCGCCAGAGTCGTTGTCGGGAGCAAGATGTGAGGAGGTTAGATCTGGTTTTGCGAGAGGCGCGCGGTCTTAGAGAGAGAGAGAGTGAGAGAGAGAGGGGGGTTTTCAGAGAGTAGAGCGTAGTAGCGCTTGTGGCGAGGAGGACGTGGTTATTGAAAGCGGTTTCTTAATTTTGTAAAGGTATGACACGTGGCTCATTCTTTTAACTAGTGCTTCTAAAATAATAAGTATAAGGGGTGGATTAACTAGTGCAGATCCCGTCCCGTGTACGGGAAATGTGTTAATCTAAATATAAATTATTTTTTCCTCCAAAAAATAATATAAATATAAATAAAATTAGTTCGATAGGTTATATATAATCTAAATATCTTTTAATTAGATTCTCTCAAAATATAAATAAAATTCACAATTATAAGGTACTACGTAAAAGTTTTTTTTATCTAATCTATGGTTAATTAAATCTCATGTAACTTAATTAGATAGTTGATTTTTAAAAATATTTTAATATTTTTTTTTATTAAATATGTAGTACATATTTATTACATTAGTTTACTAAAATATCTATGTACGGATGGATTGTGGCTACATATATAGCTATATAATATTTTAATTATTTATTTTGGCTTCAAAAAATAATATAGATAGATATAAAATAACAATTATTAAATGATTGATTTTGATATAAATAATTATTTCCACCAAAAAATAATCTAAATATAAATAAAATAGCACCTATCAAATATTAAATATTTATCTATTAATAATTTTGGTAAGTATGACTATGAAAATTAGTTTTATTAATTATTTTTATTATTACTACTACTATGTTTAATTATATTGATATAGTTTTTTCCTTATATAATATTTACTCTTTTATAAGATATTCCATCTATCCAATTATATGTGTTAATGGTAAAATAAAATAATTATTTTTATTAGATTTCCTTTTTGACGGGAGAAAGCTTTGCGAGACGCACTCTCGCGCCGCCACGTAGGCAGATTCACTAACGTGCCGCCACACAGGCCCCAATGCATCGGTTTTAGTATATGTATATAGATAAGATGTATTGATAAAATTAGAAATTTTTGTCATTAATATTGTTCGAAGGGACAAATATTTTATTACATGAAAAATGACAAAAAGGACAATTATTTCGTTACGAAGGGAGAGTACTATTTAAGGTGTTTAAATAAGGGAATTAAGAAGCGTAAACTCTCCACTGCACCCTTATATACATCCTTTGTCCAGGCCAATAACTTATGCTCAAACACTTTCTTCAAAACCATTTCATCACAATCAAAACTCATCAATAAAAAAAGAAAGCCAAAAAAAAAAATGCAAAGTCTTGTTCGTCGTCGACTCCAAAATGGAACCTTGAAAAGAAACCGAAATTGAAGCTTAATCAAGCTATGATCAAGCTCATCAATGGAGGTTTTGTGTTTTCTGTTTTGGGAGGTTGTTACAGATGGAGGTTTTCCCAACTGATTTTCTTTTGTTATGAATGAATGAGAGTTTACAATATAAGCCAAGGTATTTATACACCAATGTACATAGAGAATGACTAAAATACCCTTGGCTCAAACTTAAACACTCTATATGCTAAGCAACATACAAGCATCTCACACCCTATATGCTCAATATCCCCTCCTCAAGCTGGACCAGCGGTGGCCATGAGTCCGAGATTGGAAGCTAACAATATGTGCTTGTCTTCACCTAAGGGTTTGGTAAACAAATCTGCCAATTGATTATGAGAATTGACAAATGTGGACACCAGAAAACCTTCTTGAAAACGTTAACCCGGACATAATGGCAATCCAATCTCGGTGCTTAGTCCTCTCATGAAAGATTGGATTTTCGGCAATGTGAATTGCTGGTTTATTGTCACAATAGAGAGGAATCAATTTAGGAATCTGAGAATGCAAATCACCCGGCCAGAATTGAGTCCAACCAAACCAACTCCCCAGATGTCTTAGACAAATTAAACATCTATACTCTGCTTCAGTAGAAGACTTGGATACCGTTGGTTGTTTCTTGGTCTTCCATGACACCAAAGCATGGCCTAAGAACACACAAAAGCCAGACAAAGAATGGCCTGTAAACATGCAATTTCCCCAGTCGGCATCACAAAAACCAGTTAAGGCAAGGTGATTAGCAGTAGGATACAACATGCCTAAGTTAAAGGTGCCCTTTAAGTAACGAACAATGTGCATAGCAGCCTGCCAATGAAGAAGGCGAGGGGTGCCCATGAATTGGCTAAGGTGATGCACTGAGTATGAAATATCAGGCCTTGTCATGTTGAGATAAATTAAATGACTAACTAGTCGTCTGTATCTCTCTGGATCATCAAGTAGATCACCCACATTTGTGCTAAGGCGCAATCCACGAGGCATAGGAAAAGGGGAAACTTTACAATCTTCCATTTGTGTATCATTTAAGATGTCAAGTATGTACTTTCATTGATTGAGAAGAGTACCTTTGTCAGTGCGAGATAAAGAGCATTTTTTATGCTCTTAATCTTAGACACATCATCTCCAATTATTAGGAAATCATCAGCATAAACCAAGATCACCACAATGCCAGAAGACACATGCTTGATGAATAGGGAGAAATCAAACATAGACTTCACATAACCCTGTGCTGTGAGAAACTTGGACAACTCAATATTCCATTGCCGTGAAGCCTGTTTGAGACCATATAATGATCTCTTTAGCCTACAAACTTGGCCCTGTGATGCAGCTTCATAACCAGGAGGAATATTCATGTAAACCTCCTCATCCAAATATCCATGGAGGAATGCATTATTTATGTTAAGCTGGTGAACACACCAATTCTTCATAGTAGCTAAAGCAATCAATAACCTGACAGTAGTGAACTTAGCCACTGGTGAGAAGGCGTGTTTGAAGTCTTTCCCTTTAATTTGGTTGTAACCTGTAGCTACTAACCGAGCTTTGTACCGTTCTACAGTCCCATTAGCTCTAAATTTGATTTTGTACACCCAACGACGACCAATAGCTACCTTATCAGGAGGCAAATCAGTAAGAATCCATGTCCTGTTGGATTCAAGAGCTTGAAGCTCCTTTTGCATAGCTTCAATCCACATGGGGTCATCTTTTGCCTGATTATAGGTCGATGGTTCATGGAGAGAAAGAACATTGGCAAGAGAAGCCACATATTAAGGTGGATAAAAGGATTGATTATCCAAAGATGACACTATAAAGTAACTGGACATGGAAGAAGCAATAGTGGGACAATAAAAATCTTTGAGATGAGCAGGAATATGGGTCTGTCTGGTAGGTCTTTTGGTGTCATGGACTTGTGGATGTGGAGGAAAAGAGGTGGAACTAGAATCAGTATGTAGAGGAGTATTGATGGATGTGTTTGGGCTAATGTCAAAGGAGGAAGAAGACGATGTAGGTGTGTCAAGGACCACATTAAAAGGTGTAGGAGAGGGTGTGATTGGGACTACATCATTGGGACAAAATGCTGGGTTAACTAATGGCAAAGATGGAGTGTTTAAGGGAGGAGCTAACTTAGGAGATTGGGTTTTGGCAAAAGGGAAAGAATCCTCATAGAACAAAACATCTCTGCTAATGAGGACTCTTTTTTCAACCAGATCAAACACCTTATATGCTCTATCATCTGAAGGGTAACAAAGGAAGACACACTTCTTAGCCTTGACATCAAATTTATCAGTGTGAGAGCCTCTTTTCAACACAAAGCAAAGGCATCCCACCACCCTTAAGTAGCTGTAATCATGACATTTCTCATACAACTTTTCATAAGGAGTGGACCACTTTAGCACAAAAGAGGGCATCAGATTTATTAAATGTGTGGCAGCTAGCACACATTCTCCCCAAAATCGAATAGGAGAGGAAGCATGAAGCCTAAGGGCTCTTGTAGTCTCCAATAAATGCCTATGCTTCCTCTCAACTTTTCCATTTTGTTGAGGAACATAAGACACATAAAACTAATGAAGAATGCCCTTACTTTTAATGAACTGATTGCACTTGAGGAATTCAGTGCCATGATCAGTTCTTATGGCCTTAACCTTCACCTTAAATTGAGCTTCAACCATCAAGATGAAATTTGTAATAATGGCAACAACTTGAGTATTATCTGAGACCAAGTGTGTCCACACAGCTCTACTGAAATCATCCAAAATGGTCACAAAATACCTAGCACTATTGATTGATTGAACTCTATAGGGTCCCCACAAATCAATGTGAATCAAAGCAAATTTCTCATTAGCAACGGAACTGCTCATATCAAAGGGAAGGGAGTGATGTTTAACCAATACACATGGCTCACAGAAAGTATTATCATCAATAGACTTGCAACCATGAACATGTTGCATCTTTGAAAAAGACATATGACCCAACCTAGTGTGTGGAGCAAACTCCTAGGTATAGATTTATTTCTATCAACAGAAGCACAAGTGGTATCCATAATAACTCCAGCAATCCTTCCATCTCCAATGGTCCCATCTGTAAGTAACTGAGCTTTGAAAAGCTGCTTTGCAATTCTAGCAGCACTGAAGATAACCTTACAGTCTTAGGGTCCTGAAAGATGCACTTTGACCTTTTAAAAACCACATCATAATATGTATCATCAACCAACTTCCCAACAGATAGCAGATTGATTTTGAATTCAGAAATATAAAATACATCATGTAAGATCAAACCACATGCTAATCTGATATCACCAACTTCATTAACCTTTCTAATATAACCATCAGGCAGACAAACACTGATCGGCCGAGTAAGAGATCTGATGTCCCTGTTTTACACCATGTTTTTATGTTTAATTCTACTCCTTATTTTTTTTTTGGAATGAAATTATTAGGAATTTGTGTAGTTATGCTTAATATTTCCAGATATGGAGTCTACACAAGTTTGATGTGGTTTTCAGGAGTTTAGAGCTGAATTGGAGAAGTTTGAACGCATTTTGGAGCTTAAAGGAAAGTCATGAAGACATTGAAGAATCTAAGGAAGAGCACGAGATGGTGCAGCGGGAGAAAACGCCATTTTTTCACCATTCATCATTCTGAATCAAGTTTTGGTGTCTTCATGAGAGTTGTAGCCCTCGAAAAGAGCTTTCCAACACATATTCATATGCGTCAATCGGACGAACAAGGACTCGGGAAAGTGTGTTTCAAGACGGAGCACAATGCTGAAAACTGAAGAGTGGTCGATATCGACCAGACTTGGTCGATATCGACTAGATCCCAGTCGAAATTACCAAGACAGCGACATTGGAGGCTCCTAGTTCCACCGACCATGACATTGGAGGCACCTCTGCTGACGTCCGTCGATGCCACCGAATAACTCAAAATCATTGTACATCCTACCTCCTCCATCTCTTATATTGCAAAAAGATACCAACACATATATACCTACATAAATAAATACGCATAAAATGATGTCAGCGCTAAAAATACGCATTAAAACGATGTCAAGACTAAAAAATACGCATAAAAACGATGTCAGTACCAAAAAATACACATAAAACGATGTCAGCACTAAAAAATACGTATAAAAACGATGTCAGCACTAAAAAATACTCATAAAAACGATGTCATCACTAAAAAATACGCATAAAAATGATGTCAGCACATAAAAATACGCATAAAACCGATGTCATCACTAAAAAATATGCATAAAAACGATGTCATCACTAAAAAATACGCATAAAAACGATGTCATTACATAAAAATACACATAAAAACGATGCCAACACTAAAAAAACCAATTTTTAAGGACTCAATCATACATATATAATATCAAACTAAAAACGATGTCAACACTAAAAAAATACGCATAAAACGATGTCAGCACATAAAAATACGCATAAAACGATGTCAGCACATAAAAATACACATAAAAACGATGTCAACACCAAAAAACAAACCAATTTTTAAGGACTCAAGCATATAAATATACCTACATATATAATATCTAACTAAAAACGATTTCAACACTAAAAAATACATATAAAAACGATGTCAACACTAAAAATTGAGTCATGTCAAAGCTAATTAAACACACTATTCTCTAATTCTCATTAAACCATTGACCCAGTGCCTCATGTCAAATAATCTAACAAGCTCATGATTTGTAAAATGTTGTAGTAGAGAAATTGCTCGGTGCTGCAGCCATAAATGCACATAATATATATATGAATGTACCTTAAGTACTTAATTGAGCAGTAGTACCTTAAGCTTCTATAGATGCACGTTATATATATAGACGTACTATCCATATGTCATAAGCTTCAATTCCTTACTTTCAATTGATTTTGGTGATCGATCTAATCGAATGTAAGAAATTAATTAACTTACCTGGCCTGAATGATCGAACTTGCAATGAACTTGTTGAAGGAGTTGATTTGGTGATTAAACAAGCCATTTTCTTCCAAACCAGCGCGGATAACCTCCCAAACGTCTTCTTAATTGATTTCTTCAGTCTCCTTCGATTTCGATCCATCCATTGAATATGAGCCGAGCGGCAAACGGCAAGCGGTGAGAGCAGATCAAGAGGAAATGAGCGCCGATCTGGAGAGAACGCCGGATCTGGAGCCGGTGGAGAGAGGCGGCGATCTGGAGATAATGCCGGATCTGGAGCAATAGCAATAGGAAACCAGCAGCAATCGTGAGAGGCGGCAAGAGCAACATGAGAGAACGCCGGATCTGGAGCCGGTGATGGCGGATCTGGAAAAAACAACCGATAGCCACCAGATCTGGTGGTTCTCCGGTGGATTTTTAAGTGACCGCCAACGAGGACAGTGGCGGAGGCAAGGGCCTGGAAGTCGCCCTGGGAGACGTGGAAGTGGTACGCTCCTTGGTGTCCTTGGCCCGGACGAGCTCCAGCGCCTCCTCCATTGTTGACGGAGCTCGGAGAAGAGGGGGGTGTTAATATTTTTCCGGGTTTGAGTAGATCTGTAAAAGGAAGAGAGAGAGGGAAGCGTGGGAGTGAACCGTGAGGATGAGGAGAGAGACGGATTAATTAATGGGAAATGAATAGTGTTAATCCAAGCTAGATCGACACAAAATTGAATGACAGAGGGAATGAAACCATGGAAGAGAGTATAAGAGGAATGAAGGAATTGATTAATTGATGAACTGCATTTACAATTTCCCGCTTCTTCTTTTATATAGGGAAGAAGGAGAACCAATTCTATTACAGAAGATACAATCCTATACAACGTAGGTCTAGGACCTAAGAATGAGACCTCACACTATCTCCTAGCTGACCATCACATAGGAGCTCAATACCCCCCCCCCCCCCTCAAACTTGGGGTGGAGACAACCCAAGTTTGCCGATACGAAGATTTTGTTGATGAGAGGGAAAAACTTTAGTGAGAACACCAGCAAGTTGTGAAGTTGTGGGAATGTGACACAAATCTAAGAGACCATCAAGGACCTTTTCCCGAGTAAAATGACAGTCAATTTCTATGTGTTTAGTGCGTTCATGATATACTGGATTGCGAGTAAGTTGAAGAGCAAATTGATTGTCACAAAACAGTTTGACTGGCTTAGTTGGAGATACCCCAAGCTCATCAAGAAGGCGAACTAACCAAGTTATTTTGGCAGCAGTTTGAGGAATGGCCCGATATTCGGCCTTAGTGGAACTCCTGGAAACAACACCCTGTTTCTTAGACTTCCTGCTAATAGGGGAATTACCCAATAAAATCACAAATCCAGTCACTGATCGACGACTATAAGAACATGATGCTCAATCTGAGTCAATATAAGCTGCAATCTGAGAGGTATCAAAGCCATTGCGGACTATCCCATGATGCAATGTGCCAGCTAAATACCGAATGGTGTGATAAAGAGCATCCAAATGAGAAGAACGTGGGGCTTGCATGAATTGACTTAAGGATTGGACATCAAAGCAAAGATCAGGTCTGGTATTGGTAAGAAAATTCAACTTACCCACCATTTTCGTGTAGTAAGAAGCATCGAGTAAAGGTTCACCAAGCAGTGGATCCATACAAAGATTTTGAGGAAGAGGCGTGCACACAATACGAATATCATGAAGACCAAACTCTCTAATAACCTCCTGATTGAATTTATATTGAGAGAGATGAATGCCTTTAGGACTGTAAGAAACATCAAGCCCCAAAAAGTAATGAAGGATGCCTAAGTCTTTGATACTGAACTGCTTCTCCAAATAAGCTTTGAGCTTGGAGATCTCAAGAGAATCTGATCCAGTGACGAGAAGATCATCAACATAGACGGCTACTATGGTGAGATGCCCATTATTTTTCTTTGTAAACAAACAGTAGTCGAGTTTAGATTGCACAAACTCGAGAGACAACAAGGCAGAGGTTAACTTGTGGAGCCGTTGATGACTTGCCTGTTTGAGGCCATAGAGGGACTTCTGTAATTTGCACATGAGATTTGGAGCAGCAGAAAAACCTTCAGGGAGACGCATATAAATCTCTTCATAAAGATCTCCATGTAAGAACGCATTGTTCACGTCCATTTGATGAAGAGTCCACTTTCTTGCAACAGCTATGGAGATAACAGTCCTGATGGTTGTCATTTTGACAACAGGTGAAAAAGTCTCATGATAATCAATTCCTTCGGTTTGGGTGAACCCCTTAGTAACTAGACGAGCTTTGTGACGCTCCAAGCTTCCATCAGCTTTCAATTTCACCTTGAAGACCCATTTATACCCTATTGCTCTCTTACCTGTAGGGAGAGGGACAAGTACCCAAGTGTTGTTGGCAGTTAAAGCACTAATCTCTTTCTTCATTGCTAAACCCCAGTTTGGATCTTGGGCAGCTTCTTTGTAAGAGGTAGGTTCAACATATGAAGTGGTATGGGACAAACAAGAAATTGAATGTGGTGGTGTAACTGATGCAAAATGAGTTGTAGGATAATGATGGACAATAGGTGGAGTGGAACAAACATTGCACACAAAGTCATTGAGATGAGAAGGAGGGTGATGATTCCTGGATGACCTCCTTAAAGGGATAGGATCAATTGGTGGAGGAATTGGTTCAATGATGGGTTGAGACTCAACAAGGGTAGATTCTGTAGACACTGAATTCTGGGTATGAACTGAGTGTAATGGGGAATCAGTAATGGATGACGTGACTGTTTGTGGTGAATTTTGAGGAGATGTATGTGGTACAAAAATGGTAGAAGGGAAACTGGACGAAGGTGGAGGGAGAGGAACATCAGAGACAGTATGATCAATGGAATGAAAAGGGAAGTAAGTCTCATGGAATACAACATCACGAGAATGAAAGACATGTTGTGTTTTGAGATCAAGAATGGTGTAAGCACTTTTGCCATAGCTATATCCCAGGAAAACACATGGATTAGCATAGGGTTGAAACTTGTCCCTGCCCCTCTAAGTGTACTCACAAAGCAAAGGCAACCAAACACTCTAAGATGAGTGTATGATGAAGGTTTGTGAAAAAGCAATTCATAGGGAGTTTTATTGGAAAGGACAGGTAAGGGACAACGATTAATCAAATAAGTAGCTATAAGAATGCATTCCCCCCAGAATTGAATAGGAATATTGGCTTGAAACTTTAATGATCGAGCAACTTCAAGCAAATGCTTATGCTTCCTCTCAACAACACCATTATGTTGAGGGGGTTCAACACAGCTGGTTTGATGTATAATGCCATGATCAGAGAAGAATTGGGATGTTAAATGATCAATAAACTCAGTTGCATTATCAGATCTTATGGCTTTTATGGATGACTGAAATTGGTTTTGGATGAGAGACACAAAACTATGTAGGATTGAAAGAGTATTGCTCTTAGATGCCATGAGATAGGTCCAAGTGCACTTAGAATAGTCATACACTAGGGTCAAAAAGTATTTGTACCCATTGTAAGTACTAGTTTTATATGGTCCCCAAGTATCAAAGTAAATCAGGTCAAAGGGAGCAGTAGCTCTGTGTGCTCTTGGTGAAAAAGACAGTCTGTGTAACTTGGTTTGAGGACAAATTTGGCATATAGAGTGAGGTGAGGAAAAATGCATAGAATCATCAATGTACTTTATTTCTGTAAATGGTAAATGCCCCATACGGCAATGCAAAAGTTCTGCTTTACTCATAGCAGACAAACCAACAGCAATGTCATTGACAAAATTAGAAGAAACTGATGCACAAGATGAAAAATCAAACTGAAGTATAGAAGTCAAATCATGAAAAGGAGACATCTCATAAGGCTTGTGTGCAATATAAAGACCACGATCCTCACTTCCAATTACCAGAGGATTCTTCATCAAAGGGCCCTAAATTATGCAAGAAGTGGGAGTGAAAAGAATATTAGAATGAATATCTTTGGAAAGCTTATGAATGGATAGTAAATTGAAGTGGAAATCAGGGACATGTAAGACGTTCTATAATGGTATTTGGGGAGTAATATTAACTTTTCCAACATGAGAAATGGCAGATTTTTGGTTATTAGGCATGGTAATTGACGATGGTCTGGGTAAAGAGGTATATGTTTGAAAAAGGTTAATGTTGGGGGTCATGTGATCGGTTGCTTCCACTGTCCAATATCCAAGATGAGTTAAGCATAGAAGAGAAAAGACAAGTACTCTTACCTGCCAACGTGGTTGTGGGTTCCTTAACCTCATGATGTTGCAGGAGAGACAATAGTTATTGATACTGTTCTTGTGTGATTGGTGATGAAGCAGAAGCAACAACCTTCTTGCCTTTGTTTGAAGAGGTACTGTCACTTGGATACCCGTGCAATTTCCAGCACTTGTCAATAACGTGACCAAGTGATTTGCAATGTGTACAGAAAGGTCTTGAACCAGTTGATGAATTCTGAGCACCAGTGTTTCATGGATATCCATGAACTTTCCAACATTTATCCATTGTATGACCACCTATCTTGCAATGATCACAAAAAGTACTTGATGAGCTTGAGTTGTTGGGGTAACCATGGATCTTCCAACACTTCTCTATAGCATGACCACTGACTTTGCAATGATCACAATATAAAGGCTTCTTGGATCCAGAGAAACCTCCCTTAGATTGAGAAGCAAAAGCAGAACTGTCTCCACCGACAGTAGAGCTTTTGTTCATGTTTCTCTGTTGCTCGTCTTGAACCAGGAACCTGTATGCGTCGTCAATACTGATTGGAGGAGTCATCATTAAGATGTTTCCTCGCACAACACTATAGGCTGTAGTGGTCGGTAATGGTGGAGGTCGGTAGAGACGGTGGTGGTGGTTATGTAACAGAAAAGGGAGGGAAGTAGTTAAGAGAGGGAGACAGAAGAGGGATAGAAGGAAGTAGAGATAGGAGGGAATTGGTTCATTCAATAATTGCTTAGTTCCAATTACAACACATCCATCTATATAAGCCCCTAATTCACTAAGTTTATACATGACATTACACCCCCCGTTGAAAAAGCCTTGTCTCAAGGCTTAATCTGAAAATCCGGAAAGAGATGGATACTGTGGCCCCAGGCTCCCAAGTAGCTTCCTCTGCATCCAGATTTGTCCATTTGATTAGCCACTCTGAGACCGGATCGCCATTGCTCAAGTATGTAACTTTGATGTCAAGAATAGCTTCTGGAGTTGTAACCAAATCGCCCTCGTCATCATCATGTGGAGAGGATGGTGATGGCACCTGGTGTCTTTCAAGCTTGCGTTTCAGTTGAGACACATGGAACACGGGGTGGATTGCATCATCCAAGGGAAGTTCAAGCTTGTAAGCTACAGAACCCACCTTTGCTAAGAATTTAAAGGACCCAAAAAATTTGGAACATAGCTTGAGGTTCCTTCGAATGGCAATGGATGACTGCCTATATGGTTGTAATTTCAGAAAAACCATATCTCTCACCTGAAATTCCCTATCAGAACGGTGACGATCGGCAAATTGTTTCACCCTCACCTGAGCCTGTTGTAAATGGAATTTAACTTGTGAGAGCATGTGTTGCCTCTACTGTAGCCAAGCCGATGCATCCGAGTTCCTTCCCACAAACACATTGATTCCCAACATGGAGGGTGGGTGACCATACAATGCCTGATAAGGTGTCGTTTGTAAAGATGTGTGAAAATTGGTATTGTACCAAAACTCGGGAAGGAAGAGCCATCGAAACCACTGATGAGGGTGATCTGAGCGCATACAACGAAGGAAGGTTTCGAGACACCTATTGACTCTCTCCATTTGGCCATCTGATTGAGGGTGGTATGCTGTGCTCATATGCAACCCCGTACCCAACCCTCTGAACAACTGCTGCCAGAAGGAGCTAAGGAATATCTTATCCCGATCAGACAAAATACTCTCTGGAAGGCCATGAAGCTTGTAAATGTGTTCCATGAAAATTGAAGCTATAGATGCTGCTGTAAACGGATGCCTCAGTGCCACAAAATGAGCATACTTCGTAAGCCTGTCAACCACTACAAAGATACAATTTTTGCCTTGTCTTTAAGGAAGACCTTCAATGAAATCCATGGAAATGTGTGATCATGGTGTATTCGGGATAGACAGTGGTTGAAGGAGCCCAGGAGAAGCCACATTCTCAGCTTTACTCTTTTGACAAACATCACAAGACAACACAAAATCGGTGACCTTCTTCTTGAGTGCATGCCAATAGAAAAGTTGCTTCAGTCTCTGATATGTACCTTGGATACCCGAGTGACCCCCAACAGGTTCCTCATGTAGGGCCTTGAGCAACCTAAGCTTGAGATTAGTGGATGCCCCAATGTATAAACGCTGATCAACTCTCAAAATCCCTTTGCAAACTGAAAATTTTCCTGATGTGTCCGAGACAACTTCTACCAAGAATTGTTGTGCTTGCCTGTCATTGTCATAGCTGGCAACAATATCAGTCATCCATGTAGGTTGGACCACAGTAGTGACAAAGCAGTCCCCTTGATGCTCCTCAAATTTTCTGGACAAAGCATCAGCTACCTTGTTCTCACACCCCTTTTTGTAAGCAATGCAGTAACTCAAACCCAGAAATTTTCTCATTGCTTTCCTTTGTAATTGAGTTGTGAGATTTTGATCTAATAAGTGCTTCAAAGGTTGATGGTCAGTCTTAATGACAAAAACCTGTTGCTCCAAATAATGTCTCCACTTATCTACTGCTAGAAGAATTGCTAATAATTCTTTTTCATATGTGGATAACAAGAGAGATCTCCCTTGTAAGGCTTGACTGATGTAAGCCACTGGTCTCCCATCCTGTAATAGCGCAGCGCCAATGTTTGTGTCACACGCATCAGTCTCCACTGTGAACTGCTTAGAAAAATCAGGCATGCACAACACAAGAGGTGCAGTAAGGAGTGATTTCAATTGCAAGAAGGCAGCATCAGCAGCAGGTGACCAGGCAAATGCCTCTTTCTTGAGTAAATATGTTAAGGGTCGAGCAATACCCCCATAAACTTTAATAAATCTCCTGTAGTACCCTGAGAGCCCCAGAAATCCCCTTAGAGCTTTCAAGGATTTAGGCACAGGCCAACTCAAGATAGCTTCAATCTTCCTTGGATCAGTAGCAACCCCTTTTTCTGAGATAATGTGACCCAAATACTCAACCCGAGGTTGCCCAAATTCACATTTAGACCTCTTAGCAAACAGCCTATGCTTTCTTAGCATCTCCAAAACTGAAGTTAAGTGCACAAGATGCTGATCCAAAGTGCTGTTATACACCAGTATATCATCAAAGAATACTAATATATACTTTCTCAAAACTTCTTTGAAGACATCATTCATACGAGATTAAAATGTTATAGGGGCATTAGTAAGCCCAAAGGGCATCATTTTAAACTCATAATGTCCATGATGAGTCCTAAAGGCAGTTTTTTCTACATCCCTAGCAATCATCCTCACCTAATGATATCCAGACCTTAGATCTAACTTAGAGAAAATAACAGCTCCTCTAAGTTCATCCCACAGATCCTCAATATGAGGAATAGGGAATTTATCCTTGATTGTTGCC
The DNA here is from genome assembly GCA_963922045.1 of Persicaria maculosa. Lineage (NCBI taxonomy): Eukaryota > Viridiplantae > Streptophyta > Magnoliopsida > Caryophyllales > Polygonaceae > Persicaria > Persicaria maculosa. The sequence continues at coordinate 3,694,442 of OY998254.1, read as the reverse complement.
TCATTAAAACGTCTATAGTCAATGCACATCCTCCAAGTATCATCATTCTTCTTCACTAATAGCACTGGAGCTGCAAAGGAACTATGGCTAGGTTGCACCACTCCACTTTTTAACATATCACTGACCTGCTTCTCGATTTCAACTTTCTGAAAATGAGCATACCTGTAAGGTCTGGTGGCAATAGGGATTGTACCTTCTTTGAGGCAAATAGCATGTTCATGCCCTCTTATTGGAGGTAAACTAGTTGGTTCTGCAAACACATTAGGAAAGTGACTTAACACCTCTTCTATGCAGCCTTAGACACTAGTCACCCTAGAATCCATGTCACAGACCTGTGAAACCTCAGCCACCCACAGTTGCTCTTTAGTGTTGAATAAAGTACACAATTCCTTTCCTGAGAGCATTCTAATACTGGCAACATCAGCTTCTTGGTTATCTTTTATCCCTTTTATCACAATTTTCTTCCCATTCCTTAAGAAAGAAATCTGAACAGCTAAGAAATCAAACAAAACTGGGTTGAATCCTGCCAACCAGTCATCTCCCAATATCATTTCACTATCAGACATGCTAAGCAATCGGATATCAAAAATGTATTTGCTACCTTGCATTTCCCATTCACAATTCTTGCAAATTTGATTGCTCATCATTTCACCTGCTAGGGTGTTGACCACCATCAATCCATTGTTACCTATCTCAAACCCAGCCTCTCGAGCAATCTCTATGTCCATGAAACTGTGTGCAGTACCACTGTCGATTAAGATAGTAATCTCCTTACCCTTAATCGATCCTTTAACCCTGATGGTGGTCCCTGATTCACCACCAGATAAAGCATGAACGAAAACCTTAGGAATCTCTTCATTCTCCTCATTCCAGCCATGAGGTAGCAATTCATCAAGTTGTCCATCCCAACTCTCTTGAGCCATTAAGCTTTGCAGAGTGTTAGGCTTGCATTTGTGACCAAAAAAAAATATTTGTCCCCACATCGGAAACATAAGCCTTTCTTTAGATCTTGAGCTTTCTTGAGACTCAAATCCGCCAGTTGATTGGTAACATTCTTTAATGGAGGTACCAGATCTTTAGCATCCTCTTTAGAGACCCCTTCTCGTTGCCAAAAAGGTTTTAAAGAAGCGCCATTTCCTGATGAACCCTTGCCTGAAAATTTTGAAAGCCTCATCAAGGCCTGAACTACTCTATAGTGCAGCCTGGATTGCTCAAACACCATTATCATCGATGATGGGCAACCCAATTGAACCAATGACCGAATTTCTTCCCAAAATCCACTAATAAAACTTGACACGAAGTAAGACTCCGTCAAGTGTGGATTGAAAGCCAACATACACGCCCGTGAATCTTCGAATTTCTCAATGTAAGCCTCTAGATCCTCACCCTGACTCAATTTGTTGAATTCTGCCACGATTTTCGGTTCCCAGCGTTCTCCAAATCTTACGCACAGATCGTCGTAAAATTCACTCCACCTCGCACAAGGTTTGTGAATCAGGTACCCCTGCAACCAAATATCCGCTCTCTCGTTCAAGTACATTGCTGCAATTTCGACCTTCTAGTGTTCAGCCTGGATTGCTCAAACACCATTATCATCGATGATGGGCAACCCAATTGAACCAATGACCGAATTTCTTCCCAAAATCCACTAATAAAATTTGACACGAAGTAAGACTCCGTCAAGTGTGGATTGAAAGCCAACATACACGCCCGTGAATCTTCGAATTTCTCAATGTAAGCCTCTAGATCCTCACCCTGACTCAATTTGTTGAATTCTGCCACGATTTTCGGTTCCCAGCGTTCTCCAAATCTTACGCACAGATCGTCGTAAAATTCACTCCACCTCGCACAAGGTTTGTGAATCAGGTACCCCTGCAACCAAATATCCGCTCTCTCGTTCAAGTACATTGCTGCAATTTCGACCTTCTAGTGTTTAGTGATTACAAAGATTGAGAAAAATTTATCTACCTTGCGGATCCAGCTTCGCGGATTCTTGCCTTCAAAGCTCGGAAAGTCCAACTTTGGCAAGCGGTTGCTCTTCAAGCTTTCATTAGACCAGCTTGTTGCTTCACTTGTTGTTCGATCAGTATTATTTGTTCCTCGCGTCTTGATTGTGAATCAGAGATCGATTGCTGCATTGAATTCGCGAAAGCTCTCATGTCCTCCTTGAGCTACACGAATTGCGCCTCCAAGTTCTTCGATCGTGTGCCTTTAGCCATGGCGGATCTGCGTGCCTCGGAAGGTGGCTCTGATACCAATGTGGTGGTCGGTAATGGTGGAGGTCGGTAGAGACGGTGGTGGTGGTTATGTAACAGAAAAGAGAGGGAAGTAATTAAGAGAGAGAGATAGAAGAGGGATAGAAGGAAGTAGAGATAGGAGAGAATTGGTTCATTCAATACTTGCTTAGTTCCAATTACAACACATCCATCTATATAAGCCCCCAATTCACTAAGCTCATACATGACATAGGCTTCATTGAGCCCCATCAAGAAATGAATCACATGCTGATTTGCTATCATCCTTGACACAGCAAGGGTAGAACCATAATCACATGATTCAAATTCAATTAAAGTAGCATATTCATCCCAAATTCTCTTGAATTTGGTGAAATAATCAGAAACACTGAGATTGTCTTGATCTATTGCGATAAGATCTTTCTGAATTTGATACAATTTCGTTTGATTAGTAGCACCAAACCGAATTTCCAAATTAATCCAGATTTGATTCGCAGTACGACAATACACGACGGATTCAGCTATGTCTTTATCTACTGAGTGCAAGAGCCAAGAGAGTACCATGTTGTTGCACCTATCCCAGTGATGTTGAAGAAGCAGATCTGTAGCATGTCGTTTGTAGGTGCCTGTAACAAATCCAAATTTGTTCTTTGCCATGAGAAACCTCCACAGAGCGCCTCCAATGGTTGTAGTTACGACCATCAAGAAGACGCATAGAGAGCACGGAACTCGGATTATCAGAATGGTGGAGATAGAGCTCGCTCATCGGATCTATACCGCCGACATCGGAGCTCCAATTACTAGGATCATCTAAGAGCTCTGATACCATGTTAATCCAAGCTAGATCGACACAGAATTGAATCACAGAGGGAATGAAACCATGGAAGATAGTATAAGAGGAATGAAGGAATTGATTGATTGATGAACTGCATTTACAATTTCCCAGTTCTTCTTTTATAAAGGGAAGAAGGAGAACCAATTCTGTTACACGAGGCACAATCCTATACAACGCAGGTCTAGGACCTAAGAATGAGACCTCACACTATCTCCTAGCTGATCATCACATAGGAGCTCAATAAATAGTAGTTACTTAATTAAACTATAGATGGACAGTTTTCTAATTTTTACCAAAACGTGTATAGTCTCCTAATTTGGCCGAAAATTTACGCCTTCGGCACAAATTTTCTCTAATAGAAATGGCAACAACTGTGGGAATGTGCTAGCTGGGAACAAAGTTTGCACATCCCGAGACGTACCAAGAAGATCAAGGTAATTTGTGCATTTTTTGTAGTTAAATTAGGAAAGGAAATTCAGAGTGGATTCGAGTATTACTGAAAGGTATGATGTTTTAATGTCAATGAACTGAGACAGTCACTGTATTTGATGTAGGGTGGTGACTCCTCGCCTGAAGAGTTGGCTAACGTTACTCAAGTCTAAGGTGATTACATGCCGATTCACCTTGAGAAGCCAACAGTTGAGCCCGTGAAGGTCACTAAAGAGATGAAAGCATTCAAGGCTTATGACAAGCTCAAGTTGGAGAGGACAAACAAGAGGCACTTGGGTGCTAGACGGAAGAGGGTTGCCGAGACTGAGAAGGAAGACAAAAAGTGAAAAAAAATTCACCCATTTTATTTCTGCCACATCAGCATAAGGACACTCTTTTACATTTTTATCTATTACATCATCATCCGTGTACTGTACTTCAAATTCACTCAATCGCTTTTTAATCATTTGCATTTTATCTACAAATCGACATTATAAATTTATTGTTTATAATTATTTTAAAGTATGATAGTAATACGGAGTATTATTTAAATGATATTTTAAAATTATTTAAATGATATTTTAAAATTATTAAAATAACATATCATATTAATTTTATTCTTATTTTTAATTTAAATATATACAAAATGAGTGTTTATGGGTAGATAAAATTAACACTTGTGCAAATATAATTTTATTATTATTTTAATTACTTTAAATTGAATAAAATCAGTTTTGAAATAACAAGATTAAAATAAAAAGGTCTACTCTTTTGTTAAATAGTGGACCAATGTGCACTTCACTTTGTGCTTGCAGAAGTGCTGTACTTCAACTTTTTTTTCCATTTGCCCTACGTGGCTTCTAAAAACATGGCAATTGCACACCGGTGTTGTAGAGGTAGGATCGATTTCACAGCGGAAGACTAAAGCGATAATCGAAGATTGAGTTCGGAGTCGAGCAACGAAAATGGATTCAAGCGAGCAAGTTGTGCAGAAAGTAAAAAATAGCGAGATGATTTGTTTACGCAGTTCGGTCAAAGACCTACATCTGCGGGACCTCAAGAGTCAGGCCCAATCCACTAGATAATTAGGAGTTACAAAGAAGGGGCAACACATAGAGGCAAACAATCATAAGCAAGCATACAATTACTGCAACAACACTCATAAAACCCTAAAGGAAAGAAAGAGGAACTCCCTTTCCAAACGACGAAGCCTTCAAAGAGGAGCTTTGAAGGCGAAGATCCACTTCTACTTCTCCTTCCACGCCTATCGGGGTCACGAATCTACCAGAAGCTTTGACTTCGCACCAAGAGGAACTCGGATTCGAAGCCAAGTAGTAGAAACCCTAGCAGAGGAGAAGCGTCGCTCTCAACTTTGTGGAAAGAGAGAGTGTACAGTGTGAGCTCTTGGCTAGGGTTAGCTCGGAAAGGGAGTATATATAATACAACCATCAGAGCCAAAACGCTGCGTTCAGTAATAGGGCAAGAAGAATCCAGAGAGTGAAGAGCCGTTAGGGTTCTTGAGACCAGATCAGAACATGGGCTCCAACTTTGGGCCTATACGGATCAACTGGGCCCATTAGAGTTTGGATATAATCCAAACTCAGATAGACCATCAAAAATGGATCTGGTTACCTTAAGTGTTATAACCCAAAGTATAGATCTGTATGTTATATAGCAGATTATGTACAAGCTATTGAACTTATGAAAATACACCAATCTACAATTGCCCCCCTGTAATTTCCTAAGTTTACATAATATGCAAACATTATCTGTTGGGATTTAGCACTAGGTCCGTCCTCGGTCCTAGCCCATAAGGGCTTAAGTCATATCATGGATATGAAGGTAGTCCCTGCAAAACAAGAATTTGTTAGCAGAGACAATCTTAGTGCCATAATCAGCTGGGTTGAGATCACCAGCAATCTTCTTTAGGAGGATGATTTTCTTTTCTACTTTCTTCCTGATGAAGTGGTAGCGAACATCGATGTGCTTTGTTCGTTCATGGTACATGGGATCCTTACACAGATAAATAACACTCTGATTGTCTATGTGAAGAACAGTTTTATAGTGCTCATTTTCAATTTCTTTCAGAATTCCCTGCAACCAAATGGCCTCTTTACAAGCCTCAGTAGCAGCAATGTATTCAGCCTCCGTGGAAGATAAGGCAACTATTGGCTGTTGTTGTGATTTCCAAGAGATGCAGTTACCTGCCCAAGTGAAGACATAGGAAGTAGTAGACTTCCTATTGTCCTTGTTCCCTGCATAATCAGCATCAACATAGCCAGACAGACCATAGCTAGAATCATGGTTAGCATATAAGAGACCAAGATTTATAGATCCAGAAACATATTTAAGGAGGTATTTCATGGCTAACCAATGCCTTTTAGCAGGATTAGACATGTGACGGCTAAGTGCACTCATGGCAAAGGAAAGATCTGGCCTGGAGCAGATCATATCAAACATGAGAGATCCTACAGCAGCATCATAGGGGATCAGCTTCATCCTAGCTTCTTCAGCAGCTGACATGGGAGCTTTGAGCTTAGATAGGTCAAGGTGGGCACCCAGAGGTATGGAGTTGGGTGCAACACTTTTCATGTTAAACCTGTCAAGCACCTTTAGCAGATAGTCAGATTGTGTCAACCAGATCTGTCTTTTTAGCCTATCCCTTTTGATGCTGATCCTAAGAATCTTTTGTGCAGATCCTAGGTCTTTCATGTCAAAACTCTTCTTCAAGCTTGTCTTGAGTTTATCCACCTTAGAGATGGATTTTGAGATGAGAAGAAGGTCATCTACATATAATAAGACAAATATAGGATCATTAGCCTTTACATCCTTAAAATAAAGACAAGGATCATAAGCACTTCTAGAGAAACCAAGGCAAGTCATGCAAGAATCGAATTTCTTGTTCCATTGTCTAGGGGACTGTTTAAGTCCATAGATGGATTTATGCAGTAGGCAAACAAGATTAGGATTAGAATGATCAATAAAACCTTTAGGTTGTCTCATGTAAATAGTCTCATGCAAATCACCATGTAAGAATGCAGTTTTAACATCCATTTGCTCTAATTCATAATCATAAACTGCAGTCATAGCAAGTAATAGCCTCATGGTTTTGTATTTCACAACAGGTGCAAAAATGTCATGATAATCTTCACCTTGTTTTTGAGTGAAACCTTTAGCTACAAGTCTAGCTTTATACCTAGGAGGTTCATTACGTTTAGGGCTGTCTTTCAGTTTGTAAATCCATTTGCAGTCAATTGTTCTGGCCTTAGCAGGTTTTTCAACAAGAGTCCAGGTTTTATTAACATGCATGGATTCAATTTCTTCTTGCATAGCAAGTCTCCAAAACTTAGCATGATGACATTTAACAGCTTGTTCATAGAGATCAGGAACATAAGCATTCACAGCATCAGAAACAAGCATGGCAAAATCCACAATATTACTCTCATATTTCTTATTAGGTTTCTTAACTCTAGGAGATCTATCCCTAGTCAGTTGATAGTGAGTAAGGTCATGTTCAACAATTTCAGGAGAATTAGACACATCATCATCAAGCATAGCAGGGATATTATGAGAGGAAGAAGAAGATTCACATGAAGAGGAGGTAGAAGAAAGTTGAGAGGAAGAGGAAACTCCCTGATCAAGTGGTTCTTCTTGTTAATTCTCTTCTTGAGGAACTTCTTCAGACTGTGCAGTGGGTGTGCCAGGAGTGAGACCATTGTCAAACTCATCTTCATTGTCATCAGGCACAGTTGGAGTATAGAAGTGTATTGAGCTGTTGTGAGAAGAATCAGAGGGTAGGTCCTCAAACTCAAGAGAAGTGTGTTGTAGTTCCTTGAAGTGAAACACATTTTCTATGAACAAGACATCCCTGCTTACTATGACCTTATACCCCCCAGGCTGGAGAACCAACAGTTTATACCCCTTAACACCCTCTGGGAAGCCTAACAGTACACATTTCTTGGCTCTCGGGTTGAGCTTGCCATCAGACTTGTGACTGTAAGCTAAACATCGAAAGGGTTTCAGGTAGGCAAGGTTAGTTGGTTTCCCACTCCATTTCTATTGAGGGGTTTTGAAGTCTATAGCAGAAGAGGGAGTCCTATTGATAAGGTAAGCAGCAGTGGTGACAGCTTCTCCCCATAGAGAATGTTTCATGCTAGCACCTATCAACATACATCTGGCCTTGTTCAGAAGTGTTCATTTCATCCTTTCTGCTGTGCCATTTTGCTGGGGAGTCCCAGGGATGGTGAGGTGCCTCTTAATACCATGTTGTCTGCAGAATGTATCAAATTCTGTGTTGTAGAATTCCAACCCGTTGTCTGTCTTGAGACACTTAAGCAAGTTCCCAGATTCTTTTTCAACCTTAGCTTTCCAGCTCTTGAAGTGCTCAAATGCTTCATTCTTAGTCCTTTGCAAGAATATCCAAACCTTTCTGCTATAGTGGTCAACAAGAGATAAGAAGTATCTCTTGCCTCCCACAGTATCAACCTGCGCTGGACCCCAAAGGTCTGCATGTACATACTCAAGTGGAAGGTTAGAAGCATATGAAAATTACTTAAAAGCTAGTCTAGTATGTTTTCCCATGATGCAATTTTCACAGAAATCAATGTGAGCAGTCTTAGCATTAAGAATCCCTTGCTTATATAATTCAAGAAGACCCTTGTTTCCCACATGACCCAATCTGTTATGCCACAGCAAGGTTTGTTCAAGAGTCATGGGCTTAGAATTCTTTTTAACAGTAACATTGGCAGAGTGAATTTTAATAGATTCACCAATAACATGATAAAGGCCCTTTTTCTTAACAGACTTGATAAAAATTCTACCATTTTTAGACACAGTTTTTATGCCCTGATGAACATTTATATCACAATCCAAGTCATCAAACACACTTTCAGACAATAAGTTTCTTCTCAGTTCAGGAACCCATCTAACATTTTGAATGACTCTAATTTTATCATCATGCATTTTTATAGGAACAGATCCAATGCCCTTTATATCAAGCACATAATGATCTCCTAACATGACAGTGCCTTCATCAATAAAATCAATCTCAGAGAAAAAATGCTTGTGAGGGGTAGCATGAATTATGCAACCAGAGTCAATGATCCAAACATCAGATGCAGAGATATTAGGATAAACACATAGAAGTTCATGAGAACAGTTAGAATGGGATTCAAGAACAGCAGTAACAGCTTTGTTTTTCTTAGCCTCATCTTTCTTCCTTTTATAGCAATCTTTCTCAAGATGACCATCTTTGGAACAATATTTGCATTTAAGGGAGCTCTTATCAGATGAGTATTTTTCAAAGGATTCAGGTTTCATGCTATCAGTGTTTTCACTTTTCTTGTTCTTATTCTGATTCTTCTTTTGGTTTCTGAATTTTGCTCTAGCCATCAAAGCCTCTGTTTTAACTTCTTGCTTAGGCTTAAAGACTTTCATGACATCATTTTTCTGTATGACAGCTTATATTATCTTAGTCTTATCCAAATCCTCCCTATTGTACTGTATCACATCTTTAAATGTGTCAAACTGATTAGGAAGAGAATTTAGAATCAAGACAGCTTGATGTAATTCAGTAATTTTATCACCACAGCGTTCAAGATCTTGTATCATAGACAGAAACTTGTCAAGATTGTCATTCAAAGACATATGAGCATCCATTTTGAAGTTAAAGAGACGACGGAGCAAGTTTATGCGGCTAGGAAGAGATTTTACCAAATAAGTTGCTTCTAAGGCATCCCAAAGTTCTTTGGATGTCTTTTTTGTAAGCACTTGCCTGGCTACCTCATCTGTGAGACGTATCATTATCTCACTGTGTGCTATTCGGTCCATTTCCTCTTGCCCTGCCTTGTCCAGCTTGTCAGAATAACTGTTAGCCACAACAGCCCAGCATTTTTCTTTTATGAGGATGGCCTTCATTTTCACCTGCCACATAGCAAAATCAGTACACCCATCGTATGATTTAATATGAAATGAAGACTCAGACATAGTTATAGCAACAATAGCTATTTGCAGAATCAACAGTAAAAGCAAACACAACTCGGAAGATAGCAGAACGAGAAAACTGAAGCCAGAAACAGGAGTAACCTGTAGACACAAAAGGATTTTTGCTCTTGACCTAAGTTAGAGCAAAAAATATCATTGCAAACTCACAGAGAGAACACAACTTTTCGACCTAGAGCAACCTGTGGCTCTGATACCAACTGTAGAGGTAGGATCGATTTCACAGCGGAAGACTAAAGCGATAATCGAAGATTGAGTTCGAAGTCGAGCAACGAAAATGGATTCAAGCGAGCAAGTTGTGCAGAAAGTAAAAAATAGCGAGGTGATTTGTTTACGCAGTTCGGTCAAAGACCTACATCTGCGGGACCTCAAGAGTCAGGCCCAATCCACTAGATAATTAGGAGTTATAAACAAGGGGCAACACATAGAGACAAACAATCATAAGCAAGCATACAATTACTGCAACAACACTCAGAAAACCCTAAAGGAAAGAAAGAGGAACTCCCTCTCCAAACGACGAAGCCTTCAAAGAGGAGCTTTGAAGGCGAAGATCCACTTCTACTTCTCCTTCCACGCCTATCGGGGTCACGAATCTACCAGAAGCTTTGACGTCGCACCAAGAGGAACTCGGATTCGAAGCCAAGTAGTAGAAACCCTAGCATAGGAGAAGCGTCGCTCTCAACTTTGTGGAAAGAGAGAGTGTACAGTGTGAGCTCTTGGCTAGGGTTAGCTCGGAAAGGGAGTATATATAATACAACCATCAGAGCCAAAACGCTGCGTTCAGTAATAGGGCAAGAAGAATCCAGAGAGTGAAGAGTCGTTAGGGTTCTTGAGACCAGATCAGACAATGGGCTCCAACTTTGGGTCTACACGGATCCACTGGGCCCATTAGAGTTTGGATATAATCCAAACTCAGTTAGACCAAAAAAAATGGATCCGGTTACCCTAAGTGTTATAACCCAAAGTATAGATCTGTATGTTATATAGCAGATTATGTACAAGCTATTGAACTTATGAAAATACACCAATCTACAGGTGTGGATGGCCTTATAGACTATTGGTACTGTATTAATCACACTTTTGATTGTCGAGACTCTGCTGATATCGTCAGTTTTGGCATCCTATATGATTTGTATTGGATCAATGAAACCCAATATACCGAACGAGACAACCACTTACCACTACTACAAAATCTTGTTTTTATATCGGGCGTAATGGTATATTTTTACTTTGGTAAGAGGTCGTCGACATATTTTGATAAATTTTTTAAGTAAGAATCTTTTGACTGGATTCAAGTTTGTGGATTGCAATACCGAAGAAAATCATAATTCCATATTAATGATAGAGTTGTATGCATTCTTTCTCCACCCCGAGATATTCCACAATGTCATCGCAAATGATTGAGATCAATGAATTGTAATCACAAATTTCATCAATGAATAAAAGGCATCAATAAAAGATTTTATCAATGAAGTTTAATCACATTTTATATATGCTCCTGTATCATCAATTGTATAAAAATGAAATAAAAATGTCATCACAATGGTTGCATCAATGAAGTGTAATCGCAAATTTGTCATCAATGAATAAAAGTAGAATCAATAAAAAAAATATCGATATACAGTTGGTTGAATTAAAAAAGTGACATTAAACGATTTGATTAAAAAGTAGCATCAAATAATTAAATTAGAAAAATGGCATAAAACACTAATTTGAAAAAGTGGCATCACATTAAAGAAAAAAAATATCATTAAAAAAATGACATCAAAATACAACTTTGAAAAAACTTCATCACATTAAAAAACAATGACATAAAAAAAATGGCATCAGTAATAACATTAAAAAAAATTGCATCACAAAAAGTGAAGTCATTATGGGGATGAAGGAAGGAAGAGAAGGGGAAAAGTGGGGGGAGGAAGTGGAAGGAATGAAAGGAAATGGGCACCCACCTAATTTTTTTTGTTTAGGGCATGTATAATTAGCTAATATCAGTGGAAACTCGAGCATTTGAGCTGTGATATATATATATATATATATATATATATATATATATATATATATATATATATATATAACTTAGTAAAAAATAAAGGAAATATTATTCAAACTATATCATGAAATAGAACGATTTCACAACGTGCACTACAATCTACATCAATTAATCCATTCACATATCAAAGTCGTATTTTAAGAATTTAATAATGCCTACATGCATGTGAATTGTTGGCCGATCGTTTAATGTATTTACAAAATTAATGAATATTATCAACAAATAAATATAATAGTTATTGAATAGTGATCCAATATATGCCAGATAAATACTCCGTATTAATTACCATTTTATGGTGTTTAAATAAGGGAATTAATTAAAAAGCCTAAACTCTCCAGTGCTGTATATATATCCTTTGTCCGGCCATAAAGTATGCTCAATCAAACACTTTCTTCAAAACCATTTCATCAATCAATTAAAAATCATCCATAAAAAAAATGCCATCTACGCCAGATGGAACCTCTTGTTACTTGACGGATTCCCAAAAATTCATCAAGTGGGCGCAAGATGAAGAAAACCATCTACGCAAGATCCAGGCATATGTGCTTCTTTCAACAGCACTCTTGGCCATCCTTTGCCTGCTCAGTGTCTTAAAGAACCGGTTTTGCAAGGTATGGCTTAATATTATGTCGTCGGCGTGCTATCTGATTATACCAATCTTGTTATCTTACACCTTGGCTCTTATGGGAGAGCCTGGAAATACCTTTGGACAAGGAGGTCCCTATACTGTGCTATACAGTGTGTGGGGTGTCCTTTTGCTTCTTGGCTATGCAAGTTTTGACAATCTGAGTGTCTTTAGTCCAGAAGAAACAAATGGAAGATCAAAACTCGTCTTCCAGTTTCTCATTCAGTTTATCTTGATATTGCTTTTCACCTATATTTTACCTTGGAAAACCCAGCTTGTTCCCATCTTGCTTGCCTTTCTCATTGTGTGCTTCAAGGTCGTAGAAAGAATAGTTGCATTGGCTTATGCCGCCGGTGTAACCTCAGGGATCAAGGAGAGTTTGAGGCAGATGATCAACTACATGAACAAGGAAGAGGAATGGGTAGGTGATCTTGTGGGTATGAATGGATTTAATTGCTTGGTGGGGCCAAGATACTTGGATACTAAGGACGGTGAAATTGTCGAAGGAATTAGTGTAGAAAACATATGGGAATGCAAAGGGAGCCTTTTGAGCTCGGAGTCTGGAGGAGGGGATCGAGATGGGAAGCTCAAAGATACTTGTCTTTCTTTTGCACTTTTCTGGTTGCTACTTGGCAAGTTTTGGGGTTATCCTTTGTACAAGGGTGACTACTCGAGAGAGAAGGCTTGGCAATTGGTTCATGATGGATTACTTGTTGGAAAATTAGGAGGAAGTGAAAGGGTGTTTAGAGTCATTGAGGTAGAGCTCAACTTTCTTAGAGACTATTTCTATTCAAAATACACCTTTTTTTATTTCAATGGGTTCTATTGGAAGCTTTATGTCTTAAGTTTCCCCATAATGCTTTGGTGGTTTACTCAAAATGCATTCACTAGAAAGGAAAACGGTCCTTCTTTTATGCCTACACATGGTAATGTGAATAAATTTTTCAGAAGTAAAACCACTACTATGATGATATCGGTCATACTTTTCTTGGAGGTATTCCAACTATTCATGTTGATTACTTCAAGTTGGTTTAGAGTGGCCTTACTTTCCTATTATACCAAGAGGAAGATGTCCAGAGATAAAAGTAGATTGCTTGATTGTTGCTTTGAGAAAGTTGTTAAAGTTATTTGTCGAATCTCACAATGCCCTAGTATCACACTGTCTAGGCCTTGGAAGCGAGAACTTGATCAATACTCATTGCTAGAATCATGCACTTCTTTCGGTGTAAATAATTTCCTACAAGTAATCACATCTGTTTTTGGGATCCCTGGCCTTCCGAAAGTAGGCAGAAAACAAGCGACAAGTGTTGTGTTATCTGAAAATGTGAAGACCGCTGTGGTTTTAGCATTACAAACAAATGGCCCTAAGTTGAGCAATGGGGTTGCTTCTCTTAGGAGAAATGAAGTCGATGAAGACCTATCCTGGGCTTGTAAGCTCGAGTGTGATGCAGAAGTTATTCTAGTATGGCACATAGCAACTAGCTTTTGCGAAATGAATCACAAATCTCAACAAAATAGCCTCCAATCACCACAGGACTTCAATTTAGCAACAAGCTTATCCAAGTATTGTGCATACTTGTTGGTGTTTTCTCCATCTTTGTTGCACGTTCCTCTTCTTGAAGCCGAAGGCATTTGTGACAACGCTATCAATGAAGCTAGAAAATTGTTCAAGAAGCAAGGTTCTCCCCGCGGGTACATTGGAGAGGTCAGCAAGTATGAGAAACTAATGGAATCTCTTAGTGATAAAGAAGTTGGTGCGCGAAGGACAACAACAATCCAAAGAGGTTCACAACTAGGGCATGATCTACTCTTTAAAGTCAGAGATGAAGGGAGAAGATGGAAGATTCGAGTTATGGGCCGAGATGATATTGTTCTTGGCTCCGTCAAACAATAATGAAATGGCTCATGTGGAGAAACTCGCCGTGGGAGGAGAGTTCATTACCCACTTGTGGGCTTTGCTCATCCATGTTGGCATTGTCGACCGCAACAACTAGCTATGTTGCTCATCCGAATTCCAGTTAATATCTTCAAAAATGATCGATCACTTTGCAATAGATCTAGAATATGTTTAAATTAAATCTCTTTGATATTTGTACTTGTATTTTTCTAAGCAAAATTTGTGATGATTTAATTAATTTGCTTAAAATGCTCACATGAAGCACGCACTCATGTATTTCATGTAAACGTTTGTTGATGATGTGCTTAATGTAATGTTTTTCTCTTGGTTGTTTTTTACAAGTTTGATCCCTTCTTTATATTGATGAAGACGTGATATAAGATCTATATTTCACTTTCTCTTACTTTAAAAAAAAAAAAAAAAAAAAGGAGATGGGATGATTCTTGTCATCTCAACATGTTTGTTTGTCCATTGTTGTAAATTAAGCTATTTTCAATTTGGGGCCAGATATTCATAAATAAATTTGATACAGTATAACCTACTGAAATTAATACTCGATAAATTAATAAACCCTGTCAATTAATAATTTCTTCCGGACCAATCACAAGTTGGTGTAGACGTTACAGGGCTACATCTCATGTCAAGAGGTTCGAAGTTCAAATCCACTAATTGAAAATATGGAGTCGCTTGTGAGTGGGAGGGTTAACCCTTAAAAACGATTTTTGACCCTGGATAATAACCCTAATTGGGAAATGTTTTTTAAATTTTAATTATATTAGTTTTTTAAAATTAGATTTCTAGGGCCGCTTGCTTTGTTGGTAGAGACTCTTTCTCAATTTAGAGTCTTATCATATGCCCTTAAACCAGACCTGTCAAAAGACAACCTGTTCCGGTGACCCGACTCGAACGCCCAGAAAATTTCCGACCCGAACCCGGAAAATTTGACCCGGAAATTTTTTTCGATCCGAACCCGAAAAATCGGAAATTTCCCGGGTAATCTGGGTTACGATCCGATTTACCCGGTGACCCGATTGACCCGGGTGATTTATAATTATATATAATTAATTTTTTATATATATAATTAAAATTTATCGCAAAATTATCAAATCATGATTTTTTCATTAAAAAAAGAAAAAATTGACAAACCCGAAATCGACCCAAAATGACCCGAAATCCGGTCAAACCCGGGTTCGAGTCAACCCGGAAATACCCGAAACCCGTTTTACCCAATACCCGAAGTGACCCGACCCGAATGACCCGTTTGACAGGTCTACCTTAAACATAGGATAGAAAAACTGTTTTAAAAAAAAAAACTACCATATAGATATAAGGTCCCAAAAATATCATAAATTAGTAATTATATAAAAATTGCAAGAAATCACTAACAAAACTAAGATGACTTGGTAAAATATGCACAATTCTAGTGGTGTTTGTTTTCTCTTAAAGCTCAAAAGTCTGCTCCTCATTTCTAACTTATGTTATTGTATCCAACATTTCGGACGTTGCGGTCTCAAATTACACCAAAAAATTCTAGTCCACTTAATTTCTAGATATAAAAATTATATTTATGTTTCATACACTTGAGCAAGGACGATGTTGCCGAATACCGAATTTCCGATTATGATTTTTTTTGAAAATCGGCCGACAGCCGATGAGTCAATGACAATGAGTGTATTCAACCGAGTCAAAATTACATATTCAAGTATTCAACCAAGTCAAAATCATTTATTTAACGTAAATTACATATTTAAGTATTCAACCGAGACAAAATTAACCTAATTATCCAAACGGATCGAATATGATTCGACTGAAAACTCAAACAAACTATACCCACTTTGATTCGAAACTCAAATGAGACCGACCCGCCTCTTAACCCAAAACCCGAACGAGCCCGACCCGCTTTGACCCGAACCCGAACGGGCATGACCTGATTTAACCTGAAACCCGATCAATCTAAAATTCATTATGACTGAACCCGACCCGACCAGTACCCGATCATAAATTTTACCTGAACTGACCCGACCCGAGCAAGCATGACCCGAACCCGACCCAAAGGACCGACTTGCCAGCTCTAGTTGTGGGGCTATATCCTATGTCAAGAGGTTCGAAGTTCGAATCCCCTTGGAAATAGAATCGCTTATAAATGGGAGGGTCAACCTCTTAAATGGTATTCTATCCAGATGTAGATCGATTGAGTCAATCGAACTGGAATAAAATAAAAAAAAATATTTCCTCCGGCTCCGATTTGGGCAAGTGGAAAACTTAACACATATTGCTAAGATAATAAGATAATATATTTTTTTTTTTTTTTTTTTTGAGAAAAACGAATGCAGCTCCCATTAATTGGATTCTTCATACAAAATAGCCCCTAAACCATCAGGTAAAGTGGAGAACACATCATGAGCAAAACTCAGCTCATGCTTCAAACTTGCTAGAAAGTGGGCTGCCCTGTTCGCTCCTCTGCGCACATAAGACCAACTGCACCTTACAAATCCCCCCATCTCTTGTCTAATCCCACACAGAACTACTCCTAGTTGGCCATGAACAGAGACATCGTGATTGAGCTTGTGAATCAGGGCCTGGCAGTCCGACTCCATCACAACGTGAGTAATCCCCGCCTCGATACACGACCGCATCGCCCATAACAAGCCTTCCGCTTCTGCAACTTCAACATCAACTGTATACTGAATTCTCGTTGCACCGATTAGACATGCCTGCCCCTCATCATCTCGGACCACAAAGCCAACTCCACACCCCGTGGTTGCATCGACAGCTGCGTCGACGTTCACCTTCAACAGTCCCTGCGTCGGTTTCTCCCACTTAGATGTCTGCTCTGCTATTGTGACCGCCTTGCTCACTTTCATTCGATCGGCTGCCTCTCTATACTCAGTGAGTTCCTCAATTGCTTGCTCGTAGACCCTCTCCGCTTCCAGATGAATGCCCTCAAATATTTTCATGTTTCGCCTCCTCCAAATTCCCCATGCTATCATGCACCATTCCTCCGCCTTCTCTTTCGATTTATAATTGAGCACATACTCGACGCAATCAAAGACAAACATCTTCTCTTGCCCGACCCTCTTCAAGTCTGGTGATAGCCTCCAGACCTCTTTTGCCCCAATACATTGAATTAAAGTGTGTACACCCGTTTCAACCTGTCCACAGATCTCACACCTCTCCTCTACCATGGCTTTCCGTTGCACTAGATTTGTCATGCATGGAAGAACCTCTCTGCAGGCCCTCCAAATGAAATTCCTCACCTTTGGCATGACATTCAGCTTCCAAATCTTCTTCCAGACTCCCTCCTCGACCGCAGAGCTCGATCCCGTCGCTCGCGAATTATCCTCCCGCCTCTCCATGAGCATGTGATAAGCTGTCCGAACTGAAAAGATATTGTTCCGGGCATAGAACCAAGACAACGCATCCTTCATCCACGGACCAACCAATCGCATCTGTAAAATTAACTCTGCATCACAAGCTACAAAGAGGGCTTTGACGTCACTCTCCTTCCATCGACCCGTTTCCCAATCGATGAGATCGAGAACCCTCAACATTGGATCATGTTGGGTCGGCTTCACTAAAGGTCTAAAGGTACCGGGCCTTGGCAGCCACCTATCCTCCCAAACTCGTATGTCCTGCCCATTACCCACTGTCCAGAATGTGCCAAGCTCGAGCACTTCCCGCCCTCTCAATAAACTCCTCCATGTGTAGCTCGGGTTGAAACCAACCTTAGCCTCCATGAAAGAGCACGATGGAAAATATCTAGCCTTTAGAAGCTTGTATAATAAGGAGTCTGGCTGATGCAGTAGCCTCCAACCCTGTCGAGCCAACAGAGCTACATTGAATTGTTCCATATTGCGAAACCCCATACCACCCTTAATCTTTGGCAGGCATAACCTTTCCCAACTCAACCAATGGATTTTTCTTTTGTCCCCCGTACTCCCCCACCAGAATTTGCACATAAGTTGCTCAATGTCCCGACAAACACCTGTCGGAATCTGGAAGCAGGACATCATATATGTTGGAATAGCCTGTGCAACTGATTTTATTAAGACCTCTTTCCCCGCTTGCGTCAGAGTCTTCTCTTTCCAGCCATTGAGCTTCTTCCAAACTCTCTCCCTGATCTGATTGAAAATCACCTTCTTTGACCTTCCTAGCATTGTTGGGAGCCCAAGATACCTCTCGTGCTTATCAACTTCCTTTACTCCTAACCGTTGTTGTATCTCTGTCCTCCTCTCATCAGACACGTTGCTGCTGAACGATAATTCAGATTTTGCAAAATTTACCTGTTGTCCGGACGCTTCTCCATAAACCTGGAGGATATTGGCAATTTCAGTGCTCTGTTGACAGGTTGCTTTTGCAAATAGCACACTATCGTCTGCAAAGAATAAGTGAGATACTGGCGGAGCACCTCTGGCTATCGATATCCCTTTAATCCTCCCTTGACTCTCACTCTGCCTCAACATCCCGGATAGAGCCTCTGCACATAAGAGAAAAAGGTACGGGGAGAGAGGATCTCCCTGTCTTAGTCCCCTCTCAGGCACGAAGGCATTTGTGGGGTAGCCGTCCATAAGCACCGAAAACGAAACGGAGGTCACACACCCCATGATCAGCCGAATCCACCTCTCTTCAAACCCGAATTTCCTCATACAATGCTCCAAAAAACTCCACTCAACTCGATCATAGGCTTTCGCCATGTCAAGCTTCAACGCCATATATCCTTGTTTCCCGCTCCTCTTGGTCTTCATATAATGAAACACTTCGAAAGCCGCTAGCACGTTGTCGGTGATCAGCCTTCCCGGTACAAAAGCGCTCTGACTAGGCGACACCAGTTTACTCAAACATCTCTTTAGCCTGTTAACAAGAACCTTGGACACAATCTTGTAAAGTACATTGCACAGACAATATGTATCACTCGGTATAGATATAAGGTTCCAAAAATATCATAAATTAATAATTATATAAATATTTCAAGAAATAACTAACAAAAACTAAGATGACTTAGTAAAATATGTACGATTCTATGTTTTCTCTTAAAGCTTAAGTCTACCTGAAATCAGTAAAGATTCCCTATAACACAATATGTATCACTCGGTGTATCACAAAATTAGTTTATATGAAAATTATTGTTAAAAAAAATTCAAAAATTATAACAATATTGTATTTGATAATTCATACAGATTTGCAAATTTTTTTTTTTTGAAAAATCATTAGAAAAAATTTTATTTTGCTAAAATGTTGTTATTTTGTGACTTTCACTCATAAGTATTTTTTAGAAAAATATTTTTATGATTTTTTAAAATATTTTTTTACAAATATGTATGAATTATCAAATACAATATTGTTATAATTTTTGAAATTTTTTATTAACAATAATTTTTATAAGAACTAATTTTGTGACCCACCGAGTAATACACGATGCGCTCATCTCTAACTTTTTCTTATTGTATTTAACATTTCGAACGTCGTGTTCTCGAACTACACCAAAAAATTCTAAAAATTGCACTTAATTTCTAGATATTAACTTCTCCATCACTTCACTTGCTGAAAACTCATGTACAGAGCCATCTACGCCAACAATTGCACTGCATCCTTTAACCTTCAAAACTCCCTGATTCTTCATATCCCTTCTTATGCTCACTGCTTCCTCCCATTCCCCGGTAGCCGAATGAACACTTGCCAAATGCACATACCGGCCACCATGGCTCGGATCAACTCGAACCAACATCTTCCCTATCTCTTTCCCCAACTCGACATCTCCATGAACCCAGCAAGCATTCACAAGCGACCCCCAAACGATTGCATTCGGTTTCATAGGCATTGCCTCAATCAGCTCCTTTGCTTCCTTCACAAGCCCTGCCCTACTTAGAAGGCTCACCATACATCCATAGTGCTCCATTGTAGGCCTTATGCCGTATACTCTCTCCATCGTCGCAAAAACCATCCGTCCCTCGTCTACTAGACCCGAGTAGCTACAAGCAGTTAGCACGGCTGTGAATGTGATTGGGTTCGGTCTCAATCCCGCCTTGTCCATTTCCTTAAAGACTTCAAGTGCTTCCGTTCCTCGGCTATGGATAGCGAAGCCTGTTATCATGGCTGTCCATGTTGCTACACTAGCCGCCTTTCTTGTGTCCGAGAACACTTGGATCGCGTTCTCCACATCGCCACACTTGGCATACATGTCTATCAAGACGCACGCTAGAATCGAGTCTATCTCGATACTATGTTTCTTGATGTAGGCATGAATCCAAGCCCCTTGGTGTAATGCTCCGAGTTGAGCACAGGCTGTTAGGGCGCTCGATAGGGCTGCATTGTCGGGTTTGATTCCGCAAGATTGCATCTCATGGAAGAGGTCTAGACCTTCCTTGTACAAGCCGGCCCCAATGCAGCACGACACCATCGTCGTCCATGAGACGATGTTCCTTTCCGGCATCTCGCTAAAGAACTTGAAAGCCGAATCTACCTCACCATTCTTCGCAAGGCCATCGATCATCGTGTTCCAGGAGACAATGTCTCGATGATGGAGCTGGTTGAACACTATGGATGCGGATTTCGTGTCACCGAAGCTAGCATAAGCGCGGATCAAGGAGTTGGAGGCAAAGATCTCTGACTCGAACCCCGTCTTATATACATGAGCATGGATCTGCTTCGTCTCCTTCGAAGCTTCTCCGAGAAGAGAGCAGGCCTTGAGAATGAAAGGGAAAGTGTACTCGTTGTGAGCTTCCGACGAGCAACTCATCATTCGAATGTAAACATGGAGAGCCTCTTCGGGTTTCTCGCTGTTGGAGTGACCTTTGATCATGGTGTTCCACATGAAGGTGTTTGGCAACCGATACCTGTGAGAAACGGTAATACCCCTTTACATATCAATTTATCTATATCTATATTTATATCTATATTGAGAAAGAGAAAAACCTGTCGAAAACCATTTGTGCATAGGCCAAGTTGCCTCTCTTTGGTAAGGTACAGAAGGTCAAGACCTTGCTTGCAAGAAGTGTGTCCTTGTCGAGCCCGGTCTTCACCATTCGAGCATGAATCGGTTTGAGTTCCTCCATGTTCGAACATCTCTCGAGCAGAGAAAGCGTTTGCGAAGCTGTGGCGTTTAAATTTAGCTTGAGTTCATATGGAGGTGTGAGATTCATAGTGCTCAAATTCAAAGCAATGAAAGCTTGTTGGATGAAGCAGGAAAACTTGTGGTGTGGATTGAGGATAAGTTTTTGTTGGCATTTTATTTGGAAATTTGTTCCAACTTGCTCTTGATTTTGATAGGTTTGGACACTTCCTCTAAAACCCATGGTAACCAAATAGTAAGATCTATTATTATGAATGTACTCACTTATTTCATATACTACGTACTCCCCCGTCTCATAATACATGTCTTTTTAGGATGTCAGGATGGAGCACAGAGATTAAGAAGTATGTTAAGTGTAATGAGAAGTATGTTAAGTGTAATGATTAGATGTAAAAAGTAGGTTAAGTGTAGTGATTAGATTTGTATTTTTTAAAAAAAAAATTGTGAGGAGGAGAGTAGGGTGATGTAAAAATTAGAATAAAAATTAGATATAAAAGTAGGATAAGTGTAATAATTAAGTCTAAAAAGACATGTATTTTTGACAAAATTTTATGGGCTAAAAAGATATGTATTTTAAGATGGAGGGAGTATAATTTATCTTTGACAAAAAAAATAAAAATTATATTTATGTTTCATACACTTGAGCAAGTTGCTTCATCAAAGCCTCTTTTTCAGCGGACAATAATCCAGCCTGATCAATTAGACCAGGGGCGGAGCTGAGGAGGCATAGGGGGTCACATGCCCCTCCTTTCATTTGAAAAATTATAGGGTAAAATCCACCTATAGTCCTTGAATTTTGATAAAATGTTCAAACGGGTCCCTGAACTTTGATACTTTGTACACATTTGGTCTCTCTGTTAGTAAATTTGTTAAATATGTGTTAAATAATGATATAGAATCAATGTATTTTGGTATATTAATGGAATAAGTTAGGTTATACACATGTAATCGCTTGGTATTTGTTTTACTAAAGTAAAAAAAATTATATTATATTAAAAATATATGTTTTTAAAAAATATTTTTTATAATAAAAAAACTTTCTATTTTCCAACTAAATGGTATAATTTTCTGTTGATATTTTATTTTAAAGTATTTTAATGACCAAAAATTTCTTATTTAATTAAAAAATTAAAATGTGTTTTGTTAAAAAAAAGAAACTCTACTTTTGCTATAAAAATAAATTATATTAGTGTTAACAAAATAAACTCTGTTTTTAATTAAATAAGGAAATTTTAGTCATTAAAATACTTTAAAATAAACTATTATTGGAAAATTATAACATTTGGTAAAAAAAAAATAGAAAGTGTTTTTGATAAAATTATATTTTAAAATATGCCTTCTTTTAAGAAAACTCTATTATATATGATGACTTTTGAGAAGAAAAAAGCTTAATTTTTTACTTTAGTAAAACAAATATCGGACAATTACAATTGTATAACCTAACTCATATAATTAATACAAAAATACATTGATTCCATGTCATTACTTAACACATATTTAACAAATTTACTAACAAAGGGACCAAATGTGTACATAGTATCAAAGTTCAGGGACTTCAATGAACAAAAATAAAGTTTAGGGACCCGTTTGAACATTTGGTCAAAGTTTAGGGACCATAGGTGGATTTTACCCAAAAATTATATAAGTGTATTCTCCTCGTCGATAGCTTCGTTTTAACATATAATATGCCTTAATCCGACATCTGAGTAAAAAATTATAAATGTTTAAAATTTGAAGTTATATTAATCACTTTTATTTTATTTCAATAGACTATAATACTTTTATAATTTACTTAAATTAACATTCACATACTGGAATTCATCTCGAAAGCTTCAAAATGAGATATTATACTAATTATTTCGACAATTAGATAATAAGTTACGCAAGCTTAAAAATTTTAAGCCTAGTTATACGTTATTATATGTTAAGAGTGCAACAAGTACGTTTAAAATTTTTACGCCTACTTTCTCACTGATAGTTTGGTTTGCTACGTCGAAAAAGAAGTTTTCAAGCGCATTGATAATGAGTTTATTCTACAATATTTCCAGAGTATAAAAACTCAAAAATTGGATTTACCTTGTTTATCATCGAGTTCAACTGTATCCTAGACTCCTGTATTAGAAATGATAAGCTCTTTGTAATAGGGAACCTTGTATTATTTGGTGATATTTTGTAATATCGAACACATTATGGTTTGTATGACTCCTTTCGTCGTATTTTTGTTCGCTAATGTGGTGCCCCTCTCCGAAAATCCGGGCTCCACCACTGAATTAGACCATCAAAGATTTCAAATACACTTACTTTTTTTTGATCCGAAGGTAGGACTAGTGTCCTAGAATTTTATTAATAATAATAATAAGATACCCTTAATTGGGTGAGAGTACAGCAATATTAACTAGACAAGGAGGAGGACTAGGAAATTCAGTAAAAGCGTCAATAAGGTTGAGAGACCAATTTGCCAGAAGATCAGTAGTAGCATTAGCTTGGCGTCTAATATTGCAGATCACCACCTCCCCAGTGAAATCATCAATCATACGGCGACAACGGTTGATCAGTTGGTAGCAAGGGTGGGGGTTTGGGGATCTAGACCCAAGTAGAGTACAAGCCTCAGCCGAATCAGATTCAATAATCAAGCGAGCAAACCCTTGCCTGTTGGCCACACGAAGACCGTGGTACACCGCCCATAACTCAGCCGATATAGCAGAACAATTTCCACACTTAAAGGTGTAGGCATGGATGAACTCCCCTGAGGGTCCTCGGAATATTCCTGCACCTCCGGCTGGCCCTGGGTTTCCCTTCGATGTGCCATCTGCATTGAGCTTGATCCAGTCCGTCGGGGGCGGAAGCCACATCGTCTCTACGGCATTGGCCAGAGCGGCCACAGCGTGAAGTGACGTGGCTTTGGAGCTGATATCCTGGTATATTCGGACTTGCTTTACCACCGTGGCCACGAGCCCGGCCACCAAGTCCTTGTGTTCGAAGATCAACGTGTTCCTGCACTTCCAAGCGTACCATAACATGTATGAAAAGGTTGAGCTCCATTTATCCTTTTTTTCGACATTCTTCGCCACCCATCTGCTTACCTCCATCTCAGTAAAGAAGCCCCCGGGCAACGAGATCCCAGCTAACTGATTCCAGGCATCTCGGACCCGTGGACAATCCCTTAGCAGGTGCAACGCAGATTCATCTCAAGCACACCTGGGACAGCCCTTGGAATTGGATAGATGTCGTTTAACTCTAATCTCGTTGCATAAGACGCTGTTATGTGCCACCAAATAGATGAATGCTCGGACTCTCTATTGAGCTGGTATCCGCCATATGTGCTTCCACACCTCCTCTGTCTGAACCGAATGCAGTCCCTGAATGATTTGGATAGCTGATTTTGTAGAGAACTCCCCCGAGCTCGTGTGACCCCAATATAATTTGTCGATTGCATCCGGTTCGTCGAATAAGTGCACCGATTGCAGCTGGAGAAGGATGTCCTGTGGTAACAGGGGCGAAATTGTTGCCCAATCCCAACCACCATCGCTCCACATCTCTGCCACAGTCGCTCCCAAATCCTCCTCCGAAATTATCCCCAAAGCCGAATCCATGAAAGGCTTCTCCGTCAGCCAAGGGTGCAACCAAAAGAGAGTTGAAGTACCATTCCCCACCGACACTCGGAGTCCTGGGAGCAGCACCTCCGCACCATGAGCAATCGCCCTCCAAGTCCGGGAACATCCTCTGCCTTTGACAAACATGTCCACATCGAGACGCCCGTTACAGTATTTCCCTCGAATTAGCTGACTCCAGATCGACGAAGGTTGTTGGATTAGCCTCCACGCAAGCTTGGCGAGAGTTGCTTGATTCGATTCTCTCATTGCCCGGAGACCGAGCCCCCCAGCTGTAATTGGTTTTTTCAATTCATCCCAAGACAGCAGATGTATTTTGCGATGTTCAGTCGATGAGCCCCAAATAAAGCCCCTGATCAGTTTGTCGATACCATCACAAACATTTCTAGGGACAAAAGAAGACTGCATCACATACAATGGGAGGCTGCATAAAACTGATTTAGCCAACGTCACCCTTCCTGCAAAGGAGAGGGTCTTGGCTTGACATCCTCTCAATCTCGAGGCCACCTTGTCGAGGAGGTAATTGTACCTTTCACTCGTCATTCTACCACAGGCCGTTGGTACCCCGAGGTAATTTCCGAATTCGGTTGCAATAGGGATGGTCAGCTCCGCAGCAATTGCTTGTTGATCAGCCTCTGGCACAGCTCTCGAGAACAGGACACTACTCTTTGCAAAGTTTACCTTTTCACCCGAAGTATAGCAAAATTGGCTCAAGGCCTGCTTAATGATCCTACTCTGATTCTGATCAGCCTCCGCAAACAAGATCAAATCATCCGCGAAGAACAAATGTGAGAGGGAGATGCCTCCTATCGATATCGGTTTCCACCTACCTTCCGTGACAGCCAAGGAGATGATATGAGAGAGCAACTCCATACATAGCACAAACAAGTATGGAGAGAGCGGATCTCCTTGACGGATCCCCCTAGAGGGCTTAAATCTTCCTGCTTTCGATCCATTCCAAAGCACATCAACCTCCCCGATGTTTTGACACTTCATGATTACTTCTACGAGGGTACTGGGCATATCGACGTTGACGAGAACTTCATGAAGGAAGTCCCAACTTATTCGATCATAAGCTTTTTCTAAATCTATCTTGATCACCATCCACTTTCTGTGCTCGTTTCGTTCTGCCATAGAATGCAAGACCTCCTGAACCACCACCACATTGTCTATTATTTGGCGACCGGGAACAAAGCTGGCTTGGGCCGGGGATATCAGGGATTCAAGGACTGGCTTGAGTCTTCTCACAATAACCTTAGTTGCTATTTTGAAAATCACGTTCAAAAGTGATATGGGGCGAAATTGAGAAGGACTCTCGGGAGCTTGACCCTTCGGCAAGAGCACCAGCAAAGCGTCTCCAACCTTATTGGGAAAAATCCCTTGATTTAGCATTTTAATCACCGTTTCAGTAACTTGCTCCCCTACCACCTCCCAATTCCGTTGATAGAAAATTGCGGGGTATCCATCCGGTCCGGGGGCTTTGTACGGGCCCATGCTCTTCATCACACTTTTGACATCCTCCGCCGTGAAGGGAGCTGCAATAGCTTCAGCCTGCTGGGACTCCAAAATCGGAAACTGGAACATTTCAGACGTCACCATAGACCCCTGGTCCAGTCTGTTTTCGGTGTAAAGCTTGGCAAAGAAAGACACCACCATTGACTGAATTTCCACCAGATTATTCGTCCACTCACCTGATTCTTGTTTAAGAGCTGAAATTCGGTTTGTGCTTCGTCTAACCAACGTCGACACATGATAGAATCTAGTGTTCCGATCACCGTGAAGCAAGAAGTTAGCTCTTGATTTTTGGAACCAATGCATTTGCTCCTGCTGCAAAACCTGCTCCAACTCAGTGCATAAAGTCCTCTCCAGCTGTAGATAGTGTCTTGTGACTCTCTCGGCAAGTTTCCTTCTTACACCTTCCAGCCTAGCCCACGTTCGACGCTTTCGTTTGAATAGGTTGCCATAGACCTCCCTATTCCATTTATCTAAATCTTTGGATAGACCATCGAGAGAGGCGCAGGCATCAGTCGAAGTTCTCCAATGTGATGAAA
This sequence comes from Persicaria maculosa, assembly GCA_963922045.1. Taxonomy (NCBI): domain Eukaryota; kingdom Viridiplantae; phylum Streptophyta; class Magnoliopsida; order Caryophyllales; family Polygonaceae; genus Persicaria; species Persicaria maculosa. Next base: position 3,667,641 of record OY998254.1, on the reverse strand, counting down.
CAAACTCACCAAACTTTTCATGGAGCAGCCAATCTGCTTGAAAACGGAACGGCCTTAATCGTCCTGTAAAAGTCGACTCTAACTGATCAATGCACACCAGGATCGGGAGATGGTCAGAGTATGGTGCCGAGAGGTGGTTGATGTAGGCATTCGGGAATATGTCTCTCCAATCAGCCGTGCATAACCCTCTGTCCAGCCTTGCTGTCATGCGGTTCTGGGTGGATCGCCCTCTCCACCAAGTGTAGGGGACTCCGTTAAAACCCATGTCAATTAGCTGCATCTCCTCAATGTTATTCTTGAACACATGTGATGCTCTGTTAGACCCAACCGATGACTGAGATCTCTCGTGATTGTTAAGAGTAGCATTGAAGTCCCCCGCAAGGAGCCACGGACGGTTATTACGGTTGGCAAATTCCGTTAGCGAACTCCATAGATCCCTTCTCGACGCAGGATTTGGAGAGGCATAGATAGCCGAAAGAACCCAAGGTTTCTCCCATATTCTATTGATTTCTGCAGTGATGTGTTGATGGTGGCTGGACACTACATTGACCTGCACTTCAGTCGATCTCCATAACAACCAGATCCCTCCAGCAAATCCTTCTGCTTCAACCCTGGACCAGCTGTCAAACCCAATTCGGTTGCAAACTCTCGTTGCAGTATCACCACTGATCCTAGGTTCCACAAGGGCTAGGACACTAGGGCGGTGAGTGCGAATAAGCTCCCGCATTGCATTCATGAATTCGTTGCTACCTGCTCCGTTCTATAATTCAGCAAAGTGATTCAAAAATCATTCCTTTGATTTCATTCATTTTCTGTGTGTATTACATCGTTGGAATATATACACGAAGCTTCCTTGGTAAGGAGGAAAACAAATTGTCATTTTGTGTGAAGCTGCTAGACAGCTGTATTGCACGAATCATCAGGCTCTCTTGATATGGGCTGAGGACAGCTCTTGGTAGTGGGCTGGTCCTTGATGATGGACTGATCTGCTTAAGCAATTGTAGGCTGATGGCTAGTACTCCCCGGCGATCTCAACGCTGTAAGACAGAGGTGAGAGCGGATGAGTTGAAATGGAGCTGAAGCAAGCGGCTTTGTTAGCAGATCAGCTAGCTGGTCTTTGGATGATATGAAGGCAACACAAAGAGATTTGTTGGCCACACGTTCTCGAACAAAGTGATAGTCCATCGAAAGATGTTTGATCTGATGGTGCAGCACTGGATTAACCGCTAGGTAGGTCGCGCCAATGTTATCACACCACAAAGTAGGAGCCTTGGTCAGAGGAATCTGAATAGACGCCAGGACAGATTGAATCCATAGAGTTTCACACGTAGCAAGGGCGAGAGCCCTGTATTCCGCTTCAGTTGACGAGCGAGCCACTGTGTTCTGCTTCTTGGAAATCCAAGATATAAGATTCGAACCATGGAAAACACAGTAGGCACTTATGGATCGACGGTCAGCACGATCACTCCCCCAATCTGCGTCTGAGAAGGTGGAAAGTTGATTGCAAGGAGTCGAGGACAGATGGAATTGTAGGTCCCTGGTGTGATTTAAGTACCGCAAAATCCTTTTTACGGCTTGCCAATGAATTAGCCGTGGATTATGCATGAATTGAGAGACCTTGTTGACAGCAAAGGCTATGTCTAGCCTTGTGAAATTGAGGTAGTGAAGACTGCCAACCACACTGCGATATATATGTGGATCAAGAGCCGGCGGTGAATCCTGCAATGGATCAAAACTTGTCGCCATTGGAGTTGAGATAGGCTTTGATTGACTCATCCCTGTTGATTTGAGAATGTCATCAATATGCCTTGATTGAGAGAGATAGAATCCAGAGGTATCCCGATTGATTTCGATCCCCAAGAAGAACTTTGCAGGACCTAAGTCTTTTACAGGAAACACCTTTGACAGAGCAGCAATCAGATTAGCAGATAGGGCAGGGTTAGACGCAATAATCAGTAGATCATCAACGTATACCAAAATGAAGACGCATTGATTTCCTTGGCGATAAGAGAAAAGAGAGGAATCTGTAGGGGAAGCAGAGAAGCCCATAGACACAAGGGTGTCACTGAGCCGGGCAAACCAGGCACGAGGGGCCTGTTTGAGACCGTATAAAGAGCGATTTAGCTTGCAAACATGAGAGGGAAAGGAAGAATTTGTAAAACCTGGAGGCTGAGCGATGTACACATCTTCTGTCAAGGAGCCATGTAAGAAGGCATTCTGGATGTCTAATTGGTGTGTCGTCCAGCGGTACATAGCAGTGAGGGAGAGAAGAAGGCGAATTGTCGATGGTTTGGCAACGGGAGAGAAGGTCTCTGTGTAATCAACCCCTGGCATTTGGTGAAATCCCTTGGCAACTAATCTGGCCTTTCGACGTTCAATGGATCCATCAAATCGCCTCTTGGTTTTAAAAACCCACTTGACCCCTAGGATATTGAGGTTTGGAGAGAAGGGAACCAAATTCCATGTATTGGTATCTAAGAGAGCTTGAAATTCAATTGCCATCGCTTTTCGCCATTCGACATATTTGGATGCCTCTGTAAAACAGGTCGGTTCCTCAGGTATAACCATGGTGTTGGAGCAAGAAGGTCATGGGATTGTTCCGTCAGTCCTGATGAGAGGACGAAGGGAGTTGGTCTTGGATCTGGTGGCCATGGGATGCACCGGTAGAGGAGGTTGTGGGTCGGCAATGATAGAAGGGGAAGACGGTGGTGTAGAGGGATGTGGTGACGGCATTGGAGCTGGGATGGGAGATTCATATGGTTGTGTTTCATATGGGTCAAGAGGGAATAAAGGGAGATGGGCTATGTAAGAATGGGCCTGTTGAGAAGTGGGCATTGGAGCTGGGTTGGAAAATTGTGGGCTGAATGGGAATATATTTTCATGAAATAGGACATCTCGGGAGGTATAAAGTTTGTGGGAGGCCCAATCAAAGCATAGATAGCCCTTATGGTGAGGGCTATAGCCGAGAAAAATAGTGGGATTAGATCTAAAGGAAAGTTTGTATTTATTGTAGGGTCGTAAGTTTGGGAAACAAAGGCATCCAAAGGTCTTGAGGAATTTATAGTCCGGTGGATTGTGGAAGAGGACAGTGTATGGGGATTCAAGGTTAAGTGTGGGTGTGGGAAGCCAGTTTTGAACATAAACCGCGGCTTGAAAGGCATAGCTCCAAAAGGATATGGGTAGAGAGGCATGTTTAAGAAGGGTCAATCCTATGTCAACGATCCGACGATGGCGAGATTCAACACTCCCGTTTTGTTGATGAGAGTAGGGGCAAGAGAGGCGATGATTAATGCCAAGGGTGCGGAACAAAGGAGTTAGAGGTTTAAACTCGGTTCCGTTGTCCGTTTGAATAGAAATTATGTTTTGACTAAAGAAGTTGGTGACCAACTTAATAAAATGAGTCACAATAGGCGTAACTTGAGTTTTTGATTCAAAGGGAAAAATCCAAATGAACTTAGAATAATCATCCACAATTGATAAAAAGTATTTGTGTCCATTGATTGAAGGATGATGGGCTGGACCCCAAACATCCATAAACAACAACTGCAATACATGGGTTGAGCGAGTTGGGCTCGCTTTGTGGGGAAGACTGTGGGCTTTAGCCCAAGAACAGGAAACACAAGGGTTAACAAAATTATTTGTGGATCCGGGTAGGGAAAACCGGGTCAAGACAAAACGGACGACCTCTTTTGCACAGTGACCTAGACGGCTGTGCCAAAGGGAGGAAGAAGAAGGTAAGACAGGGGCGGTGGTGGTGAAAGCTGCCGATGGTGAGGGAGAAGCTGAAGACGACGAACCAGGCCAGACATATAGACCGTTCTCAACGGCCCCCCTGAGCAGAAGACGATGTGTCGCGGAATCCTTCACATAGAAACAATCACCATGAAAAGTGAAATAGACATTGTTATCCAGGCATAAATGATTGACAGAAATGAGATTACGATGTAGAGAAGGAGAATAAATTAATTTGTGCAAATGAAGAGGACGAGAAGAGGAAGGAAGAGTAGAAGAACCGTGACTGTGGATGGGGACAGTGGAGCCATCGCCAAGAGAAATCGCATCCGTTCCTTCATATGGTAAACGATCAAATCGGAGATTAGAGACGTCAGGGGTATAATGGTGGGTTGCAGCGGTGTCTGGATACCAAGGAGAGCTGGTGTAATTGGCCTGAAAATTGCGAGGAGGTGGAGCCTGAATCGCTTGATCAAACCTGCTCCAGCACTTCAGGGCAGAGTGCCCTCGTTTATCACAAATCTGACAAATTGGTCTGTTGTCCGGGGCTCCATTGAAGGTCTGGTAAGAACCTCGACCTCGACCGGAACGGCCTCCCCGATCATCCCGTCCCCGGCCCCTGCCTGTGTCACCACGACCTCCATGAGAGGATCCCCGGCCACGATTAGCAGTGAAATTAAGTTCTGGGTTAGGCTCGGTGTTTGTGGAAGTATTGTTCAGGGACGGTGGAGTGGGTAAGAGAGGAGTTGTTTGACGGGCAATACGAGCCTCTTGCATCATTAGAAAAGAGAGAACTTGGGGAGGGTCAGGAGTGACGGGTTGAGTGGTGAGGGTTGTGACTATGGAATCGTAATCGGTTCCAAGACCAGCTAGAAGATAGGTAATAAATTCTGCATTGGTAAGAGGCTGACCTGCGGCTTGAATTTGATGAACAAGGGTTTGAGCCCGGTTGAAGTAATCGGTGACAGTCTCATCGCCTTTCTTGAGACTGGCCAACTGGAAGCGGATCTGCACTATCTGGGCGTTGGATCTGGCCGCGTACAAGGAGTGGAGACGATCCCAAACTTGCTTAGCGGTTTCGCAATCGAGAATGTGCGACATAACAGGCTCTGTCAAGGAGGAAAATAGAATAGCGAGAACCAGTTGGTCCTTTGCTGTCCATTTGTCGATGGCCTGAGAATCAACATCAGTGGACGATGGTGGCGGAATCGAACCATCGACATAGCCAAGAAGCTGTTGGGAGCGAAGATAAGGAGTAATCTGGCGCCGCCAAAGAGGAAAATTGGTGGTTGAGAGCTTGATAGTGTTTAGGGTGGAGAAATTTGGAAGGGTAGAGGTAGGAGGGGTTGTGTTTGAAGAAATTACTGTATTCTGTAGGTGCTGCGTTAGAGCAGTGAGAAGATCGGCGTTTTCCGCCATTGGAGGAGCAAGAAAGACGTTTGTCTTATCTGTGCTCTGATACCATTCTATAATTAAGCAAAGTGATTCAAAAATCATTCCTTTGATTTCATTCATTTTCTGTGTGTATTACATCGTTGGAATATATACACGAAGCTTCCTTGGTAAGGAGGAAAACAAATTGTCATTTTGTGTGAAGCTGCTAGACAGTTGTATTGCACGAATCATCAGGCTCTCTTGATATGGGCTGAGGACAGCTCTTGGTAGTGGGCTGGTCCTTGATGATGGACTGATCTGCTTGAGCAATTGTAGGCTGATGGCTAGTACTCCGCATACATTCCAAACCAAAATACTAATTCCTTTCAACATGGATAAACAATTGTTTATGAGGTGACGAATCATCGGATCCGTAGGCGGTCCTAAGGACTCGGCTAGGTCAAGGGCTCTACTGATGCTTTGGGGTTGGTACACCCGGCATAATAGTGGTCGAGTCTCCGTTACCAGCGGCCGGAACTTCACCCACATTCGGTTCGAGATTTTCGGACCCAATGCTAGTATTGGACCCGTCCGATGGTTTGAAAGCAGAAAACTTTGGCTCGTATGAATTCTGAACACTTCCACCCTTGTTGTCATTCTTGGGATTTGGGGTGGGTTGTCTAGTTCCTGCGTTCTGATGAGTGCTTCCGGGAGAGGCTGTGGAGGTTTTACTCTGTTGTTTGGGTTGGTTTGTAACTATTTTTGGGTTGGCTTGGGGGGTCGTTGTTGTTTTCCTTGGGGAGGCATGAGTGCTCTGTTTCTTGTCTTCTGATGGCTTCTTTTGTGAATTGGTTTTTTTGGTGGATCCTGGTTCCGGGGTAGTCTTCGAATTGCTTCGCGTTGACTTTCCTGAGTGGTTCTTCAAGATTTCTTCATTTTGGATAATCACAATATCCTTTCCTTTATTATTCTGAACTTTTATCTCCTCCTCCCCCCCTTGATTATTCTCCTCGAGATATTCCAGGGCCGCGAATCGCGACGATTGCGCAATCCCGCGATCTCTGTGATTTCCTCTTTCCTCAACCGACGATTCAGCAGCTTGATTCTCGATCTCCACCGGAGACGGGTTTGGATTCTCGGCAGCTATTTTGACCGCCGGTGGTGCCTGCTTCTCTGGATTGGTGCCCTTCTGTGCAATTCTTCGCCTGGATTGTTTGGAAACATGCATCCACTCTCCATGTTTTCTGACTTCCATCTCTGGTGGCTTTGTCTTGGTGGCATTCTGATCAGCTTCTCCCTCCTTTGATTCCTCGTTCACATTGGGGCAATCTGAAGCATTGTGTCCTACCTTCCCACAACTGAAACAAATCATTCGAATGCCTTCGTACTGGATTGGCCAGGTTTTTCCGTCCAGTTTAAACTTCGAAAGTAGTGGCTTGGAGAGATCGATTTCCACACTCATCCTCGCGAATTGACCGCTCATCGCTGTTGCCGTTGTGTTGTCGATCCGGAGGACCCTTCCAATCTTCTGACCAATCAGCCTTAAGAACCTCTGGTCAAAATATTCTATATTCAGATAGGGGATCCGCACCCATACCACCAGTTTGGTAATCTGCTCTGAGCTTGCGTCAAATCTAGGCACCCACTTCCTTATTGAAAGGTAGTTGTCCCCTACCATCTATGGACCCTCTGTCAGAACATGGTCATAGTCTCTCCTGTTGGCGAACTTTGCTATATAGAAATCGTTTCCCAAATCGACTAAGTTGAAGGGGCCGGTTAATGCCCATTTCAGACTCAACCTTCGATGGAGTTGCAGGTACCCTGGACCCTTATCAAAAAGCTTGATAATCAAGGTGTCTCGCCACGGCCTCCACAGTTCCCGCTTCTCATCCGCATTCAGCGTGATCGTCGGGCACTCGGGATCGTCCTCCTCCGGCCTGATGTCATCATCCGTATCATAATGCTCTTCTCCTTCAGCTTCCTGGTAAATGGGATTTGTGTGTTGGGTAGTACTCCACCCACCCCCGCCTTGCACCAGTTTCGTTAAGTAGCTCGACTCCGACCCTCTCTTTCTTCCCATAACGTCTTGCAGGGATGGGAATAGATCAGTCGTCTTTGCTGTGCCATTGGGGGGGTGTGGCACCAAAGAGAGAAACCACCAGCTCTCCTCCCCCTTGATTTGCTGTCACCGGATTGTCATTGTCCAGACAGGTTTTTTTTGCTTGCGGGCTCTGCCCCTGGTGACTTCACCCCCTCTCCCGAGAGGTCAGGATTGGCGTTGGGGTCCGGCGGTTTGCCCTTTCGTTTCTCCCGACTCCGGCTTCTGCTCCGACTGCGCTCCCTGTTCCTCGGATCTCTCTCTGCTTCCCTCATAACTAACTTATTTTCTGATCAACAAAATTCAAATACATTTACTCTTTAATGGAGTTTTAACACAGACTTCATGTTTCAGAAAAGTGATCATATTGAGTTATCGGCTAATGGCTATATATACATAAATATTTTACTTTAATTACAAAAGATTTGGTAGTTGTAGAGCGTCTTTTTAAAATCTCTTTTTTAATTTAATATTGTGATGAAAAAATTAAATGCTTTAAATTTATAACTAGGGGTATGTGTTTATGTCATTATAAATTATAAGGGTTTACGTTACAATATATATAAACATTACCACAATCTATTTATTTCTACAAACATTGAATAGGGTCTTAAACTTCATTCACCCAAAACAAAATAAATTTATGGACAAAAATGCCCAATTAGAAATAGAAGTCATTTGTCGTATAACTATATATATACATTTGCAAACCATTTGACGATCAACTCTCGTGGTTTAAACCCTAACAAACACGCCTCAATTTGGGAAATCTGCAGATTTGACGATCAACTCTCGTGGTTGATTAAACCCTAACAAACACGCCTCAATTTCGGAAATCTGCAGATTTCCAATCTAGGTTTTGAAGGATGAAGAACTAACAGGGTAGATAGATAGATAGATGGGTGGTGTAAGTAGCTGTAAATTGGGGACGGTGACAATGGCGGGAGGGACTGGGGAGGCGGTGAAGAAACTGGGAAAGATAGCGGTGCCGTTGGCGGCGGTGATGTTGATGCAATACGCGATGCAGACGACGACGGTGGTGATGGTGGGCCACCTCCCCACCCACAGCCAGCTGTATCTTTCGGCTTCCTCCCTCGCCACTACCATCAGCCGTGTTACTGCCTACAATTTCCTGGTAATTATTCTTTCATCCATCTTTCATTCATTCAAGATTCACTGCACACAAATTTTTACTTTTTGAATTGTTTGTGACTATTGATTCAATACCTCTCCGATGGCTTCTTCAAAAAAAATCTCTGTAAATTATTTTTGCTCAAACTCAACCGCTTCTCTATTCCGAATATTTGGATAATCATTTAGTTTTAAATAATATTGCAATTTACTCAAATTTTTTACCAAAAAAAATATTTAAAATGCTTCAAAAACTCGAAAAATAGAGGATACGGTTAAATAAATCTTTTTTATAAAAAGAAAGTGTTATGGTTCCTATTTTTGTGGGATTGAAAAGGCATATGGTTGAGTAAGTCGTAATATTCTTAACTCCGAATCATAAATTCACCACCACTTTTGTTGGAAGACAGTGTGCGGATTAGAAGTGGCAATCGGGTGCGTCGGGATCGGGTTTGGGTAATACTCATTCAGGTTTGATCAATATCGGGTATATTCAGGTCCGACCCAGAGATAAGGGCAGACTGGGCGATGGCCCAGGACCCAAACAAATTTGGGGCCCAATAAAAAAAATTCTATGTATATATGTATATTACTTTTTAACCCATAATTTTTAAGCCCAATGTTACTTTAGCCCATTACTTTTTAGTGAAAAAATCACAAATTAAATGGGCCCAGTTTTGTAGATTGTACATTGACATTAGGATGAATTAGAGCCCGCAAGCAAAATAATGGACTACAGTCAACAGGTGAATAAGAGCACGTTGTCAAGTTCCTACCCCCAAACAAGACGTGAGTCTTAATACTCCGTAATTCATAACGTTCAACAAAACAAATTAAAAATTATTTTAAAATTTAATTAATTATTGTGAAGATATGTTTGGCTTTTAATTTTTATTTCCCTACTCCTTTTCTTATTAACTTCGTATAATTTATAACCTAATTGGGTGTGTCATAATATTATTGTGAACTAGTTTTGTTGTTGTTGTGTTTACATACTTGTTCATTGCATTGAGCCCTTGTTATTGTGTGTTATTTATTACTACCTCCGATTCAAAAAGAGAATGTCATTTGACTTTTTAACATGTATTTTAAGGAGCTAAAAACTATATAATTTATTAGCTTTTTTATTATTATTTTTTTATAATCTAATACTTATTACCAACAAATATTAAGTTGTAAAAAAATAATTTCAAAAAATTTGATATTTTATATAGTTTTTAGCTCCTTAAAATACGTGTTAAAAAGTCAAACGACATCCTTTTTGGATCGAAGGGAGTAAAAAAATGATATTTTATATATTAAGTAGTTTTTATTTTTTAAAAAAAAAAATGTTTAACTCGTAAATGACATATGTTTGTTAATGGAGTAGTATATCTATTTACAGAAGTTAGTATTCTATTGCAGAAAATAAAATCATGTTTAGTGATTTAAATATGTTATTGATTATTGATTGTTGGAATGTAGTTTTTAATTTTAATAATTAATTAAATTTTAAATTATTAGGGCCTAAAAATTTTATTTGCCCCGGGCCTATAAAACCATAGGACCGGCGCTGGGTATATTATGTGCTTGGCTCGACTAAGTTCGAGTCAAAATGGATTTTGACTTGAATCAGGTCGGAATGAGTCACATTTAATTTTATTATAAGATTATAAGATGATTATTATTTTTGGTTTTCCACAAGCAAAAATAAGAAAATGCACTTTAACTATTGAAGTTAGCTGAGACCGATGAGCAAGGTCAGGTGCACGGATGCATAAGCGTTAGTAGTCTAGCACATAAGCTGATAAGCATGATGAAGTTCTATTCTAAAACCACTTGACAATTGATCTCTTCACGTTCAACCTTAATTACAATCCTTTTACTATCAGCACGAATAGACCTAAAAATGCACTTTTAACTATATATAACTATAAGTCTCCACTTTTGTTCCCCAGTGATTCCCTGTGTTACCTCTACTAACTGTCAGAATAGATGACTCACGTTGTCCCGGTTCCAACTTCGTTCGTCTTCGCTAGTTTCGACCTTCATTCTCTAGTTTGTTCGTGGTGGTCTTGTCTTTGTTGATTTGTTTGTATTTCGGTTTGTTCATAACGGTTTGTCTGTTGCCGTTCTTTCGATCTCTCGTCTCACCGGGCATGTCCGATGAGTCGAATTCTTTCTGGTTAAAAAAAAAACTATATATAACTATAAAAATGAAAAAATTATAGCGATTACAAATGATGAGTGTAGTCTTGTTCGGGTCAGACTAGGATGGTTTCCACAAGCAAAAATGAGAAAATGCACTTTAACTATTGAAGCTAGGTGAGACCGATATGATCGAGTGTCCGGACGCACATCCGTTAGTAGTCTAGCACATCAGCACGTACGATTAGGTTTTATCCTAAAACAAGCTGACAATAAGATGAGTAGTGTACGTACTAAGCATTTTTTCGTTCATACTTTCGATATGAGACTCTTTTTGATCTCTTCATCACGTCTCAGGTGGGAATGTCGGGTGCCTTAGAAACCCTAGCCGGGCAAGCCTACGGCGCAGAACAACACAAGAAAGTGGGCATCCTAACCCAAACCGCCATTGTATCCCAACTGTTGGTTTGCTTGCCAATCTGCATAGCTTGGATTTTCATGGACAAGCTGCTTGTTCTGACCCATCAAAACCCGTCCATCGCACTCGAAACCGGCAAGTACATGAGGTGGCTCCTGCCCTCGCTCTTCGCCCAAGCCTTCACCCAACCACTGGTTCGCTTCTTCCAGTCTCAAAGCTTCACCCTTCCCATTGTGGTCAGCACCATAGTCTCCTCCTGCTCCCACATCCTCGTCTCTTGGCTCCTCATGTTTCGGTTCCAGCTCGGTTTTCTCGGGTCAGCTCTCTCTGTTGACATCTCCAGCTTGCTGCAATCGCTCATCTTGGGTTTGTTCGCCAAGTTCTCGTCCAGTTGTGCCATGTCGCGAGCTCCTTTGTCGAGCCAGGCCTTCGGAGAAATGCGAGGCTTCTTACGCTTAGCCCTGCCTTCTGCACTCATGCTTTGGTAACTGGCTTATATAAATGATGAAGATTATTGATTTATGGAGTATTAATCTTTGCCAATATTTATCGCGGAAACTAAATACACTCCAAATCAGGGTTTAGGGTACCACGTCAATATGAACGTGGTGCCCTAAACTCTGATTTGCCTTCAATTTTCACTGTCTGCTTGAACATATGATATTTATTTATAGACGAATATATGTTTTGTAAATTAATTTTTGTAGCTTGGAATATTGGGCGTTTCAAGCAATTATTCTAATGGCTGGGCTTCTGCATAATCCGACATTAGAGATATCTGTTCTTACAATATGGTAAGTAACATATAGACTCCATTTTTATAAACTCATTGTCATATTTTACTTAATTTTCTCTTTACATTGTTGAGATGTGAAATGATAACTTTCCTACATCGAAAGTCATATATATAAGTTGGGGGACTACTCGATTCTTTTATTGTCAATTGATTTTAAGATGGTACTTCATTCGTCTTGTGTGCACACACGGTCCTTAATTAGTCGTCGATCCGAGTCAGACTTTGTTACGGTATGCAATGTTTATTGTAAACGGGTCTATCGTCTGTCTATTTTGGGCTTTCATTCCATTGTCTGTTTAGGGTTTCATGAGTCTCTTCATATACTCATAAAACGCCGTCCCCTTGTAACCCTAATCTGTTTTGCTTCCTCTAATAAGAAAACTGGTTCTTTGCCCGTGGACGTAGGCAACACACCGTTGCTGAACCACGTAAATCTCTGTGTTGTTCTTCGCTTTATCATTCTCGTTATAACAGACTTTGATAGTTGTCATATTATAAGTTGGTTTCATATATATGCAGCATGAATACCCTTGGGGTGTTTGGTCAAATTCCATCCGGCATTGGTTCTGCTGCTAGGTAAGAACTAGATCTTTATATATAGTTAGTTCATCAACTTGCTACAAAATCATTCATGTATGAGTTCACTTTTTAATGTTGATCCCATATATGGTTGATTTGGTTGTGAATTCAGCACAAGGGTTTCTAATGAATTGGGAGCAGGGAACGCGGAAGGAGCTCGTGCAGCCGTGCGTGCAACCTTCCTTGTTATTGTTGTCGAAATGTCGTTAGCCACTTCAATTCTTTACCTCGCTAGACGCTTCATTGGACAACTTTACACCAAGGACAACCAAGTCGTAGGCTATTTTTCGGATATGGCCCCTTTTGTTTGTGCCTCGCTTTTTCTTGACAATTTTGTCTACGTCCTCACAGGTACAATCTAACATAATTCTTACATATCCTTGTACTCGGTATAGTTCATCTCATTTGTCGCGTTTCTTTAGGTATCGTTAGAGGCTGTGGTTTGCAAAAGGTTGTGACTTACATAAACTTCGGAGCTTATTTCGTCTGTGGGCTTCCAATGTCGATACTCCTAGGCTTTGTGTTTCATTTTGGAGGAAAGGGGCTATGGGGAGGTATCATCCTCGGTGCTGCTCTTCAAACTATTGCTATAGCCATCACTCTCAGTCTTACAGATTGGGATAACCAGGTGAATATGTATACTATATATGTAACTTTACCTTGTAAGGTTTGAGTATACATTTTATACTAACTATAAGATAAGATTATCTATATGTGAAATAGAAACTGTATATATGTTGGTGACAGGTGACCCAGGCAAGGGAGAGAGTAGCTGCGGACAATGGAACAAATGTCGACATGGAACTTACACAAGATCAAAGCAGTTAAGAAGTTCTTGAAGCAATGTTGGCATCTAAATCTTGTAGATGGTGCTTCTGCGTCTAGGCGCGGTGAGAAGGAAAACATACCAAAGAGATTTCGATCAAAGGAGAAGTGTACGTGACATGTTCATCCAAGACTATCGAGATCGATAGCTCAAAAACATTTTTAGGGAAAGTCGCGAAAATCAAACCAATTCAAACATGTGCAGTAGTTTCTCTAGCATTATTACTGGAGAGAGATCTAGGGCAAGAGTTAGAGTTGTCGAATCCCATTTAAAAGATCGAGCGCGGCTCTTAGCAGATTAGGGCTCTATGGCCCCTTTCGCTTGCTCTAGAACTGATTCAGTTCTAGAGCAAGCCTCCAAATTGACTAGTCAGTTACAGGTCCCCTCGCTTCAAGATACGAATCGATAAAATATCAAACTCAAATCTAAAATTCATGGGTTCCAAATTTTAGTTATATGTATCTAATTAATTGGCATGTATGTGTACATTTCTAATTAAATTACAACTTTGGCATGTATGTGTACATATGTATGAGTTCAGGCCAAAATACCAAATTGGTATTTAAAACTGGTAAGGTTGTACATTTGGGTATTTAAAAAGACTCCGGTGCCAAATTAGTATTTAAAACTGCATCGATGGGCAAATTGGTATTTTTCTGGTCGGAATTTCGATTTTCATGGGCGTAACTCTCCGATTCAATCGGGATTCAGATCTTTTATTAGGAGAAAAAAACCGGTCCAAGCTAATTAAACAAAAAAGGTTCAGTATACGCGTAGTAGTCACGTGCATGAAATTTGTCCATCTGTGCAGTTTTAAATACCAATTTGGTACCGGAGTATTTTTAAATACCCAAATGTCCAACGTTGTCGGTTTTATCAATTTGGTATTTTGGCATATGAGTTCATACCATTGGCATGTATGTGTACATTTCTAATTAAATATTACAACTTGGAACGGTTGCTGGCGGTTTTGGTGTGCAGCTGATCACCAACCACACTCATGTTGATTCTTCAAGGGTAGCTCCCTAATTCCTCTTTAAGTATCACACACCATCATCAGTCCCCTGCAGCAGCAGCTCGCAACCAAAGCATGAGTGCAGAAGGTACAAGCAAGCGGAAGAAAGTCTCTGGCATTTCTGCAAGGCTTGGGTCGATAGTGGAGCACGCGACATGGCACATGTGGGTGAGTACTTGACGAACAAACCCAACATGACCAATTGCACAAGCACGAGACATCAACGGAGAGAATACAGTTGATCCGAAAACACCAAGAGTTGAAACTGAAACATGATTGAGGAGCCAATTCAATGGGTTTTCTCAGATTCGCTCTCTCTGTCGATGTCTCGAGCTTGTTGCAATCTCTCATATTGGGTTTGTTCATCAAGTACTCGCCTACGTACATGTGCCCATATCGCGTGCTCCACTGTCAACCCAAGTTTTGTGTACGTGCCATATCGCGTGCTCCACTGTCAACCCAAGTTTTAGGCCCGGTTCGGCAAGGGATTGTAGGGGGTTCTTGGGGATTTTTTTAAAAAACAACAATCCAAGGGAAGCGTTTGGCATGGGGTTGGGAATTTTGGAGATGGGGATTAAATGGTGTTTTCAAAGTCCAACAATCCAACCCTCCTCTATGAGGATTGTCCGGGTTATAGAATTCAACAACCCCTTGCTGACTCATTTGCCCCTGATTAGCGAGAGACGGAGGGAGCCATGGGAGCTCGGATCCGGAGATCTGGGCGAGAGACGGAGGGAGCCGGAGCCGTGGGATCTCGGATCCAGAAATCTAGGCTACTGACGGAGGGAGTGCGAGGACTGTCATGGGAGCTCGGAGCCGGAGCGCCATGGGTGGAGGCGAGTTTGAGGGAGGTGAGGTCGACGAGGACAAAGAGGTCCGGAGGGACGGAGACGAAATCGGATCGGGAGCCATGGGTGTGGCGGTGAAGGAGAGGGAAAATAGGAGAAAAGAGAGGATGGAAGCCATGGGTGTAGCGGTGAAGGAGAGGGAAAAGAGCAGGAGCCATGGAAGCCATGAAAGGAGAGGGAAAAGAGGAGGAAGGAGATAATTAGGGAGAGGGGAGAGGGGCAATTTTGTCTTGTAACAAATAATCCTAAAATATTCTACCCATTAAACTAGGGGTGGGCGCGGGATGGGACGGGACGGGATTGGGGTCGTCCCGCGTCCCGTCCCGTGTAATTTTTGCGGGACGGGACCGGGACGAGATTCACTATTTTTTTTTCAATCTCGCGCGGGCCTTATCCCTCGCGGGACGGGACGGGACGGGCCTCAAATAAAAAACATTATTAAAAAAATTATAAATCCTATATATTTTACGATTTTCCTTATATATATACATTGGACATATTATACATACAATATAAAGAAAATATATACAGTATATAGATAGGAACACATAATGTATTACGGAGTATAACATACTGTATTATATGAGTGTATATATACACAGTATGTAAACATGCGTATACAAGTGTAATATACAGTATGTTGCAAAGTGTATGCATGTATACAAGTGTATATAGACAGTATATTTGCTACTTGTATAAATATACAGTATGTATATCAGTGTGTATATATACAAAGTATACAATATAATAATAATAATAATATGCGGGACGGGACGGGATTTGCGGGATAAGAAATCCTCGTCCCGCGTCCCGTCCCGCGTAATTTTTGCGGGACGGGATTCATTTTTTTTTTTTCAAATCCCACCGGGATCGGGACGGGCCCGGGACGGGTCCGGGATTTGTTGGATTTGTGCCCACCCCTACATTAAACACCTTACCGGGATTATTTATCAAAAAAAAAATTCCACCTCTTTCATCCTCATAACTCACACAATAATCTCCACTGCATATAATCTCTTAAAAATAATCTCTATCCCTTAAAAAACAACCCTTTGTCAAACACACTCTTTTAATCTTTGATAAGATATATTTTTTGCAGACGAATAGGCCCGTCCAATGGCTCGTTCAAAAAGTCCAACGGAATAGGGCCCAAATTTTATAGGGCCCCGTATCAAAATTTATTAGTACTAATAATATTATTATTTGTTGTCCCAAATATCACAATGTTCGGTTGTCTCACTAGATAGCGACCTAATAAATTCATCCAATTACTCACAGGTTGCGAGTTCGAACTTCAACTTTCTTCAATTTTTGGTTTCGTCTTTTTAACTTTGTTTTATACTCCGTATAGAATACTACTTTTTTTATATAGAAAACTATATTGGGCTTTCTTATTAACTATTTTTAATTAACGGAAATTTCGCCTAGCGCCCTTGAGGTAAGGTCAAATTCACCAGGTGTACAAAACTTTTGAATAATTCGCGAAATGCCCTTGAGGTTTGCGATTTTTTTGCCAAATACCCTTCCGTCTAGTCTGTTAGCATTTTTTACTGTGAGAAGAGCGAAGAGTGGAGCGAAGAGAAGAACGAAGAGTGGAGCGAGAGATTGAGAGAGAGAAGAGAGGCAAGGAAGCCAGTGTGCTACCTCCCAGGCTCTCTCTGTACGAAGCTTAGGCTACGCAGGTGATTGGCGGACTCGAAGAAATCGACGAAGGCATCCGCAAAATGCGAAAATTAGATATGAGTGAGGGATCTTCCATGGCTGATTCACAAGGATCTAGTAGCAGTGGCAATCCAATGGTATGTTTGTTAGAAATTAGGGTTTTCGATTGTGAAAATTTTGGGGGAAATCTTTCTAAGCAGTAGATTTTTGCTTAATATGTCAAAGGTGAAGATGAAAGGGGGTCTAAATTCATATTTATTCATGAGACAGGGCATTGGTGTTGCAAAGGATAATATGTGAATGTGGAGTTGAGTGTGAATATATCACTTCCATTACAGATGGAAATGCAGGAAGGATATTTCTAAGATGTAAGAATTACAAGCTATGTAATCGGTTTTTAAAGTTTCATTCTTGATTTTTTTTTTTGCTTCTATGACAGATGGAGTTGAGTGTCAATAAAATTTGTAATTTTTGCTCCTTGCAATGCAGTTGGGAGGATGTCGAGTGTGGGAATGGTTCGACCCTCCATTATGTGCTCCGGCAAGGGAATTAGTCCCAATGTTAAAGAGATGAGATTAATTCAAGTGAAGATTGCGTTAAAGGTGAAGGAGGATGTCATCCGAGCATATATGAGTGAGATTCAAAGGCTTCAAATGAGAAAGAGAATGGATTTAGCAGTGACATCCACATATGGAGGATTATCTTTGGTGTTGTAGCCCTTGCATTTGTACTGAAAGTGCTCTTTTTTTAGTTGAGATTGATTGAAGCTGTCATGTGTAAGTTGTTGCCTAAAGTTGTAAGCATCATGTTTAAATTGAATTAAATGAAAGGAGTGTTGCTGGCATTTTTTTGAAGTTGTCACCTGTTGCTTAATTTTTCATGTGTTGCTGAGTTTATTTTGGTGGCTGTCATTTTTTACAGCATGTGTATTCAGAAAACAGCATCCGAGTTGCTATCATTTTTTTACAACATGTGTAAAATTCTGAAATTCTTAAATGTTGAATTCTAACAGTTAGCTCTCAGCATTTGTCTCAGCATTTGTAAAATTTTGAACAGGTTGCATCCAATTGAATCCAATAGTTGTACCTAACAAATTTTGAACATTCCATCCGAGTACAAAACACAGCCAAATAACATGGTTCATTCGAGTACCTAACATCCAAGTACAAAACACAACCAAATAACACGGTTCATCCGAGTACAAAATACATTCAAATAACATGGTTCATCATAAAAAAGATTTTAATACACTAAGATTTAAATACAAGATTGAAATAGAATTCAGATAAAAAATTTAATTTCTGAAATTTTAGTTCATGTAGCTCAATTTCTAAAAATTTAGTTCTGTAATTTTTGTCGAGGAACATTGAAATTTTATTTCTGTAATTCTGTTTTTGAAATTCAGTTTCTGTAATTCATTAACTGAAATTTCATTTCTTTAATTCAGATTATGTAATTCAATTTATGCAATTCAGTTCTGTATAATTCAGTTATGCTATTCAGTTTCTAAAAATCAGTTGGAGACCCACCCCTGCATAAAATTTCTCTGCTGAACGAAAGTGCATAATCATCCCTCATAAAATTCAAATTTGTGGAACATTTGTTTGCTTGAATGGGGCTTAATTCAGAACTTTTCATAAATAAAAGAGATATAAATGAAAAACTAACCTCCCGCTGATTTGCACGGTAGGAAGGTATGCCAAAGACATAGAATCTGACATCCTCAGCTTCAGAGTCCCACTCAAATGCCCCACCCCAATTTTCTTCTAGTATTGAAGGGCCAGCAACATCAACACTTTTTGATGTTTCATGTCTTTCAAGAAGCTTCCTCGGTTCAGATTGCCTTCATTGCAACTGTTCCTACTGGTCAAGCAGTATCTTTATCTTTATTTGATCTAAAGAGTAACACAACACCGAGAAATAAGAAAAGTATTTTAATACAATGACCTAGAGATTCCTTCAAGTCAGTTATCATACAAGGGCAGCAAGAAAATTTTCAATTATCAAAAGCCCATCAAATGTGTTCCTCTTATCCATTCACTTAAACCCAAGAATTACGAGGAATCCCAAATAAAAACTAAATAAATCAAACATAACGTAAAAATAATGAAATATAAGTAGTCAAACCACCTCTATCTTAAGAATCTCTATACTATAAGGAGTATATAATGTAAGAATGTTGAGCCTTTCTCGCCTATACGGGATTCGAACCCGCATTATTGTGCGTGAGCACATCGCTCTACCATTTGAGCTAATAGGCTTAATAAGATAGTTCAATGTATTATTCCCTTGGAGTTCTGTTCACTTTTATAAGTTTGTAACAGAAGTAATTAAAACATATATTCTTACTTTGATAACATTAGCTAGACAAGTCCTGAGATTTACAAAGTTTTTGGTTCCAAAAAATCGTAATGGTCTCTGCACATGTTGTATTCGTTTGAAATTGCCAAAAATTAAGGGCATAAACATATCTAACATTCATCCTGCAAGTTTAGAACTAATAAAGTCCTAAATCCCCAAATCCCCAAACCCTAAATAAGATAATTTAGAAGGGAGACGAAATCAAATACATGTCATAAAATTAGATTTTTTTGATGCATAAAACCAACCAACAAACTCCAAGATTCTACAATAATAATCCCCAAAAATCTCAAATCGAAAAACCTAAATCCCTAAAATTGTAAATCCCGTTGACTTTGATAGGAGAGACTTACCTCCACAACAATGGATGATGTCCGGCGCCTCCTCCCTCATAGCGTAGGGCAATCTCATGAGGTGAGCTAAGCTTGGCTCCAAACTTTGCTATCTTCTCCCTCCTGGTGGCGTCGACCGTCGAGGTTTGAGTCTCTCCCTCCAGGTGGTGAGTCGAGCAGGCGTTTCCGTTTCCTTTCTTTCTTTCTCTTCTTTCTTTCATTAACTCCGTTATAACCTTTTTCAAAAAAAAACAAGCGAAGGGCATTTCGCGGAAAAAATGTAAACCTCAGGGGTATTTGGCGAAATATGCCAAATTTTCGTATACCTCGCGAATTTACTTATACCCTGAGGGCACCGGACGAAAAATCCGTTTAATTAATTTTGGACATTCTTATTAACTAATTTTATTTGTTACTTTAATACATCGTCAAGTTATTATTTTTTGGGCTTTCTTGTCAACCATTTATAATTATTTTAAGTATTTTTATTTGTTAATTTAACACAACCTCATGTTATATTGACATAAACATAAATAGTAAAAAACCTAAAA
Organism: Persicaria maculosa; assembly: GCA_963922045.1. NCBI lineage: Eukaryota > Viridiplantae > Streptophyta > Magnoliopsida > Caryophyllales > Polygonaceae > Persicaria > Persicaria maculosa. The sequence goes on along the minus strand of OY998254.1, from coordinate 3,647,791 downwards.
ATCTAATAGAAGGTAGTGCTATATTAAATTTATTTTGGTCTTCTTTTATTTTTTTAAATATAAATTTATTCAATACTAATTTACTCTCGTGCATGTTTGTGATTTATTAGTAAATCTTAATAAATACCCCTCCTAGTAAAATAGTTATATTTGAATTTTTCATAGGGTTTAGTAAAACAGAAACTCTAAAATATTGGCTTTTAAATTATTATTTTTAATAATTTCATATATTTTATATAGTTTTTATCTTTATTAAAAAATCAAATAGAAATTTAATATTTTAATACGGAGGTAGTATTGAACATGCTCCCAAAATACATTGGACGGCCCTGTAGACGAATATATGTTTTACAAATTATTAATTATTTGTAGCTTGGAATATTGACCCTTTGAAGCAATTGTTCTAATGATCGGGATTCTGCTTAATCCGACATGGGATATATCTGTATACATAGTTAGTTCATCGACATGTTACATATTCATTCGAATTCATGTAAGAGTTCCTAGTTGATGATAACTTAATGTTCTTCGATTTCATTGTTGATTTGGTAATCAATCACAAGTAGACCGGTCAAAACACAATCCGACCCGGTGACGAAATATTTCCGACCCGAACCCGAAAATTTTGACCCGAATTTTTTTTCGACCCGAACCCGAAAAACCCAAAATTTTCCAGGTAATCTGGGTTTCGACCCGGTGACCCGATTGACCCGGTAATTTTGACCCGATTTACCCGATTGACCCGGTTGACTTATAATTATATATAATTAATTTTTTTATATATAATTAAAATTTATCACAAAATTATCAAATAATGACTTTTTTAATTTAAAAAAAAAAATTGACAAACCCGAAATCGACCCGAACCCGACCCGAAACCCGATCAAACCCGAGTTCGAGCCAACCCGAAAAACCCGAAACCCGAAGTGACTCGACCCGAACCCGACCCGAATGACCCGTTTGACAGATCTAATCACTAAGGGTTTCTAATGAATTAGGAGCAGGTAACGCAGAAGGAGCTCAGGGACAACCAAGTCATAAGCTATTTTTCGGATGTGCCTCACCTATTTTTTATAGTTATATTTTTTTGTCTACATCCTTGATCACAGATACTATTTTGATTAATGTGATGTGGAGAGATCAAAAGATCATCAATCATACTGAAAGTATAAATTAAATAGGTCTAGTATATAAATCAATGTGTTACTTCTTCTATTGTCAGTGGGATAGACTTGTCCGTGCACGACCCTGAATTCTGTGTTTCTTTAGGTATTGTTAGTTGTTACAGATTGTGATTTGCAAAACAACTAATTTTTTGGGGTTAACTTAAAAAAAAAAATTATATCGTAATGTGTTGAATTAGGAAGTAGAAAATCTATCTTCTAGATTTTCTATCTAACCGAGATATTTTAATATCACTAATTCTTCCTTTATCAAATTTATTAAAATTTGCTTAAATTTTATTTAAAGTGAAAAATATTTATAATATATTAAAATAAATAATATTAATCTGACAAATTTTATTCAATAAAATAGATAAAAACAAATATGGAGAATATTTTGATTTTACACTTTAATTAAATCATTTAAACTCAGTAGCTTTAATAAATTAGTTGCTTAATCTTCAAACAATTAGTTTTAAAACCCTAGAATAAAAAAGAGAAGATAATTCTATCTTATCAAATTATATCTTTAATTTGTTTCATGAATCATAGCCAATAAAAAAAACGATTTTTTTTATATAATATATCTATCTTTGTTTTTGGTCGAATATAATATATCTATCTTATCAAACTATATCTTAGATACTATGTAGTATTTTTGGAAAGTTAATATATAAATTCTATCACAGATAGATAACCATTATCTGTTTGAAAATACAATTATAGAAGGATTAGGATTAGAACAACTCAACAATGTATTATAAATAGGGGCGCCGGTAGTCAATCTTCAGCCCATCTATACACACCCAATTATCGAACCCTGCAAATCTGCAACTAATAGTCCATCCATGGCCGCTGCTAAGTTGAAGCTAAACCTGTTGTTGCTTGTCTTCATCGTCTTCCACTTCGGTTTCACCATGGCTTTTCATTGCATCTACGCGTTGGGAGATCACTCTAGCACTGCCTTCTTCAACTACATGGTTCCATGGCTGCACCTCCCTTATTTACCCCTTTTTTTCTTTCATCAGATTTTGTAGAGTCCCTTTTATTTTATGACTATTGAATGCAAGCATGTATGTATTATTATTATTACTATTACAGACTCTGAGTTCTTTGATCAGCTCATCCTTTTTTTTTTGGATCTAATAAAGGTACATGTTATATAAAGAGTTTATGTATACGAATGGAAGCTGGTCCGATCATGGGTGGATGAACCCAATCTATCAACTGTAAAAGAAAAACTATAGTTATTCTCTAATGAAATAAGAGGGTGGACAAAATCTGGACCAACATATATTGCACTAGGAATACATATATACTCAATCGACAGGGTGGCCAAGTGGTGTTGAGCAAGGGTCATATGATCACCTGATAACTCAAGTGATGACTTATTCATCACCTGAGTATCCTCGCCTCAACGGCGTCCCTAGAGTATTCATGCCATAGACTTCCCAAAGTTGGTCACCTGAATGAATTTCGCGACAAACTAAACTAATGGAAAAGATATATTATAAGCTAGCGCTCGTTTGGACGAAGGTAAGAAGTTAAGTAAACTTTTGGGAAAATTGCAAAAAAATAGCTTAACCTTTAGGGGTTGTTGCGCTCAATAGACTGAACTATTAAAAATGTAGAAAATAGCCTCAAATATTTACTCAATTGCAGAAAATAGCCTCAAGATACATTCAAATTCAAATAATTACAAAAAAAAAAAACTACCTTATATATACCATATAACTACTAGCGCGGCCTCGATCATATCGTCAAATGTACGGTGCATTCACCAGATTCTGATGTCGAGGAATGGATAACTGACACCAGCTTCCTTGGACGACAAACATGAGACATTACCGACTTTCAGATCCGACAACACTTGAGCCAACAACGACTTCCGGATTCGGCAAATTTTGAGGGTATATTCGAGACAAAATAGTTTCGAGGGCATTTTCCAAACTAAATACCTTGAAAGTTTGTTTCAAAGGCAATTTTGCAGTCATATTCGAGGATAAATTCAAGACTTCCGACTTTGGATTATTGCAAAGGGATATGTCAACATCTGATGTCAGTGTCGGTGGCGGATATGTAAATTAACAAAGGTACAAATATTTTTTAATTTAATCTTCTTAAAGTAGGAGTACTTAAATACTAATGATGCTCAAAATTGACAAAGGTACAATTAATGAGCAATTAACGAAATTGGAAGTTTTTATCATTAATGGTGCTCAAATATAAATATTTTGTTAAATAAAAAAGTGGTCAAAAGCCAATTATACATATATTTTTTTAATTTAATTTAATCTTATTAAAGTAGGAGTATCTAAATATTAAAATGATGCTTAGGGGGTGAGTTTTTTAACGTGACGATGCATTTAGTCAAGGAAGTGGGTCGGATACAACCAACTCTCTTCATCTCATCTGTTGGCCCATTTGTATTTATGAAGTAAAATTCCCAACAACCTTGATCGAGTTCAGTTGAATGCAAACTTGCTAAATTGAAGCTCCCCAACTATATAACTAATGGCGGATGATGATGCCAAGGTTACTAGCTCGGTTGATTTAGGTCCGAATTCTTATGGAGCTGTTGTTCTTGGCGGTACTTTCGACCGTCTCCACACCGGCCACCGCCTTTTTCTCAAGGTTTATACTCTCCCCCCTTTCTTTCCATTTCAACCTAAACCTGAGACGGGCCCAGAAATCGAATCAGTTATCAATTGAATCAACCCTCTAAAATTGAATCAATCATCAAGCTAGATTGAATCAACCATTTGTCGTCTCTCAAAATTCTCAATCAATTCTCAAACACTGGTTCCAAATTTGTATGTTCTGATAGAGGGTTTTTATGGAGCTGTAAAAAGGTTTGATTTTTATTAATCAATTATCAATTGAATCAAATCTCAGACACTGGTTCCAAATTTTTGGGTTTGTTCTGATAGAGGGTGTTGATGCAGGTGGCGGCACAGGCAGCGAGGGAACGCATTGTGGTGGGAGTTTGTGATGGGCCTATGTTGATTAGGAAGCAGGTAATGCATTCCCTCTGTGTAAAAAGGTTTGATCTTTATTCATTTTATATGAAGGTTTTTGGTCATAGGTGATGGGTTTTTGTACATCTTTTTTGCTACCTTAGAAAGACATTAGCTTTAGTTATGGACTGCTGCTTATTGATCTTCTTACCGAGACGAATTCCAGGAACTTCGATTATACTAGCTGGCTGCAATGTTTCACTGTATACTTCCAAGTGTTTGTGATTGATTAGAGGATGAATAGGCTTGTTCGGTTGGTCTGTAACGCAATGATTCGAGTAGATTTCTTATACAAATCTGAGTCTAATGTGATTTTGTTCATACTACTATGAATTTGTAATTTGTGTTAGGATTTCGCAGTTTGCTGAACTGATACAGCCAATCGAAAAGAGGATGAAAAGTGTGGAAGATTATATCAAGGTAAAAGCTTTTAAATCACATCATTTCTATTAATTTGTTGCATACTTGTTTTACATAGTCTGTAGTACTTCTGTACCTTCTGAAAATGATCGCGAAATGATATTGGTGATGTTTGAGATCATTTTCAATCTATATCTGTGATGGTAGATTACGCGTTCAAAACTAGTTCTGAAGTCAGTTCTATTCTTCTGCGCCAATCCTTCAGAACTATGTGGAGGAGTGAAATAACCAATGGCATTGTATATAGCCTTATACGTCGTGATCTAATCATCAACTTTCGTGCTAATGTTTGTGCAGTCTATCAAACCTGAGCTTATTGTGCAAGTTGAGCCCATTACAGATCCTTATGGTCCTTCAATCGTTGACGAAAAGTTGGAGGCCATCGTTGTCAGGTACGTTTTAAGATCTCCTTGTGGAGCTTCTCTTAATTGGCTCCCCATTCTTCTGTAATGAGCATTCAATCTTTGTTTCGGAACATTATAATGGCTTACACATATTGGCAGCAAAGAGACGCTACCCGGGGGACAATCAGTGAACAGAAAAAGAGCTGAAAAAGGACTATCACAGTTGAAGGTTTGATTTTACCGTAAAATGAGTTCATAACTTAATTATATATATGCTAATGTTCATCATAAACTTGCTAGCTCCATGCTATTGTTTGATTGTTTTGGGTAGATTGAAGTGGTAGATTTGGTGTCGGAGGAGATGAGCGGAGAAAAGATCAGCTCAACGACATTAAGGAGACTCGAGGCTGAGGCTAAAGGAATTGTTGAATAGCTGTTGCCCTAGATTATAGAATCTTCCATCATTTCACAGCTGCACCTGCACCCACCCTGTGTTTCTCAGAGTGCTCTAGGGCTGATGTGGTTCTGATTTCTATGGTGATTCTTCGAGTTATTGTGGTTTCAGGTTTGACATTTTTAGCGATCGGATCAAAGTTGTTGTAATCATTCTCTGTGGAGGCATGAACTGTCAATGTTTGAAGTCAATAGACATTGTTTCATGGTTCCAACTCAACTAAAAGAACTGTGACATTATAGAACTAGGAAAGTAGTTTATGAATTACGAATGTGGTTTGTAGCCCATTTTTGTCAGTTGTGTATTCCTTGATGATGGCTGAATCTTCATTTGTGCTTACAGTTGAAATGCTGATTTGCTTATATTTCTCATTAAAAACACATGATCCATCATGGATTCGACTTGCACAGTAAGGTCTGGTTTGATCAACTGTCAAAACTTCAGCACAGAAGTTGATGAGTAGACCATGGGATATAACATAACTCCATACCATTATGCACTCTGTGATTTCCTAAGCCAAGGAAAACATTCATATTCTGCACAGTGAATTGCATTTTAAGACACCAGGAAAACACAAAAGTAGGAACTATGCAGATGCAGATGCATCATGGAATGTAATATGTCGTTTAACATTGAGCATGACGATATCATTGAAGGTTTATAATGTGAAGATACAACACATCTTGTATTAGTAGCTAAAAAGAATATCACTCTCCTCCCCGAAATCTCTTTTCAGAATCCAATTAAATTATGTTGGAAGAAAAATAAAGTTATGCAACAATGCCTTTGTATGAAACCTAGGGTTCATTTGGGGCGAGTCCAAATAATTTCCTTATAAGTGATCAACACATTGCGCCAAATGAACCCTAAACATGCTTAACCGGGGTCAAGCACTCGTCCAAGAAACTGCTAACCTTTGAAGAGTACAGATCAGGGAATGTCCGGTAATGGTCAACGTGGGAAGATGAGTGAAAATTGAATGACCATACCTTTCTCCCCATCCTCCTTTGTTTCTCCATGAATGACTCCACTGAGCGAGATAGAATGACTGTATCGACTGTACTGTACAGATAGAGTTGGGGACAAGATGGGCCGTCTTCAGATATAGTGGTGATTACGTTTGATAATCTCCTGTTGATTTTCGCATATACAGGAGTTCAGTTTCTAGCTTATGGTAAGATGTATTTCGGTGTACCATCTAATGCGAAAACAGAAGAGGGAAACTTACTGGTTTATATCTGGCCAATTCAAAATGAATGAGAATATCTTCTCCAGCACGAATAAAAGCAAGATATCAATCAATCCAGGCTCCTTTTGCTGGAGTTTTGGCACACTTGACACAGGATCCATTTCAACAGTCTCACCCACTGGAGACAATGAAGAGCTCCGCTTCTTCAGTATTGCAGTTGCAAATCCAACTGCCCAGACCTGAGGCATTACACCATGGAAAATGTCAATCTATATATATGTAACACCAATAATGCCTTTAGCATAGCAGGCCTGGATATTTTATACAAGGCACGTATCACATCAAGCAGAAGCGAAAAATCATATTGGGAAAAATATCCCAATGAATCATATCTATGTTTCTCAATTGCAGAGGCCAAGGCACCAAGGCTTTTTGGTCTATTCGAGTGAAAGAAGATAGGACTGGGATCGAAAGGCCTGATAACACACTGAAGACTCAAGCTGGCGTACAAACTAGATTGTTGTTGCATCATCAAGGCATGGAAGAGGATTTCTTACAGATAAAGAATCTAGTAATGCACATCCAATGAGAAAGGAACAGCAGATTCTAACTTCAAATTCAGCCACTACAAGTGCTGTTCATATGCTGCACTTCATCAAGTTCAACTCGATTTCTGGCAGATACTAAAATGTGAAGTTTTGATGTTTGTGATCATTTCCCTTCAAAATGCATCTCTAACATCCCTTTTAGAAGAGGATAAAAATGACATATGTAATAATAATCTTCATCTTAAGCAAGTATCAGGACATGTTCTCTTTGATACATGTTTTTAATTTTTTTTGCAGAAACTAACTATGCAATATGCAAGCTGATGGCTTTCATGTTTCAATGCCAGTTCAGTTTACAAGCATTCCAAAATCAAACAACAGGTACATGAAGCGAGACTTCGCATTGAGCTTCAAGATTCCACAGGCATTCAGGATACCAGTGCATTTCAAACACAAATTTCATGGTAGAAACCAAATCAAAGAAAGAGAAGGGCCAAGAACCTTGGGATTAATCTCAGGGTCCCCTCCAGAATCCACAATGCAACCCTTTATCCTCTTCATAAGCTCAGGTTTACCCTGCAACTGTCTCATAATTGCACCATACCTGCAAACAACCAATCGAAAAACCCCCAAAATCAATAAGCCCTAAAACACAGAAACACAACTTACAAGTCATCTGCACGAATAGGCCAATTGAGTATCAGCAAAATTGCATTTCATCCTTCTTAGCAAAACGTGTCACTTCGTCTAATTTTGCAAATTGTGTTTCGAATTTGATCTATTTCGCTACGTTTTTTAAATTCAAATTCCGTGTAAATTTCCTAATTTCTCTCAACGGTATTTCGAATAAACGTTGGTAACGAACAAGGTTGATCGACCTACACAAGCCAACCGGTGTTGCTAAACGTGTGGAACACCAGGCAGCGTTCCCGACCATCCTTATCGGACTCCATCAACCAAGAAACGACGTCGTTCGCCAGCCGTTCAATTCGGCTCTCAATATTCCTCCCGAGATCGAACCAGAGCATCTCCGATACCGGCACCACGAAGCTCAGCGTACTCATGCCTCGGGCATTGTACATCTCGGCGTACCTCTTGAGGTGCTTGGGCTCGGCGCCGAGCCAGCCGAGCAGCACCGCCGTCACCAGGCGGTTACCGTCGCCAGGAACAGTGAGGGCGGCGCCTCCGTCGGTCGGAAGGAAGGCGTCGCGTGGATCCGATTTGAAGAAACTGACGCTTTGGTGGTGCTGATGTGAGCAGGTGGATTTCGCACTAATGGCGCCGAATCTGGATTTGTTGCAGCGGAAATGGAGGTTTCTTGGAACTGCAGAGGGAGTCTGGCGGGGACATTTGGAGAAAATGATTCCGGTAGGGTTTGAGATTCTCAGTGAGGCGGCCATGGCTGATTTGATTAAGCGCATGTCCCAATTAGGGATTAAGGTATAGAAAAAGGAGCGCAGTGGAAATGGAGAACGAGGTGGGGAGATTGGTTGGCGGGTTGCAGCATTTAATTTCACAGTTGGGAAGGAATGAAAGAGTGATTAAGGTGGAGAGGAAGACCCCAAATTTATTACAGAATTTGGCAATTTGCCCTTCTTGGTTTCGTTAGCTAAGCTAGTTTTACACCAACAGGCTCAACCTATAACAGCATCCTACACCAACCCATGTCTTAACTTACTTTTCTTCTTTCATATCAGCTAAAGAACCACATTTCAATTTTTTATTATTTACATCCTCATTTATAAAAAAATTAGGACATTAAGGGTGCGTATGGGTCGGGGTTAAAAAAATAACTAAAATTTATAAACAGGTTAAAGTTAAAAATTGAACCTCAAATAAGGTTAAAATTTTGTGTGAAATATAAACCCCGTATGGGATGAAAAACAGTTTATTTGTAAAAAGTGGAGTCTATTTGGTTGTTATTAGGGGTATAATTGTATTTTCAAATCAAATAAACTCCAAAACCACCAAAAAAGCTATCAAATGTGACTTATTTTTTAAGTCCCAATTTTAATCAAAAACCCTCTGCTACACAACCCCATACAAGGTTAAAATTTTTAACCCCCAATTTTAGTAGTTTATTAACTACTAAAATTGTCATCCATACACACCCTAAGTTGCCCACATGGGTTTAGCTCAACTGGTCACAGGGGTGACATTTGGAACAAGAGACCAAGGATCGAGTCTCATCAGCGGCAGTGTGGGAGCAACCTCTCAAATGAGGGGGCTTCTTTGCGCAGTGAGCAACTGGTCTTGGCCTCTGTGGTCGGTTGAGTCACCATGATTTTACCTCCTCTCACAATCCCCTTCGGACCGGGGGTGAGGGGTGAGCGATTTCACCTTTTTGGAACAATACTAGGCCTTTAAGATAATTTTTACTATTTATCTTTTTCAACTCAGACTACAAGAAATTAGCTGGTAGCCGAGATATTATATGGGCACCCACTCCCTTAGTGATAACAAAGTTAAGTCTAATAAAAATATAAGCAGTAGCACGAGTCTCAGTGTCTTGTGATAAGAGAATTTTTTAATACACTTCATCAAGGCAACAACATCCGTATCCAGCTCTCCCAACGAAGAAAAGAAGAAGGGTATGAAACCATAACCAGTCGATCCAGCCGCCCTACACAAATCCAGATACTTGACACACTTACGCTGAGCATCATCAACAACAACACGACCAGGCACAAAATCAGACACCCCAGACTGAGTGAAGGGGGAGGATCCCGTTAAATCAACACACACATCTCGCCCCCTGTCCAGGGAATACATAAGCAAATCCGCCGAAGGAAGGGGCTTATCATGCCTATCAACCAAACCGAAATATCAACCTCCTTACCGACAGAAATCTCAGCCCTGTAACAGATATCCAATAAGGTGTCGCGCACGAGGTTATGTCGATGTTTAATGCCTACAGTACCAACGCAGGACACATCATGATCTCGATAAACATCACCATCAAAAACCCGAGAACAAGTCGGACAGGGCTTGGACACAATGAACAACGAAACCCCCAATCGATAGCTAAACACACTACGATAAGTCCTTCCATTCATAGTCTACTCCAACCCAGAAATAGGAACTGCTCCCAACATCTTTATAATATCCGATGTGGGATGGGGGTGTTACAATCTCCCTCACTTAAAGCACTAAAGACCCCGTCAGGCCCAAGGGACTGCCCTCCCAAAAGAGTATACCCGAGCATACTGTCGGCGCACCTCCAAGCCCGGAACCTGGCTCTGATACCATCTGTAAGACCCAGGGTCTTAAGAGGCGTCATCCCATGTCACCTAGCCCTCTCAGCTCCGTTGTCCTCACTTGGAGCCTGAAAAGGAAGAGCTCTTGTGATATGGGTAGGTCTTGAATCACTTATAAACCGCTCTCAACATTCTTATGATATTTGATGTGGGACGGGGGTGTTACAAGATTACTCTGTGGGGAAAAGGTTTTAAGTATACAAATATGCATCACAAGCAAGCGAATCCAGCAGGAGAGGTCGTTAGGAGAGTCAGCCACACCATCTAATGCCCCTTTTAAAACCCGAGAAAAACCTAGGCGACACTTAGGAGGGATGGATCTCACGGTGCGTAACCCCATATAGAACAAACGGCCAAGTGAAGATATAGACAAACCAACAAGCACAACCCCAACATCAGCCAAGGGAACCGACGAAGACGGGGCTGGAGGTCTAGAAATATCATAAATAATAAAGCGAACAAGACCATCACCACAGTCCGAAGGCGCCACAGAATCATCCTGACTATGCTAACACCGAGTGTGAAAGGTATGAGTTATAAGGCAAACACCACATACCAACCCCTCATATGCTTTAAAATCACCTCAACATCAGAATAAATAGCCAAACTATCGGAAAGAGTTTGACGAGTAAGTACCTGAGCATCACCACTACAACGTCGATCACGAAGGTGCCTGAGCATGGAGGTTTTAACAAGGCCTCTACCACCACCATCGAGGCACCCACAAAGACCCACATAAGGGCAATGGTACCGAATAAGGTCAGGCATAATAGAATGAAAAACGAAGCAAAGCAAATAGCTGAACAAGGTCACAACACAAGATCCTTGTGCTTCAACATACAACAACCGAAAGAAATCAATAAACGAGCAGCCAACAGCCAAGCAAACAAAAGCAACAGCTCACAAAAGCAACGTAGCCTAGACCAAATCGCCAATTGCGTCTAGCAAACGATAGCAACGGCAAAACAACAGCAACAGTAATCAACAACAACGACAAACAGCAGCGACAAACAACAACAAAGGCAATCGCGCCCAGCAATCACGTCCACCCGATTCAAACACACGGCCCCACGCAAAAGAGGAAGAAGAAAGACAACACAACTCGACACTGAACGCAACAAGAGGAAGAAGGACACTGAACCTCAAGAGAAAAAACAAAATATAGCTTTTTATTTTGTAAAAATGCTAGTATATGGATATTATTTGCATAATTTTTTTTCAAAAAAATATATGCAAAATGGGTGTATATGGGTAGATAAAATTATTTCAGAATTGAATATAAATTTTATTTTATTTTTTAATTAAGAAAAATGCCTAAAAATAACATTTTAAGGGTTGAATTTTCAACGCTGCCACGTGTCGCCCAACAACTAGTCTTTGTGGCAACGCCAGCCAACACCTTTCTTTCTTTTTTTTTCTCCTGGGCAGTAGTGAAACACAACATTTCATGGTTTCAACTTTCAATTGATGAAACGACTCCGTTTTCAATCAATTTTCAAGGCAAACGCCGCATGCCCCTCGGGCCTCCTTGTTGCTCGCGCTATGGGCTCAGTTCAGCAGGCTCCTATATAAGCATTACTTTCCCGGGGCCTTACCTTCATTTGGGGTTTCCCTTTTTTTAACCCGGGGTGGCAGCATTAAGAGCCTAAAGGCCCACGACTGCGCATACTCTAATAACTTGTACTAGAGCTCACAAAATCTAACTCGATTAAAAAATTTAATCTGATCCATTCGACCAAAATCGAAAAATATAGTGTAATGCACCACCCGTAATCGAAATTAAGTCCGATCCATTTTGACCCGATGTCCGAGTAAACACGAACATAGACAACTCTTAACTGACTTACCTCATCATTTTAGCTTAAGTTTGGATGAATCGGGTTCGGATGTAATTTGGATCCACTGTTTTTTTTTTAGACAAAACCAAACTGCTTATATTGCTAAATCATCCAAAATCAACTATTCAACATCAGCAAGAAATCCCACACAAAATTCAGTCACCATCTCGGCTTCTGGCTTGCGACCGGCAATGGCATGGGCAGCGTGGTTCGCTTCTCTTCTCGTCCAAGATCAACGACACTCTGCAAATACTCTAGCTTCTTTCCGAATCCCCTGTAGAATGCCTCCGAGCTCACCCCTTATATCAATGTTCTACAGAAGCTTCGTCGTCAATGGACAGCAGTCCCCTTCGAACACAGCATGTGTTATCCCGGTCTCAGCAGTCTTCCTCATCGCCCAAAGTAGCGATTCCGCTTCAGATGTCTCCACATCCTCGACTGGTCTGATCCTTTCGCTCATATCAGGCACACCTCTTCGTCCTCATCCCTCACCACAAACCCCACTCCACACCCATTCCGATCGTGAACCGCCGCATCGTGTAATTGATTTTGATTAATCCTTGTGAATTGTGATAGCTTCGTCCACTTTTTATGGTCCCGCTCCCCTGTCTTCTTCCCGTCGGCTGGCTTGTCAAGTCTTGCCTTTGAGAACGCATCCCGGGCTAGTAACGCCCTCTCTTCCACCCTCTGAGCTTCAAAGCCTTGCCCTTCGAAGATCCTATAGTTTCTAGCTTTCCAAAGTTCCCACATCAGCACGCATCCAACTTCTACCTCTTCCTTCGTCCCTTTTGCCATCAAATGCTCCATACAGTCCATGACCGTTTCCCTCCCTCTAAAAGATACACTCACCCTACTTTGTTGTCACCATACCATCTTTGTCTGCCAGCAATGAATTAGGATATGTGCTCCCGTTTCCCGCTTACCACAGACCTCACACCAGTCGTCTGGAGTGACCTTCCTTCTATATAGACTGTCCTTGCAAGGTAGTATCTCCCTACAAGCTCTCCATAGGAAAGCCTTCACCCTCGGGGCCATTTTAATCTTCCACAATTTCTTCCAGAACCTCTAGGCCGGATCCACTATTTTTGCTATATCATTAATACAGATTTTCTAATTAAAGAGAATAGGTTAAGCATACCAATTTAATAAAAATCTACTAGATTAACGGGCTTTCCACCTCTTTTTTTCCGGATCGGATCCGGTAGAGTTCCTAATAACTCTACCTATAGAGTTGAAGTAATCCGATCCTTTAATTTAAATCTACGGCTCTAATTTATCCGCCTTTAAAATATTAAAAACTAAAATAATAAGAAATTAAATCCTCTGTAATTCCTATCCTAAATTTATTTCTTTTAACCAAAAAAACCCTAAATTGATTTCTTATCCTCCATCTTCAAACGATGAGTCTGCAGCCCCCAATTTTCCATTCTTCACATCATCTTTCATCTTCAAATCACAATTTGTCCCCAATTTTTTGTTTTCCCTCTCGTCCTCCATCTTCTCTGCTAAGAGCTTGGGAAAGAAGACGGCGATTTGTTTTTTTTTCAGTTCCTTCTAAATCTCTAACGGGTCATTCAATGGCGATGCTGACCTTGTCGCAGGATGAAAAAGCAACATCGCAGCTTGGGGCCGTTGAATCGAAGAGCAATATGTTGAGGGTCCAAATCATGGAGTAGGTTGATTGAATTAGGTCTTTGAGTTTAGTGCTTCAGATCGTTGAAGAGGCCAGCGACCTTGTAATGGACATTATTTGTGATCGTAGTAAATATGTCGGATATGGAATGAGTTCCCATCCTTACCCAGAGTAACTTCAGGGGGAAATCACACAATTTTAACAACATTGAGATCAAATAAATTATGGTTTGTAATGTCTTACATTGAAGCTTGAAAGAAAACTCGGTACAAGGTTTGACGATTGTTAACGGTGATGGAAGATAGTCTAAGGAGGAAGATCTTGTAAATGGAAAGATTTAGATATGGTAATTTTTATTTCCATTAAAGTTTAAATGGTGCAATCTTAATTTTTATTATTTTAAAGGCAGATAAATTTGAGCCGTAGATTTAAATTAAAGGATAGGATTACTCCAACTCTATAGGTAGAGTTATTGGGAACTCTACCGGATCTGAACCCCTTTTTTTCAAGGTTAATCCATTTTCTTTAAGGGTTTATTTGTTAGGGTTCACCCATTAAGTCAAGTTAGATTTGGTTCAGGCTAGTCGAATAATAAGAATTTTGATTATTTTAGATTTTGAATATTTCAAGTTTTGAATACTATATTATTTTTTTTTTTTTTGATGAAAGTAAAAATTCGGTACGGGACGACCGTTAACCGAGAGCATCCTTAAGGATGAGGTCCTGGAGACCAGTATGGTCATAGAGTGAGACGTTATCCGGAGTGGTGTGACCAAGGTGAGCGACCTTGTCAGCCACAGCATTACCAGAACGATGGACATGACGAATATTCCACTTCCTGATCCGGCTGAGATATCTTTGGGAGTCTGATATAATCATTTCGATTTCCCAAGGCGGACGCCACTGGTCTAGGATGCTTTTAACTACCGTTAAAGAGTCTCCCTCCAGTTCAATGTTATCGTAACCACTTGAAGACACCCAGCGCGCCGCCTGCCAAGCGGCTAAGGCCTCAGTGGTAATTGGGGTTTGAAACCCGCATTTATTGTGTTGTATGTGTATCACGTTGCCCACGACATCCCTAGCAACGAATCCAGTGGTACTGTCTCCATTCAGTTGTGTGGATCCATCAAAGTTAACTTTGATGCACCCCGTACGTGGTTTTGACCATTTGACATTCTTGGTGATAACATGTTTGCACGGGCGTTTCTGAGTACGCCAGTCACCAGGGTCAACTTCGTATGCTTTAGCTTTATTCCAATTATCCATCATACTTTTAATAAGATTTTCAAACTCCGTCAACTTAGGGATCTGGCTTTCCTGAAAGCTAATCTTGTTTCTGACATGCCAAATTGCCCACCAGGAGACCACTAACCGGCACAATTCAGTAGATGAGAGAGATGAAGCAGCTAAAGAAAGCAGCTCATCAGCGCTGTTAACATGAACTAAATTATTCAGAATGAGGTTCCTTACAGAGGTTATGTTGTGATTGCATTGTCGGGCGAAGGGGCATTCAATGAATAGATGGTTAGTGTTTTCATATGGAGCTCCACAAAAAACGCAGTCAGCAGGTAAGTGAATACCATTACGCATCAAGCGCTCCTTAGTAGGCAAACCATCGTGGCTCAGTTTCCAAATAAAGGATTTAATTTTAGGTTGTACGTCAAGGTTCCAGATCCAGGAAAAACTCCAACTTTCCTCGTTGGGGTGTTCTGTGAGGAATTTCATGGCACTACTTGTAGTGAACCACCCATGTTTATCAGGCCACCAGTAGAGTCTATCATCCACCCTTAAGTTAGGGATGAAGGAATCCAAGACTTTGCCAGCTAGGTCGGGCGGCAGGTTTTGAAGTAGTTTGTCTGTGTTCCAGCTCCCGTCCTCATCTATGTATGCCGAAACCTTCTCCTCTTGAACTTGTATGGGGGTGTAGGGCAGAAGATCAATTAGGGGTTTGTGGCTAAGCCATCTATCTGTCCAGAAATTTATCGAATGCCCGTTACCGACATTCCAAATTAACCCTTCTTTGAATTTCTTTTTCAAGGACATGAGCCTTCCCCATTGCCATGATACGTTTCCGCCTTTCTTATAGCTTAGAAGGGGGCTTCCCCGTAAGTATTTATTTGAAATTATTCTTACCCAGATATTTTTTGGTTCCGCTAAAATTTTCCATAAAAGTTTCATCTGAAGGGACTCATTCATTTCCTTTGATTTTCTTAATCCCATTCCACCATTCCGCTTAGGTTTACAAATTTTATCCCACCCAATAAGTGGCTTAAAGGACAAGTCTTTATTCCAAAAGAAAGTTCTATTGATTTGGTCCAATTCTTTATGAATAGAGGCTGGCAAAAGAAAACTTTGCATGGTGTATAGCGGTTTTGCCGCAAGATTTGCTCGAATAAGGACCGCCCGTCCTTCCTGAGATAGAGTGTTAGCTCTCCATTTTGTTAATTGTTGTTTTGATTTAATGATAATGTCGTCAAATATGTCCTTATTTACCCGGCCGTTAATGATAGGACAGCCAAGGTATTTTTCCAATGTTGTTGACATAGGTATTTGCAAGATTCTTTGAATTGTTTCCTTGTTTTGTTCCGGGATTTTTGGAGATGTTTGGAAAGCGGATTTGTGAAAATTAACGCTCTGACCAGAAAACCGGCAGTAATCATCAATGATTGATTTAATCGTCTGGCACGCTTCAGCGCTCCCTTTTGAGAATATAAGCATGTCATCAGCGAAAGCAAGGAAAGGAACACAAGGGCCATCACGCCTGCACCTAAATCCGATCGTATTGCTACCAGATAAAGTCGCCTCTTGGAGCTTTCTAGCCAAGACTTCAGCTGTTAGGATGAAGAGGAAAGGGGAAAGCGGATCCCCTTGTCGCAAGCCTCTTTTAGGGAGAAACACTTCGGTGGGATCATTGTTCACTAGAACCGAAAACGATACAGTTTCGACACATTCTCCAATCCAAGAAATGAACTGAGAGCAGAAACCGAAATTGATGAGAACTGATCTTAGGAAAGCCCAATCAACTCTGTCGTACGCCTTTTCCATGTCTAATTTAATCGCTAACCATCCTTCTCTCCCAGTTCTTGCTCTGAGCGAATGAAAGATTTCATGAGCAATTAGTATATTGTCTTGAATGGATCTATCAGAAGCAAAGGCGCCCTGAAGAGGGTGGACTAGTTTTCCAATGACTGCCTTCATTCTCTCCGTTATGATTTTCGATATGATCTTGTATATAGTAGAACATAAACTAATGGGTCTGTAATGGTTCACAGTCAGTGGATTTTTAAAACCTATAACAATACTATATTATTGTTATAGGATTTAAAAATTTATAAAGGTATAAACATAAGTAATGTATTATTTTTATAGGGTTGGATTGAGTTGTTTTAGTTTGGGTGGGTGTGATTGGGTCGAGTTTTACTCGTTTTGGATTTATATATTTATTTTAAAACTCTAGATATTGTACAAGGAAATAAAGTGTTCTCTCAATAGTTTTAAAGTTTTTTCATCTTCGGATTCCAAATTCCAAACCTCAAATTAAGGTAATTAAGAAGATGAGTTTCGTAGCAACTAATTTCGCATCCTATGGATACTTGAAATGGTTTTCAAAACAATAGCATTTCGACCATTGATACTTTGGCAATTTTGGTGAAATGAAATAACAAGAAAGAAACGTGTCTTATAGAACGTGAAGTTGTATAACGACCTAACAAAGAGAGGCACCGATATTTCCAACCGGTGTTGAAACGAAGGACAATAAGAAACGTAGCTTATAGAAGATGCATTTGTTAAACAAAATCATAAAGGAAGTCTTCACATTTGGTATTAATTGTTGCCTTTTAGAGCATGTAGGGAAATCATTTTAGTATGGAAGACAAAGGTTGGGGAGTTGGATATGTGTTGTGAGTTGTGAGACTGATCTAACTCTCAATTCGTGTACAATTCAAATCTTACATATATAAATAAGAGGATAGATATGTACTCAGTTCTTAACGTGTATCATATGAATAAATCTGGGTCATTGAATTAAGAAGCTCAACGGATGAGATTAATTAAAAGTAACTTCTGATTATTCGATGATATTGGGAGATTATTCGGTGGAATGAAATTATTCGGTGGTATTGGGCGATTATTCGGTAGAATAAAATATACATTTTTTACACTCTTTTTACAGATGAATAATTATGTGAAAACAGACGAATAATCATGAAATAGACGAATAATTTCTGAGTACATGATACACGTTAAGGGTTGAGTACACCGGAACCAACCCCTATAAAATAATACACTCTTTATTTGTGGAGAAGTATAGCAATTAAGTTAGCCCCCAATCGGGGTTGTCCAGTGATGTGGAGAAATATATCAAGTTTGCTTGAGTGAATTCTCAATGTGGAGATGGGTATGGGGGCTAAAGTGATTCTCTGCGCGAAGACGGGGATAATAGTCCTCATCTCGATCACCGCCTCATCCGCATCTCTGTTTGGGAACCCCAAATAAGGAGTACAAATCTCCATTTTTATTTAGATCTTACATAAATTTATTAGTGGTAATTTGATTGTTCGGGTCGAATTCGATCATATATCGAGTTCGGTCTTACATCAGATATACATACTATATTATATATTCGGGTGCTCTCCGTCCCATTGTCATCCCTAATTAGAAAAAGATTGTGAGTGCTTTATTTTAAAAATAATCGTGATGCTTTGATTCCTTAGCATTGAACCCTTCACCATCTTGGTTGACCTCGAGAATTTCGATAAGGTCAGTTACGAAGGACAAATACACTCTATACTATGTGAACTATTTTATTTTATAACTTCATAATTATTATTAATAAATTCAAATTTTAAAATTTCAAAAAAAAATTAATTAAAGTTTTAGTACTTTATATTCCCTCCGATCCAAAAAGATTGTTATTTGACTTTTTAACACGTATTTTAAGGAGCTAAAAACTATACTATAAAATATCAACTTTTTTAAAATTATTTTTTTACAACTTAATATTTGTTGGTAATAAGTATTAGAGTATAAAAAAAAAAAGTTAATATATTATATTGTTCTTAGCTCCTTAAAATACGTGTTAAAAAGTCAAACGACATCCTTTTTGGATCAGAGATAGTATTAGTTTATCACAATTAAAAATTAAAAAATGTGCATAAAAAATGATAAAGCTAAGGGTCTTTTTAAGTGCATCTCCAATAAATTATTTATTTGAAGGATTTTGAAGTTTTTGGAAAATTTTAAGACGTTTTTTGATCCAACGAATCTTCATCTATTCAAAATGACGAAGCAACATAAAAAAAATAGAGAGGTTTTTCTAAATCTATAGTGTTCTCCAAAAGTAAATCATTATTTAAATCTTAGAAACGAGGAAGTTGTTGGAAGTTGATGCAAAAATAATTTGAAAAATGTGCATTTTAGAGAAGCTGTTGAGATGGTCTAATTAACTTGTAAACCCCTCAAATTTTTAAAGTTAGAGAAAATGAGGAAGTGACTTATAAGAGGAGGCTTGGTGGAGCTGAAGGCACTTTCATGAGAGTGTGTGCATTTAGGCTGTGTGTTTGTGGGTGTTTAGGGGGTGATGGGTACGAGGGAGTGTTTTTTTTGTTTTTTTTGTTTTTTTGTTTTTTTTTTTTTTTTTTTTTTTGATTAGGAAATGATTCGAGACCGGACAGGCCCGGATCTCGAGAGGCCGACAAAGTCGGCAGACGGCAAGCCGTCTAAACATACAACATAGCAAAAGAAAATACAACAAGAAAACAGAATACAGTCACCTAGTACAACAAAAGAACTACGCAAAATAAACCCGGAAGACCCCAGACCCTAAGCCCACCAGCGGACACAGCAGCGAGAAGAGGGAGACCCGGCATGGAGAAGTGGATAGCGAGCGCATGGGACAGCATAGCTGACACGATGTCTCGCTGCCGGAAAGACGAAAAGCAGTAATCCACGAAGGGCAAAGACGACTCCTGGGGAAGTGTGGATCACACGACGTTCCCTCCACCTAGATGAAGGATCTTCGGAGACCACGAACACCACCAACACGATCAATTCGATCAACCAGGGCCGCAGAACTGCTCCTCAACCGAAACTAACCACGAATCCAACAGACAGAACTCCAACCAACCCGAGAAAGTGAAGCACGATCGCGAGAGGACGAAGAGCGCAAGAAAATTCCGGAATTTATTTACATGAGTTATTTTATATGTATATATATAAATAAACATATAAGATTCTAAATTTTTATTTATTTATTTTTAATTGTTTTTATTTTTTCCTCGGGCTATGCTTCGGCCCCAAGATAAATCCTTGGGCCCGAAGCACAAGATATTGGGATGACTTGGCCCAACCTTCGGGCCCAAGGAAAAACCCTAGGGCCAGAAAGGGCAGGAGCGTAGAGCGCAGCAAGGAGGGCAGCCTAACTCCGACCTAGCCAACGGCGGCCAAGGGGACGGCAGGGATCGGGAGAAGGAAGACCCGACAGCGCCGCCGCCACGACACCAGAACGCCGGCGACCGCCACCACTGCCCGGGGAAAACAACCACCGAGGCCAGCGGGTGATCGACGGGGCACTAGAACCGGACCAGCCGGCGGCGTACAGGGGGAACGGTTGAGGAGGGAGCAGATGGGACGACGAAATCCCCAAAGAAGGAGGAGGAATCGGTGGTGGGGGGAGGATGAAACCCGTGGACGGCGACGACTGGTGTACAAAGAACCCGACGGCGGCGAAACAAACGCCGGTACAAGTTAGCGCTGAGAAGCGGGCATCGATACCCAAGGACGGCGACCGGAAGACAGCAAAACCGGCCACCACACACCCAAGGAGGGAGAAGAGATGAAGATTACGCCCGAAAACGAGAGTCTGAAGGTGAGATTTGGTCTTCAACAGGGTTGATTTGGAGCAAGGGGGGTTTCACAAACCCTAAGGATGGATTAGATTGGTGGCGATCGGTGATTACAATAGCGTGGTGGTGGCTCCCGAAGGAGATTTGGGCTCCCGGAGGAGGAGTTAATGGCTCCCGGAGGAGGGGGATGAAGATGCCCAAAAAGGGTTTTTTTTCCTGCTCTCAAAGAGAGCGTTTCCAGTTCAATTTGGGCTCCCGGAGGAGGAGTTAATGGCTCCCGGAGGAGGGGGATGAAGATGCCCAAAAAGGGTACGAGGGAGTGTTGTGTGTTATCGGATGCCTCTTTCCCTTCTTTTTTTTTGATATACCAAAAAAAAATATTTAATTACTCAAGCGCTTTTAAGAGTATTTCCATCTCATCCACCCCAAATAATCCGCATTCCCTAAGATTTCATCTCGAGAAAAACACAACCTTAAACGTGGGAGTTGTCAAGCCTTAGTTGCGGAGCTGTGGGCGATGACTCACAATCACAAAGGGTGCTTTATGGACTCACGATCGCAAAAGGTGCTTCATGGACTCACGATCACAAAGGATATGGGAGTGGCAAAAATCATACTGGAAACTGTTACAGTCGGTTGGGAACCAAATCCCACGACATATCTATAATGTCAATATCTCACTAATCTGAAGTCCAGACCGAAACTAGTCGAACCTGACTTTGACACCATGTTAAACTCTGCTGGGCCGGTGAAGTCAAGACGCTGGAAGAACGTCGTGTGCATGCCCTTATATAGGAGACGCGTGTCGAGTTACATCGATTTATTATTATTATTATTATTATTATTATTCTTGTTATAAAATCAGGATCCACCTTTTAATACAAAAGTTTAAGCTAATGTATAGGATTCGACTTATTCTTATAAATCATTTGTCTCAATAGAAACCGATTGGAGGGGGGAATTTCTATGTCAATCAACACCTTACCAACCAATGCAGGGTACGTACTCTTGCAAACATGGGTGTCACTTTTTGAACCTTTTACTCAATTTTTTACAGTCCTATGTATTCACGATTCCATACAATGGACTTTCATTTTTCGAGACGTTATTGATTTTGATTGTCATTCTAATAGGTGCTGACGTCAGCCAAATCCTTCCTTGTATTAAAAACTGACTTAAATAAGCTATCAATAATATCATAGGGCACTAGCCCTTTTTAAGAGACAAAAATAATAATAATAATTTTAAAACTTCTTGAAGGATCATTTTAGTATCTCTCATTGTTTCACAAAATTTATACCAATTTATTCAGTGTAGTGTCGTTGATGTTATTGAGGGTGCGTTTGGATTTCAGTGCACTATAATTATAATTGTAGTATTTGATTAACATATTTTACTATGTATTTGAAATCATATAATTGAAATAAAATATGTAAATTAATTACATTAAATTTATAATATAATTATAAACTTCTGCGCATATTTTTAATCCACACAACTCATAAAGCATTTTATTTAAATTTTATATTATGATATTTTTTATAATTATAATTACACTAATTTTAAAGGGAATTTGTAATGTGTATCTCATGGACACACAATAAGTAACCCAAAAATAAAGAAAAATGCGTTTTCTAATTTCAAATTTTCAATGTATTAGCGCCCGAAATCAATGCATTGAAACTAATATATGTAACACTACCACAGATTTAGAACTTCGGCTTCTCATATAATTGTACAAAAGATACCTTAGGAGTTAGAAAAAATTTACAAAATAGGCACTTTTTTTGATCGATTTTGCAAAATGCCCACGTTTTGGGACAATTTAGCAAAATGTCCACTATATAACCCTAAAAATCAGACGCTCTAACCTCCCCCTCTCTCTCTCACCGTTTCCTCCCGTTCCAGATCGGCATCCTCCCGGTCCCAGAGCGATGGCCGGATATGTCCGTCGATGGAGGAGATTCTTCATTGTCGATGGAGGAGATTCTCCCGTTTTCATTGTCGATGGAGGAGATTCTTCAATCGGCAATGGCAACAGCTCGGATTTCCTCATCTCCTCGGAGCGAGCGATGGCCGGATATGTCCGTCGATTAGCCAGCGATTGAGCGAGGTCGAGCAAGGTGGGCTCCGTCGATTAGCCAGGTCGAGCGAGGTGGACTCCAGCCAAATCGCGATTCCAGATTTGTGCGATTCCTCCGAGATCTCCAATTCCAGCGGCCGGTGGAGTCGGACACGAGCGTCAAGGAGGTCGAGCAGTCGAAGCGGGCGAGCGGAGCGAGCGAGGTGGCCGGAGCGAGTGGCCGGGGCGAGATCTCCGCCTGGTTCATCGACTTTACAAAGGTTGAAGAAGGAATTTTTGTTAAATTACAAAAATGACCCAATAAATATGGAAATTATAAAAAATATCTATATTTTATTATATTTGCACGACAAAATGTTAAATTAAATTAAATTAAATTAAATTAAATTAAATTATAAATTAAAAAAAACTCATGTATCGCTCACGATCTGTTAAAAATTAAATTAAATTATATTTGCACGACCAAAAACTGAATGGGAGAGAGACCGCGATCTGAATGTGAATCTCATCGCTCGTCGATTGCGACTCGATCAGTCCATATATGTGCACAACGTAAAGTTATTTTTGCAAAACAAAAAGTTCTGAAATGAAAAAAAAAAGCGGAAAAAAAATTTATATTTTGCACAACATACGATGTAAGAGTTGCACGACTCTATTGTAAGAGTTGCACGCCTCTGTTGTAAGAGTTGCACGCCTCTGTTTTAAGAGTTGCACGACTCTGTTGTAAGAGTCGCACGACTCTTGTTTTAAGAGTTGACTGAGTTCTTGGATAAGCTTAAGATGATGCAGGGTGGCGTTTCTGTCGATTTTAGTGGGGTTAATATCGACAAATTCGTTGTTAGATACTTGGCATGTTATTTTTGCACAACAATCGAGACTTTGTGAAATTGTTCTCAACATGATATTATTTTCTCTCAATATAATTTCATAATTTCTCAATAAATTATTGCACAACGTGCTCTTATTTTTGCTCAACAATTCTTTATTTTTGCACAACAATCGAGACTTGTGAAATTGTGTCTTCTCATAATCTTATTTTTTGTAAATATAATTTTATACTTTTTTAATAGATTATTGCACAACACGGTCTTATTTTTGCTCATCAATAGAGTAAAATTGCACAACATGGGGGATTGGTGGAAATGTGCTCAACATTATCTTTAAGAGTTGCACGACTCTGTTTTAAGAGTTGCACGACTCTGTTGTAAGAGTTGCACGACTCTGTTGTAAGAGTTGCACGACTCTGTTTCAAGAGTTGCACGACTCTGTTGTAAGAGTTGCACGACTCTGTTTCAAGAGTTGCACGACTCTGTTGTAAGAGTTGCACGACTCTGTTTCAAGAGTTGCACGACTCTGTTGTAAGAGTTGCTCATCAATAGACAATAATTGCACAACATGGGGAATTGGTGAAATTTTGCTCAACATCATCTTATTTTTGCTCAACTATATGTTATTTTTGCTCAACTATATGTTATTTTTGCACAACATTATGTTATTTTTGCTCAGCATCATCCAAATATAAATGTAACCGTATGTTGAGCAAATATGACTCAAGTCTAGTTTTTTATTTTAAATCTTTTTTTAACATTTTTTCGTGCAAATATAAAAGTACGATATGCAAATAATCCAAATATAAATGTAAGTTGTGCAAATATAACAAAAAAGTACGATGTTGTGCAAATAATCAAAACATTTTTTAACATTTTTTCATAGGGTGATTTTTGTAATAGAATATAGATATTTTTTACAATTCCCATATTTATTGGGTCATTTTTGTAATTTAACAAAAAAGTCTTTCTCCTTCCTCGCGCAGATCTGGAATTGCTCGGCTCCGCCTCCGGCTCACTCCGGCGTCGCTCGCTCGCTCCGGCCTCCTTCGATCTCGCCGCTGCGCCTCGCCGCTTCCGCCTCCGATCTCGCTCCTTCGCTCGGCTCCGCCTCCGATTGCAATCGAGATCCGGAATCCTCGCGCATATCTGGAATTGGATCCGGCTCCGCCTCCGCCTCACTCCGGCGTCGCTCGCTCGCTCCGGCCTCCTTCGATCTCGCCGCTGTGCCTCGCCGCCTCCGCCTCCGATCTCGCTCCTTCGCTCGCCTCCGCCTCCGATTGCAATCGATCATCCGGAAACCTCGCGCATGTAATTGCATCCGGCTAATTCACTAATTACAGATAATTTGTCAAATTAGACTAATTAGTATATATATAGCGGCTAATTCCCTAATTTGTCCCAAAACGTGGACATTTCGCAAAATCAGCCTTATTTCGTGGCTATTTTGCAAAATGCCCCTAGGAGTTAGGACTACTGATCACATAGTCTATTTTAATTGCTTTACGTTTTAGACAAAATGCATTGAAACTACGATATTCTTTCCTATTTTGGATTTCTAATGTATGTCAATGAGTACACAATAGAAAAACCGAATTATAAAACATGAAACCATTTCAGAATGACTCACTGGAAAGGACTTGCGGATACTACCCAAAGGTCTCCAGTTCGAACACCGGCCCTATCTCTTTATTTACAACTTCAAGAATTATAAAACATGAAAATCCAAACACACCCATTATTAATTAAACATTAGAATGGACGAGAAGAGTGAGGTCCCTCCAACCATCGCGGTCGTACTTCATTTCCTCGTGGTGTTTGGGTGTCCGTCTGTTGGTTCGTGGTTAGATTCGGTTGAGGAGCAGTTCTGCGGCTCTGGTTGATCGAAGTGATCGTGTTGGTGGTGTTTGTGCTCTCCGAAGATCCCTCATCTAGGTGGGGGGAACGTCGTGTGATCCACACTTCTCCAGGAGTCGTCTTTGCCTTACGAGGAGTTCTGCTTTCCGTCTTTCCGGCGGCGAGACATCGTGTCAGCAGGTGCTGTCCCATGCGCTCGCTATCCACTTCACCACGCCGGGTTTCCGTCATCTCGTTGTTGTTTCCGCTTTTTTGCTTAGGGTTAGGGGTTTTTCCGGGTTTGTTGTATGTGTTTATTTTGATGTATTCTGCATTTGTATTTGTTCAGATCCTCGTGATCTCATCCTTCGGAATGCTCTCGGGTTGGCTAACCACCACCCGAATTTTTTCCTTATCAAAAAAAAAAAAAAGTTCCCTCCAACCAATTAACACATATGCCTTCCGATGATGTTGATGAGTCGATCCGAAAGCGATGGCACCCATAATTGATTCCTCTCATCTCCAACGAAGGAAACGTTGAGTACACGACATGTGGATCTTCATTATCCATCGGATCAAGTTCCCTTCTCATCCGACGGACCCCAAAACCCGGTGACTGACAGTTGAACACTGCCCTCTTTGCTTACTACGCACTAACTGGAGTACGAAAATCACTCAGAAATCCCCCGGAAACGAAGCTGAAATTGGGGGATTTGCAGTTGGACTAGTGGCTTTCTGTGTCTCTTTGCAGGTTTCATCTTATCTCTACTTCATCCTCATCCTCTTTCCTTGCGATTTTTTGGCTTCTGGATACTGCCTATTTTGATTCCTTGCTTTTTTGTTAAGGGTGATTCATTCATCTGTGTTTTAATTCCTCGATTCTTTTCGATTTCATTTGTGGCTTTTGATTCGTTCTGGTTTGTGTTCAGTATAACAACTAGTTGAAGTTGAAAATTGGGGTTTAATTTTAAGCAAGTTGAAATTGCTGTGCAATTACTTTTTTTTTTTTCTTTTCTGAATCTGCAAAATGTAGATGAGATACTTGCTTATCCCTTCTTGGATTTTCATTCTGATAAAGAATTGGTAGGTTTTGTTGATCTGATTTTCTTGATTCTTGATTTCTGTGGCCTGCCAGGAAAACATGGCGAACAATGAGGCAGATGGAGATGCAAAAGAGGTCAGCCACGGGAACTCCGGTTTCCCGCGTGTAGCTCTCAATGAAAGGATTCTTTCTTCCATGTCTAGGAGATCTGTGGCTGCTCATCCATGGCATGACTTGGAAATTGGTACTACTGCTATTTCTACTTGTTCTTTAAAAAAAACTTGATCAAGGGTTCATTTTGTGTGAGGAGCTCAACAAGCTTCTTATAAGCAATCAGGCCCCGTTTGGCATCGATATCTTGGTATTATCTAGATATCAATGAGTTTCAGGCAAATTACTATTTGCTTGGCACAGTGTACTGATATCAATACCAAACGGAGCCTTAGTACACTATGTCAAACAAATCGTAATTCGCCTGGAACTCATTGAAGGGTTGCTTGATGCTTTTCTAGCTTTAATTTGCCAATCATGTCTTTGAATCTTTGATTCTTCTGTTTGTTCATGAAATTTTGTGTTCGGCTATTTGCAGGACCGGGTGCTCCAACAGTTTTCAACTGTGTAAGTCATAGAACTTGTTACTACCACTAATGATATGAATCTTCCATAAGGCTCTTAGGAATTATAATACCTGATTGGTGTGTTGTTTAGGTATTGTATGACCTTGTGGAATTAGCACTGAAATTTCTCATTTGCTTCATTGTACATCTGTTTTAACCCATTGAAAACTCTGTCGAACTTAGTTGTGCACTACTTGATTGTTAACGAAACAGGTGGTGGAGATCAGCAAAGGAAGCAAGGTCAAGTATGAGCTGGACAAGGCCAGTGGTTTGATCAAAGTATATCCTCTTTCGCATTTGCAACCTTCTCTTTCAATTTGTAATTATTCAGGCTATGTATAAACCATTGAAGCATCAATAACAACGACACTGGTGAACTAAATGCTTTGAGGTTCTTCTTTTGAAAAAGCTGAAATGTCGCTCCCTGTATGACTAGACTGCGTTTTTGAAAAATCATTTGTATACTCTGAGGTTCCTTGTTTTGATTGATTTCATAGCGATTCTGAATCCTCAAGGTACACTATATGCAAGTTACTCTCTTAATCGTGCATTTTTGGGTTTATACTGTCATGGACTTTCTGTACATAGGTTGATCGAATCCTGTACTCATCTGTTGTTTACCCACACAACTATGGCTTCATCCCCCGAACCCTTTGCGAAGATAGTGATCCTATGGATGTTCTTGTCCTGATGCAGGTAGTTATTTTCATGATCATAAAAGTAGAGTTTCTTATTGTGCATAAAAATCTGCCTCTCGTAAATTTCCCAACTGATCATCCACTAGTGAAATTTTGTTACTGCAGGAGCCTGTACTCCCTGGATCTTTCCTTCGTGCTCGAGCCATTGGACTCATGCCTATGATTGATCAGGTAAACTGATTAATGTGACATCTTGTCACAGATTATTCCTCAGGGTCTTTTGGAATGTTAGTAACTTGTTGCTTCTTCTTACAGGGTGAAAAAGATGACAAGATAATAGCAGTTTGCGCTGATGATCCTGAATACCGTCACTACACACAGCTGAGTGATCTTGCTCCACATCGCCTTGCTGAGATCCGCCGCTTCTTTGAGGACTGTATCCTTTAACATTCATACAAACTCTTATCTTTGTTCATTGCAGACATGTTATAGAATTTGTTCATCCAAAGTGGCAAAAAATGTCACCTTAACTTGTTGCCAATCCAGATAAAAAGAATGAGAACAAGAGTGTCGCTGTGAATGACTTTTTGCCTGCTGAAACTGCGATTGCTGCCATCAAATACTCAATGTAAGCTCCTCTTAGCTGAAAGAATCTTCCATGGAATATTTTTTCTCCTCCTCCTCGCTAACTATGTTGTGTTACATTCTGTTGTAGGGATCTCTACGCCTCCTACATTGTCGAAAGCTTGAGGCAGTGAATCTGAAGAAGGCAGCTGGGCATCTGCGGAAGCAAGAACGAGATACGGTTGTGAATTGTGATGGCAAAAACAATAATTCTGTTGTGAGGCTTATTTGACTTCTTGCTATAGCCATCCCCAATGGCCATTTACTTTGGTCCTAGCTAAATTTGTCGAGTTTGTGAACAGCGTCGCGTGTAAACGTGGGTTTATATACTAATGGAATTTCAACTGCAGAATAACAGAATATGGTGTGACGTTTGTGGATTGAGATTCATGTGATTGTGTATATGATCTTCACAATTAAGATGCCTGTTGTGAAGATCATTGATGAAGTCTTAATTAAAACACAAAAAAGGGACCATTAAGCACATCAATTTGCTCAATGTCAGTGAGAATCATAAAATGGGACATATAAATATAGCTTTGCATCTTCAAAGAACAAATATTGTTATTAAAATGTTAACTAAAGAAATGGTTTGTATGAATGTAAAAGGATACAATCCTCCCCCCTCCATAGATTAAGGTCTGTGTAACATTCAAACAGAACATATATGATTTGCAAAAAATTGGGGTTACTGCTTACTATACATAATTTCTTAGGTAATTGGCAAAAACTTGGAGGGGACGAGTACCGATATAGATAGTGATAACGGGTTGTTGGCCAATGGAGATTTCCTACTTCACTACATGATTCGCTCTCTACAACACAAAAATATTTTGACATTTATTTAATATTATAAAAATTTTAAAATTATAAAAATATATTTATATTACTAACATCTATTTTTATATATTTTTAAAATTATATATTTTTTAAAAATCATGTTTTATAATTTTTAAAAATTAAAAAGGCAATATTTAACAAATTATAATTATTAAAATTTTCAAAACATGATTTGTCAAAATAAATTTTTATGAATATATAAAAATAGATGTTAATAATATAAATATAATTTTTATAAATTTTTTAAGATTAAATAAATCTTAAAATATTTTTGTGTTGTAGTCGGTGGAGTATATGGTGATCAGTAAAGATCCCCTATAACACAATAATGACAATATGTATCACTCGGTATATCAAAAAATTAGTTTACATGAAAATTATTGTTAAAAAAAATCAAAAATTATAACAATATTGGATTTGATAATTCATACAGATTTGTAAATTATTATTTTTTTAAAATCATTAGAAAAAAATTTATTTTGCTAAAATGTTGTTATTTTGTGACTTTCACTCATACGGAGTATGTATTATTTAGAAAAATAGTTTTATGATTTTTCAAAATATTTTTTTTACAAATATGTATGAATTATCAAATACAATATTGTTATAATTTTTGAAAAAATTTTTTAAAATAATTTTTATAGAAACTAATTTTGTGACTTGTAGGTGATCTCGATTGATATAGTGATGTAAGAGATCTAGTAATGTAAGAGATCTTCATTGCTGCCTGTCTAGGCCCTCTATTCGAGAAGACCCCTAAAAAAAATATTAATTCCGTTCAGAAATAGATGTCGTTTGACTTTCTTCCACGTTTTTAAGGTGCTAAAAAAGGTATATACAGAGTAATTAGCAAAATCGCCCATAAATTATTACGACTATACGCGTGGTCTTCCACTGGTACATAGATAAATAAATAAATATTACCTCTCTTTAATTAAAATATACTATACTTGTAATTTTTAAAGATTTTATATCAGTGGGAATAGTTGGCCAAGTTGCAAAGGTAAAAGCGCTTATAACGCGTTGCTGATCGATCACTGAAAAATGAAAATCTCATCGATCATCTTGCTCAATACAGTAGTAATATCTGTACATCCGATCGAAGGAGGAGGTTGCTTTGGAGATTGGCCTGTTGAATTGCTTTGAGGTACAGTGAATTTACAGGTGCAACCTCATTTTTATTGTTGATTCCTGCTTTTTTCCATCGATCATTTTTAACGTGGTTGAATTGAGCTTCTATTTCTCTTAATTACACTCTTTGCTTCGACTAATTAGGTTTGATCGGTATCGGTTGCTTCGACTTAATTAGGTTTGATTTTAATAGTTTATAGTTTAATTAGCTTTTGAAATTGGATTTTCAACCGCCTACTTACTCCAAACTTTTTAGAATTCTATTCATTTTCTGCTATCTGTTCAGCTTTTGAAATTGAGATGCCAGAATTCACAAAGCCTGAGCAGCCAGTGATAATAGCAACTAAAGGGTTTCCCTGCACTGGCAAGTCTGAAATTGCCAGGGATATAGGCCAGTGGGCGAAATGTCCGGTGTTATACATCGATCAGTTTCTGGATACGCTGTCTTTGGAGAACAGCTACACTGCTGAGTTGTTACCGTCCCTTGAGCAAGCCGAGCGCCTCGACCGTCTCGCCTTTGATGCGCTCTGTAAAGCTGCATCCAACTCCCTACAATGGGGTATAGACATGTACCACGTCTGGAGTTACAAGTGCATCGTCGTCAAGTCTCGTCTCTGCTCAACTTTTGAGCTTGATCGACTGCTACAGCTCGCTAGGGAGCGTGGCTGTGGAACGATCCTCATCATAGAGTTTCAGATAAAAAATGAGTACCGGTTCCGGCTCAGATTGGAGAATAAAGTGGAGTCAGGGGGACAGAATGAGTGGTATAAGCCGAGGGGCTGGAAGGACGTAGAGAAGGCCAAGGATGAATATGAAGCTGATAATTGGGATCTTCATCTTCGTCGTCGTTTGCTTGATACTAGTGATGGCCTTCCTCGGGTCACAAGGCTGGTGTTGGACCCCTTTGATGATCTCTACCTTGTTCCAACTGCAATTCTTTCCTATAGATGTCAAGATATTATTAATTTTCTCCTGGGTAAGGTTGAAGTAGGAAACACATTTCTTCAAGGCCAATGTGTGGTAGTGCAATTCGGGGAAGTGGGACGATATTTGAGGGAGGAGAAGTTAAGAGGCCCTCGCGCTAGGAAAGGTTTTTGTTATGCACATAAGTCTTTTTGCATCTTCAAATACCGGGAGGAGCATGAAGAAGATGAGGATTACCCTGATCGCGACTACTGTGGGGTGTGTGAAAAGCATGTTATCTCAGGCCAATCTGCCTATGCCTGTCATTTTTGCACCATGACATTGCATAAATCATGCGCCGAGCTAACCGATGTTGTCGCCCTTGAAGGCTATCAAGATATTGAAAAATTGAGAGATTATCCCAACCGCCTTCCACAGAAGCATGGATATTCCTACAAATTCCAGATTCATTTGAAAGGCCAAGTGTTGCCGACGATTCTCAACCATGATTGCCACCCCCACTTTCTCTTCATGTATTTTGATCGTGTGATAAAATGCGAGGCATGCGGCATTAATCATCATCAATTAAGAGGCAGTTATTTCTGTTATATCTGTTATAAGAAATATGACATAGAATGTCTTTCTCTGGTTAGAAGAGGGGAGCATGAGCATGGCGGACACCAACATTTATTGAAGCTCATCTACTCTCGGGATGGAATGGAGGAGGACGAATCCTACTGGTGCGACATCTGCTACGAGGACATCGATCCACAAAATTGGTTTTATTTGTGTCAAGACTGCCCCTATTTTTCTGCTCATCCAAACTGTGCAAGGAATTCCATCAGGATGGGATCATTGCAAACTTGTGAAAAAGCTCCTCGCTAGAGAGAAACAAGGTGTGGTTGGCCACAAATACTATCATTTACGCGGACGTGTATTTGTCAAATTTGTTTTAATTTTATTTCCATGTGCATCCATTAGACTATCCACAATGGTTTTGATTATAAGTTATAATGTATACATTTGCACAAGATGTGTAAAAATACACTTTACTTTTTAGTATTTTGCTCCAATGGTCAAATGTGTATTTTTTACACATCATTCAAATACAAGTAATTTAAAACAAAAAAGAAAACAAAATTCATAAAAATACACCAATAAAATTGTCTTGCTTTTTGAAAAGGTTTTTGCACATGGGGGAGGTGATGTGCTCAAATTTGCATATTAGGCTAACTCCAATGGCATGATGCAAATGCTCAAATATTCACATTTTGATGCAAATTGTGCTCCAATGATTACTTTTGAGTGTTTAAAATGTGCACATTTGCACACAAAGTGCTCAAATAT
Source organism: Persicaria maculosa (assembly GCA_963922045.1). NCBI lineage: Eukaryota > Viridiplantae > Streptophyta > Magnoliopsida > Caryophyllales > Polygonaceae > Persicaria > Persicaria maculosa. The sequence continues at coordinate 3,615,195 of OY998254.1, read as the reverse complement.
AAGCATATCACCTCCCCCAAGTGCAAAATTTTTTTTATCACTTTTCAATAAAATAAAGTAATTTCTATTGGTTGTTTTTTATTGTTTTCTTTTCCTTTTTAATTTAATCATATTTATTTAGAGATAGGTGTGTATAAAATGCACACCAAAAAGTGATGTGCATTTTTAAGCACATTGTGCAAATATGTACATTTGCACACTTAACCATTGGAGTTAGTCTTACATGCTCAAATGTGCACATTTGCACACCTCAAAAGCAATCAATAGAGCTCAAAAATGTCTAAAAAATACACATTTGCACACAACTAGTCTTAGTGTGTGTTAACGATCATGTCATTAAGGGTTGACTTTATTAGTGTATGTGTGTGTGAATTTCGTGTGCGTTGACTAGTTTTTTTAGCATGCTAATTAATTGGAAAGGCTTGCACTTTAATTCCAACGTGCACTTTTGATTGAGGATTTGCGGTGTATCTAACAACACCCGTGAGATATATATGATAATATTCTATATCTAAGATAATACTAAATAAGTTCTTGAAGATTCCATGTGGTCACTGCTCCTTAAAAATCAGTTTTAATCCCCCATAACACAATGTGTTACACTAAATTGTTTGGGTTATAAATTCATGTTAAAAAAAGTCAATGTTATTTACATCCAAAAATTTACTATATACACCATATACTTCAATTTTTTTTATTTTTTTTAAATAGACACTACCCAAAGTACCATGCGCCTTTTGAGTCACAGACGTGTGACTCAAGAGAGTGTGGTGTATATAGTAAATTTTAAGGGTGTAAATATTATCACCCTAAAAAAATGGAGAATTTAAAGAAAATCACCCATTAAGTATAATCTTTTACACTTTACCACCCGCTAAATATGAAATTACATAAAACCACCCATTAAATGACTTTTGTTTACAAATTACCACCCACCACGGTCCACATATTTCATTGGAATTCCATTAAGTATGGTATATTTTTTATTATTTAAATTATATTTGGTAGGGATAAAAATTATATTAATATATTAGGGGCAAAGAATGTATACAAATTTAAAATTATATATTTATTTGGAGGGTGGAGGGTTATAAATGTGAAAAAATATTATTGAATTTAAAAATTTTAAGCAAACTTTAATAAATATATTTTTTAATAAAAAACACTTTTGAGCTGTAAAATATTTAAAAAAATATATAGATAATTTTTTCAATTTTAGTATATAGTGAAATTGGTTTGGAAAAAATGAAAATGATTTGTGTGTAATTTACTTGAAATTATCTTGACAAAAGTCGTTTTATGATCTTGTCTAAAGCTTCACTCATTTTGCTTTGTTTGAAAAAAAAAGAGTGAGGCTAGAGGTAAGATGTCGGAATGGCTATTGACAAGATAATTTCATCAAAATTACCACAAGTCCTTTTCATTTTTTCCGAACACATTGCAAAAAGGCTCAAAACTCTCTTTTCCCGAATCGAAAGATTCGAAACCTAAATCCGTCGAACGAATTTTTTTGATCGAAAAGAGCCTAAAATCGATGAAATTAATCAAAATATCAATTGATTGACACACGAATGGGTCTATCGCTCGCTTTACATGATTATCGAATTGCGATTTTTGGTCTTCGTTCGAAAAACCGTCGAAGGAAGGAGCTCGGCAGATACGAACGAGGTTCATGAATAAGCTCGGCAAGTTTAGACGAGGTGAATTAGTAACCTCGGCGCATAAAAAAGAGGTTATGACGGAGCCTCATCTATTTTTTGCGAGGTATATAATGACCCTTTTGAAGACCTTGTCTGAAGCCCCATTGACATAAGCCGAGCTCAATAAATAACCTCGGCTTTTGTTGTTGAGGTTAAGAAAGAAGCTCGGCTACTGTCGTTGAGCTTAATAAGGAAGCTCGGCTTCTGTTGTTGAGGTTAATGAGGGAGCTCGACTTCATTGACACGTAATGCATAAATTCATAATTAAATTGTGTAGAGATATGTGTGATGGATCTTGTTATAATGCAAACTCATATGCTTCTAATAATGAGACAGACTAAATGACTAAATCAATTTAGAAAATGTTGTTTTCCCCATTTCTGATTGCAACTCTCAATGACTAAATCAATATCATAACTTTATCCAAATAGTAAATTAGTTGTTCTTAAGCAGACATTAAACAAATTAATGCATATTTGAATGTTTTATCTTACAGTAATTGTTTCAAGTGGCCACTTCCCACCTATTTTTGTATAAATATATTGAGATTATTTATGATGAACTTTAACCACTAAATTGTTATCAAATGTATAGTTTTTCGTGCTTCATACTAATATTTATATTTAACACCGCAAACATTATACAATTAACCTTTTTCTTGCTTCTATTGATTCTGAAATTTAATTTATTGTCATTGTAATAAAGAAAGATGATGTTTATTCAAATTAATATGATATATTATGATTTCTAATATTAATTTTAAAATGATTAAATTAAATAAATGAGTAATGTTAATCTAAAAAGGAAAATTGGTTATTGGAGGGCCGATCAACCAGTATGGCGTACAAATTAAGGTATAAAAATTGAATCTTGCTATAAAATTAAAAGTTACATCAACATCTTCTTCACCCAATTGCTGTTTTGATTGGTTTCCATGATTTGCATTCATCGTCGGAACTCAACTTAGTCAATTTAGGTTAACATTACTCATTTATTTAATTTAATCATTTATTTAATTTAATCATTTTGATGTAACATTACTTTTTAGATTAATTTAATCATTTTGATGTAATTTAGTCAATTTAGGCTTTCTCATCAGTTAGAAATATCATTTTTAGATTAACATTACTCATTTATTTAATTTAATCATTTTAAAATTAATATTAGAAATCATAATATATCATATTAATTTGAATAAACATCGTCTTTCTTTATTACAATGACGATAAATTAAATTTCAAAATCAATAGAAGTAAGAAAAAGGTTAATTGTATAATGTTTGTGGTGTTAAATATAAATATTAGTATGAAGCACGAAAAACTATACATTTGATAACAATTTAGCGGTTCAAGTTCATCATAAATAATCTCAATATATTTATACAAAAATAGGTGGGAAGTGGCCACTTGAAACAATTACTGTAAGATAAAACATTCAAATATGCATTAATTTGTTTCATGTCGCTTAAGAACAACTAATTTACTATTTGGATAAAGTTATGATATTGATTTAGTCATTGAGAGTTGCAATCAGAAGTGGGGAAAACAACATTTTCTAAACTGATTTAGTCATTTAGTCTGTCTCATTCTTAGAAGCATATGAGTTTGCATTATAACAAGATCCATCACAAATATCCTCTACACAATTTAATGAATTTATGCATTACGTGTCAATGAAGCCGAGCTCCCTCATTAACCTTAACAACAGAAGTCGAGCTTCTTCATTAAGCTCAACAAAAGAAGTCGAGCTTCTTCATTAAGCTCAACAACAGAAGCCGAGCTTCTTCCTTAACCTCAACAACAAAAGCCGAGGTTATTTACTGAGCTCGGCTTATGTCAATGGGGCTTCAAACAAGAACTTCAAAAGGGTCATTATATACCTCGCAAAACCTAGACGAGGCTCCGTCATAACCTCGTTTTCATGCGCCGAGGTTACTTATTCACCTCGTCCAAACCTACCGAGCTTATTCATGAACCTCGTTCGTATCTGCCGAGCTCCTTCCTTCAACGGTTTTTTCGAACGAAGACCAAAAATCGCAATTCAATAATCATGTAAAGCGAGCGATAGACCCATTCGTGTGCCGATCAATTGATATTTTGATTAATTTCATCGATTTTAGGTTGCTTTCGATCAAAACAATTCGTTCGACAGATTTAAGTTTCGATTCGGGAAAAGAGAGTTTTGGGCCTTTTTGCAATGTGTTCGAAAAAAATGAAAAGAACCTGTGGCAATTTAGGTGAAATTATCTTGTCAATAGCCATTCTGACGTCTTGCCTAAAGTCCTTATGGAAAAGAAATTATGGGTTGTAGAGAAATTTGCAAAAACTCGGTGGTACCTAATGGAATTTACGAAAAATGGCTGCTCTTTTTAGCAAATAGCCATCAAACCCTCACTTGATACCACAGTTGGGGTGACCTACGACTGACTTGAGCGCATCTCAAATTCTCGGCTGCACGAACTCGGTACAAAGGGGAACGAGCTACCCTCGACAGGAAGCATCTTTGAGTTGAATCCCTCCATCTATCTTCAGATTCCTCAGCTAATCGACCGCCTAATTTCTGGGTCCAGCGAGGGGAAATGGGCACTTTGGGGAGAGCAGTCTATCAGGTCGGATTCTGGATCAGGGAGACCGGTCAAGCCCTCGATCGATTGGGTTCTCGCCTCCAAGGCAACTACTCTTTCAATGAACAACGTATGTTTGATCCTCCCTCTCTTGAATTAGTCTCGCATTTTGATTTCCTGCCCGATTTTAAACTGATTTTGATTGTGCGTCTGGCTCTTTTTTCGGTTTCTGTCTCAATTTGTCGATGATACATCGAATGGGGGTTGATTGATTCTGACTCTGTAGTTAAGGGCTACTAGGATTTTTGGATAATGGTATGGCCGGCTGATGATTTTGAGGGAGGGTTTGTGTGGATTGATAGGAAGGCCACATTGATTTGGAGTCCAATGCCACTCTTTGAAGCTTCTGATTATCCAATTCTATCCAAATTAGGTTTTTTTAGGTTGGGGGTAAAGTAATTGTAGCTTTAGTTGAATGGATTAATTAGTTGTATTAGGAAAGGGTTTGAGCTTATGTTATTTGGAAAGCTTGGGTGTGCAACGGTGCATGGATTCATAAGATGGCCACATTGATCTGGATCCCATAGCCAGTCTTTCAAAGCTTTCTTAATTCTAATTCAGTCCAAATTAGGGTTTAGTAGGTTTGGGGACAAACTATAAATGTGATGAGGAAAGGTTTGGGGATAAACTATAATTCAGTCCTAGACAGTAAGAGCTTATGTGATGGGGAAAGGGTTTGAGGGGTTTTGGGTAATTTTCCTGAAATGGGTGAATATATTAGGAAGAATAAAGGAATGTGCAATAAATAAAAAACCAAACCAAGGCTTAAGAATCAAAACTATATGATATACCATCAGTTACAAAAGGCCATGTATCATATCTCAGCATGGAAAAAAATCACAGTGAATACTTCGAGATAAGAGTGCATAGATTACATCTGCAGTAAGTGTTTCCACATTTTTCTCTCTCTATTAGACAGTTTTTCTATGCAAAGATCTTGTCTTTGCATGCCTGAATGATGGGAGAGCAACATTCTCGAGCATTCAGGTCTTGTCCGCAAATATCGTGTTTGTTCCTGGCTTGCCAGGCTTCTTGACTATGCTTTCTTTGATTATCAACAAATCGTTTAACCCCGTGACTAATGCTTATATCAGTTGTTTACCCAATTTGTTTCTGATATTCGTGGAGTGAGACAAATGTGTTGATTTCCTTTTGTCTCTTGTGGAGAAGCCTGTCTCTTTAGTGGATTTTGATTTTTGACAAATGTGTTCCCCCATGGATACTTCATCAGTTCATTGATCACATTTAAATATGTGCTTTCATTTGATTTGCTTTTTTTGAGATTCTTGTCCCTGCATTATGATGTCCTGCCATCCCAGATTATGCATCATCCTGACCTTATCTGATACGTTGATTAGATTCATTCTCTTGTGTCTGAGTGCGCTTTTATGCCTTCCTTGTTTCACATTTCTCTAAAAACAGACTGTTATTCTCAATGCTATAGCTGATTTGTACTCTGATGCTTAAGCTGCTGAACAAATGTTTTATTCCTAACTATCTATTGATCTTATCTCAACATTCAAACTAATTATCTTAACCAGATATCTCAACATTCAAACTGGTGCTGCCTGAACCAGTTCCATGCCTAGTGAGTATTGATAAGCCCCTGAATCCCAGCCCTTTCACCCGATAGAGGGATTTAAAACCTTGTTTGAATTTGTTTATACTGTATACAACATTGAAGCTTACTTCTTTGGAACTAAGTTCTGGTTTTTTTCTTTATGATTCCTTTTCTCTTGGAACATATTGGTATTTATGTGGACTGGTAGTTGGTTACTTGTTTCTGGAGGAATAGCAGTAGTGCTTCTCAGTATGCCAACCTCAAACAGCTTTTCCTCTTAGGATGATTGCGTAGCCTACCATTCCAATTACTTATTCAAAATCAGGTGATTGATTGCTAGATCCTAAAGAACGTGACATCCAATGATAGAGCTCTTACTAGCTTTTCAGAGGCTTTTTAAGGCAAGTAGGCATTGTGGGACAAAAGATTTCATATCATTTAATGGAACTTTTTGTTGGGGTTGAGGAACAATTTCTCTCTAGTTGGAAATCATTGTGAGAAAATGATAGAGCTCTTACCAGCTTAGAATAGGTCCATAGGAAGCAGTGAAGAACACCAAATCGGCAGGAGCTAAGTGAATACCAAAGGGAACGATCCTTTTGCAGATATCCACTAGCTACGGAAGAGTGAAACACTTAATCTGGGCACACACAGCTATTGCCTAATTACAAATAATATTCCAAAATACTAGAAATGAAGGCCTATTCCCTTATTCTTGAACTCCTATCCAGTCAACCAATGTGATTTTGAACCAACCTTATCTCTAAACCTAACTACCTAGTTCATCTTAGATTAACTGCCTAGTTCATCATTCTAGGTCTCTTTTCCATTTTGATAATAGTCTGGAAATCTTGCCTATTTGCATATCATAAATTCAACAGCCTTTCTTCTTATCTCTTGCTTGTTCTATTTTATAAATATTTGGCTTTAGAAACTTCTCCAGTTTTATCACTGTGTTTGAAAGTTCCCACTCCCTAACACTGGCTTCATATTTCTAGTTTCCAGGCACCGCACCCTGATGAATGTATTTGACAAAGTCCCTGTGGCAGACAAAGATGCTTTTATTGCACCCAGTGCATCAATCATTGGAGATGTCCAGATTGGGCGTGGTTCTTCCATTTGGTATGGATGTGTCTTAAGAGGTAAACGATTTCAAATCTGCTCAAGAGTAAGAAAATAGGCACCAGTTTAGCAATTTATACTTAGATTTTGTATTGTACAAATTTTGCTTATTTACATGAGTCTGGCGGGATGAATGAAAACCTTTTCTGAAACATTAAGAAAATGCTTACATAAGTAATAAGTTGAAGTTGTATTTCACATGCATATGTTCAGTAGCTTCTTATTTTTATGATAATCCATCGTCTTCTCCACACTGACTAATTATCGTGTATACAGGTGATGCAAACAGCGTGAGTATTGGTTCTGGGACCAATATTCAAGATCATTCCCTTGTTCATGTGGCAAAGACAAACTTAGCTGGAAAAGTATTGCCTACAATAATTGGAGACAACGTTACTATAGGTAAGTGACGTTGTCCAATTTGATTAAAATGTTGCACGAGAGTTCTTTAGCATCATCGTTGCTTTTGAACTTGATAGGTCACAGTGCAGTCTTGCATGGATGTACTATTGAAGACGAGGCTTTTATTGGCATGGGTGCAACCTTGCTCGATGGAGCTTTTGTCGAAAAGCATGCCATGGTTGCTGCTGGAGCCCTTGTAAGACAGAACACCAGGATTCCATGTGGGGAGGTCTGCACTATAATTTCTTGGCATTTGTTGTTTCCTTTGTTTTGCTTGTACTTTAATTAGCATGAAATCGTCTTATGGAGTACTTTAACTTTTAAGGCATGTGAGTTTATAATAATACAAACTGGGGAAACACCCAATAGCAACATGTGAACAGAAAAGAGCACGTAATCTGGGTATTGATGTTCTCATTTCTTGTGGCTAGCAACAAAAATGCACACTGGATTTAGAGCTTGTTTTTGGTGGACTCTACATCTTCCCTTGAATAATCGCCCAAACCTAATTGAAAGTTTGAAGCTAGTGAAGTGTTTGGCCTGAGTTTGGTGATTCGAAAATTGTGAAAATGGGAAAAAAAAATCTTGATTAGAGAGGACACTACTTTTTAAGACATGAAAAGGTTAAAAATTAGGCTTTGTTGAAAATTGAAGAATAGACACTCTTGCTCGGTTCGGGTAGAGTTTGCTAGGCTTGGGTAATTGTATTTTGGGACTTAGTTTGGCCTAAATTTGTTTCTGTGTTCCCCCCTCATCCTTGTTATTTATATGCTGAACTTAACTGTTGCACAGCGAAGATTAGAAATTGAATTTCGTCTTGCTTTGGACTTCGTTGAAAGATAAGATTTCTTGGTGAAGAGTGAAAGATCATAGTTCTTTTCGTACGTTGCCATTTCAAATCTGTGTATTCTCCAATCCCAATTCTACCCATTGCTTAATTTTCAGTGTGGTTAAACAAACAGGTATGGGGCGGTAACCCTGCAAGATTTCTGAGGAAGCTGACAGAAGACGAGATGTCGTTCATCTCCCAATCAGCCATCAACTATGCAAACTTAGCTCAGATCCACGCAGCGGAAAATGCAAAGGGCTTGGACGAGGCCGAACTAAAAAAGCAGCTGCTCAAGAAGTTCACCCCCAAGAACGACGAGTACGACTCTGTGCTGATGACAGTCTCTTCTCCCTAAGCCACCATCCATGGCTGTGCCTGGTAACATTTTACACTTCTTACTCCTTCCTTTTGAATAATGTAAAAGACCCAAAGACAAGGCGCTTGTGACGAGGAGATTCTAGCAGTGCAGATTTGATTGTTTGCTGATCCATCTTATATATGGAACACGAGAACTTCGGTAGCGGTTCTTTGTTGGTTGTTGATGAATTGTTATGAATGCTCGAATGCAACGCAGTGATCCAAACGCGGCCTAAGGTTGTTTTTCCCTTGGACTAGCATTTGTTGCTTAATTTTTGCTGCATCCGGATTGATGTTTCATCTCCTGTTGTCTTTTAGAAGAAAAAATTGGAAATTTTTCCCCACCAGTGTGTCGAGCCGGTCGACGCAAACCAATTTACTTGATACGTGGCTCTTTCGGCTGGGTCACGTGCTCAGGGTTTACCGTCAAAGGTGGGTGGGTTCCTCATCAACCAATTTTATTTTTTTTTGGAATTTTTCACTTTTCATAGTTTGAAGAGTAAAAACTATATAAAATATTAAATTTTTTTATAATTTAATTGTAAAAAAAATATGGATATACTTAGTAATAATAAAAAAAATATTTTATATAGTTTTTTAGTTTCTTAAATGATGTGTTAAAAATTAAAAAGTCTTATATTATTAATCGGAGGGAGTACATTATTTTTTACTTTATCGAAAATTAGAAATAACAAATTTATAATTATTTTAAGGATATTTTTGTAAAATAAAACTCAAAATACTTAAAATGATCTATTTTTCGACTAAAATAACATATTTTTATCGAAGGAGGGAGTATTTGTTTGGAACTTGGAAGGACCACTCACCAAATCAATAATCTATTTGTCTTTATTCTTTTTTGTAAACGAGGGTCACGCCTGAAGGGTTATTATCATTAACTAATCATTCCGGAAGTTTCACATTCATAATTAAAGTCTTTGTTCGAGTGGTTGTCTATCACCCTAATGAATTAGGGTAAGTTGGGTAACATGAAGCTGATAGGGTAGCTAAAGCTGATAGATTAAGTATGTTAAATTAGAGTTTTTATAAGCTAATAAGGTGTTTGGTAACCCAGCTGATAAAATAGCTGAAACAAACTAGCTGATCAGATAGGAGAAAATGAATATAATTCTGGAAAGCTTGGGGTGAGTAGATGTTGAAAATCCAATTTAAAAAGCTAATTAAATTAAAATCTTATATTTAACATATTTAAAACTATAAAATATTAAAACCAAAAGCTCTGAAAAGCTATATGCATTATCAAACGGACCCTTAATGAAACACTATACGGAGTACTTTTCTAACTTTATTTACTAAACTTGTGGTAAGTTTTTTTTGTGTGTTTATACCAATAGCAGTAAAAAATCATAGCCCGCGATATTGATTCTCAATAGTTTTTATCACCAAACACATAATCACATTGTAACCATGATAGGGTAGACATTAAAGAACTAGGAAGACACAAAAAAGCTTAAGTAAAAGGGTCAAAAATTAGCAGTTAAGAGTCAACCCGTCTAGAAAACGAAAAAATCTTAGATGGGAAAAACCATCAGAATGAATCTACAAAATAAAATATGACAGTAGCAATTATGACCTCGACCCAGCAATGGTTGGATCCATTATTCAATATCATCATGGCGAAAAGGTTGCTTGTGGAGGGGCGCAGCCGCGCAAGTTGGACAACGATCGATCATCATGGCAGAAGCGTTGGCTCTCAAGCTCGAGGTCTTGAAGGCTAAAGAACTTGGTCTTTCCAATATCACCCTGAAATGGGACAATCTTGCGGTAGTCAATGCTTTAAAGGGATGCTGGTCACGCCCATGGGAGATTGAAATGTTCGTCACTTATATTCTTCTCATTCTCCAACACTTCGAGACGATGTCCTTCTCACACGTCTTTCGTGAAGTCAACAGATGTGCAAATCGTATCGCTCGGTGTTTCCAGACTCATTCTGCGCCAGATTTCTGGTCAGATAGAGAACTCAACATCCTCATCCGTCAGGATCCTATTGGATAGTGGACTAGCAGGGTCTAGCCATATCCAAAGGTATTTTATAAAAAAAAATACGAGTTTATTAGTGATAAGTAAAATGGGAAAAATATAGTTTCCGATAAGAATACAATGAAGTGTAGACTTTAGGGTGTGTTTGGATTCTATTGTATTAAGTTTTTTTTTTTTTTTTACAGTAGGCAAACATTCGGAGCTATTACAAAGAATGTAAACGCGCTCCGGGATCATCCTGACGGATGATGGTACAAAGTTCCCTATTAAAAGGGATTTTAGATCTATCACTAATGATACCCCTAGTTGCTATGTAATCTGCAGCTTTGTTCGCTTCTCTGTAGATATGATTGAATTCAACCTTTTCGAAATATGCTTCCATGATCTTGATTTCTTCTGTCTGTCGCATAATTTCCCATCTGCTGTCTCTTCCTTTAGATAGAATGCTTATCAGCTCCTGGTTGTCTCCTTCTACAACGATCTTGTTCAAGCCTAATCTTCGAGCTACCTTCATCCCTATTAGAACTGATGCTGCTTCAGTTTGAATAATTGTACCTTGATCTACTTCTTGGTAGAAGATCTCAGTTACATGGCCCATAGAATCACGAATGATTCCTCCCACTTGGCTAATGCCGGTGGGTTTGACAGAGCCATCTACGTTAATTTTGTAGATGGCTCCTGCTGGTCTAGTCCATTTAGATCTAGACCTTTTTTTCCTCTTATTGATATCTTTATTAATATTCCTGGGATTTGTTTCTCTCCAGTCTTGGATATTATTTTTAATTTGCTTAATCATGTTATCAAAGGTGTTAGGGCTTGTATGTTTAAAGATTAGTTTGTTTCTAGTTTCCCATATCATTTCCCAAATAACCACTAGATCTTCAAAAAACTGATTTGCCTGTTTGATTTGACTAATGTTGTCGCACAGGGAACCTTGCAAGGAGAGGTTGTGAAAGAGCTTACCTGTTGCTTGTTCAAACTGGGCTATTAGTTCCTTTGCAAAGGAGTACTCCGTAAAGAGGCGAGTGGCATCCTCATTTCTAACGTTACATAGGGAACAAGTGTTTGGTACTCTGTTGATGTACCTATTAAGCCTGCTGGTCGTGGGTAGAGCATCTATTTTAATTTTCCATACTAGGTTTTTAAGGCGAGGAGGGAGGTTTAGGTTCCATATCCAGTTATGGTTTTCTATGTTGTGGTTATTGTATTAAGTTTATAATGTACTCCATAATTATTAAGCTCAATGCATTTTTTTATTGTTTGGTGTGTACAAACTACAATGTATTTTATTTTAAACTCGTTTCTAACTCAAAATACATTATAACTCAGGTTAATCAAACGCCACTTTTGAATTTTGGATTATAATTAGCAACGTACAATACAATTCGAATATTCGAATCAAAACACACCTAAGATAGAAAATACTAATAGCATATGAATCCAATGATTCATAATTCATGATGATGCCTGAAACCAATAAACTGAAATTTGGAAGGTTGAATGCTGAAACCCTAAAAATAAAAAAATGCAACCAATCATAGCCCATGTGATACGTTGATTACGAATTACGTAAACTACAAAACACCTTCTAATTATTTTTTAATCCACTTAATCATCATATTTGCACCTTGACCCCACACCAACTCTTCTACTTCAATTTTCAACTACTTTTATTTTATTTTAAAAAAAAAAAAAGGTTAACGAGGGTAAAAAGTGGCGAACACGGGGGCCCACCCGTCTCATGAGTCATGCCTTTATTTTTTGCCCTTTATTTATTTATGGGAAAACTAATTAAAATACCCTCGCCTTTGGGGATATGGTAAAAATATATCCTTAATTTTCAAATGTAATAAAAATATCCCGACCTTTGAGGGTGACGATAATATATTTCCCTGTATTTTCTCACGGGTCAAAAATGCTGACAAGGTAGCCTACGTGAATTTTTTTTACAAGACAACATACGTGGAAGCCTTTTTTACAAATTAGCACGAAAATTGAGTTTTCTTGAACGATTTTCTTAGGAAAAAAATAAAATAAAACGATAACAAATTAAACCCGAAAAACGAAATTGATTCGACCAAGCAACTAATCCGGTCAAAATTGCCTCAAATTAACACAACACGACTATTCCTAACACCAAACCGACAACAACAACAACAACAACAACGAAGAGGGGAAAAAAAATAAAACTTACTCAACCAAGTCCGTGAACGAATCAAAGGGGAAGAAGATGTGAGAGAGACAACTCTAGATAGTCGACCACGAGGGAGGAAGACTGACATTGAAGAGGAACCATGAGCTACCTGAAGGATCTGGAAGACAATTCAAGAGGCGACCATAGAAGAAGATATGAGGGAGGAAAATGCGTTGAGTATGAACCCGGTCCAACTCTTTATTTTTTCATAAGGACACTGTTTAAGAAAACCCTTATAAAAAATCTATGTAGGCTGCCTTGTTAGCATTTTTGACTCGTGAAAAACTTGTGGTAATATATTACCACTACCCTCAAAGGTCGGGATATTTTTATTACATTTGAAAGTTGAGGATATATTTTTACCATACCCCCAAAGGTGGGGGTATTTTAATTAATTTTCTCTTTATTTATAAAAAGAGTTGCGAGCTTAATTATTTCTTTATGAGGGTATTTTGGCCATCAAGTAAGCATTTTTAATACTACTCCTATGTGATATACATGGATTTTGAAATTTAAGTTTCAATTTTAAAATCATCTCTCCACTTTGAATTCATTAAAGAAAAAAAATCATGGCATGTTTGTGGAGGGGCAGTATGGGTCCTATGTTATGAGGGAAGCTTGAGCCTCAAAGCTCGAGGTCTTAAAGAAAAAGAAACTTAATTTGGGATAGAAGTCCTTTTAATGGTTATTGATCCTCATCTGTGAAGGTCGAGATTCTTATCACATACATTCTCTTTCTCCTTCAGCATTTTAAAGGTTCGATTTTGTTCATAAAAACATGTCATTGTAGGTATTTTAGCTTCCATTTTACGAAAATGCCCTTGACATGATTGATGGGTTGTGAGTTGTAGTTTTCGATAAAGTGAAAAGTAGAATAATAAATGAGGATAAATTAGTAAAAAAATGGAGTAGATTATTGAATTTCTTAAAAATTGTGTTAAAAGCTAAAATGACAAGTTTTCGCGAACGGATGGAGTAATTATTTTATATGTCATTCAGAAAGTCAACAAATATGTTGATTGGGTGGCGCACCTCTTCCATTGAATCATCTCCCTAATAAAGATCTTAGTATTTTCATCCACAATACAGTAATGCTCTTAGATGTTGGTCCAACAAGACCTGACCACATCCATACCATTATTTGTATAAAAAAAACAAGTAGCAATTTTAAGAGCTATTTATTCGTTATAGAATAATTGATGCTTTGAAGAATTTTGAGCATTTTTTAATAGATCAATTTTTCATCTCCTCGTTCTCTAAAATAGAAAAAGAAGAAGTCTTTCTCAAATGTAAAATATTCTAGCTCCAAAACATAAATACTTCTTCAAATTATTAGATCGAGTTAGAATAAATAAATATATATATATATATATATATATATATATATATATATATATATATATAATTTAAGAGAATATGACTTTTATTTCTCCATTTTGGGAGAAAAATTGAAGTTGGTGATGGCATAAGACTATCTCTATCTATATTAGGATATAAATTGTATATACGTTGAGAAAATTATGATATTTCAATACATGTACAAGTACTCCTGCTCTATCTGAATTTTTACTTAATTAAAAAAATAATAAAATAAAAATGCTCCGGGGTATTTATATAAATAAAATAATTAATTAAAAGTGCTTATGGAATGAACCAAAAAAAAGATCATAAACGGAGGGAAACATGGGGAACAAAGGCCAAAGCTGAGATGAATATATAAAGCACTCCTTTAATCCTTTTTATTAATTAACTAATTCAAATAATTATAATACTAATATAATAGTAAGCACTTTACATTAATTCCTGATAAGTACTGTAGTAGCTACTCGATTAGCACTTTCCCTATACTTCGTGATATACTAGATTTCAGTTATAAAGTAGTATAAACTATGCATATTTTGGGGAAATTATTTAATAATATATCTATATTTGGGTGATTTCTAAGTTAATCTACACTATCTAGTGACAAATAAACGGTTCCTTAAAAAAAAATTGACTCCCAAAGAAAACATATTAATTGGAAAAATAATGTAATCTTGATCCCTATGGAAACATTGAAAGTATTTTTCCCATAAGCTATTTATTTAAATTTAGATAGATCCTTATTATTTAGAACAAGGAAAAAAAATCTATATTAATATCTAGACCTAACGTTTCATCTAATGCATTATTTATGTATTGAACAATAAAGTATTATCCTCTAAATATTGATATTAATTCTCAATATCATATCTTAAGTCCAAACAAAACCTATTATTTTTTAGCACAACTAAAATTATTTTGTATGATCTTTTTATACTTTAAGTTAATTTATAA
Organism: Persicaria maculosa; assembly: GCA_963922045.1. Lineage (NCBI taxonomy): Eukaryota > Viridiplantae > Streptophyta > Magnoliopsida > Caryophyllales > Polygonaceae > Persicaria > Persicaria maculosa. The sequence continues at coordinate 3,600,090 of OY998254.1, read as the reverse complement.
TTGCTTGAAAATTTTTATTAAAAAATTTCAAATTAACTATTTTAATATTCACATAAAACTTATTAAAAAATAATTTTAATATAATTAATAAAATGTAATATGTATAATTTATTGATAAAAAAAAAGCGTAAAAACGCGGATAGAAAATACTAGTAACTTGCCACAGTCGGGGTGGCTCACTGGTAGGGAGCAAGGGGGAAGTCATAAGGTCTCGGGTTCGATCCCTACTCCTTATTAGTGGGTCGAGCTGTTCTGCGCAAGTCAGTTTACATGGTGCATTGTTCTTGCCGCCTGGGTCACGAGCTCGGGGTTTAAAACAAAAACCTAGTAACTTCTTAAAACAAAACAAATACGTACCCTTCTAATTCAACTAATTTATGGCTTGCTTTTAAGAGGCCTATGTTTTTGATGTTTTATAGGTGGACACATAGTATAGAGAGAAAGCAATAAATCCAATAATTAATGACATCTCAAATATGCCATCTTTTCTTTTTAAAAATGGAACCCCACCAAGATTTGTAACATCTTTGGTGTCTTTGGTGTTGCAACTTGCAGAGGCCGGTGGCTAAACAATCCCTTGTTTTGTTGCCCCCCACACCAAAATGGACAATTTTATTATCTCCTTTGCAATGACATGTCATTGAGTTGTTTTCTATGTCCCATTCCATCATATAGTTAGCTAGGCACATTCATATGTTGGCCTCAATTTATGAGTTTATTATCTTTTTTTTTTAAAACGGAAAAAATTTAGCAGAAATGGGATCTCTGCTAGTCAAGAGTATCCAGACGGATAAGATTAATAAGCTCGGAGTCGTCCGAGATAGAAGGACCTGAAAATATGAATTTATTATTCCTTTTTTTCCATAACACTAAGTCATCCCTGACATTTTTATTTTAGGAAAAAGATAAGAAATTAAAATTAAAAAAAATCCCTATATATAGGATTATAATTTAGTTATAATAACAATGTCAATTGTTTAATTGATGTTCTCTAGTGTTATAATGAATTCAAACTTCTTCATTACTCCGTAATTCTTAAAAATCTTTGATGATCTGACTAATTTTCCAATAAATAATTTTTCAATTGACTTCCAATAAAAAAATATCTTAGTCTAGTTTAAACCTTGATTTATTTTTGGGGAAGCTCTGAAATTAAAGAAAGTGGAGAAGTAGGGGCAATTGCTTGCGAAGTGCGACCTGAAGGTTTGACCGTTTGCAACCTTTCACAAACAAGGAGAAAACACCTCCTCACTCGCCCACGAAAACGACGTCGTACTTACATTCCAGACAAAGGTAAGAACTCTTTTTGAAGGCACGTTTTTAGTTGTGCTTGTTTATTGCAAGTTTGCTCTTATCCCTCCTACTAAACACTTTTAATTTGTTCAATTCAAAATTTTGCTCAATTCAAATAGAGCTCTTTTTTTTCAACCCTTTGTTTTTTTTTTAAAAAAAAGCGGTTCAAATGAAATAAGTATAATCGATAATCTATTATAAGGCAATATTTCGAAAAAAAATATAGTTCTAAATTCGTGATGGAGTTGGAGACAACGATTGTATGACTCAAAAAAGGTCAATCTGTCTGATATACTATTAATTTATCTAAATATGTTTTTTTCCGTGAACTAAAAACTTTATAATAGTGTTTCAAAAAATGCCCTTATTTATATAAAACGAAGCACACTACCATCCCTAAGGCTATTTTATTTACTTTTTTACGTTAGTTGTTGCAACACATGGAGTTGTGCTAATTTTTTTTACTACTTTCATCTCAAAATATTTAATATTTTCCCTTTGACACACTTTTTTTTTATATTAATTGTGTTAATTTTTTTTATAAAATACGTATTAACTATTTTTTTTTTTAAAAAAATTTAAGCAGTATAATTTTATACTTAATACTGTACTATTATTTAGAACTTATTTTAAAAAATATTTAAAAACTTATTTTTTTTAAAAGAAAGACAATCTCAAAAAAGCAAAATAAAATAATTTTTGATAAAGTACAATTTTTCTTATTAAAAAAATAATATAGGACTAATTAAGTATTTTCTTGGTATATGAACCAATTTATTTTTCCTATTTCCCATTTCGCCCTTTCATTCTCGTCATCTTCCCTCGCTTTCTCCCTTCTACGCTGTACCCCACCCTCACTCTGCACTGCAGTCTGCACACAACCAGAGGACGGAGAGAGAGAAAGAGAGAGGAGCGTCGAAACACCAAGCGCGAAGCCCCAAAAGAGAGAGTTGGAGAGGGAAATCCATTTTCCATGGAAGGATACGCTCGCCATTCTCGCTCTCAAACCAGAACAGCAGCACCACTGCCTCCCTCCTCCGCCGGCGCCGCGTTTTACAACAAATCATGCACCAATGACGCCGCCGCCGGGAGGAGCGGCTTCATGGCGTACGACGACGTCTTCGGTGGGCCGCCGAAGTTCGGCGCCACGCCGTTCGCACCACGCGCCGAGGACTACTCGGAGATCTTTCAGAGTTATCGCTCCGGAAGGGCGTCCTCCATCCCGATGCTCGATCTCCCGCCGGTTGACGATTCCGTTTCCGCATTTGAGGCTCTTGGATGTAGCGGTTTTGAGTATTCTGAGATCTTTGGAGGATTTGAATTCGCGGACTTAGCCGTCACGTACGACGAGCTCTTCCGGCGATCGGACGCCAGCGATGAGTCCTCTGACGATGCTTGGTACTTTTTTCGGTCTCCCTTGCTTTTGACTGCTATTGTGTTTTCTTCCTCCTAAGCTTGTTTTGTTATCCAATTTTGTCTTGGTTCATCACGAGTGCACAAGGTTTTTTTCCTTTTGAGAATCTTGTGCAGTTCCAATTTGTATCGTCTCGCAATTTCTGTCTTGAAGTGTATTGCTCAAATCTCAAAATTTGCCGTGTCGTTTTTGTGTTTGCGTGTACTGTTGATAATCATGGTCAAAGTTGGGCGAAATTGTTGCCTAATTTGAATTGATTGAGTGATAAATGGGACGCCAGATTCCGTAATTGAAGTAGCTGTAGAACTGGTCCTTTTTGACTGCTGCTCCAAAGGTTGTGAGTGAAAGACATAGATGAATGAAATATATTCTGGTTTAAGATTCATATATGATTTTGGTGTTACAATTTTAGTGGTTCAAGTGAAGAACTGTTGAAGGTCTTAAGATTCATGACCTCATTGAACAATCGCCTTGTGCTGGTAATTGGAAGGGTATTCACTAATATTTGCTATATGCAGGACCTTGTGTTATGTTTAATTGCCATGTTTTTCTCTGTGTGTATTTTTAACGGCGCTAACTCGCAGTTTCACTATTAAAGATTCAGCGTATATTTTTCATTGTTATAGGACTCCAGTTGGAACCGAGTCTCTTTCGGGAGAATCTGATCCATATGCTTCTCCAGGAAGAAATCAGTATTTCCTAAATGATGACTTTAATGATGCACTTGAGGAAAACATGTTCAATGCTTCCTATCACAATGTTAATCTGGGAAGTGGTGAAGATTCAGAACTGAACCATGAAGCCCAAGTTAGTTCTGTTCCTGGATATACTCGTGTTGTTGAAGGGTCCTCTATGAGAAAAGAAGAGGAGAATATTTATAGTTCTGGGGTTGCTGATGATATCATTCTTTGTGAGGATGCTTCTGAAAAAATATCAGTTGAAACACCATGGAAAACATCTATGCAATCTCATGGTTGTGTGGCAAAGCAGTCAGGTGACTATGATAGGAATGATGGAGAAGCACATGAAATCAGCCCGATCTCAAGTTCTGGATCTGTCTCTGATGTCAGCCTTAAAACAGATCCATCTCAATTACCACCATCATCAAGACCACCTACTATTGTTGAGAGGAAGACATTTCCTGCTTGTTCAATATCAGACTATGATGAGCAATGTAAAAGCAATACTGCTGAAACCATATCTGAAGGTGGTTCCTTAGATTTGTTTGATGTAGAGTTAAACGCAGGTTCCTCTTCCATCACCTCAGCAGTAGCTATGAAAGAAGCGATGGATGACGGAACTAAAGTAAGACTTAACAATGACAAAGAGCCAATGAAGAGAATGAATGATGGTGTCAAGGACATGTCTTTCATGAATAATGATTTCAATAGGGAAGAAAAGGTGAGAATGGTCTTTGATGAATCAATCTTGAGAGATGATGAGCTGCAGTCAACACATGCAGGAGAATCTAATGTATTCCAAGTTTATTGGGAAGAGGTGCAAGATGCTACTGAAGCTTCACAGGTATTACCAGATCCTTTGCATCCTGAAGATGCTGTCAATGGAGCTGCAGAATCTAATGTAGTCCAATTTTATTGGGAAGTGATGCAAGATGCTACTGAGGCTTCACAGGTATTGCTAGATCCTTTGCAACCTGAAGATGCAGTCAATGTAGCTGTAGAATCTAATGTAGTCCAAGTTTACTGTGATGATGTGCAAGATGCTACTGGAGCTTCACAGTTATTACAAGATCCTTTTCAACCTGAAAATGCTTTTAATGGAGATGCAGAACCTGCTCAGATAGCGATTGCGAAGAATCTAAATTCATCTCTGGATCCTGGATTAACTGAAGGAGATTGTGAATGGAAAGTGACAGCAGAATGTTATGAATTGGTAACTAATTGCAATTCAGAAACCGAAACTAGCCTACTGGATAACATTAAGAAACCTGTGCAGGAGATGAATAACTGTCATTTTGGTAATGTGAATGGAAGTACAGTGTCTGTTAAGCAGCTAAAGCTGGATATGGAAACAGTGGATGCATCTATACCAGAAAATGTAGATTTGAAAACTGTTGATGAAGTGTCTGGTCTAAAGGAAAACAGGCGGAGATTGAGAGCAACTAAAGCAGCATCCAGGAATGATTTTCATGAAAAGATGGTCAAGTTAGCTCAGAATGTTCATGAGACAGTAATCAGTGATCACGTGGAAACTGTGAAGAGAAGGAAAGATGGTCCTGAAGGAGATGGAGCTGATTGGAACCCTGAAATTGGGCTTGTAGGTGAAAAAAAGGAAACAAGATTTGACCCAGCTGCTCAGCAATTACATTATGGAGCTGAATGTTATCTTGCGGGAAGCGAGATTAGATCAGAAGATGACCTCGTACCGGAAAAGTGTGATAAGAAAGGAAATGAAGATTGCTGGTTGAAAGAGAATAAAAGGATAGGAACAGAGATGGCCGCAAGGGAAGAAAATCCACAGGAGGTAACAGAGGCTGCAGAGAGGGAAGATAATGAGAGGGTACTTGATGATGCTCATCAAACTGAAGTAAAGGAAGAAGCTTGTCCACGAAAAGGAGCAGAGGCAATGAAATGGGTGTTGTCTCCAGGAGACGAGAATCTGAGTGTGTCAAATGAGGCTCTTGAGCAGAAAGAGGACGAAGGTAAAGCTGGAAGGAATGAGAAGCAAGGCAGTGATGTAAGGCTAAAGAAGACTGATGAGGAAAGCAGGGAGAGAGTAAATGAGATGCTTTGGGAAAAGGAGACCCAGAAAGCAGACCAAAGCAAGAAAAGTGTGGAAGAAGCAACTATGCCAGATTACTATGGGAATAGATTGAATGTATTTTTTGATCCTGGGAACCATGAGAGACATGATGTGGCTACAGAAATGGAGCAGCTTGTGAATGCAATGGAAATGATGTATGGATGCTCTGCTCTGAATAAAGAGCTGAAGATGGAAAGAAAAGGTGATTTGGAAGCTGACTTTAAGTCTACTGAGCAAGATAATGATCAGGAAACAAACTTGCAGATGGATACAGAGTATTTTATGTCATCTGGGCGATCTACTCTTGATGGGACAGATTTTTCAGTTCCTGAAACAGCTTGTGAATGTGAGGAAGACAAATCCTCAAATGTGCCAACTAATCTTGATGAGGGGGATATTAAATCAACTGCAATGGCCCGTGAATGTGAAGAGAAGCTCGAAAACCATGCGGCTGAACACGTGCCTGTCGATGAAGAGAAAGCTGAGTTGGGTTCAAGTACTTTGTTTGGTGAAATGGAGCCAAAGGCAGTTGGTATGGCAGATATTTGCAAGTCAACAAAGTATCTGCAAAAGACAGAAGCAGACCAGTCTAAGATGTCAGAATGGGAAGGCAATGTCCAGAAACAATCTCTGTTTATTGACACAAATCAGAGACTTGGAAAAAAAGTGAAAGCTGGCATTGGGGGTCTTGATGCAGAAGCCGGAGAAAGTGCTGAAAAGTTAGAGAGAAATGAAGAATTTGAGAGGGAGCGTCTTAGAGAAATTCAGCTGGAGAAGGCGAGGGAAAGGGAGAGAGAGTTGGAGAAGGAAATACTTAGGAAATTTGAGGAAGAGAGGGAGAGGGAGAGGGAGATAGAAATGGAGAAGGAAATACTTAGGAAATTTGAGGAAGAGAGGGAGAGAGAAAGACAGAGAGAATTGGAGAAGGAGATACTTAAGAAATTTGAGGAAGAGAGGGAGAGGGAAAGAGAGAGAGAATTGGAGAAGGAACGACTACGAAAAGTTGAGGAAGAGAGGGAGAAAGAATTGGAGAAGTTGCGTCTTAGAAGACTTGAGGAACTGAGGGAGAGGGAACGAGAGAAGGAATTGGAGAAGGATCATCTTAGAAAACTCGAGGAAGAGAGGCAGAGGGAAAGAGAAAAAGATTTGGAGAAGGATCGTCTCAGGAAAATTGAGGAAGAGTGGGAGAGGGAGAGGGAAAGAGAGAAAGATAGAATGAGTAATGAATTTAAACTCTCAGCAGCTCGTGAAAGAGCATCCGCAGAGGCCCGTGAGAGGGCAGAAAGGCCTGCTGTGGATAGAGCAACGGCTGAAGCACGACAGAGGGCTATGACTGAAGCTCGGGAAAGATTAGAGAAGGCATGTGCAGAGGCCAGGGAGAAGTCATTGGGAAAGGCATCTAAGGAAGCACAGTTGAGGGCAGAACGTGCTGCTGTAGAGCGAGCTACTGCAGAAGCTAGGGACCGTGCCATTGAAAAAGCAATGGCTGAGAGGGCCACCTTTGAGACACGAGAACGAGTAGAAAGATCTGCTTCAGAGAAATTCTCTTCATCGTATAGAAATGTTGAGCTAAGACAAACTTCATCCTCCAATGTGAGTATTTATTTATTTATTTATTTTTGTCATGGCTTCCATGCATTCTGTCACACCACTAGACCTTGTTGACCAATGGCTTCATGTAGGATTTGTGGAATTCTAGCAAGTCTAATGGAGTTGAAGGTGAATCGAACCAGAGATGTAAAGCTAGATTGGAGAGACATCATAGGACAGTTGAACGTGTGGTATGATCTGATTTGATTTTGGGGTCTAGTGATGTTTCCCAATATTTGCATATGCTTCAGCTTTGTTGAGTTTATTTTGCAGGCAAAGGCGCTTGCAGAAAAAAATATGCGCGATCTTATTGCTCAGAGGGAGCAAGCAGAAAGAAGTGTACGCTGCTTATTTTCTGAGAACTCATGTTACGATGTTGCTTCTTTTTTTATTCCACAGATGACATAGTTTGTGGTTCTATTGCAGAGATTGGCTGAAACTCTGGATGTTGATATCAAGAGGTGGTCTAGTGGAAAAGAAGGAAACTTGCGTGCTCTGCTTTCAACATTACAATATGTATGTCAGATCTTCTTGCAACCTTTTAATTTGTCTCCTTTTCTACCACTATAAGACCAATTGACTTGCTATTGCCTATGGAGGCAGTATTTAGCGTATAGTGGTAGAAGGAAATGGTTTGTGCAGATGGGTTTCTCTTAGCAATTATATATGTAAAGATGCCTACAATATGTTAATGTTTTACCTTGTCTTGGTACAAGTTACTATACTAGATGCTTTGCGCTTCTGCTAGGCTGAATCACATCCCGGAATTTCTTTCTAAAATCTAATATGTTGGCTTTCAACATGCCTAACCATTTATTACCCAAGCCTGGGTCTTCACATTTGAGTAGATGGAGATCATGTCTCTTTTTTTCTTCTCTCCTGGTAGCACTCTCATCTTTGTCGTGGTTATCTCTAGTTTGACAGTGACAAAGGCTGAAACTATCTGCAGAATGGCTTTGTGAAGTAAGTTTTCTTTTGTGACAGATTCTTGGGCCCGATAGTGGATGGCAACCGGTTCCACTAACAGAAGTTATAACATCAGCTGCCATAAAGAAAGCATACCGGAAGGCTACTCTTTGTGTCCACCCTGACAAACTACAACAGCGAGGTGCAACCATCCAACAAAAATACATATGTGAAAAAGTTTTTGATCTTCTCAAGGTATGTTTCAAACATGGCCACCATCCCCCCATTGTTCTCTTGCTATATTTTTTACTGTCGAATTACGCTGACATTTTTTATGCCTTGTAGGCCTCCTGAATTTTTTTGATGATTGCGCTTACTAACTTTATAGTTAAGAGTTTCTTTTGTGTGCTAATTTTTCCTTGTAGATTTCGTGTCCTTTAGATTCATCAAGGATGTTTTAATACTAGTAATCTAGTGGTATATGTATACAAGTCATGAAAATGAGCCATTGTCGTGTTGCTCTAGAACTCTCGAAGCAAAGGACACTACTTGTAGTAGCAATGCTTGTTATGCTGATTTTCAATGTTGACATTGTAATACGCCTAATATACCACATTTTCTATGTAATCTGCAGGACGCTTGGAACAGATTCAACTCAGAGGAGAGGTAGCTCAAGCCTATCAAGAGGACATAGTTTCCGTGTTCATTCTTTGTAAGTATCTGCATGCGTCTGTTGTGAATGTGTCCATAAGATCATAATGTAAGTTTCCTCTAGTTTGTGCTGCACTTCGCTGCTTCTTTTTGGCAGAAAAGCCGCGCGAATCTTCCATACCCGAAATACCAAGCCATATGTATGATCTAAACTGTTTCTGGCCTACAATGCATATATATCACTTGGTGATTTCTCGAGCCAAAACTCGCCATCGAAAAATCGAGCTTCTTACATGTTCTTTTGCATTCACGCCTTTCGGATCTTTGAAAGTAGTTAAACTTTGTCTATCAATTGTAAAGGGCATTTTCCTCTTCTACTCCTGTTCAATGCTTTCCTTTTCTATGACAGATTCATTTAAGAAATTTTGACCAGTTTAGCACAAATTATTCCAATATTCATTAGCTTTCGTGTGACCAGGAAATTCCAATCTTGCTGTAGCTGTCATTACTCATTAGATTGGTTTCTACCCAATAAACTAATCAAACTTGATAGTCATATGTGCATTTATTTATTTTTCCAAGTTTGAACAACGTACCCTCAAAAGTCAAAACGATGGTAACTTCTGATGATTGCTGAATCATTGATCTAGGACTGCCTATCGACCGCAAAGATTTATGCGGTCAAAAGATCCTGATCCTCGTCCGAAAGGATGCACTTTGACGAGCCTCTGGGTCCAACTAGTTTGTTTAGCATACACGTGAAACGCAACCAAACTCCATTAATGGCAAAGGTAACATATACAGTAGATCTGAGAACAGTTGAAAGTGTGAACCATTGCCTTTGTTTGCTGGCAAATAGGTAACAAGGTTGGTCAATCCCATTTTGGATGTGTTAACACTGGTAAAGAAAGTCAAAAATACAAGCTTGGACTTGGTCTTGTGCATAAAATTTCTCATAAAAATGTGACCACACATCAATATTCAAACTCCAATTCAAATCGTCCACGCCGACATTATGAAAGATACCCATTAAAAATATGTCCTTAGCATCCCAATTTTGACCAATCTACAAATAAATCAGTGATTGAGTGCAATATAAAGTTTGTGCATTTTAGTTGCCTTTGCCATTGCAGGCCTAAACTTCCAAAAAAAAAACACATCTTCAGCCATGTTTAGAGCTTTGAGTACAAGGAGGGAGAGCTATGGGTATGATCGGCTAGGCAACGAGTCTTGCTCTGGTGAAGGCGGTGCCCTGCTCGACCCACAGTTGACACGGGCGAGGAGCGTGCCAGCACGATTATTCGGCTACCCGAAGAAATCAGCCCTGGAGACGGGTTTGCCACCAAGCAACCCGCCTGTGAAGAGCTCAAGTAAGAGCAAGAGCAAGATCCATCCTGTGTTTAGCCTTTTCGATAGCCGGTGGAGGAAGAAGATGACGTCGAAGCCAGAGTTTGCAAGGTACATGGAGTACTTGAAGGAGGGTGGAAGACTGGATAAGGATACCAATAAGCCTGTGATTTACTACAAGAAATGAATGGCCAATATAATTTTGTGTTTTCTTGCTTTGGTATATTTTGTATTGGTTAATCCTGCATAGGGAGGGATCAAACTAGTGCAGTTGTTTTTCACTCGACTCATATAACAGCCCTTTGTATTGAAGATTGAAGCATATAATCTAGTTTCACTAATCATAGTATGAAACTATATTCATTTCATGTAGGGCTGTTATATGAGTCGAGTAGCTCGACTTCGGCTCGGACTCGACTCAATAAAAGGTCGACTCAAGCTCGTTTATTTCTCAAAAAAGCCAAGTATGAACACATAATTTTAAGCTCGGTTCAAACCTCGGCTCACTCGATTTAAGATCGAATAGCATGAATTTTGTAAAATTTCTAAAATTTTCTTTAATTTACTATGTTCTAAGCAAGTAGGGTTGCTTAGTGCTTGAAAAAAAACTCGGCTCGTGCTCATTCATTTCCTAAACGAGCCGATTATGAACACATTTTTATACTCGAGTCCAAATTTAGTTTTAGCTCGTACTCGACTCATTTTTAAATGAGTTGAATATGAACAAGTAAAACTCGACTTATTCAGCTCGAATAATAGTCCTAATTTCATGATCAAATTCAACATGAATTGCTCTAATTAATACTACCTCCGTCCAAAAATACATTGCCTTTACTATTCACGCACGCTTTTTGAAGAAGGTAAAAACTATATAAAATATTAACTTTTTTATTAATTTTTTTTAATAATTACAAACTTATTGATAATAAGTTTGTAATTATTAAAAAAAATTAATAAAAAAGTTAATATTTTATATAGTTTTTAACTCCTAAAAAAACGTGCATGAATAGTAAAAGTCCATGTATTTTTGGACGGAGGGAGTAATTTTTTTTTTTGGTGAACCAAGGAGAGGCAAGCCTCTCAAGAAACAAACGAAACGAACGGACTACACAACCACAAGCCGGGGAGTAGCCCTTCCCCTACAATCATCCTCTAGAAATTGCACCACCCCATCCGGAGGCTCTGCAAGGACATGAAAACCGTTTGAGGCAGCATGAGCGAACCCAGTGAGGGAGTCGGCGACACGGTTCGCTTCCCAGAAGACATGACGGAATTGGACCTCCCAACTCCTTCTCAATAAGCCTTGGCTTCCCTGAAGACATGACGGAGGGAGTACTTGTTAAATATATACTATCTCAACATTTCATAAGGCTAAAAATAACCATGTCATTCTTCAATTTTCGACAGCAAAATCCAGCAAAGTGGATGACGTGATTGAAAACCGGTTGTACAATATCAGGAAATTTATTTTGACAGTTTAAAGTAAGGTATATATAGGTAAGATATTGGAGTATTAGAATTAATTCCCCCAACATATAAATCATAAATGTATGCTGATGAGCAACTTATCAATGAATGACTACATTGTTGTCAGCAACATCTATGTGTTTAGTTTCGGTTTGCACCATCTATGTATTTTATGTTTGTTTAGACGGTTTTCCGTCTGCCGACTTGTCGTCCTTTGAGGTTCAAATATGTCTGATCTTGAATTTTTACCTATTAAAAAAAACATTGTTTCAGCAAAAGCAAGAACATTTGCAAAGATTAGAGTTGGATTGGATGGTGAGTGCTGACATACAAGCTAACCCCTTACATCTTTTTTTACTGACGAGAAACCCACCTTTGACGGTAAACCCCGAGCACATGACCCAACCGGTAAGAGCCACGTACGGTAAACTGGCTTGCGCCGACTGGCTCGACCAACTGGTAAGGAGCAACGTAAATCTTGGATGGAAATCCTAAGGGAAGGGGCGGAGTAGGCACCCTTACATGTTTATACAGGCACTAGGCATGTAATAGTTTACTTCGAATCAAACACATTACGCTATAACCCACCTCATTTTTTAAAAGAATTAAAAAATAGGTAAAATGTTATAAATATTTTGTTAATAAAAATTGTCTATTCATTTATTATAATTTCTTATTTGTTGCCTGCTTAAAATGACCTTGGAATCTTGGTAGGGAGTAGTCCACAAGAAATCCAACCAAAACACAAACAGCTTCCTCCACACAAACTCTACCTGGATTATCTTCATCTAATCACCTTCTGTATCATACACACCATTCAATTGAGTGATTTTTAAGAAAATCAAATATAAAATGCTTGAAATTTTTTTTGACGTATAATAAGTTAGATTTGTTTATAATAAATTAAATATTTGGATAATTTTGTGGAGTAATCCAAAATTTTATGAATTTTGTAGAGAATCCACAACCCCAACACCCACATTGAGTGTTTTAATCTTTTTTAAAAAAAGGAAAATCGATTTTGAGCGTCTTATGTCATATTTTTGTTTTGTTACAGTAGAAACTTTGGGCAAAAAAATAAGACACTCCCTTCCACTTTTTCATTCTTTTTATGACAATTTTTTAATTATATAAAGACACTCACAAATATATGCATTGTGGGTGCTCTTATAGATTAAATAGGGATAATTATGTAATTATGCACGACGTGCATATTAAATTTTCAAATTGGGGGAAATGTTTAGGATTTTCCAATACACAAATCCGAGACAAAGAACATCCCTAATGGTAAGGAACAAACCTTCTCATTTTATTTTTCATCCAATTTTAAGCAATCCAACCGACAATCTCCTCACTTTTAGAGTATCACAATATATCAAAAAACTTTCCAAATTCGAAACTAATCAAATAACGTCTCATGTCTCATAATAAACCATTTTCCTTAATTGGAGGCGAGATGAAAAAAATAATTTGGGGATCCAGCAAGTGAAAAATGAATTAGAAAGGGTGGACAATAAATTTTGTAAAAGATTAGGTGAACGAGTAAAAGATGAGATGAATTAATGCGTTCACCCCTTTCAATGCGTACTTATTTGTTCATTGGTTATTACTTATTGATTTAATGAAATTGTTGGAATTTTATTTATTAAATTATGAATTTATACATCTATTATAGTATATAATAAATATAATAATTTGTATAATAAAGAATCTATTACAGTTGTGATGTAAATTTTTTGAAGATTTTGTTATTTTATTCTCTATTTTAGAGATTTTTTTAAGGTCCGGAAGGACCTAGAGAAGTTTTGAGTCACCTGAACGCGAGTATGGGATTCTCTTGGAATCTTTGATTCCTCTAAAAAAAAAAACACTTAAAAAAGTGCCAGGTTGTCCGCCTCCTCCTACGACGCCGTTTCACATGCAATCTGAATCACCAGTTATGCAGGGTCACCTCCCACGCGAGTCACACGAGTACACGACTACCTCTATCTTGAACGACGCCGTTTAGTTCAAAGATCTACGAAATCTCAACCCTTGGATTTGCTTCTTCCATCAACCAAACCCTATCTTTTCCTCCAAGCCATCCAGGAACAAATCTCCACCGTCCGATCTACCAAGATTGCCCCTTCGTAAAGGACGAACGAATCCGTCGTTCAAAATTGCGGGGGTATAAAGAGAAAACGCCACGTATGCAAACACAGCGTGAGATACCCAACCAAAAAAGAAAAAAGGAAATCAAAATTTTCAAATTGGGGGAAACAAAATATATTAAAAAAAAGATCTTCTTGTGTCTCCCCATAAACTTCTTCCAAGGACCCTGCGTAAAGGGCGAGAACTCGCCGAAACCGTGACCTCGCCATCTCCATGTTTCACATCTCCACCTCCTCTGATCATCTCGTGGTTGTTTATCTTTAGGTATGATCCGGTTGCTTTCATCTTCAATTTGTTTTTTCTAGCTTGAATCATTTTGAATTGGCGTATTGCTCTATTTCGATTTGGTTTCGCTGTTTCATTTTGGCGATGGCGGCAATTTGCAGGTCGCTGGACCGGACGATGCCAACCTTCACGGCTATAGCTCTGGAGCGGTTTCTAGAGCCAGGAGATTCAAGATCGGCTTCCGATTCGAAGGTGGATCGTGGCAATTCCACGCCGGTGAGGGCCAACGGCGCCGCCGGTAATGATTCCAGGCCGGTCTCGGTCCCTAATCGGAAGCCGTCTATTCCGTTGCCTCCAACGGCGAATCATAATGCGTTGAATCGGAACTCCTTGTCGTCGTCGAGGACGACGGCTGAAAAGGAGAAGCCTCCACGGCCGCAGATTTCGCCTGCCTTGTACGTAACGCCGGAGGCGACACCGTTACCTGATTCGCCGACATTACATTCTCCTTCTCCTTACCTAATTAACCACAAGCGCCGCGGGCCAAGGCTCCAGAAGAGCTTCTCGGAGACCAATGTTTTGAAGAAGAAGGTGTTGGATGAGAAAATGCCATCCAGTAGCAATTTCAGCGCCAAGGTTGAAACTAAATCCTCCGTTCCGGAGCAAGACATCGTCCTTGCAGCACAGTCGAGTTCTGCCGAGGAGACTACAACGAATGGTCTTCACCAGGAGATTGAAAAGGGTGTTATGTTTGACTTGAACGGTGAGTCAACGGTTCTGCCTGGCACGAACTCTGTGGAGAAGGAAAGCGAGAGTGAAGATTTCTTTGATCCTCAGGACTCCTTGAGTGTTGCAAGCAATGCTGATGGGGAGGATTTCGGTGTTGAACTCCCTTCTAGGACAATTACTGCCGGGGGCGTATTTTATGATGCTTGGGATGGTAATTTGATCTCTGCTCGCTTCGTTATAGCTTTCTGCACTTGAATTTGCTGTTGTTTTATTGCTATTTCAATGAAATGTGCTCTAAGAAATCTTCTGAACTTTTGAAAACCATTGGCGGTTCGGATAACAGTGGAGAAAAAGTTTGTTGCTATTTTCACTGGGTAGGAAAACTTTGGGACACCAAATCTGGTAATTTGTATTTAGGGAGAATATAGTTTGGCATGATACAGGAATATAGATTTGGCATTTTTGTAAGGTGGTGATGAACGGCTAGATGATAGAAGATGAATTGAACTACGAAATCATGCAGCCTCTATGACTTTGTTATAGGATTAGTTTGATTTAGTGTGTATGATTGCAATTTAGGGCTAGATGACAGAAGATGAATTGTTGAACTAGGAAATCTTGCATTCTCTTGTTGCTCTTGTTGCTTAATTAAAGGGAATGATGCACCTTCTTTTAGGATTGGGTTTGATTTAGTGCTTATGATAGCAATTTATGGCTAGATGAGATGATGACATAAGGTGAATTGGAGAATTAGGAAATCTAGCATCCTCTTGTTGCTCTTGTAGCTGAAATAAAGGGAATGAAATGTGTTTTAGGATTGGGTTTAATTTATTGCTATTGATAGCAATTTAAGAATGCCTTTTTTCCCCTCAGAAGGGTCTATGGGTGATATATGTATTTTCCATATTTAGTTACTGAAAGAACGAATTATTTGGCTGATAAAATATTAAAATGTTCTCTAGAGTCTAGATGCCCCTTAAATCTAAACTAATGAAAGTTTATGAAATTTGGATTTTTAGCTTGGATGGGGGCGGTGTTAGTTTTGGTTGTTCTGTAAGAAAACATGCTCATATTCACTGGCCAGCACACTGTTCAGTTGTTCCTGATGCTTCTTTCCTGTTGCTGTACTATTGAGTTTTTGAGATACTTTTTACTTAGTAGACATCCATGTAGTATTGGAAGTTTAGGGAAAATGTTTTTATTTTGTTTTGTTTTGTTTTGCAAAACAAATCTAAACTAGTCGTCTAGATGTACTATTTACTCTATAGAGTAAATAGTACATCTAGACGACTAGACCGCTTAGACCTTGCTCTAAGTCTCTAACTAGATATGCTGGGTTATTGTTGTTGTTATTAGTCATTTCATATCTAATCTCTCAGCATATTCCCTCTGGGTGGGTATCTCCGTATCACCTTAAAATGTTTAATTTGCTTTCAGAACTGTCTTCAGAGGGTGGGCGCCAAATGCTATCTTCTGTGCATGATCTTGAGACTGAGCTACGAGAGATGAAACTGAGTTTGTTGATGGAGATTGAGAAGAGGAAGCAAGCAGAAGATGCTTTGAACGGTTTAAGAAGTCAGTGGCGAAGACTAAGGGAAGAACTGAGGGAAGTTGGCCTGGTGCTTCCATTAGATCTTCCTACTACTCAACATGGTTCTAATGTAGATTTCACAGAAGAGATTCGCCAGCAAATGTATGTCTCTCGGGTTGTGTCTGAATCAATTGGAATGGGAGCTGCAAGAGCTGAATGCGAGGAAGCAATTGGGGCTCAGTTAGAGTCCAAGAATTTTGAGATTGCTCGCTTATCTGACCGGTTGCGTTATTACGAAACCATGAACCGAGAGATGTCTCAGAGAAACCAAGAAGCAATAGGTATGTCTGAGAAACATTCATGTTGCTTTTATCTTCTATGTTCTTAAGTTGGATTGATGAGCCCATTATCTATTTCATAAGTATATGCATGATGCCCTTTTACTCATGTGATCTACTTATCTGTTCTAAAAAAGAGAACTGTGTAATCCACAGACTAGAGCAGTAGTTATGGAATTGTTTTGAGTAGATGGAATATGAAATTCTTGTCAAGTTTGCTATTATCTTGTAGGCATTTATCTCCAGTTCTTTCAGTAGAGTAGATCTTGCTTCAGCTTCCGTATCGCTCTAGCTTTGAGGGGACACCATGTTTTATAATAACTTGTAGTTTTATAGCGGAAAGAAAAGGGGAAGCTGTATAATTAGTGTGTTCTTTTCGTTCAAAAAGTGCTGGTGGTTGATGAATTCTAGGGATGTACTCTATATGATGGCTATCACCATTATACTCAGTGCTATATAAAAAGTCAATCACTAAATCCAGTTGTTACATTGTACACACATGCCAAGAGGAAAAGAAATCCAAGTTGCATTGTAGGAGAATGTTACATGGGCATAAACTTCAGCTCTGGGATATGTTAAAAGTGATGGTATAATAATTATTTCAAGGTTAATACTTAGTTTTATGTACTCGAGTTGATGCATAGATTATGCTTATGGTCAGGATGACTACAAAAATACAGGATAGAATTACACCATTGCAAGGCAGCAGCCAGCAGGCCTGAACTAGGGTTGCGTTTAAACAAGGGGTTTCCTCCGGTAGAGGGAGGTGACCAGGGGCCCTCTTCTGTCTACTTGTTTTCTTTGTTCTAGTGCTGTTGCATCTTTCGTTTCTTTGCCCTGAATCTTAACTATCATAAGCTGGTATCTATCTGACATGCATAAATTTGCAATGTGCTTACTCCCTGTATTTTGCATATCCATTTTGACTGTTGTTTTGATCTAATATATTCCATATCCATTCTCAGAGTTGGCAAGGCGTGACCGCCGAAGGAGGAGCGGAATGCAGAAGTGGGCCTGGGGCTCGATTGCAGCTGCAGTCACACTCGGTAGCGTAGCCTTGGCATGGTCCTACCTTCCTAGCGGGAACCCATCATCTTCTCATCAGCTTCATGCTAGCAAACCCAATACTACCTCCACTGAGTGACGAACTCTCAGCTAGTAATTAGCCTTCCAATATGTGCATATCATTTCAGCCTTTCTCGCTCTCTGTTTCTAGTGTTGCTCTCTACTGGTATGTAGGATGTGCTGCCTTTCTCGAAAATAATCTAGCATTTGGAAGTTGAATGACCTTCCTGTTGCGAGGAATGGGTTGTTTCGAGCTGGAAATGAGATGCAATTTTTGCAGCTATTGGTTTTTTGTTTGTTTGATGTTAACCTCTTCTATCATTCCTGCAGAGTCAAGCACTGACAATAAGTGTTTTAGGTGCTTTTGTTACTCTGATGAATATTGTGAGCTCTCATTACTCAAGAGCAGGGATATTTTTTCCATCTAACCTCAATTTTGCAGGTACATCGTGCTTACTCCCTTCGTCTTTTACTTGTTTGTTAACCCGATGACAGATGGATTGAGTTTTGCCTCCAGATGAAATATCGATTGCATAAACTATCAGTTCATGTTATTCTGTATTTGTTTCTATACCTGTTTTCTTCCTAATAGGTTATGTTTATCCTTGTTGTGATATTTAGTAATATGTTAAATGATTTTCTGCAAGAGCTTACCTTCGTTTGCGGAGAGTGTGGACACTGCACATCCGATGTATGGAGTGTGGTGTTTGCAAAGGAGGATGAATGGTTTTTCATTTACTGTATTTATTTTGCTGTTCAAATTGTTTTTCAAATTGAATAATCTGCAGTTGGAAGGACTGATGTGAAATGGATCAAACTATTCTTTGTCTTTATGGACTGATGTGAAATAGGTTATGTTTATCCTTGTTGTGATATTCAACATAATTTGTCATTTGATACTAAGCCCAATTATGAACTCATTCCAAATCCGGAGGCGGATATTTATTATTTTTTTTAAAAAAAAATGATTTTTATAAAGGGTTGTAACTTGCAAGGGATCAGTGTCGGTTCGGATCCGACGAAGGTGATATGAATCTAAACATTCACTCACAAATTCACAATCCAAAAAGAAAAAAAAAAGAAGGGGAAAGTGGAAAACATGGTTGATATTTTAGGAGTTTCACCAAAAGTTTGTGGTAAAATTATGAGTTAATTGACAATGCCACTCACATTTGCTTCCATTTCGCTTTCTTTCACCTTTACTTCTATCAATTCCGCACGCTAGTCGCCCACTTTCTAACTCACTTTTGGAAGAAACCTAAAATGAAATTGTCTAATTCATTGCTCAAACAAAAACAAAAATAAAAAAACAACATGAAATTGTATAATTCTCGTTCAATTCGTTGGATCCGTGTGTTCTTGGGCTCTGGATTCGAAGGTCAAAGTCGTTGTAGCTTCGAAATCGGTTGTCGTAGGGTTGTGAAGGTGGTGAGAAATTTCAGAAAGAGGAAAAAAGTATCTGGCCGGAGAGGGTGGTGGTGCGGATCTGTTTTGTTGTGTGTGCTGAGGGGGTCTGTCGGCGGTGGCACTCTGCTTAGCCCTGGCGGTGGCGCTTCGCTTAGCCCAGGTGTTGTTGGGTTTGTCGTCGGTGCCGTTCTCTCTCAGCCCGGTGGTTCTAGTTGGGTGGCGAGTCTCCTTCCCAGCTCCCCATGTGTTGTGTTGGTGGGGTGTCTCGTGCCCTATCTAACTTTGGTGGCTAATCCGTTCATGAACAGGTCGATCTACAAACTCCCTTACTTGATTTTACTTTACTATTTTCGAGTGTCAATGAAACTCACAACCCCTTGGTGGTTGAAAAACTCGGTGCTAGAGGCTTATGCTTCTTCACTCCCTACCCCCCGATTTTCGGGCCTTGAAAAACCTTTGGTTATTGGAACCGTTATGGTTCCTCAGCCTAGTTGGGATAAAGATCTGTTGTTCATCAAATTTGTTTATGAAAGTCTGTTCTGGGATACTAAAAACGGGTTTCCTTTGATTGATAACAATGGTACAACTTTACTGGTGAAGGACAACATCGTCCTATCACACCCCACCTCCCGAAAGGGCCTCAAAAAACTGGTAGATAACAAAAGTGCCCTGGAGACGCAGATTAATCTTCTCTTCTTTCTCGTCTCTCCTTCCCTTGATATAGCTAATTTATCTTATAATGCTAACAGTTGGTCTTTTTCTTTGTTTGCTATGTATGCCTTGGACAAGTCCAAAGGAATGAAACCAATAGGGGTCTCCTCACCCGAGCCCCTATCAAACACCCCCCGAAAGGGCCCTAAACCCTCTCTTGAGGAAAAACTACCTGCAGGTTTCTCAGTCCTGACGAACCAAAATATTCAAAACAGTCTTCTGAAGGCAAGGAGAATACAGATTCGAGAAAATTGCAAAAAAAGTTCCCGTTCAATGGCGGCTCTACCTCGGTTGAGGGGTCTCCACCGTCTTTTGTCCAGGTTTGCTCCTAATGCTACTTCCAAGCCCCGCTTGATGCAATATGGTGCTAATGGAAAAGAATGTGAACAACAAACAGTGTTTAAATTGGTTTTGTTCCTCATTTTGGTTGTTGGAATATTTAACCTTTGGTCAAAGTGGAAACATCCTTTGTTTCTTGGTAAAATTATACTCATTTGTAGCTTCTATTTTTGTGTTCATCTATCTTGTGATTGGTTCCATGGGTTATATAAAGGAAATGGTAGAATTTACAATTATGTTCCAAGATATATTGGAAAATTGTTTGTGTGTTGGGTGTGCAGATGGACCAAGGTGCTATATTCATCCACAACAAGCAATTCATTAATCCCCTTTACGAGCAACAAAATGCTGCTATTTCATTTGGTGCTAATTTATCTGATTTGGTTTATTATCCCTATTTGGATATGCTTTTTTATGACCAATGTCTTGGTTTATTTGTCATGCGTTGTGCATAACTACATCCTTTGGTGGGTTGTTTGGTTTAATCCTATGATTATACTTTGCTCTTTCAACCCCTCCTTGTATTGGTTATTGCACTCTCATCTCCTTTGCTCAATGTTTTCTCTTGGTGACCAACACCTTTGCTGCATTCTTTCGGCCGAGATTGTGTTGATGCTCTCCCTTGTTCAAGTTTCCGTTATTGGGGATTGTGTTCTCCGTTCGTTATCTGTTGCTACTTTGGCTTTCAGTTTTGCCTCCTTTTGCCTTAAGCTATCAGGGTGCTCGCTGATTCACTCTCCCTGGCTTGGGGTTCTTACATCTGTCGCACTTCTGCTATTGATTCACTCCAAAATTTGTCTCTCTGTTTTGGGTGGTTTCGTTTCACTCATTTCAGATTATCATCGGGACCTTGTGTTGGAGTCCTTGTCCAGCCCTCTTGGGTTCTACTTGTCTCAAGGAAAATCATGTTTTACTGGCCTTTGTATTTGGTTAATTAAATCACATTATGATCCTTATATGAGTGTACAGACACAAAAGTGGGTTTCTTCCTTTGAATATTTTTTAAATTGTATTAAACATATACTAAATCACCTATTAATGATTAATATCCCTTGCTTTTGGAATGGTCTCCACTGTCAAGCTAATATGTTAACGAAAATTTCTTTAAATGTTGAATTAAACACACTTTGTGGTATCCCCTTAAAATCTGCAAATGCCCTTGTACAAAATAGCCCCAATCACCCTTTGATGGGTTTATGGTGTGTAATTAGCCAATGGAGTTGCTACTATCTCCATTACAAAATGAAACGGTGTTTAAATTTAACCCGCAGAACTTACAACCAACAGTTGTTCTATGGACTCCGAAAACAAAATCATCTTGGTTTAAGGACTCCGAAAACAAGTCCTTTTATCATCGACAGTTATATATGAATATGTGCTTTTGGAATTGTAGGGGGATAGGAAAAAGAACTTTCTGGACGGAAATTGATTCAATGTGTAAAAATGAACATATTCAAATCATGGCACTAGCGGAAACTAAGACGGAAAACATTCCGGACGACAAGATGTGGAGAAATATTGGATTTGATGAAGGGGTTTGGTCACCGGCTATCGGGCGTTCTGGCGGAATAGGTGTCATTTGGAAATCTCACCAGCTATTAAATTTTAATATCTCCATTGCTGTCCACCTACCACGTATCATCGGCCTTAGGTTGGAAAGCCTGCTTGCTGGGTTTCCGATCCTAGTCCTATTTGTCTATGCACCGCCGACACCAAGTGAAAAAGAACCGTTTTGGGAAATGTTAAAAACAATTGTCAACGACTCATCTATTCCGTGCATTGTTCAAGGTGATCTTAATGAGATCCTCTGCAGTGCTGACAAATTCGGCGGGGCCTCTCCCCGGACATCCAGGTTTTCTCGACTCATCTCGTTCAAAAACGAATGCTCACTTCTAGACCTTTCCACCTTCGGTAATCCGTTCACATGGAGGAAGAACCCGGAGGAAAATTTCAACATTCGTGAAAAGCTTGATCGGGTGCTTGTCCACCAACAGGTTATTGAAGCTTTTCCTAACATGATCACATATAATGGTGCTTTCTCCTCTTCGGACCATTGCCCAATTTCCATCTCTTTTGAGGTTAATCCTAGCTTCAAAGCCCCACCTTTCAAGTTCGAAAATGCCTGGCTACTTCGGAAAGATTTCCGTAATGTAGTTAAGCAATCTTGGCGGGCTAATTGCCCTGGCTCTGCCATGTTCCAATTAATGTTTAAACAAAAAATCCTGAAAAAAAAGGCAAAAGAATGGAATAAAACGAGTTTCGGAAACATCTTTCGTCAATTGAAAGAGGTGGAGTCGGAGCTCCTACATATTCAATCCGCTGGTCCCGGGATTGACCCTCAATCAAATCAAAGCAAGGAAAAGAGCCTCATCATTAAGAAAGAGAAGCTCCTACTATTTCAAAAATCGTTCTGGAGCCAAAGAGCAAAAACCAAACATCTCAAACTCTCGGATTCCAACACGGCTTATTTTCACCGAGTGGCGACAGGTCGAAGGCACAGGAAACAAATTCGCAACATCACCTCTTCCTCTGGCACGGTGGTTGTGGGCGAAGAGAATGTTAAAAATGAGATAAAAAGGGATTTTGAGAAGAGATTCAAGAAAGAACCAATAGACGACAGGCTTCTCAGCGAGTTGCTGGACCTTATACAGCATTCCATCTCGCCGGAGGAAAACAATTTTCTCATAAAACCCCCATCTAACGCGGAAATTAAAACAACGGTTTTCAACCTTGGGAGGAACAAATCCCCGGGCCCTGATGGTTTCACAGCTGAATTTTATAAAAATATTGGGATATTGTAGGTAAATCTATAATCTGTGCAGTCAAAGGGTTTTTCCACTCTGGAAAAATGCTTAAACAAATAAATCATACCTTTATCTCACTCCTCCCTAAAAGGGACAATCCCACGGCCACCGGTCACTACCGCCCTATCAGCTTATGTTCCAATGTCTACAAAATTATATCTAAAATCTTGACTGACAGAATGAAAAAAGTTGTTGGTAAACTTATACATCCTCTTCAGGGTGCTTTTGTATCAGACAGAGCCATTCAAGACAATGTCCTGATAGCTCATGAAATTTTCCACTCTTACAAAAGTCGGAGGGGCCAGGAAGGATGGCTAGCAATAAAACTAGATATGGAAAAAACATATGATAGAGTCGACTGGAATTTCATAAAAAAGGTGCTCCAAAGGTTTGGTTTCCACAACACGTTTATCTATTGGGTAATGGAATGTATCACGATGGTTTCTTTCTCGGTATTAGTCAACAATGGTCCTACGGATCTGATTTATCCCACACGGGGTCTCCGCCAGGGGGATCCGTTATCCCCCTTTCTATTTATTTTAGGGGCTGAGATTCTGGCTCGGAAACTGGCTGCTGAAGCTACTCTAGATAAAACACACATTGGGTTCCCGATTGGACATAACGGCCCTCGGATCCCGTTCCTTTCCTTTGCTGACGATATCATAATCTTCTCGAAAGGTAGCTTGGTTGCAGGGCACAAAGTAAAGGAGATTGTGGACTCATACTGCAAAGTGTCGGGCCAAAAGGTCAATTACCATAAATCTAGTTTCCAAGCCACAAAAGGTATTACGAACCACAGGATCCTTGAGCTCCGTACCTGCCTCAATATTTCTAATGACAATTCATTAGAAATGTATTTAGGCTGTCCCATTATCAATGGAAGAGTTACCAAAACCACGTTCGAAGATATCATCTGTAAATCTAAACAACAATTGACAAAATGGAGGGCTAATGCCCTCTCCCAACAAGGTCGTGCCACCCTTATCAACTCCAACCTCTCCGCTAAGCCGCTATATGTTATGCAGAATTTCATGCTCCCCGCTGCTTTACACAAAGAACTCGACCAGATAAACCGCTCGTTCTTCTGGAATAAGGATCTTCAGTACCGACCGCTGATTAGCTGGGACAGGATCTGCAAACCGAAGCTTTTTGGGGGGCTGGGGATTCGGAAATCTAGCGATATGAATGTGGCTCTCCAGATGAAGCTACTGTGGAAAATTCTGGCCGAGCCTAGTAATGTATGGGTGTCATTGATTAGACATAAATACTTGCGTTCTGCCAGTATTTTTGACTACAAAAACAAGGGGTCTAGCTCTTGGCAGTGGTCCAAGTTGTCTGCTTTAATTGATAAATTTAAAAAGGGGCTTATCTGGTCCGTAGGAAATGGGCGATCAATTAAGTTTTGGACGGATAATTGGATCACAACCTCTTCTCTGTCGGCCAGGGAAGAATGCCCTCAAACTTACAATCAAGACGAAACTGTTAGTGATTATATTTTGGGGGGGAAGTGGTGGAAAGAAAAACTCCAAGAGGTTCTCCCTATTGATTTAGTGAATGAGATTTTAGTCATCCCTCTTCCTGCCTCCACTCTACAAGACAGATTATACTGGTGGCCGGATAGGGAAGGCTGGTTTACTACTGCTAGTGCATATAAATTGATAACAGCTCAGTCAGCATCACTCCCGGACAGTAATGCCTGGATATGGAAGAGTAATATCCCCCCAAAAGTCATAAACTTTCTTTGGAAAATAGCTCAGGAAAGGCTCCCAACTGCTACTAGGCTGTCCAACAGGGGTACGTCTGTCCCTTCCACCTGCTCTCTATGTAATGCGGCACCAGAGGATGAGGTCCATTTGTTTATGGAATGTCCCTTTATCCAAGCGATCCACCAACTTCCGTCCCAAGTCCAATCAAGCATTGCCGGACTGATTGCACAGTCTCGGGATATTAAGCCCATTCTATCTCTTCTAGGGAGGAGCCTAAATTCTTCTGCTCTGACCAACCTCGCTTTTTCGTGGTGGACGACGTGGTATATTAGGAACCAACATCTTTTTGAGCAGGCTGCAATCCCGCAAAAAGATAAAGTCCTACGACTAATTAAATCTCATATAGATAACTGGAATAAAACATCTGCAGCTGAGGCTGACTTCGAGGAGGACTTTCGCCCTCCTCGTCGGTACCCTTCTAAAAAAAGTCAGAAAAAAAAAACAATTTCCTGGCGCAAGCCTCCCCGGGGCACGTTCAAACTCAATTTCGACGGATCAACCCTTTCTAATGGCGACAGCTCTGCTGGTGCCATCATTAGGGACTGGGTAGGCCACCCAATCTCTGTACATCACCAACAGTTGGGCAAACAAAAACCACTCACAGCGGAAGCATTAGCTCTTAAAATAGGCATCCAACAAGTGCGGCAACTCAATATAGAAAAGATCCAAATTGAAGGAGATAGCAAGATAATCATTGATCACTTAAATAGAAAATCTAACTGCCCTTGGGAGATCGAGCTAATACTTTCGGATGCTCAAGTCCTGCTATCGACTGTGGAAGAAGTAGATTTCTTTCATGTTCCTCGTATGGGCAATAGAGTGGCGGATAAGGTTGCACACCTTAGCCACTCTGCCCGAGGAGTCGATATTAAAAATGATCTAGGTCTTCTTGACCTCATCCGCAAGGATGCTGTCGGGTAGGGCCAGTCCACCCGAATTTTTTCCTAATCAAAAAAAAAAAAGACTAGCAATAGTGTTATCTTGACGTAGTTAAATGACTAGCAATTTATATGTAATCTATAGCTACATTGAACGTTTTAAGACAAAATTAGAATGATGGGAAAAAACACAACACAAGTACTTTTTATTATTTTATTTGCATTAAAAATATTTTATTTTTTTAATTTGTATGGAAAGTCACATAATACATAATTATGTAACAAATGATCCATTTTACATACCTAAGCTACTTGGTTACATTAGGAGATCTAATCACTTTCCTATATTAAAAAATCAAGATAAAGTTTTTTTAATCATTGATTTTGTCTAATTTACAAAAATAACGTCAACTTAGTGAGTCATGTTGAAATAGGGTTTAAATAATTCACGTGTATGCATTCATTCTCAAATTTGTTGAAATGATTTTATCTACTTTGACTTAGTTAATGGGAAAGGCTAAAACTCAAAAAATAGTTGCTAATTTATTACTCCATAAGTTTACAAATTTAGAATATACTTTTTTTTACCAAAGAAACATAAATATCAGTCTTAAAACATTTCTACCATGTCCACATGAGATCCAAAATTGTACGGGCAGAGTACCTGGCCGGTTGGATTCATGCCTTTTTTTACGGACCGTCGGTGGCTTCCCTATTTATCACTTTTTCTTTTTTTTTTAAATTAAGGTAAAGATTCGAAATACCCGACAACGTCAGTATCTGGTAAATTGATAAGTTAAAATAAATGATAGATGGATTAACCGTCATGATATCATCAAGCTAATTAGCATAAAGATCCTAGCCCTAGTCGAACAAAATAACGAAATGTCAGACAAATGAGGAAGTCGATGGCGATTTCGGGATGAAATTGTAAATAGTGAGAACACGGAGAAAGTGATAGATTACATAGATGTCATATTGTATAGTAGACTCAAAGACCCAATATCTTGTAACCTATATATATGATTGTCTAGCTTCCACGACGTCTTGCTGTCGGAGAGACTGGAGTAGAAACACGAGAAAGTGATGTTTTCTGAAGAAGTGTGGACCAACAACGTTCCCCTAGATAAGAGATCTAGCTGAACCTATCACTTCCATTGACTTGTATGGAGCATTTTAATCTGTTTATTTTTTAGAATTTTTTTTGGCAAAATTAATTAAAATAATCAAAATTTTAGATTGATGTTGAAAAAATATCATTTTTCAACAGTAAGAAAAAGCTGAAAAACAACTCAATTTTTGAGGGAGATGATAACAAAGTATTCCGATTCTTTTTTCCGACTATAACTCTGGACAAAAACGATGACATATAATTAATAAAAATAAGATTTTGGTAAATTTTGGATGATATTGACTTATTTTAATGAAAATTATATTATTTGATCAATTTCATATCACTAGTTTTTATTCCCTAATTATATCACAAAACATTACACCTTGTAATTTGGGCTACTTCATAGCCAACGACTTATACCACCCTATTGGTGGTAAAAATATAGAGTAAGATGCAATGCATTTAATTGAGGAAATAAGATTTGTGGGGAAAGGATGATGTTTCCATCCATTATTCATGCATGATGCATACCTCTACATGAACCCTTCCTCGACTTGAAAACGTATTATTGAGATAGAGAAATTAAATCCAATTAGTGCAAAGTAGTTTTAATAGCTTCTCTAAAATTTCTCTAAAATAAAAAAATAAAATAAATATTTTTTAAATTATTTTTGTTTTAACCCTAACGGCTTTCCTATTTCGAAGATTTGGAGAATTATTTAGTTTCCCCTTTATTTTTATTTATACTGCTTCTCCATTTTGGAGAATGTGATGGAGAATCTGTTGGACCATAAAATAACGTAAATTTTTTCAAAAACTCCAAAATCCAAAAAAAAAAGAAAATGTTGGAGACGCTCTTACCACAATTCCGTCGGATTATAGTATCCAATATATCAAATAAAAAAATTATTTTATTGATATCATAATATACTACATCCTGTTTGTATTTTTAAAAATAATAAAAACTATATAATAAATTAAATTTTTGGTTAGTTTTTTAATAGGTTCATTAAAAAAATATTTTATATAATTCCTTAAAAAATGTGCAGAAAGAGTATAGTAACATGTTTTATAGAAAAGATCGTGATAATATCTTGAGTCGCATGGAGAACATCCTGTATCATAGTTAGTCGGATTTATGTCAAACAACTTCCCCATTATATTCTCTAAAATAGAAAATTATTAATCACATATTTTGATTTTTTTTTTGCTAAATCCCAACAACTTTCCCATTATATATAGTTTATCTAAAAATATACAGAAAATTTTTTAGAAAATAGTCTCCATTTTTTCTATCTATTATCTATTTTGTAGAATTTAATGAAGAAACTATTAGATAAAAAAATTCAAATATTCTCCACAAATTCAAGAATGAGAATCCGGTGGGATTGGTCCAAGGAGATGAGGTGCACCTTCTTTAAAAAAAATGTCATCCAACCCCACGCCTGAAACCGAGATTGTGGAAATCTTACCATCTAAAAGTACAAAGAAGGTGGGGATGAAGCAATGAATTATCACATGTATCTGTTTCCGCCGCGTGTTACGCCTCTCTCCCTCTTCCACCGCCACGTCCACCTCCGATCTCCGCCACCACCTTTCCACACTCTTCTAATTCACTTAATTTGTTTTTCATTTTTCCTTTTCTTGCTATTACGGTTGATATAAATTATGGAAGTTAGAAAATGGGCATTAATATTGTTTGTGTCAAGTAACAATCTTACCCACAAATTTGGATGGGAGATGCATCAATTTTGCCTAACATATATATAATTTAAATATACTTCTTTAACAAAGAAAATATTAAATAAAAAAGAGTTAATACTAAAATAAAATTATTTAAAAATACATGATAAGTATGTGTGAGACTAGTATTATACTATATATCCTTTTCATTAGATCTCTTGTGTTGATGTTTGTCCCAACAAATGCATGTGGAGGAAGTTATGTACGAGAAGAAGATATCCCACAAAAATTAATTTGGTGTTTATTTATCCTTATCCTTCTTTAACATCCATCCTCCTCTCCTCTTCACAAAATACATTTTTCAAAATAAATCTTTAGTTTAGAAATCAATTGTTTTTAAAGACGCAATATTATTGTTTTCGTTTTATACATCAGCTAAATAATTTCCTGTTTATATTTTATCATATCCGCGATCTAACTAACTTCACGTCTTTGGCAAAAGAATGACTCATTGAACATCAGCATATCTGTACGAATGCCAAAGCTAATAATCATATAACGAGTGATGGTGATTGAAGTCGTGAACTTGTGTGCTCGCAATAATAAGTTGAGCTAGAAAAGGTACTTTCCTCTAAAAACGTGGCCATGTCATTGATATGTTTTACATGGAAACTGTCAGAGGCTCAGTCATTCAAACTGAAGTTATTGCTATTCAGACAGGTATGGAGCAAGCAATCATAAAAGGACTTCGAAGAGTAACAATAGAAGGGGACAATCTGCAGCTCATCAAAGCCATCACCAACAGCAATAATGTCAGATGAGAGATTATACATCACATTGAAAAGATCAAGCAATTGGAATCTGCTTTTGACCTTGTTCAATACAGACACTGCTACCGAGAAGCGAATTAAGTAGCCGACTTCATAGCTCGGAAGGGTATTATATTAGTAATAGCTCTACTATCCCTTTTAATAGGGAACTTTGTACCATCATCCTTAAGGATGATCAAAGAGCCAGATTACAGATTGTGTAATCGCTCCTAATTCTTGCCTACTTTAAAAAAAAAAAAAAAAAAAGGGTACTTCATTTGTAAATAGTGCTAATTACTTTTGTAAGACAAAATTAAAGTAGTGTAATTTTGGTTTTGTTTTAGGGGAAAGTAGTGTTAAATAGTCTTGTTGTTGAAAGGGCAGTTGAGATCCAACGGTCATAACTCATAATGGTTTCCCCACCACCTCTCTTTTATTTGGCGCGTTTTCGGCCACAAATCACGGGCCCCGTTCGGCCGTTTCAACCAAACCGTCATAAACCGACGGAATCGGGATCCCCATTTTGTACGCATTCATTCAAGGAAGACTCCGTTTTCTAATAAGCGGTGATGAATTTTAAACGGTAGGGGCCGGTGTTGTCCAGCGTCCGAGGCTCCGAGCACTGTTTAAACCGTTTAGACGGTGATGAATTAATTGTGTTAAATATTCTATTTGTTAATTAAAATTTATTATTTTAGAAATTTACACACTTACTAAGAAAATAAATAAAAATAAACTTATATCCCTAATTATTACTCTACTTTTTATTTTATCAAAAACTACAACTACTAACAATTTAATTATTATAAGGGCAATTTCGTAAAGTAGATGACAAAATATCTAAAATGACAAGTTTTTCTTACGATAAGTTTTAATTAATAGAGGGATTATATGTTAAATTCAACTGTTAATAAATTAGTAATTTATTTGACAATCCTATTTGATAAGATAGTTGTTAGTAACTAGCTGACAAGATAGAAGAAAATAAATTAGTAAGTCAACCTACAAAACGAAAATAATATCAACCCTATCCGATTAAAAATAGGGTGTGGTTATATACACCACAAATTCAAAGGCTGAAAATGCACGTCCTTAAAGACGTGCAAGCCTTGTGACTAATTAACTTTTAAAAAAAATTAATTAATCCCTTCTAGCCATGCACGTCCTTAACGTGCATGATTTGGAATTGGGGTGTATATAGCCAACACGTAAAAATATAAGATTTTTTTTACATATTTTATATAGTTTTTTACCTTTTTAAAATATGTGTAGAAAAGTAGCCTATGTATTAAATTATAGAAAAAAATAATACTAATAAAATAATATTTTATATAATTTTTATTTTTTAAAAATAGTTATACACTTAACTACATTTATTTTATTGATTGGAGGGACTGTAATACAGTAAATTATGGCATAAATATTGTGCATAATGTATTCTAAATTGGGAGCTACACACACAAATTATCACTTCAGGCAGGAAAGAGGCCCACCGCTAAACCCTCTCCCACCTCCTTTAAAACAAATCCCACTCCCAAATTGCTTCCTCCATTACCCCCAAACCCCAAAATTCAGACCTCCAAAATGAAGATCTTCCTGGAGAAACCAATCTTGGTGGTGCTGTCACTGTTACTGCACCAATGCATCATCCCCCAATGCGCAGAGGCAGCTGCTGGGAATGGAAATGGAGGGTTCATAAGCACAAGAGGAACCCATTTCATCCTCAACGGATCCCCCTTTTACGCCCATGGATTCAACGCCTACTGGCTAATGTACACCGCCTCCGACCCTTCGCAGCGCCACCTCGTCTCCAACGCCTTCGGGGAAGCCTCCTCCCATGGCCTCTCCGTCGCCCGTACCTGGGCTTTCGCCGACGGCGGCTACAGGCCTCTTCAGTACTCCCCTGGCTCCTACAATGAACAAACTTTCCAGGTCTCTCCTTTTTTTTATATAAAAAAGATTTAATTTTTACTACCTAGAATTGTGAAATTTGGCAACACAAAATTGGAAATTAAGAATGATAGAGTTGTGAATTTTAGTTTTTAACACAGTATGTTTTAATTTTCATATAATTGTGAAACTCTATAATATTTTGTTTATTTTTCAATCGAAAATTGGAAGATAAGAATATTAATCTTGAGTTTTCATTTTTGAAGTATTAATTTCAGTGTTTATATTTGAAACTCTATAATAATAAGTTTATTTTTGAAAATGTCATCTTAAGACTGGAAACTGCAAAATCAAATACCTATTTCTAAAAATCTGTTTTCAATTATACAAATAAAAGATTTGAAAACCTAATATTAGAGTTTCAAAAGATTTGAAACCAAACAAACCCACATAATCTGTAATTTCCTTGGATGCATACATGTATTTCTTACTGTACTATTCTTAGATCAAGTAATATTTAAAGAAGAAAAATTGCTCTAGCTCTAACAACTTTCTAATTTGAAAAATTTAGAAAAACATTTATAACACTGAAATTTTAGAAAATACTGCAAATTTAGGGAACTCTGTATATATTTGTACTGCTACTTCAAAATATTGAAGGATAAATAATAAAAAAATGCTCAAAGTTTTCTTAGAAACTCAAATTTTTCTGCAAATGGGGAATCTGTTGGAGATGCAATTACAATTAGTTTGCTGATTGGGGTTGTGAAATTTGTTGTGTGAGTGTTTATAGGGTCTGGATTTTGTGGTGTCAGAGGCAAGGAGGTATGGGATAAAGCTAATTCTGAGCTTTGTGAACAACTATGAGAACTTTGGAGGGAAGAAGCAATATGTGGAGTGGGGAAGAAGCCATGGCCAATCCCTTTCCTCTGATGATGATTTCTTCAGAAACCCTCTTGTTAAGGGCTTCTACAAGAACCACATCACGGTTCATCTTCACTCCGCCTCTTACACTGTTTTCTGTCTCCTTTTTTATTGAGGATTTGTGGTAAGAAGTTGTGTTTTTGCAGACTGTTCTTAACCGAAGAAATACAGTAAATGGAGTGCTTTACAAGAATGACCAAACAATCATGGCTTGGGAGCTTATGAATGAACCCAGATGCCAATCTGACCCATCTGGGAGTACTATTCAGGTATCCGATTCGACTTGAGTCGCTTGTATGTGTATATAAATACATTTGGATTGATGGTTTTGGGGCTGCAACAGGCCTGGATAACAGAAATGGCAGCTCATGTGAAGTCAATTGATTCGAACCACTTGTTGGAGGTTGGCCTTGAAGGCTTCTATGGTAGAAGCTCCCCCCATAGGTCCACTATCAATCCTGGGTTCAACATCGGAACCGACTTCATTGCCAACAATCAGATCGCTGGAATTGATTTCGCGACAATTCACTCGTATCCTGATCAGTGGTAAGCAACCGGATACATATTGCATAATGGTGTAAGTTTAGATTCTGGTTGTTCATGTTCTCTGCTGAAACATGACAGGTTAACGAGCTCGGATGATGAGACTCAGCTGTCCTTCGTGAACAGTTGGCTCGACACACACATTGAGGACGCACAAAACGTCCTTAGGAAGCCGTTGTTGCTTGCAGAGTTCGGGATGTCAGTAAAGGATCCTGGCTACTCCACCATAAAAAGGGACCAGCTCTTCAGTGTTGTGTACTCCAAGATCTACGAATCCGCCAAAAGGGGAGGCCCAGCAGCCGGGGGCCTGTTCTGGCAGCTCTTAACCGAGGGAATGGACTCATTCCGAGATGGTTATGAGATCATCATGGGCGAGAGCTCGTCCACCACGGACCTGATTGCGCAGCAGTCTCACAGGCTGTATCAGATCCGGAAGTACTTCGTGAGGATGAGAGACGTTGCCCTTTGGAAGAGGGCTAGGGCGATCAGATGGTCCGAGAAAAACCATGGCAACTGACTGAGAGTTCTGAAGGGCTTGATTGATCATATTAGGTAATGTTTGTGTTTGAGTTGTGTACTGATAGCAGTGATATGTGATCAGCTCTCTCCCTTTTGGTGATGAATCGTGTTCGTCCAAAGGGGGCTTGCTATGTTGATTGCTCTGATTGTGTTTCGAGTTTGCTATTACTAATGTGATGCCAAAAAGGAGGTTGCAAGATGTAAGATACATACAAAGTTTTACTTGATTCTAATGAATGAATGAATCAATGTCACTTTAGAGTTGGACTCTAAATTGGCAATTGATCTTCTAATAAACTGCTCGATGGTCATGGAATCTACCTCTTTTATGGGACAATAGTGCAACCTGCATTGTTGTATTGGACATAGCGTTGGGTAATCACGAAGGCAAGAGCATGAAAGATTGTGATAACAAAGATGAGAATGCTCAGATAGGTGTGTGGTAACACTAGAATGGGTATGATCAGAAATAAGGTGATCCGCGATAAGGTGGAAGCGACCAACATTAAGGATATGCTTTGTTTGTTGAAGACTTGATGGTTTGATTATGTTTAGGGAAGAAACTTGAGTGCGTCGGTCTGTAGATGTGATTCTCTTAATGTCAAGAGGATAGCGTTGTCGATGATGACTGAGGAAGATTTAAAAGATAAATAATCATATGTCGATATCGATAGGCTCAGGTGTCGATGCGAACTTTTACTTTCTTTTGCGCTTTCGACTTTCCAACAAATGTGTCAATATCGACACCCGGGGTATTGATATCGACAGACAATTTGTACTTACAGAAACTTCTCAACTCCTTTGGGTGTTGATATCGACAGGCAATTGTCGATATTGATGGGCATTATGCACCCTTCTCTGTTGATTTAACTCGTTTGTCCCTCGTTCTTTTTGCGCTCTTCTTTGGCCTTCCTTCGCTCCTCCCTAAGCTCTACTCATGCTCCTTTTTAGCTCCAAAACCCTACAAAACACCACAAATGCTTGTATAGACTTCATATCTTAAACAAAATAGAAAACTAACACAACACACGAGCAAACCGCCAAGTTAGGTAACTCACGTCCACGAGCCATTTTGCTCTCAAGCGCGTGGTGCATGTAAGTTACTTTTATACTACTTGGAATGGGCGAAACCTCTAAGATGAGGGAAAGAGCACAACCCGCTTCGTGGCATCGGATAAGGTTGCAATGCGTGGTATTTTATCTCGTCGCGCATTTCAAGTAAGCTCGACTAATCGCGGTGGTTTGACTCTGACCACACCTGACCCCAGTTAAAATGAGACTTGTAAGGAGGGTTTCGTCACCTAGAAGATGATCAAGGATGATATTTGACTTGTCAAAGATATCGTACTGTTTGCCTACTGTAAAAAAAAATACTATATTTAGATAAATATTAAATAAATTAAATTAAATCAACAACCCTTTATACGATTTTTTTGTTTGTTTCATGAAGACCTTAAAACTTGAATAAATGATTAAATGTGTTCCTCTAAGCCCTATAGTATTTTATTGTTGAAGATTAAATAGGATTAAATTGTAATACTCCGAGATTAGAACCTTCTAGGCTAGCAAGTTGCAACGGGAGACAAGCCAGATGAGATGAAACACTTATTTGGTCCCATAGGCATAGTGTTTTTATATGAGATCGAACACGCCAGTGGAGGGCCCCGGTTTATTCAATCGAGATCCCGCCACGTGTCCATGCATTTTGACGTGTTTATTATCGGACTGGATATCTACACCGCTATTTTTTATTATTTACACTACTAATCACCGTAGCATACAACAGGGCAGTGGCGGCCGCAGGACTCTCTGAAAGGTGGGGCGGAATTCTGCAGGGTCGTTCAATCGATTTTGGAGGCCTTGTACAATTATTAAAATGAGGCCTACAATATTATAGTCATTCTTACAAATGAATATTATTAATTTATTATGTACAAAAGAGCACTTGAATTCTTATACAAATTAATAATATTATTTATGTAAGGGTATTTGAATTCTTACAACACTAAATTAATTCTCATAACTTTAAAATATTTCTGGTTATAAAGTTCATTGTAGAGATTTTTTACAATAAAAAGTTTATATTTATGTCATATGATATAGTACAAATATTATAGATCATTATACAATTTGAAATATTTTTTTCTACAAAGGTTTCAATGAATTATAAGTCTCTTTTGATTATAATTTTTTTAATTAGCCTATTTTATGGGTTCTAATTAATTTTAAGTAAATTTAATTTGTTTAATAGGATGTTGAAATTTTGAATGCTTTTGTAGAGTATAAAATATTAATTTATGAAATCTTATATATTACTAAAGTTGAGAAACAATCACTTGAAATGTCATCATCCTATAATAATTGAAATAAAGAAAAGGATAACAAAAGCATTGAGGAAACACAACACAAGTAAAAAAAAAAAAGAAAAAAAAAAGTGGGATAAAAAATTCAAACAAGAAATAAAAGAGGAGCAATGGGGAATCAAAATGGGATAAAAAATTATCAAAGTGGGATAAAAAATTCAAATAAGAAATAAAAAAGTAGCATTGGGGAATCGAACCCAGACCCTTTGATATCACTAAATTTTCTCTCATTTCCATTTACCAACTGAGCTAACTGGATTAATTGATTTAATACTTATTCTAATTTTACTTATTACAAAAATACATTATATATAAATATTTTTTTTTCTAAACTCCGGGGTCGTGGGTCGAAGGGTGGGGCGGCCGCGTACATGCGCCCCACCCTGGGGCCGCCCCTGCAACAGGGGAATGGGTACCGCATATGAGGCCACCGCATCTTGTTGTTGTGGGTTTCAAACCCCACCACATCTTGTTGTGGTGGGATAAGATTCTTGACATAATTCTGAGTCTAGAGAGTGAGTTATCTTGTTGATCATCTTTCTCATTTCTTGCAATCCCCACCGACTCATCACCCCACCGCATCATAAAATTAATTATTTCTAATTTTTTTAACTTGTAGGTTATATTGAATAATTTGAGGAATCCTATAATATTTACATTTTCTTAAAAAATAATGGAAATTGTTTTCCCCCACTGCTAAAAGAAAAAGAAAACAAAGAAATGGTCATTTTTTTTGAACTGAAAAGAATTTGGATGTTACAGAGCAACTATTCAAGAGCATCCTGAAGGATGTTGCTGCTGAGCGCAGCGTCAGCGGGGAGGCCAAAGCCAGAGAAAGAGATTGTTAGATGAGAAAGTCGATCTGCGGCTTCATTACCTTCCCTGTAAACATGTCTAATTTCAGACTAAGTAAAATGGCGGAGAGAAAGAAAACAGTCAGAGATAATCATTTCAATCTCCCCAGAGCAGGAGCATCCAGACCGAAGGCTGTTAATGATGCCAAGGTTATCACCCTCTATAACCATGTTTTTTAAATTTAGATTAATTGCTTTAAGTAAACCCTTCCAGAGACCAAAACATTCAGTCCCAAGTACCGAAGGGAAGTAAGAGGTTCCAGCCTCAGAGAAGAGAACTGAACCAGAAGCATCTTGAATAAGAAATCCATAAGAGCCCAAGTTTGTATCAAATAAGGCACCATCAAAATTGAGTTTGTACCATCCATCTCGAGGTTTAATCCATTTGCATGTCCTACGATTGGGTTTTTTGTTTGGGTTGGGAGTGTGAGGTTGTGGCCTGATTTCAGAGTCAGCGTCTTGTTCTTTTGCACATTTCCAGCTATAGAGATGTTCGTTGATAAAGGATACTATGGTTTGTGGATTAGGAGTCACGTTGTCAAAGGCTTTTTTGTTTCGAAAGTACCACAGAGTCCACCAAGCCACAGACAGAGTGGAGAATTGAAGACAGTTCAGAGCCTGTCGTAGTTGTTGTAAGGATTCAGCAATAGTTGTGGTGGTGTTATACGCTTTGTCAACTAATTTAGCGATGCGAGGTGAAAGCAACCACATAGTTGATTTTGTGATTGGACATCTAAAGAGAAGATGTTCAAGATCTTCATGGTTTATGTCACATGACGGACAATTAGTTGGTAGACCAATTCCCCGCTGAGCTAACTTAACCAAGGTTGGTAAACCATTTTTGGTAACACGCCAGAGGAAATCTTTAACCTTGGGCGCGCATTCTAGATTCCAAATCCAAGCAAAGTCAGATTTTGAATGTTGTTTGTTGTGTTGTATCATTTCTATTGTTGAGGCAGTACTAAACCAACCATTGTGACTCCATTGCTAATACAATCTGTCTTGCATTATGTGTTTTGGGATCGGCATTAGTGTAATCTGTTCAATAGTTGCTTGTGGGAGATGACCAATAAGATGTGAGTTGAGCTTGGCAGTATCCCATTCTTTTATTTGGGTAATGAATTCGCTTACTAGCAGAGTTTGGTTAGCGTTAAAAGAAATGGTCATTTATGATAAAAATATTGTTCGTAATAAGTTGATGACTGATGAGTGATGACTCGTGAGTATTTCCCGGTTCACCCATTCACGTGAAACAGGTAAATTGATCAACATTTTATTTATTTATTCAGATTATAAAATACTCCGTAGTAAAATACCGTAAAATATTGAGAGGAGACCACGTGTCGAGAGGGTGAACCCACCAGTCAGACCGACCTACTAGTCCTACGCCTACTGGCCACTGCTACGTACTGCTTTTGTTTATTACGACACCGTTTTACCCCGCACGTAAAGCCGATGAACAAGGCGCTAGTACTTGTACTTCCTACTCAGATGCTCATTGCTCGACATGTCCACCTTTGAAACCGCGACCCGCTACGCTAGTTGACCTCTCTCGATCTGTCGGATTATGGGTTATCCGTGACCCGTGGTTATGTCTAAACAGCAGCGTACACATAGATTTTTTGGCGGAAGTACGATAATATATGTGCGATATCGTTCATAACAAGCTCTATATTTATTACATTTTCCATTATAAAAACGAAATATAAACATTGAGCAAAATAAGCGGCAGACTCTGTTATTTTTTTCCGTTAAAAAATAAAAAAATTTAAATAAAAAATAACATAGCCGAGTAAAAGAAAACTAACAAAATAATTAATGATAGGAAACGCAATAAAATAAATATTGAGCAGATATTTATCTTGTTGTATTCTTAATTTGTGTCTATGGATGGGTGACTTTATTTATTACATTTTCTAACCTATATTATTGAGATAAAAGTTAAAATTCTTGTTGAGAAAAAAAACAATTTCCTAAATTTAATTGTTTAGCCATGTTTGATTATATTTACAGGGTTAGTATTTTCTAAATTTAGGATAAGTTTTCAAAATATGAGTTTTAATCTCTACTGAAAAATAAAAAAGAATATAGATTAAAAAGATCATTTATTTATTTATTTATATACATTGGCGGCCATTTCAATTTTTTTCTTCTTACTTTTAAGCTACTTATACAAAGGATCTTGTTATTGACAAGACGATTTTTTCGCCAAACACACTCGTCTCCATTGACATCAAAAGTCGATAACGATGATGCATCCACTGCCGCCATTCAAGCTACTTTGCCTGCTTTGCTACCACCGACATATGAAGTCAACAAGCTTTCAACCGGGTTGGTGATCTCCCCTCCCATGCATTATTTTCTCGCTTTGTCCCCCTTCACCTCCACCGACACTAAAAGTCATTGACGACGCCATACATTTGGTGGTATGCCGCCGTGCCAATAACAAGTTACAAGCCGGTATTCAAATATATGACAAGTCAAGTTTTTAGTTAAATTGAATGCTTTGCTTTCTTTGATGTGTCGGGGGATGGAGTTCTTAGCGAGAGTAAAAACAAGCCCAACAGATTCTCTATCTTGATTTTTTGGAGAATATTGAGATAGTTTTCGGTCCAACAACTTCCTCAATACAATATTCTTCAAAATAGAGAACAAGAAGAAGAAATGAAGATCATTCCTTAAATTTGGGGAAAACTCGATCTATATATTTTGTTGTAAAATCCATAATAGAATTCAAAATATATAACTTATAATTCTCTATTATGGATAATTTTTTAGGAAAGTTATTGGGCTTGCTATAAGAACAAATCCTTTGGTTGACATTGAGGGTGACACCTTAGAGAGAGACGAAGATGTCTGAAGATCGTTAGGGGGTGATTCAAGAAAGACCGAGACAGATCGAGTATTGGGGATTCAAGGGTAAAGTTTTCATAAACCCCAAAAATTAGCGCTAAAAAAGTGCTCAAAAGTTCAAATCTTGATCGATTCCGAACCTAAAGGCGCATCATTAGGGAATATTATACATGCACACAACGTGATCTTGCCTGTTTTTCGTATTTTTTTTGTTCAACTTGTTTACCGTGCATGGCTTTTCTTATGTCATTTGTTTTTGTTGTGTGTTTGTATGTTAGTTTGTACATGATAATCAGCCAATCTATCGATTTATTTAACATGTTATAACTTCAAGTATATTTGGAGTTCCAAATTACTTTCCTCAAATAAAAAATAATAACAGCAACATACTATTACTACTTCTTTCGATAATCAAATCTTGGTGCGCCCGACATCTTTCAAAAATGCGTCACCCTGATTTGTTTTCGTTGGAGAATTCAAAATATCTCACCATATTTGTATTTCATTAAGAAAAAATTCGAGCTCAAACAAATCTGAAGCTCGAGAGGTTGACAAGTCGACACACAACATACCCTCAAACATAAAATATCTCTTGAATTTGGTAAATAAAGAGCGATTATCTAGGATTCGAACCGGCTATTCCGAAATGGTTACTCCAGCATACCATATCTCACTATAGGGTAATGGCAACTAGCAAGTCATTTAGAGCAAGTCCAACAACTTCTCTAAAATAGAGAAAATAGAAGATTTTAGAGAGAAAAAACCATTTTTTCTCCCCAACAGCTTCTCTAAACTCATCTCTAAAATAGAGAAATTGATGGAGAGAGGGAAAAAATCTCTAAATTTAGAGAAAGGGTTAGAATCTGTAAAATTTAATGCGTTCACCCCTTTCAATGCCTATCTATTTGTTCATTGGTTTTTGCCTATTGATTTAATGAAATTTTTGAAATTTTATTTATTAAATTATGAATTTATGCATCTATTATAGTGTATAATAAATGTAGCAATTTGTATAATAGAGAATCTGTTGGAGTTGTGGTGTAAAATTTTTAGAGATTTTGTTATTTTGTTCTCTATTTTAGAGATTTTTTAGAGGAGCTGTTGGGATGCCCTTATGTAAGCAAAATTTCCACTTTTAAAAAAATGTATTCCCTCCGTTCGCGAAAACTTGTCGTTTTAGAGTTTTTCATTTTGTTCAACAAAACATGTCATTTTAGATTTTTACTCCATTTATTTCCCAATTTACCCCTAGTTTAAATTTGAATTTGTTCATTTAAATTTTGGCTTCAATATGAAAATGTGAAATGTGTCATTGTACTTTGTTTTTGGGATAATAAAGACAAAATTTAAATAAGGGCAAATTAGGTAGTATAATATATTCCTTAATAATTGTGTCAAAGATCAAAACGACAAGTTTTCGTGAACGGAGGGAGTACCAATTTTGTTTCCATAAAGAGTAGATACCCCTCTCCTTTTTTCTTCAAGAAAAAGTCATATCTTTGCATAGGCAAAAAAAAAAAAAAAAAAAAATAATAATAATAAATGCTTTCATGCCTTTATAAAAGAGAATCGGGGCGTCTAGCGACCCCAAATTCAATTTGCGTGTTCTTGGAAGCGGGAGAGAGGGAGTTTGCAGTAAATGCAAATGCAATCTCTGCCGAGAACAGCTTCATTCAATCTTGCAAACCATCGCTCTCTTTAATTTCAATTTGAAATTGAATTCGCGCCTTATCAGAGCTCAATTTTTTTTTAATCAAAATTCGCCATGGAAGAGTTCAATGTGGACTACCTCAAGTTCAAGAAATCAACGGTGATGTCGAGGTTTCGCCGGCTCTTCCGCGCCGTGGAGCTCTTCGCCGCCGTGGCTCTCCTCACCTGGCTTTCAGCTCGCGCGCCGACCGCTGTCAAGGCCTCAAGCGACTACTTGTCCCGCCTCTGTTCCGCCGTCTCCAGCCCGGCCTTCGTCTTCTTCCTCGGAAACGCCATTGTCGTGGCTCTATTCACCAAATCCGGCCACCTCGGTCGCGCCTCCGGCGCCGGCAATGTGGAGAGCGAGATCTGCGAGGAGCGGAGCTCCATTAATGTACCAGCGGAGGAGAAGGAGATCGTGTTCCAGGACAAACAAGTGATCATTTGCGAGGAGGTTGTGACTCGTAATGCGCCGGAAGAGGTCGCGGTGGAGAATCGAAACCCTAGGGTTTCTGATTCGGAACTGCTGTACAGGCGGACCAAATCGGAGAAAATGGAGAAATGCGAGGACAAAATCCTGCGGCGATCTAAGACAGATTTATGCCGGAAAACTGAATCGGAGGAGAATGAGTGTCCTGGCGACGGGATGAGCAGTGAGGAGTTCCGGCGCACGATAGAGGAGTTCATCGCCAAACAGGTAAAGTTCCTCCGAGACGAATCACACTCCGTTGTAGTTCAAACCAAAGCTTAGAGAATCGATTCATGGTAATTGCTCATGTGTTGAAGATTCACGTTTCGAAGCATTTGTTGATTTTGTTGCTTCAAATTCCATTACGGAACGCAAGTGAATGAGCTATCAGATTCAGTGCTGCTAATGTACAGTAGTGTAGGAATTTGGAAAAAAAATGACTGTAGAAGAAATCATTTACTCCGTATAATCTGTTCTTACTCTGCTTGGGGGTACTGTGATGAAATTGACGATTCGTAGGGAGAATTCATTTGAGAGGCGAAGGTGTTGAAAGTTGAAATTTGCATTGGAGCGAATGAGCGATTGCTGTTTTTTTTTTTTAATTAAAAAAATGCAAACCTTTTGGAATCTGATGCTAATTTTGGGCTTTCTATCTGTTGCGTATGGTTTACAATTTTTGCCCTTTTCCTGTAATTATCTTTTGGGAAAGAGCGAGTCTGAGAGTTTCTTTCACCCAAACAGGAGCTTGGGTAAGGGAAAGCCGAAAGCCCTGCCCATGTTTTTGTCCTCTTTTTTCTTTAGTTGACTTAACCATAATGGTTACTATGCCTGTTGGTTATTTTGACTAGGGGTGTTACATGGATCCGATCAGCTCGAATTTGACTTTACTCGCTCGATAAAAACTTAAGTCGAGCACGTTCATTTTCTAAACGAGCCGAGTATAATCACATTTTTAAGCTCATTCTAAAGTGTTATGACCCTAAGGTCGGTTGATGATTTGAGATAGGAAAAGAGGTGATTCAAGAAGAGAAGAAGAGAGATTGAGAGGAGGAAGAAGAAGATAGGGAAGATGTTTTGTATTCATTCCATAATCCAAATCAGTACACTAAGAGACTCTTATAAGCCTTGTATGAATTTAACCCATATACAATGGATCTTATTCCACTAAGCTCGGCTCGTTTGAATTAAACTCGAATAGATCAAATTTTATGTAATTTCTAAAATTTCATTTAAGTTATTGTATAATAAGCGAGTAGAACTACTTAAAACTAAAAAAAAAAACTAAAATTAAAATTTTTTTTTAGGT
Organism: Persicaria maculosa; assembly: GCA_963922045.1. Taxonomy (NCBI): domain Eukaryota; kingdom Viridiplantae; phylum Streptophyta; class Magnoliopsida; order Caryophyllales; family Polygonaceae; genus Persicaria; species Persicaria maculosa. The sequence goes on along the minus strand of OY998254.1, from coordinate 3,557,699 downwards.
TAGTCTCGTGTATTCGACTCGGGTTGACTTCGGGTTTAGTCTGCATTATCCTCAATTTTTTTTAGGTTAGTCTCGTGTATTCGACTAGGGTTGTTTGATACTTGATTACCGTTTTTTGTATTGCACCGTCGTTTATTAATTATTATACATTGTATATTTGACGGTTCACCGTATGCCGACTTTATGGGCATCTCAAGGAGTCAGACTTGTCTGGTCCTCCAAGGGGTGATATACGAGCTCACGAGCTCGAGCACTTGATATTCAAGTTCGGCACGCTTACAAACAAGCCGAGCTCGAGCTCAAGCTTCATATGAAAACGAGCTCAAGCCTGTACGTACTCGTGCTCGGCTCGCGAGCTTAGGGAGGTACTCGAGCTCGAGCTCGCGTGCTCGAGCTTGTGAGCTCGTGAAGCTCGTTTACAGTATTCATATGCACTGTAAATCTGAAATGCATTTGCAAATATATTGCACAAATTAATTAACTTTTTTTTGAGCATATGTAAATCAAATATAAAGTAAGATGAGGTCTATAATGTAATTATCGACCAACAGTCCAGCACAAATCATTGAAATCAACATTGTAATCGACTTTTAAGCAAGAAAGAAGAAGGTCAGATTGCAAGAAGAAGGTGAGGCTCGATGTATGCCTGGGCGAGATGAGTAGCGAGACAGAGCGACGGCGGAGAGCAGGGGCGGATCTACTTGCATTGGTTGAGCATCCCCAAAAAAAAATTAAAATTTTTTTTAGTGTTAATTTCTTAATATTTTCCGTCAAGCATCCCCAATTCAGAAAAAAAATGACAAAAGAAATTTTTTTTTACCCTTAAACATTCTCGGAATGATAAAAATTTTCCCTTCAAGTATCCCCGGGATAACGGTCCAGGATCCGCCCCTGGCGGAGAGACTCGACGAGAGCTGCGTGATACAAATACGTCTAGTCCAGATCTATTTGGACGGTTAGTCCAACACCTACAATCGGTGGCCGGAGGAAAGACTCGGCGAGATTGGAGCTCGGGATCGAGAACCCCTTACCAGAGGAGGAAGGAGACGACAACCATGAAACATTCGATCTCGAGATTGACACACGACGGCGACCTGAGAATGAGAGAGGAGGGAGGCGCGGCCTGAGGACGAGGGAGGACTGATGCCAGGCCGGATCTGAGAATGGATTTGCCGGATCTATGAGTGACCCCAATTGAAAAAATGAAACTTGGAATGGAGGCTGAGGGAGGGACGGAGCGGAAGGTTTACACTAACCCTAGGCTAACTTATATATATACGAGCTGGCGAGCTACCGAAGCTCGAGTTGGCTCGAGCTCGATTCGAGCTCAGGAATAGGCTCGAACTCGGTTCATATATACATTCGAGCGATCCCGAGTCGAGCTTTTACCGAGCCGAGCCCGAGTCGATCCCGAGCTACTCGGCTCATGTATCGGGCCTAAATACCATTCAACTCTTTAACTCTCGACCAGACTCTCCCCTCCCTTTCCATATTCAACGGTAATTGAAATGCAACAGAGCGTTAAATCAAACTCTCAAACTCCCCCTATATGATTTGGCATTCAATTCAGATGGTATATACATTTAACATAGTATTTCAATTTTGTTGCTGAACCTCTATGCCTCTATTAATCTGTTCATTCCAGTTTCTAATAAACGAGTTTTAGGTTTATAACATTTGTATATAGTATTTAACTTTTTGGTAGGCCAGGATGTCTTCAATCTAATTGGTTTAGATTTAAGCTTTGTTGATAGACCAATTTAGATATAATTAGATTTATCTATTTATGTCTTATTAATAGAAATATCCTATATTGGGAATAGATTTCTTTTAGGCTATATAATCTCCATAGGCATACCCTAGAAGTATTCAACTCAATTCAACACAATTAAGTTGAGTTCTGACTAAGTGACCGGTAACCGCCAAGGGTTCGGGACATGACCCTCAACCAACAGATGGCCCAAGGGGCTAGCGGCGGTTCAGTAACGATATTCTATGTTTTCAGGTTCATAGGTTTATCGTTTATTAGATAGTGTGGGTGACACATCTTGTAACCCTCTTGTTTTGGAAAACTCCTTAAATTAAAGAAATCTCTTTTTTTTTTTGGTGAAAAATCGAGAGTAAACTCTCATAGAAATATAAAACAATACAAAACAGTTAACGGCTACGAACGAGTGAGGTGGGGGGTAGCCCTCCCCCTAGCGTCTTCCTCAAGGAGAAGAGAAATACCCTCAGGCGGGTTGGAAAGAGACTGGAAACCAATAGAAAAAGAAAAGGCGAGTGCTGCGAGGGAGTCGGCGATAGCGTTCGCTTCCCTAAAGACATGACGGAGTTGGATGTCCCAATCCCGGTTGAGAAAGCCTTGGCATTGATGAACCAGGCTGAATAGCGGATGCCCTTCCGCGATAGACCCTTTGACTAGAGTAACAGCAAGTTGTGAGTCCGTCTCGATCAACACCTTCCGAAATCCTTTATCCCAGGCAAGACGCAACCCTCCTAGGATCCCCCAAAGTTCGGCCATCGGGACCGTACAAGCGCCGAGATTGTGGCAGAATCCCGCGATCCATAGCCCAGCATCATTCCGAAGAACTCCTCCTGCTGCTGCCAATCCCTCGCTGCTCACGGCTCCATCCGTATTCACCTTGATCCAATCACGGTCAGGCCGCTCCCATTGTACCATAACCAATCTGCGAGCCGTGGGTACCTTCTCCAGATCAGTGTTGTCCTAGGCTTTAATGTACTCCTTAGCCCGCCCATCAATGAACATTCTCTTATCGAAGCATGACTCCTTGTTGTTGAAGACTCTTTCATTTCTCCATTTCCATGCCCACCAGAGTGCCATTGCAAACCAGCTCGCCCACTCCATTCCTCCATCTCTGACGTCTTTGCTCATCAAGTTATCCCTCAGCCAATCTGCAAACGAGGCACGGAAGAAGTTAGTCGGAATACCCACAACCGAGCTCCACATACCTTTTATATAGTAGCAGTCTCTGAACAGGTGTACGAGCGACTCCGGATGGTTAGGGCATTTCGAGCACTCCTCCGAAGCTGCCATGTGCCTCCGCTTCCTCTCGACATTGGTGAGGATTACTCCTTTGATCACAAGCCAAACAAAACATCTGACTCTTTCGGGCACTTTGAGTCTCCATATTCTCTTATATACCTGCGAATCGATGTCACAAATATCAGCAATACCAGTAACACAATCGTAAGCCTTACTAATGGAGTATTTCCCATCCGTCGATCTTTTCCAACACAAGGTATCTTGGACCGAGTCATCCTCCAGCACAGCTGTAGATGCCATGTTCAACAACGTTCTAGCCGGGAGAATGGGGGAAAGCGAAGCCTAGTCCCACCCTTCCCCATCGGTCCAGTAGCTCCTCACGCTTCTCTCGAGCATGTCATCACTTGGATCACCTTGTCTCACGTCGAGAAGTCTCTCATTGCCGAGCCAAGAATCCACCCAGAATCGGATGGATTTACCATCTCCCAGTGCCCAGCGGGAACTCGGCAGAACCACGACATTAAGTCCTTTCACAAGACTTGACCACACGGCAGAGGGAGCCGAGACGGTTACATCCGGATTGCGAGTGTATTTAGCCTGCAAAATATTACTCCACATGTGAGTACTCTTGCTGTTTAAGAATCTCCATGCCAATTTACCTGCAATAGCCGTGTTCAGACTGCTCATCGATCTAATTCCTAGACCTCCCGCGTATCTGGGCTTGCATAGCTCATCCCACGCCACTAGATGGATTCTTCTTTGCTCCTCACCATCACCCCAAATGAACCCTCTGCAAAGCCCGTCAATCTTCTCGCAAGTGGCCCTCGGGAGAGTGACAATAGCCATAGTATAAACCGGGATGGAGCATAGCACCGATTTGGTGAGTGTTATTCTCCCGGCGAAGCTCAGACTCCTACTCTTCCAGCCTGCAAGTTTATTTTTAACCTTTTCGATCACATGGACAAAAGTCTCACCTTTAACTCTATTGTGGAGGACCGGCATTCCGAGGTAACTTCCAAGGTTCGTGGTTACTTCGAAACCACAAACCCTGTGCAGCTCCTCAGGTATACGGTTGCAGACATTAGGCGACACAAAGACTTTGGTTTTGTTGACATTGATTCTTTGTCCGGAGGCGCGACAGAAGGTGTCGAGGATTCCTTTGATAACCCTCATCTGTTCTACTGAAGCTTCGGCAGCCAAGACAAGGTCATCGGCAAACATCACATGCGATATTTCCGGCCCTCCTCTCGTGACCTTGATCGCCTTCCAGTCCCCATTCTCAACAGCTCCCTGGATCAAATGACTAAGCATTTCAATGCATAATATAAATAGGTAGGGTGAAATGGGGTCACCCTGGCGTATGCCTCTACTCAGCACGAAGACTTCAGTTAGCTCGCCATTGACTAGAACACGTGTTCTGACAGTGCTAATGCATTCCGAGATCCAGTTAATCCAGCAGCTGGGAAAGCCCACCTTTTCCATGGTATCCGTGATGAAGTCCCACCTTAGCATGTCATAGGCCTTTTCAAGGTCGATCTTGATCAACATCCAACCTTTCTTGCCCTTCTTCTTCCTCATCGAGTGGACTAACTCCTGCATAATAACAATATTATCCGTGATTAGTCTTCCTGGTAAGAAGCTCCCTTGCATCGGCCCAATTAGGGTCGACAGGAGAGGCCTTAAACGATTGACCAACACTTTAGTAATTGTTTTGTATAGAACATTGCATAAGCTAATAGGGCGATATTGTGAGATAGATTCCGGCTTGGCCACTTTCGCAATTAGAACAATGAGGGTGTCATTGATGTTTAGCTCCAGCGAGGCAGACGAGAAGAACCCTCGAACGAAGGCTTTCACAGAATCCCCCACCGTAGCCCAACACCTCTAGAAGAACACCGGTTGGTAGCCGTCGATCCCAGGAGCTTTGAATGTCCCCATCTCCTTGATTGCCGAGTAAATCTAATTATCCGAGACGGGCCCCGAAATGGCCGCCCATTCCGCGGGAGAGATAGGAGGGAAAGCGCCTCCTTCCAGTAACGTCTGATGTGTTTCATTAGGCGGCAGGGAGTACAGATTTTTGAAGAAACCTGTCACCATATTCTCGATCTCTTTCCCTTCAACCACATCGGCTCCATTAGCATCTTGCAGACACTCAATCCTATTCCGCTTTCTTCGGATAATAGTTGACAGGTGGAAGAATGAAGAATTGCGGTCTCCAGCCTTAAGCCATTGCTCCCTTGATTTTTGGAACCATAACAGTTCTTCTTGTTCAAGTGTTAAGTTGAGTTGGTTCTGAACATCAGACTCCTGTTGAAGCAGCTCTTCCGTCACACCTCTCTCTAACGCGCTTTGAATAGTTCTAAGGTCCTTAGTCAGACGATCTTTGCGCTCAAAAATATTCCCAAACACTTCTTTATTCCATTTGATCAAGCAGCCGCGCAGATTGTTCAGGGCCACAGGGGTCTCGCAGTTCTTATCCCAAGAGTCACGGACCAGCCCAGAGAAGCTTGGGTGAGCCATCCAGGCAGCTTGAAACCGGAATGGACGGCGATTCCTGTTGAGATGCACCTTCGGGTCTAGGGCGAGCATCAGGGGCATATGGTCTGAACCAAACTTAGGGAGGTGACGAACCGACGCTTCCGGCCAATTGATTCGGACATCCGCCGTCACCAGAACCCTGTCGAGCCTTTTCGCCACATAAGTCTGCGGCGTCTTCCCCCTGGACCACATGAAAGCAGATCCATTAAACCCGAGATCAATCAGCTCGGCCCTATGAACCCAGTCATGGAAAGTGCTAGAATCAGAGGAGAGCAGCCCCGAGTCGCCGTCCCTTTCCCAACCGTGCAGAGTGCTGTTGAAATCTCCCCCGATGATGATGGGCCCATTGATCTCATCCGTAATACGTCTCATCTGAGTCCAAAAGTCCCTTCTGTCACTATCGGTGGGATGGGCATAAACCACAAGGAGGTGGAGACCCCCTCTACCAGCATTAACTTTAGCCAAAACAAACCTGTCGTGAGTTTCGACAATGGAAATAGCCGTGCACTCACTGTTCCAGAGGAGCCATACTCCTCCTCGAAAGCCGTCAGCCTCAACAATAACCCTGTCAGTGAAGTCGAGACGATCACAAACCTCCTTAGCCCTATCTCCAGAGATTTTGGGCTCGAAGATTGCTAGGACGTCGACCTTATTCTGTTTGATCATATACCGGATGGATCTGCGGAAGCCGGCCCTGCCTGCTCCACAGCAATTCCAAAGTAAGCAATTCATGATAAACCGTCGGAGAGAGGATCAAAGAAACCCTAATCGTCTTTTGAGCCTGACGGCTCTTCATCCCTCATATCGGAATCAGTACTCTGTCTCCCGCCTTTCGCGCTTAGAGCTTCTCCCGCCATGTTCATGATCACATCGTCAGCCTGGGCGGTTTGTAGGTCGATGGACAAGGGAGCGACGGCTTCGGCCACAATCACGGAATCTGGGTTCACTTCCATTGCGTTCTCCTCTGCGTGCTCCGACGGTGAAGACTGGTCCTGCAAGATCACAATTTGTGAGTGGGTATTAGTCGCATTAACATCCATAGTGATGCTTTCGGTGTTTGGGTCCATCGGCCCACTTAGCAAACTAAAAGAGTTATGTAAAATGGGTTTAAAAGTGAGAGGTGGGTCTTCTTTTCTCGCTCTTTTCTTAGGCCCATTCTTGGGCTCTTGGGCTGGCCCACTTTCTTTCTTTTCAGCTTTCCTTCTGGGCACCACTTTCTTAGCTTTCTCTCCATCTAAAGTCACCGATTTCCCAGCCCCCATATTGAATTCGGGCGCTCTAGGGATCTGCTCCTCCTTTCTGCTGGATGTGCCGCCATTATTGTGTGTTCCCACGCCTTTGTTCGTCTCTTTTGTATTAACTCCCATTCCCTTTCTCGAGGCATCATTCATGATTGCCCCCTCCAGTATGCCTTCAGTACCGTTGCTATTCCGGTCCCTCCTGGTCTCTTCAGCCCGGCGGCCACCGTTGTCGGTTCTCGCCGCTTGCTGTGCACCGCCTCCCCTTTTATTGTTACTTTGCAGATTAACACCTCTACCACTCCCGGAGCTTCTATCCTCCCCTCCATTCCTGGGTTTCTAGTTCGCCTTCCGGTGGGGCACTTCCATCCAAGGGCCAAAGGTACCGCCGGCAGACTCGTCAGAACACCCTTTGTTAGCATCTACTTCAGTGTTTCTTCTTGGCCTGTTCATCCTTTCATTGGCCTCATCACTTTGCTCCGCCAATGGCTTGTCTTTCACCACTGTGGGGCAATTTGCAGCAATATGGCCGTAACGGCCACACTTAAAACAGATTAGATGAAGCCCCTCATACTCAAGATACAGTCTTTGGTTGTTGATGGTGATCGTTCCCTTCAAAGGTTTGGTGAGATCCATTTCCACGCAAACCCTAGCAAATCTGCATCTGTTGGAAAAGAGAGTCTTTGTATCCACTTTGATCGGACTCCCAAATCCTTCCGCTATCTTCATGATCACGTTTTCTTCGTAGAAGATGATTGGCAACCCGGATATTCTTACCCACGCAGGAGTAGTTGTTATCACATCCGTATCAAGATTGAAACTCGGCGTCCAGGCTTTGATAATAAGATAGTGGCCGAAGATCGTCCAAGGCCCTCCAGTAAGAGCACAAATATAATCATGCTCAGTTTCAAATCGAACCACATAGTATCCGTTAGGGAGATCAGCCAGGAGGATTTTTCCGGTTGGTCTCCATAACTCCCGGATTTTCTTCTCCATCGCATGAAATGGGACAAAACCTCCTAGTGTCTTCACTATCAATGACGATCTCCAAACCGTAGATAAGGCCTGGATTACCTCTTCATTGATAGCCACCACCGGATCCCCCTTGCCTTCATTAGCGTAGGAGATGGCGATTTTCCCCTCCAAGAACTCAGGGGCTAGAACAGGTCTCCCCATCCCAGTGTCGCCGACAACCATCTCTTTCCAAGTTTTCTTTCCATCGGGTGGATCTCCGTTCGGGCCACTAGACGTGACCAGGGGAGGAGATTCCATAGCCGTTCACCGGCGAGAAGTGAGTAGGAAAGCGAGAGTGTTTTCAGAGTGTTTTCCAACGTGCAGTTGCTTTTTCTAGTTTGCTTCTTTTCTCGGTGTGGATGTAGTCAATTTGGTGAACCACAATGTGTGTGTCAATCTTGTACGTTTGAATATTTGCTTTTTCATCATAACACTTTTTTTTAATGAAAATTAGGGATGAATCTATGACTTTTGTTTATGTTCATGGCTCCATTTGGTAGTACAATTATTAGAAACAAAAGCCACACATATGCAAGTTTATTCATAAGCATTTCATTTAGGTTCGTTCACTGTCCATAGGGACTCCTGATGTACCGCTGGTCAGCGGTGCCGCTGCTTGGTGGCGCTTAGCTTCGATTCGTAGTCTATGTTGTCCCCAACTTGTTGGATTAGGTTTGCTAGATCGCTCGGATTTGTTTGCTTGTTACTACTTGGTTTGTACTTTTGTTTTTTTCATTGTATGATCATTGACGGTTCGCCGTCTGTCGACTTTGTCGACCACTCGAGAAGTCAGGTGTGTCTGACCCTCGAATTCTTACCTAATAAAAAAAACAAGCGTTTTATTTAGAGAAAAGAAAATAGCTGATAAGATATGAGCTTCGTCGGCTCTCGATTCCTGGAGCCATTTGGTGCTTCATTAGCGTATATGCAATAAACAAATTCTCATGATCATGTGAAGCCACTATTGAAAAGAACCAACTCAGGACAAAAACATCAAGGAGTTACGGTATGATATCTTACATTGCTTAATCGATGTCGCTCTCACTGGGTGATACCCTTCTGCGGTGATACCCAGCTCCCCTCCTCCTGAATCCACCGCTCTGAGCCATGCACATCTCCTCCTTCCTCTCGTAACAACCATCGTAGCCCTGATTGGCTAGGGTTGGGGTGTACCTTCCATGGTTGTAACCAGCAGCACCATAACCTTGGATTGACAAGGTTGGGGCGTGCCCTCTATGGTTGATTGCTTGTAGCCAGCTGAATGTTAGGAATTAGATATAGGGGATTAGTATTGTAAATATTAGAAAGTATGGTATTTACCCTTACCTTCCTAATCAATGGCTTCCATGTTCTAAGGTCCTAACACTGAATTGTAGCTCTCGCACTCAGTAACCTTGTCGATCCAACCAGAAGCCTGGTTGTGGTTGTGGTGATGGCGGGGCATCCCGTACCTGGATCCACCATACCCGCCTGGCTAGGAGTAGCAAACCTTCTCTTGCTCATAGTAGCCTTGGTGCATGTTGTAAGACATGGCTAGAGGTCGACGGGTCTGAAAACTCGGTAGGAAGATTAGTTCTGTGTGTGTACTGATATGGATGATTTAAATGGCCAAAGAGCCTCCAATTTAGATAGGGATGAAACGATGAAATTGGGAACAGGAATCAAATTCCAATATTTTTGGCTTTTTTTAGCATTTTTTTTTCCAATCTTTGATATTCTCCTGCTAGAAATGGTGGGAAAATTGAACATTATATTATGTTCTTGTTATAACGAGAATGAAAACAGAGAAGAACAACACAGAGATTTACGTGGCTCAGCAATGGTGTGTTGCCTACGTCCACGGGCAGAGAACCAGTTTTGTATTAGAGGAGACGAAAAAACAGATTAGGGTTACAAGGGGTCGGCGTTTCATTAGTATATGAAGAGACTCATGAAACCATAAACAGACAATGGACTAAAAGCCCAAAACACCGCCGGGCCCCAGCTCGAACCTCCCAGATGTGTCGCCGATCAACGATGATTCAAGTCATATTAACAAATCTCCACCTTGACTTGAATCCTCTCAGAAACAGATGCACCCATGACAAGTGCCCAGACGTTCCTCTACCTCAGATTGGTCCTTGAAGAAGGACCCAGACTGCCCCGCAGGGCAACTCAACAACTGGTGATATTAAGCAAGTCCAAACAATGTTGGAACTTGCTCTCTAGAACTGGCTTAGTGAACATATCAGCGAGATTATCAACAGTTCCCACCTTCTTCACCCTGATTCTCTTCTCATTCCTCAGAAAATGGTACCTGACATCAATGTGCTTCGTCTTCTCATTATGGACTTGATCCTTTGTTAAGCATATTGCACTCAAGCTGTCACAATACACTAAAGCCTGATCCTGATGTAGGCCTAGATCATTGACCAAACCTTTAAGCCAGATTCCCTCCTTAGTAGCTTCTGTCAACGCCATGTACTCTACCTCAGTGGTAGATAAAGTGACTGTAGGTTCTAGAGTTGCTTTCCAACTCACCACAGAACTCCCAAGAGTGAAAACATAGCCAGTCATCGATCTCCTACTGTCCACATCGCCGGCATAATTAGAGTCTGAAAACCCAGCAACCAAGCACTCTGTATCATTTCCATAACACAAACCAACATCAGTAGTGCCTCTGAGATACCTGAATATCCTCTTCACAACTTGCTAGTGTTCCTTCCCAAGGTGAACCATAAAGCGGCTTACCACACTAACAACAAATGCTAGATCTGGTCGAGTACAGACCATATCATAAATCAAACTCCCAACTGCGCTGGCATAAGGGACCTTAGACATGTACTCCTTCTCCTTCTTAGTCCGAAGTGTGTACATTCCCAGCTTGTATTTAGATGCCATTGGAGTATCTATAGACTTAGCCGAAGACATTCCAAACCTGCTCAATATCTTCTTGATGTACCCTTCTTGAGATAAGAAGAGTTTTCTTTGCTTCCTGTCTCTATAGATCTCTACTCCCAGAATCTTTCGAGCAGCACCCAGATCTTTCATATCAAACTCTGCACTGAGACAATCTTTCAGCTTCTGGATATCTGACTTGTTCTGAGCAACAATCAACATATCATCCACGTACAATATTAGGTAAATATGTGAACCATCATCCAGACTGTTGTGGTAAACACAAAAAAATCATATGAACTCCTGTTGTATCCCAGCTGTACCATATCTCTCTATCAAATCGCTTGTACCACTGCCTTGGTGACTGTTTCAGCCCATACAAAGACTACCACTTTGCAAAACAAATTTGATATTCAGTTAGAAATATTACAAGAGAAATATCATATAGACTCGAATTGTCAGGCTTTGCGCATATATTTGTTTTTAATAATAAGACTGAAAGATTTCATACCTGTAATTTTTTTACGGATTTAATTTATTTTGGACGAGTTCTAAAAAAATGGTAACGGATTGATATCCTTTAGATGTTGTTGCTAAAGCTTGTGAGGTGTTGGTGCACATATCCTTTCTCCTTGTGTCTTCATTGTAGAGACTATCTTTCACGTACGATAAGGACACAATGCCTCCCGGTGCAGAGTTGCTAATGGTCACCTTAAACTCCCAAGTGTCAGACAAGAGAATATGGCCTGCAACTCCTTATTAATGACCAACTTCAGAGTATTCGGTTGATTTACACACTCCTGCAAGTCCTCAGCTATAGGATTTCCAAAATTGTATTTCAAATTTATAAGATTCCTTAGCACAAAGGTTTTGCTCTGCGCAGACTACCTTGCATACATGGATTCTAACTTTTTCCATAAAACTTGTGCATTAGTTTTGTTACTTATAAGATGATAGAATTGTTATCAACCTGTTACCTAATGGCCCCTCCAGACTTTTAATGCAGTTTATTCCAGACTCCTTCGGACATATCAGTCGGTCTGGGCGGGAGATCTAAACTTAATTGGATCATACAAATCCCTATCGTGCAACAAATCATCCATTCTCGATTTCCAAATCAAATAATTGGAAGATATTAGCTAGAATATCATTGTACCAGCTAAATCATCTCACTTGGTCGTCATCTCTGCTTACAAATCAGCAATTAGACTCTGATACCAGTTGTTGGGATCGACAAGACCTAAGAGCATAGATGAATCTAAAAATGCATTTCATGCTACAATCCCGATGATAACCATGTTCACAAATTTACGAAACTAGAAACTCAAGCAAACCAAGCAATGCAAATGTGCAAACGAGCACAAACGAGAACCCACAAGATTTAAGTGGAAAACCCTCCCTAACCTAGAGGATAAAAAACCACTGTCATCCGCCACGAGCACCAAAATCCACTAATCATCTGAAATAGGTACAAGTGTTCACCAATTACATATCTCACACAAGGAGACTACTAACACCACTTGTAACAAGGTTATGGATTGTAAAGGGATGGAAATTCACAAACAAAACACGAGTTGGCTTACCAGAATCAAGAGGTGAAACAACTCGGGTGAGATGAGGAAGATCCACACACTTTCTCACACTTTTCCATCTTTATCCTTTCTCCCTTCTCACTTTTGTGATACAATTGGGGCTTACACTTTCAGCATTCAACGGGACCTTCTACCGTGTATTTTCGTTTCTACAAGCGAAAGGAAAACAAGTGACTTTTTAATTCATTGTAAAAAGAAGTCAGCTGATGACTTCAAATTGGGCTGGACAAATGGGCCAATAAGCCCAACATGTTTCACCTCTACCTTGACTCTCACTATCAAGGAGTTGATCACTCCATTCTTCACCCACCTAAAAGAGGCCCCAGTATGATCAGCCGATGGAGTGGAGGCTGTCGAGCTACGAGGCATCACCAGAGAGAAGGGCTTCCATGTCGATGATGGAAGCCTAGGTGATGGAGATAAATTACGTACTCATTGGGGTTTCATCCAACGACTCCGAGATAAAGTGTCTCAGAGACCTTCGAGCTATATCGGCACGATGTTGATCTTGCAAAACTTCCTCTAATCCATCCTCCATTAGCATATCCCAATATTAAGTCTTCAATAAGATAGCTCTTGAATCTCCATTCACTTCCTTTTCTCCATGATATATGACTCTGTCCAATAAGTGAGATTTTAAAACACTTGATCATGGATTAAAAACTACCATAAAGATTAGCTAATAAACTGAAAATTAAAAAAAAGGAAAAAATCAAGAAAGAAATTTACTGATTTTCAATGGGATCAATCAATAGCTGCAAAATACCTGGGCGAAGGTGAGTCTCCAAACCTACTAAGATCCCAGACCTGAAACTTTAAAGATATTATATAGTACATTGTACCGGCATTGAATCCAATAACTAGAAACTCAAATCAAATTAATCAATTACAATCAAAGAAAAGAAATCATCTCAAACAATCAATTAGTGGAACTACCAATGATATATACCCATTGCATTGAAATACGATTATGATCAAATATCACTAGAATTTTTTGTGAAGACATTCTTAATCATCATAAACGCACACATAAATTTTATGTGATGTGTAGAGGTTAGAAAAACTTCTTACACCAGCCACCATATTCTAAAATGATCTCCGGCCTTCATTGCAAAGTGCATAGTCTTACACCGGCAAGAAAATAGTCGACCAAATTGAACATTAATGTTCGATATATATGTATGTACGTCTTTGTATTTCAGCCGCCAGAGCAAAATTAATACGGAGTATGATCGATTGAGGAAGCATTTTGTGGGGCCCGGATAGACAACGTCCAAGTAAATAAGATATATATACTCGTATGTAGGATTGATGCCTGTACAAATTCCTAGAAAAAAAATATTATATTAGATTTAAGTACATAGGCTAACAAATTATCATGTACGTATATAAAAATTAAAAATCATTCACCCATATATGTTGATTTTTAAAAAAGAAATTGAAAAGATTGGATATATACACAGAGTATGCATACCTATCAACTGAGAGATCGAGCTACTCAATAGCTGAACAGTTCGACAAGAACCGAATTAATGTACGCGCGTAACAAGATTGATCCAAAAGAAAAAGGAGCCTGAAAACGGTGGCAAAACACCCAAAAAAAAAGAAAAGAAAAGAAAACCTAAGAAATTAATTATAAGCAAAATTAATTAAATGTTATTCAACAAAAGAAATGAAGCAAATTAAAATGAAGGATTTGTGTCTCCCACAGAATTAATTTGCATACCATATATGTCTTACATGTAGTTTATACGTTGATTATGATCGACGACGGGTTCATGGGCTGACATCAATCTCATGATAATTTCCATCTTCATCGTGCCAGCTAATTACACACACACACACATATATATATATATATATATAAAGTAAATATTAACACTTATAATAAGCGCAGTTATCATTATAGAGCAAAAGGCTGAGCAAGCTAGTTGTTGTCATTCACGGTCCATTTCTGTATTGTCTTGCATCTAACCTTTTTAATTTCATTACAGATAATTTTTTTTTTCCCGAGGAACAAAGACATAAGAGAATTATTTTTATTAAGTATTATGGCTTCGAAATTAAAACATAACGTACTCATGCATGTACGTATATCCATTTTTTTTAATGACGTGGATGTTTCCGAGCCTATCAATTAATCCTTCATGGATCCAAGTGAGATTGATCTATAATAAATCTAGCTCCTAGCCTCCTGTCCATTACATAAGATGGATACACCAAAAATTTTTGACGGAGCATGCACCCACATTCTCATAAATGGTAAGAAGGTTTGTTTAAGTACTTAAACCTCTAATAAGGAGCATCTCTCCCTTACTGATCGATAGGACAAGGGATCATGTTATGTACATTTTATTGAAAAATATTACTCATAATTGGGGTCTCGGGTAGTACAAGTCCCGAGTAATGCGGGTTTCAGGTATTTCTGGGTTGACTCGAACCCGAATTTGACCAGATTTCGGGTCAATTTCGGATTGGTAAGTTTTTTCCTTTTTAAATTTTGATTTTTTACGTTGATTTTTTATTAGCAATTTAAGATGTTAAATTGTTTGATATGAATGGGGTAGGGAGGAGGAGGGTGTGAGGACATTTGTGTCTTTTTACTCTATACAATAAAAAAACACATCCCTATCCAACCAAACACGCCGGAGCTTATTTTTCAAAAAGTACCTCTACCTCATCCACCCCCAAAAAGTATCTACATCCCCTCCACCCCCAAAAAGTATCTCCACCTCCTAAAAAATTTTCCCCAACCAAACACGCCCTAAATGTTAGTATATGGATGGATGGGAGTAACGACGATGTTATTTGTTCAATTGTTCATAATGTGATAAAACTTTAGTAACCTTCTATACGGAGCACTCCCTCTGACCTCTCTCTAGATTGCTAGAGAGAGGGAAGAGCCCAAAATTTTCTTTCGAACCCTCTCTCCAAGCCTAACCTCTCCATGGCTCATCACATAGTCTAATTGGCTGTTCTACGACCATCTCATCCCGGCTCCGGCCGAGTCAACCTAGCTCCGATCGTCTCTGTTTTGGCGAGAGTTTGTGTACTTTTGGCTATCTCATTCTTGGTCTATCTCGGTTTGCCTTGATCTGGGTTCCTTCCTCATCCTTTCTCCTGGGGTCGGTTCCTGCGGGGTCGAATCGTTCCTTCATCCTTGCAATTGGGTTGGGGTTCCGGTCTAGTGCCCGACCCTGTTGGCGATGGTTCATTCTTTCGGGGACTCTCGGTGTTGGGGTGGGTCTGCTGGACGATGTTATTTGTTCAATTGTTCATAATGTGATAAAATTTTAGTAACCTTCTATACGGAGCACTCCCTCTGACCTCTCTCTAGATTTCTAGAGAGAGGGAGGAGCCCAAAATTTTCTTTCGAACCCCCTCTCCAAGCCTAACCTCTCCATGGCTCATCACATAATCTAATTGGCTATTCTACGACCATCTCATCCTGGCTCCAGCCGAGTCAACCTAGCTCCGATCGTCTCTGTTTTGGCGAGAGTTTGTGTACTTTTGGCTATCTCATTCTTGGCCTATCTCGGTTTGCCTTGATCTGGGTTCCTTCCTCATCCTTTCTCCTGGGGTCGGTTCCTGCGGGGTCGAATCGTTCCTTCATCCTTGCAATTGGGTTGGGGTTCCGGTCTAGTGCCCGGCCCTGTTGGCGATGGTTCATTCTTTCGGGGACTCTCGGTGTTGGGGTGGGTCTGCTGGACGATGTTATTTGTTCAATTGTTCATAATGTGATAAAATTTTAGTAACCTTCTATACGGAGCACTCCCTCTGACCTCTCTCTAGATTTCTAGAGAGAGGGAGGAGCCCAAAATTTTCTTTCGAACCCCCTCTCCAAGCCTAACCTCTCCATGGCTCATCACATAGTCTAATTGGCTGTTCTACGACCATCTCATCCCGGCTCCGGCCGAGTCAACCTAGCTCCGATCGTCTCTGTTTTGGCGAGAGTTTGTGTACTTTTCCGCCGCTTTCATTCCTTCCTCCTCTTCTCCTATGCTGCCTGGCCTCTATAGCCGGCGGCGCCTTGGTTACTCCGGTTTCGGGTTTGGTGGTGGCCTTCGGTCGGTGGCGTGGCTGCCTTCATCGTTTCCTAATTTGGGGGTTGTTGGGTCGTTGAGTGCAGCCCCTCCGGTCCGTCTTCCGGTCTCCCTCTTCCCCGGTGTCGTTGGACTAACTTGCCGTCGTCGCTTGGTGTTGTCCGGCCTTCCGCAGTTGGTTCCCTAGCTTGCGCCCCACGGTTGCTTAATTCCTTGCTCCCCACGGTCTCTCCCTTGCAGGGGCGGAGCCAGAAAAAATCCGGGGGGGGGGGGGGGGGGGGCTCAACTAAATTTTCGGGATTTTTTTTTGAAGATATATATAAGATTCAATTTTTGTTATAAGAAATATAATATGAAACACACTAAATGTATAATTTAAATAGCTATTTTGAGTTTAAAATGCTAAAAGAAGAAAAAAATCCCTAAAATGAAGCTATAAGGATTTGAACTCAATACCTTATCATTCTATTCCTCAACCAATACCAACTAAGCTAAACAAACTTATTGATTTAAATCTCTTTTTAACTATTTTTAAACCTTAAATTATCAAAAATTACAAAAAAAATACATAATTTTTTTTTTTACGTTTTTCCCCCGACCCAAGGGGCTCGAACCACCTCATGCCTCCCCTCCCTCCGCCCCTGCTCCCTTGCGCCCCAAGGTGCTCCGGATTTTCCGGGATTTCATTCTGATCCCCTTCCTGTGCGTGCCTTGCAAGCTTCGACTTGGGAAATCACAGCTACGTACCTAGCTAGCATTTAATTTTGCTATGCTTTGATGACAACAATTTGCCTATATTTTTTTTTATATTTATATATACACACACACATATACATATATCAAAAACCCACCTGAAATATTTGATTAAAATCCCAAAAGGGGTTTCAAGTGCGTTTTACTATGGTGGTTCTCGGTGGCTTCCCTAGGTGTTCTATTCATTCCTTTTCTTAGTTGGCGCTCTGACGACTGATGTCGGGACTGGCTGGGATCGAGGCGGTGTGTATCGAGGCGACTCCATGATTAGGAAATTTCCTAGGAGGATCGTCTTCACCGCCCACTGTGAGTCCTGATGTACCGCTGGCCAGCAGTGTCGTTGATTGGTGGCGCTTGACATCAGGTTATAGTCTATGTTGTCCCCAACATATTAGGATTAGGTTCGTTTGTTCGCCTATTTTTGTTGCTTTTCACTTTTGTATTGCATCTTTCTATTTTATGTTGTTTTTACGTTGTATGTTTGACGATCCTCCGTCTTCCAACTCTGTCGGCCACTCGAGATGTCAGTCTTGTCTGACCCTCGAATTCTTACTTAATACGGAGTACTAAAAAAAAAAATTTGGATGGGAGTAGGACAAAAATATAGAATGAGGAACAGATTAAGTACGTAATGTAGAAGAGACAGTATACTCTTACCGAATATTGATGTTGGGGACGTGGGAAATGAGATGCCAGTCCTCTCCAACTTCCGGTTTGCATCTCTCTCCTAATTCTGATGCGGTCCAGTCAATAGTGAGTTGTTTAAGGGAGGTGAGGTGTTGAATTCCATTAGGTATACTCCCCAATGTTCTTGTTCCTGTCAAATCAAGAGTACGGAGAGATGGAAAGAGCTTCCAGGGAACTTGATGTAGACAGCTTCCATCCTGCATTTCATTTCATTGTTAGTATCAAATTAAATACAGTTATTGATATTCATTCAAGGGAATGCTTTTTTTTTTTCCGAAAAAAATGGAATTGTTTATAGTACGAAAAAAGGATTAAGAGATTTTTTTTTTCAAAATGAAACTTCTTTTCTAACTCTTTACCAGCAGATTAAGGGCGTATTTGGCGCGGGATGGAGAAGGTGGAGGAGGTGGGCGATTTTTTTTGGGGCGGCGTGCGTGCGTGTTTGGCAGGGGATGGCGGGGGTGGCGGAGGTGGGGGTGGACGGGGTGGCGGGGATGGAAAAGTGACCGATTCTCCTACCTTCATTTTCCAAGATGGACGGGGTGGAAGAATTTTTCCACCCGCATTATCCGATTTTGCCCTTTCACTCAGACCCTGGAAAATTAAAATCAAGGTGAGGAATTCAAGTATGGTTCGGCCGGCGGAAGAGACGCCGAACAGAGGGAGGGCCCGGACGGAGGGGGGGCCCGGACGCCGAACACCGAACGGCGAAGGAGACGCCGTACGCCGAACGGAGAGATTGGTCTCCTTCTACCCCATCGTCGACCGACGGAGGGAAAGCCCGGACGAAAGAGTCCACATAGATTGCAATGGTGAAGGGGTTTTATTCTTGGAGGCTGAAACGACGTCGGTTTTGGATGACCTCCATAGCTTTGCTTCCATGGACGAGGATGCTAAACGGGGAGGATGAAAGGTTAGGGGTATAGTTGGGGGTATTTTTGACTTTTTACTTTATTCTATAAAAAACCTATCTTCATCGCACCAAACACGCAGGAGATTATTTTCCAAAAAGTATCTCCATCTTCCCCACCCCCCAAAAAGTATCTCCATCCCCTCCATCCCCAAAAAGTATCTCCACCTCCTAAAAAAAATTTCACTCCCAAACACGCCCTAAGTATATCTAACCCCTCAATCTAAATATAACTACTACTCCCTCCGTCTTAAAATACATGTCTTTTTAGGACGAAGCACAGGAATTAAGAAGTATGTTAAGTATAATGATTAGATGTAAAAAGTAGGTTAAATGTAATGATTATACTTGTATTTTTTTTTTTTAAGGGAAATTTCGCCTGGTAGCCACGAGGTTTGATCTTTTTCGCATGGTGCCCAAACCTTTCACGAATTCGCATGATAACCACGAGTTTTCGATGAATTTCGTGTGATATTAAAAATCATATAGAAATTATATAAAATAACAAATATATTATAATTCATTCACATAATCACTCAATTTTGGTTTTTTACGTTTAAAAATCCATCAACAACCCTTTTAATATTTAAAGAGACTAAATTATTTACATAAATAATGAGAAAATTATTAAAAAAATCACCTAAAAAAAGTACATAAAGAATGAGTAAATTGTTTAAATTATGTACTACATTTATTTTCAAATCCAAAAATTAAGTACATATTTTAAATTATCATTCATTCATATTTGTTCTAAAATATCCTAAAATATTTTGGTTAAAATAAACTTTGTATTATACATCTATTAAGTAATCTTTTTAAAACATTAGAAATGTTACTATAATGACTCTTTGAAAAGAATCAACTATTGGGTAATTATTTATACTTTTTCCAAATTTTTATGTTTATTTTTTGAAAAAAAAACTACCATTATTTTTTGTTGATTTGTATAATTTACTCATTTATCATGAAATTAATGTGTAGCACTATAAAATATTTAAATGGCTGTAGTTAACTTTTTAAAAATAAAAAACCAAAATTGGATTGTTGTGTTAAAATTTTTTTTTTTTATGATTATCTTGTGATTTTACCGATTCTAAAATATTTTTAACCAATTTGGTTAACATAAGAAATTTGTCCAAACCTCGTGGCTACCACACAAAATTAGTCAAAACCTCGTGGTTACCATGCAAAATTCTTAAAAAGTTTGGGCACCATGCGAAAAAAATCAAAACTCGTGGCAACCAGGCGAAATTTCCTTTTTTTTTTTTAATTTGTGAGGAGAGTAGGGGGATGTAAAAATTAGAGTAATGATTAG
This sequence comes from Persicaria maculosa, assembly GCA_963922045.1. NCBI lineage: Eukaryota > Viridiplantae > Streptophyta > Magnoliopsida > Caryophyllales > Polygonaceae > Persicaria > Persicaria maculosa. Next base: position 3,537,728 of record OY998254.1, on the reverse strand, counting down.
ATGTAAAAGTAGGTTAAGTGTAATGATTAAATTTAAAAAGACATGTATTTTTGATAAAATTTTATGGGCTAAAAAGACATGTATTTTGAGACAGGTGGAGTATTTATTACCCTCACTTTTTCGCATTTTATTAATAAATTATATTTTATTATATTAAAATTATATTTTATTAAATTTTATGTGAAGATTTAGGTAAAAGAAATAGGTAAAGGTGGCCAGCGGCGGTCGAAGACCAGCAACAGCCGAGGCAAAGGTGGCCCAAAACAAGAAGACAAGCTCCATTTGAGGCTAGCAAAGCCTCTTTTTATTTTATTTTATTTTATTTTATTTATTATTATTCTTGGTGATCAGCAAATGCTTGGTGTTGGAGTCGAGAGCAAGCTCTCAGTTGTTCTTTGAATAGCACTAGTCATTTTGGAGTCGAGAGCAAGCTCTCAGTTGTTCTTCGATTAACACTTGTCATTTTGGTGTTGGAGTCAAGAGCAAGCTCTCAATTTTTCTCCGATTAATATTTGACATTTTGGTGTTGGAGTCGAGAGCAAGCTCTCAGTTGATCTCCGATTAATAATTGTCATTTTGGTGCTGGAGTCGAGAGTGTACTCTCAATTGGTCTCCGATTTATACATATTGGTATGATAAAGTGTACTACTACTAAGGATTAGTAGGTGTTTGCCTTGAGGCTGTGGCTACTTTCGGTGGTTTGAAGGTAGTGGATCGGAGCCGGGGAAGCCGTCGGAGGGTGGGTGGTGGCGGTAAAGGATGGGTGGTGGAGAGGGTGGAGCATCAGGTCTTGATCTGTAGGAGGGTAACTCGCAATCCTTCTTTCCCCAAAGAAACAACAAGGACGAGAACCATGAAAACCAAAACAAAGAAAAACCAAGCAACCAAAACAAAGAAAAAACAAGCAGCCAAAACCCCAATAAAGAACAATGGGAAGGAGGAGGAAACCAAGAGGAAAGCCCGGAAGAAACAGCAAGAAAAGACTAAAAACGAAACAAGAAACAACAAAGCAGCAGCAACGACGGTGAACCAAGACAGTAAAACCCAAGAAAAGCAAAAACAGCAAGCAAAACAATCAACAAAAAAGGGGAAACTGAAATAGTGCAAAATCAAGAAGAAAAAGGACCAAAAAAACACAAATCCGAGGCGAAAACCGAAAGAGAGAGACGTAGAAGAAACACACGAAAACAAGAAAACGAAACAAAATCAAATCAAAAATAATATGATGATCTAAATGTTAGAATTAGGCAAAATACTCCCTCCGTTCTAAAATATAAGACTTTTACTATTTACGCACGCTTTCTTATGATGATAAAAACTATATAAAATATTAATTTTTTTATTAATTTTTTTTAATAATCTCATACTTCTTACTAATAAGTACGAGATTATTAAAAAAAAATTAATAAAAAAATTAATATTTTATATAGTTTTTAACATCCTAAGAAAACGTACGTGAATAGTAAAAGTCTTATATTTTAGAACGGAGGTTATACCATAAAAGAAAAGGACGAACCTTGATAAACCTAAAACGGAGTCGGACAAGGGAGTTGAACTGGGTTTGCTCATCAATGTTGACCACCTTTTCTACCCTCCAAAAACACAACTCTTCAAGTTTCATATTCGCAAGGATTGTCCAGCTTATATGCACCAACTTGCAGGCATCCCATAACTGCAATACTTTTAGGGAAGAAAAATATTGAACCCAATTAGGAAAGCTACATATACCCTCGTCTTCTCCACCTATACCACGATAATTAATGTCAATTGTTTGAAGCCTTTTCAAATCTTTCCACAATATGATCCCTCCACATTCGTTATCTGCTTCTATTTGCTGAGTTTCGTAATAGTCAATCTTCAGATATTCAAGTGCAGTGAGGTATTGAAGCCCATCTTGCAATAAGTGTTTCTGCCATGAAACTTCCAAGAAACGAAGTCCCCACAACGCTTTCCATGACATCTCTGATTCATTATTAGCCCCCAATTTATCATCATCTGTATCCATGATATCTACTTGGCCGCTCTTTGATATGAACAACTTCTCAAGGGCCAAGCCACCGACATACACCCTTCTTAAGCCATCTGCATACGAGATGTATAATTCTCTTAACTTGCAATAATGTTGTTGTTCAGAAGAAGAACAACTCATATCTGGATTATTGATCAACTTGCTCACAAACTCTCCACTAACATAACTTAAATTCAATGTTTCGATTCCCATGAACAGTGGCATACTTTCTATAAGCTTTGGACAACTCTCTATAACAACATTTGAAAGACGGGACGATGACGGTAGTTTTGATAACTGACCATTATCTCCCAGTAATGCTACTTCCCTCCACCACCCCTTCAGATTAGGCAAGGAGATCAGTTTTAGGATTTAAGGCATGGGAGAAAGGAATCAAATCTCATGTTGTCTTCTAAATACTCCAAATTAGTACAATCCTCTAGAACCAACTCTTTCAGTTTTGAAAGGGAGAAAACCCAACTCGAAAGTTTATCACCAACATGTCCTTTAATCTCCAAATATTGCAGATTTTTATGTGGTTTAAGTTCCTCTAGCGCTGCTTGTGTTTCTTCCTTGGCCGTTTCATCTATACTATCGCCGATCCACTTTATGGTCATCCCATTCAATTTGTGCTTTCTTGACATGTTTGAATTTCGCACGTCTTCTATGCAATTAGACCATCCCTTTACTGGAAGCTCAATTTGTATTCCCCCACACAAGTCATCAAGGCAACCCAAGTATCTCAATCCTCCGTTATTCTGATGCACAACAAGCCGATCGAGAGTCACTAATGCAGTCAGCGCTTCAAATCCCAAAGGGAAAGAATCTAACTCATCACAACCATGTAATAAGATGTGTCTCAAACTCCCCAACTTCCCAATCTTTGGTGGCAGTTCGACAAGAGAATAACAGCCCTCAAGTATAAGGGACTGCAAATTGTAAAGCTTACAAACTGAATTTGGAAGAGCTTTCAATTTCCTATTCCTCGACAGGTCGAGGTATCTCAAGTGAATCAACTCCCTGAATGAATCAGGTAACGTATCAAATTTATAATTTGATAATTGCAATACACGCAGCACTCTAAATTGTGACAGAATCGAATTCAATGTTCTTTGAAATATCTTGACACGATCGAGTAGAAGGGTCCTTAGAGTCTTTGAATGGGAAGATAAGAAAAAGTGGTCAGGTGGGAAATCGGGATTATCAAAGGTTGGGATGTGACGAAGAGTTCTAGCTTCAACCATGTGCCCTACATCTCCTTCATTGAAACGTCCACTCTCTCTTCCAGCAACTTGTATTGCCAAATCATGTAACAGATCATGCATTTTACATGTATATCTAATAGTACCATTCTCTCTACGCTCTTCCACCTCTTGGAAGAAGCACCTATCAACCATGTAGAAGAAACACTCATCCCCTAATTCCTCTAAGCTCTTTTTAAGACATGGCTTAACAAAACCTTGAGCTACCCACATGCGAACCAACTCATCCTTATCAAATTCATGATCTTTAGGATAGAGTGAACAGTAAGCAAAACAACACTTACATGCTGATGGGAGGTAATTGTAGCTAAGCTTCAGAACCTCCATAAGCTTGGTATCATCTCCAAAAACATCTGGAAGTTCGCTTTCTATAAAGGACGACCATAACTGCTCATCTTTCTTTCTATAGCGTAGCATTCCTCCAATTGTAGTTAGAGCTAGAGGAACACGACCACACTTACGAACAATTTCTTTCCCCAACGGAATCAATTCAGAATGATCACCAGTAGAGTCATTATCCCCAAACGTCACTTTTTTAAACAAAGACCAAGCATCATCTTGTGACAGAACACCTAACTGGTAGTAAGGCTCCATTGATTGAAGGCAGCGGGCAACCTTTGTACTACGGGTAGTTGCTAAGACCATACTTCCATCTTTTCCACAATTAAGAAGGGTTTCTAACCTATCCCAGTTGGATGCTTCTTCCTCCCAAACGTCATCCAAGACTAGTAAAAACTTCTTCTCTCGAATACTCTCTCTTAACTTCACTTGGAGTTGTTCTAAATAAAGGTCTTGGGGTTTAGAATTATCAATGGATGTTAGGACTCTCAGTAAGACGGACTCCAAATCAGAGAAATAGTTGATACATACCCATAAACACAAGTCAAATTCATTTCGCACTCTATCATCATTGTAGACAAACTGAGCTAAAATGGTCTTGCCTAATCCTCCAAACCCAATTATTGAGATAACAGAGAGGTCTGGATTATCAGTTTTCTCAGACAACAACAAGCTGATTATCTTCTCTCTATCCTCATCTCTTCCAATTACTTTTTTGACATTGACATAAGAGTGAGTTTCCCTATTGAGGTTCATAAGAGGGAACTTCTCTTCAACTTTCAAGGACTGACATATCTGAAATTTGAAGTCATCCATATCATTGTTGATGTGATCTAGACGCTCTCTAATGGCCTTGATATTCCCAGCAGTCTCATAGATGAAACCCAACTGGTTGGATTTGGAGAAGAAAAGGCGTACCTCACGCTTGAAAACATTACCAGACATGGCCTTCTTGCGTAAAGTTCTGGTAGCAACAGCATCGAACAAGTCGTCAGCATCGTACAAGATTGCACTGAGCCTGGACAACCATAGCTTCACGAGCTCCTCCTTGGATTCCCTCTGCTCAGCATCATGGAGGAAGGCAGTGATGGTTTGAATGGTTTGGCGGAGCCTTTTGAGGTCCTCGTCGACGTCCAAAAGGGGGAGGACCTTTTTCAAGGCAGGAGAGGTCAATTGGCGGAGAACGGAATTCGCAACGCCAAGCAAGGCAGCCTCAGCCATGGCTGATGGAGTGGACCTTTTGTGGGGTGGGGTGAAAGGGGGTTTCAAGAGAAAGTATGAAAAGGGTTATGAGCGCAATGAAAGGAAAGTGTTGGTGATGAGTTTGGTTAAATAGCGAGAGTGCATGTGCAGGAACCTTTTTTGAATTATTTGATGGAAATAAATAAACCGCGTTAGCTAGCTTGACAGGGACCGCTTTTGAATTATTTCCGAGAAGCTTCGTCGTTGTGCAGAAAATAATTCAACAGGTTGGGTTGGCCACTCAATAAATATGGTGTTATACACCACCCATTTTGAAGAAAATAGATAAGGTTAATAAGATTATCAAGTTGTACGTATTGAATAATTGAATGAATGAAGTTGATCGATGTAAATGGACAGGGCCTCCTTTACATATTAATTAAAGGGTATTTATTCAATTCCTAACCACCATGAAAAATCTTGAGTCTTTTATGATGACTATGAAATAACAAAAAATAGTCCAAGTTCAATTCTCAAACCTGCAGATGAAGTGGTTCATTGACTTGCTTGTTTGAGGTTCGTTTGGATTAATTATTGGATGCAGTTTTGTAGTTTCAGTGTAATGTTTGTTCCAATAAGGTAATATACTAATAATATATATGCCCTTCGAGTTACTGATATGGATATTTTTTCAAACATTTTAGTTAACTAATTGCCGAAACTACATTCAATTTGATGTACGTACCCTAACGTTTTTGTTCTCCTGAGAAATTGGCCCATCAAGCCTGCTAATGTATGCTCTCTGTTTGTATTTGTTGGACGACATTAACATATTGTATATAGTACTTCAATTTTGTTGCTGAAGCTCTAGCCTCTATTAATCTGTTCATTCCCAGTTTCTTAACGAGTTTTAAGGTTTAGGCCGGACACATTCTTATATCATCATAGAGTACTTACTTCTATATATCTATATAATATACTCCCTTCGATTTTTAATACAAGACATTTGACTTTTTTGCACGCAGTTAAAGAGCTAAAAACTATATTAAATATTAATTTAACTATCAAAACTGAAAGAGAGCGAGTGTTATGAGTTTTCCGGCGACGTCTCCGATCAACTGTGGGAGCTCCAGGCCTCCTGATAAACCGCCCGACGGACCCCGCTCTTGGAAGGATACGGTGGTGGGTGACGCCATCACACGAAAGAACTTGATTGGCCCTGATTTGATTGAGAAAAAGGTTACGGTTTCCTTCCCAAATGGTGAGGAGGGGGATCCCGTCATCAATATAGAACGTGAGGTTATGGAGGTGTTAGCTTTAGCATGGAAATCGTCGGTTATCGTGAAGCTTCTTGGGGGGTTTGTGCCATACCATGTGATGGAGAAGAAGCTGAGAGAGCTCTGGAGACCCACGGGTAAGATGTTCCTAGCAGACCTCCCGAATGGGTACTATGTAGCTCGTTTTGATAACAACTACGATTACGGTAATGCCCTAACTGGAGGGTCGTGGATGATTTTTGGCCACTACCTCATCACTAAGGCTTGGACCCCCGACTTCAACCCGGAGAAGGATGCCATCACGACATCGCCAGCGTGGGTTAGAATAGCGAAGCTGCCTATTATGTTCTATGAGGAGGAGGTTCTGTGGAAGATTGCGTCGGGAGTAAGGGCGCCAATTAAGGTGGATAACAGGACACTCTTCTCCAGTCGCGGAAGATATGCTCGTGTGTGTGTTGAGGTTGATCTTCTCAAACCACTCAAAGGGACAATTACCATCAACGAATGCCGTTACTTTTTAGAGTATGAAGGGCTCCATCGGATTTGCTTCAAATGTGGTAGATATGGCCATATTGCTATGCAATGTCCGAAGGAGAGTCCAACAGTTACACATAGTACTGCTGATCTTAACCAGGAGCAGTCGGAGAAGAGTGCCGATGCCGAAATGAGTATGGAGGATACTACTGGTAGCAAGTTGGATGATAAGGAGGGGGATGGAATCGGATGCTATGGGCCATGGATGGATGCGCCTCGCCGCCGGAAAACAGACAGAGGCAAGAACAAGGACGTCGGAGCTTCTACCGGAGGAGGTACTGGTAGCCGAAACGGTCAGGCTAATCATGGGAACAGTTTTGGCGTTTTGGAAGTTGAACCCGAGGTAGGCGGGGAGGGGAGTAATGGCAGCGGCGGTTACGGGAAGATGGATAAAGAGAAAGGAGCAAGTACGGCAGTTACGGATACGGGGGTCCCGAAATCTTCGAGTGGAGATATGATTGATCAGCAGACAATTAGGTTTAATGCTAAGGCTATGGTCACAGTCGAGAAGCCGGCTAGAAGAGTGAATAAAAAGGCCAATAATAAGAAAGATGGGCCTAAGTCTAATGGGCCTAGTGGTGACAAGGGGGGCCTAGGCCCAGTTAAAAGAAGACGTCAGGAAGAGCCGACTTGGAATTGGAAGGGGAATTTTGGTAACATTGACCAGTCTGATAAGGTAGGAGACGAGATGATGATGGACGGTGGGGCAGACGGCAACGCGGCGGAGCCCCATAAGTCCAGGAAACCTGGGGTCCCAGGGGAGGCGAGCAACGGAAAACTCCATTAGAGGATTTTTACTAGTCCCAATGGTAACAACTCGGAGCTGGGTGCCGAGGGAGCGGAAGTTGCAATGGTTGAGGACAGAATAGGGAGGGGAGGAGCCGAAGTTAAGTCGGCTAATATACACCCAAGTTTATGATGAATTGCATCATATGGAATTGCTGCGGAGCAAGTAGCGGCGGGTTCCGCAGAGCTGCGAAGTACATGATTAGAAGGCATAAGGTTGATGTGTTGGCTATTCTTGAACCGAAAATTTTCGGGGACAATGCTAAGCGTGTTCTCGATCGTCTCGGTTACTCGAAGAAGGATATTATTGAGGCGGATGGGTTTCGTGGGGGTATTTGGTTACTCTGGCAGCATGAAAGGGTAGACCTGACGGTGGTTTACAAACATGAGAGATTCATTGTCTCTCGGATAGCTATGGGAACGCGGCAATTACACTTAGTTGTGGTCTATGCTTATCCGAATGCGCAGGAAAGAAGGAGTTTTTGGGACTCAATGGAAGAGGTTACTAACAGTATTGAAGGGCCGCTCTTTGTTGGAGGAGATTTTAACTGTGTGATGTATAGCTGGGAAAGGAATGATCCAAATGCGGGCCTATCCCCTGACTCGGATAGGTTTCGGAACTGGATGGAGAGTGCACACATGATTGACATGGGGTACAACGGCACACCTTTTACCTGGGATAGAGGACCTCTTCAGTAGTCCTTCCGGGGAGACTGGGTTCGAACAGCTGCCGCCAGGAAGCTTCCCGCTGTTGTCGGAGGAGGAATGGGACGATATATCCAGTCCAGTCACGGATGCGGAAATTACCCGAGCTGTCCATGAGATGGGTGCCTTCAAAGCCCCGAGACTGGATGGCTTCCAAGCGGTCTTTTTCCAAGAGTGTTGGAGAGATGTGGGGGACTCTGTTAAGGCATGTGTGCGTGGATTTTTTGCCTTAAACGTAATGCCGGAGCAGCTGAATGATACCTTGATTGTGCTTATTGCGAAAGTCACTAAGCCGGATGCCGTTAGCCAGTTCCGGCCAATCAGTCTTTGCAATGTTCTGTATAAGCTCATCACGAAGGTTCTGGTGAATAGGATGCGACCCATCCTGTCGTCCCTCATTAGCCCTATGCAGGGTAGTTTTCTCCCGGGGAGGCTTATATCGGACAATGTAGTTGTGATGCAAGAGCTAGTTCATTCCATGAGGAAGAAGCGGGGAAGGAAAGGTTGGATGATTCTCAAGATTGACCTTGAGAAGGCCTATGATCGCCTAAGATGGGATTTTGTGATCGACACCATGAGGGAAGCTGGGTTTCCGGACTATTGGTTGAGATGGGTTGAGGCGTGTATCACAACGGTCTCGACTAGGGTTCTTGTCAACGGAGAGATTACCACAGAGTTCAGGCCTACAAGGGGTCTAAGGCAGGGCGACCCGATCTCACCCTACCTGTTCATTCTGTGCGTTGAAAGACTTAGCCAGGCTATTTTTAGAGCGGTGGAGGATGGAGATTGGATACCGGCAAGGATTACCAGGGAAGGGCCTGATATTTCTCACGTGTTATTTGCCGATGACATTGTTCTTGTCGCGGAAGCATCTGTGGGTCAGCTTCGGGTAATCCAAAAGGTTCTGGATGTGTTTTGTAGCGCTTCAGGCCAGCGGGTGAGCGTTGCCAAATCTAAGTTATTTGTGTCGCCGAATGTGGGGCATGAAGTGGTCGCTGAGCTCAAACTTGAGTGTGGGTTTGAGGTGACGGAGGATCTGGGGAGCTACCTTGGAATGCCTGTGCTTCATAAGCGGGTAAACAGGAATACTTTCACACCTCTGTTCGATAAAATTAAGGCTAGGCTGACCAGTTGGAAGGGGAGATATCTGAGCCTTGCTGGGAGAGTCACTCTCGCAAAATCTGTCCTTAACTCGATTCCGGTCTATACCATGGCTTCGGTGCTCCTCCCGTCGGATACATGCGATAAAATTGATCAGATTTGTAGGAATTTTATATGGAGTGGCTGTGAGGAAGGCAGACGGATGCACCTTGTCAATTGGAATTCGGTCTGTGAGCCGAAGAACATTGGAGGGTTGGGAGTTCGAACAATGAAGGATCTTAATCTGGCTGTGGTTGGGAAACTCATGTGGCGGTTCCTTCATAGCCGAGAAGGCGAGGTGTGGGGAGACATACTCCGTGCCAAGTATACCCGGACCATCTCGAGTGGGGTGACAGGGACGTCGCACGTTTGGACGAGCATGCTCAAGAGTTCGGCTTCGGTTGTTGCGGACGGTGTTAGATGGATAATAGGGAATGGGACGTCCGTCCGGTTCTGGGCAGATTCTTGGATGGGAGAGGATCGGCTAAGTGAGGCAGCGACCGTCGCTTTGAATGAGGAGGTCGGTGCAAGAACTGTCCGGTCATACTGGATTGATGGCAATGGCTGGAATTGGGATGCTCTTCAGCCGATTTTGCCTGCCACTTTTCTGATGAAGTTAGCAGCCATTGGAATTGATGAGATCGATGATTCTGAGGATCGGATAAGCTGGAAGGCCACGCCGGATGGGAATTATTCTGTCAAATCGGCCTATGAGCTCATTCGTGGTTGCCGAGAGGTGAGCTTTAATGATTGCCAAGTTTTCAAGAAGATCTGGACGCTTAAGGTGCCTGAAAGAGTCCGATACTTCATCTGGTTAGTAGTCCGGGGGGCTATTCTAACCAATGAGGAAAGATGTCGACGACACCTATCGGTTGATCCCGCGTGTGGTGCGTGCCCAGATCATGTGTAATCCCTCCTGCATCTTTTCAGAGATTGCCGGAAAATTGATAGGTTATGGGAGGCGCTGGGGAGGCCGGCGAGTTGCTCGGAGTTCCTCTCGATGCCATTTGCTGTCTGGGTGCGGGTGAATCTCCTGAACACGCAGCAGGTCAGCAATGGGATTGACTGGGCTAGTTTGTTTGCGCTAGCGCTATGGTGGATCTGGCGTTGGCGCAATGACAGGATCTTCAATGGCAAGGAGTGTGTTGTCGACCAAAAGACCTTCATCCAGAGTAGAGCGAGGGAGTATATGCAGGCCTGGGGTGCTGAGGGAAGACAGCGTGTACCGCAGGAGAAGCAACAGGTCGATATCGCCTGGGAGAAGCCTCCGGTCGGGTGGGTGAAATTGAATTCCGATGGGGCTGTTGCTGTCGATGGTACTGCGGGTGACGGGGGCACCATTCGTGATGAGGAAGGTCGGTGGGTAACTGGCTATGTCCGGCGCCTTGGTTGTTGTACGGTCCCGGCGTCGGAGCTCTGGGGTTTGCTCGATGGTCTGCGGTTAGCGTGGGATCGAGGCTATAGGAAGGTGATAGTTGAAGCCGACTCTCAGCTTGCTATTCGCCTCATTGAGAAGGGCACCCAGGACTGTCATCCGCTCTCTAGCTTGGTACGTCAGTGCCAGAGCTTTCTTAACCGGGATTGGGAGATCCAGGTAAAGCATGTCTATAGAGAAGCGAACTTTGTCGCCGACTCCCTCGCATCCATGGCTCTTTCTGTGCCCCTTGGTCTTCATGAAATTGTTATTCCGTCGACTGCGATGTCTGTTCTTGTTTCTGAGGATATTAGGGGAAGAGCTACTCCCCGTCTTTTGTCTGTGTAGCCCGGTTTCTCTCGTTTATTGAGAGCCACGCTCTCATTTTTTCACCAAAAATATTAAATATTAATTTTTTTTTACATTGTAGTAATACTTATTAATAATATGTATTAGAATGTAACAAAATTTAATTAAAAAGATTAATATTTTATATAACTTTTAGCTTCTTAAACTACGTGCATAAAAGTCAAACGTCTTATATTTTCAATTGGATGGAGTATATACCATCTGAATTGAATTTTTCATATTCGAGCACTTCCTTTAGTTCCATCTATCATCGTCGAGTTTGATCACGGCCTTTGGAGCGTGTGGCACATCCTTTGGCTAGGTTGAGATCACCTAGTCCGTCATTGTGATCCGATCCATTGTATAGTCCGTATCGCTTGATTAGATGCGCCGGATTATTTTATTATTTTTCTTAATAAATGGGGTAGTTTTATAATTGTTGTCAACCAATAAAAGAAGGCGGACTATAAAAAGGACCATGATAGCGGACTAGAGGATCCTCACCGCATTTGGCTAGACTTAGATCAGTTTGTAGCATTTTTCATATTCGGACATTTCCTTTAGCTCTATGGTTTTACCTTTTTATTTTTTTTTTATTTTTTTTAACAGGAAGGGTTTCAAGGTTTGACGTCCTGACTAATCCCCACGAGTTTGAACACTAGCTGTGTAGAAGGTTATATTGTTTGCATCATAGAAGTTAGGGTCATCTTGTGTAAATAGGCTTATCATGGACACGTGTATGGCTGAGACTGTATCCCGCCTCTTTGGTGGTTGAAGTTTGTTACATAAATAAAGATGTGTGTGTGCTCTTCTGGGCAACACAGCAAACAAGAGTTTCCAGCTCCAAGAACTCAATCTCTTTCTCCTTGTCCCAATCTCACATTCAATTCAATCTACATGGTATCAGAGCGCATCCGGTGAGATTGAGTGGTTTTCCGGCCATGGCGAATGATCGGCGATTGTCCTACGCAGATGTGCAAAATCCATTGTTCCTGCATCCATCAGATGGACCAAGCACGATCGTCGTGTCCGAGAAGCTCATAGGCGTCGGGAATTACAGATCCTAGAGGAGAAGTATGGAGATCAACCTCTCGACAAAACGCAAACTTGGATTCGTTACAGGAACTGTGCTCAGATCTGACGATGATGCTCAGAAGGCAGATCAATGGGATACCTGCAACAATCTGGTAATTGTGTGGATTATGAACTGTGTTTCTGATTCTATTGCGAAATCGGTGTTGTCTATTGCTTCTGCGAGAGAAATTTGGATGCAATTAGAAAAACGATTTTCGATGAGCAATGGATCAAGAAAATACAGGTTAAATCGAGAAATTTACTCGATGAAGCAAGCAGGTGCTGTAATCAACGAGTATTATACTCGTATGCGATCAGTCTGGGAAGAACTTGATGCAATGGATACCTTGCCTCACCTGACTGGAGTTACAACACAGGTTGTTGAATATATGAAGAAGGTAGATCAGCTAAAGCAAGAACAACGTCTATTTCAGTTCTTGAATGGTTTGGATGAGTCGTATGGGGCTCAGAGGAGTCAGGTGTTGCTGATGACACCTTTACCAAGTGTTGAGGAAGCTTGTGCTATGATTCAACAGGAAGAAATGCAACGTGAAATGTTGGATGCTGCGAGCAATGCAGGTAACACAAGAGACATGTCAGCTATGTACAACAAATCTGAAGAAAAATGAAAGATCTGTGGGAATAAATGGCATCCCAAAGATAAGTGTTGGGCAGTCATTGGATATCCTAGCTGGCATTCTAAATCCAAGAAGTTTCCACAAAAGCAAGGCCAACCTAGCAATGATAAGAAGAACACCAAGGGGAAGTCCAACACCAAGACTGCAGCTAAAGTCTCGGTTAAAGAGGATGGCACTGGGAATGTTTACTTCACTCAACAACAATTTGCAGAGCTGCTGAAGAGTCTTCCACAGGTTCCCAAGGATGACAATATGGATGAGAATGATGATGATCTTGAGGGTGACTTTGCAGGTAATGCTTTCTGCTCTAATGTTCATACTACGAAGAATGAGTGGATCCTGGACACTGGGGCAACTGATCATATGACCCCAGTGTACAAGGACATTTCGGATCCTCAATTGCATTTACCTAATACCAATATTCACATGTCAAATGGTAATACCTCTAAGATCTCACATCATGGTGATCATACTCTTCAAAATGACCTGAAACTGCACAATGTCCTATATGTTCCATCATTTCAATTTCGATTACTTTCCATTTCCAAGCTTGTTAGATAGAACAAGTGTTTTGTAACCTTTTATCCAAATTTTTGCCTTATACAGGACTGTGCCAACATGAAGCTTTTGGGGATTGGTAGGGAGAGTGGTGGTCTCTATTATCTGTTAAACAAAGGAATGAATGTTGTGAGTCCTTCTTATCTGGACAAGGTGGTTGCCTCTTGTGTAAAACCATGTATTCCATATTCTCTAGCTTCAAACAGCTTTACTTTACCTGGTGCTTTTCAGATTTGGCACATGAGATTGGGGCATGCCCCTCATGTAAAACTCAAACATGTATCATGTGTTCCTGCACCATCAATAAATGAGTCCTCTTTGATATGTCATGTGTGTCCATTATCCAAACAAACCAAATTGCCATTTCCTCTTAAGGAATCTAGTACTGTGGACATCTTTGATATTGTTCATATAGACATATGGGGGCCATATAATACTCCCACTCATCAAAATTGTCGTTTCTTCTTTACTATTGTGGATGATTTCAGTCGAGCCACTTAGGTGTTTCTATTACACTCTAAAGCTCAATCATTCACTATGATCAAACGTTTTCATCAGTTTGTTTCTACTCAATTTAAGAGTAAAATCAAGGTCTTAAGATCAGATAATGCTCTTGAATTTTTGAGTCATGAGTGCAATCAATTTTATCTTGATCATGGCATTGTGCACCAAATTTCTTGTTTAGACAGGCCTCAACAGAATGGGGTGGTTGAACGTAAACACTGACACATCTTGGAGATTGCCAGAGCCCTTCGTTTTCAAGCCCATCTACCTAAGAGGTTTTAGGAAGACTGTGTTCTCACTGCCGTTTACCTCATTAACCGATTACCAACACTTGTTCTGGCTAATAAAACTCCCTTTCAGATGCTGTTTGACAAACCCCCTACCTATCTTCATTTGAAGGTGTTTGGTTGCCTAGCCTTTGCCTATAATCCTTCCAGAATTCATGACAAATTTCAACCTAGAGGTGTACCTTGTTTGTTTCTGGGGTATCCTCAAACACAAAAAGGTTATAAATTGTACAATCTTACAACACAGACTATGTTTGTGTCAAGAGATGTGCAGTTTTTTGAACACATTTTCCCATGTTAAGCTGAGTTTAAACAGCAAATAGCTACATCTTCCTTATTCTTCCCATCCACAATGCCATGGTCGGATGATTTGGTTGATGCTTTTTCCAGTCCTTCAATCACAAGTCCTTAAACACAACTCACTCAACCTGCTCAAACACAATCTGTCCAACCAGAGAGTCATACACAGGTCAGAAAATCAAGCATAACTTCTAGACCTCCTACATGGTTAACAGATTATGTGACTGCCACTGTCCGGACTGATCCTCAAGAGGTAACTGCTTATTCCATAGCCAACTTTGTCTCTTATGATCACCTGAATTCAGATAACCAAAAATACATCTTAGCCCTTAACTCAGTTTCAGACCCTTCTCATTTTTCTCAAGCAATTGTGGATCCGAAATGGTGTGATGCTATGAATTTGGAGCTTCGTGCTTTAGAAAAGAACAAAACTTGGGTTTTGACTGATCTACCAAAAGGGAAGAGAGCAATTGGTTGTCGGTGGATTTATAAGACAAAATTTTTGGCCGATGGTTCAATTGATAAGTATAAGGCTAGGTTGGTGATACAAGGATGTAGGCAGAAAAGAGGTGTGGATTTTGATGAGACTTTTGCGCCTGTAGCAAAGATGACAACTGTTCGTACTCTCCTTGCTGTGGCAGCTGCAAGAAAATGAAACATAGGACAGATGGATGTGTCCAATGCTTTCTTGCATGGTGACCTTCACGAAGAGGTCTACATGAGGCTCCCTCAAGGTTACTCAGGTGAAGGGGAGAATGTGAGTGACACGGTAGCCTCATCTAAGGTTTGCAGGCTGATTAAAAGCCTATATGGCTTAAAACAGGCGCCAAGACAGTAGTTTGCCAAATTGTCTTCAACTTTATTAGGCAGTGGGTTCAGACAATCTCGTGCATATTACTCATTGTTTCTCAAGCAATCTAAAGGTGTGTTTACTGCTATTTTGGTTTATGTAGACGACATGATTGTTGTTAGTAGTGATATGTCTGCTTTGTCCAAAGTTAAAGACATGCTTAGCAACAATTTCTACATTGAAGTTCTGAGATCTGCTAAGGGCATATTTCTTTCTCAAAGGAAGTATGTTCTGGATCTGTTGAAAGAGGCCAATCTGTTGGATTGTAAACCTCTAAGGCTTCCCTTGGATCCCAATTTCAAATTGAGCACTGATATGGGTGTGCTCTTGGACAAACCAAATGATTACAGGAGGTTTATTGGCAAATTGATATATCTGACTATCACAAGGCCAGATCTCAGTTTCACAGTGCAGCTTCTAAGTCAATTTATGTCCAAGCCCACTGATGTTCACATGAATGCAGCCATTAGAGTTCTTCGATTTCTGAAAGGATCTCCAGGTCAGGGTATCTTGTTATTTTCAAACTCTGATCTCAAGCTGAGGCTGTTTAGTGATTCAGATTGGGCTAGTTGTCCATTTAGTCGTCGATCAACCTCGGGTTTCTGTGTGTTGTTGGGTGCTTCTCTTATATCTTGGAAGGCCAAAAAGCAACAGGTGGTAGCACGTTCATCTGCTGAAGCAGAATACAGAGCTATGGCTCTTGCTTGCACTGAATTGAAGTGGTTGCTGTATCTTCTTAGAGATCTTTGATGTGAGCAATCCTCTTTCTCAGTGTTGTTTTGTGACAATCAGGCAGCGCTGTACATAGCTCAAAACTCGGTCTTTCATGAAAGGACAAAACATATCGAGGTAGACTGTCACTTCATCCGAGATATGATTCAAGCCAAGACAATCATCACTGCTTATGTTCCAACTAAGTGTCAGCTTGCGGATTTGTTCACCAAACTCACTTCTATAGATACACTTCAGAGGTTTCTGTCCAAGTTGGGTGTTCTGAATGTTTTTCACACTCCAGCTTGAAGGGGAGTGTAAAAGGTTATATTGTTTGCATCATAGAAGTTAGGGTCATCTTGTGTAAATAGGCTTATCATGGACACGTGTATGGCTGAGACTGTATCCCGCCTCTTTGGTGGTTGAAGTTTGTTACATAAATAAAGATGTGTGTGTGCTCTTCTGGGCAACACAGCAAACTGGAGTTTCCAGCTCCAAGAACTCAATCTCTTTCTCCTTGTCCTAATCTCACATTCAATTCAATCTACAAGCTGTAAGCACTTAATCCGAAGAAACTATGGGGAAAATCGTAACCTTTATCTAGATGTGTTATATGAGCTGAACAACTCGAGCTGAAAAAGCTAAAAAAGCTCGACTCAAGCTCGTTCACTTATCTAAATAAGTCGAGCATGTACATCATTTTAAGCCCGGTTGAAAGCTCGGCTCGTTCGATTTAGGCTCGAATAGCTTGAATTTATTGGAATTTTTACAATTTTCTTTAAGTTAATATGTTATGACCAAATAAAGCGACTTGCTCGAAAAAAGTCAAGCTCAAGATCGTTCACTTACTAAAACAAGTCAAGCTAGAACAAAAAGGAAAGCTCGTTTAAAAATTGAGCTCGGCTCGACTCGAACTCGTTTACTAAATGAACCAAACTTGAACATGCCAAGCTCGGCTCAATCGGCTCTAATAACACCTCTACCGGCTTTACCCCTCTAGCGAAGGCCATCTCGTTTTTCCCTTTTATTGTTGGAATTGGAAGGTGTAGTAATGTTTATTCACCCCAAAAAAAATAAAAAATTAAAATTCAATGACCGTTCACCGTTCTAACTCTCCGTCTCCGGCGTCGTCTTCTTCCTCTGGCGGTCGGAGCAACGGGTGGTTTCCGCTAATTTAGCGCCCATACGATCCAAATTAAACCTCTCCAAAAATGGAACCAATTTCCAAATTGTTTAGATTCTTTTTATTTCGTTTCCTCCTTTTCAATTTGTTTGAGTTTTTCCTCCCTCAACCAGCGAATCGGGAGTGGAAGAGCCTCCGTCGTCCATTTCCTCAACATTCATCTTCTTCGCCTTCTCTTGTTTGTCAATTCCGCGATCGTTGGCGAGAATTTGCTGGCTGAAAACTTAGGGTTGTCGAGAGTTTGAGATTTAACTGCTGCATTTCGAATCCACTTTCGGTTTGAAAGAAGAACACAATAGAAGATCCCCTTGCCGTGCGTTCGATTTCTTCCCAAGGTAATGATCACTGTCCTTCAATTTAGGCTTTCGATTTCTTTTTTTCCTGTTAAATGCTAATCTGCATTGATCATTTGGATTCAATTTGGGAAGGGGAAGAAGAAAACAATAATCTGATTAGGTTTAGGAGGAATTGGAAATGAACTGATGAATCTAAGCAACAGAAAATGAAACCATACCAAAAATTTGTTGCAGGCTCAGAAAAAGAGACAGATAATGACAAGGTGAACAAAGAGGGATCTTAGAAGAAGGCAGCCATGAGTGTATCTTCCAAGTTCAAACACTCCTTGTCGAGGAGGAGGAAAAGCAGCAAGGCCATGTCCGTTGTTGATATAGAAGACGTTCATGATGCGGATGAGGGACAGGTTGTTGAAACTTTCAGACAAGCCCTTACTGCAGAGGATTTACTCCCTCCAAAGCACGATGACTACCATATGCTGCTCAGGTTTTTCTTCATGCTTTCTCAGGCATTATATTCAATATAATGCAGCTCAATGGAGATTAAAAAGGGCAATTTCATAGGGCTATTGGCTAGGGTTTATTTATCTGGCATGCTTCTTGCCCTTACTCGTTAAGAACACAGATTTTTGAAGGCACGCAAACTCGATCTCGATAAGACAAAGGAAATGTGGAGTAATATGCTTCAGTGGAGGAAGGGATTTGGTGCTGACACTATCACAGAGGTATAAGTAAACATATAGTGATTGCTTTTGAGGACTATCAGGATCTTTATTATTGTGTCATTTTGACATTTGAACCGAATATGATTTGGATGTTGTTCATAGGATTTTGACTTCGCAGAACGTGAGAAAGTCTATGAGTACTACCCCCAAGGACATCATGGGGTCGACAAAGATGGTCGTCCTGTTTACATAGAGCTGTTGGGGAAAGTGGACGCAACCAAATTGTTGGAAGTAACTACCCTGGAACGCTATTTGAAGTATCATGTGCAGGAGTTTGAGAGGACCTTCGACATCAAGTTTCCAGCTTGTTCAATTTCTGCCAAGAGGCACATAGATCAGAGTACAACCATACTGGATGTGAATGGAGTGGTATGTATTTAGTGGCAATCATGCTAAACAACTCCTGTTTGATTATGTAATTTGTTGCAATCAGTGATTATTGAAAGTGCATTTGATTTAAGATCAATCATACATTGTTGCATCAGGGACTGAAAAGCTTCACTAAAGCAGCCAGAGAACTGGTGCAAGAACTACAGAAGATTGATGGTGATAATTATCCTGAGGTGGTGGATTTGTTTTTGTAAAAAAAATTACTCTTTTATCTCGATTTGATTCTTATAATTCGTCATGATGAAATGAAATTTTAATGCAGACCCTGAACAAGATGTTCATCATTAATGCTGGTTCTGGATTTAGGCTATTGTGGAACACTATTAAGGGTTTTCTGGATCCAAAAACCTCATCTAAGATCACAGTAAGCACTGATCTTTTTGTAATTTGAAAACAAAGGACTGCAATTTTTGATATAGTGAACTACTTATTTGATGATGCCACTTTGAAGGTTCTTGGCAACAAGTACCAGAGCAAGTTGCTAGAAGTAATTGATGCCAGGTAACTCCGCTGATTTTTCATGCCTTTTTCTCGATGTGTTTCTCCTCTATTTGGGGATAGATAAAGCCATAAAGGGCCTTTTTGACTTTTTGTTGGTCATTTTAGTTCTATTGTAATCTTCAAAGATTGGTACTATATCTGTGTATTTTGTGTTAGTGACTTGCCTGAGTTCCTGGGAGGCACCTGTACTTGTGCTGATAAAGGAGGTTGTATGCGATCGGATAGAGGCCCCTGGAAGGACCCAGAAATTCTGAAGGTTTATCCTTTCTTCTCATTCCTCATATTATTCCTATCTATTGTTATATCAATAAATACGACTTCAAATGTATTTGATGATTATGTTTCTTGTGAGCTTTGCAGTTGGTAGAAAGCGGTGGAGCAAAATGTAAGGCACATTCACATGTTTGTACTCCTGCCCAACCTGAGGCGGAGAAGACAATACCCGAGGAGGAGAAGACAATACCCGTGGATGATAATGCCAATCGTCAGGTCTTTTTACAGCATTGGGCTTATTTTTCTTCTCTCCAACTTGGCAGATGTTGATCGACTAGCTATTTTTAATATGAAACATTGTTTTTTGTAGATGGAAGAAACACCTGTTGTGGAGGCACCAAAGAGTGCTGAATCTACAAAGGCTCCTTCAGTAGATATAAACGTAAGCAAGTGTTTGTTTTCTATCATTACAGTGTGTACTGTGTACCTTGTTCCGCATCTTGGTGACGCCCAATTAACATCAATGCTCTTGGCTAAGTAAATTCTCTACGATCAGATCCGCTTTTCTAATTCTCTAAGATATATTAGCAACTCTACTGTTCTTATTTGTTGCAATGAAATGAACATGGCAGGTCTCTTTGAACAAGAGTAGTAACCAAAGCTATGATGCCAGTTCCTTAGATCCGCCTAAGAAACCTACTGTGAATTGGGATAGAGATTTGGACAGTAACAAGTTTGCCATTGCCAGAAGTATGTTAACTCTTGTATCCTTTCTACGTACTCTATAACGAGATTAACTGCCATAGTTCATGCTTTACTTGTATTTTTCCTTTGTGAAACATCCATTGGAAATTTCTTATTCTACATTGTGTGGCATATATTTGTATTGCAATCAGCTCTAAATAAAAACAATTTAGATAAAAAAAAATTTAATATTTCAACTTCAGGAAAAGAGTACAAGTATGGGAAGGAAAGAAAAAGGGATTATAATCTAACTAGTCGTTTGCATTGCCATTGTGCGACACAGCGGATGGTTTTGCTATCAACACCTTCAAGGGACATGATGGAATCAGCAACCACTTTGTAGCGAGTCTAATGACTTTTATCATGGGCATTGTGACGATGGTGAGACTGACACGAAACATGCCCAAGAGGCTGTCTGAAGGGACTATCTACTCGACTACCATGTACTTAGAAGGGCCAGCTGGGCATCCCGCACAGTTGCAACAGCCAATGATCTCAGATGCGGATTACATGACTGTCATTAAACGTATGACTGTGTTGGAAGAGAAAGTCACGGCTATGTCCATGATGCCAGATCCAGTCTCAGAAAAGGAGGAGATAATAAAGAACGCTACCACCCGGGTGGATGTCTTGGAGGAAGAGCTTGGTGCAACTAAGAAGGTACGAATGTACGATATAGTAGTAATGTTGTTGATCTTTACATGACTGTAATCAGGCAATGCTTGAAAATTCCAGAAGTTTGCTAGACAGCTAAGAAGGTATGATATAAGTATTGGGCCTTCCATAAGGGCCTGTTTGGCTTGTCATGCCACACAGCGAACCAAATCAGCTGTCCCGAACCATGTCCCAAACAATGCAAAGTAACACTTCATTGTGGATTTAGTATTTTCAAAACAACCAAGGTAATGTTACTTTACGTTATGGGACAGGGTCTAGGATAGATGATTTGGACTGGCCGAACAGACCCCAAGTTAGACTGCAGGAAATAGATCTAAGAGGATTATAATATTTCAGCCAGCGAATGGAATGGAATGAACATATATTCAAGTAGATTGTTTAACTGTATTTGTATAGGCCCTGGAGGACGCCCTATCAAAACAGGAGGAGCTACTACAGTACATAGACAAGAAAAAGAAGAAGAAGAAGCTGGTATGCATTCTTGTCCATATTCAGACATCTGCTTCATTCCTTTCACTTTGGCATTTGGTCACAAATTTTCAGGTCCCATATTTGATATTTCATGGCAATTAATCTTGTGCAGACTTTTTTTTCATGCAGTTTGCCTGGTCGTGACTGATATACTCGTGGAAACCGAAACGATTGTTTGCCCTTGCGCTCAAGCCATTGATTTGATACAAAATTCTATGTTCTTTGTTGTACACTATATCTTAATATAAACTGCATTCTTTATTTGTTGTATATTACTGTCGAAAATACGCTTCTGTACTTAGCTGAGACCGAAGAGAGATTACGAAGACACGATTGATGAGTTGTCAATGAAAAGTTTAACCCTTGTATATATCTCTCTGTGATGCTTCTTTTCTGTTGTTTTTCCTCATCTTTTTCCCCAGATAACTGAGACTGAAGAGAGATCACGAACCGTGCAATCTTTAAGTTCCTAAGGAGTGCAAACAAACCCTTATTTGTGCTGATAATGAGCTTATAATGTATAACAGTATAAGCCAAGCCATATTTGAATGAAGAGCAGGAAACTGACTTGATAAGGAACTGTAGAAAGTTCAAATTAAGCATGAATTTGCTCAAGCCTTACAAGTTACAAGGTCTCTTTCCCTCTCTTGCTACATTAGGCTCCGTTTGGTTGCATGCATCTAAATAGTTTCCTCGAATTGCCAAGCAATGCTTTACAATTACACCCAACCAAATGGAGCCTTAATCCTCTCCTAGTAATAACTTAAACCAACTCCTCACCGAAAAGACGGAAAACTGGGGAGAAGTACTGTATGCTGCATAGGCTTACAAAGGATGCAGCTGAGAGATTAAGGGATGCATTTAGTGCAAAGCTAGCTAGGGCATAACTATCATAAGGAAAAAAAAACCCCATAAAAACTAAAAGAAGTTAATCAATGAAACCTTTAAATTTAATAGTAATGGTGAGGGAGACTAATGGATGCATCCAACTGATCAGTTGTTATAAATGAGGTCCAAGATAAGGGCACAAGACACATCCCTCTCTTCTTAAGATCTTGTGTTCCTCCTCCTTCCTTACTTTCCTGTTGATGATCTTGGTCACTTGATACCTGTCATGTATATTACCATCAATTAAGATCAATAAAAAAAAACCCTAGTTACAAATCATAAATTTATGTGTAAAAGAACCATTAATAAAGTCCAGTGAGCCAATAACAGATGCACAGTAAGTTTGAAAATTCACTTTCTAACATAAAAGTTTAAGCTTTCTATCGTATTCCTTACCGGCTGCATTAACCTACTGCAGGGCTTGTTTCTCAGTGGCTTGACATTAGGCATGCACAGTGTCTGCAGGAACAAAATATTCAAAATGTCAAAATTAGTATCAAAAAGAAAAATTAATGTTAATTCAAGTTGTAAGTTGTTTCTTTGCTGATCTATTCTTAGGAATATACATGATTAAGTAATTATGAGATCATAATTACCATCAAAATCATAGTCTAGAAAAATAAAAAATAAAAAGCCCTAGTGGGCATGGACTGACTCACATGGATCTGATCTTGAAGGAACTGAATATACCCAATAGCTTCTGTCAACACAGAAGCTGTATCTGTCTGCAAAATTGAATATATATAAATTTCAGACAGTTGATTAAAAGCATGCATTTTAGAGCATGGTCTAAACAATAAAATATACACTCTCTGAATTAGTAGTGGGCAGGAGAGAGTGGGAACTTGTACCTTCCCAAAAGGTGATACCAGTTGATGAAGAGCTGCAATTCTGTCTCCCAGCTTCTCCTTCCTCACCTACAATTTCATAACAAAATTAATTTCTGTTTTAGTTACATAAAATCACATCCATTTAATATAATCTGTCATTTTAAAAGGTCCTTAGTTTGGTGTTCAATAATTGCAGGCATTGTTAAAAGTGATATTGTTTCAGTTAATATATATACACAGCTTTATGAGGTCCCCAGTACATATATGAATACACATACTGCAACATATACTTGATGGAAAATCATTTGAAGCTTTGTTGCTAAAGGAAAAGCTCTTATTTGACCCAGTTTCAGCTCAATGGAAAGGAAAAGTTGTAAAAGAACCCAACCCAAAAGAGACATTTTAATTGAATTGAGTATATGCACATATATGTATATGTAATAACCTTAAATGGAGGGCAAGAGGCCTTCAAAGAGGACTTCTTGTTAGAAACCGCGGCAGAGGTGGCCTTCGAAGAGGTGTCGGAACAGTGAGCACCAGCAGGTCTTTTTGTTCCTGCTGCTACATTATTCACCAATGCAGCTGAGGCCTAAAACAACACCCAAAAAAAGGCATATTTGAGAAAAGCAATTGAGTGCACAAATATATACAAGTTGAGTTTATTAATTTGAATCAAAGTGATATGTATACATGTGTGTGACTAGAGTTAGCCAGAAACCTAGCTAGCTAGGCTTAAAAGATTATAAAGTGGAAGTTTTTTTTATTATGTTTTTTGTTTTTCAAATAAAGATACATATATATGATTATATGAATGGATTAGTGTAGTTTTTGTATGCATCATGCGGCTGAATAAAGCTGGAAGCAAAAGCTCCCACCACAGCCTCAGCAATGGCCCCATGCTTTCAAACAAAGCAGCTTTTTTATTTTATCAGCACATCACCAAGATTCAGGATTTGGCCATTGAAGGTGTCAAGAACAAGAAACATGTTATAGTATATGCATACAAATCTCATACTATTAAGCTGTTAGAATTACTCAATTAGGGCATGGTTGGTATGATCCAACCTGACACCTACCTAAATCTAGCACATAAGTTCAGTGAGGTTCCATCATAATAAATAGCCTATTTAGAGTCACAATACTTCATACAGATACGGCGATACCTATATATACCAATCAATTTTAACAAGACAGCTGATACAAAGTTACTTAGCTATTAAGTGATGATGGATAAAATAGTATCATGTCATGATAAGAGGTTTGATGGCCTCTCATAGCTAATCCTTTGCTCTATCTACCTATGATGTGTTTTTTTTTTATGTCCTGGGGCTATCTATAAAGGATAAAAAAAGGTGAAAAAACAAAGAAAGAGGCTTTAATTGGGATTTGTTGGATGTTGCTATATAAGTGGTAAAAATTGGAAACAGATTTTCAAAGGGGGTACGTGCTTGATAAATCAACCTCTCTAAATCCCATCCCATCGTGGGTTTACTTTTTCGGCCTGATCTCTTTTTCCTCCCCCTTTCTTTCAATTTTTTGTTTTCACTGACCTACATCAATCCTTGTTAAAAGGAGTTCCTACAGCTTATAATATTTGACTGAACAGCTGCAACAGTAAAAATTACAGTATCAACTAGATACTAAAGCAATTAACTCATCAAGAAATCCATATATGCTTTTTTTTATATATATAAAATAAGAAAATATTTGATAGTTTAACTCATCTGGGTATCCCCGGATATGAATGAAGTTTACCTTTTGTTAAAAAAAAAAAAATGTTTTTTCAGATCAATTCCATTAGCCATGAAAACTAAAAACACAAGGGTATGCTCAGATATGAATGAAATTTACCTTTTGTTTTTCGAAAAACGAAACGAAGAAGAAGAACATGGTTTAATTCGACAATTTGGAAATGCCCAGATATGAAATTTTAAAAAAATGTCAGATTACAGCTTGTGTAATCGCACCCAATTCTTGCATACTGTAAAGGAAAAAAAACATAAGATGAAATTTACCTTTTGTTTTTCGAAAAATGAAACGAAGAAGAAGAACATGGTTTAATTCGACGATTTGGGAATGCCCAGTTATGAAATTTTAAAAAAAAATGTAAAAAATGTAAGATGTGGTTTTGAGATTAAGTAAATTAGTACTCACTTTGGATGAATCTAGGGCACGGCTGCGGCTTGGCCAAGACAAACTGCCTCCAGGAGCTAGTTGATCTTTGCCAGCTGGACCTAGGGCATGATGATGATGATCACCATAGCCGGAGAACTGTCGGCCGCCCCCGAAACAGCTCGAGCCATTGAAGAAATCTGAGGGTTGCAAGTTCAAGCCCAGGAAGGATGAAGAAGAGGAAGTCAAACCTAGTTGACCAAGAGCATTAGCTGCAGCACTAGTACCGCCGCCAGTCGTCGATAATAGACTACTAAAGCTGTTGCTGTTGTTGTTGATTGTTCTTGTTGGAGCTACTTGAGGAAGCCATGGATTTCCCAGACTGTTTCCATCATTTGGGGCTTGATTTATAATCCCTAGAAAGTTGGATAGGAAATTAGGGCTGGCCATGACGTCATCACTACTATTGTTGTTGTTGATGTTGTTAGATGATAATGAATGATATGAGAAGCTTGAAGTATCTGAAGATGTGATTCCACTTGATGCTGAAGGAACCTCTCCATGGTTATAGCTTCCTTGATTCCTGCATGTTTGCGAATATCCGTACAGCTGAATTCTACCAGAAATACTATAACCATGACCTAAGTCCAACTTTACCAAATTCGCGAATAATTTATATACTTACGTCGATAGGAGCTGGCTGGAGTTGAGGTGGTGGTTGTCGTCGAGCAAGGAAGAGTAGGCGCCGGAGATGTAAGGATATGGAGGCTGTGGAAGAAGCTGTTGCTGCTGATGAAGATAGTGTTGTTGCTGCTGAGGATGATGGTGATGATGATCTTGTTGAAAATTTGTAGAGTCCATAAATATGAAGGTTATAAAAACTGCTTTTTAGATCCCAAGATGGGGTTTTTGATTAAAACCCAAAAGCTTATGAGTTGAATATAGTCTCTCTCTTTCTCTTTCTTTCTCTGTGTGTATTAATCTGTGTGTGTGAGGAGCTTTTTGAAGTTATATATATATATATAAATAAAAACCTTTCACTTCATTCAAGGAAACATCTCTCATGAGGAAAACATATATACCCCCCAAATAAATGAAAATCCTCCACTCTTAGGTTACCTATCTCTATCTCTGTGTCTTTATGATCGATTGTTGCTTTTCTAATTTCCCTTTAATAAAATCTTATTTAATTTATATATATAAATATATACTGTATATATTTTTCTGGGATAGGTTTGTTCTTTACTCTTTCAAGGGCCATCTTGAAAAGGGAAAGGTTTATTGGGTCTCTTTCTATATCTCTTTAATTCTGTGTCAAATATACATTAATTCATAATGAAATACTTTGACTTAATTGGAATTCTTGCAAGTGTTGCTTGTCTAGTTGTCTTTTTTGTTCATCTCTATTGCATTTCTTTTTGTATGATATTATATATATATATATATATATATATATATATATATATATATATATATATATATATATATATATATATATATATATATATATATATAATAAGGTTACTACGATCAACTCAGTTAACAAATATTAATATTGGGTGTCCGACAACCCCTCCCAAGTCCTATAATCGTTCTGACTCGTGGAAAAAACCTCCACTAGGTTTCTTTAAACTTAATTTTGATGGATCGTTCTGCCAGCTAGTACGGGAACTTACGGTATCATCATCAGAAACCATTGTGGTTCGGTCGTCTCCTTGGGAGGCGATCTTTGCAACGACAACTCGATGGTGTATGATGAAGCACTTGGCCTTAGCTTTGGTGTTGCAAGAGCAAAAAGCATGGGAAGGGAAAATTTATTGATCGAAGGGGACAACCTGGTTGTCACCAACACGCTCCTGGGGGACTGGTTTTGCCCCTGGAATATAGAGCTTCTAATGGCCGATATTGCTATTAATTTATCTTCTTTCTCTAATGTTGCTATTCGTCACATTTTTAGGGAATCGAATGTTGTTGCAGACAGGCTAGGATTGCACATCTGGCCTACAGTATCCCCTGCCGATGATAGCATGCATGCTGCCAGATACAGAACTCTGTGTTCTCGTCCGTTCGGACGCTCTAGGAAAGAAGCCTGCTCGTTGGCGTCCTTCCTGATCCTTATCCGCTTCTAAAAAAAATCCACAAGAGGAAAGACAGTAACTAGAGCCAAGGATTTTGGTGAAAAATCGCCAACATGAAAAATTAATACACAAATATAACTCGTGGGAACTGAACATTTGTGAACTCGATAAAAACCTGAAACACTTGTAAATTAACCAAAAAAGTGCAATACAAAAAATAACGAAGAATGCATCAGCATAAACTCGGAAGTAAAGAAGATATGACTCCTTTTCCAAGAGTCCGATTCGTCTGTTCCCAATTCTTATGATCCCCTCGCAAACTTTTTAATTTTCTTCTTTTACTATTTAATTCTATTTCTAATTCTAATTTATTTTTATTTTTAAATAACATGTTGTGAGATGAGACAGAGAAGGGAGACAAAGAATATGACTCCCATTTTTGAGTAAATTAAAATTAGATTGAACAAACTATCTAGGTTAAGCGTTGTATTTATGCATGGTCGGTGGTGGATGAATTTAAAATTTTTGTTCATAAAATTTCACTTGCCATAATTTTCATGAATTAATTAAAAAGCTATGAGCATTAATTATTTAAAGAGCCATATATCGATACAGTACAGAATGTAAAAAAAATATAATGTTGCGAATAATGTGAACGTAAAAGGCGAACTCTGCTTGTTTTAAAGCACATATAATTAAACTTTACCCAAAAAAGAGCTTTAAATTATTAACATTTTTTTAGGTTCAAATTTATTTTAAATTAAAAAGTAAATTTAAACGTGGATATATATAGACACACAATTCTTTTTAAGTTCAGTATGTAAAAAAATATTATGTTTTTTCCTTGCAGTATTGTATAGATTGGTGATTCGTTGGTGTCTCCAGGATAAGGTAGTTTATTGTCCGATCTCTCAAAAAAATTAGTTTTAAGAGTATATATAATTATATATAACATAAAATAACTATGAAACCTATAAATAGTTAATGTTGTATTACATTATTATAAAGGATCAAACTCCAGAATACTGTCAGCTGTTTAGGTGATTTTATTCCGAAGATCGATCACTGACCATCTTCTTCACTATATAGTGTATTCAAGTCTTGTATATAATAAGTGGATGAGTTACTTATTTTATTGTCAATTGGTTTTAAGATGGAATCCATTTGGATTGTACGCTCGGCTTGATTTTAGGATGGAAGTCATTTAGATTGACTTGGACTGGGAAATTCATCTATTCCTATTTCTCATAGGAATTAAGGAGAATGTTATATATTTGGGGGAACATTGTTTGGAACTTCGTGGACCAGGTGCGAGTGTACTTGGAGACAAAACAACAAGCTAGGTATTTGAAAATAGGTTTGAGCAGTTTTCGAAATCCCTCTTTTTAATTTGGATGCAAGAGATTGAATCCACGAAATCATAAGTGAGATAAGTAAACCAATCTATTTCACCTTCGTTGAGATCACTGGCGGATACAGAGTTGGGCTTTTATGGGCACAAGCCCACCCCAATCCAAAAAAATAATCATCAATCAATCAATCATCAATATCAATCATCAATCATCAATCATCAATCATCAATATCAATATATAATACTAAAACAGAGACATGAGAATCCTATGTGGCGGGTTCTGGTACGATTCGCTAACGTGTCATTATTTGGTGCATTCTGGCCGAGTTTTTTAACACGTCAATTAATGATTGTCCAATAAATTTAAGCCACATTATACAGTGATTAAGCCACATTATCCGCATGTCATCCTACGTGTCTATCTTAATTGTTGATCTCTATTATTTTTAAATATAAATATTCAATTTCATATCTTAGTTAATTACAGAATCTATCATTTTTAATATAAATATTCAACAATTTATTAATGATGTTATTTATTTAATTAAGATATTTTATATAAATATAAAATTGGGTTAGTTACTTCTACTAACTCTATCCTAACGTACAACATCTCTTATCAATTTAATTAAATTAAAATATTTTGGCCTCTTAATATATCTTCATAATCTTCACTGAATATGATTTAGTAGAAATCTAATCAAACTCTATACACTTCGAAAAGATGATATTTTAATAATTAATAAAATAAATTAACATGGTAAAATCAATTAACTGTTTTTATTAATTTGTGCAAAATTTTTATTATAATATATTGAACGATTTGATTTTCTTTTGAGGAACGATTTTTTTTTCTTTTTTGAAAACTGGAACGATTTGATTATTGTACATATAACTGCTGCTGAATCCATGGGCAGGCAAGAGACAACCTGGCGAACTGAGATAGATTATTTTATTAGATTAGATTATATTTTTTAATAGTTGGTAATTACTACGGAAGTTTTAAGATTTTAAAGTGGGATATTTTGTTTATTTTGGATAGAGGGAACTGAAGTTCGTTATGAATTATGTGTCTAAAATTTTAGTGCTTTTTTATGATATATTTATAAGAATTTTAGTTTATCAAAATTCATTAGATTCTAATGACAAAAAATTGGATATAGAAGGAATACGATGGTGTTAATTTTATTATATTAGATATATTATTTTATATAAAACGATAAGTTTTCTACCTAATTAAGATATAAGGTTGGATATTTATTAAAATAAGTGGGAGCGTTAAAAATGAGATGGCAAAATTATATTGGCTTATTAGTTGATATAGATCAAAAAGATAATATCATATTACTCCCAAATATGACACATATGCGATATTAACATAATTTTAATCCAGAATATGACACGTAGACAAATTGCACCAGAACCCGTTTTTAACCAAGTTTTCAATCAAGTTATTTTAAATCTTCATAATTTAATAAAATAATATTTATTAAAATACCGCGTATCACGCGGGTAATAAGACTAGTATACATGTATATTTGAAATGGGAACATATCTTTCAAGTTGGTCTTGGTGGTTTATTGCACATTAGGCTTTTTGAGTGTTTTAGTTGTGCTAGGTGTTGGAGAAATGTTCATGTGGGGGGTTTTTATTTATGGCTTTTGAACTTCCTTTTGTCCCACATTGAATACTAAGGGGTTTGGGGGGGTTGCTTTTAAGGAGGAGTTTTTCAAGGGGTTATTGAGAGTTGGGATAGGGATCCCACACGCGCGCACCACCACCGCCGCCGCCGCCGGTCCGTGACACGTGCGCGATGCTGGTCACATTTTACGTCGGGTTTTAATTTTTATCCAGTAACAGCCTCAGATGGTGTTGAGTTAGGGTTTGACTAATTCAGCGCCGCTTTCAAAACGTTTTAAAAAAAACTGTTTTGATTTTCCGAGATCTCCGCTGGGTGGAGCGTCCATCTTCTGCTTTTAAAACCGACGCTGGCCTTCAGGTTTTACACACAGAAAACCGTCTCCTCCTTCCTTCTCTTCTTCTGAACCGTTCTGAGTCCTAGTGCAGTTCCATTGCTTCAACGGCGAGTGCACGCCAGCGAAGCCGCTGTGTATCCTTGGGGGGGGACGCCAGTAGCCGACTTGCACCGTCGTGTCGGGGCGATTTCGCTTCTAAGGCAGTGGTTCCATTTATACCACGCCACAGCCTTAAACATTTTTAAAACACAGTTTCCTTTTCGATTTCCAAAGCGGTTTTTTTACCTTCAAATTGAGGCTACATTCGCAGATTCCTTCCAACAATTTAGAAGCGAAATCATCGGTTTCTGCGATGGCTTTCCAATTCTTCAAACCGCTCCTGGATCTGTCGAAATTGGAGCCGCTGGATGGGACGAACTACAAGCGGTGGTCGCAGAAGATGCTCATCTTCTTCGAGCAATTGGAGGTCGACTACGTCCTCCTGCAGGAGGCTCCTGCGGCTACGGCATCTGCTTCTTCAACCTCTGTCATCGGCGCTGCAGACAAGGGCAAGGCTGTCAACGTCGACGACGATGCTGATGTTGTCGACAAGGGTAAGGCTGTCGACATGGGTAAGCAGGCTACTGATGATGACCTTGCACGGGCTAAACAGTATGAGTCCGACAATAAGTCAGTGCGAGGCCATCTTCTCAGCCATGTCTCCAACCCTATTTTTGATCTGATCTCTGTGCATAAATCTGCTAAATATATTTGGGATCTGCTGGAGAAGAAATATGGGGCTGACGATGCAGGGAAAAAGAAGTATGCTGTGGGTAAGTTTATGCAGTTCAAAATGGTCGATGATAAGCCTATCATGGACCAGGTGCACGAGTATGAGAATCTGGTGGCTGACATACTCTCCGAGGGTATGAAGATGTGTGAGATCCTGCAGGCGAATTTCCTGATCGAGAAGTTGCCTGATTCGTGGGGTGGCTATCGCAACCATCTGAAGCACAAAAAGAAGGATCTGACCTTGGAAGAGCTCGTCGGTCACATGAAGATCGAAGAGGCTAATCGCCTCAAAGACAAACCTAAGCCTAAATATGCTGATACTGTGAAGGCTAATCTGGTTGAATCTTCTGTGAAATCTGATAGGTCCAAGCAAGGAAACAAGTCTGGAGGTTCTAAGCCTAACATGAAACCAAAGAAAGGCCAGAAGTTCAAGAAGTCTAGCAATCAGCCGGACAAGCAGCAGAAACAGGGAGGCACTGGGATCGGCTGCTATGTATGTGGCAAGCCAGGCCACAAGGCTTGGCAGTGCCGCAATCGGGCTGACATCCAGAACCAAGGACAGCAGCAGAACAAGCCCGCAGCTCCAGCCCAGCAGCAAGCCAATGTTGTCCAGGACAACAACCAGCTGATAGCCATGATCACTGAAGTCAACCATGTGGGAGGTCAGGTTGATTGGCTCTTGGACAGCGGAGCCACTCGACACTTCTGCGCCAACAAGGACCTGTTTGCTGAGTTTGAGGATGCTACAGACATCGACCAGGTCTACATGGGCAACTCGAGCATCTCTCGAGTGCTAGGCAAAGGGAAGGTTGCACTCAAGCTCACCTCAGGGAAGTCTCTTACCCTAGTGAATGTGCTTTATGTTCCTTCTCTGCGCCGAAATCTGATTTCATGTGGTTTGCTTGAGATAGCTGGAATTAAGCAAGTGACTGATGCTGGCAAAATGGTTTTAACCAAAAATGGAGAATTTGTAGGAAAGGCCTATAGGGCTGATTTTCTGTATGTGCTTGAGACCATGATTGAGAATAATGAGAATGCTTCTACTTCTGCTTATATTGCTGAGTCTGTTGATTTATGGCATGCTAGACTAGGACATGTGAATGCAAAATCTGTATGTCGATTGCATGATATGGGTTTGATTCCTAGCCTTTCAAAACATGACCATAGCAAATGTGAAATATGTGTTGAGGCCAAATTTCATAAACAACCATTTAAAACGGTGTTAGAAAGGACAACTGAATTGCTGGAGTTAGTCCATTCTGATTTGGCTGATTTTAAGACCACTGAGAGTAGAGGTGGCAAACGCTATTATATCACATTTGTGGATGACCATTCTAGATATACTAAGGTATACTTGCTTAGGTCTAAAGATGAAGCAGAAAGCATGTTTTATGTGTATAAAGCTGAAGTAGAAAACCAATTAAATAGAAAGATCAAAAGGCTTAGATCTGATAGAGGCGGTGAATATGTCACTCATTCTTTGAGAGAATTTTGTGAGCAAAATGGCATTATTCATGAGTTTACAGCTCCCTATAGCCCACAACAAAATGGTATTGCTGAAAGGAAAAACAGAACTTTAAAGAAAATGATGAATGCTATGCTTTCTAGTTCTGGTTTGCCTGATAATATGTGGGGGGAAGCTGTATTGTCCGCAAATCATATTTTGAATAAGGTACCTCACAAGAAGCTTGACAAGACACCTTATGATCTTTGGAAAGGGCATCCGCCTAATCTGAAATTCTTAAAGGTGTGGGGGTGTCTAGCTAAGGTGGGGTTGCCTTCGTTCAAAGTTGATACTATTGGGTCTAAGACTTTTGATGCAATTATGATTGGTTATGCTGATAACAGTGCTGCATATCGTTTTATGTGCTTGAGTGATCGTACCTTGTGTGAATATCGTGATGCTGTTTTCTTTGAGCATGTGTTTCCTTTAAAGAAATCTGCATTGCCTACTAATGATTCTTCATCTCATGATGCATCTTCATCCATGCCTAATACTGTTGTGCCTAATGCTCAATCTGATCATGATGAACCTAGGAAAAGTAAAAGGCGTAGGAAGGAAACTAGTTTTGGTCCGGATTTTGTGACTGTATTTCTAGTTGAACTGAATGATTTAAATGAACTAGATGAGACGTTCATTAGTCTTCATATGATAGAAGATGATCCTAAGACCTATGATGAGGCAATAAGTTCACTAGATGCTAGTTTCTAGAAAGATGCTATTAACAGTGAGATAGAATCCATTATGTCTAATCACACATGGGAACTAGTTGATATGCCTAAAGGAAATAGAGCCATTAGTTGTAAGTGGATCTTTAAGAAGAAGCTTAAAGTAGATGGCTCAGTTGATAGATATAAGGCAAGACTAGTTATAAGAGGATTCACTCAGAGATATGGCATTGACTTCTTTGACACTTATTCTCCTGTTACAAAAATTGCTACCATTCGTGCATTGTTTGCTTTGGCTTCTAGCCATAAAATGCTTGTTCATCAGATGGATGTTAAAACTGCATTTTTGAATGGTGATCTAAATGAGGAAATTTATATGGAACAGCCTCCAGGGTGCGTGGTTCCAGGACAGGAAAACAAAGTGTGCAAGCTACAGAAGTCATTGTATGGACTCAAGCAAGCACCAAAGCAATGGTATGAGAAGTTTCACACAACTATCCTAAGCTTTGGATTTGAGGTAAACGGATCTGATGCTTGTGTCTATTCTAAGAGGTTTGGTGCTGATTGTGTGATTATATGTTTATATGTGGATGGCATGTTGTTATTTGGATCACACATAAATGCTATAAACACAACCAAACAGTTTTTTTCATCTAAGTTTGAGATGAAAGACATGGGTGAAGCTGATGTCATTCTAGGTGTTAAAGTAACTAGAAAAGAAAATGGCTTCATTTTATCACAACCTCATTATGTAGAGAAAATGTTGAAAAGGTTTGGTAAATTTGATGTTGTGCCAGTTAGGACTCCTTATGATGCTAGCATGCAATTGAAGAAAAATTTTGGAATTGGTGTTTCCCAAAATGAGTATGCTAAAATAATTGGGAGTTTAATGTTTCTGATGAACTATACTCGGCCTGATATTGCATATGCTGTTAGTAGACTCAGTAGATATACCCATAACCCCAGTAGTGAGCATTGGATTGCACTTAACAGATTATTGAGATATCTTAAGGGCACCTTTGATTGGGGTTTACATTATGTGGGTTATCCCCATGCTTTAGAGGGATACTATGATGCAAACTGGGTCACTGACAATGATGAGGTTAGCTCCACTAGTGGTTATGCGTTCACTTTATGTGGTGGTGCTATATCATGGAAGTCATCAAAACAAACTTGCATTGCTAGATCAACTATGGAATCTGAGTTCATAGCATTAGATTTAGCTGGTCAAGAGGCTGAGTGGTTGAGAAGCTTACTAGCTGACTTACCTTTGTGGGGGCATAAGACCCCAACTATTTCTCTACATTGTGACTCACAATCTGCTATTTGTGTAGCTAACAGCAATACTTACAATGGTAAGAAGAGACACATACGGATTAGACATGAAGCTGTGAGACAGCTGATTGCTACCGGTGTTATTTGCTTGGAGTATGTGAAGTCCGAGAGGAATTTGGCAGATCCGTTGACGAAAGGGCTGAACAGAAGGATGGTCCTTGAATCGTCTAAGGGAATGGGGCTCAAACCCACGTGAGCTGAGATACACCATACCCATTCCCAGGACAGGTGTATGAGAAAGGATGAGTCTAGAACTCTTAATGAGTCCATAGCCCAGAGTTGGGTGGTCCTATTGAGAAGGACTTGATGGATTCACCGAAAACTGTAGAGGTTGAGCCTTGTGCTCTTAATGATACCATAGCCCTATAAGGGTGGTCCTATTGAGAAGGACTTGATGGAATCACCTACGAGAGTGTGAAGGGTTGGTCGCCTTCTATGGAAGACTAGGGTTGTCTTTCTAGAGCACTCTTCAGCACCCAAGGTATGAGATGACTATTACAGTTGACAGTCAGATCGCGGAACCACCAGGGCAGTGGTGAAGGTATGTGCTATTGAGGTCAACTCACGAGTCTGGAAGTTCAAGATTCGTTCACTTCTATGTCTTGTGAGATACTCAGCTTCACTATGTGTTGGTTCAAGATTCGTTCACCAGCATTTAAGTACTTTCTCCACGAAACCAACTCAGAACGATGTTTTTGTCTTAAAACCCCAGTTCCTCACATTTGTGGGGGACTGTTGGAGAAATGTTCATGTGGGGGGTTTTTATTTATGGCTTTTGAACTTCCTTTTGTCCCACATTGAATACTAAGGGGTTTGGGGGGGTTGCTTTTAAGGAGGAGTTTTTCAAGGGGTTATTGAGAGTTGGGATAGGGATCCCACACGCGCGCACCACCACCACCACCGCCGGTCCGTGTTCGTGACACGTGCGCGGTGGGGTGCTGGTCACATTTTACGTCGGGTTTTAATTTTTATCCAGTAACAGCCTCAGATGGTGTTGAGTTAGGGTTTGACTAATTCAGCGCCGCTTTCAAAACGTTTTAAAAAACTGTTTTGATTTTCCGAGATCTCCGCTAGGTGGAGCGTCCATCTTCTGCTTTTAAAACCGACGCTGGCCTTCAGGTTTTACACACAGAAAACCGTCTCCTCCTTCCTTCTCTTCTTCTGAACCGTTCTGAGTCCTGGTGCAGTTCCATTGCTTCAACGGCGAGTGCACGCCAGCGAAGCCGCTGTGTATCCTTGGGGGGGGGACGCCAGTAGCCGACTTGCACCGTCGTGTCGGGGCGATTTCGCTTCTAAGGCAGTGGTTCCATTTATACCACGCCACAGCCTTAAACATTTTTAAAACACAGTTTCCTTTTCGATTTACAAAGCGGTTTTTTTACCTTCAAATTGAGGCTACATTCGCAGATTCCTTCCAACACTAGGTTCGATACGATGGACAACCATTCTCCTTTTTTTCATTCATTAATTTGATTTCCATGGATAGTCATCCCCTTTTTTCATTCATTCATTAATTTGATTTCCTTAGAAAATTTTAGGCAAAGTAGTATAAAATGATTAAATTAAACCAAGATAATTTTTATATTACTGTGATTTTAGTATTAAAAAAATTGGTAGAACAATTTGTCTAAGGAATTTTCTACACGTAAGAATTATTGATTTCGTCCACCCCTTCAAAATTAGAGCCAGTGGTTGAGATTGGACTCGAAGCTTAGAGAGAGCGAGTAATGGTATGGAGGCAACAAAGACGATGATCCGTGAAAGAGGTTCGTCATCATCCCAACACTAACCAGTACTCTTCACCCTTTTTATAGGGGACGAATAGCCACAAAAGTACGGATCCGGATCCTCTCCTTAGTAAAAAAAATCTTCCTAATATCTTCCTAACGAATTGATCTCCACCGTTCAGTTAAATCAATGGCTACAATTAGCTCTACTTAAATTAATTGACAATTAATTTATAAACCTTTAAAATATTTGTACGTTAGAAGGAAGCTCCATATCATTGCTAATGAAATTTTATCGTGTGAAGTCCGATCCTCATCCAAGAATTGAGAGCAATTGGAAGAAAAAAAAATTAAAGTGTGCAAAAGACTTTGAGATCAATTTCATACTTTTTGTGAAGAAGAAAAATGTTATATACAGAGACCACCGAAACCAATCTCAAGCTTCTCAGCAGAAAAACGTTTCTTATTATACCCCAGGAGTGTCGAAGTACTCCTCCAGATGTCTGAATTGGATCGAATTGAGAGTGTTGATGAACCAATTAACTTCCATCCGGCTTAAAATACTCATCCGAATTCGGCTTCAAATTGACCGGAAACTGGAAGATCTTGAGCCTGGCAGGCTTCGGAGAGCTCCAATTGAGGCTATCGTACTCCAACATCAAGTGCTCGAGGTCCTCATCGTTCGTCACAGATATCAACACATCGAGCTCCTCATGGTACTTGAAGCAGATCTCGGAGGGAAGAGCATAATAGATGGGGGAAGCTTTGCGAGTAGCGCAGAGAAACGAGTGTTGTGCTCAATAGAGAGGACCTTGGCTGGTATACCGATTGCACATCCTTGTTTCCTATCCAACGACGGCTTGCGATGCACGACGTCGGAATCTGGCCTCTTATCTCTCCTTTGGTTTCTCTGAACCGTTCTGTTCACTGCTCAGCAATCACGTAAATTTGTTTATTTGGATTTAATTTATTTAGGTAGAATTAATCCTAGCCACTAGTTTATTTAAACGATTAAGATTTTCTTAGGAAGTTATTAGGAGAATCTTGATTAGGAGAGGATCCGGATCCCAAAAATACATGGCTGATGAGGAGCTAAAACGTGGAAGAAAACTACTTATAACCGCAGTCCAAATTTTTAACTACCATTGGAACAAGCTTACAATTAAGCATACCTTCATTGGAAACACTAGCTAGGAACGCACGCAACAGACCACCGGGTCTTTGAGGCCCTATTCAGAGAATGTGAAGAGACCAAAGAGTCCCACATTAATAATATAAATAAACAAGTTTTAGTAGATAAGCTAGTGGGCTACTGCTATTATTAATTAATTTTAGGAGGGAACCTCACTCAGCTTATATCCAAATGATTTAAGGATCTATGACTATGACTATTCTCATTTCTCAAGAAAGCTATGAGTAACATTCTCCCGAATGTGCTCAGCGTGAAGCTGTTTCGAGCTTCATAATATATTAGGGATAACCTTGAACTTGTTTATGTTTGCGATGCCTCCCATTGCGGCATTGTTTTGGTATTGATATGGCTAGTGTTGGGTCTCAATCTACATAGGACTTGTTAGAGTGTGGCCTTCATAAGATCGTGGTTAAAGCGTCCTGAAGGTGTCCACGAGAGATTAAGATGGTGCCATCCCGATTGTCTCACGATGCTTGATGGGCTTGAGAAGTGAACCAATCGACCGATAAAGTTGTATCTCTTGACTTCTTGATGAATATATGGAGCACATATCTATTGTAGCTCACATAGAATCTCATATTCTTGTTTGTAAAATTGCAATTGGATGGTGAATTAATAGGATCTGACTCCATCCAAAATTTTATTTTGAGTATAAAAAATTATTATAAAGTTGAGATTTACATTCTAATATAAAAACTTGACTTCATACTCCATGTATATTTAACATTTTATAAACCATTTGTCGGATGCGGAAACTTTCCACAAAGCCCAACAAAAAAAGGTTGATAGGTACTAGCACGATCGAATAAGTATATATAGTTGAGGTAGAATAAGTATATATAGTGAATCAAAATAAAGCATTAATTCTATTTTGAGTGTCAAGTATATATAAATTACACTTCATACAACTCCATAGGTTGATATAGATTTTCTTTTAAATGACCAAATTTTACAGTTGTCAACTCTAAGATATATCTCTTGTTAATTTTTCGAAAAGGCAATTTATTAATTTTATATCTCATCTCTGTTAACGTTGTTTTAGTTGAATCACCTCGTAACGCTAATAGTTTTTCTATCCTATACTCCAAAGACATAGATAAGATTATAAGAAGTCAAATTGAGAAATAGTTCCTCTACATACACTCAATTTAGCCATTTTTAAATTAGATTATAAAGTTTACCCATTTTTTAAGGATTTTCTTTCTCAATAAAGTATATATCTTTATGTATGTTATACTATTAGGACGCACAATAGATAAACCAATAATATATATAATGTTAGATAATTTAAGAGTACGTTGTTCACTTTCCTCCATGTAGCTTGTCCTTTTTTTAAATAGCAATAATTTGGGTGATGTCATATCAAAGTTCAACTCAGATCGGAGGTTGTATGTGTGCACTGACACACATATGCTATATAGCTAGTATCCTAACACATAAGTTGAGTGAGGTTCCATCTTAAAACTAATTGACAATAGGAGAAACAGCTCGCCCGTTTATATACCGGACTTGTTAAGCTCCTGCTTTCCATATGAGACACTTGTTCTTACACATCTCAACACGCTAGTGCTCTCGCAAGTGCAATTAAGTGAACACGCCTAGTTGAGATTTGGACAAAATGTCTAATCTCTCATTCTCTTTATAACTAACCTAGACCAGGATCGAAAGATGGGTCATGATTAGGTTAACCGCTCTTATACCATATCAAAGTTCAACTCGGACTGATGATTGGAGATCGTGTGCACGGGCACACATGCGCTAGTAGCATAGCAAACAAGCCGAGTGAGTTTCCATTTTAAAACCAATTGGGGTAATAGGACGAATAGCTCACCGACTTGATATACTAGGCTTGTTAACCTCATACTGGACCTAGCCAACACCTAAGAGCAACATTTCGGACGAGAGAAACAAGCTCTGGGTGAGAAATCAACTAAGAAGTGAGCATTCGTTGACTATTGAAGACGAGACACTTTATCAATCACTTTATTGATCTCTTTGAATATGTGAAGACACGTAACCGCATCAAATGACTGGAGCATAAGCAAAACATCTGAAATAGTCATTTATTTCAATATTGTCCTTGTATTTCAATAAAGTCGCACTTGCATTGTTGCACAATCATAATAGATAGATAGATAGATGTTAATTAATTAATATGAAATATCCCATTTAAGTGATATTTATACAAATTTTGTGTAAAATAAATAGAGATAAAAGAGTATATAAGACATATGTAGGAAAAGATGAGACAAAGCATATGGATCGAGGGGTAATATACTTATTCGCTGGCCTACAATATGGCCCTTTGTCCTCCCAAAAACCAAGCCCCACTATATCACATTCGTATCATCCATGGGACACTAGGGTGTGTTTGATTCAAATTCTGTATTATAATTATAAACACTTGAATAGTGTTTGGTTATACATTTTATTTTTATTTTTTTTGGTCTAAAGGTTATACATTTTATAATGTGTTTAAAATAACTTAAAATTTAAATAAAATGTCTTATCAACAACAACAAACAAACCCAGTATATCCCGCTCAGAGCAGGGTCTGGGGGGTCGAATTGTACGCACCCTTGCCCCGACTAGGTCGAGAGAGTGTTTCCTAGTGACCCATGAAAAAAAACATATAGGAAAAGTGATAGCCCCATTCTACAAACTATACTTTAAAAATAATTAAATATATAAAAACAAAAGGGAGAAATGATGAAAAAGATGCACGTAAGGAAAATGGGATAGAAGGAAAGTTCTAGTGTTCGTCAACCCGGATAGCACTCCTCCACTGTATCCTATCGCGTGTCATCTCCTTATTGAGTCCTAGAGCGGCTAGGTCATGTCTAATCACTTCACCTCAACTCTTCTTTGGACGCCCTCTGCCCCGACGAATGCTTTCGATAGCCAAGTTGTCACATTTTCGCATCGGCACACTTGTATCTCTCCTCTGCAGATGTCCATACCATCAGAGTCTCGATTCCCGCAACTTAGTCTGAATACTAGTCACTCCCACCCTTTCTCGGATAGTCTCGTTTATGATTCTGTCGCGCAAGGTAAACCCACACATCCACCTAAGCATCCTAATCTCAGCAACCAAGAGTTTCTGTTCCTGTGCCTTAGTTGTCGCCCAACACTCTGCTCCATATAATAAAGTCGGCCTCACCACCACTCTGTAAAACTTATTCTTGAGCTTGAGTGGAACTTTTCTGTCACATAGAACTCCTGACGACACAACCCTCCACTTCTGCCAGCCTACTTGAATCCGATGCTTTACATCCATGTCTACACCTCCATCGCTCTGTATCACAGATCCCAAATACTTGAAACTGTCTTTCTTCGGAACAGGATCCCCACCAATGATGATGATACCATCGTCCCCTTTTTCATCTTAATTCACCCAATCTGAACACCACGTACTCTGTTCAAGCTTATCCCTCCATAGCTCAAGCTTGCTGCTAACCCTTACTCTCGTCTCGTCCACCAGGACAACATCATCCGCAAAGAGCATGCACAACGGGATCCCACCCTAGATACTACTCGACACACATCCGTGTCTTATCAATTATGTCAATTAAACACTCACTATTGTGTAAAATTTATAACTAAATTGTAAACTTAATATAATTAATGACATTGATTTGATTCATTTAAAGAGAGAACCAAGCCATTGAAGAGTGATTGAACAACAACAACAACAAAAATATGAATGATTGAATAATGCAATGATAAGAAATCAACTAGTCGTACGGTTCAATTATCGAAAGTGTGAAATAAAATGAGTCAGTATATATAACTTATTCTTGGGTAATTCGATGTACCTTCAAATGTGCACTGATTCTTACTTAAATGTCGAAATGAGTGAGATAACATGTTTAAAAGTTTCTAGGTTGAATTATATAGAGATGAGTGTACGTTATAAGCAAAATACGAACCATCTGTACGTCTATACTAAAAAAAAAACTGAGTTAACTTGAATCCAATTTTCAAACAATCATATATATATATTTTTGATCGATTATCGAATTTAAGCATATAATATATCAAAACAAAGATATTGACAATACAAACACAGTTAGGGTAGCCATCAAAGGCAAACGATTTGTCGAAAACCCCACCTCCACTTGTGACAACCTCTGCATACGTATCTTCTTTGTGACATAATATATCAAAATAAAGATATTGATGAGACGAACACAAAACCATAAGGCAAAAGGGTTATCGAAATGCATACTTATCTTCTCGTGACATATAATATGTCAAAACAAAGTTCATATATAGTGATTTTGCCTACGGCATATATATAATGGCTTGATACATCGATCTTATAGACCAAAATTAATTAAGAAATTTATTTGTTGGGTAGAGTGCATACCTAACGTCAACGTGGACTTTAATTTTAAAATATATACGTACCAAAAAGAGGTTTGAGATCGACATGGACATGTAATTAAGCAATAAATTAAATAATGAGTATTAATTAAAAATAAAAATGGATTAACGAATTAAGAGAGTACGGGCCAATTAAGAAAGCTGAAATTGACATTCAGCTAATTAAGTACAGTTTTTATGCTCGCATGCTAACTAATTATTGTTTATTTAATAAATAATTATATTAGAAAGTTAAATTAAAAACCAATTAAAATTAGCTCCCTCTAAAAGGTAATTGTGGTTAAAGTTGTGAGAGAAAGAATCGAGCTTTTATGGGCATGTTTTGTCGCTTTCATCTTCCTTCTTTTGCCCTTTCCCGTGAATTGTTCGTGTCTCTATCGATTTCACTTATAAGACTCGATGTTAATGTTATATGGCATTGTCTATATAATATATATTATAATATAATCGGTGTTAAAGTATCATATACCTCATTATTTTGATGATAACAAATTCTGATTAATATATATTTGTCTATCAATTAATAGACTTTGTGATAAACCAATTGAATATAAGTTTTGAGATATGCTTGACATATAAGAAGATATGAATAGATTTTGTTGAGATCGAATTGAATATGATGTCCCACATGGAAAATATAATGTCAAATTGGTGGTAGGATGAACTCCATTCGGCTTGTGTGTTCGACTTGGTTAACGCAAGTGCGTTTGGGCATATGACCCGTCGTAATTTAATAGATCTCCCATTGATAGAAAAAGATGATTAAAGGAAGAGCATTATAGGCACATGAGTTCCAGATTATAGAAAACTGTTTTCCTAAGTTTCTAAATTAAATCGTGAATATAAGCTAATTAGTTTTAGGATGGAATCTCATCGGTTATATGAACCACCAAAGTTTCATATGGTCCCAAAGCGATACAGTCCCTTGAGTTGAGGGTGTGTGTGGAAGACAATAGTGAAAGGGAATAAGTCAGTGGATGTGTAACTAGAGAAAAACAATGCTTACAGAAGATCGGAATTGGAAGAGGTGATCTACGATATTTGAATTGAAGAAGAATCAAGAACAAGATGAAAAAAGAGCGTTCTGCATACTACATATGATGAATATCCACAGTCTCTCCGCTAGCCAACATTTCTCCTTATTTTTGTTCCCTGTTTATGATGTGTAATAAGTCTTGATGGGCATGAGACTCATGTGACTTCTGTGGTCCTATAAAAGGTCAGCTATCACCTCACATCAGGTAGGATTTTTAGGATTGGTGAAAACAGCTCAGAGCACCCACATCCAAGGTTTTTAGGGGGTTTTTAAGACAAAAAACTGATAAAATAAGAAGGAGAGAGAAGTTAAAGCTTAAAAATGATGTTGACAACTTCTTATTTACAAACTCCCCAAAAAACTCTAGAAACCCACTCAAAAACTTTGGTTAACAAAAATGGGTGATGTGGCATCCATCCATTGGAAGAGAATTAAATGGCCCCCATATATTTGTTGCAAATTGTTGTATTTCATTTACACTTGTAAAAAATTTCGGTTGTTTTTTTTTCTTTTTTAATATAAATTAAATTGATTTTAGATATTATTAAAAATAATATTTTTTTAATCTAGAAACTCATTATGTATATTTATTTAAATATTTAATAAATGGTGAAAAATGAATTGAGAAACTCTAGAAACTCATATGGATGTGGATGAAAAAATAAGTTGAATTTTTAAGGAGAAAGAAAGTGATAAAGTGGTATTAAGAAACTCTAGAAACTCACATTGATGCGGATGGTCTCAGCTGCTGGCCGCCTATTACTAAGTTTTCCCCTTTGATCATCAGCCTTCAATGAATGTAGTGATTGTGGTTCACTGAATTTGCTTCTTCTCTTTGTCATTATTTGATTACTGCTTTGTGCAGTATAAATTTGCTCATTTATCATAATCTTCACACTACCTACAAGTTTACCTATAGGTGCCGGTTTTGATAAAACAAAAGTGAATATTGTTCTTGTCAAGCAAAAGATTGGTAATAAAAACATTTTTGATTGGTATTGTTCGGTTGTAACTTGTAACAATGTCTAAGTTTGCACCCTTAGAGATATTTATCTAATTTAGATTGTAGATAGTTCGAATTTTTATGGTGTAATTCATTATGCTAATCTAAATCAATAATGCAAGTAGATAAGTTAAAAAAATCCTCTCTATTGATATTAGTCGAGTTCACAAAAATAAACCCAGATACTTTTTTTTTTAAATATGCTTAGTTGGTATTTAATTATAAAATAATTGAGGTCAACTTCTTATATGCTTTTTCTGTTTAATTTATATTTCTAATGAGCCAAGCTTCTTTTTTTTTTTTTTTTTTATCAAATTGGTGTGAATCAGCCCAGCTTTACTTTACTCATCTACGGCTGGGCTTTGGCCATTCCACCGTCCAAACAGCCCACCAATTCTACACCTTCCCCTTACACTTAACCAATTACT
Organism: Persicaria maculosa; assembly: GCA_963922045.1. Classification (NCBI taxonomy): domain Eukaryota; kingdom Viridiplantae; phylum Streptophyta; class Magnoliopsida; order Caryophyllales; family Polygonaceae; genus Persicaria; species Persicaria maculosa. The sequence continues at coordinate 3,493,330 of OY998254.1, read as the reverse complement.
AATTTGTTTGTTTAACTATTTTTTTAACTTATATATTAAGAAACTGAAGTAAAAAAAAGAAAAGATTTTATATCAAATAAAATAACACCTCTAAAAAATAAATATTAAAAAAAAAAATTATTTAATTTGGAAGAATTTTTTTCTATTAAAATTTTTTAAACTATACTCTTAAATCATATGTAGAAAAAATCATTTGTTTAATATATCAGATAAATGGTTTATGTTTAATGTATTTAACTATTTATATTTTTATAAGAAACTCTTTATAAGAAGAGGTTAATAATTGAAAGTTTATAATTAATTCACCACGCATGAAATATTAATATTATGTCTAAACTTCCCACCAAAAAAAATAATTATATGTCTAAACTTCTTCTTCTTCTTTTTGCAATAATTATGTAATACTATTTCAAAAATACTCCGTATTATAATATTATGGATATTGAGTGCGCTTGTGATTATCAGCAAAGGTACACAAAAACATAGAAAAAAATGCATAAGTATATCACATTTGCAAGACAAATCAAAGTCATATTTATTAATTGTGCCTTTTTTCTAACTTTATACTTATAGAAGAGAGGGTGGGAAAGTTTCTTGCTCTAAGTAACATTTAAAAGTGATTATTCATGTAATATATATATAAACGATACAAGTTAACTGCACTTTTTGCAATAATTTCAAAAGGTTTTAGACAATTATATATGCTAGTTAAATGGATAACTTTTAAAAACTTTAACTTATTCAATTCAAAAATATAAATTCTTTGACTTTTTTAATACGTTTTTGAAGGATTTAAATGCTATATAAAATATAAATTTTATAATTTTATTAATATATACTTATTAGTAAAGAGTGTGAAATAAAAAAAATATCAAAAATTCAAATAACTTATATATTTAAACGAAGATAGTGATAACTTTTTAATATAATTTCATTAATATTACTAACTGTGAAATATTCAACGGGTCATTAACGAGGGACAAACATATAGGTTACAACGATTTATTACTACCACTACTATACGACCAAGATTCATTAACTTAATATATAAGTTTAACTTATTGTGTAGAGTTTTACCCATTATTATAATCCATTATTTGTAATTATTTATAATCGACGTGGAGGGAAACTTTCATATGTTTAAAATTATGTAAATTACAAAATATTTAAGAGTAAAAGGATTTATATTTTTTAATTAGAGTATTAAATTTAGGTATTAGCTAGTAAAAACATAATCGAATGTAACTTTTATTTTAAAAATCATATATATGACATTGTTGTCAAGACCTGCTATGACATTGTCTTGGGGTCGTAGTTAGGTCTTTTTCTTCTTCTTCTTCTTCATTTTTTTTAATATAAAGGAGGATTCCATTTTTATATATGATGTATTGAAGTATTAATAGTTTAATAATTAAACTATTACTAGATTATTATCATTATAAAGCTGCCTCGATCATTTATACAAAAATATATTAACTAATTAATCCCTACCTCATTATCATGAATCCCTACCTATAACTTTATAAATATACGACAAAAACGTATTATTATATATAATCTATAGTTTTACTAGCTAGAGGCCGGGCTCTAGCTAATTATATTGGGCAGTATCCCTAATTGTTGTAAAAAAATCGGTTTAAAATAGTTTAATATATATAATTAAGGTGTACATTCATTCTTACTCGTACGAAATGGATACTATATAAGTAAAGTAAGACAACTTGACACACCAAAAAAAAAGTAAGCCAACTTGATAAAATGAGTGAAGAGTCATCCAATTCCATATATGTAAGAGCCAGAAAATAGAATTTGGACGGACAATTTTTATATATTCATAAATTTCATTAATAAAACTCTTATTCTGATAGACAATATATACTTTTTATTAGTTTTTTCTCCCTTATTTTTTTTTTTTACTTTTTTAAAAATTGGGACAGGCTGGAGCAAATCTCAACCTTCCCATAATTGGGTGCCTAGACTCATATTTATTGAGCAAAGGCGTGCCTCCCAGTTGGCAATATGTTCGAAGACAGGGTAATGGGGCGGCTCATACCCTGTCTTCGAACATATTGCCAACTCCCCTCCGCACCTTTGGCTAGCCTATGAATCTCCCTGACCACGTTCCCCAGCTCGCTGATGGGAGGCACGCCTAGACTCATCTTGATACACGTACATGCCGGTGAAATTAACATATTATATACATTATGAAGTCTTGAACATAGGCCAGTCTTAAGTTCAAAATTTGTTCCACACAACACGATATATATTTTGATCAATGAATCATATCGATCTTTTTTTATATGAACAATAACCCAGTATATCCTGCAATGACATATGATTAAGAGTCATATATACGAAGAACGCTTACATATATCTCATATCAGAACCACAATGAATCTCTAGCCTAGCTAGTATATAAATTAAAGACCGTCCTATTGTCGATTGATTTTATGGTGAAACCTAATGGGCTTACTTATCAGCCGGAGTTGGGTTGGCCCATGATGCACTCGTAAGAATGTATGAACTCGTTATATTGGCATACTTAGTTTTTTCCTTTTGAAAAGAATGCATAGGTGACCATCCTTTTGTTGCGGTATGCTCTTCAAATTTACAACCCTACATTATATTGACCTACTGAAACTAACTTAAAGTACGGTATTAAAGCGGTATGATTCAAGTCCCTAGAACCTATTTTATTACCAGATTCACTAAGTTGTTGTTGTCGATCGTCATCTACCAAACATTAATGTTTCCTAGCCTATTTGTAATCCTCTATCTTAAAAGACTCTCAAACCAAGATTAGGCTAAATATGTTCTATATGTAGCTTCAATTCTGTTATAACGAGAATGAGAAAGCGAAGAATAACACAGAGATTTACGTGTCAGCAACGATGTGTTGCCTACGTCCACGGGCAGAGAATCAGTTTTCTTATTAGAGGAAGCAAAACAGATTAGGTTACAAAGGGTCAGCGTTTCATGAGTATATGAGGAGACTCATGAAACCCTAAACAGACAAAGGACTGAAAGCCCAAAATAGACAGACGATAGGCTCGTTTACAATAAACATCGCATACCGTAAAGGCGGGGTGGCGCTGCCCCTCCTAGCCCCCCCCCCTCGCCAGGGGCGCGTCGCCCCCTGGACCCCGACTCGCTGACCGGTCAACGAGACCACCGCCGGGGGCGGAGCCCCCCGGACCCCTAATGCGTCGCCGGTCAACGATCATTCAAGGCACATTAACAAATTCAAAGAACTACTCGATTTTAAAACATACCCAAAAAAGGATCCGAGTTTTCTTAATTCAATTCAAAGCGAAGAAGTATGGATATTTTCCGAATCAATTTAATCATGGAACATAGGAAGTAGGAGCATACCATTTCGATCATTTGAAAGTGACTGATCAGATTGCACACCTTAGCTGCTTTGCCAAGGGGCGAGAGGTTCTCAATAATCCTGATCTTTAGGATCTCATTCAAAAGGAATCCAAAAGTATGTTATCGGGTTGACCCGTCCTACCCGAAATCTTACCTAATCGGTCAAAAAAAAAATCGATTACTTGATTTGTTAGAGTTTTACTTTGGCAAGACTTAAAAGTATCAAATAACTAAACAAGTGGCCCTTTGTCAACTATATCTAGAGCCTTATAGTTATAAGTTATCACTAATTATCTTATGAAATAAATATGATCTAATTAAGCTAAAGCACATATATATGCCGGATCTAATGGGTTGGGTCGGACCTAATTAGTAAAGTTACATAAACTCAATGTAGAACTCGATCAACAACTTAATTACTTGCACGGCTACCCTTAATTGCTAAAGATTCCGTGCACAAATAGTTATTCATTTAGGTGTAATTAATAAACAATGAATTGAATAATGTGTGTAAACAGTAAGAATCAAAGCAGAAAAAAAAAAGTTGGCAATATATACTTTTTATTAGTTTTTTCTCCCTTATTTTTTTTTTTTACTTTTTTAAAAATTGGGACAGGCTGGAGCAAATCTCAACCTTCCCATAATTGGGTGCCTAGACTCATATTTATTGAGCAAAGGCGTGCCTCCCAGTTGGCAATATGTTCGAAGACAGGGTAATGGGGCGGCTCATACCCTGTCTTCGAACATATTGCCAACTCCCCTCCGCACCTTTGGCTAGCCTATGAATCTCCCTGACCACGTTCCCCAGCTCGCTGATGGGAGGCACGCCTAGACTCATCTTGATACACGTACATGCCGGTGAAATTAACATATTATATACATTATGAAGTCTTGAACATAGGCCAGTCTTAAGTTCAAAATTTGTTCCACACAACACGATATATATTTTGATCAATGAATCATATCGATCTTTTTTTATATGAACAATAACCCAGTATATCCTGCAATGACATATGATTAAGAGTCATATATACGAAGAACGCTTACATATATCTCATATCAGAACCACAATGAATCTCTAGCCTAGCTAGTATATAAATTAAAGACCGTCCTATTGTCGATTGATTTTATGGTGAAACCTAATGGGCTTACTTATCAGCCGGAGTTGGGTTGGCCCATGATGCACTCGTAAGAATGTATGAACTCGTTATATTGGCATACTTAGTTTTTTCCTTTTGAAAAGAATGCATAGGTGACCATCCTTTTGTTGCGGTATGCTCTTCAAATTTACAACCCTACATTATATTGACCTACTGAAACTAACTTAAAGTACGGTATTAAAGCGGTATGATTCAAGTCCCTAGAACCTATTTTATTACCAGATTCACTAAGTTGTTGTTGTCGATCGTCATCTACCAAACATTAATGTTTCCTAGCCTATTTGTAATCCTCTATCTTAAAAGACTCTCAAACCAAGATTAGGCTAAATATGTTCTATATGTAGCTTCAATTCTGTTATAACGAGAATGAGAAAGCGAAGAATAACACAGAGATTTACGTGTCAGCAACGATGTGTTGCCTACGTCCACGGGCAGAGAATCAGTTTTCTTATTAGAGGAAGCAAAACAGATTAGGTTACAAAGGGTCAGCGTTTCATGAGTATATGAGGAGACTCATGAAACCCTAAACAGACAAAGGACTGAAAGCCCAAAATAGACAGACGATAGGCTCGTTTACAATAAACATCGCATACCGTAAAGGCGGGGTGGCGCTGCCCCTCCTAGCCCCCCCCCCTCGCCAGGGGCGCGTCGCCCCCTGGACCCCGACTCGCTGACCGGTCAACGAGACCACCGCCGGGGGCGGAGCCCCCCGGACCCCTAATGCGTCGCCGGTCAACGATCATTCAAGGCACATTAACAAATTCAAAGAACTACTCGATTTTAAAACATACCCAAAAAAGGATCCGAGTTTTCTTAATTCAATTCAAAGCGAAGAAGTATGGATATTTTCCGAATCAATTTAATCATGGAACATAGGAAGTAGGAGCATACCATTTCGATCATTTGAAAGTGACTGATCAGATTGCACACCTTAGCTGCTTTGCCAAGGGGCGAGAGGTTCTCAATAATCCTGATCTTTAGGATCTCATTCAAAAGGAATCCAAAAGTATGTTATCGGGTTGACCCGTCCTACCCGAAATCTTACCTAATCGGTCAAAAAAAAAATCGATTACTTGATTTGTTAGAGTTTTACTTTGGCAAGACTTAAAAGTATCAAATAACTAAACAAGTGGCCCTTTGTCAACTATATCTAGAGCCTTATAGTTATAAGTTATCACTAATTATCTTATGAAATAAATATGATCTAATTAAGCTAAAGCACATATATATGCCGGATCTAATGGGTTGGGTCGGACCTAATTAGTAAAGTTACATAAACTCAATGTAGAACTCGATCAACAACTTAATTACTTGCACGGCTACCCTTAATTGCTAAAGATTCCGTGCACAAATAGTTATTCATTTAGGTGTAATTAATAAACAATGAATTGAATAATGTGTGTAAACAGTAAGAATCAAAGCAGAAAAAAAAAAGTAAGATTTGATGAGCACATTGAAGAGTAGTTTAATGAAAATGAAGCCCTGCAAAGGAGGTGTAAAGGGGCTGCACCATCAGAAGAAGACGAAACCCAAACTTGTGCGCTTAAATTCCGTCTTGTATTAGAAACATCTCTATATAGGTATAGTGTATATGTGTGCTTACTGCTTACAGTGGGATCGGACCTAGTCACGTGTGTGGGCCCCAACCTCATCCCACACCCCGTATTATTTTTTAGGTATGTTTGCAGATTGATGCTTGCTCTATGCTTCTGTTGCGGGTTATCTTTTGACGCACTTCGACCGAGAGACTGACTTTCACCAGACTTTAGACTTGGATGATTTCGTACTCATGCTTCCGTATTTTGGTTTTGACTCGGCCTTGCCATGACGAGTTGTTCTCTAATTTCGATTTTACATGCTTCGAATTTGAAATGATTTTGAGCAACTTAGTCACATAGGACAGGTTCTGGGAGTCTGGGACGACCCTTTACATATTTTGGGGGTTCGAAATCCCCTCTTTCAAAATCTAACTTTTTGGATTTGAAACCTCAATCCGTACTTGGATGACAAGATCCAAACGAAGGTATCCAACCTTCAAAATGTAACCCAAATATTTATATTTGGGCCGTTACAATTCAGTGCCTGAAATTTGCAGCCCAAGAAACAAAAAAGAGATAGTTGAGAGTGTTAGATCAAGGAATTGCTCGTGGTTCAACGAGTTAATAATGCCTAAAGGGATTTTATTTCTCTTCTTTGTGTTAGGGGAGAAGGGAGCCAGAACCAGAAAATGAGTAGATGAAGATTTATCACACCTGAAGTAAGGGAATATGGCGGATTCCTTTGGAAGCGCACCCAACCATTGCTGGGTAGAAATGCTTGAAGTTAGTTAAATTTTTTTTGCTGGGCCATTAATTTTAGGTGGGCCTAATGCCTTTAAGGCCCAAAAGCTTTAAAAGCTTATTTTGATATTTGTTCAATTGTTTGATGACTCACCCTCGGACCACACGTACACAGTAGCACACCCTAGTACCGCTTCGGTCAGTTTGGTGTTTCATTCACTTGTCTTCATCATTCTTACTCCTTTACCCTGTTTAATTCCTTTTCGACATTATCAAATTTCAACTTCGGATACCACTTCTTTAGGGCCTGTTTTCTTTACACCTTTTTTAAGAGGTGGAAGGGGTGGAGGTGGGTGAAATGGGGTGGAGGTAGGAGAAAATCTCCTACCTTTGTGAGGGGAGGTAAGGGATATGGAGGGGGTGGACCTCCTTAATGAAGGTGGAGGTGGTGTTGAAGAGGAGGGGAGAAAACAGACCCTTAATTTAATTCGTGAGGTATATTTTCTTACTCTCTTCTAATTATTCTTTATTTAATTTATAATTTATTAAATTAGGGTTTTGAATTATTTGGTAATTTGATTGTAGACATTGAGATGAGATTAGTATTTTATATCATCTATTTTTATGCTTATATATTATTGGGTTTTGAATTATTTGGCAATTTGATTGTGGACATTGAGATGAGATTAGTATTTTATATCATCTATTTTTATGCTTATATATTATTTTACCGAGTGGTCAATTGGAATACAACATCACCCAAATGAATTTATATACTTTATAGTTTTTATATTTTTTTTTTGTAACTTTTGATTCAATAGGATGTCTGATCTTCCAAAACCCAAACGATTGAAGAATATTTTGTCCTTCTATAAGAAAGATGACGATAGATTGATTCTTCTGAAACCCAAATGAATTTCAGAAACTGTCAAGTCTTGCACAATTGTGTAGAAGGCCAGTTGAAACAGATTTGGCACAAATTTTCCCCATGGTTGATAGATTTTCAGAAACTGTCAAGTCTTGCACAATTTCATTGATCATATTTTATTTGTCATGAAACTATTTATTATTATGAATGTCAAATAACTTATAATTGATAAATCTTGAATTTCTTTTGTGTTTTTATGAAGTACTATATAATAATCGTATTTTGGCTTGTTAATTGTCTTTTCTCTTTGTCATGACTAAACTTTTCCACTCACCTAGCTTTGACACACTAGATCCGCCACTGTCGAATATATGAAGTTCTTGTAAAGGAGTTCTTTCTTTTTTAATTTCTGCATCTGGATCTCAGAGAGTCGCTCAAGTTCATTCACCTTATTCTTGGAATCTTTTAAAAGATAATCAAGCTCTTTTATCTTCTTTTCTAAATCTGTTCTAGTTTCCTTCATTTTATTTTCTAGTCCCAAGCATCGATTATCTTATGAAGTTTTTTGCTTCCTCCATTTCTTGCTTCGGTGCCACGATCTCAGCATCACACTGTTCATAAATAGATGGCTTGAAATGTGTATTTCCCATGTTTGAGGCATGGAGTACCTAAGGCAATAAAACTGCAACTACTTAGACATTGAAGTATTTGAACTTGACATGGGTTTAGATATTTGCTTTTATTAGTAGATAGAATATCTTTCACTAGAAATGGTTATTTGATTGAATTAGATGTTTAAGTAATTTCTAGGCTTAAAATGGTTATTAGGTTTAGATATTTGCATTTGTGAATGCTCATCAAGTTCTATCACAATAGCTTAACTTGCAAATTACAAGATGGAAAGATCATAATCTATCAAACCTTTTATTAACTATTTTCTCCTTCTAGAAGTGACTGCTAATCCACTATATATGTTCATTCATAACATATATAGGTATCATCAGAACTACTAACTAGGTTGTTACCAATGCCAATCTTGAGAACTTGAAGACCGTCTCGTGTAGTGTGATGTTTTCCACAATAGATATAGATGTATCCACAATTGTTTTCTTGAATATATATGTAGTGGCTACAAGGATCTCTTGATTTTCTATCCGCGATTTAAGAAGTTGTTTTTCATGTATGAAGTTCATAGCTTCTTGCTTTTCTTAGCATTGCCTTTTTATATTTATCAGCATTCCTCTTGCTAGTTATCAGCATTCGGTGGTCGCAGTTGTGGGGAGGGGCCACTTCCAAGGCATAAGGAAATATTGGATGCAACCTGTTGAGGTGAGGTTGAGTGTTCATGCTCTGTTATTCAAGCCATCTGCACACATATAACGCCATATAGTAAAATATATGTTTTCATTGTCCTCTGAATTACCAGGGTGTTTATAAAAAATCCCTAAATTGCTTGTTAATGTAAGTAGTTGCAAGTAATAGTAGTCATGAAAGTAGAGAAATTAGAGGTTTGATCACTTGTTGGGCCCCATCAGTTCCTACTTCCTCCCTTTGCTATGTTGTTACTTGTTATTGTAATGGATGCAAGAAAATATTTTCACTCTGTCAAAATATGTTTCAATGAATGTTTTTTTAAATCCGTGTTACTTTCCTCGAATTGGATATGTGCTAGTTTTTTCAGCCAATCTAAGCATATAGAAAAAGGAGATTTTGGGCTTGATTTAATCTTTTATTTTGATATTTTCAAGTGCAGATGGATAAGCTGATGGAAATTCCATCACCAAGCGCAACTTCTGTGCGGAATCAAGAAAATGGTGGAGTAACAACCAATGAACTTGATGAGGAAGAAAGAGGGAAAAACCGAATTCCCTTTCTTTCAGATGTATTATGTATGTATTGTATGAGTTACATTGTATGAAATCTATCTATCTATATACATATACTAAAACCGATGCATGGCGTCCTATGTGGCGCGTTATGGTTGATTCTGGGGACAAAAATCCTATGTGACGTGTTGTAGTTGATTCCAGAAAAAAAAACTAATAAAATAATATGATATCATAGTTTATAGAAAGTTATATAATCCACAATCTATTTATCTATATATATTTATATTTTAGTTCACTAACATAAATATATAAAAAAATATACTTCATAGTCATACTTACCAAAATATTAATAGATAAATATGTAGTATTTGATAAGTGCTATTTTATTTATACATAGATTATGTTTTTGTGGAAAAAATTAATCTGTGGATAACGTAATAAATCTATACTATATATTTAATAACAAAATATTAAAATCTTTTTAAAAAACAGTTATCAATTAAATTACATTAGATTCAATTAATGGTAGGTTAGAAAAAAAAAATTTACCTTATAAATAGGAATTTTATTTATATTTTGAGAGAATATAAATAAAAGATAGTTAGATTTTTTTTATAATCCGTCGAAATTATTTTATTTTTGTCTATATTATTTTTTGGTGGAAAAATAATTTATATTTAGATTATTATATTTATTTATTTATTGAAAACTATCTAAATTATTTATAATACTGTATTAATGTATTCTCCGTACACGGGACATTAATACAGTACCTAAAAGATAGTTAGACTTACACTAGTACAGCATATATCTGTAAAGATGAACGGGCCTAATTTGTAACAAAACTGGGCTAAGCCCAATACAGCAAATAGGCCCAAATGTAAGCTCGAACTCTCACAACTTCAGCAGCAACGATCTTCAACAGAAACTTTTCATAACTTATATACAACTCTTTTATAACTTATATACAACTCTTTTCAGGATGATTCTGTTTGTAATTAACCTCATTGTTATAATGTAATCTTAGTTCATTTTATGTCCACATGTTAAAATCATTGGGTAATGTGTTCAAAGTGCGCACTTCTTTAAAATATATCAGGTGGATTATTATTTATTAAGCAAAACAAAACTGTAATTCCTAAAAAAAAGCCTGGATTCATAACTCTGGCTATATAATCTATTTGTTTTTATAATCTATTTGTTTTTATGTGTTTTAATAGAACAAATAGCCCGGATCTCATAATCCCCGGCCTATATAATCTATTTCCTTGTGTCTTTTGACAGACCAAATAGCCCGCATTTGCAATATGCGAGCTATATTATGGGCCAAATAAACCGGACGTGTTTTTATGGTCCGGGCTACCTTGCTATATATCACACCACTCTAATGCACATACCCTCTTTTGACTATATCCAAGCTATATTATCATAAACGCTTGGGCTAAAAAAGTGTTTTTTTCTACTAACTCGGAATCCAAAATTTATAAAAGCATTATATATATATATATATAGAGATTGACTCCGGTGAAAACCTCAAATTGTGGTAAAAACCCGTGAGGACTACTTTATATCTCGGTTTTTTTGAAACCCGTGCTAAAAACCTCAATCACACGGTGACTTTACAACTCGGTTCAACCTAAAAACCGTGCTAAAAACTCCAATTTTAAAATAACACATGACTTTATAGTTCGGTCAAACCGAAAAATCGTGCTAAAAAGCTAATGTTTTAAAATTATATAGTGACTTTATAGCTCGATTTTATTCAGAACCGGGCTAAAATTTGTGACTTTATAGGTCGGTTCTATTCATAACCGGGCTATAAAACAAGTTAACCGAGCTAAAAAGCCGGTCCTCACGGGTTTCTACCGCAATTTTGGTTTTCACCGGAGCGCATCCCTATATATATATAAAATAAATTCTAAATTTTAAATAAACCCCAATAAATATGATAATTAGCTCCATGGAAATATTTCTAATAAAGCTTAAGGTTTTAGGCCTTTACATTATTATATTTATATAAGGGTTAATTGATTTGGTTGTGTAAAGATATATAAGAAAAACATTATTTACGATATAATATATTGGATAGATGGATAGATTTATGATATAATATAGATAAATAGTAATTAATAAAGATTGCATATAATTAGATAATTTTAGAATAAAAAATTACAAAATAATTGAGAGTCCAACAAATAGGATCAGATGTTTCTGCTTTAGTATATGGTAGTGATAGTGATATTGATAATAGATATAAAAATATTGTACATATAATTAATTACACACTCCTTCCATTCACTTTTATTTGTCGTTTACTATTTTCGCATGTTTTCTTAGGATAATAAAAATTATATAAAAATATTAATTTTTTAATTAATTTTTTTTAATAATCTCATACTTTTTGATAATAAGTATGAGATTATTAAAAAATTATTTAAAAAAATAATATTTTATATAGTTTTTATCATTTTAAGAAAACGTGGTTGAATAGTAAATGATAAACAAAAGTGAACGGATGGAGTATATACCTAGCCACCTAGGGGTGGAAATCACCCGTGGGTAACCGATTCACCCGACCCGAATATCTAGGTGAAAACCCGGAAAAAAACGGGTCGGGTGACAGTTGGGTGATGGGTCGGGTGATGGGTTGGGTGATGGGTGATAGGTTTTCACCTATTATTACCCGACCCATCACCCGAACCGCTAAATCACCCGCTAGCTCACCCGTTAATCCACCCGTTTATTATAAAATACGAATCAATCAATACATAAATAAATAACGGTTTGAAAATAAATAAATATTGTATACTATACGTACCCTTTGGGCCTTGGCAAATAAGTATCACCCTCATGTTCGACATTTCCCTTCTTGTAGACAAGGGAATGCTTCCTTATAGCTCCATCAGTTTATTTTGACTTATGATTTAAATCTTTAATTGGATTTTCATTTTCCAATAGCTTCGTATGAGTTTCCATTTGTTCATTTGGATTATGGACAATGGAAGTTGACTTATGACTTATGTTATTTTGGTTTATATAATCTTATTTTGACTTCAATGTATAGTCTTGGTTTATGCAATCTTATTTTGGCTTCAACCGTTCAATGTGTTTGGCCTCACCCGATTAATCACCCGATCCACCCGATCACCCGATGAGTCGGGTAATGGGTGAAACATTCGATGAGTGGGTGATGGATCGGGTGAGATTATTTTAAGACGGGTCGGGTGAAAAAATAGATCCACCCATCTATTACCCGACCTATTTCCACCCTTATATATATACCTAAAAAGGTGGATTGTGAGGGCTAAGGTCATCTCTGATTGATGACTCGTTCCGCCAAAGAAGATTAACCTCACAATATTATCATATCAACGTATTGATTAATTATTGCCACAACATGGTGATAACGAAAGATGATCCTCAATTCCTGCCAAACAAATTATTTTGCAAACCTAATTGACTACCAATGACCATATGCAATTAAGGATCACCGGTCCAATTCATATCCACCTTATAATTATTATGTACATATAGATAATGTAGGAAACATGCCATGAGGAGGAGTACTATAAATTAGATAGGCCAATGCAATTTAATCTTGACATTTGAACTACTTAGAGGGGCCCTAAGACACATACATATAGTCATATATAGAGTGAGAGATCGATCTCGTTCATGTATTTCTTTCTTTTTCTGAACCCTCATTAATTATACGGAGAAATGACATATAAGTTTTGATATTTTATAAGATTATGTAAGAGATCATTATTTTATGTCATATTGTTCCCTAATCTAAACTATATGTTTGTAACTGGTAAACTTTGGTTGTATTACGTAATTGTTAATGTCCTAGTTTGGCATCTTACATGAAATTCAACTCATAATTTTATTTGTTGATTTTCATATCCCATCTTGTAAAAGTTAATTGTTTTATATTAGATTAAACTATTGATGTTGTTTTCACTTCAAAACCAAAATATAAAATTGGTTGGCTTGTGTATAGATATATCATATATTTATACAGTCTTTAGGATACGAAAACTATATATAAAACAATGTACAAATAGTAAATCTTGATTTTATATGTATCATAATTTGATTTAAGTTATTTATAAAAATATTTATATTTTTTGTATGTCTTGTATTTTAATTTTTAAGAAATATTATTATAGTTAATTGTTAATGACATCTATATATATGGTATATTTAATGCCCTAGTTTGGTATATCTTATACTTACATGAAATTCAATTCACAATTTATTTATTTTTTCAATATTTTCTCTATTGACTATCCATATCCTCTTCAAATGGTAAAAGTTAATTATTTTATCTTGTATTAAATTGTCGACTTTTTTCTATTAAAATTAAAATTGGTTGGCTTCACTAAGAAAAGATTAGTACTTTGTATATACTATACTATTCAACTTTTTTTTGATAATCAAATTGTAAAATCAAAATCAAATGATTATTTTCCCAATAAAAAAAGAAAGAAAATGATTATACTCAAACTATTGATGGCATCGCTAAAGAAACATGAAAAAAAAAAGTACTTTTCCTCTCCTTCGGCTAATGTGTTAGGGGTGAAGTGGATATTCAAAACCAAGAGGAGAAGTGATGGGACCATTGAAAGGAGAAAAGCTCGACGGGTTGCGAAGGGATATCATCAACTCTCCAGGGTGGATCATAATGAGACCTTTAGCCTAGCTTGTAGCCAAACCAAGCATCATCCGACTTCTCCTCTCCTTAGCAGCAATGTATCGATGGTCGACAAGACAACTAGACATTCATAATGCTTTCCTACATGGTGTTCTAACACAGAAGGTTTACGTCATTCAACCCCCAGGTTTTGTCCACTCTTCTTTCCCCTCTCATATTTGTCGATTAAACATATCCTTATACAGCCTAAAACAAGTCCTAGAGCCTTGTTTGCCCAATTAAGTGATTCCTTGATCACCATGGGCTTCAATTCCTGTCCTGCAAACACATCTTTATTCTCATATCGCCATGGCAATGATCTAATCTTTGTAATGTTTTATGTCGACAACGTATTGGTCATCTCCTCTAATTCCAAACTGGCTGCAAAGTTTGTCTCATCTATCTCCAGGTGCTTCCCTGTTCGGGACCTCAGATCTGCAGCATTCTTTCTGGGTATTGAAATTACCAGAGATGCCTCCGGCTTCTTTCTCTGTCAATAAAAGCATATTTAGGATGTTCTTAGCAGATCAGGGATGTCGTCTTCAAAGCCGATGCTCACTTCCATGGCAACTACATTCGATGCTTCATCCCTTGCTCCACCAATTGCAAATGTCTCGCTCTATAGAAGCATTGTGGGGAGTCTTCAGTACTTATCCTTCATGCGTCCGGATGTGGCGTTTCCTGTCAATAAGGCTGCTCAGTTCATGCATCAACGTACCGACTCTAAATCATTGGCAAGCGGTCAAAAGAATTTTGCGTTATCTCAATCTTACATCCCATTACAAACTCCACATCTCCTCTGTTGTTAACCATCAGCTCTCTGCCTTCTCTGATGCCGATCGGGGCTCTGATCGCACAGATCGACGCTTTGTAAGTGCTTATTGTATTTTTCATGGATCGAATCTCATCTCCTAGAGTTCCAAGAAACAACCCACAATCTCTCGTTCATCGGCCGAAGTTGAATATCGATCCCTTGCCTTGGCTACATGTGAACTCATTTGGATTCAAATCATGTTAGCCTCTGTCGAGATTCGTCTTTCTCAAGCATCAGTCCTATGGCGTGACAATTTAGGGGCTACCTACCTAGCTAATAATCCCGTCTTACACCACAAAATTAAACACTTGTCCTTAGATTACAACTTTGTCCGCAAACGTGTTGCAAATAAATCCTTGAAGGTGGCCTAGCACCTCTGCGAAGGATCAACTAGCCGATGCTCTAACGAAACCACTTCCCACTTTGCAATTCCTGATTGCTCGATCCAAACTCTGCATTCGACAGTTTGGATCTCAGGGGGATACTAGAGATCATCCGTCACTAGCCCACAATGACAGTCATGAGCAGTCCAATACAGAGCCCAAAGAATCAGTCCACAATGTGTCTTCACACACCCAACGGTTGTATACCCACACACACAGCTCTAAGACAGCTCATCTAGGACTAGAAGATAAATCAGGAAAACCTTCTCGCATTGGGTGAAACCCACACAAACGTTGTAAATATATATATATTGAATGTATAATGGTGTGAATCAAATCAATGAAATACAAAATCACCATTTACATATTCTCTACTATGGCTAATCCCAAAGTTCACTAACCTCAACAAAACTAATAAATTTATAAATAATTAATCATCCTCTTAAATACAAATAATATCTATAATTTAAATGAATAATCTTTCTAATTTAATCGGATAAACACCCTTTAAATACGAATTTAATCGGATAAACACCCTTTAAATACGAATAATCTTTCTAATTTAACCGAATAATTTAATTTCAACTAAATTATCTTGATAAAAATTGTAAAAAAAAACAAAAAACTAATAAGTTTGTAAACCATTGTCCTCTTATACACGAATAATCTATATGATTTAACCGAATAATATCTTAAATTTAACCAAATAATTATTCCTTAAATATAAATAATCTTTCTAATTTAACTGAATAATCTCTAAAATTTAATCAAATGATCACCCTTTAAATGTGAATAAACATTCTACTTTAACTGAATAATTTAATTTCAACTAAATTATCTTCATAACAATTGTAAAAAAAAAAAAAAAAAAAGGTTCGCCGAGCCCTTTTGGAACAACCCTTCAAATTGCTCATTTTTATTCATTTTACCGTTTAATAACTAAGAATCAGATCTTGATAAACTAACTATTTGCAACTTGACAATTTAAAACAAATTTTTTGAGTAATGAAATACTATTTAATCGATGAAAATAGGAATATTTATAATCCCGATCCAGTAAGTAGCATTATTTTGAATCCGTTCAAATTGAATTGGTATTGGCTTCATCAAAATTATTGTGAAGAGATCCCCACAAAAATAAGTCTTGAACAATTTCTTTTTGAAAATGTCTATATAGTAAAAAATGTACTACACTTAAAGGTGGGTCAAGTTCTAATTGTTCAAGTTGACTCTATAGTAATAAGAGCAACAAAGCCCTATTTGGCCACCCTAGGAGCAACAACTCATGGCCATTATGGGAAAATTATTTATGAAGTAAACAATCGCCCTCTTATACACGAATAATCTATATAATTTAACCGAATAATCTCTTATATTTAATTAACCGAATAATTATTTATTAAATATAAATAATTTTTCTAATTTAGCCGAATAATCTAGTTGTTGAGACTATTCGTTTCTATACATATGAATAATGTTTTATATCAATCCTAATAATCTAGTTTTTTTTAATGAAAGATTATATCCAACCGGGTCTAATTGAACAAATGATACCGTGTTTTTCTGACATCCCTACAAGGCTACAAATTTTAAATATTTTTATAAATATGTTCAAGTTGTGAATTTTTCTGTAAATTTTTATTTTTCTTAATATTTTTAAAAAAACTCTCATTTGCGTATGTTTTCCATTACCATTTATCCGAGCTATATATTGATTATTCGTTTGCCGATGAATAGTTTTTTTTTTTTTTTTGATAAGGGAATAATTCGAGGACCAGACTGGCCTGAATCCTCGAGACTCGAGAGGCCGACAGAGTCGGCAGACGGCGAACCGTCAAACATACAAACGAAATAAAAATAAAGTAAAAAAAAAACAAAAAAACAATGGGACAATGCATGTGGCTTTAACAAAGATACAGCCCTTTTCCAGCAAGACGACCTCACACATGAACAAATTCGCGACCCCACCCGATATTTGCCTTCCTAATTACACACTTTTCCTAGCTACCGTCAAAAAAACTTGTACCCTTCTTCCACAAAGGGGTGAAAACATATACCCCCCCTATAAAGAGAGCTCCTTTCTGAGCTTCTCAATCCCATCTCTCTCAACACAACCACAATGTCTACTCTCAGCTACTCTGTAACGTTGCTATGCACTGCGGTTGCTCTCATAAGCTTCAACTCAGCTAGAGGAGCTACCCCGAGGGCACCTCTGAGCGTTCCCTTTGGCCGAAACTATGCCCCCACTTGGGCTTTCGATCACATCAAGTACTTCAATGGCGGCTCTCAAGTCGACCTCACCCTCGACAAATACACCGGTATGTCTTAGTAACGAGTTTATAACTAGCTGAATAAATTTTTTATTTTATTTTTTAATAATAAAAAAATGATGATTTCGTAGGTACCGGATTTCAATCTAAGGGGAGTTATCTGTTTGGCCACTTCAATATGGATATAAAGCTCGTTGCTGGTGACTCTGCTGGAACTGTCACTGCTTTCTACGTCAGTAGGCTTGCTTACATTTTGTTTGGTTATATTTGAATTTAAAAGCATTTTTAGATTT
This sequence comes from Persicaria maculosa, assembly GCA_963922045.1. Classification (NCBI taxonomy): domain Eukaryota; kingdom Viridiplantae; phylum Streptophyta; class Magnoliopsida; order Caryophyllales; family Polygonaceae; genus Persicaria; species Persicaria maculosa. Next base: position 3,475,366 of record OY998254.1, on the reverse strand, counting down.
GTTGAGATGTTTTTTTTCTATGATTTGTGGCGCAGTTATCTTCACAGAACTCAGAACACGACGAGATCGACTTCGAGTTCTTGGGGAATAGAACTGGCCAGCCTTATATTTTGCAGACAAATGTGTTCACTGGAGGCAAGGGGGATAGGGAGCAAAGGATTTATCTCTGGTTTGATCCTACTAAGGGTTATCACTCTTACTCTGTCCTTTGGAACCTTTACCAAATTGTGTAAGTCTAAGCAAAGCATGCACTTAACTTAAATTTATTTACTAATTATTGAGCTTAATTCAAAACCCTAAATATAACTATTCGTTATGACACATCACATTTAAACAAATTTATAATTATATCATCATCATTATTGAGTGATTTAAAATATCTATATTTATGCATTGTACTTTGCATGCGGGAGTAATTATTTCAAATTTGAATCAGGTGGTAGGTCCTGCCTTGAAATAATTTTGAAAAAAAAAACCTAAAAAGTGGATTGAAAGATTGTATTCGAATCAAAACTTTTTGGTGACCGATCAATAAACAGTACCTTACATAAGGTGGTGTTTAATTAGCACGGTTTATAATGTATTTAAGTTAAAGATGAGTTTAAAATAAAATACACTGTAATGCGTACATACCAAACAACATAAAAATGCATTATCCTTATGCAGGTTTTTTGTGGACAATGTGCCGATAAGAGTGTTTAAGAACTGCAAGGAATTGGGGGTGAAGTTCCCCTTCAACCAACCCATGAAGATATACTCGAGCCTATGGAACGCAGACGACTGGGCGACGAGGGGCGGCCTGGAGAAGACCGACTGGTCCAAGGCCCCATTTGTGGCGTCCTACAAGAGCTTTCACGTGGACGGGTGCGAGGCGTCTGTGGAGGCCAAATTCTGTGCCACCCAAGGCCAGCGGTGGTGGGATCAGAAGGAGTTCCAAGACCTCGACGACTTCCAGTATAGGCGGCTCAGGTGGGTTCGCGACCGCTGGACTATCTACAACTACTGCACTGACCGTGTTCGATACCCGACCATGTCCCCGGAGTGCCAGAAAGATAGGGACGCCTGAATTTGATGACTCTATAACTCGGATTCATTACAGGATTTATGATGATCTACATATACAAATTATTTAAAATTTGCACCCAACTCCAACTCCCTATATATATATGGGTTAATACTTATCATTGATATGCATAATTTGATTGCACGAGTTTGTTACTGTTTTGTAAGCCTTGTGATCTTTTCAGATTGATCGATCGACATTGTGGGTATATTGCATTTGTATGTGTAACATATGTTCCTTATTTACATATATCGAAAGCTATTGAATGAAATTGGAGATGGATCCAATTGATTAATTAGTTTGGAAAGCGCTGATGAGATGGTGTCCCCTCTCTGCACCTCATAACAATGCCAGACGTCGTCCGTTTGGCAGTGCAAGTAGCTTTTCGGAGCTTTCGGTTTTAATATTTTATAGTTTTTAAATAAGATCAATATAAGATTTTAATTTAATTAGCTTTTGAAATTGGATTTTCAACAGCTACTCACCCCAAACTTTTCAGAATTTTATTCATTTTCTTCTATCTGATCAGCTAGTTTGCATCAACTACTCTATCAGCTGGGTTGCCAAACACCCTACTAGCTTCTGAAAACCCTAATTTAACATATATTTTACGCACTTAATCCATCGGCTTCAGCTACCTCATCAGCTATGTTTTACCAAACTAACCCAAACCTCTCCGCTAACAATTGTCATTGATGGCCCTGTCGAAAAGCCATCCCCTACTTAAAACCACAATTTTCAATCCTTGTAAGCACAAGTATGTATTATCCCTGCCTTGTTTTGAATTCTATTACTTGGATCCTACAGTAATTAATTTTGCTGATTTTAATGATTATTTGGGGGATTTATTTTTAATCGGGTTAGAAATTGGTCTTTATATTGAGTTTATGTATAATTTGGCCATGTTAGTGTGTTAAAACTGAGCTTGCATCAAATGTAATGATCGTATGCTCAACTATCTGTTGATTGGATTGTCCGGTGACAATGCTATTATCACATAATTTGTCTTTACATTTTGTGTTTGCTTGATTATGCTCTTGTTGCCTTCATGTTTGAATTTGGTATACCTTTTTTTATTTTTATTTTTTCTAGATATTGATTGGATTTGTTTGATAAGAACAATTGGTTCAAATTTTGCATTTAGTCAATTGGAATTATAAGAAGGGTAGGGTTATTGTATTTTCAGCTTGTAGATCTCTACTTTTACCTTCTTGATGTGTCACTCTCCATATTTAGTACCTTTATCTCAGTGTGAAAACAATCCATGCCAGTTGTGCTTATCCTAGCACAAGTATAGGTTCAAATAAGATTCATTTGTGAAGGGCAAATTTGGACTAAAAATTTGGATGGACAAATTTGGGATGAAATATAGAGATAAGTTTTATAAGCTTACCAAACAATACAAGGGCCTAGCTTGAAGACAAAGCCAACAATGCTAACCATTTGAAAGTTGTCCAGTTGACAGGAGAAAACTATCGTTGTTCCTATCAAAAGAATACTCAAACCTATAAACTAGTATAGTGAATAAGTCAGAGGTCGATCTCACAAATAATCAAGCATTCCTATGTAGTTTATATTTACCAATTAGTAGGAAAGGGGGGTTTTTGTGTGATGAAATTAGAAAGAAAATAAAATAAACTATTCACAAACTGATGCAAAATAATTTAGACAAAATAATTCCACCTACAACTATCCACTCTATGCGGTTAAATTGATCCTTATAACTTCCACTTATCCTTTTACTTTTCCTATGAATTGTCCTTGTCCCGGCTCAATTAATTTTAGTTACTAGTCCAACAAGTGCTAACAACCCTTATTTCTTGAGCAGTCCCCAACGGAGAATTTAACATAATCAATAGTTTTAAGTTTAGAGATTAGCAAAGATATCTGCAACCCTTATAGATGAAGGATTTCACACACACCCAACTTCCTACCTATCCAAATAGCTCAACGAGCCCTAAAGGGATAAGTTTGCTACATGACACCCATATGGGTAAGTAATTGCATGCTTCCAATAGGAAATGAAGGTAGGTATCATACATAATAGCTGCACAACAAGCAAATCAAACATATTGAGGGAACATGGAAAATCAACAACTCAAAGTAGTTTCATTTTCATGAAAGCTGACAAGTGCTGCTTCCCGACAGTGTTCTAATACAACATCAAAGATACATACGGCAATCCGATCCGTCTGTCTTCACTCGATTTATCCTTGCCCTACGGATCAAAATATTGCTTTTGTAAGGTCTACTGTGCCAAGAAAGATCAGATACAAACTTGAAACTTGGATGAACATTTAAAATTCCTTACATGTCAAAGGGTGTAATTACTTACCCATATGGGTGTCAATGGTGTCATGTATGTTGAGATTTCATCAAAGAATGGCAAGTAAGTTTCCTTGCATGTTTTGATCAAGGTTCCAAGGTAATCACCAATCTGTTTTGAGAGGTCAAAAAAATAGGATGAGCAATTGCAAAATAATTGATAACTTAGTCACATATAAAAGAATTAGAGTTCAGTTCAACAATGCTTTTTTCCCTTTTCAATAGCCCCGTGATCATAATAATGCCACTTAAGCTTACCTGATCAAAAAGCTCCTCTTCTTGCTCATTTTCTTCGCGAATAAGTTCTCCTTCTTCGGTGTCAAAGTCTTCAGCTTTGGCCCTATCATCTCTTTCTGTTTTTCTTGATGAACTTGCAGTAGTAACTTCCTTTATATCATCCACAAAGACCACAAGTTGATACTACTTGGGCTTCTTCAAGGAGTGGCCCAGAAATCTAAAAGATAGAAATAAATTTGCAACTAAATCTTAGATAACCAACTTAGATTATTACCCTTGTAAACCCTACAAGTTTTCAGAAACAAGAGCAAGCATAATAAATAAAAATACGTTAAAAGATACATGTACACATTGATTAAGTGAATCCATCATACTTGAACATATCTCTATTTCAGGCTCCTGCAATATATAGTTTGGTGGAAGCATTGCACAAGGTAAGTACCAGCATTGGTGATTACATAGTAATTATGCGATGCATTTTTTTTTTAAAGAGTAGAGTGTGAATGGTTGATTATATAATAGATTATATATGATTTAGAGCATCAACTGTTGGGTATGTATTACTCTCCAATAAGTAATGACTTGTAGAAATTAGTAACATGTCATCAAAATCTCATTAAACAATTAATATTTCCTATCAAAACTTCAATAAAATAAGTTGAAACAACAAAAGTGGCTGTAGTTTAGTGGTTAGAATTCCACGTTGTGGCCGTGGAGACCTGGGCTCGAATCCCAGCAGCCACACTTTTTGCAAATTTCTTGATTTTTTTGGGCTTTGACGGGCAAACAATTTCTGAACTTCTTCCATTTTTGGACCGCCCAACAAAAAGCCCAAACAAATGTGTAAGTGATTGTGTAATATTGTTTGGAGATTTGTGTCTCTTCGTCTCTTTTTTACACTTTACTCTTGGTTTATATCATTTATCAAACCGATAATCGTGTATAAATAAAACTAAATTTTCAACTTTAACTAGTTTATAAATTTATTGCGAACCGACTCCATATCTTTGGTAAGTGAAAGAAGTGCATCCCTTTTGGTATTTGCCTTAATATGATCATCGTACTTCATACTAAGTTATTAATCGTTTGGACGCGAATCGAATAAGACATACATACTTACATCATCGAATTACCGAAAGCCCCTGCCACATCGTGTTTTTCGTCTACCTGCAATACGAGAGGTGTGATTTCAACTGGCAAGAAATTGAATAGAAAGCCTCAAGGGTCTGTTTGATCAGCTGAATGGAATCGGGTGTTAAGTTGAAGTTATACCCCGCCAATTTGTATCCCACATCGACAAGGAAGGGGTACGGGAGATATCTGAGAGTATAAAAACAAATCTCAAAGCAGCTGTAAAAGCATCTTTGCGCTTGGGGCAATGACGCAGCTAATGAGGTAATAACCGAGGCGCGTCAATTGCTGGTTGAAAACTATTTCCAAACCCCCTCCTCGGCCTCGGCTTGTCCTTGGCCGTCGAGAATTTCTGGAAGGGCTCCTTTGCTTCGGCTTTGGAAAAGCCCTACATTACTAGTCTAATCCTTCAATCACAATTAAATCTAACTAATCCTTTGAGTTGGAAATCTGACTAATCCTGTTTTTAGACGAACTCTAATTGTTGAGTTTAAATGTGTATTTTTTAGATTTTTTTACCTCCATTCGTTGCTTTTGGGGGTGTGCACACAAATGTGCAGAGTATATAATGTGCAAATTTGAGCACATTACCTCCTTATTGCAAAAACTTTTTCAAAAATCAAGATACTTTTATTGCAAAAACTTTTTCAAAAATCAAGATACTTTTATTGGTGTATTTTTTATGAATTTTGTTTTCTTTTTTGCTTTAACTTAATTGTATTTGAATGGTTTGTAAAAAATACACATTTGAAATACCAAAAAGTAAGGTGTATTTTTACACATCTTGTGTAAATATATACATTATAGACAAAATCATTGTGGATAATCATACACTTAATGTACACTCTCGGCAAAACATTGTTTACTAGTATTTACATATTCTTAAGACATTTTATTATTCTAAAAATTATATGCAATATTATTAACTATTCAAATAACTAGTTAAAATAATTTCATACTTCAAATGTATTAAAAAAATTATATTAATATTTTATATAGTTTTTATGTATAAAAATGTTACGTAGGAACAATATAAAATATTTGTTTTTTTATTGTAATTTTTAAATTTTTTATAAATAATATAAAAAAAATATTTTTTATTAAAATAAAATACTAGTAGTAAATAACACATGCAGGGGCGGATCCTGGACCACTTAGTAGGGGATGCTTCAAAGATCACGCCTCCTAGTCGCCGGTGCCTCTTGCCCTCCACAATCACGCCTCCCGTCGCCGCCGCCTCCTTAAGTGGGTCGATGGTCTAGGTTTAATGGAAATTGGAAAACTCAATTGGGATTTGAGAGTTGGAATGAGAGCGTCCCTTACCCCAGTAAAGATCACCTACAACACTTGGTGCATCACAAAATTATTTGTGGTATAATTTTATTTCTAAAAAAAATTAAAAAAAATTATATTTAGATTTCATACCCTTATATCTACAAATCTATAAAAAAAAATTATGAAAAAATATATTTTAAAAATATATATAATTAAAAGATTGATTTTATTGGTTTATAATTTTTATATTTTTCTAAAACATAATTTTTCATGATAAAAATTTATAAACATATAAATATAAGTATGTGAAATGCAAATATATTTTTTAATTTTTTTTAAAGTAAAATTATTCTCTAACTAATTTTGTGATGCACCGAGTGATGTAGAAGATCCGCACTGGCCTTACCCTTACCCTCTCTCTCCCACTTTCTCAAAATCAAGCACGTGAGGCAACAAGTAAGTTATTTTGTTTATTTTTTTTTCCAAAATAATTAGGGGATGCTTTAATATAATAATAATAAATTTAACACTAATACTAAATTTTTTTGCTGGGAATTGGGGATGCTTGAGCATCCCAACTCAAGCATCCCAACTCATCCCAACTCTTCCAATAGCATCCGCCCCTGAACACATGTTTTTTTGAATTCACTTAATTGGGATAGGAACCTTGTTTAAGTCTTAACCTCTTCTTAATCTTTTTTATCTCTTATCATTTAATCACATAATTGTAAATTAATTTAGATGTGGGATAGTTCTTTATGGTCGCAACTCGCAATGTCACCTATCACCCACCATGTTTTGTCGAAAAATCCGACTATTCAGTCATGTAACAAGAAGAAACACAACCTAACATACATAACAATAACATAAAGAGTGTTATTTATTTATATATATGATATATGAAGATACAACACAAAGACTCAACGAGCATTATAAAACCAAACACAACACAGACCATGATGCCATAAAACAAGGCATGCTTATTTGATCACTTAATTAAACCAACCTAGTTCAATTGCATATACCTTTTATTACATTTAGTAAACCCAAAACGACACCGTATAGTCGTATTCCTCTAGCGGCTGTGGTGGCCTCCGACGGCACCCTTGATCTTGTCCTTCACCTCCTTGGCTTTCTCCGCCATCCCTCCTTTCTCCTCCCTCCCCGCCGCTCCCAAATCTCCGGCGGTCGTGGTTTCGGTCTCGCGCCCGTACACCATGCCGCCTCCTTGGACAGGGGCGGTTGCGGTCGTGATCCTCGTAAACCCGGTCGAGCCTTGATCGACGCCGGAGAGCGGGTCGCGGAGCTCCTGTTGCTGGCTTCTGTCGCCGTATCCGATGCCGGAGGTCGGGTCGCGGAGCTGCTGTTGCTGGCCTCCGAAGCCGATCCCGGAAGGCGGGTCACGGAGCTCCTGCTGTTGGCCTCCGCCGCCGTAGCCTACGCCGGCAGTCGGGTTGAGATGGTGATGCTGCTGCCCTCCTCCGATGCCGGAGAGCGGGTCGCCAAGCTTCTCTTGGCCGGAAGTCGGGTGGCGGTGCTGCTGTTGCTGGCCACCGCCGTAGTCGAAGTCGGCGGCTTCGTAAACTGCGGCGGCAGGGGCGGGGACGGCGGTAGGGTCGCGATTGGTTTGACCGGCTCCGGTTGAACCGGGAGCTCCGAGCGGGTCGGAGGTTTTGTAGGCTCCGGTGCTTCCCGGCGCTCCGGCAGATGCATCAGCTGGGATTCTCCGTTGGCCTCTTTCCTCAGCAGTACGCCTCTCCGCCATTGTTATTGTTGTTGAGATCGATCGAGCTCAAAAAAGAGAGATATATATGATCGATGTGGGAGTAACTTTGTGTAGGAAATTAATATGAATTGAAATGAAAGGAGATCATTAATTTATAGTGTGTTGGAGGGGTTACATGGAGTTGACACGTGGCATTAAGGGGGTGTCGTGGATGCGTGGGAGAGTGCCACGTCGGATGAATCACAGGTGTTTAATTTGGATGTTTATGTTTATCTTCTCCGGCCTCATAGGCCATAACAATGAAAAAATCGAAATTCTCTTTTTCATATAAAGGACTCCGGGGTATATTTTGCACAACAGTTATTTAGTAATAAGTATTAAATTATGTAAAAAAATTAATTAAAAAAATAATTTTTTATATAGTTTTTCGCTCGTTAAAAAACGTGTTAAAAAATAAAATCACGTGTATTTGGTAACGGAGGGAGTATTAGATACGGCCTGATGAACACTCATCCCCTTGTATTTTTTTTTTTTGGCCCAATTAGAAAATTCTAGGGAGAACTCCAAATGCTCTTGTAAAGTGGAAAGTTTTGCAAAATTTAGAGTAAACTAGTTTAGTAACCCGCACCTTGTGCGGGATTTCTTTAAATAAAAATATTTTTTTACTATGTCACTGGGATTAGTAGGTTAAATTGTCGTATTTTAGTTATTTGCTTTATTACTTTTTCATTTTTATGAAATGAGTTAGTTTGTCGTTTGCATGTTAAATAGATATATTGCATGGGTGTTTATTATGAGAAAATAAAATTGATCCTTTTTTCAAATCTAGGTATTAAAAAAATCACAGATATTGTTAGGATTCCTTATTGTGATTAAGATTGTAAATTGAAAAAAATTACAATCTTAAGACATTGTTAGGATTAAGTCAATTATTAATTATTCTGCATTTGAATTTTAATAATAACTAGTATTATTACCCGCGATCTTCGCGGTTTTTTTTATACGACTTTTGTTATTCATACATAAATTATGTAAGATCATGAAAATTATACTATAAAATATTATTTTTTGACCTTTTCAATATCCTACTTATTATTAATTAATTATGGTGATAATTTTTTTGAACAACTAACTTTAATCGCTAACATGTACTTTGTTATTGTGTATTATAAAATGATTTAATTAAAAACATGTACTTTGTTATTGGGTATTATAAAATGATTTAATTAAAAATATGTACTTTGTTATTGGGTATTATAAAATGATTTGATTAAAAATATATATAACATCAAATATATTATTTATTTCAATTTCATATCTTTTTATTAATTAAGGCATGTCCTAATTTAATGAGGTGTTTTTTTTTTGAAAAAAATGAGGTGTTTTAATATAGAAGAAAACTTGAAATGATTTATTTGCTTTCTCGTTTTAGTATATTATATAGAGATTGTACTCATCCGATTAAAATTGAAGGATTAAGATTAAAAAATTTCATCTCTCATATTAACCAAGAGTGATATCTATGGGAAGTTGGTTTCAATATATCTAACCAAAGAGTGAATTGAAATATACTCCGTATATAATTAACTATGCTTGGTATTGGAAGCTTACAAAAAATACCTATCATCTTTTCTAGCTATAGTTTTGTATTGTATTTATTAATGAAAATATTGTTAAAACGTAACCACCCATAGCAATTTATTAATTAAATTAATTAAAATTTTCAATTAAGGTGACACAGCATTGAATCCATTTATAAATAACTTTAAAAACAAATTACATATTATCTTCTCTAGATTCTCTAAATATGATATAGTTTGGTATAATATATATTAATGAAAACATTATTAAACGTAACTACCCACAATATTAAATTAATTAATTTTTTTATTTAAGGTGTACACATGTTATAATGATGTGGCTAAAAGATGGACCTTTAGTTGGCGTGGCTAAAATATATTGGATCATCATTAATTGACGTGTCAAAAAACCCGAACCAGATTGCACCAGAGTACGACACGTAAGCGAATTGCACCAGAACCCGCCACATAGGATTTCCACGCCTCTGTTTTAGTATGATAGCTTTAAAAACAAATTACATATTATCTTCTCTAGATTCTCTAAATATGATTTTGGTATAATATATATTAATGAAAACATTATTAAACGTAACTACCCACAATATTAAATTAATTAATTTTTTTATTTAAGGTGTACACATGTTATAATGATGTGGCTAAAAGATGGACCTTTAGTTGACGTGGCTAAAATATATTGGATCATCATTAATTGACGTGTCAAAAAACCCGGACCAGATTGCACCAGAGTACGACACGTAAGCGAATTGCACCAGAACCCGCCACATAGGATTTCCACGCCTCTGTTTTAGTATTATATATATTGATAATAATATAGATGGGAAAATATTTGATAAAATTAAAAATCGTATACAAAAATATACTCCCTCCGTCCAAAAATACATGATTTTTTAGACCCGTACACGTTAATTAAGGAAACCTATTTATACTTAAATCTCTTTATTATTATAGAGATGAGAACTCTTTAACTTTAATTACTATTGTACTTTTTAGGTGTAATTATTACCCTATAAACCTAAAAACCCATGTATTTTTGACAAAAGTTCAAGGCCTAAAAGGCCATGTATTTTAGGACGGAGGGAGTAGTATTTTTTAAAAAAATTACGGAGTAATAATCTTTTTGGGTTTAAAAAATATTTTTTTTTAAAAAAAACAAATCAAAATTAAATTGTAGAAAAGAGGAAATCGATTTGATTAAAAAATTGAAGCGGAAATTGAACAAAAGCGAAAATCTTTTGTGGCCTAATATAGAAGATTTTTGGTATATAGGAGATTAGAAGATGCATTCTTTCCTAATCAATTGTCACGTATTAAAAGATTGCATTCTTTCATAATATAATGCCACATAGACATTAATTATTTAAATAAGCAAAAATCCAAAAATTAAAAAAAAATGACACATCACCATGAAGGAATGAGACATTGCCACATAGGACTAAAGTTACGGAGAAGAGGACATGTGGCCAGTGAACTCCTTCTGTAGTGTTTAAATATAGATATGAATTTTTTAGTCTATTCGGTCATTTCTAAAACAGAGAAAGTTTATGAGAGAGTGAAAAAATCTTTAAAATGGAATAGTGTCAAAAACTTTAAAATTTAATTTTTCTTAATATCATTGCGAATTAATTGGAATGAATCACCAAGTAGACAAGTTAATTTGTTCCATTTGTATAAAAATTAAGTTAGGATTTTTTGTTATAAGTAAATTAAAATGGATGTTTTTGTTAGAATTAATTTGATTTTTAATTTAAACACGTTAGTTTTAAGTTAGGTTAAAACTTATGTTATACATAAATATTTAGCTTACACTAATTTATATTTTAAGTTATGTTAAGTTTAAATTTTAAATTTCGCATTTCAAATTAAACTTGTTTACTTTTTAAAAAAATTTAACTTAAAATTCATATTCATCTAATTGTATTAAATTATTTCACAATTTGAATAAAGTTTAAAGATAACTAAAATTAAAATTGCTTGGTATAGAAAGTATTTAGAGTATTTAATAGATGTAGAAATTTATAAAATAAATAATCAATTGGAGTATAAAAAATTTAGAGATTTTGATATTTATTTCTCTATTTTAGAGAATTTTTAGAAGAATTGTTGAAAGTACTCTTACATAAAATTAATTGAAATTCTCTCACTTTATGGTGGGTTATACAAATATCCAAATACAAATTGACCACCTTAGGTTTTATTTGGTAAAAGAGTTGCTGATGGTATAGCTGAATTTGATTGATTCATATATATGTACGTTAATAACATGACGTTAATAAGTTAGTATGGTGATTCTTGTTTAGTAAACTTGGTTTGTTAGTGTAGCTGATGAAATCTTGTAAATAAAAAACCAAAAACTTCAAAAATACTTGGATAATTTGTTGTTGAAAAACTTCGATTTTAAATATTAATTAAACTAAAATCTTATATTTATTATATCTAAAACTATATAATATCAAAATCATAAATTGTAATAGCAACCCCAACATATTCTCTATCTGAAGTATTTTTATAATATTAGGAGAAGAAATGAAAACCAAAAATCTTGAGTTTTTTTTAGAAAAATGGAAACCATTTTCTAAATTTGGAGAAAATAATGGTGAAGTTGTTAGAATTTAGTAAAAGCGACCCTAAAAATTTAATTTAAAAAAAAAGACTAAACTAAATAAAATTTCAAAAAAAATTCCAAATTTAGGATATTTATCTAAAACTGCAAGGAACAAACGAGATTTCCAAATACACCGCCAAACATAAACTTGAATCATCAAAATATATCTTAAGCTAGAAATTACATTGAAGAGTGCATATAACTATTTAGTGCCGATCGTCTCCTCCTCCGGCCAGCTTGGCCTCCTCGCCTACCTCCTGGTCGTCTCCTCCTCCGCGCCTCTGTTGCTGCTGCTGGTGGCCACCCAAGCCTGCACCGGTAGTCCCTGCGAGTCCGGCGGCGGTGCCTCTTTCCGCACCTCCCGTATCTTTGCCGAACTTCTCCCCCATTCTCATGCCGATGCCCTTGCTCGTGTCCTCTTCTTGTCCCTCCTGCTGCTTCCTGCTGCCTCCTTGAGCTCCCTTCTGCTGGCTTCTGTCTGCCATTGTTGTTCCGATTTTGGAGAAATGAAGCTGTAAAGTTGATCAATTCCTCTACCAAGATTCGATGCTGAATTAATGGGGATCGATGTGGGATATGGAGTGTTGATATCTGCTATGGAAGTTGACACGTTGGGGTTGAGGGTTGTGTGGGTGTTTCAGCATCTTCACACGTCTATAGTCTGCACTCACCACTCGATGCCATATGTCCCGCCGGAAAGTGATTCGACCCAGGCATGACATGACTTGTCATGATCAACTTTCGATGTAGAAAACCGATTTCAGTGAAGGAAACATCGTCGGATATTATCCTTTTCGACGGACGACGGTGGATTATTGCTATCTGTCTCTCCAATATCGAGACATTATGTGTTATCTTTACACTCTCGTGTTCTCGGCATTTGCAACTTACCATAGGTTTTCCATGGTTACCACATGGGTTGACGATTGCTTTGGGTTTTGATGAGTGTTGAGTCATTTTTCTTGTGTAATTTGCAGTTTTTGGTGTTATATCATGACGGTTAGTTCATCTACTAGTCCATCGCTCTCTCGAGCCTTTTCTTTACTAAAAAAAAGTACAATTGAATATATATTAGGAGTACCTTTGGATTAAGAGGAGAGTTAAAATCTCACACATGAGAATTAAATAAAATGTTTCAGTGAGTAATGGATGTAGTTTTAGGGTCCTTAAATTAATTTCAAATTTTACCTTACTGATTAATGGTGAGTTTATAAAAATCATTATTCATTTCTACACTGTTTAAATCTTTTTCTTTGGATAATTGGCAATGGCTACTTCATTTATGAAAACATCAAACCATTTGCATAAAGCAATCACATCAGTAGGAATACATAAAACATTACATCTGTTGAATTTAGATATACCTGGCAAAGATGTTCATCTTATCAATCTCCTAGCAAAGTGATCAAAATTGGCAGTGAACTTGCTCAAATGCATCTCTCATTGGATCAAGATCTCAGCTTTTAAGCCTCAGCAGTTCAAAACTCACCAGAAATTTCGACACGAGCACTCACCGTCTTTAAAATGATGAAACCTCATGTTATCCCTAACAACTATATCCGTTCTGGTGATCTTAGATGCTCCACACATAAACAGATGGCAATCCTCACAGATCCTCAGGTTTTTCATGATCCGAATCGTTGATCCAGCATCAGTAGTCAGCAACCCGAATGCCAAAGCGAGCTTCTCGCTATGCGTTAGCAGAATCCGATGCTTGTCATCCTCACACATATCATAAGCAGCTGAAGACAAGTTCTGTTGGTAACCATTTTGCTTCAATTGATCTAACAGATACTCCAGCATATGCATTATGTCTCCTGCCATCGGATGCGTGAGATCCCCTGCAAAAAACCTGTCAATCGTTCCTTTCCTCGACTCAATCCAGCTACAGGCGGGGTGCTTCCTCAAGATCCTCATCTTCGTCAACTGTTTTAGCCTTGCAACATCATCCCACCTTCCAGCTGATGCATATATGTTGGACAGCAAAATGTAGTTTCCTTTAACATTCGGTTCTAGAACGAATAGATGTGAGGCTGCAATCTCAGCAATGTCGGGATTCCCATGGGTACGACAGGATCCAAGGAGCGCTCCCCATACCCCTGCGTGAGGCTCCAGCGGCATAGACTTTGCTAGATCAAGCGCCTCCTCTAAGAGTCCGTCTCGCCCAAGAAGATCAACCATACATGTATAGAGATCTGCTGACGGTATAACACCATAGGATTCCTCCATGGTTGCGAAGAAACGCTTGCCCTCTTCCACCATCCCAGCGTGACTACACGCTGTGAGAAGCCCCATGAATGTGACTTCATTCGGTTTGATTCCTGCACTGATCATGTCATGGAAGAATTCTATAGCTTTGTTCGCGCAACCATGCATTGCGAACCCAGAGATCATGGCACTGTAAGTGTACACATTCCTTTCGCGCATCCTCTTGAAAATCTGATGGGCATCCTCCAGCATCCCGCATTTGGCATACATGTCTACTAACGCAGACCCGACGAACACATCATTGTAAGTCTCAATTCCTTGTTTTTGAGCAATGTCGAGTATCCAAGCTGCGTACATTGCCGTCCCTAATTGTCCACAAGCTGAAACAACACCAACCAATGTCATCTCATCGGTTTGTGCCCCTTCAGCTTGCATCATTTCGAAGAGCTCCAATGCCTCTGCAGGTCTTGCATTCTGCGAATAGCCATTAATCATAGCCGTCCAAGCAACCGAATCCTTGGCCGGTAACCCATCGAACAGCTCCTTAGCAGCATCCATATCTCCGCTCTTAGTATAAGCAGCAATCAGCGATGTCCCGGAAACCACATCTCTCTCAGGCATTTCATCGAACACCTTGCGCCCGCACCCAAACTCCCCACATTTCACATACATATCAATCAGCGAATTCCCAACCAACGATTCCCACTCAAATCCGCCGAATTTCACCACCTGCGCGTGAATTTGCCGCCCCAAACCCCCCTCACCATCCCCGCCGCAACTCTTGAGCAACGACGATAAAGTAAACGACAACGGCGAAGTCCCACACTTCCGCATACGACCATACAAAGCCACAGATTCATCCAATTGCCCGTTCAGAGCGTATCCCCGAATCAAAGCGGTCCAGAGAAACGGGTTCGGGTCGTGTACCTGGTGGAAGATGACCCGAGCGTAGGGGTCCATTGGGAGGCCGAGCTCAGAGACCCTGCGAACGAGCTTGGTGATCAGATAGCAAGATTGATCGAGGCCGGTCCGGTAGATGTGGGCGTGGACCTGCTTGATTTGGGTGAGGTACCGGCATCCATGGAGGCTCCGGATTACCCGAGATTCCAAGAGCTCTTTCCATTCCTGTAGCTGCGAGAAAGGGATGAATCCGACTTGGGTTTGGGGTTGTTCGATGTCGAAAACTCGGTTTCCTCTCCGGAGAAACTGCATTACCTTCCCAACACAGAGAGAACTGGTTTCTGACTCCCGTCAGATTTTGCATACTCACCTCAATTAAAAAGATGTACTTTTGAATCTTCCCAATTAATGTATTTAAAAAGATGTAAACTTTATATTTCAGGATTGATCAAATTGGATACAGAAAGATACATTTGGGAATTTGATTGATTGCAAGTGTGTAAATTAGGGTTCATTTGGAGCTGATCAGCTCCTCCACACCACATTATGATCAACACTCCGATGGCTCTTGTTAAGCCTAAATTTGCTAAGGATCATACAGATCAGACAATTCGACAGTCTGATTATCCTCGATTTTATTGCGGAAATGGATCTCCTGTTGATTGAACAAGGACAGCAAGTGCCGAAGCTCGTCAATGGACAATTTTGAAGGTCTCTTGTCCTCGAAACCGTTTGATCTTAGGATTCCGATCACCTTCTCTCTGAAAGAGCTTGATTGATCCAATGATAGGTTACCTTGTTCAGTTGCCTCTCCGTCTATATTAGAAAACCTCATAAGCTCAATAAGCTTCTTCTTTTGCTTGAATGTTGCACCCAGAGTCTTGTTCTTCTTACTGAAACACGTCCTCGTAAAGGCACACCATTCGTTCAAATCAACGGTTGGAGCGTCTGCCTTTGGATGAATTTTGATCACAGACGAGTCTACTTTAGGGATCGGAACAAATTCCCGCTTGCTTACATCCATGATGAACTCAACATCAGCGACTAGTTTGACATTCACAGCCAAACGATTGAACTCTGAATCACCAGGATTTGCCATTAGTCGACGAGCAAACTCTTTCTGAAGTAAAAGAGTAGCACTGCGAAAGGGGTGAGCCCCGAACACCAATTTTGCAATGAGAGGCGAAGAAATTCCATAGGGAATATTTGCAACCACAAGATCAAAATCGGGAAACTCGGCCTTCAGTGCATCTTTACAAATCACCTGAAAAAAATTACTTAATTCAGAACAAGTCAAAACCAAGCCTGCTTTTAGATACTAGAAAGAAAAAAAAAAGGTACTCTTACTTTTAGTTTATCTCCGAGGCCAGTAGCAGCAACTCGCTTGTGGAGGACTTCGGCCATTCGTTTGTCAATTTCAACCACCACGACCTTATGGGCAACTTCTAGAAGCTTGAGAGTGAGATTGCCGGTACCAGGTCCGATTTCAAGAACTGTGTCAGATGGCCTTATGTTAGACCTTGTAACAATAGCATCGATAATTCTATTGTTCGTGAGAAGATGTTGACCCAACCCTTTGTACAGATGAAAGCGCCTTTCACCATCGGCTACTTTGTTGCCAAAACTATCTCCAGCCCAATCAACCTTGCCATGATTGCCTTTGCTATGAAGCTGTTGGAGCAAAAGCAGACGGTGACGAATGACAAATGGAGAGGGCAATTTACGACATCTCGGTTGTAACAGCATTGAGTTCCTCAGTCTGAGACCAACTGCTAAGATTCCTAAGAATAATCATTCAGCAAAACAAATTTCATTTCCTGTTGAAGTGTGACTATTTGGACTCATAACTGCAATTTGTGAAACATCAAACAGAGAGATCACTCCATCATTTACGAATATTATAAGCACAACCTGAAAATCCTAAGGCTAAGATTGTTAAAAGTTCCTCTAGCTGGCATTTCATCGAACAGGTGGTGTGCATGAGTCCGAATTAATTTGAATGACAGTAGAGATTATCATGGACAAAAAAAAAGTAATTTTTCTGGATTACCTGATGAAATAAGTAATTTAGCGAAGTTCAGAATCCAAAAATGAAAAATCCCTCGAATCGTAAAATGAAACTCGCTTGATCTTTGAGAGAAACCAATGCGATTGAGATGCATTCCCTCGAATCGTTAAATTTGTTTTGTAATTCATGAAATGGGCCGGGCTAATAATTCTGGCTGGTTTAATGGGCTTTTCAGGCCCATTAGTTAGTATCCAAATATCAACTACTCCTCAGTCCTCCCTCCATGTGGCAATATTTGTCATTTTAGTCATGCATTTTTTTAACAAGGATATTGTTTGAAAAATCGAGAAGCCGAAAAGAAATGGTTGATGGACTAATCGTCGTAATACAACCAGGAAACCAAGCAGAAACAAAACAGAAAAAAAAAAAAAAAACACTCAAATACAAGTGATCCAGTAATACAAGACCATCAGAGTGGAAGTCGAGGAAGTCCGCGAATGCATACATAATATTACTACATAAGAAATACTTAATTAATTAGAATAATAAATAGTTTAATTTATAGAGAATTGTAGAGAAAAGATAAGTAACTAATTAGCTTATAAAACATAAATGTGTTAAATCATTACAGAAAATAAAAAGTAATTTCAGAGAAAAAAATAACTATAAAACAATACTATTGCCAATCTTATAAAAAAAAAAAGACTATTTGATTAATTGCATGTGGAAAATTTATACTCATGTCAAATGTTGTGGGCTTAATTTCGATGAAAAAATATAATCTCCCTCGGTAAATACTCCGCATGTCATTTACTATTTACGCAGGCTTTTTAGATAATAAGAAATTATATAAAATATCCATTTTTTATAATTTTTATAACAATTTTGGACTTATTAATAATAATTGTGAAATTATTTTTAAAAAATTATTAAAAAAAAAATAGATATTTTATATAATTTTTATATATTTTTTTATATGTATATATAATAAATGTTGAATGGAAGGAGTATAAAAATGTTATGTTTGATCCCAAATGCAAAGTCGATTGAGATCATGACAGCTCAAAACAATTACGTGGATAGAATTTCTTCCAAGATCTTCAAAAACATTTGAGTGGGATACAAACAAATATTTCATGGAATTGGATTCCATAACTCTATAAAGATCTTAAAAGTTTAGGTGGGGGCAATACATCCTCTTTTATCGTTAAGTAGTTGTGTTCGTGGTTTTCGAAGATTCTTTATTTAGGTGAGGGCAACGTCGGCGATCTACACTTCCTCATGAGTCACTCTTTTCGGTTGGAGTACTGTCCTGAATCTTTGCACTCTCCCGCGGTCTTGACACTCGTGACGCCTCTCGGTTCTCCATCGATTTCTCTACTAACTGACATCTTATATGGATTGATTGAGTCTTTTTTTCTTCTCTGTGAATTTTGTGTTATTGTATTCTGTTTGTATTGATGATTTTTCGTCTCTTGAAACAAAAATATATTCCCGCCATGTCCCACCTAATTATCCAAATTCCAAAGAGTGACCAAACTTTATACATATTCGTATTCTTTTAGCCATATGAGAGGATAATAACAATCGCACCCTTGGGTGGAATTGGAACTACCATCTACCATTACTGATGGCAGATTCCGTAAATTATCCAAACTTCAAGCCCCAATCCATAACTACCTTGGTATATAAACAAAACAAAATCCTCCTCTCACCCAACCAAATCAACTCAAAACCCCTCAAACAATGTCTTCCTATCGGTATGAGCTCTTTCAGTACAGCAATAACGCCGCCGGTAAGGCTTGGTCCGACGGCTTTGGTGGCCACATGAAACCCGCCCCCACCTACGGTGATGCCTCCCGCGCCACCTACGGTCAAGCCCCTGGCTTCTCGTTTGACGGAAGCAGCGGCTTTGGGAGTAGTGGTTACGACTACCGTGGCTACTCCGGCGGCGGCCAGTTTTGGGCAGGAGGCCACGGTAAAGACTCCGGCTACTATGGCGGTGAATACAGCTCCAATGGTGGCCAGATGATGGCGGCTAACGGAGGATACGGTGGACTTCGTATGTACGAAAACAAGGCGCAGACCATGGCGGAGAGCGTCGTTTTCCCCGAGCACGATGATCTGATCTCGGCGCTTGTTCCAACTTCCTTTCCTCCCGGGACAGATCCTAAGTTCATCGAGTGCTTCAACCAGATGGACAGGGACAGGAACGGTTCGATCTGCGATCAGGAGTTGCAATCGGCTCTGACGACCTTCAATCAGAGGTTTAGCCTCCGAACTGTCCACCTTCTGATGTTCCTGTTCACCGGATCCAACATTAAGGACGTCACTCCCAAGGAGTTCGTCCCTCTCATCCGCAGCCTCCAATCCTGGAAGGTTCAAATTCAATTCAAATCCTCCGCGTCTTATCTAATTATTTCTTACATAATTATTCAATTCATGGTGCAAGTTCATCGATTTGACAGCCAATTTGTACTTTAGGATCCATCAATTAGGTTTCATTTGATAGTTAAATCGACTGCTCTGAATCTGTTTGACGAAATGCTTCTATGAACAATATAGGCGATTTTCGAGCAGCATGATCGGGATAAGAATGGGAGTTTGAACGAGATGGAGCTGAGAGAGGCTATGAGGAGCCTGGGTTACAACCTTTCGCCATTCGTGTTGAAGCTGATCGTGTCCAAGTTTGACAAATCCGGTGCCAAATTCGCCATTGAATACGACTACTTCATTGAGTATGTATCGGCCATATCCTCTTTCATGTTGATTGGATCGTCCAACTAATTACTGATTCTCTTTGTGCATTCTCTATCAAATTTGCAGGTGTTGCTTGATCATCAGAGTATGTATTTCATCCCAATTTGATCAATCTTTCAGAGTAATTCATTCTTGATTCTTCTTGTATTTGAATGCTGATTTCTTGGCGCGGTGCAGGGATTAACAGAGAGGTTCAAGACAAAGGAGGACCCATATACTGGATCTGCGACCTTTACCTACGATGAGTTCCTCTTTAACATTCTCCCCTTCATCGTAATGAACTAAGAAATGTATGTCTATCCTATCGATCTTTATTAATTTATGATCGAAATATGTGCACTAGGAAGCAATCAGTTGCAGTAAGTTGCGCCCCTGAGATAACGACATGGATATATGTCATCTGTATATGTAAGTTTAAGGCGGTGTGGCGCATACATGTTCTCATAGTTTCTCTCGATCAACCTCATTGTAGAGAGTAAATTCATGTAACTTGAAGCTGTATTTGAGCTATGTGTTGATGCTTCCATATTTGGTGTTGGTTTTCTCTTAGTTCTGTGTGGTTGTTTGTGATCAATACCCCCAATAGCTTGTGGAACAATCTATAATAAAACTAATTGAAGAAGAAATAGTTTTATACCCACTTGCATAAAAAAAAAAATTATACCTATAATACAAGCAAAACTACCAACTATTTTAATTTACATATTTCAGGTGGTGCCCTTGAGGTTAAATTGTTTCAGCTCGTGCCCTTGTCATTGTTTTTTAACAGATCTCGTCAAGTTTGTACAGAGTATTAAAAAAATGAATTGAATTAAAAAAGGGGAGAAAGAAGACTGAATAGGGCGAGATTCGTGAACCAGATTGATCGGGGCCTCTATCTCCCTCCTCCTTCTCTCGCTCTCCAACTAGACCTTGTAACAATAGCATCGATAATTCTATTGTTCGTGAGAAGATGTTGACCCAACCCTTTGTACAGATGAAAGCGCCTTTCACCATCGGTTACTTTGTTGCCAAAACTATCTCCAGCCCAATCAACCTTACCATGATTGCCTTTGCTATGAAGTTGTTGGAGCAAAAGCAGACGGTGACGAATGACAAATGGAGAGAGCAATTTGCGATATCTCGGTTGTAACAGCATTGAGTTCCTCAGTCTGAGACGGTCTCAGACTGAGGAACTCAATGTTGTTGGTCTCAGTGAGACCAACTGCTAAGATTCCTAAGAATAATCATTCAGCAAAACAAATTTCATTTCCTGCTGAAGTGTGATTATTTGGACTCAGAATAAGCAAATAACTGCAATTAGTGAAACATCAAACAGAGAGATCGCTCCATCATTTACGAATATTATAAGCACAACCTGAAAAGCATAAGGTTGCTAAAAGATTGCTAAAAGTTTCTCAGAGCTTGAGCAACCATGGGTTTTAGCAACCTTAAGGTTGCTAAAAGGTAAGCCCATGGTTGTGGCCAGTTTCTCAGAGCTTGAGCAACCATGGGTTTTAACAACCTTAAGGTTGCTAAAAGGTAAGCCCATGGTTGTGGCCTTTACCTTAAGGTAAGAGTTGGGAAGGGGTTACCTTGGTAGAGAGAGGTAACCTCTTCCCTTTTCTATTTTTTCTTTTTTTTTCTTTTTATGATAAAGTAGGTTGATATATTTTACATTTAGATTTATTAGTTATAATAGGATTTAAAATAAAATAAAAATATATTTATATTTCATTATTTTTTAAAATAAAATATCCCATTGGTTTAATTTTATTTTTTTCTATAATTAGAGCCCAATTTTATCCTATATATAACCCCATCTTCATCTATTGTAGTTGTACCTATTTTCTAAACCATGGATCACAATAATCCAAATACTCCGCTCATTCCAAATATGTCTTTTGATCCAAATCTTCTCAAAAATCCTCAATTTCAAGTGATGTTGCAAATGTTTAACAATTCTTCAACACCCGAATATCCAAATTATATCCCACATAATCCTACCAATGTGTACAATCCTTTTTTTTTTCCAAACCAACAACATTTTGAGCATTCTCCGGATGTTCAAGGGAGTGTCACTCGAAGTCCAACCGAAGATGCAAGGCAGGTCCATCAAGTACAAGAGAACGAAGAAGTTGTTGTTCACAATAAAATATGTTTTTGACTTTTTTTATTTATTTTAATCTAGATGTAATAAAATATATTTATATTAACTACTTGCTATTTTTATTTATTTATAACATTATAAATAAAAATAATTCACAATAATATATGATGATACACATATAATAAAGGAAAAGATATAAAGGAAAAGAAAAAGTGAAAATAAATTTGAAAAGAGGTAAAAAAGGTTTCCCATGGTTGTATAAGAAAACTTTTAGAAAGAGGTAGAAAAAGTGAAAATTA
This sequence comes from Persicaria maculosa, assembly GCA_963922045.1. Taxonomy (NCBI): domain Eukaryota; kingdom Viridiplantae; phylum Streptophyta; class Magnoliopsida; order Caryophyllales; family Polygonaceae; genus Persicaria; species Persicaria maculosa. Next base: position 3,453,142 of record OY998254.1, on the reverse strand, counting down.
TTTTAAACAAAAAATAAATGAGTTGTAAAATTGTTATAGAAAGATGGAAAAAAAAGGGGAAAAAAGGTTTCCCCATGGTTGCGGATGATCTCAAGCTGACATTTCATCAAACAGGTGGTGTGCATGAGTCGGAGAATAGTTTCGAACAATCATAGAGATTATCATGGACATTATAAAATGTAATTTCTCTGGATTACCTGATGAAATAAGTAATTTAGTGAAGTTCAGAATCCAAAAATGAAAACCCCCTCGAATCGTAAAATGAAACTCACTTGATCTTGAGAGAAACCAATGCGATTGAGGGGTGGAAGCGGGAAAAGGAGAATCAAAATCTCCCCTTTCTGTTGTTAAATTTGTTTTGTAGTTCATGAAATGGGCCGGGCTAAAAATTCTGGCTGGTTTAATGGGCTTTTCAGGCCCATTAGTTAGTATGCAAATATCAACTACTCCTCAGTCCTCCCTCCATGTCGCAATATTTGTCATTTTGGTCATACATTTTTTTAACAAGTTAATAATTCGAAATCTCAACCAATACCATTGTTTTAAAAATCGAGAAGCCAAAAAGAAATGGTTGAAGGACTAACCGTCATAATACAACCAGGAAACTAAGCAGAAACAAAAAAAAAAAAAAAAAAAAAACTGAAATACAAGTGATCCAGTAAAATAAGACCATCAGAGTGGAAGTCAAGGAAGACCGCGAATGCATACATAATACGGAGTATTAATTTATCATATTATTATGATTTAAAAAATAAATCGCACAATGACGCAATAAATGTACTGGTATATATGTAGTTAAACTAATGAATCTATATTATCGAAATTAAATTGATAAATTTGAATCCATTCAAACCTAAGGCACGGGCCACATACTAAGTATGAATTGAAACCTAGATTGTTGCTTTGATTGTGAAAATCACTACATGCATGTATATATGCTTATCTATATGACTAAGTCATGTAATGTAGTTGTAGTCTTCAATTCATAACCGACTTTAATAGATCTCCAAGTTGCCTAACTTGCCTGAAGTTGTACTCTGAACAAATCTCCAACTTACATAGTTGTATTGCCTAGATTCATACCATCAAAATCGGATTCAAAGGCTCCGTCGAAGAGTCGAAGCAATGAAGGATTTCCTAGAAGCTACTGCGTAACTGAGTCTTCATAACTGCGATGTGGAGATTTGGGTCATGCACTCCTACAGGCAGGGACGGAGCCAGAACTTTATTGGAGGGGGGGGCGAAGTTTTATCGTGTACAAATTGTTGATTCACTATTTGGTAGATTTTTCTATAGTTTACCGAACCAAAACTATTATATTTTAGATTAAACGATGATATTTTAGTTTAAGACAAAATTTTTTAGTTAAAAAAATATTGGTGTATTATTTTAAAACCATGTCATTAGTTGTTATATATTTTTTCTCTTTAAACAAAAAAATAATGTTGTTGTAGCCTTTTAATCTATAACAACATTTTTTCTATCTAAAAATATGTCGTTTGAAACCTACAAAGTCAATATGTAACTTGTTGTTCTCTTAGCATGCAATAACATGTAACAAGGTGTACAGATTTTAAACTTGCATAATTTCTTATATATTTATCGAATTTAGTAATATAACCTCTTGTTTTGAAGCTTTTGGGTTGAATTATATTACCAAAATATCAAATGAAGTAAAATATAAAAGCATCGTGATTTATTAAAAGACATTTAAAATAATTAATCTGTGTTTAACTTTCAAACGTTCATAACTTTTTACTCGGTTATCGGAATCATGCTTATAATATATCAAAACGAAGCTATCGACGAGTAGAATAGATATAGGCAGGTTAAGTAGGCTAAAAAAAATTATACACATAATTTTCATTAACAAAATGCTTATACACAAAATCCGTGGAGGGAGTAATTCTGGCTAAACCTCGGAACCCCACGTTAAAAATATACTCCATAATAAATAATAAATATAACAAAAAAAAATGTAAAATTTAGGACAAATGTACACCAAGACTATATTAGAGTATACATATAATACAGAATATGCCTTGGAAACAAAGCAACAAATAAATGCCATGCGTTACTCTATGTTACGTGGTCACATGCAGTGGCTGCAATTATTACTTACCAACTCTTTTTTTTTTTTAAAAAGAGTGAGGAATGGAGACATGAAAGACCCAATGAGCAATTATAACACTCTTTTCATGCTTAATGCAATCGAAAGAGAAAAAATGTGTTATTGTTTTTGTTGTTGCTTGTGGAGTTATCAATCGATATATAGTATATTAGTGCGTATTCCGCCTCCTGCACGGAAATATATTAACATAATATTTTAAAATTATATATTATTTATAAAAAAAACCTATTAAAAATATGACAAAAATAATAAATATTATATTAATTATAATGTGAGAATTAAACTAATAATGATCCAAATATGAAAAAATATAAAATACAAATTAATCTAGGTAAAAATAATTCATTCTATAAAAAAAAATAGAGATATAAATAAAATAATAGCTATCAAATAATTAATTACAATTTAAATAATTATTTTCATCATACAATAATTTAGATATAATAAAATAAATCCTATCAAATATTTATTTATATTACTAATAGTTTTTGGTAAGTATGACTGTATGAAAAAATTTTGATTTAAATTTTTATCAATTGACTATAATATACATAAATAGATTGCTGTTTGTAATTATAACTTTTTATATATTATGACAATATATTATTTTTATATTTTTGGGGGAGGGGAGGAAATTTTTTTTATAACTAACCACAACACGTATAGAATGTAATGCATCTATTTTCATATATGTGTATAGCTAGAAGATAGCCATTTACCATGGCCAGCCAAAATATTTATCCCATGGCCAAGTTCATGTCTGATGTCTCTATCATTTCTTTATTAAAAAACTAAAGGAATTCATGTATATATATGATTTTGTGACATATTAATAGCTAAGTGTTTTCATCAAACGTACGTATTTAAATATTGCTACCAACCATATTAATCAGTCTGCAGACTGAAATTGTAATTTGTATGCCCTATATTGAGATGTGTTTGGAATATAGGTTGTTTGGGTCGGGCTCTGATATACTCATTTGGGTTTGATCATATATCGGGTAGAGTTGGGTCATATATATGACGTCGGATATATTGTAAAATAATGATACTGGTTTAGATTGGGTTAAGTCGGATCCCGTTAAGTTTTATTGTAAAATAATGATTATTTTTTGTTTATCTTAATTATTGATAATTAAAATTCATTTATTTAATTATATTAGGTCTCATTATATATAATTCAGGTTATTTGAGTGTTTAAATTTTTTAAAAAAATTATAATAATTATAAGGATGAGTTAGTTCTTGTTCAGATATGGATAGGTTGGGTCGGATTTGTTTATATTCGTGTTCATTTGGGTATCGGGTCAAAATGGTTCGAGCTCGGGTTCGAAATCGAGTTGTGCATAACACATACTTGATTCTTGGATATCGGTCGGGTTTCGGTTTGAGTCGGTCGGGTTTCAGTTTGAGTGGGTCGGATTGGATCAGATTTTGTTAGCTCTAGGTTGGCAAATTTAGGATCTTGTTTAAAGAGGCTAAATATTTTTTGAAAATTATTTTTTGTAGATATATATATATATATATTAAAAAAAATGTTTAAATATATTAGAAAAAAAATTGAATTTGTTATTTAAATAGTTAATTTTAATGGAAAGTATAACTAATTAGCTTACTATTGTAATTAAATATTTAATACTCTAACTAATTAATTAGTTATCAGTTGGATATATTTGTATCATTTCACATATTCAACCCACACCACCTTCAAGAAGATCGAGCAGCTCTATCTTACACAATATTTTCCCCTTGCAATTGACGACGTGATGTCTTAACTCTTAAGGTCGGCTAGTCCAGTAATAGACGATAGTTTTAAATTGCATCGCTATGATAAAATGTGAATTTACAGAGAGATAAAATCATAATAGATTAGTGGAGGAAACCTCATATTAGATAAGGTAAAAATCACATCGATCAGATCGATCTATAACATTATTATTGAACCCTTTATATTAGAAAATTACAATATCTAGAGAAAATGAAAGATCACTACTTAAAGATTGATATTTCTATCTTAATGTAATAATATCAAATTTTTTATTATAATACAGTAATATTAAATATATTATAAAATAAATCTCTCTTACTACTGTAATATATTCGCATTGGAGTAACGAGAAAGCAAAATTAAGAAACCCCGTTAAAACTTAAAAGGGGTTAATTAGGGCGTCGGCGGGGAACGGGTAAAATGTAAATGATGGATGCAAGGCACGTGCACCGACGATTTATCTCTTCCTGTATCCAGCTGGAGTAGTGACTCCCACACGTGACACGTACGCCTCTCTCCTTCCTTGGTTCACGTGTCACCACTGCCACCTGGCAATCTCACGTGCCACACTTGTTGCCGATTTGCCATTGCCTTGAATTGGTAAATAAAGAGCGGTCATTTCGGAGTTCAAACCGATGATCTATAAGTACTACCCACAAGTACTTTTCGGTGAGTCATTCTGAAATTTACAGTACAGTATTCAATATACGAGAAAGTCTCATTTTAAGAGATGGTTTTTAACTAACATACATTGAAAAAATAGTACAATCAAATAAAATAATGTCAAAATAGTTCACTTGACTAATAAATTGGTAGTTCACTAGTTTTGACTAATGTAGAGAAGGGAAAAGAGTTTCGTCAGATCTGAATTTGTTAATGATTTATTTGTCGAGGTTTATCAAATTGGTTATATTCACACCGAGATATTTTGGCAATGAGTTTCTAAGCCCAAATGAGGATATTACAAGATGTGTCATCCACATTATCAGAAAACACAGTATGTCATTTCAGCGAAACCACCACTAACACATGGACTCCGTCCCTGCTGGTTGGGGCTTCATTCCCGGATCCCTTGAACTCCTATTGGTACGTTGATAAGGGGCCTTGCCCCCGAATCCATGGTGATTATATAATCTTATATACATATAGAGTATTAATCACATATAGAAATAAAAAATATAGAGAGAAATCAAGAAAAATTAATGATATTAGTAAAATAAATAAAAAGTGAAGGGGATTGAGATTTGAACTAACACTTTATGGTTCTATGTGGGGTTGGAACACTACCGCCATACACGCCGGCATCTCCTTACTCCATCTCCGGCAAGGATCAACCACTCCGAAGAATCGCCATCTAATCTCCGTCTAAATCTCTCTTCGGAGAGCCCCAACTCCTTTCTTCGGAGAGTGTTCGGTTCAATACGAGCCCGAATTTCGTCGATCAACACCTAAATCTATATGGGGCTTGTGTTGTTTTCTCTCCATTATCCCCAATTTCGTCCCCCTCCTTGGCTGTCTCGTTTCAGTCGGACCCAATTTTTCAATTCTCTGTCTCGAGGTTGCTTGGGGTCTTTGTGCCTCTTCGCACTTGCTTCTTCTGCAGCCAAATCCGGGTCTGAGGAAAGGGCTTTTATCCTTCCTCGCCTCTCCCGTCGGTAGCAAGTGGTGGTGGCGCTCCCCGAGGCGTCTCGCGCCTCCTGAACCCCCCTTCCTCTCCTTCGGTTGGGCAGCCCGGTGTCATTTCTCGTTGGTGCTCTGCTCTGGCGTTGGCGCCGGTGTTGGTGTCGTCCGGGCTGGGCCTCCTCGGACTTCTCCGGCCTTCTCCCTCCCGTGTCGCTGCTTAGGTCATCGTCGGCATTCCTCTTGGCGCCTTGGCCGCCGGTTGGCGAATCCTGTACGTGCTTCCCTTAGCTTGAGGGTTTGCCTTGGCTGATGGTGGTCCGGGCTGTCCGATCTTGGCCCGAATTTTGTGCTTCGGGCCCAAGGCATTTCCTTGGGCCCAAAGCAGTCTTATTAAAAAAAAAAAGATTGAAAAGAAATTGGTTGTTTCTCTTTTTGATCTCAGGAAAATGTTTGTTTCTTATCTTTTTATATATATATTTTTATATATATACATAAAAATAGTAAAATCTTACCGGGCTCTCTTATACAGTATATATATATTGATTTAAAACATTTTTAATCAATATCAACGTATATTATTAAATCCGGATTACTCTTGCGCTCTTTGCCCTCTCGCGGTCGTGCTTCATTTTCTCGAGTTGGTTGGAGTTCTGTTTGTGGGTTCGTGGTTAGTTTCGGTTGAGGAGCAGTTTTGCGGCCCTGGTTGATCGAAGTGATCGTGTTGGTGGTGTTCGTGGTCTCCGAAGATCCTTCATCTAGGTGAAGGGAACGTCGTGTGATCCACACTTCCCCAGGTGTCGTCTTTGCCCTACGTGGATTGCTGTTTTCCGTCTTTCCGGCGGCGAGACATCGTGTCAGCTGTGCTGTCCCATGCGCTCGCTATCCACTTTGCCACGTCGGGTCTCTATCTTCTCGTTGCTGTGTCCGTTTGTGTGCTTAGAGTTTGGGGTTTTCCGGGTTTGTTTCTTGTAGTTCTTTTGTTGTATTAGGTAGTTGTTGTATGTTGTATTTCTTTTTCTATGTTGTATGTTTAGACGGCTTGCCGTCTGCTGACTTTGTCGGCCTCTTGAGGTCCGGGCCTGTTCGGCCTCGAATTATTTCCTTATCAAAAAAAAAAAAAAAAACACTTTATGGTTCTCCTTTCTTCCTTTTTTTAAATTTTTTTCCGCTTGGGGGTGCTCGATACATTTTATTTTATAAATTGTTAAATTTGTTAAGTCCTTTGTGTGGTTCACCTATCTCAAGGTAGATGCAGGTCTCGTGCACATAAGATGGAGAAAGCAAAAGGGGATGATGGTCCATCGTTGGCATTTGGCAATCAAAGTGGTTGGTGAGGGGTGTGGATACGTACGAATCTCAATATTGTCAAGATAATCGATCGATCAATGAAGGTCGTTCATGTACTCTAATAACTCCAAAACATATATACCCCTTACCCTAGCTAAATCAATCACACACACACATCTTTTCAGTGGCCCTGGAGAATCCTCAATTATTGATCCATACTGTAGTTAGATATATTGTCACAGCCATCAGATCGTATGAAGTTGATATATGGCAAGTGTAATGTCTTATAATCCAGATGTATGTATATGTATTGTGTGTATGCTTGTAATGACTAGAAGCTCAAGGATTAGGACTAGGTCATAGGCGGCTCGAAGCATGGACCAAGGATGGCTCGGTGAGCTAGCCTGTGGTGCTTGGTGACTTGGTTGGCGCCTCCGTACAGCTAATATGTTGGATCAATATAAAGATGAACTTGGTTCATCTTATATTGATAGGCCCAATTTCAGCTAAGGCCCGGCCCACTTCTTTGCTCCAACTCTGAAGACGAGCTTCCAACGGCTTATTACTGTGTTTGCGTTTTGCCAAACGACGCTCCCTATAAGAGACCTCTTTCTCCGAAACCCTACTTGCGAGTTCATTCACTGTTCTTCGATCTGAAAAGAGAAAGAGAGAGCGAAGAGGTGAAACCCTAGTTTTTCCAAGCGCCGTCGACGGAGATCTCACACTAAAGAGGAAGAAGACGAGCTTCCGGCCTGGTTTCTCAACCACTACAGCGTCGTCTTCACCTGCTCTCATCCGGCTTTGATGTTCTTCGGAGTGAAGGGAGTATCTGTTCCTTTTCCGTGTTCTCTCCTTGTCTGTCTGTGTTTCCGAGTTGCTTGACCTAGATCTGTTCCCTTGAGCTCGTCACTACTTGTATCCATGATCTGTAACTCGTTCATACTTAGTGGATTCTAGGGTTTGAGTCTCTCCCTCTTGAGGCTCCGCAGAGTAGGGAAACCGAACTGCGTTATCAATCTATGTGTTCTTTAGCTTCCGCTTTGCATGTTTAATTTTCGATCTCGCTTCTGTGTTAGCATCTAGGATCAAATCGCTTTCTACAGCAAGGTTGTGAACCTGACTAACAATTTATTAATCAATTTAATGACGAAACCAATATATCTCGTTCATAGAAGAGTTTGAGGGGATCTAAGGGGCCGTTTGGTGTCGATATCAGATATCGGTATCAAGATATCGATATCGGGTGATATATTGATATCAAGTGATACCTCCCTCAAAACTAGTATATCAAATACGTACGCCAAAATATGGTATTTAGATATCAATATCAGATATCAGATTAATTGATATCGTTATCTACCTATATCAAACACTAGATATCAGATATCGGAGCTGATATATGATATCTAGATATCAATACTAAACGAACCCTAAGGCCTAAGTGTACACACGTACCATTTTCACGACAACGTTGTGAAGATATTTTTGAATAATTCGAAATAGGTAGACAAGCAGACACAAGAAACAAAGACAAATAAAATAATCAAAGGATGAGGAAATATATACATATATGCCAAAGAAAGAGTGAAATATACAACTCCAAACAATCCAAGGTCACACACATTAGCCCTCTTCATCTCGAATAGCTTCCCTCAATCATGATTAGTCCATAACCATGTCCTCGGTCAGGACCAAAATCCTTATGTTTTGTCTGATCACCTATCGTCAACCAAATATTGTCAATTAACAAGATTGTCACATCTATGCTCAGTCCCTCCTAACATGACCAAACTATCTAAGTCTCAACTCACGCAACTTATCACTGATAAATTGATAATAGTCGCTTTCACAGTCGTCCAACACTTAACCTCATAAAGCAACGCATGTCTCACTACAACCCTAAAATTTTGCCCTTTTAAGTTTTATAGACACTTTCTTGTTGTATAATACTTCCGAACCAACTCTCCATTTTTACAACCCTATCTAAATCTAATGTTTAATATCCGACGGGTGTCGGGTTACATTAATTTTATTATTATTATTTTTTGCGATTATAAGATCGGGATCCACCAACCTAACACAAAAGTTTAAGCTATTATGTAGAGTTTCACCCTTTCTTATAACTCATCATTTGTAGTCTTTTATAATCAATGTGGGAGGGACACTCCCATACCAAACCTCTCAACACACCCCGACCTTAATCTTTCATTGTCTAATCTTTCGTTTTCTTAAATCACCGACCTTAGATAGTTAAGTTGTCTTTTTTTTTGTTAAGTCTAACATACTAATCATTAACTAGACCGTACACAAATCAAATACTTACACCAGTTCGAATCCATGAAGTTGAAAAATTCTAAATTATACTGTATTACCGTAAAAATGAGACAAAGAAAAGATAGGGCGGGCGGTCACCCGTTGTGCCTAATGATACGACAACAGGTGGTGTCGTTTTTATTGTCTTGTTGCCAACGGTAAATTACATTTTGTATCCATTTGTCAATTTCACCAGCGAGTAGCCGTTACAAACTCAGAAATAATTTCCCCACTCATTCTTTGTTTGCTATTGCTTTTCTCATGTTTACTCATGTTTTATTTTGCTTATCCTCATCACTTATTGATTCATTAATTTGTCTCCTAATTAAGTTATCTAAATTATCACACTAGCTATCATTATGCATTTTTTATAAAAAAAAAAGGAAAAAAAAAAAGAGGACAGAAAATGATGATTTAATTTACTAACAAAAGAAAATCAATAGCCCTAAATTCTAAAAAGAAAAGAGGTGCAAATAAAATGGAAAATGTATTAATTGGTGGTGGTGGTGGGACATATAAAAATGCCAAACAAGGCCTTAATTTGCGGAGTAAGCTTGTAAGAATAGATCAGAAAATGATGTACGGAGGTCAAAATGAAAGTGCAAATTAGGTGGCCATAATGTAAGGCGCTGTTTGGGAAACTTCATTCTTATTTCCCGCAATGCCCTTTTTGCGGCCATTTCGCCGCTAAGAGCTCCAACAACTAACATATAAAAATATATAAAATAAAGAGATAAACTTACTTCCCCCTTTGTCCCACAAATATATTCTAACTAATAAAGTTTCAATTAATTAACAAGTGAATTGAAGATGTAGACGTTGAATGAATTGAGATGTTTTGTGGGGTGCTCATCTAAATTCATCATAAGTTGACCTAATTGAAACATCACATAGGTTAATTATCATTAGAACGTTAATCATGCAAGCAAAGCAATTTATTAGACCGTTAGAGGCTCAATTACCTTACCTAATCATTTATTTAAATTAGACTTTAGTGAGTTGGTTGAAAACTCTCCACCCTTAATCAGATGTTCGAGGTTCAAATCTTGAAAATGGATTACTTCCATGTGAAGGAACACTTTAACCCTTCCTTTATTGGGCCTACGGCCTATCCAATACAAGGTTGACTAAACCCGCAGTCTAAACCCAATGCCACATGACGGACTCAGATGCCTAATCCAGATTCGGGTAAGTTGAATTGAGTGCGGCTCTCACAAGTGACGACCTAGTTATCTCACTAACAACCAATGTTCTAAAAAACACTTGGCAGGTGCTTGTCGCGCGGTATGGTAGGGTCAAGGGTGTAGGTGGGGATCATGTAGACGGATTTCATGGCGGGTCTTTGTGGTCTAGGCGGATTTTGACAACCTTAATGGCGAGACGAGTTCAAGGGTTTAGGCGGGTCTTGAAGGCCGGGTTTTTTAAACAGTGCTCACAACGTCGAAATATCATTTAGGGGATCTAACGTCTCATATAACTTATCATCAATATCTTATGCTAATGTCTAATGAGTATGAAATTTTCATTGTATTGGATTCTTTTAGAGGGAAGTGAAGGAATAATGGCGGGAGTACGGATTACCGTTAACTCATAAAGGTAGGCATAAAAACGTTAGTTGAGAGAACAGAGTAAGATTGTGATGGGGAATTAAGATGGAAAAGGAATGGGTGGTAGACTGGTAGGGGGTAATATTGTTAATGTAGGGTTCATTTTTGTTGGGAAAGTGAGCTTCACATGTAAAGTTGTAAACACTACAATGGTGAATGGACCACAACAAAGGGGGAAAAAGGGAGTGCCCTACTAAGGAGTGGAAAGGAGGTCCCGGATTCGATATCTGCCTCCGTCCATTTTATTGAGATTTCCATCCAAGGTTTACCTTACTCCGTACCAGTGGGTCGAGTCGGTCAGTGCAAATCAGTTTACCTAGTACACGACTCTTGTCGGCTGGGTCACATGCTCGAGGTTTACCGCCAAAGGTGGGTTACTCGTCATAAAAAAAAAAAAAAGTGAGTAAATTATGGAAAACCACCCTCAAAATGGGACTTATTACAAAGTTACTCATAAATTGAATATTACATAAAATAACTTGTAGATTTGATTTTTTTCGTATTGTATGCTTTCTGCGAGATCAACACAGTGGTAGATAGGATTGCCCGTTTGACACTAACGTTGGCTATCCCGCTCCCTCAATCCCCTTCTAGAAGATCGTGAGTTGTGTATCCTCATCCGAAATGATGCTCTTGGAAATTTTGATGGTTGTGTAGCAGGGCTGACCTTACCTAAATCTTTATCTTATGGAAAAAAATACTTATGGGTTTGATTTTTTTTAAGAACTAATTATATTCCTTTTAATGTGTAAAAATGTTGAGAAAAGGTCAAATTAACACTTTATTTACCAAAGTGAATCATATTATAAAATATAGTTACTGAAATATAAATAATTAAATATGAATGCAATGATAATTTATCATTTTAAAATATTTTTAATATATAAAATGGGTTGTAGATGTGACTTTAAAAAAATATGAATGGATGATTTTTTTAATGAATTTAAAATTTATGGGTAATTTTGTAAAAAAAAAAAAAAAACTCATAGATTTCTATAATTTACATGTACATTCACTTAGCTAAAAAAGAATAAAGCATGTCAAATGAGACATTCCGACACCAATATATATTAGAAATGATGGTATCTACAATACAGTATAATTTTTTAAATACTTTATTTATCAACATTATAAAAAAGTGTTACTAGACACAGAACCACAAATTAAAATTTAGATAGACTAGATATATAGGTTAAAACTTTCTTATACGCATCTAAAATGTTCGAATAAGCGTATTACCATGACGAATAATTTTCATATAAAAAACTATTAACACATATAAATAATTATATTACGTTAAATGAATAATTATGGTATTACCTAATAATCAGTTTGTTTATAGTTTACACCATATAAGATGTTCACACCAAAGCCACTCTCTATGTTCACTATTGCATGTCCGGTCAAATGTACGAGAATATGTTAACACAACATATCGTGGCTTATGATATCTTTTTATAAATTATGACAACATATTATTTTAAAAAAAAATTCCCAATATTTTTTTCCTTGTAATCAACCATCACATTATGCATCAGTTTTAGTATATGTAATTATGTATGATTATGAAATAGTTTGATTTATATTTTTTTTACCAATTAACTAAAATAGATATAGATAGATTGTGACTTAGGATAACTTTTTATAGATTGATTGAAAAATTTTAATCACTTTGGATAAAAAAAAAAGAAAATTTAATTACTTAATCCAATAAAAATCTCATTCACGTTTGTTTTACCTTTGCACTATACTTTTACCGTTACAGCTTTAATCAATTAATTCATTGACTAATCAAAATATGAACAACTGAAATTGCCCCCCATCAAAGCTTATTCCTTTTTAATTTTTTAAAGCTGCACCACCACCCAAACCCCCCTTTTCCCTAAAGAACAAATGGCAAAAATTTGGAATTACCTTTTATTTCCCATCATATATTTTTCATAATCATGTTGAGTTATGGATCCATTTAACCCAAAGTATAATGCAAATAAATCAATAATCCACAAGTTATTACTCCGTTTATTAGTACTCTGTTGTTTTTATTATCCCCAAGCTCTCCGAAAATGACCTTCTCAGGAGCCATTTTGACCCCACATATCTTTTTCTGACTACCAATAAAATAAAATTATGCAATTAAGCAACATTTAAAAATAAAAACCCTACACAATAAAAACAAGAAATCTCTGTAAAATCTGTTAACGCGTGCTTATGATCCCCTCTATGACTGCAAATAAAAAACTATACTCCAAATTAGTGTGTTTTTTGTACTTAATTGCTCTTCCAAATTTCAATATTTCATTTATTGATTTACATTTTTTTCTAATCTATGTTTCAATATTGTTCTAATTTAATTTAATTTATTATATTTTTAATTAATTTTTCGTTAATTAAAACATATCATGAACTACAAACACGGTTCATGAACTAAAAGGCTAAAACATTACTCATATGCTAGTTTAAATGCTTTGTCAAATCCGTACTCAATTACTCATGAACCTAAGATGTTAATGGACATGAACCTAAGGTGTTAATGTGCATTAAGTCCGATCTGAATTCGGTCCGAGTTAGGTTTTGCACATGTAATGACTGTTTTTTTCCACACTTTCCATAAACTTACATATGCCACAGTAGAATAAATTGAATACTACTACAGTAGATCTTCTGGGGCGAAAAAAGGAAAATAAAATGGAAAATCATTTGCCTGCCTTTTATATATTATTTTCTCCATTAAATTCCCACCGTTTCATACAGAGGAAATCAGGGAAGAATCAGAGGGAGAGGGAAAACTGGGAAGGAGAGTGAGTGTCCAAAGTGTGAACCTGTGAGGCTGTGAGGGAGTCCAAAAGGGCCATTAAAAGAGAAATGGGTTTTGCTCTCTGAAGTCTGAACACTCACCCCTCGCTGCCAAACTCAACCGCAAACCGCTTCACAGCCACAAAAACCCAATTTCTCTTCCTCCCCATTTCCCCCAACTGGTTTCAGAGAGAATTAGGAGAGAAAGAAAGGGGGAAATGGGCAAGTTTCTCAAGGACCCAAAATGGGTTTTCATGGTTTTTGTGTTCATGTTTCTGGGAAATCAAGTGACCAAGGGTAGTGTAAGCTATGACAGGAAGGCAATTATGATTAATGGGCAAAGGAGGATTTTGATTTCTGGCTCCATACATTACCCTAGAAGCACCCCTGAAGTACATTTTCTTTCCTCTTGCTCTCTCTCTCTTTTTACTCTTCACAGCCCTAAATTGGGGGTTTTCGTTTTATGAGTTGAGTGAATTTTGGTGATTGTTGTGTGTAGATGTGGGAGGATCTGATAATGAAGGCCAAAGATGGAGGACTTGATGTGATTGACACTTATGTGTTCTGGAATGTTCATGAGCCCTCCCCTGGCAATGTACTCATTTACCCCCTTTGTTTAGTTCTTACAGATTAAATTTGCCCTTATTTTACATTGTTTTGCTAATTTGTACTGTTGCATTTGTGGTTGATGTTGGATCTTCCTTTCTTCCTTTCCAGTACAATTTCGAAGGAAGGTATGACCTGGTCAGATTCCTGAAGACTGTCCAGAAAGCTGGGTTATATGCTCATCTAAGGATTGGTCCTTATGTTTGTGCTGAGTGGAATTTTGGGTATCTCTTTCTCTCCCTTCTTCTTGACAACTATTGGTTTTGCTTAATTTGGTTTATATTTTGAGTTCATTTCTGAATGTATGATTTGATATATGCAGAGGGTTTCCTGTTTGGTTGAAGTTTGTTCCTGGCATCAGCTTCAGAACAGACAATGAGCCCTTTAAGGTGTTTCATTTTGATCCATTTTTCTTCTTCTTCCTTGCGTTATTTTTTGCATAAAGAAGTAACTCAAAGGGGGTTTCAATGGGTTTTGCAGAGAGCAATGCAGGGATACACTCAGAAGATTGTTGATTTGATGAAGGGCCATAATCTTTTCGAGTCACAGGGTGGTCCAATCATTCTATCCCAGGTGTGAAATTTGCCAAAGTCTTATGAACTGAATTGAAGTTCTGTTTTCTGTAAAGAGTAATTGGCTTGTGTCTACTGAATTATGTGAAATGATTTGGATGCTATTCGTTTAGATTGAAAACGAATACGGGAAGCAAAGCAAAATGCTGGGACAGGAAGGGTATAACTACATGAACTGGGCTGCTAACATGGCTGTCGGTTTACAAACTGGTGTTCCGTGGGTAATGTGCAAGGAAGATGATGCGCCCGATCCTGTCGTAAGTGGTCTTCCATGTTTTGTTTTTTATATCTATCTTGGTTTGCTCACATGAACTTTAACTCTAGATTGAGTTTCAACTCCTATATGACTTGCTTTAATCATTGATCATCTTACTATGACAGATTAATACTTGCAACGGCTTTTACTGTGATGTATTTTCTCCGAACAGACCTTATAAGCCATTAATGTGGACAGAGGCTTGGAGTGGCTGGTATGATCCTGTGCTGATTCTTTTTCCCCCTTGAGTAAAAACTGACATATGAGATAGATGATTACACATGTGCATTAATGAATTATGTACTAAAACAACTTAGTTTTTATGTATCCGACTATCCATAACTTGTTACGCTGGGTAAACATTCTCCATCGAAGTACAAAATGATGGTCTGTTGGATTGGTCAAATGGAATGAGTTAAAGTTCTATACATTAGTGATATAAGAACTTGAAGACTAATACTATTTTTCTCAACAACCTTTGTGCAGGTTTACTGAGTTTGGAGGACCTATTTACCAAAGGCCAGTGCAGGATTTGGCCTTTGCGGTTACTAAATTTATACAGAGAGGAGGATCCTTTATGAACTACTATATGGTATGGTTTTTTAATCGTTTCACTTATATTCTGTAAGATTTAGCTGAAACTTAACCCAGTACTTGTACCTTCTAACAGTATCACGGAGGTACAAACTTTGGGCGGTCGGCTGGAGGTCCTTTCATCACTACGAGCTATGACTATGATGCTCCTCTCGATGAATACGGTGAGAAAAGAAACACCATCTATTGAATGATAAATTTCAGTAGCACTGCACCCTCTTTGAGATGTTTGTCTCGGAAATTGTGATGCTTTCAAACTATCTAAAAGTGAACTTAACTATGCTTCTGATTGTGTGATTGTGGATTTATAGGTATGCTTAGGCAACCAAAATACAGTCATCTGACGGAGCTTCATAGAGCTATTAAGCTCTGTGAGCATGCCTTGGTTTCAGCTGACCCAGCTGTTACTTCCTTGGGACCCTCTCAGCAGGTTCTTATCTATATTGATTCTGATTAATCATAGAAAAGCTCATCTTTCATGTATTTGTTAGTTTTTACTGATTTCATTGAGGGTAACCTGTGCATTACTGAATTTCATCCAGGCTCATGTATATTATCCCGAAACTGGGAATTGTGTGGCCTTTTTGTCAAACTACGATACACAATCAGCTGCGAGGGTTTTGTTCAATAACATGCACTATAACTTGCCACCTTGGTCTATTAGCATCCTTCCTGATTGTAGAAATGTTGCCTTCAACACTGCCAAGGTAAAAGCTCTATAGATGAGTTTCAGACGTTCGTTCAAGGATTTAACTTGTCAATCATATCTGTTGTCTTTTGGCTAGTGTTGAAGTTGAAAAATGGAGAATAAAAGGATATGTTAACGTTGTTTGTTGCAAAATGCAGGTTGGAGCACAAACATCGCATATGGATATGTTGCCAAGTAACAGTGAGATATTTTCATGGGAGAGTTATAATGAAGATATAGATGCCGAAGATGATAGTTCAACCATGAGTGCTTCGGGTCTCTTGGAGCAGTTGAATGTCACAAGGGACACAACAGACTATTTATGGTATAAGACTAGGTAAGAGTCTAAGATAGACACTTTCACTAAGACTGGGAAAACACAAGGGGATAAGAGACCTTTCATGGATGTGATTTTTAATGTTTTTTTTTAACCTTTCTGCAGTGTTGATATTGATTCATCTGAGTCATTCCTACAAAGTGGGGAGCAGCCGACTCTCATAGCGCAATCCTCAGGCCATGCCGTCCATGTATTTATAAACGGGCAGCTTCTAGGTGCGATTTGAGCTTCACTGTTGAGTCAAACGTCTACTCTTTTAGGTTAATAAGATTTGAACATTGGTAAATTGCAACCATTTCGCATTTGCAGGATCTTCATATGGGACACGGAAGAACAGAAGATTTACTTTTGTACAACAGGTGAATCTTCGTGCAGGGGTAAACAAAATAGCATTACTGAGTGTAGCAGTTGGTTTGCAGGTGAACATTTTTTCGGTTTCTTTTCCAAGAGTCTAATTCAAAGTCCAATATTGAAGAAGTTATGATGGAAGTGAGGTTTCCACAGTCATACTGTCTTGTATATTGATGTGGTTCCTACAGAATGTTGGGGGACACTTTGAGACATGGAACACAGGGATCCTTGGTCCAGTGGTACTACGTGGCCTTGATCAGGGACATCGGGACTTAACCTGGCAGAAATGGAACTATCAGGTTACTAAACCTCAATCTGTTATCCTATTAACATCTTTTGGCTAGGAAAACAAGACTTACACAACTCATGTAACAGGTTGGCTTGAGAGGAGAGACGATGAATCTTGCCTCTCCAACGGGTATATCTTCTGTAGAATGGATGGACAGCAAAATAGCTGTGCAGAAGCAGCAGCCATTGATGTGGCATAAGGTAACTGTTGAGTGAATTAAGTTCCATTGATGTGTTTATTGGAACTATTTGTTGAAATTTCCATGTCGGGGATAACTGCAGGCATATTTCAACGCACCTGAAGGAGACGCACCCGTGGGTTTGGACTTGGCAAGTATGGGAAAGGGGCAAGTATGGATTAATGGGCAGAGTATTGGCCGGTATTGGACAAAATATGCTCAGGGTGACTGTCAGGGGTGTAACTATGCTGGGCAGTTTAAACCACCCAAGTGCCAGCTTGGCTGCGGCGAGCCAACCCAAAGATGGTGAATGCTGAACCTATGTCTTTTGACCATGTTGAAAGCTGCCCTGATTACTGATTCCGCCTTTCCCAATTGAATTTCACAGGTACCATGTTCCACGCTCCTGGCTGAAGCCGACAGGAAACCTTCTAGTTCTGTTTGAAGAGCTAGGTGGAGATCCAACTAGGGTTTCCTTCGCTAAGAGATCAGTGGCCTCTGTTTGTGCCCAGGTCTCTGAGTACCATCCAAACGTCCGGAACTGGGTAATGGAAAACTTGGAGAATGGGGAAACACAAGAAGTCCACAGACCAAAAGTCCATTTGCACTGTGCTCAAGATCAATACATCTCTTCCATCAAGTTCGCGAGTTTTGGAACTCCTCTAGGAACTTGTGGGACTTTCCAACAAGGGGCATGTCACGCTCCTACCTCCTACTCCGTCATAGAAAAGGTATTGGAAACCATCCTCTTGCAAACATATTTCATTGAAACCCTTACCCAACACTCATATCAATTGGTCTTCATTCCCCTTCGCAGAAATGTGTTGGCCAGCAGAGATGCGCAGTGGTCATATCAAACACCAACTTCGGGCAAGACCCTTGTCCCAACGTGTTGAAACGGTTATCAGTTGAGGCAGTTTGTACCCCTACGACTTCTACAGCTCAATCCAATTTGGGAACTTGATCTTCACGCTCCGAGATTGGGGCTAACAAAAGCAAGCAAAAAACGAATAAACTGTAACAAGTTTGTCCAGTGTAGGTTAGATCAAACTCCATATCGGCACACAGCATGGCTCAGGGGCAGTCAAGCTTGTGCATTTTAGCTCACTGTATAATGGCTGAAAAAGAGTTAGGGTTAGCTTGGAGGTTTGCAGGTCGGTGATAGTTCAAAACCTTGTGATCCTTCTAACATCAACGAGCCCTCGTTCCCCTCCGCTCCGCTCCAATTGGAAGACGGGGAGCTGCAACAGGAAACAGACATTGGCTACATTGGTGGTGTGAATCTTCTTTTCTTGTGTTTTCAAGCTCTAGTTTGGGATTGTTTAGTTTATTTCCCGCCTTCCATGTAAGAGGCTTTAGATCTACCCGGTTGAGAGAATGGAAAAGTTCAGTCTCTGTGTGTTTAAGTTCTATGTTTTGTAGATGAAATGTCATGAGATCAGCAGTTGTAGAACATGATCTGGTGCAAGAAATCGATTCAAAGGAAAAATGCGAAACAAAGTGTGATCCTTCGTTGCAGTGGGGTACTTATCTAGGAAGCGGACATGTGCTTGTCGAGGGCGGCTCACAGCTGGTCCTTCGGTTCTCCAGCGAGTGCGACCTCACCGAGGAACTTCCCTTCTTTCAGGAACACGAAGGTTGGCCACACAAATATAGCCCAGTCGTCTGCAACAGTCTGTAACCAGAACCAAAACCACGGAAACAATGAGTTAACAGACTAGATTCCTACAGAACTGTTCGAAACTTGTTGAAACGCCAACCTTCAATTCATCAATATCCACTTCAACAAATATGACGTTCCGATGCGTCTTGGCGAGATCAGCCAGGAACTGTAACATGCGGATGCAGGTCCCGAACCGTGAATAGGTGAAGTCCACAACCATCTGCGTTCTCGAGCAATCCCAATCAGGAATCAAAATATGAAAATCTTAGATTACAGTTGCACGGAAATAAAATTCAGTTGTCGCTAAACGAAGATCGAAATCTAAAAACAGGAAAACGAAAGGAGACCGCCTTTCGTGTTTATCGAAATAGAAATCAAATCGAGATCAATACACAAACTGATGAAAATTACGAATTTGAAAGGAAAAAGGACTGAAGAAGATGAATTAACCAGTTTCTTGGAGTCTAGGGCCTTTTGAAGAAGATCGGTCCAGGCCTCGACGCTATGAACTGCGATCACTTGTCCGTCTCCCTCCATCTCTCTGTAAACAGAAAATGATAAAAACACCGCCTTTCAAAAATTGAACCCTTGTTTTATACAGCAAGGAACAGGCCCAAATTTATACGGCCCAGTCCCCCACAAATCCCACAGTAAATCAAAACGGCGTCATTTTCAAGTGGGAGAACTGGTATTATGAAATCTAGGGATTTCGCGAAAGAAATTTGGGGGAAATGGGGATGGTGGCGAATGGGGCAAATCTACAGAGGCTGGCAGGAGGGAGATGGAAGGATCTGAATCCTGATGGATGGTGGTGAGTTAGGGGGCTCGAAGCGGCCAAGCTACATGGCTATGGCTGCTCGCTTCCTTCATCATCACTCGTCTTCCTCCCTGTGTGTTTTTCTGAATTGAAATGGTTAGGCTCTGTTTGGCAAGCTGGTTATTACTGGGGACCTTTGTGTTGTGTTGGTGTTGGGACCTTGTATGATCTTTGCATTGACCTTGTGGTTGCCAAATGGCAATGGGTTCAGTGTTTAGGGTTTAGGGTTTATGGTTTGGGTTTGCCGCCTCTCTCATTTGTCGCCCCCCTCCCTCCTCCGAACCTTGTGATGATTATGCATTTCTGAAGGTTCAATTGATATCATCTTCTTCTTTTATGCCTAAAATTTTAAAGATCATTGTTTGTTTTTGAAATTAGATGCTGAATAATGAAATCAGCTTGAAGGGAATTAGGAGACAATCTATCATAAACTTTGCACCTCAATTTGATGAAGAAGACAACATTCTGAAATTTAATACCAAAACCAACGAAGATCATACTGTATAAATAAACTATTTAAAGTTGAAAAATGAGCTTTGATTTTAAATCATTGGAAATTGCTGCGAAATGTGTGGTTTTACCGGGAATTCAAACAAATTAGAAACTAAACCATTGGAATTGTTTTCAAACACCCCATTAAGCTCATAGCATTGTCATTGCTGCGAAATGTGAGTGAACTGACCCCGTTGATTGCTGAAGATCTTGCAACGGTAAAAGGATTTTCAGGGACGAATATTGTCGCTGAAAGCGAGAATCAGTTGTTATCAGGTGTTGTGTGGTGAAACCAAATGCCATGCCAATCATTTTATGACTGTAAATGACACTTTTCAGTTTGGCAATCTTTCTGTGATATGAATGCAATTCAATAGTGCTTCTTCTATTTTTCTCAGTCATCTATTATTTATTTACTTTATGCTATTGTTATTATGTTATTATTATTGTATCTGAACATTAAAATATGAAATTGTGCACTGCTAAGTGCTAACTAGTTGCCATCCCATATTCCCATGTTTGTTTTCTTACAGGAAAATAAAATCTAATTTTGCTGTTTTTTGGGTGCTTGGTAATTGCTATACGGTTTTGATCTGACTAATTCCCTCTCCCTATTTTTGTGGATCTGAGTTTTACCCTCTTGGACTGATTTTTTGTTTGTTCTACCCCACCCTCCACAACAAAAACCTCACTCTCAAACCTCATTACCTCTTTTTCCTTAATTCCCACCAGCTAATCTGCATGATCATCTTTTCGAAAACATAGAACATAAGGAAGATAAAGGGCTTTAATGGCACCAGCTGGGAGGATGAGAACCCAGAAAAGATCATCCTCAACATCCTACACCTCCACAGTCACCACACTTGCTGTCATAGCCTTCTGTGTCTTAGGTGTATGGATGCTAACCTCTGATTACATTGTTCCTTCTCACGCAACCAATCACAGCCAAGCCACCACCACAACCACCAAAATTGAAGACAGGCCTAATATTAATAAGTCTGGCTCATTTGAAGACAATCCTGGATACCTCCCAGATGATGCCCTGAGGACAGGTGATCCTCTGAAGAAGGGCGATACTATCAAGGATGGTGGTAAACAGGAAGAAGTGGGAAAATTAGAGGACAAGGATACGGCTTCTGGTGGCGGAGTTGATGAGAATGTGCATGGTTTGGATGGGAAAGAGTCCGCTGAAGAGCATCAGAAGCAGAATGAGCATGAGATACAAGTGTCTGAGGAGTCCTCGTTTACACAGAATCAGTATGCTAAGATCAGTCAAGAATCTATAGACCACAGAGGCTCTGAGATTGTATCTGGAAATGGCAAAGCTGAAATCTGGAGTGTTGATCAACAAGATCAGGTATTAATTCTTGGTTCTCGTATCAGAATGTCATAAAATTGGTTAGTATTTTGCCAAGTAGTAAGTTTTTTTTCTTAATTATTTCATCAAGATAGAAATAGATAGATAGTACTATTGCATTTGCAGAAATAATTAATAGTGAAAATTGCAGAAAATAACCCAACTATTGGGGATTGTTCCCCTAGGTAGTAGGTACCCTGAACTTTAAAAAACAGATTCTCATTCTCACACCAGAAAGGAAAAGATTTACAGTCATTCTTTATGTATATGATACACGTGAAGAACATTTCCGATACAACAACCGCCAAATAAAAATTCCAATCTAGTGTATGAAGTCACATACTTACCAGGTTAACTTCTGGTTTACACCCTTACAATTGTAAATGTCATGGTGCTATAATTTTAAGAGAATTTCACCTCAATTCTTTTCATAATTTGTTTGAACTAGTGGTCTTTCATGGCGGTTAAAATGCTGTTGGCATGTTGGTGATTGGCAGTCTAGTAAAACAGAAGAAGCAAATAAGTCGGAGGAAACTAAAGATGGCGACAAAAATGCAGAAACGAAAGTCAATGCATTGGATGCTCAGAAACAACCACAAGAAGAACAAAATCAACAAGAGAAACCAATCACATTCAGTGATGAGACCATGAAAGACCAACCTGCAACACAGGAGAGCAAGGACACGAGTTCAAAGGAAGAAGGTCATAAAGGTGTAATTTTACCCCATGTTATAAAACATGGCTCAGAAGATGCGCAAGAAGGAAATTCTACCACAACAAGCCAGGATACCAAACAGGATACGACAGTACTGCCAAACTTGGGGATCCCAAAGGAGTCGAATGAGTCAAAGAAGTCCTGGTCAACTCAGGCTACTGAGTCCGACAAGGAGAAGGAGAGGCACAAGGTGGAGGCCAAAAAGGAGGAGGGTAACACTCACACATACGGCTACACGTGGCAGCTCTGCAATGTGACGGCTGGGCCAGACTACATACCCTGCCTGGATAATGCGAAAGCTATCAAGAAACTGCGTACTACGAGGCATTTTGAGCATCGGGAGAGGCATTGTCCTGAGGAGCCTCCAACATGTCTGGTTTCACTCCCAAAGTTTTACAAGAGGCCCATCCTTTGGCCTGAGAGCAGAACCAAGGTATGTTTCAGTCTTTCAGAATCAGAATGTTTAATGTTATTTTTTCTTTTATATTTGTTTCTGAAGTTTGGTTTGGCAGATATGGTTTCACAATGTGCCACACCCTGAGCTAGCAAAAGTCAAGGGGCACCAGAACTGGGTGAAGCTTGCAGGAGAGTTTTTAACATTTCCAGGAGGTGGAACACAGTTCATAAATGGTGCTCTTCACTACATTGATTTCATTCAAAAGGTAAATTGGTTAACTTACACTTCTCCTACCTCTAAACTAGCATCAACATCAAAGTACTATATTATGACAATTCACAGAGATTGTAGTTAGATAATGAGTAAAATCCACCCATGGTCCCTTGACTTTTAAGAAAGTTACGAACGGGTCCCTGAACTTTTGTTTGGTCATATAAAATCATTGACATTTGAAAGCAATCACATATGGGTCCTTGAAATTCCTTGAAATATGGGACTTGTAGGTTATTTATTTTGATGGAAGGACTAGGTTGACACCAAATTTCATAGTGCAAGGACTTTATCGACAAAAAAAAAAAAGTTCAGGGATTTTAATGGATAATAAAAAGTTTAGGGACCTATTTGTAGCTTTGTACAAAGTTCAGAGACTATGGATGGATTTCATTGGCAATATGCAGTACTTATGACGTATGAAGAAGCAAGGGACAGTTTGTCAAGAATAGCATCTAAGTGCATTGTCTACGATTTTTACATACTGTCTTCTGCTATCTTTTGTAGTGCATTGTCTACGATATTTACATACTGTCTTGTTTGTCTTGCTGTATCTGAGTGCATGAGTTTTGCCCTGTAGATTCTTATGTCTTCACATACCTTTATAAACATTTAATACACTTCTATTACCTGATTGATGTTTTTGGGTCAAACGGAAACACCCTCTCAACTTTGTTGGGGAAAGGATGTGTACTGGGATATACTGGGAAGGTTGTTGTTGTTGTTGTAGCATCTAAAAAAACTCCGGTTTCGCAGGCAGCTCCTAATATTGCATTGGGGAGGCATACAAGAGTGGTACTGGATGTAGGATGTGGGGTGGCTAGCTTTGGTGGATTTCTTTTTGAGAAGGATGTACTAACCATGTCATTTGCACCCAAAGATGAACATGAAGCCCAGGTTCAATTCGCTCTCGAAAGAGGCATTCCTGCAATCTCTGCTGTGATGGGTTCTCAGAGGCTTCCCTTTCCTTCCCGAGTTTTTGATCTTATACATTGTGCACGCTGCAGGGTTCCTTGGCATGTAGAAGGTTTTCTGCTTTCACTGATGCTTAAATCATCTCTGTTTGAATCTTAATTCGACAAACTGTAAACTTTTTTCATGAACTTCTCTAAACAGGAGGGAGACTCCTGCTGGAACTGAACAGGATGTTGCGTCCTGGAGGTTACTTCGTTTGGTCTGCTACACCAGTTTATCAAAAGCTTCCAGAAGACGTCGAGATTTGGGAAGGTAAATTGGCCTATCTTGATTGATCAAAACAACCGCGAAAGTGTGTTTTATACTTGGACTCAATTAACAGTAACAAGTCTTGTGTTCCTCAGCCATGTCCAAGCTAACGAAATCACTGTGCTGGAAACTGGAGACGATCCAGAAGAATGCAATCAATAAGGTTGCAGCAGCCATTTTCCGCAAACCTACAAAAAATGATTGCTACAAACAACGACGGGGAGGCGCTCCTATGTGTAAAAGTGATGATGACCCAAATGCAGCATGGTATGGCCTTGCATCTTCTTAGCTCATATTCACTATTTGTGCACATCTCAACAATTTGCAATGCTTTTTGTTCCTCCTTCCAACGAACGCTAAGAAATTTCCGAAATTACAATCATAGTATATGTTGAATGATTTTACACTCCATGTAAGTTACATGTATGAGCTGATATTTCCTCTGTGATGTCAGGTATGTGCCTCTTCAAACATGCATGCACTGGGTACCAGTTAACGAGTACGAGAGAGGAAGCAAATGGCCAGCAAGATGGCCAAAGCGGCTAAAGACACCTCCATACTGGCTAAACAAAACGCAGATGGGGATCTACGGGAAGCCTGCTCCAGAGGACTTTATAGCGGACTCTGAACACTGGAAGAATGTGGTAAACAACACATATCTAACAGCCCTTGGAATCAGCTGGCTAAACGTGCGAAATGCTATGGACATGAGAGCTGTTTATGGCGGGTTAAGCTTCTCTATTTCAAATCCTGAACTCTTCATGTTCTGAATTTCAGACCATCTAAGCTGCAAAAACACTAAGCTTTGCACTTGCCATCCACAGGTTTGCAGCAGCACTTCAAGACCTCAAAATCTGGGTGATGAATGTTGTGAATGTGAATGCTCCAGACACCCTACCCGTCATCTACGAAAGAGGACTCTTCGGGATCTACCATGACTGGTGTGAATCCTTCAGCACATACCCACGTTCATATGATCTTTTGCACGCGGATCACCTCTTCTCGCAGCTAAAAACAAGGTAAGAAAGTGTAAAAAAAAGTCTTCCTAGTAACACAACCATAACATGTGTTGTTCTTTTTTAGGTGCAATCTAGCTCCGGTAATGGCAGAAGTAGACCGAATAGTGAGACCAGGAGGTAACCTCATAGTTCGCGATGAATCCAGCTCCATTGGCGAGGTTGAGAACCTACTGAAGTCATTGCACTGGGAGGTCCACTTGACCTTCTCCAAGGACCAAGAAGGGATCCTAAGTGCGACGAAATCAGATTGGCGACCTGAAGAATATGCTCCACATACCTGATTTTGTAGCTCAATTTGCAAGCTTTCATCATGTGAGTTTCTTGAACATATGCATATGGTTGAAGTGAAACTTGTGCTTTCCATTAGGAGGTCATTCAAGGGCCTAATCCTTTATTAGAGCTGGTAAGACCCGACCTCGAAATGGAACCTTTCCATATGGTTGAAGTGACAAACATCTCTTTCCAATTGGAACCTTATATGTTTAATAGTTCTATTACAAACTTGTAGCTTCTCTTATATGAAATCAAGTGCCTGTGTTGTCTTTTTGATAAGCTGAACACCAGAAATCCAGTATCAATGCACAAAGGGAAACCTCTTTGGACAGAGGGAACTTGGAAATTAGTTTCCTCTAGGAGTTTGTGGAGGTTTTCTTAGGCCGAGGAAGAGCAACGCCAATCCGAAATAGTCGAAAGCATAGGTCAGCCTGACAAACATCAGCTTGAAGTCATTCCAAGGAGGGTACCTGGCAGATAGGTCCGGGAAGAAGCCTCGACGCAACACAGACTTCTCGTTGCTGAACGTGTCGAAGGAGCTCTTGCCATGGTACCTCCCCATCCCGCTCTGCCCAACGCCTCCGAAGGGCAGTGTGTCACAGATATACTGCAGCCATAGCCATTGCAACAAGGAAAGAAAGTGCAACTTTCAGAGTTTTCCATCAGCTAGCAAGAAGAAATGTTGTGAGATGTCGGTACCTGCAGGATGGCGTCGTTGATGACTACACCTCCTGAGGAAGTCTCTGTTACTATTCGTCTTCTCAACGGCTCATCATTCGTGAAAGCGTAGATTGCCAGAGGCTTCGGTTTTGAGTTTATGAACTCGATGCTTTCGTGGATGTTCTTCAACTGTGACAATGCAAGCTGATCAGAACAAGGGTATTGGCACAGTATAGTTTGATCTAGTTAAGCTGTAAGTTACCGTTATAATAGGCAAAATCGGACCGAAAATCTCCTCGTTCATCACACCAGAATCGAGCGGAGGATCCAGCAATATCGTCGGTTCAACAAGCCTGAAGAGTTTTCGGGTTCACGAGGATCAAACATCGTCATGAAACGAGCTAAAGATGACTGACTTAGACGACGAGTAACATCAACAACAACCTAGCGTGATTAAGCAGGGTGTAGGGGGTCAGGATGTACGCACTCTTTCCTCGAACAAGTCGAGAGAGTGTTTTCGATAGACCCAGAACAATAGGGCACATGACTTAGACGACGAGTCTTACAGTTTTTCCTCATCTGATAAGCCACCATAAACTATGGAGTCCTTGACACCGGGTTCTTCGAGTAGACTGCACACTCTACCAAAGTGGTGTTTGTTGATGATCCTGCATAAGTTGCTCAAGTTCTTAGAGTCCTCGCCGTAGAACCTCTTCAAGATCTTCTTAAGCATGTCGATCTACGAAACAAGTAGACAAGTGATTCAGCATTTGATGAAAGTTCTTGCAAGGAAATGAGGCAAAGAAGAGATTGGTTCTCTTGAATTGTACCAATGAAGATGCAAACTTCTCTTCCACCAACAAGTAGTCGACTCCGATACAGGCTTGTCCGGAGCACGCACCCCATTTCGCAGAAACGATTCTCATCACAGCAACCTTTGGACACAAGGCAACAAAGATAAGGAAGTTGCTCTGATGCCATGGAGATTGATAATCTGTGGTACTTCAAACCTTTAGGTTGGAGGCTATGGAGTTGTAGTCGAAAACGGTGGGGCACTTCCCACCGAGCTCTAGAGTCACAGGAGTCAAGTGTTTCGCAGCCTCGGATAGGACTATCCGAGCCACCCTATGGCTCCCTATAGACACATTGATAAAAACCACTCAACAAGAATTAAAAAAAAAAACACTTCAACCCTCTTGCACAAGAACTAACTTAGGGCCTCTTCAGTACAGGAAAACGAAATGAATATAGTCCATTTCAATGATCTGTCTAGACTCACAAAACTTCTGTATCATATAAAATTTGTTTCCATTCCTTTTACCTTACAGATATTCACAGTATGTTTATAGGAAAGATGTGCTAGATGAATACCGGTAAAGAAGATCTTATCCCAGTTGTGAGTGAGTAGAGCTTGGGAGACATCAATGCCTCCTTGGATGACTCTAATGGCTTTGTTGTCCAAGTACAAAGGGATAGTTTCGGCCAAAAACAAAGAACTCGCCGGTGCAAGCTCTGAAGGCTTTAGAACTACGACATTTCCTGCAGCTATCGCGCCTATCACTGGCTCCAACGCGACATCTGAAATGACACCATCATAAGAAAGACACCCTTACAGAATCATAAGACAATGAATAGAGCTTGTTGATCTACCAAACTTACTTATGGGAAAGTTCCATGCCGACATGATGAGGACTAGGCCATATGGTTCGGGTATGAGTTCTCCCTTAGACGGGATCAAGATCAACGGAATTCGAACCTGCGTTTGTGATTGCAAATGTGATGATAACAACCTCAAACTGATTGAATTGAGGATCATATATATGAATCAAACTGTATGAAAGATTTATCGGAGATCGAATTTTGTATGTATTATGTATACCTTCTTGTTTGATGCCCAGCTCTTTAGATTCTCCAGAGTGTTGTCAATAGATTTCTTAAGAGGTCCAATCTTACAACAATTGAGATAGATCAACACTCAGTTTTAGCATCAAAAGTTTAAACTATTATACAATGATCTTAAAAAGAATAAAAAAACTCAATTCTTATTGAATCAAGAAATTAAAACAAATTTTTTTTTTCAAAATAAGACCTCATCCTTTATAAGCTTCCAAGTAGGACTTAAGCATCGAAATTCAGTGATTCAGCTTCTACCACAAAAGCTTAAGCTATTACGAAGAATGAAGAAGTTAATTGAATCAAGAATCAAAAACCCAATAATGAATTGAATCAAGAAAATAAAATGCACAAGAAAAAAATTATTTAAAAAAAAAAAAAAAGACCTCATCCTTGTAAGATTCCAAGTAGGACTTGCCAAGGTCTTGATGGAGGGCTTGAGCACACTTGGCTTCATTCTCACAAAGCATCTTGTGCAGAGCCATGAGCTGAGCCTTCCTCCACTCTATACTCCGGGTCGACCCGCCCCGAAAATTCGCCCGGAGCTCCGAAATGCTCAGTTGGATCCTACTTGGGTCTCCCATCTGATTTGAAGCCACAGATGATAAAAGTTTTTCCTTGTATTTTATATATCTATATGAAGGAACTTAATTGGGGTTGAGTCTGCAAGAACCCATAGTTATGGGGCTGTTCTTTTATACAGCCTTAATTTTTTTTTTTATATATACTACTTCCGATTTACTATTCACACACGCTTTTTTAGGATAAAAATTGTATAAAATATCTATTTTTTTTAACAATTTTGTAGTTACTATTAAATAGTACGAACTTGTTTAAATTTTTTTATAAAAATATGGATATTTTATATAGTAGTCTTTGGGTTCGTATGGGACGGAGTTAATAAATTGACTAAAATTATAAAAAGGGTAAAATTTATAAACTGTTGGTAAAAATAGTTAAAATTTAAACAACAAAATAATCTTCGTATGAGGTACAAAGGTGTTTTAATTGTGATAAATAAATAAACAATGTAAAAAGAGTGTGTTAATTTTAGTAGTTAAAAATTTAAACACAAAAAAAAAGCAACTTCCATTAGCTTTTTTTTTAACTCAAATTTTTAACTACTTTTTGCCATCCATACACCTCTTTTACCTAATAAAAAAAAACCTCTACTTCTATTTATTTTTTTAACTGCTTATTTTGTATGTCATACATACCCTTTATCACCCTAAAAAAGCATGTATAAACTGTAAACGACATGTTTTGTCGAGCAGATGAGTATAAGCTAAAGGGTTTGGATGGATTAGACTCTGCTGAACCGTCATCCAATAACATCTCTACTAACATGTCCCTTTTCATGTGATAAACCTTTAATTGATCATTTGAAATAATAATTTAGCAATACATAAACTAAAATGAATTAGCCGACCAAAAAAAAAAAACTAAAATGAATTAAGAAGGGAAAAAATTATATTCTAAATAGTACAGTAACATAGAACTCTGATTACACGTGGAATTTTGTGATGAAAGCTAGTAATTACAATCTCCCAACCAGTAAGTTGTAAGTAGATCCTCTCCCAACTACCTTAATTGAATGCAGGCATTTATGAGGTTTGTTGATAAGTGGGGTTGGATGCAATGGAGATCCCCTACAATATCATCTTCTAAGACCCTCCCTACAGGCTACACCCCTCTCTCTCTCTTTTTTTTTTTATCCTTTCCGGTTCAAGTAGGATTTGCCCACTCTACATCTGGATCAGGTTACTGTAGGTCCATTTAAGGGGTTGACCCTCCCACTCACAAACGTCTTCATGTTTCTACGGAGATTCGAACTTCGCGAACCTCGAGGCATGGGATGTAGCCCCATAACCACTACACCAACTTGTGATTGGTGGCTACACCCCTCTCTACTATACTAATTTTTTTAACATTTATTTAAATCTTAAAAAATTATATTTAAATTTCTAAAATCTATTTTTATATATTTTTATAAAATTTTATTTTGAAAAATTATGTTTTAAATTTTTTAATAATTGTATTTTGTAAAATTATGTTTTAAATTTTTAATAATTGTATTTTGTAAAATATTGCCTTTTTAATTTTTAAAAATTGTAAAACATGATTTTTCAAAATAAAATTTATAAACATATAAAAATAGATATTAGGAATCTAAATATAATTTTTTAATTTTTTTCAGATTAAATATATATTAAATATTTTTCTGTGGTGTAAGGAGGGGATTAGGAAAGGTGTTGTAGGAGATCTTGACTGCCTACAATACACCGTCTATTACTCGGTATGTCCCAAAATTAGTTTATATGAAAATTATTGTTAAAAACGTTTTTAAAAATTATAACAATATTGTATTAGATAATTCATACACATTTATAAAAAAATATTTTGAAAAGTCATAAAAATATTTTTTTTAAAAAATACATATGAGTAAAAGTCACAAAATAACAACATTCTAGCAAAAAGAATTACTATGATTCTTCAAAATATTTTTTTACAAATGTGCATGAATTATCAAATACAATATTATTGTAAATTTTTTTTAAAAAATTAAACATAATTTTTATATAAACTAATTTTGTGATACACCGATTGATATATGATGTGTTTTAGGTTGTAGGGGATCTTTATTGGGGTGGATGAGTTCGAAGTAGTTGCAGAAATTTATAATGCCCCACCCCCTTAAAAAAGTAATTTTAGTTTATGGATTTTGTAAGGACAATGTTATAGTAGGTGTAAATCCAATTTTTTACACTTATAATGAAATGGATATGGTTTGATGGAGGATGAATGTCAAAAGATATTGAGTGTGGAGATTTGGTTATCTTCAACCTCAAACATTTATAACTTTTTACTAAACTATTATATTAACATATTATATATTAAAATGAAACTATAAAACAGAAAAATATACATAGATGATAGTTCATCAGATGAGAGGGGCTTGACTCCGCCATTGAAAGGAAGGGAGGGAAGACATTTTTTTGTATTTATTTTACCAATAATGTAGTATATTTTACATTAATTATAAAAATTCTACTTTATACATGGTTGTTTTTAATTGATAGTGTAAGATATAGTATTTTACACTTATGTAGACCTAGACTTTTCCATTTCATAATTTAGATTTTTTTTTGTTTTTAATTATGCAAGTATTAGGAGATCTCTACAAACAAAAGATCAACCTTTATCATCTCTTATTCAAAACACACTTTTGGAGAGCTAAAACTACAGTTTGATCTAGCAATGAAATCCTGACCAATGTAATATGGCAGTACGGATCAAATGCTATATGTTTCACCTTTTTACTGTATTTGCCAGATTGTGTACTTGTATGATTGTATTTGTATCTAAAGGAACTCAACATTAATGGATCCTGTTTCGGTGGAGTTCAAGGTAAACTCTATCAAATAGAGTTTTCTTTTCATCTCACAAAAATTAAAAGAAAAAAAAATTTAAAAAAATTGAGGATGGTGGTGGGAGTAGGGAAAGAAGGGGGAGATTTTTAACCACTGATTTTAAAATCAGTGGTTGAGATGAAAAAGGAAAATAGTAAAAGGTGGAGTTTTGTGAGGAGGGACAGGGGGACAGAGAACTCTTTGGAAATGTGGATCCGCATCGCTATTTTCCCTATCTTCTTCCTATTTCAGCTCACATCTTTTGTTTTATAAAAGAAACAAACATAAATCAAATTAAGGGAAAATGGCGGAAAACCACCCCTTAAAAATGGCTTTTTGCAGAAAACCACTCATTGAAATTAAAATTGCAGAAAATTACCCCTTAAACCCATTTTGTCTGTAAATCGCCGCTCACAACCTTTTTTCCGTTAGCTTGCCATTAAAAACGGTGAAAAGTCATTTTTACTCCTCTCTTTTAATGTTATTTTAATGAGAGAAAAATGTATGAATTGAAATAAATTAATAAAATCTATTTATCCATCATGTTTAATGTGACAAAAAGGTATGTTATTCTATTCAAATAACATTTCGTTGATTCTACTTTTATTCACTGATGACATGTTTGTGATATGACATTTTTGTTATATTTTTATACAATTGATGATACAGGAACATAAAATGTGATTAAACTTCATTGATAACATCTTTTATTGATGATTTTTATTTCTTAATGACATTTGTGATTGCACTTCATTGATCTCAAATGTTAATGACTTGGTATATATCTTTGCTAGAAGTAAACATGAGTTGGTATATACACTAACTCGCAAATCTTGATGACGAAGGTAATGAGTTTAGATCTATCAAACGATATAAAATAGAAGCGCATTACTTTCGATGAAAGTAGGTTGAAAGAGCTCACAACATCAAAAGTACATAAGAATTTACTCAAATTACCAATAAAAATGACCCAAGGGCCAAGGGAAAGGAAAGCAACACAAGAACAAGTTGTCGTTGCATTTATGTGAGCCATAACTATAAACCAACTAGCACTATACACCTAACAAAAAGGACCACAAAAAAAAAAAAAAATTGAAGCTCCAATCTCTCAAGCCCATCTGATTTATTTAGGAGGTAGCCAATGTGATTACATTTCAATGCCCTATCTTTTATTGACAACATTTATTAATTGATGATATTTTTTATTACACTTTATTAATTGCAATTGTTTATGGTGACATTTTTATGTCCTACCTTTACGTCTCTTGTGCCTTCTGTGAGACCTACTATCATGTGCTTGTATTGATCTAATGTCCTATCATTCTATATCTATTGGAAACACTCTCTCGATTTGTTCGGGGAAAGAGTGCGTACATCCTGACCCCCCAGACCCCGCTTTAACGCGGGATTAACTGGGTTGTTGTTGTTGTTGTTATTGTTTATGGTGTCATTTTTATTTAACTGATGACATAGGAGCATAAAACTTGGAATCAAATTATTGTCACCTTATTTCACATGGAAAATCACAAGGTCTTTGAAACTATGACATTAAAATTGGTTGTATATGTAAAAGCACCTATTATAACATGTCATCAACTCAAAAAAATGCATCAATGTATGGAATATAATATGAAATCAATAAAATCAATACAAGGTGACATCAATGTAACAATCCAAGAATTATATAAAGAATAATATCAAACGATCTCTTTTCATATCTCACAATCAATACAAGGTGCAACTAATAATCTATCATCAACTCAAAAACGATCTCTTTCCATTATATTTTTTAGAATATAAAATATAATGGAAAGAAATCACATAGTTCGCAAGACCACATTGTCCTATATATCAGTCACAATCTTCAATTCATAACCAACTTTAAAATAGATCTACAAGTTGCCTAACTTGCCTGAAGCTGTACTCTGAACAAATCTCCATTGCATAGTTGCATTGCCTAGCTTCATACCATCAAAATCGGATTCAGAGGCTCCCTCGAAGAAACCAAGGATTTCCCATCAGGGCCGTTCCGTTATATTTCGAGGCCTTGTGCAACTAATATATTGAGGCCTTTTTTTTTATAACTAATTCAAAGGGAAAAAATAGTCCACCAAATCTACTAACAAAAGAGATGTTTTTATAGATGCAATTAGGGCTGATATACGAGCCTACGAGCTCGAGTACTAGTTGTTCAAGCTCGGCTCGTTTATAAACGAACCGAGTTCGAGCTCAAATTAAGAGATTTATAAGGTAGAAAGGTACAAACCAATAAAAAACAAAATAATAAAAATAAAATAAAATTGGGCTGCTGTATTTTTTTTTTTGGAAGAAAATAGAACTTGCCGCTGTTGTAATTTTTTGTTGAAAAAAACAAAACAGAACGGGGCGGTGTTTTGGGAAAAAAATTCAAACGGCCTAGCTGTCATTTTTTGTGTAAAAAAAAATTGGGCTGCCTGCAATTAAGGAGACTCGAACTCGGGAACAAGCGCAACCTCTCAATTTCTCAACCAACCTTTACCAACTGGGCTACCGCAACAATGTGGTACATATTGCAATTTATGTATATATAATATAATATCTATTATAAAACCTATACGAGGCCCTAAAAAATTCGAGGCCCCGTGCGATTGCACGTTTCGCACGCCCCATGGGCCGGCCCTGTTTCCCATAACCTAGCTAGTGCATAAATGCTTAGTTAAATGCTTAAGAATTTTAGACGGATGTATGCTCCTAAACAACGGATGTATGCTTCTAATTAATGGCACATAAGTTTGTGAAGAATTCATACTATCGACAGTTGCTCAACTATAAAATTCATACCCAGTGTTCTAAAAATCGTGCATAGGCACCGTCTAATCGGTGCCTAGGCGGGAGGGCACCAAGGAAATTTTAAGCCTAGGCGGCCCTCTAGACGGTAATCCGCTTATGTACCGCCTAATCCCACCTAGGCGCCGCTTAGACTCCGCCTAGTCCCGTCTAGGCGCCGCCTAGACCGACGATTATTCAATTTTAGCTTCTAGGCATGTGATTAGTCAACTTAGGGTTTTTTATCCCCCAAGTCGGGATGTATTTGCTATTGAGTTGAACCTATTGTTTTAGATTTTAGGTAAATGTACCTAATTAAATTTTGCTAATTAAATGTACCTAATTAAATTTTGCTATTAGGTAAATGTACCTAATTAAATTTTGCTAGGGTCTATTTCACCAAATTTTCTCAACAATACTCCCTTCGTCAATTAAAACTTGACGTTTTATTATTCACGCACGTTTTTTTAAGTGTTAAAAACTATAAAATATTAAATTTTTAAATAATTTTTTTAAATAATTTCAGACTTATTACAATTAAGTATGAATTTATAAAAACAAATGTAAAAGAATATTAATATTTTATATAGCTTTTATCATTATAAAAAAAACGTGCATGAATAGTAAACGACAAGTTTTAATTAACAGATGGATTAAATGACATGTTTTATCAAACGAAAGGACTAACAAAATAAAAATACATAAAACCTACTATTATTACATAAAAAAAATTACATGGCTAATTAAATAATAAAAAAATACACAAGAAAAACTACATAACACAGGTAACGATAGATGGAGCTGAAAAAATCTAAGAAATACCAGTAGATTGTAGATAAATCAATAAAATAAATTGGACTTAACATAATAATGGAGGTAAAAACAACTTTCAATTAAATTAAACAAGAGTTGATGAATTCGACCCAACAATACAGTAGGTTTTTTCAGTCATTTAATAATAGTAGGTTTTATGTATTTTGGACTTTGTGATAGAATATTGAAAATTCTCCAGACATATAGAGCTCGGTTCGAAATCAGCACCAGCGAGAGAGGACCAGCAAGATGAGAGAGGGAGAGATGAGCATACTTGCAATGGAAGGTTTTGAAGGTTGTGAAGGTTGAAGATAAAGCTGAGTGTTCAGCATAAGTTTTTGTGATTGTGTGAACAAGAAGATAAGAACAAATGACATATAGGTCTTTTCACTTCATTATATAAAAAACACATCTCCATTCAATCAAACACGTGTGGATTATTTTTCACAAATAATCTTCATCCATTAGGGATGACAATTTCACCCGCACCCGATGGACATCCGTCTCACCCGACCCGGAAAATTGGGTGAAAATCCAATATAAAGCGAATATTAAATGGATGATGGGTGAACGGGTGATGGATCGAGTCGGATTCGGGTGAAGACATTTCCCACCCGTCACCCAACCCATCACCCGACTTATATTATATAATTACATTTTATATATATATATATATATATATATATAATGACCAATATAACCCCAAACCCAAATTCACAATAAATTAAATTTCTACTAACATATATACCTACTTTATTTGAAATATATTGTCATGACTGTATTTGAAATATATTGTCATGAAGTAAATTGTGCAATTTTTATTTTAAGTATGAAATGTAATTGGCTCATAATTAAGATGGAAAAATGAATACAATGTCTCCTTTTTGCCAAGCAATCTACTGCAGTATTATATACTACCTCCGTCCAAAAATACATGGGTTTTACTATTCACGCACGCTTTTTTAAGGAGGTAAAAACTATATAAAATATTAACTTTTTTATTAATTTTTTTAATAATTACAAAATTATTGATAATAAGTTTGTAATTATTAAAAAAAAAGTAATAAAAAGCTAATATTTTATATAGTTTTTAACTCCTAAAAAAACGTGCATGAATAGTAAAAGCCCATGTATTTTTGGACGGAGGGAGTATGTATTATCTATATGTATAAGATGGGTTTATCCAGTTGTTAGTTTATTAAATTATATGTATTATTCATTGAGTTTGTTTAGTTGTAAATTTTACTTGTGATGTTTACATATATTTGACCGAATATAACTATATTTGTTAGTTGTTTATTTATCGAATTGTTCGACGGGTGTTTTTTTTATTAATTTTTTTTTGTTGATTTTGATGAGTTGTATTTCACCCGAATTATCACCCGATCCACCTGAACAACCGGTGGGTGATGGGTGGAAGAGGTGGATGAAATATTTGGTGGGTGATGAGTCGGGTAGGGTGAAGGGTTTTGGGTGGTGGGTCGGGTGATGGAAGTAGATCATCCACCCGACCTAGGGCTGTTACTTGAGCCGAGTAGCTCGAGCTCGGCTCGGGCTCGGCTCGGAAAAAGCTCGACTCGGGCTCGCTCGAATTAAATATGAGCCAAGCTTGAGCAGAATTCTGAGCTCGAGCTCGGCTCGAGTAGCTCGTATAGCTCATTTTATGGGTGAAATTACAGTTCTCCCCCTATGTTTTATTTAACCCCATGTAAATAGGTTTTATTTAACCCCTTGTAAATAGGTCGTATATCTCGTTTCGTAGGTGAAACTACAGTTATGTCCCTAGGTTTTATTTAACCTCTTCTTCTAAAGAGTCTGTCAGCCGCTTTGCCTTTTGGACTCCATTCACTTTGAATCACAGATCTACATTTTGTGAGTAGCTCGAGCTCGACTCAGTTCGGCTCGAGAAAATGAGGCTCGAGCTCGAGCTCGGCTCGTTTGTAAACGAGCCAAGCTTGAACACCCACTACTCGAGCTCGTTAGCTCGTATATCAGCCCTAACCCGACCCATTGCCATAAAACCTTTAAAAAAAAAAAACTGTTCCATTTGTTCTCTGGGACGGACCCGATTTACGGGCCGGGTTGGGCCTTCAGCCGGTCCGGCAATTGGTGCACCCAACTTAGAGAGAGGTGCAAATATGTCGGCCTCCTCCCGTTGACTTGCTTCTTCTTCACAACCCTCTCTCTTCCTTCTTCCGGTCGGAGCTCCCTCAACTACCGCCAATCAATTACCGGTCAGATCTCCGATTCCTCTTCCTTAACCCTTAATACTTTTCTCGTTTTCTCCCACTTCTTGTGAATGACGCTGTAGATTAGGGCTGCTCTCTCAGTCTCTCTTAAACCTGTTGATGTGTAGCTATTGCTTGACTAAAATCAGGCAGATCATCTTGTTATTGGTGTCTTTTGCTTGATCTTCTATCTGCATAATTGTGTGTTGAATCACCGAAACATGCCTGGGGCCTGGGGGTAGGAGACCAGGAATTGGGAAATTAGGTTATCTTTTGAGACGGTTTTATCTTCATTTCCCAAAGAGCATGCATTGATTACAGATTACATTTGATGATTTTGCTTCTTGATTATAGAGTTGCAGCAGCTGCTTAGAGCATGCATTGTTAATCAATCATCCCTTACCCTAAATTTTCTGTTGGTTATTCAAAATCAATCCAGTTTGACAAGGCAATGGCTTCCCATGACCACCCCCACAGCCATGGAGATGACCACCACCACCGGCACCATGACCATGACCATGAACATGAACATGAGCACCATCACCATACCCATGAGTAATTGATTCCCCTTTCCTCTTCAATTCAACTTAATTTTATCTGTGTGCTCTTAATTTAGTTGTTTGATTTATAAAATTGAATGCAGAGAAGGAAAGGGAAGCTCATCATCATTTGTGGGGAAAGATGGAAAGGTGTACCATAGCCATGATGGGTTAGCCCCACATAGCCATGAACCCATTTACTCTCCTGGCTTCTTCTCCCGGAGGGCTCCCCCTATCCCCAACCGCTGTTTCAAGGAGCGAGCTTTCACCATTGGTATTGGTGGCCCTGTTGGTACCGGGTATCTCGATTTCATCTGGTTGATTTGGAAATGAAATCAATTGGCCCTTTGCATTGAGATTTGGTTCGATTTTGATGATTTTGGGGTTTGTGGTTTGCAGGAAAACTGCTTTGATGCTGGCTCTATGCCAGCACTTGAGGGAAAAATACAGCCTTGCTGCAGTGAGTGCCTAAAATTTAATGATGAAAATGAAATTGCCCTTGACTTGAAATTAGCTTGCATAAACTGAATTTAATTTGAGTGAATATGTGCTTTTTCCTTTATCATTACTCAATAGGCTCAAAGTGTCAATCTCAATCTTGATAGAGGAATAAGGAATTCATTGGCACTATGTTGTTACTTTCTTTGTTTTCATGAATCTGTTTGTGAATCACATGGCTCACAGCATTGCCATTTGATCCCTCAAACTGGGGATTGACATTATGTATAGGCTAATGAAGCCTTTAAACTAGTTGATGGCTCATGGAATTGCCAATTCAACTCAGAAGGGATGAACATGTGTCAATTTCAGGTGACAAATGATATATTCACAAAAGAGGATGGGGAGTTCTTGGTAAAGCATGGTGCCCTGCCAGAGGAAAGGATCCGTGCAGTTGAAACTGGAGGCTGCCCACACGCTGCTATCCGTGAAGACATCAGCATAAATCTCGGTCCTCTTGAAGAGCTATCTAATTTGTACAAAACGGACATACTTCTTTGTGAATCTGGAGGAGGTAATGTATTTTTCGACTATTTTATGAGCTTCATCGGTCTTTATCTTGCATATGCAGTGAGAGATTTAAAATCTCTTTCATCGGCCTTTTTCTTGCATATGCAGATAATCTAGCTGCCAACTTCAGTAGGGAACTTGCTGATTACATCATTTACATAATAGATGTATCTGGAGGAGACAAAATTCCCCGAAAAGGAGGTCCTGGCATTACACAAGCTGATCTTCTCGTACGTAAAATGCTCGCATCTTCTCTATTTGCACCCTCTTTTCTTGGCTCTGAATTGATAAACATCACATTCTTCGGGGCGCAGGTTATAAACAAGACTGACCTAGCACCTTCAGTCGGGGCTGACTTGGCCGTAATGGAGAAGGATGCTCTTAGGATGCGTGATGGAGGTCCTTTCGTCTTTGCTCAGGTTTGTTTAGTTGCAAATGTGCTAGTAGCCTAGTATGGATACTTTCTTTGTACCCTTTTTGTGCCATGTTACTGCATGTTCGTATTTGGAGCCTCTTCTCACACAAATGACGTTCAAAATTGTACAGGTAAAGCATGGAGTAGGAGTAGGAGAGATTGTGAACCACGTCCTCCAGGCATGGGAGGTTGCGACTGCACAAAAGCGACGTTGATGCTCGTGGCCCGTTAACCATTCTCCGCGTGGTCGTATTTCATGTCCGGCTTGTGTTGCTGAACTGCTGATGTTCATTTGGTTTAGCTGTTTTCTTTTGAAGTACATCAAAATCTAGTTCTCCTGATACTTTCTGCTGTTTGAGTATCAGATTGTGTCTGGCAGTTTTAGCTCTGACTATTGACTAGTGAGTATGCTTTTCAAGGACATCAAAAGCTAGAGTTCTATGACTATTTTTTTTTAAATTAAGGTAATAATTCAAAATCTCATACAACACTGTTGTTTGGGAAATCGAGATACCGAAGATCCCTCATCTAGGTGGGAGGCACGTCGTGTGATCCACACTTCCCCAGGAGTCGTCTTTGCCTTTCGAGGATTTCTGCTTTCCGTCTTTCCGGCTGCGAGACATCGTGTCAGCAGATGTTGTCCCGTGCGCTCGTTATCCACTTCACCACGCTGGACTTCTTTCCTCTCGATGTTGTGTCTGCTTATTTGCTTAGGGTTGGGGATTTTTCCGGCTTTGCATTGGTTAGTTTTTTGATGTATTATGTGATTGTATTTCCTTCAGATCTTCGTGATCTCATCATTCGGAATGCTTTCGGGTTGGCTAACCTCCACCCGAATTTTTTCCTTATCAAAAAAAAAACTAAATAAATTACTTGGGTTGCAAGTACATGCCGACGCTTTTAACGCAAGCAAGAAGGTCGTCATTTGAAGATGATGATTGGTCCGCAAACACACAACCGAAGCTTTGAACGCAAATGACACGTTATAACATTTTCTTAACATTTTTTACACAAAAAGGCTAGGGACCTTGCCATTAGTTTTTTTTTTTTAATAGAAAAGAATTCGAGGTCAGACAAGCCTGAACCTCGATGGCCGACAAGTCAGCAGACGGAAAACCGTCTAAGAAAAATAAGACAATACAAAGATGGTGCCAGATACAAGCAAACACACCCTATAGAAATGAAACTAAAACAAACATACTAACATACTGAAAGAGATGAGGACGTAGACTACTTGCCATTAGTTATTCGTAAGTAAACCAAAACACCCTAGATATTAATAACTACTGTATAAAAGAAACTTATGAGTAATTTTGTAAAAAAACATAATTTAAAGATATTTTATACTCCGTATCTATATATACCCTATGGCCGGTTAGAGACATTTGCCGTGGCGGAAAAGCGATGATAATCTGTGCGAACTAGTCAGGGCAAAAAATTTGTGTCTTTAGATCGCAATTTTTGACCCTTGACTAGTTTGCACGGGTTATATCGTTTTGTTTCATAAATTAAATAAAATCCGTATGTATGCTTTCTTCATGGCTCAATAGCGATGATAGCCTAGGCAACATGCCACGGCCGGCGATTTGTGTCTTTTGATTGAAATCGCAGGCCGCTGGCATGTTGCTCGGGTTATATCGCTTCGATATGGGGTTATGTAGCTTCGATCTAATAAAATGCAATAGTTATCGGCAGGATAACGTGAAAGAAGTTGTGATAGTACACATGTACATCCATAACATCTTTTACGTTATCCTGCGGATGAATATTGATTATCCAAACATAACTGTAAATGCTTCGGAAACGTACCGGTACGGGTACACCGTCATCTTCGTCCGTCATCGTAGTGGGCGTCTAAATTACATCTGTCAAGGGAGAATGAACCTCTTACAAGAGGACGAAGCTGGGAACTTTCGTCGGAACTCACGACGGAATCTCTCAGCTTCGCACTTTTATAAGAGGCTCGCTCTCCTTCGACCGATGGAATTTGGACGACCAACTCCGATGGCGGAAGAAGATCACGATGTACCCGTGCCGGTATGTTTCCGCACTTTTTTTAATACCGCGTATCAATGCGGTGACGCTTACCGTATAGATATGCGGTGACCCACCGCTTACACATGCGGTAATCTATACCGCATGTATATGCGGTATAGATTACCGCATACAACGCGACATGTTTTCCCGCTATAAATGACCCCCGTGCGATGTCGTGATTATTACAACATGGCGGCTGGTAATACACCAAGACCTTTCTACTCAGTCTTAGGGAGCGGACCGAGGGATTTTTTCTGGTGGGTAGAAGACGTCTCGCTGACACAAATATTGGTAAGCCCCATTCTGTCGTCTGACATATAATTCACAATGTTCCGAACTCACTAAGTACATCTTAAAAATTGCAGCCTCTGCCTTCCAACTTCGAAGAAGAATACGGGCTGGCCGGCGTCGAAAGAATAACGCTGACTAATGGGGTAGGGAGGAGAGGCACCAGCATCCGGGTTGAGCGCAACAGATCCGGGGCGCTCTGGCTCGCACAAGGATGGAATAATTTCGCGATATCCCGTGACGTGCGCGTAGGGGCGGGGTTGATGTTTAGCTACTTAGGCAACTCTCGGTTTCGGGTAGTCGTAGTGCCACCGGAGAATGTTTCACCATCAGAGGAATAGAACAATAATGATTTCCTTTGATGTGTGACATGACGACGATGCGGCAAAACAAAGTAACTGAGTTACTTTTGCTGTAATGTTATCTCTTTAATTAATATGAAAAATGAGGCACTTTATCCGTTTTCATGTAATGTGTTATTCCCTGAAATTATCAAAATTCATACCATGCAATGGTGTCGCCGTGCTGGTGCGTTGCTTCATGTCTTCGTTTAGACTCCGATTAATCCACGTGCTGGGAAGATGACGTCATGCGGTATATGTATACCGAATGACCATGCGGTGGATGCGGTGGTGTCAAAAGACAACTATAAAAGCGGTTGGTTGAGACTTTCAGTACACCATAACCACTATGGCAACTACCAAAGTGTATGAAGCGG
Source organism: Persicaria maculosa (assembly GCA_963922045.1). Taxonomy (NCBI): domain Eukaryota; kingdom Viridiplantae; phylum Streptophyta; class Magnoliopsida; order Caryophyllales; family Polygonaceae; genus Persicaria; species Persicaria maculosa. Next base: position 3,410,709 of record OY998254.1, on the reverse strand, counting down.
AGACAAGATCGGGCAGCAGGTTTAGACTTACAGTCGAAACTTTTCGTACGCCACCTGACGATATATTGTGCAACTGTCAGCACAGAAGCTCGACAGGATGGCCGTGCTGCCTTTGCCAAGTTGTATGCGAAGAACGCGATACAGCAAGAGTTTCCGATTCGGTTGACCTCGAGTGCGTTGAAGGAGTGACTTACGAGGATGTCCGCATGACAAGGCCGTACTCGTATAGGGATAACCCTGCAGCATATTATATTCACGCGACGGAGGCAATTACGGAGCTTGTTAGCGACTTTTTCTCCAACTTCGGATTGGCCAATGCAACGCAGGTGGCAAGATACACCGTGGAAAAAGTCGTGCGGCGTGCAAACACAAAGCTTCGAAAGTACGCATTTCACCGAATACATATTCACATTTTGCCGAGCAATGTAGAGGAGTCGGTTGGTAGTTGTTATGTACCATAGGTAAAATGTTGTCGTGTCCTAAATTGTTGTGTATCATTTATAGTGAATTTATCCGGTCACGAGTTAAACCAGTAATTATATTTCGCTGATAAATCATTTGCATTATACATGCGGTGATACATTGGCTATTAAACGGATTCTACATAATGATTTTACACAAACTTGGTTCCTACTCTACTGATGGATATCCTTGCAAAGGGTCTCACCACAGAATGCACAGAGATGAAAATCTGTACAATGTTCGTTTTCCATACAACAGAGTGAACTTCAGGAGGCTCTATCAAGCCATTGCATCTGCGGAGCAATACCTTGCAAAGGGTCCCACCACAAGTTAGGATCTGGTGTACAACTACCTACTGACTCCTCGAGAATACGCGGGCTAATCTGGATCTCAATGCGGTTGAATGCGTACTTCTTCACTCTGTCGTTCGCTGGACGGACGGCGTTGTCGACAGTGAACCTTGCAATCTCAAGTGCGCAGTGTAGCCTGACATCGCTGAATAGGTCGCTGATTGCGCATTTGATTGCCTCAACCGCCTCGCGGTAGTATGACTCGGGGTCCTCAACGTGTAATTGGTGACCTCTCAGACACGCCAGTTCAACCGGCTCCGAGAAAGCGTATCTGTCGCCTTCAACGCCTTTGTAGCAGACAACGTGAGCAAGACAGCAAGGGAACGTTTGGCACCACCGCTTGTGCTGACAATTGCACAAATAATCTTCGTATGGCCTCGAAAACTTATCGCGTATTATTTTGTATGACACACCCATCTCTGTCTCACCTTCAAACTCAGCTATTCTAACCATGATTTGATTGTTTTGATTCGTATGAGGTGCATATGCGGTACTAAACACCGCTTTTTATAGCCAAAATGGGACTACCGCATGTTTATACGGTGGTTATTACCGCATGTATATGCGGTGACAACCACCGCATGTACATGCGGTGCCTCTGCCCTATGTTCCAAAATGTGGCAAGTGGGACCGAACCGGACCGGACCGGACCGGTTACGATGTACCGCATTACTATGTGGTGGTAAGACACCGCCTCCCCTTGCGGTGTATGGCCTATAAATCATGACGGCCATCCATCCGCCACAGGAACCACCACAACGGATGTCCAGCGAATCACAAAATGGTGACCACCTTAGACACATACCGGCGGACGGCAGGTTATCTGGAGTACAAAGTCACATTAATTCGTTGCTCGGAGCCCCGGTGGCCGGAGGAATGCACCTGCAAGCATCCAGCATACCTTCCAGGAAATTCGTGCGTTATATTTTAGTGTCATATCGAGATGGACACTGACATAGCATATCCGATCGACTTCTGTTGTGCGCATTGTTATGACGACAGAGGATTCCCCGAATCGTATTACTTGGATGCAGAGGTGCAAATCGCGAATCACATCAGAAGATATTGTCGTTACGACGTTTACAGTATCGGGGCTGAGGGCCTATGTGATCATGTTATCCGCAAGCTTCGAGCGTTCAACGCAGGTGAAAGGTATTACGCGTTCAACCAAATGAATATTGTCATTTCCATTAATGAGAGGTCATCGGAGGAAGATAGTGATTAGACATGCATTACCAAGTATGTAGTGTGATGTGTATGCGTTGTATTTTCATGTGTAAGCAGTTCAACCGTTTAATTAAATTCTCTCTCGAGTCGCCTCCGTGATTTCCATTATATATTATTTCAAGTGTTGCAAGAAATATAGAAAGTACGTTGAAATAGGAAACACATGACACAAATAGCGTACGAACCGACTTGTTATTCAAACAACATTGTTACAACTAGACGACAACCAAACTACTTCACAACCAACAATAACAACAACTTCATCACACTACCACAAACGAACGACTACACAACCAACAATAACAACAAGTTCATTAGACTGACACATACGAACGACTACACATAAGTCGGATATCCAACACATGAATCCTAAATCTCATCGGCATGCTTGTTGTTGATGTGCCTCTTAAGATGACCGTGCTGCAGGTTGTTGGTCACGGTGTAGCGATGGCCGCAGTGACGGCACGTTGCAGTAAAAGCGATGCCTCCAAGCGGCTCCTTCTTGTAGTGTTTGGTGAACATGTCTTCACGGGGAATTGGTCTTTGTTCGGACGACATTGTCGGTGGGGGTGTGTTTCCGGCGGTGGTGTGTTTCCGGCGCCGGGTTGGTCCTCTTATATAGACTAGGTCTCACCGCATTGCCATGCGGTATACAATACCGCATGGACATCCGGTATTATACCGCATGTGCATACAGTATTGTATACCGTATGGACAAGCGGTGCCTGAAACCTATATAACCCGGAGTCTCTGGCCACTAACCACACACCTCAACATGTCGGACAACAGCGGAGAAAGCTCAAGCAACGACATAATACGTCAAGGCACGATGGAAGAGTTTGAGGCGGTTCTATACACTGGTAGTCCGCGGTCAAAGACGGTGGAGGCGATGATAAAGAGACTACGTGATGAAAATCGGTCGCTCCTGGTCGAAAACCAACAAGCCCGTTGGCGAATTGATATCTTGGAAAGTCAAGTTGCAGTTCTGGAAGAGGAAAAAAAAGCTCTTGTAATGAAGCTAGATGAAGCTACTGTGCGTAACACTTGACTATTAGGGTCATTTGTATTTCGTTGCTTGTAATTTTATAAAGTTCGTTTCGAATCATGATATTGAACGTTGGGTACGGAAATACTATTCAAATTTGAAAACGATCTGCAACGGTAACAAACCATCAAATCCACACAAACACATAACATACGTAATCCAAAATCGAATAATCAACTACTCCACAAAAAACAATCCAAACTACTGCACAAAAAAAATCCACTCCAGATAGTCATCGGCCACGCCATATGGGTACTCTTCAGAGGTCCGTGGCAACTCCTCCATGGGGAAAAGATGATCGAACCTGTGCGCCCAGTGATTGTCAGCTGGGTGGAACGACGCCTCCTTCTTGCACTTGGCGGACTTCGGTCTGAGCACTACGGTAGGCCTGATTGGATCAGCGGGAATGTGCTGAACCCGACCAAACTGTCGCAGCACACGGTCCGGCATATACGGCTCCTCCTCGAACAACCACCGAATGGTGCCCCTATCTCTCGAAAGACGCAGATCTCCATCAAAATCCAAGTGTCTACCAAATGGCATGAACTCGATCTGCAATGGAATAGAAATTGTTATTACGACTAAAATCTGGTATATAGTATGACAAATGTAAGTGCGGATATAAATTGTGTTCGTACCTCGTCGACTGTCATCTCATCCAGCCTCCGCCGCAGAACATCCAGTCGCTCGATGCGAGGCCTATCATCCCGGGTGACCGTACTGGAAAATGATGTCGCCCCCAGGACGTACCTCACCCCGCGTCGCAGATCCCGAGCTAGCCTCCGATCGAGCGTCATGCCGGGCTTGAACACCGGAAAATGCAACCATATCCACACCTACAAAGGAACAATACTATCAGCAACATAGCCATTATAACCTAGTTACAGAACTTCTAAAATAAATAATCACAGAACGAATGTCTTACCTCCAATAGTTTTGTACAACCGTCCATGTCTTTGGCCAACTCCCGAGTCGCCTCGCCCAATCCCCGGTACAAGCACGACAAGACCCCTGCAGCTAGAGAAAGATGCGACACCTGCGCTGCATCCATAAACCTACGGATCACCTCCGGTCGCAATCTTCCGCCCGACTTGTCGATGAACAAGGTCGCAGTCGCAATCATCTCCAGCACAACACCCAAGATGCACTCCATATCATGCTCAAGTGGGGCGCCATCTCGAACCCGCTGTCGCATCGGTGCTATCTTCTGAAGGAGGAGCTGAACAGTAGGTCCTCCATGGGCCCATGCGCTCTGCCGCTCGTTCTGAGTCAAGCCGTAATACTCCCCAACTATTTCCCTCCAGGCGACAACATCATCCAAGTGAATACACTCCTCTCCGTCCAAACCAAGGCCACGTATGAAGAGCACATCGTGCAGTGTGATGGTGATCTCTCCCCATGCGAAGTTAAAACTGTTCGTCTCGGGGTGCTAGTGCTCAACAAATGCCCCGATCAGAGTGTGATCCACATGATCCCACTCGAAATCTCTCAGGTCCCAGAACCCAATCTCCCGCACTGCGGGAAACCAGGACTCCCGTCCATCAACCTCCAACAACGCCTCTACACGGCCCAGCGACTGCCCTCGTCTCTGCACACGCACACCCCTACGCAATGCTTCGTCCTCCCGTCTCCAAATAGCCTGTGCAATGTGGGTCTCGTAGTCTCTCAGAAGGGAAACGGTATGTGGCCCCCCTGGCCATTCGGGCAGAACAGCCCGAATGACCCCTGCACTACTCCCCTCACCATGCTGCCCAGTACCACCTGCCATACTGCTCTCTCCACGCTGTCTCCGCCTCCTCTGCACTACACGGACAGGGGGCTGTGCCGCCTGGTCTCCTCCCATATCCTGACGAACATCGTCGGATGACCCATACATCGGATCATGTTGGATAACTCCCATATCCAGCGACAAATGCCTCGAAAGTCCAGCTGACTCATGCCCCCCGGCAATCGGCACACCCTCCAAGTTCCTAGGTGTCGCTGATGGCGCCGCCTGCTGACTCCCAATGATCGGCTCAGGCTCGGCAGTCCTCGGCGTCGACGATGGCGCCGCATGCTGACTCCCAATGATCGGCTCGGGCTCGGTGGTCCTCGGCGTCGACGATGGCGCCGCATGCTGACTCCCAGGCGTCCTCCCTACACCCGTAGAACCGACCGGGGTGAACGACGCAAAATCTATCTGCGCAACGGCCCATGGCTCCTGGTCGCCACCTCGAGCATGACTCGTCCCAGCACCCACATCTCCGAGCAGAGGTGCCGTGTCGTCATACGAGTTCAATTGTTCGCTCGCAAGCTGAGTCCCAAAGTAGTCCCGATAACTGTCAGGATAAGTCTGCACCTACTCTACCACTCTCTCAGCTCCAGTCTCCAAGTGCTCACCCGTCTGACGTGCTCGGTCCCCTCGTAGGTACTCCTCCAGCATCTCAATACCCTGGTCGCCTTGACCAGACTCTCCGGTCGACTGCACCACTGGGTCATCCGTGTGGTCAGACATCAAGTGCAGCTCAATCTGCACCAGACTCTGATATGTCTCTATAGATGACTGGGACGTGTGCCCAGTATCAGCTCCTACCGTCTCAGTATCCCTCTCCGGAGGATCCACTACATCCTCCAACGTCTGGGTCTCCCTGACGGCAGCCTCGGTATCATCATCTACCGCGTCGCTATCCGTCTCCATCGGAACTGATACACCCTCCAACGTCTGCCTCTCCCTAATGGCAGCTCTCCTAGCAGATTGTAATACTACCCTCTCTCCCAAATTTCTCGACAACACAGACTGTGTAATTTAAAATATATTTGTCAGAATCCTATCGCTCAATTACAATACTATATCGTATGACTGTCTAAATGTGACAACATTTTCGTAAGGTTTATTAATGATATCATCTTAATACTAACAATTCATAATAAAACATAAATATATACTTATTCGATTTCAATTTCCCTACACCTAGTATTTGTCAGAATCCTATGGCTCGAATACGATACTATATCGTATGACTGACTAAATGGTGCAAGATTTTCCAAAGGTTTATAAATGATTTCAACCTCATACTATCAATTCCTAAGAAAACAGAAATATATACTTATTCGATATCAATTTCCCTACACCTAGTAACAATTTTAACATACCGTAGGGTGAGGCTGTGTCTCCAGCGGTGGCGGTACATCTGTCGTCCTCCGCCTCTGTATAGTGGGTTCCGGCTACATTATATATAACAATGAAATGTTAACACTATTTCCTTCAAATTAAAAAATAAAGCAAATTGATTATTATAAACATTAAATGTTACCTGTAACGGATGTCTCCGAAAAGGACCAACATCATCAGCTACGGCTTTCCCACGATTGTCTTTCACCATCTTAAAACCCGGGTACAAAGTGGTGGTAGATATGGGGACGGGGAAGGGACGGAACCAAAAGTCGGGCTCGGAAACAAAGGAATGGGAGAAGATTCGAGTCGGGCTCGGAAAGAAAGGAATCGGAGACGATTCGGTGTGTCGGAAAACTGGGCCCCCACGCCTATTTATAATGGGCCCCCAACGGTAACAAATCATACCGCATCTCCATGCGGTATGATTTTACCGTTGTGGCAACGGTAAAAATTATAGGGTCACCCTATATACACCGCAAATCCACGATTAGCGCTGTTAATGAAACGTCGAATATGACGTTGTAAAAACGTTCGATTTCACGTTGCAGCAACGTTCATTTCGACGTTGTCATTTGTCCTACACAACGTTGTGAATTGAAGGAAGTTGGGCGGGTCGGACACTTTAGCAACGTCTAATCCGACGTTGCTAAAGTGGGCCTCGTCGGGCCAGAAAGCAACGTTCAATACAACGTTGCAACACTTAGAACTTACAATAAAGACAACGTTAAGTCTGACGTTTGTACCAGCAACACTTGGATCAACTTTGAAGTTCTATTATCTTTATTTTTGTTGGGTAGGATGTTGGCGAAAACTTAGTGCGATGCTGCATCTTTTATTTTGTTGGAGCGTTTTGCCCCTCGCGGAGGGTTTTCAAATATGATTTGTGGTTATTTCAGGGAAAAACACGTTACATGAAAACTTATAGACTGCCTCATTCCCTTTTATAGGAGTGGTTGGTTACCTGGAACTAGTCACAACGTCAAATCTGACGTTTTGACAATGCCAAATCCGACGTTTCTAAGCATGCCCCTAGTTTGCCGCTGGGGATTTGGTGGTAGCAGAAACGTTATATTTAACGTTGTAGAAACGTCCAAATAAACGTTGCTAAGCCCGACGGAGCCCGTTGGCATCCAGGGTACAACGTCCGATTTGACGTTGTAACAACGTCTGATACAACGTTGTTACAACGTCGGATCCCCTACCCCTTGGGGAATTTCCCCAACAGATGAAACGTCAAATTGGACGTTTTTGCAACGTCTAATCCAACGTTTTTGCAACGTCCAAATAAACGTTGCTAAGCCCGACGGAGCCCGTTGGCATCCAGGGTACAACGTCCGATTTGACGTTGTAACAATGTCTGATACAACGTTGTTACAACGTCGGATCCCCTACTCCTTGGGCAATTTCCCCAACAGATGAAACGTCAAATTGGACGTTTTTGCAACGTCTAATCCAACGTTGCTGTAACGTCCAATTCGACGTGTCATTTGCGGTGTATATAGGGAACGCGAAATTATACCGCTTCTCCATGCGGTAAGTTTTTTACCGTTGCCACAACGGTAAAAAAAATACCGCATGGAGATGCGGTATTCTTTTACCCAAAATTCAAAACCATACCGCATACCCACGCGGTATGTTCGTACCCAAATTTTCCATATTTTAAAAACCACCGCATACCCATGCGGTGGGTTTCGGATAGCTTCGACCCAACCGGATTATCGTATTACGGACTCCGTTTTAACCTAACTCACCGCACGTACATGCGGTGTTTTTATACAGTCAAACGACATACCGCATGTACATGCGGTATATCGGGCTAAAATTTTCTTAATCCACCGCATAGGGATGCGGTGGATTAGCGGTGTAAGTAGTAAAAATTAGCGGTGTACATATCATACCCCTAACAAAACCAAGGAGTCCAGTAGACCAGTACATACAACTACAAGAAGAAAACAGAGAGCACTCTGTTTCTACTTTCTACACCCCGGCTATATGCACCTATGACAGGTGCTATATACACTACATAGGACGGATCATAGATCCGTCCGTTATAAATTTATAAAAAAATACACGGACGGATCTAGGATCCGTCCGTTATAGAAAAAAAAATAAAATTACATAGGACGGATCCTAGATCCGTCCTATGTATTATTAAAAAAAAAAAAAAAAAAGGAGGAGTAAAAGTTGCAAGTGCAGCTTTTACTTTTGGATGGAAAGTTTAACAAGGCCGGATCCTAGATCCGGCCCTTGTATTTTTTTTATTTTTATTTTTTTTTACAAAGCTGTACCCAACAGCTTTTTTTTTCGTTTCTTTTTTTTTTATATACATATAACGCACGGATCAATGATACGTCCGTGTATTTTCAAAAAAAATTACAACGGACGGATCTATAATCCGTCCTATGTAGTGCATATAGCACCTGTCGTTGGTGTATATAGTACAATTCGGTTTTTACTGTCTCCACCACCCTCGTTATTCAATGCTTTTTATTTACCCGATTCACCCCCAAAATCCCTCTTTCTCTTTACCTTCAACGCTTTTTACTTCCTCCGTCCTCGAAACCCTCTTTTATTCTTATCCCCTCTGCATTCACCTCCCCCACCTTACTCTCAGTCACTTCCTGAACAGGTAACTTACTCTCAGTCACTTCCATAGCCCCATTTCAGAAAATAAAAACCCCAAATCAGACATTTTGTGTTGCCAAGACGGTGTTTTGTGGCGAGTTCGAGGGGGAAGTGGGGGGAATGGAGGTTGGGTTGAAACAGGGGAGTTTCAGGGGTTTGGGCTTCAGACAGGGCGTTCAGCAACAAGAACAGTGTCTTTGCAAGGGGAGTTCCAGTGCCGGCAATGGCCGAAACGCCGTCGTTTTCGACTCCGGTGATTACTCTTTCGCTGATCAGTTCCTCAACCTGCAAACCGCCGGCGACTACAACCACCGTCACCAAGAAGTTGACCGCCTCTTTGACGACCTAGAGGAATTCCAAGAGAGCGACAACAAAGACGCTGTTTTTCTCCCTCCCCCGCCGCCGCTGCTTCAAACACCCCAAATGGCCGCCGCTACGGAAGATGACTTTTTCTCCGTCCTCACTCTCCCGGTAAAATAAAACGCTTTTTACTATTTTTGCATTTGATTCATGCAAGCAAATTTGCAAATTTGGAAAAGATGAAATCTTTTCCCCTTTTGGATTTGACAGGAAGAGGAGGAAGAACTTGAATGGCTATCCCAATTCATCGAGGACTCGTTTTCACCGCCTTATCCCGCCCCCGCCGGAATCCCAATCCTGCCGGGAAATAAAACCCCCAAATCCCCGGCTTCCTTCTGGCGGCCGGGGGGCATCCCCCGCGCCCGTCACTGCAAACGCCGCCACTCCGCCGCAGAGTCAGCCAGCAGCTCCTCCTCGTCTTCCTCCGCCACGTCATCCCCTTGGCCGCCCACGTCACCCTCCACCCCCCTCACCTGCCAAAGCCCGAACCCGTTCAAAAACAAAAGGTCCCGGACCGGGCCCGTAACGGGCTCGGCAATGCCGGCCAGGAGCTGCAGCCACTGCGGGACCCAGAAGACGCCTCAGTGGCGTACCGGGCCAACGAGCGGGAGGACGCTGTGCAACGCGTGCGGGGTGCGGTTCAAGGCGGGGCGGCTGTTCCCGGAGTACAGGCCCGCTAATAGCCCGACGTTCTCCAGCGAGGCTCACTCCAACAGTCACCGGAAGGTTCTGGAGATGCGGAGGAAGGAGATTAAACTCCGTGGTAAGAAATAGATTGTTGACTCAGTGTTGACTAGGGTAGACCCGGTTTAGTAAGATTTTTAGTATAAAATATTGGTTTAAGGAAATGACGACCGGTTTAGGTTAAATACAGTAGTTTGTAAATTATTACTACGTATAAAATACTAGTAGTAGTTATGACTTAGTATGAGTTAGATTTTTTTTTTAACCATTTCGGAATGGCTCACCAGAAAGGACTTGTGGGTAGTACCCATAGGTTATCGGTTCGAACCCTTACCTATTCAAGAGTTAGGTTTTTTGTATGGTTAAATTTCTTACAGGCTGATTTGGCCGCCTTTTTTTTTTGGTAGAAGATTTGGCCTCCTTAAGGTATTCATTATGCTTTGATTAATTTTAATCAATACGAGTGTGATGGTGTGAATGAACTAATGCTAAAAAAAAAGTGTCAATCAAAGTAATAGATGTGGAAATTGTGAATTAGTGGCTTTGACAACCCTTCTATTGTTTGTAATTATTAACAAGTCATGAATATTACTTCTGAACTTTCGTCTTAAAATATAGGTCATTTGAATTTATGATATGTTTTTTTAGATAGTTCAAAAGTCAAAACTATATAAAATATTATTTTTTTAATAATTTTTTAAAAATAATATTGTATTTTAAAAAACGTGTAAAAAAATCAAACGATCTATATTTTGAGATAAAGGTAGTATTTGTAGGTATATATTAAACAATTTTAAAAGGAAAATATTCTTGTCACTACCTTGTAAGATCAAATATTGAAATTAGTGATTTTTTACACTGAAGATCAAATATTTAAATTGGTGATTTTTTGTAACGAATAATCACTCAGTACAACTGAATATTCAAAAGTTACTTTTAATTTTATTAGTTGAGATTCTTAATTATATTATGTATATATGGTTCATAATAATAACATTTTTGACAAGATAATAGTGACTTACTTAACTGGACAATACATTAGCAAAACATCGAGTCAATATATAGAATTGGTGCAAGAAAGCATAAGTATTCAATAAGAACAAACTAGACACTCTGCAACTACTTTATGCTTCTTTCTTTAAGAAAATACTAGCTTAGTACCCCGTGCATTGCACGGATCTTTGTTTAAAAATATATGTTTATATAATTTCATTTATCATTGTTGACATAAATATTATAAGTATTACTAAGTAACAAATAAATAAGCATTCTCTAACACATTGAATAATGAAAAAAAATATAAAAATTCTAAATAATAATAAGAAACTTTAATAATTGGAATTGAATTGAGCTAATTAAAAATATTATAAGTATTATTAAGTAGTTAAATAAAAGCAAAAAAAATAAAAAATATAAGCCCTTCTTTCATGTGTTCGACTTTGTTTAAATAGTTTTTTTTTTTGTAATGGATGATTTTATCTTCGAACCCTGCACATCATTTGTAAATTTAAATGTTTACACATGCAAATAAATTTAGTGTAAACAAACTAATCAATTTTTAAACACAATTAACTTTTCATCTATTAAAATCTTGTCAATTGAATGAACTTGTTCAGAATCATTGTAGTTTAGTGATCTTGATATTCTTAATACACCAACAATAATATTCCATCGGATTCATCTAGTGTTTAGTTTTTGTAGTAGTAACTCGTCTAGGTAATGAAATTTTCGATTGCTAATGTCAATGTTTTCATCGCCTCCAAAAAGAATGAAAAGATGAATTAATCCTTGTAATGTCCGATAACAAAAAGATTATATATGTAAAACACACGCATAAACTAAATATTTAACATACATCTCTTTTGAACTTTCCTACCTTCCTATTGTTCTTCTCTATGAACACCTTACCTTTAGTATTTGTCATCGCGGGCGATCTGAGCTAGCTCGGTTCTAGTCCTTATTTTCACACGGCATACAGTACATTACACTCACAAGTCAATCAAAAAATATATAAAACAAATTGCAATAGAATCCAAACAATAACATAATTTGCAATTAATTGGATTTGGTTAGTTAGTTGACTGCAAATGAGATATGGTTATATCCTGAGTTAATTAATAGGAATATATATAAGAGATTTGGTTGGTTAGTTAGTTAACTGAATGGAGATTTGCTTATATCTGAGTTAATTAATTAATTAATTAATTAAAACACATTTTAAATCGGATATGGCATACCGACCACCACTTTCCACCAACAAAAAAAGATATGGCAGATCACTTAATATTAATTAATTAAATAGATTAAAAATATTGCACATATTTGCATTTATCCTCAGTTTGTTATTAATTATTATCTTTGCAATTTGTTATTAATTGTTATCCTTAATAACTTTTAATTGGATTTGTAAAATAACTTAATTAATTTAATTACTAATTAAAAATCCATACTTTAAAGGAGAAGGCGTCACATGAGTTAGGCGACTTCTCCTTTAGTATTGATACAAGATTCAACCGACCTACACATTGCCTCAAGGCTTAGCAAATCTAATGATTAAGGCCATAACAAATTATTATTATCAATTACTGTATAATAAATCTGGAGTCATTGGTATGGCTAGTTGTCAGAATTTGAAAAACAACCTACATTAGTCACATAGTTAATGAAGTGAAAGTATGGTTGGAATGCAATGCAACTGAATTCTAATAAACCAAAAAATGGGGAAAAGAGATTTCATTAACAATTGCATATATTTCAAATCAAACATAATAAAGGGTGATCGAACCAAAAAATAAAACATAATAAAGGGTGAGACGGTAATTCACATCAACAACGGCAAGCTACAAACATATGGATATTAATTTTTAGATAAATGTGAGTGCAAGAGAATAGACAACTGGTAATTGGATTACCTATAACATCTTTAACACATTTATTTTAATGAAAAAAAGAATTAACATTTTAAAAATATAGGGAAAATTTATCCCAATAGAGAAATGAAACCCGACCCTCTTAAGTTAAACGGGCATAGAAAGACAATAATAGTTTAATTTGTAAATTATAATTAGAGAATAGAAACTTGTACATTACTCAGCTCGAAAACTGTAACATTATTGAGTGGGGGTAAAGCCGATTCTCAAAGTTTTACATTTTTTTTGAGGTCAATTCATGCACATACTAATTAAGAGCCAATTCAAATAAATTATAAACAAACAAACAAAGTAGAAAGATAAAATGCTAAAAATTAGATCGATGACAAGATTGCAAGAAATTAAATTAAATTAGAATGATCAATAAAAACTTACAAAGAGGAAGACAACACTGCTGGAGAGATGGTAGAATTTATAGAATTGAAGACATAAAGTTATTTTTGTATACGAATCTTATTGAAGATATCTTATATATATTGTTAGTTATTTAAGTTTATACAAATTGTTATTCAAATTCAAAATTTCAATAATATCCAATTCAAAATAATTTGAATGAAATTAATAAAAAGAAATTTAAAAAGAAAATCAATCGGTTAAGATTTAGGAAAAATGAATGAATGAATTAATCATGTATTTAAATAAGTAATTTGATTTATAATAAATAATAAAAAGAAAACCAATTAGATTTTGTTAGTTGTTTAAGTTTATCTGAATTGTTATTCAAAATTCAAAATTGCAATAATATCCAATTTAAAATAATTTTGATAAAATTTATAAAGAAAATAAATCGGTTAAGATTTTGGGGAAACATGAATTAATTAATCAATTACTTATTTAAATAAGTAATTTGATTTATAATAATTAGTTAATTAATTAGGTGACCAAGCAAGCATTCCCCATCTCTACCGGTTAGGCACGCCTCCATGAGCATCTAAAATGTGACCAAGCAAGTATTCATCATCTAGTATATATCCTGCAAATTTTTTTTTTGATAAGGAAAAAATTCGGGTGGTGGTTAGTCAACCCGAGAGCATCCCGAAGGATGAGATCACAAAGATCTGAAAGAAATACAAACACATAATACATTAAAAGAAACACTCAAAATAAACCCGGAAAAACCCCAAACAGGTAGTAGAACATTATCTCTCTAATAAGTTAATTAATTAATTCGGTTATTAATTTATTTAGATAAGATCTCTAATAAATAAATAAATAAATTCGGTTTATTTATTTATTCAGATAAGGTAGGATCTACACTAAGATTTGGTTAGGATCTAAACTTATCTAATTAAAAATTAAAATAACAAACAATTAAAATAAATCAATTAAAATTAAAAAACCATTAAAATAATTCAATTAATCTAAAAAATAAAAAAAGGCTACATTAAAGGAGAAGCCGCCACATGTCGTAGGCGACTTCTCCTTTAGTATTATAACTAGCACAGTACCCGTGCGTTACGCACGGGATTTACAAAATATATTATACTGTTGTAATAACACATAATTACTAACGACAAAACAACTTAAATTTTGATTGTACTATGTGACATCCATCCAACTAAAGAAATACCAATCATCATAAGAATAAATCAAATCCAAACATCCAAATCATAAATATACTAAACTGGTTTCACTCACTCGATCCACATCTTCGATCAATAATTAAAAGTGTGATGTATAAATCACGACAACTTCATTAATCCATCACCTTGAAGAATTCAAGGCATCGATGCACAATTTTGGTTCTGGATGTATCTTATTTTTTTTAAAACCTGTAAAATAAATGTATTGCATATTAAGAAACCCCTGCTAGAGGTCAATGGTTCAAATCTCATTCTTTACACATTATCTGTAATTAGTGGGTGCTGAAGCCTTCATTGGCTTATGTGAGCATATCTGATGTTTATTGGACCAAAAATATATAGAGTTTTTTTTTCAAATTTAGGGAAATGATCTCCATTTTTTCTCCACTTTCTCTGTTTTGGAGAATGTAATGGGGAAGCTGTCAGACAACAACAATCCCAATATTCTCCAAAAACTTAAGATGGATAATCTGTTTGAACTGCTACCTTTGTTAAGATTAATAGAAAATACTAACAAAAAATACTAACAAAGAATGCTTAATAAATTTGCAAAGAAAACGATTGAAAAATGAATGAGCAAAACCTATATATCTAATAAATAGAGGTGTTAAAAAAATTAGGTTAAATAATCGGTTCAAAAGTGAAGAAAGTGATATTATTTTAACTTAATTACTTGCATTCGTTAAGATCATATCTAAAACTTAATAAGAGTAAAAAAAATCAAGACTCAAAACGTCATAATAAGATTAAAAATAATAATCAAATAATCCACATAACCACGTGGATAAAAGATTTGATTTCAATCGAATCTTCTAGATATTGTGTTTTATTTATTAAAAATTTGGAAAAAAAAAGAGCAAAACCTTAAATTGTAAAAATATTAAAAGATGAAACTGAATTATATAAAGGTGTTTATATGGTTTAAATAGGGAGGAAACAAACTTGTAAAGGGAAGATTAATAATTAGAAAATAATTTGGAGATTTTAATAAATTTGGTAGTTAAAGATTTCAAATGTCATCTTATACATCTTATCATGATTTCAACTAATATAATTTTTTTTTTATTATAAAAAATTGTAGTTAAATTTGTTGGTAAGGGAATCATATTAGTAATTAAAAACATGTGCACATGTATATTGTTTGCAACGGCATTATAAATGTGGATATATTGTAATGGGGAAGCTATTGGGCCAAAAACAATCCTAATATTCTCCAAAAACTTAAGATGAAGAATCTGTTGGGATTGCTACCTTTGTTAGGATTATTAGAAAATACTAACAAAAATTAGAGCTTTTATTATATAATTTGTAGATTGTTGATATGACCATTTTTTAAATTTACTAAAAGAAAAAAGAATAAAAAAACATGTGCACATATATATTGTTTGCAACGGGATTATAAATGTGGATTGTAATGTGGAAGCTGTTTGACCAAAAACAATCCCAATATTCTCCAAAAACTTAAGATGAAGAATCTGTTGGGATTGCTACCTTTGTTAGGATTATTAGAAAATACTAACAAAAATAAAGCTTTTATTATATAATTTGTAGATTGTTGATATGACCATTTTTTTAATTTATTAAAGGAAAAAAGAAAAAAAAACATATGCACATGTATATTGTTTCCAATATAACATTTAAAATATATCGTTTATTTATTTATTTTTCAACGGCATCAATTAAGAACATTAATTTGAAAATAATTTTCCAAATTTAATTATTTTAGATAAAAAAATATTTTTTAATTCTTTAATTTATCCATTTTTGGCAGAGAATCATCCGAAATCAAGGTTCTTAACAACCTATTCTTTAAGGATATAGGTTAGAAATTAAGATTGGTAAAATATAAACTAAATAAAAATGGTAAGTAAAAACAATTATAAATGTCGATTGTTAATTTATTATTGGTTTATGAAAAATAATTATTAAAGAAATACATTTAGTTAATAACTTGATGATTTCCAAACCTATAAAGATACTTTTATAGTAAATTTATCATACCATAAATTAACAGTAATTTTTTTAAAAAAGAATTATATTATTGCATTTACAATTTGATAAATAAACGACATATGAAAAAGATAATGACATAAAAGATTAAAATATCAATGAAAGATCAAAATGTAATAATTATTTCAATTATAAATGATTAAATATTGATCCGAAATTAATATGAAAATTAGATAGCCTCTTAAATCAACTATATACTATTGCTATGTTCTCTATAATAAACAAAATATTTTTTTTTTCAAAAGTCCGATTTAATTAAGTGATAATAAAAATAAAAATATTGATTTTGAAAAACATCAAAAACAACCTCTTACATTCGTGGAGCGTTTTGTAGAAAAAATGATAGACATAGAAAGAGAGTGAAAAAGAATGCTTAATAAATTTGCAAAGAAAACGATTGAAAAATGAATGAGCAAAACCTATATATCTAATAAATAGAGGTGTTAAAAAAATTAGGTTAAATAATCGGTTCAAAAGTGAAGAAAGTGATATTATTTTAACTTAATTACTTGCATTCGTTAAGATCATATCTAAAACTCAATAAGAGTAAAAAAATCAAGACTCAAAACGTCATAATAAGATTAAAAATAATAATCAAATAATCCACATAACCACGTGGATAAAAGATTTGATTTCAATCGAATCTTCTAGATATTGTGTTTTATTTATTAAAAATTTGGAAAAAAAAAGAGCAAAACCTTAAATTGTAAAAATATTAAAAGATGAAACTGAATTATATAAAGGTGTTTATATGGTTTAAATAGGGAGGAAACAAACTTGTAAAGGGAAGATTAATAATTAGAAAATAATTTGGAGATTTTAATAAATTTGGTAGTTAAAGATTTCAAATGTCATCTTATACATCTTATCATGATTTCAACTAATATAATTTTTTTATTATAAAAAATTGTAGTTAAATTTGTTGGTAAGGGAATCATATTAGTAATTAAAATCAATTTAGGAATTTTTTTAAATTAAAATCAATGGTTTTTAACAAAGGAAATTATTTGTTTTTGTCGAAATGTGTATTTGAATTAAGAAATTTAACTTGTATTGTTTTTAAAATGAGATAACTCTTTTTTTGAAAACTTAAAATGAGATAACTACTAATGAAGAAATTAGTTAAACATGATAATTAATAATAAAGATTTAGTTAAAATTCACGAAGCTTTACTAATGGAAATTGACGAAACTTTACTAATGGAGCTTCTTTTTCGGCAAAATATTTGCTAATCAAATACTCCGTAGCAAAAAAGAACTTGAATTACTAATCCAATTGCATAATTATTTCAGATGGAATTTCGTTAATTAAAATTATACGGAGGATTGGTAAAACCAACTAAATTTACAATTTGAGAAATTCATTTATTTAATTATTAATTGTTAATGAGGAACTCATAAATAATTATAAATGAATAAAAGTTTGAAGTCAATGGGGATGTGGCATTAGCGTATGGACGCCATGTGTCATTTTTAATGTGAGGGCGCCATGTGGCATCCTTCGCAACTGTTTTAGTATTATATTAGATATAGATTTAGCAAAAAATATAAATATATTATAGTTCAAGTTGCAATAAAACATTTATCTTGAAAAGGAATAGACTCTTATGTGTTTATTGTCATGTGAGATGATAGGTTAAAAGGATACAAAGATTCTACACTTGCAATAATTCAATCCAATACGTTTAGTTCGTGATCCTATTTATTTCAATCGTTATCCAAATTTTTATGTAAATCTAACAGATCTAAGAGTCATGACTCTTATATTAGATGTAAAAATGTTAAATAATTGTTTTAAAAAAATTTTACAATAATTTATAAACATGGAGTTATGACCCCTTCTCACATTTAGGGTGTGTTTAAATTTTCAAATGTATTAATAATAATGTGATTATTATGCAAATATTTGATTGAATAATTAAAAAAATTCATAAAAATGAAAATAAAATAGTAATAAAGTCAATAATATAGGAAAAATAATTACATTATAATTAATATAATTGCATTATAATTGATATACTAGTGTAATACCCGCGCCATGGCGCGGTTGCGATGGAAAAATACAAATAAATGAAAATATAAAATATTTATTATAAGGAATAACCAAATACAATATAAACAAATGTTTGGAAAGTCTAAAACAACAATATTGTTCGAATATGACACAGATATTGGATGCCACAGTTTCAACCAGGGAGCAACCCCAACATCCCACAAAGTATAGGTGATGTTGAACATCAAAACACCAGAAAGCAAAGTTAAATGAGTTGAGATGCCTTGAAATAATTTGTGAAAAACCAAAATTAGATAAACTATGGCAAAACGGCAGAAAAACATAAAGTATCATGAACATTCAAACTTAAAATGAACCCAGTTAGCCTTAGGAGTTGCACTTTAAATACATTTAGTTCATTTCACCATTTTTCAAAACTTCCTACACTTGCTCTTAACACCTTTCCGTTTCCACTTGTGCTTCGATTTCCACATTTTCACTTGCTAGTTATAAGGCCATTAAGTAAACACTTTCTGTTCCGTTAACATCTTGCATATTAGCCATTTGTTAGCCCTGCTCATTCGTATTACTCCTTCCAAATTAAAATAGATGATTTTTTTAACAAATAGCAAGAGTTTTAAAAATATATAGATCAGACCATATAAAATCAGAAATAAGGAGTTTAGCATGGTAAAGCATATCAGTCAGAAGTTATATTATAAACATGCCCAATGCTCCTAAAGTGCCAAAAAAATAAATACAATGAGATCAGATATGGCTTTAAAGCATTCTAGTATGAGCATATAATCAACAAATTCATAAACTCACGCACCATGTTAGGCAGTATGGAACCAAAGAGACCAGATACGACTTTAGGTGCAGACAACTTGGCATCACTCAATCTGAAAGAGCCAATTTCTACAGTTGCAGTGTGTTCTCCTCTTACAAATGCACCTGCTGCATCCCGCCTGTTCATAGAATCATAAAGAAAATAAAACAATAAAATAGAGAACACAAATGCACCTGCTGTAGGAAAGGAGTTGTAGAAACCGAGTTACACAATTTCCTTTAAAACAGACGTTGAGCTGTAGAATTTCAGAAATAAATGACAAAAAAAAAGTTTTATAGATTGGAATGTTGTAAAGAATGAATTATAGAAAAGAATAAAGGGATTATAGGTATTTTCATACATAAGATTGCTTTATACCCATAAACATTACAGGTAGCATTAGTTGTATAGAATGAACATGAAAAGACATAAATTTCCAAGAAAGCACACCAGGAAAACCATGAGTGCATCGTATGAAACGACGAATAATAAAATAAGAAAGATAATTCTAGAGACTATACTTCATAGTAAAAGGGGAGGGATAAAAAGGAGTACCAAAGAAATGGGAGATTTAGACCAAAAAAAAAACGAAATGGGAGATGCTGCAGTTGACCCTTCCACCAAAGCCCCAAGCAAGAAAATTCATATCACAGTCGTAAAATTGTATAACCTCTCCCATATCCATTATAGCCTAGAAAATAAATATGAAATTAGGCCTTACAAATTTTATCGTTCACAACTCCATGTAACGTTGAAGGACATGTAACATAAACCTATTTAAACTTGAATGATAGAGAAATGACCTGCTAGTAAGCATCAAGCGATCGACGGATCAATACGATGCAAGGAGTCTAGAATTTGAGGGTTTCCATTCGAAGCTAGAATGAAGTTGAAACAAAAAGGAGGTTAAATTTGATGTCAACATCCTACATGATTAAGAAGAAGCACTCAAGAAGGATTTTCACAAATGTACCAATGAAATCGACAACAACCATGTAGTTAAGTTCAAACCCGCTATGTAATCAAGAAAGCTATAAAATTGATTTTCTATAAACGATCCACCAAAAGCTGACCCTTTATAACCTAGAAAAGAGAATATCATCAGTATGGCTAAGTGTATGAATAAAAAGTTCACGAAGAAATCACATAACAAAATCATGACAAAAACCTTTTCATGACCCTTGTGCGATTTAACCAAATTAGCACCAGCCTTGATTCTTTAGATAATCTCAAGGTCATAGGCTGATTTTTTAAGTTTCTTGGTGCAAGCAGTTATAATGACATTAGAAAACGATCCAAACGAAGTATCAATATCAGTGAAGAACGATAAATGATCCGCGGAAACTCAACATATGAATTATTTTCATGAATTTTGCTGATATTGAAATCAAGACACTCGATAATAAATTAATTTTCTTGCAGGAAACTCATGAATGATTAGAAATATGAAGTTATTGAAATCAACACAATCGATAATAAGGTTATTGGGAAAGGAATCTACCTTAGATAGAACACAAGTAGCTTCACCAAGGAAATCTTGTTGAATTAAGGTGAGTGCCTACCAAGTACAATATAAAAAGAACAGTCAGCTAAATAGCTAACCTTCCAATGATATTCAATTCAAATAGATGTAAACTTTCATAATGCCACATTGTTACTGATGAGATGACTATCCATTTCAAAATTAAGTGAAATCTCATCGTAAATAGCTAACTTTCCAATGCTAAGATGATATGGGTTCATAAGGATATGAAAGACAGGGGTGTTCAAGGCCTTGGATGCCGATGGGCGCTTCTTTGGATTGATCTCAAGCAAGAAGGAAACAAACTCGGTAAATCCTTGGTCTCCCATGTGCAGCCGATGCCTCAATGATGTTTTCTTTAGAATTAGATATCCCAGTTTGATGGTTTTTTTGAGGAGAAGAATAAGTTAAGTTGAAGCAGAAGTATTTTTTAAGTGTATTTTTAGGAGAAGAATAGCCTAAGTTCAAGAATAGACTAACATGTGGTTCTTAGTAAAATACTTGTATGTATCTCGTCATTTAGCAAGGAGCCCCTCGTTAACTGGACCGATGATCCCAATCACCATTGCAAGTAAGGTTGTAGCTGAATCATTTTGGAAGAGAACATATTCAAATACAAAGACTTTTAGAGCAATATTTTCTTCCCTTTAAAGTGTCCAACAGATTATTTTCTAAAAGATAATAACAGAAAAGCAAGTGTAGACTTTGAAAATATACAACTCAAATTGAAGTTCCAATTAACACCCCAGATCAGTGAAATTGAACACAAAAATCTACAGAGATCCGCAGAGAAAAAAATCCGCATAGACAGATATGGAAAGAGAGGAGGAGGAGGAAGAAGGACCGAGGCAATTTAACTTTCGTCGTGGAGGAAGACGAAGCCATTATTGCGAAGCAATCTGAAACCCCAGTCAAATTAGGCAAAAAAAAAACAATGAATTCATTGAATCTCAACCAATCTAAGATGGAGAAGAGGAGGGTGTATAACCTTAGCGGAGGAGGAAGACTATGGCATGGGATGGAACTGGCAGAGACAAGTGGGAACCGAGACAACGCCGGAGGATCAGCTGCACGAATCAGGAGAGGCAAGGAGGAAGTGAATTGCGGCAAGGAGGAAGTGAACCGAGACAACGCCGAAGGAACCCTAAACGTTCAGCCTTGAGGCTTCCGCGCGAAGAGGGCAAAAAACAACAAACTAAATGAAAAATAAAAAAAGGTGATTGGGCGGAAAGGAGTGAATTGCGGGGAGACTGCCACGTCAGTCGAAGGTATACGAAATTCAGTAGTTATATAGATATATAGATATAGATTTTTGAATTAAGCCCAATAGTTACTGAATAGAGTTTTGGTTGGGAAAATGAAAAAAAAATGAAAGGAAAAAAAGAAAAAATGTGATTGGACGGAAGGGAGAGAAGGGTGGAGAGCGCGCCACGTAAGCAAAAAGTCTTATGATTTAAAGTATTACTAGTTTTATTACCCGCGATCTTCGCGGTTTTTTTAAATAACTTTTATTATTAATTCCCAAATTATGTAATATATATATATATCTTCTAAATATTCACTAAAAAACAATTATTTAACAAATTATGCACACTTTCAAAATATTTACGCAAATATTAATTTTTTGCATGGTTGGCAAAAAATGAATACATTTATTTATTGACGTGACATCTTATGTATCCACCTTAATTAATAACTAAAATTAGTTTTTATCTTTTGAAAAATAAAATTTTATCATGAATATATATATATATATATATATATGTATTTATTTACTTTTAATATAAATATTAATCTCATATTTTAATAACAAAAAATGATTTTAAACAACAATATAATTTTCAGTAATAATTTTAAGTTTGTTATATAGTTTGTTATCTAACATGTTTTGCCTGATTTATGGCCGGGATATTTTGTTATGTACCACATCTCCTAAGGTTTGATTATTTTTCTTACTATATATTGAAAAGTAGAATATTATTTTTAATGTCGCACCAAAGGTTGGGTTATTTTCTCCAAAAGTTGGATTATTTTATTAAAGGAGGGAATATTAGACCATTCACAATCGTTATCCCATAATATTATATTTTAATCTCAAATTAATGTTCAAATAATTTTAAAAAAACTTATATTTATTTTATAAATGATAATTCATATATTTTTTATTTTAATTAATTTGTGAAAAAATCATAAAGAATAAATTATTAAAATACTTTTTGGCTTAAAAGTTAGGGTATGTGTTAACTTGAGTCTTTTCATTATAATTATTTTCTAAAATTATTTCTTTATCCTTTTTCATAATTTTTTTTATAAATGTAATTAAATTATTATTTGTTTGTAAAATTAATAAGTATGATATTTTATATATATAGTTGATAAAAATAATAATTTATAAGTTAAATAACATATTTAGTATATTTAATTTATTAAATAATGTACGTAGATATATATGATAATTTGAAGTCATGATTAATTTATATATTAAACGTACATAATTATAGGTAAAGTATAAGGACTTATGGCATGGGTTGATAGAAAATAACTTATGGGTAAAGTATGATATTGTCAAAGTCTTACGGTGGACAATTTATAATAATTACGGTGGGCAATTTATAATAGCTTAAAAAATCTTATCATTGTCAAAGTATTTTCTTCTTCTTATTGATAAGTTAAATAACTTTAATGATAAAATAACAAATTAATATATGGGTTTTAATATTTTTTTTATCAAATATATATTTATTCAAAAATAAATTATTATCATAATATATAATGATCAACTAATATAATCAATTTTGATTACTAAAGATAAAATAACTAAAGTAAAATGATAGAGTTTGTAATGATTTAAGATATAAAGTTAAATATTTATATTAAAAATAATCAAGGTAAAATAATTTTAATTGCAAGAAACAAAAAGATAGATTTTGTAACCATTTAAGATAAGATGTTAAATATTTATATTAAAAATTAAATTTAATCTTCAATCAAAATAGACACGTAGGACGACACGTGTATAAATAGATGATGTAATCATCTGACGTGGCTTAAATATATTGGATCGTCATTAATTGACGTGTCAAAGACCCGGGCCAGATTGCACCAGAGAACGACACGTAAGCGAATCGCACCAGAACCCGCCACGTAGGTTTTCCACGCCTCTGTTTTAGTATATATAATAATTGATAATTGATTGATTGATTGATTGATAGTTACTGAATAGAGTTTTGGTTGGGAAAATGAAAAAAAATTGAAAGGAAAAAAAGAAAAAATGTGATTGGACGGAAGGAAGAAAAGGGTGGAGAGCGCACCACGTAAGCAAAAGTCTTCTGATTTAGAGTATTACTAGCATAGTACCCGTGCGTGACGCACGGGATTTGTAAAATATATTATGTTGTTCTAAAAGATATTATCATAATTTATCTACATTATAATAATAATAATAATAATAATAATAATAATAATAATAATAATAATAATAATAATAATAATAATAATAATAATATGATAATATGAAAACGATATAGAAAAATAATATTAAATCCAAACATCAAAATGATAAATATACTAAACTGGTCTTGCTCACTCGATTCACGTCTTCGATCAATAATTAAAAATGTGCTATATAGATCACGATAACTTCATTAATCCATAATGTTGGAGAATTCACAGCGTCATTGCACAATTTTGATTTTGGAGGTATTATCGGGTTTAAGAAACCTATAAAATAAATATAGTTCATATTAAGATGGTATATTAAGTAATAATAGATACAACAAATAAGTAAAATAAGGCGCGCATTATCTTCTTTGATATGCATTAGTGTCGGAAAAAAAATCGGATTTACATACAACTTTGTCACATCGGCTAAATTAAAGTTGACAATATTCTCTCATCTACACACAACAAAAGTTAAACATATAAAAGTAAAGAATGCAAGTTCACGAGGTAAAATAAAAGAAATTATAATATATTATTGATAATATTGAGAAATAAGGTTATTAGAAATTATAATTATTGGTAATATTGAGAAATAATGTCAATAAATATAGTTAAATAAGAAATATGATTTGAAACTTATGTCCAACATCTTTTACAATATATAAGAAATTGAAATATATCAATGATGTATCTATTCAGCTCCATATTGATGGGTATATATATAGTTGTTTAAATAATTTCGAACCAACATGTCACTTTAATATACGATTCTTGTGAAAGATTTCAATATTAAAGGTGGCAAAACAAATAACTAATAACAAAATATACAAATCAATGCATATAAAAATGAACTTGCTTATCATTCTTCACAATAAGATCAACTCTACCAAGTGTGAGTTGAGATATATGATGAACTTCTTTTATATGTAAATGGATAAATATTGGATTTTAATAAATTACTGTATAAATAATTTAGCAATAAAAATACCACCAAAATTTTAAGATAGTAGAAATCCTACCAAATACGGGTAAAATGAGATTGTAATTTTTTTTTGTAATTAGATAACATTGTATTTTAAGAAATCATTGTATAAATAATTCAGCAGTAAATATCCCACCAAATTTTTTTAGATATCATTAGAAATCCTACCATATACGGGTAAAATGAGATTGCAGTATTTTTTATTTGTAAATGGAAAAAAATTAGATTTAAAAAATCATTTTATAAATAATTCAGTAGAAAAAATCCCACCAATTTTTCAAGATAAGTAGAAATCTTACCAAAATTGGGTAAAATGAGATTACAATCGTTTTTTGTCTGTAAATAGGAAAAAAATGGATTTTAACAACCGCCATGTTTGAATCAAATAGTAAAACCCACATAATTCAACAATCATTGATGTTTGGGAGCTTAGCAGTGATGTGAAGAACATCAATTCAGCGTTCCTACATATGCATCAAGATAGAGCTCCAATTCAACCTGGGCAATGATCGACTACAATGCTGGATCGACATATGCATCGAGAGAAGTCACTACGGAAATAGATGTGCATCAAGAAGCAATATTCAATCAATGGATAACTTATTGTCATCACCCAGCAACAAATATAACTTAGCGTCTGAAAAGTGGTCGATTACAATGTTGGATCCCCGTTTCTTGAGCAATTTGTTTTCGAAGCGTGCCTTCGTCTCGAACACGTCAGGCTTCCTCCAATTCAACTTGGGTAATGATCTTCTAAATAACAAAGATATTAAGTTTTAACACAAAATAAATGAGAAAAAATAAATAAAATTTACAATAGAAAGTAATTAATTGGTTAATTTAATTAAAAAAAAATTAAATATCTTAGATTTAAAAAAATCATTTTATAAATAATTTAGTAGAAAAAATGCCACCAAATTTTCGAGATAAGTAAAAATCTTACCAAAAACGGGTAAAATGATATTACAATCGTTTTTGTCTGTAAATAGAAAAAACATGGATCTTAACAACTGCTATGTTTGAATCAAATAGTAAAACCCACATAATTTAACAATTATTGATGTTTGGGAGATTAACAGTGATGTGAAGAACACCAATTCAACGTTCCTACATATGCATCAAGATAGAGCTCCAATTCAACTTGGGCAATGATCGACTACAATGCTGGATCGGCATATGCATCAAGAGAAGTCAATACAGAAATAGATGTGCATCAAGAAGCAAGATTCCATCAATGGATAACTTATTGTCATCACCCAACAACAAATCTAACTTAGCGTCTGAAAAGTGGTCGATTACAATGTTGGATCCCCGTTTCTTGAGCACTTTGTTTTCGAAGCGTGCCTTCGTCTCGAACACGTCAGGCTTCCTCCAATTCAACTTGGGCAATGATCTTCTAAATAAAAAAGATATTAAGTTTTAACACAAAATAAATGAGAAAAAATAAATAAAATTTACAATAGAAAGTAATTAATTGGTTAATTTAATTAAAAAAATTTAAATATCTTTAATTCAAACGGGTAAAAAAAATTGGGAGAAATTAATATTCTAATAAATTTGTTAAATTATCATTAAATTTATTTTAATTAATAATTGATTAAATTCTGTTAGTTATATAGGTGAGACCACACTTAATGAAAAACTGCCACGTAAGCCTTGATTTAAGGTGATGTTGCCACGTGTATCTTTCACATCTGTTTTAGTATTATATTAGATATAGATTCTGGAATTACTCGTATATTGGTAAGAACCTTGTAAAAGCGTGGTACTGTAAATGATTTGGTACGGAAGAGGCTCGAGGAAGAGTCGGGGAAAAATAGGGGAGAGAGATGAGCGGCGCCGGCAGTGCGATTCGTGCGAATGCGAAGCGCAGATGTCTGTCTTGCAAGGAGGAGTACGCCTCCGCCCAAGACGGCACCTGCAAGGAGTGCTACGAGGAGGCCAGCGAGACCGAGGAGGAGCTCAAGCGCGAGATCGATGACCTCAAATCCAAGGTCTCCTTCTTGAGGCTCTCCTCCCCGCTCGACCGCGCTTCCCCCGCCTTCTCCGACGTCGTCCTCATCGCCGCCGACGACTCCCCCTCCGTCCCCGCCCACCGCGCTGTTCTGGTCACCCCTCCTCAATCTATTTTTCCCTTTGCTTTTCTTCATTTTCTCTGTTTCAAAAATGCCTCAATTAACCTAATTAATTTCCCCCTTTTAGTGTCAATTTCCTTTCCTGATAGATTAGGGTTTGATAAACTGCCCACAATCTGTTTGATAAAATGTCTCAATGATGTCAATTTCCTGATTGGCCCCCTTTAGTTCCGTATGTTTGATGTCAATTCACTTTCCTAATAGATTAGGGTTTGATCGGTCACATATGGTGAAATTGATGGCACATTGTGTGTGCAATTGGCAATATTCCAGGCGAGTCGCTCCCCGGTGTTCAAAGCAATGCTCGAAAATGAGATGAAGGAAAGCCTGAGCGGCACCATCAGGATGAGTGATGTATCCTACGATGCCCTTCGAGCTTTCGTCAACTACCTGTACACAGCTGAGGCCAACCTTGATGAGCAGATGGCCTATGAGCTTCTGGTGTTGGCCGAGAAGTACCAAGTGAAGCATCTGAAGACCTACTGTGAGAGCTTCTTGGTTTCCAAGCTCAACTGGGATAACTCAGTCTCAAACTTCGGTTTTGCGCATCAGCACAACGCCAAGCACTTGCTTGAAGTCGCCTTGTCAATGATCACTGAGAACATGGACAAGTTGACTAAGACAGAGGAGTATGCACTGCTTGTGGAGAAGGACCCTCGCCTCGTGGTGGAAATCTTTGAAGCTTACCTCTCAAAGCAAGTTAACACTGCTGCTAGCGAGGATTGAACTTAACCTGAATCTTAATTCTGTGAGTATATGGTAGTGTAAGTGCAATTGGCTTCTAGTTGCTTGATAGTTTTGGATTTGAGGCAGATGTAACATATGGGTATGGATGTTAATATGACTGATTTGTTGCTTTTGCTTAGCTAACATGGCGAATTTGCTGTCATGAGGAGATACTGCAATCAGGTAGCTGATCTGATACACCTTTAAGCTTGCGAATCCATTGATTTTGAGCCTCTCTCTACCTGATCAAACCCTTGGTGAACCCGTGTGTGAATGAAAATGGCAGGTTAATAAGAAATTTGACCAATTTATCAGCAATGTGAATACATTGCAGGAATTGTTTTAGACTCTATTCAGACTTTACAACAGGAGATTCATGTTGTATTTCATATACATCTTGGTCCACATTACAACTAGTCAACAAGTATAGAGAAAGCAACATCAGCCAAAAAAAAAAAAATTGTTAAGAAATACTTGATTTTGGTTTATTCAGTTGATGATTAATCATAATATATACACTAACAATGTGGACTTTTGATTTGCTGGTTTATTCTAATTTCTACATTACTCAAATTAATAATTGTTAGGAAGAATATATTGATTTATTGGTTTATTCTGTGGATGATTAATCCCTAAACCTGTGCTAAATAAAAGAACAAGGAACACTTATATTCCAGTTTAAGACATGATTAGGAAGGTAATCTGTAATGACTTCTAACTTCTTCCTTAGTATATACTTCACCCTTACATAAATAAATAAAAATCCTAAATGTATTAGATGCACCCCGGTAAATATATACTGTATAAAAAAACAAAATAAGTTGTAGAAACAAAAACAAGCTTTCCCTTTCAATTAGAAACCAAGAAAAATCAATAGCAAACAAAGAAGCAACAACTTGATTAAACCATCCACAAAATGGAGAAATGTGAGTTTTTGAAGAATTTCGAGCTAGTTTTTTTGGTTCAATAGATTTTCCACAATAGGAAGTGACGACACAGGAAAAATAGAAATATTTCTCCAAATTTATAGCATTTGTCAAGATATAAATGTTTATTCAAATCTTCGAACATAAACATTTTCGGAATTGAGAAAAAAAGACATTTTTTTTTCTCTCATTTCCTTAAATTTATGTGATCTGTTCAAAACAAGGGTTAAGCCGGATCCTGACAAAGCTTAATTAGGTTAGGTCAAATGCCAATGGACACATTCACACTTGATTCACAAATAGCAATGCCCATTTAGATTTTTGTTGATTCTTATTTTTTAAAATTATTTTTAAGTTTCATCCATTTTGTTTTGAAATTATCTTTTCTTGTAAAAAATAGTTAAGACTGATATAAACGTAATCAATTTTGTTTCTTCATCTCTTTTGACACATTAGTAGTTCAATTTGTATGCATATCATAGGTGGGATATGTATTGATATCTTAAAATAAGAAAATGTTGACGGTATAGAATATGAATGACCGTCAAAACATACAACAGTAAATAGAATATGTGTAATACAATAAGGAAAATGTATCCTACAAAAGACGAATTTAGATAAAACAACCGAAATAGCAAAGCACATAAATGAAGCAAAGAGAGGCCTAACACGACATTACATATTTCAAAAAATAAAATTACTAAAAGTGCAGAAGATCCCGAGTTTGCGACTTTCTACACAAAAAATATCCTCGTTTCTAGCAGATGTGCTCAAGCATATTAAATTCGAGCAGAGGTTGCCTAGTAATGTGAAGTAAGAGATAGTAAGAAGGTTTCGGTTCAACTCCTGTCTTTGTTTTTTTTCTTACATAAAAATTTTAAATTTAGTGAGTGATTCTTACCAGAGTCACCTATAAATTTGCATTTGGAGTTCCCACATCATTAAATAAATGTTGAAACTCGAAAAGTACCCACATCAAGCAAGAAAACCACCTTATCAATTCAACCCATTATAATAAATGTTGAAGATCGATAGGTGCCCACAAAATTTCTCTAAGTCCAATCTAATTAAAGAAAAAAGACTAATAAGTCAGTATTTCATTTAGAAAAGTAAGCGTGATTATATTGGGATTTATGAAAGGCATAATTATTTGACTTAAGGAGACTAATCACACACTTTTAAAATAAGGCAAATAAAACTTTATACAAATAAACAAAAATGACGAGAGATTGTAGCTATGTACGTGGAGGTACAAAATTTTGCTTTTTAAAAAAAATAAAAATTCTTTTGAATGATAGCCGGAATTTCTTTTTTAATATGATCAAATAAGAAAAATGAAATTAATGTGAATCTGATCGGCTCGGGATATGCTCGGATTCCTTTAAACAAACTGAGTCTAAACAAGATTTTAAACTCGGTTCAAAAAAGTTTGACTCGAGCTCGTTCACATATCTAAACAAACCGAGCATGAACAACATTTTAAACTCGGTTGAAAGTTCGGCTCGTTCGATTTAAGCTCGAATTTTATGAAATTTTTTAAAATTTTCTTTAAATTAATATGTTATGATCAATTAAAACTACTTATAGTTCGAAAAAAGCTCGGATGAAGCTCGTTCATTTTCTAAACAAACCAAGTTTGATTAAAAAAAACTCGTTTAAAAATTGGATTCGGCTCAGCTCGACCTCGTTTAACAAATGAAACAAGTTTGAATATGTCAAGCTCGACTCGTTCTGCTTGAATAACACCCGTAGTTGCAAAGATGATGTCACGAGATAAGTATTATGTGATGTAATAAGATAGGGTTGCACGATTGTGGATGGTCTTAGTGTGAGATCATGAGATTAATTGTAATGTCCTCCTTGAGGGTTTCCATTCATTGATATAACATATATATAGGTTACACAGGTATTGGGCCTTAATGGGCTTTTAACCCACTATACAATATGAGACCTATGTAATCTATCAAACCCCCGCAGTCGAAACGGGAGGGGTCCGTACAGTGAGACTGGAACGAAAATCAATGAACAACTGTCTAGGTAAACCCTTGGTGAATATATCAGCGTACTAATAAGAGGACGGGACATGTAGAACGCGGACATGTCCAATGGCAACCTTGTCCCTGACGAAGTGGAGATCAAGCTCAATGTGCTTCGTGCGTTGATGCTGGACTGGGTTGCTAGCCAGGTAGACGGCGGAGACGTTGTCAGTGTAGACCAGAGTGGCCTTTTGCAAGGGGCAACGGAGCTCAAGCAGGAGATTGCGGAGCCAAGAGCACTCGGAGACAACGTTGGCAACACCCCTGTATTCGGCTTCAGCGCTGGAGCGAGACACGACGGACTGACGCTTGACTGACCAAGACACAAGAGTGTCATTGAGGAAGACACAATAACCAAACGTGGAGCGACGTGTGTCTGGACAACCACCCCAATCCGCATCAGTGTAAGCCACAAGATCAAGCTTAGAGGAAGGAGTGATGGTGGTGCCGAGCTCGAGGGTGCCGCTGATGTACCGAATGATCCGCTTCAAAGCCTGAAAGTGAGGTTCCCTAGGGGCATGCAGGAACAAGCAGATCTGCTGAACGGCGTAACTGATATCAGGCCTGGTGAAAGTGAGATACTGAAGAGCACCAGCGAGGCTCCTGTACAGTGTTGGATCGTCAACCAAAGGACCAGAATGAGCACTGAGCTTGTTGGATGTATCGACTGGGGTCGCGACGGGATTATAGTTGACCATCTTGGCCCGAGCAACAATCTCAGCAGCATACTTACTTTGTGAGAGAAACAGACCAAAGGCATACCGCTGAATAGCAACTCCCAAGAAGTAAGACAGCTGACCCAGATCAGACATGGCGAATTCCGCACTCAACTGCGAGATGATAGACGTCCGAAGAGCATCAGAAGAGGCGGTGAGAATGATGTCGTCGACATAAAGCAGCAGGAATGCCAAGTCTGAGCCTCTGCGATAGATAAACAGAGACGTGTCCGAACGGCTGCCAGTGAAACCCAACGTCCCATCAGAGCGGAACTTGTGACGAAAAAGCCACATACAACGAATGACGTTCGCCTCAGGAGGGCGAGGAACAAGAACCCAAGTACCATTCTTCGTAAGGGCCCTGTATTCGTCGAGCATAGCCGCCTGCCAATTCGGGTCGAGAGGGCTGTTTTGTGGGAGGTGGGAAACGGGAGAGAGGGAGGTCTGGGTGGAGGCAGAGGGTGAATGGGAGGCGGGAAGGACGGGGGCAAGAGGGGCTAAGCCAGGGGAAGAGGCGGCGGACGGATCAAATGCGGCTAGGGTTGCGGCGGGCGCCGCCAGGGAGGGGATATGTGCGGCGGGTGCAGCATTTGGGGTTGCGGCGGGCGCCGCATGACTTGCGGCGGCCGCCGCCAAGGAGGGGATATGTGCGGCGGGCGCAGCTTTTGGGGTTGCGGCGGGCGCCGCATGCCCTGCGGCGGCCGCCGCACGTAAGTGAGGCGAGGTTTTTGGGCTAGGTGATGGGAGGTGGATAGCGGGGTGATGGTCGGTGGTCATGGAGATGATCTGACGGGGTCTGAAGACACCGGAGACGCTGCGGGTGTGTGGTCTGGTGGTAGAGGGTGGTGGGGGAGGTGGGGGAGGGGGAGACGCAGGAGCACCGGGAGAGCTCTAGGGAAGAATGAAGTGAGGGAATGGTGACTCAGACTCTGTCGACGACACAGGGGGTGTGGGAGACGCGAAGGGAAATCGCGACTCATCAAAGGTGATATGACGAGAAAGAATGATCCTGTGAGTCTTGATATCGAGGCAAATGTAACCGCGATGATCAGACGGGTAGCCAAGAAAGACACAAGGGGTGGAGCGTGGGTGAAGCTTGTGGGGGGTGGTGGATGAATGATTAGGGAAGCACAAGCAACCAAAGGTACGAAGGTGATCATATATGGGCAAAGTGTAATACAGTGCCTGAAACGGTGAGCGATGGTTGAGGGTGATGGAAGGGAGAATGTTGAGGAGGTAGCAAGTGGTGGCCAAGGCGTAAGGCCAATAAAGGAGGGGAATGGATGCGTGGAAGAGGAGAGTGCGCATCATATTGGTAATGGTTCGGATGATTCGTTCGGCCTTGCCATTTTGTTGAGAGGTGTAGGGGCAGGACAAGCAATAGGAGATCCCATTGGTATTAAAGAAAGTGTGAAAATCTTTGTTGTCAAATTCGCGGCCATTGTCGCATTGGAAACACTTGACAGAGGTGTGAAACTGTGTTTTGATGTAAGCGTGGAATTTGGCAAAGATAGGGAACACTTGAGATTTAAAGTGCAGAGGGAAAACCCATAAGAAATGTGTATGATCATCCAGAAACAAGAGGTAATACTTATGACCTTCCTTGCTAGGCACAGGAGATGTCCAAATATCACTATGAATAATATCAAAAGGTGCAAATGTAGTGTTTAAAGATCGCTGAAAAGGAAGTCTGGCATGCTTGCCTAACTGACAAGACGAACATAAACTAGAGCGATGCTCTTTATTACATTGGACAAGACTCTTAGAACGAAGTAAATCTAAAACTGCAGGACTAGGATGACCAAGGCGTGCATGCCAAAGACTGGATGATGATGCCGAGAGGGCGACTGGACTTGACGGGCTGGTTGGTGAGGGCGACGACACAAGATAGAGCTCCCCGGTGCTATTACATCTCAGGCGAGTAACCCCCGTAGTAAGATCCTTCACAAAGAAACCAAACGGATCAAACACAAGAGAAACATTATTGTCAGTGGTGAACCGACGGACAGAGATAAGGTTTTTAACAAGTTTGGGGGCAACTAGGACATTGTTGAGGTGCAAAGGGTTAGTAGGGGTTGGTAATGTGGTGTGGCCAATGCCCGAAGTAGCAAGACGACCACCGTTGCCGACGATAATAGAATGAGCAGGACCCTTAAAAGAAAGAGATGAGAGAGTACCTGAGGAGTTCGTCATATGAGAGGTAGCACCAGTGTCCATGTACCAAGCGGCATCAGGGGGTGTCAGCTGCATTGAGGAGAAGGCATTGTGCACATCAGTCGGGTATGCCTGATCAGACGACGGGCGGGGAGCAGGACCCAACAAGCCCTGCTGACGGTTGGGATACAGGGCTGGTCCACGAAACGACGCACCGGGGTAGCCATAGGGCATCCAAGGAGGGTAGCCAGGGTTGGGGTACCAAGAGGGGTGGCGGGGATCAAAATGCTGCGGGCGGCCATTGCTGCGACCATTGCTGTGGCCGCCGCGACCCCTGCCGCGGGCCCGCGGCCGCCGCCGCCGCCTCTTGGTCCCCGTTGGTCGTTGCTGCGGCCGGGCTAGAGGGTAAGCTGCTCGATGATGTCACTGGATAAGACCAACGCCATCTTGTCTTTGGCGGCGTCGGTTGTCTGACATTGAAGGCGAGTCTCCTCCAGGATCAGTTGAGACCGGGTCTTCTCGAACGTAGGGAGAGGTTCTGTCTGCTGTATACGAGTAGCAGCAGCATTGTATTCGGAAGGGAGGCCCGAGAGTACCTGGAGGATGAGACGGGTGGCGCTGGTTTTGGAGTCGACGACGTCGAGCTGATCGGTCAGGGTCTTGATGTGCTGACAGTAGGCAGATATCGACGGAAAAGAAGAAAGCTTGCAACTTGAGAATTCGTGCTCGAGATAGACAGCACGGGTGGACTTGTTGTCTTGAAAGATATCCTGAAGTTTCTTCCAAGCATTCAAGGCGGAGTCTTTGGGGTCGAGTATGGTGGTTAATAGATCTTTTGAGATGGTGTTGAAGATCCATTGAAGGACAATGGTGTCAAGTTGAGCGAAGAGATCGTCGTCTTCGCTTTCAGGGCGTTTGGCGGAGGAGTCAATGTGGTGGAGAACTTTATGAGCCTTAACATGGGTCGTGAAGAGGTGCGACCACATGGTGTAGGTACTGGATTCATGATCAAGAATGATAGGGATGCAATTTTTTATATTGGAGATGGTTAGGGCGGAATGGAATGGTGATTTGGTGGCGGTGGGTTCGGTAGTCATTGTGACGAGGATGATAGAGAGATAGGAAAGAGAGTGGGCGGCGGCAAGGGGATGGGGAGGCCGACGGTAGGAGGGGTGGCCGAGGCGGGTGGGTGAGATGACGGCGAGGAGAGAGAGACGAGAGGCTAGCGGCGAGAGGTGGCCGAGGCTAGGGAGCGGTGAGGAGAGAGAGAGAGGGCGGCGAGGAGAGAGAGAGGAGTGGCGGCTAGGGTTTAGAGAAAAAAATTTAGGGTCTTTGGATCTTAGGCTGTGATACCATGTGAGATCATGAGATTGATTGTAATGTCCTCCTTGAGGGTTTCCATTCATTGATATAACATATATATAGGTTACACAGGTATTGAGCCTTAATGGGCTTTTAGCTCACTATACAATATGAGACCTATGTAATCTATCACTTAGCTCTAAAGTGGCCGGTTCTAGTGATGATTCAGCAGCTTCAGCTGATAGCTAGTTCCCTTATAGCATACCGTATATTAATTACAATAAAAATTATATAAATCAAGAGGCTTAAGGTATTTATACAATATAAATTATATAAATCAATATCAAGAGTCACATTTGTAAATGTTCTAAAAGATGTTTGACGGATGCTTAACGGTGAGGTATCATCAAGCGTCAAGACGGTCTGGCGGCCTTATTGACGGATTCTTGACGGATAAAACGGTTTTTGATTATTTTCTTATATTTAACTCTTGATCATATTTAAAATTCATATAATGTAATAAAATGTGCATTTTCAAAGTCATTAACATCTTTAAATAAAAAAAACATATGATCATTTTAACTGTTGTTAGATCCAAACATAAAATCAAAAATAAAATCTCATAAACATGTTTAAATAAACATCACAATCCATAATTTCTACATTAACAACATAAAACAACAAAAATCAATCTCAAATTCTAAACAAATCGTCAAAGTGCATGTCAAACGCCAAGAAACGCCAAGCACCTTGGCGGTGTCTTGGCGGCTAGCCTACACCAAGGGTCTTGACGGTGTCTAGGCAGACGCCAAGAGCGTTTTTTAGAACAGTCAAAGACATATGGTTTATTTTTATTTAAAAAAAAGGATTTGGGATGTAAATATTAAAATTATGTGGTGGAAATAGCAAGACATTTATCCATTATAACAAGTAAATATTAAAATTATGTGGTGGAAATAGCAAGAAATTTGGGGTATTTATTCTGTCTCAAAATATAAGTCGTTTGACTTTTTAATGCATTTTTTAAAAGCTAAAAATCTATAAAATGTCAAAAAAAAAGTTAATTTTTGAAAATAATTTAATACTCATCACCATTGAGTATGAATATATTGTTAAATTTATATATAAAAAAAATTAATATTTTATACAATTTTTAGCTTATTAATAACATGTAAAAAGTCAAATTACCTATATTTTGAGATGGATGGAGAATTGCATAATTATTTTGTATATGAACTAATACTAATTTTTTTAATTATATTTATATTATATACACTTATTATATTCACATATTTATAATGTTTTATTATGAAAACTCACATTTGTTGAAAAAAGATAGTAATTAATTAAAATAGCAATTGTTTAAAAATAATTTATAACCATGCCAATATACCGGTGGACCGACCCACTAATGAATGGCAAGGACGAATCAGCGCCCATTAACTTTGGGTCCGTTTGGATCACTTATATTATAAAGTTATTATTTATTCTACGAGTTTAATCTTTGAGATATTATAATAATAAAAAATAATCTTTCAGATATACTGTTAGATTCGCAATGAATTATTTATAATGTATACACTACTCACGTCTCAGTGGCTCACAAGTGGTGTTTGGCAGCTAGCCGTTAAAATCAATTTTATAGACTTTGTACAAGTATATATTGAAATATATAAGACATTTGATATTATAGTTATTTTTAATAAAATAAAATAAAATTATGTTTCAAATCTAATAATTCTATTAATATGTACTAAAAGTTTAAAAAAAATTGTATTCATGCTATACAAATGTACAATATATGATAACTAAAGAGACAATCATGTTAAATATATATGAACCATTATCTTCTACATCTTTCATTTATATGAAATATTATAAATATGTGATCATTATATTTTATTTTTCAGCACTTCAAAAATAGTTCTAACTAATTAATGTTAATGAAATGAAATTAATTTGGGGATAGAAATTTTATATTTTTTGTTACCATTTAATATTTTTAATTATATTAATTGTTAAGATAAAGTAGAAATATTATATTAATTTCCAATCTTTTTATTACATTTTTCTTACTTCTAGTAAAGTAGAAATGCAAAGATAACATAATCTATAACGATTGGTAGGTAAGGGCTCCATTCTTTCATCCAGAACCAATATGTTAAAGAGGCTTTTATAAGTTTTTTTAAAAAGGTTTTATTATATAATAAAACTAATATATGTGTTGTCTCGGAAAATATGTTAACACAATATTTTAAAATTATACTAATTATAAAAAATCTATTAAAAATATAACATTAATAAACGCAAAGAAATTCGAGTTACGATTAGACACGGCCACGGGTCCGACCCGCCGGGTCGACAACCCGGGGAGGGTGACCCTAACCCTGACCTGGGGTTGGGACGGGTCGGCGGGTTGGTTGACCCGGCGGGTCGGACTGCCGGGTCGGCCACGTGGCAGGGGAGGGTGGAAATGGATCGGGCCCGACGGGTCAGGCCGGGTTGGCTGTTTTTTTTTTTAATTTTAGGATGTATTTGTGATGTGTGAATTGTGATGAATTTCGTTAATATGGTTTTGATGGTTTGTGGGTATTGGCCATTGGGGAATAAAAAAAAAAGAGGGAAGAAGGGCTTGAATCGGTTTCCCAATTGCCTACGTATATATCCTCCCGGGGGAGAGGAATCAAAACCCACGTAGTTCTTTACCTGTTGTCTGAACCCCGCTTACGGCTTACCTATTCGGCTATTCGTCGGTGTCGGATTGGCGCTGGCTATGGGGATCGACGACTCCACCGTCCACGGAGCTCCCGACTGATTCCGAGTCCACTACATCATCTGGCTCCGACCCGGTGTTAAGGAAGTTCCTCTGAACTCTCATCTCAACCCTCTTCCAATCGGCGAGGCATACTTGTGCTTCGAGGTTCTCAGGGAGCAAGTTTGATCTCTTCTCAGTAAGAATTTGGCCCCCTCGGCTGAATAATTGTTCCACTGCAACGATGTAACAAGGAGCTCCTAGTATTTGTCGAGCGATCACCTGTAAGGTCGGAAATCGCTGTCTTTCTACTCGGCCCCACCATTCTAAAATATCGAAATCTTCATCTTCATCACTGCGAAATTCAAAGTTAGTAGACAAGTATTCGTCGAGCTCCGAGTGCGGGCTCGACGAGGAGAATTGGAGCCGTTGGCTTGGCTGGCCGGGTGGGTTTTTATAATTTTTTTTATTTTTTCAATTATTTCCTTTTGTCATTGTATAATATAAAATGTGTTAGTATTTTTTTAAATTCAAAGGTTGTTATTTTGATATGTTTAGCCGTTTTTAGGTGTATTAATTTATATGTTGGATTGATTAGTTAAAAAACAAAATAATACACACATAACACACAATCTTATTACAAACCGAACAACGATTACAAACTCGTACCGGATTCATTGTCCGATCGATATCGGGCTCGGCGATTCATCACGTCATGCGTGACATTACAACCTAAAACACGAAATTACTTCCTACTTTATTTACTTCTTAAGTTCTTCATACGTTCATATTTCAAGAACATCATAAACTTAACACACCACAAGACTAAAATACTAATTACTTATTACCCGACGATCCCGATGCTTGGACTTCTTTTTCGGGATGCTTCTTGGCAAGATGATTCCTCAAGTTGCCATAACAGAGGTTGTTATAGTGATCTTGTACTTATGACCACAATAGCAACACTTAGGGATGACAATTTCACCCGCACCCGATGGATATCCATCTCACCCGACCCGAAAAAGTGGGTGAAAATCCGAAATAAAGCGGATATTAAATGGGTGATGGGTGAACGGGTGATGGGTCGGGTCGGATTCGGGTGAAGACATTCCCCACCCGTCACCCGACCCATCACCCGATCCGTCACCCGACCCATCACCCGACTTATATTGTGTAATTATATTTTATATGTGAAATTAACAATCTACCCCTAAACCCTAATTCAAGATACCTATCAAACTATTAAAATGGAAATATCTTGTCATAAAGTAAGTTATGTAATTTTTATTTGAAGATATGCAATGGAAACACGAATGCAATGAGCTCCTAATTAATGTTCATTCTTCGATGTGTTCAACGTATATTTTTCAATAATTTTTTTGATGAATATTTGATGTCTTGCATTTCACCCGAATTATTACCCGATCCACCCGATCACCCGGTGGGTGATGGGTGGATGGGGCGGGTGAAATATTTGGTGGGTGATGGGTCGGGTAGGGTGAAGGGTTTTGGGTGGTGGGTCGGGTGACGGAAGTAGATCATCCACCCATCACCCGACCCATTGCCATCCCTAGCAACACTTCGCTTCAGGCGCTTCTGTCTTGCCTGGTGGTCACTCCTTGAATTGGGAAATAAAGAGCGGTCATCCGGGGTTCGAACCGGGGACCTTTTCGGGTACTATCCACAAATCCTTTCCGATTGAGCCATTCCGGAATGGAATACCCTTTCATTATCCTTATGTGTACGACCATCCGGGGTTCGAACCGGGGACCTTTTTAAGTCAGCCATATGCGACTAGCTAGAGATCAGGCAACTAGAGATCTTGGAAGTTGAAGAAGCAACATGTTGTCTACAACACAATTTGAATGAGACAACATTAGGGTTGTTATATGAGCTCGGATCGGGTTCGGCTTGAAAAAAGCTTGATTCGAGCTCGTTTACGTACCTAAACAAGCCGAGCATGAACATGGTTTTAAGCTTGGCTGAAAGCTCGACTTGTTCGATTTAGGCTCGAATAGCTCAAATTTTATGGAATTTCTAAAATCTCCTTTAAGTTAATATGTTATGTCCAAGCAAAACTCCTTAAAACTCGAAAAAAGTTCAGTTCAAACTCGTTCATTTACTAAAATAAGCCAAGCTTGAACAAAAAATAAAGCTCGTTTAAAAATTGGGTTCGGCTCCGCTCGAGCTCGTTTAACAAATGAACCAAGCTTGAACATGTCAAGCTCAACTCGTTCGGCTCGAATAACACCCCTAGACAACATGTTGAATTGCTTTTTCTTTTGTCTAAGACTTACGATTACAAACTTCATGCAAACTGTGATGCAGACTGGGCTAGTTGCCTGATCTCTAGTCGTTCAATCATCGGCTATGTCGTCTTCCTTGGATCGAGCCTGCTATCTTGGAAGTCGAAGAAGCAACATGTTGTCTCCCTCTCCTCTGCCGAAGCAGTGTATCACCCTCTTAGACAGGTCTGTGCTGACCTTGCTTGGCTCAACCGATTACATGCTGAATTTGATGTCCCTGGAATTACCTCTATCGATGTGAAGAGTGACAATCTTGCAACTATCTACATTGTTAGGAACCCCGTGTTCCATGAGCATACGAAACACGTCGAGGTCGATTGTCATTTTGCACGGAAAAAACTTCTTGAAGGATTGATTTCTTTCTCGTTTGTTCCCTCTCATGCCCAACTGGCTAATTTTCATACTAAGACTTGCAGATGTTCATCTCCTACCTCTACTACGCAAGATCGGTTTGGATTGGTTAAACCGGGTTTTGATATTTTGGGCACGGTTTTCTAGGTGATTGGGTTGAAGTCCACAAATGAGTCACTTTATATGTAATATAAGAGATCTAGAGTAAATGTATCATGGTCCAACAACTTATGTGATCGAATGAAGCCAACATTTATTAATGTAACATCCGAGAGTGCTACTAATTGGATTGTTATAACAAAATGGTGACGTCAAAATTGCGTAGCTTTAGCGTAAGTAAACATGTTTAACTTTTCGGCGGGGAAGATTAGAAGTAATCATAGGGGAATATGAAAAAGCTAATTAGGCTTGAAAGTCACTAATGGATATGATTTTGATTCAAGCAATAAAATTTGAGACGACGTTCTGAAAATGAGAGAGATGTAGGTGGGAGATATAGTTCATTAGTTTAATCACTTCTTAGATTTAGTGTACTTAAGAGACTTCTTTTAATTAATTTTTTATAAAAAAAATAAAGTTGTTAAAAGGTGGAGTATCAACTCAAAACTTCCCTTGCATATATAGCAAAATAAGTATCATTACTATTACTATTACTCAGTATTGCTTCATTTTTTAATAGAGAAATAATACTCCCTCTGTTAAAAAATATAGGTCTTTTTAGACTTAAAATTTTGTTTAGAAATATAAGTCCTTTTAGGTTTTTTAGGCATTGGATTAAGTGAAAAGTAACTTTTTGAGTTGTTTTATGAAATGCTACTGGTTGTTAGTGGTTGTGGATAATTAATGAGAGGTATAAAGGTAATAAGTTTATGATTTTATTAATTTATGTGCAAATGTCTAAAATGACTTATATTGTTGAACGGAGGTAGTATAATTTTATTAATTAGTTCATAGATAGGATGCGAATTTGAAATTTTAAATGGTTTTAAATATTTTCTGTCTCAAAATAATAGTTTTATTTTTGACATATTTTTGTAAAAATAATGAAAACTATATAAAATATTTATTATTTTATTATTTTTTAAAGATAATTTCATACTTAATGCAATATCAATTACTCCCAACCCACCCCAAAAAATAATTTTTGGGTTATTTTTATTTAATAAAATGGCTCATAATTATTACTCCGTAAATCAACTCACTTAATTAGTCAGATAAAATATATATACTCCTTCGCCTAAATAAAACATATCACTCATTTTAAAAAGTGAATCTTATTTTTAAAAAATAATGTCATTTTAGGAATTTAGTGTCCACTTTATAAAATAACATTATGGATTGAAGAATTATTAATTGTT
Source organism: Persicaria maculosa (assembly GCA_963922045.1). Taxonomy (NCBI): domain Eukaryota; kingdom Viridiplantae; phylum Streptophyta; class Magnoliopsida; order Caryophyllales; family Polygonaceae; genus Persicaria; species Persicaria maculosa. Next base: position 3,368,750 of record OY998254.1, on the reverse strand, counting down.
GTTTAAAAAAAAGGGTGAATTACATTTTTGGCCCCTAACATTTACAACTTGTTTCACTTTAGTCCCCAACCTTTGAAACGTTTCAAAATAGTCCTTGACCTTTCTATTTCGTTTCATTTTAGTCCCTAACCTTTCAAAGGTTGTAAAATAGTCCCTAACCTTACATTTTTTATTCGTTTTAGTCCTTGATATTAAAACATTATTTGAAATAATTATAAAAAACCACCCTAAAGTTATCATAATTTAAATAAAATCATTCATACAAAGAAAAATTATAAAAAATCATCTAACTCTATAATTTTAATTTTGAAAAATACTCGAACTATTTTACTATTTATCATAAGAGCATATTATATAAAAATTATTCATAATTTTTTTTCCACAAAACCTCTCATAAAATTTATAGATCTTGTGATTAATTTGAGAGATGGTGGGATATGTTTTTTTTTTCTTATTTACTAATATATAGATCCAATATATGTGTATTAATCCATTAAAATAATGAATTTGAATAATAAAAGAGATCTTTTTTAAAAAAAAAAATCATAAAGTTGGATATTTGTTTTATAATTATTCTTTATATCGGTAATTTACTCATTTATATACATTATGATAACTTTAGGGTAATTTTTATAATTATTTCAAATAATGTTTTAATATCAGGGACTAAAACGAATAAAAAATGTAAAGTTAAGGACTATTTTACAACCTTTGAAAGGTTAGGGACTAAAATAAAACGAAATAGAAAGGTTTAGGACTATTTTGAAACGTTTCAAAGGTTGAGGACTAAAGTGAAACAAGTGATAAAAGTTAGGGACCAAAAATGTAATTCACCCTAAAAAAAATTGAAGTAGTAGAATAATAAGGAGGAGTATATTATTTTATTTAACAAACATCTATAAATTAACAGGGCCGGTATTATTATATTTTATTAATTTATAGAGTTATTAAATTAATCGATAAATTAATATTTATTAATTTAAAGAGTAAATACATGATTTTAAATTTGTACTTTGGAAATTTTTTAAAATAAAAATAGTTTATATTTAAAATGTAACGGTTCAAATCGAGTGTATGAATTAATTAACTTTTTTTTTTTTTTTGAAAACGATCGAGTGTATGAACTGAAGGATAAAAAGTCGATGATTTCTCATTCTTAATTAACAGGTTTACGTGATCACATTGATGAACGAAACTACGACAAATACTTTGCCGACCACCATTAATGCTACATCTGCTACTGTTTATCGATGTTAATTTTTTGGAATAACTTCAACAACAAATTAAAAATCGGTCCATCACAATGAAAATCACGTTGAAAATCAATACTAGCTCTTCTAGATGGTACGAGACAAATATCGATTAAGGTCATGCTTATAGGCTTTATACGTTTTGATCGATAGCTACTCTATCTTATTATTGTCAATTGATTTTGAGTTTTTTTTTTTTTTTTTTTTTTTTTTACAGTAGGCAAACATTCGCAACCGTTACATTACAATAACTTAGCTCCTGGATCATCTTAAAAGATGATTTTATAAAAGTCCCTATGGTAGGGGATAGACTGCAAATTACATATGAGACATTTCCTAGCTATATAATCAGCTGCCATGTTTGATTCTCTATAAATATGGCGAACTTCTGCATTCTCAAACTCAGAAAGTAGTGTGATAATGTCTTCGATGTGACGCATGACTTCCCATCTTGGCGGTTGCTGCTTGTTCACTGATTTGACTAGAATTTGGTTGTCGCTCTCTACGATGATGTTCCCCAGTCCTTTATCCTTTGCTCTTTAATTTCAATCCTGTTAGCATTGTTGAGGCCTCTGTCTGAATTATCGATCCTTCCATTATTTCATGGTGAAAAATATCAACAATCTGACCTTCTGAATCTCTGATGATTCCACCAATCTGGCACTTGCCAAATAGGTTATAACAGAACCATCTACATGAAGTTTGTTGATAGTTCTAAATGGTCGGCTCCACTTAGCAACAACTCTTCTTTTCCTATTATTCTGATTTTTACCTGTATTGTGGCTGCCAATAGACCAGTCTAGTATAGATTGATTTATCTTCTGAATTAGCAAAGTAACACCACTCAGATTTCTATTCCTAAAGATTGTATCATTTCTAGCTTTCCAAATTGACTGCCAGATCCAACCCAGATCTTCAAACTTACTATTCGCACTATGAATTTCATCTAGGTTTTCATGAATAAGGCTAGAATTGTTAATACCATTAAAATACATACCTTTTTGTTGTTCGTATTGGGCTATGACTTCTCTAGAGAAAGTGCAGCTCGTAAATAGGTGAGTTGCATCTTCGTCTGCTTGATTACAGAGGGAGCATTGGGCGGGAACTCTATTTACATACCTCTTTAGTCTGATCGCTGTCGGGAGGCCATCTGTCTTGATTTTCCATAGAAAATTCTTGATTCTGGGTGGCAGGTTTAGTCTCTAAATCCATAGTTGCGAATCCCGATCATGCATGGTTGGAGTCGTGATTTTCCTTGCTGAGCTGGTAGAGAATACTCCTTGCGAGTCTGGTTTCCAGATCAACTTATCCTTAGTGGGTTGGGGGGGGATTCTGATAGCAAGAGTGTTATGAGCAATCTCCCGGGGGGACATTTGAATAACAAGACTTTGATAACAAACATTAATTATCATCCGTAACGAGGCTCATGACTTTCAAAGAAGGGTCATGGGAACCCATATAGGGATTTAGAATTACGTTTGGGGTCCATTGATCATTCCATAGTTGGATACTTGTGCCATCACCAACGATCCAATGAAGGTCTTCTTCAAATTTTTTCCTGAGTGATAGAAGTCTTCCAAATTGCCAAGATGTGTTCTTGCCTATAAAATGCTTAATATTTTCATTTTGTAGATATTTTTCTTTAATAAATTTTGCCCAGGTACTATCTTCATTGTTATATAATTTCCAAAGAAGTTTCATTTGTAGATAAATATTTAGGTCTTCAGCTTTTCTGATTCCAAATCCACCTTGAGATTTACTTTTACAGATTTGATCCCAACTTATAATAGGGGTGTATCTATCCATTTGCGATTTATTCCAGAAGAAGTTTCTATTGACTTGATCGATTTTATTTAAGATACCTTTTGGAAGTAGGAAGTTCTGCATAAGATAGTTTGTTTTGGTGCTCAAGTTTGATTGGATAAGTACCACCCTCCTAGCTTTAGACAAATTTGAAACTTTCCATTTTGTTAGTTGTTTTCTTAGATTGTCTATCGCATCATCAAATACACAGTTTTTAATTCGTCCATTTACTAGGGGTATGCCTAAATATTTTTCAAGAGTTTTGGCTACGGGGATGCCCATGTGGTTTGCTAGGTTTTTAATTAAGTTTGGGTTTACATTTTTTTAGCATTGGAGGGAGCTTTTGCTGTAATTGATCGTAAATCCTGAAAGGTTTGAAAAGTTGTTTATTATATTTTGAATCGTGTTTAGGCTGGTATGTGCTGTCTTTGCAAAGATAATTGTATCATCAGCGAAAGTTAAGAAAGGAATTGGAGTACCATTATTTTTCAATCTAATACCAACCAGAGCATCCTCTAGAAGGGCTTCCTTATGAAGTTCTCTAGATAGGCCTTCCATGAATAGAATAAAGATGTACGGGGCAAGGGGCTCACCTTGTCTTATGCCTCTATTAGGTTTGAATTGGGTCCCAGAGGTGTTGTTAACAAGAACAGAGAAAGAGGTTTTAGTGATGCATTTCATTAATTACCCAATTTATCCAGATCGAATGAAAGCCAAATTTCTCTAGGACTACCTTGATATAGCTCCAGTTGATTTTATTATAGGCTTTTTCCATATCTAGTTTTAGAGCCATCCAACCTTTCTTCCCTTTTTGTTTGTGGAAGGTGTGAAATATTTCATGAGCTATCAAAGTGTTACCCTGATGGATCTTCCTTCTACAAAAGCTCCTTGGTAAGGGTTAATCAGCTTAGGTCGAATCGGTTTAAGTATGTTAGCTATGATTTTGGAGATTATTTTATAAATTGTGTTACAGAGGCTAATAGGTCTATAATGGTTAATTGTTTTTCGGTTATCCGTTTTTTGAATGAGGGCTATGAAGGTTTGGTTAATTTCAGACAGAAGTTGACCAGAGTGGAAAAAAGATTTGACAGCTCTACACCAGAAGGGACCAATAATATTCCAGTATTGCTTATAAACTCCGGGGGGATATCTGTCTGGGCCCGGGGTTTTGTCTTCAACCATACTGAATAAGGTTAATTAGCCTAATTTCAGTATTTGTAGGCGGGGTTATGAGGTTATTGTTTTCCATTTGAGTTATCTGACACTGAATGTTCCAGACATCATTTTGATTAATATGCTTTTGATTGTTGCCAATGAATCTCTCGGTCATTTCCTTTGTGATATGATCAGCAATGAGGTTTTGATCTGTAAGAATAACATTTTGTTTTGTGGTGAAGGATCTAGTGGCCCTCTTAAAATTCCTAATTCTGGCTGTGACTTGAAAGTATCTGGTGTTTCTATCTCCTAGATGGAGATGCTTAGTCTTAGCTCTTTGATTCCAAAATTTGTGATTGAACTCTAGAAGCCTGTGCTTTTTATGTTCCAGTCTGGCTAGTCTAAGTTCATCTATAGTCGAAACTGAACCCCAAGGTAGTTGGTTCTGCAATTGATTTTGAGTTAAAACCATGTTGAAATAATGTATTGTTCATATCTTCTGTATACATGTCCACATATGGATCCCATTACTGAATCTGGTAGTGTAGGTATAACATTGCAACTAGCTATATATTATAGTCATTAGACCAATGTTATAGCTATATGAGACCTAAAACGGCTCATAGTGTGATTGATATGTGTTGTATTCTGGTTTAATTTGATTATAAATTTCAACCATATATTTTAATTAGTTAAAAACTTATTTTTTACTTCACATTTAAGAAATTTCATTTAATATCAATAAATATTACTTTAAAAAGCGCAAAAAAGCAGGTAACAAATACTAATTATATAGAGTGATCAGGTCTAGCTATTTTTGTAGAGCATCTCCAACAAATTCTCCATTTTGAAGCTTTTGAAGAATTTTAAGACATTTTTTGGTCCAACAGATTCCCTATCCATTCTTCAAAATGGAGAACAGTAAAAAAAGAGTATTTCTTAAATCTACAATATTCTCCAAAAGTAAATCATTCTCTAAATCTCGAAAATGGAAAAACTTTTTTTTTGATAAGGTAATAATTCAAAGGTCAGACAGATCTGACTCATCGAGAGGCCAACAAAGTCGACAGACGGCGAACCATCAAACATACAACCTAAAAGACAGAAATACAGACAAAAAGCGAAATGAAACAAGCAGAAATAAACTCTACAATAAGACGACTAAGAAGACCAACTCCCAAGAAAGTTGAGAACGCCGACGAAGAACGAAGGCAAGCACCACCGAACAGTGGCACCGCAGGCCAGAGGTACAACAGGACTCTATCTCCTGTAGGTAGTGCAGACGAACTCCAAGAAAGCTCAATCCCGAATAGGAAAATGGAAAAACTAGTGAAGTTTGAAACAAAAATAATTTAAAAAATATATATTTTGTTTCTCATTTTGTAGAAGTCTTTGAATATGGTTATTTAGTATTTACAAAAATAAAATATAAAACGATCAATTGGTCTTTTTTGTTAAAAGGAAAGAATTCGAGATACTAGATAATTAACACAGTGTCTAGTAACTCGAGTGGTCGACGAATTGACAAATGAATTAACCGTCTTGATACGATAAATTTGATCTTAATATATTAGGGATGAATCATGAACCTAATCACCTATCCAAATTCTATTAAAAAAAAAAGGGATGAACCTAATTAAATTTTTTTATATAAATATTGGATCCTTTCATCTACCTACCCATACATCCGATTATATATATATATATATATATATATATATATATATATATATATATATATATATATATATATATATATATATATATATATATATATATCCTCTCTCCCATAAGCATGCCATACTAAAATCCCTATAGATATATATCCTCTCTCCCATAAGCATGCCATACTAAAATCCCTATAGGAAGCTCAAGCTACCATGGACTCCCTCTTACACTATCTAGACTTCAAATCTATCCTCTTCCTCTTAGCCCCGTCGTTGTTCCTCTTCGTCGCCATATCCCGATTCCGTCGCAAACCTTTGCCACCGGGCCCGAAGGGCCTTCCCTTCATCGGAAACATGAACTTGATGGACCAAATCACCCACCGCGGCCTGGCCCGCCTGGCCCGTGAATACGGGGGCATCTTCCACATGCGGATGGGCTTCCTCCACATGGTCACGGTGTCGAGCCCGGAGGCGGCCCGACAGGTCCTCCAGGTCCAGGATAACATCTTCTCGAACCGGCCCGCCACCATCGCGATCCGCTACCTCACCTACGACCGGGCCGACATGGCCTTCGCCCACTACGGGCCGTTCTGGCGGCAGATGCGGAAGCTCGCCGTGATGAAGCTCTTCAGCCGGAAGCGGGCCGAGTCATGGGAGTCGGTCCGCGACGAGGTTGGCCGCTTGACGCGGGCCGTGTCGGGCTCGGTCGGGACGCCCGTCAACGTGGGCGAGCTCGTGTTCTCCCTCACCAAGAACATAATCTACCGGGCCGCCTTCGGGTCAGCCTCTAACGAGGGGCAGGATGAGTTCATCTCCATCCTCCAGGAGTTCTCGAAGCTGTTCGGGGCGTTCAATTGGGCCGACTTCATCCCGTGGCTCGGATGGGCCGACCCCAACGGGCTCAATGCAAGGCTTGTTAAGGCCCGGAAGTCCCTCGATAGGTTCATCGATACGATCATCGATGATCATTTGGAGAAGAAGAGGAAGGGGATAAAGGGGGCGGAGGATGACATGGTGGACGAGCTCTTAGTGTTCTATAGCGACGGCGAGGGGAAGGTGACCAATTCCGACGATCTACAGAGTGCCATCCGCCTTACCAAGGATAACATTAAGGCCATCATCATGGTAAGTATATAACTGCAACATCGATATATTATACACAAAAATTAAAGGGCTTATTACATCCACTAATAGACGGTTTTGACATTGGCTTTTAAAGTGAGTAATCATTTTGGTCTAAAAACAGTTTACTGACACTGACTTTTTAAGTTGATAAACATTTTGTCAGCTCAAAGCATTGGTATAAGCAAGGCTGTTCATCGGTTCAAAATCAGGCTGAACCGAGTTGAACTAACCTAAAATTGAATTTACAGAAATTACAAATCGAAAACCGAACCTAACACGTTAGATTCTGTTCGGTTTATTTAGGTTCGATTTAGGTTTTGAACCTAAATGAAACTAACTGACAATTCATTAAAAAAACATATTTAATTAAAAAATATGTTATAGAAAATTTCTTAAAAATACACATAATATATCTTTTAATGGGTTATAAATTTTGTTAATGAGAATTGATTCAATTTAAACTAGTGTCGTATAATGTTTTTATTTAATTTAATAAAAGTTAGATCTGAATCGAACCGAACCTAAAATCGAAATTTTAGAAATTATCATGAACCGAAAACCAAACCTAACTTCTTAGGTTCAGTTTAGACCCGATTTAATTGGCTCGATTTGGTTCAATATTTCGATTTGAACCAAATTTTAAACAACCTATTTTTAATCAAAAATGATTGCCAACTTGAAAACCCAAAAATTAAACTTGGTTAATATAGAAGGTTGGTGAATTAATTTTCCTATTAAAATTTGACTAGCTAGATTAATGATTGAGAAATTTGTTCAAATAATGTGTGCAGTGTGCTTGAATCCAAATAGAGCCACCCTACAAACAAATTATATACTCGGTATATGCTAGAAATGATTGTAGTACACACCCACCACATAACCATTATCGTATACTATATATATATATATATTAAAATTTGTCTCATAGAGTTATAAATAAATACTACTCAATTAATTAGGTGAGATCTTCCCGATTTTAATTAAATGTTATTTTTGCGATGAATGATCATGAGTGATTGAGTGAAGCGAGTGTGAAGCTATAAATTAATCATGGCAACATTGATGAGTTAAGCCCCTGAACAACCATATATATTTTGGTGTTTAATTGAAGTTATAGGATCAATTACCTTCCCAACTTCCATCCATATTTTTATAATTGTGAAAATATTTTCAAGTCTTTATCATAGAAGTTTAAAGATAAACGTATTAATTAATGAAAATGTACTCTCTTGAGTTTGATTGATTAATGCACAACGACCGCAAATCCAATATATATATTTTGCTTATAAAAGGAGGTTGAAATATGGAATCGTCCCACATTGAAAAGATTAAGATATTATGAACAACAATGTCAATTGGTTTTGAAATAAAACCCCGTTGAGTTTATGTGTTGTTAGTGTCTCCTATACGTGAACCCGCACATGATATCTCTCCAGTTTGTCTACCTCTTTCTCTCCAGCTTGTCTTTAGCCCCACCAGACTTAGTCGAGTTTTAACATGGTATCGGACATGACCTCTTTCTAGCTTGTTTTAGGCCTACCAGACCCAGAGTTTAACAAAGGATGAGGTGCTTAAATATATACACTATTTTCAATATATTTTTTGCTTATAAAAGGAAGAAGATGAAAAAATAAATGACGGGAAATCAAAAGGGAATGGGAAAAAGGAGTTTATTCTTTTCAATAAGACATAAATTAAGAATTTTGAGTTGAAAAGATTATTAGATTTAATGTTTTAGCATTTAAAAATCTTATATAGCATTCTTTTATGATCATAACATCTAAATAAATCCCACGATGAAGTAGGGTTGGAGAGTTGAGTTGTATGTATCATTTATCCTTATCTTGAACTAGTAGAGAAATAATTTTTGAATATGACTTTTTAACCTTTGATTTATTTTTAAAAAATTTTAAACATAATTAATGTACATATGTCATATTCCAAAAGAGATTTATGTTTTATTTGGATCATGATGACCGCAGGATTTCGTAGAGGGGTGAATATTTTTGTTTTGAAGAATTTTTTTTAGGTATATATTATAACGAAAATTTTTATAATTGAAAAACGTAAATTGTGCTTTATATATATATATATAAGATTTTTAATTAAAAAAATTCATAGGAACAAAATTTAATAGATTTTTTTTTTATGTATGTGGAGTATGAAAAATATCTATTTCAAAAATATTTAAAGAAAACTACAAAAGTTAATCTAAATATGACAATTTTAATTAGAAAACCTTCATAGAGATGAAAATTATCCAAACAAACTGTTTCCCCTTTTTGCCACTGGAGAGGACAGTTATCGTGATAACTTATGCCATGTATTCTTTTTCTTTTGTCCCTTCTCACAAAACGATTTATTTATTTTCTTTTACTATTTAATTTAATTTAAATTTTATTTTATTTCATTTTTAAATAAAAGTGTGTGAGATGAGAAGGGGATAAGGATGGGGGATTTGGCTCCCTGTACCCTGCCCTTGATCTAGATAACATTGATTACAGTTTATAATACACTATATTACATTATAATATAATATTATATAATATAAATCATAATAGAGGTTTACCAAACAAACCCTTATCCCCAATCCACAAGATCCTCACCTACCACCACAAATATATACATACATATACTGTTGGATGCCGTACCTAAAACGTGAATATATGTTATTGTCATTATTGATCACTCGATTCCACCTTTAGAGGAAAATCAAGTTTACATGGACCATATACCCACTAAGAGTCTCTCCCACCATATGCTAAAAATTGAATTTTGGCCTATTTTTATTCCTACCATAAACCAAATTTATTTTGGCAATTTGTTTCTTTGGCCTATTTATAAATAAAAGGCTAAAATTGTCCTTTTTTTATTAAGTAAAGATTCAAGATCAGACAAATCTGATTCTCGCGCGGAAACCGCCTAAAACATACAATATAAATAGATAACAAGCGTAACAAAACAAGTAGAAACAACTCTACAAATAAGCAGAACTAAAATTGACTTGTTATTTTGAAAGGCTCAATGTTAATATTTTATTATTATTTATTTCTAACTGTTTAATATTTATATAAATCTATAAACAATAAAATTAGTTATATATAAAATTTATAATTATAATTTTTATTTAAAAATAAAAGTTATAGCATTACAAAGATATTCACGAGTTCTTCTATATGACTATAATATTTAACATGTTTGAATTATCATTGTATAAATAATATTTAAAAATAATACTCACACTCATCGTTTTTATTATAGATTCATCAAAATTATACATTGGAAATAAATATTGAGTTGTGTAAATGAAGAAAAACCCAAGTATAAAATTATACACCAAAATAAATATTTATAAGTAATTTTTAATCCGTCAAAATTGTATAAATAATCTTTTATAATAAGCTATTTCCGTGGAGGGGAGAGGCCCTAATTAAGTATCGTTGTGAGCCCAATTAATACCTTTGTTTTTTGGGTCGAAAATTAATACATTTCCTCTCTTTTCATATTAATAGGATGTGATGTTTGGAGGGACCGAAACGGTGGCGTCGGCAATAGAATGGGCCATGGCGGAGCTGATGAGGTCCCCGGAGGCGATGAGACGGGCCCAAACCGAGCTCACCGAGGCAGTCGGCCTCCACCGCTGCGTGGAGGAGACCGACCTCGACAAGCTGCCCTACTTCCGATGCGTGATCAAGGAGACCCTCCGGCTGCACCCGCCCATCCCGCTCCTCCTCCACGAAACCGCGGAGGAGGCGACGGTCATGGGCTACCGGGTACCCGCCCGGGCCCGTGTCATGATCAACGCTTGGGCCATCGGGCGGGATAAGGCCTCGTGGGCCGACCCGGACGCCTTTATGCCCGAGAGGTTCCTCAAGGAGGGCGTGCCCGATTTCAAGGGAGGGAATTTCGAGTTCATCCCGTTCGGGTCGGGCCGGAGGTCGTGCCCGGGGATGCAATTGGGCATCTATGCGCTCGAGATGACCGTCGCTAACCTCCTACAGTGCTTCACTTGGGAGCTGCCCGATGGGATGAAGCCGACCGAGTTGGACATGAGTGACGTGTTCGGACTCACTGCGCCCCGTGCGAGTCGGCTCATGGCCGTACCGAGCCAAAGGCTTGCAAGCCCTATCTCGTGATCGATCATATGGAGGTGAGAGCGAGATGAAAGATGGTGTAAAATGGGGTGTGGTTTGCAATTAGGGTCTTAGATCAAGAATTTTCATTTCGAATATATATTGGTGTTGCATTTAAAAGAAAAATGTAATAAATTGTATTTTATGAAAATTTATCTTTTTCCTAGGTTTTTTTTTTTTTTTTGCTGTTTTGAAATAAGTCGAGTGAGATTTCATCTGAAATCAATTGACAAGAAAATGAATAGCTCATTAGTTTATATACTAAGGCGGCTTGTCTGTTTATAAATATTTCAATGTGGGACTTCTTTGGTCTCAAAAAATGCTCCTCACTATGTCTAGTGATTGGTCGTTTTTCACTCAATCTTCATTCGGTATGTTTGTCGAGTCCCTCGCCCCTTCGTAAGATTCGTCAAGAATATCTTCGTCTTGTACAGTCAGATGAAATCATCTAGATCAAACGACTGTCTCAAGAAGGACATGATGGGGGACGAGGTTGAACAAAATGCAAGAATATCAACATGGTAAGGATAAAACTAGCAATATATAATGATGCAAGTTATAGACAAACTGGGGCTATTATGTATCGTGAGAGGTGAAACTACAACACACATTTATAAATCTCCCAAAGCTAAAATATCTAAGTTATTATGTAATTCTAATAGCTTGGGCGTCTCATCAACATACACATATCATAAAATAGGGGCAGGAAATGGTGGGGGGATGGGAGGGATTAGCAAAACTAGCACACTTTTTAGGAATTTTAGTGAAAATGTATGTCAGTGTTGAGATTTGAATGTAACCAAAAAGCGTCCCACATCGAAAGTTGAACATAACTTGTCTTAGTATATGAGTCAGTGGACTACTCATTCTATTGTCAATCGGTTTTAGAATGGAACCTCACTCGGTTTGTAAACTCTCGTAGATCCACCATGGATGATATTTGTTTGTTGTCAATGTCAAGTTCTAGTTGGCTTGTAACGTAGTAAAATTGTCTTGACACCCATACATTTTTCCATGTCACTGTAGTTTTTGGAAAACAGCTATTCTTCGTCAGTGACAGCATATATGGGTAAGTTTAGTAAATATTTTCAACAATGGAATGCATATATATCACAAAACTAAAAATCTCGCCTTTATTTGACAACGGAGAAAGGGTTGATCTGCATGACTAACGAATGGTTGGACATTGAAGGTGACAAATGTGTGTCTAAGGCTCGAAAAGCACATAAGGCTCTGCTAATAGACGAGAATATCAACTACACATCTCTAAAAACCCGAATCATGGAGAAGGTAGTGGAAGATGTCATCTTGTATGACTTGGAGTTATCCTACATTCCTAAGTCGAAGGAGGGTTTAATTTAGTAGTATATAATATTGCTATATTGATTAAGTCAAGCTGGATAAAAATTTAGCAAAATCTTATCTTGGTCATATATTAGATTGTATTGATTAATGGGAAGAAATTCAATTTGTTAAAAATATTACGTTTAAAAAGAAGCCGTCATTTAACACAAGTGACTTCTTATTTATTATAGATAATAATAGATATAACAAGGTATGATATATGATGGTATTAGCCTTAAATAATTCTCATCAAGGCTTGTTGTTATGTTTTGAGTTAGATATCCGAGGGATCATTTTATATCTTATATCTTTATCTTATACAATACTAAAACAAAAGCTAACTTAACACATGTTAGCTTTTAGTTATATATCTTATATATCTTTATCTTATACAATACTAAAAAAATCTTGTACAAATTGCAAGATGATGGCACTGTAATAGACTTTGTAATTCAGCAACTGCCCTTCTAGCTTCTATTCTTCTTCTTCTTCTTCAATCTTCCCTAAATTGAGAGTACACGCGCACTTAATAACTTCCTATTTACGATGATCGATCTTCTCATTATTTATTTATCAAAGGATTTCATGCAATTCTTTCTAGTATGGGAGTCAATCATCCACTTCCACTTTGGTATCTTATTGAACAAAAAAGGTACGATATTGTTCCTACATAGATCATTTTATCAATAATTAAGGTTTTTGGGTGAAATATGCATCTTCTCTGGTGAACAAAAAGGGTGTAATATGTATCTTCTCTGTTTGAGGCTGATTGGGTGAGTAACTGTTAAAAAAAGCTCCGATTTCATAAGCTAATTAAACAAAAATCTATATTCATTTCATTTAAAACTATTTAATTAATATCAAAATTAAAAGTTCCGAAAAGCTAGAGCTGACAGTGTCAAAACATAGCGTAAATCAACTTAAAGTTTGAAGATTAACTATGCATGACTTGGATCTTGGATTTGTCAACCATCATTGTGGCTCACAGCCGACACGCGGCCCCGTTCCTGGACCTCCATAATAGAAAAAGGGGCCGGTTTCAGGAGTTACATGGAGCGCAGTAATGGTGTAGCGAGTTGCATCATCTACAATGTATTCAACGGGATCAGGCACGAGTTGTACGCGTCTCAAATCATGGTAGTAGACCTTCTTCATGTACGCTGCTCTACCTGGTCCATCAGTTGCAAAACACCCACTTCCCATCTGGTCTGTCCCAGCACGACCCGGAATTGGAGCATCTATAACCTCTCCTCCCCATTCAGCTATGTTTCCTCCGGTGTGCATGAGTCCCCTGAACAATGCAGCCGGCCAGTATCCAACCGGAAAACTTTCGTAGTAGAACCACCAATTATCAGTCAGCGGGTCCTGTTGATGCATATACATGTGATCATGGAAACAAACTAACAATCGCTCCCAATTCAACATAGATTCACAACTATAATCTCATACCTTCTCTATTGCGATTCCCCTCTCTATCTGTTGTCCATTGTGCAGAGAATAGCGAAGCCGCCTACCAGGAACGCCAAACTGATTCCGACCCTCAGGAGTTATGACGAAACCATCACAATCAAAGTTGTAGCAATTCGTTACGTAATCATCAATCTGGTACTATATATATGCACAAAGAATGAATTAAGGTGTTAAAAGAGAGTAATTAAATTGATCTCAAAATGCATTCAATCAAATCCAATACAAGATCTCAACTACTCACCGTGTAGTATATGAACAGTTGTGGGTAAGGATCAATTTCCGGATTGACCTGGAAATTGGAATAGTATATATAACATCTCATTAGTATTAGCTAACCAATCTTTATTTATTAAATTTATATATAATTACCATCCATCCTGCTTCAATGAACTCTGTTGGTTGGCCTCCAACAGTGTTAACAACCGAAATCTTGGAGATGCTGTAATCTGTAAGGCTTTCCAAGGTTGGCTTCCAAATGCTCATTAATCCGCTTATTCCTACTATCTCTGCTCTGTCATTCTTGTAGCTCACCGCTGCACTCTATATTGGATGAACAAATCATATATTAGTTTCAAGATAAGGAATTAAGGAGATAGATATAGATATAAAATCTACCGTATGTTTTTCGGGTTGGGTAGGTTCGGGGTTAGGGTTGTCGATGTTGGGAAATCTGAATGAAGATCTCGGAATAGGTACAGTTCCCTGAGGGCATGACCAACTCTCATTCTGCAGCATAGCGAAACTCTCATCATCTCGAAGCCTCATGCCTGGCGGGAGTATGCTTGGCCTCATCTATCAATATACCATACATGAATTTCATTTTACTTATTTATGTATACACATGACAAATTAATAACACCAAACCTGTAAGGTATGGTTCTTCAAGAGTGGATTAGAGAAGGCGGGTTGTTTGTATACATCCACACAGTCTATTACCTCCCCGTCTTGTGTCTGCAAAGACACCACATATATTTTTCAAATAACTAATTATTCAATTTAATTTGATCCCATTTGAAAAGGAAGATGAAGATATATACATTCAGTCCCACTGAATTTAATGGAAGAATATATATGTTGTTTTTTAAATTACCTCAATAGTAATGATAGTTCCTCTAGGCTTAGGCATTGCGGCATTTGCACCTTTGATCTGATTTTCATTGTTGTGGTTGGTCGATGTGACGACCATGAATACCAGTATTGAAATCCACCATCTATAACACATATAGATAGTATTTTGTATTTCAAATTCCACAAAATATATATATATAGCAAGGTCCGAAAATGAAGAGCGAAGGAGTAAAAAAGGGATCGGAGTTAAGACCTTAGCGCCATTGTGCTTAGCTAGGAATTAATCAGTTCTGCAGACACAAAAAGTAGAAGTTAGAATCTAATACAACAATGTAGAAAACTGCAGGTAATCGATGGACGAGAGATCGATCGCAAACAACATATTGGTGTTTGTTTTGTAGATTTGGTATTACAGAGAGAGTGAGTGAGTTTCAATTCAAGCCTAATTGAGCGGTAATTGGGGTTTAGGGTTTTGTTACTCGTGTGCCAAATTGAAGAGTATATATATGTAATAGTACGTACGTGTATATATATATATATATATATATATATATATATATATATATATATATATATATATATATATATATATATATATATATATATATATATATATATATATATATATATATATATCAGTCAAAGTTTGTTTTGTGGAATTTCATATACCTACTCGATCAGTTCGATTACCTTACACAATCCCAACGTACGTACTGATCCATGCAGTGGTGGAGTCAGGATAAAATCAAGGGGGTGCTAAAAAAAACTTCGTAATTTTTTTATTTGGTATAACTATAAAGAAGATCATTCCGTCTTATCTCATCACAATCATTTAATCTCTACATATAATATCTCATATCTTGTCCCTTAACTCTCCCTTTAAATCAACTCATTTCAAAACAATT
Organism: Persicaria maculosa; assembly: GCA_963922045.1. Classification (NCBI taxonomy): domain Eukaryota; kingdom Viridiplantae; phylum Streptophyta; class Magnoliopsida; order Caryophyllales; family Polygonaceae; genus Persicaria; species Persicaria maculosa. The sequence continues at coordinate 3,352,830 of OY998254.1, read as the reverse complement.
TCTCAATTCATACTTGTCCAGATGAAGAGGAAGTATCAAAACTTCTAACTCAACCCAAATCTTGTTTTATCAAAATATTCCGGCATTTGGTTTGCTAGTAACAAATCTTTTGAAAGACATTTCTAAAACTTGAAAATATCCTTCTTAATAATTTATCATTAATATACCTAATAAACATAATACCGACTATATTTATAAATAAATCCTTTCAAATTTCCCGGTTTTACATATTTAAACATCACACAATACTTATTTCAAATAATACCATTTTTAAAATAATTTTATAATATATAAAATTCCAGAAAATATTTTCCCAAAACAGAATAATATGACAATAATAAGAAAATACATTTAACATTAACATAATATGAAATCATCACATATCGATATAACATAATACTACATCAAAACATTTAACACGTAACAAGTTATAAACAACAACATACCAAGCAGGCCCAAACCCCTAACCGGATTCTTGAGTCCAACCCGAGCCCAATAAAAGAAAGGAAAGGAATGGGATCCGGTTTGAGTACCCCCTCCTCAACTGAACCCGGGTAACAAGATGGTATAACCCGTTTCCCATGCTCGGATCTGGCCCAGGGATTAGGCCCAACAAAGAAAGAAAAGGAACGCGGGTGACCCGGGTTCGATCCCCGGCAACGGCGTTTTTTTTTCAGATCAAAAAAAAAAAAAAGAAAGAAAAGGGGATCAGCGTCTTCAACCTCAGAGCAGAGCTCTGTTTCTGGCGTAGGACACGTAAGTGAGGAGGGAAGGAGCCTCAGGCCTTCGGTGGCCCTGCTCGGCTCGGAAACTACCCCAGGTGGTCGGAATATAATTTCGACCACAACCCACACAACAGGAAGGAAGCGAGAGTAAATAGGACGGGGGAAAGAAGAGATTTACCGAGCGACAAGAACAACTCCGGCGAGGATCTCAGGGCGTCGTTCGACTGCAACGACGGAGGGGAAGGCTTGGTCCGGACCTAGGACAACGAGAAAGGATGTAAAGGTGTGCCTTTACACAGATTTACGCCAAGAAACGAAGAGTTGAAGGTTACCGTCTCGATTCGAAGTTCGAACAGGGAAGGGAAGAGAAGCTTGCGGTGGCGCCGGCGAGCTCCGTCCAGGTCGAAAAGGTTCCAAATGGCCTAGGGATGGAGAAGGGTGAATAAAAGAGTAGCTTTCGATGATTTGAAGTAAAGAAAAGGAAATCGAAGGTTTACCGCTCTCTTGGAAGCAATCAGAGGTGGCGAAGATGGCGGCTCCGACAGGCTTCAGGCTACCTCTGGACTCCTCGGAATGGTGAGCTGCAGCGCCGGCGATGGAAGGGCAATTTCTGGGTTTCTTGCAGAGCCAAAAGGGATGAAGAAAGGAGGCTCTTTGAGGGCTTTTATATATTTACAAACTCACATACCTCACATTCAAGGAGTTTAAACTATGAAATGTGTTCCATTCAGTTATAATTCACTTCATGATATCTTGGTGATAGAGTTTTGAGTAGATACACTCACATACCTCACATTCAAGGATCATGAATGATGTTTAGAATCATTTCTCTCTGACCTTGTCATCAACTTCATATGGTTATCACCCCCATCGATCATTCAAGTCTAATATGGGCATTAAAGAGGTCAATGTTTTCCATCATTTCTAGCTTGTTTTATACTCTTTATGCTAGCTACATGATCATGAGACGATCGAACCATTTCATATGGCTTAGTCACTTGTTAAGCACCCTTGTTATTTATGATACAATTTCAGTTGATCAGTTCAATTTATCAAAGTACGACTCAGACTGATGACTGGGGGTCGTGTGCACACAGGCGCACATGCGCTAGTAGTATAACACACAAGCCGAGTGGGGTTCCATTCTAAAACCAATTGAAAATAGGAGTAGTCCACCTTTTCTGACATTTTCGGTAGTCGAATAGCACTTATCTTTTTCTAGTGAACTATATGATATTTCTTTCCCTACTCTCCCAATAGTCGCAAACACTTTCCTTACTGATAAACCAAAACCATAATAGTCGCGTCTCTGCATATACTCTCGTCGTACACTTATCTCAACTGCCCTCCTTCTATTCTTCTTCTTCGATATTCTCTTCCTCGAGACTCGAGAGAACACCCGCACTTAATAACTTCCTATTTACGATGATTGATCTTCCCGTTATTTATTTATCATGCATTTTGAATCTTTGATTATGAAATATGTATCTTTTCTGTTTGATGGTTCCCTAAAATAACAAGGCCCCTCTTATCGATTGGATTATCCTATTAACAAAACAGGGTAGCTGAAACTGATTTGGTGAGTAACGGCTGAAAAGCTTCAATTTCAAAAGTTAATTAAACTAAAATCTTATATTTAATTATTTCATTTAAAACTATTTAATATTAAAACCAAAATATTCGAAACTAGTTGATAATGTCAAAACATAGCCTAAATCGACTTAAAGTTTGAAGATTAACACGATCGATATTGGATTTGTCAACCAAAACCATAATAGTCGCATCTCTGCATATACTCTCTTGTGGTACACTCATCTCAATTGCCCTTTCTTCTATTCTTCTTTGTAGAATGATAGAATTGATGTAAAGTCCTCCTCAAGGGTTTCATTCATTAAACAATCATATATATAGGTTACAAGAGATTGAGCCTTTTGGTCCACTATACACTATGACATCTATGTAATCGATCTATCATTCTTCTTCTTCTTCTTTTCTTCGAGAGAACACGCGCACTTAATAACTTTCTATTTACGATGATCGATCTTCTTATTGTTTCCTTATCATGCATTTTGAATCATTGATTATGAACTACTTATCTTCTCTGTTTGATATATGGTTCCCTAAAATAACAAGCCCCTCTTATCGATTGACTTGTCCTAATAACAAAACAGGGTAGCTGAAGCTGTTTTGGTGGGTAGCTGCTGAAAAGCTCCGATTTCAAAAGTTGATTAAACTAAAATTTTACATTTGTTTGATTTTAAACTATTTAATATCAAAACAAAAGGTTTGAAAAACTAGCTAATATTGCCAAAACATAGCCTAAACCAACTTAAAGTTTGAAGTTTAACTATGCGTGACTTGGATCTTGGATTTGTCAACCCTCACAGGCTCACAGTCCACACGCGGCCCCGTTCCTGGACCTCTATAATAGAAAAAGGCACCGTTTTCACGAGTTATTTGGAGGTTAGTCATGGTGTAGCGAGTTGGGTCGCCTATGTTGTTTACGATGGGATCAGGTATGAGCGGTATGTATCTGCTATCGTACCAGTTGATTCCTTTCATGTAGGCTGTTCTCCATTCTCCATCAGTTGCAAAACACCCACTTCCCATCTGGTCTGCCCCATTTCGAATCGGAATTGGAGCCTCCGCAACCTCTCCTCCCCATTCAGCTATGTTTGCTCCGGTGGACAATCTCCTGAACAATGCACCAGGCCAGTATCCAATTGGAGCACTGTTAAAGTAGAACCACCAATTACCAGTCTCCCTGTCCTGTTGATGCATATACATGTGATCGTGGAAACAAATTAACAATCACTCCCAATTCAAGATCTATTCCATTCCTTTAAATATAGATTCACAACTAATCACATACCTTCGCTATTGCGATTCTCATTTCTATCTGAACTCCATTGTGCTGAGAATACGGAAGTTGCCTACCAGGAATGCCAAACTGACGCCAACTCTCCTCCACCATGACGAAACCATCACAATCAAAGTTGTAGCACTTTGAAATGTAGTTATCATTCTGGTAATATGCACAAAGAATCCTTAAGGTGTTTAAGAGAGTAAATTGATCTTCAATGCATTCAATCAAGTCCAATTAAACAAGTTTTGTGAGGCAGAGGGAGTACTATATTAATGTATTATACGAGATCTCAACTACTCACCGTGTAGTATACAAACAGTTGTGGGTAGGGATGGTCTTTTGGATTCACCTGGAGATTGGAATAGTATATAACATCCCATTAGTATTAGTTAACCAATCTTTACTATGTGTGTGTCTTCACACTTAATATGTAACAACTTTATGTATATAATTACCATCCATCCTGCTTCAACAGACTCTATTGTTTGGCCTCCGACATTGTTAAGAACCGAAATCTTAGCGATGCTGAGGTCTCTAATGCTTTCCAAGGTTGGCTTCCAGATGTTCATGCTCACGCCTATTCCTGTTATCTCTACCCCGTCATTGTTGTAGCTCAATACTGCACTCTGATATTGGATGAACAAATTATAAATTATAGTTTCAGGGTAAGGAATTAAGGACAATAGATATATATAAAATCTACCGTATGTTTTTCGGGTTGGGTAGGTTCAGGGTTAGGGTTGTCGATGTTGGGAAATCTGAAGGAAGACCTCGGAATAGGTACAGTTCCCTGAGGGCATGGCCAACTCTCATTTTGCATTATAGTGAAGCTCTCATCATCTCGAAGCCTCATGCCTGGCGGGAGTATGCTTGGCCTCATCTATCAATATACCATACATGAATATTTCATTTTACATATTTATGTGTGTATATATATATGTGACAAATTAAGTGCACCAACCTGTAAGGTATGGTTCTTCAAGAGTGGATTAGAGAAGGCGGGTTGTTTGTATACATCCACACAATCTATTACCTCCCCGTCTTTCGTCTGCGAAAGACAATACAGATCGATTAAGTATTCAACTTGATCCATTTGAAAAGGAAAATGAAGATATATATTCAATCCGATTGAATTTAATGGAAGAATCTATACCTCAATAGTAGCGATAGTTCCTCTAGGCTTAGGGATGGAGGCATTTGCACCTTTGATCTGATTTTCATTGTTGTAGTTGGTTGATGTGTCGACGACCATGAATACCAGTATTGAAATCCACCACCTATAACATATATAGATGTATTTTGTATTTCAAATTCCACAAAATATATATATAACAAGGTCCAAAATGAAGAGCGAAGGAATAAAAAGGGTCGGAGTTAAGACCTTAGCGCCATTGTACGTAGCTATAGGAATTAAGCAGTTCTGTGGACACAAAAAGTAGAAGCTAGTTAGAATATAATACAACACAATGTAGAAAACCACGGGCAATCGATCGAAGATTCGATCGATCGAACAACATGCATGTTTTGTAGATTTGATATATATTACAGAGAGAGTGAGTGAGTGAGTGTCAATTCAAGCCTAAAAAGGTAGGGAAAGAAAGACCTGCTTTAACTTCAACTGATCGGTTTGGGGTTTAGGGTTTTGTTAATTGTGTGCCAAATTGAAGAGTGTATATAAGCTAGGGTTTCTTAATTATGTGTTGGTCATTCAAAGTTTGTCTTGTGGAATTTCAAATACCTACTCAATCAAGTCGATCTGCATGATGGATCGACTTACCTTACACAATCCCAACTGATCCATGGAGGAGTGCCTAACGATAATGATGCTTCTTACCAACTACTCTCGTTTTGTTACTCTGCATGACTTACCTACCAAGGAATGATAATAATGTGAATAGTCAAATCATTTTAAGGCAATTTGGATCCGGTATAATGTGAAGAACGACCAACAGAGTTATGGGGGGTTTGATTTCGGTGCAGTACTGCACCATCCATTTTGTTTTCTCCTTAAAAATTTTAATTTTAGAAAAAAGAAAAAACTAATTAGGTTAGGGTGGACCTCACAGGAGGGGACAATCTTTACCACTCACTCATTTTTTGATGGTTATGATTTCTTTAACTTTACCATACAATACTTAAGGAGAGCCAAATCCAGTTATGGGGGTAAAAAAACCTATGGCAGATCTCATAGTCTAGATTAATTAATTAATTTGGTCTTTCTATTCTTAGAGCGAGAAAGATTTCATACCAAATAAAGAAGCGACATCATAAAGTAATATTAAAAAAAAGCTAAACTAATTTATGTTTGGGAAATATTTCATAACCGGTGGATGTCATCTCCCGTGCACGGAAAATACATTAATATAATATTTATAAATAACACGGATCGATGGATTGTAGCTACATATTATTTTTATAAATCATTTTAGGCTCAAAACATAATATAGATATAAATAAAATAACAATTATTCAATCATTTATTTTTATATAAATAATTTTTTTCACCAAAAAAAATGTAGATATAAATAAAATGGTTTTTCTATCCTATGCCCCAAGGGCATAAGATAATAAGATTCCTATGTTAGAAAAAAATATCCTTAATTAAAATGTATTAGCCAAATTTTAAATTAGATTTCTAGGGTCGCTTATTTTTTGTAGAATATCTTATCATATGCCCATACTCTGTATGATAGAGAGACTGTAAATAAAATAACACTTATCAAATACTACATATTTATCTATTAACATTTTTTGTAAGTATGACTATGAAATATTTTTATTTATATTTTTGTTAATCAAATAAAATATTTAGATAGATAGATGGTGACTTATATAACTTTCTATAAATTATGACAATATATTATTTTATTAATTTTTATCCTAGAATCAATCACAACGCGTCACACTCCACATACATTATGCATCGATTTTAGTATGGGTATAGATTAAGCATATTAGGGGATACGTAGTTAGAAAAACCGTAATGATTAATGTGAATCTTCTTAATTTGGACATATATTTGCACTTAACAAAGTTTGTATGGAAATTATCTCGAAATCAATTGTGTACGTTAGAAGACAAAAAAAAAAAATGAAAGTGATTTAATTTTTTTTTGGTTAAAAGTGATTTAATATTTAAAGTAGTAATAAAATGGAAGAAACATATATCACCTAATATATTTCAAAAAATATATTTACTCTCATTAGGATGATAAAAATAAAACTATATATTTGTATGCATTTACTTACCATCTCACATTAATTTGCCAATTGTTGGATATTATTTCAGAAAAGTGTCAATGTTCATAACTTTTTGCTAATGTGTTATCGTATGCAATATATATGATGTTTTGGGTAATGTTTGGGCCGTATGATTGTTTTAGTTTGGGCTTTAGGCCCAATCTCATTTGTGTTGTATTAAAGGCTGTATTGAAATAATTAATTTGAGAACTTTCCACAATTTCCAAATCTCCCTCCAATCTCACTCGTTCTTATTCAGCTCACAAGTTCGATTGTTCGATAACGATTCAACACATCAAATCCAAAATCTCACATCATGCTCTATCAATTTAATTTCTTAGGTGTATGGTATATCTATCTTCTTATTTAATTTATGGAAAAACTAATTAAAATACCCCCACCTTTGGGAGTATGGTAAAAATATATCCTCAACTTTCAAAAGTAATAAAAATATCCCAACCTTTGATAGTAGTGGTAATATATTACCACAATTTTTCTCATTGGTCAAAAATTCTGACAAGACATCCTACGTTGATTTTTTACAAAGGTTTTTTTGAACGGTTTCCTTAGGAAAAAAACAAAGAGTTGGATCGGGTTCATACACCACGCATTTTCCTCTCTCCTATCTTCTTTTGTGATCGCCTCTTGAGCTGTCTTTGAGGCAGCTCATAGTTCCTCTTCAATGACAGTCTCCCTCCCTCGTGGTCGGCTATCTTCCGCTGTCTCTCTCACATCTTCTTCCTCTTTGATTTGTTCACAGACTTAATTAGTTGAATAAGTTTTTTTTTTCCTGCTTTGTTGTTGTTGTACGTTGTTTTCGGTTTAGTTTTGTCGTTGTCGGTTTGGTGTTAGGAATAGTCGTGTTGTGTTAATTTGAGGAAATTTTGACCGGATTAGTTGGTTGGTTGAATCAATTTCATTTTTTCGGGTTTAATTTTGTTGTCGGTGCATTTTTTCCTTAAAGAGACCGTTTAAGAAAACCCGATTTTAGTACTAATTTGTAAAAGGGCTTCCACGAAAGATGCCTTGTTAAAAACAAAATCAACGTAGGCTGCCTTGTCAGCATTTTTGACCCATGAGAAAACTCGTGGTAATATGTTACCACTACCCTCAAAGGTCGGGATATTTTAATTACATTTGAAAGTTGAGGATATATTTTTACCATACCCCCAAAGGTGGGGGTATTTTAATTAGTTTTCCCTTAATTTATTAAGTATATCCTACTAATCTCTCTTTTAGGATAATTTATCCGAACGGACTTTTGTAATTTATTTAAACAATAAACCACAAAATTAAACAGAATCGAAACAACATAAGTAGCCTAAGATCTGAAAACAAAAATTAGTGGGAACGAATGAAGATTGAAGAGATGTTTCTATACCGAATGTGTAGGAAACGCTGGAAATGGGAGTACCGAGCGGGCAGTGGAGAGAAATGTGATTGTCCGCGACCGTCTTGAAAGTTCCATTGAACTTCTCATCTGGCACCGCAGCGGCAGGCCTCACTCTCACTGCAACACAAATCTTCTCCATGGCTGTCAAATTGGAGTTCGATCTCGTTGGGAAGTGGAATTTGTAGTCGGGGTCGGAGAGAGAGAGAGTCATTCCTAGTTTTTTCTTAACCCTTTTGAGGGAGTAGTGAATTAGATGAAATTACTTAAATGCCCCCGTAAACAAAAAAAACAATATTTTTAAATTCAAGGTTTGAGGGGTGAATTGGTAAAATTGGGGCGAGGGTTAGCTCATTTATATAGAGATGAAAGTGTACTGTTAGGAGTCCCGTATCAGCTCCTACTCAAATCAAATCTCTCTGATCAGCGCTCAGCGCTCAACGCTCAAATCTCTCTGACTCCGAATGCTTTTCGCCTCCAGTAAGTTCCCACCACCGTCTATATTCTTTAATTTGTTCCTCTGCAAGAAATTGAGGAACTTAGGGTTCGGATTCGGGTCTGGGACTTTGTCTCCGGTAACTTCCCACCCTCTGTATTCTTTAATTTGTTCCTCTGCAAGAAACTGGGGAAATTTGGGTTCGGATTCGGGTCCGGGACTCTGTATTTTTTGAGGGATCTTAAAGATGATGAAGATGCAGAAATGGGGGATTTGAATTCGGTTTGGGATTGGGAATGGGGTTTGTCGGTCAAAAGGACTATAGGAAGGAAGGGAGGAATTAAAGAATACAAGGTGAGAAGAGAATAAATTTTGTTGAGATATGATATTGTTGAAATTGGATTGTTAATTTTGTTGAGATATCTGTTAAAGAATACAGTAGGTGGGAAGCGAATTAATTTTGTTGAGATATGATATTGTTGAAATGAGATTGTTAATTTTGTTGAGATATCTGTTGAGATTGGTTAGTTAAATTAGATATTGTTGATTGATTACAGATAAAGGATGAACAACACTATTCTATTGGTTGGGTTCCAAGGAGGGGTAGTAATACACTACCCTCCTACACATGCTACTTATGATCGGGTGGATAACGCCAACAACCGACCCTTGTTCGTTTCGACTCTCAAAATGCTCAAGTATGCCCTAAGAATACCCTTGAGGTATCCAACGTTGGGAGGCGTGCGGATGACATTACATCAATACAATGGGCACACTTTTGTGATGCGCTTGAAATCCCACCCGATGCACCACATCGTCACAATCGGCTCCAGAGAATTTACGTTCGACTACTCATTCACTATGAGTGTGCGTATCATCGAAGGGCCACGAAATTCGTGGTTACTGGGAATGGTAAGCTTCAAACGTTATCCCTATTGCCCCGATTAACAATCCATCAAAGGGTCGCGATACTTAATTTATTTTTGTTTTTTTACAGCAATATCTAAAACTACAAACATTATTCCTATTGCGCCGATTGGAATTGGAGGAGCAGAAGTTCAACCCCTTGGATATGTTGGAAATTAGCACGAAACAGCTGGAAATAAGCAAGGGGAGTGAAAGATCGGATACATCCTTTGCAAATAATTGACAGCTTGTCTACACACATCATACGCTAAACTCAATACGTACAATATATAGTAGAATCACTAAACTACCAACAAAAACCACCTATGGTAAAGTCATTATAACTACATCAACATGGTGGTCTAACGTTATGTGTAACTAGTCTTGTTAAACACTGATGAGCCATATAACATGAAAGTCACATGTCTAAACACATTATACGCTAACCAAGTCGAGCACACAACACCAGGACTATCCTAAAATCAATTGACATTAGGAGATTAGTTATCCATCTTATATACAAGGATTTGATTTCAACTACAATAAATGTGGGATACTTTTGTATTCTTTCATATATTCCACACCATGAATCTCTTTCCCCGCTCACAATGAAAACAACATAAAGAACATCATGATTTCCATTTAAAGCATTAAATATTTAAAGTACTTTGTAATACCTTATCCCACATTTGATATAATAAAGAGGTTCAGAGTGATTTACAAACATATATATGGTTAACTTACAAGGCATATATTATAGGTTGTGTCTTTGTTGGTAGTTTAGCGATTCTACTATACCTTGTGCGTATTGGATTTATAGTTTAGTTGAGTTACGTAGTTGCACACAAGAGTACACTTGGCTTCACTCAACTTGATTCAGTCGATTCATCGGGTCGAAACCCAATCGGCCAAGAGGAGCTCTCTTCTATTGTCTTCGTAGACGAAAGACGGGGAGGTAATAGATTGTGTGGATATGTACAAACAACCCGCCTTTTCTAATCCGCTCTTGGTAATATGTGCTTAGTCTGATATGATATGATATGATGTAGTCTTCATAATATATGACCATTGTAGATCTCCTATGAACATGTTATTGAGAATTCGTATTCCAAGTCCAAGTGAGAATAACAAAAAAAAAAAAAAGGATACGTCATACGTAGTAGGTAAGTCCTGCAAAATAACAAAAAAAGAGAGGATACCTACTTAGTAGGTAGGAAATATGAATTATTATTGGGCACTCCTCCATGGATAAGGTGGGATTGGATAAGGTGGGATTGTGGAAGGTAAGTCATGCAGATCGATATGATTGAGTACGTGTAAGAAATTCCACAGAAAGAAACTTTGACTGAGCTAGATATATACGTACGCACTATTACTACATATACTCTTTGGCACACAAAGAACAAAAACCCTAAACCCCAATTTCCAATTGCTAAGCACCGCCACTCTTATCACCATCACGGTAGGTCTTTCTTTCCATATCTTTTAGGCTCAATTGAACATGCAGGACTTTTAATTTGAACAAAACATGTTGTTCGAGATCGATTGCCTGCAATTTTCTACGTTGTTATATTAGATTCTAACTTAATTTTACTTCTTTTTCTTTTGTGTTTGCAGATCGAACGTACTCGCTTCCTAGATACTTACAATGGTGCTAAGGTAACTCCGGTCCTTTTTATTCCGATTTCGCTATATGTGTTCTTTTTTGGCTCTTCATTTTTGGAACATATGCTATATATTTTGTGGAATTTGAAACACAAAACACATCTATCTATATATCTGTATTATAGATGGTGGATTTCAATACTGGTATTCATGGTCGTCACAACAACCAACAATGTCGTCATGCATAAAAAGCCTAGAGGAACTATCCTGACAATTGAGGTATTTTTTTTTAAAAAAAAAAACACATTCTTCCATTAAATTCAATCCGATCGATTCATCGGGTCAAAACACATTCTTCAATCGATCGGATTGAATTTAATGGAAGAATGTGTTTTTTATTTTTAAAAAAATTACCTCAATTGTCAGGATAGTTCCTCTAGGCTTTTTATGCATGACGACATTGTTGGTTGTTGTGACGACCATGAATACCAGTATTGAAATCCACCACCCATAATACACATATATAGATAGATGTGTTTTGTGTTTCAAATTCCAAAAAATATATAGCATATGTTCCAAAAATGAAGAGCCAAAAAAGAACATATATAGTGAGATTGGAATACAAAGGATCGGAGTTACCTTAGCACCATTGTAAGTATCTAGGAAGCGAGTACGTTCGATCTGCAAACACAAAAGAAAAAGAAGTAAAATTAAGTTAGAATCTAATACAACAACGTAGAAAACTACAGGCAATTGATCTTGAACAACATGTTTTGTTCAAATTAAAAGTCCTGCATGTTCAATTGAGCCTAAAAGATAGGGAAAGAAAGACCTGCCGTGATTGTGATAAGAGTGGCGGTGCTTAGCAATTGGAAATTGGGGTTTATGGTTTTTGTTCCTTGTATGCCAAAGAGTATATGTAGTAATAGTGCGTACGTATATATCTAGCTCAGTCAAAGTTTGTTTTTGTGGAATTTCTTACACCTACTTAATCATATCGATCTGTGTGACTTACCTTATCCAATCCCACTTTATCCATATGCAATCATATGCAATCATAGCATGATACTACCTAACATGATACTACATGGCATGCTTACACCTACTTAATCATATGGAATCCTAGCATGATACTACATGGCATGCTTTTATGCATATGCAACGCCTAACATAAAATGCAACAACATGCATGAATGTCCAACCTGAGTAAGCCCCCCCTAGGGAACTTACCTAAAGATGCAGAACAGCAAGATAATACAAGCAAGGGCCCAAATGCAAGTCCAAAGCAATCCAAAAGCAGTTCACACCTATCATCAAGCCACTTCCGTAAGCTACCGGACCAACATTCATACGTACGAAACCCAAGTTCTCAACATCCTCAAAGCCAATCGATAATAACACCATTTTCCAAAACCTTTCCGATACAATAAACATCAACCAAAATAATTCTTCCAATCAAAACCATCGACAAATCTCACAAACAATATTTTCAAACTTATTTCCCAAAGTTTTCCAAACTCTTAAATCTCAAGTTAAGTCAACTCGTATTCAAAACAATTTATCAAATCATACTTGGCCAAATTCCGACATTAATCATTTGAATCCTTAACCAATTTCCCAAAATCATAAATTTACACGTCACAAAATACATATTCCAATAATATTACTTTAAAATACCTTAAAATGGATAATCATAATTTCAGAAAATATATTTTCCCAAAAACAGAATAATTATAATAATAACAAATATAATTAAACTAACAACAATTGATACATAACATATAGTAGGATGATGTAGCATAATTAAACACCCAATATAACAATAAATAATAATAACCAATAACCCACACACTCAACCCGATTATAAGCCCCAACCCGAGCCCAAGTAGAAAGAAAGGAGGAAAACCCGGATTGCCAATCCCCTCCCTATCTGAGACCCGATTGAAAAATGATATAACCCGGGAGAAACTCGGGTCCAGCCCAGCCCACACACAGAAAGAAAGGAGAAAGGAGGGAGGCTCATCTTCAACCTCCAGAACAGGGCTCTCGCCTCGCCGGAAATGAAGGAGAAAGAAAGAAGGAGATCTCAGGCTGTGGTGGTCCTTTCGACCCCAAAATTTACCCACGAGATCGATTTGAAATTCCGAGCAAAACCCACACAGAAAAGGGAAACGATGCGAGAAGGAAGAAGGGAGAGGCGGAACTTACAGTCGCGGCTTCCGGGGAGATTCTCCGGCGTCAATGGCGGCGTCTGGCTGCGAGGACAGGAGGGGAGCCTTTCTTGGTGCCTGGGAAGATGGGAAGGAGATTAAAATCTTCCCTTACGAAGAAAGGGGCTGAAAAACGAGAAGGAAGTCAGAATCGACCTTGGGACGAGACAGGGGAGAGATAGATGCGTCCGAGGCTCCGGCGTACTCCGTCGTTGTTGGAAAAAGGTCCTTCTTGAGCTAGGGAGGAAGAAGAATGAATAAAAGAGGAACTTTGCAAGGTCTCGAAGTGAAGAGACGAGAATCGAAAGGGATTACCGCCTATGGAAGCGAACAGAGGGGGAAGCTTCTCCGGCGGCGATGGCGGCTCCGACGGACTTCTGACTCCCTCTGGACTCCTCGGAATGGTTAGCTGCAGCGCTGGCGAGATGGTGGTGCAGGATCGATTGAGAGTGAGAGGTATGGATGGGTGAACAGGTGATGAATTTAATGATGGAAGGGGGCGATTTTCTGGGTTTGCTTCTGCAGAGAAATAGAAGAGGGTGGGAGGTGCTTCTCTGATGGGTTTTGGACCTTTGGTGTGTGGAATGAGAGGAATGAGGGCAGGAGAGGGTGGGTTTATAGAGTGAAATCTGAGAATCCATCCCAACGGCATCTGTGTGGGGGGGGGGGTGGGGGGGGGGGGGGGGGGGGGGGGAGAGAAAGAAAAGGGGAAAAGAAAATAAAGAAAGTCACACAAAACAAATTTAAATCCCAAAATTTCTAAACTCAAAACCCGCTAATCCCGACTTCAACGAAATAATTTAAATTCTAGAACCGAACCAAATAATTAAAATAATCATACTTTCAAATTATATATTTAAGACTATCGAAATCGAATTAAAATCTCAATTCAGAGTTCGAAAGAGGAATCAAATTCCGTCAAAATTCAATTTCTAAATCGATGCCGGAAGGATTTTAAAATAATAATATATCTACTTAAAATAATATAAAGGGCCAAATTGAAGAGTATATATAAGCTAGGATTTCTTAATTATGTGTTGGTCCTTCTAAGTTTGTCTTGTGGAATTTCATATACCTACTCAATCAATTCGATATGCATGATTGATCGACTTACCTACTCAATCATTCAAAGAAAGACCTGCATGATCGATCGATTTATAAATTGAAGAGTATATATAAGCTGTTGGAATTTCATATATATCCCAACTGATTCATGGAGGAGTCAGGAGTGCCTATTAATGATAATAGTTGCTAAACTAATTTATGTTTGGGAAATATTTCATAACTAGTGGATGTCATCTCCCGTGCATGGAAAATACATTAATACAATATTTATAAATTACACGGATGGATTGTAGCTACATACTATTTTTATAAATCATTTTAGGCTCAAAACATAATATAGATGTAAATAAAATAACAATTATTCAATCATTTATTTTTATATAAATAATATTTTTCACCAAAAAAAATGTAGACATAAATAAAATGGTTTTTCTATCCTATGCCCCAAGGGCATAAGATAATAAGATTCCTGTGTTAGAAAAAAAAATCATTAATTCAAATGTATTAACCAAATTTTAAATTAGATTTCTAGGGTCTCTTATTTTTTTTGTAGAATATCTTATCATATGCCCTTAGGGCATACTCCGTATGATAGAAAGACTATAAATAAAATAACACTTATCAAATACTACATATTTATCTATTAATATTTTTTGTAAGTATGACTATGAAATATTTTTATTTATATTTTTGTTAATCAACTAAAATATTTAGATAGATAGATGGTGACTTGTATAACTTTCTATAAATTATGACAACATATTATTTTATTAATTTTTATCCTAGAATCAATCACAATGCGTCACAACTCACACGACACATAGAACATTATGCATCGATTTTAGTATGGGTATAGATTAAGCATATTAGGGCATAGTTAGAAAAACCGTAATGATTAATGTGAATCTTCTTAA
The DNA here is from genome assembly GCA_963922045.1 of Persicaria maculosa. Lineage (NCBI taxonomy): Eukaryota > Viridiplantae > Streptophyta > Magnoliopsida > Caryophyllales > Polygonaceae > Persicaria > Persicaria maculosa. Next base: position 3,337,474 of record OY998254.1, on the reverse strand, counting down.
TTTGGACATATATTTGCACTTAACAAAGTTTGTACGAAAATTATCTCAAAATCAATATGAATCAAAAAAAATTATCTCAAAATCAATTGTGTACGTTAGAAGACAGAAAAAAATGAATGAAAGTGATTTAATTTTTTTTTTGGTTAAAAGTGATTTAATATTTAAAGTAGTAATAAAATGGAAGAAACATATATCACCTAATATATTTCAAAATATATATTTACTCTCATAATTAGGATGATAAAAATAAAACTATATATTTGTATGCATTTACTTACAATCTCACATTAATTTGCCAATTGTTGGATATTATTTCAGAAAAGTGTCAATGTTCATAACTTTTTGCTGATGTGTTATCATATGCAATATATATGATGTTTTGGGTAATGTTTGGGCCATAGGATTGTTTTAGTTTGGGCTTTAGGCCCAATCCCATTTGTGTTGTATAAAAGGCTGTATAGAAATGATCAATTTGAGAACTTTCCACAATTTTCAAATCTCCCTCCAATCTCACTTGTTCTTGTTCAGCTCACATGTTCGATTGTTCGATAACTATTCAACACATCAAATCCAAAATCTCACATCATGCTCTATCAATTTAATTTCTTAGGTGTATGGTATATCTATCTTCTTATTTAATTTATTAAGTATAGCCTACTAATCTCTCTTTTAGGATAATTCATCGTGACGGACTTTTGTAGTTTGAATTGACGGACTTTTGTAATTTATTCAAACAATAAACCACAAAATTAAACAGAATTGAAACATCATAAGTAGCCTAAGATCTGAAAACAAAAATTAGTCGGAACGAATGAAGATTGAAGAGATATTTCTATACCGAATGTGTAGGAAACGCTGGAAATGGGAGTACCGAGCGGGCGGTGGAGAGAAATGTGATTGTCCGCGACCTTCCAGAAAGTTCCATTGAACTTCTCATCGGGCACCGCAACGACATGCCTCACTCTCACTGCAACACAAATCTTCTCCATGGCTGTCAGATTGGACTTCGATCTTGTTGGGAAGTGGAATTTGTAGTCAGTGGTGGATCCAGAAATTTTTGTAGGAGGGGACTGAATTTTTTTCCCGAGAAATGACCGTTTGAATGTTCGAGTCTAAGGTACTACCTATATACACCGTTGACACTTTCAGTCCTGCTTATTTGTTGAATGACACTAAAAACGCTACTATATTGTTTTGCGGATTCAAGAACCTACATCACTAACTGTAATGTAAATAGACCCGAGCAAACGTGAGCACGGGCCGACCTTGGGACGGATTTTACCCCAAATATTATCCCGGTGTTGCGGGCACACCGCATTGTCCAAGCACGTCCGGTATTGCGGGCGCGGGTTACCCGCATATACCCATAAAATCTAAACTGTCTATGTACTTCGACAACAACAAAAATGTTGTATGCTATCTACTTCAAGCTAGTTGCTTAATGTTGTCTATTTAGAACAAAAAAAAAATGTTGAATTTTAATTAATACTATATTAGTTATTATAAGTATTGATTAAAAGGGGGGGAAGAGGGTTGGTGATGCAACAAAAACATAGGTGATTAATTTTTATTTTAAAGAAAATTATTATAACTTATAAATATCGATTATCAGGGGGAAAAGGGGTGTTGTGCTGGTGATGCAACAAAAAAGGTTTTTTTTGAAAAGATCAGGGCAAACAAAAGGAAAAAGGGGGAGAGCGTCGAGATTCGAACCTAGGATGCCTCACTCCCTCATTAAACTCAACCCATATCCTATTCGCTGAGCTATCACAACTTTGTAATATTATTTTACTTTACTTCTATATATTACTAAATTAACAAATATATAAAACTATACATATACCCTTATTTTGGCCGACGGGGGGCTTCAGCCCCCGAGCGCCCCCCCCCCCCCAACCAGATCCGCCATTGTTTGTAGTCGGGGTCGAGAAGAGAGAGAGAGAGAGAGAAAGTAATTCTTAGTTTTTTCTTAACCTTTTTTGAGGGAGTAGAGAATTACATGAAATTAATGAAACGCCCCTGTAAACAAAAAAATCAATATTTTTAAATTCAATGTTTGAGGGGTGAATTGGTAAAATTTGGGGGAGAGTTGCCTCATTTATATAGAGATAAAAGTGTACCGTTAGAAGTCCCGTGTCAGCTCCTACTCAAATCAAATCTCTTTGATCAGCGCTCAAATCTCTCTGACTCCGACCGCTCTTCATCCCCGGTAAGTTCCCACCACCCTCTGTATTCTTTAATTTGTTCCTCTGTAAGAAATTCGGGAAATTAGGGTTCGAATTCGGGTCTGGACTTTGTCTCCATTAAGTTCCCACCCTCTATATTCTTTAATTTGTTCCTCTGCAAGAAACTGGGGAAATTTGGGTTCGGATTCGGGTCCGAGACTCTGTATTTTTTTAGGGATCTTAAAGATGATGAAGATGTAGAAATGGTGGATTTGAATTCGGTTAGGAATTGGGAATGGGGTTTGTCGGTGGAAAGGAATAGAGGAAGAGAGGAATTAAAGAATACAAGGTGGGAAGAGAATAAATTTTGTTGAGATATGATATTGTTGAAATGGGATTATTAATTTTGTTGAGATATCTGTTAAAGAATACAGTAGGTGGGAAGCGAATTAATTTTGTTGAGATATGATATTGTTGAAATGAGATTGTTAATTTTGTTGAGATATCTGCTGAGATTGGTTAGTTAATTTAGATATTGTTGATTGATTACAGGTAAAGGATGAACAACACTATTCTATTGGCTGGGTTCCAATGAGGGGTAGTAATACACTACCCTCCTACACATGCTATTTATGATCGGGTGGATAACGACAACAACCGACCCCTGTTTGTTTCGTCTCTCAAAATGCTCAACTACGCCCTAAGAATACCCTTGAGGTATCCAACATTGGGAGGCGTTACCCTTGGACCCGCAGGACTACATCTTCTTTTGTCACCTAGTAATCGCAGTGGGAGGAGCGGATGACATTACAACAATACAATAGGCACACTTTTGTGATGCCCTTGAAATCTCACCCGATGTACCACATCGTCACAACCGGCTCCAGAGGATTTACGTTCGAATACTCATTCATTATGACTATGTGTATCATCGAAGGGCCAGGAAATTCGTGGTTACTGGGAATGGTAAGCTTCAAACGTTATTCCTATTACCCCGATTAACAATCCATCAAAGGGCCGCGATACTTAATTTATTTTTGTTTTTTTTACATCACTATCTAGAACTACAAACGTTATCCCTATTGCGTCGATTAGAATTGAAGGAGTATAAGTTCAGCCCCTTGGATAGGCTGGAAATGAGCACGACACAGTTGAAAATGAGCAAGGGGAGTGAAAGATCGGTTGTATCCTTTGCAAATGATTGACAGCTTGTCTACACACATTATACGCTAAACTCAATAAGTACAATGTATAGTAGCATCACTAAACTACCAACAAAAACCACATATGGTAAAGTCATTATAACTACATCAACATGATGGCCTAACGTTACATGTAACTAGTCTTATTAAAAGCTGATGAACCATATAACATGAGAGTCACACGTCTAAACACATCATACGCTAACCAAGTCGAGCACACAACACCAGGACTATCCTAAAATCAATTGACATTAGGAGATTAGTCATCCGTCTTATATACAAGGATTTGATTTCAACTACAATCAATGTGGGATACTTTTGTATTCTTTCACATCTTTCACACCATCAATCTCTTTCCCTGCTCACATGAAAAACAACAGAAAGAATATCATTATTTCCATTTAAAACATTAAATATTTAAAGTACTTTGTAATACCTTATCCTACATTTAATATAATAAGGAGGTTCGGAGTGATTTACAAACATATAGATGGTTAACTTACAAGTCATATACCTTGTGCGTATTGGGTTTGTACTTTGATTGAGTTACGTAGTTGCACAAATGAGTACACTTGGATTCACTCAACTTGGTTTAGTCGATTCATCGGGTCGAAACTCAACTGGCCTAGTGGAGCTCTCTTCTATTTAAGAGCTTTTTTTGTTCTTTCAGCGGAGCTCCTCTACATCCAACCTCACTTTCGCTTCTTGTTTATATTTGCGGAAAGCGCTCTACAAGATCCTGTAAATAATCTTTCTCACATTCAAAATCGTTATTTCCTTTCTGGTTGATCTATCGAAATTAGGATTTTGACCGAATTTTTATTTTATGAATGAAGCAGAGACCAACAAATGTAATTGATTATGCTTGTGTGTTCGATTATTTGTGCAATATAAATAGATTCTTGAAAATCTTCATTCAATTTAAAGTGTTGATCGTTTAGACCAATCTTACTAAAACAATGATGTATGTGATGATGATGATTATCACCTTACTGCTATTAATGGTTTCTTCTACTCATGCCACTGTGCACAAAGTTGGCGGATCAACCTAATGGATGCCAACTTCCAATCTTGATTTTTGGACCCATCCGACTAGAGTATTTGTTGGCGATTCTTTAGATAATTTTAATAATCTGATTGTTAGTGTGGTGTATGGTTTCCTTTTTTAGGATAATTTCTTGTGTAGGGGGGCATACTAGTTTCGGAGTGGTGTAGCACATTTGAGTTGACAGTGCTTAGTTTTTTGTTCCCAACCTTATGTTCTATGTTTTCTTGTCATTTTGGTTTTCTCTTTGGATTTCCTGGTTTGTTGGTCACTCTTTGCCTTACATTTTTCCGATTTGCCTTTTGGTTCTATAACCTTTGGGTCCCTCAAATACATTCTCTCTACTAGTTCGAGATAAGGATGCATACATCTCGATTCTTGATCATTAGGGTTGGAAATCACGTGAGTGACCAACTCACTCCGACCCGATTATACGGGTGAATTCTCAACCCATTTTTAGTGACATATATAATTCAATCATGTTTTGTTAAAATTGATTTCTGCCTAGCAATGTCGACGTCCTCTGTGATTATCTCAAGGTTTCCCTTTGACCACACCCGGGCGAAAGTTGCTTATAGAATGAAAAAGTTGTGTTTTCATTTTGAAATAGACTTGAATGTTCCTGTTGTCCTTCATGATTATGTGTGCAAGTTTTTTTTTGCTATTATGTCTATATATAATTTTGCACAAGGTTTAAATAATATATGTTAAAAATATTTATGCAGATCGATTTTGAGTATGTTTCACCCGTGGATGTTTTGGAGGTGACAGAAGATGACTATTATGCATGCAGGAGAGTTAGGCATGTCAAAGTGATTTGAGTTACAACCTAATAGTGATTCGAGTTAGGTATATTGGATAGTTATTTCCTATCGAGCCATGCAAGCTATTATGCACATGACATCTTGAAGATGAGGATCGATGTGCTACGTACCGCTACCATCTTCTGTCTTCCGTCCTTCTTCGCTTGCAGCCTTGCACTCCTCTACCCCACCGCCTACGATAGATCTCTCCTTTGCTCCACAACCTATGATTGATCTCCGCTCATCACCTTCACCGCCTATAGTGTGGCCATAGCTCTCAACTTATCACCTCTTACACCTATTGGATCCCAATCGAGTAGAGTCCATTATGAGCTCTCACATGACTTTGCATGCCGGAGTGATTCGATGGTTGACTTTCAATGATTTATTATAAGTTGTGTCTTTGTTGGTAGTGTAGTGATTCTACTATACATTGTACGTGTTGGGTTTATACTTTGGTTGAGCTACGCAACTCCACACACGAGTTTTACGTGTAGTGTCACTCAGCCTGCACAGGTTGCCACTACCTCCGCTACATGCGGATCTCTTTCCACTACCTCAGTCGTTCGGGGATGTCTTCCTACTACCTCCACTAGTCGCCGCCCACCGCTCTCGCGCGACTTTACAAACATATCCATGATTGACTTGTAGGGATTTTGTTATGGGTTGTCTATATTGGTACTTTAGTAATCATACTTTACTTTGTTAGTATTCCATTTGTACTTTTATTGAGCTACTCAGTTGCACAACTTGTGGAGTAGAGATGGTTTATAAAACAATGAATTAACTTGTGGAGTAGAGATGGTTTATAACCTAATAGTGATTTGAGTTACAACCTAATAGTGATTCGAGTTAGGTATATTGGAGAGTTATTTCCTATCGAGCCATGCAAGATATTATGCACATGACATCTTGAAGATGAGGATCGATGTGCTACGTACCGCTACCATCTTCTGTCTTCCGTCCTTCTTCGCTTGCAGCCTTACACTCCTCTACCCCACCGCCTACGATAGATCTCTCCTTTGCTCCACAACCTATGATTGATCTCCGCTCATCACCTCCACCGCCTATAGTGTGGTCATAGCTCTCAACTTATCACCTCTTACACCTATTGGATCCCAATCGAGTAGAGTCCATTATGAGCTCTCACATGACTTTGCATGCCGGAGTGATTTGATGGTTGACTTTCAATGATTTATTATAAGTTGTGTCTTTGTTGGTAGTGTAGTGATTCTACTATACATTGTACGTGTTGGGTTTATACTTTGGTTGAGCTACGCAACTCCACACACGAGTTTTACGTGTAGTGTCACTCAGCCTGCACAGGTTCCCACTACCTCCGCTACATGCGGATCTCTTTCCACTACCTCAGTCGTTCGGGGATGTCTTCCTACTACCTCCACTAGTCGCCGCCCACCGCTCTCGCGCGACTTTACAAACATATCCATGATTGACTTGTAGGGATTTTGTTATGGGTTGTCTATATTGGTACTTTAGTAATCGTACTTTACTTTGTTAGTATTCCATTTGTACTTTTATTGAGCTACTCAGTTGCACAACTTGTGGAGTAGAGATGGTTTATAAAACAATGAATTAACTTGTGGAGTAGAGATGGTTTATAAACCAATGACCATAACCAATTACAATAAATACAATTCATTGTAGCACACCACATATGAATAGATAAAACATGAAAAATTGAAGAACTACAAAAATACTCCCACAAAGAATCATTAATAAAATAACGAACGCCAAAATCTCAATGAACGAAATTGATGATAGAATTTATTAGAAAGGCAGTCGTCATGGGTGGTTCTCCACCTCTTAAACTTTTCACATGATGGCGGGACACGTTAAAGTACATGAGAATAAAATGGATAAGGAAAAATTACTACTTTTCGAGGTGATTTTTTTTTTGTGGAAAATGGGAATGAATGGATTCCCAACAAAAAGCAACTCGCTCTTAAAGATGTTGCATTCTTACTAACATGTATCATTTGCAACAATGCATAAGAAGATGTAGAACATTTACTCATTGCAAGCATACACTTGCCTCATAAATTTTCTCAAAACTTTCTAAGGTCTGGAAAACCTCCCTAGTAACCCGATGGTGGGGAATTTGAACTATAAGGAACAAAATAATATTTGATGATCAATGCTTCACGAAAAGACAAAAGCAACAAGGATTCTTGTGACAACAACTGAAGAATCAGGAACAATACAGGTGTAAAATGAAATAAAAAAAGATAAGCAATAGTGGTTAAGTGTAGTTTACACTTTACATATCGATTGTTTCTGGTTGTACTCTTTGTTTCCGTCGTCGCTTATTGATTCAGCAGCAAGAGAGAGGAGCACCACCCACTCGTTTCAACATTTCGACCCTTCGACCGCAAAGTTTGACTTTCAACTCAGCACTCCCATGCCACCCACAACGTTCGCCTCACCGTCGACCTTCGGAGTAACTCGCCTCACCACCGATCATAAACATCACCACACACCTGGGATATTGGTCTAGTCAGCTCCACCAATGATTTTGGACTCCACAATGATCAAGAAGAAGACAAACAGGGATTTAAGGTGTGCAACTTTGTCAGTCACTCTACCCGAGATGATTATTTTTTATTAGGAAAAAAAATAAAAAAATAATCATTGGTGGAGCTGACTAGACCAATCACCACCGATCATAAACATCACCACACATCCGAAATTTGCTGTCTTATTTTTTTATTTTTTTTATTAGGAAAGATTTCGGGTGAGAGAACTCTACCCGAGATGTCGATACCCCGGGCAGAGTGGCCAAGGTGTGCAACCTTGTCAGTCACTCTATTGCCCGTGCGGGGAATGTGAAAGAAGGATGCTTCTTTCACAACCGACATAAAGGTTTTGATATCAGCCATGATTAATTCAATTACCCAAGGGCAGTTATGCTTGTTTTTTAGATGATTTATTATTATTAGAGAATCTTCTTCAATTTGTAATTTGTTTATATGCAGTTGTCTAATTTTTTGTACCCTTAATTTAAGGGCAAGAGCTTCTGATTTAAGTGGAGTTTGGGATCCCAGTTGCCGGAACCCAATGTGAAGCGGATTTCCCAACCAGTCCCGAATAATTATTCTAGCGGAGCTAGACCTGTCAAACAGGTCGGGTCGTCTCGGGTTTGGGTCCATTTCGGGTCGGGTCATTTTGGGTTACGAGTCGTGAAATGCTCAACCCAGACCCATATTTAACGGGTTCGGGTCGACCCAACGGGTCAAGAGCGTTACTCATCCATAATTTTTTAAATGACATTTACTATTTATACACGTTATTTTAAAATGATAAAATTATGTAAAATATCAATAAAAATTTATTACTTGTTATAATTTCATTCTTTTTAGTTTTTGAAGTATGAAATTATATACTCTCTCAGTCCAAAAATACATGGACTTTTGATTAAGTAAGAATTCGACGCCCGGACAGGCCCGAGGGTCGATAGGCCGAAGAACTCGGCGACGGATAAACCGTCAAAATAAGCTAAAGACATAAACCAACAATAAGGTAGAGCTGACAAATTACAATAGCGCAAATAAAGGCAAAGACTAGCAAATGATGAAAGAACCGAAGCAGTGTGCGGCAACTCATCCATCAGTTGGTAGAGGCAACGCAGGGGATCCCTGGGGAACTAAGTGGAAACCTCAGATTTGGACTCTGTCAATGAGCCATCAGGTCTCGATCACGTCCACGACATCTCGCACATCGACAAATAAGAAGAAACACCGCTCAGAAGCTGCTAGCCTCGAAAGCCCCGCCATCGCACCACCAAGCAACTCGACAACCTGCCAAACACTACGGATCCAATACGGAATTTTCTCACCTACAAAATTATCATTAAGCCCTTACGGGATTTACTCAAATCCTTTCGGGTGGCTTTACTCAAACCCTTTCGGGTTTTACCAGTTCATATATATAAATATGTACATATATAAATATATATAAAATATAACTATATACACACACTTATATATATAAAATATGTAGAAATATTATTTTTTCCAATATTTTAATCCAAACTTGGCGTGCAAGCCCAAGAATGGACCTTGCACGCCAAGGACCTGTAGCCTGCAAGCATCAACAACTTAACACTAAACCAGAAGACGACGGCCACACAACGTCGGCGACAAGTCCACCGGCGGAGCACCAGCGAGACGACATTACCCGAACCCAATAGAAACGGAGGGAGGACTACGACCAGTTCGAGGAGACGACAACAGAACGCCGGGACCAGCCCGGAGGATGCCGAGGAAAGCCCAAAGTGGCGATGATACAAGGGAAGAGAACCAGAAGCCCTCTAAAAACAAAAGCCCCAATTTAATTTTTAATGAGAAATTAAAGAGATTCAACAAATCGACCCGGATCGAAAGGAAACCAAACCTAACGAAGATAGGAGGAAACATTCCAACCGGGCGCAAAATAGGCGAATCGCTACAAGGCAGGAGGAGGAGGATGGACACGAGGGAGGGGGTCAATCGCCGGCGTCGAGGGAGGCCGGAGAAAAAGGATGAGATGGGGAAGACAAGGCTGGCGACGAGGAAGCCAAAGATAGTAAACCGACGGACATAGGAGATCTGCCATGGTCGAGAGGATTTGGTACGATTGGGGAGACATCAATGGTGAATCAAGGAGGTTTGAGTTATAACGCTTTGGATTTGGTACGATTGGGGAGACATTAATGGTGAATCAAGGAGGTTTGAGCAAGGAGGGTGGAGGCGCGTGGGGCAAAGCCCCAGCGCGTTCTACGCTGTCCAAAAGGGTTGTAACTCATAAAAAATATGTTTAATATTAAATTTGCGAGTATCCTTGTTACTCATTTTATAAGAAAAGATTATTTTATTTATATAAAAAAAATCCAGATATAAAATATTTGGATACAAAAAGTCTTTTTAATATCGAAATAAATAAAGATAAAGAAAATCAACCCATCCAATAAAAAAAAAAAAAAACCCCAATAATAATGAAGGAAGAAAGATTGGAATCATCCTGTATCGAAGGAGCGTACAAACCCAAGTTCGAAACCCACCCCCAATTTTTGTGTCTTTTTTTTCTTCTGTTTTTTTCCTATACATAATACAATCAAAAGGCCACTATTTTTTCAACAGAGAGCCGAACAGCAAAGTAGCAGATAGATCGAGCGAGGAAAATCCGAGAGAGCCACCCGAGTCATCGAGCCAGCGAGCCGCCGGTCGCCGCCGCAAGCTCCCACTCCGGCCGACCCTGGCACCCGCACCGGCACACCGCAAGCCGCCGACCTCCACCCACCCTCTCGGCAGTCGGCGAACCCCCACAGTCCCCCCGTCTCCCGCAGCCGCTGGCTTCATCTTCTTCTTCTAGACCTTCAACCTTCAAGGTTAGTTTTTGTTCCTCTACCTTTTAATTTGATTGTTTTGAAGTTTAATTGGTTGATACGAGAATCAATTTAGATTAGAATTTGTGGATTTGATAATCAATTTGGAGAAATTTCAATTAGGGTTTGTCTTTGAACCAAGTAATCTGATGTTACGGAACTGATTGCTGGTTGTCGAAATTACAGTAGTAAATATAGTGTTATTGTTCACTTTTTGACGATTTCATGTAGGAGACTTGTTTGAGTTGATATTGTTGATTACTGGCTCGATTGTTAAAGGGCGTGGTCTCTCTGAGTTGTTGATATTTGAATTGAGGCAAGATGACTTATTAAAATGTTATTGAAGCACATAACCAATCTTCCAAGCCAATGTGACTTTCAGAAACCTGTTTACATTGTGTCTAGTTCTGAAGTGCACCGCCCTCTTTGAGTGAGTTGAAAGTGTTTGGAAAGAAAATAAAATGTGAGAGTGCTTGCTAAATCAACTGATGTATTGAAATCATAATCAAACTAGGATCCTCTAAACTTTTCTTTTTCTTCTAATCACTATCTTTCTTGTTAATTCCTAGCAATAATAAGTTTAACGCAATCAGAGAGGGAAAAAAAGTTGCCATAGTTACCCATGGATGGAGTTTCGAACAAAGGCTGTTACGCAATTTGATTTTTTCCTTTCTCGACATAGACCATATCTTGCCTCTAAGATTCTGAATGTTCATTTTGCCACTTGTTGTGGGAATTGATTTCATCACAACCAGCTAGGTTGTTGAATCTCACAACTATTTTTGCAACCACTCTTGGCACTTGTAATCCAATTCGACAAAATAGATCATTTGCTTTGTTAGAATCTGGGGTTTTAGTCAACAAATCTACCTTTTGCAGGATGGGGGAGCTAGCAAGTGAAAAACATGTTCGCTACATATTAGCAGTTGAAAAGGTGCATATGATTATTAACTAAAATTACAATGCCACTTTCTGTTTTTTAAAGTTTTAATTTATATATTGTGTTTGTGTTTTTCTGGTTAACTAGAAAAAGGATAGTTTCGAATCAGTTGTGATGGAGCATCTAAGAATGAATGGTGCCTATTGGGGATTGACTGCATTGGATATCTTGGGAAAGCTTGACAAAGTCGATCAAGAGAAAGTTATCTCATGGATTATGCAGTGCCAGCATGAATCTGGTACCACTTGATACTAATCCAGGCCTTTATTTTTTTATTTTTTATCATTACACTTCTGCTACATTATAATCTGATTAGTATTTCGGAAGGCCCAAGTTCTTTTATCAAAATTGTTGCATATATAAAATTGACAGATAATTATTTTCTTAGGTGGATTTGGAGGTAACATCGGCCATGATCCGCACATCCTTTATACTCTCAGTGCTGTACAAGTATTAGCACTATTTGACAAGATTCATATTCTTGATGTTGATAAGGTCTGTAGCTGTATCCTTCGCTTGTTTATTTGGCAGTGGGAATCTTTTGTACCCATCGGCTTCTCAGCAGTTCCATCCATATGAGTATTTTTCTTCTTCTTATTTAGCCATCCATGGTTAATTTCTATTTTTCATTTTTAAAATTCTTTTCAGTGGCACTTTCCAATAAACTTGAACAATGCTCCGTGCCAAAGCATAGCCCTTTTCCCATGTTTTTCCTTAACTATTTGAGTCAGATATTGCTGGGTTGCAGAATGAGGATGGATCCTTTTCAGGTGACGTGTGGGGTGAAGTCGATACAAGGTGCTCTTTTTCGTTCTGATTTGTTCTTGATTACAGATGGGATTGGCTTGTCTTGTTATTAGAAACATAATGGAGATTTTGACAAAATGTATTCCTTCTTTACCAGGTTCTCTTACATCGCAATATGTTGCTTGTCTCTACTGCGTCAGTTGGATAAGATAGATGTCGAGAAGGCGGTCAACTACATAGTGAGCTGCAAAAATCTTGATGGTGGCTTCGGAAGCACACCTGGTGGAGAGTCGCATGCAGGACAGAGTATGTAATCCTACTAGAACTTTTTGATATTGCTTTCATTGTATTGAATCTTGATTTTCTACTTGCTTAAACCTTTCCTGGTTTCTCTCTGTAATGATGAGGATTCTGGTAGGTGACGAATTTCATTCTAGTCTTCTCCCTTTCTGTGTGCTTAACTGTCAAATTTTGGATATAGATATGTTATGTAGATTGAATATTGTCTTGTTAAGTTTATGCTTTAACTAGTGGAAAACGTTTCCTTTTTTTCATGGTAGCTGCACATCACACCTTTTGAAAGTAGTAAAATAAAATGTTATTGATATTTCTTAAGTTGAAAACCATGCTCTTCTATTCAAATATTCAGCGAGTATGTTTTGATGTGGCAACAGTATTCTTTTGCAGCACCACTTGAAAAAGCTATAAAGATCCCATCTTTTTGAATTGTGAAAATGTTTTTCATCGTTGTCATGTATTCTCCAGCTATAATTTATATTGTCTGCATGCAGTATTTTGCTGTGTGGGTGCTCTAGCAATAGCCGGTGCTCTGCACCATGTAGACAAGGACCTTCTTGGCTGGTGGTTGTGTGAGCGACAAGTAAAATCAGGAGGTCTGAACGGTCGCCCTGAGAAGCTTCCAGATGTAATATATCTAAAACCCACATTTCTGCCTTCGTCCAGTCAAACGTGTTAGAGTCATAATTTCCGAGTCTTCTGAACAATTCTGTTACTCTTAGGTATGTTACTCATGGTGGGTTCTCTCTAGCCTGATCATCATCGACAGAGTTCACTGGATTGACAAGGGAAAACTCATTAAATTTATACTAGACTGCCAGGTTAGTTCTCACCTCATGTATTAACTTATCAGGGCAAAAAAAAAGATGATTACACTTTTCAGTGTAACATTCAGGACTTGGAGAAAGGAGGAATTTCGGACAGACCAGATGATGCTGTGGATGTCTTCCATACTTACTTCGGGGTTGCTGGTGTGTATTTAAGAACATAGACCTTTTCAAGAACATGCACAACTTACCTTATCGTCAAATCTCTTGATGCTTCATTTGTCCTGGAAGGGGTAAGGGGTTGAGTGATTGATACCTTTTCTTAATGGCAGGGCTGTCTCTTCTGGAATATCCAGGGGTTAAAGCGATAGATCCCGCATACGGATTGCCTGTCGACGTGGTGAACAGAATTCTCATTGGAAGGTAACATCTGCGACAATTACCTGGGAATTTTTCAACAGGCTTGTGAAGTTGAAATGCTTCTCCAAATCTATAGTTACTCTTGAATGTTTGTTTGGCTTTTTGATAATGAATAGCAAGCTGTAAGACATATGTATGTTATGTTTTAGATGCCAATATGGTTTTAGTCTCAAATAGCAGTGTTCAGGGGAGAAATTTGATGGAAATTTGGGGTGATCTTGTTCCATGATTCTGAATCATTTTAAATCCAGATTGCATACATGATACATCAGTTAAAAACCAATATCATGTCAATGTCAGATTAAATATTTCATCACTAGACTCTTAAAGTAAAACCCTAATTTTCAATCTGTCAATTTTTCTATCAACTGGCATTTGGTACATGAATTTATAGCACTTCCTTCACTATTTAGAATAAGGTAAAGTTATTCTAGCCACAGTAAAACAGCAGACTGACTCCTTCAGCCCGTTTCTCCCAGTGATTGAGCCACTGCTTACCCACCCAGTTCCTGGGGAACAAGCATACTTGATCTTTTGTTGGACCGTGAGGAACACATAGCACATGCCATTTGTCTATGATAAAATTTTTGGTTTAAAGTCCTCTTTCATTTCACTTAGTGTTAGTGATGCTCTTTAGTAGGGAGGGTAATTAATTATGCTGCTCATGTGTGTGACCTTTAGACCAAAAGTTTTTGTAAACTCATGTCCCACAACATGTTTTATATTTGGGTCTTGATTTGATTAATAGGTAATTCCTTGGTTATGCTCATATAGGGTATTTTTTTTTAAATGAGATTCACAATAATATCATGTATTTTTTTACTTGGCTATGTCAAGAAAATATTTATGTGTACTATTATTAATCGAAGGTAGTAGGGTTTAGCTTTTATCCACACACACAAAAAAAAAAGGTTGCATAATGCATATGTGTGATGATTCTTGAAAGTTTATCGACCCACATGAATTCTCTTGTTTCGCTTCTCTCTCTTCTTTATTCACTTTAAAAAATCACAATATAAAATTATTAAGCTTTTAGAATTTGGGTGGTGTTAGGTCATGCTAAACCACCACCCAATATCGTCTCTTTGGACGAGAATCTGAAGGTATGAGTGTGAAGTCAAGCTCGTTGTATTTGAAGAATGTCATAGGCACGTCACTTTGTCCACGACCTGATTAGCTTCTCATAAGACATGACTAAAGCTCACATGCTCAAAAGGCTGGAGAAGGAGAACGATGTTCGTGATCACCATCTCCATCTCTCATGGACATTTCTAAAGATCAACAACGACATTGATAATGGTGAGACTATATCCCTCTACCTCGATATGACATTGGTCGAACTCCCTAGCTGCCATGAGTCCCAAACGAAGTCCATGAGCTTCTGGCATTAGTGGTGAAGAGGAGTTGCAATGTGAGGCATTGCAAGCCACTATCGAACTAGCATGATACCAATTTAGATAGCCCTGTTATGTTTTCTCTCATTGCCAGCCTGGATCCATCAAAATTAACCTTAAAACTCTCACAAGTGGGGACTCCCACAGGTGTGTTTGTGTTTTAGGTTCTTAGGATTCAATTTTTTCTCAGTACACAGTCTTTGTACATTCCTAAATTTCGCAATTGTTGTCTAAGATACTCCTCTCATCGTTGTTCATCTAACAGGATATCATTGTTGAATGTGATTTTGTTTCTAATTGTCTATATTCTCCACCAAATTTTTGCCGATTTAGTTTTCTCATTTTTGTCAAATTGTGGGAAAATGTTTGTTAGTTTTTGTTTCATGTCCGAGTATGTTTTAGCAAAGTTCATAATAATGTCAAGTATTCATATATGAAATTGTTTAATAAGGTATAACTTTTTTGTGCATTCAATTTAAATCAGACTAGGATCTTCATCCAAGTGGTTGCATAACACACATGAGAAAGTCACATCCACTCTTTTTTGTGCGAAACACATTTTCATTGGTAGTGCATTCATTACTAGTTTCCATAAGTAGCTTTCAATATTCCAAATCGAGACAGTCTCCCTAGGTTGTTGGTTGCTTAGTCCAATGACTAGCGCTAGCACACTAGAGGTTGAGAATCATATGTATCCACTTGTCTTCCATTATAGTACGTCTTCAATATTATTGATGGGTATCTTAATATTTTTAATTTTATTTACAATTCTTATCAGGAGTACATTTTGTAGTTCTGCAATTTTACAAGTTTTGTACATACTAGTAAAATTTTGTACCTTTCTTTATTCATTAATTTGACAATTTTGGTGTCGTTGATTTATGAGTGGAGAATTGCTAATCCAACAATCTTTCCAGAAGTTGATGGTGTGCCCATTGCTAACTTGACAAACAAGTCCGTTACAAAATTCATCCTTCGGGTCCATTAGTTTGGTTCATTGTCAAGATATTTGTCTATTTTTTTGGTATTCCCATATTTGTTTGTCTTTTATATTAATTATTTTCACCTATATGTTTCCTAGATCCGCTAAGATTTTTTCAAAATAATTTCATCTACAGTGTTTTATTCATATCCCACTATATCACCAATGATTCCTTACTCTAATCGTAAAATATGCCTCGTTAAAAGAAAAAATTGCCACCATGCCCACAGCCATATAGGTTTGGATGGGTTCGATCGGCTCAGTCACACTACTAAGTTCAAAGTATGTCTTCAAAGCCAACAATTACTTATAAAGATACCTATTAAACGTCCACCACCACTGGCCCATAAATCAGCATCAGGATCCCACCACCATCAAATGATGTAAACATTTTTCATCCAAAGTAGACCATTTTAAAGATGAAGTAATAGTCAAAATTTTAAGGAACAAATTAGAGAGCGACAACCATTGTTTGTTCCAGAAGATGTCAAAACTGAAATCAATGGCTTTGTCTTACTCTATGGAAGTAAAATAAACATCAAACTTTGTGTAGGTTGAAATGTCACTAGAGCTACCAAACTTTGTATTTTTTTTTCTGTTTTTTTTACCTTCTTTTTTTCTTGTCCACACAAACTGAAACATTAGCAAATGCCATATGTATGAAGAGGTGAACTTGGCATGTGCAGATTTATAAAATGGAAAATGAAAACACCTATTGTTTGTGACAAACATGGCCCCATTCTCCATCCTCATTTCCTACCATCTTTGCCTGTGATTGATATCAATGCAGCTATCTATGCCTCATCAGTTATCACCCTCTCAGGTGCTCGTACCGTATACGCTCTGCGCCTCATTAATTGCTCGTCGACAGGCAACGCATGAGAACATGGAACCCTCACTATTACATTATTCGAACCGAACGAGCGTGCTCAGACTCGGTTTGTTTAGTAAATGAACGAGCTCAAGTCAAGCTTTTTTTTAGTATTGAGCAACGCTTATTACTCATGACATAGTAATTTGGAGAAAATTTTGTAAATTTCACAACATTTGAACTATTCCAGCTTGAATCAAGCTGAGCCAAGCTTTGAATTGAGCTTATAAATATACTCATACTCAAGCCAAACTTTCATGGAGCCGAACTTAAACTACTCGTATACAGTTCAGTTCCGGTGTTTCTCGAGGCACCAGGTCAGTAGTCCAGTTTAATGCATCCTTAGTGTAAGGGAGAAGAAGTTGAAATCCCCAACTCACTGCCCAAGAAATACCTATAGAGGTGGTTTGAGTTGAACTGACCCAAAAGTACAACATTCATGGAGATGGAGGTTTCATGCTTTTGAGGTGAGGGAGTTGGCCTGTTTGGCTCAATCAAGAGCCTTCAAAGAAAGTGCAGCAACTCTGAAAAGAAGAGGGGACTAGAGTCATAGAGAATCATAATCATCAAATATGAATGTGTGCTCATTTGGAATGTACGGACCAAGCCAGCTGCAAATGCAGTAGAGTGACCCAGTTGAATGAATGATAGCCAAAATGAACTGCAGAAGGGGTAAAAAAACAAAATTGACTCTTTCAAAGACATCTCCCAGCATCATTCAGCGCGCTGGAAGGGAAGAGCCCTTGTAAATGAGCGTTTTTCGACTCTAAAGACTAGGATTTGAATGCAGTTTAATGTTTTAGGAGGATTACTAGTGTTGCTACATAGAGGCCCTTGTTTTGGTTTGCATCAATGCATCATACATCATCTGTGTTACCAAGTCAAGTTACTGAGCTGAAAAGGGTCACAACTGTCCATCAGCTATCAGGTAAAAAAAAAAGCAAGTAAAACATGAAGCTGAGTAAAATGAACCTAAAAAACTGAACTTTAGATTCTTGAAGAGCACCACACTCTTCCGGGTCGGATCCTCTGGTCCATTTACTGTCTTATGAACACAAAAGTACTAGTAGTGAAAATCAGCAACCCAATGAAGGAGTGAACAGTTAACAAAAGCAGCTCCACTGGTAGAATTTGCTACAATCTGTTGATAAAATGGGATATCCATTGGGTATAATTTGTACTGTAGTAAAAGAGGGTAGATTTGATTTACATACACGCTTGAGAGAGGGTGAAAGTAAGTTACCATACAAATGATTGTAGTTACCCTTACAGGTAGGTGATATCATATGACACATCAACCCAGAAGTTTTTAACCACTTTTCATATACAACTGGTAACAAAAGCAAGGGTTAAATTGAACAGCTAGCAACCCAATCTGCAAGGTTTTGAAGTCAGGCTCAGGAGACAGGATATGACATTTAAGATGAAAACATGGCACCTTGTTTTCACCCAAAGTTCAGCAAAGATTAAGAGAATACAGTAAGAGGGAAAGGTAGATGTAAAATGAAAATTTTGAAATTTTGGGGGGAATACCGCAGTAAAGATGTGCAATTTAAAGAGTTAAAAGATGGAAATTTCAAGGTAAAGTAGAGAGAGAAAGAGACACACAGTCAACATCTGCATAATAAGCCAAACAAACCATTGCAGCAGTGCAAGATTTACATGTTACCAACTTACCATAGATTCTGCATAGTACACATCACTATAAGAAACTTGGATTTATATAAATGATGTCTCATACAATAGGGGCCAAAAACCCACTTGACAAGAACAGCTAACAAGCAACAGCAATCAGAAGATTAAACACAAGACAGAAACCTAAATTTCAATACTAGTAGTATATGCTATGAACAAAAGATTTGACATGGGAACTTTAGGAGTTCTTTGGATTATCCCAAAAGCATATAGATTACAATGGTGTAATCATGAGAAGAGGTCTGGTATCTGATCTAAATCCTAAGATCTTATCTCTGAATGATTGATTACATTTGTTTCCCCTTCTAACGCTTTTTTTCCAGGTCTGTCTAACTAGTCAGGGTATATTAGTTGGGTAATTTACTTCTACTCTTACATTACAAACCACAAAGCTTTATACTGCATAATCCACCATAATTCTGGATTGTACATTTGCTTCAGTCCTCCACAACCCACTCGACTAACAAACCGCCTTAAGGGTCTATTCTAACCCATTCATAGCGACCACGGAGAGGTAAATCATTCACAACATCATAGTTGTACCTGCAATCAAGGTCTCTAGTCCATAAATTGTCCCTTATAATTGAATAAGATAAAATGAAAATAAAGAAATAAGAGACTATGGTAGACAGACACCATACTTGTCCGTAAAATACTTTTGCTGATGCGTCTCAGCGCTAGCAAAGAAGTCCTCCATCTCATGCGTAAAAGGGTTGGTTCTTTGCTCAGAGTTTCGAGATTGCCTTCGGTACACTGCACCAGAACAGGTGGACCTCACAGCCGACCCTGGGGTCCCAATGCTGTTCAAATCCCTAATTAAGCTGCAAGGAGTGCTCTCCCGTGTACCCCTGTCAATAGATGCTGCATATTAAAAACACCGATACACAATCCAAAAGCCCAAAAAAAAAAAAAATGCATGAATTCACAACATAAGATTCTAACATATAATCAATATTCTAAAAGGCGCTAGGCGGCGGGTAGCCACCAAATTTGATATAAATTCATAATATAAACTTTATAAATTATAACAAGGCTCTCCCATCTACCTACCCTTCTTTTAGACCATGCATGTTCCCATGTCAACAAGATTTCACAAAAGCACATTTAACTTCACATTATAGATGGGTATGATTTTCAATATATCAATCTTGATGAGAGCGAGATAACATGAATGCGAAGTATTCCTTTATGTGTGTTTGAGGCTGATATATGGTCCCCTTTAACAGAAGAACCTTCACAAATAAGATTCACATAAGGCAGGGGGAGTTAATGCTTCCATGGCCAAAATTTCCTCTCTATGAATACAAAGGTCACGTGTTTTCAGCAAATGACATCTCAACAGTTAACACAAAAACAGAAAGTATGAAAACTAAGAGAGCCCTCCAAGAACCCGAAAACTTCAAATAGAACCTTACAAGATTCCAATTAAGTTATATCTTCACACCAACCACCGTCAATCAAAACATTTCTTTACTAACATGTCACCTTAAGACCCAACTACTTTAGTTTGCTTTTTTTTTATAATCAGAACTAAAACCATGTCTCAGACAACTTTTAAGGTCTGAAACATTGGAGTAGAGGCTGAATCGACCAACGTTTGCAGGCATAAAAACTTGTACTACATGTTAACAAGAACCATTTACTAAGGAGTCATGTACATCAGTAGAGGCCTTTATGACAGAAAATTATTTTCATTTCAGAGGCAGTACAGTACCCCCTAAAATCACACACATTTAATGAGGAAAGCAACAGCCCCAGGCATAAAAGATGCCCTAGACAAAGAGGGTTGGTGCACAATTTACTTGACCCAAGTTCAAAATTATCAATCTCAGAGCTATAATTTTGCCCACAATATGAAGTAAAATCATAAAGTACGGAGTAGAAACAAACGATAGAGACGTTACACTACCCATAATAGGTGAGTAAGCCTAAGTTTAAAAATTTAAGAAGATCGTGATCAAATCCTATTCCTAGCCCAGCCCACTGTGTGTATACAGTCAAGTTCTTGGTTTTCGCCCTCTTCACTTCCAGGAAAAAAGAAAATGGAAAAAAAAAAACACAGCAGAGAACTCAAAAGGGGTCACTAAACTAAGCAAGACACTCACAAACCAAATTCAAATAACAAGAAGCAAAATTTCAGATTACTTTGTTTTATTTCAGCATTCATCTTTTTAGGGAGGAAAAGGAGAAGCAGAAATATAAAAACCCAAACAAGACAAAAATAAAGGAGAGTCCTTTTGTAATGGTGAAAGCTCATAAGCTCAAAGGCCCCAAAAAGCAATTAGGAAAAGATAAACCGCCCACCCAAAAAGCAATTAGGAAAAAAAAAAAACAGCAATTGCACAGAGGGGGGAAAAAATGGATTTTTAAAGAACATTTTTCAGTACCCAAACAAACCAGAAAACCTGACACTGAAAATTAGAGGGAAAAAGGGGGGCGAAATTAAACAATAAAAGGAAAAGGAGAGGAGAAATTCAAACCTTCCAGATTGATCAAACTCCAATTTGTTCTCCCCAAATGAAGCCTCGATGCCGAAATCATCCAACTCCGTTCCGATTCCTCCTCCTCCGTCTACCGTCCTCCCCTTCTTGGACTCCGACAGAGCAGGACCGGATTTGACAGGGCCGCCACGCAACCTAGAGCCACCACAAGCAGCGGTCCGGTTGATCTTGGGCGACGGCGGGGGTAGCTGGGGCTTCTCGAGGCGGCGGCTTCGGAGCTGGAGGTAGCAGAGCTCGGGGTTTTGCTGAAGGGCTAGGGTTTTAGCCCTAGTCCGGACGCCGAGTGCAGTTTGGGGAACTTCCACCACAGCCACGTCCCCTGTAATCTTCCCTTTCTTCACGAACTTCCCCATCTCTCCCCAACAACAACGAAATCTCCCGAATTTCTGCTCCAGCCGGGTTTGGCTCCACCAGGAACTCGTCAATTGAAAAAGAAAGCACCGAAAACAGCAATTAAGAACGCACAGGGAAATCAGAAATGAAGAAGCTAGCTTGCAGAGGAAGAGCGGAAATGAAGAAGCTTGCAGAGGAAGAGCGAATTTGGAGATTTGGGTGGAGGAGAGAGAGGAGGGAAAACAGAGGAGAGAGAGGGGAAAACGGAGGAGTGGAAAAATGAAATGAAAAAGGGAGAGGGGGAAGGAGTTGTTAAAGGAAAAGTTAGGGTTTGAGAGTAGGGATGACTCCCAAACGGCGTACTTTATTTTTAAGTCCATTTTTAAGGCCAACTTTTTATTTGTTTTTTTACCCAAAATTTTATTTTATTTTCTAGTAATACACTCTACTCTACATATCAAAATTTACATAGTTTCATATATCAACATCAACATACTTTCTTAAAAAGATAAAAAAAAAAGTGAAATACCAATTTTTTTATATTAATAAGTATGAAATTTAAAAATAAATAAATAAAAATTGGTATTTTATATAGCTTTTTATTTAAAAAAAAAGTATAAAAAAAAAGTGATCTAAATTTAAGACGGATGTAGTAAAAAATAGGAACTACTAGTGTAATACTCGTGCCTTGAAGGCACGGGATGTTACAAAGTTATGAATAATACAATTATTATAGTCGGTATTGACGTAACAACAATTTAAAAAATAAGACGTTGTACTCATAGTTATAAAGTAATAAAACACAATAATATTATCAAATGTATAATAATCGATTATGCTCTAATTATATGTATGTCAAACAGATAAAAGTGCATGTACTACATAACCCATTGACGAAAATGAAACATATATAATTATGTACTGTAGTATATATATATTCACTGAAACGATGGATGAAGATATGCCTCCATGCACGTCATTTATTGAAGCAATATAGCAAAATGTACTTGAAAAATAAATCACAAAAGGAAACATATATAATTAGAGCATTATAATTATGAGAGAACTTTTAAATTAAAAATGAATGGAAGAAGTACCATATATAATAATAATATATTACATTGGACATTGTATCAATATATTAAAGGACTGATAAATAGATTGTGTAGAAGAAGTGTCGACAATAAAAGAAACTTAAATAATAATAAGTGTCACCTATATGATGGGTGAAGAAAGGACAACATCCCTTAAATTAGAGAAAACGAAAGAATGAACCTGAAGATGTAAAAAAAATAAGATTTAATTAATCTACAATGACAGGTGAATAACAAATGCATACGTAAAGAAGTTGTATATACAAATTAATAGTTAATAGATATGTCATATAAAAATTAATAACATATGCATATGTAAAGGTATGATATTCAAATTAAATGATACTTCCTCCGTCTCAAAATTTAGGTCGTTTGACTTTTTGGCACGCTTTTTAATGTGTTAAAAACTCTATGTTTCAAAATTTTTAAAATAATTTCAAAGTTATTAGTAATAAGTTTCAAATTTAAAAAAAAATTGAAAAAAAATCAATATTTTATAGAGTTTTTAACACATTAAAAAGCGTGCCAAAAAGTTAAACGACCTAAATTTTGAGACGAAGGGAGTATTTATATTTGAGAAAATTAAATGATACTCTATAGTGAGAAATATTGGGAAAGTAAAGGATTTTCATACCAATGAAGGTCGGCGATCAATAAGGTTTAATAGTTCAAGCATAAATGAATTATATTTTGATCGATTAGATTGTAGTTATGGCCAACCATATTTTCAAGTTAATTTGTGTCTCAAACTTAAATTAATAGTTAATAGATAAAAAATAATTTATTAATATATACTTTATATAGATATATAATAGTTAATACTAGTTAATACATAAAAAATACTTTATACATATTATTTCAAATTCAGTCTCAAACTTATGAGTGTTATACTTATAACTATAAGAAACATTGTATAGCGCAAGACCGAATCGTGACAAATAGAAGGCGCTCCCTTCACATAAGTCCTTAAAATTATCCAAAATATTCCCTCTCACATTAGCATGGATTTTGTCACCCTACATAACAACAAAAAATGCGAATTAAGTACTTTCAATGCGTTTAACAAAATTCCATTGTTTCAAGTGGATGAATGCTTACCAATTCATCCATAAGGATCAACTCATGCGATGAAATCTCCGTCATTCGTTCCTTTTTAAATACCATCCAAAATCGAATAAGTCGAACCTTGAGTTTGTAGAAATACCGACTTGTTTTAATATACTTGATAAACTTTGCATCAGTTGCCATCCTATATATAAAAAAACGAAATTTAATGGTCATGATAAAAATAATAAACGAAATTAAAGGATTAACATGACATTGATTAACTAAAAGAGGAGAAAGAATGCATATATACTCACTGTCTTGCGAATTGGAGAAGAAGACGATCGTAAGGTGTAGCTTACGGTATTGCCACAATAGAATTAACGAAAAAAATATATATAATGATATATAATGATATAGTTGAGACAAAATGAAAGAGGGAAA
This sequence comes from Persicaria maculosa, assembly GCA_963922045.1. Lineage (NCBI taxonomy): Eukaryota > Viridiplantae > Streptophyta > Magnoliopsida > Caryophyllales > Polygonaceae > Persicaria > Persicaria maculosa. Next base: position 3,313,350 of record OY998254.1, on the reverse strand, counting down.
CAAAATCAATTAAAGCACAATTATGGACACAATAGTTGAGACAAATATTGCCGACACAAAATCAAGTCAGCATAGTTGAGACAATTATGCGCCACAAAATATGGTTAATTAGGGGAATGATATCAATTAACGCACAATTATGGAAATAAAGATAATTAACACACAAATAATGATATTACATAATAATATTGACCAATAGAAAAAGACCATTTGAATAAAAAATTCAACTTTAATCGTGGTTGTGCCACATCAGCAAAATGCTAGGAGAATTAGTAATATTAATAGAAGATAGATTAATGACAATGAGTCAATGGCTTATGACATACATTAACCTAGTGCATTTTTGACAATTAATCTTTTTTGTTAACCAGTTTGATACTACGCAATACTAATTAAATATCTTATTTCTCTTAACAATATGTATTTTTAAAACATTTGTTTTGTTTCCTTGGTTGATTTTAGGGTGTTTAAATGTACACATTTACGTATGAAACGTGGAAAAAATGACTTAGAGACAATTATTTTGGAGTCTTTTAACCAATATGACAATAAGGTCGCAAGTGTAGCTTTTTATGTGTTGAACCCAAAATATATTGTGTAACTAACATTTTTTTTCCTCATTCTAAAACTTTAAATTAAGCCCTTTGTTATATATATTTTATATATTTTTTATTAATTATATTTTGAGAGTCTTACGATCCGATCCACCGACCCTGTTGAATTCGATCCTATAATATAAATCCCGATCCTAATACCTTACTATTAAGAAACATTTATCAAAACTTCATATTTGAACTTTACCAACAATATAATTTAGTACATGCATTTGATAGGAAGGACATATCATGAAGGAATAACCTTGCCAATAGAGACAACTTGTTTTATTGTGGGGATTATTTTAAAAAATTTAATTTCATTTATCACAAGCTTAGCTAAATTATTGAACATAAAACAAATAAGAATTATGTAGAATTGTGTTGGAAACCACATATTGGAGATCAAAAATAAAAACTCAAACGTGGATAAAGCTTTTATGATAACTTTAAAGGAATTGGTATAGATAGTACTCATATGTAGATTTTTTTATTATGGTAAAAAAAATTTGAAATGAATAAGAAACATCTTGACCACAAATTAAGAGTAAATTCTCACTCGCAAATGACTCCATGTTATCACGGAGTAAATTCTAGAAGGTTGCTTCAAACTTAACTTCGATGGCTCATATTGTGTCAAGCTATGCAGTTCGAGCTCACCTTTTCATGTAGAAACTTTGAGTCTTCATTCTAAAGTCTTGGGTTATCACGGCTCCAAGTCGAAGGTGATATTGATAATTCGATTCTGGCCAATGCCTTGAATGACATGTGGACATGTCCATATGATCGAGGTGGTGATGTTGATTTCGAATATATGTGATATTTTAGTTAGGAAGCAGCAGGTTTGTGGATCCACTTTTTTCCAAATCTTAAATATTTTTCAATCCTATTACTCCAATCGCCAATTCGCCATCGATATTTCTAACCTATACTAAACGGTTTTAAGTTTCAACTGATTTTTTCTTTTTTAGAAATAAGTTTTATTAAGAGTTTTTTTTGTTTAGAAATATTTTTAACATTTTAATTATCTTAAAATTGATTTTATAGGATTTACTTTTTCTTTGAAAGAGATTTTTTTTTAATTTAAGTTTTTCACCTATACTCTAAAAATATTGTTTAATTTTAAAATCAAGTTGATCATCATGGCATCATGCGAGCGACATGCATGTTTAAAAGTATAACATTATTTTAAAAAATTAGTTAAAAAAAAGTTAATATTTTAGAGAATTTTTAACTCCTTATAATTTTTGATACGAATGAAGTACTAGTTTAAAAAAATATGAGCTACAAAAAACACGTGGTAAATTGTGAGATTTCGAGAAACTCCGATCGAGTTGTATAAAAACGAGAGTTGTATCAAAATACGTATTTTGTTTTTTATTATAAGGTCGAGATCCATTTTTCTAATACAAAAATTTAAACCAATATACAAGGATTTCACCCTCCTTTGTATTTTTGTATGATTTCCACCTTATTTTTTTAATGTGCAACTCCACTCACCTTATTTCACCCTATAACCCATTTAAACTTTTTATATTTATATATATTCATATAAATATATATTTATTTACTTATATTTATATATATAAATATAAATATATCCATGCTGACTTAAGTCCTTTCGACCGACTTAATTGCTTTTACCCTTTAACCCGTTTCATTTGATCTTGGTTTATTTTACCCGTTAGAGTGGAGTCGTTTCTTGGGTGTTGATTCGTTTAGTTTCGGATGAAGTGCAGTCTCGGGCGCCCTGTTGCTCGAGTTGACCGTGACAGTGTTCGTGATTCTCGAAGATCTCTCATCTAGGTGGGGGGAACGTCGTTGATCCACACTTCCCCAGGTGACGTCTTTTCCGATGGGTTTCTGCATCTGTCTCCCCGGCGTCGAGTCGTCGTGTCAGTTCACCGACTTTCCCATGTTCTCGGCATTCGCAGCTTTCACTCGGAGTCCTTCGACTGTCTCTCTTCTGGTCTTCTTGCTGAGATCTTTTGTTTTCGGGTTTCCTTTTGTATTTTGTTTTTCTGTTTGTTTCATGAAGGTGGTCTGCCAATTTCTTTCAGCCTCTCGTTTTCCCAGATTTATAGTCTGGGATTTCGAATTATTTCCTGTTAAAAAAAATCATAAAGAACCTTCTGTAAGCTCAAGCTTTTCTCTCATCTCAAGAGGCCTCAAATAAATATACATGGTGGAAAAGGAATGGCAAGAGAAGTTAGCTCCAAAAACCATAGTGCAATTTGAGTAAAGCTTAAAAAAGCGATCATAAAATGAAAATCATATGTCTTTACGTCGTATAAGTCTTCATACTCTTCCGTATTCTTGGCATTCGTACTTCGTCTTGGGTCTTTCCTCAACTTTTTCACTGTATAATGGAATTTATGTTTTGTTGTATGTTGATGGTTGTCTGTCTGTCGATTCTTCGATCTCTTAAGTTATTTGTAAGATATTTCAAATTTTTACCCAATAAAAAAAACGGAAAACCAGATGTCTCTAGATTATTGGATTTATGTGATTGACACTAATAGAGTAATAGGACTATTCAAAAGTCTATTTTGATAGATATTTTGGATTGACCCGACTCTAATTCGGACCTAGATTGCTTATTTAAAATTTATGTTATTTTAAACACATTATTAAATTGATTAAACAATTACTATTAGAGTGTTTATATATTATAATCAAAATGCATGGGAATCCAAACACCAAGTTCCCTTTTTAGTAGTTAAAAATGGAGAGGAACCTCTGCAACCAAACTGGGCTACTCTACGCAATCATTAAACACAGCCCAATAGTCATATGAGATCAAAGAAACCGACTTCGTCGATGGGTCCAAAACAACATGAATACCAGCGGGGAATGAATAAACGAGAGTAGTAAAAAGTCAGCGACATGATTCGCTTCCCTAAAGACATTTCAGAATTAGACTTCTTAATCCCGAACGAATAAGCCTTGGCAAAGATTTACCAGTATGAAGAGGGGTGACTTCTAGCAACAATGTCCTTGATCATGTTGATAACTAACAACAAGTAATTTTCACACACACTAGCTGAACATACTTTCTATTGTCGATTGGTTTTAAGATGGAATCATACACTAGTTTTGTGTTCTCTGCTTGGTTAGCACGTGGTGTGCTTGGACGTGTGGACCTCCACATCATATTATGTCATCGTTAAGTTCAACTAGCAAATAATATTATTGATTCCCACATTGGAATTATGTGAAATCCAAACCTTGTATATATTATCAATTAGTTTTGGACCCCCACGTCATATGATCTATCCACTAAAATTTAATAAGTTTGGTTCGGTTTGGTATGATTTTGGGTATATTTAGGCCTATAAACAAAATTTAAAACTTGCTTAGCTTAGTTGGTAGAAAGTTCATGAGTTCAAATCTGACTCCATTTTGTAAAAAAAAAAACAAAAAAAAAAAAACAAGAAACTACATGAAGGTGCGCCACTTTATATACAACTTGATTAATCTCTCTGAAAACATGAACGTAGGAAACCGAATCGAAGTCAGAAGCAGCTTCCTAGGATCGATCTAGGCTGAAATTGAACCAATTTGGGTTGGAACAAGAAGCCAACCAAATTCGCTTGGTTCAACCCTGATCCCCCCGTGCCTCATTGCTTGGTTCTCTTTAGAGACTTTACATGATCAAGGACCTTCAAGGTTGAGGCATAGCTGAAGGTGCGCCACTTTATCCGCAACTTGATTAATCTCCATGAAAACATGAACGTAGGAAACCGAATCGAAGTCAGAAGCAGCTTCCTAGCATCGGCCATGATAATCTTGATCTCCCAAGAGCAACTCCAGACGCAGTTGATAGCGTTAATAACAGCAAGACAATCACCTTCAACCTCGAGCCTCAAATCCCGAGTTGGCGGACTACAGTCAAGTCCCAGTAAAAAGCCAGTGCCGCCGCCTTGAGAGCGGACATCTCACCGCAGTGCGAACCAAGACAGAAAACTACCGAGCCACTGAAATAACATAAATTCTAAAATGACATTTTAAAAAAAAATCCTCATTAAAAAAATATTAATAATAAAATTTCCAAGTTTTTTCTCTACTAGAACCTTTCCTCCCCAATTTTTTTTTTCAAAAAACAAACAAGATTAATAAAGATTCTTGTAATCTTGTTTTTTTTCAATTTAATAAACAGCCATTACACAATCTACCGAAAATTTTCCCCTTTCACAGGAAATATGGAGCGTGGATTTAAACATACAACACCAAACAATCAAGGGTGCAAGTAGGCACATGTTGCTCCTTTCTTACAATACCCACTCTCGTAAAATTTACAAACACGCTGTCCTCTACTAGATGCCGGTGGCTGCCTTGAATACCCGCCACCGCCTACACTGCCGCCACCCCCACCACCGCTGCTAAAGGACGACTGCCGTTGCCATGAAGGCCTGGCCGCCTTCACAAATCCAGGGTCTACACTTTGATGGTAACTCCTGTCATTTTGGCCATTATGTCTTCCGCCGCCACCAGCAGGAAATCTCAGCTGTTGGCTTGATCGGCTCCCTTGACTGGCTGCGGAATGAGCAGAACTCCGGTGCAACATTGCTGTGCCTGGGCTAGTTGCCCAGCTAGGTGATTTTGCGTCTCTGGGCGACAATCCGCTTGTAGGAAAGCCGGCATTGCTCTCCCTTACTGATGTCCCTTTCCTGGTAGTGCTCAATAAGGCATCTGAACTCGGACGTGGGGAAGCTCCCTCTCGTTTCTGAATAGATGAGTCGGCTGTCGGCTTCACCTTCCCTTCCTCACCAAAGCTGGACATTTTCCGGGAGCCTCTGGTTTGTGAGGCTTGTTTTTTCGGCGAAGGATGCGATGCAGGAACATTCACAGACAGTTCTAAAGAAAGGCTTGCTGGTTCCACTTCTCCTTCTTCTACTGGGCTTGAGGGGATGTCTAGGGATGAGGAAGATGGGATTGATAGTGGAAATGGTAGTGACCGCTGCGGTGCTGATGTAGAACGGAGACCAGGTTGCTCTTGCCTTGTTGAAACATAACCAAATGCCGGCTCTTTAGGGCTTAAGGTGTCCAGCCTTGCAGGAGTTGGTGCAGGGAGAGGTGCTGGAGATGGTAAGCCCATATGTGAAGCTGATTCTGCAAGGTTTGCAGTGTCTAGCATTGCCGGAGGTGGAGGTGGAGGTGGAGGTGGAGGTGGAGGTGGTGCCAGATAAATCGGAGAAGCCAATTCACCTTTACTTGCTGAAACATGAGCTGGATGTGTGTCCCGGCTTCTAGTATATGGCTCTGAAGGTTCAGGATTATGAAGTAGTGAAAAAAAATCAAGATTCAAAGAGTTAGAGATGTCTTGGAGCTTCGCCTGGACCTCCATTTTGTGGTGGTCACTGCATGAGTCCAAAGTGGAAAGTGACAGTGATGTGGGTGGATGTCCATGAGAATCAACACCCAGTGAATGTGTCGGAAGAGAGAATGGCTTCAGTTGCTCAGAATGAAGGCCTCCAAAGGAGACTGAGTTCGCAGCAGGCACAGAGGACGGTAGAGATGTACAAGTCAGAGAGAGAAAATCCTGTTGCGCTGAAGCACAATCTTGTTTCACCCGAATGTCTTCCTTCGTAGGGCAATCATGGAGATTTAGCGTGTATGTCGGTTGTGGATCTGTTATTGTAGGTAGAGGAGCATTCCAGGCATCATGTCTTCCAGTCTCTAGAGGCAGGTTCAATCCCACAAGTGGCCCAAAGCAATCATTACTGGGAGATCCCATCGGGTCATCCCCAAAGAAGATTCGTGAATTAGGAGATGGTAAACCGTGCATGGATTCCATTAACTCGACCTCGGATAACAGATCTGAAACAGACTCGTCACCCAACGTACTGAGCTCAATAAGTCCATCATGCCAACTAGATGTATTGCAATCAAGTTGAGTAGTTAAAGATTGAGTAAACTGACAGCTTCCTGTAGTTGTAGTCGCATGATCACCGAATTTCATACCAGAATCCAACTCCGCCACACAAGACTTGGGTGGAATTGAATATCCAGCCCATTGGCCTGTCTCACACTCTAAAGTAGCGGCTGAACTCCAACTAAATCCATTATCTTGACAGGTAGCATTTGATGAGAGACAGAGTTCTGTTTCTAGGCCTTTAACGCCTTCACTTTTCTGGTTTGCTGGGCTGACTGGTACAGAAAACCCAACTCCACTGGAAAGAGCATGCCAACTGGGGAATGATTCTTGCCTGTGCAAATACGGCCCAACAGGCTCTTTGAACTCTATAGCCTGAGATTTTTCCACCTCGTTGTTCAATTCTGGTGGCTGATTTGGTATATCAGAAAAGTGAGCATGTTCAGATGTGGCCTTCCTGTCATTACCTTGCTCCAGAACAACTGAAGGGACTGGCTGGTTATGTTCCTCAGCTACACATTTCAAGTCAGCCATGACCTTGTTTTCTTCAGCTTGCAATTTGGAATTCTCATGATCTAACTCCTGCTTAATTGTTGAATTCAGTGTATCAGGAAACTTGACTCCAATAGAGGAAATTCCAAGGCTACAGCCTGACATGTGGTTTGATACGTTCGAAGCAGATAACTGCGGTCCAGACTCAACAGCCAAAATTTTAGGACTTACATCGCTGCAACTGGGCGTTATAGCAGGCAGATCAGAGCACTTTGGACTAAGATTTTGATCCACTGTTCGAAATAATGTGTCCGAAGAGGCAAGACATGCATTAGATACTTCTCCACCAGAAGAACTCACCACATGAGACGATTTATGGTTTTCATTGGGAGATACCTGTGAACTACAGTGTAGATCAGCTTCCCGCTCACTGTTCTGTCCGGCAATTGGTTGTCTTTTATCATCAGAACACACAGCTGCATCAATCAAGTCTGAATTGCACCCATCATTAGGTTTATCACTAGTCCAAGGTGCATTTATGTTGATGCTCAGTTGTTTGCCCTGTTCACTATTTCTGCAATCAGACACAAATCTTGGTTCCTGGGACTCCAAACAATCAGACTGAAATTGATGCTCATTGTTGCATGGATTTGAGCATGCATCAGTCAAGAGCACAGATTTATCCTGGCTTTCATCTACCCTCCATATTCTAAGGTCAGTTGGGAAGTAACCATCCGAATTCCACTTACGAAGCTGTAGCATGCAGAAAGGTCCTTGAACTTTACCTGATGGATCCTGGTAATGCCATATTTTTTCAAGATCGGTATCATTAGGAGACAGCACAGACTGAGAGCATGAAGTAACTGAAGCATCAGAAGCATCCCTGGGATGATTCACCAATGTCATAGCTTCATGCTTACTAGCTATGCGGCATGGATCAACTTGATTTCTTAATTCTTCAAGGATCCTAGCTGCATTTTTTTCAAGTTCTAGGGTGGACTGGCTACTCTCAAGGGATCGAGCAGCATCATCCTCTTTGTTTATCTGTGATCTATCCAAAACATTTCTCTTTACATCCCAGTTGGAAGATGAACTTCGAGCAATCAGTTCCACACTGGAATTAGAAATGGAGTGTACTGGTGTCATGCTTACATCTACATTCATTACAACATACGAAACCAACATCAGGTAAGTAGGTTAACAAAGAGGTAATCTTAAGATGAATAAACTGAAAAGGTTAAACAATCAAACAGTACTCTCTGCCCAAAGGTACCTTCTTTGGTAGCTGATTGTTCAGAATTTTCATCAGACTGGTACACTGGATCCATTCTTGGATCGGTATGCACTTCTGGTATTTCAAGCATCCTACTCAGCCGTTCCTGGGGTGATTTAAGAAGCTCCAGTTTCTCTACACATTCTCTGAGTGTAATCATTGTTAAGGGAAAATAGTTTATCATAAAGCTTCAAAATGAACAAGGTAAGTGTGCCAAAAAATAAATGGTTCAGCATCTATCGAGCTACAGAAAGGTCCTCATTTATTGTTATCAATACAGTTTCTTTCATTTCATACACAGTTATCTCATACCCTCAATGCTCAACAAAACTTAATCAAACTGCTTCAATAATTTGAATCTACTGTATCAAGCAAAGTAATGTTGAAGAAGGAATCCTTGATGAGTAAATAAGAAACTAACAAAGGATATTCTTTTCTATGTCCCATTTCACTTGCTCGATCACGAACATGATTGAGTTTCATAATCTCTGTTTCAAGAACCTGTAACAGGAAAATAAGTCAAGCATAGTAACAGAATGCAAAAATATCAACTCACAACTTAAAATACTTTCGAACAATGATACGCAAAACAATATAATTATCTTGTCACCTCTTTCATGTTAAAATTGTTTAAATCAGCTTTAGCCATTTCCAACAGAAAGAAATGTATGCAAGCCAAAAATGAAACTCTCATGCTCTCACACTTACATCTTTAATCCTCACTTCTTGAAGTGCAATTGCTTTCTTCTGAACCTCACCCTGTTAAAACACATACACACACACATACACTTCTCAAATGATGCCACTTGGCATTATAATGAAAGCACAGAAGGCTGAAAACTTACTACTGTCATTTTCTCCACCAGTCCACATTTTATGTTCTCACGTAGCCGTATGCATTCGTCCTAATAGTACAATACAACATCAATACAGCACAATGCAACTTATATGCAGTATGAGCAATCATATTGATACGAGAGAAAATGGTGCATTTCAAACAAACTGCATCCTCCAGCATTGCACCAAGATATTTTGTATGAATAAGGGCAAGAATTACATTCAAGTCAACATTAATATGTTAAATTCAGTATTAACCAACGTTTTGTGAATAACTAAATGCAATCAATATAGAGAATAAAACAAAAACAGAAAGAACCATTTTCTTTCGCCCACAAGATACAAGATTAATACTATAAAGAGAAGATAAATGCACAATTTCAAGTACAAAGAAACCAATCGTAAGCGCACAAAAAGGGAATAAGAACAAAATCTTAAACGAAATAGAATCACCTCAGACAGATCTTGATTTGAAATTGCATCAATCCTGACATCCTCTATCTTGTCTAGATTCAATATTTTAAGTATGAAATATGAAGTCTTATCTCCAACTTTATATGGTTCAACTGCCTTGCCAGTACCTAAGAACAACGCATTGACAGCTTCAGCTTCACAAAACATGTTCTTTATCAACAAAAAAGAAAGCAAGAACATTTATGCATTTCACATACCAACAACCTGAACCAACCGGTACATTTCTTGCTTAAGATCATTATCAGATATTCGAATCCGGACAATAGAGCCGACTACTTTATCGTGAAAATTTTCAGCATCTTCCAGAAGGTTCTCCATTAAAGTCCTCCGCAAATATATTAAACTCATGTTATGAACATCAATAGCAGCAAAATTATCCAGGTTAATTTTCCTCTTTCTCTCATCAACCGGCTTCTGTACCGGTCTTTTCTTCTCTCTTGTAACAATATTTGATTCATCACTGCATTCTTCAAGCTTCATCTGACTTGCAGAAGAATCAATAGCTGCAGCACGAATGACACTGCTTTCATGGGAACCATCTTTGATGTGATACTCGAGCAATTTTAGCATTTCAAAGTGATCAAGGCGTGCTTTACCAAACAAAATTTCTAATCTCTTGTCACAGATTACTTGGCATTTCCTACGAGGATCACGGAGTTTATTTTTCCTGATATACTCCAGCAGTAAGGCCTGGACGTCAAACTGAGTTAATTTTGACGTGTCACCATTTTTTACATAAGCAACAAATTCCAGGAGTTCTTTTGATGCCCAATCCACATCACTTTCATTTAGTTTATAGGTCACTATTCTTTCAGATGAGTGATTTGGCATTGGTGGCTGCTTCCTAGTTTTCCTTCTTTTAGAAGCATTTGTCTCTACCTGAACACTGTTTGTTTCCAATGGAGCAATTGTCCTACTCGGCTCTACATGGTTATTTACATGGTTCAACGTAAGGTCTTTCCAAGGGTTTGTAGCTCGAGTCAGCTCCTCCCATGTCAGAGATTCCTTCTGTTTCAACAAAACCCAGTATACTTTGAATAGGTACTCCCAGCTAGTCGCGTCATCAAAATCTACATTAACCTGCTCAAAAGATGAAAAGTGAATCAATAGGGAAATTGTATGAAAGGACAACAGTCTGGTAAATAATTCATGAATGTGCACCAAATAAACGGTGAAACTGAAGCTGTCAAATAAGCATGAATCAAATAAATCCCCTCTCATAAATAAAAAAATAAGCAAATATATTGTGATATAACTCACTTAGGACATGAGCAAGAAAGCCGAATTTCACACTTTTTCAGCACAGAGCACCACAGTGACTATTTTAGTCTTAAAACCAACAAGAAAAAATCATTTTTTTCCAACACATGAGTCAACAAATATTGACAAGGATAAGTTGGGAAAGACTTCTTTTCAGCTTATCCTATTCTTTCATGTGAATTCAGTTCCTGAAAGATTTGGTGCATCAATTATTATCAAATATCAATATTATTAAAACATTGCCAAACATGAAATTTCCCTAAATAAACCTGCAATTGCAACCTGTAAAGGAGTTATCTAAGCTGACTAAAGACAGAAAAATCAATGAAGCATTAAAGACAGCAGGACGCGGTTCAAGATTCCACCATATTGACATTGAAGACGGCAAGATCGCTTAGTGTAGTGATCTGCAACTAATCCCAACAAGAAAATCTTTCACCAACTATGATTCTACAAATATTCACAATGGTAACTTTGGGAAGATTCCTTTAATGTGAATTTGATTCCCGAAAGATTCGCTGCATCAATTACCAATCTAATTAAAACATTGCCAAACATGAAATTTCCATAAATAAATCCGGAGTGGCACCTGTAGAGTAAGTTATCTAAGCTGGCTAAATAAAGAAAAATCAATGAAACATTAATGATGGCAGGACGCCATTCAAGATTCCATCATATTAATATGTAAGAGGACTGCAAAGGCACAGACAAATCTAAGCATGCTTCAACAACTCAGAGACACACAAAACAAAGTATTTAACCATACCACTTCACCGTTTCCTTGCTTATTATTCTCGATCAACGAAATAGTAGACATGCATGTTTTACAAAACCCTTTGTTGCCCCTAACACATGAGATATCGGCTTGCTTAACACACGTCTTGCACAATGAGTAAGGACAGGTATAGCACATGAAGAGGGCATTCTTCTGGCAAATGTTACATAGATGCCAACCTGAAATGCATTACAATCACAGCAACAGAACCGCATTAATTTTCAAAAGATTCTAAAATCTAATAATTAAAACAGACATGTGATCTGTAACCATCCTATCTTTCAAATTTGAAGTTTCAGCTTGATCATGAAATCCAATCAGAAGCTTAATAGATGGAAAATTCAACTACTATCCAGCATTCAGCAATGAAGGGCGCCACATACCACAATTCCATCGCAACCGCTCGGTAAAGAAGGATTCATCTCGCCTAACACAAGCTGGATGATACGCCTTAGGGCAATCCCTGCCACAAAGAAGACAATGACAAATTTAAACGAACTGTTCGGTCACACAGCAAGAGAAATCCCTAGCAGATTAAACACAAGAAGGAAAAAAATTGACTCACCGGCGGTCACACAACACGAGACTCCCGCCATCAAAGCAGATGAAGCAAACATCCTCTTCCTCGTTCTTAATCCTCTTAGCCGCCGGAGTAACCACCACCTTAGCCGCACCGCCGGCCTTGGGCGGGCGGCCACGCTTCCTCTTCCCGTTCAACTCCGGCGCCGAAGCCATGCTTCCACCAGCCTCGGCAGCGGCTGGGGCAGCACCGCCGATTACCGGCTGAGAACAAGCAGATATCGGAGCACAGACGCCATTAACCGCCAAACTGTCAACGCTAAGCTGGTGAGGTGCAGGTACAGGCCCTCTGGCAAGCTCCGGTTCATTCCCCATGGCTGGAATTTGACTTAGGTCACACCAAAACAGCTGAAATCATTAAATTCGAAAGGAGGGGAATTCATTCATCCCGGATTCCACTCACACCCCCAAATTTGTGAAAACCCTAGATTTGGAATGGTGTTTTTGGTCCAACAAGGGGTGGTCGGCACATGGATGGAGGTTGTAGACTTTCTTTACTTTACTCCACTTATTCACTTCCGTGCTTTTATTTTCCTTTTACCAAATTAATTTCACGGTAAAATTAATTTCTTGCATTTAATATTATTTAAATTTAAATTTATATAATAATTATTGCATATAGTATAAAGTATTTTTTAGTTATCCTATTGTTTCTCGTAATGTGCCTGTTTGGGGTTGGTTTTGGACGGGACATAGGGAAAGGGCCTGGAAGTAACACAGGTTGTATATTTTATTTTAATTATTTTATTTTTTAAATTAAAAAAACTAGTTTCCAATGTATTTGTACATGACGTATGGGATTTGTGAAATATTTTATGCAAATCTTTCCAATGTACTTATGAACTAGTGTAGGTCTCGTCCTGTATACGGATAATATATTAATACAATATTATAAATAATTTAGATAGATTCCAATAAATAAATAAATAATCTAAATATAAATCATTTTTCCACCAAAAAATAATATAGATATAAATAAAATTAGTTTGATGGATTATAAAAAAATCTAAATAAGATATTTAGATTTTCTCGAAATATAAATAAAATTCACATTTATAAGGTAATTTGTTTTCTAATCTACAAATAATATAAATATAAATAAAATTGAAGAACGTGACGTATGAGATTTGTGAAATATTTTATGCAAATATATCTAATATATTTATGAACTACTGTAGATCCCGTCCCCTATGGTTTGTACATTTACTCATTTGGACCTCAAGTTTTCCTTGTTTTGTTTTAAAAAAGGGGCTCAACCAAATGTGTCGATGTTATTACATTAGCTCGGCCACCTTTGGCGATGTAGTTTTAAGAGCTCAACCAATCTCTCTGCCCTTAAATTAAGGGTGTTTGTAAAAACAAATGATATTTAAATATGAAAATTATTAATTGATTGAAAACAACTAACATATTGATTCTACCCTCACACATGCTCTCATAACTCTCCAACGTCTCAAGCTCGAGGCATGCACGCTTATGTTACCCGACCCTAAGGTCTCTTTTTTTGTTACAAATTTGAAAACGTTTTACCTTGTTTAATTTGTTTCCTAAATTATACAGTAAAGTCTTCGATTTATATTTTACTCGAAGTGTCGACGACTTAAATACTACTTTTACATAGTTGTTTGATGCATGGATGTTTGGAACACATTTGGCTCTAGATCAAGAAAACAAAAGGACGTCAGACATTGGGTTTCTACATTATAATCGTTCTAATCCTAGCATCTTAAAGAGTACTCTCAATTGACTTTATTTTTCATAAGTTTTTAGTTTGAATATGATTTATATGGAATTTGGAATAGTTCTTCTGTAAGCGAGGTTAATAATGTTTAAAAAAAAATGAAAATCATGAAGTTTAATAGGTTCGGGGAAATTAGTTAACACTTGGCTAGTCTGGTTAAACTTCCAAAATATTTGAGAAAATATGAACAATTCACTTTTCTTTTATATATACTAGTTGTGTTCTGCGTACTTCGTACGCAGCACTCAACTTCATCTGGCTCGGCTTTGTCTTCCTCCTCCACAGAACAATCTTGCTGCAGCTCAAGTTTCAGCCTTTTAATCTCGGAATCTCTTTCTTCGAGTTTCTCTTGCATTACAAGTACCTGCACATGAGCCAGCCTTAATGCGATGAAATAAACCTTAAGGGCCCTTGCCCCTTGCACCCATGAGTTCTGGACCTTATGATAACGTGTTATCATTTTATCATGGCCTAAGGAGTGTCAATGATCATGTAGAGCAATTTCAATGTGACAGGAGCTAGGGTTCGGTGATTATATCGCCTTTGGATACCAACAACACAGTCATCATTTATTATGTGCAAGAATAGAGAGTGTCTGATAGCATAAACTGATCATAAGCATAATAAGGTAGTAAAAAGTACTCTAAAGGAAAAGAGGATACCATCTCGTTTGATTTCTCTAGGTCGTTTGCCATCCCATCAACATACTTGCACAATCCTGCAAACATTAAATAACAATCAGGACTTGATGTCAATGTCCTTTCTGCTCCAACAGTTTGATTTCTTTTCTGAACCTGAGCATGTACGATTTTGATTTCACAATAGAATCTGCTAGTAAAAAAAATTCATTCATAGAGCTGTAGCATAAAGCATCAACAATAGGCAAACAGAAAACTACAAAATTAAAAGAATCTATAAGCCTGCTGCCAGGAGGGGGTGGCTCTCCCTAATAATTTTCTTCATTTTCTTAGAAGAAACCAAACCACTCGAAAATAATTCCAACAGAATCATCTGATTGCATGTATAGAAATTGAAATCATATTAGGAAATCAATTATCTTCTCTTAATCTATTGACCTAAAGCAAATCAGTTTGTCAATTGCAAGTAATCTGACTATCTAAGAGTTAAATGGATCTGGTACCCCTACACGTGGACATATTTACCTTGGTTGGTCAAAAGACTCAAAACACTGAAACAGAACATTGCAATGTGAACAACTGAAAATCATTAACCAAGCCAAAAAAACCAAAAAAATAAAATAAAAGCTCAACAAGAAAAGAAGTAGTAACACATTTTACAAGGTATAAGACAATGCGAAAAGAATTCCATATTGAATAATGACAGACTGAACCGCTAATAATATAAATGTCATATTCATACATCAACTATTTGGCAATGAGCACAGACACTAAATAAAGCTACAAAAATTACATGTTCATAGTTTTTACAAGCCAATATAAGCAATACAATGTTTTAAAGGCATCCCACAGAGTTAAGCTTCTGATGCATAAGTAAAAATGATTCTTTTAACTCATCTAATGTAAAAAAATACATTAAGATATTAGAACTCAAATAACGAGGAATCAGTGGAAGATAATCTGTCAAACTTACTACCTTGTAAATGTAGCTTCTACTGTATTTATTACAAGTGCTTGATTTTTATTCACTCGTTACAGAAAATCTTATTGATAAACTGAGCTAATTGAATGAAATTAAGACCAATTTTACAAGTTGTATTTTCCATATTGAAAGTCAAAACCCTTCGCAATATCAAAACATTTGAGTTGAAAAACTTAGCCAAAACCACTTAAATCTACCAAATATCAACCAAGGACCCTATCTCTCTACCCAAAATTAATGAAAGCTAAATTTAATAAACTAAAAAAGAAACTCCATTCAAGTTGTATTTTCAACAGCAAGATCAATCAAATGCTTAAAAAATCAATATTCTCAAATTTCATTTTCCTTCAAAATAGCAAGCAAAGCCACAATCCAAACCAAATTTCTTAGTCAATCTCATTTCAATCACAAATTCCTCACAATTAAATCCCATATTCACGCAGATATTCCCAAATTTCTCAACTTTAACAAATTAGGAAAACCCTAAAAATTGGGGGTTTTTGAGAAACTCACATCAAGGGCTTCAAGGGAGGAGTGAGGAGGGCTTGGAGCTGCCACTGGGCTGGCCTCGGCTGCTGCAGGTGCTGTTAACTGCTCGGGCGAGGCGCACGATGCTCGTAAGGCCTGTTGCTCACACGAGGAAGAAGGATGACCATGGAGGGAGGGAATTTGAGCAGCGAGAACAAGAGAGGAGCAATAGCGGGCTGCCGTGGTAGAGAGATTGAGCTCGATTTTGAGGGGAAGAGGCGGAAGAAGAGGGAACGACTTCGGCGGTTGCCAGTGGAGATGAAGAAGAAGAGGAAGATGCGATTTTTCTTCTCTTTTCCCTTCAAGTTTAATTAGATAATGTGTATAATGGCATCCTTGTAATTGGAACTCTCAACTGAGGACAAAGTTGTCATTTTACTGTTCAAGTTGCCTGTTCTCGTTTTTTATATATAGATATAGATATATAACTTACACATAAAAATAGTAGTGGGCGGTCTTTTGAAAAAAAAAAAACTAAATTTATAGATGGTTTTCTAAAAATATTTATTTTGATGGTGGTTTTTGTAAAAACTCATCTATTTTAAGGATTTTTTTTTACAAGAAAATTTTAACTCATTAAATATGATTTCACCGGTTGATCTCTCCCCTCATCCGGCTCTCCACAGCAGAAGTCCCCGATTGACCTAAAATCCAGTCTGTCGAGTCGTCAAATCGTCAATGGCTACTGGAGGAGATACGAACGCGATAAAGAATCACGGATGCAGCACCATTCATCGGATCAAGGCACTCTTGATCATGTTGTTCGGACAGGTGGGGTTCGTCTTCGTTAACATCCATGGAAGCTCTCCGCCCGCGACGGCATGAATCTCCGGATCCTCTCCGTCGCCGTTTCTTTAAGTTCCATCTTTCTCTATTGATTCGTTGAATCACGATCGACCAGCGAGCGGCGAAAGAAACCGGCGAAGATGAATCGGTAGGGGATGAGGATTCTGATATTCATTCCATCGACGGCGGTGAGCAAGATGTTGATTCCTTGAATCGTGTTGCAGGATTGAGTCTTCATCGCCATCATCGTATCTGCTGCAGTAGCCATTGTAGGAGTCGAAGAAACTGGAGTTAGGTTAGGAAGTGATCGAGAACACCATTGTCTTTGATTGAAGAGGTCTCCTGCACTACACCGTTCCCAAGGTATGTTCACCATCTTAATTAGGGTTAGGGTTATTCGAGGTTAGGGTCTTTGATTGAAGAGGTCTCCTACACTACACCGTACCCAAGCTCCCTCCTTTCTCGGACGACCACGCCCCGCCCTTCCCCCTTCCTCCACCGCAGCCTTCTCCACCGACACCCGCGATGATGCCCTCACCTCCAACGACGACCTCGAGAGCACTGATGTTAATTATTCGTTTACTAGGATTTGTGGACTCAGTTGATTCCTTTGTGCCAAAGATTTGTATTTGTATTCAGTTTTCTGGCCTTGGATACTTCTCTTTTGCTAGTTGTGTTTTGAATCGAATCACTGATGTTGATTGGAGTGCATTTATTAGGTTTTTTTTTATCTGATTATGATGAATGCCTTGTTTGCCTGAAATAAATATGGAAATGGAGATTAATTCATAGCTTTAGAGAGGACAGGGGTTGGTAATGGGTAGCTGTATCTATACAAGAAATTTCTCATAATTTCTTGGTAGCTTGACTACAAGTTTAGGAACAGACATTTGTGAATCCAGTACATTTTTGTATCTGACCATCACTCTGTTGGGGATTAACCAGACTTTCAATAGTACAAAGGTTTCTTTTATAGTGGTGTTTTCATTGCAGCTCTGATTATTACGAGTCTATGAGGTCATTACATATAATAACTGGCATTAGTTTATGGTGCACAACTTCTAGTACATGATTGAAGTTTTCATCTTTGAATTGAGATTGAAGAGTTGCTGACTAGTACTGGTGCCGGCAATTTAAAAGGCTGTTCTGGAACAGTGAAATGGAATGATAATTTCTGATTTCATGTATACGATTACATCTAAGTGTCAATGGTTACTTCTGTGATGAGTACTTTTAGTCTTCACTGGTTAATAGAGTGACCCACTTGATCCTCTTGCAGGAGGAAGCTGGGCTAAAGTTCATATGTGTTTCAAATGACGGCATAGATGAACATATGGTTTGGTATCTAATTCTACTGGAATGCTTTATGTTTCCTGCTTTCCAATTATTACTGTGCTTTGATCTATTTTTATCATGAATGAATCTAAAGATGATGTTTACAAGGAGGTATAACATATTGTTTTTGTCAGGTTGATAGGTTTAAAGAATATATTTTCCAGACAACTGCCTAATATGCCCAAGGAATTTATTGTCCGTCTAGTTATGGACAAGTATATATGAATGCTTTTGCAAGCTGTATGTATGTCAGTGAATTTACTTCTGTAGAAAATTGCTTCCAGGTTTCTGCGGTCGTCTGTACCTCTGATATACTTATATGTTTTTTCGGTTGCATCTGTTTGTAGAAACCACAAGTCTGTCATGGTAATCAGAAAAAATCTAGTTGTCAGTGGCATCACTTATCGGCTGTATCAGGTTAATTATCTTGTTGTATTTCATTTGACTATATGCTTGGGAATTGTAATGTTTTCCGTGTGAACTCCACTAAGATGCGCAATTTCTGCTCACATTTCTTAACTGGTGGTCCATAACTTCCAGCCAAAAGTTTGGGGAGATAGCGTTTTGTGTGATCATTGCTCACGGCAGATGAACAAGTGAAAGGTTATGGAACTAGGTTGATGAACCACTTGAAACAGCATGCTCGCGATGTCGATGGTTTGACTAGTTTTCTAACATATGCTGACAACAATGCTGTTGAATATTTTGTCAAGCAGGTATAGCCGGTTAAATTACTCTTTTGTTCTTTCACTGGCTGCTGTGGCTTCGGCTGTGAACTATGTATATTATGTTTTTGGTTAATGCTATAATAGGGGCATTCCAAACATCTGTACTTGGATTTTGCCTCTTTCTCTCTCTCCACCCACTAGTAGTGACTGACTTTGTTAGTTGGTGGTTTCTTCTAAATCATACAGATTATGCAATGGTTTATTTACTTAATGTTAACTGTATTACTACATAATTTCTTATTTCTTTTTATCTTGAAGGGCTTTACAAAGGAGATCAGACTGGACAAAGATATATGGCATGGGTACGAGTTATATACCTTATCTGGTCAATTAGCTCTCCCTTGCAAAATCACAATTTGTATGTGGAAAGGGTGTCATGCTTTCAAGAGTACATGGACTCCCAAGGGTAGAACTCTAATGCTAGTATGGGTATTGACAATTGATAGATCATGGGTATGCTAATACGGATTTTCCAACCCTGTGCTTTAAGGGCACAGGTTAAGCATCCATTTTTAACCATAAATCAAATCTTCTAAGATACCATTTCGACATGATTGGCTGACCCAGTTCTAGTTAAACAAAATCTACTTTAAATCAATTAATAGTTGCTAAAAATGAATGTTAATTAGGGCATAGATTAGAAAGACCGATGCTAGTGTAGTACATTATTATGTTAGGTATATCAAGGACTATGATGGAGGGATTCTTATGGAGTGCTAGATAGATCCGAAGCTTCCATTACTAATTTGTCCAACATGATTCACCAACGGAGAATGGTTAGTTTAATTCAAGAAATATTACTTATGTATTTTTTTCATAATTTGGTTATTGTTTGCTATCCCTTCTTTGTGGAAATAAGATTTCTGTTTGATTAATTTGTGTTTTCTTGTCCAAGAGAATGATCATGCACAGTCTCATTAGGTCACGTAATAGATTTCTACAATATAGATAGTATATATTTCTGTGGTTTCATTACTTTAAAAACCTCTTCTTCTTTTTTTGTCATTTATTAGTCGGGTTTTGAAAATCTATCTAAATTTGGAAGGATATGACTTCCTTGAGAGTTGAAGTAGCTGCATGATCAAAACCCTTTATTCATCTGTTCCCTGGATCACGAGAATGTGTTTTTCGCCTAAAGCAATAAAAAATCTTCACTTTCACAGCCCTTCCAATTTTTCTACTGTTATAATTTGGCAGTTCAAGGGAACCGTCTGTTAAGCTGATACTACTACCAGGTAGAACCTGTATTTTTTGTGGCCATATACTGACATACCGTGGTAAATCTTCATTTTTTCTTGCACTTGGCTGTGAATGTTCTCTGTTTTGAGCTCTTCAATATTGCAATGTCGCTTATGTTATTTCAGGCCATTGATGAAAAGATCAGAAAATTCTCAAATTGCCATACAGTCTACCCTGGGCTTGATTTTCAGAAGGTTCTTTCTGCATCCTGTGTTCAGTATCTCTTGGGATCGTATCGACTTGTTTTCTAAAATTAATTTAGGAGCAGTTTGGCAAGCGCAAATAGAAAGGCAAATGAAATATAGAATACTGTATTTATTACAAAAGATTTGGTGAATCATGATTTAAGTTCTATCAAGTAAAGAGTCCCAAATGAGGGTAAAAATCGGTAGGGCTAAATTGGTTTTCTCATTTGGATATCCATGTGGGAGTTGGAGAATGTGTCAAAGGTAAAGGGAAATCAAGGTGACTTGATCAAACAAATGCAAAGAACAGTGATGTAAGGCTGATTTATTCATTCTCCATCCTATTTACCAAACTGCCCCTTGGTCCATTTGAACACTTCAATTAAAATGGTATGAAAATGTATATGCTATTGCTGACCAATTTTTGCTTCAAATTATGATATGGCTTATTGAAGCGACTTCTGTTACTTCCTCTTCTAACCTCTTGGTGGTTTGATTAGAAAGGAGCTGGGGTCTGTAAGAAAGCTATCAAGGTTGAGAAATTCCTGGATTGAGTAAGTTTCCTGATAATGTTTACATATCACATTCTTGGCTTGCCAAAGAGGGATGAAGGCATTGAAACGTGGCTGGACTGGTTAGCTCAAGAGCCAGATTCCAAGAAGAAGAAAGTCATGTTCCAAGTAAAACTCTTAATATTTCTGGCCTTTGTATATTTTACTTGATTGGAAAGACATAGTGTAGTGTTTAGAGGAACTACTTGTGACGACTCGAATCATTGAGAATTGTAAATCTCGTATCTCCTTGAGGTGCAAAGGCAAATCACCCAGGAGGTGCTATGGCTGAAAAAAGTTGTCTCAAGATCCTTGTAGAGTCGATGACTAATGGGGTGATAGAGGTCTAGATGGGTACAGCGTTTTTTTGGTAGGAGGGTTCACACCGGGTTAGTGAGGTGTGTATACGGCGTTAGCCACTTTTGCGACAAGAGTTGTTCTCTTGTCACTTTTGTAATTACCTTACATATCTATAGATTTACCGCTTCGAGAGGGAGAAATATTAAGTTATATGATTGAAAATGCTAACATAATAGGTTACGCAATCATAGTATCATTTTTCATTGCCTAATAATTGCTAGTAAAATGATACTCGTAATATTATTGTTTGTAGCTCATACTTTATTTTCATATCCATTTGATGCTGAAGATATCAGTGTCCTTTAAGAAAGGATCATTTGTTTGGCTAGTACACTATGATGCCAAATACCATTGCATTGTTGATTTCTATTCATTACCCTCCCTGGTTCAATAGGATGGGTGCTGGGTTATTTCTTTTTCTTTTTGCTTCATTTCTACCTCTCTTTATGCTTTCTATCTGTTTTCTGATGGTTATCTACATATCTGTTTTCCGTCTATCGGCTATATAGTACCTAATCTCCTACTAGGTGCCCTGGGACGTTGTGTTTCCTTTGCTCTATTGTTTTGGGTCTTCCGGAAACACTCTCTCGACTAGTTCGGGGAAAGAGTGCGTACATCCCGACTCCCCAGACCCCGCTTTATTGCGGGATATACTGGATTGTTGTTGTACCCTCCCTGGTTCAATACGCATATTTGTACATTCTACCTTATGTATAACTTGTCTAAAAGGGTGGAGTCGGAGCAATACTACTCGACACTCGAGATGTTCTTCATCGCTTAGGCTAAGAGGGAGTTTGTGAATCCTCGCAACTACATAGGGCTGTTAAGTGAGCTGAACAACTCGACTTGGGATCATTCATTGACATAAAACAAGCTAAGCTTGACCAGGCTCGAGCCAAGCCCGAGCTCAAAAGCTCGAGTTGTGCTAGATTTCCCAAAATACCCATAGGTCAATTAAAGTGAACAAGAACGTCAAGAAGAGAGAAGACAGGAGCTTGGCTTCCGTTCCGTGCCGCTTCAGTTGTTACTGTGTGCTTTCGAACGAGGGCTTCGTCCTTCGCTTGAGCCGCCTCCACTCCTTTCCGGCACCGGTGACCTGCCGGTATTATTTTTGATATTTCAAAAACAGCTCACATGAGCCAAGCTCGAATGAGCCCATATGCCGAGCTTAGACTTGTTCGTTCGACTTGATTGTGTATGTTAAGCCGAGCTTGAGCTTCAATAAAAGCTCAGGTACCTAACTTTTGAGTTCGAGCATGGCTCGAATGATAATATAGATTAATTAATCGAGTTCGAATCGAGTCTAAATTGAAATTTGAATTTAAAATTGGGCTCATATTTATCTTGTTTTTAGAAAAGGCCCTTTATTTTTTTATTTTTTTTTATTTTTTTTACAGTAGGCAAACAATAACATGTCTCAAAAGAGATCATCCTTGATCATCCTTTCGGATGATGTTATAAAGATCCCTGTTCAAAGGGAGGGTCGTAATGTTACATACATCATTACATCTAGCAATATAATCAGCTGCACAGTTCGCTTCTCGATAGCAATGTTGAAATCGAGTTGTTGTGAATTCCTTCTCCAGTCTCTTGATCTTCTCAATGACTGTGGCGATTTCCCACTGAGGAGTATGTCGACCTTGAACTGCATTAATAACTCCCAAATTATCACCTTCGATAATAATATTCCTTAAGCCTCTAGACCGAGCTAACTCTAACCCTTTACAAACAGCAAGAGATTCTGTTAGGACGGCAGATCCCCTTGAAACTGTATCACGACAAATATCAATAACCTGGCCATGCCAGTCCCTAATAATCACCCCAATATGGCATTCCCCAGATTGTTTGACGGATCCATCTACATTAATTTTGTAGCTATTTATCGGTGGTTTGATCCATTTCCCATTCTTACTTCGCTTGTTATTAGGCGTCGGTTTAATTTGTAGTTGGGATAAATCCCATTCTTTGATTTTGTTAATTGCTTTAGCTACTGTAGTTTCTATGTTTTCTAAATTCTTATTTTTAAATATACAATTATTCCCGGCTTCCCATATAGTTTCCCAAATAAAACACAAATGCTGAAAATGTATATTGTTTCTGTAAGTGGTTTCTAAGTTTGGTAAGGCCCCTCCCGGATTTCTCAATCCAAGAAAATGTTTACCTGTTAGATTTTCGAATTTATTGATGACAGATTTTGTGAAAGGACAACTAAAAAGTAAATGATCGCTGTCTTCATCATGAGTGTCACAGAGGCAACATCGAGATGTGACTCTATTAAAGAATCTATTTAGTCTTTCTTTTGTTGCCAGGCCATCCATTGTGATTTTCCAGATGAAGTTTTGGGTTCTTGGTGGTAGCCGAAGCTTCCAAATCCAAGAATTATCTATGGTGCTTTGGTTTGATGAGACAATCGGGTTTATGACGTATTTTGTGGAGAAGACTTCTTCTTTATTGTACTTCCAGATGAGCTTGTCGGGAGTGTCCCAATCCGGAATCAGGATCTGTGAGATTTGATGACTAATTTTAGGAGAAAATAGTTGGTTTAATAAGCCCATATTCCATTTCTTATCGTGTGTTATTAGTTGGGATACCGTCATGTCCTTATCTTGGTTGTTTCTAATATTTTCTAGGATACCCTCCCCTAGCCAAGGGTCAGTCCAGACATTTATCTTTTGACCATTACCAATTATCCAAAGGAGGCCCTCCTGGAATCTGTTTCTAAGTTGGAGAAGACGGCCAAATTGCCAAGATGTGTTATGGATATTTAAATCAGCAATGTGTTTATTTTGAAGGTACTTCTCATTGATAATTTTTACCCAAATATTTTCTGGTTGTGTGTATATTTTCCAGAGTAGCTTCATTTGAAGAGATACGTTTCGATCTTCCGCAGTCTTCATACCTAGACCACCAGTAGTCTTGGGGGTACAAATTTTCTCCCAACTAATTAAAGGGGTATATCTTTCCGCTTGAGTTTTGTTCCAGAAATTTTTTTTGTTTATTTGGTCAATTTTCTTGAGGATCTCTTTTGGGAGGAGAAAACTTTGCATAAGATAGGGAGGATGATTTCCATCTTGCTAATTGCTTTTTAAGGTTTTAAAGGCCCTTTATCTTTTGAATTGTGCTCCTATTTAATCCAACCTCGAATAAACTTGCAGAGTGCAGTAAGTCAGTAACGAAGCGAAACCGAGAGGGCAAATGGAATCGAATTCCCTCCAAAACACCCATCTGAAGCTCCTGGCTTTCGACTTCCTCTCCCTCCCTCCAAACCCTAACCCTAACCGCTCCTCCACCTCCTTCGAGCGCAAGGGCGTGTCCGTCTCCCGCGTCGAGACAGTCGGTGTAGTCGTCTCCCGCGACTCCAAGCCCGGCAAATTCCTTCGGTTCTCCATCGACGACGGCACCGGCTGCGTCCCCTGCGTCCTCTGGCTCAACCAACTCACCTCTCCTTACTTCTCCCGCCGACGCCCGCAAGATGTTCGACAAATTGCCGGAATGGCCTCCGTCCTCTCCAATCGCGTCGAGCTCGGCCTCCTCGTCCGCGTCCGCGGCCGGGCGACTGAATTCAGGGGCTCTGTTCAGGTCACGGTGGAGGATGTCGTCGTCGACAAGGATCCCAATGCGGAGATGCTGCATTGGTTGC
The DNA here is from genome assembly GCA_963922045.1 of Persicaria maculosa. NCBI lineage: Eukaryota > Viridiplantae > Streptophyta > Magnoliopsida > Caryophyllales > Polygonaceae > Persicaria > Persicaria maculosa. Next base: position 3,288,479 of record OY998254.1, on the reverse strand, counting down.
AGTGTGTCAAGCTCGCCAGAACTCGGTATGATGTTCTCGCCGGTAAGTAGAGGCTTTGCTGATTCATATGAATGGAGGCTTGATTGATCCTTGTTTAGATTGGGGTTGGAGTAATTCTGTGTTTGTTTAGGCCTCCCGTGATGTTGATTAATGAATCCATTTCTCTCTTACGGTCGCCATGAGAGTTCTTCATAGAAGAAGAGCTTCCGGTTTTATGCCTTCTGCTACTCGATCTTATCTGTTTCGCAAGTTTCAATTTCATCTCAGTCTCATATATTTCCTTCATTTTTGTATTCGAATTCGAATTTTTTATTTTCTATTTACAAATTTCAACCATAATTCCATCTTCTAAAGTGAGTGGACATACTATTTTGACGAGAGTAGACATTTTGTTGGCACCGGCAACATCTTTTCCGAACCCCAATCACTACCTCTATCAATTTGGGAGTCCGTGTCTGCGATCTTGTGCTAGCAAAAAATATTTATCGGTATGCGAAGGCAGTGTCATGGTGTTGCCTATATTTTGATCGTGTATATCTAATATCTAATATCTAATATAATACTAAAGCAAATGTAACTTCTGCCACGTGGCACACTCTCCTTCACTGTAGGCTTACGTGGCGATTTCATATTAAATCTGGACCCACCTTCAATTTAAATTTAAATTAATTGATGCTTAATTAATTATTTTTCAATTATTATCTTCTTAAACTAATTATTTTTCGTATTAAAAAATCATACAATATTCTTTTACGTATTAAAATATCATACAATATTCTTTTATTGTTGACAATCATCCTCTTATCTTCTTAAACTAATTATTTTTCTTATTAAAAAATCATATTGAAAATCTTCTATATTTGAATTCCAAAAAAATATAGGAGAATACTAATAGATAGATACATTAATTATATGCATACAATATTCTTTTACGTATTCTATTTTATCTTCATTCACAAAAATATTTTCTTCCGAATTTGAATCTTAATTTGAATTTGAATTAATGTAGATATTTTATATTTACTCAAATCTTTTATGGGAAGATACAGAAAGATTGTCTCTCTTACTCTATTTGGTTGGATTAAAATGTAGATTATTTTTTTTAAAGGAAAATTTTGGATTTGTTCTATTTTTCACAAATTGATTGTTTTAACAAAATCCAAAATAATATGAGTTTCTTTAGCTAAATTTAATTGTTGGTTTTACCGATCCTCTTTATTTTTTAATTAGCTAAAAAAATTTAAAATAATTTATTCGATTGGACAAGATCCTTTTATTATTTGATTATAAATATTTTTCCCCAAAAAAAGCTTCATTAATAAATCGTTCATCGATTTGAACTAAATTTTCATTATTAATTTTTCCCAAGATTGCATATCCTATATCTAATTAAACCAATAATTATTCAAGAAAAAAAAATAAACCTTAAGTAAATCCGAATGTAACTCATTAAAATAAATTCAGAAAAAAAATCAGAAATTTGGATACTTATCCCTTAAATAATTCAGAAATCAATTTATTTTAACACTATCACAATTTCAGCAAGTAAGATGCTATTGGGTTGATTTGAAAATATCATCTTTCTAATAAAAAAATATATCTATCTATCTATAATCCATAATCTATAATATATCATCTTGGCGGCTTTTACTTATAAATTGAATCATGGTCCCACCTTTATAATTAATTAATTTTACTAATTAAATTAGTTAATAAATATTCACCTTTTATAATCATAATATTTATTTCTCCTTAAAATTAAGACTTTTAACAAATAATATATATTAAAATTTTATATATAATTTAATTTTAATTTAATTAATTAATACTGCAGGTAGTAACTTATACTTATCAATTACTCCTCAGTTGCAAATTTCGGGTCTTCCCCACTTTTAATAAAAAAAATTAATCATCAATTATCTCACAGTAAATCTCATCATAATTTTTTTTCTAATTCTGTTTATTTCAATTTGATTGTATTTTGTTGTCTTTATTCATATATAAATCTAATTGTTTAAACTCAAATTATAACTGCTAACTAATTTGTAAATCATAATCAATTTATAAACGGTTTTTTCCTAAATTGGGAAATATTTCCTACCAAAAAGGCAAGCGACCCTAAGAATCTTTTTTTTTTAAAAAGCTAAACTAATTAAAATTTTTAAAAAATTCCTAAATAGTGCTATTATTCTATGCCCAAAATCGATTTATAAATACCCAATTTATACAAAATGAACTTACCCATACAAAATATTTACCCTAAATATCAACTAAAAAATCTTACTTGTGTAATAATAATTTTTAGTGTGTTAATTAAATCTATTTCTTTGCATTCCTTTATAATTCATGCACTATAGTCTATATAAATATGATCTACTTAACGATATATTATTTGGAATTTTGATTGAAATATATATGATTTTAGATCATCTTCTTAATTTGTTTGCCACTGAATTGATTACAAAAATATTGACAATTTAATACTTATAAAAAGTTTTGAGAGGTTTACTAAAAGTCACATATCTAAGTTAAGAACATTAAATTATCGGTCATAGAAACCACTAGACTTACGAAGTATTTGACTATTTAATTGCCTTTGAATTATATTTAAAAAGCAGTTGTATTTGATTATGTTTTATTTCCATTTATATATATATATATATACACACACACACTCTACTTAATTGAAATAGATATGGTTTTTATCGAAACATTTTCGTGAATTCTAATTTAATATTTATGAAAAGTTGTGGAAGATATCGATATTTCTTAAAACCATCTCCAAAGTCATATGTCTATGTTAAGAACAATAAGTTATTTTTTTATCAACAAATTTATCATCTCTAATTAATTTCATTCACCTAACTAGAAAATTTAATTAATCTCAAATACTTCATTTATAATAACTTTTTATAATTGGAATTTTCAAATAAGAAACTTGATAGAAGATTTTTATTTTATTAAAAATATATATTTTAATTTGATTTCAGATTATTAAATTCATCATTGTATTATTCATACTTATAGTAACATTTATTTAATAATACATTAAATAGTTGTGTTATCTAATACGCCGGTAGTTGTTAACATAGAAGAAGGTAATTCCTTATTTTACTTATTTATTGTATCTATTATTACGTAATATATATACATATCTTAATATGTAATACATTTATTTTACAGGTTTCTTAAAAACGAAGATACATAAAAAAACCAAAACTATGTAGTGGCTGCACCTTGAATTCTTCAACATTGTGGATTAATGAAGTTGTCATGATTTATATAGCATACTTTTAATTATTGACCGAATTAAAGATGTAGATCGAGTGAGCGGAACCAGTTTAGTATATTTATCATTTGGATGTTAGGATTTGATTTATTCTTAGGATTATTGGGATTTCTAATTTAGTAATTCGATGGATTTCACATGGTCCAATCAAAATGATTAAAATTTAAGTTGTTAAATCGTTAGTGATTCTGTGTTATTACAACAATATATCTTCTCCGACATTTTATGTGCTCTTCATCTCAAAGTTCTTAAAATTCCATTCACCTAGCGTTTGTCGAATGTGTAGTCTACACTTAACAAAGTATTTGGTTCTACCTTTCAGCCCATTACAACAAACAAATATTTGTTTGATGTTCAAAGTAACCAATCAACTTACTAAAAAAACATAGAAGGCGAAAAAAATAATTAAAACACTCTCTCCATTCATGCATACAATTTATATATCTAGATAGGTGAGACATCGACATTTTGCCACATATATTATACTGATATAATATATACATTATTTTTTTCGATTTAATATTATTTGGCTATATCGTTTTCATATTATTATAATGTTATAATATGTATATAATGTAAATAAATTACTATAATATCTTCTAAAAAAATATAATATATTTTACAAATCCCGTGCGTTGTGCACGGGTACTGCGCTAGTAGTAAATAATGTTGATGTGAACAGATAAAAAGAAGTATAATTTCAAATTTGGAAGTCTGAACAATAAAAGTATATAAGTTAATAGGCTAGCGTGATGGTAGATCCATGATTTAATTTAGCGGTGGCTAAATTTGCAATTTAGGATTTTTTTTATATGTATATGTGCGTGCAGTCGTGTGCGTGTGCATGTGTGCGCGTATATTATGCTTCAATATATTAGAAAAAAATTTAATTTGTAATTTAAATTATTTTAAGTGAAAAATATAATAAATTTATGATTTAAATAATTATTACTATATTATATTACAGGAATTAATGGTATCGTGTATAGACCAAATTATCATTTACAGTACCTATCAACTTTTTTTAATATCATAAATTAAAATTTATATAATTGATTATATTTAAAAAAATACATGAAAATCAGGGGTTATCAGAAGGAAAATAAAAATGAAATACGGGTATTAAATTTATATAATTGATTATATTCTAAGGCGAAAAAATATACAATTCCGATGCCGGGACTTGAACCCGGGTCTCTCGGGTGAGAGCCGAGTATCCTGACCAACTAGACTACAACGGATGCTGTGCCCTTTTTGTTCAAATAAAATTATATTTGAGTCAGTATTTTGTTGTTTTGGGCCAATTAGCCCAATGGGCCTTTTCTGGGAAATAAACAAGATCCCGAATAAGCGATAGACAAGCGACCGTCTCTCTCTCCTCTCCTCTCTCTCGCGGACATCTGAGAAGGTCGGTCGAGTGTCGACGGCTGCCATGGATGGCCGGTGCCGGAGATACGCGACGGCTTTCTGGATCCAGTCTTTCTTCCTCCTCATTGTAACACCTAGTAGTGTATGGGGAATCCGGCTTGCGGATCAGATCTCGGATTTGCCAGCCAGGGAACGCCAGTTGACGACGAACCAGCCCCTGAAATCCGCCGTCTTCGCTCTCGGAAGCTTCTGGAGATCGGAGGCTGTGTTCGGCTGCTTGAACGGTGTCGTACGGACTACCGTCGGTTACTCCGGTGGTACAAGGCTCAACCCTGAGTATCGTCGATTGGGCGATCACGCTGAGTGCGTTCAGGTTTCTTAGCTCTCACTGCTTGATTCTTTTATGTTCCAGTGTTTATGTTTTAAATCCGTTGATGATTATGAAAGAATTGGTAAATCCCCCCCTGTTGCAATTTCAATTTGATGAGTTTCCCCCTTTTGAAAATGCAAATATAGAAGAAGGAATTCAGTGTTTTTCTATCGGTGCCACTCATCAATGTTCAATGTAGATCAGCTTGATCTAGCTGCTCAATTGAAGATGCACATTTGGAAGTAGGAATTGAGGTTTTGCTGTAGGTTTTGCTTCTCAGTTGATACTGGATTCGATCATATCTTTTGCATGATCTGTTTGGATGCAATCAATAATGATCAGCAAGATCATAGATTTGGGTGAATCATAACATGACCATTTGCTGTTGTATCTCTTGCTCATTTAAGACTGAATTCGCCCTTTGTAGATTGAATATGATCCGACTGTGATCACCTTCCGTCAGCTTTTAGAGGTCTTTTGGTCAAGCCACGATTCGAGGCAAGTCTTTGGTCAGGGTCCTGATGTGGGGAGCCAGTACAGGTAATGTTATTCATGGAGGATTAACAATGTTTATATGTGCGAGGTAATTTTCATGCTAATTTAAGGACCTTGATGTTCAACAGGTCGATCATCTTTACAAACGGAACCACTGATGCTAGGCTAGCTACTATGAGTAAAGAAAGGGAACAGACAAAATCGAAGAACACCATTGTTACCACCCAAATTCAACAACTCGAAACTTTCTATCCTGCAGAGCCTGAACACCAGGTATTGTGTTTTGGTATCATTTAAAGATGCGATCTTTAATTCTGATTGTGGAAACAGGTGGAAGTACGAGATTAGGAATCGGGATTTGGATATACGCGACTGATTTATTCCTCTTGCTTAAAGAGTCCCTATGGATGAGACCTTTGATTGACATTGATCGGAATATGTAATATGCAATCTGCAATTTTCAGTTGAACTGATAATGTGGACTGAATAAGCTAAATAGTTTGTTGTGAATGAAAGCTTTGGTCTAGAAGATGTGACTTTGATCTATGCGTCTTTGTCTTTCCAGAAATTTGAGCTAAAAAGAAACCACTTTCTCCTACACTTGATCGGGAATCTGCCACCAGAGGAGCTCGACAGATCAAACTTGGCAGCGAAACTTAACAGCTTTGCAGCAGAGCTCTGCCCACCGAGGATCCAGAAGCAGATTGATGCCAAGATTAGCGAGATAGTGAAAAGAGGCTGGCCCGTTTTGAGGGACATTTAGACCAGATGGAGCTGATCCCATTGAAACAATACAAATATCTTTCAGCCAGACAAGCTCTAAGCTGTTGTAAATTACTTGTTCAAGCTCGCCACTTCAGACAGCAGAGGCATAGAGGAGGAAGAGTTTACAACATATTTTAACTCTTGCTACATTTTGCTTTGGAGGAATGGGTCTGTCACTTACCAGTTAAGGTTATCCCAGCTTGAGAAATTACAAAATGAGAACTTGAATTGTTTTAATACTAATTTAATTATTTGTACTAGTGTAATGTTTGTGGCCTGTAATTGTCTGAAGTAAGGATTGAACATATTTTTGTACTGAGCTTCGGTCTTTCTTGACAATGGATGTTTTAATCCCCATCGGCCCTAGTATAAAAACTCAATCTTGCTGAAAAACATAGCCTTGGGCAAGCTTTTTAACTGATGATTTAGTATGAAACCAGTTTGAATGTATTTCTTACAACTAGTTTTCTCCCGGTATGATAACTCATGCATCAGCTCGATGAGCTTTAAACTTCAGTTACACAACGGCCAAATTGCAAGTTCCCGGTATTGATTTCATCACCTCGGTCACAAACTACATGGTACCTGTCTTTCCCAGCGGAGGTCTTCGGAGAACTCAGACAGTGCAGTTCAGGGGTTGCCATTGGATATCGACAGATAATGCAGAACTGTCTCATTGTCTACATGCATGCTCCTCAATGACTCAATCACCCTTGTCCTACAGGAATTGACTGAGCTGACTGTGATTCTTGAATATGGAAGGTTCTGTTCTGTCTGTGTTCTATCTTCTGGAAGGTTCGTCATGCAAGTTTCAACCTTCGATGGATTTCTCAGTTGAGTTTGGCTCTCTTGCAGCTATGGGAGTTGGATAAGCCACAGAGTGGGTTTGAAAGCTCATGGCTGAAAGGACAGCTTAAGCCGAGGCGACAACCCTTGGAGCTGTTGAAGTAAATGCAAGGCTTTGACGATGAAGTCTTCAGCTTTCCATGTCCTTGTCTTTGGAGATGTGTTGGTAGATTCTTAGGTTCTCTGAGGTTTAGCTGGTTTCCAAACTGTCCAGGATTATGTTTTTGCCCCTGGAGTTCATGTCTTTCCATACCATGTTGCCTGACCAGGCTCTTGTAATAGTTGGCATCCCTGATAGGCTGTGCTGTTTCTCCAGATAAGGAATTCTTATAAGCTGAGCAGCCTAGTGAAGCTTCTGAAGAACGGAAACTAGGCTGTGGTGGTGCTGAAGTCGAAAAATGGCTCCTGGGATCTTCTTGCAACGGAATGATGGGTGCTCTGTTTAAATTGGCAACTGATGATGCTGATTGCTTTGGAACTAGGAATGAGCCATGGACCAAATTTTCTAGCTTTTGTGGTAATGGCCGCACAGACTTAGGAACAAGCATATCAGCTGAGGAAAGAAATTCCTTCAAGTCTGATGCTGTCTGCACTTGTTTCAAGAGCGTGTTTCCATTTTCACACACTTTCTTCGGTAACAACATGGTATCAAGCACTGAACAGGGTGGGGGAACTGAAGGAATGGCTGCCTCTGACAACATCATTGCCAATACATCTGACGAAAGCTGCATTTTTGTTGGGAGCTTGATGGAACCTCCCTTCACTGGATCTCTTGAAGCAGATGATAAGAGATTGTTTAAGTTCAAAACTGGTGGTCTGTCCAAAGCAGGCTGAATCATATACGAGTTCTCTTGTTTTACTTCATGCTGGACTGTCATATTCTCATTGTCAAATGACTGAGCATCCTTCAACAGTTCAATCATCTTTGGTTCACTGAGGATCTTTATCAGCAGATTAGTATCAATCAAGCTTCCTTGCTCTTTACTTTTCATGAGTACAGTGAAAGCAGCAGTGGCTGCAGCACCAATGTCAGCTTCTAAACCAGTTATTGTTCCAGCAGCATGTGGCAATATTTGTGATGTAGGGACTCCTTGATCTAGCATTTCTACATTAACACTTTCTTTTACAGATGAAGGTGGTTCTACTCTGTGTGATGAATCTACTTCATCGTCTTCAATAGCAGTGATTGGGATGATTGGAGTATCATGACCATCATCATGATGGCCTTCTTCCTCATCAAGTGAGATGGATGGACTGATTCAATCATAAAAGTCCAGCAAACAATAAAAATAACAAAATTGGGAGAAAACCAAATACACGATTAGACATGAAGGTTACACAAGAGTAAAAAGAGTGACCCTTTTGGTAAATTGACAATATACCTGTTGGGAATGACGGAAGGATGAGAATAAGTGATTTCAGTTAAAACAGTTTCTCTTTGCTCCTGAACCCTCCTCTCTTTACTTTGGCCACCCGCTGCCACTTGCCAGCCACCGTTTAGGATGAACTTAACATAAAGAGAGCGAGAAAAAAGGATGAGTAATGAAGTTACCATTAGCTATGCCACCTTACACAAGCAACTCCATTACAGGAAATATCGCAGATGTCAGAGAAAATTTCCATAAATATAATTTATATATAAAAGATTTTCCTTTTGCTTCTGCTTACGTTTGGTGGGCATGTCCATCTGATACATGAGATGCTTGCTAGCTTCTTTCTCGATGGATCATCAATTCTATTGCCTCGAAGCCCAGAATGCAAATCACCAGGCTCCAAAGCACTAGAATGCAACCGTGATGCTTTACGAAAAAGAATATCTTCAGCATTGATGCTCTCTTCCCAAACCTGCCTTGCTGCTGAAAAAAAAGTTGCCTGTTGCCAGATTCAGTCATCTTGTCATGACTTAAATTATCGTGTATAAAACACAATCATGTGCTAAGATGACATGTACGCAGGAAACAAAGAAATAAATCTAACTGAACTGATCCCTTCCACAGTACAATAATGGGAACGAGTTCTCTGTAGCACGAGCCACCAACTTACGTCAAAGGCAAGCCAAAACATACGCAACTGCTTTCTACATCAGCATAGCAGTATAACACGTACAGAACGAAGTGTAAAGCACAAATAAAATTCCATCAAGCATGGAGCAAATTGGAAAAAAGCCAGCATCATTCTAGGTTTAACCCTATAATTTGCTGACTACTATATTGCCTATTTGGGTTGCTTGCCAACCACGTGCAAATATCCGAAGAATATTACTAGCTAATCATTCACCCATGCTGGTGTAGCATTATATCTTCACACAAATCTTGACACCCCAAATGACGCCACATTGTCACATTCCGTGAATTCATGTAATTGACCTTTTTTAATCATTTTACATACCATGAGAGCATGAAATTCCCTATTTAGGACATTGCCTCTCTACTCTACGATATCAAATATTTTCAACAGCACTGTCACATTCCATCAGTCCGATATAGTTCATTCGATCTCAAATGACACCACATTCAATCATTCACTAGGACTCCGCATTACTGTCAATGGCTATTTTCATCAAAAATGTTTACGGGATTGCCAAAGATTAGGAAGATCGGTTCTTTTAAAAAGACGATCCTTCAACGAGCGTCTGCAAAATTAAATCTTTCTATTTCAATTAGCCAGATTCAAGAACTTGTGTCCTCTAAACCAAGCAACGACATCAGGAAGTGTTCAATTTCGGCCATTAAACACAAGAACGGAGTTCCTAATCCCTAATTGCACTGAAAAAAATTTCAGATTAAACATCAGATGAAAATTGCTGGCACCGCTCTAAAAATGGAAACTGGATATACCTGAGAGGCCCCCGAATTAGGTCCGCACGCTAAACTGCTCAATGCCGGCGATCTCTGGCTCATTTCACTTCATCTGCACCGGCAACGAAGAAGAAGACGGCGAAGCGGAAACTGTACACTCTAGTCTCTAGTGCTGCTACAGATTATGTAATGGCGCCACGTAGAAACCCTAATTTTGTCTCTCTCGCGGAGTTTTATAATGTAGGACAGGTAGATCCCCTGCAGCGCACCCTTCACTAACTACAATGCACCACCAGCAATCAGCCAATCAGCGCACCTCTTTCGTAACATGTGCTAAGAGGTAATCCCTCTGTTCGGCAAAACTTGTCGTTTTAGAGTTTTATTTTTGTTCGGAAAAACTTGTAATTTTAGATATTTTTGCTTTTACTTTACTAAAATGCCCTTGATTTGATTGATGTGTTGTGAGTTGTAGATTTTGATAAAGTAAAAAGTAGAGTAACAAATGAGGGTAAATTTATAAAAAAGTAGTGTAATTATTAGCTTTATTAAAAGTTGTGTGAAGAGTTAAAATGACAAGTTTTGCCGAACGGAAGTAGTATGATTCAATATTATGGTAAACATGTAGTTGTGAGATTTAAGGTTTCGTGGCGATCACGAAATTATCTTTAATCGGTTTCTGTTTTGTGGTTAATGTCTTATATAGTTAATGTCGTTTTAATCAATGCATTCCATAATGAATTTATATGGGTCAAATAATGATCTTATCCAGACGATGAATCAAGAACGGTTCGAAAACTATTAAAAAAAGATGTGATTTTAAGGACTCTTAAGAAGATCTCATCATGTCAAGGAGGTCGAAAGATGAAAAGATGACTTCTGTTTAGATTGGAATTGACAGTTTGACAACGTCTCATTAACGTGGGTCATTTAGATTTCGTATTTGTCGAATTGGATCGTCATCTTTGCAGCAGTCCACTGTTTGAACGTGATTAATTATCTTACTATAATTAGTTTATCATTTAGACATTATATTTTATATGTTTTTATTTATTTATAAATAATATAAATCAGAATAATATCTTTTAGTTTTATTGGTATAGATAGAATTAAGTTATAGATATCTAGCTAGAAACTAGGGTTTTTATTTTGTCTATATATACATTATAAATTCTAGATGAAGTAGATTGAAAATATTAGAGAAACCTTAGTTAAGATCATCAAATCCTAACCTTAACCTTGTTCCACACCACTATTAGGGCAAGTTACCAAAAAATAATTTTGTGAAATTCCATTTATACCCTCGACTAAAGAGTCAAAGTCTTCCAAGTCCTTGTACTCTACCCACTCTTCAGCGTGTTCGTCACTCATCCAATCTCCGATCTCTAAAATTCCCAATTGCAGCGAAAACCCCCAATTTAATTATTCCTCTGAATTCCTGCAACCGAACCAGATTCCTGTTCTCGTTCCACAATTTTCAATCTTGCGATCTCAATTCGCCCATCGGTGCCGTTTCCCTACGTGACTTCGCCGCCACATGACGACCGATCACCGGCGAAGGCCCGACGATCCGTTTCTTCTCCAGTATAACGACTCGGAGCTCCGAATCGCCTCAGAGTTCCTCGGCACTTGGCTCCCTTTCCTGTCAAAAGATCTGTGCCGTCGCTGCACCAAAAACCTCTCTCATCGCATCCATTCTCTCTCTTCAGGTGCCTATTTCTCTGTGTCTGTTCAAATTCTGGTTTGAAATTCCGAATCAATTGGAGATTTTTTTGGTAAAGTTCTGACATTTATCATATATTTTTGTTGCGTGTGGTTGTGGCGAGGTTAGCATTTGATGACACTGAAGAAAACGGTTCTTCTTTGGCCGCGAAGGATGAAAACTGCGATACTCATTCCTTAGGTAGTTGGAAAGATGAGGCAGAAACTAATTCTTTGAGTAGTTGGAAGGATGGGGCTGATGGAGGTTCAAATCCAGTAAGTGCAGATCCTGCTGGTTCTGCCTTGGAAGAAGTAGCTGCTGATTGGTCAGCAGCGGAGTCATCGAGTGTGCGAAAGTCATGGGCGGATATGGCTCAAGAGGATGAGCTTGAAGAGGAGGAAGAAAGTGAAGTGGTTAAGCCATCAGAAGATGCCAGTAGGTCGTGTGAGCAGCATGATATGGCTCAAGAGGATGAGCTTGAAGGGGAGGAAGATATTGAAGTGGTGAAGCCATCAGAAGATGCCAGTGGGTCGAATGAGCAGCTTGATACGGTGCCAAGGAAGAGGACGGAGCTGTCGAGAGAGCAGAGAGAGTATATAAGATTCATGAATGTGAAGAGAAAGAAAGACTTCATTTGCTTGGAGAGAGTAAATGGGAAAATAGTTAACATTCTTAAGGGGCTTGAGCTGCACACTGGTGTTTTCAGTGCTGCTGAGCAGAAACGGATTGTTGATTTTATTGGCGAGTTGCAGAAGAAGGGAAAGAAAGGAGAGTTTAAAGGTACATCCCTGCCAACTGTGTTTATTCAAGGATGCTTGCATGTTTTGATGTGCTCAATTCAATATTGCATCAAGTGATATTTTAAATTCCCAATTCCGAATTGTTCTCACAGGATCCTTTGATTATATTGTTTGAAAGATCCTCTAGTAAAAATTTAACAATCAGAGTAGTTAAGTTACCTCGCATTAGTTGTAATTTCCACTGGTTAGGTGATATTCTAGTAGAAAGCCTGAATGTTACTAAGTCTGTAATCTGTATGCAGCTTTTGACCTGTAGGAACTAGGATCATGACTCCAGAACATAATCCCGGTTAAGACTTAAGAGTATATTGAGCATTAAGATATTCCCGAAATTTGTTGCTATATGTTCTTCTTCATTGAAGGGAAGGAAACTTTTAGCTGTATGACCAACTTCCTTGGATAGTGATTAAAATGAAAGACAGGATAAGGCAGCTTGTTTACATTATTACCTGTCAATATTTCTAATATTTATGCAGATCATTATGATATACCTTGCTATACCAGTTTCCTTGTTGAAGGGGTTATAGTTGTATGCTTAAATTCTTTGTTTAGTGAAGGACGGAAATATCTTTGGTAATTACCACTCTCTTATTCCTTTGGTTGGTCCCTTGTCATCATTTTGTTCTGTGCCTGTATTTTGTTCATGTTTTCATTTCAGCACAATGGTTCGGTGTCAAGCATTTTTACTTAGCCCTATTTATTCTTTTGTTTTTGGGATTTACCTCCGATTAATCTTCAGGTGCTACCTAATTAGTCTTGTTGTTTCAAAGATCCTGTTTTCAAAATTTTGTACTTGTTGATAAGCAATACAGCATTAATTGTACTTTACACTGGTCAAGCAACTAGCGAGTGGCGCTAAGTGCAAAGCTTGAATGATATCAACTATCAACTATCAAGTCTATATGTGGTGGTGAAACCAGTATGATCATGACATGAAAACCTGATTGACTGATTCCACTTACAGTGAAATGTAAATGAAGATCTTCCCAAATTTTCTTGCTTTATGTTTTTGGTGTTAAAAGGGACGGACTTCCTTAGATAGTGATTAAAATGCAAAAGTAGGATTACACAACTAGCGTACTTTCCAGTTAATATTGGTGAAAATGTGAAATATGTAGGTCATTCTAAAGGGCCTTGCTATATTCTTTCTCCAGGAGGCTATGGTTGTATTACTTGTATACTAACTTCTACATGTAGTGAAATGGAACTTTTTCATCTGGAAAATGAAGCTAGGACTCTTCAATCTTCATACAATTCATCATCCTGTTTGTTTTGTGCCTGTATTTTGCTTATGTTTTGCCTTAGTGCCAAAAACATTGTTGTAAACCCTGTTTGTCCTTTTCCATTTGGGAATGCAGAACGCACTTACACTGCTCCCAGGAAATGGATGAGGGGCAAGGGACGCGAGACCATTCAGTTTGGTTGTTGTTACAACTATGCAACTGTAAGTGACCTTCTAAGTTGAAGTAACACTAAACTACTTTTGCTATTGCTTCACGGGTTTATCTGTTTTAATTACACAGTGAGGTCTGTAAAAGTATTGATTATCCCAAATAATGGAGTCCTTGAATATTTTGTTTATGGTGACAGGATAAGAATGGTAATCCTCCAGGTATTCTCAGAGACAATGTGGTGGATCCTTTACCTCCTCTCTTCAAGATTATGATCAAGAGGCTTGTCCAATGGCATATAATCCCTCCAGCTTGTGTACCCGACAGCTGTATCGTGAATATTTATGAAGAGGACGACTGCATTCCACCTCACATAGACAATCATGATTTCGTGCGTCCTTTCTGCACAATATCCTTTATCAGTGAGTGCAACATTGTGTTTGGTACAGACCTTAAGATAGATGGACCCGGAGAGTTCAGTGGTGCCTATGCAATTCCATTGCCTGTAGGGTAAGGAATATTGAGGTTATGTACCAATCTAAGGTCATCCTTGCCCTGGCATTATTCGCCTCTAATTGGGTCATCTTTTGTTAACCACCGCAGATCTGTCTTGGTCTTGAACGAAAACGGGGCTGATGTTGCTAAGCATTGCGTTCCAGCAGTACCTGCCAAAAGGTACTTTAAAACTCTTGAGCTCATATACTTCGGTGTTGCAATCTGCCTCTCGTATCCGGTATCTCTTCATAACAGCCTTTCCTCTTCTGTCATTTGGTTTCTAGGATATCCATCACATTCAGGAGGATGGATGAGAAAAAGCGGCCAAATGGGTATCTGCCTGAACCAGATTTTCAGGGACTGCAACCTTTGTGTTATGAAACTGAAACTACCGACAGTTCAGCCTCACATCAGCGCACAAGCAGGCAGCCGAATAGAAGAGGATTCAAACCAGATCAAAGGAGATCTGAAGAACCTCGGTTTGCATCCAAGAACCAACACGGCCCCACAAGGGGTTCTAGGACCAGGGTGAGCCGGGGAAGCTGATATCTTCACCATTCAATGGTCTATTGTTGTTCATCATGACCTGTACAGTCCCGGCACTGGACAACCAAACCCTGGAGAATCAAGCACAGAGTGATGTCCTAAGACAATATTTTTCGACGCTGTTGTACAAGAATGAAAAACCGACGGCTTCCATTTTTCTTGTGAGTTTGATTGGTTTTAATAGTTTGCAGATGCATTTTTGGTGGTCATTAAGGTCGGATGTAATCATCCTGGGATCTTGTGGGCGAGGATTGAGTTAATTGAGTGAGCTTTGCTGGTGTTTGAACCAACAGTTTGGGTTTTCTTGTGAAGACTCGGTGGTAGACTTGTTGTGTCCACGGACCCGACCCGCCGGGTCATGGGTCGGAAAGTCATGATCCTAACCCTAAACTGTGGACAATGCGAGTCGACCCGCTGACTCACCAGGTCGAAATCATTTTTGTTTAATACTTTTTTTTATGTTTTTTTTTAGCAAATATTATCACAAAAAAACTGTTTTTTTTTTAAATGCATAACCCGGCGGGTCGTTGGGTTCGAATTAGGTTGACCCAAATGGGCCTAACCCGAATCCTGACCTTTTGACCCGGACCTACCGGGTTATGGATGATCCATTTAATCCACCGGGTCACGGGTTAACCCATGACTCGTGGTCAACACTAGGTGGTGAAGTGATTCCTATGACATGCATCAATTTATGCCCTTTTCCATCCTATTGTTAGATTGTTACATTTCAACTTTCCTCGCCATTGCAAAACCTATGCTTCTCTATGGCAATGGCAGATCAGATGATCAATTACTAGTCGGATTACTAAGCGGAGATGCCGTGGGTGCTAACGCTAACACATCGTCTTCACTCTTGTTACAATTTCTCTTAGACACGGGCCTAACACTAGTTAGGTTTGAAATAGGTTTGAAATGAGTTTGTAGAGGCGATTGATAATGATGGTATTTGTTGGGAGTTTAGATTGAGGTCTCTTGTACATGAATTCATTTTGTAACTTGAACTTCACATATTCTTTAAAAAGGAAAAATTTACTGAAATTTGGAGAGGAACATTGAAGGAGATCCATAAAAAAGTTTCAAATGGAATAAACATCTTTAATTGTTTGAGAGGCTATTGAGATTACTACTCAACTTTGGTATGAATCTTATCGTATAACATTTAATTGAACGACCAAATCAAGCACTAATTCATACTCCCTCCGATCTAAAATACACGTCGTTTGACTTTTTAACATATATTTTAAGGAGCTCAAAACTATATAATATACTGTATATATTAACTTTATTATTATTTTTTTTTACAATTTAATACTTATTACCAACAAATATTAGGTTGTAAAAACATAATTTAAAAAAAGTTTATATTTTATATAGTTTTTACCTTCTTAAAATACGTGTTGAAAAGTCAAACGACGTATATTTTGGATCGGAGGTGGTATACTATATATGAACTTACAAGATTCAACCGTAGGGTTCGGATTCAAGGTTTTGGGGATTTTGAAACTAGAATCTTCCGTTATACTGGAAAATTTTTCTCTTGCCAAAAAAAAATTTAAAATTATTTTATAGTTGTAAACTTGTAATTTATCAAGGCTACCGTAAGACACAATCTATTTATATATATTATTTTAAAAAAAGTGTAAATCTATCTATAGAATAGAAAAGAAAAGAAAAAAAATCAACAATGTTATATATGGAGTATTAATATATGAAATATTTTGGTAATTACTATTTAACTAAAAATCTATCTCGTAATTAAGATAGTGTGGTGTTATTAGAATTATTAGTGGTATAAAATTTTCAACAACTCTATTTGAACAATTTATGTAACTATTTTATTATTTGAATATAAAAAATAATTGCATAAAAAAAACTAAAAAATTACTGAAAAACTTTAAAAGATGAATGGTACTGTATTAGTTAACAGAAAAAAAAAAATTTTTTTTAAAGAAATGAAAAAGTAGTAATTTTGACAAGTGATTACATTATTATTAGTTTATGTGAATACAAATAGTAAACGTGACCATTATTGTTTGTCATTTGAAAGATTTATTGATTGTTATTAGCATTATTCTCGCATGACAATTCAGATTTATTACATTATATTGTTATATTTTTAATAGATTTTTATAGGTAATTAATATAATTTTAGAATATTGTGTTAATATATTCTTGTGAGACAATTCATTCCTCCGTTGAGTTCTCTTTCTCCGTATCCACCCAAAAATAATGTTTTTTCGGATCCCATTCCGTTTATTTTTGGTAAGCAAATTTATTATTACTGGTATTATTATTATTTATGCCATGATCACGTTCATTTAAAATGTTATTCACCTATAAATTAGCCGAACAAGGAAACTTTATTTATTTATTTGCAAAATAAATTATACAATAATTTAAATAATTTAAATTTTGTTTCCTTTATAGCAATATAATTTATTGATTTTCATATTTTATTTATCGAATAGTTTAAACAGGAAAATGAATTATTTTTTGTTCCAAAAAAAGAGTAAACACTACATTGGGTACGGTCCATATGAGAACAGATTTATAAACTAGCCGGAGTATATTTTAAATAATATATAAGGTTTATTTGCTCTATATCTACAGAGCCATTCTTTCTGTTTTCAACTTTTGATTATCAACCGGATAAACCAAATCTTAAAAAATATCTAAATAAGTAAAAATATATACCGGTTATATGGAAATTAAATATACATCATATAAAAACATTCCCTTAATAAGTTTCTTGTGCAACTATAAATAACACAATAAAATCCCACTCTTCACCGGCAGGCATACATACTCACACTGCATTGCTACTTTATAACCTTAAGGTTTTTTAGCAGTCAATTAACAAAATCAAAGAAGAGTTCGATTTCTAATTCCAAAAAAAATGAAGACCTCAACCCTCTTTGTGGCTCTTTTCATGGTTCTTCTAGTTGTTGCTCCTGGTAAGTCTTTTTTTTTTTTTTTTAAATTTCTTATTATTTTATTATTTCTTTTATTTATTTATGACGAGTAACCCAGCTTCGGTGGTAAGTCCTTTTCACTTCAACAATACAAACATAAATCGTACTTATAATGACCTTATATTACTTTTTTTTTTCTTCCCAGGGTTTTATTGCTTTTTAAATATATCTTAAAGAACATATATATGCACTTGTTTTTTATTTTTGATTTTTTTAAAATCATTTTGGGCTTTATAATTTGTGCACCAAATTGCATTTCTTGTTCTTTTTATTTATTTCTTGATCAAATCTAAACATATCCTAAAAAGAATTCATTCTATTGACAAACATCCATAGATTCAAGGTACTTGAAAACCTAATCTTTAACCTCAAGTTTTCAATAGAACACGACTATTTACATTACACACACAAATATTGTACGGAATGATTTTGGCTTTATATATTTTGGGTAAGGTTCTGATGTAATGGAAAATACATTCAAATTTAAAAAGAATACATTCAATTGAGAAATACCCATATAATTAAACTTCAAAACCTAACCATATGATTATTATGATAGAGGGATCTTTTCATCCAAATAGGTAATTAAGATGCTAATATAGATTTGCTGTTGATGTGTTTGTGTTTTGGATAGGAATGGAGAAGGTAGATGGAGCACTGAACATTCCGGACCCAGGAGTGGTATGCCAATCGGTACCGTCGGGAGGGTGCAACCCTCAGACTTGCCAAGGCATTTGCAGCCAAAGATCCCTGAAATCTGCGGGCTGCATGGACGACACCGGGTTTTGCTGCTGCAACAATCCGGGGGTGCACTGCGAAGGGATACCGTCGATGTCGGGAGGGTGCACCACTCAGACGTGTACAGGCGTTTGCTCAAACCAATCCCTCAAGTTTGGGGCTTGTGTTACTCAAGGCGTTTGCTGTTGTAACAACTAACAAGCCCGCCTCTACTTAATTACCTATCTATATTTATTTATTTAGTCTCTTTTTAACTATTTTTTTTTTCTATGTAATCCAATCAAAGTAGCTATCTTTATAATAATAATAATGAAGAATTTTAATTATTTGCCGTAGCCAGGATGAAATAGCTTTATTTATAACTTGTGCAATTGGCTAGGGTTGCAACGAGAATATATAAAAACCCCAGTAAAAAAAAAAGATGAAATTTGCCGTAGCCAGGAGTCGAACCTGGAATAGCTTCCAATAGAGGAGAATCATCTTATAGATTGTGCTACTACGGCATTGTTGGTTATTTACCCAGGAAATATATATGTTGATGACATCTAATTCGAAGCTTTGTTAAAAAAAAAAATCCAAAAAGAATGCCGTAGCCAGGGTTCGAACCTGGAATAGCCCCAAAGAGGACCATTTAAATCAAATCCAGATTAAGTAGTTGTGCTACTACGGCTTCGGTGTGTTTTTATTCGACTAATAAATATACGTAAAGAGAGATGAGCAAATATACAAAATCGAAATCATCAGCCTACAAATCGGATTGAAAGTAGTTGGAGAAAGGTGAGAGCGGTCGAACCTCTAATCTAATTGATCGAGATCAACTCGGATGGCGCGGTGTGCTCGGACAATAGGGCTGCAGCAATATATATCGGAATTTATACAATGCCGACATCGTGGAAACGGATTCGTTGCCGTCGTAATATATTTTGAATCAGATTGATGGGCGGAGTTGTAAGATGCTCATTCAACGAGTTTTCAATTGAAGCAATATATTTTTAACCGGGAATTAATTAATGCAACGAAGAATCCAATTAATTTTTTGATTGAAAAAATGCCAAAACATATTGCCATAGTCAGGTATTGAACCTGGAATAGCCCCAAATTTGCGGTTTATCTAACAACACCTAAATCAGATTATAAGTTGTCGGAGCTAGAAAAAGATCAAGAGGGAGGGGTCGAGCCTAATGGAATTGGAGGTATCCATGTGGTGATCTCATTATGTGGAAAAAAAAAATTTCAAGGAAAGAGTTTGAAATATCATCTATACTATATATATAAATTTGGGTGAAAGCCCATTAATTGCACCTATTAAATACTTACAAATAAATCTAATATATATTTAATATTAACTTAAGAAAATAGAAAGTTATTGTAGCTTATTGGTTATAGGTATAGTTCCAATCCACCATGCCAAGGGATCAAATCTCTATAGTTACAACATTTTTCAAGTTTGTAGTATTTTTTTTTTAAAATCTAAACGCAAGCATTTCTAAAGCAATTATCATTTTTTTTTGCTTATATAGTTGAATTGCATGTAGAAGTGAGTAAGAAGAGAGTCAAATTAATATATTTGTCGAATTTTAAAGATAAATTAAACATATTAAAACTTTTAGGGATAATGCATTTCTAAAGCAATTGTCATTTTTATTTTGCTTATATAGTTGAATTGCGTGTAAAAGTAAGTAAAAAGATAAATAGAGCCAAGTTAATATATTTATCGAATTTTAAAGATAAATAAACATATTAAAACTTTTAGAGATAAAAATCATTAGTAATCAAATTAAAATGATAATATATTAATTAAAAATATATATTTAAAACATGTCCTCTATAAGTATAACATTTTTCAAGTTCATACTATATTTTTTTTATTTGTTTTAAACCTAAACACATGCATTTCTAAAGCAATTATCAATTTTTTTTTGCTTATATAGTAAGAAGAAAATTAGAGTCAAGTTAATATCTCTCGAATTTCAAAAATAAATAAACATATTAAAACTTTTACAGATAAAAATTATTAGTAATAATATTACAATAATAATATATTAATTAAATATACATATTTAAAATAAGTCCCGTGCGTAGCACGGGCATGCTCACTAGTATACAATAATTTTGGATAAATTGAGAGATCTTAAAAAAGGGCAAACGGAGAACTGTCAAAGAAGAGCAAACGGAGAATATCGCGGCAATGAAGGAGTAGGAAGTCAATCACCGTTGGACGGAAGGTATAGTAGGACACGATCGACTTCATGTGGAAAGTGAAGACGAGACATCAGGGAAGCACCTCCCAAAGAGCGGAGTTGTTTGAAACACACAACCCCGATCAGAGACGACTCGTACCACCACAACATCAGAGGCGGATCCTCTTTAGGGTCAGGGGTGGCAGTTGCCCCTCCAATCGAAAATAAAATTTAACATATCGTCGATAACTTCGATTTGATATATTATAAGCTCAAATCTGATATATGAGTAAAAAGTTATAAACGTTTCAATTTTCAGCACTGATCATATGTAAATTAATTATTTCTTACATCATTTACCAAGTGTTACTCAAGGAGTTTGCTGTTGTAACAAGTCTCTTTAACTATATTTTTTTCTATGTAATCCAATAACTTTTGCTACTGCATTATTGTTATTTACTCAAACTAAATGAATATAGAATTGGCTAGGGTTGCAACGAGAATATAAAAAAAAAACCAGTATTAAAAAAGGAGGTAATTTGCCGTAGCCAGGATTCGAACCCGGAATAGCTTCCAATAAGGAGATTCATCATATAAATTGTGCTACTACCGCATTGCTGTTTATTAATTCAAACTAAATTTAAAATAGAGTACTTCAACTAAAATACCTAAAAAATGGCATAGTTAATTATTCTCTCCGTTCATTAATAACTGTCGTTTGACTTTTTAACAAGCTTTTTAAGAAGCTAAAAACTATATAAAATCTTAACTTTTTTATTAATTTTTTAAAAATAATTTTAAACTTATAACTAATGTAAAAAATTATAAAAAAAATCAATTAAAAACTTTATATTATATATAGTTTTTAACTCCTTAAAAAACGTGTCAAAAAGTCAAACAATCACTTATTTCTGAACGGAGGTAGTAATATTTATATGTCTTAATCGAAGCATGGTAAGCTTGGTTGAGGTATATGGTGGCATAGCTTCTTAATGTACACACTGCTTTTTTTTTTTTTTTTTTAAATCAAGGTAAAGATTTGAAATACACGACACACTAGTTTCTGGTCAGACAAATGAGTAAATATATCCAAGCCCACAAAGCAACGAAATGTCAGACAAATGAGGAAGCTGAGGAAGACTCAAGGATGAAACTGTGAATAGAAAGAATACGGGGAAATCTGTAAGCTTTCATGGTGTCTCGTCGCCGAAGAGACTGAGTAGAAACTCGAAGGGTTGGCTGCTATTAGTTGACGGCTGTTTGAAAACCATAAATAAAGACGCATTGAACAAAAATGTTATGGGAAACAAAAACGAATTAGGAATATTGCCAAAGAACATCCAAATTTTCGCACCGAAATATCTCTTCCATCACCAACTTTTTCTCTTTCGCACGATCATCCAAAATCGATTTGTTTTAATTTCGGTTGCATCTGCACAAATGAAATGCACTGAGAGTTAAAAATAAGAAGCATATATATATGTGGAGGAAAATATGTTTTTGTTGATTAATTCTTTGTTATGACTTTCGTAACGCTTTGAATAATTAAAAAAGAAAAGAGTATGTTTTTTTTCAATGTATGATATGCAACGCAGACCACTTTGGATCCCATGGAGTTGGTAAGATAAATTCCTATAGGGTAATCCTACCAACTCTACGGGATCCTGACCGAACGCAGACACCTCAGTTTAATTAAAAGAAACAAAATCACACAAATTTAAAGGAGATAAATTCTATATTAAAAAAAAAGGGGTAAAAATTTGCCGTACCCAGGATTCGAACCAAGAATAGCTTCCAACAAAGGATATTCATCTTATAGATTGTGCTACTACGGCATTACAGTTTACTTGTTCAGCTAAATGAATAAAGACTTTTATCAGATTGTGAGATTAAGATGAATAACTAATATTGCGGACTAATTACAACAACAATAACTCAATGAAGCACGCACGGTATATGAGATTGTGAGATTAGGGGTCTGTTTGGATTCCAATCGTTTATATTTATAAACATAAACACTTTTAAAGTGTTTGAGTCACACAATTTCCAGTGCATTTGAAATAACGTAAATTTAAAATAAAGTACATCGTAAATTGTGTAAGTCAATTAAATTAAATTTAAAATATAATTATCAACTTTATACAATAGTTTGAGATAAATTGACCCAATTTATAACGAGTTTATTTAAAAATTTACGTTATTTAAAATACGGTTTAAATGTATGAGCCAAACACTTTCAAAGTGTTTATGTTTATAAACACTTTCAATGTGTTTATAAACATAAACACTTGGGAATCCAAACATACCCTAGGATGTACACACCTTTATCCCGACCAAATAGCAATTGTTTCCAACAGACCCAATGGCTACTAAGTACTTGTAATGCGTAAAATCTGCACCATAGATCTTGAGAAGGATCGGCGAGATACAATCCTGCAAGATCAACCAAGAACGAGGTCGGGGCGGGGCTTGTCTCCCCAGAGCAGCCTCCGACGCTCAAGTCAGAATGTGTCGGCTGAGAGAAGCCCCCCTAACCCTAGTAGTTCGATCATATATATAATGAGAATTAGGGTTTACCTGGTAAAAGACGATTATGCCCCTGGACATCTTATGTAATTACTTTTGCTCTATCAATGCCAATTGTGAGTGCATAAATCTGCTCTCAATGATTGTTGATGGAGACTGATCTTGATGATGATCTCAACACGAACCCTAGCCTGTGAAACAAGAACAAACGAGGTCGGGGCGGGGCTTGTCTCCCCGGGAAGATCCTTCGACGCTCAAGTCAGTATTGTTCTGATTCCCCCTCCCTCTGGAGGCGTATCTCATATTTTATAATCAAAAATAGGGTTTTAGGGTTTTACCGTAGAAAAGACAAGAATGCCCTTGGGCCTTAATGGGCTTGCTTAGTTTCGCTCTCTCAATTGCCCCTCGGGCTTCTTTAGCACTTATCAGTGGTGAAGGAGGCCGATAATTTCCGATCCGTGAGAATCTTTATGCTTATACTTGAATTTTCCCTTTGATTACTTAGTTGATCCTTGATCTCGTAGATGGGTACTTGGATAACAAGTTGGGTAAACTCTCTTGATTGCCAATGATTGAATAATATTGACCATGATTGGTGCCGGGATTCTGGCATGTAAACGACGACTATAGACCTTAGTTGGTGTCCACTAGTTGGCCTGTAAATGGCGACTATTGGCCTTACATGGCGTTCACTATTTGGCTTGTAAATGGCGACTATTGGCCTTAATTGACGTTTACTACTTGGCCTGTAAATGGCGACTATTGGCCTTAATTGACGTCCATCTTGATGGCCTGTGAGCGGCTACTATTGGCCTTAATTGGCGAAAGCAATCGGCCCCTAACGGTGACGGATCATAATTGGCCTTTGACGGCTTCTACGCATTTGGCCTGTGATTGGCTTCCATTGGTCTTTATTGACGAACTCCTTATGGCCTGTGATTGGCGACTATTGGCCTTAATTGGCGTATGATCCATGGCCTAATATGGCTTAAATTGGCTTTAAAGCTTACTCCTTCTTGGCCTATAATTGGCTTGTTTTGGTCTTAATTGACGAACTCCTTATGGCCTGTGATTGGCGACTTTTGGCCTTAATTGGTGAACTTTTGGCCTTGATTGGCTATTTTTTTGGCCTTGAATGGTGATCTATTGACCTTGATTGGCTACTTTTTGACCTTGATTAGCGATCTGTTGGCCTTGATTGGCTACGTTTTGGCATTGATTGGCGATTGTTGGCCGTAATTGGCTATCGTTTACTTTCCTTTTATTTTCTTTTTTTCCATAGTCATTCTTGACATTCTTGAATAATTTCCATAGCTTTGATGTCGTTCTTGACTTCCAAGCTGACAATAGTTAGGAAACTTTTTGCCCTTGCATGGTTAACTCTTGGGTTATGAGTTTGACGCTTTGTTGTTGACCCTTAACTGAATCCCTTGCTGTTATACTCTGGCAACTTTGATGGAAATTTCATACAATTTCTTTTTAGAAATCAATTCAAAGGTGCTAGTCGAACTGTAGATGTAAATATTAATTGTAGGCTACATGATGTCAAAAGGGAGAAGAACTTATCCGGTTATGAATCTACTGCGATCCTGCCGTCGTGGCCACTATGAACACGACCGTTGCACTCGGCCTCGGCGGTCCTTATGCCTCGCACCTCCTTGCTAGTTTGTACCATATGAAAGCGCGCTCTACTTTAATAAAAAATATTAAGTATATAAATGAACAATAAAGCTATATTTGTTAAGGAGAAAGACAAAGGTCTCTGGGCACTTCCTGATCTTGACGTGGGCCCTTATGCTATGTGATCTTGCCCCTTGTCATTTTCCTTTTGAATCCATCGGAAATAGGAGGCTGAAGGGACAAAAATCTGCAACCTTGAAAGTCTGGGCTGCTCACTGTAATTACTTAGAAAGATCGGACTATTTTTGTAATTTGTGAGAGTTCCAGGCTGGATTTGTAATTATGATAAATTTTTATCAAATCCAGTCGTCTTCCTCTACTTTAGGTCTTGTAGAAGGCGGCGGCGCAGAAGCTCGAAGTGGTATCCCCGGCGACTGTATATCCCGCCTCCGACCTTGACTTCGACGACGGTACATCCCGCCTCCGACCTTGACTTCGACGACGGTGAGGGACCTCTTGGAATGACGCCACCCGTGAGCGGCAGAGTCGGACGACCCAGGCCTCCCCAGCGATGTCGGTGTGTTAATCCGGGTTCAGATCCGTGAGCTTGCGAGTCGCGTACGCGGATCGGTGTGCTCCTCATGGTGCGGCGGAGCATAAACTGATCTCCCTTGGCCGATTGCTCGGTTAGGCGTCGATCTGGTGGGCAGGTAGCGGCTCGATGCCCATGTGCGCGCTTGCCCTTAGATAGGCGGAGTGCCCAATTGCAACTCGATGACAAAGGCGATCGAGGTCGGGTGGGTGGAGATGCTCCTGGATGCGATTAGCGGCTGTGAGCGGGGCTGTGTAGTTTCGGCAAGCCCACCTCGCGCAACGCTAGGCTAGCAACATGTCGAGAGGCGTCGACCCGATCTATACTCAGGACCCAAATTGGCGTCTGTTGACACCCCTTCTTTCATGCGGTTTGGTGCAATTATCTTTGTTGTTGAGATATGAGCACCTTAGTTGGCAAATTATAATCTGATTAGATCACCATATCTTAATATCTCAACTAATAGATAGCCACATCCACAAATATCTATCACAAAAAACCTACGAAAAAGATATGGGAAAGAACAAGTATACAAGGAGGACAAAAGGCATGACGGGATATATGAAAAAAACTCCATCTTTACAAGTACTTCCCTGTCATTTGTCCGATCCTTCTTGTTGAATATCAAGCATGCATATGAAAGTTTGTGATCTTTTACTTGATTGCAGGGACCGTTAGCACGCAACATTGAGCCTCGGATTGCCCCATTACCATCTGAACATAGTGAGTCGAGAATCCCGCTCACACAAACAAACCACAAATATGAAGAGTTGCATATATAATTGAATGACATGGAATGAAGTCGAAAAGGGGAAAAACTTATCCATTTGTGAATCTGACGCTCGCGATGACTGGTGGCAAAGGAACCGCAATCCTCGATCTCCTAGGCTTGCAACTTGCGACCCGCCTCAACTATCTTTTCCCTGTCCGAAAGGCAGCGAGGAATCCCCGAAGGGATGCTAAGGCGGCGACGGCGCTTGCGTCTGCCCTGACAGGGGATCGGCGGCTTGTGAGCATTGATGTAGACAAGGGGTCTCGGAGATGCGAGCATCGATCACCACAGACCATGGATCGGGGAAGCGGGCGGAATTTTGGTGATCGGTTGATTCACCGTACGAAATCCAACCTACTGCCTCGTCCAATAATTAATTTCACACCAAACTGTCTAATTTTTTCAATTGGGAGTTTTAACCATGGCTTTTTGATTGAAATCCCCACGGACGGCGCCAATTGTGATGCGTAAAATCTGCACCATAGATCTTGAGAAGGATCGGCGAGATACAATCCTGCAAGATCAACCAAGAACGAGGTCGGGGCGGGGCTTGTCTCCCTAGAGCAGCCTCCGACGCTCAAGTCAGAATGTGTCGGCTGAGAGAAGCCCCCCTAACCCTAGTAGTTCGATCATATATATAATGAGAATTAGGGTTTACCTGGTAAAAGACGATTATGCCCCTGGACATCTTATGTAATTACTTTTGCTCTATCAATGCCAATTGTGAGTGCATAAATCTGCTCTCAATGATTGTCGATGGAGACCGATCTTGATGATGATCTCAACACGAACCCTAGCCTGTGAAACAAGAACAAACGAGGTCGGGGCGGGGCTTGTCTCCCCGGGAAGACCCTTCGACGCTCAAGTCAGTATTGTTCTGATTCCCCCTCCCTCTGGAGGCGTATCTCATATTTTATAATCAAAAATAGGGTTTTACCGTAGGAAAGACAAGAATGCCCTTGGGCCTTAATGGGCTTGCTTAGTTTCGCTCTCTCAGTACTACTAAACAACAAACAAC
Organism: Persicaria maculosa; assembly: GCA_963922045.1. Classification (NCBI taxonomy): domain Eukaryota; kingdom Viridiplantae; phylum Streptophyta; class Magnoliopsida; order Caryophyllales; family Polygonaceae; genus Persicaria; species Persicaria maculosa. The sequence continues at coordinate 3,261,196 of OY998254.1, read as the reverse complement.
AAATTCCTAAAAAATAATGCTTTAGCCAGGGTTCGAACCTGGAATAGCCCCAAAGAGGACCTTTTAACTTAAATCCTGATTAGTAATTGTACTACTACGGCTTCTATGTAATCTTGTCAACTAATATATACATAACGAGAGATCAGCTAATATACATAACGAGAGAGGTGATCGAGAGCGGTCGAGCCTAATCGGATGGCAGCAATCGATCTCCACATTCATTTCTATATATGTTTGTTTAGTTGACCAAGATCAGCTCGGACGACGCGTTGTGCTCGATCGGACAGTAGGGCTGCGGCTGTAGGAATATATCGTTAGGGACACTCCCTTGATTTGCATTTCCGGTATCAATTTGATCGTACTACGTACGATATTGTTGTTAACACTAAGAGTACCTGCAAAGTGTACTATTGCTTGATTGACAGAGCTCTCTGAGGGATCTGCAACAACCTTCCCTTTCATGAGCTTCATGACCTCATTGTAGATAGCATTGACAACAGCAGGATCAGGCCTACTATCAAAACCTGTTTGATCAAGAGAATTATCAACCTATGGAGTGTCGAATTGAGCCACCATCTTGCCACTCTATCGGCCCTTATCATCATCCTTGGGACCTTTTAACCATTCTGGATATCCCACCAGCTTGAAGCAATAGTCTTTGGTATGTCCCCTCTCACCACAGTAAGTACACAATCTCTCAAGCTTAGCTTTCTTATACTCTCTTTTAGCATGTTCAAACCTATCAAACTGTTTGCTAGACCCAAAACGATTGACAACATTAGCCTCAACCTCTAACTGCAAAGATCTATTCACATTCAAAGCAGCAACATCCATTGTAGGCATGGAGGTGACTCCCTTAGATCTTTTAAGTTTCACTGCCATCTGAAAAGCCTTTAGCAGCCCAGGCATAGGATCCTTGGATAGAACATTACCTCTAAGGGGCTCATAGAAATCATTGAGTCCCATTAGGAACTGCATAACCTTGGCTTTCTCTTCTCTCTCAGTCACTCATTTCAGTAAGCCACAATTGCATCCACTTATGCCTCCACAAGTGCAACCAGGAACAACATCAAGTTGTAACTCGTCCCAGTACTTCTTCAATTTTCCATAATAAGCAGCAACAGACATGTTTTGTTGACGAACATTAGACAAATCCCTTCTTAACTGATATACTAGTGGATCTTTCGATTCATATATAAAATATCTCTCTGATTTCAGACCATAGCTCACTCGCAGATTCCACATACATAAGCGTTTCTGCTACATCTGTGGTGACTGAATTTATAATCCAGCACATCACCATGTAATCCGCTCTCTCCCATTTAGGATAGTCTTCGCTATCCATCGGAGGTTTCACACAACTACCTGTTATGAAACCTAATTTCGCTTTCGCTCCCAATACCATTCGCACTCCTCGACTCCGGCTAGTAAAATTAGATCCATTGAACAGCGTAGTGACAAGCTGCATACCTGGATGATCTGAATTCGATAGGAAAAGAGGATTGTAGTGCACCAAATTTGCTCCTTGAGCAACATCCCCAAACTGAATTCCACCATTGAAGGCACCTTCAGCACCTCTGCCTGGTGCAGGCGGAGTGACACTGATGAACGTGCCACGTCCTCCTCCATTGACCACATCTGCAAAGCTTTGGCCCTGCGGGGGCGTCGAACTTCTTCCAGCCATCTCAAAGAACATGAATCAGAGATGAAACACAACAATCGCGGAATTAGTGATTGTCACACACAACCGAGATTAAGCACAACAAATCTCGATCAACAATCGGTACAACAAAGAACGACGAATCTCCGTTGCTCTGATACCATTTGGAGAAACACAATTGAGATCAAAAACACTGAAACTCCATTGGACACACCATACCAGAAGCTCTCAATATAGTTTGTTACAGCAGTTCAAGTTGTTGCACAATGGCGCCAAATTCACCTATAAGTTCTAAGTGTGAACTCAGATCTGTACATGTGAAATGACCATATTACCCCTCCTAATAATACCAAGTAATGAGATGTGTGACTATATGTGACCAAGTGTATCCTATATCTCCCATAGTTGTCTTCCTATTCGATCAACTAATGTATATTCAAGGTGGTGTGGTGATCGGAGAGATATAAATGGCAATCCCAATCACCTCGATCTATCGCTTTATTCACTCCCATAACAAGCTCTCTCTTTCGCGCAATCAATTATCCAAATTCGAAATCAGCCTACAAATTGGAGGGCAATTCAAGTAAATAATAGGACAAGAGAGAGCGGTTGAGGCTAATCAAAACCTTTCACAATCTAGTGTTTATAATGTATCTAGATTCTTTTGTTGATTGTAACCCTAGATTCTTAATTGGCTAGTTGTAATAAATAGCCCCATTAATATGAAACAAAGGATTATTCTAGACCTACATCGGGGTATTGACGAAGATTTGCAAATATTAACATAATGTCACATGATGCGATATAAATACAATAAAAACAAAGATTGGGAACAAGTTCCAAAGGAAAACCCCTAATTGGATCCCAAATTGACGAATTAATGCAAGCTTATCCACTCTTCGAGTATGAATTTATTTTCTGAAAGATCCAGACTTCAAAAGATCGCATGCACGCAATAGCAATAGAATCGGAGAAAGTATATGCAGAAACACTATATCAAGCTCTCGTATCCGAAGCTTTCCTTGGCCATTGTCCACGTTGGGGGTAGCAAGCTAGGTTGTTCCTGTGTTGTTTCTCGAACAAGCAAGGCATCAGCACCGATAGAATGAGTAGCGCGCCTACCAGCTGCCATCTTGAATCAGATTGATGGGCGAATTAAGATGCTCATTCGACGAGTTTTGTAGCCTAGCTACACTGATATCATCGATGATCATCGATAAGCATGACGAGATTCCAATCAAGTCTTCTGTTATATATTGAAGTTTAAATCTACATGTATTAAAAAGGAATACACAGGAGAGATGAATGTTAAACTCTAAGACCTCAAAATTATAATCGAATACATAAATAAGTAGTAGTAAATTTCCAGTGTTAAAAAACACAAAACAAAAAATATATTTACTAATTGCCGTAGCCAGGAGTCGAACCTGGAATAACTTCCAATAGAGAATATTCATCTTATAGATTGTGCTACTACGGCATCTTTGGTTAATTATTTACCCAGGAAATATATATGTTGATGACATCTAATTCGAAGCTTTGTTAAAAAAAAAAAATCCAAAAAGAATGCCGTAGCCAGGGGTTCGAACCTGGAATAGCCCCAAAGAGGACCATTGAAATCAAATCCAGATTAAGTAGTTGTGCTACTACGGCTTCAGTGTGTTCTTATTCGACTAATAAATATACGTAAAGAGAGATGAGCAAATATACAAAATCGAAATCATCAGCCTACAAATCGGATTGAAAGTAGTTGGAGAAAGGTGAGAGCGGTCGAACCTCTAATCTAATTGATCAAGATCGATCAACTCGGATCGAGCGGTAAGAACCTAATGTATATATACGTACTAAGATCGAGTTTTCAATTGAAGTAATATATTTTTAACCGGGAATTAATTAATGCAACGAATAATTAATCCAATTAATTTTGATTGAAAAAATGCAAAAAAAAAATAATATGCCGTAGCCAGGGATTGAACCTGGGATAACTTAAATCCAGATTAGTAATTGTGCTACTACGGCTTTAATGTTACTTGCTTCAATTCAACTTTTATATACATAATGGGAGATCGATCAACCTACCTACAAATCAGATCACGGAAACTAAATACACCGCAAATAAGGATTTAGGGCACCACGTCATTATAAACGTGGTTCCCTAAAGTCTTATTTGCCTTCTATTTATAGTGTCTACTTCCACGTTGATTTGGATGTGGCACCATGTCGATTCGAACCTGCACGGAACCAGAAATGATAATTCGAGTGGGCTAGGTAGGCTAAGTTTTTCTGATATGCATAAGTTTATTAACAAAACCCTTAATTTAATAAATAATTGAATATTTTTTTTATATTAATTTTTCTTAATTTTTTTACCTATTATTTTATTTTTGTAAAAATGGGGCGGGCTGGAGCGAACCTTAGCCTACCCCTGTCCCCAAGGTCCATCCTTGACTTAGTAATCCGGATTTGCGGTGTATCTAACAACACCTAAATCAGATTACAAGTTGTCGGAGCCAGAAAATTAAAGAGAGGGATCAAGCCTAATCGAATTGGAGGTATCCATATGGTGATCTCATTTTGTCGAAAAAAAAATTAAAGGAAAGAGTTTGAAATACCATACACAATAATTTCTAATAAATTGAGAGATCTTAAAAAGAGGGCAGACGGAGAACTGCCAAAGAAGAGCAAATGGAAAATATTGAGGCAACGAAGAAGGAGTGGGAAGACAATCACCGTTGGATGAAAGGTATAGTAGGACATGACTTCATGTGGGAAGCACGTACCTCCCAAAGAGCGGAGTTGTCTGAGACACACCACCCTGACCAGAGACGACTCATACCACCACAAAATCAACAGGAAAAGATGAAGATCATGTCACGTAAGAAACACTCGAGCAAGTGACGACCCACCAAACAAAACACAAGAAATGTGCCACCTATTGGAACAAGAACAAGCTGCTAATAAATCAAAGAATTCTTTATGATTCCATTATATTGAGTCGTTTCCTATTTTCCTTTATCTTTTCAAACTTGTGTGACAACCATTGTATTATCAATGCACCTAGTGGTATTTGAAAATGCCATTGAGAAGTAGAAATGATCATATTTTACTGCTTGACGGATCTCTGTTATTTTCAAACAGTTCATATTTGTCACGTGTGTGAATTGATAATGAAATCTGCATTTGGATATTGATTGATGAAGAAATTGATTGACCAAATGAAACTGTAAGACAGAAATCTGCAATAGCAGAAGTAAAGAACGCCCATGGTGGCTGTAGAGAGGGAGAAAGAGAGGAGAGAAAGAACGTTCCAATTGATTCCAAAATCCTGACAATTTACAGTGAGGACACCACATATATACAAAAGGACAAAATCTGTTATGGTAGGATTGATTGGGTGTGACGCAACACACAAGTAACATTAGGACACTCACACAATTCATAAAACATTAGACATAGCTCAAACACCCCCCCCCCCCCCCCCCCCCCCCCCCCCACACACACACACACACACACACACACACACACAAAGTTGGGGTGGTGACATTCCAAGTTTGTTAAGGAGCTCATCTTTATGGTGTGAGGGTAGGATCTTTGTGAGGACATCGGCAAGTTGATAATGTGATGGAACGAAGCAAAGATCTAATAGGCCATCCATGACCTTCTCTCGTGTGGAGTGACAATCGATTTCAATATGTTTAGTGTGTTCATGAAAAACTGGGTTCTTAGCAATTTGAATGGCAGATTGATTGTCACAAAATAGAGTCACTGGCTTAATTGGTGAAGTACCAAGTTCTTCAAGTAACCGAAGTAGCCATGTGACTTTAGCAGCAGTTTGAGCCATAGCTCTATATTCGGCTTCTGAAGAGCTTCTAGAGACGACACTTTGTTTCTTAAAACGCCAGCTGATGGGAGAATTGCCAAGTAGAACTACAAAACCAGTAACAGATCTCCGAGAGTGTGCACAGGATGCCCAATCAGAATCAGTATAAGCAACAATGAAGGGGGTGTCAAATCCCTTTAGAACAATTCCCTGATTGAGAGTACCAACAACATAACGAAGAGTATGGTGTAAAGCTGCAAGATGAGAGGTACAAGGGGCCTACATGAATTGGCTCAATGTCTGAACAACAAAAGAGAGATCCGGACGTGTGTTGGTCAAATAATTGAGCTTGCCAACCATTTTTCTGTAATATGAGGCATCTGTAATGAGATCACCATCAGAAGAGAGGAGCTTCAAACGATGGGAAAGAGGAGTGCACACAGGAGAAATAGAGTCCATAGCTGCATCTGTAAGTAGTTCCTTGCTGAATTTATGCTGAGATAAATGGATGCCTTGAGAGCTGTAGCTAACCTCAAAGCCCAAGAAATAATGAAGACGACCAAGGTCCTTGATACTGAAGTAGTGATCTAGGAAGTGCTTGAGATGCTGAACCTCAGAAGAATTGGAGCCAGTAACTAGCAAGTCATCAACATAAATGGCCACAATGGTAATATGCTTCTCTGTATGCTTGGTGAAAAGAGAGTGGTCCAATTTAGACTGAAAATAACCAAGAGAAAGAAGAGAAAAAGAGAGTTTTTGAAACCACTGTCGACTGGCCTGCTTTAAACCATAAAGGGACTTCTGTAATTATATAATAATTTAAATTGTTTCCTTTATAGTAATATTTATTGATTTTCATATTTTATTTATCGAATAGTTTAAAAAGGAAAATGAATTATTTTTTGTTCCAAAAAAAAGTAAACACTACATTGGGTCCATACGAGAACGGATTTATAAACTAGCCGAAGTTAAAAACGTATATTTTAAATTTTTAATAGAAAAAATTTGTAAAGCAGGCACTTTATTTGGACAATTTTGCAAAATAGCCATGAGTTTGGACAATTTAGCAAGATGTCCCATATATATACTAATTCTCAATTTTTTTTTTATTTTTTTTTCCGAGAGTTGCCCCCAATCCAATCTCTCTCTCCAATCTCTCTCTCCGCCAGATCTCGGAGCATCGCCGGATCTCCTCCAGATCTCGGATCTTCTCGTCTTCTCGGAGCGAGCGAGGCCGAGATGGCCGGACATCTCCTCTGAGATCGCGAGCGAGGGCTGGATCTGAGAATCCGGAGGAGGAGCCGCCATGGACGGAGGAGGAGCGAACTCGGAGGTCGAGCCAGCGGCCGGTAGCGGTGGCGGAGAGCGAGCGAGCGAGTCGAGTCGAGTGACCGGAGCGAGGCCGGAGCAGAGGCCAAAGCGAGCGAGCGCGAGGGAGCGAGCGATATCTCCGGCGAAGCGGTTACAGATCCGGCCAGATCTATGGCTAGGCGGCCAGATCTATGGCGAGCGAGCGAGGCCGGAGTGAAGGAGGCCGGAGCTTGCGAGCGAAGCCGAAGGCGTTGCCGGAGGCTGAGCCGGAGGCGGTGCGAGCGGCGGCTACGAGATCCATTCCAGATCTATGGCGAGCGCAGGAATCGGGGAGGGAGAAGAAATTTTGTTAAATTACAAAACTTACCCCATAAATATGGAAATTACAAAAAATATCTATATTTTATTATGTGATTCACATCTACTATATTTTTATTTTTACATTTGCACAAAATAAAGTTATATTTGCACAACAAATTGTTATATTTGTGCAACGTAAAGTTATTTTTGCACAACAAAAAGTTGTGAAATGAAAAAAAAGCGGAAAAAAATATTATATTTTGCACAACAAAGTGTTATATTTGCACAACTTACGGTTAAATTTGCACAACGTGTTCTTATATTTTCACAACAAAATTTTAAAAAAAAACTAGACTTGGGTCATATTTGCACAACTTACGGTTAATTTTCACAACGTACTATTATATTTGCACGACAAAATGTTAAATAAAATTAAATTAAAATTTAAAAATTTAAAAAAAACTCATGTGTCGCTCACGATCTGTTTTCCGGACTGCGATCTGAATGGGAGAGAGACTGCGATCTGAATGTGAATTTCGTCGCTCGCCGATTGCGACTCGATCAGTCCATATATGTGCACAACGTAAAGTTATTTTTGCAAAACAAAAAGTTCTGAAACGAAAAAAAAGCGGAAAAAAATATATTTTGCACAACATACGATGTAAGAGTTGCACGACTCTGTTGTAAGAGTTGCACGACTCTGTTGTAAGAGTTGCACGCCTCTGTTGTAAGAGTTGCACGACTCTGTTGTAAGATTTGCACGACTCTTGTTTTAAGAGTTGATTGAGTTCTTGGATAAGCTTAAGATGATGCAGGGTGGCGTTTCTGTCGATTTTAGTGGGGTTAATATCGACAAACCTGTTGTTAGATACTTGGCAGGTTATTTTTGCACAATAATCGAGACTTTGTGAAATTGTTCTCAACATGATCTTATTTTCTCTCAATATAATTTCATACTTTCTCAATAAATTATTGCACAACATGCTCTTATTTTTGCTCAACAATTCTTTATTTTTGCACAACAATCGAGACTTGTGAAATTGTGTCTCCTCATTATCTTGTTTTTTGCAAATATAATTTTATACTTTTTTAATAGATTATTGCACAACACGGTCTTATTTTTGCTCATCAATAGAGTAAAATTGCACAACATGGGGGGATTGGTGGAAATGTGATCAACATTATCTTTAAGAGTTGCACGACTCCGTTGTAAGAGTTGCACGACTCTGTTTTAAGAGTTGCACGACTCTGTTTTAAGAGTTGCACGACTCTGTTTGTAAGAGTTGCACGACTCTGTTTTAAGAGTTGCACGACTCTGTTGTAAAAGTTGCTCATCAATAGACAATAATTGCACAACATGGGGGACTGGTGAAATTTTGCTCAGCATCATCTTATTTTTGCTCAACTATATGTTATTTTTGCACAAACAATCGAGACTTGTGAATTTATACTCAACATGATCTTATTGTATCTCAATATAATTTCATACTTTCTCAATAAACTGTAAGCGATTCAGAATAAATTGAAGCAAGTCTAGTTTTATTTTTTATTTTTTTTAACATTTTGTCGTGCAAATATAACCGTAAATTGTGTAAATATAATTGTATGTTGTGCAAATATAACATTGTGTTGTGCAAAAATAAAAACAAAAATATAGATTATGGATCAAATAATAAAATATAGCTAGTTTTTTTAATTTCTCATATTTGTAGGGTAATTTTTGTAATTTCATCAAAAGTTCTTCTTCCTCCCGATCTCTGCGAAGAGGAGATCCGCGCACGCCGGCCCGCCGCAGGCTCGCTCCGGCCTCCTTCGCTCCGGCGTCGCTCGCTCCCTCCCTCGCTCCGTCGCTCGCTCACCACCGCCTCCCTCCCTCGCTTGCTCGCTCCGCCTCGCTCGACCTCGGCTCAGATCTGAGATCCGCCCTCGCTCGACCTTCCTCGATCGCCATGGATCCGGCGAGCCAGAGGAATCAATCTCTGAGCTCGGCCTCTCCTCCTCGACGCCGACGATTTGAGTACAGATCTCGCTGGAGGAGATCTCGGATCCGGCTCGCTCACCACCTCTGCAACCGCCTCCGAAGATGTCGACTAGATCCGGGCCATCTGGCCTCGATTTTGCAATTGAGATCGATTTTAATCGTTCCAAGCACACACAGATCCAATTAATTGATGGATGCGCCGATTGCAATCGTTCCAAGCTTTTGTTTATCTGTTTGTCCAAAATCAGGAGAGAGGTTCCGGGGAGGGAGGCGAGAGAATTAGGTTAGGAGAGAAAAAGCGTGTGTTTATATTGTGGCTATTTCACTAAATTGTCCCAAAACGTGGCTATTTCGCAAATTATGTCCAATTTCGTGGCCATTTTGCAAAATGCCCCTTTTAAATATTACTTATAAGGTTTATTTGCCCCATATAGCCATTCATACTTTTCTGTTTTGAACTTTTGATCATCAATCGGATAAACCAAATCTTAAAAAATATATAAATAAGTAAAAATATATACTGGTTATATGGAAATTAAATATATATGATATAAAAACATTTCCTTAATAAGTTTCTTGTGCAACTATAAATTAATAACACAATCCCCCTCTTCATCGGCAGGCTTACATACTCACACTGCATTGCAACCTAAAGGTTTTTTAGCAGTCAATTAACAAAATCAAAGAAGAGATCCATTTCTAATTCCACAAAAAATGAAGACCTCAGCACTCTTTGTGGCCCTTGTCATGGTGCTTCTAGTTGTTGCTCCCGGTAAGTCTTTTTTTTTTCTTTTTTTTTTATGACGAGAAACCCACCTTTAGTGGTAAGTTTTTTTCACTTCAACAATACAAACATAAACTCCTTATATTATTTTTATTTTTCTTCCCATTGTTTTGTTGCTTTTTTAAATATATCTTAAAGGACATATATATGCAATTGTTTTTTTATTTTTGATTTTTTAAAATCATTTATAATTTGTTCACCAAATGCATTTCTTGTTCTCTTTATTTATTTCTTGATCAAATTTAAACACACCCTAAAAAGAATTCATGACAAAGATCCATAGATTCAAATTACTTGAAAACCTAATTATTTAACCTCAAGTTTTCAATAGGACACAACTATTTACACACACAATTGTAAGGAATGATTTTGGCTTTATATATTTGGGTAAGGTTCTGATGTAATGGAAAATACATTCAATTGACTATTACACTGTATTTTATGTTTTACTAGAACTATTGCCTATATATTTCGTGCACCAATTGAATCCACAAGTCTTGTTAATTTCTTGATCAAATAATTTTAAAAGAATACATTCAATTGAGAAATACCCATATATTTAAACTTCAAAACCTAACTATACGATAGATAGATTTTCAAATATGCAATAACCTAATATATATAAATTGTTGTTTTATGTAATAATTAAACTTGAAAACCTAACTAAATGATAGATGGATTTTCAAATATGCAATAAGATATATAATATAGATTTGTTGTGTTTGTGTGTATATATAGGAATGGAGAAGGTAGAAGGAGCACTGAACATTCCGGATCCAGGAGTAGTATGCCAATCGGTGCCGTCAGGAGGGTGCAACCCTCAGACTTGCCAAGGCATTTGCAGCCAACGATCCCTGAAATCTGCGGGCTGCATGGACGACACCGGGTTTTGCTGCTGCAACAATCCGGGGGTGCACTGCGAAGGGATACCGTCGATGTCGGGAGGGTGCACCACTCAGTCGTGTACAGGCGTTTGCTCAAACCAATCCCTCAAGTTTGGGGCTTGTGTTACTCAAGGCGTTTGCTGTTGTAACAACTAACAAGCCCGCCTCTACTTAATTACCTATCTATATTTATTTATTTAGTCTCTTTTTAACTATTTTTTCTATGTAATCCAATCAAATTAGCTATCTTTATAATAATAATAATAAAGAATTTTAATTATTTGTCTTAGCCAGGATGAAATAGCTTTATTTATAACTTGTGCTACTACATTGTTGTTATTTACTCAAAACGAAATGAACATAGAATTGGCTAGGGTTGCAACGAGAATATATATATAAAAAAAAGAGGTAATTTGCCGTAGCCAGGATTCGAACCTGGAATAGCTTCCAATAAGGAGATTCATCATATAAATTGTGCTACTACGGCATTGTTGTCTATTTGCTCAGCTAAATGAATATAGTATTACAGGTTGGAAAAAATATATAATTACTATTGCGGACTAATTACAACAATAATAATAAATCAATGCAATGAAGCACGGTCTGTGAGATTAGGATGTACGCACCTTTATCTCGACCTTAATAACAATGTTATTTCCGACGGATCCAATTGGCTACTAAGTACTAACCAACAAACAAAAGGGTAGCGTGCAAAAGGCCCTTATTTATTTGAACTTTGTAGATTGTTTTAAAATCTACAAATTAAAGGACTTATCAAACAAAATCTCTCTCTTCATCTCTTAGTAAATCCTAAAAGTTGTAGTAGAGCCAGGATTTGAAATTGGAACAGTACCTAAGAAATTTTTTAATCAAATTCTGATATGAAAAATTGTGCTATATATTACAACGTTTTTTCGTTTTAAACTCGAGTTTAAATTTAGGCTCGATCGTCTCAAAGTCGGGATATTTCTAAACGAGTTGAATATAAAAAACAATATTTTTGACTTATTCGACTCGAATAACAACCCTAATTAATTGAAGGGTAGATGAGCTAAGTCTTCTATACGAATATATACTTTTGCTCTTCGATCAATCCCAATTAATTTTGATGGCATCTAATTAGAAGCTTTGTTAAGAAAAAATTCCTAAAAAAGAATGTCGTAGCCAGGGTTCGAACCTGGAATAGCCCCAAAGAGGACCATGTAACTTAAATCATGATTAGTAATTTGCTACTACGGCTTCTATCTCATCTTGTTCAACTAATATATACATAAATGGCAATCCCAATCGCCTCTATCGATCGAAATCAGCCTACAAATTGGAGGGCAATTCAAGTAAAAAATAGGACAAGAGAGAGCATTTGAGGCTAATCTCGAATCAGAGGTATATCAATCCCTACCTTTTCACAATCTAGGGTTTATAATATACCTAGATTCTTTTGTTGATTGAAAACCTAGATTCTTGATTGGCTAGTTGTAAATAGCCCCATGATCATGAAACAATTAAAGGATTATTCTAGACCTACATCGAGGTATTGACGAAGATTTGCAAATATTGCAGAACATAATGTCATACGACAAAGATTGGGAATGAGTTCCAAAGGAAATTGTTGTCCCCAAGCTGGCGGGAAAAGCCGTTAGTGCCTGGTGATGAGTAACAGTGAAGGTGAGGGTGAAGGGGGTTGAGGATTAGACGTCAGAGGAGGGATAGAAGAGAGAGTTAGGAGGGAAAGTGTTGGTTTAACATTGAATGAATGGGCAATTGGTTACAAAGCTCTATTTATAGGCTCTTCTATAGCCTTAGAGCTTAACAAAACTCCCCCCATTACAAAGCCTTGTCTAATACAAGAGAAAACATCCTATGTCATGGCTGAATTTGGAAATCTGGGAACTGATGTAGCACATGTGTGGCAGGCTCCCATGTAGCTTGTTCCTCTTCCAAGTTGCACCACTTGATGAGCCATTCTGTCAGTGGATCTCCATTTGCCAAGTATGACACTCGGGTGTCCAAAATCTTCTCTGGATGGTTCTCAATGTCCCCTTCAGCATCAGTGGAAGGTAGTTCTGTAGTTGCTATCTGATCATCTCCTATCTTCAATTTCAGCTGTGAGATGTGGAATACAGGGTGGATGCGAGAAGTTGAAGGTAATTCCAATCTGTAGGCTACTTTCCCCACTCTTGCCAAGACTTTATAGGGCCCATAGTAGCGAGAGCTGAGCTTGAGGTTCTTTCTTAATGCTACAGATGATTGTCTGTATGGTTGTAACTTCAAGTACACCATGTCATTCACCTGTAGTTCCCTCTCCACACGATGTTTGTCTGCAAACATCTTCATCCTCGCCTGTGCTTGCTGCAACTGGTACTTGATCTGCTCGAGCATGTGCTGTCTCTCCTTTACCCAATCATCAGCACCACCTCTATTAGTAATCACTGGAGAGATCCCCAACTGTGAAGGTGGTACCCCATATAGAGCCATGAATGGGGACATCTTGAGAGCTGTGTGGAAATTGGTATTATACCAAAACTCTGCCAATGCCAACCACTTTGCCCACTGCCTTGGATGCTCAGAAGACATGCATCTCAGGAATGTCTCAAGGCACCTGTTGACCCTCTCTGTCTGGCCATCTGTTTAGGGGTGGTATGCCGTGCTCATGTGCAGTTGAGTACCTAAACTCTTGAAGAGCTGTTGCCAGAAAGTACTCAAGAAAACCTTGTCTCTGTCAGACACAATACACTCTGGTAGCCCATGTAGTTTATAGATGTTATCCATAAACACACTAGCTATCTTCTCAGCTGTGAACGGATGACTCAGAGGTATGAAATGAGCATATTTGGTTAGTCTATCTACCACCACCATTATAGTGTCTTTACCCTGTGACTTGGGTAATCCTTCCACAAAGTCCATACTCACATGACTCCAAGCAATCTCAGGTATAGGTAGAGGCTGTAACAGTCCAGGTGTCACATGCTCATTCTTACTTCTTTGGCAAACATCACATTCCTTGACAAATTTTGTTACCTGTGCCTTCATGGATGGCCAGTAAAACAGCTGCTTCAGTCTATGATAGGACCCATGTATGCCTGAGTGCCCTCCCACTGGCTCCTCATGAGTGGCTGCTATGAGTTTCAATTGTAGCTGTTCATTGCCCCCAATATACAGCCTTCCTTTGTACCTTAGTAACCCTTTAGTGATGGTCACCTCTCCTGCAATTCCTTGAGTTGCAGTAGCAATGAGTTGCTGAGCTAGCTGGTCCCCTTTGTAGCTGTCCAAGATCTCCTGCATCCACTGAGGCTGAACTACTAGCACAGCATTACATTCTCCTTGCTGGTGTTCATCCCTTCTAGATAGGGCATCTGCCACCCTATTCTCCACCCCTTTCTTATATGCAATGGTGTAATTCAAACCCAACAACTTTCTAGCAGCTTTCCTTTGTAACTGAGTGGTTAGCCTTTGCTCTAGGAGGTGCTTCAGGGGCTGATGATCTGTCTTTATAATGAATTCCCTTGCTTCCAGGTAATGTCTCCACCTATCCACTGCTAGGAGTATAGCTAAGAGCTCTTTTTCATATGTAGAGAGTAGCAGATTCTTCCCTTGCAAAGCCTGGCTCAAATATGCAAGAGGCCTCCCTTCCTGCATCAGTACTGCCCCAATCCCCACATCACAAGCATCTGTCTCTATCACAAAAGGCTTTTCAAAATCCGGCAATCCCAGGACTGGTGGAGAGCTGAGCAAGGATTTGAGCTTTTTAAAAGCCTCTTCTGTAACCTGAGACCAAACAAAGGCATCTTTCTTCAAGAGGTCTGTTAGGGGCTTAGCAATGACTCCATATCCTCTCATAAATCTCCTATAATAGCCTGACAAACCCAAGAATCCTCTCAGAGTTTTCAGGTTGGTAGGTCTTGGCCAGTTGATCATAGCTTCAATCTTCCTAGGATCTGTAGCTACCCCTTCTTTAGAAATAAAGTGGCCTAAATATTCCACCCTGGGTTGAGCAAACTCACACTTGGACCTCTTGACAAATAGCTGCTGTTTCCTCAGTGTTTCCAAGACAATCCTTAGGTGATGCACATGCTGCTCAATGCTCTGGCTGTATATCAAAATGTCATCAAAGAAGACCAACACAAATTTCCTTAGCATGGTGGAGAACACATCATTCATGAGTGCTTGGAAAGTTGCTGGTGCATTGGTGAGGCCAAAGGGCATAACTCTGAATTCGTAGTGACCATGGTGAGTCCTGAAGGCAGTTTTCTCAATGTCTGACTCCACCATCCTCACCTGGTGATAGCCACTCCTCAAATCCAATTTAGAAAATATCACAGCTCCTTTCAATTCATCTAACAAGTCCTCAATGTGGGGTATGGGGAACTTATCCTTCAAAGTAGCCTCATTCAGTCTTCTGTAGTCTATACACATGCGCCAACTACCATCTTTCTTCTTAACCAACAGCACAGGTGAGGCAAAAGGACTGTGGCTTGGCTTGACTACCCCACTGCTCAGCATGTCTGTCACCTGTTTTTCAATTTCATTTTTTTGAAAATGAGGATACCTATATGGTCTTGAGGCCAAGGGTGAGGTACCCTCCTTCAAAACTATGGCATGCTCGTGACCCCTCTCAGGAGGTAGCCCCTTAGGCTCTGCAAACACATCTGGAAACTCCTCTAGCACCTCAGTTACTACTTCTGGTAAGTCATTACACAGCTTTTCCACTTTGCAAACTTGCACTACCTGTGCCACCACTTCATGGTCCCCATTTCTGAAAATTTTCTGGATTTTTCTGCCTGTGAGCATCCTAATGCTGGCTTTCCCATTATCCTTTTGATCACGGATCCCTTTGATCACTACCTTCCTCCCATTTTTCAAAAATGAAATCTGTACTTCCAGGAAGTCAAAAAGGACAGGATTGAACCCAGCCAGCCAATCTGATCCTAAGATCATGTCACTACCTCCCCTTTTCAGTATTCTAATGTCATGGACATACTTACTGCCTTGCATTTCCCATTCAAAAGTTTTACACACTTTACTGCTAAGCATTGTTCCATTTAAAGTGCTCACCTCCATCAGAGGTGCCCTCTCAATCTCAAAGCCAGCCATCTGTGCCACTCTTGAATCCAGGAAACTGTGAGTTGCTCCACTATCAATGAGAATTGTAATCTCATTTCCCTTGGCAGTCCCTTTGACCCTTATAGTGGTGCCAGATTCTCCCCCTGTGAGTGCATGGACATAGATTTCTTGCTCCTCCTGCTCTTCTAACTCAGCCTCTTTCCAAGCTGCAGGCACTAGCTCATCTATGCTTTCTTGCTCACTCACTTTCTTGAGCTACCAAGCTGTGCAAAGCTGGTTGTTTGCACTTGTGACCATAAAAGTATTTATCACCACATCTGTAACACAGTCCCTTCTTTCCTTCCATTCCCTTCTTGAGGCTCATCTCTGCAAACTGCTGGCTCATGCCTTTGACAGTGCTTCCTGTGTCTTTCGAGTCCACCTTGGGAGCATTAGATCTCCAGTTTGTTGATCTGTGACCATTATCTCCTACACCAAATGGTCTCCCATTGCCTTTAGTAAGCCTTACCAGAGCCTGTACTGCACTATAATGCAATCTTGCTTGCTCCATTACAGATGCCATAGACACTGGCCTTCCCAATTGAACCAATGACCTAATTTCTTGTTTCAAACCACTAATGTAGCTTGATACAAAGTAGGATTCTGTCAGTTGGTGGTTGAATGCCAACATGCTTGCCCTTAGATCTTCGAACCTTTCATTATACTCTTCAAGATTTTCTCCCTGTTCGATCTTATTAAACTCGGCCACGATTTCTGTTTCTCTCCTTTCACCAAAGCGCATACACAGATCATCACAAAATTCTCCCCATCTCATCCGTGGTTTGTTAATCGCATAACCCTGGAACCAAACATCAGCTTTATCATTGAGGTGCATAGCAGCTATTTCCACCTTCTGCAATTCCGGAATCGCAAAGATTCCAAAGAATTTATCGCATTTCCTGATCCAACTACGAGACCTCTTTCCATCAAAAGAGGGAAAATCGAGTTTAGGAAAGCGATTACCTCGAATTCCATCCAAGAATCCATTCCCTTGCTGACCTTGATCATATTGCCTTCGATAATTTCCTTGCGATCCAGGGATTTCTCTATCGACCGGCCCAGTTCCAAAGATCCCATCCCCTTTCGGGTTGGATGATTCTCCTATATAACCTGTTTGTTGGTGATGCTCGTTCTTGTTCCCCGAATCCGGATTCGCTCGTCGACCACCTGAATCCGAATCTTGATTTGGAGGATTCCGAACATATTCTGCTAGCTGTTCCAGTCGCCGATCGGTCGCTGTCTTGAGCTCCAACAGCTCATGAGATTGCTCCTCTCGGTGTTTCTGGGAATCGGCGATGTGTTTGGATGTTGATGCCGCAAATTTGCTCATGTCTTCCTTGAATGAGCGCATGTCGTCCTTGAATTCCTGCAACTGCAGCTCCAGTGACTTGAATCTGGTGCCTTACGCCATTGCAGCCGCGCGATCGCCGGTGTTCTTGCTCTGATACCAATCTTGTTGTGTCCCCAAGCTGGTGGGAAAAGCCGTTAGTGCCTGGTGATGAGTAACAGTGAAGGTGAGGGTGAAGGGGGTTGAGGATTAGACGTCAGAGGAGGGATAGAAGAGAGAGTTAGGAGGGAAAGTGTTGGTTTAACATTGAATGAATGGGCAATTGGTTACAAAGCTCTATTTATAGGCTCTTCTATAGCCTTAGAGCTTAACAGAAATTAACCCTGAATTGGATCCCAAATTGACGAATTAATGTAAGCTTATCCATGCGGTAATGCAATCTTCGAGTAGGAATCTATTTTCTGAAATATCCAGACTTCGAAAGACCGCATAAAACTTGCACGGTGCATGCAATAATAATAGAATCAGAGAAAGTATATGCAAAAACACTACATCAAGCTCTTGTGTTGTTCTTCCCAATTGGGAGTCTATTTTTTGTACCTAAAGAATCATCGATCTGATCCTTGAACTCAACTTGATAGCATTTTAATGTATGCAGTGGCGAAGCCAGACTGTAACATAGGGGTGGGCGAGATTTAGGCTAAAAATTACGTAATAATGAAACGAGTTTTGCTAAAGTTTAAATAAATTTAATTCTGAAGGGTTATGTAAAAAAAATTCAAAGATTTATCCATATTATTAGAAGTGATCGAATAAAATTTATAATTAGTTAAAAAAAATTCAAGGAAACCTCTAATGAATGACTAAAATAGAATTCAAACAATACTAATTGAAATTAATTATTCTCAATTTAAAAAGATATTTGAACTTATATATAAAAAGATAGTTAAAAATAAGCGAAGAAAATGTAAAAAATGGGAATTGAACCTTGGGCTCTAGATAAGGAGGAACAATTCCTCATTTATACTTTACCAACTAGACAAGGTAAACTTTATAATACATTCCCACTTCTAAATTAATTTAGACCTTTTTATTTTTATTTTTTATTTTTTATTTTTTATATATTTAACCTTTCATATTTTTTTCCGGGATTGGGGTGGGCTCGCGCTCATACGAGCCCACCCCTAAATCCGCCAGTGAATGTATGTATGTACTAAGATCGATTTTATTTCACTAGCAATTAAAGCAATACTGTATCCGAAGTTTTCCTTGTCCAATGTTGAGGTTAGAAAGGTTGTCCAGGCTGTTCTTGTGTTGTTTCTTGAATAAGCAAGGCACCTGCACCTAGACGTGGCCACGGGTTCGAGTCACCCGGCGGGCATACGGGTCGACCCATCGGGTTGGGCCACATGGCAAGAGAGGGAAGAAACCGGGTTACCCGCCGGATCAGGTCCGGGTTGAACGGGGTTCGACTTTGCGTTGAACTGTTCTGTACGTGATGTTTTTTTGTCATTTTGTGTAATACCGTTTCGTGTTTATTGTTGTTTGAGTTAGGAAAAAAAAGGAGGGAAGAAGGGCTTGAATTGGTTTCTCAATTGCCTACGTATATATCTTCCCGGATGAGAGGAATCAAAACCCACGTAGTTCTTTTACCTGTTGTCTGAACCCCGCTTACCTATTCGGCTATTCATCGGCGTCAATCGGATGGGCAATCGCCATCGACTACTCCCCGGTAAGAAAGCCTTGACACCGACAAACCAGGCTAATTAAATAACGGTTGCCCCGATGAAATATTCCCTCTAGCTAGCGTCACAACCAACTCTGATTTCATATTTTGGTCTCACACTGTTGCAAACTTACAATTGTATATCATTTAGATCAATACATCTTCAAACCATATCATCAACGCACACATAAAATATACATATATAAATTAATGTACACATATTAATGCACTTCCAATTATCAATTAACGCGGGTTTAGATCCTGTGCGTGCATACTGCGGCCACTAGTAGAGTGCTGGTACTCAGCTTGAGAAGACTGAGTTTGTACTTCGCCTTGAGAACTCGAAGTTCGGGTGGTTTGATCAAATTTGCCTTGGAAGGAGGTCAATGGAGGAACTGGACATGGGAGTTCAAGGGACTGGTTGTCGAGCATGCTTATCAGGGCGCGTATTGTTGGTCTTCGGCTTATATCATCCTGGACACATAGTAAACCGATTTGAGCACATCGTTCCACCTCGGCTATTGGGTAATCCTTTTTCAGGATGGGATCTATTAGTCCTTCAATTGTTCTTTCATCCCATAGCCTCCATGCCTGCGAAAACAAACAAAAAATCACCATCAATCACTCATTTGCTATATATATATAAGTTTCATATACAAGTTCCAGCTAATATATATACATACATGAAGCAGAAGTCCATTGCCGGTAGCTGTATCGTAAAAGGGAAAAGCCCTTGTACCGCTTAGGATTTCTAATATTATGACTCCAAAGCTGTAGATATCGTACTTCTTTGAGTATGTTCCGGCCCTTATGTATTCAGGTGCCATGTATCCGCTATAGTATATTGAAGTAGAAAATTATTAATACATACATTGTAGAGCCAGAGCTCGTTAGAAAGCTCAATAAGTTGTTGCTTTAAGCAACAACACAGAACAGAGGCAAAACGTTGAGTTTTGATCCTCCAAAGGCTAACAAACTTTTGTTGAATAAAGTGGATGTATTTAAGCTTTGTTAATTAAGACACTTTGTGCAGTTGGAGTTCTTGTTACAGAAAACACAATTCAGTTAGAATATTTTGCTTCTTTCCCAAGGTTTTCTCCATTTTTCCGATTTACAGATCTGGGATCTAAGCTTGATCTCAGCTCCGATTGTGGATTTGCAATCCTCTGCCTACATACATACATACATACATACATACATATATGACAATTAATTGGCTTGGAAAGCTGAAGAAATTATATACTTACTGCGTCCCTACAAGGTTGATAGTATTTCCCATGGTATCATCAACGTTGAATACCTTCGCCAATCCAAAATCTGCTATCTTAGGGTTCATCTCCTCATCAAGCAAGATATTACCACATTTGAGATCTCGATGTACAATAGCGATCAAAGACTCGTGAAGGTATTGCAATCCACATGCAATTCCTTGAATTATTTTATATCTTGTGCTCCAATCCAAATAGATAGATTTGGTTGTATCTATAAACAAGTTCAAACATGAATGCAAAGTTTAGTTTATGTACATAGTCAATAAAAGTTGAAAGTTTATTAAAGGGAGTGCCTACCAAAAAGGAATTTGTCTAAGCTTAAGTTAGACATGAACTCATAGATAAGAATCCGCTCTTTATTTTCAACGCAATAGCCTTGAAGCTTCACCAAGTTTTTGTGTTGAAGCTTTGCGACCACCGCGATTTCTGTCTTAAACTCTCTTATTCCTTTGTCTGTGTAATCTTTAAGCCTCTTAATGGCTACAAATTCTCCACTTGGAAGCATGCCCTGCAGAAAGTACCATTTATATATATAGTACATACTTGTTGCTTGCATATATAATTGATGAAATCAAGCTAGCTAGGTACCTTGTAGACGGTACCAAATCCGCCTTTACCCAGTTTATTATCTGTGGAGAAATTCATCGTTGCTTTTTCAATTGCACCAAGGCTAACACATTCGACATTCTCGATTTTGGCATCCTTCGCGAAAGCAATATCCTCTTCTGCAAGATCGAATAACGTACGTACTTCTTAACCGATCAATCAATTGATCGAATTAAAAACTAATTATATATTACCGTACCCCGACATATTTTTCCAAACAGAAGGAGGGCAACTATGAAGCTTAGCAATTGAAATTACACCGGATCGTCAAACATTACATCAATCTCATTTTGTTAAAACACGGTGGGTCACACGACGTGGGGCACACGCCCAAGCGCATACGCGCTAACTAAGCCGAGCACACAAGCCGAGTGGGGTTCCATCCTAAAACCAGTTGGTGTTAGGTGGGGTAGCCCACCGGTATATATGCAAGGCTTGGATTCATTATTTAATCAATCAATGGGTGATGTTATATATTTCACATCTTTCCACACACCCCCTCAAGCGTAACTGTCTGGCCATGCAATATCTGTTAGTTGCGCTTGACGACATAAGTCTTAAGATCGGCCAGCCAATTAGACGAGAACCCCTTGATAAAAATATCATAAATAAATCACAATTTTAGCATTTTTTTTTTCTACATTTTGGTAAAAATCTTCTTAATGGGTATAAAAAAATAGTTTACGAAATTTTTTTAGCACCCCTTGATTTCATCCTAGCTCTGCCACTTCCCACCACACCCCGCCATCTCAACAGACACCAAGATTCGAAAACCAGAGCAAAATCACAAGCGGACGGAACAAACAAACAAACACGAACAGAGACACAGCAAAACGCTTGATTCATTGTGTATGCGTACCTCTAGATATGTGATTAGAAGAATTTTTTCTACACATGAAGAACCAAACACCGCCAGCAACAAGTAGAAGTATTGCAGCAGCCAGCGTCACCGCCACAGCCACAGCCACGGCCACAGGGACCACTATACGTACAAATTAACGCAATTCATACTAGATATGCACTAGATATGATATATATATATATATATATATATATATATATATATATATATATATATATATATATATATAGAGAGAGAGAGAGAGAGAGAGAGAGAGAGAGAGAGAGAGAGAGAGAGAGAGAGATGAATTGGAATTTAATTATATATATATATACCATTGGATTTGGAAGGAGAGGGTGGCGACTGGGACGGAGGGGGTGGCGCTTGAGAAACGCTGACACGATCATCAGCACTCGGTGGCGAAGGATTAGCTGAGGGTGGAGCGTTAGGGGTAAAATAGAATCTACCACGCGTGTCGTAATCGACCTGGCAGCTAGGGGGCGACGAATAGATGGCGAGGGGCCACTCTCCGCAGCAACTGTGCGTCTCACCAAAGGCGAAAACAAGGCACGACTCACACTGCGTCGGGCTCAGGTCGGGGCTGCACTGCACCAGAAAGTAGGCCGTTACTAAAGCCGAAACATTCTTTTCCGTGTATGCAAAGTACTTGGCGCTGGACGAGTTCCCGGGGTTCGATACCGCCTCTTGTATGAGGCCGTTCACCGTCTCGTTCAGCAAGGGGGAGAATGTCTCCGGGTCGGTCATGTTCGTCACAGAGTAGGAGTTAAGGGTCAAATCCTCCTCTGGTACGCCGTCCATCGACTCGTTCTTGTAGCGGAGCGTGCACTCCTTGTACCATATGATGCCCGCCCTGGCGTTGGAGCAGTTGAGGGCTTTGTCCGACGCTGCCTCTATGCATTTGCTGCAGAAGGAGGAGTTGACGTCTCCCCGGCAGTAGTACTGGCCGTACACGGTGTCAGCTCCGTTGCCGGCGCTGGCGTTGTTGGATGCGTTTGTCAAGGCTTCTGCATTGAGTATCTTGATAACGGCTCTGAGGTTCGACTCGTAGGTGCTGTTGGCGGTGTAGTTGCCGTATGCTACGGGTCTGCAGAACGCGTACCTAAACGTAGGTTCGGTAGGTTGACAACAGACATTGTTTGCAAGCTGCAGGGCCGCGAGGAAGATGACAATAAGGGTGATTGAGGCTTTGGCCATTTTTTTTTTTTAGGTCCTGCCCTCTATTGCTTTTGGTAATCGAGAATCGAGATTGCTTATATATATTGACTGCAGTCAAATTGGGGTCTGACTAAGAATACAACAACCCAATATCTCTCGCGATAAAGTGGGAACTGGACGGACAGGATTCAAACAAATGGTTCGAGTTCTTAATTGAAAATAAAAATCTGTGTTATTTTCAGGTTTATTTATGTTCCTTAAAAAACACATTATAACAATAATTTTTATAATTAAACAAATTTAGATTTTAATCTTTAAGTTATACTCCCTATGTCTCAAAATACATGTATTTTTAGGACTATGCACAGGAATTAAGATATAGGTTAAATGTAATGATTAGATATAAAAAAATAGGTTAAGTGTAATGATTAGACTTTGGTATTATACAGTCCTAATCCTCTACAACATTCTCCACTTAACTATAAATTTACATCGAAAAAAATTTTAAAAATATTTTTACGTTCTATACCCTTATATTGATATGTTTATAAATTTGTATTTTAAAAATCACAATTTTAGAAAAATAAAAAATATATTTTCTTGAATAATCGATATTTTATTTATCTAAATTTTAAAAATGTAATTTTTTAAGATATAAATTTATAAACATATCAATATAAGAGTATATAACCTAAAAATATTTTTAAAAAAATTTTTCGATAGAAATTTATAGTCGAAATAATTAAGTGTTGTACCAAGTGGTGCGGGGAATGTTGTAGAGGATCCGGACTGGGTATTATAGTATTTGTTTCTTTTTTCAATTTGTAAGGAGAGGAGTAGGGTGATGTAAAAATTAGATTAATGATTAGATGTAAAAAGTATGTTAAGAGTAATGATTAAATCTAAAAGACATATATTTTTGACAAAATTAGATTGACTAAAAAGACATGTATTTTAAGACCCAGGGAATGTTATAAACCCGATCGTCTCATGTGATTTTGGGTCCTATATCCAAATAGGCACATGTTACAGAATTAGCTCGTACTTAATCATAAAGTTTATTGGCAAGTTGACAAATTGTCTTTCGACAAGACACGTATAAACACCCCTTCTCCTCATACTCCATCTGGGTGAGCTGGTTTGAGTCCGTCTCTAGTGGTCGACGTTGGGACCGCCTGAACTAGTCGACTCGCTGCCTAGCTCTATCGGGGCCTGGGTGTTGCTAGTCGGTTGCGCTTCAGTCAATCTCTTCTTTTTGGGTTAGGCTCGTTAGTGCAACTTGGATTGTTTGTTTGCTGCATTTTGTATTGCCCTGTTTTTTCTTCGTTGTATGTTTGATGGTTCGCCGTCTATCAACTTTGTCAACCTCTCGTGATTCCAGGTTTGTCTGCTCCTCGAATTATTACCTTATAATTTTATTTTATTTTCAAAGACAAAGCATTGCTAAATATACACTTCGTTTCTTATATGACTTCTTTAGGTTGACAAGTACGTACATTGTACATATATACTCCGTACATTAGTATTGCGTGCTTGATTAAGTCTTCCATTATCTCAGTAGAGTAATTTATGGATGTCAAACACATACGGAGTAATCCCTCCGTTTGAAATTATTTGTCGTTTGACTTTTCAACACGCTTTTTAAGAATCTAAAAAATCTATAAAATATAATTTTTTTAATTAAAATTTTTCCATAATCTTATACTTACTACTTATATGTAGAAATTATATAAAAAAATTAATTAAAAAATATTTTTTATATAGTTTTTATCTCCTTAAAAAATGTGTACTGCAAGATAATTGACAGTAATTTCAAAGGGAGGGAGTATGAGCTAGGACGACATTGTCAGACTGACATTTTAAATGCATACGTACACATGAAAATGTCAACTGAGAGGGAAAAAAACATCAACTTGTCAATCATAATCGTCGTCATAACATAACCATACTTGACTTGTCAGCGAAAAAAAAAAAACTTGTCAATCATAATCCTCGTCATTGACATTTTATGGAGTACTCCCTCCTCCAACTGTTTCAAAATAAAAGTCGTTTGAATTTTCTGTACGTATTTTAAGGAGTTAAAAATTAGTATATAAAATATTTTTTTTATTGAATATGTTTTGACTATTAAGTATGAAATTATTAAAAAGAATACAGTGATATTTTATAGTGTTTTTACCTTCTAAAAAACGTGCAAAACAAGACAAACAACATTTAATTTGGAACGGAGGGAGTAGTTTATTTGTTCGGTTCCTTTAAGTACTCCATAGAGATAGAAAATTAACCTGCGGGGATCCGATTCACCTAATAATCTAAACTTAATATATCTGGATAAATAAGTGGATTTGGGTAATGGTATGATTATGAGTTTGACGAAGTTTGTATATATTATTTACGAATCAATTTTATATCTATATATAGGGTCATGAGAATATCATTAAATAGTTTATTTAATCTATATACTTTTTTTTTATGAACGTTTAATCTATATACTAGCATAGTAGATAAAAGTTCAACTTTATAGCGTTTGCGAAGACAGTGAAATTAAATAAGCAAAACCTGGAATTTTTTTTTAAAAAAAAATTGGAGAAATAATAAAAATTAGAAAAACTGGACCCAATGCATTCGAAAAGGCAGAACTCAAAAAATTTAATTATTTGCCGTAGCCAGGATTCGAACCTGGAATAGCTTTCAATAAAGGAGATCGATTCATCGTATAAATTGTGCTACTACGACTTTTTTGTTTATTAGTTCAAACTAATTTTAAAATAGAGTATCTCAACTAGCCATTAAAAAAAAAAACCCTAAACTATGTCTTAATCGAAGCATGGTAAGCTTGGATGAGGTATTATGGTGGGATAGCTTCTTTGTAGACAATGTGGGATAGCTGCTTGGTTTTGTTTAAAAGCCATAAATAAAGACTTATTATTGAACAAAAATATTATGGAAAACGTACAAAAACGAAGCATGAATAGTGCCAAAGAACATCCAAATTTTCCATCGCCAGCTTTTTCTATTTAATTAGCACGATCATCCAAAATCGATTTGTTCGAATTTCGGTTGCATCTGCACATATGAAATGCATTGGGACTTAAAAATAAGAAGCATATATATATATATATATATATATATATATATATATATATATATATATATATATATATATATATATATATATATATATATATATATATATGTAGTGGAAAATATATATGATGCGGGACCATCCAAGACACCTTCGGACATACGTATACTTGGGGATGGACCTATGATTCGAGCTCATGAGAATGTTGTCATCATCAAGAGGAAGAAGAATGCTCCACCATGGGAGAAGGTCCAAAGGTGCAAGCTTGATGGGTCGTTCGTCTTAGATTCGTTCAGCATTTGACAGATTTTCGACGTCTCAGTAAAATGAGTTTTACGGATTCAATATTAATTGGATTGGATCGTGCCATACCTTGTCGGAACGAGGACGGAGAGATCTACAACTTTGCTGTTGAAGGTTTTTCCAGATTTGACCTAGAACTTGGCCGAAAATCACATTCTTTGAAGCTGTCATATGTTTAGCCGAATTTACTCAAGTGTTGGAACATTTTTATTGTTATTTTTAGTAACTCTTTTACTTAAGTTATTTTAGGTAACTTTAGGGTTTATTTTTATTAAGTCTTTTATTTATTATTTTTATTAGAAAATCAGCCTTTTAGGTTATATAAGGCCGATCCCCATTGTAGAACAATTCAGACGTCTTCCATTATTGAAATTTACAGCTCTTGTGTGAAACACAACTGTGAGGAAAGTCAATCGATTCGTAGCAAGGCTCATCGATTGCAAATTGGTTATAGATCCTGCTTGGTTTGCTTTGAGTTCGTCAACCTCGCGAGAGCTTGGTGATCCAGGTAATCACAAGTCCCCAAGTTGTCCGCTTGGTTGTGTAAGGTTGTAGAGGCGGGCTTTATAGTCGTTGGTATTTGGTTCCTACCCTCTACGGAGGCCTGGGGTCTTTGCCTCGTTCTATTTTAGTTCGAATCAGTCCTTATCGGTCGTGTCTTTACTATCAATTTCGAGTCTTTGTTATTGTTCTTGAGTCTTTTGCTTCCGTTCTTGTCTTTGAGTCTTGATTGTCGAAGATCGGGCCATCCTACGGCTAACCCCGTATCAATATATGTTTTTGTTGCTTCTTTGGTAATGCCGTAGCCAGGGTTCGAACCTGGAATAGCTTCAAAGAGGACCATTTAAATCAAATCCTGATTAGTAATTGTGCTACAACTGCTTCTGTGTCATCTTAATCAACTAATATATACATAATAACGAGAGATCGACTAATTTGTTATGATCCTAAGGTCTGGTAGATGATTTGAGATAGGGAAAGAGGAGATTGAAGAAGAGAAGATGAGAGACTGAGAGGAGGAGGAGGAAGAAGATAGGATTTCTGTAATTCATCGATGATCGGTACATTACATATATATCTATTTATACCACATTACCCCTACTTTCTAGTAATTGCAAGACTAATCCCTTATATCCTAATTTCTAACATAATATTTATACAAAATCGGGACTGAAAGTAGTAGGAGAAAGGTGAGAGCGGCCGAGCCTAATCGTGTTGAAATGTGGTTGTTTCACATTGGTAATATAGAGAATACTTGAACAACATATAATGTTGATACTTTAACAAATCGGATGGCAGGAATCGATCTCCACCTTCATTTCTATGTTTCTTTAATTCATCAAGATCAACTCGGACGACGCGGTGTGCTCGGACAGTAGGGCTGCAGCTGCAGGAATATATCGTTATGGATTCGATATTAGCCAAGAATTAGTATTAGTTAGGCAAAGTGTATCTACTCCTAATATTTAGGTAACTAAATGTAAATATCGTATCTTTGTAATCTTGTCAGTTGGGATGTGATTCTCTCCCCAAGTGTATATATTGTAACTCTTATTCATCAATGGAGATATACAGAGATCAGTTGTCTAAGCTTTCATGGTATCCAGAGCCTAGGTTTTCCTGCCATTCTCAATCAACGTCAAACATCCCATTTTTTTTTCCCGTCATTCACACCTCTATTGTCCAAATGACCACCAATAATAATCTTCTCCTAACTACCGGGAATGCTTCCCAGATCCAATTTCCAAACCTGTCAATCAAATTGGATCGTAACAATTACTACTCATGGCGTAGCATTGTTTTCTCCACTCTCGAAGCATTCAATCTCGATACGTATGTTACCACAACACCCCCAAAAGCCCCTGCCTCTGGTGCCGAAGTCCCCGCCACCTACACTGCCTGGCGCAAAGCTGATCGCTTTGTCCTCGTTTGGCTTCGGTCTACTCTGTCAGACAAGCTACTTTGCTATGTTGCTCGAGCAACAACTTCGTTTGATGCTTGGAAGATGATTACCTCCATGTTCCAATCGCAAACTCGCGCTCGGCTGATGCAACTCAAAGGTCAGTTACAAACTGTCATGAAGGGATCCATGTCCATGATGGACTATATTGAGAAGAAGAGGTCAATCGCAGATGCTCTTGCTGAATGTCAGTATACTGTACAAGATGATGATTTGGTGGCTTGTATTCTTCAAGGACTAGACTCCACTTATGGTCCTTGCAAGTCTGCTATCAACATCAGGGTCGAGCCGATCTCTCCTGAGGAACTCACAGGAATCCTCCTTCAGGAGGAGGACAATCTCGAAGCTGCGTCAAATCCAGCAACTCAAACCATTGTTCCACCACCTCCTCCAACTGTTGGCGCAACTCCACCGACGGCCAACAATGTCTCTTCTGGCATGGGGCGCTCTGCTCCATCCAACAGAGGTCGCGGACGAGGAGATAGGGGGAGAGGCCGTGGAAGAGGGCGCAACCAGGACCACACCACCAACAACTATACCTCTTCTTCTAACCCAAATCGCCCCGTCTGTCAAATATGTGATCGAGTTGGTCACCCTGCAAAGAATTGCTTCAACCGGTTTGATGATTCCACCTATCCACCTACCTATCCACCAAAATCAGCGAATCATGTGTCTCCTTCGGCCCTCACTGATCCAAGCTGGTATGTCGATTCCGGTGCCTCCCATCATGTCACTGCCAACATGAAGAATCTCTCGGTTAAATCCAAATATGATGGTACTGATCACTTAGCTCTCGGGGATGGTAAACATGTTCCTATTACTCATGTTGGTTCTACTGTTATTGGTGCTTCAAATTTATGTCTGAAAAATGTGCTAGTTGTGCCTACAATTGCCAAAAGCTTATTGAGTGCTGCGTCTTTTACAAAAGACAACAATGTTCTAATTGAGTTGCGTCCCACTTGTTGTTTTGTGAAGGATTTGCAGGGTCGGATCATCCTGAAGGGAATCGTTGAGGATGGACTGTATCGCTTACTTACTTCCACATCGATCTCATCATCCTCAAAACCGTCTGTCAACCATGTCTCTCGCACCTCTCTTCAAGTTTGGCATCGTCGACTTGGCCATCCACACCCTACTGTTCTAAAGAGTCTGGTTTTTAAGTTCCAACTGCCTATTTCAAATGAACAGTTAGATAGTGTTTGTGAGTCTTGCCAACTTGGCAAAAGTCACCGTCTTCCATTTCGGTCTAGTCATGAACCTAGTTCGGATTGTTTTACTCTCATTTATGCTGATGTTTGGGGTCCTGCATCAATTCCCTCTCTTTATGGCAATAAATACTTCGTTCAATTTGTGGATGATCATTCAAAATTTTGTTGGATTTATTTTCTATCTCACAAATCTCAAGTCTTGCCAACATTTATCAAATTCCACAAAATGATTCAAAATCAGTTTCATGCCTCAATTAAAAAGCTTCAGACTGATGGAGGAGGGGAATTCATTTCTCTTTCTTCTTATCTCCAAGAAAATGGTATTCTACATCGTATGTCCTGTCCTTATACTCCGTCTCAAAATGGAGCAGTCGAGAGACGACATCGAATCGTTCAGGAAAAAGGGCTCTCTTTGTTAGCTCATGCTTCTTTACCATTTCAATATTGGGAGAATGCCTTTCAAACTCAGTGTATCTTTCTAACAGAACCATTACCCCAGTTCTTCAAAATTCATCTCCATACCAAATTCTTTACAAGAAACAGCCTGATTACAACCTACTCAAAACGTTTGGGTGTGTTTGCTATCCATATCTAAAACCTTACAACACCACAAAACTAGCCTATCGTTCTTTACCCTGTCTATTTATTGGCTACAACTCTAAATATAAGGGATATGTGTGCCTTCATCTACCCACTGGGAAAACATACATTTCTCCCCATGTAGTCTTTAATGAAGAAGTATTTCCATACAAGGTTCCTACCTCCCTTACTATTCAGCCGTCTCCCACACCACCAGCTCATCACAATATCTCCACTCGGCTTCTTCAAACAGCTGCTACTTGTCCGCCGAACCCATCGGCCTCATCATCGGCATCTCCTTCATCATCGTCGGCCTCCACTAATCCCCCAATCTCTCCCACCTCACCAAACCAGTCATCATCCTCCTCCTTGTTCACTACAAGCCCCGACACCCAGTCCTCTACCGAATCCATCCCTAGTTCATCTCAATCGACGTCCTCAATGGCTGACTCGACTCCTGCAGATCCACCACTTAACCCGGTGTTGTCGCACTTGCGACCTGCTGAAGCCTCAACTCTGCTGAAGCCTCAACTCACTCGATGACTACCCGAGCAGCAACGGGAGATTTAAAGCCTCGCAGTTTCAATACGACTCGACATCCTCTCCCTGTATGTAACTTGGGTGAGAAAGAGCCTGTCACATTTGCTTCTGCTGTCAAACAAGTTAAATGGCAAGAGGCCATGAAGTCAGAAATTCAAGCTCTTGCTCACAATTCAACGTGGTCTCCTGTTCCATGTCCGCCGAATGCTGATGTCGTAGGCAACAAATGGGTATATAGAATAAAGAAGAAGGCTGACGGTAGTGTTGAGCGCTACAAAGCTCGCTTGGTAGCAAAAGGATTTCACCAGGAAGAAGGTATTGATTTCTTCGACACGTTTAGCCCAGTGGTAAAGCCAACTACTATTCGTCTTATTTTATCCATTGCTATTTCTAAGGGTTGGGCTTTACGCCAACTTGATATTAACAACGCCTTTCTGAATGGCGACTTGCGGGAAACTGTTTACATGGAACAACCAAAGGGCTTTGTTGATCCTAAATTCCCTTCGTATGTGTGCAAGTTAAGGAAAGCCTTATATGGATTGAAACAGGCACCACGGGCTTGGTTCAATAAGCTGAAAGAGTACCTACAACGTATTGGCTTCTATGCTTGTTTCTCAGACACGTCCATGTTTGTGCTTAAAACTGCTTCCGCTATCACCTATATTCTTGTGTACGTTGATGATATCATTGTCACCGGTTCTGATTCTGCCTTTATCGCCACTTTTATTGCCCAGTTACACCGGACCTTTGCACTTAAAGACTTGGGTCGCCTTACATATTTCTTGGTATTGAGGTATCCTATCTCAATTCCTCTATACATTTGTCTCAGTACAAATATGTTAGGGATCTTCTGGAAAGGTGCAATATGCTGGATGCAAAACCCATTTCATCACCTGCTGATGCTTCTATTACCAAAGTGGTTGTTGGTACTGATCTCCCATTTGAAGATCCACAACAGTACCGACATGTCGTTGGTACACTTCAATACGCCACCATCACACGACCAGAAATCAGTTTTGCTGTCAACCGAGCTTGTCAACACATGCATAATCCGCTTGTCTCTCATTGGTGCCATGTCAAGCGAATCTTAAGGTACTTAAAAGGTACGTTAGATCATGGGCTTCGCTTGTCTGCTTCATCTCGATAAGATCTTGTGGTTTATTCTGATGCTGGTTGGGCTGCCGATATTGATCTTCGGTCCCAACATGGTTTCGCGGTCTTCTACGGTGGAAATCTCATAAGTTGGGCAAGTCGCAAGCAAAAAGTTCTAGCTCGATCCAGCACAGAAGCAGAGTATAGAGCTCTTGCTTTTGCAACTGTTGAAATTGTATGGCTGCGTCAGCTTCTCCAAGAGCTTCGTCAACCTCTGCACAAATCTCCGGTTCTATTATGTGACAATATTTCAGCAACATTCTTGGCAAATAATCCGGTAATCACAACACGATCGAAGCACATACAAATCGATTATTACTTTGTTCGTCAGAAAGTAGAATCGGGTGAGCTTCTTGTTCAGCATGTTCCTTCTAGTGCTCAAATTGCAGATATTTTCACAAAGGCTCTCACAGGTCGTCTATTCACTAGCTTCTGTCCTAAGCTCTCGGTCGCTGCCCGTCCATCGACTTGTCGGGGGGTATTAGCCAAGAATTAGTATTAGTTAGGCAAAGTGTATCTACTCCTAATATTTAGGTAACTAAATGTAAATATCGTATCTTTGTAATCTTGTCAGTTGGGATGTGATTCTCTCCCCAAGTGTATATATTGTAACTCTTATTCATCAATGGAGATATACAGAGAGCAGTAACAGGTGGACCGTGGATGGCTGGATTGAACCTATCATAGCCCCAAAGAGGACCATTTAACTTAAATCCCGACTAGTAATTGTGCTACTATGCAGTGGCGGATCCTGAAGTGTTTGGTTGAGGGGGCGAAGAATTGATCTCTAATTTTTTTCCGACAAAATCATCAATATTTGAAGTTTTCGGGTTTAATTACAGTATTAAGTTATGAAGTTTAACAAATGATGAGTATGATAGAAGTGTATTAATTTGGTAAATGATGTGAAAAATAAATTATATATCTTCAATCTTGAAACGTTTATAACTTTTTACTCAGTTATCGGATTTGAGCTTATAATATATCAAATCGAAGCTATCGACGAGAGGAATATGCATATTAAATTTCATTTTTGATTGGGGGCGACTGCCACCCCCGGTCCTTTAAAGGATCCGCCCCTGCTACTATGGCTTTGTACGTTGTTACTTACTTCAATTCAACTTTTATAAATTAGCCGAACAAGAAAAATGTTATTCACCTATAAATTATTTTTGGTGAGCAAACTTATTATTATTATTATTTTAATTAGTTTCATCTTATTATTATTATTATTATTATTATTATTATTATTATTATTTATTATTATTATAAGCAAACATAATAATATTATTGTTATTATTTATGCCATGATCACGTTCATTTAAAATGTTATTCACCTATAAATTAGCCGAACAAGAAAACTTTATTTATTTATTTGCAAAATAAATCATACAATAACTTAAATTGTTTCCTTTATAGTGCAGTAAAATTTACTGATTTTCATATTTTATTTATCGAATAGTTTAAACAGGAAAATGAATTATTTTTTGTTCCAAAAAAAGAGTAAACACTACATTGGGTCCAAAATTGGTGCATATAAAAATATATACCGGTTATATGGAAATTAAATATATATGATATAAAAACATTTCCTTAATAAGTTTCTTGTGCAACTATAAATAACACAATATAATCCCCATCTTCACCGGCAAGCATACATACTCACACTGCATTGCTACTTATAACCTAAAGGTTTTTTTAGCAGTCAATTAACAAAATCAAAGAAGAGATCAATTTCTATCTAATTACCAAAAATGAAGACCTCAACCTTCTTTGTGGCACTTTTCTTGGTGCTTCTTGTTGTTGCTCCTGGTAAGTCCTTTTTCACTTCAACCATACAAACATAAATCATACTTATAATGCCTTATATGCCATTTTTTTCCATTTGTTTTATTGCTTTTTAAATATATCTTAAAGAACATATATATGCAATTGTTTTTTTATTTTTGATTTTTTAAAATCATTTTTGGCTTTATAATAAGTGCACCAATTGCATTTCTTGTTCTTTTTATTTATTTCTTGATCAAATTTAAACACATCCTAAAATGAATTCATTCAGTTGACAAACATCAATAGATTCAAAGTAATTGAAAACTGTAAGGGACTGGGCTATATAATGGAATGGGCTAGACTAAGTGCAAGGGGGCTGAAAAGCCCATATAAGGCAAATCAGATGTAATTGGGGGATAATCAGGAAATAACAAATTCCATCTTCCCTAACCTCTCGTCTAATCCCCTCTCTCTGTCTAAACTCTCATTCTCACCTCTTTCCTTTCACTTTCTCTCAAACTAGTATCCCGAGACATCACAAAAACCTAATTTTTTAACCTCATGTTTTCAATAATGATTTTGGCTTTATATATTTGGGTAAAGGTTCAGATTTAATGAAAAATACATTCCGTATAATTTAGAGAACGATAAAACCCTAATGGATTGGTGGTGGAAGCCTCGTATTAGAGAAGGTAAACACACGTTTATAACGTTATTATTCAACCCTTTATATAGGGATTATAATATTTAGAAAATAAGTAATATAAAGATATCGATAAACTAAATCTATCAAAGATATATATTTCTAACCTAATATAACAATATCAAATATTATATTCCAATACAATCATATCTAATATATCTCACATTCAATTGACCGTTGCACCATATTTTATGTTTTACTGGAACTTTTGCCTATATACGGAGTATATAGGCAAAATTCTTGTTCAAATTTAAAAAGAATACATTAAATTGAGAAATACCCATATATTTAAACATGAAAACCTAACTAAATGATAGATGGATTTTCAAATATGCAATAAGATAATATAGATTTGTTGTGTTTGTGTGTATATATAGGAATGGAGAAGGTAGAAGGAGCACTGAACATTCCGGATCCAGGAGTAGTATGCCAATCGGTGCCGTCAGGAGGGTGCAACCCTCAGACTTGCCAAGGCATTTGCAGCCAACGATCCCTGAAATCTGCGGGCTGCATGGACGACACCGGGTTTTGCTGCTGCAACAATCCGGGGGTGCACTGCGAAGGGATACCGTCGATGTCGGGAGGGTGCACCACTCAGTCGTGTACAGGCGTTTGCTCTAATCAATCCCTCAAGTTTGGGGCTTGTGTTACTCAAGGTAAAGATTTGAAATACACACTGTTTTCTTTCTTTATTAATCAAGGTAAAGATTTGAAATACACGACACACTAGTTTCAGGTCAGACAATTCAAATGAGTATATATATCCAAGCCCACAAAGCAACGAAATGCCAGATAAATGAGCCGAGTAAGACTCAAGGATGAAATTGTGAATAGAGAGAACACGGGGAAATCTGTAAACTTTCATATGATGTCTCGCCGATGGAGAGACTGATAAGCAGAAACCCGAAGGGTTGGCTGCTATTAGTTGACGGCTGTTTAAAAACCATAAATAAAGACGTATTGAACAAAAATGTTATGGAAAACAAAAATGTACAAACCAGGAATAGTGCCAAAGAACAACCAAATTTTCGCACCGAAATATCTCTTCCATCACCAGCTTTTTCTCTTTCGCACGATCATCGAAATTCGATTTGTTTGAATTTTGCATCTGCACAAATGAAATGCATTGAGACTTTCGTAACGCTTTGAATAATTAAAGAAGAAAAGAGTATGTTTTTTCGAATGTATGATATGCAACGCAGACACCTTAAAAGAAACAAAATCACACAAATTTAAAAGGAGATAAATTCTATATAAAAAAAGGCAGGTAAATTGCCGTAGCCAGGATTCGAACCTGGAATAGCTTCTAACAAAGGAGATTCATCTTATAGATTATGCTACTACGGCATTATTGTTTATTTGTTCAGCGAAATGAATAAACACCTTTATGAAATTGTGAGATTAGGATGAATAATTAAAATTGCGGACTAATTAATTACAACAACAATAATAACTCAATGAAGCACACGGTATATGAGATTGTGAGATTAGTTTATCCCGACCTAATAGCAATTGTTTCCAACAGACCCAATGGCTACTAATTAATTAAGTACTAAACAACAAACAAAAAATTCCTAAAAAATAATGCTGTAGCCAGGGTTCGAACTTGGAATAGCCCCAAAGAGGACCTTTTAACTTAAATGCTGATTAGTAATTATGCTACTACGGCTTCCATGTAATCTTGTCAACTATAATATATACATAATAACGAGAGATCAGCTAATATACAAAATCGGGACTGAAAGTAGTAGGAGAAAGGTGAGAGCGGTGGAGCCTAATCGGATGGCAGGAATCGATCTCCACATTCATTTCTATGTTTCTTTAATTCATCAAGATCAACTCGATCGGACAGTAGGGCTGCAGCTGTAGGAATATATCGTTAGGGACACTCCCTTGATTCGCATTTCCGGTATCAATTTGATCGTACTACATACGGTATTGTTGTCTTCCTATTCGATCAACTAATGTATATTCAAGGTGATGTGGTGATCGGAGAGATATAAATGGCAATCCCAATCACCTCTATCGCTTTATTCGCTCTCATAACAAGCTCTCTCTTTCGCGCAATCAATTATCCAAATTCGAAATCAGCCTACAAATTGGAGGGCAATTCAAGTAAATAATAGGACAAGAGAGAGTGGTTGAGGCTAATCGAAACCTTTCACAATCTAGTGTTTATAATATATCTAGATTCTTTTGTTGATTGTAACCCTAGATTCTTAATTGGCTAGTTGTAATAAATAGCCCCATTAATATGAAACAAAGGATTATTCTAGACCTACATCGGGGTATTGACGAAGATTTGCAAATATTGCATAACATAATGTCATATGATGCGATATAATTATAAATACAATAAAAACAAAGATTGGGAATGAGTTCCAAAGGAAAACCCTGAATTGGATCCCAAATTGACGAATTAAGAGCACCCATATTGGAGTGTTTAAAAGATAAAAATAAGGAACCTAATAATAGAATAATAAAGGAGGAATGTATTTTGTTAAGGAATGATGTGATAGGTTTACTACCAAGAAACCCTTAAAAACTCAAGAAAGATATAATGTGGGAGACATGTGTGAGAAGGTAGGAAAGAGAAAGAGATGAGTTTGGGGTAGATAGTGAGACTTTTTTTTATTTTATATTATTTAGTTTATAAAAAAATGGGTTGTAGGGATGTGGGTACAAAAATAAAATGGGTTTCTTAAGGAGAGAGAAAAATAAAAAGGAGAGTTAAGAAACCGAATTGGATTCCATGGATGCAGATGCTCTAATGCAAGCTTATCCACGCGGTTATGCACGTACTCTTCGAGTAGGAATTTATTTTCTGAAAGATCACATGCACGCAATAGCAATAGAATCGGAGAAAGTATATGCAGAAACACTATATCAAGCTATCGTATCCGAAGCTTTCCTTGGCCAATCAACGTTGGGGGTAGCAAGCTAGGTTGTCCAGGTTGTTCCTGTGTTGTTTCTCGAACAAGCAAGGCACCAGCTGGTCCAGCACCGATAGAATGAGTAGCGCGCCTACCAGCTGCCATCTTGAATCAGATTGATGGGCAAATTAAGATGCTCATTCGACGAGTTTTGTAGCCTAGCTACAATGATATCATCGATGAGCATGACGAGATTCGATCAAAGTTTTCTGTTATATATCACTATGCCAGATTTACACCCTGGGGATGGACATAGATTGGTTCGTCTCTTGAATTATATCCTAGCGACGGACTTATGGGAGTCGTCGCTTGTGTATGGGCTGAGAGCAAGGCATCCCTACCAAGGTTTCAAGTGACGGACATGTATTAACTTCTGCTAGGTGTTCTCAGTAAATCAAAGTCCCAATTTCAAAAGTAACACAAAGGAGAGATTAATATTAATCCTCAAAATTATAATCGAATACATAACTAAGTAGTAGTAAATTTCCAGTGTTAAACAACACAAATCAAAAAAATCTTTCCTAATTGCCGTAGCCAGGAGTCGAACCTGGAATAGCTTCCAATAAAGGAGATTCATCTTATAGATTGTGCTACTACGGCATTGTTGTTTATTTACCCAGGAAAATATATCTTGATGACATCTAATTTGAAGCTTTGTTAAAACAAAAAAAAATCCTAAAAAAGAATGCCGTAGCCAAGGTTCGAACCTGGAATAGCCCCTAAGAGGACCATCGAAATCAAATCCTGATTAAGTAGAAGTTGTGCTACTACGGCTTCGGTGTGTATTTATTCGACTAATAAATATACGTAACGAGAAATGAGCTAATATACAAAATCGAAATCAGCCTACAAATCGGATTGAAAGTAATAGGAGAAAGGTGAGAGCGGTCGAGCCTAATCTAATTTGATCAAGATCAACTCGGATCGAGCATGAACCTGGGATAGCCCCAAAGAGAACCATGCAACTTAAATCCTGATTAGTAATTGTGCTCTACGGCTTTGTTGTTACTTACTTCAATTCAACTTTTATATACATAATGAGAGATCGATCAACCTACCTACAAATCATATCACGGAAACTAAATACACCGCAAATAAGGATTTAGGGCACCACGTCGATATAAACGTGGTTTCCTAAACCCTTATTTGTGTTCGATTTCTAGTGTCTACTTCCACGTTGATTTGGATGTGGCACCATGTCGATTCAAACCTGCACGGAACCAGAAATGATAATTCGGGTGGGTTAGGTAGGCAAAACTTTTCTCATATGCATAATTTTATTAACAAAACCCTTAATTTAGTAAATAATTGAATTTTTTTATATTAATTTTTCTTGATTTTTTTACCTATTATTTTATTTTTGTAAAAATGGGGCGGGCTGGAGCAGACCTCAGCCTACCTCTGAGCCCATCCTTGACTTAGTAATCCAGATTTGCGGTGTATCTAACCACACCTAAATCAGATTACAAGTTGTCGGAGCCAGAAAATTAAAGAGAGGGATCGAGCCTAATCAAATTGGAGGTATCCATATCCTGATCTCATTATGTCGGAAAAAAAATTAAAGGAAAGAGTTTGAAATACCATACACAATAATTTCTAATAAATTGAGAGATCTTAAAAAACGGGTAGACAGAGAACTGTCAAAGAAGAGCAAATGGAGAATATCGAGGCAACGAAGAAGGAGTGGGAAGTCAATCATGTGGGAAGCATGTACCTCCCAAAGAGCGGAGTTGTTTGAGACACACCACGCCGACCAGAGACGACTCGTACCACCACAAAATCAACAGGAAAAGATGAAGATCATGTCACGTAAGAAACACTCGAGCAAGTGACCCACCAAACAAAACGCAAGAAATGTGCTACCTATTGGTTCAAGAATAAGCTGCTAATAAATCAAAGAATTCTTTATGATTCCATTATATTGAGTCGTTTTCTATTTTCCTTTATCTTTTCAAACTTGTGTGACAACCTTTGTATTATCAATGCACTTAATGGTATTTGGAAATGTCATTGAGAAGTAGAAATGAGCATATTTTACTGCTTGAAGGATCTCTGTTATTTCCAAATAGTTCATATTTGTCACGTGTGTCTAAGAAAATTAACAATATGTTTTAGACTACTTGCGCATGTGCACCCCATTCACTCTGTGTTACACTCGACATTTTATGTTCCATCGCACAATGTATATAATAAAAGATCGAGAATAGTAACACTTTGATTTTTCATATTTTGGTCTCACACTGTTGCAAACTTACAAATGTATATCATTTAGATCAATATATACATATATTCAACCATATTAGATACACATAAATACACTTCTTCACTTCTAATTAATTTAACGAGGGTTTAGATCCTCTGCAAGCATACTGTGGCCACTAGTAGAGTGCTGGTATTCAGCTTGAGAAGATTGAGTTTGTACTTCGCCTTGAGAATTCGAAGTTCGGGTGGTTTTATCAAAGTTGCCTTGGAAGAAGGTCGATGGAGCAACTGGAGATGGGAGTTCAAGGGACTGGTTGTCGAGCATGCTTATCAGGGCGCGTATGGTTGGTCTTCGGCCTATATCATCCTGGACACATAGTAAACCAATTTGAGCACATCTTTCCACCTCGCCTCTTGGGTAATCCTTTTTTAGGATGGGGTCTATTAGTCCTTCAATTGTTCTTTCATTCCATAGTCTCCATGCCTGAGAAAACAAAAAATCACCATCAATCACTCATTTGCTATATATATGTAAGTTTCATATATAAGTTCCAGCTAATATATATACATACATGAAGCAGAAGTCCATTGCCGGTAGATGTATCGTAAAAGTGAAAAACACTTATACCGCTTAGGATTTCTAATATTATGACTCCAAAGCTGTAGATATCAGACTTCGTTGAGTATCTTCCTGCCATTGCGTATTCAGGTGCCATATATCCGCTATAGCATATTCAAGTAGAAAATTATTAATACATACATTGTATAGCCAGAGCTCGTTAGCAAACTAAATAAGTTGTTGCTTTAAGCAACGACACAGAAGAGAGGCAAAACGCTGAGTTTTGATCCTCAAAAGGCTAACAAACTTGTGTTGAATAAAGTGGATGTAATTAAGCTTTTTTAGGACACTTTGTGCAGTTGTAGTTCTTGTTACAGAAAACACAATTCAATTAGAAGCTCTTGCTTCTTTCCCAAGGTTTTCTCCTTGATCCATTTTTCCGATTTACAGATCTGAGATCTAAGCTTGATCTCAGCTCCGATCCGATTGTGGATTTGACATACATGCATACATGTATCATACATGTATGCATGTATGTACGTATGCATGCATGTTGCATACATACATACATACATACATACATACATACTACGTATATACGTACGTACGTACGTACATACATACATACATATATGACAGTTAATTGGCCTAGAAAGCTGAAGAAATTATATACTTACAACGTCCCTGCAACCTTGGTTGTATTTCCTGTAGTATCATCAATGTTGAATAGCTTCGCCAATCCAAAATCTGCTATCTTAGGGTTCATCTCCTCATCAAGCAAGATATTACTAGATTTGAGATCTCGATGTACAATAGAGATCAAAGACTCGTGAAGGTGTTGCAATCCACACGCGATTCCTTGAATTATTTTATATCTTGTGCTCCAATCCAAATAGATAGATTTGGTTGTATCTATATATAAACAAGTTCAAACATGAATGCAAGTTTAGTGTATGTATATAGTCAATTAAAGTTCAAACATTAATGCAAGTCGAGTGCCTACCAAAAAGGAATTTGTCTAGGCTTAAGTTAGACATGAACTCATAGATAAGAATCCGCTCTTGATGTTCAACACAATAGCCTTGAAGCTTCACCAAGTTTTTGTGTTGAAGCTTTGCGACCACCGCGATTTCTGTCTTAAACTCTCTTATTCCTTGCTCTGTGTATTTTGTAAGCCTCTTTATGGCTACAAATTCTCCACTTGGAAGCATGCCCTGTAGAAACCATATATATATAGAGAGAGAGATATAATTGCATATATAATTGATCGATGCTCGCCTATTTTTTTTGGTCAAAATACCAATTCAAATCTATATCTATATAAACTCTTAACTTAGAAGAGTTTATGCCGAGTTGTCAACATTAGAGAGATTTTAGGGGTTTTGGTCAATTATGATTTTCTTTTTTCTCTTTAATCTTTTTTTTTTAATTCTCTTTTTTTCTTCTTTTTCTTTTTATTATTATTTTTCTTTAATCTTAGTAACTATCTATATCTATATCTATATAAACTCTTAATTTAGAAGAGTTTATGTCGAGGTGTCAACATTAGAGAGATTTTAGGGGTTTTGACCAATTATGATTTCCTTTTTTCTCTTTAATCCTTTTTTTTAATTCTCTTTTTTTCTTCTTTTTCTTTTAATTATTTTTTTCTTTAATCTTACTAACTTCTATATATCTATATAAACTCTTAATTTAGAAGAGTTTATGCCGATGTGTCAACATTAGAGAGATTTTAGAGGTTTTGACCAATTATGATTTTCTTTTTTCTCTTTAATCCTTTTTTTTTAATTCTTTTTTTTTCTTCTTTTTCTTTTAATTATTTTTTTTAATCTTACTAACTCCTATATAAACTCTTAATTTAGAAGAGTTTATGCCGAGGTGTCAACATTAGAGAGATTTTAGGGGTTTTGACCAATTATGATTTTCTTTTTTCTCTTTAATCAATTTTTTAATTCTCTTTTTATCTTCTTTTTCTTTTAATTATTTTTTTTCTTTAATCTTACTAATCATTGGGCTTAATTCAAAACATTGAATTCAATCTAATATAACTATTGGACTTAACTCAAATTCATTTACTAACTATCTATATCTATATACTATATTAATTTATGTCACATGTCCTCTCCATGTTCAAAGTTATTTGTGAAAATATTATTTACATAATATCATTTTATTATGGTAACTATATTTTCTAATATTATTTTTTTTGAAAAATATTCTAATATTAATTTCCCAATATTATTTGATTTTACATTTTTTCAACCAATGGGATTAATTCAAAAATTTTATCTTTCACTATTTATTATTTATTTTTCTCTTTATCTCTTTAACCCACATGTATTTTTTTCTATTATTTTTAACACATTTACTAATCAATGGGTTTAATTAAAAATATTGAATTAAATCTAATGTCTATGATTTATCTATATCTAAATATTATTTATAAAAAATTTGCGCCATGGCGCGGGGATCGTACTAGTTGGTATTTAAAACTGAAAAGGTTGGAAATTTGAATATTTAAAAAGACTCTGATGCTAAAGTGGTATTTAAAACTGCACAAATTGACAAATTGGTATTTTTTTCTGGTCAGAATAGGGATTCAGATCTTTTATTAGAAGAAAGAAACCGGTCCAAGCTAAACAAAAAAGGTTCAGTATACGCGTAGGCGTCACGCCCATGAAAACCGAAATTTCGACCAGAAAAAATACAAATTTGTCCATCGGTGCAGTTTTAAATACCAATTTGACCCCGAAGTATTTTTAAATACCCAAATGTTCTACGTTGTCAGTTTTAAATACCAATTTGATATTTTGGCCCAATTTTTTTAGACAAGCTGGAACTGATTGATGAAATCAAGCTAGGTAGGTACCGTACCTTGTAGACGGTACCAAATCCGCCTCGACCCAGTTTATTATCTGTGGAGAACTTCATCGTTGCATTTTCAATTGTACCAAGGCTAACGCATTCGACATTCTCGATTTCGGCATCCTTTGGGAAAGCAATATCTTCTTCTGCAAGATCGAATATAACGTACGTACTTCTTAACCGATCAATCAATTGAATTAAACCGGGTCAATCACTACATCGATCTCATTTTAATAATTACTTAATCATCAAAATTGATTCATTGTGTATGCGTACCTCTAGATATGTGATTAGAAGAATTTTTTCTACACATGAAGAACCAAACACCGCCAGCAACAAGTAGAAGTATTGCAGCAGCCAGCGTCACCGCCACAGCCACAGCCACGGCCACAGGGACCACTATACGTACAAATTAACGCAATTCATACTAGATATGCACTAGATATGATATATATATATATATATATATATATATATATATATATATATATATATATATATATATAGAGAGAGAGAGAGAGAGAGAGAGAGAGAGAGAGAGAGAGAGAGAGATGAATTGGAATTTAATTATATATATATATACCATTGGATTTGGAAGGAGAGGGTGGCGACTGGGACGGAGGGGGTGGCGCTTGAGAAACGCTGACACGATCATCAGCACTCGGTGGCGAAGGATTAGCTGAGGGTGGAGCGTTAGGGGTAAAATAGAATCTACCACGCGTGTCGTAATCGACCTGGCAGCTAGGGGGCGACGAATAGATGGCGAGGGGCCACTCTCCGCAGCAACTGTGCGTCTCACCAAAGGCGAAAA
Source organism: Persicaria maculosa (assembly GCA_963922045.1). NCBI lineage: Eukaryota > Viridiplantae > Streptophyta > Magnoliopsida > Caryophyllales > Polygonaceae > Persicaria > Persicaria maculosa. The sequence continues at coordinate 3,217,778 of OY998254.1, read as the reverse complement.
CAAGGCACGACTCACACTGCGTCGGGCTCAGGTCGGGGCTGCACTGCACCAGAAAGTAGGCCGTTACTAAAGCCGAAACATTCTTTTCCGTGTATGCAAAGTACTTGGCGCTGGACGAGTTCCCGGGGTTCGATACCGCCTCTTGTATGAGGCCGTTCACCGTCTCGTTCAGCAAGGGGGAGAATGTCTCCGGGTCGGTCATGTTCGTCACAGAGTAGGAGTTAAGGGTCAAATCCTCCTCTGGTACGCCGTCCATCGACTCGTTCTTGTAGCGGAGCGTGCACTCCTTGTACCATATGATGCCCGCCCTGGCGTTGGAGCAGTTGAGGGCTTTGTCCGACGCTGCCTCTATGCATTTGCTGCAGAAGGAGGAGTTGACGTCTCCCCGGCAGTAGTACTGGCCGTACACGGTGTCAGCTCCGTTGCCGGCGCTGGCGTTGTTGGATGCGTTTGTCAAGGCTTCTGCATTGAGTATCTTGATAACGGCTCTGAGGTTCGACTCGTAGGTGCTGTTGGCGGTGTAGTTGCCGTATGCTACGGGTCTGCAGAACGCGTACCTAAACGTAGGTTCGGTAGGTTGACAACAGACATTGTTTGCAAGCTGCAGGGCCGCGAGGAAGATGACAATAAGGGTGATTGAGGCTTTGGCCATTTTTTTTTTTTAGGTCCTGCCCTCTATTGCTTTTGGTAATCGAGAATCGAGATTGCTTATATATATTGACTGCAGTCAAATTGGGGTCTGACTAAGAATACAACAACCCAATATCTCTCGCGATAAAGTGGGAACTGGACGGACAGGATTCAAACAAATGGTTCGAGTTCTTAATTGAAAATAAAAATCTGTGTTATTTTCAGGTTTATTTATGTTCCTTAAAAAACACATTATAACAATAATTTTTATAATTAAACAAATTTAGATTTTAATCTTTAAGTTATACTCCCTATGTCTCAAAATACATGTATTTTTAGGACTATGCACAGGAATTAAGATATAGGTTAAATGTAATGATTAGATATAAAAAAATAGGTTAAGTGTAATGATTAGACTTTGGTATTATACAGTCCTAATCCTCTACAACATTCTCCACTTAACTATAAATTTACATCGAAAAAAATTTTAAAAATATTTTTACGTTCTATACCCTTATATTGATATGTTTATAAATTTGTATTTTAAAAATCACAATTTTAGAAAAATAAAAAATATATTTTCTTGAATAATCGATATTTTATTTATCTAAATTTTAAAAATGTAATTTTTTAAGATATAAATTTATAAACATATCAATATAAGAGTATATAACCTAAAAATATTTTTAAAAAAATTTTTCGATAGAAATTTATAGTCGAAATAATTAAGTGTTGTACCAAGTGGTGCGGGGAATGTTGTAGAGGATCCGGACTGGGTATTATAGTATTTGTTTCTTTTTTCAATTTGTAAGGAGAGGAGTAGGGTGATGTAAAAATTAGATTAATGATTAGATGTAAAAAGTATGTTAAGAGTAATGATTAAATCTAAAAGACATATATTTTTGACAAAATTAGATTGACTAAAAAGACATGTATTTTAAGACCCAGGGAATGTTATAAACCCGATCGTCTCATGTGATTTTGGGTCCTATATCCAAATAGGCACATGTTACAGAATTAGCTCGTACTTAATCATAAAGTTTATTGGCAAGTTGACAAATTGTCTTTCGACAAGACACGTATAAACACCCCTTCTCCTCATACTCCATCTGGGTGAGCTGGTTTGAGTCCGTCTCTAGTGGTCGACGTTGGGACCGCCTGAACTAGTCGACTCGCTGCCTAGCTCTATCGGGGCCTGGGTGTTGCTAGTCGGTTGCGCTTCAGTCAATCTCTTCTTTTTGGGTTAGGCTCGTTAGTGCAACTTGGATTGTTTGTTTGCTGCATTTTGTATTGCCCTGTTTTTTCTTCGTTGTATGTTTGATGGTTCGCCGTCTATCAACTTTGTCAACCTCTCGTGATTCCAGGTTTGTCTGCTCCTCGAATTATTACCTTATAATTTTATTTTATTTTCAAAGACAAAGCATTGCTAAATATACACTTCGTTTCTTATATGACTTCTTTAGGTTGACAAGTACGTACATTGTACATATATACTCCGTACATTAGTATTGCGTGCTTGATTAAGTCTTCCATTATCTCAGTAGAGTAATTTATGGATGTCAAACACATACGGAGTAATCCCTCCGTTTGAAATTATTTGTCGTTTGACTTTTCAACACGCTTTTTAAGAATCTAAAAAATCTATAAAATATAATTTTTTTAATTAAAATTTTTCCATAATCTTATACTTACTACTTATATGTAGAAATTATATAAAAAAATTAATTAAAAAATATTTTTTATATAGTTTTTATCTCCTTAAAAAATGTGTACTGCAAGATAATTGACAGTAATTTCAAAGGGAGGGAGTATGAGCTAGGACGACATTGTCAGACTGACATTTTAAATGCATACGTACACATGAAAATGTCAACTGAGAGGGAAAAAAACATCAACTTGTCAATCATAATCGTCGTCATAACATAACCATACTTGACTTGTCAGCGAAAAAAAAAAAACTTGTCAATCATAATCCTCGTCATTGACATTTTATGGAGTACTCCCTCCTCCAACTGTTTCAAAATAAAAGTCGTTTGAATTTTCTGTACGTATTTTAAGGAGTTAAAAATTAGTATATAAAATATTTTTTTTATTGAATATGTTTTGACTATTAAGTATGAAATTATTAAAAAGAATACAGTGATATTTTATAGTGTTTTTACCTTCTAAAAAACGTGCAAAACAAGACAAACAACATTTAATTTGGAACGGAGGGAGTAGTTTATTTGTTCGGTTCCTTTAAGTACTCCATAGAGATAGAAAATTAACCTGCGGGGATCCGATTCACCTAATAATCTAAACTTAATATATCTGGATAAATAAGTGGATTTGGGTAACGGAGGGAGCAGTTGAGGGCTTTGTCCGACGCTGCCTCTATGCATTTGCTGCAGAAGGAGGAGTTGACGTCTCCCCGGCAGTAGTACTGGCCGTACACGGTGTCAGCTCCGTTGCCGGCGCTGGCGTTGTTGGATGCGTTTGTCAAGGCTTCTGCATTGAGTATCTTGATAACGGCTCTGAGGTTCGACTCGTAGGTGCTGTTGGCGGTGTAGTTTCCGTATGAGAAGGGTCTGCAGAACGCGTACCTAAACGTAGGGGCGCTAGGTTGACAAGAGACATTGTTTGCAAGCTGCAGGGCTGCGACGAAGATGAAAATAAGGGTGATTGAGGCTTTGGACATTTTTTTTTTTTTTTTGCCCTGCCCTCTATTGCTTTTGGTAATCGAGATTGCTTACATATATTGGCTGCAGGTCAATTGGCCTCTAGCGAAGAAAACAACAACTCATTATATCCCGCGATGGGGATTGAACGATCAGGATGCAGACAATTTGACTCGAGTTCTTAATAGGAAATAAATCTGTGTTATTTTCAAATTGACTCGAGTTCTTAATAGGAAATAAATCTGTGTTATTTTCAAGTTTATTTATGTTCCTTAAAAAACACATTAACAATAATTTTTATAATTAAAAAAATTTACATTTTAATCTTAACTTATATTATAAACCCGAACATCTCATGTGATTTTGGTAGGGGTGTTATATAAACATGAGTGGCTCGAATTCGACTCGTACTCGCTCGATAAAAACTCGATTCGAACTCGTTCTTTTTCTAAATGAGCTCGGTTCCTCTTGGCTCGAGCTGATTGCCAAGAACCCCTCTTTGGAGGCTATGAACTACCTCACCAGAGGCTACAACCACCTCTTCGGAGGCTTCTAATCTCTCCTCGAAGGCCTTGAAATTAACCCCGCCGGACCTAGGTCCTCGGATCCTTCTCCACCATGTCTCGTTCGGTTCTCATTGGAGACGTCAGGTCCGAATATGTCCTCAAAATCGTCGAGCCTACTCAGATCTGACCTTCCGTTGCGCCCCCGAGTGATGCTTGGCCTCTCTCTGTCAGATCCTCGGGGTCTCTACCCCCCCGTCCCACCACCTACTCCTCTTTGCCTCCCCGGAGTCCTTTCAATTTCCATTCTGGGTAATGGGGTCTGGCTTCTCTGGCGCCGTCCTGGTTGTTTCCAGCTTCCCCCGTCGGGGTTCTGTTCCTCCCATAGGCCGCTTTCGATGATTCTGGTATCCCTTTCGGGGTTCCGCTCCACCCACCGCCCCACCCCTTCTCCTCATCCCCCATCTGGGGTGAGCTGGTTTGTGTCTGTCTCCCATGGTCGACGTTGAGGCCGCCGAATCTATTCGACTCGCTGCCTAGCTCTCTCGGGGCCTGGGTGTCACTAGTCGGTTGGGCTTCAGTCAATCTCTTCTTTTGGCCCTCAGTTTCTCGCCTTGGGCCCGAGTAGACCTGGAATTTGGTGATTTGGGATCCTTGGGCCTGAAGTTTACCCACTAATAATAAAAATAAATAAAACATAATAAAATAAATTACTTTGAATAAACCCACCTGAAAGGGTTTGATAAAAATTCCCGTAAGGGTTTTGATAAATCCTGAAAGGGCTTTCTGGTGCGTTTTTCTACGAGGGTGGCTCTCGGAGGTGTTTCTGGTTGTTCTTTGCGGTCCTAGTCTATGTTAGGGCTCTGGCGTCCAGTGTCGGGTCTGGCTGGGGTTGTGCATGATGGTGTGCATTGAGGCGACTCCGTACGTATTCCGGAAATTTCCTGGGAAGTTCGTCTTCATCGTCAACAAGGTCTTCTGATGTACCGCTGAGCAGTGGCGGATCCTGAAGCGTTTAGTTGAGGGGGCGGAAAATTGATCTCTAATTTTTTTCCGAAAAAATCATCAATATTTGAAGTTTTCGGGTTTAATTATAGTATTAAGTTATGAAATTTAACAAATGATGAGTATGATAGAAGTGTATTAATTTGGTAAATTATGTGAAAATTAATTTATATCGCTTCAGTCTTGAAATGTTTATAACTTTTTACTCAGTTATCGGATTTGAGCTTATAATATATCAAATTGAAGCTATCGACAAGAGGAATATGAATATTAAATTTCATTTTTGATTTGGGGGGGGGCGACTGCCACCCCCGGTCCTTTAAAGATCCGCCCCTGGCGCTGACCAGTGGTTTCATCGCTTCATGACGCTTGGCTCCGGGTTTAGTCTACACTGTCCTCAGTTTTTTGAGTTAGGCTCGTTAATGCGATTGGGCTGTTTGTTTGCCGCTTTTTGTATTGCACCGTTTTTTCTTCGTTGGATGTTTGACGGTTCGCCGTCTGTCGACTTTGTCGGCCTCTCGAGATTTCAGATTTATCTGGTCCTCGAATTATTACCTTATAAAAAAAAATCTTTTCAAATGAAGTACTCCATACTACATTAGTATTGCGTGCTTGATTAAGTCTTCCATTATCTCAGTACAGAGTAATTTATGGATGTCAAACACATACTGTATGAGCTAGGACGACATTGTCAGACTGACATTTTAAATGCATACGTACACATGAAAATGTCAACTGAGAGGGAAAAAACATCAACTTGTCAATCATAATCGTAGTCATGACCATACTCGGTTGGTGACTTGTCAACGGAAAAAAAAAAAAAAACTTGTCAATCATAATCGTCGTCATAACCATTTTATGGAGTACTGTAGTTTATTTGTTCGGTTCCATTAAGTAGGTACTCCATAGAGATGGAAAATTAACCCACGGGATCCTATTCACCTAATTAATAATCTAAACCGAATATATATGGATAAATAAGTGGATTTGGGTAATGGTAATTATGAGTTTGACGAAAGTTGGTATATATATTAGAAAAACTAGATTTCCAATGCATTCGAAAAGGCAGAACTCAAAATTTTTAATTATTTGCCGTAGCCAGGATTTGAACCTAGAATAGCTTCCAATAAAGGAGATTCATCATATAAATTGTGCTACTACGGCATTGCTGTTTATTATTAGTTCAAGCTAAATTTAAAATAGAGTATCTCAACTAAACCTAAACTATGGCATATATGTCTTAATCGAAGCATGGTAAGCTTGGATGAGGTATTATGGTGGGATAGCTTCTTTGTACACACTGTGGGATAGCTGCTTGGTTTTGTTTAAAAGCCATAAATAAACAAAGACTTATTGAACAAAAATATTATGGAAAACGTACAAAAACGAAGCATGAATAGTGCCAAAGAACATCCAAATTGTCGCACGAAATATCCCTTCATTGAATTGGTAAATAAAGCTTCAAAGAGGACCATTTAAATCAAATCCTGATTAGTAATTGTGCTATAACTGCTTCTGTGTCATCTTAATCAACTAATATATACATAATAACGAGAGATCAGCTAATTTGTTATGATCCTAAGGTCAGGTAGATGATTTGAGATAGGGAAAGAGGAGATTGAAGAAGAGATACTAAGAGGAGGAAGAAGAAGAAGATAGGATTTCTGTAATTCATCGATGATCAGTACATTACACATATATCTATTTATACCACCTTACCCCTACTTTCTAGTAATTGCAAGACTAATCCCTTATATCCTAATTCCTAACATTACTCCCCCCTTATAAAAGCTTTGTCCCCAAAGCTTATTAGAGGTCACTACTAATAAAATACAATGCATCCCATTTGAAAGCTATTAAAGAAACAAGTATGGAAGTAAAAAAAATAAACTCGCTGATGCCTTCCCATGAATGTCCAAAGTTGTTGCCAATTGTTCCATGGTAAAACGGGGGCTGTCAAGGCTGGTGCAAATTGCTACATCAAGTATGTATAAAACAAGGCAGGGGCTTGATGTTTCCATGGTAAAAAAATCCATTCAAGAAAAGACCAAGCACCTAGTAGTGCATTTAACTGATGCAAGTGCTCCTTCCACTCTTATGACAGCACATGTATTCCAAGCAACAAAAAACAGTAGCTAATTCAGCAACTAATTCCAAGCACAAGACAATATATTGCCTCAATATCACCTGCAAGTTATTTCTAGGCAACATTCAGTATCGAGCTCCTGAGAAGACACTTCAAACACCATGCTCATTCAGCTATGACAGTATGAACAAGATCAGTTGTTGTGCTTGTAATTACTCCCCAAAATTGTATTCAAAACTACCTACCGAGATTATCTCACGACACATGAGTATATGCAATTTATCCGCCCGGATCAAAAGTCAGAATACAAAGTAAGGTCACATGTGCCTTGACTGAATTAGAAGCAGCTCCTCTATCGAAGGGCAATGAATTCAGACCATTCTTTACACGCTTGAAATCAAGAATCAACCCAAATACCTCATTTCCATACCCTATGTCCTGAACATCATCCAAACAACAAAGACTAATCCCGCCTCCTGGATCGAAAATGATGGAACGTGAACTGCTCAAGCCCTCTACCACTGCCAGCACTAATTCAGTATTCATACAAATTTTCCCATCGACTAGTGCATTGGTCACTTTATCCCTTCTACTAGGCATTTTCCCAAACACCTTGTGTGCACTATCGAAACACTTAGTTGAATTCCACAAAGAAGCATGCTAGTCCATTTTTTTAGATTTGGCTATCCTAATTCTAATCCATTCAATCAACAGATTAACAAATTCAGCCAATTCATTGGGTGTGTTATCAGAATTCATAACCTTGCTCGGTTCGAGATTTACCTCGGAATTGTCGCTTACAATCTGAAGATCTTCGAGACAGTCTTCCTTCTCCGGATTTGAAGGCTGCAGTAACCCCTCTGCTCTCTTGAGGACTCACATTGGATTGAAAAACAACGATCTTTCGCAATCTCATCTATTTCTTGGTACACATCTTCAGCCGGCTTTGCAATTAAATTATCGATTGTTGATGATTCTATAACATCTTCGTTAATCCATTTGGCCTCTGAATTACCAAGAACACTTTCTAAAGATGTATTGAACTCCAGATCGGTGATTCCTTCCATCCGTGCTAGGTCTACTACATTCTCACCGCTGGCTTCGACTCTTGATGTACCAAGAACAATTTCTGAAAACACCTCGAGTTACTGATCGAAATATCTTGGCGAATTCCGAATGAGTTGGGTGCCGTCATCCTCAATTGGAATTTCTTCAATTGTGCTTTGCCTTTCATCAATTTCCGGGAGTGTGGAAATCTCTGAGGCAACTTCAACTTCTTTGGTTTCTTGGCCCGGAACTTCAGGTTTTCTCGATCGATCGGTAACTTGGAATCCTTGAAACAGTTCCAATTCACACCATAAATCGTATATGCATCTTCCATTATACCAATGGAGTGCCCTAATTGCCGAATATTTATCCTCGAAGCAAACCCGTGAATGGAACTCTTCTCCATATCTGAATTTTTCCACCGTTTCTATGTTGCCACAGGTAGAGAACACCTCCAACAACACTTCTGTTGAAACTTCATAGAGTTTAAACTTGATCTTGATGAGGATAGATCGTTCCTCCCGCTCCCTGAGAAGCTGAAACTCTCGCTGACTGGAGATTGCCATTACTCGACGAATCTGTGATTCCAATTGTGCGTCTCTGGTCGAAGAACTGAAAGGCTCTGATACCAATTTGTTATGTTCCTAAGGTCTGATAGATGATTTGAGATAGGGAAAGAGGAGATTGAAGAAGAGAAGAAGAGAGACTGAGAGGAGGAAGAAGAAGAAGATAGGATTTCTGTAATTCATCGATGATCGGTACATTACACATATATCTATTTATACCACATTACCCCTACTTTCTAGTAATTGCAAGACTAATCCCTTATATCCTAATTTCTAACATAATATTTAATACAAAATCGGGACTGAAAGTAGTAGGAGAAAGGTGAGAGCGGTCGAGCCTAATCATGTTGGAATGTGGTTGTTCCACATTGGTAATATAGAGAGAATACTTGAACAACATATAATGTTGATACTTTAACAAATCGAATGGCAGGAATCGATCTCCACCTTCATTTCTATGTTTCTTTAATTGATCAACATCAACTCGGATGGCGCGGTGTGCTCGGACAGTAGGGTTGCAGCTGCAGGAATATATCGTTAGGGATTCAGAGAACAGGTGGACCGTGGATGGCTGGATTGAACCTGTGATAGCCCCAAAGAGGACCATTTAACTTAAATCCCGACTAGTAATTGTGCTACTATGGCTTTTTACGTTGTTACTTACTTCAATTCAACTTTTATAAATTAGCCGAACAAGGAAAATGTTATTCACCTATAAATTATTTTTGGTAAGCAAACTTATTATTATTATTATTATTATTATTATTTTATTATTATTATTCTTATTATAATAATAATTACATATTACAAGAAATTAGTGGGTAGCCGAGAAACTATCTGGGCACCCACTCCCTTAGCGATAGCAAAACTAAGTCTAGTAAAAATATAAGCTGCAGCACGAGCCCCGGCATCCTGAGATACTGAAAACTTCTGAATCCGCTTGAGCAAGGCAACCGCATCCGTATCCAACTCCCCTAACGAAGAGAATGAGAAGGGTAGGAAACCATAACCAGCTGTCGTGCACAAATCACGGTACTTGACACACTTACGTTGAGCAGCATCAACAACAACACGACCGGGTATAAAGTCAGACATCCCCGACTGGGTCAAAGGAGAGGATCCCGTCAGATCAACACAAACATCTCGCCCCTTGTCCCATGAATAAAGAAGCAAGTCTGCCGGACGAAGAGGTTTATTGTGCCCATCCACCAAACCGATATCAACCTCCTTACCGGCAGAAATCCCAGTCCTGTAACAGATATCAAATAAGGTGTCGCACACAAGGTTATGTCGATGCTTAATGCCCACGGTACCAGCACAGGACACAGCATGATCTCCATAAACATCACTGTCGAAGACCCGAGAACATGCCGGACATGGCCTAGACACCGTGAACAACGGAACACCCAGTCGATAGCTAAACACACTACGATAGGTCCTACCGTTCATAGTCTGCCCCAACCCAGAAATAGGAACAGCACGCAACCAATCGGAGGAGTGAGCACCCTGCTGGGACTTCCACAATGCAACTTGTCGCGGAGTCAAAGAGAAAACAGAGTCCGATGTAGCAGCAACCTTTGCGAAATATATATCTGTCAATTTCTTCATAAGTTTGGGGGCAGCGATTTCACTAGGATCGCGTAGAAGATCAGAACCTGTAGTCTCATTAAAAACACGACAAGCATCATCAAAAGTAGGACCAGTAGCAATGATACCAGAAGGACGTAGAAGCTTAGCCTGCAACTCAGCAGACTGCAAACGAGACGCCAAAAAAGCATAATGTAGGACATCCCCAGCAGCATACACTCTGAGCCCACCAAACTGAAAAGGGAAGGTGGCAAGCCGCCACTGCCAATCTCCAAACCCTGGCCCAGACGCAGTGACAATACGTTCCAAGCTAGAACAGAGTGCCACATCAAATGAGAGTTGGGCCGACCCAAAGACACGCGGAGAACAAGTACGCAAAGCAAAGTAAAGTTTAGAAATACCCGTACAAGCTCGAAGCAGAAGCAACTCGCACTGCGGATCATCAATCCTCGCGACAGAATCCATGAGCTCTATGGTCTTAGTCACTCTCTTCGCCACGAGGCCGCTGCCGAAAAAAGGACACGTGCTGACAGGCCCACCCAAAACTTTGACACCATGTGAAGGCCGAGAAATAGAGGGGGGGAAAACACCAGGAAGCCGACTCCTGGGGTCTTCTGTAGGCCAAAAAACCTCGGTCTTATCCACATTAAGATGAAGGCCAAAGCGGGGACCATCCGCCATAATCAGGTCCAAGACCTTTCCCACAACCAAAGTGTCCCCAACAACAGTGCCATCATCTAAGTACCAAGCTTGCAGACTCAGGGCAAAAGTGTCTCTGATCTTGCACACCAAAGGATGCAACACCAAAGCAAAAAGGAGAGGCCCTAAAGGATCCCCTTGTTGAACCCCCCGGCAAGACCATAAGTTATGCTCCCCATAATACAGCCGGGCAGGATTAGAGTAACAAAACTCTACCCACCGAGATAGGACCGGGCAATGACGGTGAACTTCCTGTAACATGGCTCCACGATCAACTAAGTTGAAAGCATTCTGAAAGTCCACCAACAACATAGAAAGACCCTCCTCACTGCCACGAGCCTCAACAAACCGATTCAAGGCATGCAAAATAGCCTCCCCGACACCGGATACCCCGACCCCAAACTGAAGACCAGCAAAATAACTCGACAAAGAGGGACCGACTAAACAAGCCCCAACCTTAGAGACAAGGCGTCTCCAAATAGTGCCAACAGTAATATGACGTATGCCTCCACCAGGTTTAACAAGCGGGGTGAGTGGAGCACTAGCAATATACTCACCCAAATCATGCGGACAGCGACCTTCAAGAAAAAGATTAACCACCCGAGTGATAGAGGAGATCAAATCATCTGAAATAGCAACAGCCGCTCCACACAAACAATCAAAGAGATGCTGAGCACGGAACCCATCCCTCCCACACAACGTGCCCCGCGGAAAACTCCGAATCATATCCAAAACAACAGTAGAAGAGGCAACGAGAGGATGGTGATCAACAGGCAGATACAGCAAGTTAGGAGATGGGGCAGTGGGGTGCTTATCCCGTAGGGCCTCAAGAGTGGCATCAGAATAAGGAGCAATACCTGATGAAGAAAGCACCCGAACAGCGGCAGTGTAATAATAGCACAACTTTATTATGATGAAAAAAGATTTACATAAAGCTAGTTGGAAGCCTCGTAACAAATTGAGCTCCAACCCCTTTTTGAATAGTAAAACCAACTCTATGAAATATAAAATCACCACTATTAGACCCTACCCCATGACTTTTCCTAACCAATTGAATCCGCTTCATAAAACCAATAGCATCATCCCCCAGTTCTCCAAAAGTAGAGAACGCAAATGCCATGAAACAATACCCCTTAGCAGCACAAATATCCGCGTACTTCTTCTCCTTTCTTTCAGTGGCTTGAGAGACTGCCTTGCCGGGTACAAATGAATCATTGGCTCTAGTTGTGAACGGTGAAGCCCCAACCACATCCACACAAGTGTCTCTACCCTTGTCCCACCCATAAACCAACAAATCTCCTGGCCTCAACTCAACACCATCTTCATTGCTCATGCCCGTATGCGCTTCCTTTTGAACTGCGAGGCCCGCTTTGTAACAAATGTCAGCCAAAACATCTCGGATCATGTTGTGTCGGTGTTTCATCCTGATGCCTCGACTGCAATGTAGAGCGTGATCTCCAAATGGGTCCATCCTATCAAGCTCACAATTAGGACATGTCGGATAGCCACTAAACATAGGGATCGAAAGATGGTATTGGAGGACAGAACGAAACTGGCGAGACGGCATGGTTTGAGCTAGACCCTCAATGGGGGTAGTCAACAAAAAATCATGCGCTCTGTCTCCTCTCACCGCTTGCAAAACATGCAGCTGCCTTGGAGTCGGATTGAGTGTGGACACTAAGTTGTCATCAATGAACTTGAAGTATCGATCCGCCAATACTGACATGATTTTTTGGGGGGCGGGGGATACCAACAAGTCATCAATATCCGAACCAACACATGCGACATACCTCAAGATAGATTGGGTGAGGACGCTGTCAAGGCAACTGTCTGGGCGTCCAGAAGGTGAAGACACTGACTTACTCAAAATGGATGTTTGGAGTTCAGCCGTTTGGAGACGAGATGCGATGAAAGCAAAATGACTAACATCCTCCGCCGAAAGCACCCCAAACCCACCAAGTTTCAAAGGAAGAGTCGCCTGACGCCATTGCCACGGACCAAACCCTGGGCCTCCTGCAGTAATAGCGTGCTCAAGGGAGGCCCGAAGCTCATCATCAAAGCACCTTATAGCTCTAGGGAGGGCATGAGGGGGGCACGTTCAAAGAGCAAACATCAATTTGGAGACCCCGATACAATTTCGTAGAAGAAGCAATTCGCACTGGGGATCTTCTAGCTTCCTAACAGCCCTAAGAGCTTCTATCGATTTGTCAACCCTCTTCATAATCAAGCTATTGCAAAATGTAGCACTGTTGCTGGCTGGGCCGCCTAACAATTTCACTCCCAACTTGGGTCTAGAAATGTCAGACGGGAACATACCAACTTCAAAGCTCATCGGATCTTCAGTTGGCCAAAATAATTCAGTTTTCTGAATATTAATGAATAGCCCCAACTTCGGACCCTCTTTAACCACAATCTCCAGCGCCTTAGCAACCTCCCTGGTGTCACCTGATAGGGTACCATCATCTAAGTACCAGGCGTTAATGTCAAGAGCACATGTGGTGTTAATTTTGGTGACAAGTGGATGCAACATTAAAGAAAACAAAAGTGGACCTAGCGGATCACCCTGCTGCACACCTTGACAAGAGTGCAAAGGAACATCCTGCCAATACAGACGAGCGGGTTGGGCATAACAGAATTCAACCCAAGGAGCAATGGAGGGGCAATGGATGTGAACTTCCCAAATCAAAGCGCCTCTATCAACGAGATTAAAGGCATTAGAAAAGTCCACGAGAAGCAAGAACATGCCCCTATCCATACCCTTATCTAACAGAAGCCTGTTAACAAAATGGAGAATAGCTTCGCCACCCCCCGGCACACCCACACCAAACTGGTGTGTGCCTAAATATCCGCTGAGCTCCTTGGTGATGATAGAAGCCGCCGATTTGGAAACCAATCTCTTCCAAATAGAACCTACTGCAATAGGGCGAACACCCCCATCTTGTTTCAGCAACGGGGTCAGGGGATCACTCGCCACGAATTCCGCAAGCGCTCGAGGGCAAGCACCCGACAAAAAAAGGTTAACAACACCCGTGATGGCTCCAAGAAGCTCACTAGCAATGCCGTCACATACCCCAGCCAGAATCTCAATGCAGGCACCAAGAGAGGATCACATGGAACATCTGGTGGGGGGAAATAGGATGCTTAATTAGCAAGAAGCTCTGCGGCTGTGTCATCATTGAAGGGTGCAACCCCAGAGGAAGTGAGGACTCTAATAGCAGCAGCATAATCACAAAAACCTAATTTTTTAACCTCATGTTTTCAATAATGATTTTGGCTTTATATATTTGGGTAAAGGTTCAGATTTAATGAAAAATACATTCTGTATAATTTAGAGAACGATAAAATCCTAATGGATTGGTGGTGGAATCCTCATATTAGAGAAGGTAAACACACGATTATAACGTTATTATTCAACCCTTTATATAGGGATTATAATATTTGGAGAATAAGTAATATAAAGATATCGATAAACTAAATCTATCAAAGATATATATTTCTAACCTAATATAACAATATCAAAGATTATATCCCAATACAATCATATCTAATATATCTCTAACACATTCAATTGACCGTTGCACCATATATCTCTAACTATGATAGTAGATTGGATTTTCAAATATGTAATAACTAAACTAATATAGATTTGCTGTGTTTGCGTGTGTGGTGGATATAGGAATGGAGAAGGTAGAAGGAGCACTGAACATTCCGGATCCAGGAGTAGTATGCCAATCGGTGCCGTCAGGAGGGTGCAACCCTCAGACGTGCCAAGGCATCTGCAGCCAACGATCCCTGAAATCTGCGGGCTGCATGGACGACACCGGGTTTTGCTGCTGCAACAATCCGGGGGTGCACTGCGAAGGGATACCGTCGATGTCGGGAGGGTGCACCACTCAGTCGTGTACAGGCGTTTGCTCTAATCAATCCCTCAAGTTTGGGGCTTGTGTTACTCAAGGTAAAGATTTGAAATACACACTGTTTTCTTTCTTTATTAATCAAGGTAAAGATTTGAAATACACGACACACTAGTTTCAGGTCAGACAATTCAAATGAGTATATATATCCAAGCCCACAAAGCAACGAAATGCCAGATAAATGAGCCGAGTAAGACTCAAGGATGAAATTGTGAATAGAGAGAACACGGGGAAATCTGTAAACTTTCATATGATGTCTCGCCGATGGAGAGACTGATAAGCAGAAACCCGAAGGGTTGGCTGCTATTAGTTGACGGTTGTTTAAAAACCATAAATAAAGACTCACAGGAATCCTCCTTCAGGAGGAGGACAATCTCGAAGCTGCGTCAAATCCAGCAACTCAAAACATTGTTCCACCACCTCCTCCAACTGTTGGCGCAACTCCACCGACGGCCAACAATGTCTCTTCTGGCATGGGGCGCTCTGCTCCATCCAACAGAGGTCGCGGACGAGGAGATAGGGGGAGAGGCCGTGGAAGAGGGCGCAACCAGGACCACACCACCAACAACTATACCTCTTCTTCCAACCCAAATCGCCCCGTCTGTCAAATATGTGATCGAGTTGGTCACCCTGCAAAGAATTGCTTCAACCGGTTTGATGATTCCACCTATCCGCCTACCTATCCACCAAAATCAGCGAATCATGTGTCTCCTTCGGCCCTCACTGATCCAAGCTGGTATGTCGATTCCGGTGCCTCCCATCATGTCACTGCCAACATGAAGAATCTCTCGGTTAAATCCAAATATGATGGTACTGATCACTTAGCTCTCGGGGATGGTAAACATGTTCCTATTACTCATGTTGGTTCTACTGTTATTGGTGCTTCAAATTTATGTCTGAAAAATGTGCTAGTTGTGCCTACAATTGCAAAAAGCTTATTCAGTGCTGCGTCTTTTACAAAAGACAACAATGTTCTAATTGAGTTGCGTCCTACTTGTTGTTTTCTGAAGGATTTGCAGGGTCGGATCATCCTGAAGGGAATCGTTGAGGATGGACTGTATCGCTTACTTACTTCCACATCGATCTCATCATCCTCAAAACCGTCTGTCAACCATGTCTCTCGCACCTCTCTTCAAGTTTGGCATCGTCAACTTGGCCATCCACACCCTACTGTTCTAAAGATTCTGGTTTTTAAGTTCCAACTGCCTATTTCAAATGAACAGTTAGATAGTGTTTGTGAGTCTTGCCAACTTGGCAAAAGTCACCGTCTTCCATTTCGGTCTAGTCATGAACCTAGTTCGGATTGTTTTACTCTCATTTATGCTGATGTTTGGGGTCCTGCATCAATTCCCTCTCTTTATGGCAATAAATACTTCGTTCAATTTGTGGATGATCATTCAAAATTTTGTTGGATTTATTTTCTATCTCACAAATCTCAAGTCTTGCCAACATTTATCAAATTCCATAAAATGATTCAAAATCAGTTTCATGCCTCAATTAAAAAGCTTCAGACTGATGGAGGAGGGGAATTCATTTCTCTTTCTTCTTATCTCCAAGAAAATGGTATTCTACATCGTATGTCCTGTCCTTATACTCCGTCTCAAAATGGAGCAGTCGAGAGACGACATCGAATCGTTCAGGAAAAAGGGCTCTCTTTGTTAGCTCATGCTTCTTTACCATTTCAATATTGGGAGAATGCCTTTCAAACTCCAGTGTATCTTTCTAACAGAACCATTATCCCAGTTCTTCAAAATTCATCTCCATACCAAATTCTTTACAAGAAACAGCCTGACTACAACCTACTCAAAACGTTTGGGTGTGTTTGCTATCCATATCTAAAACCTTACAACACCACAAAACTAGCCTATCGTTCTTTACCCTGTCTATTTATTGGCTACAACTCTAAATATAAGGGATATGTGTGCCTTCATCTACCCACTGGGAAAACATACATTTCTCCCCATGTAGTCTTTAATGAAGAAGTATTTCCATACAAGGTTCCTACCTCCCTTACTATTCAGCCGTCTCCCACACCACCAGCTCATCACAATATCTCCACTCGGCTTCTTCAAACAGCTGCTACTTGTCCGCCGAACCCATCGGCCTCATCATCGGCATCTCCTTCATCATCGTCGGCCTCCACTAATCCCCCAATCTCTCCCACCTCACCAAACCAGTCATCATCCTCCTCCTTGTTCACTATAAGCCCCGACACCCAGTCCTCTACCGAATCCATCCCTAGTCCATCTCAATCGACGTCCTCAATGGCTGACTCGACTCCTGCAGATCCACCACTTAACCCGGTGTTGTCGCACTTGCGACCTGCTGAAGCCTCAACTCACTCGATGACTACCCGAGCAGCAACGGGAGATTTAAAGCCTCGCAGTTTCAATACGACTCGACATCCTTTCCCTGTATGTAACTTGGGTGAGAAAGAGCCTGTCACATTTGCTTCTGCTGTCAAACAAGTTAAATGGCAAGAGGCCATGAAGTCAGAAATTCAAGCTCTTGCTCACAATTCAACGTGGTCTCTTGTTCCATGTCCGCCGAATGCTGATGTCGTAGGCAACAAATGGGTATATAGAATAAAGAAGAAGGCTGACGGTAGTGTTGAGCGCTACAAAGCTCGCTTGGTAGCAAAAGGATTTCACCAGGAAGAAGGTATTGATTTCTTCGACACGTTTAGCCCAGTGGTAAAGCCAACTACTATTCGTCTTATTTTATCCATTGCTATTTCTAAGGGTTGGGCTTTAGGCCAACTTGATATTAACAACGCCTTTCTGAATGGCGACTTGCGGGAAACTATTTACATGGAACAACCAAAGGACTTTGTTGATCCTAAATTCCCTTCGTATGTGTGCAAGTTAAGGAAAGCCTTATATGGATTGAAACAGGCACCACGGGCTTGGTTCAATAAGCTGAAAGAGTACCTACAACGTATTGGCTTCTATGCTTGTTTCTCAGACACGTCCATGTTTGTGCTTAAAACTGCTTCCGCTATCACCTATATTCTTGTGTACGTTGATGATATCATTGTCACCGGTTCTGATTCTGCCTTTATCGCCACTTTTATTGCCCAGTTACACCGGACCTTTGCACTTAAAGACTTGGGTCGCCTTACATACTTTCTTGGTATTGAGGTATCCTATCTCAATTCCTCTATACATTTGTCTCAGTACAAATATGTTAGGGATCTTCTGGAAAGGTGCAATATGCTGGATGCAAAACCCATTTCATCACCTGCTGATGCTTCTATTACCAAAGTGGTTGTTGGTACTGATCTCCCATTTGAAGATCCACAACAATACCGACATGTCGTTGGTACACTTCAATACGCCACCATCACACGACCAGAAATCAGTTTTGCTGTCAACCAAGCTTGTCAACACATGCATAATCCGCTTGTCTCTCATTGGTGCCATGTCAAGCGAATCTTAAGGTACTTAAAAGGTACGTTAGATCATGGGCTTCGCTTGTCTACTTCATCTCGACAGGATCTTGTGGTTTATTCTGATGCTGGTTGGGCTACCGATATTGATCTTCGGTCCCAACATGGTTTCGCGGTCTTCTACGGTGGAAATCTCATAAGTTGGGCAAGTCGCAAGCAAAAAGTTCTAGCTCGATCCAGCACAGAAGCAGAGTATAGAGCTTTTACTTTTGCAACTGTTGAAATTGTATGGCTGCGTCAGCTTCTCCAAGAGCTTCGTCAACCTCTGCACAAATCTCCGGTTCTATTATGTGACAATATTTCAGCAACATTCTTGGCAAATAATCCGGTAATCACAACACGATCGAAGCACATACAAATCGATTATTACTTTGTTCGTCAGAAAGTAGAATCGGGTGAGCTTCTTGTTCAGCATGTTCCTGCTAGTGCTCAAATTGCAGATATTTTCACAAAGGCTCTCACAGGTCGTCTATTCACTAGCTTCTGTCCCAAGCTCTCGGTCGCTGCCCGTCCATCAACTTGCCGGGGGGTATTAGCCAAGAATTAGTATTAGTTAGGCAAAGTGTATCTACTCCTAATATTTAGGTAACTAAATGTAAATATCGTATCTTTGTAATCTTGTCAGTTGGGATGTGATTCTCTCCCCAAGTGTATATATTGTAACTCTTATTCATCAATGGAGATATACAGATAGCAGTTGTCTAAGATTTCATTCGAACGGGTGGACCGTGGATGGTTGGATTGAACCTATCATAGCCCCAAAGAGGACCATTTAACTTAAATCCCGACTAGTAATTGTGCTACTATGGCTTTGTACGTTGTTACTTACTTCAATTCAACTTTTATAAATTAGCCGAACAAGAAAAATGTTATTCACCTATAAATTATTTTTGGTAAGCAAACTTATTATTATTATTATTTTAATTAGTTTCATCTTATTATTATTATTATTATTATTATTATTATTATTATTATTATTATTATTATTATTTTTTATTATTATTATTATTTATATAAGCAAACATAATATTATTATTATTATTATTTATGCCATGATCACGTTCATTTAAAATGTTATTCACCTATAAATTAGCCGAACAAGAAAACTTTATTTATTTATTTGCAAAATAAATCATACAATAACTTAAATTGTTTCCTTTATAGTGCAGTAATATTTACTGATTTTCATATTTTATTTATCGAATAGTTTAAACAGGAAAATGAATTATTTTTTGTTCCAAAAAAAGAGTAAACACTACATTGGGTCCAAAATTGGTGCATATAAAAATATATACCGGTTATATGGAAATTAAATATATATGATATAAAAACATTTCCTTAATAAGTTTCTTGTGCAACTATAAATTAATAACACAATCCCCCTCTTCACCGGCAGGCTTACATACTCACACTGCATTGCAACCTAAAGGTTTTTTTATCAGTCAATTAACAAAATCAAAGAAGAGTTCCATTTCTAATTCCACAAAAAATGAAGACCTCAGGACTCTTTGTGGCCCTTGTCATGGTGCTTCTAGTTGTTGCTCCTGGTAAGTCTTTTTTTTTTTCTTTTTTTTTTCTTTTTATATTATGACGAGAAACCCACCTTCCGTGGTAAGTTTTTTTCACTTCAACAATACAAACATAAACTCCTTATATTACTTTAATTTATTTTTCTTCCTATTGTTTTATTGCTTCTTTAAATATATCTTAAAGGACATATATATGCAATTGTTTTTTTATTTTTGATTTTTTAAAATCATTTTTGCATTGGCTTTATAATTTGTTCACCAAATGCATTTCTTGTTCTCTTTATTTATTTCTTGATCAAATTAAATTTAAACACACCCTAAAAAGAATTCATGACAAAGATCCATAGATTCAAATTACTTGAAAACCTAATTATTTAACCTCAAGTTTTCAATAGGACACAACTATTTACACACACAATTGTAAGGAATGATTTTGGCTTTATATATTTGGGTAAGGTTCTGATGTAATGGAAAATACATTCAATTGACTATTACACTGTATTTTATGTTTTACTAGAACTTTTGCCTATATATTTCGTGCACCAATTGAATCCACAAGTCTTGTTAATTTCTTGATCAAATTTTAAAAGAATACATTCAATTGAGAAATACCCATATATTTAAACTTCAAAACCTAACTATATGATAGATAGATTTTCAAATATGCAATAACCTAATATATATAAATTGTTGTCTTTATGTAATAATTAAACTTGAAAACCTAACTAAATGATAGATGGATTTTCAAATATGCAATAAGATAATTGTAATGCATGAAATCTGCATCATCATCGTTGTTTAAGGAGATCGATTTCGCCGATCAACTCCATTTGAACCTTAGCCTGCAAAGCAAGAACAAACGAGGTCGGGGCGGGGCTTGTTTCCCCCGGAGGACGCTCCGACGCTCAAGTTAGTCCTCGTCCTTGAGAAAGAATATGTTTCCCGTACTTATACTAGTTGAGCGTAAAAAGAAACGGGCAAAGCATTTAATTAAAGGAATCGTAACGGTTTTTATATTTAATAAACGAAATCATTACCGTATTTAATTCGGTCGACGCTCTTAATGCACGAAACCGCTATCGTAATCAATAGGCGAAACGGTAGCATCAATGTCGTATTGAATACTCGGATTTATTGGTAAAATACCAGAACACCCTTGTGCTATGATGACGGGATTTCCCTATCTCAATAATATAGATTTGTTGTGTTTGTGTGTATATATAGGAATGGAGAAGGTAGAAGGAGCACTGAACATTCCGGATCCAGGAGTAGTATGCCAATCGGTGCCGTCGCCAGGGTGCAACCCTCAGACGTGCCAAGGCATTTGCAGCCAACGATCCCTGAAATCTGCGGGCTGCCTCATCGACACTGGCTTTTGCTGCGGTAACAATCGGTGTTGTTGAGAGATGTGAATGAGACTATAAAGAGTCCCACATCGAAAATTGAACAGAGTCCTAGTATATAAGTCGGTAAGATCGAATAAATCAAAGAAAAGAATTATGGGACTGCTCCTTCTATTACCAATTGAGTTTATAATGGAATCTCACCCGGCTTGTGTGTTAGACTACTAGCATGGAATCTCACTCGCTTGTGTTCTAGCTTGTGTTCTCACTCGGCTTGTGTGTTAGACTTCTATTGGATCAAGAACAAGCTGTTCTAAATTAATAAGTCAACTTTTGTATTATCAATGCACTTTAATGGTATTTGAGAAGCAAAAACGATCATTTTTTACCCCTTGACGGATCTCTGTTGTTTTCAGACAGTTCATATTTGTCACATGTCTAAAAAAAATTAACATTATGTTTATTCTCAACCACAAAATACATTTAGAACTTCAGATTCTCATTCAAAAAGATACTTTTGAATAATGGACTATTGATCGTGTTTCATGTCTATCGTCCTAATCGTTTTCCCTTTTTTTTAAAAAAAAAAAACTAATCCTTTTTATCGATCTTGAAGGTCATAAGCCCAAAAAACTTTTAAAAAAGTTTGGTCAGTAAAAAAGAAAACTAATCAAACAGCCCAAAAAACTTGCAAAGCAAGAGGAAACATTGAAGTGGGCAATGTGGTTAAATCAATAATTGAACAAAAATACAAAAATGCCGTAGCCAGGATTCGAACCTGGAATAGTCCAGAAACTATCTTAATCCAATTGTGATTTGAATTGTGCTACTACGGCGTTGTTTTCTACTTGCTCAACTAATTTATTTTTGTTCATTGAGCTGTTCAAACAAAGGTTTAAATGGCGGTGACCAGCTTTCTCTTTCGCGCGATCATCCAGATTCGGAATCAGCCTACAAATCGGCCGATCGCAAGTACAAGGAGAATAAGAGAGACGGTCGATCGAGCCTAATCGAATTGGAGGTACAGATCGCTACATTCGTTTCTCTTTTTCTTTAATTGATCCGATGCCTCTCAGAGTCTAGGGTTTCTAAAACCTAGATTCTTTTGTTGATTGTTCGCGTTTGTTCTGGATTATGTATTCCTGTATTAGCTGTAATCGCTGCTTATACTTATCCTAGATGAGAATTTGTTTCTTCGTTGCCGACGATGACGAATACAGATGGTCAAGATCAAATTTGGCTCTGTAAGCTTGGGCGATTCTTATTGATGATGATAGATTTGGTTTTCTCTTCGATCCTCGATCGCTCTGAATTGATGTATGAGATTGGAAATTTAGGAGATGCTGATTCTTTTATTGCTGTCATTGTTCTGCCTGATGCCTCCCTCTATGAAGGGGCAAACTTCTGTTTTATGAAATTGGTAGATTAGACCTGAAATCAACGTTGTTGCTAGGTTGTTGAATTTTACATGGCTGAATATACACACTATATGTTTGGCTATATTGACGTGGTTAGAACATAGAAGTGATTGACGAAGGATGATTCGGTACTTGCTCCATAATTTAGATTGGTCTATCTTCAGGTACTTGGGAATATAGATAAAAAGGGTGAAAGACTTTGCAAGCTGCAGCCATTACTGTTTCATTGAGATCTTACATTTAATTGGTCTGCTGAATGTACATACTATACATAATGAATCCCTCGATTGGGATTCTATTTTCCTAATTGTCTCCTTAAGCTGTTTTTCTAAGATTTTATTAACTAGCAAGGCAACAATTTATCCGAAGCTTTCCTTGTCCGATGTTAGGGAAGCAGGACCTTATATAAAGTGCCTGTTGAGCCCTTGTACTGAAGCTTTAACTCTTGTTAGCATAGCATGTTCACTGGGTGGATGAGGCTAGATTAAGATGCAAAATGGCTTGTTTTTGTGTTGAGTGTAGACGAGTCCGGAAATCTGGAGTTTCGACATCATTGTAGTCTCTGTTCCTACATACAAAACTGCACAAACTCACACTTTTTTCGTTACGATATATATTGACATAAAAGTTAATGCTAGTCCTGATTTCTGGAAATTCATCTTTGGTTTGATTTCTGCAGTAGCATCAGATAGTAGTGATGCGGACAGTGCATTTTTACTTCAAATGAATAAATTGCTTTAAGATTGGTAGCTGTTATTTGATACTGATGAAGCTTCAATGGTCGTAGGAACGTACTGAACCGTAACTGCTGAATATCTTTCCATTGGGATCAACTAAGGAATGAGCTTTTCTATACAATGCCTTCACCTCATGAGTGCCACTGTGCCAGCATCACTAGTAAGTTGTAACATAGTTCATTCAAGCTGTTATTAACTGCTATTTTCTCTCCTTTATCGATGCTAAATTTTTTATTTTTTTTTTCATATTTGTCCTTGTTCATCATTAACTTTTTTGTACGAAAATGGAGTTAAACTCATTCATTTCCTTTCCTACTTTGTTGTGCAACATGATTAGCCGATCTAAACTCACTGCTATTTTCTTGAATGTGAACTTACAGAATGTCCCTTCTTCATTTTTGCTTTCCTGATTGGTTTTATCAATACGGTTTGTCCAACTGATGCCCCATAGGTGATGAGGCATAAATCAAGCATTCTTGATTATGAAATAAAACAAAATGAGCTAATCCTTTAAAAAAAAATAAAAATTGGATAAATTGGTGAATCTGGTGGAATTTTTCCAAGGTTAGCATAGGTTAGAAAATCCGTTGTTAATATAGTTATTTTTTACTCTCTCTTGTTGCCTTGGATGACCTGAGTTTCATGAAATTTCAGTTGCATTTGCATATACAACAGGGATTGACTTCGCCAACAATGTATTGGGTAGATGGGCCTGTTTAGCCCACCAGTTGCCATTATAACAACACATTTATGGGCCTATGAGATGTTATCCAATGATGGTAGATTTGAGCCTATGAAGACCTTAATGTAGGTAATCGTTATCTCGTGGTAGCTGAAACACAGCGACCACTAACTACCCTTCAATCCTTGCAGATAGTTACATGTATTACATATATTGTAGAGATGGCCGATTGGCCGGCCCGACCCAACCCTAACCCGAACTTGACTCAGACCCCGAATTCGTCAAAGCTCATGAGTCATAAGTCATGGCTTGACAACTAGTTGACCCAACTTGACTCAGTAACCAAAACAGCCTTACCTCAATAATGACCCTAGTTGAAATAGAACCCGGATCCATATAACCCCTCAAATGAGTGTCGTTTCCCGTGTCGGATGCTTGAGGACAATCTAAAACCTCCGAAAACCTCGAAGATGTAATGAACCTTAGACAAAATTATTAAGCATTGTCATCTTTTTTTTATCAATCAAGTGTTGTTTTCATTGTCACCTAGCTTATTAAAATTCATGTTATATAATTTATTTGCTTGTTTAATATAGATTTTCAAATGAGATATAATAAAAAGTCTGGTAAATCGAGAGGACAAGAGAACCCCAGACGGATAAACCGTCATGATATAGTGAAAACAAACCAAAACAAAGAAAAAACAACTCAAAGCCAAAGAACGAAGCAGAAATCGGGCAGCTCGAAGTGGAAGACTAGGCCACATGTGTACATGAATTGGAAGGGAGTGAAAAAGTTAAAACAAGAGTGTAAGTAGAAGTGACTGCAACGCATGAAGGGGGAGAGATGGGGGCAAAACGAACAATAAATAAAGGCCTTGCGTCTGAGTACCATTGTGTGGTCGGACGAAGTACTCGCCTTACAAACCCTCCATTTTGTCATCTCTATAATCATCATTCATAATCAAACACAAGTACACCTTACTTCACACCTGCTCGTGGTCCCTCCTAGGTTCTCATGTCTTCATTTTATTTCAGAAAATTTCTTTTGATACCCGTGAGTTTTGAAAAATTCCGTGTGGTATGCACGCTTTTTATCATTTTGTCATTGGTGACCCTAAATTATCGGTATTGTCACTTGGTGACCTCATTAGGAGTGGTGGAGCCAGGATTTCCGATAACGGGGGCAAGCATTTTCGGGGGATAATATTTTTTTTTTGTTTACGGAAATTCTGGTTAGCGCATGGTGAAATTGTCATTTAGCGCATGATTGGTCGTAACAACATTTTGTCTTGGCATCCTAATTACCCAATAACCCAACTCAAACTTAAATGAACCGAACTTGTATCAACCAAAACCCAATGCGAACCTAGTACAATCCGAACCCTAAATCACTCGAACCTGCTATAACCGAAACCCAAAATAACAAGTTTGTTTTTTCTTCTTAGGAGATTCACCTCTCCCTTATATACTAGGATCCGTTTGTTTTTCTTCTTAATTTTCCGATTTTAACAAGTTTCTCTTAACAGCCTTCTCTATGGTACGCGAAAATATATAGAAAACTACTGGGTACCATTTGGAATTCGTAAAAACTCGTGGCTAACACACGTAATTTCATATTCTTTTGTCTTTTGAAAGGAGGAGTTTTGAAGTTTGAGAATGAGGAAAGCAATTAAGGTTTGTAGCCAAACGTATAGAAAATGACTTTCATGAAGAAGCTTTAAAACCCTCTGCAGTACTGTGATATGCACTTCACGCCACACCCTTTTCTGCTTCAGGCACATTACGTACTTCAAGCTTCCCTCATCTCCTTCGGATCTACTACTAAATTTCCTTCCCCCTTTTTTACTTCTTATTTTTTTTACCCTTTGTTTTTTTTACTAACATACATTGATCGATCACTATATATATACATTACATAGACATAAGTTGTTGCAAGAATGCTTTGGGGCTTTATAGAGTGTTCGGACATGATATAGTCGTTCGTCCGATTTTCATGAATCGGATCGGATCTTCTTGCGAAATTGTATTGATACGATTGCTAAATTTGCTAGGGTTCTTTGGTGGGGTGAGTAATGAAAATCTGTTGATGTATGGGCAAATGATGCAGACATGGTGATAAAGCAACACCATACATCATATGATCTTGAAATATTATTTCAAGATCAAATAAAAATTATTACTTTTTTAGTATCAAATTTTTGTTTTGAAATATAAGTTCTTTTAAGGGGTTGGAATATAAAAACTATTATTTTTTATTAAATCTTTATTAAGGGTTGTCATTAAATAACTAACGAAGGGGATAAAATCATAAAAGTAACACTTTTGCAATTTTTTTTTATATGTATATACAAAGTTAAGGACTTATATTTTAACGGACGGAATGAGTATATAATTGTAATCTTTTGTGGGGAAAAAAGAAGTAAAATAGATGTTCTTTATTGAGTTCCTTCATAAATGAAGTATAATAAATGAAGAATACCTCAGAAAAGCATTTTGAGAAAATGAATGAGAGAAATGGAGGGACCAAGAGTGACGTTTTGTTCCTGCATATAATCAGGCGGTAAATTAATTACAGAATCCACCCTTTAAATAGGGTTTTTTGCAGAAAACCCCCATTAAATTAAGATGCTACAATAAACCATCCATAAATTTTGTTTTCTTTCATAACCCAAATTTGTAAGTGGTTTTGCATATATAACTTTTGAGGAAGGTTCTGATTTTATTCTAGCATTAAACTGAAGATGCAAGAGCTTCATTTAAGTTCTCCCTATATAGTTTGAATGATGTTATATAATTACTCATTATTGTAGGGTTTGATTAATCTGTGGGGTGGAGGCTCTTAAAGTGGCTAAAAAAAATTCTCTGTGGATATAATTATTTAATTAAACAAATTACAATAAAATGCCCTCGGAATTACTACTATTTTCCTAAAGCTGGCATGGTCTAACTGCAAGCTTTACTAGGGTACTGATGTAGGGTATAGAAAGCTTTGTAGCCCCAGTGGTCATTTTGAGATGACAACCAAATAATTTGTGACATTTACGATGTTTGGTTCAGACACCAAAGACCGGAGGAGATAACTGCAAAGGGGAAAACAAAACTTCAATTTACTCATTACTCAAGGTGGGATCAAGATTAGGGTTTGTTTGAATGAGCAGTTATTATGATTTATAATCCATAATTGTATTATAATACGAGTTATAATAGAGACCCTAATTCGAATCAATATTGATAGTCAGGTCATTATTGGATTGGATCAAACCCAGATCAATTTTAGGGTAGTTGTGTTGAGTTCAGATTGTTTCGAATTTCGGAGTTCGGGTTGATTTTGCAACACCTTTATTTACCATATTTCATCATAATAATTATTTTAAATGTTAATCATCTACTTACCCACAGCCTTTTTAAATTGTACTAAAATGCAGTGCTGTATATGGATGAATCTTTCTTGGGTAAATAAGTCTCTAGGGTGAAGTGAAAAGAGGACAAATAGGGTAAAAGGTGATAGATGAATCATTCATGAATTGATACCTGCAGTAACTATATGTAAGCCTCTACCCATTGAAGTGAAGATTTGGCAGTTGTGGAGTTACCATCAAACCCAGCTTGCTCATTTACACCTTCCCACATTTATTGTTTGAACAAGACATGTTCTCTCAAACTGTATTTTCACTGATCTGCCAACTGAATAACACTGTTTTTCAGTTTGCACCCTCCCAACCACCCCCCCACCCCTCACAAACTCACCTGGGAAAGAGAGCTCTAAATTCCCCTTTCGGGTTTTTTCGGGTTTCGGTTTTCATACAATAGAATTTTTGAAAATTTTTAAATGATTATTTAAAACTAAATGATGACAAAGTCACATTTAATATACCAAACTAGCCCTTAATTTCAGAGACCAACATACAACCTAATAGGTTAAGCTTTAATAATATGGACACAAGTAGCTATAACATATATAAAAATACCCTTAAAAGCCATCTTCAATTCAGAGATCAGTAGTTAATGGATAACCTAAACATGGGCCTAGTAGTTTGGGCATTGGTCACCATAGGAGTTGAGCCTAAGCTCAAGGGAAGCGAGGCCGGAGGAAACGGTGTCTGCGGCATTGAACCAGTGGCAGCTTGTAGTGTAGTAGTTCTCAGCAGGGTCAGATCCGGCATGAACCGGGAACAAAGGAAGGGTCTCTAACCCCGGCGCCTTTCCTCCATCTTCCTCCGGGAATTGGTCTTCATGATCATAGCACTGATTTCTTGTGCTTTCCATGGAGTAGTAGGACTGAAGATAGGGATTCACACCAGTCCATTGGAAGCCTTGGGTTGGGTATGAGCATACCCCCCCATTTCCACATGCTGGTATTTCACATTCCTGCTCGCCGAATCATTTCGATTTGAGAATACAAGATGTTAGTCATTTTTAGGGTTTACATTGATTCATGCCAATGTAAGATTAATGCAGTACCTTATATATATTTTTCATTCATTTTTTTTGAACTCAATTCCTTTTAGGTTTAGCTCAAATTTAAAGTTATCAAGATTGGTACCAAAATCCCATTTCTGCATCATTATAGGTGTTAGTTAATTGCTGTTATATGAACCCCACCAACACACCTATAGAGAAATTTAAGTCTTAAACACACAGGAAAAAATAACAGAAACTTGATTAATTAATTAATTTAGTGCCATGTTTTTCAGTGATATTAGTTTTAATCTCAGAACTTACTCTAAGGCCAGTTTCCATGCTCATGTGGCCATATCCACAACCTCCCACTATCCCTGATGCTGAAGAAGGACAAGATATTCCTGCATTAATTAATTCATTTCTTAAACAAAATCAACTCAAAAATATCAATAAAAATATAGATTAGGGAATATATATATATATATAAAATTATAAATACAAATATACCTGGGGTAAAATTAGGGTATATGATGTTAGAAGGCCTTTGAATATCAGTGGTGTTAGAAGCAGTGAATCTCTTCTTCTGCCTCTCCCTGGCCTTGTGATTCTGGAACCAGTAGAAGACATTCTTGCCTTCAATCTTACCAAACTGCCTGAGCCTGGCTGAGATCTTCTGAATCTGATCAGCAGTTGGAGACCTAACTCCACTGTTATAGTAGAGATCTTTGAGGATTTTGATCTGGTCAGTGGTAGGTGTCCACCTTGTGCTGCTTTGCCTGCAAAGGTAGTTGCTGCTTGCTGCTGCTGCTGGTTTCCCACTAATGCCGCCATCTTGTTGATGATCACCTTGTGTTTGGATTTGGGTTTGGGTTTGGCTTTGTTGTGGCTGCTGAGACTCCATTGGGAACACAACAATGAGTAGGAAACAAAAGGTTTTGAGTGCCTTTTCTCTGTAGGGTTTGTTTGTTTTGTGTGGTGAGGAATTGGGGGTTTTGATGGGAGTTAAATAAGAGGTGGAATCAGTGAAGATGGGCACATGGGGTTTGTGAAAGATGGAGGATACCACTGTATCAGAGAGAGATCTGAGAGAGAAGGATTGAAGGTGACACTGTGTGTGTGTGTGTGAGAGAGAGAGAGAGAGAGAGAGAGAGAGAGAGAGAAAGAGAGAGAGAGAGAGAGAGAGAGAGAGAGAGGGGGGGGGGAAAGGCGCAACAGAAGGGGCAGAAAAGGTTGAGCCTTGGAGGCAAATTGCTTGGATCAAAAGTCATCAAGAGTTATGATTATGACCCTATGTGAGAGGGAGAGATCCGGGCCCCACCATTCGGTATTACGAGATCGTAGAAGAGGTAAATCGTGAGATGTGACTAAGTTCTGAAATAGTTTAGTTTATATACTCCGTATATAGCTAGCTAGTTTGCAACTACTTGGCCTTGGTAGTACATTTTCATTAATTTAACTAGTGATCAGGGACGGGCTAGAGTCCGCTCCAGCCCGCCCCATTTTTACAAAAATAAAATAAGTAGAAAATTAAAGAAAATTATTTATCTATTATGAAATTAAGGGTTTTGTTAATAAAATTATGCGTATGAGAAAAATTTAGCCTACTTAGCCCACCCAAACGGGGTGTGCTAGTGATGTATGTCCGAGTAACTATATGGGTGTGGTGGTATACATTAATTGATGTAAAAGAGGTAGGGAGGGGTTTTATATCTGACTGTATAATATATATTGCCCTTCTTTTTGTATGAATGAATGAATGAAAGCTATAAAATGTTGTTTTGTGATTTGGAGTTTCATAAGGAATCTCGATCCCCTTTTAATGAAGATATGATCCTTTTGTACACAGATAGATGGTGTATATACTATATAGGTGCCAGGCTTTATATGGATCCACATTTAATCTTAGGTGTCCTTTTTACAGTATATATATTTTTTGTTTGTTGAACTTTAGGGCTTGTTTGGCTGAGAAAGAGAGTACTACTGATTAATGGATTCCACCTTTGTGACTTCTTGAATTGATTCAATTCATTGCATTTTGGATGGGGTCCCAGTAATTAATTAACTTCCTAGTTCCTGCTATATATAGATGAAGATAGATTTATATTAGGATGGAGAAGGTGTAGGAGGGGGAAAGTAGTTAAAAGTATAATTAACAAAAATCATTAAATCAATGAATTGAGATGATGATGGAGATGACCACAGACTAATTATTATGTTTATTTATTGGAAATGTGCATCTTACTAATCACCATGCATCTTATCCAATCCAATATTCCAATCACTAAGTTGAGTTTGGTAAACCATACCAGATGAGATAGCGGAAGTGAACAGAGCAGTTGAAGTTGATAGATTATATATGTAAAATATATATTAAATTAAATACTACGTATTTCATAAGCTATGGTATAATTGGTAACCCGGCCTATTTGTTATGGTAGCTCATACAAAGTATAGTAGTTGGCGAGAGAGGAACGTATCTGTATCCCAGTATCGGACACGACACGACACTTGTATGTTATTCTAGGACAGAGGTTGTGCCTTCTGTTGTGATCCTCTTTCTTTAGATTTTTTTTTCCTAGAACTAAACGATCTAGTGTATTACTTGATTTTTATTTCAAGTTTAGGGTTAACTAGCACAATTTCTGCACCATGTGCGAATCGACTTCTATTAAATTTGCGACCATTGTAATAAAATAATAAATTAAAAGCAATCGTTAATTTTTCATATTCAAACTCATTGTACGTATTCAAAGTTGTCAAGATTTGACTAGTTTGAGGTTTTGATCCAACCTAATATATATGTAAATTGTGGATTTTGGCATAATTGTTTTTCGAGTTGTATCTAAAACTGATTGTACCCAATTTACTTTGTAAATCTGTAGATCATACCTAAAGTAACAAAATCTGTAGTATTATTTTGTTTATTCATAAATTAAACTATAAACAAACTTAAAAATTAAATTATAATATATGCAAATGATCACATCATATCTGTGATAGGAAAAATCCCGCCATCATAATACAATGGCATTATGGTCTTTTACCAAGTAAGTCGATCACTTTTAGTTATCCTAAATAACAGTTAAGAATGACGTCTATTATTTATGCGGTATCGAATATTCAATACGACATTGACTAGCATTAATGCGGTTACTGTTTCGCCTATTGAATACGGTAACGGTTTCGTGCATTAAAGAGCCTTGACCGAATTAAATACAGTAACATCTTTATATATTAAGTATCGTAACCATTTCTTTTATTGAATACTCGACTGGTATAAATAAGAGGAGGGAGATTCATATTGAGGAGGACGGACTTGAGCGTCGGAGGGTCCTACGGGGGAGACGAGCCCTGCCCCGACCTCGTTTGTTCTTGTTTTGCAGGCTACGATTCGAGTTGAATCGATAGTCAAGATTAATCGCCTTCAGCAACTATGATGCAGATTTTATGCATCACAATATCATATCATATTTGGTCTCGAGAGTTTGTTATTATATGTCCAATAATCATGACTTCACATGTATTTATTGTTAAAATGTTTCACTATCTTCAATCGACAGTACAAAAGAAATATATAGAAGGGAAAGGATGATGCAAGGCTGTGTACATGCATCTTACTAGTTAACTCTTCTTCTATATTGTATAACTTGGTCTCGTGTTGGAGACCTGGTTATATATACTTTTTTTTCGCTAAGGGTGAATTCATAAATGACATATGTATGTCGACTTATACATAGAATGTCGAATATGATGCATTCTTTTGTACTCCCTCCGTCTCGCAAAACTTATAGTTTTAGAATAGTAAACTTGTATCAAAAAACATGTTGTTTTAGTTATAGTTATTATCTTTATAGGTAATGATTGCTCTTTTTATAGACAATAATTAGTGCTTTTAGGTATTTTATCCTATAAAAGTAAAGGAAATATAATATTATTAACAAGTGTACATAAAGCTAAAACTACAAGTTTTGCGAGACGGAGGGAGTATTGAAGTTGCTTGTCCGAGTCCAAATTTTTTTACGATTATCTTGTATGTCCTTTGTATCGCACCTTGTCGACATTAATCTCCATGTTAAATAGTGTGGAGAATATGAGTTGGATTGTCCCACATTGGTTAAAAAATGAATCCAAGCATATAAATCGGTGGGCTACCCCACCTAACACCAATTGGTTTTAGGATGGAACCCTACACTACAATAGCAATACATGCATTATTAATCTCGATCCAAATGTGATTGAATTATATGGTCTAAGAGTCTATGTTACGATCAATCAGACTTGCACATATATTTCTTGTTCTATATATATCTAACTCATCTAGCTACTCAATAGCTACTTGTAGTTGTTCTGTTACGTTACTAACTGACCAAGTAGCCGCTTCACCTATAACAAACTATACCACGTTGATTAATTAATTGAAGAGGCCTTCTTTTCATAGATATGAATAGCAAAGGTGGTGTGTAAAAAACAAAAAAAAACAGATCTTTATCAATCAGATTCTTCCTCTATTTTCTCCTACTCTACATCTATCCGAGGCAAATATAAAATCATATAAAAGTATATACAAGTATAAAGGTCACATTCTAAAAAAGCATCCTTTAAAAAATACACCAATTTATACAAAATCATCCCTTAAATTAAAATTTTAGGAAAACACCTTTTAAAAGCTAGATGTTTACAAAAGATCGACCACTCATCTCACCTTTGCTGTTAAAATTGTTGTTAAATTTGTGAAAAATCCAAGAATCACCCTTAAAAAGCTAGATACTTGCAAAAGGACACTCATTTGTAGACAAAAAAAAAACCACTAATCGTCTACTTTTAATATATTTGAAAGGTCAAGGAGGAATCGCTTGTCAATCACTTTTATTTTTCATTTGAGAAGAAGACCGAGAGATGAAGGATGAATTCAGGGTGTGTGCAGAAAAACTCGAAACCGAAAACACGACACGAAAACACGACACGAAAAAACCCGAAACCGAAAAAACACGACACGAAAATGAAACGAACCGAGAAAACACGGCTGTAAACAGTTCGTGTTCGGGTCGGGCAAATCGCCTTGTCGGGTACCCAACGCGAACCGCTTAATTATTATTTTTTTAGGTTTGAATATAATATTATTAGTATATGTAAAGTCTGAGGAGTATCATTATGTTCCGCTAGCTCATTTGGTAGAAGCCTAATGCCCAGAGATGTCTTCAACTTAGTAGCCCAGGTTCGAATCTCGCAAAATTCCCTTCTCGCCCTTTTTTTTAAAAAATATATATTTCTATGTTATATTGAAACTAATTATACTCTAGCCGACAGCGACAGTCTCTTCTTCTCCAATTCCGACGCTCTTGCTCCAGAGTCCAGGCTCCAGTGCTCTCTCTCACTCGCTCTCTTGCTCTCCGCCATGGCGCCATGGAAGAAGGTTCCATTTTTTACTCGCCCTCCGCTCTCAATCGAAGAATCACAGCCGGCCTTCACCTCCTCCAGTGCGCTCGCCTTCACCTCCTCCCTCACTCCCTTGCTCTTCCATCTTTTCAGATCTGGCCAAAAGTTCCTACCACCACCGCCCACCGCCACCGGATGCCGCTATCACCAGTCGCCACTACCACGAGACGTCATCCTCTTCCTCACAACTTCCCGAAGCTCTTCAAATCTAGCCAGATCTCGCTTGATTTCTTTCCAATTTTCGATTTTTCCTCTTCCTCCCTTCTCGTTTTGGGTGGTTGTTGTTGAAGCCTCTTGTTCTGGTTCCTCAATTTAACAATGGATCTGGAATCAGATTAAGCGTTTTTTATTTGCAGATTCTCAATTTCTTGTTCAGCGATTTTTTTAACGGTTCGTGGCGTGTTAACGGTATCCGACACGGAACCGAATACCTTAACCGTGTCGGATACCCGAGTTATGATGGTTCGGATACGGTTCGGTCATATTGAGCTTATCGGTTTCGGGTACCCGACACGATTATCCGGTTCATGTCGGGTACCCGGTTATACACACCCCTATACCTGAGAGAATCTCGAATCAACTAAATGAATGATGAAACACAGGGGAATTGTCAAGAGATGAACTAACATGCATATTGATGATAAAAGGGCAAAATAGTAATTTTTCACTTTTAACATCAAACTTAGGGTGTGTTTGGCAATACAAGTAGCGTTTTGGAGCTTTTTGTTTTAATTTTATATAGTTTTAAATGAAATAAAACTAACATTATTTGTTAATTTGAGTTTTGGAATTGAATTTCCACCACCTACAAACCCCAAGTTTTTTCGGAGCTTTTTCTTTTATATACACAAATCTCTTTTTTTATCAGCTACTCATTAAGCTAAGGTTACCAAAACCATTAATAGCTTAATTTAATATATTTTACACAACAAATCGTTCAGCTACCCATTCAGTTGCCCATTCAACTTCAGCTCCGGTTACCAAACACACCCTTAATGTAAAAGGTGAGATGAGTGGTATTTAGCAAACATCAAGCTTATGAAGGGTGGCTTTCTGAAATTTTCAATTCAAAGGGTTATTTTGTTCAAAATGGTGTATTTATGGGGTGGTTTTATGCAATTTGGTCAAATACAAACTTTTTGGGGTACGTTTAGACCTGTCAAACGGGTCATTCGGGTCGGGTTCGGGTCGGGTCACTTCGGGTCCCGGGTATTTCCGGGTTGACTAGAACCCGGGTTTGACCGGGTTTCGGGTCATTTCGGGTCGATTTCGGGTTTGTCAATTTTTTCCTTTTTAAATTAAAAAAATCATGATTTGATAATTTTGCAATAAATTTTAATTATATATATAAAAAATTAATTATATTTAATTAAAAATCAACCGGGTCACCGGGTCAATTGGGTAAAATCGGGTCAAAATTACCGGGTCAATCGGATCACCGGGTCGAAACCCAGATGACCCGAAAAATTTCCGGTTTTTCGGGTTTGGGTCGAAAAAAATTTCCGGGTCAAAATTTCCGGGTTCGGGTCGGGTCGACCGGGTCGGATTGTGTTTTGACAGGTCTAGGTACGTTCCATCTAATTTCTAAATTAAAGTCTAAATTTACTGCCTAGTTCAAGAAGATCCAACTCCAATGAGGTCTTATACTTCGGCTCTTGGTTTCACAAGAGTTATGAAACCCTAGCTATTGTCAGTTCTTAGTTCTTACTCTTGCCGAGTTTCTTGATTGTTATACATTGGTTTCGGTTTTGTTTTGTTCTCGGTTATATCCAAGTTTATGCCGAATTTGTTTCAGTTGTTGAGTTTTCTTCGACCTCTTAATTTTTTGTGATACAAGACAAAATTTTAGATTTTAGAGGCCGGTAATTAACCATGGTTATATCATCACCTAAACGCGCACTTAATAATTCGGGTTCATATATGCGTATAATTGAATTACTTTTATGGTTTTAAAAAGAAAAAGAGTAACGTTATTAGTGCATGAGAAGGCAGATAGAATAAATCAGAAAACAAGGGTGGATTTGGGATATGAGAGGAGGATAGAGGCAGCCGGTAGATCTTATAGACATTAGATTTTTCTAAGAGTGTAATCATTCTCTATTGTCATGTCAATGTTATTTGCCAAAGGCAAGGAGCACGTGCCCCTCCTCCCCCAATTCCCAAAGATGCACTTGCCTACTCCACTACTATTTAGGTCATGTATTTGTAGTTTGTGCTCTATTCATTAGATGGAGTTTACATTATTCGATTCAGATGTAGAACGGTTAAAATATGATGTATAAAGAGTCGAAATCCTAAATCCGTCAAACCGAGTTTGAATTAATTGATACTCCAAACTTAGGCAACCTAGGCATTTGAATCCTTATGAAAAATGTATGTTTGGATGTATATTATAAATCGCAATAAAGGGCTAACCAAATATAATCGAATTGATCGAAGTTCTGCTAAAGGGGATTCGCACTTACTATGAAGGGCGAGTAAATATTTTTTTTTTTATCTTAGTCCAGTTCGATCGATTCAGTTGTTCTACATCTGGATCGGATATAGAAATCCATCAATTAGTTTGATATATACTACCTCGATCATATTTGCAAATTTCAATACATTTTTAGTATAGTAAGGATTTAGAAGGTGTCAAATCCTGCTAATCTATTATCTAATAACGTCCCTGTTGACAAGGGTAATTAAGAAACTCTGAATGAGATAGAAGAACTCTCTTTTTTTTCCTTTTATTGTACCGAAAAGATTTTGACAGATTGAATAAACCAATATAACCAAGGGCATCCGCAAGGAGTACAAACTAAATCAGCATGAGGTGTCGAGTCCGAGAAGGAAAGTTCAATATGGATCAGACGATCAGCGACTCGATCAGTTGGCCTCTCTGAAAATATATTTAATCTGGACATTACTAAGCCCTTGAATGATAAAACGTGAATCCTAAATGAGCATTTCGATGTCCCATTTAATGATGGTATTGATAACACAAGCATTGCCTCCTTTAATGATCAAGTTACTATATAATGTGCATTTCAGATAGATAGAACTCTCTAATTGATCATCACATTCTTAGTTGCTACTCTTTGTCTATAATTTTTGTTAATAATACTCCGGATCAGTATTATTGGGTGTTTCCTCCTAAAATTCCTTTTGTTGTACAGTACGTTGTTAGGTATTGTTGGGAGTCCCAAACTCCTCCAACACACACACTGCCGCCGTGGCGTGTAATTTTACCTCAAAACCCTCGCGGCAGAAAAGACTGGTCTTCCAGGGAACAAGTACCACATCCCTAATCCATCAGTATACTGTTGAGGATGTCCCATACAAAGTCATCATTAGTTTCTGATCCACCTACCCCTCCTCTCTTTACCCAACAAAACCATAGGGTTTAGGGTTTTCACCCTCAATTAAATAAATTACTCCGTATGATTATAAGAGCATACCCAATAGCTTCTCTAAAAAATTCTTCAAAATGGAGAATTAAAGATCACATATTCTGAACTTTTTTTGGCTGAATTTCAACAGATTCTCCATTATGGAGTTTACCCCAAAATATATAGTGTTTTCTCCAAATTTAGAGAATCATCTTCATTTCTTCTCCCCATTCTCTATTTTGGAGAATGTAATGAGGAAGCTGTTGGACCAAAATCAATCTTAATCTTCTCCAAAAACCTAATATGGAGAATCTGTGGGGGTTGCTCTAAGATATCAAAATCCGACTCTATAGGGTCATCATATACAGGCTGAGTGAGATTTAGTTCTAAAATTACTTGACAATATGAGAACAACTCACCGACTTATATATAAAGTTTATTTATTTTAGTTTTTTTTATTTTATTAATGTGGGACCTTTAATCTTTTCACATCTCATCACGTCTTTAATTTGCTAGAGCAACTAGACTAAACTCATCTAATTGGAACTTGACAATATGGTGAAATTTAGCAATCCGCACGGTGTCGATCTGGAAAGTCGGCATCGGCAGAGGATCCAACGGTGATCGCGTACTCAGTGAAGTAGATCCAACGGTGAGCTCCCACTCCAAAGTTGCCGACTCGGGAACTCGGTGTCGATACCGTGCAAATAGCAAAAAAGTGGCCGTGTGAATACGACCTTTTTAAAAAAAAAAAAAGCAGGACCCTTTTTTAAACAATATATCTTGGTGTGTTTAAATTTATAGGAAAAAAGCGAGAAATTCTTTCTGGTATAAAAAGAAAAATCGAGTGTCTCTTTCTTGTAAATTAATGAATGAGTATGGGTATATCGTATAGAGTAAGTATGGGCATATCTCGGTGTGTTCAAGGCCCTGTATGGGGGCAATTTGAATCGGTTGAAAATTTAATTTTCAACCGGTTAAAAACTTAAATTGTGTATGGGGTACAATTTTTAGGAGGTTTTGGTTGAAATGGAAGCTTATTTTAAAAGCTTGTTTTGGAAGCTTTTTTGTGGTTTTAATAGTTTATTTGGTTTGAAAGTACCACAATACCCCTAATAACAACCAAATAAACTCCACTTTTTACAAATAAACTGTTTTTCGTTCCATACGGAGTTTATATTTTTTCATAAATTTTTAACCACTTTTACCAACAGTTTATAAATTTTTACCCTGTTTATAATTTTAGTCGGTTTATTAACCCCGTCCCATACGAACCCCAAATCTATGGATACTTTATACAATATACTCATATCTTATAGAGTAAGTATATATATTTCTTGTAAATTAACAAGTGAATTGTTATAGAAGATGAAGTGCAAGTGCATTTGTGCCTGAGTTGTTTGGAGAGAGAGAGATTTGGGGGTTGATACTCTTGAGTCTGACGTATCATCCCTCCGATTAAAAGACCGGAATTGAAATTCACAAGCAAATTATCAATTGAGATATATACTCTACAATACTATATGGCTTTTCATGTGATTCCTTTTGTAATTAGTTAAAACTTTGTAGAGTGTGATCCTTTAACATACTCTTGTAGGAGGTACTTTGTGGATGTACTTTTGACATATTATTTGTGTAATTGGATGGATAAAGATTAGAAATATTTACTCACTAAATGTAACAACATGCCAAGACTAATTAGGAAGATTGATGTGAAGATTGGATATGAAGTATTAGGAATAGATATAAACAATAAAAAAAAATGAAACAAGTAACACTAGAAATAGTCTAAAAACATTTTTAAAAAAACTAGATTAGTTATTGTTTGGTGGAGCATCTGGATAATAAGAAACAAACTCTTTTTTTTTTATGTACATGCACCCCAAAACAACGGAAAATTCAGAGTTACCAATGACCACTTACCCTGGTGGTAAGGGAATTATGTTTCTTGTAAGAAGTCAAGGGTTCAAATAATCAAATCCCGCTCTTTACACAATTTGTGTAATTATTGAGTGTTCAAGCCTTCATTGGTTTGGGTGAGTTTGTCTGGTGATTTGCCGCCTGGCTCACCGGTTTGCGTCTTTTGTAGACTAGGGCTCGAACCTGTGGGAGATTAGTCGATAACCTCGGAACCCCGCGTTCCGAAGGACATATAAGACAACAACTAAAAAATTAGGTGGATTAATCTATCACTTTCTAACTTATATATGGGTGAGTGATTCTACAAAAGAAAATCATATACATGAATTTATATGTGGGTGGTTCTACAAAAAGAAAATCATATACATGAAGGGTGATTTTGTGTAATTTACTCAACAAAAGAAAGTAAAATTATGAATGTCTTTTTTTTTAAAAAAAAAAAGCGGTAGCTTTGTGAGAAAACATAAATTAAAGGGGTTTAAATGAAATATGGGCAGCAATCTGATTGAGAAAGAGACTGGAAACTAAAAATCCCATGTGTGTCAGTGCTCAGTTGTGTTGTGTATACAAAATGCACCTATCCTATTGAGTAGAGGAAGAATAAATGTGAGTCTTGTGTGATGTGTTGATAAGGAAAGCAAGCAAATGCAAATGCAAATGCAGGTATAGTACGTAATGATGGCTGTGTCCTTTTCAATGAAATATTATACACCAAATCCAATGGAAAGTGACTTTTCTCTTCACTTATATGCCATTCCATTCTAAAGGGGAATGAGATGTTTGCAGTTTTTTTTTGAATAGGTTACTATCAGCACGGTAAAAATCTCGCATAATATATGGTATTGGTTACGATTTCAGAAACCGTGGAAATATTATTTTAAACAAAACTAATAAAATGAAAAACTCATACTACAACTTTCAAAATCGCGAGATATTTTTTTGGTAATCTTTACATCTTATCTGATTGGGGATCTAAGAGGGAACATCTCTCATGATTTGTGAAATCTTATTCGTAGCTGGGTTAGTTTTCTCACGATTTTTAAAATCATAACGGTGGATATATATTTTCATAATTTTCAAAATCGTAGCTGTCATTGTGTATTTGATGATATTTTGATCATATAGAAAGCAAACCGGGTTTTTTAATATGTATTTATTCTTATTACTCGGTATTATCTATTGGATATTGTGATTATAAACTACTCATTTGCTAAGTGAAATATGTCATTTTAGCTCTTTTTTTTACACTTTTTAAGAAATACTAATAAAAATACATTGATACCCCAATTTATTATTTTATTTTTTACTTTTTCGAAAAATACAACTACCAAATCTCTAATCATTACAAAGATAATTTTATAAAGTGAACACAAAAATATTTAAAGTGACGTCTTTTTTTATTAACAAGATTCACTCTCTGTAATGATGTGTTTTGCTTAAAAGACGGGTTTGATAGATTTTTGGGGTAATTTGGTTAAGGGTTAAGTTTTCTACTTGATAATGGATATATATAATACTCTCTTCGTCAATTAAAACATGTCATTTTAGAAAGTTGCATATTTTGTAAGAAAGCAAATAAAAAATACACTAATACCCTAATTATCAGTTTATCACTGTACCTTTTCATCTATATACATATACTAAAACTGATGCATTGTTGCCTGCGTGGCGGCTTGTGAGTGAATCTGCTTACGTGGCGGCACGTGAGTGCATCTCGCAAAACCTTCTCCCGTCAAAAAGGAAATCTAATAAAAATAATAAGATAGTTCTAACCTATATAATTAAAAATAATTATTTTATTTTACCATTAACTCATATAATTGAATAGATGGAATATCTTATAAAAGAGTAAATATTGTATAAGGAAATAACTATATCAATATAATTAAATGCAATAATAATAATAAATTTGGCATATATCGATATAAAAATTGCCATATAAGTGTATCTCCATCTGGATTATAAATAATCTATCCAATGGATGGTTTATATATAAATTACACCATATGGACGGGACCTAAAAAAGACATTAGGTTCACTCAATTGCCATATAGACGAATTTTATGGCGGCTCTAGGCGGGTCTTGGTGACCTTGAAGGCCTTGGTGGAAGGATGAGGTAAGGGGTTTAGGCGGGAGTGTAGGCGGGTCTTTAAGGGTTTTTTTAGAACACTGATCATAATTACCAAAAATATTAATAGATACATAGTAGTAAATATTTGATAGGTGTTATCGATTATTTTTGGTGGAAAGAATTAATTATTTCATAGTCATTTTATTTATACATATACTATTTTTCAAGAGAATGAGTTATTTGGATCTAGATTAATTTTAATCTTATATTTTCAGTTATTAGTTTAATTATCATAATGTAATTCATATTTATTTATTTATTTTCATATTTATAATAGGATTTATTTTTATAGATAATAAATGTAATTTTATAATATTGTGCTAAAATATTCCCGTGCATGGGACGGGGTAATATATATTACTCTAGTTTTATTGAAAACTACAACTAACATCTCACTAATCATTACAAGAGCAGTTTTGAAAAGTTGACACAAAAATACCTAGAATGACATCTTTTTCTTAAAAAGTTTTCTCTTTAAAACCACAAGTTTTTCTTAATAGAGTAATATATATTGATAAGGTGTTGATAAAAAGTTCTTAGTGATTAAATTGATCAAATGTAAATTTTTTATACAAGAAAATATTCGAAAAATCAAGTAACAACTACCTAATCCTCGAGGCCGATGAATCGGTAAACAGACTAACCATTATAATCTAATACTACAAGGAAAACAAATAGAAAATAAAGGCGTAGCCAAAGACTCAAAGCACCGTACTTTAAAGTGGAACCTAGACAAAACGAAGATCATCAAATCGAAGAACTGAATCAAGACACCATCTCTTATGGGATGTCTTAAATATGAGAGAGAATAAGGTGAAAAAAAATAGTTCCTGAAAGTGTTTTGAATTTTGATCTTCCAGTGGGAATGGATCAAATTCAAAAGGACTTGAAAAATATTGCACGCCGGTTTGATCAGTTGCTCCTTCGGATGGTTTTTGTTTCTTTGTTTTCGTTCCTTTGTTTCATACCATAGAGATCATCGTAAGGTTTTGGGCCACTATGGGATCCAACCCTTTGGGCCGGTTGTTATGAGCTAGGCCCAATAATTTTATCAACTTGGGCCGGTTTAATCCATCATATTCACTTGTTCACATGCTTAATGAAGCTCAATATATGTCCTTAAAGTCCCTCTTTGAAGATTGAAACATATTGCACTTAATTTCGATAATGTCGGATGTGTTAGGTTACTAAGACCATCTCCAAGAGTTTTCATAAAATTTTCCCAAAATGGAAAAACAAAATATATATTTTTCAAATTATTTTTGTTTTAACTCAAACAGCTTTTCCATTTCGAATATTTGGAGAATAGTTTGATTTGAAGAATGCTACAGATTTAGGGAATTCTCTCTATTTTTTTCTACTGCTTTTCCATTTTAGAGAATGTGATGAGACATCTGTTGGACCAAAAAATACCTTAAAATCTCTAAAAAATTATAAAATTCTCAAAATGAGAAAACTGTTTGAGATGTTCTAACAGATCAATCTGATGAGACTTCGATATCTTATATACGAGACTTGTAATGTTAAGCTTCTATAATAATGTTACAGTTTCTACACTAATGTTATAAAATTGCACAATCTATATAAACTCTTAATTTAGAAGAGTTTAGTATGATGTGTCAATCTTAGAGACATTTTAGGAGTCTTGACCAATCATTTTTTTTCCATTTTTCTTTGATTTTCTTTAATTCTCTTTTCTTCTTCTTTTTCCTTTAATTCTCTTTTTGCTTTATTTTTACTAACTACTGGGCTTAATTCAAAATATTTAATTCAATCTAATATAACTATTGAGCTTAACTCAAATTTATTTATTAACTATTGGACTTAATTCAGAATATTGAATATAACTGTTGATTATGACACATCACATTTAAAAAATGTTATAATGATATTGATATTATTACTGAGTGATTTAAAATATCTATATTTATGTATTATACTTTACATAAGATTTTAAAAAATTAATTTTATGAGAGAATTATAAGATACATTTATTGTAAATTTTTTTAATGATTTTTATCTTAACATTTATTA
The DNA here is from genome assembly GCA_963922045.1 of Persicaria maculosa. Lineage (NCBI taxonomy): Eukaryota > Viridiplantae > Streptophyta > Magnoliopsida > Caryophyllales > Polygonaceae > Persicaria > Persicaria maculosa. The sequence goes on along the minus strand of OY998254.1, from coordinate 3,174,631 downwards.
ATATTTTATAATATTTTTATATATAATACTTTAGTTTAAAAAAAACGCGCCATGGCGCGTGAATCGTCCTAGTTTCTTTTAATTTGTTAGAACTTTGAATTGCATCGATCCTTAATTATTTTTGGGTGCACCACACTGAATTACCACATCTACTTTCAAGTTCAACTTACCTCTGATCGAAACACATGCTTACAAATCTGGAAAGAAAAAATAGATTAATACATCCAAGATCTACGCAATTATCGTTCAATTTGGCCGTAATTAATTCAAATCGAGAATTAAAAAATAAGGCTAAGAAACAAAAAAAAAAAAAACAATTTCATTGAGCAAACAAACAAAACAAAAGAGATTTACATTTCACATAACAATTACCGGCATGACCATTTGGTCACCGGCGGAGCCGGTCTCATCCTCAAACGACGTCGTAATGACCGACGATTTCCGAAGGAACTCAATGCAGTCCGCCAGCGCTTCGCTGTGGTGCGGATCATCGTACGGCGCCCTGTAGTAGTAGGACGACCTGCTGCTCATCGCCGCCGCCGGAGACGACCTTGATCCGCCGTGGTGGCTGTGGTTCACGGAGGCGGGGGTGGAGGCTGCAGATGGCTCGCCACCGCACCCTCCGCCGCCGCCCTTGGAGAGAGTGGTGAGCATGATCAGCCGGAATACCGCCACCCGAATCCGGTCGAAAAGGGACGGGTTCGGCTGCCGGCGGGCGGCGGAGGCGGCGGCGCTGGGGTTGTTTTTGAGGAGTGGGAGGCAGAGATATTGGGACTTCATGATATTAATTAGTCAGTTTGATTGAGAAATTGAGGTTGTGTAATTACATATATGATGATATTTAAGTGCATGTTAAAGACAACTGTTTTATTACGAATTTACAATTTTTTTTAAAAATAAATTAAGATGTGTCTTTGACTGAGAGTACTGATGGAGCTTGTTGTGGTTTTGCTGGCTTGCTGGTAATTATGGAACAATCATATCCTTGATTTAGATGGGGAAAAATCATCTTTTGATTTATTAAAATAGTTTAATTATGAAAATAAAATTTAATAATTCACATGCTATATATATATATATATGAGATGGCAAGTTTTTTTTTTCAGAAGCGAAATATTTTTGCCTTGGAAGGAAAATTTTTTACAAGTAAAATCACAATGCAATATTCCATGAGCACTAAGTGAAATTTTCGCAGTAGAGTTTTGAGAGTTTAAAAAACCCTAAACATTTAAAAAATATTAATGGTAGTTAACTTTTTAGGGTTTACACCAAGACTTTTTTTTAGGAAAAAAAAAAACTTAATTACACAAGCGAAAAAAAACACCCAATTTTTTTTTGCATCCCTTAATTTTAATCTTGGCTCCACCACTGTTACTAACACTTAATTATTGAATTTATAAATTTATATTATATTTTAAAAAAAAATACATTTATGTTATTAACAACTATATGTTTAAAAATTTTATTAAAAAATCATATTTTGATTTTTTTTAAATTATATTGTAAATAATCGATCTTTAATTAATATATATATAATTTAAATATAATTTTCAAAAAAAAAATTGAAACTAAATTTAATTTTAGACCATTTTAATGTAAATTTAATAGTGAGTATATGTTTTTGGTGTATTGGAGGTTACATATATAACTAAGATCTGTTCTCGTAGAAATCTGTACTAATCGTGTGAGGATTTGGGGAACATTGTGGCGTTGACTGACGGGGAGATCATATGCTTACATGTGCTCCCTTTAATTTCATTAATAAATTACATTAAGCAAAATTATACAATATGTTTGACGATTAAATAATTTGTCAGAAAAGGTTCCTATTTATTGAGAATATACCAAACATGTAATCCATGCAGAATTACGTGACGAGACTTTGTTCTTAATTGTCACAACATTGTTACGACATCTATAAAATAAAATTAGATTAAAAAGAAAAATCACTAGAGTATATATCATAATTAAATTAAAACACAAAGTACCTACGCTCAGCTAACATCCTTGAACACAAGAAAAGAGGAGACTCGCAATGGGCCAAACTGACAACTCTCATTGATAAATTTAAGTCAGGGCTAATTTGGTCAATTAAAAATGGGACTTTTATCAAATTTTGGACGGATAATTAGATTACAACTTTCCCTCTGCAGTCTAGGGAAGATTGCCCCCAAATTAATAACATAAAGGAAAATGTTAGTGATTACATTTTGGGTGGTAGATGTGGATGGAAAAATTTAACAATATGTTACCAGATGACATAGTCAAAGAAATCTTGGACATTCCACTTCTCATTTCTCTCCCTTTGAAGATCAGTTATATTGGTGGCCGAACATAGCGGGATGGTTCACCGCTTCGAGTGCATACTAATTAATCACATCTCAATCCTCTCTAAACTTAGACAATAACGTCTGGATATAGAAATTGGATATTCCGCCTAAGGTAAATATAAAATTATGAAAAGTTTGCCAGGGTGGTCTCCCAACTGCCTCTAGGCTTGCCCAACGTAGGGCTTCTGTACCTTCCACCTGTAGCTTGTGCAATTGCGCGGTCAAAGATAATGTTCACCTCTTATTAGAATGCCCATATCTGCGCTCTCTATTTCGTCTTCCTACACACATAAACGTACTCAACAATATCCAGTATGATATATATCAATCACGAGATATAAAACCTATCATTTTCTTCATTGGAAACAACTCTACCTCTGCGGCCAAGGTGGAGCTTGCTTTTTCTTGGTGGACGACACGGTACATTCTGAACCAACATGTGTTTAGGCATGTCCCATCTCTCATAGAGACAGTTCATTACGCATTATTAAAACTCATAAGAAGATCGAATTGGATTAAAACATCTCGCTTTGAGAGTAGTCTAGATGAGGACTCCCCCTTACACACACAAAACTCCAATCACCCACGGAAGAAAAATAAACACGGTAAGATTGCGTGGCGTAAACCCCCGAGGGAAACCCTCAAGTTAAATTTTGATGGATCTACAGTTGCAAAGACAGCTCGGCTGGAGCGCACCATAATCCGAGACTGGGAAGGATGTTCGATACACATATGTTATCAAAATTTTGGTAAACAAAACCTTCTGAAAGCGGAAGCTCTTGTTCTTAAATTGGGAATCCAACATGCTCTACAACTCCGTATCGACAAAATTCACATTGAAGATGATTCCATTATAATAATAAACCACCTAAACAAAATATCTAAATGTCCTTGGGAAATTGAACTGATCTTGTCAGATGTTAAACTCTTATTATCTAGTTTGAAAGAAGTTTCCTTCTTTCATGTTCCCCGGTTAGGTAATAGAGTGGATGATAAGGTTGCATATCTTTGCCACTCTGCCTGGGGTGTCGATATTAACAACGATTTTGGTCTTTTAGACCTCATCCGTAAGGATGCCGCCAGGTAGAGCTTGCTCGCCCGAATTCTTTCCTAATAAAAAAAAAGTCTACCAAAACCATAGAGCTATAAGACTAAACACCGTAAATTTATCGACACCGTAAAATCATAGAGCTATAAGACTAAACACCGTAAATTTATTGAAATTATAGCTAATGCTAACAGATTTAGTATTATTAATAGATAGATTAATAGATGGATAGATTTTTGAGTCTATTGAAAGTATATGCGAAGAATCAACATGGATGACTTGGTCAAATTGGTAAGATACATGGAAATTGATTGTAATAACTTGTTTGTAAATTCAGTACAAGTCTAAGTTAAGTCGACTTTGACCAAGTCATCTCTTGCCTTTTCAAAGTCAATTCTAAACTCTATCTGAAAAAGCTTAATCCTTTATATATATTTAAACATGAAAAACCACCATAGTAATTTTTATCTTATACGTACTGTATACTATATTTAAACATTATAACCCATTGTTAGGATTATATATAATTAATGAAAATGTGAGAACATCGAATTGAACTAAATATTAATTCCTACTAATTTCATAATTAAAGTATCGATGTTTCCTGAGAGTGATAATCCAAGTACTACACTACTACCTAATGATAACGTCAATAATATGATAGTTTGAATTAGTCTTTCACTTCCTATTTTTGTGTAATTAGTTCCTTGATTTGTGTAATGGGGTGTACCCACTTTCCTGGTGTATAGGGTGGTTGGGATACTATCTGTAATATATATATTGTATCTTTGTTTAATGAAGTGCACACACAATCAATATTCATCAGCACATCTCCTTGGTTTTATGGTATCGGAGCTTTGATTTTTTTCACTCCCACCATTCCTTTCAATGGCTCATACTGATCCTCCTGGTCCCGGCACCGGAAACAACATTTTAGCCGCTGCCAATATGACCTCTTCAACCCTCAATTTCCAAATTCCCTCGATCAGCATTAAGCTCGATCGTGAAAATTATTCACTTTGGCGCACCACAATTATATCCGCCTTAGAAACATTTGATCTTGAAGCTTTTATTCTAGATCCCACACCACCTCCATCATTTCTTGGTGCTAACCTTGATGAGCCAAACCCTGCATATGCTCAGTGGAAAAAGCGAGATCGTTTTGTCTTGCTTTGGATCAAGTCCACTTTATCAGAGAGAGCCCTTGCTCTCGTTGCTAGATCTACCTCCTCCCACATGGCTTGGGAAACTATTGCAAAGACTTATCAAGCTCAGACCAGAGCCCGAAGAATGACAATGAAGCAACAACTTCAGTCCCTCACAAAGGGATCCTCCACGATGAGTGAGTACATAGAGCGCAAGCGCTCGATTGCGGATTCTTTAGCGGAGAATCTCCACCCTATCCCCGATGAAGACTTGATGAGCCATATCTTGACTGGCCTTGACGCATCTTATGGCCCCTTCACTGCTGCCTTTATGATGAAAACCGATGATCTATCGGTTGATGATCTCGCCGGCCTTCTCCTCCAAGAGGAGGATCGGTTGGAACAGGAGCATATCCGTACTAGTACTCTTGTTCAGCCCCCATCCGGTGCTTCTCCCAACTCGGCTCAGGCTCCTTCCGTCAACACCGCTCAGACCTCTCGCCCTCCGAATCGGCCCTCTGGTGGCCAGAATAGCGGTGCCAACACCTCCTCGGGGCATCGTCCCCAGGATTCTCAACGCCGTAGACGGGTACAATGTCAGTTGTGCGGCAAGCCTGGCCATGAGGCCATCGATTGCTGGCAGCGCTCAAACCTTACCGATTTCCCAGCTCGGCGCCCTAATCCTCGTGACTCCAAGCAGGCCCATATTGCTAGCTACAACAGCCCCTCGACAATTGTCGATCCCGCTTGGTATTTTGACACCGGTGCCACAGATCATGCCTCTCCGGATCTTCGCAAGCTAGCCATCTCAGATGAGTATTCCGGGGACGATAAACTTCAAGTTGGGAACGGTAACCATTTGTCAATTTCTCATATCGGTTCATGTTCTTTACCTGCTAATCTAAATTTGTCAAATGTGCTTATTGTTCCAAAATTAACTAAACACCTTCTTAGTGTGTCCAAATTGACTCGTGATAATGATGTCTTTATGGAGTTTTGGCCTAACAATTGGTGTGTTAAGACATTTCAGGGCAAAATCCTTCTAAGAGGGGGCGTTGATCATGGCCTTTACACATTATTTCCCTCCACAAATAAACCAGGCACTTCCATGGCTCTCACGGGTGTTCGCACTACACTGCATGGGTGGCACCGTCGGCTTGCGCATCCGCACGAATCCATCTTGAGGCGTTTGATTTCACAATTCCAGCTTCCTATTAGTTCAAATAAATTTCCCGATGTGTGTGATTCTTGTCAACTCGGGAAAAGTCATCGTTTTAATCTTCCCACTTCGCATTTGTCTTCCGCTAAACCTTTTGAGTTGGTGTACTCTGATGTTTGGGGACCTTCTCCCGCCTTTTCCTTGAATGGCCACCGTTATTTTGTTTTGTTTATGGATGATTGCACTAAGTTTGTTTGGATTTATTTCTTATCTCATAAATCTCAGGTATTCAACATCTTTGTTCAATTCCGCACTATGATCAAAACCCAGTTTGAGTGTGACATCAAATGTCTTCAAACCGATTGGGGTGGAGAATATCGAAATGTCTCTACCTTTCTTGCGGCTTGTGGCATCACCCATCGCATTTCTTGTCCGTATACTCAAGAGCAAAATGGTGCCGTTGAACGTCGAAATCGAATTATAGTGGAAAAAGGTTTGACCCTCTTAGCGCAATCATCTCTTCCAAACAAATTTTGGGAACATGCTTTTAAAACGGCCACTTATTTACACAATAGGACTATCTCTCCTATGCTTCAATATGCCTCTCCGTATGAAAGGTTATATCACAAAATGCCGGATTATGGCTTCCTAAAATCATTTGGTTGTCTTTGTTTTCCTTTTCTACGTCCATATAACGCTCATAAGATGGATTTTCGGAGTCTTCCATGTATTTTCATTGGCTATAGTGCTAGTCATAAAGGCTATTTATGTCTTCATAAGCCTACTTATCGTATTTATATTTCTCGCCACGTGGTTTTTAATGAAGATGTTTTTCCATATGCAACCGAGCCACCTATGCATAAGTGTCCACCTACCAAGCCGTCTATGCAGTTGAGCTCTCCTAGTCTCCTTGAGCACGCAGCAGCCACCCAACCTTCTACTCCACCTACTACGCCTCCTCTTGAGCCCAACTCCCCACACCTTCCATCTCCACATTACCTCCAACACACTCACAGCTCTCGTGCAAAAATTTCCAACCAAGATGGTGTACCCAAATACTATAGACCTGCTGAACATAATCAACATTCCATGGCCACACGTGCAAGTACCAACTCTCTTAAGCCTAAAATTTTTACCTCCAATTTAGCTCCCGAACCCTCCATTGAACCCCACACCTTTGCCCAAGCCATTAAGCACAAATGTTGGCAAATTGCGATGCAAAAAGAATATGACGCGTTAATGAGAAATAACACTTGGTCACTTGTTCCTCGTCCTTGTAATACTAATCTTGTTGGTTGCAAGTGGATTTTCAGGATCAAGCGTTGTTCGGATGGCTCCATTGAGCGCTACAAAGCTCGTTTAGTTGCTAAAGGATTTAGCCAAGAGGAGGGAGTTGATTTTTTTGACACCTTCAGCCCGGTCATTAAACCCACCACCATTCGGTTAGTGATCTCCCTTGCTCTTTCCAACGGCTGGGTCATCCGCCAACTCGACATCAATAACGCTTTCTTAAATGGGGATTTATTGGAGGAAGTTTATATGGAGCAACCGCGAGGCTTTGTTGACACCACTCGTCCATCGCATGTGTGTCGGCTTCACAAGGCCCTTTATGGACTCAAACAGGCGCCTCGCGCCTGGTTTAATAAGCTCAAGCATTATCTAGTCACCCATGGGTTCCGTGCGTGTCAATCTGACACATCCTTATTTGTCCACCATTCTCCTAATGCTACAATATATATACTTGTGTATGTGGACGATGTCATCATTACAGGTTCTGATCGGGCTCTCATTCAACGGGTCATTACGGACTTGAACTCCACGTTTGCACTTAAGGACCTTGGTGACCTTAATTATTTTCTTGGGTTGCAAATTACACGGACGTCATCAGGCATGATGATCCTATCTCAATCCAAGTACATTATGGACATCTTGGCTCGTTGCAAGATGGTTGAGTCAAAGCCTATATCCACTCCAGCAGATGTCTCTACCCGGTTAATCAAGGATGGTGAGTCATTTTCGGACCCGACTTTATACCGTCAAATTGTCGGCTCTCTCCAATATGCCACCATCACTCGTCCAGACATCGCCTATGCCGTCAATCGTGTTTGCCAATATATGCATGCCCCTACCACTCTTCACTGGCAAGCGGTTAAACGGATCTTACGCTACTTAAACGGTACGTTATCTCATGGTCTTCATTTCAAGCCAACGGCTGCATCTTTTCTTCTCGCCTTCTCGGATGCTGGATGGATTTCCGACATGGATGATTGTCGCTCACAATATGGTTTTGCCATATTTCATGGGTCAAATTTGATAAGTTGGACCTCTCGGAAGCAGAAGGTCGTGGCTCGATCAAGTACCGAGGCCGAGTATCGTGCTTTGGCATATACCGCTGCTGAATTATCATGGATCAAGCTCCTTCTTCATGATCTTCGAACCCCGCTTGCTCAGCCCCCTACTCTACTGTGTGATAATGTTGGCGCCACTTTCATGAGCAAGAACCCGGTCCTCAGCTCTCGATCAAAGCACATTCACCTTGATGTTCACTTTGTGCGGGAGCAAGTTGAGAAAGGTGATCTCAGAATTAGTCATGTCTCATCTCTAGATCAGCTCGCGGACATATTCACGAAGCCTTTGAGCAAGGAAAGAGTTGCCGCCATACGTACCAAGCTCCAAGTGCGACCTGCCCTTGGTCTTGCCGGGGGGTGATAACGTCAATAATATGATAGTTTGAATTAGTCTTTCACTTCCTATTTTTGTGTAATTAGTTCCTTGATTTGTGTAATGGGGTGTACCCACTTTCCTGGTGTATAGGGTGGTTGGGATACTATCTGTAATATATATATTGTATCTTTGTTTAATGAAGTGCACACACAATCAATATTCATCAGCACATCTCCTTGGTTTTAAGTACCTAGGGAAAAATAAATACGGCTTCATTTTTTTTTTGTTTAACGTTGTAAGTTAAATTTTCATTATGTATTTAGTGTAGGAATTATAATTAATGGATATATGAGAAATATATATATATATATATATATATATATATATATATATATATATATATATATATATATATATATATATATATATATATCCAAGAGATTCTCTAATTTAAATATTTTAATATAATTTTTCAGATCTTTCTATAAAATTATGGAAAATGTTACAGATTTAGAGATTTTTACTTTCTCTCTTGTCAAGTTTATATTTCAATGAAAATTTTAAAGAATCTATTAAGTGAACGATACTCCAAATCTGGGCAGCCTAGTGGTAAGATGTGAGAGGAATGTTGGGAGGTTATGGGTTCGATCTCTCTGCTTCCACCCCATCACTTGGGTACATGGAAAAAATGAAATCTCACTTTATTTCTTGCCATTGGGCTGAACCGATTAACGCACTTAAGCCAATTTCCAGAGTTTATAATTCTTGCCGATCGATATGCTTGAGATTTATCACCGAAGATGAATCAACCAAGGAAAAAAGAACTCAAATCTTTTTCAAATTGAAGATTTTTAATGTTTGTAATTTAGGAAACTGGTGAAATTATAAATCGCTTTTTCCCATTTCCTCATTAATGTAAAGTTGAGGATAATACATAGAATTAATACCTATTGTAAATTGGATTTTTTTGTTAATTGATCAACAAATCAAAAGTATATGCTTTTTACAATCATTGTGACCCACAAACAATGACTTGCTTGTTTAATTAATTGAAATGGTTTAGTTTTATCTTAGACTGTTTCAAATCAATAAAGATAGCTATCGATTTTTACTATAAAAATGAATTAAGTCTTTGACATGCCAAAAATCAACCCTACCGTGTTCTTTAAGCTACATGAAAACATCTAAGAAATTCTTCGGATCTTCATTTCATATTGTATAATACCATTTGCTCCAAATCCTATATATATACACACATATGTATATACTTCCAACATAACATCCAATCATCAAACCAAATTATTACAATCGATCGATAGATCGAATACATAACGCACAACTCGATCTAGCTAGCTTGACGGACTAGGCGATTTGGCAAGTGAGAAATGGCAATGACGGCGTCTCCAGCTAAGCTCTTCGAGAAGAAGTTGGTGGAGGTGGATATCCAGAGCGGCTGGTTCTAGAAGCGGATTCTCTGATCCACTCGCCAGACTTCAACAATGAGAACAATTTCGTGGATTTCAAGGTCATTGATGAAGAACGAAGAGTTTGGACCTTCCGGTGCTTTACTGCTAGTATAATTGGTGGTCGTGCAACGAAGCCTGTTGTGTTGGGAGGTTGGGGCGAGTTTGTGCAACATCATGGTTTGCGAGTTAAGGATAAGGTCATATTTTACGATAACCACGGGGAGGGTAATGGAATTCCCTTTGCGATCCATATCAGGAGGACTATTAGGTTATTCGGTGTCGATATCACTCAAGCTGATTAGTCTACGTACGTCGTGCATGTGATTTATGCATTCCAAGAGATCGATTTAAGATTGGTTTTCAATTTGTTTCCGCTTATTAAAAAAAAGAAAAAAGAAAAAAGGTTATTGTTTTGTATTAATTCACTTAGCTTGCATGTTTGTACGTATGCATGTTGAATGTTGGATCGATTAGCGTCGTCAATAATGACCATGTATTACAAGAGGAACACGCTTAATTCTCAGCAGGGGTGTTATTCGAGCCGAACGAGTCAATCTTTGACATGTTCAAACGTGTTCATTTATTAAACGAGCTCAAGCAATTTTTAAACAAACTTATTTTTTTTTGTCCAAGCTTGGTTGTTTTAGTAAATAAACGAGCTCGAGTCGAACTTTAACGAGTCGAGCTTTCAACCGAGCTTAAAATCATGTTCAGACTCGACTTGTTTAGATAAGTCAATGAGCTCGAGTTGAGCTTTTTTCGAGCCGAACTCAAGTTGTTCACCTCATATGACAATCCCCTAATTCTCAGTGGAAGCGCTAATCAAGTCGAACACACAAGCCGAGTGGGGTTCCATTCTAAAACCAATTGGTGTTAGGTGGGATAGCCCACCGGTTTATATGCAAGACTTGAATTTACTTTTTAATCAATGTGGGACAATCCCAAATCATATTCTCCACGAGTAAAACCATCATCTTGCTAGCCTTTCACTACTAGTAAGGACTTGACCAGTAATAGCTTTCGATTACAATAGTATCTTAGAAATTGACTTTACTACAATTTTGAGTAGCTCAATCATATCAACTCTAAGCCATGCTATTACTCAACCTATCAACTACCCAATGAAACAATAGACTCGTGCACCTTGATCTTTTGCAACTCTGAAGTCTGATCAGTAATAATGACAGATCTATTCACGTGTTACACCATAAGAGGTATTTACATATGAAACCACATTGTCTTTCTCTCTCTATATGTATTAATTACCAAGAAGATCGAAATTAAGTAGACACGGAGAATCAATGTGGATGAACCGGTCTTTCTCATATATTGGAATTCACCATGTTTTAACTTTTAACCATTCTGAAATGGCTCACTAGAAAGGAATTGTGGGTAGTACTCATAGGTCTTCGGTTCAAACTCCGGAATAGCCGCTCTTTATTTACCAAATTCGGGGGGGAATTCACCATGTTTTCGGGGAAATTAAGAGTTACACCTTTGCCTAGCTCTATGATTGAGTACAACTTGATTGCATTAGTTTATATATATAAGGAAAGATTATTGGATGTGTCAGGTCATGCTGACTTACCACCTAATGACGTCCACACAAACGAAGGACGAGAACTTTGGATGTGAGTTAAGAGTCTCATGGTCCATGGAATATATGTATGAGATGAGCAACCTTACCTGCAACCCAGTTGATTTATCCGAAGATGTGATTGCATGCCTCTTACTCAAAATGCTAGAGAAGGATCGAGGTGTTCATGGCAATAATTTTGATCTCCTAAGGATAGTCCCAAGTGCTGGTAATAACTTTGATCACGGTGAGAATATCACCCATATGTCGATCGATGCGACGTAGACCAATGTCTCGGGCCACGAGAATGCGCAAATGGAGCACCAAGGCTTCAACTATAAGTGGAGAGACATGAATGAAATACAAAGAACTAGACGATATGATACAGCAGAACCGAGATGGTTACGAATGTCAAAACCAGTTGTAACCGACTCAGAGGGCATTTCAGAACCGTTAAAATTGATCTTCAAAATATTTTCTAATAGTTTTGTCCTTCTGATATTTTCCATTTGTCTAGGTATCGGTTGTTGTCTAGGAGCGACGGTTCCCATATCTTCTCATAATAATGATTTGACATCTCGTAGTTATTAAAAAAAGTCTTAATTAGGTCGGTGAAAATCGTATAGTCCAACTCCGTAATCTATTTTTATGGTCCCTTTAATTTCATTGGCCGATAAGTATTAAAATAAATTATAAAGTACAAATTATAAGGTACAAACACTTAAATAAGAAAATCATTAGAAATTTCAATTTAGCCAATGAGATAATTTAGACTATGGTATGAACTACAATTGCGGACTAGATGATCTTCATTGTAATTCGGTTGGCTTCTTGTATCCTACCATCTACATAGCTCTCATCATTAAACACAATTTTATTTCTCATTATCCATATTCCTCACCACAATTGTGTAACAGGTAATTGGGCTGGCTGAAGGTTTAGACATTTATGGGCTGAAGGCCCAATGACAGCAGGCCCATCAGCTGTAACAAGAACCCAACAGAAGCCTTATAATAAGGTACCATCACAAACAAAACTTCTGGTTTTCCTTCCTTTTGCCCTTTCTCTCTCCAATTCTTACTCTTCTTTTTTTTTAATTAAGTAAGATTCAGATTCAGACAAACCTGAACTAACGACATATTATATAATTTGCTCAAATTTATTGTTAATTTTATTCACCGTCTACATCAAATGGTTGCAACTTGTGAACAAATGCTCGGAATCTTCGATCAGGCTCTCAATTGGGTTAGTACTCATCCTAATTCCTAGTATCTTACTATCTTGACTGTTTTTTTTATCTTAAAAAAACTTGGATCGCACGGTCAATGCCTATCAAGTAGATGGTTAAATTGGTGAGATGCATGGAAATTTGTACTGAACTTGTTCATAAATTCACAACAAGTCTAAGACTTGGACCAAGTCATCGATCTCTTCTTGCCCTTTTTTCGGTCAAATCATATTATTATTTAAAATTTTGTTAGTTTCATAAACTCCATGGGAAAACTTAACTCTTGAAAATATCCAAATATGAAAAACCACTATATAAATATTTTTTAAATAATTTCATAGTTATTAATAATATGGGTGAAGATTCATTAAAAAAATATAGCTTTTATTATTAAAAAAGTGTATTTAGATCGAGAGTACATCATAAAAAAAATCAAATTATTTCCTTGTTAATTAATACTCCATCCGTTAATTAAAATTTGACATTTTAGTATTTTACTATTTATACACGTTTTTTAGATATTAAAAATTGTATAAAATATTAACCTTTTAAATAATTTTTTTTAATAATTTCATACTTAGTACAATTAATTATGAATTTATAAAAACAAATGTAAAAAGATGTTAATATTTTATATAGATTTTATCATTTTAAAAAAACGTGTATTAAAAGTACCGACAAATTTTAATTAACATATTTACAATTTACATGGTGTGAATTGTGATCATACTAGTAAGTAACTATAATGATTAATGACTTCGTCCGGCTTTATCATCAAGGTACCTTGATCAATCATAATATCATATTGAACTATTTCATTCAACAAAGCAATTGACTTGACTAAAATATTAAATTAAATCCTACGTATTTTACATTCTAAAAATCAACACACCGTGTTCTATAAAGCGAATTAACTGATCTAATTATTAGACCTCCAACATATATATACATAACATCTCCAACATATACATACACTTAACATATTGATCTTGATTGATCGAGCTCTATTCCGACGATTGGCAAGCGAGAAATGGAGATGACAATGTCTTTACCAAAGCTCTTCGAAAAGAAGCTAGTGGAGGTGGATATCCAGAGCGGGTTGGTTCTGGAAGCGGATTCTCTGGTCCATTCGCCAGACTTCAACAATGAGAACAGTTTCGTGGATTTCAACGTGATTGATGAAGAACGAAGGGTTTGGACCTTTCGGTGCTTTGCTGCTGGTATGGTTGGTGGTCGTGCAACGAACCCCATTGTGTTGGGAGGATGGCGCGAGTTTGTGCAACATTATGGTTTGCGAGTGAAGGATAAGGTCATCTTTTATGATAACGGGGAGGGTAATGGAATTCCCTTTGCGATCCATATCAGGAGGACTATTAGGTTATTTGGTGTCGATATTACTCAAGCTGATTAGTTTGCATATCCGAAGATTGATTTGAAGAAGTTGTTTTTAATTTATTTACAAGGGAATAATATATGTAATTGTTATCTCGAAGGTATGATATGTAGTATTATACACACTTTATATATGGAAATTTTAAATTTACATGCAAACATATTAATTTACTTGCTAGCTGCTAGCTGACGGATCTTGAAGCAGTTAGTTGAGAGGGCGGAAAATTAAACTCTAATTATTATTTTTCTTTCGAAAAAACAATTTATATTTGAAGTTTTCGGGTTTAATTATAGTATTAAGTTACGAAGTTTAACAAATGATAAGTATGATAGAAGCATATTAATTCGGTAAATTATGTGAAAAATAATTTATATCGCTTTAGTTTTGAAACGTTTATAACGACACTCATTGTACGCTCTTGATTTATGAAGAGTATCTCAGTAAAGGCTTTTGGTTCTCGTCTACAAAAACGTTACCGACAAGCCTTACAATCACCTAAATTAGGAAGAAGAAGAAAACTTCAATAACAAAAGTCAACCGTTACATTTTTTTTATTATTTAAAAAGTCAATAGTTATATTTTCACCTCCTTATCTTGCTCCCATATGGCCCACTAGCCATTTTTTTAAGTTGGGCCTAGCCCATTAAGGGACCACTAGTCCACTATCCGAGTTTTGTCCCATAAAATTTATATCATTAGGGCTTTTTGAGAAGAAGACCTTTCGTATCCAAATATTTTCTATCTGGATTTTTTATATACATAAAATAATTTTTTCTTATAAAATGAGTAATAGGGATACTCGCCCCCATATCAACAAATTTCGGTTTATGTATGTTGTAATTATATGAGTCCTTCTTATTTTCATAATAAATCGATTGATATGCTAAAAGATCATATCTATACATTTTTTTGAAAATGATCGTTTTTATTTAGCAATAACGAAACCTTTTCCTCTCTTTTAGATGAATCCCGTTTGATTAAATTTGGATTTTCAACCCTACAATGTTGATTGACTCTATTTCGCCATTTTTGCGGTACTGATTTAGACCATTTTTGCTCAGAGAAATTTGCACGACTATTGACAAGACAATTTCAATTAAATTGCACGCATATTTTTATTTTTTTTTGCTAAAAATTACAAATAGGTCCAAGAACTCTCTTAGAGGCTAGAGCACCCACATTGGGAGAAAAATAAGAAACCTAACATTAAAATAATGAGAACAGTTTCGTGGATTTCAACGTGATTGATGAAGAATGAAGGGTTTGGACCTTTCGATCCGGTGCTTTGCTGCTGGTATGGTTGGTGGTCGTGCAACGAAGCCTGTTGTGTTGGGACTTGGGAGGATGGCGCGAGTTTGTGCAACATTATGGTTTGTGAGTGAAAGATAAGGTCATCTTTTATGATAACGGGGAGGGTAACGGAATTCCCTTTGCGATCCATATTAGGAGGACTATTAGGTTATTTGGCGTCGATATTACTCACTACTCAAGCTGATTAGTTTGCATATCCGAAGATTGATTTGAAGAAGTGGTTTTTAATTTATTTACAAGGGAATAATATATGTAATTGTTATCTCGAATGTATGATATGTAGTATTATAGACACTTTATATATGGAAATTTACATGCAAACATATTAATTACTTGCTGTGTTTTATAATCCTTGTAATAGGTTGTAAATGAGACATTGACTTATTTCGTTTGTAAGATGCACTAAGGGTTCACTAAGGGTTCAACATAACCTAGCCATTACCATGGTCAAGGAAAAGCACATTGGACCCATGGTTGCACCATGTTAGGGACCAATGGCTAGCCTTGACTCATAAGGTGAAGCTAGGGTGTGTGTGATGCCTAAGTGTTTATTGCTGGGTCCTTTGTGTTTGATGTTTGCAGGACTGAGCTCGTACAGATTTGGGCCTATTCCATTTGGTCCAAATCTGAGCCCATATCTCTCGGCTCCCATTCGAACGTTGTAACCCTAGCCTTTACAAACCCTCTTTGGACACCTCTGAGAACTGTAGCATCGCTCTCACTCTCTCTGGTAAGCCAAGGGGCAACTGGGTTAGGGTTTGAGAGAAAAACACTAGGGTTCGGCTTTCTAGCCACCCAACACCGGCGATTCTCTTCAAGGATGCTCTTCTGGGTTGATGCTACCTGAGTGCCTGCTCGTTTGACAAAGAAGAAGCTGAATGGAGGGTTCTGTAAGGAGAAATCTCACCTGAGATTTTTCGGTGTCCTTCACGGACGATTTCTAACCCTATTCCTTATTTATCTTCTTAGTCCTTGTTTAGATATAATCGCGTCTTAGTGCTTGTGCATCTGAAACCTTTGTAATCTGTCTGAACCTTTGGATGCTTAGTAGATTGGGTGAACCTCCCTTTCCGAGGTTCCGCGGATGTAGGGAAACCGAACCGCGTAAACAAAGTCTTGTGTCTTTCGCTCATGCATGCTTTTCGTTTTGCTTGAACTTGTTACGAGTTATTCGAAGATAGAAACCCTAGATCGAACAACTTGCTAGCTCCTAGCTTACGGATCTTGAAGCGGTTAGTTGAGAGGGCTGAAAATTAAACTCTAAATTTTTTTTCTTTCGAACAAACAATTTATATTTGAAGTTTTCGGGTTTAATTATAGCATTAAGTTACGAAGTTTAACAAATGATAAGTATGATAGAAGCATATTAATTCGGCAAATGATGTGAAAAATAATTTATATCGCTTTAGTCTTGAAACGTTTATAATTTTTTACTCAAATATCGGATTTGAGCTTATAATATGTCAAATCGAAGCTATCAACGAGAGGAATATATATATTAAAACTTATTTTTGATTGGAGGGGGGGAGGTGACTGTTACTTCTGGACCTAAAGAGGATCCGCCCTGATATATTGTACGTGTTTGTTTCACTAGTATATATGTTGGTTGGAATATTAATATAAAAAATCTATACATTATATTGAAATCATTTTTTACCCATGCCTAATAAACGCCCTAAGTTATGTACACACATTTGGCCCCTATGCCAGTCTCCATCCTCTAGGAGCAATGGGGTGTAAGTAGTCCTGTCAAACGGGTCATTTGAGTCGGGTCACTTTGGGTTTCGGGTAAAACGAGTTCTGGGTATTTTGGGTTGACTAAAACCCGGGTTTGACCGGGTTTCAGGTCATTTCGGGTCGATTTCGGGTTTGTCAATATTTTCCTTTTTAAATTAAAAAAAATCATGATTTGATAATTTTGCGATAAATTTTAATTGTATATATAAAAAATTAATTGTATTTAATTATAAATCAACCAGTTCAATCGGGTAAATTGAGTCAAAATTACCGGGTCAATCGGGTCACCGGGTCGAAACCTAGATTACCCGGAAAATTTCCAGTTTTTCGGGTTCGGGTCGAAAAAAAATTTCGGGTCAAAATTTCCGCGTTCGGGTCGGAAATTTTTCGGGTGTTCGGGTCAAATCGACCGGGTAGGGTTGTGTTTTAACATGTCTAATTTTAACCAATCAAATTATTTTAAAAAGTCAACAACACACAAACCAATACAAATCATTATAATTTACTACCTAGAAAACATAAAAGCTCATCTATTATTGGACAAAAATTTACCTCTAAAACCCATGTGTTATTGGACGGAGGGAGTAATTTAAACCCCCGTTTGTTTTTTGTTAAGAAAATGTAATGATTACCCTTATGAATATAGTCCATATTTAAGTTAAGATTCATTGATCACTATTCTAATTAATCATTCCCCTTCTTCTCCCATTTTAATTTTCATATAAATTTGTTACCCTTCTATTCTCTAATTTGAAGGAGGGTAACTAATACCTCTACGATGGTCCAAAAATATTAAAATATTACAACAATTCTATGTTTATTACTAATTGCATGAAATTATTTTTAAAAAATTATTTGAAAATTTGATATTTTATATTACTACATTCCATTAAAAATTATGAGAAATATTAAAAATTAAATGTTTTTTTAATAAAATGTAATAATATATAAAATGTCAAATTTTTAATAAAATTGTTTTTAAAAAATTATTTAAAATTTTATATTTTTATATTATTACATTTTATTAAAAACTGCGAGAAATAATAAAAATCAAATATTTTAGATCAGATATAATATATAATTACAAGCACTATAACTTATAAACAACGTCTTTAATTTTAGAGTTTTAAATTTATCGCAGAATTATCAAATTATGATTTTTTTAATTTAAAAAAGAAAAAATTGACCAACCCGAAATCAACCCGAAGCCTGGTCAAATCCCGGTTCGAGTCAACCCGGAAATACCCGAATATTACCTGAGAGGTTGAGACTCGAAGTGACCCGTTTGACAGGTCTATTAATTACTACGTAATGTTTATTTATTTATCATTATTATTTTGGTAAAGTTGTTTTTTTCTTATTAAATCTCAAGTGCATATTTTAGAATGGGGCTCACCGCCTGCTGCCTCGGTCTCGGAATCTCACCGCCAAGTCCACACCCACCTCCATCCTTCCACAACTGTAAATTTATCAATTATCGAACGTAGTAGTGACATTTTCCACAGTTCCACCCAATGTTGTTAAATCTCAATTCAATTCTACAATTCTAAAGATCCAACAATGGCAGAACAATCCTGATCTTTCTTTTTTGCAATACTAACAATTCTACAAAATGTATCTTATAAGAAATTTCTAACATTCACACTTTACATGCATCTAAGAAAATTTTAATATAATTGGTTAGTCTATATTATATTTAGTTTACTTTAAAAAATTGAAAACCTATACAAGTATTTTTTATGATTTAACATAATATTTAACTAATACAAAACATATTAACTTCATTTTTTTTAAATTCATCCATGCGTTGGGACTTGGGATCTTACGTTCAAAACCCATGTCCATGAATTTTAAAACCAAATACTGTATATTTTAGTATAGACATACAAGGTTTAAAATTTTAAAAGTAACCTAAATAGTTTAATATAGAATCTTTCAAAACATTTACTTGAGATTTAATAATATAAAAAAAAACTCTACCAAAATACTAATCATAAATAAATAAACATTAGTAATTAATTTTTGGGGCATTTTGGTCTTTTAAATAGAGAAAAGAGAAAATTGGTGGTTAATTGTAATAGATATGCTATAAAGGGTGGTTAAGTGAAAATCTTTAAATAAGGGATAGTTAGTTGAAAATTGGTGGTTAATTGTACTCCCTCCGTAACAAAATAATTGTCCTTTTGAGTATTTTTTTCTTGTAACAAAATATTTGTCCATTTGAACCTAATTAATGACAAAAATTTCCAATTTTATCAATTCATCTCATTAATTGTATTTGATTTCCAAGATATATTCTATTAATACTTCAACTTCTCGTACTATTCTTTTTTTTTCATTGGTCCATTTTTTTTCCACGTTATTTTTTTTTCGGAAAAATAATTTTTGAAGTGATGGCCGGGTAGGGAGAATCGAACCGTCAACCATCCCACAACTCTATTGCACACTCCATATTATTTATTTACTAAATTTTTAACTATTTCACTTTCTAATTTTAAGTTTCTTAAGAAGTGTGAAAACTTCCAAATGGACAATTATTTTGTTACGGAGGGAGTACAATAGATATGTTACGAACGAGCCCTAAGTTTAATGGGATCAAAGTCATATTGACGGATATTCCACTTTGATCTTAGATTACCTCTTAACTAGCGTGAGAGTTGTTGAGAATATAAGTTGAGTTGTGGGATAAGGATCCCACATTGATTAAAAATTAAATCCAAGTCATGCATATACGTCGGTGGGCTACCCCACCTAACATCAATTGGTTTTAGGATGGAACCCCACTCGACTTGTGTGCTCGACTTGGTTGGTGCGCGTATTGCGCTTGGGCGTGCGTGGCCCCTCCACGTCGGATATTAACCACCGTAATTTAACAAGAGTTCCCCACATAAGACACCAATGATGTTGCCCGGTGTTCAGTCAGAGGGCAGACCATATGGAAAACGGGCAACTTGATTCAGTAGTGGTACGTGGTTATAATAATGATTCCCACCCACCCGAAAGACAACGCGTATAGATGCAAGTAGGCACGTACGTAGCCAGCTATAATGAGGCACCCGAGGGACCAGGGAGTGCATGTTCGATCACTATATTTGAGAGGTGAGGTCACCTTTTTTTAGCTGAGCATTAATATTGCATTGCAAACCAGCTTTGACATAATTAGCCAGACATTTAGAATCAGTACCCGAGGTTCATGAAAGAGCTCATCGATCGGAATTGGTCGAGCTTCATGAAGGAGGCCATCGAATTGAAATTGGCTGAGCTACATAAAGAAACTCATCGAAATCGACCGAGAGAGACTAGAGAGGATCATGAAGGAGCTCATAGGAATTGAACGAGCTTCAAAGGAGCTCGATCAATGGATTAAGAGGTGAATTAAGTGTGGGGTCCACGTCCACCCTCTCGATACGAGTCCAAAGCCAGACAGAATCACATGGAATTTGGGAGTGTTGGGGACGAAGACAAACCCTAGTGGAAAGAAAGAGACAATATTAGGTGCAATTTAGGAGAATTTATCTTGTCGTCATTAGCCTCACTTAAATTATAAAGGCCAAATTGTATAAAATCACTTTTTATTCACTCTTCTTTCCAATTAACCATCTCTTATTTAAAAAATTTCACTTAACCACCATTTATAGCAGGTCTATTACAATTAACCACTCACTTTCTCTTTTGTCTATTTAAAATACCAAAATGCCCCCAAAATTAATTACTACTAATGTTTATTTATTTATTATTATTATTTTGGTAGAGTTTTTTTAATTATTAAATCTCAAGTAAATGTTTTGAAAGATTCTATATTATACTATTTAGCTTACTTTTAAAATTTTAAAACTTGTATGTCTATACTAAAATATATTTGGTTTTAAAATTCATGGCCATGGGTTTTGACGTAGAATCCCAACACATGGATGAATTTTAAAAAAAATGAAGTTAATAGGTTTTGTACTATTAGTTAAATATTATGTTAAATCATAAAAAAAATGCTCATATAGGTTTTTAATTTTTGAAAGTAAACTAAATATAAAATTTCTTAGATTTAAAGTGTGAATGTTAGAAGTTTCTTATAAGAGACGTTTTGTAGAATTGTTAGTATTGCAAAAAAAAAAAGATCGGGATTGTTCTGCCATTTTTGGATCGTTAGAATTGTAGAATCGAATTGGGATTTTAACAACATTGGGTGGAACTGTGAAAAATGTTTGATAGTTGATAAATTTACAGTAGTAGAAGGATCGAGGTGGGTGAGGACTTGGCGGTGAGATTCCGGGATCGAGGCAGCAGGCGGCCCCATTCTAAAACATGTACTTGAGATTTAGTAAGAAAAAAAATAACTTTACCAAAATAATAATGATAAATAAATAAACATTAGTAATTAATATTTGAGCCATTTTGGTCTTTTAAATAGAGAAAAGAGAAAATGAGTAGTTAGTTGCAATAGATATGCTATAATGGGTGGTTAAATGAATTTTTTTTAATAAGGGGTGGTTAGTTGGGAAAAAGAGTGAATAAAGGGTGATTTTATGTCACTGTTCTTCCTAACTATATTTCTGAAAAATATATTAAAAAATAATTTAAAATCGAGATCATTATCTTGTTAAAAGTGGGTTTATAGGTCACCATAACCTCGCTTTCAAGAACAAAAGAATGGGTCGACTCATAAGTCATAACTTGACCCATAAACTCATAACCCATAAATATTGAGCACGGTTCGAATTTCGAGAAATTGAGTATGGCTCTTCCGTGTTTTAATTATGGGGGAGTGCCATTAGAATCGTTAAAATCTCGTCAAATGCACGGTCCAGATATCAATATAGAAAGTCAAAGAAGACAAAACTCACACCGACGTCGGATGTCCAACCATTTGATAAACATAAGCACCCTATCTAACCGATCGATGCAAGACTTTGATGACTGCCACCTGCCTATAGCCTAATTCGATTCATGGTATCGGCAAACACCATCAACCACCTGCAAAACCTATAACAGTCTTCGACTCCCGGTGTCGACACACACTGAAAATCGTTGACAGTTACGTGCATTTGAGGAGATAATGTCTTATTATAGCAAGGAGGTGATTACAATTAGTGTGTTTGAAATACAGCTAGTGGATTTGACATGATCTAGGAGTCACTGCATGTCATCCTTATCAACTAATTAAACATCCTAGTACTACTACCATCTAAGCACGTTTAACTTCGAAGTCCTGGTAGAATTTGTGTATTAATGCCCACTTGAGATCCCATGGAGTTATTAAAATAACTCTATATAAAGTTGGTTAAATCTTAACCACTCAATTCTAAATAAATACTTTAGGTTTAAATTAGTTTAGCCATTTTAATTTATTTTTTAGGGTCGGTAAATTTCTTTAGGGTAATCATTTGAAATCCACGGAGTTCGTATGGTAATGGATTGATAAATACTCCCGCTGTTTCAAAATAAATGTCACTTTACTATTCCGCACGCATTTTAATGAGGTAAAAAATCTATAAAATATTATTTTTTATTCAATTTTTTTTAATAATTTCATATTAGTAATAAGAATGAAATTATGAAAAAAAATTGATTAAAAAATTAATATTTTATAGAATTTTTATCTCCTTAAAAAACGTGCACTAAAATTTAAACGACTTTTATTTTGAAACGGAAGGAGTAAATAAATTTAGTAGATGATTTTCTTATAATGTTTGCATTAGGACAAGCAAGAGAGAGAAGAAAAACCAAATCAGCTGACCATCTATAATTCTATGGTATATTGCAGCTAGCTAACCAGTTTCAGAGTAGAAAGGCACGTACCTAACTAACCGTCTAGGCCAGCCCTTAGTTTTTACTTTTGACCAAATATAATACTCTATCCGATCCAAAATATATGACGTTTGACTTTTCATCACATATTTTAAGGAGCTAAAAATTATATAATATATTAATTTTTTATTTTATTTTTATAATTTAATACTTATTATTAACAAATACTAAGTTATTAAAAAAATAAATAAAAAAATTGATATTTTATATAGTTTTTAACTTCTTAAAATACGTGTTGAAAAATCAAACGACATATATTTTAGATCGGATGGAGTATACATATGGCACTTACACAAATATATTAAGGGTTTAGTGGGTTAGTAGTGGGTTACTGATCCGTAAATCATCCGTGAAATAAGCACAAAATTGAATATATTATGCACAAGTTTACCGTTTACTTGCAGTATTTTAGTTTTTATATATATAGGGTAAATTTGAGATGGATGAGATAATACAATCTCTTTAGCCAATAAATTATTCACCGGATAGATTCAAATCATTCAATAGGAAGGTTTAGGATGATGTAATCACAAGGGCTATTGACAAGATGGTAAAACGACTATTAATAACTCAAATTTTGCTAAATTGTACTCAACAAGTCCCTCGAATACACGGGGCAGTCAAATTCCTCTTCCAAGCCTCTTCTGTTCGTTCTCTCTAGCCATTAATAAATTAAGGAACAACTAGTTAATTTGTTTTGTTTTGTCTTGTCTGGTCATTAATGAATTTGTAATTGTGAATTAATTTTAACTAATTGAATCGCAAATTGAGTTCGACAATGACCAATATGACGATTGGCGAGGATGCTTGCATCTCTTTTGCGACCTACCTCCGGTAGCGTGACACGCCACGACATGTCGGCAAACCACCCCGGCAACAATCTTGTCAATAAGCCTCGTTTGTGCGTTCCTTACATGAGCCACTATATAACAGGACCATGAGCTTCAATCAGTCCGCACTCAATCTACTCGATCCAGGTGATTAGGGCTTCGCTAGGGTTCCTCTCGACGGCTACCGTAGCGGTTGAATCCAAATCCACAAATGACAACTTTAATAATTCGTATAAATTAAATTATAATTGTCTATCAATTAGGCTTTTACTTGATTGAATTAAAATATTCATGGTTAAGTTGGCATCGATTAAAAGTCGATTGCATACCCACACCGAATGGGTAATGTAATGGGGAGAGCTGGAGAGGCATTAGAGAAGAAAAGGTTGATGACGTCTAATTGAAATTTGGAGGCTAGGGTTATGAATAGTAAAAGGACACGTTGTGCAATTTAGCGAAAATTATCTTGTCAATAGTCGTTCCGATGTCTTGTCTCTAGCCTCACTCTTTTATAATTGACCAAATGACATAAAATCACCCTTTATTCACTCTTCTTCTCAACTAATCACCCCTTATTTAAAAAATTTCACTTAACCACCCATTATAATATATCTATTGCAACTAACCACACATCTTCTCTTTTCTAATGTTTATTTATTTATCATTATTATTTTGGGGTAGTTTTTTTTTCTTATTAAATCTCAAGTACATGTTTTATAATGGGGCTCACCGCATGCTGACTCGGTCTCGGAATCTCACCGCCAAGTCCACACCCACCTCGATCCTTCTACTATTGTAAATTTATCAACTATCAAACATTTTCCACTGTTCCACCCAATGTTGTTAAAATCCCAATTCTACAAAATGTCTCTTATAAGAAATTTCTAACATTCACTTTCAATCTAAGAATTTTTTTATATAATTGGTTAGTCTATATTATATCTAGTTTACTTTCAAAAATTAAAAAACTATATGAGTATTTTTTTTTATGATTTAACATAATATTTAACTAATAGTACAAAACATATTAACTTCATTTTTTTTTTAAATTCATCTATGCGTTGGGATCTTAAGTTCAAAACCCATGGTCATTAATTTTAAAACCAAATATATTTTATTATAGACATACAAGTTTTAAAATTTTAAAAGTAAGTTAAATATAATATAGAATCTACCAAAACATTTACTTGAGATTTAATAATTAAAAAAAAATCTACCAAAATATCAATCATAAATAAATAAACATTAGTAATAATTAATTTTAGGGGCATTTTGGTCTTTTAAATAGAGAAAAGAAAAAATGGGTGGTTAATTGCAATAGACATGCTATAAAGGATGGTTAAGTGAAATTTTTTGAATAAGAGATGATTAGTTGAAAAGAAGAATGAATAAAGGGTAATTTTATGTAATTTGGGCTCAAATATATGACTTCAAAGTTGAAAGGCTACGGGTAGACTTGTCAAAACACAACCCGACCCGGTGACCCGACCCGAACGGCCGAAAAATTTCCGACCCGAACCCGGAAATTTTTTTGGACCCGAACCCGAAAATCGGAAATTTTTCGGGTAATCTGGGTTTCGACCCGGTGACCCGGTAATTTTAACCCGGTAACCCGATTGACCCGGTTGATTTATAATTATATATAATTAAATTTTTTTATATATAATTAAAATTTATCGCAAAATTATCAAATCATGATTTTTTTTAATTTAAAAAAGAAAAAATTGACAAACCCGAAATCCACCATAAATGACCCGAAACCCGAACAAACCCGAATTCGAATCAACCCGAAAATACCCGAAACTCATTTTACCCGAAACCCATTTCACCCGAGATCCGAAGTGATCCGACCCGAACCCGAACCCGACCCAATGACCCGTTTTACGGGTCTAGCTACGGGCCAAACACAAACATCATGAAAAAGATGGGGCCGATGGGCCTCGTGAAAGTACACTTGATAACAAGTTGCTCTACTTCAATTAATTGCTGGGAAAACGGGTGTGATTTGTACTTGTACCCACAAATTTTTACTATATACATTACATATTTTATTTTGGATAAATTACAGAAAACCACCCTTTATTTAGCATATTTTGCATGAAATCACTCCTTAAAACAAAAATTGCAAAAACCACTCGCTAAAACCGTTTTCTTTGCAAAGTCACCCCATCACCAAATTTCCGTTAATTGAATATTAAAGTGCGTGAAAAATAAACTATATCCCTTGTTTTTATTATTATTTTACTTTATCCAATCGGTATTAATTAATTTTTTACCTTTTTAACATGTTTTTCAAAAACCACCTGTTAAGGTCGTGTTTGGCAACGGGATGGGGGTAGGCGGATGGGGATGTGATTTTGGGGATGGAAGGGATGGGGATGGAATTTCGGGGTGGACCGGGTGGAATTTTGAATCCAGTTTAATCCCGTTCGTGTTTGGTTGTGGGTTAAAGTTTATGGGATGGAAGTCACTAAAAAATACACATTTGCCCTCACTAATTGACATGAAAGGACAAAATTGCCCCTCCAAAATACCCCTCAATTCAAAACCCCATCTTCTTCACTTCTCATTATTTTCACAAGATTGGGAAGACGAGCTGCTTGATCGAGATCTCGTAGGTCTTGATATTGCTCTGCTGCTCCTGAATCTCGGCGAGGAGATTCGCAACATGTGGAGGCGAGAGATTGAGGGACCTGGTGAGGAACTTCTACTTGTGATCGGAGAGAACGACGAGCTCGGAAACGAGGTTCTTATCGGCGGTCTAGACGGCATCCCCTCCCACCCTGTAACAAACATGTCCTAAAACCGTTTTCTTTCCAAAGTCACATCCATCACCAAACTTCTGTTAATTGAATATTAAAGTACGTGAAAAATAAATTATATCCCTTGTTTTTATTATTATTTTACTTTATCCAATCGGTATCAATTAATTTTTTACCTTTTTAACATGTTTTTCAAAAGTAATTTTTTTTAATAAAATATCAATTTATATATATAATTCCACACTTATTAGTAAAATACCATTTTTTATAAAGTAATTTTTTTTAAAAGTGTATATTACTAAAGGGCTACTTTAAGAAAATAATTTTTTAAAAAATGATATTTCATATAGTTTTTATTATTCTAAAAATATGTTCACTATTCCACATACATTTTTATAATAATAAAAACTATATGAAACATTATTTTTTTAAAAAAAATTATTTTCTTCAAGTAACCCTAGTATTACACATTTTTTTATATGTATGAAATAGAAATTACACATCAATTTTTTATAGACTTTTTTTGTAAGTATGATTTTTTTTTTGACATTTTATAGTGTTTTTTGCTTTTGAAAAACATGTCAAAAAGTTAAATATCAACTAATACCAATTGAATTGATTATACTAATAATAAAAATAAGGGGTATAATTGAATTTCCACACACTTTAACATTTAATTAACGAAAATTGGGTGATGGGTGTGACTCTGCAAAGAAAATTGTTTTAACCGGTGGTTTTTTTGCAATTTTCGTTTTAAGGGGTGGTTTTTCGCAAAACACCCTATTTAAGGGGTGGTTTTTCGCAAAACACCCTATTTAAGGGGTGGTTTTCTACAATTTTGCCTTTATTTTTTTTAGTTTTTTAAAAATACACCATGCTCCTCTTGAGTCACATACCCTTCTTAAGTCACACTTATGTGACTCAAAAAGGGTAGGAGTGTGACTCAAAAGACACAAGTGTGGTGCATATAGTAAATTTTAGTAGTGGAAATATTATCACTTGGGAAAAAATGTTTAATTGAATTTTAGAGGTAGTAATTAAAATAAAGAAGGTGCAAATTTCTAAATAGAAAGTGTAGAATTAGAGCTTACTTAGGGGATTAAATAAGTGGACTTACTTTAAAATAATAAAAAATTAATTCTCAATAATTTAATTTCTTGAATTTTCAGTAACAAAATATCCAAGCAAAAACATATTCTAACTTACCTCCGGTGCTTTTTTTTTTTCGCATTAATTTTTTTTTTTTTTTTTTTTTTGATTGAGTAATAATTCGGATGCAAATTGCTATCCGACAGCATCCTTTCGGATAAGGTCCGTAAGACCTGAGTCATTGTATAAAGTAGGGATGGGGGCAATATGAGCAAGGTGTGCAACCTTATCTGCCACGCAATTCCCATGGACATTTTCGCATTAAATTTTAATAATACCCTTGTACCATCATTTATAATAGCTTTACTATTTATTTTCATAGGAAACTTTGTACATCAAAAAAGTCATATTACAGTTGGTGTAATCGCTCTTAATTCTTGGCTACTTAAAAAAAAACAAAAAAATAAAAAAAGCTACTGTAAAAAAAACAAAAAAACAAAAAAATAAAAAAATTACGTAGTCACCGTATCATCCTCTAGAAGGCGGAGGACGGAGGTGGTGGGTAGTTTGCCACATCTCCTCCAAACTCCACTCCTGAAGGGTAGGTGGGTAGGATCTTCCTCCTGCCATCACTCTACCGAACCCTCCTCTGCCGGTTCCTATTTAATCTGCAACCACTTCTCACAGTCAATTCATCGAACACTTGGTGGGCACTAACCAAAAACACAATTTGATAAAATTCAATTCAATTCAATCCAATCCGATGGCTTCAACCAAACCCAAGACCCTTACGGCTCTGTCGGAGGAGAAGACGCTCAACACCAGCTTCGTCCGCGACGAGGACGAGCGCCCCAAGGTGGCCTATAACCAGTTCAGCAGCGAAATCCCCGTGATCTCGCTCGCCGGGATCGACGACGTCGGTGGCAAGAGGGAGGAGATTTGCGGTAAGATCGTCGCCGCCTGCGAGGACTGGGGAGTCTTCCAGGTCGTCGATCATGGTGTCGACACCCATCTTGTCTCCGAGATGACCCGCCTTGCTAGGGAGTTTTTCGCCCTCCCCGCCGAAGAGAAGCTCCGCTTCGATATGACCGGCGGTAAGAAGGGCGGTTTCATCGTCTCCAGCCATCTTCAGGTGATCCATTCTTCTTCACCACACCTTTTTTTTTTGATAGAAAAAATTGATACTATTTTTTTAATAAAAAAAATAGTACATTTCGGAGCAAGATTTTTAAAAATAAATAAAATCTTAATGATGTAATAAATTAATATTATAAAATTAATAAATCAATGACAAAAGTTTGAGTTGATAGATTAGACCCATTGTATCTTATAATTTAGATCGTTAGATTTTCAATATATTTTTAATAAAATTAAATTTTTATAAAATATTAATTTTTTAAATATATTTTCATACTAATAAACAATTAATAAGTATAAAAATATTTTAAAAATAATATATAAAAGTCAAATGTTCCGAGCAAGAGTTTTTTTATAAATGGGAAATTCATTTCGAATGTGCTTAATAGTAATTCGCTAATAGTGAGATTTTTTTTTTATTGATAAACAATGAGATTTTTCTATAAATGGGAAATTCATTTCAAATCTTCCAACAAATTATCACATACTCCGTATAATAAGGTGGATTTAATCTTTACCAAAAAAAAGGTTGATTTTGAAAAAAAGAAGAAGAAAAAATTAGGCTTTAATAGCAATAATGTTTATTGCAATTTGCAATACATTGTATAGGGAGAAGCAGTGCAAGACTGGCGTGAGATAGTGACCTACTTCTCATACCCGATCAAGAATAGGGACTACTCGAGGTGGCCGGACACGCCAGAGGGGTGGCTCAAGGCCACCGAGCAGTACAGCGAGAAGCTCATGGGCCTGGCTTGCAAGCTCCTCGGGGTCCTCTCGGAGGCCATGGGGCTTGAGACTGAGGCCTTGACCAAGGCATGCGTCGACATGGACCAGAAGGTGGTTGTCAACTACTACCCGAAATGCCCCCAGCCTGACCTCACCCTAGGCCTGAAGCGCCACACTGACCCTGGCACCATCACCCTCTTGCTCCAGGACCAGGTCGGTGGGCTCCAGGCCACTAGAGATGATGGCAAGACTTGGATCACAGTTCAGCCTGTCGAAGGTGCCTTTGTGGTCAACCTCGGTGACCATGGCCATGTGAGTACTTCATCACATTTTCCTTACAGGAAAACAGGTTGGGTTGCAACATACATCAACCCACCCCTGATTCTGTGCCTGATATGGTTTACCAATGTTGTGAATATTAGTACTTAAATTGATCGATTTTGTTATGACTTTGATAGTACCTGAGCAACGGGAGGTTCAAGAACGCGGACCACCAGGCGGTGGTGAACTCCAACCACAGTCGTCTATCAATAGCCACATTCCAGAACCCAGCTCCTGATGCAGTGGTTTACCCATTGGCGGTGAGGGAAGGGGAGAAGCCGATCCTGGAGGCGCCAATGAGCTTCGCGGAGATGTACAGGAGGAAGATGAGCAAGGATCTCGAGCTCGCAAGGCTAAAGAAGCTGGCCAAGGAGCAGATGCAGCAGCAGGAGAAGCTTGAGAAGACCAAGCTGGAGTCTAAGCCAATTGAAGAGATCTTTGCTTAAGAAAGACCACTTTATGTTACAACACTTGCTTTTAATTGTATTATCATTACTAGGAAGAGATGTTTTATGTTGTGTTGCTTTATCTTTTGAGATAATGGGCTTTGCACATGGCTTGAGATGTGTAGCAACGTGGTGTGTTTGGATGGTAGAAGTTAAATAAAAGGAACTCCTGTGGTGTTATTAAAAACATATACGAAACTCTACCAATCACAAGTTGGTGTAGTGGTTGTGAGGCTACATCACATGCTAATAGGTTCGAAGTTCGAATCTCCTTGGAAACATGGAGACACTTGTGGAGAGTCAACCCCTTAAATGGGTCACACCGTACCTAATCCAGATGTAGAGCGACTGAGTAAATCGAACTGGACTAAGATAAAAAAAAACATATACGAAACTTTGATATCGAAGTTTAAATTTCACTCTTAACCAACCAAGGTAAATTGTTTATATCATTATTTATTACTATTTTTATACCTTTTTTTATCCACGCAATTGAAAATCCATCACAAATGCTAAAATTGAAGCAAGCACAACCGCACAAGTAATAATGTATATATGTGATTCATGTGAATCATTGAATTCACCAATGCTGAAATTCATCACCGTCGGATATGCAATGCCATCCTTCAAGCCGAATTCGATGGCATAAGAAACGCAGGCAGCGGAAGGACGGATAGAGAATCGAATTCGCTGCAAAACTAAACAATCTGATCTAACAAAAATCGATTGAATGGGATGAGTCATCTTGTTGCTTGCAAACCTGCCCAGTTTTGGCTTTCAATATACCTCTCAATCCCAATTTTAATGTTTTGATTGGTATACAAGTGCAACACTTTGAAAAGATTTTTAATGGTCTATTGCCATTAATACAATACAGTTAAAAGAATAATATTTTTAATTTTTTTTATACATGAAAAGATTTGAGAGATTTACTTGATCCCTCGAGAAACTGATCGATCGATAGATGGACTAACCGTCATGATACAATACGAGGAAAAACACAAAACATAAATTAAAGGTGCGACAACAGGCTGAAACCCATAACTATCAATCTATCATGATGATACAATACAAAGAAAAAAACAAAAAATAGAAATTAATCAATTTTCTAATGACATGAGTTAAAACTTAAGAGGATATTATAAAAAAAATAATATTAAAAAATTCTTTTTGTTAACCTATGCCACAAAAAGAAAATTGCATATGTATGGCTGAAAAAATGACCAAAAATAATATGAATTATTAACCATTAACCATTATTAATATGAGTTTTAAAAACTAAAACATAATACGAAATATTTCACATTAAACCAATTTCGTTATGAAAAAAAATTCAGGTGATTTTTCGGCCAATTTTTCGATATATCAACTGAATGTTCGAAAATTTAATGACGTGACACCATATTATTAAATGTATAGATATAATGTATGAAAATAAAAACTAATTATCAATATAAACTGGATTCTAAGGTTAAATTTACTCATCTAATTGACACTCAAATTGAGTAATTCATATTATTTTCGAATTTCGGGTTCATGATGGCTGGGTTGGGTCGGTGTTCAGTACAATCGACCCGATTGCTGAACACCGACCCAACCGGCCCATCCTGGACCCGAAATTCGAAAAACCGATAACCGAAACTCAACCAAATCCGAATGAATCGAACCCGATTCAACCGAAACTCATTAAGACTCGAACCCGTTATAACCGAAACCAGATATAACCAGAATTTTAAGATAGATTCTAATAAAAAATTTAAAACATATTGAAATAATGAAAACTTGAGACAATCCAAACCCGATACAACCGAAACCCGAACTCGACCCAACCAAATGATCAAATTATTAGACATTACCCGAAACCCGACTAACCGAATCCGAACCGACTCGACCAATTGCCACCTTAGTCTTTCATTTAAAAATAAGTTTGAATTAGGGGTATTTTAGTATTTTCAAATAAAACAAATAGAGGTTTAATGGATGGGTGGTCTTTTGAAAAGAAATGTAATTTATGGGTGATTTTCTGTACCTTATAATTTTATGGGTGATTATGTGAAAACTAACCTAATTTAAGGGTGATTATGTGTAATTTACTCTTGAATATATATGTATTTTTTTTTTTTGGTAAACTCTCAATTCCAATTTTTAATGTTTTGATCGGTATACAAGATTACAAGTACACCACTTTGAAAATGATATATTTAATGTTCTATAGCCATTTAATACCGTTAAAAGAATAATATTTTTACTTTTTTAATACATGAAAAGATTTGAAAGATTTACCCGATCCCTCAAGAATTTGATAGATCGATAAACGGACCAACCATCCTGACGTAAAAACACAAAACATAAATCAAAGGTATCATGATACAATAAAATAAAATTAATAAATTTTCTATTGACATAACCTAAAAAGATGCTATAAAAAATAATATTAAAAATTTTAATTAAAAAATCTTTTTCTTAACCTATGGTCGAAAAAATGACCAAAAATAATACTCCGTATGAACTATCAATCATGAACCAATATTAATACGAGCTTTAAAAACCAAAACATGATATGAAGTATTTCAAATTAAACAAATTTCGTTACGGAAAAAATTCCGGTCATTTTTTCAGCCAATTTTTCGACATATTAACCGAATATTAAAAAATTTAATGATGTGACATCATATTATTAAATGCATAAATATAATGTATGAAAACAAAAACTAACTATCAATATAAACTGGAGTCTAAGGGTAATTACTCATCTAATTGACACTCAAATTGAGTTTTTTTTTAAAAAAATAATACATTGAACATTTAACGATGTAATACAACGTCAATAAATTTTCAAACCTTCGATTACCACATAAAAAATTTGGCTAAAAAATTAACTGAATCAAAATTGATTTAATATAAAATAGTTTATATTTTGATAATTTTTAAAGTTGGTATTAATATTAGAAATCTATTTTCTTTCATGGATAAGCTAAATGCCATGCCTCCAACCTGTGACCTGTGGGTTTCTGTAGCAAACCCTCCACCACTATAGACAGGACCCAAGGAGGAAAGGCGCCGGTGAGTTGGTGACGATGGGATCAGTCAGAGTCGTCAAACGATGTAGCCGGCGAGCATGTGAGGTGCGAGGAGGGCGGCTCCGACGGATGGATGGAAATTTTGAATTTAGGGTTAGTTTGTTTTGATTAATGGACAATCAAATTCGAAAATTTAGGATGGGAATTTAGGGTTTAGGGCCTATTCATTCGATTGATCAGAGTTTGCTTGAGTGCATTTTGTTTTTGTTTGATGATCTGCCCTGCTCTTTTCGAATTTTTTTTTTCTTTTAGGAGCTGTTAATGTAAACGATCAACAACTACTACCGTCTACCAGTCTACTACTACAGCAACAGTACTACTCCGTCATCTTCAATTCTTCATTCCTCTCTCTCTCTCTCCCTCTGGAATTCAGAACTTGGGAAACCCCTTCAATCACCTGTCGCCACCTACCTCAACTCCTTCTCATTCGAATTCCCGATTTGAAGGTACGTTGTTCTTCAATCCTTTCTTTACTTTATCCGCCAGCTTTTAAGTTGATTGCTGAGGTGAAGAAGTCGAAAAGAGGAACGATTACACCAGATTATAAACCAGAGTCTGATAAAAAAGTAGAAAAAGAATCCACCGACTCTGAACTACTGCATTGAATTCGAAAGAAAACAGAGAAATTTTGATTACAATCGAGAAAGGCAAAGAATAGATGACTACGGAGAAAATTTCCTTGCGAAACCTCATCAGATGTCTGTACAATGGTATTTGTACTAAACCTATTTTTTCTTACTATAAAACAAAAAACTATTACATAGGTGATTGTTTGTTTCACTGAATTTGAACACCCTTACTGTAGATGAATTTCTTGAAATATTTACAAAATGGTGGGTAACAAATGCAGTTATTTTTTGACATACTGAAGAGTAGCCTAATTCGATGGATTCAAGTGCCAAATCTGATGCTGCTCAAGAGAACTTGGACTTGCAAGCTCAAAAGTTCTTTGCTTCTGCACCTCTTTTGAAAGATCGGACTTATGTTAGTGAGCAGTTGAACCAATTCATTGAGAAAAATTCTTCATCATCAGGCAAGCCTGTTAACTTTGTTTAAAGTCTACTCATTTCAGTTTCTGTATTACTGTGATGGTTATTGTCCATTCCAAACAGTAGTCATAAGAAGCACTTTGAGTTGTTTCAAACTACCAATTTTTGTTTGACATTTAGATGATTTTTGTCTCACTCTGATCTTAGCTAGCCGAAGAATTGTATGTGTCACCTCGGGTGGGACTACTGTACCTCTGGAGCAACGATGTGTTCGATATATTGATAACTTTAGCTCAGGTCACAGAGGGGCAGCATCAACAGAGTATTCACCTCAACCTTCTAATGGAATAACATGATGCATTTAACATTTTTGCGGGCATATGGGGAAATAAATTTGATTTGACTATTACAGGTACTTTCTACAAGCTGGATATGCAGTCGTGTTCTTATATCGGAGGTCATTTTCATACCCTTCGTTGTCTGTCTGCTCCAGTTCAGTAACATTTTCATCTGACATAATGTTTTTATCTTTGTCGTTTTACTTAGGTTTCTTGTTGAATTGAATTTACGATGTGGTTTAATGCAGAGGGACATGTCAGCCTTACTGTAGGGCACTTCCGGATGATCCTCTACTTGAATGTTTTGAATCTGTGAAGAACTCTGATATTCAAGGTTCGCTGTTTCTTTTTTGTTGTCAATAGCTAAGGTCTTGAATCTTGATATCTAAATAGTATACCTGGAAATGAGAGCTTACCATAACTACAAGAATGTCATGCATTAAAACTTTTCGTTTTTAGAGACTTTATTTATTTGTAATTTGATAAGTTGTCTGACATGAATTGTCATAATTTTGCAGTGGCACAATCTTATTCTGTGGCTGTAAATGCAGCTATCAGCAACCATCATGCTGTAGGTTTCCAAAAGTTTAATTTATACTTATGTTTTCTTGCTCTATTCATATTTACATAGCAATGTGTTGGTATTTGTTAATTGTTATGGTTTAATTGTTGAGCAATTTTATTGTATCGCAGGTAGTAAAAGCAGGGAGGCTATTAAAGCTTCCCTTTCAAACAATATTCGAATATCTTCAGGTCAGCTTTCTTATGTAATATAGCCACTTATATTCTGAAGTGATAAATTGATAATTGCCACTTCATCTTAGGTTTTCATATTTGTTCCATTTTAAGAATTCAAATAAGCAATAAGCCTGTTTGAAGGGGTTCATGTGTTGAACACTGGAACGTCTCGAAATAACACGAGGAGACAATTGTTTATTGGTGACGTTATTAAGTCTATATTGTAGGATTTAATACCTTAGTACCATGTTCATTCCGATGTTTTACTTCACTTAAGTACTATAATTTGATCAAATAGTTATTAGTTGCACAATAATCCTGATCCTAGGAAGCAGTGATACCCTTTCCAACAAGGGCCCTAACATCCTTCTTCATGATTCATATGATTGGCTGGTTTTCTCTACCTAGCTAAGCTATTCATTTTTTAGCGCAGCTTTTGCAAATGGTTGCACTTTCTATGCAAAGCCTTGGCACACGTGCAATGTTTTATCTTGCTGCAGCTGTGTCCGACTTTTACGTTCCTTGGGAGAGCATGGTATGTGAACTTCATTATTTTTACTATCCATAATGTTGGCATGGTTGTTCCAATTTCATTTGATATCTTTATCTACTACTTTGATTATAAAAAGGTGGTTAAGAACTTAAGATGCATACAAGTTTTTAAGTGAATGTCAAAAGCTGAAAACGCTACAAGGACCCATTTACAAATAGTTTGTAAATCTATTTTTAAATCTACATGGTTCTACTGTAAAGAAGCTTGTGTCCATTATTTACTTCTTCAAATCCTACTTTACTCTCCAAGCTGTAATTATGCAGGCAGAACATAAAATTCAATCAGGGTCTGGTCCTCTGGATATGAGTCTTGCTCAAGTGCCTAAGATGCTTTCCTTGCTTAGACATGATTGGGCATCCTCAGCTTTCTGCATTTCATTCAAGGTTGGGCTTCTAATTCCTCTTTTCTTATTTCTGAACGGTGGTGTTGAAGGCTGTAATTTCTGAACGGTGGTTTTGAAGCCTGTAATTTTGTGAAACGAGAGGAATAAATTTTAAATTGGCTTATTACTGATTAATGGCTGAATATGTAGAACTTTGGGTGCTCGGTTTTATATTACGTGATTTTACTCGGTCATATTTTTTTCTTCTGATGCTTTATTTAGTATGAGTATTAAATTGATACAACAGAGCTTTTGCAAAGATGTTTGTTTCTAATTGTTTCCTTGCATCTATTTCGTGTTTTAATCAATTGGCAGCTGGAGACAAATTCTGAAATTCTCTTAGAGAAAGCCAGAATGGCGCTTAACAGGAACAAGATGCATGCGGTGGTAGCTAATGAACTCTCTACTCGTAAAGAGGAGGTTACAGTTGTCTCCTGTGATGGAAACACTCTCATCCAACGTGATAAGAACAAAGCTGGGAGTGACGTGGAATCGCCACTTATTGAGCTGATTGTGGCGCGACATTCAAGTTATATTGAAGGGTTCAGTGCACAACAAGAGCAGCATTGAAATCTCACAAGGCATATATAATTATTCCCAGGTGCCGAAGATTCAGTACCTTGTGAACTCTGTTTTCATCTTGATCTTTTATTTGCTTGTTGTGGCTTTAATATTCTATAGTTCTATTAGGCCTTGTCTTTTAAGGGTAAAAGAGAGGAAGAGAATGAACAGAAAAAATAGAAGACTGATATATCCAGTTATAGACGTCAATAATGTTATGGATTTTTACAGTCCTGTATAACAGTCAATTATAAAACTGGATTTTGTAATGACAGTATTTAAATATATCATAGCATAGTTGGTAGAAAATAAGAACAAAAACCTCTAAGGCCTACCATTCCTATGGATTTTTTTTTAGTACTGAAAGGAATGATATCCAATAGAGTTCTGCCTCAACTCTATGGGTAATTCTACCAGATCCATGCCCACGGGAATATGGTGTGGTGGGAAAGTTGTAACACAGGATTGGGGCGGGTTTGTGGGGGCACCTGGATGGAGCATTATCCATCTACCAAATCCAAACCATGACTGGAAATGCCTTCGTCGAAGTGCCGTATTTGGACTGACCTGAGCCATCCCCTCTTATGGCTAGGTCCAACTTTTAAAAGATAGTATCTGCCTTAGCATCCACTTCTGTTTTCTATTTGAAATTTCAGTCTCCTTTGATTCTTTTTTGCCCATGTGAGTGAAGAAAACCAGAAAAGGACCCTCACCTTATCACCTAGTTGCTTCCTGTCAAAACCAAACAAATATATCTCTTTCCACAAGAAACTTGTAGCCAAAAGATGCCCACTTTTGTCTTCATTTAATTAGCTTGTGCATTATTTGTATTGACTTGTTCAACTCCTAAACTAGTTGACTCTTCCTTCTACACCACATGTCCACATAAACTCCCCTAAGTATCTACTCTTCTGCAAAAGGGCAGAAAGAGATCCATGGCCAATTCCTCCATGGAATTCCTTCACCTCCGAAGTCTCTTGTGGTTCTTCCTACTTGTCATATCCTTATCAATTTCCGCGAGAGCGGATGAGTACTTTATTGACTGTGGTTCCTCATCCAACACCACGGTCAGTGATGGCCGGACTTTCGTCGGAGACAGCACCAATCTTGGCTCCACCGGCGTCAAGCTCTTGGGAATGAAACATAGTCCTGCCAAGGACACTGGAAACCAGTCTGGGCTATACCATACTGCTATGATCTTCAATTCCGAGGGCTCTTACCGATTCAGCATCTCTGAGCATGGAACTTACATTCTCCGCCTTCACTTCTATGCCTTCTCATCCTCACCTGCCCTAAGCACCGCAGAGTTCAGTGTTTTAGCTTCTGAGCATATGTTGCTTGCCAATTTCAGTGGCAAAGCAAGCCTGAACACCCTTGTGCTCAAGGAGTTCTTGCTCACTGTTAATACAGGAGAGTTTAGTGTCTACTTTGTCCCTAGCTCATCATCTGTGGTGGCTTTTGTGAGTGCAATTGAACTCATCTTTGCCCCCATTAATGCCACAAGCGGCAGTGCTCCTGTTGTTGTTACTCCCGGGCTTGGCAGCAATCTGTTATCAAGCGTTCTGATGCCAGTTTACAGAATTAATGTTGGTGGGCAAGCGGTTAACGATAGCCTCTGGAGAAGCTGGTTGCCTGATGACCCTTATTTGATGACCAAGACTGCCGCGAAGGATGGTCCAGTTCGCAACAGCAGGCCTAATTACCAACCCGGGAATGCTACTGATAGTGATGCCCCAGACGCTGTGTATAATACGGCCAAGGAATTGAATATGAATTCAATCAATTCTGATGAGAATGCTACTTGGAGTTTCAATGTAAGTAGGAGCTCCACCTACTTTGTTCGGGTGCATTTCTGTGACATTATCAGTTCCGCAAATGGAGCTATAGTGTTCAATCTCTTCATCTTCAGGGGGTTTGCTTGGAAAATTGATTCATTTGCTATAATTCCCCAGTTGGCTGCCCCTTTCTACCTTGATTTTCTGGTGAAGTCTGATGATTTGGGTTTTGTGAATGTTAGCATAGGTACCAGAAAGGACACTCGTATTACGAAGAATGCGTTTCTGAATGGGCTTGAAATCATGGAAGTAATCTCTGCTTCTGCTGTAGAACCGGAGATAGCTGCTGATGGCGGCAGCAAGAAAGCTAAGGTAGGTCTTATAGCTGGCCTGGTTGCTGGGTTTGTTGGCTTGATTTGTGTGATCACTGCTTGTTTGTGCTGTATTCGAAAGAGCAAGAAAGCAAGCAAGGTTGAAGATAAGCCAGCTGAACCATTCTACTGGCCCTTGGTGCCTCTCAATGGAGGAGGAAGTTCCGAAAGCAAGATCACAGAAAGGACTATATCAAACAGCTCTCCACTTCCAAGCTTACATCTAAAGCTAAGGATTCCTTTTGCTGAGATCCTGCAGATAACCAACAACTTCGACGAATCTTCAGTGGTTGGAGAAGGCGGGTTTGGTAAAGTCTATAAAGGCGTCCTCAAGAACCGTATGAAGGTGGCTGTGAAGCGCAGCGACTCAAGACACGGCCAGGGCTTCTCTGAGTTCCTGGCTGAGGTAACTGTCTTGTGTAAGATCCGCCACCGCCACCTGGTTCAGCTAATAGGCTATTGTGATGAGAGTAATGAGATGATTTTGGTTTATGAGTTCATGGAAAGGGGTTCCTTGAGAGATCATTTGTACAATTCAGATGGAAAGGTTGAGAGCTTGTCTTGGAAGCAAAGGTTGGAGATCTGCATCGGAGCTGCACGGGGTCTGCACTACCTCCACACGGGTTCGATTGGAGGGATCATCCATCGCGACGTGAAGGCGACCAACATCCTGCTCGACGAGAACTACGTGGCCAAGGTTGCCGATTTCGGCCTCTCAAGATCCACCCCGCCCAACCAAGAAGAGTACATCAGCACTGAAGTGAAAGGCACCTTCGGCTACCTGGACCCCGAGTACTGCCAATGCTTGCAGCTGACGGAGAAATCCGACGTCTACTCCTTCGGTGTCGTCCTCCTAGAGGTGTTGTGCGCTAGGCCGGCAGTCAACCGCTTGCTCCCGAAGGAGCAAGCGAACTTGGCCGATTGGGCAATGGCATCTAAGGCAAGTGGGGAACTCGATGCAATCATTGACCCCTCGCTGGCAGGGAAGATCAGTCCGAACTCACTAAAGAAGTTCGTTGACACGGCAGAGAAGTGCTTGAGGGATAGTGGGGTTGATAGGCCTCCGATGTCAGATGTGCTTTGGGACTTGGAGTACGCGTTGCAGCTGCAGAAGCACGGTGCCCAGCAGGAGCAGCTCAGCAGCAGCGCCAGCACAACCGACGTGTCAATAAACATGCCGATGCTGGACATCCCGTCTTTCAATACAAACAGCTTCCCGTTTTCAATAGTCGAGTATGGTGCCTCGATGAGCGGAATGTCGGGTACATTTGTATCCAGTGGTGAGCACGCGAGCAAGCATTTACTAGTTGATCATTCGCACAATCAGTTTTAAGATGTTTCTTATCCTATCACGGTTTCCAGACTCGTTATCAGAATTCTGTGAACTGATAAGGTGATTTAATGTGTCCCAGTTTAGTGCATTGTATAAGGCGCGTAGTCTGTAGTGAGACCTGAAAGTCTTACTTACAGGTTTAGCTGATTCGGGTTCGTTTGATGTGTTGGTTTTTATGTTATATGGTGTAACTTGTAAGGTATTTTTTTTTATCAGCACATATAATTCAATAACAGTGTTACATCAAGGCCATTATAATAAGCTACCATCAGTTTGAACTTTCTAATTTTAGTAAACTATTCCACTTCAAGACTAACTTTGATATTCTATCTTTTTTGTGTCTCATCTCATAATTTAGGATTGATTTAGATTTTGCGCAATGTGTTCATGCTAACTATTTCATTCATTTCAACCAATTCCTACAACACACATTAGTCTTGGTTTGATGGATCTGATGAGGATCTGCAACCGCAAATCTGCCAAGCGGTCCAGGTTGAAGCAGCAGCAGCAAATGGATGAAATGAGATTTTTCAGGTCACAGTCACACTGATATGAAGATTGTTCTGGCATTTCTACATGCTTTCAGACAGTAGTCTATTTTAAGAATTTGAAGTTTTCTTGCCCGCTGTAAATCCTGCAGTGGTACTGTGAATTCAGACAGTAGTCTATTTCAGGTCACATTGACATGGAGATCGTTCATCGTTATGGCATCGCTAGATGCAATCTGTATATGGATACCAATATGGAGATTGTCTGAAAATCAGTTTTGCTTGCTGAAAATGTTATGCATTGTGATCTTTTCGGTCTTTCTGCAGCAAGGCTGTGAATTCAGACACTGAAGAACAACAACTTGCTATCAAGGAGATTTCAGTTGCATTTGACAAGACCTGGTGATGTCAAGAAGGCATTATATGAAGCAATGATTCTCTACCAATTGGATCATGTAAATGTAAGTGCTACACTCCTATGGTTTTCTACATTCCGTTGCATTTTAGTTGACGCATTTATCTGCTTTATGGCATCTACCTTACCATGCACTTCATTTGGTTTCTGATTGAAATTTAAGTCTCCTTTGAGTCCTTTTACCCCATGTGAGTGAAAGAGAGCAAGAAAATGACCCTCATCTCATTACCTAGCTGCTTCCTGTCAAGACAAAACAAAGCAAGACATCACTTTGCACAAGAAACTTAAAGAGTGTTTACACCTTTGTCTTTCAACTCTTCCTTGTATTGACTTGTTCAACTCTTCCTTGTACTCCACACAAACTCTCTTAACTATCTACTCTTCTAGAAGGGGTCCATAGCCAATTCCTCCATGGATTTCCTTCAGCTCCAGAATCTCTTGTGCTTCTTCCTACTCATCTTATTCTCATCGATTCCCGCGAGTGCAAATTACTTTATTGACTGTGGTTCTTCATCCAACACCACAGTCAGTGATGACCGGACTTTCATTGGAGACGGCACCAAGCTTGGCTCCACCGTTGTCAAGCTCTTGGGAAAGAAGCGCAGTCCTATCAAGGACATTGGAAACCCATCTGGGCTATACCATACTGCTATGATCTTCAATTCCAAGGGTTCCTACCGATTCAGCATCTCTGAGAATGGCACTTACATTCTCCGCCTTCACTTCTTTGCCTTCTCATCCTCGGCTGCCTTAACCACAGCTGAGTTCAATGTTTCGGCTTCAGGGCATATGTTGCTTCCTGATTTCAGAGGCAAAGCAAGACTGAACACCCTTGTGCTCAAGGAGTTCTTGCTCACTGTTAATACAGGAGAGTTTAGTGTCTACTTTGTCCCTAGTTCATCATCTGTGGTGGCTTTTGTGAATGCAATTGAACTCGTCTTTGCCCCCATTAATGCCACAAGCGGTAGTGCTCCTGTTGTTGTTACTCCTGGGCTCAGCAGCAATCTGCTGTCAAGCGTTCTGATGCCAGTCTACAGAATTAATGTTGGTGGGCAAGCGGTTAACGATAGCCTCTGGAGAAGCTGGTTGCCTGATGACCCTTATTTGATGACCAAGACTGCCGCGATTGATCATATGCCCACAGGCACGCCCAATTACCAAGCCGGGAATGCTACGAATAATGATGCCCCAGATTTTGTGTATAATACAGCAAAGGTATTGAATATGAAAAAGAATTTGGACCTGAACGCCACTTGGAGTTTCAATGTAAGTAGGAACTCCATGTACTTTGTTCGGATGCATTTCTGTGACATTATCAGTTTCGCGAATGGTGCTATTCGGAATTTCAATCTCTTCATCTACAAGGAGTTTGCTTGGAAAATTGATATGTTTACAATAACTAATACCTCAGCTGCTCCTTTCTACCTTGATTTTCTGGTGAAGTCTGATGATTTGGGATTTATGAATGTCAGCATAGGTACCAGAAACGACTATTATATTACAAAGAGCGCGTTTCTGAATGGGCTTGAAATCATGGAAGTAATCTCTGCTTCTGCTGCAGAACCGGAAACAAGTGATGATGGTAAGGTAAGCCTAGTAGTTGGCCTGGTTGCTGGGGTTGTTGGCTTGCTTTGTGTGATATCTGCTTGTTTATGCTGTATTCAGAAGTGCAAGAAAGCAAGAAAGGTTGAAGATAAGCCAGCTGAACCGTTCTACTGGCCCTTGGTGCCTCTGAATGGAGGAGGAAACTCCGAAAGCAAGCTTGCAGAAAGGACTATATAAACAGCTCTCCGCTTCCAAGCTTACACCTAAACTTAAGGATACCTTTTGCTGAGATCCAGCAGATAACCAACAACTTTGACGAATCATTGGTGATTGGAGAAGGCGGGTTTGGTAAAGTCTACAAAGGCGTCGTCATGGACTGTATGAAGGTGGCTGTGAAGCGCAGCAACTCAAGACACGGCCAAGGCTTCTCGGAGTTCTTGGCTGAGGTAACTGTCTTGTGTAAGATCCGCCACCGCCACCTGGTTCAGCTAATAGGCTACTGTGATGAGAGTAATGAGATGATTTTGGTTTATGAGTTCATGGAAAGGGGTTCCTTGAGAGACCATTTGTACAACTCAGATGGAAAGGTTGAGAGCTTGTCTTGGAAGCAAAGGTTGGAGATCTGTATCGGAGCTGCACGGGGTCTGCATTACCTCCACACGGGTTCGATTGGAGGGATCATCCATCGCGATGTGAAGGCAACCAACATCTTGCTCGACAAGAACTATGTGGCCAAGGTTGCCGATTTTGGCCTGTCGAGATCCACCCCGCCTAACCAAGATGAATACATCAGCACAGAAGTGAAGGGCACCTTCGGCTACCTTGACCCGGAGTACTGCCAATGCTTGCAGCTGACAGAGAAAACCGATGTCTACTCCTTCGGTGTCGTCCTCCTAGAGGTGTTGTGCGCTAGGCCGGTGATCAACCGCTCGCTCCCGATGGAGCAAGCGAACTTGGCCGATTGGGCGATGGCTTGTAAGGCGAGTGAGGAACTTGATGCAATCATCGACCCCTCC
Source organism: Persicaria maculosa (assembly GCA_963922045.1). Lineage (NCBI taxonomy): Eukaryota > Viridiplantae > Streptophyta > Magnoliopsida > Caryophyllales > Polygonaceae > Persicaria > Persicaria maculosa. The sequence continues at coordinate 3,130,877 of OY998254.1, read as the reverse complement.
CTGGAGGGGAAGATCAATCCGAACTCACTAAAGAAGTTTGTTAACACGGCCGAGAAGTGCTTGAGAAATAGTGGAGTTGATAGGCCTCAGATGTCAGATGTGCTGTGGGACTTGGAGTACGCATTGCACCTGCAGAAGCTCGGTGCCCAGCAGGAGCAGCTCAGCAGCAGCGCCAGCACAACCAACGTGTCGATAAACATGCTGATGCTGGACATCCCGTCTTTCAATACAAACAACTTCCCGTTTTCGATAGCCATGTATGGTGCCTCGATGACTGGAATGTCTGGCACACCCATAGCTGGCGGTGAGCACCCGAGTGGGCATTTACTAGCTGATCATTCGCACAATCGGCTTTAAGATGTTTCTGATCATTTTGCAGTTTCCAGATTCATTAACAAATGTGTTGTGAATTTCCCCGAGTGAATACCGTTAAAGAGAAGGAGAATGAACAATAGGACACAAAGGATTTCCGTGTTCTGGCAAGAACCGCGCAGAACACCCTGCAGAGAAAAACCTCTCTGCAGCTAGGGTTTCTTATTATTGTGATGCTTTGATGGATACACAATTCCAACCCTACATGCCTCTATTTATAATAGAGGATCTCCTATAGATAGCCCTATAGATAAACCTAGATATAGATAAACCTACTATATCTAAATAAACCTAGATATAGATAAACCTATCTTATCTAAAACATATTGTAGATAAACCATCCACAATAATCCTTCTATAGATAAATACCATCTATAGATAGACTTCATAAAGATAGATCTAGATAATTAATTGTCTCTAACAACAATCTCCACCTAGACAAATAATCTATCTCTATTGCAACGAACGGAAACATCTCCAGGATCTTGTCTGCCCCATGTCTTCCTGTGCTCCGTTCCCTGGGGTTTCTCACTCAACTAACATCGAGTAATATGAACCAAATTCAAGCAATGCTTGAACTTGTCTGCGGTGACTGGTTTGGTTAACATATCAGCAGCATTCTGAGAGGTGTGAACTTTTTCTAAGATGATTTCTTCGGACGTTACAAGCTCTCTAATCTTGTGAAATCTCACATCAATGTGCTTCGTCCGAGCATGATATACTTGGTTCTTAGCCAGATATATAGCACTCTGACTATCACAATATATCTCAACTCCACCTTGCTCAATACTCAGTTCCTTCACAATTCCTTTAAGCCATAGTGCCTCCTTGGCTGCCTCTGCTAAAGCCATGTATTCTGCCTCGGTAGTAGAAAGGGCTACCACAGACTGTAAAACAGATCTCCAACAAATAGGTCCCCCAGCAAGAGTAAAGACATACCCAGTAGTGGACCTCCGATTGTCAAGATCACCAGCATAGTCTGAATCAACGTACCCTTTGACTGAAAGACCGCCTTTTTCGCCACCAAACATGATCCCATGGTCAGCAGTACCCCTCAAATACCTGATAATCCACTTGCATGCATTCCAGTGTTCCCTTCCAGGATTAGACATGTACTTGCTGACTTGGCTAACAGCTTGGGCCAGATCAGGTCTTGTGCACACCATAGCATACATCAAACAACCAACTGCACTAGCATACGGAACTTTCGACATATCTCTGATTTCTTCATCAGACTTCGGACACTGAGTGGAAGAGAGTTTGAAGTGATTCGCCAAAGGGGTGCTAACAGGTTTGCATTTTGCCATGTCAAATCTGTCAAGCACTTTCTCAATATAATTCTGTTGAGATAGCCACAATCTCCCAGAACTTCTATCTCTGCGAATTTCCATACCAAGGATCTTCTTTGCCGCGCCAAGATCCTTCATATCAAACTCCTTTCCCAGCAAAGCTTTCAGCTCAACAATATCATCAATGTTCTTCCCAGCAATGAGCATATCGTCAACATATAGCAACAAAAGCAAAGGGGAGCCATCATCAAGATATTTCACATAAACGCAGCAATCATACTCACATCTCTGGTAGCCAATTCGAAGCATATAAGAGTCAAACTTCTTATACCATTGCCTAGGAGCTTGCTTCAACCCATACAGTGACTTTCTCAAACTGCATATAAGCTGCTCCTTTCCAGGTTCAACAAAACCCTCTGGTTGCTCCATGTAAATTTCTTCCTCCAAATCACCATGAAGGAAAGCCGTCTTCACATCCATTTGCTCAAGATGTAAATCCCAACTAGCTACCAGTGCCAACACCAATCTGATAGAAGTGTGTCGGACCACAGGGGAAAATATCTCATCATAATCTGTCCCCTTCTTCTGTGAGTAGCCCTTTGCTACTAAGCGTGCTTTGAACCTCACCCCTTCTCTGTTTGAGTCACCTTGTTTCTTCTTGAACACCCATTTGCACCCTATAGCCTTCTTCCCCGTCGGAAGACTAACTAACTTCCATGTCTGATTTTTATTGAGAGACTCCATCTCTTCTGCCATAGCACCTACCCATTCTTCTTTCTCCTGACTTTGAATAGCCTCTTGAAAGTTAGATGGATCATCTTCACCAATAACAAGAGCATAGTTAACCATCTCATCAAAACCAAATCTGACCGGAGGTCGTGTCACCCGCTTAGGTCTTCCAGAAATAAAACTCTCCACCTGCCGTTGTTGTTGCTCACTTCCTGCTGATATAGGAGCATTAGTGTCAATCTCTTCACCAAGCTCCACCTCCACCGTCTTAGGATCAGTCTCTGTAACCACAGACCTCTCAACTTCTTTGGCCTGTTGAAGCATATACTGCTCATCAAATACAGCATCTCGACTGATCACTCGTTTCATAGCAACAGGGTCCCAAAACTTGAAACCCTTTACACCTTTCTCATAGCCCAAGAAGATGCACTTCTTAGACTTTGCATCCAGTTTCGTTCTCTCATCACTTGGAATCAGCACATATGCAGGAGTACCAAAGATCTTTAGATTTGACAAATCTAAATCTGAACCAGTCCATACCTCCTCAGAGACCTTCCCGTTTAGAGAAATCCGTGGTGATCTATTGATCAGATAGACCGCCATGCTCACTGCTTCTGCCCAAAAGCTCTTTGCAAGCCCTGCTTGCAACCTTATGCAACGAGCCTTCTCTGTAATTGTACGGTTCATCCTCTCTGAAACACCGTTCTGTTGTGGTGTCTTTCGGACTGTAAAGTGCCTTTGAATGCCATGCTCTTCACAGAACTGCTGAAACTTTGTTTCAGTGTATTCTGTGCCATTATCTGATCTCAGATATTTCACCTTCCTCCCTGTCTGGTTCTCTACCTCTGCCTTCCACAGCTTGAACTTGCTGAAGACCTCAGATTTGTGTTTCATGAAAAACACCCAGACTTTTCTCGAATAGTCATCGATAAAGGTGACAAAGTACCTAGATCCTCCTAATGACTCTACTTGAGTTGGCCCCCATACATCAGAATGTACGTAGTCAAGCAGGCCACTTGTATTGTGTTTGCCTGTCTTGAACGATACTTTGGATTGTTTCCCCATCACGCAGAACTTGCAGAAATCCATCTTACAACTCTTTACACCAGTCAGAAGACCTCGCTTGTGAAGCTCAGTCATGTCATGCTCGCCGATGTGGCCAAGGCGCATGTGCCACAAAGTTGTACTATCAGACTCAGACTCTACAATTGCAGCTCCGCCTACAATTGTACTCCCTAACAACATATAGATATTTCCAGAGGTTCGTCTCGCCCTCATTACTGTCATGGCTCCTTTGCTCACTTTCAGACCGTCATCGACTGTCTTGTAACGGAACCCATTTGCATGTAATGTACCCAAGGAAATCAGATTCTTCTTGAGATCTGGAACATAACGTACATCAGTCAATGTCCGGACTACACCATCATGCATCCTGAGTTTGATCTGCCCGATTCCTACAACATTGCATGGCTTGTCGTCTCCCAATCGAACAGAACCAAAACTTCCTGACTTGTACACCTCGAACCAGCCTTTGTTCGAAGTCATGTGGAATGAACAACCAGAATCCAAGATCCATAAATCTGAACATCTTCCAGACGTTACTGAAAGCATATCTGAGTCTGTACTGTCTGAATCTTCTTTCTGCACTACGTTTGCTGATTTCGAAGACGAATCATCCGTCTTTCCCTCATACTTCTTCTTTCTTACTGGACAATCACGCTTAAAGTGACCTTCTTCCTTGCAGTGGTAACAAGTAACTGCCTTTTTCCCTCTGGACTTCGATCTGGACGGTCTGTCACCCCCATCTTGCTTCTCTTTCTTCCTCCCTCTTCCCTGGTTTCCTTTGACATACAACCCTTCGCTTTGGGAACCTTCGCTGTTAGAATTTTGACGTCGCTCATGATGAGCAAGCAACGTCGTATTCACCGTATCCAGGGATATCGTTTCCTTCCCTGCTGTCAGCGCCGTCACCAAATTCTCAAACGAAGAGGGTAGAGAACATAGCAAGATCATGGCTTTGTCTTCATCCTCAAGCTTTACATCCAGTCGTGCCAAATCTCCAATAACTTGGTTAAAGGTGTTGATGTGCTTTACCAAGTCGGAGCCTTCTGTCATCTTCAACCCGTACAATCTTTGCTTTAGATACAACTTGCTCGACAAGGATTTTGACATATACCTGTTCTCCAATTTCACCCAAATTTCCTGCGAGGATTTGAGATCAATTACATGGTATATCACCTCGTCTGCCAGACAGAGTCGAATGATCGACGCCGCCTTTTCCTGCATCTCTTCCCAATCTTCAGCTTTCACTGCCTCAGGCTTTACCTCCTTCAGCGCCTTTAACATTCCCTGCTGAGTCAGCAGATCCTTCACTCGTCGTTGCCAAAGATCGAAATTTCCAGTGCCATCGAAACGCGGAACCTCGAATTTCGCACCGGATGTCATCGTCTAACCTTGCTCTGATACCAATTGTTGTGAATTTCCCCGAGTGAATACCGTTAAAGAGAAGGAGAATGAACAATAGGACACAAAGGATTTCCGTGTTCTGGCAAGAACCGCGCAGAACACCCTGCAGAGAAAAACCTCTCTGCAGCTAGGGTTTCTTATTATTGTGATGCTTTGATGGATACACAATTCCAACCCTACATGCCTCTATTTATAATAGAGGATCTCCTATAGATAGCCCTATAGATAAACCTAGATATAGATAAACCTACTATATCTAAATAAACCTAGATATAGATAAACCTATCTTATCTAAAACATATTGTAGATAAACCATCCACAATAATCCTTCTATAGATAAATACCATCTATAGATAGACTTCATAAAGATAGATCTAGATAATTAATTGTCTCTAACAACAAAATGCCTGTGAACTGATAAGGTGATTTTATGCATTCCAGTTTAGTGCATTGTAGTGAAACCTGAAAGTCTTACTTACAGGTTTATCTTTGTTCTTTTAATCAGCACATATAATTCATCGTCAGTTTGTATTTTCTGCAGCAAAGCTGTGAATTCAGAGACTGAAGAAAAACTTGCTATAAAGGAGATTTCAATTGCATCTCATAATTTAGGATTGATTTAGATTTGGTGCAATGTGTTGATTGCTCGTTAAAAAATAGATAAAAATAGCTTGTAATACAAACTATTTTATTCCTTGATTTCTTGGCTTGAAAAATCATGTCTTGTTCATCCCCGGTTTATCACCCAGATACGTCTTGTTCATCCCTGGTTTATGTTTATGGCATCGGTTGATGCAATCTGTAGATGGATACCAATATGAAGATTGTCTGCAAATCAGTTTTGCTTGCTGAAAATGTTGAGCATTGTGATGTTTTCTGTCTTTTTGCAGCAAGGTTGTGAATTCAGATACTAGAGAAAAACTTGCTGTCAAGGAGATCTTTTCGAGTGGGCAGTCACTTGTCGATCATTCGTACAATCGGTTTCAAGATGTTTCTGATCATATTATGGTTTCCGGATTCATTATTAGAAGCCTATGTAACTGATAAGGTGTTTTTATGCATTCCAGTTTAGTTTATGTATGAAGTGTGTATTCGTTAGTGAGACCTGAAACTCTGTTGCTTACATATACATTAAACTGTCATAATGTCATTAATTCCACTCTCCTCAATACTCAACTTGAAAATGAAAATTGACCCCTTTTTCTCCCTTGATATTGTGATTTCTTGCAACCAACATCAATGTTAATCATGCAGTTTAGTGCATGTATGATTGTATGAAGCATTTGTTTTTGAGTTGGGATGCAATGGAGCTGCAAAGAAAAAAGAGGGAAAAAAACTAAAATTAGATTTATTTGTACCCCATCCACTACATATAACATCTACCCATTATCGGGCGTCCTGTTTGATCGAGAACATCGTGGCTGTGTTCGTAGTCTTCGAAAATCACTCATTTAGGTGGGGGCAACGTCGGCGGTCCGCACATCCCCATGATTCGCCCCTTCCGGTGGTGGGGTACTGTTCTCCGCCTTCTCAGCGTCGAGATGCTGTGTGAGTCGTCGCACTCGCTCGTGTTCTCGGCATTCGTGGCTCGTCATGAATCTTCATCGACTCCTCCGCTGACTGACGTCTTTTATGGGTTGTTGGGGGGTTTTCTTTCTTCCTTGTTGATTTGTGTTGCTTATGGTTGTATGTTGACGGTTAGTCCGTCTGCCGATTCGTCGGCCTCTCGAGCTTCAGGCTTGTCTGAGCTCGAATTTTTACTTAATAAAAAAAAACATCTACCCATTAAAAACAAACAGACTCACTATACGCATGGATTCATATCGTCAAACACACGGTGTGGTTACCACTTTCGGTTAGGGGTGTTATGTGAACACGAGCGGCTCGGATTCGACTCGAAAAACTCGGTTCGAGCTCGTTCACATTTGAAAAACGAGATGAGTTCGAGCGGGTTCTCGAGCTCGAGTAGCTCGTATAGCTCGGACAGATTTACCCTTGTGCTTTTTTTTCCCTTTAGTTTTAGGGTTTCTCTCAAATCAGTCCCATTTACTTCAGACATTCGAACGAGCCCACGAGCTCGAGCTAAAAAACGAGCTCAGAAACGAACTTCCAGCAAAACAAGCTACAACAATAACACGAGCTCACGAGCTCGAGCTCAGAAACGAGCTAAAAAACGAACTTCCAACAAAACAAGCTACAACAATAACACGAGCTTGAGCTCAGCTCGACAAAAAACGAGCAAAACGAGCTCGAGCTTGTTCAAATACTCGCGAGCCGAGTTCGAGCTCATTTCTAAGCTCGATAAAAATTCGAGCCGAGCTCGAGCTTGAACAAAAACGAGCCGAATATGAGCAGCCCCTACTCGGCTCGTTCGACTCGAATAACACCCATACTTTCGGTATCTATGAGCTTTTTTATGGTGTCGATAATCACCCATGGGCCATGTCCCTTTTGATGTATAAGAAATTATATAAAAAAATGTTAAGTTTCCCTATTTTCTAAAATCTTATGGTTACTTTATTACTATATAATTAGGTCACATTGAATACAAAATGTAAGGATTTAACATTGTTAAAACATTTTTTACACACAAAAATTGTCATGGGTGGTTCTTTGAAAGAAAAATAAATTTATGGGTGGTTTTATGTAATAAGGATGTTTTGTGAAAACCCACTTATTTTAAGGGTGTTTTTCTGTAATTTACCCAAAAAAAGAGTTGAAAAAGGAATATTTTGTTGGGATTTTTATTTTCTTATTTACCGAGGGCAGTAGAGCTGGCAATACCCGACCCGACCCGAGAAAACCGATCCGATTAATCCGACCCGAACCCGTCCGACACCCGAATAATTGAAAAAATAGTTTGGATCCGAGACCGACCGACCTGATCCGAGTTAAGCCCGAACCCGAAAGCAATCCGAACCCAGTAACAACCCGAACCCGATTATATCCGAATGGACTGACCCGAAATCAACCCGAAACCCGAAGTTGCCCGACCTGAACATATCCGAAACCCGAAATTACCCGAACCCGATTATACCCGAAACCCGAAATAACCCAAATACGATTATACCCGAAACCAACAAAAATCTTATCTTTTTCCCTAAAATACTCAAAACAACCTAAGTATTTGATTACTTAATAATGGATTGTGATATTATCATGCATATAGTATAATTAAATATAATTTTGTATACCATCCATTAAAAAAGTCACTTTTTAGCATTTTTTTAAGACACCAAAACCACATCATAAATATCAATTTTTTGGCCATTTTTTAAATTTTGTAGTTATGAGTAATAAATATGAAATTAATATTGAAAAATAATATTTTTTATAATTTTGAGTTTTTTGAAAAAAATGTTGTAAAAAGTGAGAAGACTTATATTTTTTTAACGAATGTAGTATTGATTAAGAATTGATAAACATTAGCTTAATATATATAGAATGATAAATGAATCGTAGGTAAAAAAAAATTGATTTGTTTTATCCAATATTCTTGCGGGTTCGATTTGACACTGAACTCAATTCGACCAAAATTGTTGTGACGGAAACCCGATTCACCCGAACCCGTTTAGACCGAAAACCGATTCACCCGAATTTGTTTAGACCGAAACCCGGTTCACCCGAACCCATTTAGACCAAAACTCGGTTCACCCGAACCGAATAGGACCCGAAAACCCGATTGTATCCGATAAAACAAGGCCCGAATAAACCCGACCCGAACCCGATCAGACCCGAATTGTCATCACACCCGATATCAACCCGAGTCTGATATGACCCGAAACCGAATAACCCGACCCGAACCCGACCCGACTCGCCCGATTGCCACCTCTAGAGGGCAGAGCAGAACTCAGAAGGAACTGCACTGCGAGCAGGGGAAGTTGATTTGGAGGGAGAGGGAAGTGAACCTCATTCATGGAGATGGAGGGCCAAGAAATTGGAAATTTATGATCCAAGTACCAAATTGTATTTTGAAACCTCGAAGTTCTACTGCTGCAAGTTCGAGTGAGGGAGCAGTACTCGTCGCTGATCTGGATTCCTGGATAAAGGGAAACTGTGAGTGACATGGGAAGCCCTAACGCCGCCGGCAAGGAAGATTCCGGCGCTGGTGCCGGAGATTCGTCCTCCGGTGACGGCAATCCGGATTCCAATTCAAGTCTTTTCACCGAAGGCGAAAAGGTCCTCGCTTACCACGGCCCTCGCATCTACGAGGCTAAGGCATTTCTCTTTCTCCCTCTAGTTGAGTTGAATGTATTGTAGCTGAATTTTTTGGAATTTCAGTTCTTCTTTTCTTCAATTGAATTATGATTTTCCGTGTTAGTGCAAATTCGGTTGAGTTTTGTATACTTTCCGTGGTTAGGTTTTCAGGTGTCGCAGTTTCGGTGACCTAGTTGATTATCGTTTCTAGCCTTGTGATTGTTCTATTGACCTCATTTAAAATATAGAATGTAACTTTCTAGCGTGAATTGGTCCTTTGTGGCATCAGGTTTTTGATTGAAATCAGTGTATAGAGTTTGAATAACTCAGCTTGCATTTAAAAGAGCCTATAAGAACTGTTGACCTAAACGTCCTAATCCTTTATCAAATTATCTGAATGCTCAATGACAGGGCATGATTTCTGAAGATAATATACTGTTCTTGCTGAATTGTCTTTCTTATGATGATTCTGACATTGTTATTGAATAAATGCATACAAGAACCCTTTGGCTAAGATTTTGTTTCATGATTGTTTAGTTTGAATCCATATTTGTGCTTCCCTGGTACATGAGGAGAAACATCTCATGCTTCACTTTTTATGTTTCAAGGTTCAAAAAGCTGAGATCCGCGAGAAAGAATGGAGATACTTCGTTCATTACCTTGTAAGATCTCACTCAACATTATAGTGGTGTTTAGTGTTGGTTACTTGGTTCTGCACTTCCCCAGCATTGTTTTCTGTCGTGTTGAGATATCTTTTGGATTAGCTAGAACTTTGTCCAAGGCTCAAGTATTTTTTTGAACTCATGCAATTGCTTTCTTCTATGTGCAGGGTTGGAATAAGAAGTAAGTACATCTCATTTTGACTCCTTGTAGAATATTGGACATTGTTCTCAGTGTTTAGTCTACAACTCTACATGCATTTATTTTGTCCAGTTACTGAAAATAAATGAAATGTGGAACTTTATTTCATTTTCCATGAAAATTTTCCTATGTTGTATTTTGTATCTTTTGAATATTTTAACGCAATGGTGCAATAATTTTGACTTTTTATTGGAAGAGATAGTCTACATGCTTAACCTCGGTATCTTTCAAACAGTTGGGATGAATGGGTTGGCACAGACCGGTTGTTGAAAAATTCGGCTGAAAATATACAAAAGCAGCAGGCCCTTGCAAAGAAACCTGTTACGGAAAAGAATTTGAAAACTGGTCGTTCAGGCCAGACTAAGCCAAAAGTCTCAAATGGTTGGTTACTCTCTATTAACATTTTTTAGCATGTAATTTTATTGCAGCGTTACATTTTATGAAGGCCCTACAGTCATTTTTGCTTTTTGTTGATTATCAAGTCCTATAGTCATACAGTCATTCTTGCTGCCATGATAATTGATAACTATCCCACTCCCCCCACTTCCAGTCTCCAACGACGACTTTTTTTATGACATTCCTTCTGTTTTGATAAACTGCAGAAGGAAAAGTGGAAAAGGAAGAGCCAAAAACCAACGGTACTACATCTGATCACCTTTGCAATGCCTTAAAACATTTCAAAATTTACTATGATAATTTATATTCTTTTCATGCTCTTTATCTTGACAACTCAACTCCATGCTGGTTGCTGTGTTTGCATACATAATATCTTCATCTTCTTTGAGCAGAATGAATTTTTTGCTCTTAGCTATTATCATTAGGAACCTTAGAAAATTGTACGAGGAGGAGAGAGTCCAGGATTGTACTGCATTGCTGTTAAACTTCATTTGCGTGCATTTTGAGATTCAACATTGTACTGCATTGCTGTTAAGATAAAAAAGAAAGAAAAACTCAGGGAAGAAGTGAATTTACAACTCCATTCTCAAGATGAATAGCCTTCTATATTTTCTAGATGTTGCTTTCTTTTTGTTTAGCCTTTAAGCCAGAAGCTGAATTTTGTATGTCCTATATAAGCCTATTGTTTGTGGTCAGACCGGTTATTTAGGGTTTTGAACCTGGGGAGTAGGGTGAGATATTGAAGCACAATTTTGGGCAAGTACCATGGTTTTTTTTTAAAAAAAAAAATAGAACCTGTTACATTTGGTCTACCATTTTTCAGAAGCCAAGAAGTTACACCTTTGACTATGCCTCAATTTTATTGTTTCATGTAGTGGCAAAAGGGAAGAAACGAAAGGCTGATTCTGGCGTTGAGGTTTGCATTTACCTGATGTTTTGTTTCTATAAATTGTTTATTAGCACTGAATTGATGCTTTTATAATTTTGGGGATGAAATATATGCCTGAGGGATTAACAAGCTCTACAAGTCACCCTCATCTAAGTTTCAACTCCATCTGAATATTACTTGTGCCTTGTAAACTTTTGTCGAAAGCCATGGATGAACTTTATCTTTGCATGTGAGTCAAAAAGGTTAATTTTCATTTTGTAGAAGGAAGGCACATCTGTGGAAAAGACTTTCAAGATCCAGATGCCAATAGCATTAAAAAAGCAATTGGTCGATGATTCAGAATTTGTCAATCAACAAGATAAGGTTAATATCTTGAATTGTTACTGATTCATCCTTATATTATAAACATGAGTTTGCTAAATTAGTGAGTAGACTCGAAAGTCAAGTACAACTCAATATCGTGAATTTTACAGCTGCTGCACTTGATGGCTGGACATGATGGAACTTCTTCAATATTTTTTTTAATTAGTTACACTTATGCAGCTTGTCAAACTACCTCGTTCTCCAACCGTGGATGAAATATTGACTAAGTACTTGGAGTACAAATCCAAGAAGGATGGCATGTAAGTCTCTCAACTCACGTTCAATAAAGTATCATGGTTGGCTTCAGATTTGCCACAAATAAGCCCATACTTCCATCATTGAAGGGTTGTATTGATTAACTTTTCGTGGTATAGGATGACTGATTCAATTGCTGAAGTTTTGAATGGGTTGCGTTCTTATTTTGACAAAGCATTGCCATTGATGCTCCTGTATAAAAAAGAACGTCAGCAGTATCAGGAAGCAGTAAAAGATGACGTATCTCCTTCAACGATATATGGTGCTGAACATCTATTGCGTCTCTTTGGTATGCTCATGCTGCTCATCTTGAAGTACAAGTTTTGGCAATACATTCCTGTTTAGCAAGTGTACAGCTCTAAAGCAATTGTCCCACTGTGGGATTTCATCTGTCATGACAAAACTATCACACGAGTTTTATTGTCATGTTTTTCACTATTGTTTCTCCTGTCTCTGCATTTGTAACACACTATATTGTCATTGCAGTGAAGTTGCCAGAGCTTTTACCATACGTGAACATTGAAGAGGAAACTTCAACTACTTTGCAGCAAAAGTTACTTGATTTTCTCAAGTATGACTTTCGTCTTTATGTGCTTTCCTCAATAATTGCAAATCCAAGTGCTATTCTATGTTCTGTTCCTGTAGCGTTTGAGGCAATTGAAGTATTAATGGATATAAAAAAAATGAAGTTAGCTCTTTACGAAATTGGTGAGCTTTGGTCTATATTCTACCATGGCTGATGATTGTCACTGAAATCAATTATCCTCTTCTTTCCAAGGATTTATCTTTTTTTTTTTTTCTGCTCATTTGATCTTCCTTTGCACCGTCGATTATTTACAAACAACCTGTTGTTTCTTTGAAGGTTTCTGCAGAGGAACCAAGGTATCTTCTTCCTACCTGTTTATAGTAGCACCAAAGGAGTTGAAGGAACCGGTAAGGGGAAGGCTGATTGAACCTCAATCCATCTTCGTTTTGAGCTCAAATGCGACATCCATCTGTTGATGGCTGTCACCTGGCCGAAGCCAGCTTGTAAACTTCTGTAGTCAAGAAAACCCTTCAGTTGTAACTTCCTCGCGGCAATTTTCTCGTCCCTTTTATGTAGCATTGTTCACCAGTTCTTCCCCGACTTCTTATGTTTTTTTGTGCTCGATAGATCTTTGACCTTCATAGCGAAGTTAGAAGTTACACTGCTTCCTTTCCTTTTCATGTTTTTTTTTGTACTCGATCGATCTCTGACCTTCATAGTCGAGAAAACCCTTGAGTTGCCCTCGATTTTCATTGTTTCCTTGCGCGTTGGAAGGAATGTGGTATCACATTAATAACAACGTACATTTATTCAATCGGGATTTACGGTGTATCTAACAACATTTTTTTTAAATACACATTCAAATATATTAGTTGTTGGCACAGGCCACACACGACAAGAACTTTTGCAGGAACGATTTCCGAATCTTGTTGATCTCCTCCTGTTCCTTGGCAATGACATCAATGATGGTGGATTCATCTGCTCCACTCTTCATTGCTCTGTGGCCCTCATCCTTGAAGACCTGAAATGCATCTTGGACGTACTTAACTGCATCGGCAACTGTCATGCTCTCGACGAGCTTGTGTGGGTATGTATCCTTCCTGTGGTCTCCATTTAAGCAGGCTGCCATCTGCACCATCTCCATCTGAAAGTCGGATAGCTTCTTCCCTTCTTTCGCCTCTCCTTCCCTTAGTCTCATCGCATCTGGCAGAGTAACTGTATGTACGTACGTAGAGTACAAACATGTGTATATATCAAATCAATTCACACACACATATCCAGTGGCGGAGTTGGAAAAAAATACAAAAAATAATATTTTTTTTTTACATATATTTAGTATTTTTAAGATAATATAACATCTTTTAACAGTATTTAAAACAAGAATGTTATCTAGCCCATGTGCTAAAGGAAATAAGGAAAGAAGAAGAATCAAAATATTTTTTGTTTTTATCAAATATTTCATTAACAAAATGTCATATTTATGTTTATATTATACATTTAACCTTTTATTTTAATATTGTTTTAAAAGTAATTTTTTGTGATGTTTTTCTATATTTTTTGTTTCTCTTCTATTTATATGGTCACTCTCAACTATTTAAATGCAAAAAATCATTAAAAAAAATAACAATTTTAGTGTTTTTTCAATAATATTTTTTAAAAAATCTTCTTGATAAGTATACACCAAAAAAAAATCACGAAATTTTTTTAGCACCTCTGATGGAAATCCTAACTCCGCCACTGCACATATCGATCGACATAATAATTAATGAATTACCGGGACAATCCGTTCGTGGAGTCTTCCTGTTCAAGACAACATCAAATGTGCCAGCCCACTCATCGCGCTTCGTTAAGAACTCTTTCAAGTTGAAGATTTTCTTGACAGTTGCTGGGATGGATGAGTGCTCAAACTGTGATGTAGGGTATGGCCCCGATGGCTCGTGCAATACTGCGTGCACACACATATACATATATAGAGAGGATAGATTATATGTACTCAGCTCTTAACATGTATCATATAAGTACCTGTTCCAGGTTCGATCCAAGGAGAGATGAAGATAGCAGGGACTCGAACCCCTAACCTGTCGAACTTGAAGTTGTAGGGAGGCTGGCCAATAAGGCCATCGGGGCTAGGGACGCCATCGACGGGGGTAGGAACATGGTCGAAGAATCCACCATGCTCGTCGTAGATGATGACAAAGAGTAACTCGTTCCACTGAGGGCTTGATCTCAAGGCTTCGTAGACTTCCTTGACGAACTTCTGACCATGGGAGACGTCGTGGGAGGGATGGTCGTCGTTTCCCGGGAGGATCTTGCTGTCTAAGAAGCGTTGCTCGATCACTACGTAGTTCGGGAGCTTCCCCTCCTTGCAATGGGATTTAAACTCGAGATCGAATGGGTGGAATTTGGGAATGTATTTGAGTTTCCTGAGGTTTCTGTAGAAGAGAGTGGCAGGAGGGTACTGATAGTAGATCCCGAAGGAGTAACCAGCCTCGTCGATGGAGTCGAATATCGTCTTTTGAGGGAGGCCTTGCTTGAGGATGTTAGTGTTGTTGCTCGAGAGGCCGTGCGAGGTGGCCGAGTGCACGAACAGCCTGTTGGGCTGCGTCGACGCCGGCATGGAGGCATACCACCTGTCGCATACCGCAAACTGCGACACCAACTCCTTGTACACTGGCACCCTCTCCGGCCTGAACCCGTTCATCACTGTCTCGTCGAGCCCTGCCTTGGTCCGATTCGCGTTCTGGACGAACCCTTGCATCCTAGGCTCTAGCTTCTTTGCTGCCGATTCCTCGGTCCACGGTTCCCCGAACACCTACCACTCATTTGCCATGTATGTCAGATATACGAGAACTTGCAGTTTTAAATCAGTGACATGTTCGGCCATTCCTATCTTGATAAGGGGTGATAATATTTTCACCGCTAATTTTTACTATTTCCACCGCTAATCACCGCATAGGTTTGCGGTGGCTTTAATGAAAGTCAAAGATCCCACCGCATAAGTATACGGTGGGCCACCGCAATATTTTACGGTGGGCCACCGCAATATTTTACGGTGGGGCAAGGAGTATACAGGCTCAAAACCGTCGCCATAACGGTCCAAAACCGTCGCCATAACTCATCGCATATGTATACAGTGGGTCCAAAATCGTCGCCATAACAATCCAAAACCATCGTCATAACCCACCGCATAGGTATGCGGTGGGTTATGGCAACGGTTTTGGATAACTTTTACGGTTTTCAATTGCCCAAAAACCCACCGCATTATACAGTCGTCATAACCCACCGCATAGGTATACGGTGGGTTCGTATACGGTCAACGGATCCACCGCATGTATATGCGGTGGGTCTGGGAAAAAGTGGATTAAGACCACCGCATACCTATGCGGTGATTAGCAGTGAAAATATCTGCCCCGCTTGATAAGCTTAGCCTCGTTGTTTCTCATAATATAATCAAATGATCCCTCACTAATTGGAGATAGTGATTCATTGAAATTCAATTTATTCCCATTCCTTTTTGGTTTGGGTTTGATGATATAGTTTAGAATATCTATATTCATATATATTATATCGGTTTGTCTATTGTGTGCTCTAATATCATATGATAAGAATAATTTGTTGAGAAAGCAAACCTTAAAAGAAAATAGGTGAACCTATAATCTAATTTAAAAATGGCGAAACCCGATATTTAGGAAAAAAATCTTTCCTACTTTGACTTAACCAAATTGAGAAATATAGCACGTGACATGCTTTTTCCAATCATAAATTGAAGTCGAATTGACTGAAAAATAATGAAAGAATCATAAGTTGATCCCATGTCAAGAGATTCGAAGTTTAAATTCACTTAGAAACATAGAGTCGCTGGTGAGTGGAAGGGTCAACTCCTTAAATGAGTCATACAATATCGATCTAGATGTAGAGCGATTGAGTCGATCGAACTGGACTATGATAAAAAATGAAAGAATCATAAGTAAATCCAAAATAAGTTAATAAACCCAAAGTGGTAACTGGTAACACATATACGTTACTGACTAGAGCTGTCAAAACCCAACTCCATCCGATTGATTCAACTCAAACGTTTAAAATTTTTTCGATCAAGACCCAAAAAGTTTGACTCGACATTTTTTTTACCCGAACAAATCGATAATTTTTTTGGTCAACAAGGTTTCGACCCAGTTACTCGTTCGACCTGATTTGTTAAAATAAAACTTTGATCAATTAAAATCACAGAAAGTCTCAAAGTCGTATTAGGGTAAGTTCAATAAGTAATTAATATATTATCAAACTTAATTGATTCATAATTATATTTTTAATTATTTATGGAGATTCCACTTTCTTACGTTTTATAATTATATATAAGTACTCGATTTTTTTTTTCAAATTAACTTTTACATTTGTTTGTATTGTAAATTTTTCCCTCTGGTCGGTAATGTTTGATTTTTTATTTTTCAACATATTTGTTAAAAAGCTAAGAAAAACTCTATAAAATATTAATTTTTAATTTAAAGTTTAAAATTTAAAATAATTGTATACTCTTTAAATAATTTTAAAAGATTAAATAAAACTTAAAAATTTTATAAAGTTTTTATTTTTAATAAAAATCATGATAAATAGTATAAATTAAATATTTTAGATTGAAAGTAGTATATTATTACAAACTCTCGAACTTAGGATGACATCTTTTAATAAGTACATAGCCAAAAAAAATAACTTAACAACCACATCTTTAACTTTCACATTTTAAAGTTATCTTAAAGTCATCAAAATACAATTTTTTTTATTTTAAAAATTAACAAACCCAAAATTGATCCGAAACGGGATCAAACTCAGGTTTGAATTAAACCGGATATACTCGAGATCCGTTTTTCCCGAAATCCAAACTAACCCGACCTGAATAACCTGATCACTCAGACCTCAATATATATATGCTACCGGCCCCAAATGAATGATTCAATATAAATTAGTATGGAAATACAATACCTGTTCATAAATGGCTTGGATGGAGTGATCGGGGTCAGGATCAACATAAACCGACTGATCGCGAAAGTAAAGGCGGGTGGAGTCGGGATTCGAGGTATCGAGCGGGTTGGAGTACTGGTTGGAGTCGGAGACCCCGTCGATGTTGTTATTGAGAGACTTCATCCATCCGAGCATGTGATCGAAGGATCGATTCTCCTGAACCAACACCACCACCGTCTTAATAATACCGTCACCACCACTGCTTCTTTCGGCCGCCATTGGATCAGATCGAGGGCGAGGTGAAGGAATGGTGGAACAAGGCGAAGCAAGATTCAAACTTTAAAGGAGAGGCTGCAATTGCAGGTTTGTTCCCGTGCGGGTAATACCTTTTTGGGATATGCTATATAGATTCCCCATGCCAGATAATCAATGGAGCTCTGCTGATGCTGGCTGCTCATGGTGGTTGTTATTTAATCCTTTATTATCAACCTCCACACATGTAGATCCAATAATCTATCAATTGAAAACTGAATTACACTCTTCGTCAACTCTCTGGTTGTTTGAACAAGTGATTATAAAACCAGACCACTTGGCAACAAGGGGTTTCGAAAGTGACGGAGATGACGAAAGTAACGTACAGTTCGGAATTGAAGTATTAATGGACATAAAAACAAAAGAGAAAATTTGGGGTTATGTACTTTTTTTTTTTTTTTTTTTTTTTGCTGCTCGTTTGGATAAATGTAGAAAATCTATTTCCCAAGAATTAAATTTTCGGGAAGTCTTGAATTATATTTTTTGAGATTTTATGAAACATGTTTGGTTGAAAAAAATGAAATAATGGTGGATTTGATATAATGAGATAAATAAGGGATTTTTCTTAGTAAGAAAAGGGTGGAAGTTGTTTTACCATGTACCTTTTGCTAATTCCAATTTCCGTATTTCACAAGAAGTTAAATTCATGGGAATTTCAATTTCTGGGTTTTTAGAGATAAATTTTTTTAACCAAATGCATATATTCTATCAAATTTTTTGGGATATTCAACTTCCTGGGGTTTTCAAACTAATCCAAACGGACACTTAGCTACTTAACCTTATTGATTTTGTTATTGGCCGTTGCGACTTTTACCAAACTTTAACCGAAATTCCGACCAGAAAAAATATCAATTTGTCCATAATATCAATTTGACACCGAAGTCTTTTTAAATACTCAAATATCCAACCTTTCTAGTTTTAAATACCAATCTGGTATTTTGGCCATCAATTATCCTCTTCTTTCCAAGGTTTTTTTTTTTCCTGCTCATTTGAATTTTGATCTTCCTTTGCACCGTCGATTATTTGCAGACAACCTTTTGTATTCTAGACTTGGGCTGAATTGCGTTTTCAGGTAAGGCGAAAGGCCCAATGGGCCAGAATTGGATATGAAACGGAATACTTACCCTTCATACAGCTTACAACGTATCTCCCGTGAACATCACCCACGAATTGGGTCTTTTCGGGTAAAATTTGTCATCGGGTTTGGGTCAAAATGAATTTCGGTTTATTCGGGTGGAAGTGGATTACTTTCTATAGGTCCCCAGTTCGAATCCCGGAATATCCGCTCTTTATTTACCAATTCAATAACTACTTTCTATGGAAAATATGAGATTTGTACTTTGAAATCTCATTTTTGTTTAGTTTTAAATAGATGTGGCAATTGGGAAACTTATATGGGATTTGGGTCAGATCATTTTGATTTCAGGCATTGTTATTAGAATCTCGATCCGGATCTTTAGAATCCTAAAATCCTACGATCCTACTCAGGAGTCCGATCCGGATCTATGCATAGAATCTTTTTTGTGAAGGATCTACTATAGGATCTTTAGAATCTTAATGAATCGATAGGATCTTACGATCCTACTCGATCCTAAATACCCTATTTTGATCAACAATATGTATTTTTCAAACATTTGTTTTGTTTCCTTGGTTGATTTTAGGGAGTTTAAATGTATACATTCATGTATAAAACGCGAAAATGGCTTCGAGACCATTGTTTTCGAGTTTTTAATCAATATGACAATGTTTAAGGTCGTAAATGTAGCTTTTTATCTCTTGAAATCAAAATATATTGTGTAACTAACATTTTTTCCTCATTCTAGAACTTTAAATTAATTAGCCACTTGATTGTACATATTTTTTTTAATATTTTATTATATTTCGAGGATCTTACGATCCGATCCACAGACCCTGCTGTGATTCGATCCTAGAATCTCAATCTTAATAACCTTGATTTCAGGTCTTGTTGGACTTGGGTTGATATATATCAGGAGTTCAGATCGGGTCAGGTTGGATTGAGTTCATTTAAATTTGGGCATTGATTCTATCACATATAATCAAATTTTTGAGTCCAATTTGATAGGGTGATTTTGAATTTTGGTTTAACAAAAAACAGGTTCAGTCGAATTGAATTTCGGTTAAATAGAACTCATATGAATCACATTGGATATATAAATCAATTCAAGTTTTAGTCAAATCAAACTTCAATTTTATTGAACTATCAGTTTGAGTTATAAGTTTCAATTTGAATATAACAGGGTTCAGATTATTCAGGGTTCGGATATAACTAGGCTTTGGTGATTTCTGGTTTTGGATACATTCGTATCAGATGATTTTGGGTTTCGAGTTGGTCCATTCAGATTGGTTTAAATTGGTTCAGGCTGGTCTATCTCGAATCCAAATTTTATTCATTTATTCGAGTGTCGGTCGAGTTTACTGTCAAACTAATTTTCTTAGACCAGGTCGGATATTTTTAGCTCTATTTTTTTTTAACCTATGATTAATTATGATTAAATTAAGTTTTAACATTTCACATCACTAATCTTAAAAATATTTTTTTTGGGGTGCAGAATGTAAAATAACTAATATTACAGGTATGTACTAGTACAGTAGCACGTGATGTATACTGAAACTTATGTCGATCTATTAATATGTGTCCATATATATCAATCTTTTTTTTTTGGTTAATGAGTCGTTGCTAATTACATCGATCAAAAAATTGACCATTCAACACGAAATAGGAAATCCTAATGAATTAACTTCATTTTAAATTGCTTAAATGAAAATTTCAATTCAAAATATATCATTATATATATATGGATTATATAATACAATACGACTGTAAATCTGCTGAAAGTATCTCTGTCGAAAATGATGACCGAGTAAACTCTTGTTTTTTTTTTAATTAAATAAGGGTAAACTGCGTAAAACCACCCTTTAAATAGGGCATATTGCTCAAAACCACCCTTTAAATTCAATATTACAGAAAACCATCATTTATATAGCTTTTGTTTGCCAAAGACCCTCCTACCTCTATGTTCCGTTAGAGTTTCGTTAAATATCTTTGAAAAAACCAAAATTGCCCTTATACATATCATTTTCTTGTCATCATTCACTCTTCGCCTATATATCTTTATGTACAACTCCACACACACTTTGTTCGGTTGATATCTCCTGAAACACTTTACGTGTTACACCCGGTGTTACACTCATAGGCGGAGCTAGGCGGGGGCAAGCGGGAGCATTTGCCCCCCCTTTCATCCGACAAATTACCTATATTTGTTCTACTCGTCGATAGCTTCGTTTTGATATATTATAAGCCTGAATCCGATAACCGAGTAAAAAGTTATGAATGTTTGAGAGTTAAACACAAATTAATTATTTCAAATGTCTTTTAATAAATCATGATGCTTTTATATTTTACTTAATTTGATATTTTGGTAATGTAATTCAATCTAAGAGCTTCGAAACAAGAGGTTATATTACTAAATTCGATAATTATATAAGAAATTATGCAAGTTTAAAGTTTGTATATCTTGTTACACGTTATTGCATGATAAGAGAACAACAAGTTGCATATGACTTTGTGGGTTTCAAACGATATAATTTTAGACAAAAATAATGTTGTTATAGATTAAAACGACATCATTTTCATTTTAAAGAGAAAAATAACTATATAACAACTAATTACATAGTCTTAAACTAACACCACAATTTTGCATAAAAAAATGTTGTGTTTTGAACTAAAAATACCTTGTCTTGAACTAATATATATCACCGTTTAATGTAAAATATTATAGCTATGCTTCTCTAAACTATAGAAAAATTTACCGAAGAATGAATCAACAATTTGTATAAAACTTAGCCCCCCCTTCGATAAATTCCTGGCTCCGTCCCTGGTTACACTCATTATTTCGGGTATAACTTTATATTTAAAAAATTATATTTATACCCTATATACTTATATTAACATGCCTACAAACTTTCATTTTGAAAATATATGTTTTAGAAAAATAAAAAAAATATTTTCTAAAATAATCAATCTTTTAATTATTCATAATTTTTAATAATTATTTTTCAAAATAAAATTTTATAAACATGTTAATATAAGTGTATAGAATATAAATATAATTTCTATAATTTTTTATAGTATAAATTTATACATGAAATAATTAAGTGTAAAACCGAGTGTAATCTCACTGCACTTTGTTAATTGAAATTATTCAACAACTCTTACGGTTCTATACTAGGCCTCATTCAATCTATGCCTAAATCTCTTCACAACTCCTATGCGAGATCCCCTATAATATCGTCTCTCCATATGCTAAGGGTATTTTGGTAATTTATGATTTTTTTCCTCCAAAACTTAACAAAATCAGAGATAGGATGGTCTTTGGTAAACAAAAGCTATATAAAGGATGGTATCTGCAATATTGATTTTAAGGGGTGATTTTGAGCAATATGCTCTATTTAAAGGGTGATTTTCTACATTTTACCCATTAAATAAAGTCACTATATTAAACCACGAAAAAAAATCATTTCATACTATCAAAACGAAGTTATCTCAGATAGTATTTTTTTTAATTATTAAATTTATCTAGAATCAAGTAATTAATTCCTACTTGCAAAAAATCTATATTAATTAGAAGAAAATGATGACCGAGTAAACTCGTGTTTTTTTTTCTTGTGTCGTTTAGAAGAGTAAACACATGCTAATTATAAGAATAGATCGACCTTTTTCAGTGGACAATACAATTGCAAGAAAACTATATACACGGCAAATTATATGTTTTTTTTTATGTGAAACAACCTCACATTGAAAATAGACAATGTCAATTTGAACACAGAGAAATTGTTTTTCTAAAATCGATTAAAAGTATGATTAAAATGTATATAATCAAATAGATCGAGGGAAAAGCGACTCAACTTTATTTGTTTGAATGGTAGGAAATAGAAGAGAAAGAAATCAAATTTTATGTGTAAAATGTATATAATCATCTTTTTTTATGAGTATAGAAGATATGGAGAGAAATTCTTAGAGCATTATAAGGGATAAAGTTACCCTATGCTAAAATTAGATAATCAAATAAGGAAAAATAAAATAAATTTTATATGAAAAATAAGAAAAAAAATAATGATTAGAATATTAATAAAAAATTTTTACTTCATACTCCCTCTGTTTAAAATTATAAGTCTTTTTAGCCTATAAATTTTGTTCGAAAATATAAGTCATTTTAAATATTTTAGATAATTTATTTCATATATACCCTTACCTGTTAATTTCTGGTAAAATAAAATTTATGCAAGACCCAACAACTTTTTCTATTCTCCCCTTTGAGTCTTTGACTCTAAGGTAAAACGTTCGCCCACCTTGTTTTATTAATTTGGAGTTGTAGGCTTGAACTAGGAAGACAAAAGGTTGGGGTGAATGACATAGTTGAAACGGAAAAGGTAATGATTGTCTGTCAAAAATATGTCACACACATATTACAAAAGGGAGTAATTGTAATGTTATACGAGGTCGAGTGTTGGGCGACTACGAAAGCACAAGAGCGTAGATTTTTATGGTGGTAGAGATGAGAATGCTCGGATAGATGAGTGATTTTACTAGACTTGACAGGATCGGGAATGAGGTTATACGCGATAAAGTAGGAGTAAGCAGTATTCGAGACAAGTTACGGGAATCAAGACTTCGTTGGTTTGGTCATGTGTAGAGGAGAGACGTGAGTGCGCAGTGCGCATGTGTGATAGTTAGGAGATTGATAAAGTACGATGGAGCAGATGAAGACCAAAGAAAAGTTTGAGAGAGGTGATTAGACAAGATTTTGCCCTTCTGAATCTTAACGAGAGCATGGTTACTGACAGGGCGCAATGGAGCTAGGAGCATCATTCATGTCAGAGAGGGTTAAATTGGACCTCAAAGGAGTGACAAAAATCGTATCCTTTCCCCCGTTCTCATACCATGCCTTTTCCTAATCTCCTTTATTCGTTTGTTATACTTTTATTTTTGATTGTGCTATGAGTTTATGTAGGTGTCTAGGCTACTAGAAAACACTCTCTCGACATGGTCGGGGAAAGAGTGTGTACAACTTGGCCCCACAGACCGAGAATGTTGTTGTTGTTGTTGTTGGAGTAATTGTAAAATAAGGGTAAATTTGTCCAAATGTTTTATTTCCTTATTAATTGTGTCAAATTCTAAAAAGACCTACTCCTCCCGTCTCACATGTTGTTTGATTTGTTGACACGTTTTTTGAAGAACGTTAAAAACTCTATAAAATATCAAAATTTTGAATAATTCTTTTAATAACTTCAAAGATAATAGTATTAAGTATAATAGTATTAAGTATGAAATTATTTTTATAAATTAATAAAATTATTGATATTTTATATAGTTTTTAACGTTCTTCAAAAAACATGTCAAAAGTAAAACCACGTACAATTATTTTGAGACTGAGGAAATATAATTTTAAGTATGGACTACATTCATAGATTATCATTACACGCGGTGTTTTGGTATTTATTTCTATAAATAACTACCACCTAATCAGCTTAACTAAACTGATTAAGGTAATTATTATAGTATATGCTAGTATCAATTAATACAGAGTACTAGTTCTCTTTCGTGTAATGCTTAGTTTGATCCAATTGATTGGACCGGTTCAACCTTCCTTTAATTTTCTTCCCAAATCACCGATCTAAAAGTTAAAAATGGTTAGGTCTTGACCAAGAAAAACATAAAATAAATTGTGTGGACTTTAACTGAAATTGGATTTTATAGTTACAAATCAAACCAAGTATTCATATCGATCACGTAAATACATACCAAACCAAGTAGGCTATACAAACATATATGACGGATCTAGTAATTTTGTTAGAGGTTATTTTTTTTAAAAAAAAATTAAATTTGTTATTTAATTAAGCATTTTAAATGTGTTTTAAGTTTTAACTCATAATTTTAAGGTGATAAATATTGTATTTGTGATTTTTTACTCTTTTTATATACTTGTTTTTCTCTAAAATTAGTATATTTTTTTTTTAAATCCACAAATATTGTTTCCTATTTTTTTTTCATCCAGGATAGGAAAGTTTTAGCCGCCTTGAGACCCATTTCACCATATATTTCACCCTATATTAGAGTTTAACTTGTTTTTGTAGGGCTTTGCATCTCTAATCTCTAATATAATACTCTATCCGTTAATTAAAACTTGACGTTTTACTATTCACGCATGTATTTTTAGGTATTAAAAACTATATAAAATATTAACTTTTTTAATAATTTATTTAAACAACTTCATTCTTATTACTATTAAGTATAAAGTTATAAAAACAAATGTACAAAAAAGTTGATATTTTATATAGTTTTTATCATTATAAAAAAGCGTGCATGAGTATATGAGAAGTATTAATTAACAGAGAGAGTATATTAGTATCAATTAATTATATGAATGATATATTTAATTTGAGATAAACATCTATGTTCAACATCCCTTTTATGTGCAACTATTTAATCTAGATACATTTGTCAACAACTATTTCTTGAAATTAATCAACATGCACAACATGCCAAACGTACCCTTACTAACCATGTCAAAGTTTGATAGGTGTTAATCACTTCCTAACACAAAAATTGAGTGCACAATCCCATGTTGTGCCCTAAAGATTGTGTTGGGGATGAAGAGTTCCATCCCACATCGGACACAAAATATAAGAGGAGGTGAAACCCCTACACAAAGTCGATCCTATTAATTGATAGGCATGAGGCAAACTAAAATCTAAAGGCCTCAATAAATATTAACAAATAAACATTGTGTATAATTTCATAAAATTTTATGTTATTTTTATATTTGAATTATTTTTCAATTTTAAGAAAATAAAAGTAGGTTAATAACTAGATGATACTATACATTAAAAATCTAAAAGATAATAGTGTTGAAAATTAGTTATTTTTGCTCGGTATCCAATATGATATGTCTAGAAGTATTTAAGTTATTGTGTAGAGAAATATACAAAAATTGTCTAATAGTACTCGAATATAGTTTTTGTTCTAAGATATTGCATATGTGACCTCCAATGATATCACCTATATATTAACTAAAATAAAAAAATAAACAAAAAGGATTTTTTTTAATAAACAAAACAAAGGAAATTAGATACATAGAGGATACATAGAGAAATAAAAACAATACATTTTTCTCAAATAACATAGAAAGAGTCATATATGTGAACTATAAATTAATAATCGGTACATTTGATATTAATATTAGAAAAATTAATAACATATTTATGTAACATATATATAAAATCAAGCTAGTAATAAAATCTAGAAACTATAGAGCTTTATTTCTAGCATTAAAAAAATGGCTAATATTGTTTTGAAAAGTATAGAAAATTGTGTGTTAATTAATTAAATGGATATAGGACTCATCTCCTTAAAATATAAGAAGTGTGAATGGACAGATTTGATATCTACATAATGACTTCAACTTTTATGTTAGAATAGTGGGTTCCGACTTTATAACAAAAAATAAAAATAAACCCAACACGACTCCTATTTTTACACGACCCGATCGGGGTTTCTCGTATTTATCACACATTAACGGTCTATCAGATTTTCACACGTATCAAAGCAGGTTCGAGTCGGGTCAATTTTTTTTGTCTTCGGGTAAGCTAAATCAGATTGAAAATGTCAAAACCTGTCATAAAATAGAAATTAAAAAATGATTGGGCTAAATAGAGATTGAGATTCTCGGACCAAGAACAAAAAAAAAATTCGAGTATCAACCTGATCAAGCAAGTTGCACTTAGGAGGTGTGTTGGGAATGAAACGTTTCAACCTACATCAATGGAGGAGGACAAATTAAAGACCACAAAATATAATGAGATAAAACATTTACATAATCACTTAAATTTTTGTGTTACAAAAATAAAACTAAAAAGTAAATAAATTTGACACGACTCTCGTTTCCAAACAACCAGATGAGTACGTTTCTCAGCAATTCACATATTACAACTTTGGTCGGTCATGCCCCGGTAGTACGTTGCTCTTGATGGCTAATTAATTATTTTCGATCACCAACGACTTAGTTCATTCCAGCCTTTGTAATAACTCCCATTTGAACCGTTGAAACATTAAACATATACAAACAAATATATAATACATAGAGAAAAAATAAGTACCAACGAATAAAAAATTGAAACCGTAAAGTGTATAAATATGAAACGGTCTCTCATTGTTCAAAGAAGAAGAAACGCTAATGGCGACGAGGAGAGTATGGAAGGTAACTCTCCTGTTGCTCTTCTCCATCTCCGCCACCCTCCAACTCTTCTTTGCCCTCCGCGGAACTCATCTCACAACCTTGTAAGTTCTTCGAATTTCGATCTCTACCCTAAATTCTTGATCATAAATTCGAAAAGGTTGTGTTATGCAGTTTTATTGTGTTTGTGATCGATTTGGTCATAAACTTTCGAGTTCTGAAATGGCTTAATTTTCGATGTCGTAAGGGTGGAAGTGAGGTTAAGTTTGGAAGACAAAGAGGAGTATTCCGTTGCTAGAAGGATACTCGAGTCTGATGTTTATCGCTCATACTTGGATCGTTATTTGGTGAGTAATTGTTTCCGTAGGAAATTTGGAGTTTGTTAACATGAGATAGTTTACATGCTTTTGTATCAACATATTATCACTTTGTATATCTTATCATGCCTTATCATTATATTGTATATACATGTCTCGGAAGCACCCTTGATGAAATGAAAATAAAGTTAATTAACAATGCCAATTGTCATGTATGATTGGTTAAATATGTATATGTTAAAGTATATATATGTCTAGCTCACTATTCTGAAAATCACAGCTAGGCGCTAGACAACCCTCTTTCGTATAGAGCGAGACAAATACCTAGACACATTTAGATGACCGCCTTAACCGTCTAGGCGCTAGACAACCTCTTACTGCCTAGAATCCGTCTAGCGTTTTGTACAACGCTGATATAGCTATATTTGTGTGTTTAGGACATTAGCACCATTTTCCATATTAATGCTCTCATTGAATATATACACACACAACGATGCATCAAGTAGACCGTCTAGAGACCAAAAAGGTCTTATAAATATAGGTAGACATTTAGGTTATTAAAATAAAAAAAATAAACAAACTCGTTATCTATTGACATGATCACTGTATATTGATTATTATATATCATCCTTAATTATGAAGTAAATTAAAAAATTAAGTTAAATTTCTTAATGAAGTAAATAAGAAAATTAAGTTAAATTGTTGAGCCTTACAAGCTTACTTGATAAAGATAACGTATAGTGATCAATGAGTCACGAGTCCGAATTATTTCCCTACTGTAATGGCCTAAGTATTTATTTGTAAATTTAATTAAATAGTGGTTGATCTTCCATTAATTTTATAGTCTTTTCTTTTCTTTTTGGTCAATGTTTCTTTCCTCTGTTTTTTTTGGTCATGTGTGGTTCATTTAATTTCAAGTGTTGGTTTTTCTCAAGGTAATTTCTAGGAACGTTGAGGCTTATTGAAGTAGTCAAACAATGAGCTTCATTTTGTGTAATTAACAGCGCCTACTTCAACGCTTTAAATTCCAAGTTATATTAGTGAATTCATTTTTTTAGACTATTTTCCATTTTTTATTTGATTTTTTTTATAAAAAAAATTGACTAAACTTTTCTTTTAAAAAAAAACTCGTCTAGCATTCAATGTTTTTTTAATTTCTAAAAGGGAATGCAACACGAGTACTCCTGAGAGGACTAACATTCAATATTGAGACCATAATTAAACATACCTATTTCACCAATTGCTTAATATGGATTCAAATTTTTTTAAAAAAAAACAATTTTTTTAAGGTAGAAAAAACACATTTTCTAAAATAAATCAGAGACTAAAAATATTCTCATTCTTTTCATATATGTTTTTAACGAACTGAAGATGATTTATTTTCTAAAAAATATTATATTGTAATAAATATAAATAAGTAAATATATCCTAAAACTTGTTGACCCTTTTTTTTTTAATTCTTATGGTAGACCCGGTCCAAGAAGTGGAAGCGTATAAGCTCTCCGGACCGTGAAACGACATCCGGTTTTGGTCCATCTCTGACCCGCAGGTAATTATTATTTTTTTCTTCAAAAGGGATAATATTTTACTCGACATTTTATGATTATGCACGTATTTTTAAAAGTTAAAAATAATATAAAATATCAAATTTTTTATATAATTTAATATTTATGAGTATTAAATATCAAATTGTGAAAAACGTTTATAGAAAAAATTAATATATTTTATATAGTTTTTAACTTATTAAAACACATGCTGAATAATAAAGACTCTTATATACTCCGTATATTTTACGGAGTACATCGGATAAAAGGAAAGGAAAAAGGAGTATTAACTTGCATTAATTATTCCATCATTGGCTAATAAGAGTACTTACATTGATTGATTTTGACATTTTCATTTTATTTGGTAAAACTTGAAATAGAACCATGAAGGAAGTCAAAGATGAAGGATTAGTATCACGAGGTGGATCGACTCGTCAAGTTACCTTAAAAGTCAACAAGAGAAAGGTAATTTTTACACACATATATCTGTTTGGCGAATTATAGCTAGTTTTCCAGGACTTATGGATTTGCTGTTATATAACTTTAAATGAAATAAATATAAAATTTTAGTTTAATAAGTTTTAAAATATGAGGTTTTCAACCGTTACTCACTGAAACTTTTCGGAACTTAATTAAATGGCCAAAAGAAACTTGTCTGAACTTGCAATTTGGTGTGATTGATGAGTTCAGGTGGTGATGGATAATGGCATTGTTCAAGTGAGTTTGTCCAATCCAGAGGGTTTGGTAACAGGAATCCAGTTTGGTGGCCTCCCAAATGTGCTTGAATTTCGCAACAGCAAATCAAACAGAGGGTATCCAAATCACTCATTTCTCCTAATCTATTTCACTGTTCTAAAAATCGCACCTAAGCACCTCATAAGCACCGCTTAGATGTTAGACGATCCCCTTCTGCTTAGAGTTAGGAGAGCGTCTAGACACGTCTAGACGGCCACCTTAACCACCTAGGATCCATCTAGCGGTTTTTAGAATACTAATCTATTCACACTCATATATCAACCATGACCTTTAATCAACCATCTACTTGTATCTTACAATATATGCAGTTACTGGGATATTGCTTGGAATGCACCCGGCTATCGGAACCAAAGTGAAACCAACCGGTATGAAACACACTCCCCGTCTTGATTGTTCAGATATGATGTCCATTCCACATTGATTATAAAATGGAGTCAAAGCATAGTATACAAGTCAGTGAGCTACTAGCTTATTCTGAACCAAAGCTAATGCAGGCTACATGGGCAAAGATTCCGAATCATAAAGAAAAATGGGAATAAGGTGGAGATCTCATTTGTGAGCACTTGGATTCCGTCTCCAACGAACTCGCCATCAATTCCTATCAATGTCGATTTGAGGTACGTAATGCTAAGGGGAAGCTCCGGATTTTACTCCTACGCCATACTAGAGCGCGAAGAGGGGTGGCCAGCTATGAACGTCGGACAACTAAGGGCCGTTTATAAGCTTCAAAGGGACAAGTAAGATTACAACATAGCCTATCTGATGTTCATTCTACATCAGTTTATGTGCTGGGCTGCTAACGCATGTGCACCTATGTACATAACCCTCGGTCATCAGTCCTGTCAAACTTTGATATGCATGTTATAACATGTAGATGAAATTTGACCAGGTTCAGTTACATGGCGATATCGGACAAGATCCAAAGGGAGATGCCATTGCCGGAAGATCAGTCGACAGGCATGCCTCTCGCGTACAAAGAAGCCGTTATCATGACAAATCCGGCGAATCAAGATTTCCAAGGAGAGGTATATGTTAAACATAACTTCCATATGTTATATGGCTTATTGTAGTGATCAATTGAATCATGGCCTAAAGTACTATAGATGTCATTGTTTTTAGGTGGATGATAAGTATCAATATTCGGTAGAAAACAAGGACAACAAGTTGCACGGATGGATATCTTACGATCCTCCGATTGGATTCTGGATGATCAATCCGAGTAGTGAGTACTATTCCGGAGGCCCTTTCAAGCAAGACCTTACCTCTCACGTCGGTCCTACGTGTCTTGACGTGAGTATCGTGTCGTAGCGCCATCCTAGATATATATAGATGACCCATATGCTAAAATGTAAAGGGTCTACTCTTATAATGGCAGATGTTTCATAGTACACACTATGCTGGAAGAGACTTCACCATGAAATTTGAGCAAGGGGAGCCATGGAAGAAGGTCTTTGGACCTTCCTTTATCCATCTTAACTCGGTCTCAAAGGACAAAGCACCCCTTTCGCTGTGGGCGAAAGCCAAGCAACAGGTACAATCCAAATGGTTACAATGGCTAAACTTCAATTTTGTAGTGTACCATATATGCTGAAGCATTGTTGTGATCTAATACATGTTAGATGTCGGAAGAAGTCGGAAAGTGGCCTTATGATTTTCCATCATCAATGGACTTTCCGAAGGCTCATCAGCGAGGATCAGTACAGGGAAAACTGCTAGTTCAGGACAGGTAAGGATATAGCAATCATCTTGTTAGTTCAATCAAATGCAAGGATGAGAAAAAGGCTAAATCTTATGCATTTGAAGGTATGTGAGTGAGACGTTGATCCCCGCGAGCTCTGCTTGGGTTGGATTATCCGAACCAGGCGAACCAGGATCATGGCAACAAGAATCAAAGGTAAGAAGAACATCTCATCACAAAGAAAATTCGACTTGTTAGTGTAAATTAAAAGATGCGAAGAGACTAAAAAGAGTCTCACATCAAAAGTAAGAACCAAACATATGAGCTGCTGGATACTTCTCCTATTGTCAATTGGTTTTATGATGAAATCTCATTGGGCTTATCTGTTGTCATAAATCTCAACGGACTTCAATATGGTATCAACCAAGATTAACTGTATGTGTACATTGTGATAGGGCTATCAATTTTGGGCCCAGGCAGATGAAAACGGAGACTTTTGTATAGGAGGAATACACGAGGGGACTTACAGTCTGTATGCGAGAGTTTCGGGTTTCGTTGGAGACTACAAATACGCAGGAGATGTCGAAATCAAGGCTGGTAAATAGCCTTCTGAAAATGCATAGGATAGTACTTTTCAAGCTGCATTTCCTTATATGTTCTTATGTGAAAATGTAGGGGAAGGAATCCAACTAGGAAGACTCGTTTACGAGCCACCGAGAAACGGTCCAACCTTATGGGAGATCGGAGTTCCGGATCACAGTGCAGCAGAGTTCTTTGTACCTGATCCGAATCCAAACCTCACAAACAGATGCTTCCTCCGAGATGATCAGAACAAGTACTTAGCCTCATCCTATTGTCAGCTAGATAGATGCATTGCTTCATTTTCGACGCTGACATTTTTGTTGGCAAAATGAACAGATTTCGACAATATGGTTTGTGGGATCGGTACACTGATCTTTACCCTAAACATGATCTCATCTACACCATAGGCGTTAGTGACTATCGACAAGATTGGTTTTTCGCCCATGTTCCAAGGTACTCTCAATAGGTTGTCCTAGATTTCGATTAGTCTCAAAAATGTACATTCTAAGTGATCTAACATGTGCAATGTAGGAGAAAAGATAACTCGACGTATAGCGAAACAACATGGCAAATAGTGTTCAAACTGGAGGGAGTGAAGCAAGACCAAGACTATACCTTGCAGCTGGCACTGGCATCAGCTGCTGAATCCGAGCTGCAGGTTCGATTCAACAATGCAGATCTGCGCGTTAGTCCTCATTTCACGACAAAGCTAATAGGGAAAGATAACGCGATTGCTAGACATGGCATCCACGGATTGTATTGGTTATTTAGTGTGAATGTACCTGGATCTTGGCTCAGACAGGGAAGCAACACCATCTACCTGACACAGTCAAGAGACTCAAGCCCTTTTCGAGGTGTGATGTATGACTACATTCGCTTAGAGGGACCTCCCGAAATCAGTAACATATAGTACTCAAGATGCATTAACTGTATAGGATTTGTATGCATTCCTGAGGAACATTGTTAGTAAAAATGCGAGAAAATAGTGCGATTTTGTCATTGTACAGTCTGTAACAAACACACAGAAAATGTATGAAATTTCCAGATTTTGATTCAATGATATCAATAACTGATAAGGTCACAAACCCAACTCAGATTCACATGACAGAGATTCATGGAAACAAAAAGCAATCCATCAATCAGACAAACCCAAATCCAAACAAGTGTGTTAATTCAAGATCACAAAGAAGGCAACATATAAGAAGTTGGCTTCTCTATTATGTATCTTTAAACCCACATCCTCTTCTTCGAATCTCTATCTTTGTTACCTTGGATTTGATCTCTGGCGCTGCTGCGGCCATGGATGGATGAAGGCCTTTGAGTGGTAGGACCAGCACCTGGCTTAGTCACCACCCTTGTAGCCCGCGGAAATGGCTTTGGTGGGTCAGATTTACGGATCCTCTTATCATGCTGCTGCATTGCAGCTGATACCGGCATGTTCTCAGCTTCGCCGCTTCTGAACTCCTTGGAGCCTCTCTTCCTTGTGATGATCTCATTTGTAACTTTTTTTCCCTTTGCCAATGTTGAGCCTTCGCTCATTCGGTTTGATGAGGTGGAGCTCTTTAGGATCAAAGGATCCACTTCACTCAGTATCCCATTATTCCTCAAGTGACGAACTCCTACGGCAACAGGAGTAGCTTCTGGATGTAGCAAATGTAAGGGCTGAGCTTGCACCTGTTCTTTCAAATTCGCCTCAAGCTCCTGTTCTCTCAATTTCGCCTCAAGCTCCTTTACCTGTCCATAGTCATCAAAACAAATTTAGTGTTCAGTTAATTTGGAAGCTTATGTAAGTTTGTTTCATGCAATTTCAGAAATACCGGTACCTTTTGAAGAAGCTTAGAAGACTCTTCTTCAGGAGTAGCTTCTGGATGTAGGAAATGTAAGGGCTGAGCTTGCTCCTGTTCTCTCAACTTTGCCTCAAGCTCCTTTACCTGTCCATAGTCATCAAAACAAATTTAGTGCTCAGTTAACTTTGAAGCTTATGTAAGTTTGTTTCATGCAACTACAGAAATACCAGTACCTTTTGACGAAGCTTAGAAGACTCTTCTTCAGATTGTTCCTGCCGCTTTAACTTTGCCTCAAGCTCGTTAATCTGATCAGAAAAAAAGAAGAAACAAAGTTTAGCATTTTGAATTTGATATGATCCATCATTTATTTATCCTCTAAAACCAAAATACCAAATGACCTTGTTTTGTAGAACTAGTGAATGAGATTGGGATTCCTGAAGTTGCTCCTTTAAGTTCTTTTCAAGGGCCCTGACCTGGTGAAGTAACAATACAAATATACTTCAAGCTCTTAGTCGCAAAAAATGTTTCCGATTTGCAACCACAGAAAATAAAAAATAAGAACACAAATGTTTCCAATTTCTGAATTTAGTGCAATGATCCACCAAGGAGATTTCTCATTTCTGAATCTTTCTTAGACTTGTATACTGTGGATTCATAGCCAAAATGTTTTCAATTTGCAACCACAAAAAAAAAACACTTAGCGCTATTCATATGTTCAAGCTTGATGATGATGATACCTGTTCAATAGTAGCAGAATCAGAAAGTTCACTTTCTCTAAGCTTGTTCTCTAGCTCTTTGACCTTCATGGATATCAAAGAAATAGCATAAGCAAATCAGCTTTTGAACTAAATGTAACATGACGAATGATGGTAAATGAAATGAGGACGGAAAAAGAAACCTTGCACTGCAGGCCATTGCAAACTTCTTCCTTTCCCTTCAATCTCTCTTGAAGATGAAAAATTTGCTTTTCTGTCTGGCTATGTAAAGCAGCTTTCGAATCAAGTTCGTCTTCAAGTTCTCTAATCTTTTCGTGCTGAATTTTGTACGTTTGGTCTCTTCCTTTAGCCTTGTTTTCCAAGTTCTGTAAAGTCTCTTCCAACTTTCTTATGGATTCATCCTTGGCTCTACCATCCATCCTCGCTTTGTCAAGCTTCACAGTCAGAAGAGTACATTTAGATGGCTGTTTAACTTTACTGGCATATAATAAAAGCAAACTTATATGATAACAAAAGGGTTCAATGTTACCAGCATCTTAGTCTTCTGAAGTTCACCCGTATCAACTTGCCTTTTAGCTGGGCCCAAGTCAATTCCACGAACCCGACTAGCAAAGTTTAGTGAGCTCACAGTCTCACCTAAGTCTTTGTCTGCAGGACTAATTTGGACGAACATCAAAGCTTTGGAGTCACCCCCTGTAGGAATAAAGAACGCAAATAGATGAATAAAAATAGAATGAATCATTGCAACTTGCAAGGGTTCTTTCCATAGACAAAGTTAAGATAATAAGCATAACTTATTTACCTAATGAATCTTGTAATAGTTGCGTTAACTTCGAGTTCCTGAAGCAAGAAGATAAAACAGGATAAGAAAAAACTCTTGTCCATTGTACTAGTGATAGAAGTTTATAGAACTTGTAGTCACCTATAGGGAATGTGATTGGTCTTATTTGCTAAAGCAGAGATGACATCTCCTAAAGCTGAAAGAGATTTATTAATACTCTGAGCTTCCTTGAGCCGCTCCCCCTGCACATCGGTCTTCGCAAGTCTCTCACTGCCTGCCAAGTCCACAAGCCAGAGCTGGCTCTTCGTGGAGTCGCCATTTATTAAGTTCTTAGCTCTTACTGATACACAGAGCATGCTGGAAAGGACATTAAGGGATGTTTAATATCATTTCAACAGGGAAGAAGGGATGAGGTTGGTTCTGGTTAAGCCCCAAAATATGAGTATTATTACCAGTGAGATCGGCTGCTGTGCTCGTTCACATTGTTCGATCCAACTGCCCTAGCATTACTTCCAGCCCTCAGTATCTCCCATGCCTCTTTTACGCATTCCACTTTGGCTTCTACAATCCCTGGTACATGATGAGTACCTTCTGGTGCTTGTTTTACCTCCAACCTAGAATTCATTACAAGCCTTGAAGTTAATATGATATGCTAAAACAAAATGTACATTACAAGAGCAGATTACCTTTTAGTAGCAGGAGAAGTAGACAGCAGGTCCCGGATCTGCTCGTTATAAATTTCTAGTACACTAACATATATGTCATAAGAGCAAGTGTCACTCTTTTCTTGAACAACTTTAAACAACCGATCAAGAGTCCTGTAATTGACTCCTCGATTCTGCTCTATTCCCTCCATTGTGAAAGTCTTTCCTGTCCCTGTCTGCCCATATGCAAAAATACAGACATTGTAGCCATCCAAGACCGATGTCACCATTGGAGCGGCATCAGAAAACACATCAACTGCACAACAAAGAGAAACCCCTCTCAAGTCTCAAAAAAAAAAAAAAAAAATGCATCTAATGCAATAGGATACATCTGAAAGTCTGAAACTCTTGATAAATCTATTTGTACCTTGATCATCTTTTGGTGTGTAAACTCTATCAAACTTGAATGTCTTTTTACTAGCGCCAGTCGCTAAAATTGTGATGTCTCCGTCTTTGGCTCCTTCAAAATCCACAGTTGTCGTGCAACCTGCTGCCTCCTCCTGCCTAGACAATGGCCGACACCGACAAAAGACCCTAATATTTCCTGAGTTTAACAGCCATAATCAGTTTCAACTGTCAATATCTCAAAAATACAGCTAAGAAAGGAAAGCAATATGTTGAACAAATACAAGAGTAAATGACCATACCTTTCACCTCTTGTACTTCATTAAAATACTTCTTTCTCATCCTTTGTTCTTCAAGATACTTCATTTTGAGATCCTTGCACTCAGAAACTATAAGTGAAATCATTTAGATATACATTCCCTAATCTCCATAAGGTAAGTGAAGGGTGGGATACTCAAACTTACCAAGGGCCTGAACTGCAAATATCATTTGGTTTAATTCTGGAATTGAATCTGCACATTCATGTGCTTCACGAGCGAGCTGGTTATGCTCTTGTTTCATTGTCTGGAAAAAAAATTAAAAAGGAATTTTTTCATATTTCCAACAAAAATGTCAAATAACACTAACTCTAGTATTAATTAAACTGATTAATTGCTTCGTGTCGAGCAAGAAAATGAGGATTGCAACCTTTATTTTCTCTTCCAGATCAGAGATTGCTGCAGTCCAAAATCTCTTGTCTTTTTCATATTTGGTAGAAATCACCTTCAAGTCATCAGCTTGCTTGCCCAATTTTTGGTCTGGAAAGTGATGGAGAATTGGAGGTTAGAAATTCAGTCTGTACATGATATAGAACACAGTAGTTTTGCACAACGATGTCTGTTACTCTGTCAGTGTTGACGTGAACTAGAATGTATGTCCCAAGTGCTAAGTTTGGTTTTCTATGGTGATAAGCATTAGATTTTAACTGGCCATCCAATTGGTGGTTTAGTGATAAAAAAGCAGGTTTTCATTGCATCATATAACCATCCAATTGGTGGTTTAGCGCTAAGTCCTTGGCCCAAACCCAAAACACATTACTAACCCATGTAACTCATTGATGCCCTACTTATGCACTTACCTAGAGAAAAAGTGTCAAAGGATTGCTTGTCAAGGTCTGATCTAATATTCTCCAGCTGCCTGTTAGCTTCAGCTAATGACATCCAAGCTTCTGAAGATTCCTCTTTTTTGCGCTGAACTTGAATGGTGAGATCTTCTATTTTCTTTTGATACTTTGCTGTGATCTTCTGCTGCACTTCTCTTGCCTATGGAAAAAATGAAAACAAAACTATAAATTATGTTTGAACAGTTAATTTATAGAAAATGAGACTCTTCCTCCATCACCGACTTACCAAAGCTAATGGAATATCAATCTGAGCAGTACAGCTATGGCATCTAAGGAATTCATGTGTGGGCTGAGATTCTGTTATAAAGTTTTAAGTTGTGAGAAAGCAGCACTCTAGAACTGGAAACAATTCTTCAAATAGTTGAGAATCAGAATTACCTGACAACTCTGGTGCTCTCCTAATGCAAATCCCACTAACCGTTGCGCTACCAAGAACATCTTCAAATTTTATCACTATCATGCCATCCTCTTTGACTGGGACTCTAGCATTGACTAACTGCACTGGCTTGTTTGCTCCAACAAGGGAAAATATATCAAACTCAGAAAGCACCTGCCAATTTTTAAGGTAATTGTTACTTGGTTTTAGTTATATCTTCTAACTATCTTCTAATCTTCAACAAAATAACAAATGAAGGTTTCAATTTAAGGCCCTTGCCTTCTCTCCCTGAATGAAGACATTGAATACTCTCATCCCCTTTGGCCCATTAATGTTTATAATCTCTGCAAAATGAAGGTCAGCGAAGTAGTTTCCTGGAGGAAGATCGCTGAACTGGTAGCTGAAGTCCCCGAATCTCGCTGTCTGATATACAACTTCTGGGTAGTCCCCAGCATCAGCAATGCTCATATTAGTTCGCAAAACGGTTCCACCACTGTAATAAGCATCGGCAACTAGCTTTACATGAGAGTTGACTTCTCTCGCCGCTTCATCTCCAGCATTTACAAACATGATGACATCCTCTGATTCAATACACTTCAAGTTATTCACAAGAGCTTGCAACACTCCGATCACTTCAATGAAAAAACATCAAGATATGTCTTCTTCCCATCTAGCCTATCATATTTTTCGTCTAATTGTTCCTTTTTTAATCTAACCTATCCTAGCATAATTGCAACGAAATCTATAAATTTTCACGAACTGCAATTTGGGGGAAACTAGAGAAATGTAACATCAAGATATGTCTTCTTTCCATCTAGCCTATCACACTTTCGTCTTACCTACAAATTTTCCATTTTGCGTCTCTAAAATGGACAATTCAAACCAGTTCAAAATCATTTGAAAGCATAAACCTAAAAAATAAACATAGTTCATCTTAATTTCAGAATGAGAAACGAAATCCAACCTGAACAGCTGAGTTCCGACAGCCCACCGCGCACTAATCTGGAACCAGGATCGCAAACCATTGAATCGCCCTGAAACTCTTCATCTTCGACCATCAGGAGATCAATATCTTTGACCAAGGGCTTATCTTCTGCCAGAAATGATTCATTATCGCCGACTAAAGCCCTTTCTGAATCCAAAACCCTAGATTCAGACGGGCCCGAAATTGGGGCTTCTGTGGCTCCGAATTGCAGATCTTCCATGGGGGAATCGGGGAGATGAGAAGCTAAGGAAGTTTAGAGAAGTGAGAAAGAGAGAACAAATGGATTTTCGAGTGAGGATTTGAAATGGAGACTGAAACGAGCGTCTATGAAGAAGATTGAGAGGGGTTCTTTCTTTCCTTTTGGAGGCTCAGCGAGAATTCAAAATTTCAATTTCGACCGTTCGAGGGAACATCGTTAGCCGTTAAGACTTTACTATTGGGATGAATTAAATAATACCACCCTAAAAATATGTGTTTTTTCGCAAAACCGCCCGTAAATTCTCTCCGTTAAAAAAAACATATCGTTTTAGAAGTAAAATCTCGTATAGAAAACATGTCATTTTAGGTATTTTGGTATTCACTTTTCAAAATTACCCTTGTAATGACTAAGGATTTGGTAGTTGCAGTTTTTAATAAAGTGAAAAAATAAAGTAATAATTAGGGGTATAAGTATATTTATGTTTGCTTTTATTTATTTTCTTAAAAAATGTACAACTCTCTAAGACGGCATGATTTAATTAATGGAGGGAGTATTATATACTCCCTCCGTTCCTTTTTAAGTGACTTTTTAATTTTTATAGTCACGCACATTTTTGTAGCTCAATAAAACTATATAAAATATTGTTTTTCAATTAAAATTTTAAAAATAATTTCATACCTATTATTAATGAGTAGGATATTATTTTAAAATTTTTAATAAAAAAAATATTTTATAGTATAATTTTCTATCATCTTAAAATAATGTGCATAACTTGAAAAATGAACGAAGGTAATATATAATAAAGGAGGAGTCGTTTATAACATGTGTCGGCTTCTCTTTAATTGAAGTATTTTTAACCAATTGTATTTTCCCCGTTAATTAAAGTACAATATAACAATATATATACTCAGGCTAAGATTTTACTAATTTTTTTAATCCAATTCCACTTAATCAATATGGAAACATATACTTAAGATAAGATTTTACCCAATTTAATTAGTTAGATGTCATTATATTTTTAGTATTAATATAGCAATATATGATATTTTACCTAATTTCATAGAGATCGATATATTTTTACAAGATTTTACCCACGTTTGTTAAATATGGTTATATTATATTATATCTCTTTTATTGGTAGTCAATTAAATATATTTGTAGAAATTAATTAGTTAAATGGTGTTAATACAAAATTTATTTAAATTTTCAAAACATAAAATAGTAAATATAGTATAGTGGTAGTTAGAGTTAATGCTAAATTACAAGTTATTTTAT
Source organism: Persicaria maculosa (assembly GCA_963922045.1). Lineage (NCBI taxonomy): Eukaryota > Viridiplantae > Streptophyta > Magnoliopsida > Caryophyllales > Polygonaceae > Persicaria > Persicaria maculosa. The sequence goes on along the minus strand of OY998254.1, from coordinate 3,090,805 downwards.
AGGTTTTTTTTATATTAAATGAATTAATATTACAAAAATCGCACAAAAGTGTAGGTATTTAACTAGTACTACTATATATTAACGGTTTTTCCAATGGCACAGCATAAGAAACCCAATTGGGAAATATTTCTCCTAGAAACACCCGGTTTAGCCATTTTTAAATTAAACTATGCGATTCACCCATTTTCTTTTGTGGTTGCTTTCCCAATAAAGTATCATTATCTTATGCCCTTATGGCACCCGATATACAAACTGATATACAGTATTAAACACATAACCTTATCGCCACATGTCGCCTCATTATTGAAAGATATTTTTAGTTATTTTTTTAAATTATTATATACTCCATTTTTAATCAATAGGTTTAATTTAGACTTAATTTAGTGATTGTCCAAAAAAATGAACATAATTAAGTAAATGTTCACTTTTTAAATAAATTAAGTAATTGTCCATAGTGGACAACTTTACCCTTATTTCCCTTTATCCCCTTTCCTCCTTCCTTCCTCCTCCCTCTTTGACCATTTATAATTTTGACCTTGACCGGTCAACATTGACCATTCTAGTCATTGTTCAGTTTTGATAACGGTTGTTGCCTTGTTGGTGATAGTTTTTTCGGTGATAGTTGATGGTGACATTTTTTCTAGTGACAGTTTTTTTATAATTTATGTTTTATTTTGGTGACGGTTGTTTTTGACATTATTTTTCCTCGGAATACATTGTCACCAACTGTTGTCACCAATAATATAACACTATCACCAAATATTATCTTGAACTACTGAAAATTGTCACCAACTTATAGTCAATATTTGTCACCAACTATTAAAAACCGTCATCAAAAATTTTCCCTAACTACATAAAATTGCAACAACCTATTGTCATCGACTACGAAACACTGTCACCATATTATTTTCTCACACAGACACACGTATTGTCACCAACTACAAAACATTGTCATAACCCTATTGTCATCAACCTCTTGTTAGTAATCTGTTGTCACCAACAACGACATAACACTGTCACCACCTACAGTAAATTGTCACATCCCTATTGTCACCAACTACATAACATTGTCAGAATATTATTTTCTCAAACGTATTGTCATCAACAACAAAACATTGTCACCACCATATTGTCACTAACCTCTTGTCACCAAACTCAATCTACTGTAACCAAATCTATTTTCCGTGCGGAACATATGATTTTCCTTTTTCAAGAAATTCATCAATTAGAATCAGTATCAAGAAAATGAACCATGTGTATGATTTTGCAAGCAATTCGTCACTGGCTATAATGATTGTTAGGTGTTGTAATCAATAATCACTAAGTTAAGAAAAACAAAGAAATGAAAGGTATAGGAAGAACATGAAGTAACTTGGGATTTTTGAAGATAAAAAAAAGGCATTTTCGAGTTCTAAATCCAAAGTTTTGCAAAAGCAGTCTGAATAATTCAAATTGGGAGATCACCAAGGTAAGATCTCCAAACTCCATCTATAAACCTAAATCCTCACTTTCTATCTTCTAAACTAAGAAATTAACTTCAATTCCACACCAAAACAAGCGAAATGCATCTAAAATTGAAGCAACAGTAGAGCTGAGTCCCATGGCTTCTATGCCTCTGTCACTTCCGAGCTATCTCCCATGGCTGCGAATCCTTCTTCTCGATTCGGATCTAGGACCTTGAAGCCCTATGACTTCAATCACCTCCTACTCTTCCCTCTCGGAATCCGTTGGAAGATCGAGCCCCATGATTTTCATCTGAACAAAGAAATTGTAAATTAACAAGCGAACAATGAGTAGAGATTGGAAAATAAGGTTGATTTTGGAGAATTTGGCAATATGGCAAACAAAGCAGAGAAGCCATCAACATACTTCAACAACAGATTAACAGAGCCTCGACCGGAGATTAACATATCCAAACAATCAAATGAGTAAAATTTCAAAAATTAGAGCACAAACCAAAGAGAGAATCATCGGCTGAGTTTGAATACGAGAGATAATCATCGTTCTTGATTTGAATACGTTAGGGCGGAAAGGGACGGGGATTAAATTATAACAAGGGTAGTTTGGAGATTAAATAAAATAAAATATATGAGTATTTACTTAATTACCATTTCAATATGTACATTTACCTAATTAGATATTCTAGATGGATATTTGACCAAAATTCTCCTTAATTTTATAATATTAAGTTATTATATTATTGTGATTTAATTATAAAAAAAATCGCGTAATAGCTTCATCACATATAATTAGAATCTAGCCAATACGAAGTTAACAATAAAATCAAATCCCAATAAATATGGTAAATAATACTCCAATATATAAGAAATTGATACTATACTAAAATAGAAAGATAACGTTTATTCAAATACACCATTGTCGATTCGTCGAATTGCACTTAAACTCAACGAAATATCCTCGATATGACGACAGAGAGATGTCGAGCTCTGATCCTTGTTGCTCTAATAATCATAGGGGCTTTGATCGAATCCGCCCAATGCCTGGGGTTCAAGCTGCAATCGGGCCATATGAAATGCTTCGACGAGGAGATCAAGAGCAATTCCATCACTGCCGGAAAATACCACGTCGTTAACCCCGACGACGGCGCCGCTTTGCCCGAGACCCACAAGATCACCGTCAGGGTACGTACGGAATTCAATTCGCACTGAAATCAATTTGATTTTGTAATTGCTGTGGGAATTGGGGGTTTTGCAGGTGACGTCGAGGAAAGGGAAGAGCTTTCACCACTACGCGGGGCGGGTGGAAGCGGGGCAGTTCGGGTTCACAGCGTTTGCGACGGGGGTTTACACGGCGTGTGTTTGGCTGGAGGATCCCAAGTCGCCGGAGTTGACGGTGACGGTGGAATTTGACTGGAAGACTGGTGTCGCCGCTAAGGATTGGGGCGCTCTCGCTAAGAAAGGCTCCGTTGATGTAAACTCCACTTCTCTCTCTCTTTTTTTAATCTCTTTACTGCATTTTGGTTTTATATGTTTGCGATTTAATATTAGAGAAATTTACAAAAAATAAATAAAATTGAAGATTACTTGTATTTAGTAGCAATGGCAATTGGCAAGGATGACAATGTTAGTAGTGATTAATATGTCACGAGTTCGAATCATTTTCCTATATTATAAATTTATAATAGTCAAGTGTCTCCCTATGGAGAAAAAAAAAGTAGCAGCAATGTATCATATTATTCTTCGATTTAAAGTCGAATGAGTGTAAATAATTAAATTTTAGATCAAGTATGTTTCAGGTGATTGAAGTCGCATATGATACCCGATTGATGTAAACATTTTCACAAAAAGTAGAAACTTCAAAGTAGTGTTACTCTTCACACTAAATTGACAACCAACCACCAAGGTTAATTTTATCATTATCCCATTTACCACCAAAGATGTTATAAATCCCTTACTTTTTAGTTAGCAAATGGACTTATACTATGAACATTGAACAGGGTATGGAACTGGAGTTGAAAAAGTTGATGGATACCGTCACCTCCATCCATGACGAAATGTTCTACTTATGCGCTAGGTGAGTTATCGATCTGCAACCTATCTTATAATGACTCGAATGGATTGGAGTCTATGTAGCACATACACTCTTGGGGGCACAATATTTGGGTCTCACACTTGGATGCAGGCACGTATTTAGTGGCGGGCTGAAGTCCGGTCCAGCCTGGCCCATTTTTGAAAAAATAAGGAAAAATTATGTATTTGTTTATTAGAATAAGAGTTTTGTTAATAAAAATTATAAATATGCGAAAAATTTAGTTTATTCAACACACCTAAATTTTATTTTCTGGTTCCATGTCTGCATGGATGAAACATGACTTGTCCATGACATGTACCTTGTGACTTGTCTCTCTTGATATTGATTTCAAGTTTAGGGTTAATTTTACTAAAATGGAGTTGAAAAAAATGGATTTTTTAGTGTCATGTCTCTATGTAGCACCATGTATCCATCTTTATTTGAGTGCAGTTGATATATGAAATGAGATTGATGTTGTTAATTGTGGTGTACAGGGGAATAGAGATGCAAGGGTTTAACAAGTCAACCAACTCAAAGATGTTTTGGCTCAGTTTCACTTCCTTCTTTGTTTGCTTTTCTGTTGCAAGTTTGCAGTTTTGGCACCTCAAGACCTTTTTTGTTAGGAAGAAGATGCTTTAACTCAAATATATATCCACCTTTTACTTTTTAGCTAGGGAATAAATCATCATTAATAAATAACCAGAAGCTTATCAGGGCACCCACATTGCTTATATGCTGAGTGTCTTAGATTTAAATAATACAGTAATAAATTAGAAAAACTTGTGTTGTGCGACGTGGGTGGTAGGTTAGGTGTCTTATGTTTACCCTTTTGTTTCTAATGAAAGACATATTGTGTCAGTTTGCATATTCTCTCTTTAAAAAAAAACGAAAAGCTCCGCGTGATGCTCTTAGGCGAGGTCCAGTAGGACTCACCCCATCCAAACCCATAACTATCAACAACAACAACCCAATATATCCCGCGAAAACGCAGGGTATAGGGGTCAGGATGTACGCACTCTTTTCCCGATGAGTCGAGAGTGTTTCCGGAAGACCCACAACAATAAGCTACTTAAAGCGCATGTAGACAAGGCAAACAATAGACAAGCATGCACATGGAGGCAAAAACAATAAGAAGGCACTAGGAGACAGGCTGGAAGGAAGAAAAGAAGCAGAAACAACAAGACACAACGCCCAGACTCGAATAACTAAACATCAGGAAACCCGAGTGCGCCTCTTCCAGTGGTCTCTATCTAATGCCATATCTTATGAGAGGTTCAGCAAATTGAGGTCATGACGGATAACCTCCATCCAGCTCTTCTTCGGTCTACCTCTCCCTCTACAAATAGCACCATGCTCCAAGCTCTCGCACCTACGCACAGGGGCTGAAATTGGTCTCCTACGAACATGCCTAAACCACCGTAATCTGGACTCCCGCAGCTTGTCAACAATACTCGCAACTCCAACCTTGCTCCTAATGTCTTCATTTCTGATTCTGTCCAATCTCGTGAGCCCACTCATCCATCGCAGCATTCTCATCTCAGTCACTGACAACTTCTGTAATTGAGCTTAAACACTTGGTTATGGGTCACTTTGTCATGAAGTTGTGGCGAGTGATTTACCTTAAACAACAACCCAGTGTATTTTGCGATAAAATAGGGTCTCTTACTCTCTTGGAGGTCGTAATGCAAGCACCCCTACTCCAAACTAATCAAGAGAGTTTACGAAGTGACTTGCCTTAGACCCTTAAACTAAACATGAATGAATATTTTAGATGTTACTATTGAGTTGGCTATCAAGTCAAGTCAAGACGGGTTAACACAATTGGTTGGGACAAAATCTAGTCAAATCATTTATCTTGCTTGCCTAATAACAAAACCAAGTCGACAATTATCTTGTACATTCAAGTTTTAGGTAAAGAAGATCATTATCGAATTAGGTCAGGTCTAGCCATTATGGTGTTAGATAATTTACTCCAGACCTCGGCTAGATCGATCGAGCCTTGCCAACTCTAGTTTAGAATGCTCCGTGTGAGCTTAGTCGTCGTCAAAAGACGCAAAATTGGATGTAAATGTACTAAAAGAATGCACTTCCATGTCCTCTGGTTTACCAAGAACATGAATTGGATGTAAATGTACCATATGCAGTTCGAAGACAAGGCAAGTAGGCAAAAGCTGAATCTATTCACTTTCAATCAGTTCTATGTCACTAGAACAGCACTAGGATAACAAACCAGAGTCTATACATGTAATCTCTATAACCCAAAAAGATTCAAGCGCTATAGTATGCTTGGAGTGATATATTAAGCAAAAGGGGCATTTTTTCGGCACTAACCTATCATTCGTGGTTAAATACGGAGTATCATTTTGCTTTCGCTATGTAGACACGGAGAAGGCTCTGTCCGGCTACGGTTTGATCTGGTGTACCTGATATGATGACCTTACCCTCGTTGCCAGCACTCGGATGTTGCACTTCAACTTTAGCCCCTGAAATCTGGTAACCCAACAGAATTTGAGATCAGATACTTTGAGAAAATGGAGTTTGGAATTGTTTGTTATGAATTACCTCTCTGAGTTTAGCCAAATTGCTGCTGTCCTCGTCAAAAATAGAGCTAAATATGTTTTGAGCGACTGCAACCTCAACTGTTATATTTGTTACAGTTGCAGAACTATCTTCACTGCAATATGGACCGAAAAGAAAAACAAAAAAACTGCTGTAATTAGATCCATAGGTCAATCTAGTATCCATTTAATTATGATGCCTAAAGTACTGATTTGCAACATCCTTGATGGCATAGCCGAAGGGGATGTTCACAAATCACTACTTTAGGGTGTGTGTCCGACTTCTGATAGCCTTCGCTTGAGGAGATAGGATCCACAGATGGACTACGTCCAACAAACCCCTCATAGCTATTTCCACATGGAAGATAGGTTGGCACTAGAGGTCATAGACCTCCTGATCTTGTAAATATTTCATCAAGTTTTCAATATACTTTAACCTTAAAATAACTATCAGATAAGAGAACCCCGTTTTAAGGAAAAGTTTTTCCAGCAAAAGAAAGAAATTACATACCTAACAACCTCGGCATTGTCTGTAGAGGAATCAACACCCCTTCGAGCTACAAAATGCTATCAGAGAACGCAAAGTGAGTACCAAACCAGAGACTTCATGTTGGCATCAAAAAGTATGATATGACATAAATAACATTCCAACCTGATGTGGAAGAAACTTGGGCATATGATGGTCATCTACACCTTGAGAAAGATTAAGATCCTCGATTTTCTCCTCCAAAATATGCGTTCCATTCTTATAGGAAGCGGAATTAGATGTTTGATTAAAATTTGAGGTGCTAGGAATTGGATAAGGAGCAGAACCTCTGGCCTTTTCCACATTTAGCCCCTTGATGGCAAATATTCTTTCTCTGAGTCTTCGAGTGACTTCAACTAGTGCATTTTTCACATTGACAAACTCTCCAGATATCTGCAAGAAGTAGTCATGATTATAGACATTATTATAGTTGCAAATTTGATGCCCTCAGATTCAAAACATCTGGATTTGGGTATAAAAGATGGGTCAACAAACAAACTAAATACTTCATCCAAAGTTTCTATCCTAGTGGAAACTGGGAAGAAGTCACGTTCAAGTGACAAGGAGAGCATTACATTCTACCTTGGAAACACCTGTACTACATTAAATATAATTCTTGTATAAGATACAAAAGTTGTTGTGTTAATTCAATGGAAATTTTATCCCATTTGAAGACATAGTTCAGATTAAATAGTCATCTTGGTCTTAGCAAACATGATAGGCTTCAGCTAAAAAGAATCCAGAAGGTTCAGATGCACATGCCAAAGAAGAGACTACAGGGCCAGCAAGATCAAGCTAGATGAATCTACACCCTTTAGGTTGTTAGGCTTTAAGGAATATAAATGACAGTGGATGAGATTTGGGGCTCATCCCTTGGTCCTGATTTCCCTTGGTTTGTGATCTGTGTTTGAGCTCTTTGTGTGTGTTTTCTGTTCTACCTGATTTTTAGAGGGTGAGAAACCAAGTCAAGATAACAAATGTCACTAAATTATGACTTCGAGAGATGCTAAAACGTTTGTATGAAGAACATACCTGCACAACCTTCTCATCACTGGAAGCACATTGGCGGACTTGGTCTCCTTCAAGTATTTGTATCCTAGTACCAGTTGCCCTTTGCAAATCCGAAACGATTGCCCCCCGTACCCCAATTAAGCATCCAACTTGGTATGATTGAATTAGCAATCTTGCATTAACACCATCCCCATTATTCCACTGTGATACAAGGCCGTTTTTGGTGAGAGCTCCCACAACTTTCCCAAAAACACGTATAGCCGCATTCTGTGCAGGAGACTGATATGATTCCACTTTCTACAAGAGACAATGCATGAAAATATTATTACCTTTTTGTTTCTTTCTTTAAGTTGTGGAGATAATGAAAGCATGACAAACCTCCAATGCGGAAATAGTGATGGCATGCTCGAGACAGCCAGCTACTTCGGCATCAAAGTGTATATAGGCCCCTGTTTCTTCTTGTAGAGACCTCACTACACAACCCCCCTTGCCAATTACGCTCCCAACTACATCGTTGGGGCAAAGCATCCTGAAAATAACATCCACATTGTTTAATCCATTCATGTTAGAATACGAGTGATTGTCTTTGAACGCCGAATATGCTGGAGGAGGTTGCACAACATTTCCTGGAAACGATGTGTAAAAGGATCCATTGTTTGGATATGACGGTGTCTGAGGATACTGAAGCGCCCCATAACAGGTGTTCACAGAAGATGCCACTACAACTGTTGTTGCCTTTTCTTTCGGTTGGTTTTCTTGAAGACATTTCGACACTAAAACCAGTGCTTTCCTTACAGCTATACTGTCACCAGTTATCTGAAATACAATAATGCCACGAACAGAATCAACAAAATATGCAGGCAATATTAGGAAACTATTTAAGCATTCACCCACACTTGCAGAGTTGCAGTTTCAGTCTTGAGGCATACACTTACTTAAGTTCCTTAATCGTCAAATGACGCATCACTAAAGAGTAACCATAAGAGTTCATGTCAAGTTATCCACTCAATGATGCAGTGACTCTAGTTAGTGATATACTGATACCTTAGTATGATATATAGTTTATTTTTCTCATCCAAGGAGACAACGGGCATATTTGGGCATGTAAGAAAGGGTTTCCAAGCCAATACATAAACCATTATAAGAAATAACAAGTGACAAAAGAGGCAACTTTAAAGTTTATCATGCTAGAGGTATCGCTTGCTACGCAATGAAACTTTCGGGATAAGCAACAATCAACATCAGATTATACTGCCATGGGTGGCATTGTGGGTCGAAATTTGCTGCATTAGTTTATACTCATCAAGTCATCAACTAACCACATAGATTCTGGTGACCTATCAAAGTTAGCAATGTTCAACAGTCAACACTCATTTCTTTAAGTATTGCCCCAAATTCTTTACTATGCTACCAAAAGTCAACTCAATATCCATAAGCTACTAATCAAGAATCAAGAAAAAACCAATTCTTTACTATGCTACCATCAATGAAGATGCATAAAAGAATCCCAAAATTTCAAAACTTGAACAACTCCTACTCACCTGGATTAGTTCATCAGCAAGATCTGCGCACGGCGGTAGAGGCTCCGGCGTTAAAACCCTAACAAATGCGCCACTCTCTCTCCTAATTTGTTCGATCCTCTTCCCCTCTCTCCCCATAAGTGCCCCAATCTGATCAGTTAGTGCTAGCAATCTACAGCAACGAAAGACACCATTGCCGCCGTTACCGTCTGAAAACGCCAGTGCCACGCTCTCAACCTGAAGAATCCTCTCATAAACCCTAAGCAGTGCCTCCTGCGCTGACGAGACGTCGAATCCGCCTCCAATTTCTCCAACTCCGACGCTTCTCAGCTTCGCCGACCTGTCAACTGCCTCGGCGCCAACGACGTACACAAGCCGATCGGTGGAGTCAGCGGTTAGGGCATCCTCGATGAGGATTTTGGCGGAGGTTTCAAGCTCGATGCCCTTGACAATGGTGCCGGAGGGTCCGATCACGGCGCCGGCAAATGCGACTGGACAGAGAAGGCGGAAGGCAACCTTCCCTTGCTCGACGGTTATTTTGACCCTCTGCGGCTTCTTCACCGGCCAGATTTGCGCGTATCCGCCATTGAAACGGGAATACGGCATTTGCTGATTCATCTTTCCCGCCGGAAAAAAAAAGCGATGAAGTAGGACCGCTGTTTTCTGCGCTATTTACGGGTGATCAATGTGGATAACAGCCGCTCCCACGCCGGAGGGAGGCGACTGCTGGAATTGCCTCCGCCGAGAAAAAAGAGTGGAGGAAACTCCGGAGGTGGGAAGATTCTAGAAACCACACCCAAATGTTATGCCGCCCCTTTTTTCGTAACGGAAATGCAATAATTAAATCTCTGTGCATTTATATTTGGAAGCCAAGGTAACTTTATACTTGTGTGTCACTGTCTAGTCCCTAAATATATTAACACAATATTTTAAAATTATATATATTAATTATTTATTGAAAGACATATTGAAAAGACATTAAAAATATGATAAAAATAATAAAGGCCATTTTGCATGAATATACCAAAAAAATTTGGACTTTGCAAAAATGACATTGTCATAGCACAAATTGCAAAGTGTTAGTGGAAGGTTAGTTTTGCAAATAAAAAAGTTACCTATTCAACCCTTACCCGGTTAAAAGAAGAAAGAATGGCGTCAGGGCTCCTTCCCACCAAATTTGAAAGGGGGCAAATGAGATGATGACAAGTGGATCAACTTAAATTTTAATTGTTTTAAACTAAATTTCATCCATTTTTATTTGTTAAAATTAAAAAATAAATTTATTTTTGAACTTAATTTAATTTTATCTATCTATAGACTCCCACTTTGTATATGTTTATGGAAAAAAATATTTTGAAGTAAAGTTTGGTCTATATCGCATCTTGATCTCAATTTGGAGTATGGCATGGATAACCATTTGGATGACAAATACAACAATTCAGGTGGCACAGAAATTCACACAACTGGCAAGATAAACAAGAAAACCTGGGCAGAACCGACAATCGTTGCTCCGGAGATGAAAGGTAAAGCTCCCGACGTGGAAACGGTTAAACAATTAAGACCTAAACCAAAAACTACAAAGTACTAAATTTCCCAACCAATACATAACAAGTTAAGTACAAAACAACATAATGGGTAGAACCGACAATCGTTGCTCCGGAGATGAAAGGTAAAGCTTCCGACGTGGACATGGAGGAGGGGGCAATGCTCACAGAGGAGAGCATGTCATTTGGGTCCGTCAGGAGCAAGATAATGGAGACAAGCAGGTACCCGTCTTGGGGAGAGTTCCTTCGCCGGAAGCGTCGGAGGACATAAGCAAGCGTGGCGTGGCAAGGTGAAGAAATTGATGTCTAGTTGGGTAACTCTTCTTTTGCGTAGTCGAATGTAGTATTTTGCTAGTTTGCTTGTAACTCAATGACACTTTGGGGTTTTGGTGGTTTTGAATGTACATAACTGGCCGTTTAGTTTGTCGACGATGCAAAAGACAAATGTATGCGATTTTTTGTTTACTAGCCAGTATATGATTTTCCCTAGCCAATAAAATCAAAGTCTATGCCAATAAGATTATAACCCTTGACATATCTTATCTATCTCATAAACTTCTCATCCTAAGTATATCGACCATTAAACTCAAACGAAATGCGTCATAACGCAGAATTCACAATAACCATCCATAACACATATAAACAACTGACCACAAGACCACAACATACCTTATGATCAGTAATCAAACACAAGTCATCCAAAAGGTGGAAACGATTAAACAATTAAAACCTAAGTAAGTGTGGAATGGTAAGGTCATCATATGCCGCTCGTCGTACGGACACCTTTTCTTTTCAGTCGGCGAAGGATGGTTTTTGTTATTTTGCATGAACTCAAGGTAAAGTATGTGGTTGTCTATTTTGTTTGCTTAAGATGCAAAACCCGAATATTTGCGATGTAAATTTCTAGCCAGTAAATACTATTATCTAGCCAGTCACAACGATGTCTTAGCCAATGTAGAAGTAACCCCTGCCGGATCTCGTCTTAGCCAATATAAGACTAATCCCTGTCGGATCTTGTCAATCTTAGAATCTTCACAACAGCAGGATAGACAATATTAAGCACAAACTATAGAAGTTAGAACACCATTCAAAACAACCAACCATAAAACCATCCATACATAAATCCAGAACATAAGGGACCAGTCATCAAAAGGGAGGAAATGTTTTAGACATAAAACAAACACAACGAAGTACTAAAGCTAATGTCGGCTGCTTTCCTTCAACACCTTCCAGTATGCAGCAACGAGGGCTTGGTTCATGTGATCCAGGAGGCCCATCTTCGAGAAGTGGCTAGACCTCCCTCTAAAGCTAATGTCGGCTGCACATATATCCCACTTCACGATTAATATCACCAACACAAATACAACAATATGAAGTTGCATACGAGTCCACATGCATGATTGAATAACCTGTTCAAAGGTTGGTAACACCAATGACAGTAATCCTTGCATTTTTCTCATTGTCTCCTTAATCTGTCATACATGTGTTCGGATAATACCCATATGCTCATGTCACAACAATGCATTATGCAACAAAGGGAAACAATGTATGACTACTTTTGCAGCTGCATTAACAAGATTATGAAATACAATTTTTCCTTTCATTTTTCTCATTGTCTCCTTAATCTGTCATACATGTGTTCAGATAATACCCATTTTAGCAATAATCCTTGCCAATATATACTTATGTCTAGCCAATCAAAATAATACGCCTGCCAAAACATATAACATTACACAAATGACACAACTACACAACTACACAGCCGTGTTTCCATGTGCAGCCTACTGAACAAATCTCAATGCATCACACTTCAATACTGTATGATTTAAAAATTTTCAAACTAGCATCATAACTTTGTAACATCACATGAATATCGGTTTGTGAGGGGAAGGAAGATACAAAGCAAGATAATCTTCCCACACTCCTTTGAGATGTTGGATATGTTATTACATAATTTAGCAAGCTTCTTGGGAGTTTTCTGATTTGCGAGTGCTAAAGTTAAACCTTTGGGATCAATTTATGTCACATTCAGCTGCTCCTATTAACATTTATCTTGATTTCTTGTATTGTTCGGTACACTCATGGACTAAATGAGATGTAAAACATTACTAATGATCCAAAATTGTAATTTAGACCAAGTCACTTCTACTAATAACATGATCATGCGTTAGTATAATTCAAAAACATAGTTAACTATCCACGTCAAACAAAATATAACAATATAACACCAACGTTCTCTATTTACACCCCATTAATTAGTTAGCATTTCATCGAGCACCTTGCGTGCGTAATAAATTTCACATTCCTAGCCTAAAATTGCAAGCTTTTATGAGTTATGACCAACCCAAATCAAACTGAAATTGCGAGCCTATGTAGTCTACAAACAATCCAAATTCGAAAATATGCAAATTTTAAATTGAAAGAAGGGGTGAAAGCAACCCAATTCAAACTAAAATTGCAAACTATTATAAGATTTAAACAACCCGAATCGAAAAGATGAATTAGTAGGTGGTGCTTACTGATTAGGGATTAAGGACCTTACCAAAACCTCCCTGAAATCCTCGATAATATCAGGGTTCGAATTGGCGCCATCACCAGCGGGATTAAGGACCTTCTCATCGGGATCCATTTGTTGTGGTTCCAGCAGAGGAATTAGGTTTCTTGTACACGAGAACCGGAAAGAGAATTTTGTGAAAGATCGACATTGTTTCGAAATCCTCAAGCCAACAACATATGAAGATGGAACAAATTGAAAAAGGAGAGCAACGGAGAGACGAATAAGAGGAGAGCACAAAGGAGAGAGAAGATCCATGGCTTGTGGCTCTTCCCCATCTTCGATCTGGAGATTGGAGATTCCGAGGACAAAGAAATGAAGATGGCGATGGAGACTGGGGGAACAACGATTCGCTTCTTCAGTCTTCGCTTCTCTACAATGAAACGGTCTGGCAGGAGGGGTTGGCCGGAGGTGGCTCGTGGAGGGCTGGGAACGGCCGGAGAGAAGAAGGAGGTGGAGGCGGCGAAGGTTTGGTTCAACAGGTGACCTGTGAAAAGAGGTCAAAATAACCGGTTATTTTTGCCAAATTTTGGGCTTAATTGCTACTTTTGCAAATCTTGAAGAGGATTGTCATTTTTGCAAAGAGCCCAACAAAGTGGTATATTGGATACTATTTACTCAATAATAAATGTGAAAATTAAATTAATAACTGTATCAAAGTGTACGAAATAATTCAATCTTAAAAAACAATATAGATATAAATAAAATAACAACTTTTTAGGCTTAAAATTTTGTTTAGAAATATAAGTCCTTTTAGGTTTTCTAGACATTGGGTTAAGAGAAAAGTAACTTTTTGACTTGTTTTATGAAATGTTATTGGTTATTAGTGGTTGTGGATAATTAATGATGGATATAAAAGTAACATTTTTGTGTTTTCCTTAATATGTGTGCAAACACCTAAAAAGACTTATAATTTTGAATGGATGTAGTAATTAGTTTCAATATAAATAACATCTACTTTATATTAAATATTTATCTATCAATATTTTTTAGTACAGTACATAGCACATACACTTAAAAACAAATTAAAAAAAAAGGGAGACTTTGATTTGTCGAATTGTTAAAAAGAAGCAGCTGATTTGTATTTTTAAGTAGACCTGAGCTTGGGCGGGCTTGGGCCGGGCCTCCCACCTTTTCACAGTCCATTGTACGGGCCGGGCTTGGGCCAGACCCGGTTGTTGGGCCTACTACCTTGCCCAAGCCCGCCCTTATCGGCGGGCCGGACTGCCCACCGGGCCAACCGGGCTATTTATATAAAAGACTTAAATTAAATTAATGAAGACTTAATTAAGTAATCAAAGATTGAAAGTGGCTTTACATTGCCCATTTTATTAAATAATATTATATTGCCCATTTTACATACATACATACAGTATATAAATTTACATACATACATACAGTATATAAATTTATTAATGAAAGTGCAGTGACTTAATTAAGTAATCAGAGAGATTTACATACATACATACAGTATATAATTACATTGCCCATTTTATTAAATAATATTATATTTCCATTTTTTCTCTTTATTTGATTTCAAAAGGTACACAAACGGAGTACAATAAATTTACACACATACATACATTATATAATATCTGACCAAAAAAATACATTATATAATATATTATTAAATAATATTATATACCGGGCGGGCGTACCGGCCCGCTTGGGCTTCATACTCCGCCCAAATCCAGCCCGGTTGGGCTACCGGGCCGGGCCCGCCGGCCCGCTTGTGTCAATTGCTTTGTTCAAGCCCGGCTTTTTTATCGGGCGGGCCGGGCGGGTTAGTCCATGTCTGCTCAGGTCTATTTTTAAGGTTGTTCTGGAGGTCATTTGTTGTAGTCAAAAGCTATTTTTCTGCTGCACAATGACAATTGTTGCTGATTTTTTTTCAACAAATAAATCTGTCTTATAAGCTGAATTTGAACTTGTTAGATGTTGTTTTGGAGGAAAAAATTATAGTTGCAAACAGTGGCGAATCCATAATTCTTTTTGGTGACTAAAAAAATTAATATTATTCAATTGCTGGTTTAGTAGTTCCTGGTAGTGAACCTTAATATGAAGTAACAATCACACTCTTCTAGGACTTATGTGTGTAGATATCGGTTGTATACTTGTACGTTAAATAAATGAATGCTAATTCCTTGGTGGGAGGCACTTAGAGCCATAGAGAGAATCAAGAGGTTGAAGATGGAGATCTCGACAGCCAAGATCCAACATTGTTTCCGAGAAGCAAACGGTGCAGCTGACTATATAGCAATTAGCTAAGTGTAGTTATGAATGTAATACTTCTACTTTCCCTTTGAACAGGGATCTTTGTAACATCATCCGTCTGGATGATCAAGAATGATCTTGTATAAAGACATTCTACTGTTTGCCTACTGTAAAAAAAAAAAAAATTCCTTGGTTGGTGTTGCGGATGGCAACCCCTTATTCTTAAATTTGTTGTTAAGTTAAATCTTGATCATTTTAGGGTTATTTACGAATAAGAATTATCAGAATTTGTATTACGGTTAATTTACACAGGATGAGGAAACAAACAATCATACAATAGAAAGAACTCGAGGAAAAAAAATCAATGATCAATTAACCAAACTAAGGTGGATGTTTGTTAATTATATCAAAGTATTTCCTAATTATTGTTCCTTCATTTGCTTTCCCCGCCCTCAATCTCACAAAACCCCATTTAACCAAATAATTACATAAATCGAGATAAAATAATTACATTGAAACTGTGGAATCCAAAAACACCATAATTTAAGCACCTTAAAAATTATGTTAAGCAAATAGCCTTATCGTTTTACATTATAAACATTAAACATAATGCATTTGAAATCCAAACACACCCCGAGATATTAAAAAAAAAAAGATAAAATGCATTAAATATATAAACCGTCAGAAGAAGAGTGTCTTACTAACACACAAATTTCTTCTGCATTTTCCGACACAAATCGCAGAAAATTGCTTTCCACCCCTTTGTTTTATATATATATATATATATATATATATATATATATTTTGCTGGAACACATCGGATGTTCGTTGTGGGTGCTCTTACAGATGTATGTCTTGTTAAATAAAATATGTTATTTTAAATATTTTGTTTTTTATTCTATAAATTTGCACTTAAAAAAAAAACTTAGCAACAAATAAATATATATAATAATATATTTATTAGTTATCTTTAAAAATAACAAAAATATTAGCTAACCAGGAACAAAATTTAACAGAATTTAAGTACACTGACATGATTACATAAATATTGTTTAATTATATCATCAATATATAACTGAATTAAACGTACCGATCTCTAACAACAAATTTACATCACAAAAACCACATAAAATTAAAAAAAAAAACTTTATAAAACTAATTTCCTTAGTTATAAACCAACTTCATAGTGCGAGTCATCATAGACGCGAACTCGTCCATGTCAACCAAGCCGTCGCCGTCCTTGTCGACGCCCCGCACCATCCTCCTGCACGCCTCCACTCCGCAGCCTTCGAACCCGCCGATCCTCCGCAGCACCTCCGCCACCTCCTCGGCGCTAATCCTCCCATCACCGTCGAGGTCGAAAACCCTAAACGCATTCCGTATATCGGACATCCTAACACCGCCCCCGGCGGTGTTCACCCCTAGGAACTCGTCGAAGTCGATGAAGCCGTCACCGTCCTTGTCGGCCACCTCGAACATCCGCCGTGCCACCGCCTCGTCGACACGGGCCCCGCCCGTTGCCCGTAGCGCCGCCCGATACTCGGCCAACGAGATCCGGCCGTCCCGGTTGGCGTCGTACTTGTCAAACACCCTTCGCATCTCGTGTGAGTTGGGGTGAAAATGAGACGAGTTATTGTTGTGACTGAAGGATGTTGAGGAATGAATGATTCTCGACGGCGGCGGTTGTGTGGAGGCGGATTTTGGCTTGTAGGATTGCTTTCTTGAGAAGCTTTTTTGGTAACTTAGGAAGCTTAAAGTACGCATTGTTTTGGTTAGATTTGTTTGGCCTTTGGTTTCTCATAGTAGTTATATAATTTGCATTACCTACCGTTATATATATAGAGCCATAAAGTAACCAACTAGTATAAATTAATTCCGAGGAACCATTTTTATTTAAAAAAATATATATTAAGTGCGCCGAAAAGTTAAAGTGTGTATGCATGAAAGTACGTACACATGCAAAGTACTTGTGAAATTCAATATACTTAATTATTGATGTTCGTATGTACGAAACCACATGCGCGCGCTGGTTTGGGGAAATATAAGTCGAATTTTTTAGTTAAAAAGTTGAGTGCTTATCAGATAACTAAGTTCATACCGGATCTCAGAGGCCTACTCCTGTATATATATCATTAGGTAAAAACCCTGAAGGTACAATCGTCATTATACCCATAATATGCACAAATATAAATAATGTGCACTTTTATTTTTATTCAACTCTAGGTTAAGGATTATGTTTTCGGTAAGATACTAAAACAAAACCCTTTGGTGAAAAGTTGAGAGAGGCATCCTAATGGATGAGAAGAGAATGTGTCGGAGAGTCAAGATTCTTGGAGTGCGATTTTGAGAGGACTGAGATGAGTGTGGGAAATCCAAATACGAGAGACCTAATCTTGTCATACATATTCGTTTACTAGTAAAAAAGTTCATCCCTTTGAATAGCCTCGGAGTGTTCCCGAGCACATCAAGTGGAATATCAAGCAACTCAAGTGTGCATGGCCGAGACCCTGCTTTGAGCGAAATAGATTTAAAAATCTTTGTGAAAAGTTCTGATACCACTTGATGTGCTCGGGATCGTTATAAATCGAAAAAAGATCATCATCAACAGAGTTCCTTCGAATTTTGATGTCGTTGGAGAAAGGTTGTGTACATCCCAATTCCCATACGGGCTCCGGACATTAAATCAATCCTCCTATAAAAAACAGTTACATTTTTTTTTGGTTTTTTTTATTAGGAAAGAGTTCGGGTGGACTTGCTCTACCCGGCAGCATCCTTATGGATGAGGTCAAGAAGACCTGGATCATTTTCGATATCGACTCCTCGGGCAGAATGGCTAAGGTGTGCAACCTTATCCGCCACTCTATTGCCCATACGAGGAATGTGAAAAAAGGAAAAATGACCAAAAATAATACGAACTATCAGCGGTGAACCAAAAATAATACGAACTTTCAAAACTACCAATTCATATACAAACTATAACACATTAAACCAAAATTGATACATGGTCCAAAATTTACAAACTATAAATTATTTTAGACTCAAATTACAATTACTTCAAAAGTTTGGGAAATTTTCATGAAATTAAAAAAAAAATTATATTCATATTAAAAAAAAAAAAAAAACCTAATCCCTTCCCCAACTTTCCCCAATCTTCCCCAGGTCTTCAACAGTTCAGCCATGGCTGTCTACCAAAACAAGGTCTTCAACAGCCAGTGGTCCTCCAATCTCTAAAGAAGCCATACAATCCCCAATCCACCTTGACATTTTCATCTTTGTCCACCACCAAATCTCGATCTGCCCCCGCCAGCCATGTCATCTTCAAGCACTCCGACAATCCAACGGTGGCCGCCGACATCATCACAGTAATCAATGAGCACTTGACGATGGCGGTACGAATAATAGAGAACCTGGGCGACGGCCGAATGTCGCTCCCACCAGGATCTAGAGACGCTCGCAGAGCCGTATCGACACCATGAACCTCGAGCTAGGTCATCACCTCCGCACCGCCATCGTCGCCTTCCATCGTTCTACAGATTGGTGGATTGGGGAAGATGATGAAATTTTTAATTTTGACCAAAATTTATTATTAATTATATATTGAGCCCAAATACTTTTATAGTTTGTAAATTTTGGACCATGTATCAATTTTGGTTTAATGTGTTATAGTTTGTATATGAATTGGTGGTTTTGAAAGTTCGTATTATTTTTGGTAATTTTTCCGTGAAAAAAAAGGCAAAGAATACAGTAGGAATAATTATTTGCTGCTAAAAAAATTGAAGAAAGGGTACGAAATATGTGTAATGTAATGTGTGTGAAGGAGATGAAAAAGGCAAAAGGTGTGTTTTTTAAGGGAAGCAGATAAGGATTCGTTTGACACGAAGAAGGTAATAACCACGAAATTTCCTGTATCTGCTTTTTTAATTTTGTGGAATGGAGAATCTTTTTTTTCATATATAAATGTCAGACATTAATGTTCTTCCATATCTTTCAAGAATCAACTAAAGTTTTGTGACCATTATATACCACATATATGTATATGTAGTGTGTAACTGAGGAAGGTTAATTTTACAGCTAATCTCACTCATAATTGATGGTAGTTTTTCACCATTAATTCGAGAGACGTACGGTTACTGTGGGGGCTAAACTACCATCAAAACAGACAACACTAAACGTACAAAGCCAAAACCGCAACAACAACATCCCATTGTATCCCGCAATTAAATAAGGTTTGGGGGGTCAGGATGTACGCAAAAGACCCAGAACGAAATGTAACAAAAACCCTAGTAAAGCATAAGCACAAATCTAGTCACGGAGCAAGCAAAAGAAAAACAGAGCGAAAGCAGAACGATCATACACCACACCACTCCCCCAGCACTAAACGTATGCCACCCATATGCGTCTCGTCCAGTTGTCTCTGTCCAATGCCATATCCTCAGAAAGCTGCAGTAAATTGAGGTCCTGACGGATAGCCCCCATCCAGCTCTTCTTCGGTCTGTCTCTCCCCCTATGAAAAGCTCCAAGATCCAGAATCTCGCACCTCCGAACCGGGGCCGATCTAGATCTTCTTTGCACATGTCCGAGCAACGCAATCTGATCTTCTTTGCACATACCCGGCCCTGGGCATGGGCAAGTGGGGCGATCGCCCAGGACTTCGATTTTTCGGGGCCTCATTTACTTAATTTTTATACGGTATATATAAAAAAGAGTGTACAATGGAGCACTTGTAGCAAACGGTGTGTTGGTTCTTGGAATAAATCTGCCTCTTTTTATGAATTGTCCGCCCAGTGTTCGAAACTCAACAAAGCCTCATTTTCCCCTTCTTTTCATCGTTTTTCATTTTACAGAGGCATTAATTGCATTAATCATTCCGGAATGGCTCACCGGAAAAGACTTGTGGGTAGTATCCATAGGTCCCCGGGTCGTTTTTCATTTTACAGAGGTATTAATTGCATTAACCATTCCGGAATGGCTCACCGGAAAGGACTTGTGAGTAGTATCCATAGGTCCCCGGTTTGAACCCCGGAATGACCGCTCTTTATTTACCAATTCAAGAGGCATTAATTGCATTTCCCCCTTCTTTTCCTCCTTTTTCATTTTACAATGGAGGTATTAATTGCATTTCCCACTTCTTTTCTTTCTCTCCTTTTTCATTTTACAATGGGAGTATTAATTCCATATCCCGCTCCTCAGTTCGATGTTTGTATTTTTATTTACATTGTTTTTAAATTTTATTAAAGTGATTAAGTATGAAAAAAAATCTAAAATTTTTAATATAAAAGATGATTAACTTTTAAAAATGTACATATGACATTTTACTTTATGGCACGTTTTTATGAGCTAAAAATTCTATAAAATATCAATATTTTTCAAAAATTTTAAAACAATTTCAAAATTATTAGTAACAAGTAGGATCTCATTTCAAAAATTTTGAAAAAATAAAGATATTTCATAGAGTTTTTAGTTCATAAAAAAATGTGTCATAAAGTAAAATGTTTTATATTTCGAGGGAGAAGGAGTATTTTATTTATCATTGATTAATAAAATATACTAAAATAATTAAATGTTAACAAAATAATCTAACACCTTTAATATAAGAGATAAAAAAAATTAAGCTAAAATTTTAAATAAAAAAGATGATTAAATTAAAAAATCTATATATATCATTTATTATGAAAAGAGAATAAAACTTCATATAGAATTAAAATCTCTCAAAAAAAAGTAAAGAATTAGGAAATTCTACATTAATTACCTAGACAACAAATTTGAATTTCAGAATTCAACCACTACTTCAGAATTTCATAATTCAATCTAAAAGTCATATGCCCAAGATGATAAATAATTATAATGGATCATTGCATAGCGCGTAAACATAAAATGTCGATAAACATTTTGGACAATTAAAACAGTTATGAAACTTAAATTATCCTGCATAAAACAATTAAAATGGATCAATTGTATAGCGCAAAATTTATTATTAATGAATTTTTGCACCGGGTCTCCGAAAATGATTGGACGGCCCTGCTGATCTCTAAGTACACTCTAGAAGGTCCAAAGGGCAATTAAAGGAAATGTCTAATTAATCGATCTCCTTCTTACATTACTTCTCTATATATATGGTTATGGCTACGCTTCTGATTATAAAAAAAAGGTTCGCCAAAGGCGCTCAATAGTAAGGATGTGTCATACTTAGACACTAATGCATTCTCCTCCAACAAATTAGGATCTTACGGATTCATTATCAGGGATAGTCTAGGCGGGACTCGGTATGTAGAATCTGGCTCATCCCCACTCGCTTCTATTATTGGATCAGAATGCTATGGCATGTGGAGAGGGACACTTAAAGCAGTTGAACTAAAAATTCCGCGTATCTGTATTGAAGGCGATAATCTTAGTATTATCAAAAGCCTCAAGGCAGGTGTGTCTTGTTGTGGCGAGATAGAGATGCTCCTATCCGACACTCTATGCGCCCTGAATATGCTTTCTGAATTTGAGGTCTCTCATGTTTTTAGGGAGGGCAATCAAGCCGCTGACCGTCTATCTCATCTAGACATTGGGTTCTCTGGCTCGACCTTCCCCGCAGATGCAGTCTTGAGTAGTATCATCCGAAAGGATGCTCTTGGCTAGTTAGCCCTGCCATCAGCCAAATTCTTTCCGGTTCAAAAAAAAAAAAAAAAAAAAAGACACTAATGCATTCGGGTTCTCTTTTGCGCATGTCCAAACCATTCGGGTATTTCCTCTACACATGTGAATTAATTATAGTTATGCCCATACAATCGATTGGCAAGGGAAATCTTGACACATGTTCTGCTTTTTCAACGAGTTGTTCATCAGATACAGTGGGTAGTTTATCGAATTGTTGAGTCAGTGACTAGTTACACATGTATTTGGTTGTAAGTTGTAACTTGTAAGGGTGCACGGAGTAACTATCTTATATGTAGTATATATAGCACATGCAACCTAGCTAATAACCTTTTATGTAAGTGTGATGAAATTACCACCTTTTTGGTTAGCTTGTGCTCAGCTCGGTAGATCAACCGATTGCTTCCTCATCTGGGCTAGGTTGGGTGGTCAGTTCATGACCTGTAACGGCTCGCATCACCCTTTTGAATTACTTGCTGTTAGCCGTATTATGTCGGATCAATCCTTTCGGATCGCCTTTAAGTTCTCAGTTATGCATATTACCTATGTAATCTTTCTGTGTAATGATAATATATTAGCAATGGTATTTCTGGGTTTGCTTAAATATCAACCTTGCAATTCGGTTAATTGGGGCTATTGGAGTGGTAACAACAACAACAACAACCCAGTTAATCCCGCTATAGAGCGGGGAGTGGGGGGTCAGGATGTACGCACTCATACCCCGAACAGGCCGAGAGAGTGTTTCCGATAGACCCAAGACGATAGTGCAAACGGATCACATAGTAATAGGGCACATAGCAGGGCATAGACAGCAAGTAATAAGAAAGGGAAGGCGCAGGGGAAAAAGCATAAAGTAAACAAGGCACGAGGTAATTTGCCTGATTTGTTGACTAACTCTTATCTTCTAAACAATCATTCTTACATCCTAAAGCAACCACGTAGTGGAATTTTCTTTTGCTTGCTTCTGGGATATGCAATTAGTTTTGAATTCCGGCTTGACCGGTCGGCTTTCATAACCTCCTACAATATTCAGTCTGTTTGTTGGTGTGTTGTGGCACCCGTTACTGCCTTCTACTGCCCAGGGGCTGCCAATTCTGGTGCTTGCTCTCTATGGACTCGTATAACCCCACACCTGAAGCTCCGGTTTTCAGACTCATCTATTGCCCGTCTGATGGAGCTTCCAATAGCTTTATGCAACAGATACAAATGGCCAAAGAAAACTCCTATGGAGTTTCATAATGGGCCTAAGGCTTATTTGCTCCATATTTTTTGTAATTGGGGCTGTCACACTTTCAAGGCCAAACCTTGTACTGCTCCTGTTGCATCCCGGTCGGTTCGGGGTCTGGGCAAGGCTTTGGGGTTGCGTAGTTCCAGCCTTGGTGTTGGACTGTTGGCCACTTGGGGAGTACTTATACCTATCGCCTACCATATACATATGCACCAAACATCAATTTACAACATACAATTAAATACACTTTTTTCGGTTTCGAGGATCATTACACCTTGTCCTCGAATCTCAGAAGGTTTCCAATGAAAATCACCTATTGGAATTGTAGGGTTATAGGGAAGAGAACCTTTTGGACGGAAATTGACAGCCTATGTAAAAACAATAATATCCAAATTATGGCTCTTGCAGAAACGAAGTGTGAAGCCATACCAAACGAAAAGTCTTGGAAAATTGCTGGGTTTGATGAGGCAATCTGGTCCCCGGCATCGGGTCGATCTGGTGGCCTTGGTGATCTATGGAAATCATATCAACTTATAAATGAAATCATCACAGTCGAAATCTATTTACCGCGAATTATCGGTCTTCACTACGAAAATGTCAAGGATATGTTCAAATGTCTACTGTTATTCGTGTATGCACCACCTAATCCTCAAGAAAAATCCTCCTTTTGGGATACCTTAATCTCTATAGTGACTGGTTCGTCTTATCCGTGCTTAGTCATTGGAGATCTTAATGAGATTCTCTGTAGCGATGATAAGTGGGGTGGCGTCTATCCTCACTCCTCTCGGTTCACTAGGTTAATCGACTTTAAAAACACATGCTCTCTTGTAGACCTCCCCACCTGCGGGAACACTTTCACGTGGAGACGGAGCCCTGATGATGAAAACAATATTTGCGAAAAGCTCGACCGTGTTCTTGTTCATCACGACATTATCGAAAAATTCCCCAACCTAATAACTAATCATGGTGCTTTCTCGTCTTCCGACCACTACCCTATATCTATATCCCTGGATTGTGGTTCGGTTTTTAAACCCCCCCCATTCAAATTCGAAAATGCTTGGATCCAGAGAAGAGACTTTAGAAATATAGTTAAACAGTCCTGGCGAGCATCCTGCCCTGGCTCGTTTTTGTTCCAAGTTACATACAAACAAAAAATACTCAAGAAAAAAGCAAAGGAGTGGAATAAGCACACCTTTGGAAACATTTTTCATCAACTACATGAGGTGGATAACGCTCTGATTCAAATACAGTCTAACCACGACTGGGGCATGTCGCACTCCATGACTAGTAAAGAAAAGAACCTGATAATAAAAAAGGAAAAACTTCTCCATCTCCACAAAACATTTTGGAACCAAAGAGCAAAAACCAAGCACCTTAAATTATCTGACTCTAACACATCCTATTTCCATCGGGTTGCGACTAGCAGAAGACATAGGAAGCAAATTCGCAACATCACTACCACAGAGGGAACCTTAATTATCGGTGACGAAAATGTGCGAAATGAGATAAAAAGTGATTTTGAGAACAGATTCAAAAGGGAGTCGATAGATGAAAACCTCTTGAACGAGATGCTCAGTCTTATCGATCCTTCGATAACCTCAGTAGAGAATGAATTCTTGATCCGAATACCATCGAATGCCGAAATAAAGTCAGCTGTGTTCAAACTCGGGAACAACAAGTCGCCGGGTCCTAACGGCTGCACGACCGAGTTCTACAAGACATATTGGGATATTGTTGGAACATCCATTATTAAAGCAGTGAAGGGTTTCTTTCATTCTGGAAAACTTCTGAGACAAATAAATCATACGTTTATCTCCCTTCTTCCAAAGCGCGACAACCCTATCAACACTAGTCACTACCGACCAATTAGTCTATGCTCTTCAATATACAAAGTAATATCAAAAATCCTTACTGACCGACTTAAATCGGTTATAGGTAAGGTAATTCACCCACTTCAAGGAGCATTTGTGTCTGATAGGGTAATTCAAGATAATGTGCTGATAGCACACGAAATATTCCACTCCTTCAGATCCCGTAAGGGGCGTGTTGGTTGGATGGCAATAAAATTGGATATGGAAAAAGCATATGATAGAGTCGATTGGAACTTCACTAAAAAGGTGTTAGAAAGATTTGGCTTCCATAGCACTTTCATTTCTTGGGTTATGGAGTGTATAACGACTGTATCTTTCTCAGTTCTGGTTAACAACGGCCCTACTGATTTGTTTCTCCCAAGTCGTGGCCTTAGGCAAGGAGACCCTCTCTACCCCTTCTTATTCATTCTTGGTGCTGAGGTTCTGGCTCGACGACTGACCGCTGAATCAATTTCTATCAACAACCCCATTGGTTTCTCCGTTGGTAGAGACGGCCCCCGTATTCCGTTCCTATCTTTCGCAATTGACATTATTGTTTTCTCTAAGGGTAGTGTAGATGCTGCCCAGAAAGTTAAATCTATAATAGATGCATACTGCAAAGTCTCTGGCAAAAAAGTTAATTATCAGAAATCTAGTTTTCAGCCAACAAAAGGAATTTCCAACACTAGGATAGCCGAGCTTCGAAACTGTCTGAACATTTCCAGTGAATATTCACTGGAAAAATACCTAGGCTGCCCTGTTATTAACGGCAGAGTTAACAAACAAACATTTGAAGATGTTGTTTGCAAGTCCAAAGAACAACTGAGTAAGTGGCGAGCAAATTCGTTATCTCAACAAGGTCATGCAGTTCTCATTCGCTCCAACCTTATGACAAAACCCATGTACATTATGCAAAACTTCATGCTTCCAAACTCAATACACAAAGATCTTGACCAGATCAATAGGCAGTTTTTCTGGAATAAAGACCTCCAGTCTACACCTCTTATCAGCTGGGATAGAATCTGTAAACCAAAACAATGTGGAGGGCTTAGCATTCGGAAAGCCTACGATATGAATGTTGCTCTCCAAATGAAGTTAATATGGAAAATACTAGCTGAACCAAATAACGCGTGGGTTTCGCTCATTAAACATAAGTATTTACGATCCAACTCAATTTTTGAATATAGAAAAAGCGGGAATATGTCCTGGCAATGGGCTAAACTTATTCCGCTAGTGAATAAGTTTAAAACTGGTCTTATCTGGTCGGTTGGAAATGGGAGATCCATTAAATTTTGGACTGATAACTGGGTCACTACTTCTTCTCTCCAGTCCAGGGAAGATTGTCCCCAAATACGCAATATGGAGGAAATGGTTAGTGACTATATTTTGGGGGGCAAGTGGTGGTCGGAGAAACTGTATAGTACGCTTCCATCTACCATCGTCAAAGAAATTCTTGACATCCCTCTCCCCATATCTGCACTTGAAGACCGCCTATACTGGTGGCCTGACAATAAGGGATGGTTTACAACTTCAAGTGCATACAAACTGGTCACCTCGCCAACTTCGCGACGTGAGGATAAAAACGCTTGGATTTGGTCAATTGACTCACCACCAAAGATAAAAAACTTTCTATGGAAGATATGTCAAGATGGTCTACCCACGACCTCTAGGCTTGCCTCCCGGGGTGTGGCTGTGCCCTCCTCTTGTAGCATGTGCAATGGTGCGGCGGAGGATGAGGCTCATCTCCTGTTAGAATGCCCATTTGCCCGGTCACTTTATCATCTTCCTCAAAAAATTGACTCCAACATAGCCAATATGATCTATAAAGATAGGGATATCAAACCCATTCTCTCAGTATTAGGGTGATCGCTCTGTCCTGAGGCAAAAATGAAGCTGGCTTTTGCTTGGTGGAATACTTGGTACACACGTAACCAAATCATATTTAGCCATATCCCTATCCCACAACGGGCCACTACACTACAGCTCATAAAAAACCAAATCTTCAACTGGAAGAATGCTTCTAAATCTGATATGGACTCCGTAGGGGATTCTCCCCATCTTACCAGAAATCATGCTCAACACCACATAAGGAAATCTGGCAAAGATACTAAATGGCGGAAACCCCCCAGGGGCACTTTCAAACTAAACTTTGATGGTTCCTCACTATCTGACAAGACCAGCACGGCTGGTTCCATTATCCGTGACTGGGAAGGTCGACCGATAAACATAAGTTATCAGAAACTTGGTATGCAAAGTCCGATCATAGCCGAATCACTTGCTTTAAAATTGGGAATTCAACAAGCAATCCACTTACGACTTGAGAAACTTCACATTGAGGGTGATTCATTAATTATCATAAATTACTTTAACAAAAACACATCATGTCCATGGGAAGTAGAGCTGATCTTGTCCGATATCAGAACTTTACTATCGACTGTGAAAGAAGTGTCCTTCTTTCATGTGCCCCGTTTGGGCAACAGAGTGGCGGATAAGGTTGCACACCTTTGCCACTCTGCCCGGGGAGTCGATATACAAACAAATTTAGGTCTTCTCTTGACCTCATCCGCAAGGATGCTGCCGGGTAGAGCTTGCTCACCCGAATTCTTTCCTTATCAAAAAAAAAAAAATAACCTTTGCCCAATATAACCGAATAATAACCAAATCAAATATAGCAAATGGAATAACTATCCATTATAACCGAATAACTACTCATAGTTATTCAGTAACTACTCATTGTTACTGAATAACTACTCACTACAACTTAATAACTATTATTGTAACTGAATAACTACTATATGTAACTGAATAATTCGCTAAAGGCCACAATACACATGTCAAGCACCCTGTGTATGAGTCATATCATGTTTGTTAGTAGACATTTTTTAAGCTCTCATTAAATACCTTTGCATGAGTCATATCATGTAAATAAATAAATAAGCTCCCATGAAAATTGAAAAGGTCTAGGTTTGATGTGTTTTGGAAAATTAATTGAATAGGGAGTAGGGACCCAACTATAACACTTAAAAACTACTGTAAAATTAAATCCTAATGCAATCCCTATAATTATCTTCCTTTAAAAAAAAAAATAGCTCCCATGAGAAAAATGACTATTGAAGGCATTGCAGGCCCAAGGGCAGACATTGCGCTATAGCATGGCCCATTTAAGGCACTCTGTTACCCCGGCCCATTTATCCTGTAATCCATTTGCACATGTCAACATACACCTTTTTTTTAAAAAAAATAAATAAATAAAAACATTTGCCGCGACATAGTTCGCTTCCCTATAGACATGCCTCAACTGGATTTCCCAGTCACGGGATAAAAAGCTCTGGCATTAGCGAACCAGGCTAGATAGTGGCATGCCTCTGTGGCTCTGTCTACCGGAGTACCGGCTTTTCATTCAGAAATAGAGAGCGAAATTAAGCGAGCCCACCAGGGTTCAAGGGCATTATTGTCTTTCTTACGGTAAAATTCTCAAACTATAATTTCTATTATAAAACATGAGATATGTCTCCATAATATCGATCGATCAGAAAAATACTCTTGAACGTCGGAGGGTCTTCCAGAGAAACAAGCCCCGCCCCGACTTTGTTTGTTTTTGAATTTCAGGTTGTACCATCATTGAACTGTCAATCTCCATCAACAAACAGATTTTTACACTCACACATAGATTCCCTCGTTTTTAGAGACGATATTGAGTGATGAACTGATAGTATTTGATAGCTGACACCATCTAAAATCTTACAGTATCTTTAAAAAAAAAAAAATGAGCCTGACTTATTGAAATAAACCTTTGTATCACAATACTTTTGAGAAATAATTCAGTGAAGGACAAAAACGGGCCAAGGGCAATAAAAAAACAAATGCCGCTATCGGCCAAAAGACAGAGAAGACTAGAAAGATCTGAAGCTCAAATTATAATAACCAAAACTTATTTAAGTTGTAAGTTTATTGTCAAGCTAGACAACCCAAGATAGGGACAACACATTTTTTAATTGCTTAAATTCCACTTGAAATAGATAATCTAGCTATTTTTTTTTTATTTTTTTTTTGATAAGGTAAGAATTTGAGATCAGCCAGACCAGAAATTTGAAGGTCGACAAATCGGCAGACGGAAACCCGTCACAACAAACAAACGAAACATAAACGGTGCAAAAACAACATGTAGAAGCGCACCCTACAAGAAACGAGACTAGGCAAAACTAAATCTAACACGCTAGGGACGTAGACTACGGACGAAAGCCAAGCACCGTCCTGAAACAGCACCGCTGGCCGGCGATACATCAGGAATCCCTATGGGTAGTGAAGACGAACCTCCAGGAAGCTTCTTCCCGAAAATGGAGTCGCCCCGTACACACCACCTCGATCCCAGGATTCCCAGTCAGTCCTGACTCCGTCTGCCAGAACCCCAACAAAAAAGAAGAACGCCTAGCTGCAACAAAGCAGAGCCGCACACCACCCGAATAATCCGCACCACAAAAGACCGATCATAACGGACCGGCTCATCCTAAAACCAATTAAAATACAATTAATTAGGATCATCTCAATTGAGAGTCAAGCGTTCATTCACAAGATATATAACCTATAAATTCAGTTTTATTCTAAAATCGATCAATTGATAATAAGAAAAGTAGACTTGTTAAGTTTATATTTTCAATAAAAAATATGTAATCTTTTTGAACTTATCTGATTTACAATTACAATATCAATAAATCAAATTCAGATAAAAAAAATCTGGGAGTTGAGGTATAAACATTATTTTCTCAATTATATCCAGAGGTTGGATGCTTCCAAACAATGAATGTTATAACGAGAAAGATAAAGCGAAGAACAACACAGAAATTTACGTGGTTCAGCAACGGTGTGTTGTCTACGTCCATGGGCAGAGAACCAGTTTTCTTATTAGAGGAAGCGAAACAGATTAGGGTTACAAGGGGTCGGCGTTCCATGAGTATATGAAGAGACTCATGAAACCCTAAACAGACAATGGACTGAAAGCCAAAAATAGACAGACGATATGCCCGTTTACAATAAACATCGCATACCGTAAAGGCGGGGTGGCGCTGTCCCCTAGGCCCTAGCCCCCGCCAGGGGCGCGTCGCCCCCTGAACCCCCGACTCGCTGACCGGTCAGCAAAACCACCGCCGAGGGACGTTCCCGAACCCCCGATACATCGCCGGTCAATGATCATTCAAAACACATTAACAATGACTAAAGTGGTGTACCGTGTATGTGTGTGTATATATATCCTCATCAATTTGGAGATTTAAGTAATTGATACAAGTATATGGATATATATTAGGTATGGCCGTAGGGGTATATTTTTTTTTTTTTTTGATTAGGTAAGAATTCGATGGCCAGACAGACCTGACTCATCGAGAGGCCGACAAAGTCGGCAGACGGTGAACCGTCAAACGTACAATCATAAAATAAAGCGGTGCAATACAAAGATGGTAAACAGACAACCTCCAGAAGAATAGATGAGCCTAATCGAAAAAAGTCGAGGATGAAGCAGACAAAACGGAGCCAAGCGCCACCATGCGATGACACCGCTGGCCAGCGGTACATCAGGAGTCCCTGTGGGCGATGAAGACGAACCTCCAAGGAAATTTCCGAAATATGGAGTCGCCTTGATGCACACCGCCACGACCCCAGCCAGACCCGACACCGGACGCCCGAGTCCCCAACACAGACAAGGACCACCAAGAACAACCAGAAACGCCGCCGAGAACCACCATCGTAGAAAGCGCACCTGCAAGCCCTTTCGGGAGTTTCTCAAGACCCTTTCGGGATTTTTGTCACACCCTTTCGGGAAAAAAAAAAAACCGTATGGGTATATGATTATGAGATGACTCATACCCATATCTAGTATTTCGATTACCTTCTCTTTGGATTTATTTTTCCTTTCAAATCTGAACCTATTCCTCTCTTCTTCTGCTGGGTAAAATGGGACTATAATGGAATTTACTTGTTGATCTCTTCAATTATTTATTTATTTATTTGTATATAATTAGTCTATTTCATATTTGGGATTTTTTTGGTGTGAATGTTTCGACGTTATTGACTGATTCTTTGTGGATCTGAGCACTAGCTTGCAAAGCATTCGAATCGAAAAAGCCAAACGACAATGCACCAAGCAAGTTCAACTCATACTAAGGCAGGTGTACCCACCCCACTGGCGGATTTAGGGGTGGGCTCGTATGAGCGCGAGCCCACCCCAATTCCGGAAAAAAAATACGAAATGTTAACTATATAAAAAATAAAAAATAAAAAGGTCTAAATTAATTTAGAAGTAAAAATATATCATAAAGTTTACCTTGTCTAGTTGGTAAAATATAAATAGGGAATTTTTTTCTCTTTATTAGAGCCCAAGGTTCAATTCCCACTTTTTACATTTTCTTCACTTATTTTTAACTATCTTTTTTTTATATATAAGTTCAAATATATTTTTAAATTGAGAATGATTAATTTCAATTAGTATTGTTTGAATTCTATTTTAGTCATTCATTAGGGGTTTCCTTGAATTTTTTTTAACTAATTATAAATTTTATTCACTTCTAATAATATGGATAAATCTTTGAAATTTTTCTACATAACCCTTCACAATTAAATTTATTTAAATTTTAGCAAAACTCGTTTCATTATTACTTAATTTTTAGCCTAAATCTCGTCCACCCCTATATTACGGGCTGGCTTCGCCACTGACCCACCCTAACACAATATCATTAGTAGGACATGAACTCTTAACCTCATGGTAGTGAGACACAAGAAAATATGTCACTCTTACCACTAGGGTAAGAGGCTGGGTTATTGGTATTTCAAATTTGGGAGTTAATTTCTACTTTAATTATTTGGATCAAAAGAAGAAAATACAATAAGAACTTATTGTAATACGTAGTACTCAGTATAATGTTTCATACCATACATAGATATGATATATCAATCTTATACTCATATCTTGATACTCCTATCTCATATTCATATTTGATATCCAATATTCATTTACCGGTACCAAATGGACCCGACATAGATATGGTCCAACATTGGGAAGGTGATGGACGCTGTTGTGGTTGAAAGGGTTAGGTGGCTGATCGGGGACGGCAATACGGTGAGGTTTTGGATGGATCAATGGCTAGGTGAAGGAAGGTTGAGTGATCTGGCTGCGGTGGAATCGGGTGGGATTGGGAGGCTCTGTCTCCGCTCCTGCCTGCTTCTATCCTGCTCAAGTTAGCGTCAATTGGCATTGATGCCAATTGACGACAAGAGAGTGGGTGATTACTGACATAGTGGATTCGGGTGGGATTGGGAGGCTCTGTCTTCGCTCCTGCCTGCTTCTATCCTGCTCAAGTTAATTGGCATTGATGAGAGTGGTGAGATTGCCGACAGGCTGAGCTGCCATAAATGGTGACTACTCGGTGAAGACGGCGTATGATAGGATAACGAAGGTGGACCAGGAGGCGTGCGTCGATGGGGTTATTTTTGAAAAGATATGGAAGCTTCAAGTTTCGGAGAGAGTCCGCGCCTTCCTTTGGTTGACAGCTCGAGGAGTTGTTTTGACCAATGAGAAAAGATGGAGAAGGCACCTAGTTGTGAATCCATGGTGTGCGGAGTGCAGCGATGCCCATGAATCGCTCGGGCACATCTTCAGGGAGTGCCCCAAAATTAAATCTGTTTGGAGTGATTTGGGATTTCCTGATGTTTTTACTGATTTCTTTAATATTGGCTATGCAGAATGGTTTGGAAGTAACATCACGAGCACTCGGAGGAGCGACGAGGGGCTGCAGTGGGCAAGCATTTTCGCCTATGCACTCTGGTGGGTCTGGCGTTGGAGGAACGAGAGGGTGTTTAGCGCCAAGCATTATGGAGGCAATAAAGCTGGGTTCATCTTGGCCCAGGTCAAGGAGTATGCGGCAACATGGGGCAATAGGGAGCAGGATAGTAATCGAAGGGAGCGGACAGAGAAGCTGGTTGGCTGGGAAAAACCACCGGATGGCTGGATCAAGGTCAACTCGGATGGCGCGGTGGACAAACTGGGCAACGCTGCGTCTGGCGGGGTTATCAGATGCGAGCAAGGGCAATGGCTGTTAGGCTGCGTCCATAATATTGGGATGAGTTCGGTGCCAACGGCGGAGATGTGGGGGGTGATCGACACCATGGAGCTTGCTTGGAATAAGGGATTCCGAAAGGTTATTGTCGAAACGGATTCGAGTATGATTGAAGCCCTCATACGGAAAGGGGTTAGAAGATGTCACCCGTTATTTAGCCTCGTGGCGCGATGCCAAGGCTTGATCGAGAGGAACTGGGAAATTCGGTTCCGAGTGATCTATAGGGAAGCGAACTTTGTCGCCGACACCCTTGCCAAATGTGCCTTTTCTTTTCCGTTGGGTGTACATTGGTTGAGTGATCCTCCATTTGGGACTATCCTAGCGCTTGAGGAGGATGTTAGGGGGAGGGCTACCCCCGTCTCGTTGTTGTGTAGCTCGTCAGGTTTTCTTCTTTATTCAGGAGCCTTGCTCTCGTCTTATTTACCAAAAAAAAAAAAAAAAAAACAAATGGGCCCGACCCTAAATATTTTTCGTCTCGTAGATTTTACCTAATGGGTTAGTTTTCAAGTTTTAAATATTGAGTGACATATTCTAAATTTCTAAAAAAAAATTGTTTCAATTTTTTTTAATGAATTAAACAAATTACATTAACTTAATTACAACATGCATGTATGAGCTAGTTTGATTGGTCAATGGTCATAGTCAAAGTCGAAAAGCCAGGAGGAATCTACTACGTGTCAATACTCCCATACCGTCGGAATCTGCACTGTGCAGTTTTTTGGCATTTGCCTGTTTTGCCATTAGAGCTGGCAATACTCGACCCGATCCGAGAAAACCGATCCGAATGACCCGGTTCTGAACCCGACCGACACCTGAATAAATTTTAAAAAGTTCAGAACCGAGACCGACCGATCCGACCCGAACTCCGCCCGAACCCGATAGCAAACCGAATCCGATATTAACCCGAACCTAATTATACTCGAATGAACCGACCCGACAACAACCCAAAGACCGAATCACCCGACCCGATTATATCCGACACCCGAAATCAACCGAACCCGATTATATCCGACACCCGAAATCACCCGAACCCGATTATATCCGACACCCGAAATAACCTGATTATATTCAAATAGTGAAATAACCTGAATATTTCCCCTCCAAGTTAACTTAATTCCCTTTAACATTATTTTTCCCCTCTTAATGATTCATTTTTCTACCTTATATCAATAATCTTATCACAAATTAAATACTCCACGTATTTTATTGTCTTAGGCTACTAATTAGTCCATCAAACTCAATCACAAAAAACAGATTGATTTGAGAATTGAGAGTGCTTCTTGTGTAAAGTGAATTCAATAATTTAGTACGGAGTATTTTGTAAAATTTTAAGGTAAATGAAAATTATCTACGGTACTTTTCTTTCTTTCTTTAATTATTTGACTTCCCTCCTAAATTTTTCATTTTTTTAGTTCCCTCCCAAAATAAAATTTGCTTTTATTTCCCTCCTAAAATTTGGGTTGTTCTTTTGGAGTGCTATATAATTTATTTTATATCTTTTTGTCCTTTATTTAGTTTAATGATCATTTTAGTAATACACATTCTTGATTTTTTTTTTGTTTTTATTCTTTAACTCACAAATATTAAGTTATAGTTATAAATAATTTTAAATTTATTACATTTTTTTGCTATAAATTCTCTTCCCGAGGATGTACATTTGTCTATTTTATAATTTGTATTCATTTTTAAAAATTATATATTTAAAAAATATTTAAGCTTTTTAGTTGTTATAGAATATATATTATATGATCGACAAAGAAATATAATCTTTAGCAATAGATTTGTAAGTGTAATTAAGAAATATACTCCGTGATTAAGTAAGATTAAGCCATGTGAATTATCTGTAATTGGCCTCTTAACATGCACTTTCGGCTGACACTAAAATCGATCTATATCTCCTCGATTATTTTACTCCTGTCAGTAAAACCATACATAATCTGATCATCCAAAAACTAAATTATACTTATACTCATATGGTAAATTATACTTATACATAAGGTAATTGTGTAAGGGGTGTTGTTAGTTAGATACACTACAAATTCGGATTAAGCAAATATACGTGATGTCACGTTCTTATTGACGTGCAGGTGAACACTGAAAATTGAAGGCAAATTAGGGTTTAGGTGCCACGTTCATATCGATGTGGTGCCACGTTCATATTGACGTGGGGCCTAAATCCTGATTTGTGGTGTATTTAATTTTCGCAATAGGCAAATGTGATAAATCTGACACGGCTGTTCTCTAATAAAAAAAATGAAAAGGTAAAAAAAATTACAATGTGTATTTAGCTTAGAGCATGCCCAACATTTCCTAAAATAATCTCTAAAATAGAGAATTATAAGTCATATATATTCTGAATGTAATATCACCGTGGTAGGGGGTGGTGGGGGTGGGAGAGGGGGAGAGGCAGGAGCACCGGGAGCGCTCTGGGGAAAAAGGAAGTGAGGGAATGGTGACTCTGACTCTGACGGAGACACAGGGGGTGTGGGAGACGCAAAGGGAAATCGCGACTCATCAAAGGTGACATGACGAGAGAGAATGATCTTGTGGGTCTTGATATCGAGGCAGAGGTAACCACGATGATCAGACGGGTAGCCAAGAAAGACACAAGGGGTGGAACGTGGGTGAAGCTTGTGTGGGGCGGTGGATGACTGATTGGGAAAGCACAAACACCCAAAGGTACGAAGGTGATCATACCTGGGCAAAGTGCAATAGAGAGCCTGAGTTGGTGAGCGTTGGTGGATGGTAGTGGAAGGGAGAATGTTTAGGAGGTAGCATGTGGTGGCTAAGGCGTAAGGCCAATAAAGAAGGGGAATGGATGCGTGGAAGAGGAGAGTGCGTATCATATTGGTAATGGTTCGGATGATTTGTTCGGCGGCAAGGGGTGGCCTAGGAGGGGGGTGGGGCGGCGCCGGCGGGAGGGTGGCGGCAAAAGGGGGGGGGGGGGAGGTGGCGGCTAGGGTTTAGAACAAGGAGAAAAGAAAAATTAGGGTCTTTGGATCTTAGGCTGTGATACCATGTAAGATCATGAGAGTGATTGTAATGTCCTCCTTGAGGGTTTCCATTCATTGATAAACACACACACACACACACACACACACACACACACACATATATATATGTTACAAAGGTATTGGGCCTTAACGGGCTTTTAGCCCACTATACATAAGGAAACCTATGTAATCTATCACTGAATACTATTGGTATAATTTTTTGGAATGCGGTTGTCCCATTCGGTATATAGAAAATGCTTGAACAAAATATAAGATTGAATGGTCACTCCTCTCATTGCCAATTGATTTTGAGATAGAACCCCATTCAGATTTATTTGTTGTTCGAGTCTCCTGTATGTGGGTCCGCACACACGACCTCCCTCCAGCGTCTTCTTCATTATGAAGTTTACCCCCAAAATATAAAGTGGTTTCCTCAAATTTAGAGAATTCTCTTTATTTTTTTTATTTTTTTCTCTTTATTTTCTATTTGAAAAATGTAGTGGGAAAACTGTTGAACCAAAAATCATCTCAATATTTTTCAAAAAATTAAGATAGGAAATGTGTTGGGTTTACTCTTAGTAAGTACATTAAGGCATTAGAAACTTACCCCTCTTTATATATGTTGGTGTATTGTGTTATTTTCTATTGCGATAAGGCCGGAGACGTAAGATGCCATTTTTCTTTTGGCAAAAAATGACTTGATTTTTTTTTTTTTTTTTTTAAATGACTTGATATCTAAGTTTTTAGCAACTTATGATATCCACTGCACGTGCGGGCATGTGACATCTTCCATTCTCCCTCTCACTGTGGAATTAATTACCTGTCATTTTGAGTAAATGACTTAAATTAAAGTTATACTCCGTACGATTTAATTTGTATTTTGGTGTTTTTTTTATTATTTTAAAGAGCTAATAAAAAAAAAGGAATAATATATAGGTTAAACTCTTCTATTTTTGTAAATATATACATATAATTACGGATTTTCTATCCTATGTCCATGCTAGTTTAATTATTTTAGCCTTTTTTAAATTAATTTTTTAAAGTCGATGTTTTATTTGATAGAGAATATTTTCCAATGCACTTGGGGCATAGGATAGACATATCGATATAATTAACATAAAGAAAAAATTTAACAGTGGAGTCAAAGGGAAGGTCAAAACCGGCCAATATGCACGCCAGCTCATCTTCCCATGTTAACCGCTGCAGAAATGGCCAAGAACGATACTCCAGCTATGCTCATTCATTTCCATTTATTGCCTTTTTCTAATTCTAAATTATTCTTTTTTTTTTATATATTTATTTATTTATTTGTATTTCAAATAACCTTATCAAATTACATTAGTTTGAAAATAATGATAAAAGTCACGGTTGTTGCTTCCACGAATCCACCGTTAGTTGATAGATTACATAGGTCTTCTAATGTATAGTGGACTCAAAGCCCAATAAGGCTCAATACCTTTGTAACCTATATATATATATATATATATATATATATATATATATATATATATATATATATATATATATATATATATATATATATATATATGTTTATCAATGAATGGAAACCCTCTCGGAGGACTTTACATCAATTCTACCATAGAATTGGATAAGTTTCTAAATTCGAGTACTTATATTACTTTAATACGTACTATTTATCTTTAAAAAAAAATTGTAATTTGAGTATTAAATCATCTATCTCTATAATTTCGGATTCAAATCCTATTCATTTGCATATATTTTTAGAGATGTCAACAACTCATTGGGGATCGTGAACTAATTAAGCCGTAAAATGGTAGTTGGTGGGGTAGCTAAAACAGATGAATTATTTGTGTTAAATATATGTTAAAAAATTAGTATGATGTTTGATAAGGTAATTAATGGATCTTGTGAATAGAAAATCAAAAGTTCCGAAAAATGTTATGTGAGTAGTTGTTGAAAAGCTAATTAAAGTAAAATCATATATTTATTTCATTTAAAACTATAAAATATCGTATCAATAAGGTCTGAAAAACTTACTTACGCTCTAAAGATATCTTTAATTAATAGTCCAATAAGTGTTCCTTATATAAAATATACTCGAACATGTTAAAATCCCCAATTTGAAAAATGGTTTCCTCGGTTTATTTTAAATCTATATTATAATACTAAAGGAGAAGTCGCCTACGACATGTGGCGGCTTCTCCTTTAATGTAGCTTTTTTTTAAAATGTTTTTAATTGATTAATCTAAACAAACTTGATTTATCTTAAAATAGGATTTGCAAATCTAACTAAATCTAAACAAACTTGAAAACAACCGTGTAGGTATGCCGTATAAATTGTTTAAGTTATTTTAAAAATCCAATTAACATATTGGATAACAATGAATAACAAACCCGTTGATCACAATATTAAATATAATTAAAGATAACAACTAATAACAAATTGAGATATATCCAAATCCAAGCATATCGGATTACAAAGATTTTTATTCTATTTAATTAATTAATTAACAACCTAAATAAAATTTATTTTTCAAATAATAACAAATTTGTTTTAATTGATTTATTTAGATCCTACCTTATCTAATTTAGAGGATATAACCAAATAACCAAATCTTAACTAATTAGAAAATCTTTTAATATTTTAAATATGTTTTTGTATAAAAGATTAAAATTATAATGAGATCTCATATTTCCCCAAAAAATCTGATGTATATCTATATATTTTTTTGTAAATAAATACTTTAAAAATCGTGCCTATTTAAGGGTTTGTTGAAAGAAATGACTTTGTTAGTTTCTTCAATTCTAAGTTAGTTTTCTCTTGGTTTTCCGCAACTACGGTTCGTGAGCTATTCATCTCGATGTTCAGTGATACCTTCATTTTAAGTTAGTTTTCTCCTATAGATCGGAGCCTTTTTTTTTTGGCTTTTAATCTCAATTGTGATTTTTTGTTGTGTAATTTCATGAATGCTTTCAGCTAATTAATAATCTTCTAAAGTGTTCATATAATCTGATTACGTTCGGAGTTATGATAATATTGTATTGGTTTGTGTCTATAAGAATTCATCATTTCTCTCAATCCCAATCACTTAATTAAACATTCTTTGCTCTTGCCACGAGTAGGTTATTGGATTTGGCAAAGGTTGTTTCGCAAGAGAATCCAAAGCTCGCTAAGAAGAGGCAGCAACCCGTTCCGAATCCGAGTCGGGTTCACGTCGATCAGGGCGAGCAACAGAAATTGAAGCTCAAGATGACGAGCTCGATTTGGTGTCTCTAACGGGTTGACTCATCGCAGGAGGATGCCTTTGTCGGTTGTGGTTTCGAATTGTGCCAAGTGTTGATTCGACGACTAAAGAGATGTCTATGGTGTCCCCCCAAATCCTGCCAACCTCTCTTCTTTTTTCCTTTTTCTTTGGTCTTTTAGGTTTCTTGTAATTTATTTGTCCGTGTGATGTAATTGTTGAGAGTTTATTGTCATAAAGTTTATGGATTTGTTATATGTTGATGGAAGATTTTGAAATTGATTAGTGGACGACTTCCTATGACTTAAAAAAAAATCATAAAATGATAAAGGAATAAAATTAAAATTTGTGGATAACGAAAATCTAATTTGATTTTTTACTGTGAATTATCAATATAATTATCATAATTACAAACATTCATTTCTTCACAAAAAATTCCTCTCCACATGAGCTTTGATATAGTCATCTCATCTTCTTCTCGACTTGCATATGCATATATAGTTAAGAAAATTTGTAATTTTTAAATACGATTTTCTTTCATTTGTGATATTGTTAATTAACAGTGCTTGTGTTGATCATTCCTTTCAAATAGGACTCACTGTGGAAATTACTGAACATTTGTAATATTGTTAATATGTGTTTGATCCCGATCTACAAGAACATTATTTTAATTTCAACTTCACGCTACCTTTAATGTTTTTGTTTGTTTTAGTTTCATTGTTTACCTTAATATGTTTATTATTTTGGTGTTTGTAGTTCTTTAATTTTTACATGACCTTTTTAACAACTAATTTTTTTTAAAAAAAAAATGAATGAGAGAATTCAATTGTTAAATCAATCAATTACTAATACATGTGACGGCTTCTCATTTAAAGTAGTATTTTTATAATATAGGATTTATTAATTTGTTAAGATTTGTTAATTTGTTAATTAGATTAATTTCAAATTAAATAAATTATACTAATAATAAAAATGAATTAGATTAATAATAAAAATAAAATGCAAATTAAATTAATTGCTTGTCAAAAACAAAAACCAAAAAAGATATGGCGTAGGATTTGTGGTGGTTAGTTGTAAAAATGAAAGATATGCTAGAATTTATTTGTTATTAATTGATAAGAATTGTTAGGCCTTGTTTGGTTAAACGTGGTAATTTCACTTCCTATGAAGTTATTTCCCATTCCGGAATGAGTCACTGGAAAGGACTTGAGGGTAGTATCCAAAGGTCTCCGGTTCAAACCCCGGATGACCGCTCTTTATTTACAAATTCAAGAAGTTACTTCCCATGAAATAAACTTTCCATGAATTTTACTTTCCGGGAAGTATAAAAATATGTTTGGTTGAAAATAAATTCACATGAACTCAATTCCTATAATTTGTTTGGTTGAACAGGGAAATCTCATAGCAATTTATTTAAAATTACTCTTATAGCCTTTATTTATTAACACGGCCTTCTTATTATAGGGATAAATTGAAAATTTTCTTAATCAAAATAAAAATAAAAATGAGATTTGGGGAAAAAAAGGAAGTAATTTGGAAAAAAAGGGGGAAGTAGATCTTACACCCCCCTCCTCATGGTAAGATGAATTCCACCATTTTGGAGGAATTTCAATTCCCAGGTATTCTAATTCCTGTGTTTTAGCTATAATTTTTTGTACCAAACAAATGTATTGCCAATCACTTCATGTGTTTTTGTACTTTCTGGGAAGTAAATAGCTAACCAAACGAGCTCTTAGTTGTTAATTGATAAACACTAAAACAAATCCCATGGTATGCCGATAGATATCCTAAAGTAGGTGTTTTTATATAGGATTTGTTAATTGTAATTAATAATAAAAATAAATTAATTGCTTGCCATCCGGTGGTTATTTGCTAAAAAAAAGATAGGTTAGGATTTGTCGTATGATATGCGATTACTAATTGATCAGGATTAATAATAAAAATAATTGTAAATTAAATTAATTGCTTGCCATCCGGTGGCTATTTGCTATAAAAAAAAAAGATGTGCTAGGATTTGTCCTAGGATAGGTTGTTACTAATCGATAAGGATTGCAATTATGTGCAAAAATAATAGGAATCTTATTAATTACATTAGTGATCCCATGGTTTCACCTATGCTAGGTTTTTTTCTTCTTCTCTATATATTAGTTAGTGATCTATAGTATGTCGTATGGAAATTTTTTTTTTCCAACAACGCTAGATTAGATTGCCCATAATGACAAATAATAAAGGAAAGGCACTCATAGAGAAGAATAATAGGAAACTTTGAAAAAAGGTACGTTAAATATTATTTATTTACGCGTTTGTGCGATTCATTTCGGTTTGATTGAGTTCAATCAATTGATGATGAAGTTCATTAATCACGTTTGTGCGAATTAGTTTAATTCGTTTTGATTGAGTTCAATATCAACTGAGTTTTTTTTTTCAATAATAATTAGAGTAATAATCTAAATAAGCATGATATACACACATACATAGTGTTACATACATTGATACACATATAACTATTTTAAGCTAAAAAAACGCCCGCACAAGGTGCGGGTACTAAACTAGTTTTCATTCTAAAGAAATGTTTAAATAGTAGGATGTATATGATATTTAAATGATTTTTCATTCAATTATTGAGTATTTGAAAACAAAAAAAAAACATTTATAATTGAGGGAAAAAATGCAAGAGAAATTAATGTGGGTATGTGCAGTTGAGAAATTGAGAGAGAGAGAGAGGGTGGGCCCACGGCAGAATTAAAATCTGGGCCGTACATCAAGGCAAGGCAAGTTAGGGCAATAGCTTCCACACGCTTCCCCTATCATCTCAAAGTTATTCCCTCACTCACTCAAATCAGTTTTTGATAGGAAGGTTTCCCAAAACTTTGACCAACACCACCTTTTTTTTTTTTAATTAGGTAAAAATTTGAGGTCAGACATATCTAAACTTCGAAAGTCGACAAATTGGTATACGGATAACCGTCATAAACAACCAAAAATACAAAGATAGTGGAAAATACAGACAATAGCACTCTACAAAGTGAAACTAAACACAACTAAACCAAACGAGATGTCGCGAGGACGTAGACGACGAACGAAGCCAAGCGATACCCAAAAGCAGCACCGCAAGTCAGCGGTACATCAGGAGTCACATGTGGGCAGTGAAGATGAATATCCAAGGAAGCAACATTACAAGAAAAGCAGACGCCACGATACACACTGCCACGACCCCAGCCTGTCCCGATTCCGAACAACCAGAACTCTAGCAGGAACGCCAAATGTAAAGCCCCACAACACCGCCTAAACCGAAAGCACCAGGAACTCTAGCGTGACAATAACAAACCCAACCAGGAATCTAAAATTATTATTTATTTATAATATTATTTATTCTAATTTTTATTTTAATTTATTTCTAAAATTCTCGGGTTAACTTTGCGCCAAAGGCTTTGCCTTGACCCCAAAGAAAAAACCGGGCCCAATTCAACTGGGCACACGGGCAAGGAAACCCAGGAGCTAGTAGCACCGCGAATAGGGACGATGAGGCCAGGCCGTCGGCGACAGCCACCTCTATCGGGAGAAGAGCATAGATGACCAACACCACCGATTATTCTTACTCTCTTTTTAATAAATGACTTTTTCAAGTTAAGCGCGTAGTTTTAGAATGGTAAAAATTATATTAAATATTAATATTTTAACAATTTTTTTAATGATATTATATTTATCAGTAATAAGTATGAGATAATTAAAAAAATTATTATTTTACATAGTTTTTAACCCTTAATAAACGTACAAAAATAGTAAAAAAATTAATTAAAAGGAAAGGAAGGGATATGATAGAAGTGTATTAATTTGGTAAATGATATGAAAAATAATTTATAACGCTTCAGTATTGAAACGTTTATAACTTTTTACTCAGTTATCGGATTTGAGCTTATAATATATCAAATCGAAGCTATCGACGAGACGAATATGTATATTAAATTTCATTTTTGATTGGGGGGCGACTGCCACCCCCGATCCTTTAAAGGATCCGCCCCTGCTAAATACGATGGAGTAATTATTGGACGAAATTTGCGTCAATTCATTTAAAATCCAAATTGCGTAAGTTTATTTAAACAAAAGGTTGGAGCTAGCTAGTGCATTAATTAAGGGAGATGAGAAATTTGTTTTAACCTTTGACTGATGAAATGTACCAACCGCGTTAATTACTGTGAGTGAATGTGTAACATCAGTACCCCTTAATTAAGAATTAGCCAGTACAGTACTCCGTAATTAATTGTCTGCAAACTGTACTAAATTCCAACGTGTGCCTACATTATTTTATTGTCCCCAACATTTCTTTTTTTTTTTCTTCCGAAAATGCATAAAACAATCATTTATTCAGACTTATTTGTAAATAACCACACTTTATTAAAAAAATTGCAACTAACCACCCATACCCATTTTTTTTTATTAAACCTCACTTAAATTAATAGAAAAAGACAATTATACCCATAACTTTTTAATATTTTACATATTTCTCTGTATTAGTCACAACAAAATCAAAATTTCAATCTAATCAATAGATCACCCGTGCAAATAAGGGTCGGGCTTGGGACGGATTTTACCCCAAATATTATCCCGGTGTTACGAGCACGGGCTGCTCGCGAATACCTGCAAAACCTAAACCTTTATCGTGTACTTCGACAAAAAAATTTTTGTTGTATTACTTATGTAGTACGTCAAGCCAAAAAAAAAAACGTTCTTGTGCCACAAAACAGTGCACTATTATCCTACAAACAAAGAAAAGAGAAGCAATAAATCTAACTTACTTGCATTAATCAATTTTCTTTTATTTTTTCCTTATAATTATAAGTATTGAATAATTAACAATTAAAATTAATTATTATATATGTTTTAAATAAATATAAAAATAGCGAGTACTTGTTACGGGCCTAGTGGCTCGCAACGGGTATAATTGTCTTCCTAAAATCTCGTACCTGTTGCGGGCATGAGCCGGGCTTAGCAGCTCGCTTAGGCTTCACCCCTTGTCCAAACCTGTCCAAAATATATGGCGGGCGGGCAAAGCGGACCGGGCTGACAGACCCGCGTTTGCCCAGGTCTACTAATTAGCCAAATAGAGTGAGTGAGAGAAAGGA
This sequence comes from Persicaria maculosa, assembly GCA_963922045.1. Classification (NCBI taxonomy): domain Eukaryota; kingdom Viridiplantae; phylum Streptophyta; class Magnoliopsida; order Caryophyllales; family Polygonaceae; genus Persicaria; species Persicaria maculosa. The sequence continues at coordinate 3,046,185 of OY998254.1, read as the reverse complement.
GGATATGATCGATCCCCCCGAACAAGACCCGATAAACATTAGGAGGTTCCACCAGAGGTCGTCGTTGTTGGAGGCGATGAACAACAGGAGGCTCTAGACATTCATCGCCCTTTTTGTTTAGAATTAAAAAAAGTTAATTAGAATTAATAAGAAAAGTGGGTATATGGGTGGTTAGTTGCAACGTACCAATTTGTATGTAATGAGTGGTTATTTACAATTTTTTTAATAAAGGGTGGTTATTTGCAAACAACTCTAAATAAAGGGTCATTTTATGCATTTTCACTTCTTTTTTTCTTCCTGTCAATTAATTTATGATAATTTATTTGGTGCTAACTGCTAAAAACAAGTGAATTAAGAAGATACATTACACTAATTAATTGCCAATGTGTAGCTTGCTAAAGCATGGATAAACTCATCAGCATCATTAAATGCAATTTTTACTTACATCGAAATGCATGTTTTAAACTGGTATCATGGTTGACTTCTACTGCTCCATATATGCCAAATAAGTTTGAATTAATTTTTTTTTATGTATATTAACTTTTTTTTTAAACCAAAATAATATACTTTTCGTTTGAAAAATATGTCGTTTATTATTCACGTATACTTTTTTTTAAATGATAAAAATTATACAAATATTAATTTTTTATTTTATATAGTATTTATAATTCTGAAAAATGTGCGTAAATAGTAGATAATTTTTTTTTAGGAAATAGTAGTTATTAGGAAGTAATTTACGAGAAAATTATAGTAAAAAATAATCACAACCCTATACTAAAATTATAACTAAAACATTAATATTTCCTTAAATTTTTTAAAAACCTATCTATTTAACTCCAAGTTACATTTAATATTTCTTTAAAACATTATACTGAAAATTATAAAGGCAAAACAATTTATATTGATTTTCATTGATTGTTTAAAGAGAAATAAACCCCATTTTTTTTCAAATGAAAATTGCATGAACCTTCCCTTCTATCATTTGGTAACAGAGTAAAGAATAAAATTGATTTTTTTAAAAATGGTTAAAAAGATTGATTGTATTTATTTTAGAAAAAATATAAATTAATCTCTTAAATTAACTTTGAAATGGTTTATACTTTATACAGTTTCAGTCAAAAAAGCAATTCCCCAGTTTCCCTTTTACCAGCACTGTCCTAATAAATTCTGATATAAATACAGTCCATCTATCCTCTGGTGGGGTTGCATTTGCATTCCATACAAAAACACAAAACCCATTTGAGCTTCAAAGAGGGTCCATCCAAATTTAATTTCCCCTCATTGTGAGGCTCCAGAGATCAGATAGCTAGCTGTTCTTGTTCCATCTTCCTTTCTTAATTTCCTTTGTTTCTTGTCCTTTGCTACATGGCCTGTTTGGAGATGTACAATCCAGATCACAAAGGAGCTCCTCCTCCCCCTCCTCCAATGAGCCCTAGAATCTCCTTCTCCAATGACTTTGCTGAGTCCTCCTCCTACCACCACCACCACCACCACCACCACCAGGCACCACCAAGCTCAACTGACTTTGAGTTCAGTGTCACCTCCAACAACTCCCTCCAGCTGAGTCCTGCTGATGAGCTCTTCTTCAAAGGCAGGATCTTGCCCTCTTTCCAGAGGCCTCCTCCTACTCCTCCTACTACTACCACTACTACATTGAGAGATGAGCTTCTTGCAGGTGATGATGATGAAGATGATGATGGTGTGTTCTCCATTAAGCCTCCCCAGAGTCATAAGGGTAGGTGGAAGGGCTTCTTGGGGCTCAGGAAGTCACACATTGGCTCCAAAAAGCCTGATCCATCTCCTCTTAGATCTCTCCATGAGCCCTCCAATTTCTTCTCCTTTCCTCTCCAGGATCATCCCAGATCTCCTCCTCAGGTACCCCTCTTTTTCAATCTTTCTCCATTACTCCGTTAGAGTTCCGTTCACTGAACGTACCCTAACGGAATCATGGGGTTTTCGGTAATTTTTACCTTGGTTTCGGTAAATAGAGAGCGACCATCTGAGTTCGAATCAGGGACTTTTGGGTACTACCTGCAAGTCCATTCCTGTTGAACCATTCTAAAATGGTTCGATAATTTTTACCTGAAACAAACATGTTGCGGGTGGTTTTCGGTAATTTTCTTAAATAATGGGCAGTTTTGGTAACTTTGTTTCTGTGTATAGTGTACTCAAAACTATCCGTAACATGTACGGCCTTAGCAAATCACCACCCACTAGTCAGTTAGAGTCAAACTGTTGACTTTTAACGAAACCCTAGCTAAAATGTTTTGGATGTTTTTTCCAAAATTTTCTTATTTGACCGGTGGTTTTGAATTGGTAATTTTTGCCCTTAGACTTAATTAATTTAGTTTGATTTAATTTGCAGGGGGTACTGAGGGAAGATGAAGAAGAAACAGTTGGTGGTGCAGATATGGAGATGAAGCTGTAGAGGCCTTTGAGGATTTGAGGGTGTTCATAGAGATTCAATTAAGGATGCAAAGATTTAATTTTCTCTTTTTTTTGTTACTTGCTTTTTGGGTGGGTGGGAAGAAGAGATTTGTGGAAATGTGTTAAATTGTAAAATCTACTGCAATTAAGTAGCTAATTAATTAATATTATCTCATTTTTATTTCTTTTTTTTTTGGTTAAGTGGGTGTGGAGTTTTTAGCCTTGTAAGATTATTCATCTCTTATTTTCCCTTTGTTTTATTGTGGAAAAATCATGAATTTAATTAAGGCCCTTTTTTGAACCTTATGATATATATTTCTTATGTATTTTTGTTCTCACCAAATGATATCTTATGGCATGATTTTTTTTTTTAAAAAAACTTTTTAATTTGATGTTTCATCTGCTATTTCTGATCTTGTAGATCTGTTTTGTTGTCATTAAATGTTAATTTGGAGAGTTGTTAATTACTCTAGATTTAGATCTCAGCTTATATAATAAAGTAGTATATATTAATTGTTTATATATGTGATATGATCGAGGTGGTATTATAGTAGTAGTAGTAGTCAAACTCTCAAATAATTATATATTAATATATTGTATATATATATCTTGCCCGGATAATGTCAATAATTAAGGTTCAGATTAAGATAAAACCAGATCATTAAGAGACAATGTGCATCCAGAATTATTATTAATTAAAAATCCAAATAATAATTAAGAAAATCTTCTATTTATATTAAAATTTACAATACAATCATTTTAACTCATACCCTTAATTAAGACATAATTAATAGGTTGAGAAATTAAATAGGGAAATATTTCATAGATTTCAATACATAAATCCTAGGAAAATTAAACCAAACCAACAAGGGTTAAACAATAGTGTAGCATATTTTTGTGTTAAAGATGAATCTCGTGCCAACTCACCTTTACATTCAGTTCCCTTATTATTGACGGTCGTCCAAGCATAAGATAACAAATATATACATTGATATATACCATCCGCACATTTACCTATTTAGTTTTTCATATCTTATTAAAATTTAAATAGATTCCGTTTCAATAACACCATAATGTCCAGACATGTCTATGTTTTCCTGAGACGAGAATAAGATGTCACATACAAAACCACAAACAAAAACTTTTCATTATCTTTTGCAATTAAACACACAACATTTTAATAGTAAATAGTCTAATCTTGTATACCTCCCTCAAATCAAAAGATATATATAGTGCCTGTTTGGGGTTATTTATGAATAGGTAAATTTGGGTAACACTTGAAAACAACCCATGAATGCCATGAGCTAAATGCCAATATATCCATACAAGTGGTAAGATTTATTTGGCAGTAACTTTGAGGGTGAAATATGTCCTTTTAACCGCGGTAAAAGCAAGTACCACGTGTTAGTTTGAAGTGATAGTGATGGGTGTAAAATCAGATTGAGATCTTGGATTTAAGAATAGTACGTGCAAGTTGCAACAAAGGGTCACATAAACCACACGAACAAATTGGATTGAATTGATGAAACTCATGTCAGCGTTGAGAAAATGCTTCTGTATATATATATTAGACGGGGGCTATGCGTCACATATACGGGCACAGAAATGAGAGATATGGACACAGTACGATACAGAAACACGACAATCCTATAAAACATAGGACACGAACATAGACAAGGCGAGGAAAGTAACCATAAATTTGTATCTTCGAACCAGAAGCAACATTACCAATACGATAATTGTAATTTTTAAACCTAATATGTCGATTAAATTAAGATTTTAATAAAACTATTCCTAAACTTGACATAAACTCAATTAAATACTCTCGATAGTCTAAATTTGTACAAGAAATCTATAAAACGAGGGATATAAGAGAAGTGAAAATAAGTGTCAAAGTGTCATGTCATATCCAAGTGTTGGATAAAGATGCTTTGGCTAAGATGGCCATGATAATGTACTAAGATAGGTTGATTTAAGATTGATTTGGGGCAAGCCCATTTTGTGAATCCAAACATGGGCCCAAACTAGAAGACCAAAGCAGGCCCAATGGGCTTGACAAGTGTAAAGCAGGCCCAAACTTTTCACTTGTTATCAAAACAAGGTATAAAATATGTATTCATTATTTATACACTTAATCATGGCTGTCATCAGGTTCAACTACCAGGTGAGGAGAACATGGTCAGTCTATATTAAATTAAATACCTTTATAAAACAATAACTGGGACAATTTGTATCTATTAATTTAATATAAAAAAAATCTATATATTAATATAGATATTCAATAGTGGCGGCTTCTATATGAGCCCAAAAAACACAGCTAAAATACCCATCTAATTAATTATGATCAATAATCCAGATTGACCTAAATTGTGATTTATACTAGAAGAAGTTGGGCCTGTCTCCACTAATTTATGATTATGGGTAAAAATGCACCTCAATTTTTTTTAATAATTTACCTCATTGGTTGATCCAATACTCACCCATCCCTAGAGTCTAGATAATTAGTTCTCTAAATAAATAAGAATAAATTAAAAAAGACAAAGAAAATTTAAAAACAATCAATAAGAATGATTTTTACTTTATTAAAAAAGAGTAAACGTTTTTAGATATGGGGAATTGTTGCGTTTATATTTGAATATCTTGTGTGTAAATGTGTACATTTTGAACACTTAAAAGTAAAAGTTAGAGCGCAATGATAGTTTAACAAGAAAAGTGAGTATGTGTGGTTAGTTGCAATTAATTTGTATATAATGAGTGGTTATTTGTAAATTTTATAACTATCGATAATGCATTATAAGTAATTATAACTATCGATAATGCAGTATAAATAACTATATTTATGATATTAAAACCCCATAAAAATGATGAGTTGTTAAGTTTTCTTTATTTATGATACTTTTGCTGGATTTGATCAGCCGGCACATAATCATTCATTCTAGATAAATGAACGAGTCAACGTGATATCACATTTTCGCTTTGCCCCTAAATTAAACTATATATTATATATATATTAAGATATATTATTATATGTGAAATTAAGCTTTATGTCACGGAAATGAAGAGGAAAATTTTTAGAGTCCATCTGCCATCAAAAGCTTTGATTATTGAACTTTGAATGAAAGAAAAGGTAGCTCGTGTCATTTTCATTTTTATTCATTTTCATGCTTTACAATTTTGGCCAACAATTATTTATTTTTTCCAGCTCCTTTTATTTGTAAGACCATTATGACGTCATAAATGAAAGAAATAACTAAACTACCCTAAAACTCCTACTCTTTACTTGAGATTTCAGTATTACTGGTATGAGTCTCGCGCATTATGCTCGGATTTTAAAACCATAAAATCTATATATGATTTTATACTTGAGTAGTGAGGTTGTTGGGGTGGTTAATTAGTCGGGGTGTAGTGGTTACAACAATAGAGGGTTAGTGACTTAGTGGGAACGTGGGATAGTGAGGGTTGTGAATGGGTGGTGTGGCGGGATAATATTGACTAACTTACGATGTGGGTGCGTTATATTGGTTCACTTAGTGAAGGGGAAATAAACGGTCGACATGATATGTTTCAGACTCTGTCATATGGAACGAAGGCTTTTGGTGATGCCACTAGGATGAATTTGCTTCGGATTTAATAATAGTATTAGATTAGATAAGTTGCTTCTTTATAAGAAGGACAAATAAGGAGTTGGGCTTCGACCAAAAAAATAAAAATAAATACAAGATGCATTTAGTGGGTGATTTTTTGTAATAATGTATTTAGCGGGTAGTTATGTATAAAAGTGATATAACGAGTGATTTTATGTAAATCTCCCTATTTTTAATTATATTTTAGTCTAGCTTATGGTCTTAATTGTTCAGTTAATTGAGATGTAAAACGGTTAAATCTAATCAAATTAGACTAAGAAAAATTTATCATAAGGTTTATTATAGTGAATTACATAAAACCACCCTAAACAAAATTTTTTTTTCAAAATTGTCCATAAATTAGGAAATTAAAGAATACAACTCGATCATAAAGATCTCATTGTAAAAAAATATTAAGTAATTAAATTCTAAATAATTTCTCCGCTCATAATTTTTTTGATATATATATATATATATATTATAATAAGGTCTATTTTGATGAATAAAGTGATCTTTAAACATTATTATTAACAATGTTTACACGTATAAAAAGTTGTTGCTGGTCGGATTTGGATCCTCTCCTTATATTTACTTCCTAATATTTGCCTAATAAATTGATCTTATCCGTCCAAATAAATAAATGGTTAAGATCTCTTCTAACCATCTTGTTTTCTCTGTTTTGAGAACCAGTAACCATCTTCTTTCAATCTTCGTCGTTCATCCCCTCACTTATGTTCTCTTTGTTGAACTGGTTAGGTTGTTCTACTAGGTTTTGCCAAAATCTTTTGGTAAAAAAATTGAAGCATCAATTGAAGCCATGGCGATTAAACTCGAAGGTGGCCCCTCCTAGCCCAAACTTCTCAATTGCAGCCCCGTTCCCCGTCGGAGCCCAGCCCCTCTTGCCGGAAGCCTCGAACTACTGCCCAGAGACCGAAACAGCCGACAATTGAGGAGGCGAAGAGAAGGGGGATCAAAAGATCAAGGTGGAAGAACCCATTTTCGCTATGTTGCTTTTGGATTTGGAAGAGAGATTATCTGTGATTAGAAGCACGAAGAAAGAGAGATGAGAGGAACAATCCATAGTTTGAGGCTTCCAAAAATTAAAAGAAGAATGATCCTTTCAGGGTTAATCGCTTGAAGAGAGATACACAATGGGTTAATTAATTAAATTAGGTTAATTAAAAATAATCAATCATTATCCCAAATCATATGTTCTCCTTCAATCCCGTTCACTTGAATCTCATGAATTACAAAGGGGCATATTTGACTGGAAGAGGAATCTCATGAATTACAAAGGGACATATTTGAAAGGAAGAGGAAGACACAGAGGAAGGGTGATTTCGCTAGCGACGCCGAAGGCGGAGCCGCTGGCGCGGTGGATGGAGTCCGGCTCAGCGGAGAGGAAGGAGCCGCGCTTGGAGGAGAGAAACGGGACGGCGAGGAGGAGCGCAATGGGAGGAGGATGAGTCCGACAAGATTGAACAGCTCGAAGATGGACTTTGATGATGGCGTAAAGAGCAACAGTAGTAAAAATTGAAGATGAAGAAGAGTTAATTATTTTATTAATTAATTAATAATTATAATTATCTTATCTTAGCCGTTGATTGGATTTAACGGGTGAGATTGCTCTATTAGGTACTTATAAGGAAGCCTCTCGTTAGGAGAGGATCCGGATCCTTGCTGGTCATACCAAAAAAAAAAAGTTGTTTTTTTTGGTCGGGAAAAAAAAAAAAAAGTTGTCGCTGGTTCAAAAAGATAACCAAATATATGTATGGAATTATACACACACAATTTTGTAATTTCCTAATTTATAAGAAAAGTCTCAGGTGTTTTTTTATAATTTACCTTAATTAAAAATTTTGGTCAAAAATGTTGGTGATTGATAATGATAATGATAAATTGATAACGTGATTAGGCTTGTTGAGTGTTGACCCTCCTTTGCTTCTCTGTATCCGCCATCCAGGCACGTCTGTCTTTGAAAATTCTTCCATAATTTTGTTTTTATATACCCTCTACTTTGAAATTAAAAAATCTGTGGTTTGTTTCCAACAGTTCTGGGTTTTGATTCCAACTTATCTTTTCTTCTCTATCTTGTTCTTCATCTTCCTTTGGTTTATGCACTGATTGAGATTATCACATACTCCAATTTCAACCCCCCTTGGAAAAAAATCCCAAATTTACTTCCTCCTGGGCATCTGGGTAACCCTTGTTTCATGGTAATTTCAAATTCCCAACTATGGCAGACACTGGGAATGGTTTATTAAGAATCTTTTATGTGATCTTTGCTTTCTGTTCTGCCCTTTTCCTGGGTGCTCTTAAAGGTATCTTCTTTTTACCCTTTCCTTCAATTTGTAATTTCGATTAAGGCTTCATTTAGCGCGGTGGGCTGATTGGTTATAAAAATTGATCTTATTTGTCCTGACAAAGAACTTATTAGGAATGAACAATGAACCCTAATTCTGGCTTGCTGGAATTCCTGTCTGATTTTTGTTCTTTATTGCCCTGATTTTCTTACCAGGTTTGTTGGTGGGTCCTGTTGCTGGGTTGATACTAGTGATTGGGAATGTTGGAGTGCTTTTGGGCCTTTTTCCATTCCATTTTGCTTGGACAATTTACACAGTTGTGAAGTAATTTCTCTTTTACATGTGCTGTTACTGTTCCATTTGAGGGTTTTTTGTTTGTTCAGTTTGATCTTTTGGGGGATTTTACTGTTGTGGGGTTGTTGTTTTGATTACAGTACTAATAGGTTTGATGCACCACTTAAGATTGCAATCTTGCTTGCTTTGCCTGCTTTATCTGCTCTCTGGCTGGGTTTGAGCATAGCTGGGAGTGTCCTTGTTGGCGTCGGATATGGGTTCTTCACCCCTTGGGTTTCTGCCTTTGAAGCCTTCAGAAATGACAATGAGTTCAAGAAATACTTGCATTGCATTGTGGTAACTTAATTTTGCTGAGTCAAGCTGCCTTATTCGTTCAGTCTTCCGTTTTTGTGCTGTTCAGTATTCTGATTTTGATGATGAACGATTAGGATGGAACATGGGGCACCATCAAAGGAAGCTGTACTGCGGTTCGGGACTTTGCTGACATTTGTTACCATTCTTATCCTCTATGGTTGAATGAGATCCGCGAATCACAGAGTTCGGATGCCCCCCAGACTCTCAAGTTAGTTGCCCTTTCAATCCCTTTGGCAGCATCTACTAATTCGGATGCTTGGGTTCATCGCTGACACCTTGAGGAAACTCACTGAAATTATGCAGGTTTATTCATATTCCGGGAATCATCATAGTTGGTTTGATGGGCTTGATTGTGGATATCCCTAGTTACACTGTGATTGCCTTGGTAAAGAGCCCGTACATGCTCTTCAAGGGGTGGCAAAGGCTTATACATGATCTTATTAGCCGTGAAGGACCGTTTCTTGAAACTGCTTGCATCCCAGTTGCGGGTCTGGCTATCCTCCTGTGGCCGCTCATTGTTGTTGGAAGCGTCTTGATGTCGATCTTCTCAAGCGTTTTTGTTGGTCTCTATGGTTCATTTGTCGCGTATCAGGTGTTGCTGGACTCTCTGCTCGTGTTAGGCTTTGCATTTGTTATTCTGCCTAGTGCTTATCACTGAAGTTCTGAATGTATCTTCTTGAGCAGGAAAGGTCATTTAGAAGAGGTGTTGCTTACGTAATTGCAATGGTTGCCGAGTTTGATGAGTACACAAACGATTTTCTTTATCTGAGGGAGGGCTCAGTGTTCCCAAAGTAATTAACCTGCACAAAGATCCAGTGTTATCTTACTTCATAATCCTAAACTCTGCAAAATTAGAATCAGATGTTAATCCCTTTGGTATTTAACCATTCGGTTTCAATGGTCTACAGGCCCAAGTATCGGAAGAAGGTGTCCCATTCATCAGAGCTTTCAGTTAGGGACAGTCACACTCACAGGCACGTTCAAAACTTCAATTCCGGATCTGCACAGCCAACCCTTATGTTCATCCCGAACTTGGCACCCTCGAGATCTTTAAGGGAATCTATACATGAAGTGAAAGTGGTGCAGGTGTGTTTTTCTTTGGTCTCCATATTTTTATTACACTTATTGCATATATATATGATACAATATAAGATTAGAGCTCTTATCCGCAAATGGTATATATCATATGACGTCACACTGCACTAGTATGTTTGGATCTTTGATCTACAAAGCTCCTACACGTTTATTTATTGAATGAATGAACTTAGAGGAAAGTTCATAAGCTGGATAAATCCGTTGGCTTGGACATTATGCTTAGATGGGTCGTCCCCTGGCATGTTCATGTGGAGCGACTGAACAAGGCCTTAAATTCGAGGAAAATTTTTTTTTTTTTAAAAAAAACCCTATTATATTTAGTGCCTAATTGATGAATCTAGTATAAAGTTATGATGAATTTAGTTGAAATTTAAGTGAATTGTTATTAGGAATTTTTAATCTTTAGTTTGTAGGAGGACCCTCTCAACTTTATACTAGTTCAAGGAAAGGTTGCATATATCATGACCCCTTGACCCTGCTTGATTGCGGATAACACTGGGATGTTTGTTGTTTATTGTTGCTGTAAGCGGGATTGCACTGGATTTGTTATTGTTGTTGTATTTAGGGGATTCATTTGCTTTGATCTGTTGATTGCTTATAAGGAGCTTATCTACCGTGGTAAGGCATTTATTTGTGCCGATAAGCTCCTCGTGCAAACGAATTCCTTTGTAACTGTTGAAAAATGGAAACTTCTAGCAGTTTCTAGACAATTCCAAGATTTAGATGTCCTCTACTTGGTTATGTACTTTTGCCATATTTTTTGCAAATTAATACAGAATAGTCGTATGTCATTGTTACTCTTCAAATCAACAAATGAACAACTTTGAATGAAAGTTGATGTTTCGCTATCCAGATCTGGGGGAGCATGATGCGTTCCTGTGAGATCCGAGGGAAGGAACTCATCGATGCCAATGTGATCACGCACGCAGACCTCTCGCAGTGGCTAAAGGCAAACAATGGGCAAGAAGCAGCCATAATAGGCGTCGGTCTGCCTTCCTTCTCATGCCTCCACACGCTCCTCTTCTCCATCAAATCCGGGTCAGACGGCCTCTTGATTTTCGATGACATAGTTGTCACCTCTGAGAACAGGCCCAAAGACAAGTTGTCAGAGTGGTTCTTCCAGCCCGTGATGTTGCTCAAGGAACAGATCAAGGCCATCAAGCTGTCAGATGGCGAGGTTCGGTACCTGGAGAAAGTACTCCTGTTCGGGAGTGATGCTAAGCGTATGGACGAGTGGGAAAATGGCTGCGCCATCCCGAATGATCCTGTCAGAACTGCTCAAATTCAGGGCATCAGCAGAAGGTACTAAAACTTCATTAAGTTATCATTCTAATGTTTGGTATGAAATTTGTCATCTTTCATTTTAAATGCTCTAAAGTTTGGTTATTAAACTTCACATAACTGCCCCTTATTTAGGCCAATTTGCATAAATCCATCCTTTTATTTTGGAAATAGCATTTAACCACCCTCATTTTAACTTGTGAAAAAATGTAAAATGTCCAAAATATCTCTTATTAATACATATTCAGTGTTTATATTGTTACAAGTGATCAAAAGCAATTTTATAAACCAAAAATATGTTATTTCTAAGAATCTGTATTCATTTCGTAAAAAAAAATATGAAATCTATCTTAGCTTATTTAGAACTGATTCTGTCATACAAGAATTTCTGTTCTTTTAGATTCAATGTCAGATTGTGTTAGGAGTGATGTCTCTTTCAAATAAGGTCCAATTTAGCAGGCAGGTGTTTTTTTTCTCCCCTTTCATAGTCATTCATAGGTAGTTTGATTTTTGTGTACAAAGAATAAAGATGAGTAAAAAGCAAGAGCCGAAACAGATCATTTTTCTTGTGCTGACTAGAACTCCTCGGCGTGTTATCACAGGCTGTTGGGGATGATGAGGAGTGTGTCAAAATTCCCGACGTACAGGAGGAAGTATCGGGTTATAGTCAAGGCGTTGGTGTCGCACTATCGCGAGAAGGGGGGCTCAGGGAAATTTGAGTCTGTGAGATCCATTGTTGATTCCATTGAACCTGTATAAAGTAGCTAGATAGCAGATTTGCAGGATTTGGTTCTTGTTGTTGTTTGTAAAAAGAGAAACAAAAAAAATGAAAAACTTGATTATGTCAAAAGAAATACAGTAGAAATTAAAAACTGCTTGTAAGTTTTGTGGTGGTGAGGAATCATAATCTGTAATTACACCTTGGTTTGGTAGTTGTAATTAATTCATAGATTTGGATTATTTATGGAATTACTGATTTAAGTTTTGGATATTTGAAATTTTAAAATCATGCATCAGTATTAAGCATCTTAGTGAAGGTCACAAAGTAATCTTCTTCTGTATTTTATGAATCAACACCCATTAATAAATTTCACAAAATTCGAGTTAGTTGAGCTGAACTTTAACTTAAATTGAACCTAAAAATATCGTGTTTTCTTTTTTATCAGAAAATATTATTTTTTCTAACTTATGCTCTAAAGCCAGGTTAAGAAACTCAATTGAAAAAGATACTCTAAATTTAAATTATTTTAATTTTTTTTAATATTACTTGCATCACTTCTTAATTTATTTGTTAGAGAATCTTATACTTGATTTGTTTGATAAAATCAATAAGTCATGAGCTCAAGCTAATAATCTACTCATTTAATAGCCCTACTTTCCTTGTCAAATTTGAACAATTAAGCATCATAATTTATTTGTGTAATTTCCTCTCTCTATATATAATCAATGTTTCAAATTTGAACATGAAACATTCTAAAATAAACATTTTTTTTCTCAACACAAGGAATATCATCTAGAAGGATGATTAAGTTAATTAAACAAAGCTTATAAGGGTCATTCACTAATGCAGATATCAATGAAGCTAATTACACAATGGAGTATGGAGTAAACTATGGGTTCGTACGAGACGGAGTTAATAAACGGACTAAAATTATAAACAGGGTAAAGTTTATAAACTGTTGGTAAAAGTAGTTAAAAATTTAAACAACAAGATAATCTCCATATGAGGCGAAAAAAATGGAGTTTATTTGGTTTTTATTATGGATATTGTGATACTTTCAAACCAAATAAGATAAAAGAGAAAGAGTAAAACAGTACTTGTGTAAAATAAACACCCAAATAAGCACCCTTTTCTAGCTTTTTTTTAAAACACAATTTTTAACACGTTTTTGTTTATTTTGATCAATTAAACAACCGAAAAAACTGTTTAAAAATAAACACCCATAAATGATTATTTTTAGTTATTTATATTGCCAACCATACACACCCTACGTGTGCTTTAAAAAAAAAATTCAGGGGATGTCTCTTGGATCATGGAACCAACTCAGTCAATTTTTCTTGAAGATGGTAAATGTGTTGTCATCTTCTTCTTGACACTTTATCGTCTTCCAATAACCCAATTAAGAACGGATTCTTGGCATCAACATGCATACTCCTCCCTCTCAATCCTTTGTACCACATTGTTTAATCAATTACTTACTCTGGTTTAAAATTAAAGATATACCAGTACATGTTATTTTAACTAGTTTTGTTCAAAATGTTTTTCCATTTTTAAAGGTTTAGAAAAGTATTTATATTTTTAAAAAAATTGTAAATTTCAGAAAGTATATTATGAAAAATGAAATAGAAAATCTATTCTAATAATTAAATATTAAAAAGTTAAAAATTCTATTAAATATTATTTTTTATATAATTTTATATTTATTAAGAATAACCGAATAAGTATAAAATTATATAAAAAAATATTTAATAAAAAAAATAACTGTGCTAAAGTCTAAACGATTTTTAATACGGAGTATGAAACAAGAGTAATTTAAAATTTCCAAAAATCACTAAAATAGGGATGGAATATTGTGAATTGAAATGCAAACACGTCAGCTAGTACCTTAGAGTGGTAGGTAAGTATATGAATTAATGATGGATCCAAAGAGCATCAAGTAAACGCAAAGATCCATGCATGTGAAATTGTGAACCCATTTTGGGATCCTATGGATTGCAACTTCAATTCCAATTACAAATATATGGTGTATGAGTTTGTTTGTTTCTTTTTAATTTTTCCATGTACCCCTCGACTGACTAGAGGTGGCAATTCGATTGTTTAGTTATATTCGGGTATGTCCATTCGAGCTCGGTTATATATTGAGTTAGGTCATATGTCGAGTATATCATATGTTCGATCGGACTCAGATTGGATCAAATGGATTTCGGGTTGGGGCGGGTATGAATTGGGTCAAGTCGGGTCACATTAATTTTTATTATAAAATGATCATTATTTTTTGTTTATCTGAATTATCCACTATTAAACTTCATTTATTTAGTATATTAGGTTACATTATATGTAATTCACGTTGTTTGAGTATTAAACAATAAGAAAATTAAAGTAATTAATTATAAGGAAAAGTCGGGTCTTGTTCGGGTGGATCAAGGACGAGTCGAGTATGTGTCGGATTGGATTTGTCTATGTTCGTGTCTATTTGGGTATGATCGGGTCAAAATAGGTCGGGCTCGAATTTGTCTATAGGTCTGTATGGAATGAAGTTAATAAACTGACTAAAATATAAACAGAGTAAAATTTATAAACTGATGGTAAAAGTAGTTAAAAATTTAAACAGTAAGATAATCTGTTTATGGGACACAAAAGTGTTTTAATTGTGATAAATAAATGGGCAAATTGCATAAAATAGCACGAACTTTAGGTATAGTTGCGGTCGGTGGCACGAACTTAAAAAAATACAAAAATAATCACCAACTTTGGGGTTTAGTTGCGGTCAGTGGCACGTATCACCTATCTCACTAATGTGGACTAATGAGGGTGCTTACATGGAATTTTTTTTTAATTAAAAAGACATATATCGAGATATGGATTAGTGGGGTGCTTACATAGATTTTTTTAATAAAAAATCAAAAGGCATAAAAGATGTGCTTAAATTGTGAAACTAGCTAGGTTCCATTTTTATTTTTTATTTCATGTAATTCCATTTTTATTTTTTATTTCATGTAAGTCTAAATCAAATATAATTGTGAGAAATATACCATTTGCCACTGAATAAATACTCCCCTGTGGAGTGGGCTCTGCCCGTTTTTTAACCAAAAAAAAATATACCATTTGCAAATTAAAATAACTAGTCACATTCAAGGTAAACATTTGAGTAGCAAAATAACATAAATAGAAAACCAACATCTGGTTAACATAAAACAAACTGGATGCTAATCATCCGGGGCCCCTGGATACTAAAATGTTTACCATGAACATGACAATTGGTACTAGTTATTTTAATTTGCAAATGTTATATTTGTCACAATTATCTTTGATTTGGAATTACATGAAATAAAAAAAATGAAATCTAGCTAGTTTCACAATTTGAGCACATCTTTTATGCCTTTTAATTTTAAAAAAAAATCTATGTAAGGACCTCACTAATCCATATATCGCTCTATGTCTTTTTAATTAAAAAAATAATCCATGCAAGCACCCCCATTAGTCTACATTAGTGAGATAGGTGGTACGTGCCACTGACCGCAACTAAACCCCAAAGATGGTGATTATTTTTGTATTTTTTTAAGTTCGTGCCACCGACCGCAACTATACCTAAAGTTCGTGCTATTTTATGCAATTTGCCCTAAATAAATTAACAATGCGAAAAGAGGAAGAGGTATCCCTGGGTGGGTTGTAATTTTGATAAAAAATGAAAGAGGTGAAACAGTCTTTTTTGATAAATAAACACCCAAAAAAAGCTTTAATTAAGTATATTTGATGTTGAATATATATCTATATCTACCTCAACTCTTAAAATATAATGGTTGGTTCAGCACGGCAAGTGCCCTAGCACATATCACAAAGCAAAACACGGAAGAAACTAGTGACATGACATGGATATGGACCCTTGACACATTTCCGAAAGTCAAGAACTTCATCTGGAAACTTGCACTAGATGGAATCTTGACGAAAACCAGACTAGCAAACAAAGGCATTCATGTTCCACTATCTTGCGCTTTGTGTGATCGGACGGATGAAAGCCCAATCCATCTCTTTATCGAGTGCCACCACACCCTACAACTGGTTCACAAAATCGACCAAAACATTGAAAAAGCGATTCGAGAAGTTGACACTAGAAACAAATCGATCAACAACATTGTATGTAAAATTTTTACTAAACTCAAACACGAACCAAAAGGAAGACTCGTGACGACATGGTGGAGCCTATGGACAAGCAGGAATTGACAAGTTTTTGAAAACCTCAATACAACATCCATACATACTATAGAGAATTATACCAAACAACAAATACAGAACTGGACTGCCTCTAAATTAACCTTTGAAGAGGAGGCCACATGCCACCATCAGAAAACTCGGACAACTCAACAACGGAGCAGAAGAAATCTGAGATGGAGCAAACCAGATGAGGGATCTTTCAAAATTAATTTTGATGGATCTAAACTAACTTCGAGTGAAGCTTCTGCATGTTTCATTATTAGGGACCACAGTGGGGTAGTCATCGAATGTGGCGGCTTCAAATGTGGACACATCTCGGCTTTAGCTGCGGAGGCTCTGGCAATCAGAGGAGGCATCCCCTAGGCAAAGGAGCTTCAGCTTCCCAGCATCATGCTTGAAGGCGACAACCTGACCGTCATCAATTGTCTGCAAGGTCTGTAGTGCTGTCCGTGGAAGATTGAGATGTTGATTTCTGACACCCTGCTCCTACTCCAACATTTTGATAGGGTGCAATTCGGCCATGTATTCCGGGAGGTCAACTCGACCGCCGATAGGATTGCTCGTCTAATCCACACAACGCCCACGCGGGACCTCCTCGTTGATCCTACTCTGCACATTCTCATCCGCAAGGATGCCCTTGGGTGGTGATCTAGCAGGGTCTGACCCCATCAAAATCTTTACTTTATAAAAAAAAACTCTTAAAATATAATAGTACGTTTTATTACAAAATACAAAAACTTCCCTAGACAATAAAATAAAATGTTGGGATTGAATAAGACGGGCATTAGGAATAGTAAGAGTTACGTACTTTGGTCCCCAGTCTCTCCTTCGGCCTTATTCTCACGCTGATCCCTATACTACTATTCTATACTCTGCCCATTTCATTTAATTAATTAAATGATCGGTGAATATAAACAATAATTATTATAATAAAAATAATAAATAATAATACTCCAATAAATGGGAAAATGGAGACCACTTTAAAGTTAAAACTTCAACCCCCGACGCAGACAGCCCCAAACAGAACGCACGCCCACCCTCCCCTTTCGAGCCCTCCACATGCCTATCCCAATCTGCATTCTGCAACAGATATACTACTACTGTATTTTATACATATTTCTAACTTTTAATTTTAATTCACCTATTTTGTACTCTGTTTTATTTTAATTTTTGGCTTCCAATAAGCTTAATTTCTTGGATATTCCAGGTAGATTCCAATTTTTCTTCACTGATCCCACTTAGATGTGCTTAATGCCGAACACTATTCAGTATTCTACTTATAATATCTAGGGTTGTTATTCGAATCGAATAAGCCGAGTATTGTTTTTCATATACTGTTTATTTAAATATGAGCGAGCTCGAGCCAAGCCTAAATTTTGATTTGAGCTTAAAAATGTGCTCATACTCGGCCCATTTAAGAAATGAACGAGCTTTAGCCGAACTTTTTTCAAGCTTTAAATAGTTCTACTCACTCATTGTACCATAACTTAAAGGAAATTTCATAAAATTCGAGCTTAATTCGAACGAGCTAAATGTGCTCATACTCGGCTCGTATAGAAAATAAACGAGCTCGAGCCGAGTACGAGTCGAATTCGTGCTACGCATGTTCAAATAACACCCCTAATAATATCTAACAATTTCTCTAAAATTTCTATAAATTTGATGAAATACAAAATTTCTATAACATCTTTCTCATTTTGAATATTTGGAGAATTGTTAAGTTTTGATAAATAGAGTAATAATTAGGGATATAAGGGTGTGTTTGGATTCCATTTCATTTCCATTATAATGCAATTATTTTATCTCGTTTTATGTCTCTGTTTGGTTGTAAAAATAAAAATCTCGTAAAAACCGAAGTAAAACCGTAATTTAACCAAATAATCACATAAATCGAGATAAAAGAATTGCATTTTAATTAATATATCGTGAAATCCAAAAAATATTATAATTTAAACGGCTTCAAATTTTTGTTAACCAAACACCGCATTATCATTTTGTATTATAATGATAATGCATTTGGAATCCAAACACACCCTAAGTGTATTTTTGTTTGTTTTATTAAAAAGTGTGCAGATTTTTAAAATGACCAATTTTAATTAACAGAGGAAGTATATATTTATTTAACCTACCTAATTCATCGGCTTCAGCCATACATCAACTACAGTGTTAGCAAACTAACCCTTAAATGAGAGAGAGAGAGAGAGAACTATACACTAAACTAAATTGACAACTAAAATGACAAGCTTAGAAGCTAAAACGACAATAAAAAATAAAAAGTGGTTATAGTCATTAATTGCCAATGTTTGAAATGAATACTGTAGATTAGATGAGAGAGAGGGGCGAGCTAGCTGATAAGAGATGGCGGGCTAAAAAAGTCATTCAACCACATGGGATAAGATCAGCTTTTAAACCTTCAACACGTGTCCGTGACTCGCACGGCAATCATGGTGTGAGTGTGAGCCTTTTTCTTTTTTCCTTTTTTTTTTTAAAAAAAATCCGGTTGAGTGAAAACAACGAGTCCAGCTCGTTGTGCCTTTACAGCCGTAGTAGTGGACTGGACCCGATTGAAAATCAAATTATTTGGGCGAATAAAATGAACCTATTTACATGAAACCAATCATAATTCAATTTCACTTCGTCCTCTGTAGAAATTAAATTCATCCATGGGGAAATTGGAATAAATCCAAACCTAAAATTTAGGGGAGAAAA
This sequence comes from Persicaria maculosa, assembly GCA_963922045.1. Lineage (NCBI taxonomy): Eukaryota > Viridiplantae > Streptophyta > Magnoliopsida > Caryophyllales > Polygonaceae > Persicaria > Persicaria maculosa. The sequence goes on along the minus strand of OY998254.1, from coordinate 3,027,166 downwards.
AAATGACTGCCAAGAAACAACAAAAACAGCCCCAAAAACTCCAAAAAAATAAAATAAAAAAACTTATGTATATTTAATGCATTGGCAACAAAATGCTAAAATTACACTCTGTGAATATGTGGATTTGTGATTGTGATCGTACTGCCGGCATGAATGAACCCCTCAACTACAGTTTGTTTGTGTGAAATTTGAATTGTTGTTTCCTCTGATTTTTGCACTTCCAAGCTGCCAGTGAAATGCAGATGCAGATGCTCCCAAAAGGAAAATTAAGCAGTAAATAAGGTATACAGTAAAAGGAATTTTCTTCGCAAGGACAGTTTGCCATAGAAAGCATAGATTTCAGAATTCACTCCGTAAATAGGAAAGAGATAAAGGAAAGAACAATCTGGACTTACTTTGATGATCTTCTCACTGGAGTCATCCCCCAGATTGAAGTTACAAATATGGATGAAAGAGAGTGGAAAGAGGATCTACAGATTAAGTAATTTACGGATTCCAGATTGAATTTCATAGCTAGCTAATTTAGAGAACTAGGATTTACTTACTTGCTGATTACTGATCTGCTAAAATTAATTTCCTACCTTATTTATTGAGCTTCTCGAACCTGTCTGTCGGAATTTTGAGGTGCTTTTGCGTTGCGAATATACTCTCTGTGGAAATCATCAGGTCTGCAAAAGCGCCTTTTCGACGCCTCTCATGGCTTTACAGGAACCCACTCGTAACGGCCTTTCAGGGGGACGCCCTTCACCGCATCGAAATTGTACCTGAAATCATCACGAAAACAGCATTGATTGACGAAACCGCAGTCGCTCGGATTCGGATTTTGATTTGAAATGCAGATTTGTTTTGAAGCTTACTTCTCTGAGAAGCGTTTATGGAGATCGCTCTCGGCGGCGGATAAGAACTCCTCGATTTCCACTCCCGACGGCATCACTCTGACCGCCGGCTTATGGCGAGATTTCGCTTCCGTGAAAGGCATGGCCACCGCCGTCGAATCCATATCACCTGATTCCTCTTCGCTAGATGGAGTTGCTTCGGTTCTGCGAGGACTGGAAACGGAGTACGGAATTGTGAGCATTTATAATTGCAGGAGTTGAATACAGAAGAGGGAGAAAATGAGAAAGAGAGATTTAATATCTGTGTTTAAATGTACATTACGTTTGCTGAAAAAACGAAGAATTAAAAGCGGATCGCTCGTTTCATTTTTAAATTTCGAAATTCTAAATTGTAACAGTTGGAGAAGAAACGGATCGAGATGAAATCAAACTTTCAAAAATTGAAAAAAAATAAGAATAATCGAATTAAATGAAGAAATCCAACCTATATCTGCCGCCGGAAAACGTCAACGTCTCAATCTGAGCGCTCTCCATCTGCCCCTGCGTTATCCAAGAAGTAGGAGTACTATTAATTTGAGATTTCAGAGAGGAAACTGAAATTCCAGAGCTCCGAAGGCGGATATATACACATCCGACATCCAAGTACGCGCACAATTGGAGAGGACAAGTACAACCGAATAAAAAGTCAGTTCTCACCGTTGGATCGGAAATTGTGGATCGATCTGCAGCGAGATGAGTGGAGGCGTAGCTCGAGCAACAAGACACCGACTCAGAGGCAGAGTAGGTCTCCTCCGCAGATCTCAACGGCGAAATCGACTCCATCGCCGCTTCGATCATCACTCTCCGGCGAATACTGCTCCTGATCTCAGAAACAGCAGAGTCAGCGAACTCCAATTCTCCATCCCCTACCTCTCTACACCTCTTCTCCGCAGTATCAAAGCTCGTTTCCTCTTCCTTCAGCTCCGGCAATTCCGCCGCCGCACTCTCCTCCTCCGGCCTTCTGCATCTCCTCCACATCTCTCTCTCTCTCTGTCCCGCGCGATTCCTCCGGCAAGTCGCAATTATGAGTTTATCTTGTTGCTCCTCGGCTGGTTGCAGCGTTCGCTTTTTTGATGGAGAAAGCGGAGGTGAAAGGAGCTTTGTCAGGAGGAGATCGATCGAAGGCAGATTAAAGGCGTTCCAAATGGACGGTGAGGATTCGATCTGGAGAAAAAGGGAGAGAGAGAGAGAGCAAGTGGTCCAACACTCCGTAACAGTAACGGGGGAATCTTTCGTAGTGGAACTGTGACGGCGCCGTTTTGGGGATCGGAAGGGGAGGCCGTTTGTGGGTGAAACGACAAAGTTGTTAGTGTCACCGGCTACAGCCGGTTGAAAGAGAGAGTGCCTTGAGGTGAAATGGTAATGTAATAATGATGGGATTTTGAAGATGCAACGAATCGATTTGGTGTCAGATGAAGGGAGGATCGTGGAGGGAGGTTATCAGATCATGATTTTTTCGTTTTTTTTTATCCCTTGATGTTCTTCGTTTGTAATTTGCATTGAACCCAAAATGTAATCATGACTCTAGGGTTTATTGGGTGAAAAACTAGTTTTGCCCATGAAGTATTATAACTATTCCGTTTTAATTTTATTAAAAAAAAAAAGTCATTTTATGGTTTTACTCAACTATTTTCAGCTTTAAAAGTAACTTTTGTGTATGAAATTATTCTTTGGTACATTGATTATTCGTATATAAATAATAATGATTGTTCAGATGAATAATTATATTGTTATGAACAAATATTAATATGAAATATTTTTTGTGTACATAAGTACATTGTAAGAACTTTATATATACACATGAATCATTTCAACCATTCCGGAATGGCTCACTGAAAAGGACTTGCGGGTAGTACCCGAAGGTCCCCAGTTCGAACCCCGGATATGGCCGCTCTTTATTTACAAATTCAAACACATGAATCATTTCTCTCTGTTTTTAGGGTATATCATGACTTTAGAGTTTGTTTGGTGAAAAACTAGTTTTGCCCATTTAGGTGAAATTTGTTAGATAGAATATATGTATAAGCCCAATTACCCATTTGTAATTAGGGTTAACTATCTTGTACTCACACACACATAATAATTATAATAATAATAATAATAATAATAATAATAGTGAAGGCAACCCTAACACATGGATTATTCACTCTGAGATGGTATCAGAGTGGAAAAGTCAAACGGTCCGACTCTTGATCCTGGGCTAGCTAAAAAGAGAATGAGATGCTAGACTCGTTGTTCAAGTGTCAACTAGAGGTGAAAAACGACCCTAGTTGCACTTGCGAGGACGTGTTGAGAGAATAAAAGATGTGAAGAGACCAAAAGAGTTCCACATCGATAATATGAACAAAGAAGCCTTAGTATATAAACTAGTGGGTTACTCCTCGTCCTCCTATTGCCAATTGGTTTTAGGATGGAACCCCGCTCGGCTTATGTGCTAGGCTATTAGCGCAAAACGGACTTTAGTATGGTATGAGATGGAAGAAGTATAATGTATAACGTTTAGGTATTATATGTGCAATAATTTTATACATTATATATACACCATAAGAACTTTACAAAATTGTAAAAAAAAGAGGAAATTTTATATAGTTTTTATTATCCTAAAAAAGAGTTCGTGAATCGTAAATGATATGTTTTTCTAAACGAAGGGAGTATATGATAACAATTAAAAATATCAAATAATTTATTATTTTTGTTACAATTGAAGATGTAGGGCCTTTAGAAAACAGTGAAAAGAAACTGTTGAAAAGTTGAAAACTCGAAGGTTGTGGCGCAAATCAACTGCTTAATTTAGAAGCGATTTCACCGCAACCGTAGATGCAAGTTGCTCCCCAAGGTTACACAACACACTCTCGAAACATGCCTCGAAACAAGGGTTTGGAATCACAAAAAAAATGCTCATGACGATGAATGAAAATGGACGATGGTTAAAGGAGTTTTTGGTGTTTTCTTTGTAAATCGGAAACGTCGGTTTTTAACGAGGAAAGAAGACCTACCACACGAAAATTGCCCAACAATTTGATCAATAACGGAGAGAATAATTGAGTCGGAAGAAGTTAAAACAAGATAAATTATGAAATCCTCATCGAAAAAACATTTCGTAACTTATCTTGATCCAAAATTAATTAACAGTAACGCAAAAATAAACACCACCGTGCACGTGTCACAATCACAAACCAATGGTGGTGGTGATACACACGTGTCAGTCTCCTATTCCATCTCTCAATCATAGAGGTGAAACAAGTAAGTACCCTTGTAAACAAACCCCTTAAAAATATTGATGGGAGATAAAAGAAACCTTTCACCTTTCATAAAAAGCTTATTTCAACAATTATATGATAAATAGAAAGAAAAAAATCCAGCAGTATATAAGCCTTATAAGGGGTGGTAGCCAAAAGAACAAGACAACATTGAATAACAATAGGCAGAAAGAGAAGGCGACGGAATACACCGAGTGAAGTTAATTAAGGAGACTCTCCTGCCAATGAAGCATGGCAATAACTGTTGTTACTCTCTGTATTGAAATACTCAATATTTTAGGAAAGTATACATTTATTATGAAAATATTATTCATAGTAGGTTCATGGAAATGAATTGTTAATTTTTTAAATTGGCTTTTGCATTGAAAATTGAAAATGTCAATAAATAAATAAGGGAAAATGGCAGAAAACCACCCCTTAAATATGACTCTTTGCAGAAAACCACCCTTTAAAATTGAAATTGCAGAAAACCACCTCTTAAACCCATTTTGTCTATAAATCACCACCCACAACTGTTTTTTTCCATTAACTTGCCGTTAAAAACGGTGAAAAGTCATTTTTACCCCTCTATTTTAATGTTATTTTAATGAGAGAAAAGTGTATGAATTGAAATAAATTAATAAAATCTATTTATTCTTCCCTTTTAATGTTATATTAATAGAATAACATACTTTTTCTCTCATTAAACGGGATAGATAAATATGTTTTATTAATTTATTTCAATTCATACATTTTGTTTTCATTAAAATAACATTAAAAGGAAGGGGTAAAAATGACTTTTCACCGTTTTTAACGGCAAACTAACGGAAAAAAAAGATTGTGGGTGGCGATTTATAAGCAAAATAGGTTTAAGGGGTGGTTTTCTACAATTTCAATTTTAAGGGGTGATTTTCTGCAAAATGTCATATTTAAGGGGTGGTTTTCTGCCATTTCCCCAATAAATAATTAAACAAGAGTATTGATGAGTTAAAAAAGTTTTGTTGGTAAAAAAAAATTGTCATATCATAAAGGAGTGCTAGTGCCTAAAAAGCCATGCAAGTTTTTTTTTTAATACTCCATATAAGATATTTGAGTTTAAAAAAACCAACTATTTTAGGTCGATTATTATTATTTTTTTTTATTTTTATTTTTTTATTATAAACTTGTTTCTATTAACCAATTACTATTTACAAGAAATTAGTGGGTAGCCCAGATACTATCTTGACACTCACTCCCTTAGCGATAATAAAACTGAGTCTAGTTAAAATATAAGCGGCAGCACGAGCCCCGGCATCCTGAGATACGGAGAATTTCTGAATCCGCTTCAGCAAGGCAACCCCATCCGTATCTAACTCCCCCAACGAAGAGAAGGAGAAGGGTATGAAACCATAACCAGCCGTCGTGCACAAATCTCGATACTTGGCACACTTACGCCGTTCAGCATCAACAACAGCACGACCAGGCACAAAGTCAGACATCTCAGACTGAGTCAAAGGGGAGGATCCCGTCAGATCGACACAAACATCCCGCCCTCTGTCCCATGAATAAAGTAGTGAATCCGCCGGACGAAGAGGATTATCATGCCCATCAATCAAACCGATATCAACCTCATTACCGGCAGAAATCCCAGACCTGTAGCAGATATCCAATAAGATGCCGCGAACAAGGTTATGTCGATGCTTAATGCCCACGGAACCAGCGCAAGACACATCATGGTCACCGTAGACATCACAATCAAAGACCCGAGAACAAGCGAAACATGGTCTGGACACCGCGAACAATGGAACTCCCAATCGATAGCTAAGCACACTACGATAGGTCATTCCATTCATAGTCTGCCCCAATCCATAAATAGGAACTGCACGCAACCAATCAGATGAGTGAGCACCCTGCTGAGTCTTCCATAATGCCACATGTCGCGGAGTCAAATGAGAAAACAGAGTCTGATGTAGCAGCAACATTCACGAAATATATATCTGCCAGTTTCTTCATAAGTTTGAGGGCAACGATTTCACTAGGATTGCGTAGAAGATCATAACCCGTGACCTCATTAAAAGAGCGACAAGCATCATCAAAAGTAGGCACAACAGCAATGATACTAGAAGAACGTAAGATCTTAGCCTGCAATTCAGCAGACTGCAAACGGGACGCCAAAAAAGCATAATGTATGACATCACAAGCAGCATACACTCCAAGCCCACCAAAATGAAAAGGGAAGGTGGCGAGCCTCCACTGCCAATCTCCAAACCCAGGCCCAGACGCAGTGACAATACGTTCCAAACTAGAACGGAGTGCCTCATCAAAGGAAAGTTGGGCCGACCCAAAGACACGTGGGGAACAAGTACGCAAAGCACAGTAATGTTTAGAAATACCCGTACATGCTCGAAGTAGAAGCAACTCGCACTGTGGGTCATCAATCTTCGCGACAGAATCCATAAGCTATATGATTCTATTCACTCTCTTTGCCACAAGTTCATTGCCGAAAACAAGGCAGGCACCGACAGGGTCACCCAAAACTTTGACACCACGTGAAGGTCGAGCAATAGAGGGGGATGGGGGAAAACACTGGGTAGCCGACTCCTGGGGTCTTCTGTAGGCCAAAAGACCTCAGTCTTGTCAACATTAAGATGAAGACCAAAACGGGGACCATCCTCCATACTCAGCTCCAAGACCTTCCCTACAATCAACGTGTCCCCAAGAATAGTGTCATCATCTAAGTACCATGCCTACAGACTCAGGGCAAAATAGTCTCTAATCTTGCACACCAAAGGATGCAACACCAAAGTAAAAAGCATAGGGCCCTGAGATATTATCTGAGCGTCCACTCCTTAGCGATAACAAAGTTTAGTCGTCTAGTAAAAATATAAGCTGCAACACGAGCCCCAACATCCTGGGATACTGAAAATTTCTGAATCCGCTTTAGCAATATCAGATCCCGTTCCATGACTTTTTCGTAACCGAATCCGTTTCATAAAACCAATAGCATCATCTCACAGTTCTCCAAAAAGTAGAAAACGTAAATACCTGTACTTAATTCTTCTCCTAAAAGTGATTAACAAAATGTAAAAATACACTAAAAGTTGGAGGTTTTAATTCGAGCATTTGTATTGGGAGGTATATGCTAGGAGAGTAGGAGGTATATGCTGAACTTATAATATGAAGACAATATAGCTTGTTGGACAAAGCCACCTTAAAGACAAAAACAGGTTCAATATTATCCATTTTAGCAAGGGACAAAATTAAATGGTTGGACACCCACTCAAGAGTTTATTGCATTAATAGTAACATGCATGTCAACATTTTCCTCACATATTTTTTTTTCAAAATTTTAAATTAGGGGTTTTCTAATCTATGTTTAAAGACCTAATTAGTTCAACTTTTTTATTTTTGAAATCGTTCTCTAGTTATAATATTTTAGCCATATTTTAAATTTAATTACGGAGTTTATATTTATTATTTTTGGGTAACAATTTTCAAAATGAGAGTTATAATTTATAAAATCGTTTAAATAAATTGCAATATATCGAAGATAGTATTTTCATTTACATAATCAAGATGAGATTTTTTTTAATTGGCCGAAATTAGTTTACATATATGGTTGAATAAATTACGGCTAAACTTATATAGAAATTTATATATTACTCCGTATTTATTTAAGGTGGCTAGACAAGACGCACATGGGCATTAAATTGAGAGATATAACGGCTGTAACAGTTTAGTAAGCAGTCATGAATTTTCTTTTTATTTTTATTTAAAAAAAATAGTCAAGAAATTATGGCATTTTCAATGATGATATATAAATTCTCTAAAATCTATAAAATTTATATACTCCTTGAATTGGTAAATAAAGAGCGGCTATTCCGGGATTCGAACCGGGGACCTATGACTATTATCCACAAGTCCTTTCCGGTGAGCCATTCCGGAATGGTTTAAAATTTATATACTCCGTAATATATAGGAGTACTAAAACAGAGATCTAATAATTCTTTTATGCGTTGTTTTCTCATGCAATTTGACCTGAATTTGTGACACGTAAATTAATGATAATCCGATATATTTAAGACGTATTAGACAATGACCTCATCTATTTTTATCTACGTGTCATCCTATGTGTCCATCTCATATCATAAGTGGTTACAAAATCTATCATTTTACCAGTAGTTATTTTATAAATATTATACCTTGAATTATTTTATCTTAATTTAGTCATTAAGATTTATTATTTTAGCTCATTATATCTAATGATAAGATTTAATTATTAATTAATTATCTATTAAACAGTCAAATCTTATAATCCAAATATTTATATTAATTCTCAATTTCATATTTTAAGTCGTTATAAAACCTATTATTTTTATGATTGTTTGAAAATTTTTATTAAAAAATTTCAAATAAACTATTTTTAATCTTCAAATAAAATTTAATAAAAATAATTTTGATATAATTAATATAATTTATTACCAAAATGTGCAAAAACTTGGATAGCAAATACTAGCTAGTAGATAAATAAATATTAAAATCTCTATAAATTTTATGGTTCAACTACAGTAACTTCTTTATTTTATAAATTTCTATATTTATTACTATCATATAAATACTTTATATTTAAAACAAATATATTCTGCTTTCAATCAGTAATGTAAGACAATTGATTTTTCGAAATGAATTTGAAGGAGTTATAAACTATATAATATATATTTTTTAATAATTTAATATTTATTATTAATAAATACTAGCTCTCTCCGTTAATTAAAACATGTCGTTTTAGGATGTAAATCTTATTAAGAAAAATTTGTCATTTTAGGTATTTTGTCATCTACTTTACAAAATTGCCCTTGTAATGATTAAATAGTTATTAGTTGTAGTTTTGAGAAAGTAAAAAAAGTAGAGTACTTAGTAGTAATTAAGGGTATGCGTGTATTTTTTTTATTTATTTTTTTAATAATTAAGGGTAACAAATACTAGCTGGCCATGATTAATTTGGAATAAATTTGGGCCTGAATAAAATGAACCCACACGTTGTCACACGTATTTCTTCATATATTCATGGTGTACTTTCATACTGCTATACTGGGGCTAGTGCCCTGTGGAGTAAAGGGTGGTATGGAGATTTCGGTTTCGATCTTTGTCGGTTGAGTTGAGAATGTAAAGAGACAAAAGAGTTCCACATTGATAGTTTGAATAAACAAGTCTTAGTATATAAGCTAGTTAGTGGATTACTCCTATTGTCAATTGATTTTATGATTGAACTCTGCTCGGCTTATGTGTTAGGCTATTAGCGCATGAGCGCACGTGTGCACACGACCCCCCCGATCCCGAGTCTAGACGGACTTTCAACATTGTTTTATCGGCTGGGCTACATGCTCGGAATATACCGTCGAAGATGAGTTCTTCGTCGTAGAAAAACAAACAAACATAAAAAACCATCTATCATTCCTAACAATGATGATCGCTGGTGGCAGCCTTAATTAGCTTCTACCAAACTACAGTACTGGTTTGGAAAAACATCATTTAATTGAATGTCGAGTTTTGGCCATAAATGGGGTTTTATTCGGATATATACACATAAATAATTTACAAATCCAATAAGTGATCAAGATGTTGAAAAGAGGAAGAAGATACGTTGATTTGTTATAACAGAAACCGGTAGTTCAATACAAAGAGAAGCCCCTGATGTAAAATAGACCGGAGCATGGGTTGGGCCGGATCTTGACCAATTTTTCAGCTCATTACACCGAGCTCAATTTTTGGGCCTAGTGCTTTGTTCAAACCCGCTCTCATTGTCTTGTCAAGCCACCCAACGAGCCTAGTATCTCAAATTCGTTTTCTATCCGAAATTGAATACTTTCAGGCGACACGCGGGACAAAGAATCATCGTCCCGCAAATTCCGTCCCATCCCGCATATATATAATATATTTATTTATAATGAAAAAAATAAAACTAATAAAATATCAAAGAATATATATAATTAAGTTGAATAATAAACTAAATAAAGTTGTAAACTAAGGTTTATGCTACCGTAATTGCAATTGTAATAAAGTTGAATATACATTTAATTACAATATACTTATGCTACTGTAATACTCCCTCCGATTCAAAATACATGTCGTTTGCTTTTTTAACACGTATTTTAAGGAGCTAAAAACTATATAATATATTAACTTTTTTATTACTATTTTTTTACAATTTAATATTTATTACCAAGAAATATTAAGTTGTGAAAAAATAATTTAATATTTTATATAGTTTTTACCTTCTTAAAATACGTGTTAAAAAGTCAAACGACATATATTTTGAATCGGAGGTAGTAAGGAGTACTTACAATTACAATTGTAATAAAGTTGAATATGCTACTGTGATTATAATATTTTCTTTGGAGAACTAATTGTAATACAGAGTACTTAGTGCAATTGTCATACTCCGTACTTGCTAGGTATATATACTGTAATTGTAATTGTAATACTCTCTCCGTTCCGAAATACACGGGCTTTTACTTTTCGGCACGTTTTTTAAGGGGCGAAAAACTCTATAAAATATTATTTTTTAATTAATTTTTTTAATTAATTTAATACTTATTAATACTTATGTAAAAAAATTAATTAAAAAATAATATTTTATAGAGTTTTTCGCCCCTTAAAAAACGTGCCGAAAAGTAAAAGTCCATATATTTTGGAACGGAGTTAGTACGTACTTGCTAATATATGAGAATATTTATGAAATTTGAATTTGTAATATAAATCTATTGCTACTATATTTTTATTATATTAATAATATATATAATACTATATATAACTTATATAATTATATATAATATTAATATAAAACCGGGTCAGACCTAGCTGTCAGTCCGCTTGGGCTTCACCCTCTACCCAAGTCCAACCCTCTAGGCCTACTGAGCCGGGCCTGCCGGCCCGCTTGGGCCAACTATTCTGTCCAAACCCGCATTTTTTCCCAGGCAGATTGGGTGGACTGGACGGGTGGACCCATGTTTGCTCTGGTCTACCCTTGTTTATAATGTTGGCGTTTTCTCCCTAACACTTATTTTCATATTTACTTTTTATGCCCTAATAATACATACTCTATTTACCCGTTAAATAAAACATGTCATTTTGATGATTGATGATGATTTTTAAAAGATAAAAATAAATCATTAGGAAGAGGGCATATATGTATATCAAATCATCGGTCAACCGGAGATAGACTAGAGAGTCTCTCAATCCCCTCTCGTATAATAGGTAAATCGACTTGCGCTGATCAACTCGACCCACTAGTAGGGAGCAAGACAAACTTTGGATGGAAATCCCAAGAAAAGAGGCGGAGGCAGGGATCGAACCCGGGACATCCTTCCTAGTTCCTACCCCTTACTCCTCACAACTAGGCCACCCCGAATCCCTCTACTTTACATCGCAAGTTTCAAACTTGAATCAATATATTCCATGCCCACTTTATAAGTCTTGGTGTTTCTTATCTCCCTTTACCATTTTACACGCTTCAATCTGTTGTTTTGTAGTATTTTGTCTTCAACTGCAAAAGAATTTTAATACTTTTTTAATCATCAAAAGTTTAGGAGTAGGACCTTCACATTTTTCACATTAGAGACTCCAAAACAACAACCAACGTACTATATGTTGTGAGCTATTATAGAAATAGGGGTTCATTTATGTAATTAGTGAAATAAGAGGGTAGGCGGTTAGACTCATTGTAAGACATTTTTCGAAGCTATCAAATTCTGATGTTTGAGTGGAGGCATGAAAAAAAGACGATCATGAATACTTCATCAGAGACTGGATTCGCCGGTATGTGTGTATTCGATCCCTGACTCCGCCCATTTGTATGGACATTTATGTAATACTTCATCAGAGACTGATTGCAGCAAAGCTCCTGAATTCACAGTTGATCAGTACAAGCAACTGTGAATTCAGGAGCTTTGCTGCAATCAGTCTCTGAAACCTAACCAGCAAACTTCTTCGGCTTCTCCTCTTTGTAATTCGGAGGAAAGCCTATGATGAAATAACACCTATCCCCAGTATGATTCGTCTTTTTGCAATTTGTGCAAAAAAGACTAGATTTCTTGGATTGTTGCTCAGAGTTCTTGCCATTGCTTTTTGAATCAGATTTCTGGTTTTGAGCCTGAGATGGTTTCTTGGTTTGGACATGAAAAGAGGCCATGTCACCGGTTGAAGAAGGTGAGGATTTGACTTCTCTATGTCTCTCCTCTTCTCGGCGAGAAGAGAATACATCATCAACAGAAGGTAGGGGCCTCATAATCAAAATATTCCTTCTAACAATATTAAAACCTCATTCAATCCTAGCAGCAACTGATGAACTCTTTGATCCTCATCATATTTCGTAATTTCAGCCATTGCACCACAAGAACAGTGAAGAAATCTCTGAAAGCTATGAAGCTAATCCCAAAGAGACTTGATCTTCGCAAAATAAGACGGAATTGACATCTTACCTTGTGCAATGGTGTTGATCTCTTTCTTGATGGAGTAAACCCGCGAACCAGACGCCTGACCATATCTGGACTCCAATTGCTCCCAGATCTCCTTCGTTGTGCTGTTGTAGATGACACTGCTCCAGGTCTCTGTAGTGAGAGTATTGATTATCCAAGACATGATCATGTCATTGCACCTCTCCCAGCGAGCGTAATTCAGTGGCGTAACAGGAGGAACTGCATAGACGCCATTAACAAAGCAAAGTTTGTTCTTCGCGGGGAGAGCCATGCACATCGCTCTCTTCCATTCTCCAAAGTTATTTCCGTCGAACGAAGGAGTGATCAGCGTCGCACCGGGATGATCACTGGGATGAAGGTATAATGGATCAGAGGGATCCACTCTGTCATCAGTCGCCATGGAAGACGATGATTGAAGATGAATGTTTAGTTGTGTGCTGTCTTGTGCTTCTATGTTTATTTTCTAGCACTTACTTACCTACCTTTCTGCCAATTTGGTATATTAGTTTTGGATTTATCGAAAACACTCTATCGACTAGTTTGAAGAAAGATTATTCAAAGTTCAAACACATATATTGAAATCTATTTATTATTTAGTATTATTATTATTATTATTATTATTATTATTATTATTATGGTTAGAATGTCGTGATCCACCAATTTAAAACTTTTGTATAGAACTTCAAATACCCCATTATTTAGTTTTCTGTATATCCAAATATCTTATGTACCCCGTATTGGTAACCGAATAGCGGATAAGGTTGCACACCTTAGCTACTCTACCAGGGCATATTTATACCATGACACGGGTCTTTTAGACCTCATCCGTCAAGATGCTTTCGGATAAGGGGTTCCCATCCGAATTTTTACCTAATATAAAAAATTGTGGGAGGGAACACTTTCATACAAAAACCATCCATTAAATCTTTATTATCCAACACTTCAGATTTACTCAAATATTCACACTGTAAGTTGCTCACAAATGATCACTCCATATTTACTCACACAGACACTGCCTGTGTTATTTTCGATTTATTTTCATTTGTTTTCCCGTCTTCGTTATCTGTTTGGATTTTTTCCTTGGAAGTACCAAATTGCTATACCATATCAAAAAAGAAAAAAAGAAGAAGAAGAAGAATGAAATGCATGCAAGTACTCGAAGGAATTTAATTTACTAGCAAAAATTATTGGTATTGATGATTGATGATGAACTGATGATGTATTCAAAATATTACAAACTTGTAAGCAATCATTTTTTTTTATTTTTTATTTTTTATTTTTTATTTTTTTTTATTAGGAAAGAATTCGGACGAGCAAACTCTACCCGATAGCATCCTTACGGATGAGGTCTAAAAGACCTAAATCGTTGTGAATATCAACTCCTCGGGCAGAGTGGCAAAGGTGTGCAACTTTATCAGCTACTCTATTGCCCAAACGAGGCACATGAAAGAAAGAAACTTCTTTCAGAGTTGATAGAAGAAGTTGTACATCAGATAAAATTAGCTCAATTTCCCAAGGACATTTAGTTTTTTTGTTTAAGTGGTCAATGATTATACTAGAATCGCCTTCGATTTGGATTTTGTCAATATTGAGTTGACAAACGTGTTGGATTCCTAATTTAAGAGCAAGTGCTTCCGCTTTAAGAGGGCTTTGTTTTCCAAGTTTTTTGTAACACATTCGTATTGGTTGACCATTCCAATCCCGGATTATGGCGCCTGCTGTACTGTCATTATTTGTTAGCGATGATCCATCAAAATTAAGCTTAAGCGTACCCATAGGGGGTTTGCGCCACAAAATCCCTCTTTGGTTCTTTTTCTTTTTCGGGGGGTTGGAGTTATGGGGGGGTATGGGAAATTCCTCGTCTAGACCAACCTCTAGCAAGGCTGTTTTACTCCAATTATCGATGTGGGAGTTAATCATGCGTAAAGCTATGTCTATCCGCGGAATGGAGACCTGCTGAAACAAATGCTGGTTTCGAATATACCAAACAGACCACCAAGAAAAGGCAAGCACCTCTTTGGCCGACGGATTGAGATCGTTCCCAATGAATGACAGGATAGGTTTGATATCCCGAGAATGAACTATCATGTTTGTAATAGTTGATTGTACATGAAAAGGGAATCGATAGATAGAACGTACGAAGGGACATTCTAGCAGGAGGTGGACATCATCTTCAACCGCACCGTTGCACAGACTACACGTGGAAGGGATAGGGACACCCCTACAGGAAAGCCTAGAGGCAGTAGGGAGACCATCCTGAGAAACCTTCCAAAGAAAATTTTTAACCTTTGGTGGAATGTTCACTTTCCATATCCAGGCATTGTTATCTAAGTGTAGGGACGATTGAGCTGTTATAAATTTGTATGCGCTTGTAGTGGTAAACCACCCAGCTCTATCGGGCCACCAGTAAAGCCGATCCTCAAAATGAGAAGCGGGTAGCGGAATGTCTAAAATTTCATTTACTATGCAATTGGGTAATGCATATTGTAACTTCTCCATCCACCATTTGCCCCCCAAAATGTAGTCACTAACAGTTTCCTCCATGTTATTGATTTGGGGGCAATTATCTCTAGATAGCAGAGCAGATGTTGTAATCCAATTATCGGTCCAGAACTTGATTGATTTCCCATTTCCAACAGACCAAATAAGCCCCGTCTTAAATTTGTCTATTAGAGTTGTCAACTTGGCCCACTGCCAGGAGACGGCTCCTCGTTTTGAGTATTCTAAAATGTTGGCAGAACGAAGATATTTGTGTCTAATCAAAGTAACCCATACATTATTCGGTTCAGCCATAATCTTCCATAAGAGTTTCATTTGGAGGGCTTCATTCATCTCTTTTGATTTCCGAATTCCCAATCCTCCACACTGTTTTGGTCTGCAAATCCTATCCCAACTCATTAGCGGCCGATGTTGAAGATCCTTATTCCAAAAGAAAGTACGATTAATCTGGTCAAGTTCTTTGTGCAGTGCGGCGGGGAGCATGAAATTTTGCATAATATACAGCGGCTTCGCTGATAAATTAGAGTTGATTAATATTGCACGCCCCTGTTGTGATAAAGCGTTTGCACGCCATTTACTTAACTGTTCTTTAGATTTACAGATGTCTTCGAACGTGTCTTTGCTTACTCTTCCATTGATAATCGGACACCCTAGATATTTTTCCAACGAATTTTCGTTTGTAATATTTAAGCAATTACCTAACTCTAGAATCCTATGGTTCGAGATGCCTTTTGTGGCTTGGAAGCTTGATTTATGATAATTGACTTTTTGTCCAGAAATTTTACAGTATGAATCAATTATAGATCTCACTTTAAGCCCGGCATCCACACTACCTTTTGAGAAAATAATGATGTCGTCAGCAAAGGAGAGGAACGGAATTCGAGGGCCATCACTACTAACAGGAAAGCCAATGGAGGTTCTATCCAAGTTTGCTTCAGCTGAGAGTTTCCGTGCTAGAATTTCAGCCCTGAGAATAAATAGGAAAGGAGATATCGGGTCCCCCTGTCGGAGACCTCTGGATGGTAGGAACAAGTCCGTAGGGCCATTGTTTACTAACACTGAGAAAGAAACCGTTGTTACACATTCCATAACCCATGATATAAAAGTATCGTGAAACCCAAATTTTTCTAGTACCTTACTAGTGAAATTCCAATCAACTCTATCATAGGCTTTCTCCATGTCTAATTTTATCGCCAGCCAACCCTCCCGACCTTTACGAGATCAGAAAGAGTGAAAGATTTCATGAGCTATAAGAACATTATCTTGAATAGCTCTATCTGACACAAATGCACCCAGAAGAGGGTGAATAAGTTTACCAATAATTGTTTTAATTCTATCTGTCAAGATTTTTGATATAATTTTATATAGATTTGAACACAAACTGATTGGACGGTAGTGACTAGTAGTAGTCGGGTTGTCTCGTTTCGGAAGAAGAGAAATAAACGTATGATTTATTTGTTTAAGCATTTTTCCGGAATGGAAAAAACCTTTAACAGCTCTAATTACTGACGTACCTACAATATCCCAATATTTTTTATAGAATTCGGCAGGAAATCCGTCAGGACCTGGTGATTTATTTTTTCCCAAACTAAAGACAGCAGATTTTATTTCCATGTTTGATGGATGTCGAATAAGGAAATCATTTTCCTCAGCAGTTATTGATGGATGAATTAGATCCAACATTTCATTTAGAAGTCTGTCATCAATAGACTCTTTTCTGAATCTCTTTTCGAAATCACCCTTGATTTCATTTCTGACATTTTCCTCACCCACAATCAAAGTACCTTCAGAAGTAGTAATGTTACGAATCTGTTTCCTATGTCTTCTCCCTGTCGCAACGCGGTGGAAATACGATGTGTTGGAGTCCGAAAGCTTGAGATGTTTGGATTTGGCTCTTTGGTTCCAAAAAGATTTTTGGAAAAGAAGGAGCTTTTCCTTCTTTCTAATAAGACACTTTTCTTTGTTGAGATTTGTTTGAATATTATTTACTAATAGTGAGGATTGAATGTGAAGCAACTCGATCTCCACGTCTTTTAATTGACGAAATATATTCCCAAAGGTAGACTTATTCCAATCCTTCGCCTTTTTCTTAAGAATTTTTTGCTTAAACATAAGTTGAAACATAGCAGAGCAGAAGCAATTAGCTCGCCAGGATTGTTTAACAATGTTGCGGAAATCCTTCCGTTGCAGCCAAGCATTCTCAAACTTAAAAGGGGGTGCTTTGAAGGTAGAACTGTTTTTAAATGATATTGATATGGGGCAGTGATCAGATGAAGAGAATGCCCCATTATTTGTAATTAGGTTAGGAAATTTCACAATAATCTGCTGATGAACAAGCACTCGATCTAGTTTTTCACGAATATTAAAATCTTCATCGGGATTTTTTCTCCAGGTGAATGGATTCCCGAAAGTGGGGAGATCCATGAGTGAACATTCATTTTTGAATGTTAGGAGTCTAGTAAACCGAGAAGGGCGGGTGGTAGCTCCACCTAATTTGTCCGCACTACATAATATTTCATTTAAATCTCCCAATACAATACATGGGATGAGCGAATCATTCACTATTGAAGTTAGAGTTTCCCAGAAGGAATCTTTCTCATTGGGGTTAGGAGGGGCATAAACAAATAGGACAAGCATAGTGAACCCATCATCCCCGCTATGGAGGCGGAGACCAATAATCCGGGGTAAGTGAATTACGACAGAAATAGTCACATTTAATAGTTGGTGAGATTTCCATAATAAGCCAATTCCGCCCGATCGCCCATTAGCAGGCGACCAAATAGCTTCATCGAAGTCGACACTTTTCCAATTTTTGTCGTCGGGGATAGATTCCGATTTAGTTTCTGCTAGTGCCATTATTTGAATATGTTCATTTTTGCATAAAGTATCAATTTCAGTCCAAAATGTTTTCTTCCCTATACCTCTACAATTCCAAAAACAGACCTTCATTTATAACTTTCGAAGATATAAGGACAAGGTTTAAGGGTCCTTATATCGAAGAGGTTTGGTAGTTTTACTTTGGTATGAGAATTTACTAAACGTGTGAAATGTGTTTTCCACCAATTATTAAGAGCAAATTGAATTAGAAAATCCCCACAAGACCACTCAAGGAGACAAGGTAACCAACGCCATTTATACCAATTTGGGCTCGACATGCACCCTTTTTTGTCATAACAAACAACAAGATAGCAATACAAGAGTAAATTTTTTGTGAACGGTTTTTCCATTGATTTATTAATACCACATAGTTTTTTATCAGGCCATATCAGACCTACATAATCTACTGTTAACATCACCGTTATTTTACTGGAAAATCCAGGAGAGGGGATAGGATAGTAGTCATAGCTAACCGCTTGTGAACACATAAGGTACCTTAAGGATGCACTTAAATCGCATATCAGATCAGTAGACACATGGTAATTAATATACCAAGGTGCACACCACCTATTGTTGTAAGAAACGTGAATGCAAGGATGGGAGACAACTATAGAATCCATGGGAGGAATAATTATTCTACATAAACTAGATTTATTTATAACACATTTTGTGTCCCAACACCAAATAATGAAAAAATTGTTTTGCCGGCAAATTTCAGAAATGCATAGCAACCTTACACCAGGAGATCTATTTTCCCTATACAAATCACACCAGAAATGCATAGCAAGCCGAGGAGTTACATGATTGAAAAAATAGATCCAACCTGATTTCACAAAGACTAATGTCATGTATGAGTGAGAAAAATTCAAGGTCCTAACCAATTTAAGCAAACAGCAGCCCAATGCCAATTTGAAACAAGAAAACATAAAGCATTCGGAAAGCAAGAAGCATTTAGCCTGGTCGTTTAGACTAAGGAATGAGTAGGTAATCAGCTTGACAAACCAAGGTGAAACCATTGAATCAGCAACGTGTAACAACAAACCATGACAACATGATGAAAGGTAATTAGATGAAAGCTTACACCAGGTACAAAGCATAACCTTTATAATGTTCAAAACATTGTGCTTGGTATTACACATGCATTTCAAAGACGTTACATTTATCACTTGATCTTCCACACAAAGGATGCTCATGAGGAAACTTAAATAAAGCCGTGAAACAAATTTTGTTGAGAAGTGCTGCAGGAAGTCCACAAAAACGTGAGCTTCCAAAGACAGTGTTGTTTTAGGCCCGGAGGCATTTTGTTGTTCATTGCCCTCGAAGGGGATGTGAGAGTCGGAGAATGGAATCTCCTTGTTTATTCTTTTATTTCCACCAGTAAAAACTTGCATACTGATCAATTTCGCAGCCCACCAAGAATTCACATGCAACAATAAATTCAGATCACCATAGAACATGAGTAGAGAAGTGACACACCTCGGAGCACAGAGATGTGAAACAAGTGTAGAAGAAGCACACAAAGTGCCAATCCTCCAGGGCGAAGACCAAGGCACCAGAAAACCAGAGAGGGGAGGCTTCCTGAACCGGGTCTGCGCAGAGATGGATCTGTCATGTACATAGGAGGTTTTGTGCAGCAGTTCATTAGACCAGAATAGCCATAGACTATATTTGACAGCAATGTGAATAATCAACTCAATGACAAGAGATATGAGAGTAAACCAAGGTTTTTTGAGGGCCTTAACAAACATGCTCATGATGGGACAAAAGAAGGGCCTAAATGCAAAAGTAGTTGCATAAGGCAGGGCAATATTCTTTTTTCTTTTTTTGTTTAACAGTCCTGGCCAGTCAGGGATGAAAATTATACAAATGATAAACTTAGAAGATGGTTCTTTTCCAACATTTAGCCTAGTGTGTATTGCAACCATCAATACATAGGAACAAGGTTCACACTTAATTTTTCTAAACACTAAATTACAAACAAACGTATCAATAAACCAACCCACATAGGTGATCAAAAGGCGAAGCCCAAGTAACTTAACATAACATACATGGGGAGCAAAAGACGATGCAGAACACAAATTATCAGTAATAAGATTTAAGGAAACTACTTCATCAGAACTGGAGATAGGAGCTATGAAAGCCCCAAAAACCACAGATTGAACCACAAGTTTAAGTAGGACAAAAAAGAAATCAATTGGGTTATTCCAGTATAGGCATGGGTATATACTGTTAGATTTTTCCTTATTATACCAACATATCCACTTAAACATTTTCCTTTTACATTGGCTTGCATTTATAGTATTCAAAACATTTATTTGGTAGTTGAAGATAGTGAGAATGTGAGGGTTTTGGTTAATATGGGGAGTGTAGTACTCTAGAATATAATAACTATGATATTTAAAAACACAAATTTCCACCAGTAGATAGTTAATACAATGGAACCAATTCCACAAGCACCACAATTGAAACCCATTAAGGCTCTGAGGCTTATCTGACCATATAGATGAAGGTAATTTGGATTTTGTATAAAATAAGTTACTCTCTAGTATACATATATGAGAGTAGAAACTATCGCTAAAGAAATTTTGAACCCGCAGAAATATCATTAACATACATTTGTCATTAAGGAAATGAAAAGGGCAACCTAGCCACACTTGCTCCTTAACCGCAGGTAAATCGATTTTAAGAAACAGTTCTTCATTCAAACTGGGGAAAGGAGCCATGACAGCCCCGAACACCACAGATTTGTTAAGGCCCGAAAATCGGGGGGTAAGGAGTGTAGAGACGTTAGCCTCTAACACCGGGTTTTCCATCCACACAAAGGTGATGTTTTTTTTGGACAGTATAATGCATTTAAACATGCTTAGATAGGAGATTGTGTTCATAAACCTGGACATCAGTGTAATGGCCACAAAAGTGGATTTGGTGGAAGAGACCTCCACCAGTACAGCAGCAATAGAACCAGGAAGAAGCCAACACACCGACGCCCGACCACCGGTCATACCGCAGCAAAGTGAGGCTCGAAATCTACTGCGCACCAGCCACAAAGGCAACGAGCCCACCTTCCGGCCCCAACCACGCGACATGCGACACGCTGCACGCCACCATGAACAAGCAGGCAAACACCACCACCACCCAGAACGGAGATCAGACTTTCTCTTTCTGAAATCCCACCAGATAGGGATTTCAACTTTCTCACCTAACTTCATCTCGCTTGAGCTTCCGGCAGATGAACACCAAGACCAAGGGCGGAACAAATTCGAAAGACACCGCCTCCCCTTCCGACGAGCCCCTTTTTTCCTCTTTCTATAATTTTTCACCACTTTCTCGAGCCAACAACTACCGATTTCAATGCTTACAGGGCTTGGCCCAGCGAACACACCATCCCCGGAAAACTCCGGGAGAACGAGTGATGAAGGAAAGGTGAGCGGCTTCAATGGCTTGAGGACGCCGAAATTGATGCTCGATTCAACATCGAGACGGGATTTGAGGCTTGAAACAGGCCGGGACGCACCGGGGAAGACGAGAACCTTAGGGATTAAGGGTTTGGCGAAGTGGAAAAGGGGGCGCGTGCAACCGAAGTCCAGCGCGTTCATTTGGCCCTAAAAGGGGTTTTTTCTTGTAAGCAATCAAATGAAAACAACAAATCCGTATCGAGTTTTTTTTTCCCTTTGTGCATGTTTTCATGTATAATTTGAGCCTCTATAAGCTTCACTCCTTGTTTACCAAGGTTGTCGGCAAGTATTAGTCTAAACCTTCCCGTCAGCTTCAGTAGCGTCGACTTATTTTTCTTCTTCTTGCAACTGAATTTTGCTGTTAGGGGCGGGTGGGTTCCAGGGCTCTTTTCCGCCTGGTTTGGATGATGCATTGCCGTACCAAATCATGCCCAAAATGGCAACAGCCATACCCGCGACAACGTGCAGATTAAGACCCTCCTTGCCGAAGAAAAGAAATCCCAATATCAAGACGAAGATAGTTTTCATGTGGCCGAGCACCTGGAAGGTCACAGCTGAGAATCGCCCTATGCAGATGAACTGGCTGAGATTGGTTCCTATTGCGATCAAGCAGGATAGGCATATGAAGAACTGTAGGAAACAGATAAGAGATCAGGTTAACAAACAGGCTGCTATATACGGAATTCGCAATGTGCAGGCTACCATGACAGCAAGAACAGGTTTCACCATTCGGTATAAATCAGTTTGTAGCAGAAATGGTGTAGCAAGCTAGTAGCAATGCCTCATTCATGGTTAACCTAGCATTCATGCTTAAGAAACTTTTATCTGAGCTCAACCGAGTCGAGCCCAAGATTCTAAGCATAAGAGACCTACTACCTCCGTTCAGAAATAGATGTCGTTTGACTTTTTTACACGTTTTTTAAGGAGCTAAAAACTATATAAAATATTAATTTTTTAGTAATTTTTTAATATAGTATAAGTACTTATTAATAATAAGTGTCATATTATTTACAAAAATTCTTTAAAAAGTTAAGATTTTATATAATTTTTAGCTCCTTAAAAAACGTGGCTAAAAGTCAAACGACATCTATTTCCGAACGGATGTATTTGGTTTCCCTCTCTTAATATGCAAAGCCCCAACATTCGATGTCACAAGCAGTTATTTGCAAATTCAACAAAAACATGTGAATATTTGATGGAAATGTCGAATGAAATACTCACCACCGACGTCAAAGTATAGTTGTAAGCATAGACTCTTTTATCGGTCAGCCACAGGTCCACAAATGGTCCAAATATCAGTAGGGATGCAGCCTGCATTGGAGCCGTATGCCCCTAATAAATTGAATGATCCAAGAGAGTACTTTCGCTGGAGGTAATGAACATACTGCAAGAGAAATGTAGATGTTATAAATTAACATATGATGGTCAAATGAGAAATGACCACTAAAAGATATAGCCACAGAAACTTAGGAATATGGTGAAGCATGTATCAACCAATAACCCAAAACTTTGCAACATGTAATTCAACCGAAACCATGAAAATCCTAAACGGCCAGAATATGGAACGACAAGACCCAAACCCCCGCCCAAAAAGCCTGACAAACCCAACCCAGATATCCCAAGAGAAACTGACCCAAACCATAGCTTATAGCTCGCCTCCCATGCATTAGATAGAGCAAGGGGAGTGCTTGAAAAGAGATCTGCCTCGGAACATGTATATCTAGTCTGATGAAAAATTACTTACATACTGCTGTATGGCAGTGCTCCAAACAGCGATAAAAGCAGCAAAGAAACCCCTTGCATTGACACTGACATCGGTCACAGTACAAACTCCCACACCCATGAGGACTAGCAATATACTAAGCTTGGTGTCTCTTGAGTATCGCATTCTGTCCAAGACGACTTCCAAAAGACAAGATACTGGGATCATTGTCAGTTTTGCAATCTGAAAGATAAATCAGAAGAGATTGTATGTTACATGGGAATCTTACAGTATAATGCAGATCGATGTCAGGATGAACTTCTGCTAGTACTAACCTGATAAAATCTGACAGAGTTCCACATCAGACTCACGTTCATTCCAACAATAGAGAAGTTAGCAAACAGAACAAATTTCACAACTTCCGCTGTAGGCAAATGGGTAGCCTGGATGTAACCCATCCACTTCAAAACAGATGTCATTGAAGTAGTAGCTAAAAAGTGCAGACCAGTTAATGTTGTAGCTGCACATGGCATGAGAGTAGAAAGTTCATGTACATTGGTATCAACTATCAACGCAGGATATGAGATTCGTAATATGCTTAGTTATGATAAAAGAAAGATGCAAGAATGTAGTGAGTGCAATGTATACCAAGTTTCTGCCAGTTAGAGTAAAAATTATCGTGAATTTTAAAAGGGTTAGGTGTAGACAATATGGTCTCTGAAGTGAGACAGAACGATCTGAAAGGTTTTCTTGAGGCCATAACTCACCAAATGTAAAACCATATCTTGTCATCAAGGCTTTGTTCACCATTATAATCCCCACCGAAGTGACGATATTAAAGAACCATGCTGCAGCATCCAAAGCTGCTTTCTTGTCACACTTGGTTTCTGAATGCATTTTCGCTACTGTCTTCCCAACTTACAGCGCCTTCAACTCAATAAGCACGACACTCCCAGAACACAAAAACTAGATCTACTGTGTTATATAACTTATATCCCAACCAAATTGTTGCTCGCGACCCTTCCTGCAAAATGCACTACTATGCTATTAGATCATGTTTCGGAACACATAAAAATGCTCCAGAAATTGATGAGAACTAGCTAATTAGACTTGAGTCTCCGAAGGTGGATTCCTCCTTGTATTCACTGAAAATGTATTGAGATATTTAAAGAGACTGAAAAGAAGATCACGTGAATTTAAATGATGAAGAGAAGAAAAACATTTCACCATGAGTTCCCGAGATGGATTGGTGCCATAAATCCAGCATAAATTATAAAACAAGATATTAAGTAACTGTTCAGCCAACATCTAACAGCAAAGGAAAGAGATCATGTTAACCTCGATCACCAGCAACAGTTAAGGCCGGTTTCTGTAAACAACTCAATATCCATGCCATCTTCCAAGTAAAATGCATGAATAAAATTTGTAAATGATTTTAAAATAGAAATAAAAAATCATGTGGCCGATCCATGCTGAACACCTACGGTGTACAAATCTGCAATAATATATTCAAAGCGTTGATCATATTGTTAGGAATAA
Source organism: Persicaria maculosa (assembly GCA_963922045.1). Taxonomy (NCBI): domain Eukaryota; kingdom Viridiplantae; phylum Streptophyta; class Magnoliopsida; order Caryophyllales; family Polygonaceae; genus Persicaria; species Persicaria maculosa. The sequence continues at coordinate 3,002,524 of OY998254.1, read as the reverse complement.
GGTTGCACTCGATCATGGATCGATTAAGGTCGAAGTGGTCAAAATCAGTCCGGTTTAAGCAAGCTAGGATCTAGATCGATCCTAAACTGAAAACAAGAACAAATATAGCAAAGACACACGCGATATGTTAACGAGGTTAGGGCTAATCCCTACGTCCCCGGCTCTAGAAGATATCCAATATGCTCTAAAGGCAAACAGGAGAAAGGCATACATGGATCCAAGAAGGGCAACATCTAAACTGAAATGGAAATACATGGAAGATAAATACTAAGGACACAATAGCAATGATAAGCTAAGGAAAGGAAAACCCCCTGGTGTGAGGCCTCGTCCACTCGGTAAGGCTCGTCGAGACAGCCGGCTATCGCTGGCCATCGCTTCAGGGAGCACCGAGTCCTCCAAACGTCGATTGCGCCCTTGCTGGTTCTTCTTCTCTCCATTTCGAGTCTCCAACAGCCCATGGATCCCGTCTATTTCATCTCTCGAGCACGGTTCACATGGAGATTGCTCAACGTGTAAAGGCCCGGATTTTTAAATAATAAATTCCAACAAATAATATAAAATGGATTTAAGTCGATAATAATAATAATAATAATAATTCGGATATTTTAAGGAAAACTCGTCTTTAAATTACTAAATCAAAATTTAAACTTTCGAAGCAAGTTCCGGCATTATTTAATTAAGGATCTAAAATATGTTATACTCTTCTTTTATATGCGGAGAATCGGAAAATAATGTTCGGATTTCATTTATTTAATTCGGATTTGAAAAATTGAGGAGTATTTTAAACGCGTCGGGATAAGGTCGAGTAAGCGGATTTAAAAATTTATATTCCGGGTATTTGAAATTTGGAATTTTGGACCATCCTAATTTGTATTCTTTTTTCTTCCTACCTTTAATTTCTAGGGGCAACCCAGTTCCTCTCCTCCTTGTCTTCTTGCCTGCACCCCTGTGTGCCAATACACCCCCCCTCCTGTTGTTGATTCAGAAGGCACGCCTCCTCCCCTCTTTCACTTTTGTTTTCCCAGCTTCCCAGATTTGTTGTTTTGTGCCCATTCAACACTCTTCCCTCTCTACCTATTGTCTGCAATCGGAAAATTCACAAACCCACAAAAATCTCTCTTAATTGCTCTGTGCAAGAAGCCCAGAAATCCCCATCCCCAATCTTTAGTTTTGTTTCAAATCGAACACCACCACCTCTCCTCCATTTCCGCCGCCAGCATCGCCACCGGAGCCGGAGCTGAGCACCACGACCGATTCCCCTGTCCTCGAAGCCAAAGTCGAGCCCTGCAGTCCCCACTCCTCCTCTTCATCAAGCTACCAGCAACGCATCCATCTCCCTCCATTTCCGAGTACCGCCGAGGAGCATCCGTCCTCTGTTTTCCCGGGAAGAAAACGTCGAGCCCTTCGCCCCTCCTCCCAGCACAGCAGCCCTCCGACACCCGAGTCGAGAGCAGAGCACCCAGGAGCGGCCGACGCCGCCACCGTCTTCCTCCCTCCTCTGATTTTCCCGATTTCGAGCGGTAAGGGTCCGGTTCCATCCCTTTCGGTTCCTTTCATCCTTAAACAGCATAAAGGCGGATCTTTGACCTCTTCCCACCCTTCCTAGGTCACCTCCGGCTTCGATTACGCCCTCGACGAGCCGAATTGTGTCTCCGGTGAAGATTTCCGACGAAGCTCTCCGATCTCGGTAACCTCCCTCTTTCTCCCTCTCCTTCACTCGCGCTCACCTCTCTTTGCTCGGGTGAGGTCGGGAATCTGGTTCGGTCGGGGTGGGAGAGTCGCGGGCTGAGAGGAGGCCGCCGGCGCCTAGATCCCCTTCTCCTTCCTTCGGTTACCTTTTTTTTTCTGAGCGTAAGACAGGGCTGGGAAGAAGATGGGTTCGGTTTTATTCCTTAAATTGGCCGGTTCAATGTTTAAAATGGGGAAACCGGTTCACCTATTGAGAGAGTTGGGCTGTGGTTTTGATTGGACCCGGTTTTCATTCGGTTTTGGGCTGCTTGATCCGATTTTGTTGTTTTGGGCTTTGTTGGGTTGAGTCTTGTTATTACATTGTGTCATTAAATGTTTTATGGTTATATTAATATATATGTGTGATGTGTCATTATATATTATCCTGTTTTATGGAAATTATAAATTTCTGAAATTATTCTATAATATGAAATTATTTTAGAAAGTGATATTATTTGAATGTGTATTGTGTGATATTTAAATATGTGACTTAAGAATTTTAAAATGAATTATTGGCTTGATCTTATAATTATGACTTGTTGATTTTGACTTATAAATAAGGTTGTGGTGATGGATTTATTTTGGAAATATTTATCGTTGTCTTAAATTACTTGAAACATTAAAGTCAAGGTTTTTGAAATAAAATGCCGGAATTATTTCTATAGTATGATTTTGAGAAAGTGGTTTTAAGGTTTAAATTTTAAATGTCGGAATTTGGCCAAGTATGATTTGAGAAATTATTTTGGATATGAGTTGACTTAATTAGGGATTTAAGAGTTGGAAAATATGGTTGGTACGATTTTATCAATGGGGTTGATTGGAAGTAAATGATTTTTGGTTAATGTTGATCGTAGCGGAAAGGTTTTGGAAAATAGTTTTATCACCGTTTGGTTTTGGGTATATTGAGAACTTGGGAATCGTGTGTATGAATGTTGGTCCGGTAGCTTATGGAAATGGCTTGATGATAGGTGTGTATTGCTATTGGATTATACTCTGGACTTGCATTGGGCCCTTGCTTGTGTTATCTTGCTGTTCTGCATCTTCAGGTAAGTTCCCTAGGGGGCTTACTCAGGTTGGACATTCATACCTGTTGTTGCATTTTATGTTAGGTGTTGCATATGCATAAAAGCATGTCATGTAGTATCATGTTTAGGTTGCACTAATTGATTGAGCATCTGTTTACTTTATGCGTTTGAAACAGAACGGCCGTTATCTGTGATAGTCTTAGAGTCTTTGCTAGGGTCATAGGGTAGCCCAGCCTCATCGGGTACCCTGAGTCAATCGAGTCATGAACTTCCTTATATTATGATATGCCTGCGGGCTTTATTGTGGAGCGGGTTAGGCATGCGTGCCGCCCTATTATGAATGAATGCATTCACGAGCTGGCCAGTCTCCGCCTATCGGAAGGGGTGGAGGTAGGAGAGGGATATGCCGTTGGCATTGTCTTGGGCCCTTTACAGTAATTCTGCACATTATTATGAATTAGGAGCATGCTAGTGTGTTTGACTTTCGTATTGCATTAGAGCATCTTTATTAGGTATAGCACATACTATGTGGCCTCAGCGAGGACTGCCGGTCCCGCATGAGTGGCTCGATCTGACTCCTTTCCCCGTTCTTCTTTTAAAGGTATTTCTGCAGATCTTGTTTGCTCCATGCTTATGTGACGGGAAACCCTTGGGCGAATCAAAGAACCTGACTAATATTCTAACTTGGCAAATGGTAATCACTTGTTTATGATTTGGTTTTGACCCGATTCTGTTGTGTCATTGTATCTTAACTTTGCTTCCGCTTTATTTCATTTGAATTGGATTTCACGACATAGTCTTAGGACATGTTAAGGGTACCCAACAGCCCTACGATATTTTAGGGTTTGAAATCCCTCTTTCTACTGACCTTTGAAATGAGTTTGAAACCTCGACCCGTACCTGGATTGCAAGATCCGAACAAGGGTTTTCATCCCTTGAAACGTAACCCGGAAATCATAATTCCGGGCCGTTACACAACGAGCCTCTCTCTCTGATGAACGCTCACTCGAGCCTGCCTCTATCTTCTTCTCTCGACTTTTGTTGTCTTCAATGGAACCGAAACCCCAGCCAAAACCTCACCTTTTCTTCAGCCATGGGAGAGGAGCTCCCAGGCTCTCTATTGGAGCGGCACCACAGTGCCCAAACTCAATTTAGGGTTTAGTTGGTGAAGGTTTATAAAGGGTATAGCTTGGTAAGGCATGGGCTTGGGCTTATACAACCCCAACCTAAATCCCTAAAGCTTATACAATATATCATAAATACATATAAAAGCCTAGAAGTAAACTAGAGTTACAATTTTCAACAATTGCCCTCTTAAATCTAGTTTACATCAAGATAGGAAGAAGAAAGCCTACAACATATTGGATAAATCCGTCATCGCAGTACCTGCGCTTCCTTTATAAACTTGGTTAGTGACATCAACCAAATATAGGAAATCAAAGGAATGAATCCAGCAGGAAACTACCATAGCACATCTAGCAAAGTAAATGCAAACATACAGCATGCAAGACTGATTTGAAGCTAGATTACCATGACATTAGGGTCATAAGAACCCAAGACATAAAGACAAGGGAAGGATCCCTCTAGTCTCTTAGTCGATCAAGGCAAAGCAAGCAATTTCCTTCTCAAAGGCAACATAGAGCAAGCAATGCCCTCTTAAAGGGCAACCCATCATGCACAATAATCAGTGAATAACAAACTGAAATAAGAACATGACAATAGCCAGAAGCACTACTCAAGAAATCCTAGACAAGTATAGCAAGAAAATATAGAGATGCTCAAGCACAAAGATTCTGCATACATTAAGTCCATAAATAAAGAGTAGGCAGCTCAAGGATCAAGCATGAATAGCATAACCTGACCTAAGAAGTTGACAGAGATGTGATTGAATGAACAACTTCAGTGCAGCTACTGCACAAAAAAGCATGGAACTTCGGTCGATTGAAACGGTTTGGCAGCTCAAAACAACATAAAAGCAACAAAATTGAAAACAAAAGGCTTGAAATCACGAGATTTATAATGTTGATCATGTAAAAAATCCGCAAAAATAAAAGGAATTTTGTTAAATTGAACCAATTCCGGTGCTACTGACAACAGAAACTAACATAAATAAATCCCTAAAATCACAATTAGCACAGAGATATCAAAATCACAAGAGAAAACAGCTAAATTCAGGCCTAGGAGGATAAAAAAAAAACGGCTCTAATGAACAATCAGCAGCTATGAAGTCGCTCCCATTCGAGATCAGCGATCGAGCACCCAAAAAAATAGAGAGAGAAAGAGAACAAAGTGAAGCACCTCGCAAGTTGCAAGGAGGGAGAGAGCGACGAGTATGAACTACGAGGTGAATGCCTGAAAATGGAAATCAGCGATAGTGAAAGATTTTCAGGGGAAATGAGGGTTTCGTAATCGCCATTATAGAGGGGTTAAGTTTTTGCGTTTTTATTTTTAATCCTTTTTCATTTGGGGAAATTGCACAAAACTACCCCATTATTCTGGTATATTTCCACTTCACCACCCGTTATTTCTATTCTTACAATAAACAACCCTTATTTTACATAAAATTTTAAAATTTGGAAGGATATCATCAATGAAAAGTGAACAAAAAACGAGTATAATGAAAGTAAAGAAAAAAAATATTTCCCGTATTGGTCATCTAAACACTTTTTTATTAAATAAAATATTTAATTATTTGGATATTATATAAAAGTTTTCAATTTTGTTAATTTATCTCATTTATTTTGTTTGATTTCCAAGATAATCTCTTAAGAGCATCTCCAACTTATCCTCCAAAATAGGAAAGCAACAGCTGTAATATTTTTCAAAACTAAATGATTTTTCAAATATTTAAAATGAAAAAAATTGTTAGAGTAAAAATAATTTAAAAATATGTATTTTGTTTCTCCATTTTGAGAAAAAAAAATTGAGAAAGCGATTAGAATGGTTTAATAATTCAACTTTCCATATTATTCTTCTTTTCATTGGTTCATTTTTTTTATATTATTTAGGGAAAACTAATTAAAATACTTCCACCTTCGGGGTATGGTAAAAATATATCCTCAACTTTTAAAAGTAAGAAAAATATCCCGACCTTTGATAGTAGTGGTAATATATTACCACGATTTTTCTCACTGGTCAAAAAGGCTGACAAGACATCATACATTGATTTTTTACAAAGGTTTTTTTTTAAAGGTTTCCTTAGGAAAAAAAATAAATAGTTGGATCGGGTTCATACACCGCGTTTTTTCCTCTCTCATATCTTCTTTCGTGATCGCCTCTTGAGCTGTCTTCCGGTCTTCCCGACATCTCATAATTCCTTTCCAATGACAGTCTCCCTCCCTCGTGGTCGGCTATGTTGAGCTGTCTCTCTCACATCTTCTTCCTCTTTAATTCGTTCACGGACTTAGCTGAATAAGTTTTTTCCCTCTTTGTTGTTGCTGTTGTTTTCGGTTTAGTTTTGTAGTTGTCGGTTTGGTGTTATGAATAGTCATGTTGTGTTAATTTGAGGCAATTTTGACCGGATTAGTTGCTGGTTGAATCAATTTCATTTTTTCGGGTTTAATTTTGTTGTCGATGCATTTTTTCCCTAAGGAGACCGTTTAAGAAAACCCGATTTTAGTATTAATTTGTAAAAAGGATTCCACACAGGCTACCTTGTCAAAAACAAAATCAACATATGCTGTCTTGTCAGCATTTTTTACCCATGAGAAAACTCGTGGTAATATGTTATCACTACCCTCAAAGGTCGGGATATTTTAATTACATTTGAAAGTTGATGATATATTTTTACCATACCCCCAAATGTGAGGGTATTTTAATTAGTTTTCCCTATTATTTATTTGCTAAAATTTTAACTTTTTTTTCTTTCTGTTTTAAGCTTTTTAAAAACGGTTTGAAAGTAATTACATAATCAATTATTCAGATATCGATAGAGTATTATTAATTGATAGTGGTCAATGGGAATTTTTTTCCCAAATCAATTAGAGGGTGTTTTTTGTGTCATACGAAAAGTGTTACTCTTTTGTACAAAATATATTAAAATCGGCAACCCATTACTTTGGCCAAACAAAAAAATGCAACTTTGCTTTGCCGACATTGGGGGGAAATGCATCCTTTGTTTGTGTATAAAGGCAGACAAAGTGGTCATAATGGTATGCTTATTATTTTAGATCGAGATCTAAACCTAATTACTCCCTCCGTCCAACAATACATGGACTTTTAGATGTAAATTTTTGTCCAACAATAGATGGTCTTTTAGGTTTTGTAGGTAAAAAGTTGTAATGATGTGTATTGATTTGTGTGTTGTTGACTTTTTAAAATAATTTGATTGGTTAAAATGTGTAGTGGGTGTTAAAAAATAATAAAATTTATGAAAAAGTTAGTGCAATGATGATGTTTTTTTAAAAGTAAAGTGTTTTATTAAAACTTGTGCAAAATGTTAAAAGGTAATGTATTTTTGGACGGAGAGAGTAATAATTTAGTGGGCTTTTTTAGATGCAACTGGACCATACTTATTTGTTTATTATCTCTAAGGAATAATGTCAAATTTTGACTTGAATAAGATTCTGTGGAGATTGTAAATGAGTCAATAGGTTGAGTTATAGGACGTCTTATTCACTGAATTATACTGCTTCCATTCAGAAATAAGTGACGTTTGACTTTTAACGCATTTTTTAAAAAATTAAAAACTATATATAATATAAAGTTTTTAATTATTTTTTTTTTATAATTTTATACATATTAGTTATAAGTTTAAAATTGATAAAAAAAAAAAAAGTTAATACTTTATATATAGCTCTTAAAAAACGTGTCAAAAAATAAAACGACACTTATTAATGAACGGATGGAATAATTTAAATTTATCGGGTGAGTTTTAAACTATTTATGGGCTTTTTGTTACTGTTTAAATATATTTACGGGTTTTTAGTTTTTTTTTTAGGACAATAGTTGAACCTGCCCCTATGGAATTTGAACATGTGGAATCTAAACCTACTTCAAGGCTGGTGAATTTCAAATGATTTATAGGTATGTAAATTTATGAGGATGTCTTTATCATTTTTCTAAGCTTTGCAGGTAATTGGTAACAGGTAAGTATATATGGATTTTTATTATTATTGAAAAAACGATCTTGTATCCTAATGGCATATGTTAATAAGTTTAATTAGGAAAGATTCTCTATTAAATAAAACATCGATCCTAAAAAATCATTATTAAAAAAAGCTAAAATAATTAAATTAAGAAAATCATTCATAATTAGACTTCTTGTTTTATACCCCAAAGACATAGGATAGAAAATTCGTTGAAAAATACATATTTGAAAAATCTTTTCTAAATCTTTTGTATATCTAAAAAAGAAACCTAAGAAAAATTTTAATATACTAATATTGGATTTAAAATGATTTTATGGGGCTATTTAATATACTAATATTGGAGGGGTTGAGAGAGGTGTTGATTTTTTTGGGATCCATTTCAAGGTAGAGTTGATTACAGGTCACGGGTTAAACCATGGCTCGTCGGGTAAAATGGGTTGTGGATCCGACAGGTCGGGGTCGAGCAAGGCGAAGGGTTAGTGGGTGGCGAATTCGTGTTAGGGTCGACCTAATTCAAACCCCCGTAATGTCTGGTCAGTCGGATCGTACATTTTGAAAAAAAACACGGTTATTTTGTGACAATATTTGCAAAAAAAAAAGGGCAATTTTCTTTTCCAATCCGATGGGTCACTTGGACCCGTTGACCTACCTACCTTGTTCACGGGTTAGTGTTCGGGTCATGACTTTTCGACATGTGGACAGGTCTATTTCAGGGTGTTTGTATGAGGGTGGAGGGGGTGGAAGAAGGTAGGTGAATGGGTGGAGGAATTTGGGTTTTTTTTTCAACCTCCATGGAGAGAAAATGGAAGGGTGGAAATTAGGGCAAAAACTGTCCCTCACCACAAATACCATTCGGTCTCTTTTCATCTTAATTGAGGTAAAATGGTAGTTTTCTCAAATGTCATTAAAAAAACAATATCCATCCCCCAAACACCAAATTATGAAATATTTCCATTAGATATATCAATTTTAACCATTTTTAAATTAGATTATGGGGTTAAAAATTCCGCCGTGGGCAAAACGGTCTATTTTGCCCCGTTTTGGGAGCACCTCAACCCTCCTTCGGGAGTTTCAAACCTCCTTCGGGAGCCCTAAATCACCCTCTTCTGGTGCCTCAAAAGTCTCCGGCGTGTCTAGATGCCTTCAGCTCCTCTCCAGTCGTCTCCGTCGGCGGCCCAACTCCCCTCTATTCTCCCCGCTCTGGCTTTCCTCCTCTTTGGAGTTTGTGAACCCCTCTTCGGAGGGCGGAAACCCGCTCGCCGGTTCTAGGCTTGTTGGTGTGCCTTCCTTCTTCGTCTCCTTCCCCTCCTGGTTTCGGTGAAGTACAAATCCAGGGGCGTCGTTTCGGGCTCCCATGGGCCATGGTTGTCCGCTTGCGTCTTCCCTTGTCTCTATCGGATCTGGGACGGTAACGCCTTGTTTGTCTAATTAACTTGGGGTTTTTGAAGTCTATGGGCCCTTTTTCCCATTTGCTTCAATACCCTGTTCAAATTGAGTTGCGGATTTGCTTCTTTGTTGTCGGTGGCTCTCGGACTTCACTCCCATCCCTGTTGCACTATTGCATCACCATCGAAAAAACTCTCGACTCTTCTCGAGTTCGATTTGTACATCAACCCTCTGTTTTGAGTCTGCTCGACCTTGCGCTCGGTGGCTCTAGGTTGTCCTCTTGTGATGTGTGCCTGGTTTGCTCTCATGCCGTCGTCGATTACCCATCTGTTTCACCGCCTCTGTCTCCATCCGATTCTCCGATGTCGGCTTTGCGTCTTTGACTAATGGCCCGAAGTGGGCCCGTGTTTTGTTCTTTGGGCCCAAGGCAAGTCCTTGGGCCCAAAGCTACCCAGATTTAACTCTAAAAAAAAAATTGAATATATATTTAGCAGTATATTTTTTCTGTTTTTTATATTCATTCATGAACCCTGCAAGTGCAAGTATTGCCGGTGCCCGATGGGTTTCTTCCATTTATTGGCCCGAATAAGTTTGCTTTGGGCCCAAGGTTATTTCTTGGGCCCAAAGTGGCCCATATTTAAAAAAAAAAGGAAAAATATATATTGCAATCTTCTAGTTTCTAATATTTTTAATTAATTCCGGATTCTTCCCGCGCTCTTCGCCCTCCTTGCGATTGTGCTTCATTTGCTCGTGTGGTTTGGTGTCCGTCTGTTGATTTGTGGTTAGTTTCGGTTGAGGAGCAGTTCTACAGCCCTGGTTGATCGACGTGATCGTGTTGGTTGTGTTTGTGGTCTCCGAAGATCCCTCATCTAGGTGGGGGGAACGTCGTGTGATCCACACTTCCCCAGGTGTCGCCTTTGCCTTACGAGGATTTCTGCTTTCCGTCTTTCCGGCGGCGAGACATCGTGTCAGCTAGAGCTGTCCCATGCGCTCGCTATCCACTTCTCCGCGACGACTTCCTTCCTCTCGATGTTGTGTCCGCTAGTTTGCTTAGGTTTTGGGTTTTTCCCGGGTTTACTTTGGGTGCTCTTTTGATGTATTTATGTTATATTTTCTATTTCGTTGTTGTATGTTTAGACGGCTTGCCGTCTGCCGACTTTGTCGGCCTCTCGAGGTCCGGGCATGTCCGACCTCGAATTATTTCCTTATCAAAAAAAAGGAAAAAAAGATTATGGGGTTTCCCCATTTCCTTTTAAAGTTTTATTTCCCAATAAAGTATTCTTATCATATGTCATTAGGGCACACAATAGACAAACCGAAAAAAAAAAAATTCATCTCATGCACTCTTTCCATCTCCGAAAATAATCTATCCCCAGAATAATCTCCATCTCTTAAAATTTTATCACCAGCCAAACGCACCCCACTGGAAGATTATTTTGAACTCCTTCAAGTAAATTTGGGTTCGGCCTGACCAGATCCATATAATTATTACTCCATCCGTTAAGAAAAACATGTTTTGGGAGTAAAATCTTGTTAAGAAAAACATGTCGTTTTAGGTATTTTGGTGTTCACTTTCCAAAACTACCCTTGTAATGATTATGAATTTGTTAGTTGTAGTTTTCAATAAAGTGGAAAAGTAAAGTAATAATTAGGGGTATAATTGTATTTTTGTTTGCTTTTAGTTGCTTTCTTAAAAAATGTGCAAATGTCTAAAACGACATGTTTTAATTAACGGAGAGAGTAATTATCTTTATTTGGGTCTGGCTTACCGACCTGCTTGAGCCAACATAAGGTTGTGTTTGGTAAAGGTGTATTTGTTGGTAGTTGTAAAGGTGTGGGTTTATATGTCGGTATTTGTGTATTTATTGGTAGAGGTTTAAGTAGCGGATAAGAGAGATTTATTTTGTTTTAAAATCTTGTTAAGTTTTTGGTATTAGAAGATTTATAGATAGATATGAATGTTGAAAAGACCAAATTGGACTTTGAAAATAAAAAGGAAAAATAAAAGAAATATGTGGGATTGTGGGAGGTGTGACACGTGACAAAAAAAATGATTTTCTCAATTCCATTATATAACATTGGTCAACAGTACTAACCTAACTAAAAATTGCTCCCAAACAAAAATAAGTCGATAGATAGCTCAATACAGGAGGCGGGGATGACTATGGAGGTGCTTGTTGCCCAGATTGAGGCGGTGGGAGGGACGTTCGTGGGCGCGTCCAGCCATCCAGTTAATTGATGTGTGAGCCTTGGTTTTATTTCCGTATACAGTAACCGATGAACCTTAGTTCAAATTCATTTTGTAGGTTTATGAACGATGGAGTATTCAACCTATGAAATTTGTAGAGGTTTTAGGGAAATCATCTTACCTGTGATGAAGAGGATGATTCATGGTAGAGGCGGTCAATATGTGTAGTTGGGGGAATTTGCCAAACTTTCCAATCGCCTTGATGAAGAGGATGATTCTAAACTTGATAGGGAAATCAAGTTTAGAATTGAAGAAAATCGGTTCTGTTGGCCGTATTTGAGCTAGACAGTGAGCAGCCCGTTGCTCTTTCGCCCCACTAAACTCCATTTTCAGAACTTGAACCGACGAGCGAGACGCCCCAGCTTTTTACAGTAGCATAAAAGAGTACGTTTATGTAATACCTAAGTAATATGGAGACTAGTGAGTATATGCAATAACTAATATGCGGATGAAAAGTAAAAAAAAATAAAATCCTTTTTATTTAATTTTAAATATTTTAATTTTGTAACAATTAACAAAAATTTAAAACTTGGGTTTTCGGGTCAACCCGTCACCCGACCCGGAAAACCCGAAATTACAAATCTTGGGTTCGGGTCGGGTGACGGGTCACATTTTTAAAAATCCCGGGTCTTCGGGTTGACCCTCACCCGGAATGTTCGGGTCGGGTCGGGTCAACCCGGATGAGCCACCCTAAAAGTAAGGCAATAGCATCCACTTATTCCTATTCAAATTGTCACTTCTATTAAACTCTAAAACGTTATGAAATATCAACGCATTCTTAATTGAGAAAATGGTATTCAATATACCAAAAAATTTAGCTCTTTGCAAAAATGTCACCCCCCCATATAAAATGTGGTAAATGTCAAAAAGTAATTTTTTTTGCAAAACTAATAGGTTACCTTGACCTTGTATTGTGGGTTTGGGCGGGCTTTTAAAAATTTGGAGATTTCAGGAGGGATTTAAGGGATTAGGAAAGGAGAGAGAGAGGGTTCACATCTTCACAAAATCAAAACTCCAATCTGGCGACCGCGAGAGAAGAGCGACGAAGAAGGAGGAGAGAAGCGGAGGAGGCGACGGATTCCGTTGAGCAATCTGGCAGTTGAACCCATTGTCGGTTTTGGTTCTCGATTTTGCTTCCCTCGTTGTATCACCAAGAACTCCGCATCGAAGCCATATGTACGCCGGTGTGCACTCCCCGTGAGCACGCAGCAGTCGCATTTCGCCGATTCTATCTCGATCCGAGTCCCCGAAGTCGCGTTCTTCTTGCTGTTCCATTTTCTTCCCGTTGATTTCTTTCCCAATTCTGCAATCGAATTGTCGATTGCGGGCTTCTTGTTCATATCAGGTTCCTCTCTTGCTCTCGCTCTCTCTGGTTCGGATTCAAGTTGAAATTTGATTTCCTTACTCGTTGAATCTTCTGCCTAGGGTTTTTCATGTATCCCTTTCCCTATTATTTTACAAGGTTGTCCAGTTAAAGCCATTTGAGATTGATGGGAGCATTTTCTTTCTTCTTTCATTGTAGCACAGAAAGTATTCAACTTGATGGATAATAAACAGTTGAACTTTAACCAGCCCCTTCATTTGGTTAGACGTGGTGGCTCATCAACTGCTCATCAAGAGGTTGACAGGAGGAAAACTGCTTTTATCTTACAAGAAGAAAGAAGGGGCACCGAGAGAGGAGGAATCCGACGAAGTTCCCGAGGTAAACGAGATCCAGCAGAGGTTACTCCTACATTGGCTAAGACATCGTTGTCACTAGCTAGATAATAGTATTTACTGGTTAGTAAGCATACATCACAAATATTCGGGTTTCGCATCCGGTAGGACTGTATTGGTTAGGAACTTTAGTACTTCGTACGTAGTGTTTGGTTTAGGTCTTAATTGTTTAATCGTTTCCACCTTTTGGATGACTTGTGTTTGATGATTGATAAGATATGTTATGGACACTTGTTTATATGTGTTATGGATGGTTATTGTGAATTCTGCGTTATAACGCATTTCGTGTAGGTTTAATGGTTGATATACTTAGGATGAAAAGTTTCTGAGATAGATAAGATATGTCAGGGGTTATTATCTTATTGGCATAGACTTTGATTTTATTGGCAAGGAAAAAACATATACTGGCTAGTAAGGAAAAAATTCGCAAACATTTGTCCTTTGCATCGTCGGCAAACTAAAGGGTCAGTTGCGTAAATTCAAAACCACTCAATCCCCAAAGTATCAGTGAGTTACAAGCAAACTAATAAAATACTGCTACCTCCGTTCCATAATACATGGGCTTTTCCTTTTTGACATTTTTTTAAGGAACGAAAAACTCTATGAAATATTATTTTTTAATCAAATTTGTTATATCATTTTATACTTATTACTAATAAGTATCAAATAATATAAAAAATTTAATTAAAAAAATAATATTTCATATAGTTTTTCACTCCTTAAAAAGCGTGTCGAAAACTAAAAACCCATGTATTTTGGAATGGAGGGAGTACATTCGACTACTCCGTCTGGTGATTTGGTGCATTGTGACAAATTCACAACCATCAAGCGACTTCCATTTTGGCTTCCACTTTCTTTGACCGAAGCGTACAAAGGAAAATGTCATGCCCCATCTCCACCCCTTGAGTTCCAGTACTTGAAAGCATTCTAATCACTTTCATCATCCACATGAATTGGATAACATCCTTCCTTCTTCGCATCGAGTAGGTATTTCAACTTCAACTCGTACCAACTCGAGTCTATCGCGAGCTTCTCCATTATCTTGATCCTAACGGACCCAAACGGCATGCTCTCCTCTATGAGCATTGCCTTGTCAGAATTTCGACCTTCATACACCCATCCCCCTCCTCCATGTTCCCACCGACCACTGCAAATTAAATGTCTATATATATTCTGTTGATGACTAGGATTTTCCTTTGGCTGGCTAGTAACTAAATTTCTGGGTTTTCTTCTTCGAACTTCACTTGTTTTCCTTCCATTTTATCACGTGTATCCCCACTTGTTTTTCCTCCATTTCGTCTGGGTGGGAATTTTAATTGGTTTGAGCTCTCTTTGCATTTAATGCATGTGATGTCACATGTTCAATTGACACTAAATGTGTCAGATCAGCCATCTCTCTCCACTGCAATTTCTTTTTTCTTTTTATTTTTTTTTTCAAGTAAAACCCCCTCCCTCCTCTCTAAATTTGACACATGTCCCTCCTTTTTCAGATTTCTGTCAGCTCAACCCTCTCTCCCACAAATCGTTGCATCTTTTTCTTTTTCTTTTTAAAATTTTTTTTTTGGCTAAATGACCTGCTACCGGGTGGGCATAATTTGCAAAAATGACATTTTGCTACCCCCTTGCAATTTCTACACCACATGGTTATTTTTGCAAAGTTAATTTTTTTTTTTGGTATATCCATGCAAATTATCCTTCTTAATTCGATTTCTTAACTATCTAATATTATTTTTGGTTTGTCTATTGAGTATCATAAGAGCATAGGATAAGGATATGGGAAAGAAAATCCTAAAAGAAAATGGGTGAACTCCATAATCTAATGTAAAAAAATGGCTAAATCGGGTATATCTAGGGGAAATATTTCTCAATTAAGTTTGGAGCATAGGATAGAAAAATCGTTTTATTTTTTATAGGTTTAAAGAGCCGAAAAATACTTTCCAAATTAATTTCTTAACATGTGTTATAAAAATAAGTAGGTGGAAATACCATTTTATCCATATTTTGTAACTGTACCTAGTGTTAATTTTTGTACGGGAAAACTAATTAAAATACCTCCACCTTTGGGGTATGGTAAAAATATCTCATCAACTTTCAAATGTAATAAAATTTTCCCGACCTTTGAGAGTTGTGGTAATATATTACCACGAATTTTCTCATGGGTCAAAAATGCTTACGACGCAGCCTACGTGGATTTTTTTATAAGGGT
The DNA here is from genome assembly GCA_963922045.1 of Persicaria maculosa. NCBI lineage: Eukaryota > Viridiplantae > Streptophyta > Magnoliopsida > Caryophyllales > Polygonaceae > Persicaria > Persicaria maculosa. The sequence continues at coordinate 2,987,125 of OY998254.1, read as the reverse complement.
TTCTTGAACGGTTTCCTTAGGAAAAAAATAAAGAGTTTGGACCGGGTTCATACCCAGCGCATTTTCCTCCTTCCTATATTCTTTCGTAGTCGTCTCTTGAACTGTCTTCTAGGTCTTTCAAGCATCTCATGATTCCTATTCAATGACAGTCTTCCTCCCTCGTGGTGGCCTATGTTGAGTTGTCTCTCTCTAACATCTTCTTCCTCTTTGATTCGTTCATGGACTTGACTGAGTAAGTTTTGTTTTTTCCTCTTTTTGTTGTTGCTGTTGTTGTCGGTTTGGTATTAGGAATAGTCGTGTTGTTAATTTGAGGCAATTTTGACCGGATTAGTTGTTTGACTGAATTGATTTCGTATTTCGGGTTTAATTTTGTTGTCGATTTATTTTTTTCCTAAGGAAACTGTTCATGAAAACCTAATTTTAGTGCTAATTTGTAAAAGGGCTTCCACGTAGGCTGCCTTGTCAAAAAGGGGAAAAAAAATCCACGTATGCTACCTTATTAGTATTTTTGACCCATGAGAAACTTCGTGGTAATATATTATCATTACTCTTAAAGGTCGGAATATTTTTATTACATTTGAAAGTTGATGTTATATTTTTTCCATACCCAAAGTAAGGTATTTTAATTAGTTTTCTTTTTTTTTTAATAAAGTTGTATCCTCACGTGTCGGTTTGGTATTGGCAGTCAACGGTAAAGGTCAAACAACCATGACTTAATGGTGACCACCGTAAGATACAACGCCCGCCGCACAGATAATCCCTCCCCCCCTCCCTCTCCCAGTCTCCCACTCCCACAAGACAGAGAAGCACGGGAAGTATCTCTTACATCTCCCTTGTTTCCTTCGCTGATCGAAAATGGCGGAGCAGAAGGAATCCACTTCGGCGCCATTGAGCAGAGCCGCCGAAGATTCCGAAGATTCTGCCAAAGCTCCGCTTAATTCGTCCAACGGTTCCACTGTTAAGGAATAATCAATAAATTCCTATTATTTAATATTTTCTATTAATTAGGTTAGTTTTGAATTAGTCAAAGTAGTTGAGATTATCTCTCTACCCACTCTCTCCATTATCTCATTTTTTGTAATTTAAATATCAAACTGATGCTTAATGAGAATCAATACAATCAGTTGAAACACAATTGAATTGTCTTCATGGTGTCCGAGCGTTCTTAGCCTAACGGCTCCGATCCTCAAAACTAATGGCTTCCGCCAAACACTTTTATGGCCAAAACCATGTAGGCCTTCCTATCTTTTTTTTTTTTCCCTTCCTTATTCCCTTAGCCAAAAAAAAAAAAATCATTGATTCCGTTCTCCATTGAAGCTACGATCTTGTTGCTGATCCAAAATCACTAACCTACCATATGCCGTTGAAGCCTTCATCGCATCACCACCGTATCGGTCAGCGCTTCAAGGACAAACCAAGATTGCTGCGCCATCTACCATTGTCTTATCATCCTCAACTTCTCAAGTCACCATGCCGGGCTGTTTTCCGGCCGACCCACGAACACTAGCACCGCCTCTAGCCGGCCAGACAAAACCTTCTTCGGCCTTGTCCGAATCAAAACTTTGGCTTTGTCCAACCAAAATTTCTTTGGCCAAAACCTACATCGGCCACACAAAACCTACTTGAAGCGCCGTGTCATAACATGGTCCACAAAAAACTAACCCAAACATCGACTTTGCCCGCTTTCAACTAACCCAACAAGTAGGGCCTTGCTCGCACTAACCATCGGCCTAGCCCGAACCCAACACCGGCTCCGTCCGACTCTCCAACCATGGCTTGGGCCAACCCAAACCTGTCGGCCTTCGGTTCTGAACCCTTTTGGGACAACAACCAACTCTTCGGTACGTATGTCTGAAACTCAACCGAGCCACACCATCGCCCATCATCCATCTTCTGCTGTCAAGGGCTCCGAATACCCTACAACTACGTATCTATTGTTGCCATCAACATTGTTGAAGAGATACAACTTTAGAAACCTTTCTTCGGCTTCATGTGTTACTACATTAGGCCAGTCTTCAGTGTTCGTCACTTTTATTTACCTCTCGCTTCGACTGCGGAGGCATGTTAAGGAATAATCAATAAATTTCTATTATTTAATATTTTCTATTAATTAGGTTAGTTTTGAATTAGTCAAAGTAGTTTGAGATTATCTCTCTACCCACCCTCTCCGTTATCTCATCTTTTGTAATTTAAATATCAAACTGATGCTTAATGAGAATCAATACAATCAGTTGAAACACAATTGAATTGTCTTCAATTGTGCAGAGCCGCCGAAGATTCCGAAGATTCTGCCAAAGCTCCGCTTAATTCGTCCAACGGTTCCACTACTCGCGAGGTTTTCCCCTTTTCCTTCCCTCTCGGATTTATTCAGCGTTTGTCGTCTGTTCAGTTCAGTGTCCTCAGATCTCGAATGCTTTTTGCTCCCTGGATATTTTCATCTGTTTTTTTTGTCGAGGATATTAAATTGAAACCTGAGAATCTTGATGGTTCGATATGTCACTTTAGTGGTTTATCCCAATTGTTGTTTTTGTAACATTTGTCGGCACACATTGGAAATTTCGATTTCGAAAATTGGCTAATCGATTTAGTGCTTTTTCCCTCTTTAATCGTCGAAAATCAAGTGTGGTAAAGTAATTGATGATCACTGTCGAATGTCGATCATGCACTTGTTAATTAACGAATTCCAGCATAGATTAGATATGTGTACTTTCTTCTTCCATACCTTTGCAATGGCACCTCCGAAGTTAAATTCGAAAAGAAAACGTTAGTGGTGGATTATGCTTCATGGTTCCTGGCTCCTGCACCACAGCACCAGCATGCGGCCAATTGCAGCTGAAAAATCAAATTAGAAAAGGAGAATTGAAGGTTGAATAGAACATTAATTTCAATTAAAGTTGGATTAGAAGAACTATTTTAATTTTGGTATCCTAGGTTTTGGAGTCGTGAGTGAAGATTTTGGTCAAGTTCCATTGGCACTCAAGGAGAGTTGTATTTTGGCCAAGTTCCACAGGTAGTCAAGGGGAGTTGGTGAATCTTGTGGAAGAGAGGAGTCAAATGAAACTAGAATGGTGTAATTCCTATTTGCAAACCCCAAGCACAACTATTTCCACTGAAATGTTTCCAAATTTGTGAATTATGCCTGTGATTTAAAACTCTCATTCCTCTCGGAAGACCTGAGGTAGTCACTGTTCACTCATCTGGAAGCTGTTAGAGGAAATACTTGTATTAAGCGAGTAGGTAGGCTTCCTAGCTCAACATGTAGTTATAAAAATCATCTTGAGAAAACTAGTTCTTGAATGTGAATGATCTCATCTATCATTTTCAGCTGATCTGTCCTTAGAGAAAACTGACTTGTGTACTTTTACCAGGCCTGTTGCTTTGTTCTCCAAAGTTGGGTGTCCAAGAAATTTATGACCGGATGGTAATTAGCTCAAACTGGCAATTCCTTAAAAAATTAAGGTCTATATCAACATTGTTTAGTTCCAAGCTGACATTGCTATTTGTGGTGAAAAATTGCAGTGTAGTTTTGTTCCCTGTGGCAGTTACATTTTTCATCACTTGGTGGTTCATTCAGTTTGTTGATGGTTTCTTCAGTCCAATCTACGAGCGACTCGGGATTGATATATTTGGTAAGTGCCTCTTGACCTTCTATCAACAGAAGTCTTGTAAATTGGGCACATCCGCACAGGACTCTGCTAGTATTTACCAAAAAAAAAAAAGTTTATCCTTCTGTAGATATAAAACTCACAAATACGTTATTTATATGTGAAGAGTATGTATTTGTTTGTCTTACATTGCTATTGGCATTGGCATTTTGACAAAATTCCCAGAAAATTTGTCAGTATTGCCATTCCTAAATTCAGCCTTGTGAGTGATTATAGGCAATCTTCTAGGAGCTCTGCAAGCCATTGCGTGGTTTAGTTAATGTGAGATAATTTTAATGTCTTTATGGAAAATTGGAGGGCAAATAATTACTCCACTGTATTATGAACTCCTCTACCTTTTTTTTTGGTCTCTTACTGACCTTTTCCAACTATTCTCTTCCGCTTCATGATGCAGGACTTGGCTTTATCACATCCCTGCTTTTTGTATTCATGGTCGGTGTATTTGTTTCATCGTGGCTGGGCTCTACAGTCTTTTGGGTTGGTGAATGGCTAATAAAGAAAATGCCATTTGTGAAGCATATATACTCAGCCTCAAAACAAATTAGTTCTGCAATATCTCCAGGTAATGGAGCTATGGTTTATTTATGTTACTCTTTCCCCCCCCCCATTATTATACCTCAGTTCATTGAAAATTGATTCAAGATTTTGACTTGCAGAATTCTGAAAGAATGTGATTTCTTTTCCTGTAACTAGACCAGAATACCACTGCTTTCAAAGAGGTGGCAATCATTCGCCATCCGCGAGTGGGAGAATATGCATTTGGTTTCATTACATCTTATGTTGTCCTTCAGGTACTGCAAGTTATGATTGATCTATTCTTTAGGCACTATCATTTCTAATTGTTACTTCCATGAAAGAAAACGGTTTGCTATTAATTTCAGATGTTGTATTCTAGACAACCATCGATAGAAAATTGGTATGAAAGGATTGGCATACAATGGGATTAATTACTGAACATAAAGTGCTAAACAAATCTGAATGTCTATAGGACTTCTTTCCAAACTTTCTCCATCAAGGGACGTGGGTAGTTTATGTGTAGTAACTAGCCCTGTTTCAAACGTGCGATGTATTATCCCTTTGATTCAACCTTTTGCTTATATAAATTTGATATCTCCTGTTTTACTCCCTTGTTAACTAACAAATAAATTTATGAATGTAATCTTAGTATAGAATAGATATACTTGTTGAATTATTTGCTGTGGATGCAGAGTGATGATGGGGATGAGGAGCTGTGCAGTGTGTTCGTTCCAACCAACCATCTTTACATTGGTGACGTCTTGCTAGTCAATGCTAATGATATCATAAGACCAAATCTTTCCATCCGAGAAGGAATAGGTTTGTTCTTCTCACCCCTCAGATCGTGAGCTAGCAAACCAAATGTTAATATAATTAACTTTGTTTGTATATTATTTTATGATGAAAAATAAAAGGCGTATTTTTTTAATCTCGGAAACTTGCAGTTGTTTTATTCATCTACACATTTCTGTTTTTAAAAAATTTCGAGAAAATTGAACCTCCTGTAGCAATTTAATCTACTGTATCGGGTTACTCTTGTTTATAAAAAAAATTGATCAAGAAGCCTTAATACATGTTTTCATTTAGTAGTTCGGTATACTCTAACTCGCGGGTCTAACATGGTTTATTGGTTTACATAACAAGTGATTTGTCCATTTAAGAGGGGAAAATTGTGCCTATTCATTCTCTTTTGGCATTGCTTGTGTACCCTCTCTGGACGGTCTGGCATTTTAGCCCGTTGCTGACCATCACCTGATCTTTTAAAATCTTGAGTAAAAAAAAAAAAACAGCTACTATTGAAATAGTATCCAGTTTCCTACTAATTATTGTTCTTCTTCTTGTCCTGCAATCCAGAGATCATTGTTTCAGGAGGAATGACAATGCCACAAATAATCTCGCCATTGGAAAGAATTGCTACTCGGAAAAATGATAGAATCCCATTGAACAGGATATCATAAATTCACCGAAGTGAATGTTTGAAATTCCAGCTGCACTTCTGTGATACGATATGCTACATTCCACCACTGAGTCAACTTGTAAGTGTTGCTATACAGATGCACTTGCTGCAGGTTTGTCAATAGCTATACTTTGTGTGTGCTGCGAATGCTGATGTATCGGTTTGTTTGTCAGCCGGGTATGTAGTAGGTTTAGCTGTATAATATGATTGTTGTTTTCTGTATCCACATGGAGTCATGGAGACCGTTGTTTGCAAAAGGGGAAAATGGTGAAAGATGCAGGTGATCATATGCTATTCAGTTCCAAGTTTTAGTTTAGTAGTTTCGTCTCTCCCTAAGTGCCTCATTTGTGTAGCGTTTTCTAGGGAACTTATTCACTAGCAATGTGGCGATAAACGTTTTAGTTTGTGCAGATTGGCAAACGTGTTCCTCTTAAAATAAGGCCTGTAGGTGATAAACTATTGCAGGTAGACTAAAACTATTAACTACTTCATTTTTATAAATTTTATCACATCGACAGCAAAAAAATTATCAATAAACCAAAAAAGATAAGCTCATAAAAGGTAATGTTATCAGTGAGTCCCGTCCCGGGCTCATAATTTACTTTTCAACTGTCACATCAGGTTACGAGCCCCAATTTAACTTTTTTTTTTTTTCAGCAAATTATTTGTGAGCCCATCCCGAACTCATAACTTCATAAATGTGTGAATTGTTTTTGAAAAAAAACATATACAGAATAGGTGTCTATGGGTAGATAAAAATAAATTACATTCAAAAATATTTGTTTATATATATATTCGAAATAAGCCAAAAATCAATTTTAAAGAGTGAAATATAAGCTTTTTGAAAAAGAAAAAAAAAGTGGCTCACCTAATATATTCATGAGCCTTGCTTTATGGGGCTTGTGTGCGGGGTCCAAATCCTCCATCCACGGCTCCTTCCCTGTATCCTCTCACAAAAACCCATTTTCTTTTTTAATTTATTTTAATCTATTTATTTTATTTTAGATTTTTTTTTAATTAGGAAGTGTGAGTGGGAGGAGCTGGAGGGGGGACAATTTTGGGGACAGATAATTTCATTCCTTGTGTGCACGGGTTATTTATTTTTTGGGCTCATGGCCAAATCATCTTCTTTTATTTTGTGCTATTTTTTGAGGTTTGTTGGTGAGCCTTAGTGCTCACCAATAAACATCCTCTTAGGGCGATTTTGGTAGTAGATTATTATTTTGTTGGTGATTGGCAGAATGAAGATTATGGTTCAATAGGGAAAGAAAAAAGCCAATAATCTCTCATTACTATCACCTCATTCTAAAATGGCATTTCCTACATCTCAGAATTTTAAAAGGAGGTAAATCGGAAGTTTGAATCTCAACTCGTTTTATAAAATGTAAATAAATCCAGGGAAAACCTTCTAAATTCAAATCTTTTGAAAGCACATCGATGATAAGGAGATACCAAAGCATCTCCAATTGGAATCACACTGCCGGAATCTCATATTTTAAATAAGCCACTCCCATTGACGTAAAACTCAATTGTTTGACAGGAGAACTAAAACTTGATGTCTGAAGAGTATCATCAAAAGAAACAAAATTCATCAGCTGCAAATAGAACTCAACAATAGAAACTGCAAAGAAACAACAGTATAAGAACTTGCTAGAGTAGAGGCAGACTGCGGAAAATTCGTCGGAAACGCAGAAATCTAAATTTAAGCCTTGAGGCGACCGAAGTACTTCTGCTTCTCCTGTGTGGTCTGGAAGCGCCCGTGACCAAAATTGGAAGATGTGTCGATGAACTTGAGGTTGATCTCTTCGAGAGCAACACGGGATGTTTGCTTCAGGAGAGACTGCCTTAGGGTGACAACACGCTTCTTTGGGCCAACAATGCCACCCTTGATCATGAGGTAATCTTCTTTCACAATACCATAGTGAGGGAAGCCACCAATGGGGGTAATGTCTTTCTCCGTTCTGAATTAACAAATTAAAACATCAACAATCAGATATCAAAACAAAAACAAGAGTTAATGGTTAGCAACAATTGAGATGCATGGATTCCAGACCTGTCGTAATCTGTCATAGCTTGGTGAGATTCCTGACCAGTCTTGCCTAGCTTGTAAATCTTCTTGTTCAGTTCAGTGCGGTGGTGGTAACCGTTTTGACCAGCCCTGGCAACAGTGTAGGATACCCTAGCAGGATGCCATGCCCCAATACAAGCAACCTTACGAAGACCCCTGTGAGTCTTGCGAGGAAGACGAGTGACACCCCAACGGGTAACCACACCTTCGTATCCCTTACCCTTGGTGACACCAATGATATCAACCATCTCATCCTTCTGGAAGACGGCATCAATGGGAACCTGCTTCTCAAACAAGTTGTATGCAAAGTCAACCTTCTCAGCAATGCTACCCCCATTGACTTGGATTTCCATAAGGTGTGCCTTCTTCTGCTTCAGACCCTTCATCTTGCGGATCTGAATTCAATAATGACCAACAAAGCAATTTCAGACAAAAGTTTGAAAACACGCAGGTATCGGTTAAGAACAACAAAAGACAAATTTGTGGATGCAACAAACACCATTACTTAGATATGGGTGAATTACCTGAGTGTGGGCCAAAACACGAATGATAGTTGAATACTTCTTAATTTTCTCCAGCTGTGACTGAATGTCCTTCTTTCCTTCTTCACTCTCCATCTTCTTGGAGTACTTGGTGAAAGCCTTCTTCTTAGACTTGCACCAGTTCTTGTAAAACCTTCTCTTAAGTTCCTCACTCAAGTGCTGGGCCCATACAGTGTTCAAAGATCGTAGGCCACGGGGGGTCTTCACATAGCCAACAACTCCCACAATCACCATTGGAGGAGTCTCAACAATGGTCACAGCCTCACAAGTTTCCTTCTTATGAAGTTCTATGAAACAATTCAATGCAATCAATCAACAAACACCCACATAGCAAAAACAACATTCCAACATCAGTAAAAAAGGACAAATGTCCACTCACTGGATCCGGGCTTATCCACATCTCTCATGATGTGGGTCATTCCAGCCTTGTAGCCCAAGAACGCGGTGAGCTTGGGCGACTTGCTTGGGTCATCCTGGGGGAAGGCCTTCACTGCAGAGAATAAACAAGCCAACTGTTTAAAACGCCTAGATCTATGTTATCCTACTTAGAGCAACCCCAACAGATTTTGTAAAAATTCTCTAAAATAGAGATCAAAATACAAAAATCTCTAAAAAATTTACACTTCAACTCCAACAGCTTCTCTATTGTACAGGTTTTTGCATTTATTATATTCTATAATAAATACATAAATTTATAATATAATAAATGCATTTATTAAGATTATAGTTTGTTATAACTATTATTAAACTATATATCATACATATGGTAATTGAGTCATATAATTTTGATTCTAATTGTATCAATAATTTTATCAAACAACCAATTCAGTATTTTGATCAGTGATTTACAATTGAAGATTGTAGGTGAAAAATAAAAACAAATTGAAAAATCAGTAAGTATGACAAAAAAAAACAGCAAATATGGAGAAGACATTTACCAAAAGTTCAGCTCTAGAACATAGAAATTGGAGATCAACAACTAGTAAATATGGAGAAGCACACAAAATTAAATTAGAGACTGGTTTTTGGTAGAAAAATTAAATTAGAGATTTACATGGTTCTCAAGCAAACAACGAACTTGGCAGTAGCAACTAATATCATTTCAAGCTTTCATCTCCACTACATTAGCTACTCTCTTGGCACAAATTGATTCAGAATCCGACAATTGAATGCCAAACTCGGATGAAAATCAAAAGCCTTAACTCACATGCCCAAAAACCTATACAACACAACACCAACCTATTTCCGCAACAGCAACTTCAAATCAGAAGCCAAAGATTGAACAATAGCCATCGAACAACAATCGAAATAGATAAAGAAGAAGAAGATATATTGTGGCCGATATGAAATAGATTAAAGAAGAAGAAGAACATCAATGGAATACCTACAACTGAATAGCCAACAATGAATTTCTTTTTCTTTTTTTTTTATCAAAGAAGCAATTAATTTTTACATAGGGAAGGGTGACAAATTTAATTTTAGAGATCACCCATTCTCCTCTAAATTTACAGATTTTTTTCCCTCTCTCTTCCATTTCTCTATTTTACAAATGGATTTAGAGGAGCTGTTGGGGTGAAAAAGTGGCTATTTTCTCTAAAATTTCATATTTTTTCTATTATACAGATTCTGTTGGGCTTGCTCTTATAAGAGCAAAATTAATAACACTTAATGTTTGGAGATCCATATGTGATGAAGCAGAAAATCTATCCAATCAGTTCTAGTTCTACAAGATTACAACCATAAATTTCATTAATGTTAGCAATTGCAACCAATAATATGAAACAGAAATTACAGATTTAACCGGCATTGCAAACTTCAAGTTTCATAACTTACGCATTAACAAGGATCTAGGATCATTCAAATGTTTACTCCTGAATAAAAACTATTAATTCATTAAATAGAAAGAACCTAAAACGAATAAGCTGTGAAAAATAACGGACCTTTCCCTCTCTGACGGGACGCCCTCTTCCTTGGGAGAAACCCTAGGGAACCATGTCTGGGGTGCTCAAACTTCCTGTGAGACATTTCCCTCTTTCTCTCCCTAGCTTACCTGTGGAAATCCAAGCAAATAATTCAAATTAAAAGGACGAATTCAACATTAATCCGCTTCAAACAATACACAGTGTTTCGGGAAACAATAGCATCGCTTTGTCAGATTATGAAACAAGAAGTTTGTGACATTGCATTTCGAAATCGGGAAGATTACAATATCATGATAAACCTCATTTCGATCCAATCAAACCGAAACCAAAGCAAATTACCAGAAATTAGAGACTGAGATGAGCTGAAGAATGGATACAGAAGAAAACAGAAAGGGGGAGAGCGATTTACTTGCGGAGGCGCAGAGTCTGGATACCGCGGGTTTTGATGGAACTGGAGTGAGGGTTGCTTTGTGATAAATATACATAGGGTTTGCTTTTTGGGCCGGCCCATTTATACACTAATTAAATTTGGGTCGGCCCACTTTCAATAATTACATAATTTATACGAGTATATCCCAAATTTCTTATTTAAATTTTTTTTCCAACAATTATGAGAATTTTTGATGATTTTTATCATCAGTAAATGGCAGCCAATATACCAAATTGTTGGGCCGTTTGCAAAAATAGCTCTCCCCTCGCCCAAATTACAAAAATGACAAAAAGGCCCAATATTTTGCAAAACTAACCGGTTAGGTTCACCGCTTATTACAGGTTAATTGGAACGCTCCTGTTCGTCAAAGAGGGAGACGGAGAACCCGACCGCCATTGATATAGCTTCAAGAGAGGAGAAAGAGCTCCACCGAAGATGCACCCGGTTGTGACAAGGGAAGTCGGAACTGAGAGAGAGGAGAGAAACCCTCATGGACGAACCTCTATTGAAGAGAGGGGAGAAAACTTATGGAACGAACCGCCATTGAAGAGAGGTTAGATCTCATTCTCTCTCTCTATTTTACCTCCTTTAATGGCATTTTGGGGTTTCAATTTATGGAATTTTGAGTTGGGATCCATGGGGAGAATGGGTTTCAAAATATTTGAATGTACAAACCCTAACCTTGTAGTGATGGACGGTTTGGGGATAGGGTGGGGATTCGTTATTGATGCTTATTTGAGGATAAAATTGAAGGTCCAAATAGGGTAGAAACGAAATGAAAACCCCCAATTGGAGAAGTAGGGGAGAGATGGGTTTCGAATGATGGGTTCAACTAGCTTGTCAAGGGCGAGCGGAATCGTTCATCTGGATTGGGGAAACGGTTGAATGGCTAGGTTTAGTAATTTCTGTGTTGGCTTCGAATTGGAGAAGTAGGGGAGAGATGGGTTTCAAATGATGTTGGATGTGGTAAAGGGAAAGGTGAATGGTATACGAAATGAGTGCGTATGAGTTTGGAAATTGGGGACGAAGGAAGAAAGAAGAGGCATCGAGAGAGGAGGAATTCGGCGAAGGAAAGATAAGTGGAGGCAAAGGGAGGTGGATGGTGAGAAAATTGGTGTGAAACTAAATTAGTAAACCCTCATTTTTTAGTGTTGGATTCAATCCCAAATCTGATGTGCAGAAAATTTGTGTCAAACCCTATCTAGATCGTTTTTTTTTTAAATAGGGGGTGAAGGAATTTTAAGGATTCGAATGTATCTCATGCATAAGTCTTTGGTATGTGTATTGCATAAGTTTGTGAGAGTTGAGACTATTATGTAGTTGTGTCATTTGTTGCATTCTTGATTCGTTTTCAGTTACGCATTTGACCATATGAGCATGCATCTGTCTGAATAGCATCTCTTTTAGTTGAGCATATGAGCATGTGTAGTTGTGTAACTTTTGTGGTTGTTTGATCTGTTTAATGTTTTCTGCAATGACATACATATATTTTTACTGGCAAGAATTATGACTATACTGGCAAGGATTTTTCATATACTGGCACTAACTTGTACACTTGGATCACAGATTAAACCCACTTGCAGCGATGCGTACTGTAAAAGGAAAAAACGTTGTTAAGCCGTCGAGCAAAAAGGTAAATACTTGTATAATGGCAGGTCGAATAATTTCTTGTATTTGTATTGGTGATGTTAATCGTTTCTTGTGATATATGTGCAGCCGACATTAGCTCCCCCCCCCCCCCGGAGAAGTACTTCAGAGGGAGGTCCAACCACTTCTCCAAGATGGCCCTCCTGGATCGCATGGACGAAGGCCTCACTGATGTGGATTGGAAGATGTTGAAGGAAAGCAGGCTTGGATGTATTGTGATGATAGGGAATAACGTCCCCTACTGAAGTTTGCTCTCCTCCTCGTTATAGAGGGAATCCTCCTGCCAGGGATATCAGCAAGAATATATGTTAAAGGATGGGTCGTGCACCTCGTTGAAGACGTAGTGATATTCGTTTATCTGGTCTGGCACTTTATTGTTGCTATTTGTGTTGGACTTGTATATTCTATTTTGAAGTTAGGGTACTCGTCAAATTGGTTACACATTTTCTTATAACTTTAGGGTTATGTAAGGGTGACATAACTGGTAGTTTCATTCACAATAAACTGTCCAATTGGTTATATCTTTTGTTTGTGTTGGACTACTTTTACAACTTCATTCGCAACATTATGAAATACAAACTAAAAATCACAGTAATGTCCAAAACACAATATTACGTAATACAAAGCACAAAATCACAATAGTTTGACGATGATGCAAACTATGAATGTTTGTAATTTTTGCTTACTAGCCAGTAGATAATTTTTCCTTGCCAGTGAAATCGATGTCTAAGCCAATAAAAGAATAACCACTGACATATCTTATGACTATCTCATAAACTTCCCAGCAGAAAGATGTCGAACATTAAACCCAAACGAAATGAGTCCATAACAACTTAAGTCCAAAAGATGGAAACGTTTAAACGATGGTCATCAAATGTGTCAGTAGTGATGACGAGGATACTATGTACGGGGTGACCCTAGGAGGAGGGTGGTTTCCTTCCACTTGGAGAGCTTGTCTAAGGAGGATATTATGTATGGGGGTGACATAAGGAAAGTGTAGAATGATAAGGTCATCATACGACGCTCGTCTTAAGGATGCCTCTTCTTTTACATAGGCGAATGATAGTTTTTGTTATTTTGCATGTATGTAACTTACACTATGGGGTTGTCCGTTTTTTCTGCCTAAGATGTGAAACACGAATGTTTGCGATTTATGTTTACTAGCCAGTAAATATTTTTTTCTTGCCATTAAAAACGACGTCTCAGCCAATATAGGACTAACCCCTGCCGGATCTTGTCAATCTCAAAAACTTCTCTACAACAGGATAGACAACGTTAAACATAAACTAAAGCAGTTAGAATGCAATATTCAGAACAACCGTCCATACAGAAATCCAGAACATACAGGATCAGTCATCAAAAGGGAGAGAACGTTTAAGACCTAAAACAAACATAACGAAATACTAGAGGTCTTGAGCTGTTGCTTAAGGATGTAGTGGATTAGGATGCAGCAATACGACACATTATTCCCGATCATTACAATGCCCCCTAGCCTGCATTCCTTTAAGATTTTCCAATCCACCGCAGATAGGGTCTCGTCCATTCCATTGAGGAGGCCCATCTTCGAGAAGTGGTTCGACCTCCATCGAAAATAATTTTCCGAAGGGAGAGCTAGTGTCGGCTGCACATATATCACATGAAACGATTAACATCACCAACACAACTGCAACTGCACAAATGCACATGCTCATATGCTCAACTGAAACATATGCTCATATGCTTAAATGCTCAACTTAAACGAATCAAGAATGCAATAAATGACACAACTACACAATAGTCTCAACCCTCATAAACTTAGGTAATACACATATCACAAACTTACAATACTCTCAAATGACATCGGATTCGTGTAGTGTATCTCTGCCCCGTTTTAATCACAACATACTTCAACACATAGCAAAAACTTACAAAGATGTACAACTATCACCAATTGTGAGCATTATATTTATATGTAACTATTTACAAACAACCCCAATCTCCAAATTCTCTCCAAGTTCCCAATTTTCAAACTCATAAGCACACATTCCTTATACCATTCAAATTCTCCTTTATCATATCCAACATCATTAGAAACCCAACATCTGTCGAACTTCCCCAATTCGAAGAACGACACACAAGTTACTAAATCTAGCCATCCAATCGTTTCACCTAGCCAGACGAACGAATCCGCATACCCTTTTCAAGTTTTCAAAATACAGATTTCAAATATTAATTGGGGTTTTCAATTCCTTTCTACCCTATTTCGACCTTCATTTTCATCATCAAACCGCCCCCCACCCATAAGGTTAGGGTTTGTACATTCAAATAATTTCAACCCCATTCGACCCATTCTCCCCAAGGACCCCAACTCGACATTCCATAAATTGAAAACCCTAAAATTGAAAACCCATTCTCCCCAGCATCTGTCGCCCCTCTCTTCAATGGAGTTATGGTTTGACACTGAAATTCCGACCCAAACTTCTCAACGTTTAGGGTTTCAAATCGAAATCCCCTATTCAAAAATCACACATTGCAGAACAATTTGTTCGGATTTAGTTAGGGTTTCATAGATTCAAGAACGAATTTACTTACTTGTGTTCGAATTTGTTTCGCCGGATTCAGTTTCTCCGCGCCGGATTCCTCTTCCATCTTCCGTCGGTTACAACTTCCTCCCGCCGAACTGATTCGCTTCCGTCGATAACCTCTTCCGCCTCCTCCTCCATCGAGAGCTTCCTTCTTCGTTGCTCTCTTCCTCTCTCTCTCTGATCTCTCTCCTGTTCAACACTTCCTCCTCTTGTCCGACCTGCAACCGGCTGAGCAAGTGGGCTTTTTTTTTGCAAAAATGTCATTGGGCCCACTGTTTGCAATTTATCAATGTCATGGTTATTTTTGCAAACTTTAGATTTTTTTGGTATATTGGTGCAAATTGGCCTTTTATCATTCGAGTCCATCGAAGGAATGTGCTCGCTTGCGGAAACGCGTCTATGGTGGCAACCAAGACGATGGCGCTCCGTCATATGGCTCTCGAGTTAGGACTAAAGAAGATGCCATGGAGGGCGATTGTTTGGCCGTCATTGACAATAATTTGGATTCCGGGTGCCCTCTATAAGAAATCTAGATCCTCATTTTTTTTTATTTCCTTTTCAGTTGATTTAAAGTTGTGCAAGCCAATCATACTTTTAGGAAAACTAATTTTATTACCCGCGATCTTCGCGGCTTTTTTATAACTTTTATTTATATAAAATAACTTTTAATTAATTTAAATAATTTTAAAAATATATAATTCTCACACCTGTTTAATTTTGCATATATATAAATATCATATGTCATTTTTATAATTAAGGTATTTCAATTAATTATCTTATAACAATGTGTACGTTATGATAATGAAAAGCTATAAAATAAGATTGGGCTAAATTTTTAATAGATAGATTATAAAGCCTTCTTATTTTAATTAAATATTTAGTTGTACACATGATAAAACACTCGTATACATGTGAAAGAAAAGAAAATATTTTGTTTATATTCAAACAAAACATAGTTACATAAAACTAATTATTAATATATATCTAGATTAGATTAATTTATATGAAAAAAAGTTAGATTAGTTTTATCACTTACAAAAATTGATTAAATTATATAGAAAAAAATCAGTCTTTAAAAGCCAAAATATGCTCGGAATATAAGGTATATTATCTTATAATCATTACATATGATTTGTTTTTCAGCAAATAATATATCCAAACGTAAAGCAATAATTTATGGATTGTATTTATAATATTTTAATATAATGTTCCGTTAATACTCGTAATATTTATCAAAATTAGGGATGGTTTTTTATGCCAGAAATATTTCATAAAAAAAAAAATATAGTTACCCATATCTTGATTAATATTTACCTAAAAGATTTATATCAAATCTTTTAACCTATAATGTTATTAATATATCATTTAGTTAGACTGCTTTTATACTTTCAAATAGCACTAATCTTAGGATTGAGGGTGAGGATAAACTGCATCTATAACTCTTTAAGCTAACGGTATCAATTTTTTTAAAAATTTTGTAAAAAATTATACATATGACCAAGGATTAAATTATAATAAAAAATTAGTATTTTATTTAATTTTAGACGGGTGAAGTATCATCCCATAATTTAAGCTTAGATTTGGAAATTGGTTAAGGATTAAAAAATAGCATCATTTGAAGAAAATTGAGTAGATGAAATAATAAAAACCAATCTTACTAAAATAATTGGTTTCATTCAAGTAAGATTTTTACTCATCGGTATAAAAATATTACAAAAAATACTCTAAGATAAAATATTCTATTAAGATAGGTTAAAATTAAATTGAACTAATCTATCTAAATATATATAGCCTGAAAAATCAAATACATCCTATCTAAATATCCTATAGCCGGCAAAACAGTATTGATATGTTTTATATAATATGATTTGATTATGTAAAATCAATTGAAGATTTTTTTAACATAAAAAATATATAAAATTGATTGGAATTACACGTAGATAAATTGATTAGATGGTTGTATGAAATGACTTAAATTGATTGGACATTCATTAATTGACGTGTCAGATAAACAGGGCCAGAATTCACCAGAAAAAGACATGTACGCGAATCGCATCAGAACCCGCCACATAGGATTTTCACGCCTCTGTTTTAGTATTATATATTGATATTGATTGATTGATTAACAAAGTAGCAAATTAGATTGTCTGCTTCCTTCATACAACTAACGACAACAACATTCATTGTGATGTTGTGCTTTAGGATCTCATCCGAAATGAAGCTTTTGGATAACAGTCAAATCAGATTTGACCACTTCCAAATCTTCTCCTTTAAAAAAATAAATATTTGATCTTTGTTTATGGTATTCTTTCATGCATGTTTACTTTGGTAGTGTCAGCGGTTGAAATAAATTTGTTTCCTATAGTTATATGTTTATCTATACATTTATTGTAACTGTTTTTTTCATTTATATGCTTTCTAAGAGAATAATGTTTGAAAATACTAATAACATATTGTAACTATTGTAAATGTGTAAATACTACATTTATGTTCGGTTAACTATTGAATCCCAGTTTCTTCTTCTTCTAGCCGATGAAGCTTCTGGTTTGTTTAGATCATCTTGTTTGTGACGATCATTGATTTGTCAAATACAATTTTTAGAAATTCACGAGGGGTTAAAATCTAACATGAAATTAAGGAAAGTTCTTAATCCGAATTTTTCCCAGCATTGTTAATCAATCTGTTTGTATCAATAATAAAGCTAAGGAACAAGTTATCGGATAATCCAGTGAAGATAGAGGTCTAGTCATTTTGCTCTTGAAAAAAAATTGAACTTCAAAGACAAAGCCCAAAACACATTTTCGCTTGCTAGAGAGCACGAGGCGAAAATGCTCGAAACTTAACTTGAAAACAAGCGGTGTAAGAAATGTCATCCTCTCTTTAGCTTGTGTTACATCAATATCAAAACTTTCTTATCAGTAACTGAGAAATTCAGTTTCGACATCATTTTAGACCCTCCTATGGGTACCCGATTGCTTATTAACAATAACATTAGAGGAAGGACTAATTCCTGTCTTATTTATGTGTAGCTCGGTTTTATTCTTCCCTACAAAAGAAAATATGTAATCCTCTTACTAGTCAAAGAAACCGGATTAATTTCAAGAAAGAAAAAAAACACAATGAAAGCTGACTAATAAACGGATCACAACGATCTCTACAATGAAAGCGGATAAATTTAAATTGTCCATGCAAAAAATGCGAGGATTGATTGACCCGTTTAATAGGCCCATTAACGGTGCCCTCAATTAAGATAGACCCACAAAATGAATACGATATCAACCATGATCCAAAAATAATATGAAAGGAAGTTATATTTAAAATCAGTCCAAAATCCCATAGAAATGGTAGCCATTGGATTCGAACAAGCACTCCCTAAACACATAACTGTCCCAAAACCCTAATTCATAGCTTAACCAAAACACATTCTTGTCAAGTTTCTTTATTTCAATCTTTAGAATTCATCAAGCAGAAGGTAACAACACCATAGCAATCAGCTCACGAGGCCGACAACGAGCTGCCCACGTCGATAACAGACTTGTAAGTTGTAACAATCATCAGATTTCGCAAGGCGTTCCACGGAAGTGCTTATGTAGTCCATTCTGATCACCTCTAAATCAGCAGTGATGTTGTGCTTAGCACAAAAATCCAGCATCTCCTGCTTTGGAAACAGAAATCTTCGATTGATCTAAGATGAATTGAACGAAAATTGAGCTCAATACATGAGCAACAATGGAGGTTCCTTCGAAAACCTCTCTCTCTCAACCACTTGCTAAGTTTGTTATGTTCTTCTGATTCTCCTAACTAACACCTAATAGCAATATGAATGAATGCTGAAAAGACTAAAATGCCCTTCCCGACTTCCTTACCACATGCTTATTACATTTGAATAATATGCACATATGCAAACTACTAAGACTATATCCTACATACCCCCCTCAAGCTGGACATGGGTGGGAGACACAAGTCCAAGCTTGGAGCATAAGAATTTGTGCTGATGATCCCCTAAAGCTTTAGTGAGAACATCTGCCAGCTGAAGTGTTGTAGAAACATGAATAGTCTGAAGGAATCCTTGCTGTACCATTTCCCTTATGAAATGAGCATCAATCTGAACGTGCTTAGTTCGTTCATGGAATACCGGATTCAATGCCAAGCACTGAGCAGCTCTATTGTCACAATGCAGTTTGATGGGCAGTTGTACATCAATGTGTAAATTAGTAAGCAGCCCTTGCATCCAAACCAGCTCACTGTCAGCAGAAGACATGTTGCGGTACTCACTTTCAGTAGAGGATTTGGAGACTACTTTCTGTTTCTTAGTCTTCCAAGAGACCAAAGAGGAACCCAGAAACACGCAGTAGCCATACCGAGATCTCCCAGTGTCAATGCAATTCCCCCAATCAGCATCACTATAAGAAGTAAGAGTAAGAGTGGATATTGTAACATCCCCGTCCCACATCGGATATCATAAGGATGTTGGGAGTGGTTTATAAGTGATTCAAGCCCTACCTATGTCACAAGAGCTCTTCCTTTTCAGGCTCCAAGTGAGGACAACGGACCTGAGAGGGCTAGGTGGCATGGGCTGGTGCCTCTTAAGACCCTGGGTCTTACAGATGGTATCAGAGCCGACTCCGGGTTCGGAGGTGCGCCGACAGTATGCTCGGGTACGCTCCTCCCGGAGGGCAGTCCCTTGGGCCTGACGGGGTCGTCAGTGCTTTAAGTGGGGGAGATTGTAACACCCCCGTCCCACATCGGATATCATAAGGATGTTGGGAGTGGTTTATAAGTGATTCAAGCCCTACCTATGTCACAAGAGCTCTTCCTTTTCAGGCTCCAAGTGAGGACAACGGACCTGAGAGGGCTAGGTGGCATGGGCTGGCGCCTCTTAAGACCCTGGGTCTTACAGATATGGCTGGGTATGATAATGTCATATGAAAGGTACCTTTCAAATATCTGAGGAGATATACAACAGCATCCCAATGAGGTTTGAGTGGACTTTGCAAAAATTGACTAAGCTGCTGGACTGTGTAAGCAATATCAGGTCATGTTAGTGTTAAGTAAAGGAGCCTCCCCACTAACCTTTTGTACCTCTCTGGGTGCTCAAAAGGATCACCTATATTAGCAGATAGTTTTGCACCATGTTGCATAGGAAAAGCAGCCATTTTACATGATTCCATTTGAGCATCTTTAAGAATGTCTAGGATGTACTTTCTCTGATTCAACAAAATGCCTGAAGATGAACGGGAGATCTCCATCCCAAGGAAATACCTGGCCATCCCCAGATCATTGATGGTGAAAGCAGAGTGGAGAGCAATCTTAGTTTTAGAAATTTCAGCTTTTGAATTCCCCAATAGCAGCATATCATCTACATAAACCAATGCAATAGTGAAAGCAAATCCCACTGCTTTTACAAATAGAGAGTAGTCATGTTTATACTGTGTGTATCCCAATCTGACTAGAAACTTTGTCAACTCATAGTTCCATTGCCTGCTGGCTTGTTTGAGGCCATATAGGGATCTGTTGAGCTTGCATACATGTCCAGGCTTGACCTCATAACCATCAGTAGGCTGCATATATACTTCCTCCTCTAAGAAACCATTGAGGAAAGCATTATTCACATCCAATTGGTGCAAAACCCAGCCCTTTACTGCAGCAAGAGCAAGAATGACTCTGACAGTTGCCAACTTTGCCACTGGAGAAAAAGTTTGCTTGTAGTCTTTGTCCTTGACTTGGTTGTAGCCTTTAGCTACTAACCTAGCCTTGTATCTTTCTATACTTCCATCAGGCCTGTATTTGATTTTGAATATCCATTTGGAACCAATTGCCTTTTTGCCAGTAGGAAGACTTGTAACAGTCCGAGTGTTGTTTTTCTCAAGTGCTGCTAACTCAGCTTTCATAGCACTTTCCCAGTGCTCAGTTCCCTTTGCTTGTTTGTAAGAACGAGGCTCAAAGGTGGCACACATACTAACAAATGAGTGTATGAAGTCAGGAGATAAATGAGCTAAATTTTACACAGAGAAGACAGCAAAAGATCTGCTCTCAGATTGTGAGTCAACTTCCTGCGCTCTAGTTGGGAGATTTGTGCAGATGTAGTCATTTAGCCTAGCAGGTATGTGGATCGTTCTCTTGGTAACTATCGGAGCATTATTCTCAGAAATAGATAGACTCTCTTCTGAGAAATAAGAGGCAGGAGCTTGAGAATGAGGTTGATCTGATAGGACATCAGTATGGGAGTCAGTGCTGATCATGGGGCCAGGATGACTAGGAGTTGCATCATTTTCAGAACTAGGAGGAGTGACATGATCATTGCTCCAAAAGATCTCAGTCTCATCACTGCTATCAAAAGGCAAACTAGTAGATGAGGAGGGAAGGACATCAGGTCTATTTGTGCGTCTGGAAGGAAAGACATGTTCAACAAATTTGACATGTCTACTGACTATGATCTTTTTCTTGTGAAGATCAAACAACCTGTAAGCCTTTTGGTCAGGTGGGTAACCAAGAAACACACATTTCCTAGAGATAATTCTAGGGCTGGAAATCACCCGTGGGTGACCGACTCACCCGACCCGATTATTAGGGTGAAAACCCGAAAAAATCCGGGTGACAGATGGGTGATGGACGGGTGAAATGGGTGATGGGTCGGGTGATGGGTGATATATTTTCCACCCAGTACCCGACCCATCACCCGACCCATTACCCGACCCGCTTAACCACCCGTTAGCCCACCCGATTATTATAAAAAAAAGAGGCCAGTATATAAATAATACTACGTACTCCCTCCGTATCGCAATACTTGTTGTTTTAGAGTGTTAAAGTTGTATCAAAAAACTTGTTGTTTTAGCTATAATTATTGTCTTTATAGGTAATAATTGCTCTTTTTATAGGTAATAATTAGTCTTTTTAGGTACTTTAAGCTATAAAAGTAAAGTAAAGATAGGTTTTATTAATAAGTGTGCATAGAGCTAAAACAACAAGTATTGCGATACGGAGGGAGTATAATTTAACATAACTAACATATTTCTCCTTTTCTACCTTTACTTTTTCCATTTTCCAAGTGTTCTTGTTAAAAAGGTGTAAAAAAAACTTGTATTATTTAACTCATTGTCTTTTTAAAATAATAAAATGTCTTTTATTTGTTTTGCATATACCGATAGAGTGTATGCAATTTGGCTCTTTCTAACGACTTTGTTAGCATTTACTGTATTAATACATGATTAACCAAATTATATTTTTCCAATTTGTCATGAGACTCGTAACAATAATCCTCTTAATGCAAATTAAGATATTAAAGAAATTACCAAATCAAGATATTAAAGAAATGACACATGAGTCTGTTTTCTAAAGACATAGTTTTTTTATAGCATTTTTTTATATTGAGTCTAGTAACCGAGTTATATTCATCTCATTCAGTTTGATATTAAACTTCTAATATTAATTTTGTAAGTTAAGGATAGTGATATAATGTATGAATAAGTCTTTTTTATTAATTTAGTAAGATTCATACGTTGACATGGTTTATAAAATTATCGAATATAAATGATTTTTAGGTATGTCTTGTGACTCATTTTTTTTAATTCCATCACCCGATTAACCACTCGACCCACCCGATTCACCCGACGGGTCGGGTGATGGGTGAAACCTTAAACGGGTGGGTGATGGGTCGGGTGAAATTTTTTTGTGACGGGTCGGGTGAAAAAATGGGTCCACCCATCCATCACCCGACCCATTTCCACCTCTAGATAATTCCAAGTTTATCTCTATAGTCATTGGGTTGCAGACAATAACAAAGGCAACCAACAATTCTAAGATCATCTAAAGAGGGAGGAGTGTTATACAAAACCTCATAAGGTGACTTCCATTGAAGAACACTGGATGACATCTTGTTAATCAAGTGTGTAGCACTCATAACACACTCATCCCAAAACTGAATGGGAAATCCAGCATGATGCCTAATAGCTCTTGCAGTCTCCACCAAATGTCTGTGCTTTCTTTCCACTTTGTCATTCTGTTCATGAACACCAGGAGCTGACCTCTGGTGTACAATACCTCTGGCCAACAACAAATCAACACAACCTTTCTGTGTGAACTCAGTTCCATTATCTGTTCTCAAAACCTTGACCTTCAACTGAAACTGTGTCTCAACCAAATTCAAAAAATTTGGGATCACTCTCAGCACCTGCATCTTATCTTGTATAAGATAAACCAAAGTTGTCCTAGAAAAATCATCTAGGATAGTAAGAAAGTATATAGCTCCACACAAAGCTGGAGTCCAATATGGACCCCATAAGTCCATGTGCACCAACTGAAATAACCCATAAGAGAC
This sequence comes from Persicaria maculosa, assembly GCA_963922045.1. Classification (NCBI taxonomy): domain Eukaryota; kingdom Viridiplantae; phylum Streptophyta; class Magnoliopsida; order Caryophyllales; family Polygonaceae; genus Persicaria; species Persicaria maculosa. The sequence goes on along the minus strand of OY998254.1, from coordinate 2,963,998 downwards.
AGAATCACTTCTTGCAAAAGGTAACTTGTGAAATTTTGTCAATTCACATGTATCACAGACAAAATCCTTCAAACCAACATCAAAACATTCAGATAAATGTTTCATTTTGGAACTAGAAAGATGTCCAAATCTGGCATGTAAAGTATGTAGATTCACTACTTTATTACAATCATGGGAAAACTGATCTTTCCTTTGTAGATCATGACTTCCAATATGGCCTGTGCTCAGCAGTCCTTGGGACTTCAAGATGTATAAACCTCCTTCTTCAGTCCCTCTAGCAATCACTCTCCTAGTTATAAGGTCCTGTAGCCAACAGGATACCTCATTAAAATGGAATTCCATCTTCTGTGAATGCAAAACCTTTGATACATAAAGCAAATTATGCCTAAACTGTGGAACAAATAGCACATTTTGCAACAACAAATCATGTGTAACTTGTACAGATCCTGATTGACTCACAGCAATACTGGTTCCATCAGGCAAACCCAAACTGATAACACTTTGCAAATTTCTCAAATTCATAAACACAGATTTATCAAAGGCAATATTATCTGTAGCACCTGAATCCACTATCCATTTTTCCTTATCAGCTTTATTAGTACCAATGAGAAATTAAACACTCAAGGTACCTGCAAAGTGGACAACTGCCTGATTAGTTGAGCTATCAAACTCATCTATCTTGGTCTTGCCTTTCATCATCTTGACGATCTCATTGAACACAACATTCACCATAGCAGAGCCTGGCCTCGAATCACCTTGTCCATCCAGTGGACTATGATAGTGAGGAGCATCTATGTAGGCAGCCAGTTTACCACCTTGCTTGGATCTCTCATCATCACGAGGCCCTTTGTACCACTCAGGGTACCCCACCAGCTTGTAACAATAGTCTCTATTATGGCCTTCTTTGTTACAATAGTCACATTTTCTCTCAAATTTTGGTTTCTTAAATTCTTTCTTTGCCTGATCACCAGATTTGTGCTGATCTAGCTTTGACTGTGAATACCTATTCACGGCATTAGCTTCATACTCCATATTGCTGCTTTGACCAACAACCATCACATTAGCATCCCCTTGCACAATTGAGGTCACTCCTTTGGATCTCTCCAACTGCACAGCCATTTGGAAGGCTTTGTTCAGACATGGCATTGGATCTTTTGACAATACATTGCTCCTCAGGGGCTCATAGACTTCATTAAGCCCCATTAAGAACTGCATCACCTTTGCTTTCTCTTCTCTTTTGATCACACGCTTGAGCAGAGAGCATGAGCATTGATTCAGACCACCACATGTGCAACCTGGAACAGCATCAAGAAGCAGTAATTCATCCCACACTTTCTTCAGTTTACCAAAGTATGCCCCAAACAGATAGATTTTCTTGTTTCAAATTGCTCAGATCTTTCCTTAACTAGTAGATCAGTGGATCATTCGTCTCATAAAATCTTTCTTTGATGTCTTCCCATAGCTCTCTTGATGACTGCACATACATCACAGACTCAGCAACATCACTGGTCATTGAATTTACCAGCCAACACCTCACCATGTAATATGCACGGATCCATTTTTCGAAATCTTCACTATTTTCAGCAGGTCGGACAACACTCCCTGTGATAAATCCGAGTTTGGCCTTGGCACCCAACGCCATGTGAACTCCACGACTCCAACTCACAAAATTCGTTCCATTGAACGGTGTGGATACCAGCTGCATCCCAGGGTGATCCGAATTTGACAGAAACAACGGATTGTAATGGATATTGCCAAGATTTTGCGCAAAATCCCCAAATTGGAATCCAGCGGGAATCGTCGTTCCCATGACGAATCCTCTCCCAGTACCTGGTCGTGGAGGAGTGACGAAGGTTCCTCTTCCTCCTCCAACACCTAAACCTTGACTATGAGGACTCGCATTCGGATTTCCTCTTCCCGCCATCGTCAATTCAATCTACGATTGCACAACACAATGAACTCAATTCACACACAAAAGTAGCGAAGAAGCTCACCTTCGCTCTGATACCATTTGGAAACAGAAATCTTCGATTGATCTAAGATGAATTGAACGAAAACTGAGCTCAATACATGAGCAACAATGGAGGTTCCTTCGAAAACCTCTCTCTCTCAACCACTTGCTAAGTTTGTTATGTTCTTCTGATTCTCCTAACTAACACCTAACAGCAATATGAATGAATGCTGAAAAGACTAAAATGCCCTTCCCGACTTCCTAACCACATGCTTGTTACATTTGAATAATATGGACATATGCAAACTACTAAGACTATATCCTACACCTGCATCTCCTTCATCCCTCCAATGTCGCTCCCTCCCACGAGCTTTCTACTTGCATTCGTCTTGTATGTTTTTTCTGCTATATATAAAACTCACAAATACGTTAATATTTATATGTGAAGAGTATGTATTTGTTTGTCTTAAATTGTTTCTGTCATTGGTATTTTGACAAAATTCCCAGAAAATTTGTCAGTATTGCCATTCCTAAATTCAGCATTGTATGTGATTATAGGCAATCTTCTAGGAGCTCTGCCCATTGAGAGTGGTAAGTTAGAAAATGCCATTTGTTAAGCATACATACTTAGCCTCAAAACAAATTAGTTGTGCAAAACCTACAGGTACTGTGCAAGTTGTGATCAGATCTGTTCTTTAGGCACTGTCATTTCTAAATTTCTAACTGTTACTTCCATGAAAGAAAACGGTTTGCAATTAACTTCAGATGTTTTCTAGACAACCATTGATAGAAAATTGGTATGAATGGATTGGCATACAATGGGATTAATTACTGAACATAAAGTGCTAAACAAATCTGAATGTCTATAGGACTTCTTTCCAAACTTTCTCCATCAAAAGAAACAAAATTCATCTGCAGCAAATAGAACTAAACGATAAAAATAATGCAAACAAAACACAGCAGTATAAGAAGTTGGTAGAGTAGAGGCAGACTGCTGAAAATTCGTCGGAAACACAGCAAACTAACTTTAAGCCTTGAGGCGACCGAAGTATTTCTGCTTCTCCTGTGTGGTCTGGAAGCGCCCGTGACCGAAATTGGAAGATGTGTCGATGAACTTAAGGTTGATCTCTTCGAGAGCAACACGGGATGTTTGCTTCAGGAGAGACTGCCTCAGGGTGACAACACGCTTCTTTGGGCCAACAATGCCACCCTTGATCATTAGGTAATCTTCCTTCACAATACCATAGTGAGGGAAGCCACCAATGGGGGTAATGTCTTTCTCCGTTCTGTTTTAACAAACAAATTAAAACATCAACAACCAAAATTCAAAACAAAAACAAATGAAAGTTAATGTTTAACAACAATGGTGAAGCATGAATTCCAGACCTGTCATAATCTGTCATAGCTTGGTGGGATTCCTGACCAGTCTTGCCCAGCTTATAAATCTTCTTGTTCAGTTCAGTACGGTGGTGGTAACCATTTTGACCAGCCCTGGCAACAGTGTAAGACACCCTAGCAGGATGCCATGCCCCAATACAAGCAACTTTACGAAGACCCCTGTGAGTCTTGCGAGGAAGACGAGTGACACCCCAACGGGTAACCACACCTTCGTATCCCTTACCTTTGGTGACACCAATGATGTCAACCATCTCATCCTTTTGGAAGACTGCATCAATAGGAACCTGCTTCTCAAACAAGTTGTAAGCAAAGTCGACCTTCTCAGCAATGCTACCACCATTGACCTGGATTTCCATAAGGTGTGCCTTCTTCTGCTTCAGACCCTTCATCTTACGAATCTGAATTCAATAACGACCAACCGAGCATTTTAAGATGACAGTTCAACAAGATACGAGCATTCAAACGACAGATGATGATAAAGATTAAAAATGAAAACTCATTGCAAGTAACGGTTCAGAACGACAAAAGACAAACATGTGGATACAACAAACACCATTACTAAGATATATGTGAATCACCTGAGTGTGGGCCAAAACACGAATGATAGTTGAATACTTCTTAATTTTCTCCAGATGTGACTGAATATCCTTCTTTCCTTCTTCACTCTCCATCTTCTTGGAGTACTTGGTGAAGGCCTTCTTCTTAGACTTGCACCAGTTCTTGTAGAACCTTCTCTTAAGCTCCTCGCTCAAGTGTTGGGCCCAAACAGTGTTCAAAGAGCGAAGGCCACGGGGGGTCTTCACATAGCCAACAACTCCCACAATCACCATTGGAGGAGTCTCAACAATGGTCACAGCCTCACAAGTTTCCTTCTTATGAAGTTCTATGAAACAATTCAATGCAATCAATCAACACACACCCACATAGCAAAAACAACATTCCAACATCAGTAAAAAGGAACAAATGTTCACTCACTGGATCCAGGCTTATCCACATCTCTCATGATGTGGGTCATTCCAGCCTTGTAACCCAAGAACGCGGTGAGCTTGGGCGACTTGCTTGGGTCATCCTGGGGGAAGGCCTTCACTGCAGACAATAACAAGCCAAATGTTCAAATAGCCTAGATCTATGTTATCTTGCTTATAAGAGCCAAATAATAACACTACATGTTTGAAGACATCCATATGTGGTGAAGCAGAAAATCTATCCAATCAGTTCTACAACTATAAATTTCATTAATGTTAACAATAGCAACCAATACTATAAAACAAAAATGACAGATTTAACCGCCATTGCAAACTTCAAGTTTCATAACTTGCACATTAACAAGGATATAGGAATCATTCAAATGTATACTCCTTCATAAAAACTACTGATTCATCACGTATAAAGAAACTAAGATTAAAAAGCTGTGTAGAATAACGGACCTTTCCCTCTCTGACGGGACGCCCTCTTCCTTGGGAGAAACCCCAGGGAACCATGTCTGGGGTGCTCAAACTTCCTGTGAGACATTTTCCTCTTTCTCTCCCGCACTTACCTGTAGAAATTCAAGAAAACAATTCAAATAAAAAAGACAAATTCGACAATAATCTGCTTCAAATAATATACAGTGATTCGGGGAACAATAGCATCGTTTTGTGAGATTATGACAGAACAAGTTTTTGACATTGCATTTCGAAATCGGGAAGATTAAAATATCATGATAACCCTCATTTCCATCCAATCAAACCGAAACCAAAGCAAATTACCAGAAATTAGAGAGTGAGATTAAGGTGAAGAATGGATACAGGGGAAAAACAGACGGAGAGAGGGATTTACTTGCCGAGGCGCAGAGACTCGGAGACTGGAGACGTCTAGGGTTTAGATGGGACTGGAGTGAGGGTTGCTTTGTGATACATTAATCCAGAAATGTGCTGGCCCATCTAGGCCATTTCTGGATAGCCTTTTGGGCTGGCCCAATCTCATTAAACTAGAAATGGGCCGGCCCCACTTCCGATAATTACATAATTTATACTCCATCCGTTGAAATATATAAGTCCTTTTAGACTTAGATTTTTGTTTGAAAATATAAGTCATTTTAGGCTTTCTAGGTATGAGATATGAGAAATGTTACTTTTTGACTTTTTACTCAAATTTTATTGGTGGATAATGATTGTGAATAATTAATGAGGGATATAAATGGAATAAATTTATGATTTCCTTAATTTGTGTGCAAATGTCTAAAATGACTTATATTTTTTAACGGAGGTAGTATATCAAAACTATCTTAATTACTTTTTTATCGGCCAAGAATTATAAGAATATTTGAAATCTACATTCCTTTTGCAGTCTTTTTTATGTCATTTGGTTGGTGTATTTTTCTTTATATCATCTGTGATTTGCTTTTATAATTTGTTTACGGTTATACATGATGGTTAGTTTATCTATCGGCTTGCTTGATCTCTCGGTTTCTCTAGACTTGTTTAGAAAATCGAATTTTTTCCCGATATAAAAAAATAAAAAAGAATATTGGATTTTTATCATTTGAAACCATTGAAGGAATGTGCTGGCTTTCGGAGGCTCCAAATGCGGAAACGTGTCTATGGTGGCAAGTGGCAACTGATACAATGGCGCTCCATCATAGTGTATGCAAGACTCTTGAGCTAGAACTTAGGAAGGTGCTAATTGATGGTGACGGTTTGGTGGTAAGTAACTGAGAAATTCAGTTTCAACATGTCTTTAAAGAAGCGAACTTTGTTATTTTTTGGGGTTTCCGTTAGCTTTCACAATTTTTTATACGCTTATGGCCTTATGAATCCCTATCGCTTATTGACAATGAGGAAAGCCTAATCCCTGTCTAATTTATGTATAGCTTAGTTTTAGTCTTCCCTACAAAAGAAAATATATAGTCCTCTTACTAGTAAAAAAACCGTATTAATTTTCACAAAGAGAAAAAAAATGAAAACGAACTAATAAACTGATCACAAATATGTATTAGACTATCTCTATAATAAAAACAGCCTAAATGACAATCAATTTAAATTGTCCAACCAAAAAACATGAGGATTAGAGTAAGTAGCTGTTAACAAACACTAGGTTATCGATTGGACCGTATGATGGAGGTATAAAGTAAGTAGCTGTTAAGTATTTGAAGAGAATCGTTCCAAAACACCAGAAACATAAACAGAAACTAATGCAATGATAATGAAAGGAAGTTACAACCAGATCAAACCAAAGCAAAAGAGAAAGTAGAGATTTGTAGCAACGATTAGCCTCAACGAGGACACCAGCCACCAAGGTCAGAACCTAAAGGGCAAAGAGGCTACAAATATCTCCCAACACAATGTCACTGAGTGTATTTGGATGGAAGGGAGCTCGATCTACGCTCACAAAGGCCGGAAAGGGATGGAACCCTAGAAATCACATTCGGAGTCAAGAACAGAGCAACAGTAAGCAAGCACCTCTCTCAATCTTTAATTAGGGTTTCATTACCCATATAAGGGAGAGTCCCAAGCAGAACGACGTTGTTGCTAGCTCAGGAGAGTAAGCTTGTCATCCGTGTGGGCTTCTAGCCCTTAGGATAGCTGAGATCAACTTTGGGCTGGTTTGGCCCAAAACCAATTCAATCAGCCTTACATAAAATACATCCAAATGTAATGCTTAGAATTATACATAGGTTAAGAGAGATGAACCTAACAATTTACCCTCCTAATTCCGAATTTACACATATCGTAAATCTTCCTTGTTGAAATATGGACTGGCTTTTACTCCTTTATCTATCATCGGCTATTTCATACCCTTCTCAACATCAGATGGATTTGATCACGTGCGGAAATTCCCTACAAAAGAGAAACTTATCAGTGGTTACAATCTTAGTACCAAAGTTTGCAGGATTAAGCTTTCCATCAATCTTCTTAATAATAAGCAGATTTTTGGACACCAACACACGTATGAAGTGGTAACGAACATCAATGTGCTTAGTCCTCTCATGGTAGACAGGATCTTTGCACAAATAGAGGGCACTCTGGCTATATGTATACAATACAGATTTGTGGTTTTTTCTATCCACCTCTTTCATAATGTTCTGGAGCCAGATTGCTTCCTTGGAGGCTTTAGTTGCAGTTATGTACTCTACTTCTGTAGAAGACAGAGCAGCAATAGGCTGTAACTAAGCCTTCCAAGAAATACAATTCCCACACCAAGAATAAAAGAAAGAGGTGGTAGACTTCCTGTTATCTTTATTGCTAGCATAGTTGGAGTCCACAAAACCAAACAACTCAGAGGGTGAAGTATGCAAACCGTAAACCAAACCAATATCAAGGGTACCAACAATGTATCTCATGAGATATTTCATGGCCACCCAGTGTTTCTCTGCAGGGTTAGACATATACCTGCTCAACACACTCACTGCAAAAGCAAGGTCAGGTCTGGTACAGATCATAGCATAAATAATTGACCCAACAGCTGCATCATAGGGAACACACTTCGTATAGTGTTCCTCCTCCTTCCCATGGGGCATCCTGGTCTTGGTGAGATCCAAGTGACCTCCTAAGGGCATATGAGCAGTCTTGACACAATGACATTAGAAATCTTGAACCTGTTAAGGACTTTCAGAAGATAATCTTTTTTAGACAAGAATATTTGATCTTTGGGTCTATTTCTTGAAATCTTAATGCCAAGAATTCTCTGAGCAGGGCCCAAATCCTTCATGTCAACAGATTTCTTGAGAGATTCCTTAACATCAAGTACCTTTGCTCTAGACTTACATATAATGAGAATGTCATCAACATACAACAAGACATATAAGGGAGATTCAGTTTTCACATGCATGAAATATGAACATGGATCATATCTGCTCATCCTAAAGCCAAGCTTAAACATGCAATTATCAAATTTCTTATTCCACTACCTAGGAGATTGCTTCAAGCCATACAAAGATTTTTTCAATAAGCAAACATGATCAGGTTTAGAATGATCCTCAAAACCCTTAGGTTGTCTCATATAGATAATCTCATCAAGCTCATCATGCAAGAAGGCAGTCTTAACATCCATTTGATCAATTTCATAGTCATAAGCAGCAGCAATAGCAAGCAGAAGTCTCAGAGTTTTATATTTCACAACAGGAGCAAAAGCATCATTGTAATCAATCCCTTCTTTCTGTGTGAATCCTTTGGCTACCAACCTAGCATTGTAGGTAGGTTGGCCACCAGGTTCCACATTGTTTTTGAGCTTATAAACCCATTTACAGCCAATCAACCTAGCATTTTTAGACTTTGGAACCAGTTTCCAGGTTTTATTGGCTGTCATGGAATTTATTTCCTCTTTCATAGCAAGCATCCACTTATCAGCATGTTTACATTTAACAGCATGTTCAAACAACTCAGGAGTATAAGCATCAACAACCTCAGCAATCACAAAAGCAAACTCAATCTCATTTGTGAAATATTTCTTGTTTGGAATTTTCACTCTAGGAGATCTATCTCTAGTAAGCTGGTAATTAGATAAATCAGGCACCTCGTCAAAATTTTCAGAAACATCATGCTCAGGAGAATCAGAAACATCATGCTCAGATTCATTTTCAGACAAAGCATTTTCATAATTATCAGCACTAGAAGAGTCATGAGAAGAAGAGAGAGAGAGGTGGAACTTGAGTTAGAGTTGCTTACCTCCCCACTTGATTGGTGAGGGCTGTCATCAGTACTTGAAGGAGCAATATTTTGCTTAACATTACCATCATGAGTGGAGCTGCTTCCAATTGGGACAGTGATGTCAAATTCGTCGTCCAAATTTGCTTCTTGAGCACTTGAATCATAGAACTGAACCTCTGCATTCTCATAATCAATGTTAGAAGATTTTATGAAATGAAATTCAGTTTCAATGAAAATGACATCTCTACTAATAATTACTTTGTACCCTCCTGGTTGGATAACAAGTAATTTATAGCCATTGACCCCCTCTGGATAGCCAATCATACCACACTTGACAGACCTTGGTTGCAACTTGCCAATGTTCAGGTGAACAAAGGCAGTGCATCCAAAAGGTTTCAAGTGTGCTATATTAGGCTTGGTTCCACTCCACAATTCATGTGGAGTTTTGAAACCAATTGCAGAAGAGAGAGATCTGTTAATCAGGTAGGCTGTAGTGGTGACTGCCTCCCCCACATTGAAGGTTTCAGACTAGAGCTAATGAGAAGGCACCTTGCCTTTTCAAGCAAGGTCCTATTCATTCTCTCTGTTGTACCATTCTCTTGTGGATTACCTGGAAATGTGAGATGCCTTTTAATACCATGTGTATGACATAAACCATCAAAATATTTGTTGCAAAACTCAAGACCATTATCAGTTCTAAGACATTTAAGTTTAAAGGTGGTGTGACCCTCAACTTTTGTTTTCCAAAGTTTAAAAGAATCAAAAGTATCACTCTTAACCCTAAGAATGTGCACCCAAACCTTCCTAGAATGGTGGTCAATGAGTGAAAGGAAATACTTCCTTCCACCTATTGTGTCCACCTGGGCAGGTCCCCATAGGTCCGCGTGTACATAGTCTATGGGCTTATGAGCAACAAACTTTGAGCCAGCAAACGCGGATTTAGCATGCTTACCAAACATACAGTTCTCACAGTGTTTAAGCTTAGAGGGTTTACCTTCAACCATACCTTGTATGAACAAATGATTGAGCCATTTGTTGCCAATATGACCAAGTCTAGAGTGCCACAACATAGTTTTATGCATATTCATAGAAGCAGAGCACTCATCAGACAAAGATGAAGCACAAAGAACAGGGTTTCCAACAACATGATATAAGCCACATTTCTTAATACCTTTAATGAGAACCTTAGCATTCATAGAGACAGTTTTGACTCCATCTTTAGTATTAATATCACAGTTCAAGTCATCAAACACATAAATATATAACAGATTCCTCTTCAAGTTAGGTACCCACCTGACTTGTTGAAGGGTTCTAATAACACCATCATGCATTTTAAAGGGAACATTGCTTATGCCTTTAATCTTAAGAACAGATAAATCACCAAGTCTAACCTCACCTTTAGCAAACTCATCAAGATAATAAAAAACATGCTTATCAGGTGTAACATGCATAGTACAACCAAAGTCTAGAAGCCAAGCATCAGAGGGACTATCACAGGCAACCATAAGCAGCTCAGAAGAATAAAATACAAAGGAATCAAGCACAACAATAGTACCATTTTTAGATTTCTTTTCTTCATCATCTATTTTCTTGTAGCAATCAGTAATGACATGATTGTTTTTCTTAGAGTAAGTACAATGCTTCTTACTAGGTTCAGGAGCCTTGTCCTTATCCTTTTTCTTATTCCTCTTTCTATTCTTAGAGTTTCCCTTAGTGAAAAGCATATCAGTTTTAGAACCAGATTTATCAGATTTATCACCTTTCCCTTTGAACACTCTGATAACTTCATTTTTTTGAGCAATAGCCTCAACAATTCTTTTCTTAGTTAAGGTCTCATTGCTAAACCGAATAACATCCTTAAAAGTATCAAACTGAGATGGCAAAGCATTGAGAGAATAACAGCTTAGTGAGCATCATCAATTTTATCATCACAATGTTCAAGCTCTTGTGGCATCCTAAGAAATCTACCCAGATTATCATCCAAAGACACAAAAGCATCCATTTTAAAATTGAAAAAACGTCACATCAAAGATATTCTACTGGACAAAGTTTTAACTTGATAAAGATCTTTCAAAGCTTTCCATAAAGACACAGAAGTATCACAAGTTACTACCTGTCTAGCTACCTCATCCGATATTCGAATCATGATCTCACTGTGTGCAATGAGATCAAGTTCTTTCTTAGCCTCAACAGTCATAACTTGAGGAAACTCATTAACAGCTGCTTTCCAGCATTTTTCTTTGATCAGAATAACTTTCATCTTAACTTGCCACATGGCAAAGTCAGTAGTGCCATCAAATGATTTAATACGATAGGAGTTATCAGACATGATGAATCAAAGTTCCTGCAACAAGTGAAATACCAAATCAGTAAATATTGGAGAGAGGTGAGCACTCAAACCCTACAGCTATCAAGCTAAGAGTTTGAATCTCGTAAAGTTCTAGCGGAAGCAAAAGTAAGAGCTTTCAAGGAGAGTTATGAAGAGGGTAATCTTCAAAACTCAAATATTTTCGAGGGTTTTTGTTCATATCTGAAATGTTTTAACAGATTGAAATTTTCGACGGAATATGTCCTCAAAACCCTAGATCTGGAGTTCATTTCATAAGAGCTTACTAGATCCTTGAGATCCAGAGCCTTAAGGAGAACTAGCTCCAGGAACTTCAACAGAATCAGAGACGAGCGACAAGGGTATGTCCTCAAAAACCTCAGATATGGAGTTTCTATCAGAAGAGCTCTCAGATCTTGAAAGATCTTGAGCCTTAAGGAGTGCAAGCTCCATAAACTTCAACAGATATAGAGATCCGGGATAAGTGACGCTTTATCTTCGTAGATCTGGAGCTTAGAAGGATGAAGAACCCTCTAAGCTTCAACATAACTTCGAAGAAAATACTAGATCTGGAGCCTAAAAGAACTAAGAACTCAAAAGCTTCAACAAATCCGGTTTTAAGACGAGAAAACCCTTTAAAACCTGAAAGCTCTGATACCAATTTGAAGAGAATCGTTCCAAAACACCAGAAACATAAACATAAACTAATGCAATGATAATGAAAGGAAGTTACAACCAGATCAAACCAAAGCAAAAGAGAAAGTAGAGATTTGTAGCAACGATTAGCCTCAACGAGGACACCAGCCACCAAGGTCAGAACCTAAAGGGCAAAGAGGCTACAAATCTCTCTCAACACAATGTCATTGAGTGTATTTGGATGGAAGGGATCTCGATCTACGCTCACAAAGGCCGGAAAGGGATGGAACCCTAGAAATCACATTCGGAGTCAAGAACAGAGCAACAGTAAGCAAGCACCTCTCTCAACCTTCAATTAGGGTTTCATTACCCATATAAGGGAGAGTCCCAAGCAGAACGACGTCGTTGCTAGCTCAGGAGAGTAAGTCTGTCATCCGTGTGGGATTCTAGCCCTTAGGAAAGCTGAGATCAGCTTTGTGCCGGTTTGGCCCAAAACCAATTCAATCAGCCTTACATAAAATACATCCAAATGTAACACTTAGAATTATACATAGGTTAAGAGAGATGAACCTAACAGTATAGTTTAGGCTTTTGGGGGGTGGAGATACGACCTTTCTTTCATCACTTTCATGGCTATTTTGGCGTCGGCTTTCTTAACCGACCCTTTGTAATCAGATCTCGGATCACTTAACAATATATTTACCTCTTTAGGAAAAAAATGCGAGGATTAATTGACCCGTTTAATAGGCCTATCAACAATGTCCTCAATATATTTACCTCTTTAGACTTGTGGAGATACGACCTCCTTTTCATAGCTATTTTGGTGTTGGTTTTCTTAACCGAACTTTTGTAATCAGATCTCACATCATTTATCAATATATTTACCTCTTTAGGAAAAAAAATGTGAGGATTAATTAGGATTCAAATCCTCTGTCCCTCCTCACATATTTCTCTTTTTTTGTTTGTTTTTATTTTTTAATTTAATTTACTTTTATTTTTAAATACACATTTGTGAGAGGAGGACAGATGATTTGATTCCGATTAATTAACCCGTTTAATAGGCCTATCAAGTATCAACAATGCCCTCAATATATTCATTCATATCGTAACTATTCCATAAATCAAGATAATTAAGATTAATCAGGCCCACAAAATGAATACGATATCGACCATGATCCAGAAATAATACGAAAGGCATACAAATTCCAGTGACATATTTAAAACCAGTCCAAAACCCCCACAGAAATGTCAGCCATTGGATTCGAACTAGCACTCCCTAAACACATACCTGTCTCAAATTCCTAATACATAGCTCAAACAAAACACATTCTTGTCTAGTTTCTTTATTTTGATCTTCAGAAGGCACTAAGCTGAAGATAACAACACACCATAGCAATGAGCTCACAAGGCCGACAACGAGCTGCCCACGTCGATAACAAACCTGTAACGAACATCCGATTTCGCAAGGCGTTCCATGGCAGTGTTTATGTAGTCCATCTTGATCACCTCCACATCGGCGGTGATGTTGTGCTTCGCACAAAAATCCAGCATCTCCTGCGTCTCCTTCATCCCGCCAATGTCTCTCCCTCCCACGAGCTTCCTACCTGCATTCGTTTTGTTTCGAAAACATGTCACCAATTCTGAAGCTATGTTAACACAAACACATCAATTTGTTTGGAATTTCCATAATTTTACAACAGAATGTGTGTTTTTGAGTTTCCCTAGGAAATGGAAATAGGAAACACTATCCATTTGGAGTTTCTGTGTAATATGTGGATACCACCATACTAGCACTAATGCACCGGATCTCAACAGAACATAGATGCTATGTGCTCTAAAACCATAAGGCAACCAAAGCAAGAGGAAAGATGGGCAATTCGAGAATCTATGTTACATGGAAATAGGAAACACCATCCGTTTGGAGTTTCTGTGTAACATAGATACTATGTGGATGCGACCATACCAGCACTAATGCATTGGATCTCAACAGAATATAGATGCTATGTGCTCTAAAACCATATGGCTTACCCAAAGCAAGAGGAAAGATGGGCAATTCGAGAGGCTTGTCGGGCAAGCCTACTGTGACCAGCTTTCCGTTCAGCTTGAGCAAACCGAGCAACGGAGCCAAGGGGTGAACCCCGGAGACAGTGTCGATAATGAAGTCCATAGTTCCCATTGCTGCCTGCAAGCAAAACAGACATACTCAGTGGACTCAATGAGTCGACAGCTCTTGAAGACACTCGACAGTTACCTTCATTTTCTCGGGGTCATGGCTAACAAGGAAAGCATCAGCACCGAGCCTCGAGATAGCCTCAGCCTCCTTAGCCGGGGAGGCACTGATGACAGTCACTCTGAGTCCGAAAGCCTTGCCTATCTTTACAGCAATGTGACCGAGGCCACCTAGCCCGGAAACCCCCAAATGCTTACCGGCATCAGTCATCCCATAGTACTTCATGGGGCTATAGACAGTGATTCCAGCACACAGCAATGGCGCCCCTGAATCCGAAGGCAGACCATCAGGGAAGCGAAGCACGAACTGCTTGTCGACAACGATGGTGTCAGCATACCCTCCTTGGGTACGGCTGCCATCCTTGTCGGGGGAGTTATAAGTAAAGATCACCCGAGGACAGTAGTTCTCCAAGTCTTGCTGGCATTGCTCGCATGATCTGCAAGATCCGACTATCACACCAACTCCTACGCGGTCTCCTTCCTTGAATTTCTCCACATTGCTCCCAACTTTGGTCACAATCCCGACGATCTCGTGCCTGAATAGACACTCAAAAACAGTGTCTTAGCTGCAAATCTGCAATGTAAGCATAAGTTGACACTAACAGAAGATCAAATTTCAATCAATCCGCGGAATTACCCTGGAACCACTGGGTATCTAGTGAATCCCCACTCGTTCTTGATAGTGCTAAGGTCGGAGTGACAGATACCACAGAACTGGATCTTGACAGTAACATCATCAGGGCCATTTTCTCTGCGAAAAGGACAAGCAAAGCAAACATTTCGTGAATGGAGATCTTTGTCCTGGTTCCTGAATACCAGTTTGAACTGATGATCAATTTGGGCATTTTTAGAATGATAACTGTTGCATTTGGCATCTTCAATCTTAAATGAATAGTATCGTTTATTATGCACGTTATTTTATAATGATAAAAACTATATTAAATATTAATTTTTTATAAATAATTTTTTACAATTCCATAAATTTTATTATTAAATAAAAAATTTATATTTTTATATAATTTTTAGCTAATACAAAAGTGTATAAAATGACATTTTTTTAGATTAATGGATGGAGTAACATTTAGCAGTTGAATAGTGATAAATCTTAACTGTGAAAGGGTAAAATGCTAAATAACAAGTTTTTAAATGTGATACCATTATTTGAAACTCAGATCTCTGTAGTTAAGGGAAGAAGAACTACTTTCCATTGCATAAGTTTTTGGATTAGCAAAGGCCATACATAAATCATGTTACATTTTTAGCAGATTAAACAGTAGCAATTAGTATCTGTATGTATATAACTTCCTCCTCTGTTAAGTGTTTACAGAGTTACTGACAGTTACAAGGCATCAACCATCTAATAGAGGGCAAAGTTTACTTGCAACCCTATTACAGATAAAGAAGACAAAAACATCACTTACAAATTTTTTTTTGAAAAATAAAATAAAATGCAGAATACCCACAAAAACAAAACAAAAATCCACAGAAAATAAAGAAGAAAAAGGGAAGAAGATTATCAATGGCAGCCCAGCCATTGATAATGGCAGCCCAGCCAAAGGCCTTGATTGGGTGTTCCTCTTCTGCAGTTTTAGCCATTTTCTCTCTCTTTTTTTCTTTGTTCTTTCACTTGTTTGATGTTTGGGTTTGTGGGGGGAGAGAGTTTGAGCACAGAATGGGAATAAATGATAGGGGAAGTGGCCAGTGGCCAGTGGGGGAAGAACCACCAATTTTTTTTTAATTTTTTTTTAAAAAAAAACTCTTGGGGTATACAGTATACTCTCTGTCTTGAATTTGATAAATAAAGAGCGGTCATCCGGGGTTCGAATCGGAGACCTATGGGCAAGGTTCTAAATACCGGGTATCGGGGTCGTATCGGTTAGAAGTAAAAATGATATATCGGGGATATATTGGAGATATATCGGGATATATCGGATTTATCGATTTCGCTAATTTTTAATTATAAATATTATATTTATACTTCAAAATGTAAAAATACACATGAAAAATTAATATTTAAAATACAAAATTACCAAATAAACTTCACAAAATAAAAACAACATTCATAAAGGCTAAAGTTACCTTATCAAAGTTGACAATTCTAAATATCCCCGATATATCGCCGATATTGACTCGATATATTGTGTCATAAAGGCTAAAGTTGCCTTATAAAAGTTGGCAATTCTAAATATCCCCGATATATCACCGATATTGACCCGATATATCGCCGATATTGACCCGATATATCACGTTGACCGATATTTTCACACGATATGCCGATATCGTATCGGATTCTAAATATCCTCGATATATCGCCGATACATCGGCCAATATATCCGATATTTAGAACACTGCCTATGGGTACTAACCACAAGTCATCCGTCTCAATCTCAACACAAATACGGAGTATCATTTGATTTTTTCAATATAATCTTTTAAAAAATATTTTTTATATAAAATAACAACATTTTAATCATTTTTAAAATTAACTTAATACTTTATACTTAATAATAAGTATGAATTTATATACAAAACATTATTTTATAGAGTTTTTAGATTATTAAAAAGCACATAAATTACTTTAATATGTTTTTTTTTTAAATTACTATAATACGGTATTTTTAGAAATTATGTTATGGCTAGTATTTATAAACTTTTATTATAGAAAATCAACTTAAAAAAATATAAATAATTAAAATATTAACTATTTTATAAAATATTTTTCCTATTTTGATAAAATAGGATTTTAAAATTAGAATTTATAAATAATTTAATATAAGTGTATAACATACAAATATAATATTTTTTTTATGTTCATTTATACGAGGTACATGAAATAATTAAAAATTAAACCGAGAATTACGATATTTGACTTTGAGACCTTTATTCCTCTTTTTTTTTTAGTTTTATGCTATTTATTTTTTTGAAAATTTCGCAAGGTAGCCATTTATTTTATTTTATTTAAAAAAAAATCATGCCATTGCCTCCCGGCGATAAGGAAAGTCTTTATATATATATATATTTTTGGGGGAGGGAGATAAGGGAAATCTTTTTAATGTATGAGAATCATGAAATCTGTATGTGAATGTGAAGTTGATCCCCGATCCTTTGATTTGAAAGGAAATAAAAATAGCATTCCATATTGGGTGGATCCTAATCCTACACGTTATCTTGCACCCGGTATGTGTGTATTTGGGAGAGCACAATATATCATACATACATTGCGTCTACGCCCCGGCAAATCCAGCCTCACCATGATCAACTGTGAATTCAGGAGCTTTGCTGCACCAAAATAATAATAATAAAAAAAATTGTGGTAGGGAGTAAAGGTAAACCTTAAATGGAAATGTCCATACAAATGGGCGGAGTCAGGGATCGAACCCGGAACCTTCTTCCTACCCCTTGTTCCACACCACTAGGTCACCTGACCAGGGCATATATTTCTCTTTTACCATTAGGACAAGAGGTCTTTGGTTCTTTACGAGCCTATTTACTGTAGAACGCGCCATGACACGCGCCCCTCTTCTTCCGCTTACCCCGTTCATGAAATCCCTAAATCGCTTATGCGCTTCCATCTTCCCCCCCAAAATCAAGCCTTCTCTCCGCCTAGTCGGCTTGTCCAAGGGTACTCCTGGCTTCGCCGGCCTTCTCTGCCATTCTCCGGCTTCAATTGAGGCCAATAACAAGAAAATATCATGGTTTTGGAGGGTGGTCGGTCGGCCTTCGATTCCGTTGCTCTCTCTGGGGGACGAGTTTTGTTGTCCTGGTGGAGCTTGGGTGCGGAAAAACTACAAAAAAAAGGAAGAAAATCGTTCGCCGGCGGGGTTGGTGGCTTTTCTGGCTGGTGGTCGCCTTGGGGCAGTTCTTCGTCATCGGCTCTGCTTTCGGTCTCAGGCTTTGGATTGCTGGCTGGAAGGCGTGCCTTGGGAGTCCCTGTTGTGGCTTGGTGTTCGGTAATAGGAGTATGGTGTGTTGGAAGGGGATGAAGTTCTATCACAAAATCAGGTATCAACAATCTCTTATTCTTGAGCTTCTTCCTCCTTGGAGTATTCTTCCAGAAATCTCAAAAACTATTACACTTCTGTGTAATCTAAGTAAAACAGTGGCTTATTGCCACACCCACCCCCCTGCAAAGGGCCCGAAAACTGAGTTTATTCAACTCATTTTCCAATACAATAGCATAAATTTCATTATTTTGGTTTGTTCCTCCTGTTCGAGTTGCTTTGGATGGTTGGTGGAATTGTATTGGCTTACTTACTTCCTTGGTGTTTCCCTGGTTTCCTTGGATCCGTTGGTGAACAACATTGGTAAATCATTCCTTGTTGGGGATGGTTTTGCACTTTCTCACCCCATCCCCCGTAAGGGCTCCAAAATTATTGATGACAATTGCCTGGATCTGGAGTTCTTCCCCTCGGATGTTGCAGGAAAACAAAGGCACTTATCTGCCTTCGATAGCCCAACCTCATTGGTGTGCTGGCTCTATAGATGGAGGGCGTCTAAGATGCACCACAAACCCAGGTATCATCCAAAGATACATCTTGAATCAATCTTTAAACAAAAAATTTGTGTCTCTCGCAGTAAGTTGTCTGAAATGAAACCTCTATGGTCGGGTAAACAAGGTTTAGTGAAATCTGATTTGTTTTCACTCATTTCACCTAAAACAATGACTTCGAGTCATACCTACATCCCTCTTCAGGGCCTAAAAGCAAGGATCATCACTTTATTTGGTTACCCCGGTTGCTCTGATAACTCTTGGGATATAATGGTTTTTGAGTTTAATCTAATTCTAGATGTAGATTCTTGTTATGATGGCAGAGCCTATGAACTCCGAATCCCGGCTGTACATTTCGCAATCCTCGGTGGGCTTGCAAGGTCTAAAACCAAGTATGAGATAACTCAACCCACTGTTGTCAGAAGCTCTTCTGGGAGTCTTTCTGCCTTCGATTACTACTTTCTACTGGTGATGGAAAATCTGGCCTCTCCACCCTTCCATGTCTACTATATTGTGTGCAAGGGCCATTGGACCGGTTGGGAGTATTTGTTGTCCACTGTTGGTGGTTTGTGTATGATCACCACGACTTGTGATGCTTGTAAGTTTTCCTTTAACTATGTATCTCTCATGTATTTTGTGTACACCCGGTACTGCATCGTTTGTACTCGTTGTGTGGATGAGTATCTTCTTTGCATCTACAACCTTAATATCAGATCGTATAGTGGGCTTATCTATGTTTCAAGATTAAAGATTATATTATTTTCTTGTCAAAAACCTCAATTTAAAAGCATGATTCATGCTAATCATCTTTTTTGGATGCTTCTACACATTCTGCCTCAATCTATCGTGCCAATAGAGAAATTTAGCTTTCACCTTAACCGTTTTGTTGGAAGCATTTGTGCAGTATTAGTGAGAGCTATTGATGAAAATGCAGTCATGTTTTGGCACAATGAAAATCAAAGTGGTTCTAATGAGTTATTGCAAAAATCTTTCACAATTACATTCAATTTCCAAATCAGAAAGAAAGTTAGGGAGTTGCGGAAAAAATTAAGTGCAAGGGTTGATCTTGATAGTAAGCTCCGGTCACTTGTCATAAATAAAAGATTTATTCTCCTTATTTCTTGTATGAAATTTCGGTTGGGGGTCGTTAAATGGTGCCCTCAATCACACCAAGTTATCACATGAAAATTGGATTTTGGAATTGTTGCGGTATCTCCAAACCATCCTTTTGGATCAACGTTAACTCATTGTGTAAAAACGAGTCTATTCATTTCCTTGCGCTCGCAGAAACTAAGACTAGCAACATCCCCAGTGATAAAACCTGGGGGGCTACCGGATTTGACAACGCAGTGTGGTCACCTGCCATCGGTAGATCGGGGGGTCTCGGTGTTCTATGGAAGGCCCACCAACTCCTTCATGAAACCGTTTCAATTATCATCCACCTCCCTCGGATCATAGGTATCAAATATCACAACATCAAAGAGAATTTATCTATCATTATACTTTGTGTCTATGCCCCTCCTCATCCTAGAGACAAGGATGCTTTTTGGAGAGCTCTTACTGATATAGTGCTTAGCTCTAGCCTCCCTTGCATTGTTTTGGGAGACTTAAATGAAATTAGTAGTTCGAGTGATAAAATGGGCGGTGCAGATCCCTGCCTAAACCGTTTTCGGCGTCTTTCGGATTTTAAAAATGAATGTCAACTTATTGACATCCCCACTTACGGTAACTCATTTACCTGGAGGAAAAAACAAACTGGGGACGGGAATATTTACGAAAAGTTGGATCGGGTCCTTGTCCAGCATCAAATCCTACAAAATTTCCCTGACATTAGAGCAAAAAATGGGGCTTTCTCCTCTTCCGATCACTGCCCAATTACCATTGATCTTAACAAAAATGTACAATATCAAGTCCCACCATTCAAATTTGAAAATATATGGTTGCAAAGAAAGGATTTTAAAAACATCGTCAAGCAAACTTGGCGTGCATCTGTTACCGGATCTAACATGTTTCAACTCGTGTATAAAACTAGGCTTCTTAAAAGTAAAGCAAAAGACTGGAACAAAAAAACTTTTGGGAATATCTTCAGGCAACTAGAGGAGGTCGATGATAGCCTGATTAACATTCAATCCCAGCTTCTCACAGATCCTGATCCTCTTCTTATTCAAAAAGAACTAAATCTGTTGAGGAAAAAAGATAAGCTCCTGGCCTTCCAAAAGCAGTTTTGGAATCAGCGAGCTAAAACTAGGCACCTCAGATTATCTGACTCAAACACTAGCTACTTCCACAAAGTAGCTACGGGACGGCGCAATCGTAAGATTATTAGATCTATTACTGCAACAGATGGGACTCTCATTGTGGGGGATGACAACATCAAAAAAGAAATTAGGCATGATTTTGAATTACGTTACAAACATGAAACCCTCTCCGGTCCTCTTCTGGAAGAATTTCTGCACCTTGTCTCTCAGGAAGTTACGGATGACGACAATACTATGCTCATTCAGATCCCATCAAATGGTGAGATTAAACAAGCGGTTTTTGGTCTGGGTAACAACAAATCGCCAGGCCCGGATGAGATGACTGCAGAATTTTATAAACATTCTTGGAGCATCGTAGGGGTGTCTGTCATCCGCGCCGTGAAAAGTTTTTTCTTATCAGGGAAACTTTTAAAACAAATCAACCATACTTTCATTTCCTTACTTCCCAAATGCGATAATCCCACTATGACTGCACATTATCGTCCCATTAGCCTTTGCTCTACTATTTACAAAATTATCTCTAAAATCCTTGCTGAGAGGCTTAAGAAGGTCATTGGCAAGCTCATCCATCCTCTCCAAGGGGCTTTCGTATCCGATAGGGCCATCCAAGATAATGTTCTAATTGCACATGAAATTTTTCACTCTTTCAGACAGCGCCGAGGTAAAGAGGGATGGCTTGCGATTAAGCTTGATATGGAAAAAGCTTATGATAGGGTCGACTGGGGCTTTACTAAAAAGGTTATGACTAAATTTGGATTCCACCCCACTTTTGTTAATTGGATATCAGAGTGCATCTCGACTGTGTCTTTCTCGGTACTTGTTAACAATGGCCCGACGGAAATCTTCCAACCATCTAGGGGGCTCCGTCAGGGAGACCCCCTCTCACCATTTCTCTTCATTTTGGGCTCCGAGATGTTGGCTAGAAAACTCTCTTACTCTTCAACGGCTTCTCGATCTCCTATCGGTTTTCGCTTCGGGATTGACGGGCCACATATCCCCTTTCTGGCCTTCGCAGATGATATCATAATATTCTCTAAAGGATCTGCTACTGCTTGTAGAACGATAAAAAATATTATTGATAGTTACTGCAAAATCTCTGGGCAAAAAGTGAACTTCCAAAAATCTGCCTTTCAAACCACATCGGGTATCGCTCGGTCCCGCATCGCCGAAATTCAGAGTACCCTAGGCATATCTAATGAAAAATATCTAGAAAAGTACTTAGGTTGCCCTATCATTAATGGTAGGGTCAATAAAGAAACATTCGAGGAAGTGATTGGCAAGGCTAAGGACCAGCTTAGTAAATGGAGGGCGAACACCCTTTCTCAGCAAGGGCGGGCTACTTTAATTGCGTCAAACCTGGCTGCCAAACCGTTATATATCATGCAAAATTTTATGCTCCCTTCCTCGATTAATAAGGATCTCGACCAAATTAATCGTACATTTTTCTGGAATAAAGATGCACAACATAGACCTTTAATTGGGTGGGATAAAGTATGTAGAACAAAGAGCAAAGGTGGTCTAGGCATTCGTAAAACGCAATTCATGAATGAAGCCCTCCAAATGAAACTCCTCTGGAAAATTCTTGCCGAACCGTCCAACCCTTGGGTGCAAATCATCCAATATAAATATATTAAAACAGCGCATATCCTATCTTATGAAAGGAGGGGTGGAGCTTCATGGCAATGGTCCAAGCTTACCCCTCTCATAAGTAGATTTAAAAAAGGTTTAATCTGGTCGGTAGGAAATGGTAAATCTATTAAATTTTGGACTGATAATTGGGTCTCCCTAGAACCATTGATTAACACTATCGGTAATCACCCCCCTCGCAACCTTGATGAAAAGGTTTGTGATTACATTATGGGGGGAAAATGGTGGGAAGAAAAACTGATGGAAAACCTACCACTGGCGAGGGTTAGAGAGATCATGAGTATCCCGCTTCCTTTAAACTGCTTTGAGGATAGACTATATTGGTGGCCAGATAAGAATGGTTGGTTCACAACCACTAGTGCATACAAACTGGCTACAAACCACCATCAACAGTCAAATGACACAAACTACTGGATATGGAAACTAGACGTCCCACCAAAAGTTCAAAACTTTCTTTGGAAACTACATCACAATGGTCTCCCGACAAAAAATACGGCTTAATCAAAAAGGGGTCTCCATTCCCTCAACATGTACCCTCTGTAACCACGCTGATGAAGATGCCATCCATATTTTTTTGGATTGCCCGTTTCACTCTATCAAATCCATCCTCGATGCTGATTTGGTAAAACACATCCTCCGCATCACATCCGGGGCCACAAATTTTAATGAAGTACTTAACACACTAGGTTTAGCCCTGAAATCTCAGGATTTACAACGTCTTGCCTTTACCTGGTGGTCTACATGGAATCTACGTAATAATATGATCTTCAGAAATGAAGCTGCCCCAACAGCGATGTCAATGCAAATAAGAATCCAAAATACTATCAAAACATGGCGTTCTTCTGAGGAAGAGGCCTTACGACAGCATGTGAAAAATAAAGCCAACAGAAGCCATCCAACGACGATGCAGACTCGCCCCATAAACAAAAGTAACAAAAAATTGTCTTGGAACAAACCACCCTATGGTGTTTTAAAGTTGAATTTCGATGGTTCCACCCTATCTAATGGAGACAGCACAGTAGGGTTCATTATTCGGGACTGGAATGGCTGTCCAGTCCATATTGGATATGAAAAGGTTGGGATTCAATCACCAATTATGACAGAAGCTTTAGCTCTTAAACACGGGGTTTTAAAATGCCTCGACCTACACATCCCAAGGATTCGTATAGAAGGGGATTCGCTAATAATCATTAATCACCTGAAGGTTAACAGTTCTTACCCCTGGGAAATTGAACTAATTATGTCTGATATTAAACTCATGCTACAAAATCTGAGAGATGTTTCTTTCTCTCATGTGTCCCGTTGTAGGAATAGAGTGGCTGATAAGGTTGCACACCTTTGCCGCTCGTTCCTCGGGGACGATGTCTTGTGCGATTCAGGTCTTCTAGACCTCATCCGTCAGGATGCTATCGGTTAGCTTATCCCTAACCGAATTCTTTCCTAATAAAATATATATATATATATATATATATGACATTGTAATATTTCTTTTCTGTAGAGGGTATTCTGGTCATTTCGTGTCCTGATCATCACACACAACAAGTGGTATAAGGGGTGTTTTTGGGCGCCAAATTATGGTGTGAATTTCAGTTGTAACAACCGAGTTCTTGGGGCTCATTCGAAGCTCTCTTCAATGAAGATTTCTTGAGCTTGATTGCTTCCATTTTCGTTTATATTCAATTGTTCAAAGAAATAAATTAAATTTTATGGTAAGTTGTTAATGGTAATTTTTTTCCAGTCTAAACAGAGAGAGAAAAAAAGAAATGAGTAGAGAATGAAGGGGACACGATGCCGATTACCTTATGCTAAAATTATACAATGAAATGGAAAGAAATTAAGCAAATTTTGTATGAAAACAAAAAGAGAATGATAATGGTTATAATTACGATCAATGAATCATAACTTAAACATGGATTAGATTACCTCTCTTTTACCATTACTTTTCCTTAATAACACACGAGGGGTTTCATATGATTTTTTAAAGTAAAATATGTCGTTGATCTTTAAATATTTTGGTGTTTACTTTATACAATTGTCATTGTATTTATTTATAGATGGTTGTAGTTTTTAAGAAAATAAAAAAATAGAGCAAATCATTATATTTATTATTCTTTAAAAACTATGATATCTGTTAAAATACTTTTTTTTTTTGGCAAATTGCCAAAGTTCTCTTTGTGTGTATTGAGTTTTTCTACATATATATTTATGAAGCTCCTTCATTTGATGCATCAAAAGACCATTGATCATTGTTATTGTTATACAAACGTATCAAAATCAAGTAACGAGTTCAATCGATAACTAGTCTTTCTTATGAGCTGCATCGATCGATTGAGCTTTCGACAGATGGATTTTTCTTTCATCCGACGGCTGCTTAGTGAACCTATATATATAAACATGAGAAAACATCGTATAATCAACAAGTGTATAAAATTATAACTTAAAACAATATGGATGAAATTGTCACAAAAAACATGTTATTAATCACTCCTGTCTTGTAATATTTGTCGTCCAAGCTTTGAACATATTTTGTACTCAGATTCTTATGGGCCGGTGTTTATGCTTCAAATCTAGCCCATTAATTAGCTCTCTTTTATTTGGGCTGAGGCCCACTAGATTTGCTTTTTTCATGCTATGCCTTGAATATGACAAACTATATAAAATATTTATTTTATTAGTTTTTTTTACAGTATTTAATATTATAAAGTATTAAACTATTAAAAAAATTTAAATTTTATATAGATTTTAACTCGTTAAAATGTGTATTGAAAAGTTAAACGACATGTATTTTGAATCGAAGTAATAAGTTGGTTAAACGTGAGTTTAAAACAAACCCATTAATAATGTTCTAAGTGGTTTTTTTTTATTAGGAGTAATTCGAGAAAGGAGAGAGCTTTATCAGACCGATAGCATCTTTGTGGGTAAGGTATTGAAAACCAAAATGTTCTAAGTGGTATTGATACCCTTTTTTTTTGTTAAATCAAGGTAATAATTCGAAATTCCAGACAACACCATTGTTTGAGAAATTGAGATGTCGATGGAACACGATTGTCAGACTAATCGTCATGATACAACCGGTAATTCAAAGTGGTATTGAACTATTGATATCCATTCAAACCAGAGCGAATATGTTATCCCTCTTTTTTCTCTGTCTCTCTGTCTCCCTGTGCTTTCTCATAAAATCCCACCCGACCTTTACTCTCCTTTTTTTTTTTTTCAAATTTTAAGTATTTTTTTCTTTAAATCCGGGGGGATGAGGAGAAGAATACAGGAGGCTCTGTCCCTCCCCGTCCCTAAAGGCACAGATGATCCCACCCGCATTCAAGCCGGAAAAAACAAAAACAAAATAAAAATGGACATCATAGCTGACCTTTTGGCGTTTTGCACTTAGCTGTACTCCCAATCCCCCACCATAAATAAAAATCAAGAAAAGATGTGATTTGGGGATTGAAAGTTGAAGAGGAAATTAAATAAAATACCCCGAATTTTTCCAGGGTGTAAACTCAACATCCCAAACTTCCAATAGTGAAATCCATACCACATACCACAAACCTCATTATCCTTACTTTAACCAAATTAAAAAAAAAAAACGATCTTCGGCTCTTTTCTCCATGGATTCTGATCCTCTTACGAAGTGTAATTTTTTTTTATTGTTTTAAATCAATTTTCCTTTTTTTATCCTCCATGGTTAACGGAAAGTGTTTGATTTAACAAGCAAGGGCGCAAGGTGAAAATTTTGAAAATCTCAAAGGTACCACGTGAATTATGTAAAAAATTTGTATACCACACGAAATATGCGTTATTTGGAGCCTACCCGACGAAATATCCGTAAAAACTATATATTTTTTTAACCGAAAAATAACTATAACGAAACTTGTGGCACTCTTTTAACACGAACCGTTGAAAATGTGGTATTAAATTGACTAATGAAAGTTAGGGGCGTTGTTGAGCATACCCCTAAAAGTTCAGGATATGTTTTATAATTTCCCCTTTTAACGGCCAATTTCTAAAATTCCGTACAAAAGAGAGTCCCTTGATCCGTGTCCTATTTCTGCTCTCTCCCTTCTTCTTATCGTCACCTACAGCGCTCCCCATTTCTTCACCGTCCAGAAGCTCACCGGAGAAACACGAATTTTAGGTTTTTTTTTGTCTTCCCGTACCTTTGTCCGGGAGTAGACCCATTCCTTGTGAATCCGCGCTGAACGAGCTTAATTTGAAGTGGATTTACCAGTTCGAGGCGACATCGGTTGTTGCTGGTTTTTTGCCCTTCTTCAATGGCCGGAACTGATGAGGTTAACACTAACGAATCCAGGGTAGGTACTGTATGATATTGTGTCTTACTTCAGTTAAACTTTCCAATTTTCGATTTCTTAGCTTAATTGATTGGTTGATTGGCAGTTTGTTTGCTTCGTGTTGTGGTGCGAACGCTTTTGATTTCTGCCTTGATTTTGGGTTGGGTAGGTGGGGGTTTTAGTGGTGAAGTCGGTAGTTGCTATTTAAGAGCTTTCAATTGTTTTTTGGAGGTTAAGTATTTGCCATTTTTGTTAGGTTTCGTAACTGATTTGATTTGTGCCCAACTTCATTTCAATTTGGGGGTTTTTGATGGTTTTTGATTTGTCCCAATCTAATCCCTTTCTCCTGTGATTAATCAGTTCATGACTTGAATTTCTGATTGCTTTGTAGAGGGTGGTTCCATTGAACACATATGTACTCATCTCCCAATTCAAGGTGGCGTACAACCTCCTCCGTCGCCCCGATGGCACCTTTAACCGTTACCTAGCCGAGTTCCTGGACCGCAAAGTCACATCCAACCCCAAGCCTGTCAATGGGGTCTTCTCCTTCGACACTGTCCTCGAGGGTGGGCTCGAATGTCGGATATACCGCCCAGCCTCACCCGAAAGTGGGCAGCACGCTCGCGATCTTTTGGAAGCTCTGTCTCCGGTTTCAGCTTGTGATGACATTGTCCCGGTCATTGTCTTCTTTCATGGTGGTAGCTTTGCGCATTCGTCCATCAACAGCTCTATATATGACTTGCTCTGCCGGCATTTGGTTAGCAACTGTAAGGCAGTTGTGGTTTCCGTGAACTATAGGCGTGCTCCTGAGAATCGGTACCCCTGTGCTTATGATGATGGGTGGACGGCACTCGAATGGGTCAGCTCTAGGACATGGCTCCAGAGCAGGGACTCGAAAGTTCACATTTATTTGGCGGGCGATAGTTCTGGTGGCAACATAGTTCACAACATCTCAGTGATGGCGGTTGGATCAGAAATCGAAATCTTTGGAAACATACTGCTAAATCCAATGTTTGGTGGCGAAGAGAGGACTGAATCAGAGACGCGTCTGGATGGGAGGTACTTTGTGACGCTTCGGGACAGGGATTGGTATTGGAGGGCATATCTCCCCGAAGGAGAAACTAGGGATCATCCCTCGTGTAATCCCTTTGGTCCTCGCGCGATAAACCTTGAAGGGGTCAAGTTTCCGAGGAGCCTTGTAGTCGTGGCTGGCTTTGATCTCATTCAGGACTGGCAACTAGCCTACGCAGACGGGCTCAAGAAGGCAGGCCTACGCGTGAAGCTTCTCTATCTGGAGAAGGCCACAATCGGGTTCTACTTGCTGCCCAACAACGAGCACTTCTACCTCGTTATGGAAGAAATCAAAAGCTTCCTGAGCTCGGATCCTGACAGGCAAACATGAATGTGTCAACCTCCATGGCTGCACCTGCAGAAACTCGAGGTTCAGCCATTATTTTCCGGTAATGGCTTGTTTATAACTTCCAGTATTGCGTAGTAAGAACTCTGATACTATGAAGATTCTGCTGCCCTTGCCTGGGCACTCGCATTCTTTGGCTTCCGAAAGCTCTGTTCAGCATCTAGCTTGAAATCTCAGCCGAAGATTACCACTGAAGGTTTTCAAAAACTACGGAATCTTGTTATAGTTTCTGGGAATACCAGCTTGTTCGTTGCATTCCCGCTCTGCGTCCAGCCACAAAGGTGGGGAGGCAGATCATATATCTATATATATATCACCGGTAAGTTGTTTCAATTTCAAAAGGCTCGTAGCTAACTAGTCTGAATTGTTACCTGCCTGCGCGTATTCCTTACTAATCTGTAAAACGTGGGATCGGAATCATCCCCTTAGTTGCAAAACCATATTATATATATATACATAAGTTTGTAGATTTCTGATGCCTGCCTATGATCATATATGTGTTCTTATCGGTGCAAGGTGAGTTCGTATCATTGCGTTGTACGATTGAGTTGATAAATTGATTCCTTGTTTTGGCTGTGTTGGTTTGAAATCATGTCCGGGAGGGGGCCAATGAGGCCTAAAAGGTTAAGACCTTTGGGCATTTAACATGATTGGTGGTGGTTGGGGCTTGGACTGGTGTGTGTGTTGGAGGAGAGTGGTGGCCCGATGGGGGCCGAGACAGTGTTGGGTGGGGGGACCTTGCTTGAATGAATGGCTTCGCGGAGGACAAAAGGCCCTAAAGAGCTGTTGGCTAGCTGTTTGCAATCGTGTGGTAATAGTAGGATGGTACGGTCTGGGAACGCGACGAAACTGACAGCGACGTTTTTCTGTAGACGATCGTCGCATATTTGACACTAACTAGGTTTGCAACTGTGTGTGGCTGTAGTTCGGACCGTGTGGTAATAGTTCCCTGTAATGCTTTTGTTTTTGATCTGTAATTGGGAGATTATGAGAAACCGTGGTCGGGTCATGTTTATTTTTGGTTATAAGGTTAAAATCCATCCTTTTCTGTGAGTTGTGTGAAGGTTTTTTATTTTTATTTTTGATTATAAGGTTAGATCTACCTTTCTAACACAAAATCGGAGGCATTGGGTAAAAACTTCACCTCTTATATTTTGGTTGTATTTTTGAACAACCGTGAGATAACTCTTTCCACCATTACATTATCAACATGCTTTATATTTTAGCTGAAATTGAAAAGGTGATTTTATAGTTAAGGAATATAAATAAATTCCAAAATAATAGAGAGTTTATTTGACCAATTGGAGCCTTTGTTAGCATTATATATTATCAACCGTTACTCTGTTAGTTTTGAATTTCAACCATTAAAATTTGATCCGACTTGCTATACACACGGTTTTATATCGTCATATGCATGGTAGTTTGACCGACTTTTGGTATCGACAAAACTTTTTTTGCTTGAAAAAAGCCTGTTGACACCAGCTTCTCGTGTTAACAAAATGCCCGCCTATTTTGCCGACATGAGAAGCCGGTGTCGACAAATATTTCAGGCAAAAAACGTTTACCACTATCGAAAGTCAGTGAATAGCCATGCACACAGTTGGTGAAAATTTGACCGTGCGTATAGTAACCCCCATTTTGATTGAGTCGTTCAGATTTTCAGACCGATTAGAAAGTTATTTGTCGATTTCATATCTTTCATTATAAGGGCTCGTTTGGTATAAAATTTGAAAAGGTAAACAAAAGCAAGATGAAGTAGTCTATTTGTAATTCCAGATACAAATTTGTTTTGTTTCTGTAATTCCTAGTCGATCTCGATTCCACAGATTGGGAACCAAGAACGGGGTAATCGATTGAGAATTGAATCAGAAACGTAAACCAGAGACCAACACACAAGATTTATGTGATTCGGCTGGAGCCTACGTCCACGGAGCCTCAGCCGAATGGCTTGAGAGCACAAATCCACTAATCGGTATGAAGGTTTACAGAATAGGTTGCCCTAAACTCAAACTAAGGCAAATACATGCAAGAACACAGAGAAACAAGAGACATGCACAAACGAAGAAAGAACGAAGCAGATAAAGGAAGAATACACCCTAGATCTGAAGATCGGAGTCATATCGTCGTCGGAGTGAA
Source organism: Persicaria maculosa (assembly GCA_963922045.1). NCBI lineage: Eukaryota > Viridiplantae > Streptophyta > Magnoliopsida > Caryophyllales > Polygonaceae > Persicaria > Persicaria maculosa. The sequence goes on along the minus strand of OY998254.1, from coordinate 2,933,595 downwards.
CCAGAGAAGAAGACCTTCGCCAGTTCTGTGGACGTTCACTTTCTTCTTCTTCCTAAGGGCCGGATCTAGAGTTTCCAAGAGAGATACGCTCAAGATCGACCGCCGGAGCTTCGCTGGAGCTAGGGATCTCGAAACCCTAGCCTCGCCTCTCTCTCTTCTCTCTCTTTCTCTTTCTTGGATTACTTGAGAAGCGTATGCCGAAGTGAGCTCTCCCAACCCCAGCTTCCTTTATATAGAGCGAGCTCAGAGATGAAACGCACTGTTCCACTTAACAAGCCTCACAAGTGAAAGGAGCCCGGCGAGCTGACCAACGGAGCTGGGTATGGGCCTCAGAGTTGGGTCGAGCCCATTAGATCAGCAACCATACAAACATACATATAATATATCACATATAATATGTCTAATATACTAGTTTGGATGTGTAACATATATGAGCATAGGTTATACAACCCACGTTTCTAATATATGCTATGATCTAATTAAGTATAATATATATTCTAGTGTTTTGCCTTAATCTACCAATTAATTTAAGCTAGGGTCATCCAATATTCCTAGAGCTAATGTTTAGATTAAAATAGACATTACAGTTCCCCTCATTTCAATCACCCATTTGAGCAAAAGGTAATCATATGCACTATACTCTTCTAATGATTACCCCTCTTATCTTATTTTTCATGCAAAATAGCAATCTTTCGTCATCTAGACTGATCACAAAACTTTTTTACAATAAATTTTCTCATACAAAATTTATTTTCATTTCGTTTATCTTATATAATCTTATATCGCGACCTAAAAATTTACCCCTCGTTTGTTTTAAGGTAAGGAAAGGTAATGGTTACCCTTCCGAATCTAGTCCATTTTTAATTTAAGATTCATTGATCATTATTTTAATCAGTAATCATTACCCTCCTTCCCTCATTTTACATACAAAATCTATTTCTTTTCTCCCCATTTGATTACCTACTTTGAACATAGAGTAACCATATCTCTTAGGATGCTTTAACTATTACCCTCTTCCCTTCTCTAGAGTCACAAAAAAGTGTTGATCATACAAATTTTCCATATAAAATTTGATTCCTTTCTACTCAAACAAACAAGGCCTTAGATATTTGAAGACCTTGTGGTGGAGGTGGGAGTGATATTTGGGCTTCATATTTGGGCTTTGTAACAAACACACACCATATAACATGGTATAAATATTTGGGCTTTGTAACAAACACACACCATGTAACATTGTATAAAGATTTATGAACTATAACATGTATCAATTTGTCAGTCAAATATTGTAGCCGAGCATCTATCGATCTGCATCAGAGATTCACGGTCGTTTATTCGTTCGACACGATTAAGAGTTCTCGAGACGGAGTTTCCTTTCATTCGATAACTGCGTCGCAAACCTATACACATGAAAACATATATATGTAATGTAGGAATGATTCAAAACCACATAGATAACATTATATATATACTACGTAGTATGTTGTAGCTTATTAACACTTAATCACCTCTTAAGTTCGTCTGCGTTGGTGCCCGCGTTAGGGATGGGCTCGTAGTCGCCGGTCTCAGGATTCACACGCGAAGCCGGCTTCGTAAGCAACTCTTCCCCGATCCTGACAAGCGCATCCATGTTTTGCTCTGTGGACACATCCACTGACGCCACCGTTCCCGTCAGAGTGTCATCCTGCATAGATTAGAAAAACCGTTTTTCAGTCTGCAAAAAAAAAAAGAAGAAATATTGCATGTTTAGGTTAAATATGTGGTTACTTGGATTCGAAGGTAACTATCGGAAGAGCGGTAGGCTTCAAAGACGACGCTGTTGTGGTAGTCAATCATGTCGACCTTAGCCTGGTTATAGGCGTCGATCAAGGGTGTGGACCCGTTGTTGTACAACCACCTGATGATTCCCCACTTGGCCGCCTCAGCCGCGGTGTACTTGTGCTCGTTCTTGGAGGAGCCGGCGCCTATCGATATCACCAACAAGCGGTTGTAGTCCATCGCCTTCTTCACCGGGAAGTAGTCTGGGTTTTTCTTTATAACCACCTCCTTCGTCACCTCTGTTATAGCTACCAAAGTCTGCATTCATTTTATTTTTAGAAATGCTTTCACTCAAGTTTATTTTTAGTATTGAAGTCCAACTCGAACCGATGAGTTGGAACTTAGATTCGTATAATGTAGGCAAACATTATACGCTAGTAAGCACATAAGTTGAGTGAGACTCCATCATATCCTAAGAGTCTAAGACCAGTAGATCGACAATAGCAAAAGTAGTCAACCAGGTCATATACAAAGCTTGTTAAGCTTATACTTTCGATGTGGAACATTTGTCCTTTCATGTCTCGATAAGAAGAAAAGCGATTTGATCGCCAGACATGATATATCTAGAGGTCGAAAAATCGGCATAGGTATAAACTCATCAAAAGCAAACTATGTTAATTTGATTTAGTGACCTTATATATACTCACATAACGTCATTTTTTGTAAGTAAATATTTGAAATTAACTTAGGGAATCGTTGTACAATTTAGTTACCGGATTGTTGGCAGCAACACCGCCGTCGATGAGGTTGAACTGCCGGAGGAGGTGGCCGTCCGATTCGGCTTTGTTTTCGAAGTAGTGAGCAGGCAAGAATGTTGGTGCCGCCGAGGTGCTTATGCATATGTCCGAGAGCAGTGCATCCAAATGCGGCTCCTTCTCCACCTGCAAATTAGTTGAATTAATCAATTCATACAAATTATAATTAATTTGATATTATATTGTTTTAAATAAAATAAATATACGATTTTAGATTAATTAGCTTTTGAAATTATATTTTTTTTTATCACCTACTCCTCGAGTTTTTCGGAGCTTATTAATCTATATTTAACACAAGTAATCCACCAACTTCAGCCACCCAATCAGCTTCAGCTACCCTTTTACTAAATATAGTCTAATCTCATATGTTTGATATTCTTAATTTGACGATCTAGATTTTCTCACAAATTAAATCTATCTATTAATATTACTAATTCTGCTAGCATTTTGCTGACGTGTCACGCGCACAATTAAAGTTGAATTTTTTTTTCAAATGAGATTTTCTTATTGGTCAATATTATTATGGAAACTTTAAAATATTTGTTTCCTATTTTAAATATGATTTGAATCCGTTCCTTTTTTTTTTATTTTCGGTTATATTGCCGTAAATATTGAGACATCTATCTATCTATCTATTAATATTACTAATTCTTCTAGCATTTTGCTGACGTGTCACGCACACAATTAAAGTTGAATTTTTTATTCAAATGAGATTTTCTTATTGGTCAATATTATTATGGAAACTTTAAAATATCTGTTTCCTATTTTAAATATGATTTGAATCCATTCTTTTTTTTTATTTTCGGTTATATTGCCGTAAATATTGAGACATGTTTCTATTTTTTTTCCGATTGCAAGATATCTATCTATCTATCTATTAATATTACTAATTCTGCTAGCATTTTGCTGACGTGTCACGCCCACAATTAAAGTTGATTTTTTTATTCAAATGAGATTTTCTTATTGGTCAATATTATTATGGAAACTTTAAAATATTTGTTTCCTATTTTAAATATGATTTGAATCCATTCTTATTTTTTATTTTCGGTTATATTGCCGTAAATATTGAGACATGTTTCCAATTTTTTTTCTTCCGATTGCAATATATCTATTATATATCTATATATTATCTATTATCTATCTATCTATTACTCCCTATTAATATCTATTAATATTACTAATTCTGCTAGCATTTTGCTGACATGTCACGCCCACAATTAAAGTTGAATTTTTTATTCAAATGAGATTTTCTTATTGGTCAATATTATTATGGAAACTTTAAAATATTTGTTTCCTATTTTAAATATGATTTGAATCCATTCCTTTTTTTTTTCGGTTATATTGTCGTAAATATTGAGACATGTTTCCATTTTTTTCCCGATTGCAATCTCTTTTCGGTTATATTGCTGATGTGTCAGGCTCATAATTAAACTTGAATTTTTTATTCAAATGGTATTTTCTTATTGGTCAATATTATTGCTGAAATTTTAAAATATCTGTTTCCTATTTTAAACATATTTGTTTCCTATCTATCTATTAATATTACTAATTCTGCTAGCATTTTGCTGACGTGTCACGCCACAATTAAAGTTGATTTTTTTATTCAAATGAGATTTTCTTATTGGTCAATATTATTATGGAAACTTTAAAATATTTATTTCCTATTTTAAATATGATTTGAATCCATTCTTTTTTTTTATTTTCGGTTATATTGCCGTAAATATTGAGACATGTTTCCAATTTTTTTTCCGATTGCAATATATCTATTATATATCTATCTATTATCTATTATCTACCTATCTATTATCTACTCCACAATTAAAGTTGAATTTTTTATTATATATCTATTTATTTTCGGAGTATTATCTATCTATCTATTATCTATTAATATCTATCTATTAATATTACTAATTCTGCTAGCATTTTGCTGACATGTCACGCCCACAATTAAAGTTGAATTTTTTATTCAAATGAGATTTTCTTATTGGTCAATATTATTATGGAAACTTTAAAATATTTGTTTCCTATTTTAAATATGATTTGAATCCATTCCCTTTTTTTTTCGGTTATATTGTCGTAAATATTGAGACATGTTTCCATTTTTTCCCCGATTGCAATCTCTTTTCGGTTATATTGCTGATGTGTCACGCTCACAATTAAACTTGAATTTTTTATTCAAATGGTATTTTCTTATTGATCAATATTATTGCTGAAATTTTAAAATATCTGTTTCCTATTTTAAACATATTTGTTTCCTATTTTTGTACTAAAATATTATTTAATTTGATATGTTGTATGTCAATTTGTGATCTATTTTAATCGTCTACGTACATTGAACATTCGTCAATTCTTGGCTGATTTTATTCTTGGATATTGAAATTGTTGATTTATCATTTTTAACCGATTGCAATATTCCCCACAATGTCTACATACAACGAACATGTAATAATCAATTTGTAATTATTCGATTTCAAAAATTAATTATAAAAATCAATTAGAGCCAAATAAGTGTTATTTTATAATTTAATTATTTTAGACATCTTAAATGACTATCGAAAAATAAATAATATTTTAAGACTCACAAGCATTACTAATGCTTATTTTACATCTTGGATGAGGCTTCTTAGATCACTTTTCTACCTTTAAGGATCTTTTTTTTTTACCATCTTACCTTTATTTTCACTATTAATTACTCTATCTTTCTAACCATCTTTCTCATGAAAATAATCAATAAGTTATGTACATCTACATATTTAACTTCAAAATTATTCACACAATCATGTGCTTATGATTTTTTAATATTTGTACGGGAGCTTATATTTTACCTTTTTAGATCTATGCTAATGATAATAATTATATATTTATTTCAAATTATATTAGATGGTGTGTTTGAGTATTATTACTACTTTACCTTATTAAATCATTTTCAAAATTTGTATCGTATCTCTTTCCAGCTAATTTATAAATTATAAAAAAAATATTTTATACATATTTTTGTTGTAAACACGCATATATATATATATATATATATATATATATATATATATATATATATATATATATATATATATATATATATATATATCAATATAGTATTATATAGATATATAAAATGATGTTCAAATTAAAATGGATCAAGCTCCCGTGCCTTCAAAGCACGGGTATTACACTAGTTAATATTACTAATTCTGCTAGCATTTTGCTGACGTGTCACGCCCACAATTAAAGTTGAATTTTTTATTCAAATGAGATTTTATTATTGGTCAATATTATTATGGAAACTTTAAAATATTTGTTTCCTATTTTAAATATGATTTGAATCCGTTCCTTTTTTTTATTTTCGGTTATATTGCCGTAAATATTGAGACATCTATCTATCTATTAATATTACTAATTCTGCTAGCATTTTGCTGACGTGTCACGCCCACAATTAAAGTTGAATTTTTTATTCAAATGAGATTTTCTTATTGGTCAATATTATTATGGAAACTTTAAAATATTTGTTTCCTATTTTAAATATGATTTGAATCCGTTCCTTTTTTTTTATTTTCGGTTATATTGCCGTAAATATTGAGACATCTATCTATCTATCTATTAATATTACTAATTCTGCTAGCATTTTGCTGACGTGTCACGCCCACAATTAAAATTGAATTTTTTATTCAAATGAGATTTTCTTATTGGTCAATATTATTATGGAAACTTTAAAATATCTGTTTCCTATTTTAAATATGATTTGAATCTGTTCCTTTTTTTTATTTTCGGTTATATTGCCGTAAATATTGAGACATGTTTCCATTTTTTTTCCGATTGCAATATATCTATTACTAATTCTGCTAGCATTTCGCTGACATGTCACGCCCACAATTAAAGTTGAATTTTTTATTCAAATGAGATTTTCTTATTGGTCAATATTATTATGAAAACTTTAAAATATCTATCTATTTATTAATATTACTAATTCTGCTAGCATTTCGCTGACGTGTCACGCCCACAATTAAAGTTGAATTTTTTATTCAAATGAGATTTTCTTATTGGTCAATATTATTATGGAAACTTTAAAATATTTGTTTCCTATTTTAAATATGATTTTAATCCATTCCTTTTTTTTTTTCGGTTATATTGTCGTAAATATTGAGACATGTTTCCATTTTTTTCCCGATTGCAATCTCTTTTCGGTTATATTGCTGATGTGTCACGCTCACAGTTAAACTTGAATTTTTTTATTCAAATGGTATTTTCTTATTGGTCAATATTATTGCTGAAATTTTAAAATATTTGTTTCCTATTTTAAACATATTTGTTTCCTATTTTTATACTAAAATATTATTTAATTTGATATGTTGTATGTCAATTTGTGATATATTTTATTTTTTATTCAAATATTATTTTCTTATTGGTCAATATTATTTCTGAAATTTTAAAATATTTGTTTCCTATTTTAAACGTATTTGTTTCCTATTTTTATACTAAAATATAATTTAATATTATATGTGTATGTCAATTTGTGATCTATTTTAATCGTCTACGTACATTGAACATTAGTCAATTCTTGGCTGATTTTATTCTTGGATATTGAAATTGTTGATTTATCATTTTTAACCGATTGCAATATTCCCCACAATGTCTACATACAACGAACATGTAATAATCAATTTGTAAATATTCCATTTCAAAAATTAATTATAAATATCAATTAGAGCCAAATAAGTGTTTTTTTACAATTTAATTATTTTAGACATCTTATAAATGACTATCGAAAAATAAATAATATTTTAAGACTCACAAGCATTACTAATGCTTATTTTACATCTTGGATGAGGCTTCTTAGATCACTTTTCTACCTTTAAGGATCTTTTTTGTTTACCATCTTACCTTTATTTTCACTATTTATTTTTCTATCTTTCTAACCATCTTTCTCATGAAAATAATCAATAAGTTATGTACATCTACATATTTAACTTCAACATTATTCACACAATCATGTGCTTATGATTTTTTAATATTTGTACGGGAGCTTATATTTTACTTTTTAGATCTATGCTAATGATAATAATTATATATTTATTTCAAATTATATTAGATGGTGTGTTTGAGTATTATTACTACTTGACCTTATTAAATCATTTTCAAAATTTGTATCGTATCTTTTTCCAACTAATTTATAAATTATAAAAAAATATTTTATACATATTTTTGTTGTAAATATATATATATATATATATATATATATATATATATATATATATATATATATATATAAAATGATGTTCAAATTAAAATGGATCAAGCTCCCATGCCTTCAAGGCACGGGTATTACACTAGTTACACACTAAAGAGCCTGCTTTAACTATTAACTAATAAAATAAAAGATAGCTTTTTTATATATAAAAAATTCGCAGATAAGTTAAAGGTCACAAATACAAAAGATAAGAATTCAATATGCAACATAACCCTTAGGAGAATATATAATATATGCAAAAAAAAAAACCTTGTAGGTAGAAAAAAGGACAGGTTGAAGCTGCTTGATGTCAAAGGTAGGGATGACCACATTTGTAAGACATTGATGCAATCTCCTCTCTCCCAATTTCTCTCTTAATATCTTGTGAAGGTATTTTCCATCATACTTTGGGCCTGCAAGCGCCTTTATAAAGCTAAACATCGACCTGCATATAATTTAGTCGATCCACAATCTCAAATTACACACCATAAAACATGAATTGAAATCACTTGTAACCTAACATTATCGATGCACAAATTAATGGTAGTTAGATCATATATAAGCACACTAGTACTAACAACTCTACAATATCTACATTTGTGTTTGGCTACCTTGGATATAATTAAAAATAGAGCATGGGTCGGTATGGATGGGCTTAGGTTGGGCCTATTTATCTGGCCAGGTTTGGGCTAGGCACGATTTTTGTGTCAATTACCTTGTCCAATCCCGTCCACATGAGCGGGCCGAGTAGCTAGTAGACCACCCATTAAAATTTCATGAAATATTATTTTTATTTTTTTTTATTTTTGCGTTTGATCCTAAGCTATTAGACCTGTCAAACGGGTCATTCGGGTCGGGTCACTTCGGGTTTCGGGTAAAACGGGTTTCGGGTTGACTCGAACTCGGGTTTGACCGGGTTTCGGGTCGATTTTGGGTTTGTCAATTTTTTCTTTTTTAAATTAAAAAAAATCATGATTTGATAATTTTGTGATAAATTTTAATTATATATAAAAAAAATTAATTATATATAATTATAAATCAACCGGGTCAAAATTACCGGGTCAATCGGGTCACCGGGTCGAAACCCAGATTACCCGAAAAATTTCGGGTTTTTCGGGTTCGGGTCAAAAAAAAATTCGGGTCAAAATTTCCGGGTTGGGGTCGAAAAATTTTCGGGTCGGTCGGATCACCGGGTCGGGTTGTGTTTTGACAGGTCTATAAGCTATACATGTGCTCAATATCCCCAAAGGTTGCAATTTCATACAAAACAAAAGTACACAAGTTACGCAAACTTTGAAATCCACTGTATATTTAGCGTAGGTTCATTTCAATGAAAAAAAGTTTTGAAAATAATTTATTTATTAATATTGTACTATTCCTTAATTTATATGTGATTTGAATACTATTTTAGTCATTTAGTATTAATAAAGTAATAGATATAGAAGTATAAATTATATAATCAATAGATCTAGTATTTTAATATAACTAATATATATAGGCGGGTCGGGTCTATATGCCCGTTTGGGTCAATTATGTTACTCAAACCCACAAATTTAATTGAGCAAGCTAGATGGACCGAACGGGTTGACCCACATCTGCTCACATCTGCGTATTGATTATTTAATTATCTCATGGAAAAATGATCTATCCTATTTAATCGCCTCGTGCAACATGCATGTTAATTCCTTGAAAATTAATATGAATCATTAGTTGTTAGCTATAGTACTACTTAATACTTATCCTAGCAAGTCAATTGAAGGAGCTAGTATAACCAAATATGACTCTATGTATGTTACCTTGATTGAGGAAAAATCTTAGGAGAATGCTCAACATAGAAGGGAACTATCTCCTTCGCAGCAAACAAAGGTCGATTGTTCTCACCCGGTGAGGCTAACATCGCGGTTATGAGACCTCCGGTGCTTGTCCCTGTGATCAGATCAAAGTAATCCGCAAGACGAACATCCTCTCCATCCAACTCCTACAACAGATAATATACATGATCAACGAAGAAAAGTTAGTAAGGTTACGTATATGATCAATCATCGATCAACAGATTGAACATATACGTCAGAACGAAAAATTATAGAGTACTCGAAGATCATTGTATCATCAATACCTGAAGTTGAGATTCTAAGAACCTAAGGATGACGCCAGGAACGATTCCCCTAACTCCGCCTCCATCGATACTGAGAATCGTGATGAGTTTACCGTTCTTCGGAGGAGGTGCTTTGATGCTTGATGTTTTTTCCATAAGTTCTAATGGAAAACCAAACTTTGTTAAAATATGTTGTTTTGTAATCAATTGTTAGATTTACATAAACAAATCAAGAGACCCTTCTTATAGCAAACCACATAGTATATGAAGCTTACAAGCAAGATCCACAATGTTAACCAAAATTAAACCTCCGTTTATTTAATATTCATGCAAAATACTTAATTAAGATTATAATACATAAAACTTCTTATCGCAAGCTATTGACTCATTAGAATAATATTTTAAGTAGTAGTAATTACATAGGCCAATATGTAATTATATATTAATGTTATAATTGATAATTATAATATAATTTAATTAATTACGTTTGATAATTTCATCACTAAAAAATCGAAATATATTTAGATGATTATGTCATGATTTGCTAGCTGTTGGCGAAAATACAGGTTTGTACGTACGTGTATCGGACACGATGGTATTGTATATATAAATATAATAGAATGTAATTTATGAACAAATCTAAAATATTAGATTAAAAGTATCAACATTTGAGATTTAAAAGAAATTTTGAAAAGAAAAATTATTATTGTTACCATTACTCATGCATCACTCATACGAATAAGTACAGATAATTTTTATATGAAAAAATATTAACACATAAATAGTTATATATATATATATATATAGTGTGGATCATATGTACTCAAGGCTTAATTTGTATCATGTACACAAATCCTAACCGTTGATTGAGTGGAATCTAAAGGCTGAGATTAATTGGTAAGTTTAATTAATTAAGAAAAAATAGGAAATAACCCCCCCCCACCTTCAACCTATTTTGCGCGTGAGTTCATGCGTGGAAGAGAGAGAAGGGCGAGGAGGCGATTCGGCGATTGCGAAGGGCGATTGCGAAGGGCGAGCGGCGATTCGACAATGAGGAGAGGCGATTGCGAAGGAGATGAGCGTCGATCTGGTGATGAGGAGAGGTGAAGGCGGTGCGAGGGCGTCGACTGCGATGGTGGCCGGCGTTGAACAGTGCGAAGGAGATGGTGAAGGCGATGACGGAGCGGGCGATGGCGTTGGCGGAGCGGACGACGCCGAACTTCTGTCCATGTCTGATTTGCATATGTACTCAAGACCTCGCTCAGCATCCGGCGGTGAGCACCACCCCGCCGTTTCCATCCATCACCTCCGGCCACCACCCTCCTCTCTCCCTCTCTCCTCCTTTCTTTGAAGTTTTTTAAGGTAACTTCGGAAAACCCCCAATTTCTAGGGTTTGTTTATTTGTTAAATTGGTAGATTTTAGGCTTTGTTTGGTTGAATTAGGAACTTGTTTATTATGCTTTTGTCTTCGGTTGATTGTTCGTTTGGATTTTGTAATTCAATTTTATTGGATTTTGTAATTCAATTTTACTTGAGAACTGGGAGTCTGGGACACGAAGCTTGAAATTGTGGGTTGAAGGGTTCTAAAGGTGAAATTGTCTAGGCTCTTACGATCATAATAGGCTTTATTTTTTGCATAATCCGTCAATATGATTGAATAATATAGCGATACCATCGAATAATCAAAATGACTAACCTACTAAACAGACCCATACGACTGAATAATCTTTCATATACTAGTGCATAATCATTTATACCCGACTGAATAATCATCTATCCAGACCATCTAGTGAATGAAAAAATGCATTTATATCATCGAATAATCATGTGATACTATCGAATAATCAAGTGATATCATAGAATAATCCATCGATACCGTCGAATAATCCATCGAATAATCCATCGATACGATCGAATACTCCAGCTAATGATACCATCGAATAATCTATCGATACCATCGAATAATCCATCGATACGATCGAATAATCTAATGATACCATCGAATAATTTAAGGATCCCACAAATTACAAACAATCCCAAATCCACCCATGTAAACTCGCGCACGCGCTCCATTCCACCAGCAGGTGGAGCATAAAAGTTGGTGGGTCCCACCATTTTCTTAATTAAAAAAATTGTAAAATTGGCTATTAATCTCATCCACTCATTTAACTCAATCAACGGTCTTGATTTGTGTACATGATACACTTTAAGCATTGAGTACACCGGAACCAACCCCTATATATAGAACAGATCCTGTTCAATTACATCCAATCCATTTTCTCTCTATATATCTTACATGTATTAAATAATAATGTAAATGATCTCAAATAGTATTAAATAAGGAAGCTTTAAATAAGTTTTTTTTTGTTTTGGTTTAATTCGACCGAGTTTAACCATTATATCATATACTATATGACTTATTAAAGGAACTGACCCTTTTTTCACCAGCGATATAATATTTCTAAGTGGATTCGAACCTCCAACCTTTTAACATGAGTGTAGCATCAAAATCAGTTCACCAAGTAGATAGAAATATAAAAAATCAACCCATTTCTTCGTGATTGGGAAATAGTGTTTCAAACTATATAAGAAATTAAAACAATTTAATAGGAGTGTTAATGATCTCTTAATTAATCTGTTGGTTTTCTTTGCAAGAGGTCGTTAGTTTAATTAAACTTTAATGGTCACGACTCACGAGTTTGAGCATTTCATTTTTTCATTTTTTTTTAATTATTTTTGAGCATTTCTGAATTGTTAGATTGGTTTGCTTAAACATATATGCTTTGCAGGCTTTTTGCGAGAGCAACACAGTGTCGGATAGGATTGTCTGTTTACGCTAGCTAACTCACGTCTGCGACACCCCTTCTTGGGTGATGGTATAACAGGAGTTGACCCCATCCAAACCCTTAACTTATATATAAAAAAAAGAATATGATAATATGATATAGTGATATCCCTAAATGTGTTAGACATCAAGCATTTCAGTTTCTAAGGTAAAGGTGGAACCCGGCCTATTATATGTTCTCAAAGGCCCTGATGTTATATTGATGGGAGTCAAGCATGTAACTTTGTATGTCTTACAAGGTTCAACAGTTACAGGTGCTGCAGATGTTGTTTCAATTGAGGTTAGGAGGCTGGTCTGACTAAGCTCTATGGCATATGAGGCTTGCTCATATGAGTGAAAGATGGATGAAAATTATCTTGAAAGCAGATCTTTTAGGAGGCCATAAGGCCAAGATTTTTGAGTTCTTTGAGTATTGTGTGTTTGGGAAACTACATCGCAACAAGTTTCCTAAGGCAATTCATTAGACAAAAGGCACATTAGATTACATCCATTCAGATTGTTGGGGTCCTTTTCATGTTCAGTCTTTGAGCAGTCACAAATACTCTTTGTCTCTTATTGATGATTACTTTGGGATGACATTGGGTATTCACGATGAGACATAAAAGTGAGACATTCAATAAGTTCAAGGAGTGGGAGCGAGATGCAGCTTTCAAACGCATGTCTTAATAGACACTACAATAGAATGTTGTAGCAGAACGAATGAGTCAGACACTTTTGGAGAAAGCGATATATGCATGCTTTCTGAACAGGTTTTGATAGATGATTCTGGGCAGAATCGGATGCAACAACTTGCTATCTAGTTAATTGGAGCCCACGTACACACATGTATTAACTACAAAACACTTTATGAGGTGTGGATTGGAAACGTTGTTGATTACTCGAATCTGAGGGCTTTTCGAAGCATTGCTTATTATCGTGTAGATGAGGGTAAGTTGGAACCAAGAGCTAAGAAGTGAGTCTTCATGGGATATGGTACAAGTGTGAAAGGGTATAGAATCTGTTCAGACAACAAGATTATACTTAGCAGAAGTGTAGTCTTAATGAGAGTTCTTTGCTGAATTCAAGAAAGAAGACCAGTGATGCAACTAAGAAAGAGGATGTTGTTGAGGAGGTGGAGGTGAACTTCACTCCAACAGAGAGTCAGGGACCTGAGTTGGTCACCAACAACCTATCACAGTTAGGTACTACTTAGTAAGATACTGTTGAGACGTAGAATATACCACCAAACACAAGAACGGGTGGAGTTGTACATCGGAGTATTGCTCTAGATCGACCAAGAAGGGTTGACACATACCCCCTATGAGATATAGATTTGATGAACTGGTGGGATATGTATTGCATGTGGCTGAAGAGGTGGAGGACAATGTTTTGTCCACCTAAGGCTGCTATTTCTAGAGATGATCGATTCAACACAGTACGTGGCTTTCAGCAATGGGAGAAGAGATGAAGTCCCTTCATAAGAATCAGACATGGAAGCTTGTCAGATTGCTTGCTGATAAAAAGATGATTATATGCAATTAATGGGTCTTCAAGAAAAAGGAAGGAATCTCAACTGCGGAGGGGATTAAGTACAAATTGAGTAGTTGCAAAATGATTCAATCAAAGAGAGGGAGTAGACTACAACGAGATCTTCTCGCCAGTGGTCATACATACTTCCATCATGGTGCTGCTAGCAATAGTTGCACATCGAAATTTGGAGCTGGAGCAACTAGATGTGAAGACAAACTTTCCTACATGGGGAGCTGGAGGAGGAGATATATACATGACTCAGCTAGATGACTTTTAGGTTCCTGGAAAAGAGGGCCATGTTTGCAGACTTAAGAGTTCTTTGTAAGAGCTGAACTAGTCACCAAGGCAGTGATATAAGCGATTTGATATCTATATGATGCAGCTTGAATATAACAGGAGACCTGGCATTTCACAATTTAGCCTTAATCCCGATGCCTTGATCGAAGATGTTAAAGCTGCGCCCAAAAAATTCTAATTAAGCCGGTCAAAAGAAACTATTATGAAAAATATTGATTGTACAAATGGCGGTGTGCTAGATCGAGCGAGTCGTCATGGAGGATGTCCATCATGTGTTTGATGAAATGATGAAATGTTCAGTGACGAATCCTTTTTTTTTTTTTGCTTGGAATCCAATATAAAGTGAAAAGGGACTTTTTGTGCAATTTACCGAAAACATATACTGGAGTATATAATATACATTATGATTATGATATTAAATCAGTCAGATACACACATCGAATATATACGGAGTATCATATTTTGCCACTCGAAAGCTTGTTAAGTGTTTGACAAGCGGAGTTTCCTTTCATCCGATAACTGTTTGGCAAACCTGAAAACATGAAACATAATTAATTAAATAGCTAAAAGTGGGTTTGATAAAATCAAAGATATATTATCACATATTATAAACTTATCAACTGTTATATTCACTTTATAAATCTTACCAAACTATGTGTAACACATGAAGTTTACCTCTTAAGAGCTTCTTCATTAGTGCCAGCACCAAAGAGATGCTCGTAGTCGCCAGTCTCTGGATTCACCCGTGAAACCGGCTTCCGAAGAAGGGCTTCTCCGATCTTGAAAAGATCTTCCATGTTCTCTTCCGTCGATACATCCAACGATGCCACCGTTCCCGTTAGAGTGTCATCCTACATTAAATTCCAAGAACTTCCCATAAATCAATATTTGAGTTTTAACATGTGATAAATTGCGAGAAAATTGCATCATCAGCATCATCGTCGTCAGCATTAATATAGGGCAGGTAGTTAATTACTTGGATGCGAAGGTAACTATCAGAAGAGTGGAAGGCTTCGAATACGACAGAAGTGTGGTAGTCGGTGATGTCGACCTTAGCCTGATTATAAACATCGATCAAGGGGGTGAATCCATTTTCGTACAACCACGAAACGATCCCCCACTTGGCGGCTATAGTTGCCATGTACTTGTGCTCAATCTTGGAGGAGCCAGTCCCCACCGATATCACCAGTAAGCGGTCGCAGTGCAAGCTCTCCATCTCCGGGAAGAAGTCTGGGTTCCGCTTGATAACCACCTCCTTTGTCACCTCCGTTATCGCCACCAATGTCTACTTTCAATTTGTACATATGGAAACCATATATTAGAGAAATACACACACACATGACTAAGATAAAATTATGTCGAATTAGTACTTGCTTAAATGAAAGTCTAAAACAACTGGTTCAAACCCAAAAAATTATTAGGTGTTCAGGTTGGGTCATGTTTTGACAGGTTTATATATATGTGAATGAATGAAATGATTACGGGATTATTGGCTGCAATGCCGCCATCGATGAGGTTGAAGTCCTTGAGAACTTGGCCGTTGGTTTGAGCTTTGTTTTCGAAGTAGTATGCAGGCAAGTACGTCGGTGCTGCAGAGGTTCCTATGCATATGTCTGCAAGCAATGCATCCAAGTGTGGTTCCTTCACCGCCTGTATATATTAGAGGTTGATCTATAAGTTATCAATCAATATATGTATAACGGTTAGATACTCAGCACATAATTCCAGTGATGTTCTATCCTAAAACTTATCAGGTGAAGGAGTAACCACAGACGACCTTATATATACTATCTGCTTGAACTTTGCATATAGTCGAGATCATATCTCAAACTCGAACACTAACTTAGGGGTAGCCATTGTTCCATTTTCCTTGAGGCGAGAACCTTAATCTGAATCTTAAACCTTGGATCAAACCATCGATTCCACTAACCTTGCATTAGTCTCGACAATATATAGCGTCCTATAGTCAAGACTCAAGAGGGTGTTTTCAATAGAACCAAACACAACCAACGCGTAAAAGGGGAACAAAATGGACCAAAGAGAACATACATACAACCAGCGACAATGCACAGCATGCATACTTATTGTAGGTATGGTTATTACTACAGTAACGCCATTTAAATTAAAGCGACAAACCTTGTAGGTAGAAAAAAGGATAGGTTGGAGTTGCTTGATATCAAACGTCGGGATGATGACGTTTGTAAGGCATTGATGCAACCTCTTATCTCCTAGTGTTTCTCTCATCAACTTGTGAAGGTATTTCCCATCATACTTTGGCATTGCAAGGGCCTTGAGCTTTGCCAATGCAATGTCTATTCCCCTGGCTCAAACCCAACAACATCGAAAATTGTTGATATACAACATCACTAGTACAAATTAAACGACCAATAGCTCGTTGTAACATCAAGTTTAAATGTGACATTATATAGTTAGTTATAACAATATTACCTAGGCTGAGGAAAAATGTTCGGAGAGTGCTTGCGATAGAAGGGAACTATATCCATCGCGGTAAACAAAGGTCGTTTGTTCTCATTCGGTGCAGTTAACATTGCCGTTATGAGACCTCCCGTGCTTGTCCCCGCAATCACGTCAAAGTAATCGACCAATCGAACATCCTTTCCATCCAACTCCTACAATGAATACAGGTATAACAACCAATAAACAAAAGAGGTTGAAGGAGCTACATATATGTGTAGAGCTAGCAAATTAAATCTGACCCGACCCGACTCACCCGAACCCAGCCCTGACCGAAACCAGAAAATCTACTATCATGCCCAACGCGAAGCCGAGCCCGATCCATTTTGATCTGATACCAGAATGAACACGAACATAGATAAACTTGACCCGACCCATACCCGACTCGTATAAGACCCGACTTATCCTTATGCAGGGCCGGCCCTTGGGATAGGCCCAAGGGGCGGTCGGCGGTCGCCTAGGGCCCCCTACCGAGTAGGGCCCCGTGAAAAAAAATTACATTATATATATAATTAAGGTATTATGTATTATTTTATTTATCTGTAATAAACGACTTACTAAAATTTATACGTAAAAAAAACTTTTTGTGATATAACTTATTCATTTCTTCAATATTTCGAATCAATGACAAATAATGTAAGAAGGTCTCCGTCTTTCAATTTTTGTTATAAATGCTAAAACGAGTGATTTTTAAGTAACAATTTATGCTACAGAGTACTTTAATAAATTTATGTAAGTGACTATAGTATTTTATTTGGATAAATTTGCAAAGTAACGATATGTTTTTAAACGTTTAACCATACTGTTTTACATTAATGGAAAAAAAAAGAATTTTTTTTTAAAAAAATATTTTTTTCACTTTTATGTCTCACTAGAAAATTATGTTTTTTAATAGGACTTGTAAGGAAATACGATAAAATTTAGTAAATAAGTATATTGGTGAATCTAAAAATCATAATATTTTGTTGTGTTATACTGAGAGATTGTCGCATTAGTCATACTTATATATTACTAAAAGTCCGTAAATTTCCGTTTTAGTGATAAAAAAAAGGGGCATATATTTATCGATAAAAAAAAACTCGCTTATGATATCGCCTCGGGCCCTGAAAATCTCAGGGCCGGCCCCGTCCTTATGATTACTATAATTCTCTTAATTATTTTTAGACATTCAAATACTGTGAATTACTCCTACAATGAATATATATGTATAACAACCAATAAACAAAAGAGCGAGGTTGAAGGCGCTACATATATAACACATCAAGAACAATAAGCAATTGCAAGTACTCGAAAATGATTCATATATATACCTGAAGTTGAGATTCTAAACAACTAAGGATGACGCCGGGAATAATTCCTCTAACTCCGCCTCCATCGATACTGAGTATTGTGATGAGATTACCATTCTTCGGAGGAGGTGCATTGGTGGTGGTGGTGGTGGTTGGTTTTTCCGCAAGTGTGATTGCTGATCTATTGAGGGAAAATAAATGTTTCTTTGTTGCTTGTTTTACAACAGAAAAGATGGAGAGACTCTTCATATACATAGTAAAAAGACTTAAAACTGGTTTTGAAATTTAAGTAATCCTCGCAATTTTGTCAGCCAAAGATAAACATATTAATTCTGGCTACTAATATGGAAAATATTCAGATTGTGATTATATGCTTAAAATGTCTTTTTTTTTTGTTTTTTAAAATCACTAATTGCTTTCTCAAATCTCATTAATGTGAAGTAAATTAATAGTAGTAGAGTTGGTAAACTCATAAAAATCAATACAAAATTTTTGACCTGGCCATAAGGTTCCACGGAACGTTGGAGAATAGTCTATCAATATTACATATTCGATTTTTTTTTTTATATAATAAAAGTATCCATTATAATTTAGAAATGTTCTACTGGTGAAGATATTTCTTGTTGCCAAATGTGAGAAACTTTATGATTGGGTTGCAAATCAATAAAACTTCTTTTGTGTTTTGTACTACTGAAAGTCAGGTTGATTTCCTTAAAATGAATCCTCAACCTAAGCATTTGTTCATAGTTTCCTTGTTTATTACTCTCTAGGTTTGATTTGGAGTTCTCATTTACAATCAAATCTAGTCAATAATTTTATAATTGAGATTGTTAAAGGACATTACAGAAATGTGATGTGTGTTCCTGTTATGTTATTGCATTGAAACCAGGATAAAATGATGCATTTATGATTTGATTTTTTCTTTCAGTGAGTCTCTTAGCTGCATGATTAGGAATTGAAGAGTGGATCAGTTGAATCACTATGCAATTTTTTCAAAAAAGAGAATTAATAGTTTACTTATTGTTTAGTTAATAGTTTAATTTACTTCTTTCACATGGAGGCCCTGAACGCATTCCTTAGTAAATTACATGGAGATACTTAATTGTTTACATTTTTTTATAAGTTTCTTTTAATATAGTTGGAAGCCTATTAGCTCAAATGGTAGAGCGATGTGTTTATACACAAAGTTGTGGGTTCAAATCCCGCATAGGCTATTATAATAATGGTAGCAATTACCACAATACGTATTTACCACGGTTCAAAACACAATTACCACATACAAATTTACTTCGGTTCAACAATTTACCACGGATCAAAACAATTACCACATGACCTATTTACCACAGTTGGTACATTTACCACGGTTCACAATGCATAAAACTACGGACAGATTTACCACGGGTGGGTGATTTTACCACGGTTCTGCTCACGTGGTAAACAAATTTACCATAGCCACTTTTACCTCGGTTCAGAACCGTGGTAAAACTTGCACACAGAACCGAGGTAAAACCGGCTTTTTCTACTAGTGAGAATTCGAGATCAAATATATCTGAATCTCGATAGGCTGATAAGTCGACATACGGAAGACTGTCGAAACATACAACATAATACAAGTTGGGGAAAGAGCCCTATGTTTAACTGTTTATCATCTTGCTTCATCTTTTTTTCCCCTGTTGTATGGTTGTGTGTTTAATTGATAATGTGTTTTAAAATAAAACATTAATCGGTGTGTGTGGTTTCGATCTTAAATACTCCATCTGTTTTAAAATAAATCTCGTTTGACTTTTGTAGACTTTTTTAAGGAACCAACAACTCTATATATGAAATATTATTTTTTTAATCAATTTTTTTTTATAAATTGATACTTACTGTATTACTCTATTTATATATATAAAAAATTGATTTACAAAATAATATTTTATATAAGTTTTCCTTTTTAAAAAATATGCACAAAAATCAAACGACATTTATTTTGAAACGGAAGGAGTAAACCATTAATGGGCTTTGACCTTATCGGTAAGGTTAGACGTGGGTTCAATACTTGTGCTTGAAATCAACAGTTTCAATCGACTGACTACTTCGTCCTGCTCCTGCAGTTTATAGTGATTGCTTCAACCTCACAAATTCACAATGAAAATGTATTTAGTAAATTAATTAATTAATTAATTAATTACAAGTAGTGTGTTTTTTGGTCCATAATAAACTACAAGTAGCTAGGAATACAAAAGAAACGGTTTAACTTGCCAAGAAATGGTCTTCCAATATGCATCATATGATCCCTATTTATTTTAAACGTTTATTTTTTGTTGGTTTTAATTATAAAAACCATTGCAAACTACAGAAAAAGTAGTTTGGTTTCGGTTGTGATCCTCTAGTCCGTAATTATAATCCATTACTCCATTATATAGTCTGCATCGCTTTATTGGATATGCCTTCTTATCCAGGACGAAGTGCGCACCCTTCTTATATCCAGGATGAAGTCCGGGTCCTCCTTTATTACCACTTCTTTTGTCACTTCGGTTACCGCAATCAACATCTACATTTTTTAAAAAAAAACAAATGTTAGGATCAGGCACGGAATCAGAAATTAAAATTTGTGGTGGAAAAATAAAAGATTAATGGTGAATATAATTACAGGGTTATTGGCAGCAATGCCGCCGTCGATAAGGTTGGACTTGTTGAGGATGCGATCATCGGATTCGGCTTTGTTTTCGAAGTAGTAAGTGGGCAAGAGTGTCGGTAACCATTCCGGAATGGCTCAACCGGAAAAGATTTGTGGGTAGTACCCATAGGTCCCCGGTTCGAACCTTGGATGACCGTTCTTTATTTACCAATTCAAGGGCAAGAGTGTGGCCGCTCTTCTCGCACCTGTGTTATATATATATGATCAATCTTAGTTAATTTGATTCAATAATACGTATAAAGTAACGTAATATCATCCTACGTACACAAATCTATATACATATACTAAAACTGACGCATAACGTCATACGTGGCACGTTGTTGTTGATTCTAAGAAAATATTATTAAATAATAAACAATTTCGCAAATTAATCAAATTCTGGACTAATGTTCAATTACTTATGTTGGACAATAGCCCTGCCGAAACCTGCGACAAGCAACAAACTTGCTATAAAGCGTTAGTGAATGTAGGCCGAACTCGTTTATGTGAAGGGGCTAGGGATGCGGTGAAGTATGGCATGGGAGCCACTGAATGAGAAATGTATTTTCCCCCAACAGAGGTGCAGATCGTATGCGAGGCAACGTCCCCCAAGGATTTCACCGGCTTCTCTCACAGGTGCAGATGGAACTGGAACATGCGCTCAGAACGGGAAAAGGGAAGGAGAAAACAGGAGAGAGAGGCGATTGTGTTTCTCTGTTGTTAAAAGCCAAGCCCTTGATCCCTTTATATAGTTGCAAAATCAATCCTTAAGCCGCAAGCAAAAGGAAGATTTGAGTCTATCTTCAGAAAATCTTGACTTATCTAAAACCGTTTGAAAGGATAATTTTGTGAAAATAAATCATTTGAAAAATAGATATTCGCGGATAAATACTAACAAGTCTATCCGTAATATCTTCGGCCTCAAGAAAAGATATTTTCCACAAAGCTCCATCTCATCCTTTGCCTCTCAATGTAGGTAACGGAAGAGTCTTCTTAAAACCCTTTTATGATACCCTTGAACATTTCATGTGGGATGTGAAAAGTCTAAGAGACACCTTGGACGTACGTAACTCCCGCGTCGTATAACCCACTGTAATTTAACAACTAACGTCAAAAGGAAGATTACACATACAAAGTAAGATTCCAGAAAAGATTTCTGGTCTTAAACAAACTCAAATTAGACTAACTCCAATGGTGGTGTGCAATTGTGTAAATGTATATATTTTACACAATTATGAGCTCCAATGGTTGTTTTGTGGGTGCTCAAATGTGTACATTTGAGCATGAAGTGTGTATATTTGAGCACAAAATCCCCCCTATGTGTAAAAACTTTCCCACTTTTTGAGAAAGTGGATAAAAGTTTTGTCCGATGAGAAGAGAGAAGGCATGGTTTCATAAATGACTTTTTATCATTTTTCTTTTTTTATAACTAAATTTGATTTAATATAAATTAAATTAATCTAATAAATTTCATTTAAAAAGTCACATCTAATGACTAAGAAATTCATTTAAATATGTAAGTTTAAATCTAACAAAAAAATTAAGTTAGATTAGTGATATACATTTTTTAAGAAATAACCATCCAATTTTGTGAACAATATTGAAATTTTGATTTTTCAAATTGTGGTGAAAATTATATGTTTTTATATCAAAATGCGCGTAATAAAAATTTATAATACAAAATATATATTTAACTTTTAATAGATATTAATCACAATTAAAATCTGAAGATAAATATAAATTACTTGGTTATTAAAAGAGATGTGTGCAAAAAATACACACTTTAACCAATAAAGTATAAAATGCTAAAAAGTGGTGTGCAAAAATACACATCTTGTACAAATGTGCACATTTGCACACCTAACCATCGTGGATAGTCTTAAGGTTTAAGAAATTAAAATACACGAAAGGGCGGAAAAAGGAAGATCACACACACTGACACACACAAAGTAAAAAGTATAGTTAGTTGCTCCACCTACACTGACACTGGAGACGTGAGAAAGAGAAGGGCCTTTTTCACATTCTCCACTTACACTGACACAAAGTAAAAAGATTTTCTGCAGGTTGGAAACAAATCAACAATGGAAAGCAAAAGAAGGCCCTTTTTTCACATTTAAAGTGCAGGACACAATCACATATGAACGGCGGGCTGCGCTAAGCATACCGTATAAGTCAAATGGAGTTGTATATAAAATCAAATTGACAATATATGAGACAAGTAGCACATGCTCCAAACTTCAATTACAAACTTGTTCAATGTAAACTGATACACATTGAATTTGAACCAGAACTGTTATTATGAAAGGAGCTAAAACAAATGCTCTTAATATACACAAAACCTAAGCGGCAAATTAGCCACAATCCACAGAGCGTATAATCCTATTGCTATAAGAGTATATCTTTTCCAAAGATAGAAAAAAGAGATCCCAAAAAATCCTCTACAAAGATATTATTTTATCACATTACCCCCCCTCAAGTTGGAGCATACAAATCTTGGATGCCCAATTTGCCAAGGAGTCGTAGAAATGGTGCCTTACCCAAAGCCTTGGTGAATATATCCGCCAATTGAGTAGTTGTGGGAACATATGATGGTTGAAGTGTGCCTTTGATGATTTCATCTCTTATAAAATGGCAATCAACTTCGATGTGTTTCGTACGTTCGTGGAAGACGGGATTGTTGGCAATATGGAGAGCGGATTGGCTATCACAGAAAAGGTTGAACGGCTGAAAATGAGTGATACCAAAGTCACGTAACACACCTTTTAGCCATTTGAGTTCACAAGTAAGAGATGCCATGGCCCGGTATTCGGCTTCGGCGGATGAACGAGACACCGTGTCTTGTTTCTTTGTCTTCCATGAGATTGGAGAAGTACCCAAGAACACAATCCAACCTGATAAAGATCGACGTGTGAGTGGGCAACTAGCCCAATCGGAATCACACCATCCTTTGAGCTGAAGGGTTGCGGTAGCATTGAGCATGATCCCTTGCCCGGGGTGTCCTTTGAGGTAGCGAACGATGCGTAAAGCGGCTTGCCAATGATCCACTGTGGGCTGCTGCATAAATTGTGAAAGGATATGGACAGAATAGGCAAGTTCTGGACGTGTGAAGCATAGGTAGATTAGCCGGCCAACTAATCGCCGATAGGGCTCCGGATCGTGAAGCTTTGGCGAGGTGGTCAAGGCGAGTTTGTGATGCGATTCCATGGGAAAAGCTGCTGGTTTAGCTCCCAAAAGGCCTGCTTCAGTGATGATATCGAGTGCATATTTGCGTTGACAAAGATAAATGCCTTCCGGGGATCGGGCAACTTCCACTCCGAGGAAGTACTTTAAGGGGCCGAGGTCCTTCATTTTAAAGCATGAGCTGAGATAAGACTTAAATTTGGTCACCGCAGTGCCATTGTTTCCAGAAATGATTAGATCGTCAACGTAAACTAGAATATGCATTTGAACGGAGCCGTTAATCAAACTAAACAATGAATAATCAGATAAGGATTGACGAAAACCATACCTCTTTAGAGCTTGAGACAATTTGGCGAACCAACATCTAGGAGCTTGTTTGAGTCCATATAAGGACTTATGAAGTCTGCACACCAAATTTGGGTAACGATCACGGAAACCCGGTGGTGGACGCATGTATAGCTCGTCATGGAGATCGCCGTGGAGAAATGCGTTATGCACATCCATTTGATGTAGCTCCCAATTCTTAATGGCTGCAATGGCTAGAAATGTTCGCACTGTCACCATTTTAGCAACCGGGGCAAAAGTCTCAGAGTAATCGACACCTTCGATTTGTCGATTTCCAAGTATGACCAATCGAGCTTTAAATCGTTCTACCGATCCGTCGGATTTGTGCTTGACTTTATAGACCCATTTACACCCTAATGCACGTTTTCCTGGTGGCAAAGATGTCAGAGTCCATGTACGGTTATCTTCAAGTGCTTGAATTTCCACCTTCATAGCATCTCGCCATTGTGAGTCCTCCATGGCTTGTGCGAAGGAGGTCGGTTCTACAGCATTTGTCACAGCTGCAAGGAAACCACAATGGCCACGGGAAAATCGATCAGTGGAAACAAATTTATTCAAAGGATAGATTGTACCTGATTTTTGGCTTGGTGAAACGTGGGATTTATTATCCAAGAGAACACTGGTGTTAGTCACAAAGCCCTGCAACTTTGAGGATGGTTTCTTAATTCGATGCCCTCGTCCAGTAGGAGGAGCTACCGGTTCAATCGGAGGTTCCATAGTCGGCAGGGCTATCGTTTCAACGGGAACGTGTGGGGCACCAGCTGCAGCAGGCGTGTCAACAGAGAGCTGCGTTGGGGCACCTCGATCGACATCGAGTTCGGCAGCCGGTTCGGGTGAGTTACTGGAAGTCGAGGTTGAGCCGGTGCCGGTAGGAGGTGTCTCATCAGCTTGCGGTAGGGGCTGATCGTTTGAAGAAGGCAATGGGTAAACATCATCATCCCCACTTGTTTGAGGAAATTGATAGCCAAATGAAGCTTCTGTTGGCACCTCCAAGGCATAGGGAAATTCTTGCTCAAAGAAAGTTACATCCCTGGAAACAAGAAATTTTTTAGTTTTAATGTTATACAACAGCCAAGCTTTCTTACCTGCGGGGTAGCCCATAAAAACACATCTTTGACTTCGATCGGCGAATTTGTCCCCGCTCTTGTTGATGTGTGCGTAGCACAGTGAGCCAAACACTCTTAAATGATCATATGAAGGTGCCACGCCGTGTAAGATCTCAAACGGTGTTTTTCCATGTAGAACTCGAGAGGGTGTGCGATTGATCAAGTATCCAGCTGTGAGTACACATTCACCCCAAAAATCAAGGGGTAAGTGTCCTTGAAATCGAAGAGCTCTTGCCACATTTAGAATATGGCGATGTTTTCGCTCAACTCGGCCATTTTGTTGAGGAGTCCCTGCACAAGAGGTTTGGAACACAATACCATTGTCCGAAAAATAATTCTTCATGCACGTAAACTCCGTCCCATTGTCACTTCGAAAGACCTTAATTTCTCTTCCAAATTGACGTTTAATATAAGCAAAGAATTGAAGCAAAGTGCGCATCACCAATTTCTTATCAATAAGCAAATATATCCAAACCGCGCGACTAAAATCGTCAACAATAGTTAAAAAATAATGTGCACCACATGAAGAAGGTGTCCTATATGGACCCCATAAATCACAATGTACTAAATCAAAACAATTGTCTGCAATGCTATGACTTATAGAAAAACTAGCACGAGAGTGTTTTGCGCGTTGACACACATCACACGCTTTATTCAAATGTTCAATACTAGGATTACCAATAATTTTTGAAAGCAGCTTGTGTACTTCCCAAGACGGATGTCCCATGCGATCATGCCAAAGAAGTGGTGTCGGTTGAACCCCAACCCGCATCGCCTTTGCTTGAGACACCGGCAGGAAGTAGTAAAGTCGCCCTCTTCTTTTACCCGCACCAATCAGCATCTTCAAATGTCGGTCCTGTATAATACACAAATGAGGGGTGAATTGCACAAGGTAGTTTCCTTCATCCATCAATTGAGAAATGGAAATCAATTCACATTGAAATTTTGGTATAAAAAAAACATTCTGTAAAGTGAAACATGTATCTAGAGAGACCACTCCCTTCATATTAGCTAGCACTTCATCACCATCAGGTAGGCCGATTTGAATTCCCGGAATCCTCCAAAGGGAACTAAAGTGTTCCCGATTACCTGTCATATGGTTAGTCGCCCCGGAATCAATAATCCACATATTACGAGAGTTCTTACCACTCATACGCTCTTGAGATCCCGATTTCTGGCTATTTAGCAAGTCGATAAGTTGTTGGATCTGCTCACCACTTATTCCTGGTATGGATTTGACTTCGGATTCAAGATTTGCATCCCCTCCAGACCAGTTGCTGATGTTTTGCACTGCATTAGCTCGAGCAGGGGCTGATCTATTCCGCCCGCTGTTGGATCCAGATTTGGGGGCACCAGTCTGATCACGACCGCCTTCTTTTGCATCCGATTTGGTCCTGTCAAACCACCACTCAGGATATCCTATCAATTTGAAACATCCTGAGGCGGCATGACCTTGCCTGTTGCAGTGGGTGCATGTCATAGATCTATCCTTGTTGTCCCATCTTCCTTTGGAAGTCAATCGATTTCGGGCACCGGCATCAGCTGCCAATGCCATTTGGTTGTTGCTTGCATCTGCAACATGCTTCGTCATCCCCACACTCTCTTCTTGGACTAGAGTAGAGTATACCTTATTGATAGTTGGCAAGGGCTCGATTGCAAGGAGAGTTGATCTAACACTCCCGTAGACATCTCCATCCAATCCCATCAAGAATTGATGGACCATAGCAGCTTCCCTTTGTTTTTGGAGTTTTGTATTTAGATCACACTTACATCCTGCACAAGTACAAGAAGGAAGAGGATCATAATTTCCCAAATCTTCCCACAAGGATTTCAGTTTACCGTAATAGTTAACGATGGTGGATCCTCGTTGCTTCATCTCGGCTAGTTCACTTTTCAGCTGGTGGATTCTTGGCCCATTGATCACCGAGAAGCGCTCTGCAATGTCGTCCCAGAGATCCTTTGCATTTTCTTTGTACGATATGGTAGAACGGAGGATTGGCTCGATTGTGTTCAAGATCCATGACACAATCATGGCATGCACCGTCCACCAATCGTCCATTTTAGCCGAATTTTCTTCTGGCTTCTTCTAAGTGCCATCCACGAAACTCCATTTGCGCCTTGCTCGAAGGGATGTTCGAATTGCCCGAGCCCACTCATCATAATTGGGTCCTTTCAATTGGACTTGGGTAATTATATTACCCGGATTATCATTTGTGTTTAGATCGAAAGGGGATGGGTTTTTCTTGGGATCATTGTTGTTGGCCATGATCGAATTTGAATGAGTTTAGATTGAAGAGGATTAAGAAAAGCTTGAAGGCTCTGATACCATGATACACATTGAATTTGAACCAGAACTGTTATTGATGAAAGGAGCTAAAACAAATGCTCTTAATATACACAAAACCTAAGCGGCAAATTAGCCACAATCCACAGAGCGTATAATCCTATTGCTATAAGAGTATATCTTTTCCAAAGATAGAAAAAAGAGATCCCAAAAAATCCTCTACAAAGATATTATTTTATCACATTATAAACCGTGGGATTGTCCCAAAAACAAATCAAGTTCCAAATCAAATTCTGAACTAAATTGGTCCCAAGAAATTAAAGTGGTGACACGAGTATTGAAGATGAGCAATTGTGAGGTTTAGAGCGGTGTTTGGCACTATCTTTTTAGAGGGAGGTTTTTGCGGGTTAAATTTGGCTAAAAAAAGCTTGGATTGGGAAGCTTTGGTCTTTGGGGGGTTATTTTTTTGCCCTTGAATTCACATTTTTGCCCATTCCTATTTAACCGAGTTTGGCAGCCCCAATCCCAAAAATTAAGGGTACTTTTAAACTTTTAAACCCAATATCTATTTACAAAACTAACCATCATCAAACATCCAACCAGGGTTTAAAAAAAATTAAACTCCACCTTTCACATCTTCAACTCCATAACCTCCACCTCCATAATCTCCACCTACTACCAAACACGCGCTTAGTCATACTTTTTTCACTTCCCTCAAAAGTCATGATGTACATGTTGTGAAATATATAATTCATCCACCGGTACATGTTCTATCTCAGCAATTGTTGGGGGAAACATGTGGGTAGCTAACACTCAATTGTGCAAGACTTAGATGTTACAAATGAGACCTTATATTAATGACCTCTACCAAGTACCAACCAACTCACACACCCACTTGACTCAATCTCTCTTCCTCACTCCTACAAAAATAGGCATCACCATTGTCCTAAATTATTCTAGACCACTTAATTACTCCTTCCTTATTTCTAAAACGTGCCTACCATACCCATTTATTTTATTCCTACTAAGTAGCTAGTGGCTTATATAGGCTTTCCTTGTGTGCACATTTTGAATTCCAATGCATGCACGAGCCCATCAAACTTGTACCGGCATCCACCTCCATTAGCCAAAAATTTTATATTTGGAAATATAAATTATAATCTATTGAGATATATTCTATGTCTATATATAGATATTAGTTGATTATGTATTATCCTAATTCTATCTTTATCCTATCTTATAAAGTGTACTATATATACACCTTGTGAATGAGAAGAAAGATCAAGCCTTTTTCCACAATTCAATATTTCTCATGGTATATCGGAGCAGGTTTAACCCTTAATCAAATTTTTTTTTACTCTCGCGCCGCCCTAGCCGCACTGCTGCCCTAGTCCCTCCTCGCTGCCGCCATGTCTGGCAACGAATCCGACGCCGCCCAGGCCGCTGCCATCGCCGCTGCCGTTGAGACCGCGAAGAAGGCCTTGGTCGATACCACTTCCCCATACTACCTGCATCATTCCGATCATCCTGGTATGAACGTCTGTGCAATCGCATTCAAAGGTGACAACTACCCTGAATGAGCAATTTGTTTTCGCAATGCTCTCTATGCGAAAAACAAGTCCGCGAATTCATTGATGGCTCTTTGCAGAAACCAACCGACGCTACTGAGGTTCGACGATGGCGCGCTGTGAACTCCATGATCATTGGGTGGATTTTACAGTCCGTCGATGCTTCGCTTCGTCCCTCTCTTACCTACTTCGAGACCGCCAAAGAGTTGTGGGATGACATTACCCAGCGTTTTTCGGTGGGCAATGGCCCGCGTATTCATCAACTCAAGGCGCAATTGTCTCAAGCCACTCAATCCGGTCGATCTATTGCTGTGTACTTTGGTGTCCTTAAACACAGTTGGGATGAACTTGCCAGTTTTTCCTCCGTTCGTGGTTGTGCTACCTGCGGCACATGTACCTGCAATTGGCGCACCAATCTGCTCAAAGAGCGTGAGGAGGAGAAGATCTATCAGTTTCTAATGGGTCTCGATGATGAATTTGCTACCGTTCGTTCGTTGCCCTATCTCAACGTTGTCTATCAGACCTTGACCCGTAAGGAGGCTCAGTTGGCCGCCTCCAAGAATCGGGAAACTCGCTCCGAAGGTTCTACCTTTGCTGCTCAAGGACAGCACCAGGGATCTCGCCCTCGCGATCAGACTCGTCGTGATCCGGACCCGCCAGCACGTGATCGGTCTACAGGGAACCGCAATCAGTCCTCCCGCGAACAGCGATCTGGAGGCCGGGCGTGGTACCGATCGCCCTACGTGTACTCACTGTGGCCAGCTCGGTCATGTTGTGAGTTCCTGCTTCAAGCTCATCGGCTACCCTGATTGGTGGACCACTGGATCTCGCGATCGCCCCCCATCCGATGCTCCTGCTGGCCGTGCTCCTGACGACGCTGGTCGTGGTCGTGGCCGTCCTCAGACCGGCCTCGCCAACGCCGCTCACGCTCATCAGGACCGTGGTGGTCAGTCATCAGCCTCCTTAGCCGGCGCCGATCGCTCTGCCTTTCCCACCCTATCAGACTCCCAGTGTCCACCCTCGTGTCTCTCTTTCAGTCTCCCGCCTCTAGCTCGACTGATCACTTGAATGGTAAGACTTGTTTCCCCTGGATACTTGATTCGGGCGCCTCGTTTCATATGATGGGTGATCGCTCTCTGCTTACTGATCTTATGGATGTTACTCCATCCTCTATTGTTCTTCCGGATGGTCTGATTGATACAGCTACACAGGCAGGGACCCTGGTTTTGGGTGCCCACTTACGGTTAACTGATGTGCTTTTTGTTCCTCGTCTCAAATGCAATCTTATATCTCTTCTGACTTTGCTCCGTTAGCACAACTGTTGCATCAGCGGCACTGACAAAGTATGTGTTTTGCAAGATCGTACTACAATGACATTGATTGGCGTGGGTGAGGGGCACAATGGAGTATACTGGCTTTGTTCTGCACCACCGACTGCATTTTCTTCTCATGTCGAAGCTTATTCACTTTCCCTTTGGCATAACCGTTTGGGTCATCCTGCACCTATTATTTTGTCGCATTTACCTCATATTCAAGTCAACAAACACAGGTCCTTGAGTCCTTGTGATGTCTGTCATCGGGCAAAGCAAACTCGCTCCCCATTTCCTTTAAGTACTTCTCATGTTTCTAGTCCTTTTGAATTAGTCCACGGAGATCTCTGGGACCCTTATCGCTCTAAGTCTCTTACGGGTGCTTCTTATTTTCTTACTTTAGTTGATGATTGTTCTAGACATGTCTGGCTTTATTTGTTACGTAATAAAAATGAGGTCTCTATTATTTTCCCTCAATTTTGTGCTATGGCTAAATATCAGTTTAATGTCTCTGTCAAACGATTTCGAAGTGACAATGGAACGGAATTCACATCCTTACGTTCTTACTTTGATCATAATGGCATTCTGTTTGAATCTTCGTGTGTAAGCACTCCCCAACAGAATGGACGGGCCGAACGGAAACATCACCACATCCTGAATGTTGCCCGCTCTCTTATGTTTCAAGCCAACTTACCCATCAAATTTTGGGGGGAATGTATTCAGGCCGCGGGTTACCTTATAAACCGCACTCCTACCCCTATCCTTGCACACAAAACCCCCTTCGAAGTCCTTCATGACCGCAGCCCCACTTACTCGCACATCCGCACCATTGGTTGCCTTTGCTATGCCTCGCAGATCCCTCGCACTTCCAATAAATTTGCCCCCCGTGCCCGCAAATGCATCTTCCTAGGCTACCCTAAGGGACAACGGGGTTGGAGGGTGTTTGACATTGAATCCAATGACCTGTTTGTTTCTCGAGATGTTACCTTCTACGAAACCACCTTTCCGTTTCAGACGCCTGCCCTACCACCACCACAGCACCCATTGCCGTCCGCCTCCCCTACCCACCCGGCCGAGGAGCTCCTTTCGCTAGCTCCCATTCTGCCTGAAGCCGCTCCCACCCCTCCCGTGGATGTTTCCGTCACGGCTGACCCGCCTACAGACGCCAGGGGGAGTGCCTCGCCACTAGATGCGTCTGCTTCGCTCCCTGTTGAACCTCTTCCCCTTCGTCGGAGCACTCGTGATCGAGTTGCACCAGCAAAACTCAATGATTATGTCTGCCATACCATACGATCTCCAGTATCCTCTATTGTTCCTCCTCCCGCTCATTCATCATCGTCAGGTACGCGTTATCCTATTGAGCACTTTGTCTCTTTTGACCGTTTCTCCTCTTCTCATGTGGGTTTGTTAGCTGCTATTACTGCCGGGGTAGAACCTCGATCTGTTTCTGAGGCCCTTCGCAGTCCGGAATGGCGCTCGGCTATGCAGGCCGAGATTGATGCCTTGGATAAGAATGGAACCTGGACTGTTGTCGATCTCCCTGCAGGCAAACGCCCCATTGGTTGTAAATGGGTGTTCCGCATCAAGTATAAGTCAGATGGTACTTTGGAGCGTCATAAAGCTCGTCTTGTTGTGCTTGGTAACAATCAGCAGTCCGGTATTGATTACAATGAAACCTTCGCTCCAGTTGCGAAGATGGTCTCCGTCCGCACCTTCCTTGCTGATGCCGTGAATCAGGGCTGGGAACTTCATCAGATGGATGTTCATAATGCTTTTCTCCACGGCGACTTAGACGAAGAGGTTTACATGCGGCCACCACCGGGTTTCCCTTGTTCAGATCCTTCCAAGGTATGCCGCTTGAATAGGTCACTTTATTGTCTTCGTCAGGCTCCCAGAAACTGGTTCTTCAAGCTCACTGCTGCTCTTCGCCGGTTTGGTTTTATCCAGTCTAGAGCCGATTATTCGCTCTTTTCTTTCCTGCGTCCGGGCTTGTCTCTTCATGTGCTGATTTATGTGGATGACTTGATCATTGCTGGTAGCGATTCTGCTGAGATTGCTCGCCTCAAATCCAAGCTGAGCGCAGTCTTTCATATGAAGGATCTGGGTCCTCTTAAGTACTTCATTGGCATTGAATTCGCTCGCTCTGACAAGGGTCTTTTCCTTTGTCAACGAAAGTACACGCTGGATATTCTCTCAGAGGCTGATCTCCTTGGTGCTAAGCCTTCTGAGTTTCCCATGGAACAGAATCACTCCCTAGCTACCTCTACAGCTCCGCCATTCGCCGCTTCGGATAGGTATCGCCGTCTTATTGGTCGCTTGATTTATCTGACAATCACACGCCCGGAGCTCTGCTACTCCGTCCATACCTTGGCACAGTTCATGCAATCACCCACCGTTGATCACTAGGATGCCGCTTTGCGGGTCTTGCGCTTCCTGAAGGGCCATCCAGGTCAGGGCATTTTTCTTCCGACATCCGATCCTCTTGTTCTTACTGCATAATGTGACTCTGACTATGCCAGTTGCCCTCTCACTCGGCGCTCCCTAACCGGCTACTATATCTCTCTCGGCTCCTCTCCAGTCTCGTGGAAGACGAAGAAACAACCCACCGTCTCCCGCTCGTCTGCCGAAGCCGAATATCGGACCATGGCTTATGCTTGTTGTGAGTTGTTGTGGCTCAAGTCGTTTCTTCGCTCTCTTGGAGTGGAGCATTTAGTGCCTATGCGTCTATTCTGTGATAGTCAAGCCGCCATTCACATTGCTGCGAACCCTGTCTTTCATGATCGTACCAAGCATATTGAGGTTGACTGTCACTTTATTAGGGATCTCATTCTTGCAGGCACAATTCGTACACTCATCATATTTGCACCGACTCCCAGCCGGCTGATCTACTCACCAAAGCCCTCGGTCGTCAGCAATTTCAGTTTCTTATGGGCAAGTTGGGCATTTGTGACCCGCATGCTCCAACTTGAGGGGGAGTATTGAGATATATTCTATGTCTATATATAGATATTAGTTGATTATGTATTATCCTAAGTCTATCTTTATCCTATCTTGTAAAGTGTACTATATATACACCTTGTAAATGAGAAGAAAGATCAAGTCTTTTTCCACAATTCAATATTTCTCATAATCCAACCTAAATAGATTATGTCCTGCATCATGTTGCTACGTTAAGCATAAAACAAAATTACAGACACATTAGCAATTATTATTCCCTACATTGTAAGAAAATTAATCCCATGCCATGTGATTAAAATTTGATGCACAAACCATTTTAACAAAAAATACAAGCCAGAAACTGTAGCGGTCCAGTGATGTGGAGCAAGGAGAGAGATTTAAGGAGGTCAAGGTTCGATCCCAAGTTTACCTTGCTCTCCCTGCCATACTTGTGGGTCGAGTCGGTCGGCGCAAACCAATTTACCTTGTACGGTGCATGATTCTTACCGGCTGGGTTACGTGCCCGGAATTTTCTACCAAATGATAGATTTCCTCATAAAAAAATACAATCTAGGGAGAAGCATAAACATTTTTTGGTAGGAAAACGTGAGAGTCCGGCTCTCAAACTATGAAACGAAACAGTGGGCTACACAGAAATCAAGCGGGGAGTAGCCCTTCCCCTACCGTCCTCATCAACAAGAGTATCGATCTCAAATGGCGGAATTAAAATACTATGTACACCAATCGGAAAAGAAAAGACAAGAGCCGCAAGGGAGTCGGCGACAAAGTTCGCTTCCCTGAAGACATGCCTCAACCGGACCTCCCAGTCCCGGTTAAGAAAGCGCTGGCACTGCTGTACCAGGCTAGAGAGCGGATGAAAACGCTCGACACCCTTCTCGAGTAATGTGATCGCCGTCCTAGAATCCGATTCGACAATCACCTGCTTAAAGTCTTTCTCCCACGCCGTTCGGAGACCGTCCAGCAACCCCCACAGTTCCGCCATGGGCACAGTACAACACCCAATTCGCCGGACGAAGCCGGTGATCCATTGCCCTTCCTCGTTGCGCAAGGCTCCGCCTGCACCAGCACTGCCGTCAGCTGCCACAGAGCCATCCTAAAAAAATTACGGAGAAGTACAAACATAAAGCTACGCGATTGAGATCACCTGTACCCAAAACCCTGCCTCCTAAATATCCCTCTTCACCACCCGAAATAAAAAAAAAAAGAAAAAAAAAGAAAATCTAAAAAAATTATATAAAAAAAAAGGTGAATGATGGAATGAAATGAGAGAGAGAGGATAGGGGGGAGATCGGCAAGCAGATCTGGACTGAAAGCTACGAGTCATTAGAAAAGAATCACGGAGACAATTTTAAAATAAGAACAACCATTGCTTAATTGGCTTCCTCCTCCTGCTTTCCCACACCCTCAAAAACTCTTACCATGGGCCATGGCAAGTTGATTACTGCATCAATTTACATCATCTTACTTGTTTTCTACCTGCAGCAAGTTCTTCAATGTATCAATGGAAGACAAGTGAAATACCATCCTCCCCAAACAAAACCTGCAGCAACCTACTTACCTCATGCAAACGGCACTTCATACATCAAGGGTTCTGAATCTACATCGACGGGTAAAGCGAGCGAGGACCCTCAGTTGCCACCACCCACTACAGGTCATTTAGACAACTACAGATCCACAACACCAGGACACAGCCCCGGCGTTGGGCATTCCATTCAAGTATTCAACACTAGTAAGACCTAAAAGCTTTTCTTATGTTCCTAGCTAGCAAGATTGATGTTTGTTGGTATGTTGTATTTGGATGAAGTCAACCTGCATCAGTGCACATAGTAGGACTTCTCCCTTCATATATATGTACTTACTTATCACACAATTGGGTTGAAACTACCTTAGTAGTTCAGTCCCATGCGTGCATATCATTTAGGAGTTGTTTGGTAAGGGTATATTGATATCAGGTATGGGTATAAATATCAATTTGATATCCTCATATATATCTATATTAGGTGTTTGATATGTGGGGATATGAATATCAATTTGATGTCAGATATCTCTTTTGAAGCACATTTGATATACTAATAAATTGGATCATTCTCTTCTATTTTTTTACTCCCTCTTCCTTTGGTCATCTTCTCCATTTCTCCAAACCAAACAAAGATATCAAACTCGTACTCGTATCTTAATATCAATATCAATATCTTTTCATACCGATATCTAATATCTTGATCAGAGACGGAACGTTTTGAGGGTTAGAGGTACCCTGGTCCCCACAAAAAAAAAAGTTGGAAATTGAATGGAGATGGCTCCACACTTCATCTCTCCCGTGCTCTTACCTCCTCATCTCTCCCAAAATTCATTTAATCCCAGCAACCAAACAAGTACACACCACCACCTCGTTCGTCGTCATTGCCGACGCCTCGTGTTGGCGCTGTGCACCCTGTGGTGTCAACGTTCCACCAGTACACCACCACCTCGTTTACCCATGGCTTATATGCCTATTAATTACGAATTGACACAGCCACACAAGGACGCATGCGCTCGGACCCTTCCACCCATAGTGACTCATCATTGTACTGCGAATTTCCAATTCGACACACCTTTCCATCCACAAATTGGATTTTTGCAAGCAGACAAGAACTAGATTATATTAAGTTCTATATCGTTCTAATTTCTTTCACTTTTAATCATTCGGTTTTAGTCCTTCAATTGCTTTTCATTTGAAACTTCTAATCATGTGAAATTTGTTTCAATCCTTCAATTGTTTGTTATTTGAGGCTATGCCGTTGATTATTAGGGAGTAGCAAATTGTAGGATTACAGTAAATTAGGATTATTAGCAAATTGTAGGATTATACAGCAATTTAACTTTCAATTACTTTTTATTTGAGGCTCCGCCACTTGTTTATTTTAATCATTCATTTCTTTTCATTTGAGAAAGTTGGATTCTTGAATCTTGATGATAAGATTATAGTATATTGCATGTGCAAATTTGGGTTCTTAAAGTTGTATTTTGATTTTGTAGAAGGGTTTTAGCTTCAAAATGTCCCCCTTCTAATTGTACTTCGCATATTTAAATAATAAAATAGACCACTGATCTATATGTAGGATAATTTTTTATTTTTTCACCACAAAGTTATTATTATAAACAGGGATGGATTTCTGGTTAGCTATGCGAAAACGAAGAAGAACGTGGAAAGTTGGAGGGAAAAACTGATGGGCTTCTGTAGCCTTTTATAATCCCAGATTGGGCCTAAGCCCATACAAAACTTACATGAGGCCCAAAGCAAGAATAAGCCTATTCATAACAAATATAAAACCGAGATCAAACACATATCAACCAATAGGTTCTTTTATATATATAATCACATGATATATATAGTCATGTTGCAATAGATGAATAATTTGTATATGAAAAGATTATTGATAAATATGAATAAGCAGACGAATAATTATGTAGTTGCGTTCAAATAATCAATATGTTCACAGTTTACATTGTAAGAGGGGGTTCACACACAGCTCTATATCACGTTAACAAATCTATGCCATTGAATTAAGAAAATCAATGGATGAGATTAAAGGTAACTTGAGATTATTCAGTATACTAAAACTATTTGGTAGTACGTACTGGACGATTATTCTTTAGAATGAAATTTATATAATTTTTTTAAAAAAATTTGTACAAATGAATAATTATGTGCATTACAAAAGGCCAAAAAGACAAGGGGTGTGGTGTTTAGTGAGGTATTTATTTTGAGAGATGATATAAAATGGGATTGGTGTTTAGTATGAGGTATTTATATTTTGTTATATCGAGATCGATCGAGATTTAGAGTTCGAATATCCCTGATTTGATATACATGTAAATGGAAATTTATACAATCTTATTATTTATGAAACAATGGAAATTTAATCAGCTAGTCGCACAACAGTGATCGATTATCCTTTTTTTGGTCATTCACTCATTCGAAGATAGCTTATAGCTATATATGGTTCTTTCGTCATTATTGATTCAACTTGATTAAATCTTTGACATCCGGTATTTCCTCTCATCCGACAATAGTTTTGCAAACCTATAAACACAAAACATAACGGATTAGGGTTTTATTTGATAAAAACGCGATACATCTACATTACTATAAGTCTATAACTAACTATTCACGCGTTTATGTTTATTCATCGGCGAATTTTTATCAAGCACTCAGCTCCTTAACAATGTATATTGACGACGACGTTTACTGTACCTCTTAAGGGCGTCTTCGTTGGTGCCAGCCCCATCAACAGGCTCGTATTCACACGCGAAATTGTCTGCTTAAGAAGAACTTCCCCGACATTTACAAGATCGACCATGTTCTTCATTGTGGACACATCTGACGATGCCACTGTCCCCTTTAGATTGTCAGCCTACGCACATATGTACGTACAAATTAAATTCTAAGAAATTATTTTGTAGTAGAACTTCTGTTACACTCCAGAGTGTAACAGAAGTTGAAGTTCTACTAAAGTGCAATATTATTAATGCGTAGTTACTTGGATGCGAAGATAACTATCAACGGAGTTGAAGGCTTGGAAGACGATGGAGTTGTGGTAGTCGGTCAAGTCAACCTTAACCTGGTTATAAGCGTCAATTATGGGTGTGGATCCATATTCGTACAACCACCCGACGATCCCCCACTTGGCCGCACCAGCGGCCGAATACTTCTGCTGAACCTTGGAGGAGCCGGTGCCCACCGATATCACCAACAAGCATTCGTAGTGCGCACCCTTCTTATCCAGGACGAAGTCTGGGTTCTCCTTTATTACTACTTCTTTTGTCACTTCAGTTACCGCAATCAACGCCTACATTTAAAAAAAAAATGTTAGGATCAGGCACGGAACCAGAAATTAAAATTTATGATGGAAAAATAAAAGATTAATGGTGAATATAATTACGGGGTTATTGGCAGCAATGCCGCCGTCAATGAGGTTGAACTTGTTTTCATTTCATTTCGGTTACTGCACTAGGACAACTAGCACATCTTTGTCATCTTGTGATCCACCAATCATAAGTGAGAATGTGTTGTTATTTAAGCATTGTAAGGACACCCTTTGAGGTAGGGTTTTTAGGGATCTGAATCAGTGAATGAATGAAGGCTTATGCAACCGTTTTCTCTCTTTGGAAAGCTCTCCTAATATCTTGAATGTAATTAACAGTGCTTGGCTCACTGAATTCTGGAGTTACAGTGCTCTTTATTTGAGCTTTTGATCATTTATTTTACACCTCCTAACACCAATTGACATGTGTGCTCGATTTGTTTAGCGCGTGCTGTACTTGGGTATACGTGACCCCACCAATTTAACAAGTAGCCGCAAAAGGAAGCTTACACATACAAAAAGTAAGATTCCAAAAAAGATTTCTGGTCTGAAGCAAACTCAGAGGTGCAACAAATTAAAAGGAAGATCACTCAGTAGAAAGTTAAAAGTACTCCCTAGTTGGTTGCTCCTTATATTGGTAAATAAAGAGCGGTCATTCCGGGGTTCGAACCGATAACCTATGGGTACTACCCACAAGTCCTTTGCCTAGTTAGTTGCTCCACATACACACTGACACTGGAGACGTGAGAATATAGGCAACTAATTATAGCATTAAGTCAAGAGGCCGGCCATAACCAATGCAAGGACAATAAAAAAAGATTCCAAAAAGATTTTCTTGCCGGTTTGAAACAATCTGGAAAGCAAAAGAAGGCCGTTTTTAGTCATACTTTGTCACTTCCCTCAAGAGTCCTCCTGATGTACATGTTGAAATTTATAATTTCTCCACCGCTACATGTGATCTATCTCAGCAATCGTTCACTCGATCATGCGAAAGACTCGGATAGATAAATTCTCCTTACAAATTAAATGAGACTTTATATTAATATGCAAACTTATTTTGTACAACTCTTAAAATACGCAATTCAAACACACCACTCAGTCACTCACTCTTAAAACACAAACTCACTTAACTCGATCACGTCTCTCTTACTCCCACCTCCATATGCATCTCCTACAAAAGCCGTCACCATTCTCCTAGATTATTCTGGACCACTTAATTACTCCCTCCTGTCGACTTCTAATTAAACTCGTCTACCATTAACCCGTTTATTTAATTCCCACTAACTAGCTAGTGGCTTATAGGCTTTCCTTAATTGTGTGCACATTCAAATGCATGAACTAGCCCTCAAACTTTAACCTCCACCTCCATTAGCCAAAAACTTTATATTTGGAAATATAAATTATAATCCAACAACAATTTTTTAAAATTTTAATTAGTTTAGCCTTTTTTTAAATTAAATTTTTAGAGTCGCTTGTCTTTTTTTATAGGAAATCTTTCCTAATTTAGAATCTTATTCTATACCTTAGAGTATACCGAAACAAAATTACAAACACATTAGCAATTATATATTATTCCCTACATTGTAAGAATATCCCATGCCATGTGATTAAAATTTGATGCACACACCATTTTAGCAATAAATACAAGCTAGATCTAGTCGGGGTCGTCCAGTGGTGTGAGGCAAGGAGAGGAATATAAATAAGGAGGTCTCAGGTTCGATCACAAGTTTACCTTGCATGCTCTCCCTACCATACTTGTGGATCGAGCTGGTCGACGCAAGCCGGTTTACCTGATACAATGCGTAACTCTTACCGGTTGAGCTGCGTGCTCGAGATTTACTACCAAATGGCGGGTTTTCACGTCATAAAAAAACACACAAAATAAAATAGAATCTAGGAAAAAGGCAAATTTTGAAATAAGAACAAACATTTGCTTTTCAGCATTATTTATATACCATTGAAGATTGTAAGGAAAATTTGCACCCGCAAACTTTGCGTTGGCTTCCTCCTACACTGCTTTCCACACCCTCAATTCCTCAAACTTTGACCATGGGACATGGCAAGTTGATTCCTGCATCAATTTACATCATCTTACTTGTTTTCTACCTGCAGGAAGTTCTTCAATGTATCAATGGAAGACAAGCGAAATACCATCCTCCCCAAACAAAACCAGCAGCCTACTTACCTCATCCAAACGGCACTTCATACATCAAGGGTTCTGAATCTACATCGACGGCCGGTAAAGCGACCGAGGACCCTCAGTTTCCACCACCCACTACAGGTGATTTAGACAACTACAGATCCACAACACCAGGGCACAGCCCCGGCGATGGGCATTCCATTCAAGTATTCAACACTAGTAAGACCTAAAAGCTTTTCTTATGTACCTAGCAAGATTGATGTTTGTTTGGTATGTTGGATTTGGATTTAGTCAACCTGCATCAGTGCACATAGTAGGACTTCTCGATCCCTTCATATGTACTTACTTATCGCAAATATGTATTTACGGGTTGTTTGGTAAGGGTATATTGATAACATGTATGAATATATATAAATACCAATTTGATATCCTCTGTTAAGATGTGAAAGGATAAAGTGTCCCACATCGAAAGTTGAGCATATCAAGCCTTAGTATATGAGTCGGTGGGCTACTCCTTCTATTGCCAATTGGTTTTAAAATGGAACCTCACTCGACTTGTGTGCTAGGCTACTAGCGCATGTGCGCCTGTGCACACGACCCCCATTCATCGGTTCGAGTCGGACTTTGATATGGTATCAGAGCGGTTAGCCTAACGGCCCGTGCCGATCCTGGTCTGGGTTACCCAGTTGTCCAAGTCTCAACTAGATGATCATTCCTAGTTGGACTTGCGGGGGGGCGTGTTAAGATGTGAAAGGATAAAGTGTCCCACATCGAAAGTTGAGCATATCAAGCCTTAGTATATGAGTCGGTGGGCTACTCCTTCTATTGCCAATTGGTTTTAGAATGGAACCTCACTCGACTTGTGTGCTAGGCTACTAGCGCATGTGCGCCTGTGCACACGACCCCCATTCATCGGCCGTGCCGATCTTGGTCTAGATTACCCAGTTGTCCAAGTCTCAACTAGATGATCATTCCTAGTTGGACTTGCGGGGGCGTGTTAAGATGTGAAAGGATAAAGTGTCCCACATCGAAAGTTGAGCATATCAAGCCTTAGTATATGAGTCGGTGGGCTACTCCTTCTATTGCCAATTGGTTTTAGAATGGATCCTCACTCGACTTGTGTGCTAGGCTACTAGCGCATGTGCGCCTGTGCACACGACCCCCATTCATCGGTTCGAGTCGGACTTTGATATCCTCATATCTATATCAGGTGTTTGGTATATAGGGATATGGATATCAATTTGATGTCAGATATCTCTTCTGAAGCACATTTGATATACTAATAAATTGGATTATTCTCTTATATTTTCCACTCCCTCTTCCTTTTGTCATCTTCTCCATTTCTCCAAACCAAACAAAGATATCAAACTCGTACTCATATCTTAATACCAATATCAATATCTTTTCATATGGGTATCTAATAGCATGTTTATTAGTGAGCCCCGTTCCGAATTCTTAATTTACTTTTTAATTGTCACGTCTGCTTAAGATCCCTAACCATCTTTTCAGTTTTTAAGCAAATTATTAGTGAGCCCCATCTTGGACTCTCAACTTCATTTTTAATCTATTTTCTTTTTCCTTCTAATATACAAAGCTATTATTATTATTATTATTATTATTATTATTATTATTATTATTATTATTATTATTATTATTATTATTATTATTATTATTATTACTCCTACTACTACTACTACTAAATATGTAATAATAATCATATTGTAGTAGTAGTAGTAATAATAATATTGATATCTTTGAATTATTTTTTGAAAAAATATGCAAAATATGATAAACAATGAATTTATAGGAAAAAAAGGGATAAAATGAATTTTTTTAATGTATAAGAGCAAGCCCAACAGTTTTGGTAAAAAATCTCTAGAATAGAGATGAAAATGTCAAAATCTCAAAATAAAATTCACTCTAACTCCAACATCTTCTCTATTTTACA
This sequence comes from Persicaria maculosa, assembly GCA_963922045.1. Classification (NCBI taxonomy): domain Eukaryota; kingdom Viridiplantae; phylum Streptophyta; class Magnoliopsida; order Caryophyllales; family Polygonaceae; genus Persicaria; species Persicaria maculosa. Next base: position 2,890,949 of record OY998254.1, on the reverse strand, counting down.
GATTTTTACATTTATTAAAGACTATAATAAATAAATGTTGGAGTTTATAAATTAATTTATTATTATTATATTCTCACATGATATTTTTTTTAAAACAAACTCTAGTGATAACTTTGATATTTATTTTTAAATAGTATTAATATTAAATTTAGATTGTTACTATATAAAAGTTATCATAAAATTGGATAAAATATTATTCAAATTTAATCTTATTATTTTCAATTTATTAATATACATTTTTTTTATAAAAAATTAGATTGGTGATTGATCATATATGATTAATTAATGAAATTAGTTAACTAATCAGGCTTACTTTATAATTTATAAAAATAAACCAAATTTTTCATACATATTAGTATGCAAAAACGTAAACCAAAATTTTCACTTGAATTTTTTATATAGCGTCTTAAATCTTAATGTTTTGTCTATTGTCATTGGGTTTGCAAATAATACAAAAATTTTCGTTTGTATTATTTTTATTTTATTATTGTTTTGTCTATTGTCATTGCATGGGTTTATAGGTTTTTCTATATTATGGGTGAAAATGTAGGGTTGTGTCATCAAATTTTATATGGGGAGAAGTGAACATTAAATTATAGAGATCAACTTCTTTTTCTACAAATTTAGAGATTTTTTCCATCTCTCTATTCATTTTTCTATTTTAGAGATGTGTTTAGAGAAGCTGTTGGGGAGAAAAAATGTCTTTTTTCTCTAAAATCTCTCATTTTTCCTATTTTGCCAAAGCTGTTGGGGTTGCTCTAAGAAATGAAAAATGGGCGTTGATAAAAAAAATTACATTCAAAAATAAATTTTATTTATTTTTTACATTAACGATTTTTCGCCAAAACAGATTTAAAAAAATTTGCAGTGTGTCGTGTGGCATGCCCTGAGTGGCCCACGTGGCATGCTGGAAGTGTTGTACACATAGTTCAAAATGCAACATTTTTGCCACTCAATCTGCAAAACGCATCGTTTTCAACGGAATTTCGCAAAAAAAATAAATAAATAAATAAAGCGCGAGTCCACGGCTCACCACCTGCTCCCATAAGCCTTGAATTGGTAAATTGTAAAGGCTCGGATTTTTAAAATATTAATTTTTGAAAAAAGAAAATCAAAATGAATTTAAAATAAATTCCTGCCCAATTTTCCGATTTAAATATCAATTCCGTCTTTCATTTCGGGTTTTGAACGACCAATCAGCGGAAATTTAAATTCCCGACTCGAGACCTCAATTCCGTCATATTCCGAATTCTTATCCATCCAACTCACCCTATTCTAGTTTGGGAAAAATCTTATCCTCACCTTCCCTCCCTCTCTACTTGGTTTTACTTATTTTAACAAACAAACAGCACATTACTCTTCACAAAAAAATCAGACCTCTTTTGTTGCAATTTGACCATTGAAAAATCAGATTCTTTCTTTCAACCTCACATACCCACTTGCTACTATTCCCCCCCCCCCCCCCCCTCTCCTCTCTCGGCAAACACTGTCAAAAAAGGGGCCAAACCGCTGCCACCACACCTCCATCACCACGCCACCTCCGCTGCCACCACACCTCCACCGCCACACCCCGTCACTGCCGCACCACCTCCTCCCCACGGGGCTCCGCCGTCGCCGCCAACAGCCGCCGGACCCTCTCTCCTCCCCTGTTTTCCGTTCACGTCGGTAAGCCCCGCCCCCTTTTCTCCTTCACCTTCAAATCGAGCAAGGATCCGCCTTTATGATTCAAATCTTCAATCCAGGGCCTGGCGAGCTTCCTCGAGCTTCCGACGAGCCGATTCGAGCTTTCGACGACCCAATTCGCACCTCCGGCGAAGACCTCGAAACCGCACCTCGGTGAGCTTCTTTCCTCTCCTCCTTCCTTTCCTTCCTTGTCCGTGTGTGTGTGTCGGGGTGTCCAGCGAGACCGGGTGGCCGGAGATCCGCCCCGCCGCCGTCGGGAGACTCCCCCTCCCTCTCCTTTTTCTCCTCCGCCATTCTGGGCACAAGGCCCTGGTTGCGTTTCTTTCCTTCGGCCAAATGAGGAAGAAGAAGGAGTTGTGGGCCCGTTGCCACCTCAGCCGCCAACACCCACTCCTGGACCCCACATTTTTTAACACCTCAGCCGGGCCCCCCCTTCCTTTTGTTCTTCTGAGTCCGGGTTTTCTAAAATGAGAAATAGAAGGTTATTTTTGGGCCTAATTCAACTGGGCCGAGTTTGGTATTTAGAGGGCATGTTGGGCCTATTTTTTTTGGTCTTCAGATTGGGTTTTAATAGAAGAAAAGGGCTCGGTTTGGGTTCAATTTTTAAAAGGGGTTCGGTTTTGTGTATTGAAAATAGGGTCGGTTGGGTTTCTTTTATAAAATAAGAAGGTGGTTTTTGGTGATTTAAAATAAAGTAAGGTTGGATTAGTAATTTAAAAAGGGATGTTTTGATTTAATGAATATTGTCGGGATTTTATAAATATTTTATTAAGATGTTAAAATAAAAAGATGTTAGAAGTAGTATGTAAATTATTGGGATTAAAATATAAAATGTTGTTTTGAGATTTAAGATATAATATTGTGGTGATTTATTATTTTTGGATAAATGTTATATGATTATGTTGAAGATGTGCAATTATATACTAAGTAAGATTTTGAGATGATAGCATGCAAATTGGTTAAGTATGAATTGAAATTATCTTAAGTTGATGAATTGGAGAATTATATTGAGTATGATTGTGAGATGTTGAGATGATGGATTACGAGACAAGGTTGATATTATGAAAATGATGATGTGACGATTATTATGTTAATCGTGAAGTTGTGTGTGTGATAATTCTATGCTTTGTGTGCCTTAGAGGTAGACTCATTGATGTGCTTATACTTGTTAGGTGACCATCTGTGACGTGTCGGATTTCATATTGCCTGGTTGATTGCCTTTTGCTGTTCTGCGATACCAGGTAAGTCTCTTCGGAGCTTACTCAGATTGAATAGAGCTATTCCCTGCTTTAGGTGCATGATATACTAGGTGTTGCATTCATGATCAGCATGCCATGTAGTACCATGCTAGGTTGCATCGACTGTTGAGCATTCTATTTCTTTATGCGTATGTAAACAGAACGGCCGTTATCTGTGAAGTAACTAGAGTCGTTGCTAGGGTTATAGGACGACCTAATCTCATCGGGTCCCGTCCTGAGTCAATCGAGTCATGCACTTCCTTATATTATGAGATGCCTGCGGGCTTTATTGTGGAGCGGGTTAGGCATGCGTGCCGCCCGATTATGAATGAATGCATTCACGAGCTGACCAGTCTCCACCCTATCGGAAGGGGGTGGAGGTAGGAGAGGGATATACCACTTGGTATTCTGTGCTAAGGCCTTATCATTATTATGTACTTGAACTTAGGAGCATGTTAGTGTGTTATTATTCCGCCATGCATCTAGAAGCATCTTTGTTAGGTATAGTGTATATGTGTGCTTATGGTTGGGATGCAGAGCTAAAGTGGGCATCGATCTGATCCCGCCCCATATCAAATTTTTTAGGTATTATTTATGTTCATCCTATCGGTGCTGTTTGCTTATTGCGCGGGTCATTTTGTCGGCGGAGAGTGAGCGCTGGAGTTATAGACTTCACCAGACTCTGATTATATTTTTGGATTTACACTTTAGACTCCGTTTTGACCCGGCTCTGCCGTGGCACCCTCTTGTATTACACTTGTTTTCGCTAGTCGCATGATTTCTGATTTCCACGCTTAGACTTACGACAGGTACAGGGGACTTCCCCGGGGATTCCAACGATCCCTTCGATTTTGGGTATGAAATCCCCCTTTGAAAACATTAAAGTAAGTTTTGAAACCTTCAACCTGTACTCGGGGCGCAAGGTCCTAACGAGGGGTTTAATCCCTCGAAACGTAACTCGGGAATCATAATCCCGGGCCGTTACAAAGGGGTATCAGAGCTGAGGTTTTGCAATCCGAGTATGATAGGTTGAAGTGGTTTTGAAAATGGCCCAAGGTTTTCAAATTTGCTTTCAAGTGGTTTTCAAATCGTTTTCAATGGGCAAAATGAATTTAATTGGGCATAAGCATAAATTAATCAATTATGAATGGCAATCTCGTGGGGTAGAGACTATGCGATAGGCATCCCTTATGGATGTAGAATTCGGGGAAGGTAGGCAAAATATTAGCTTCTTTTACAGATGGGTTGTGAAGACTCCAAGGAACTCGAGGGTTGGAGTAAAATGGGTTAGGAGACCGTGAGGTATTTGCCCCTCCGGTTAGCCGTCCCCCGAAGGGCGGCATAGATCGTCTCTGTGCTTGTATGTCTTCAATTCAATTGGGCCTGAGGGCGATCCTCCTTGAAGAGGGTCATATTGAATCGTTGAGTGCTTCTGTGCTGAGTGATATAATTATTGTTATGTAGCAAGTATGGTCGACACGAGACGTGGCTTAGATGGGCGTGGGGGTAGGGCGCGTCGCGGCAGGGGACGCCCTCGTCGAGTTGCTACTGAGAGCGCTGAGGAGCGAGTTTCGCCACCGCGAGCTGATGACCGGGTGCCAGCTTCCCCAGAGACTAGGATTGGGCAGCTAGAGGCAGCGCTTCATGATATTCTGAGCGAGCTACGTGGAGGGGCTCGATCTACGGCGCCGACGCCAAAGGTCCTAGTTCAGCAGCTAGCCGAGCCTGTGACCGATGCGCGCCCTGAGAAGCGCATCGATTGGGTCTATTTTAGTCATATATTTGCATATTATATTAGGTTATTTTCATGCATATTTTATATATTTGATAGTTAATTTATATTAATTAGTTTTCGGAGTCTACACTAGTGCTTTTATATATTTTAGGTATTTTCGAGTTGGATCGTATGATTTTGGGGATTGATCACAATTTATGGGGATTATTTTGCAAATTGAGAGATGGGCGGATTGCTGCGTTAAAATTACTTGTGCAATGCAATTGGAGTTCGAATGTATGGGTTGGAGTTGGACTGGACCAAGCAAAGCGGGATGAGGCCGCATGAAGTGCTACTCCATACGGAGTATCATTTTCCTTTGTTTCATTAGATACAGTAGTTAGATAGATGGAATGAAATATATATATATATATATATATATATATATATATATATATATATATATATATATATATATATATATATATATATATATATATATATATATATATATATATATATATATATATATCATTATATTAATATTATATATAGATTAGAATATTAGATAGATAGATCTACTTAGTTTAGAATCTTAGATTATATATATACATTCACACGGCAAAAGGGAAGCCGTGTATACGAAGGTGATACGGCCGAGACCAGTTTGCTTCCTCTTTAACCTAATTGTGTTTTGTCTTATTTTTATGGAGACCTAAATTCTCCCGTTTCGTCTACGATTTGAAGCTTTTTTTGGATTGATTGTGAGTTTCTGAATCTTGTTCCGTATTTCCTATATTGAATGTTTCGACTTCTTTGTGCTTGATTGTCTATTGTTTTATTCTATCTAGCCCGCGCAACTAGTTAGAATCAATTCAATTGCTAAGGTTTTGTAGATTCCTGGTTATGAACCTTAACCTAAGTAGCAAACTTGTTCCTTTAGGGCTGGTTGAACTAATTGAATGAGTAGGAAGTTGGATGTGTTGTTAAATCCCTCTTTAGGGACTGCAAATACCTTGGTTAATCTCTGAACTTAAAGCTATCAATTGGGTTAAATCCTTCTTTAGGGACTGTTCGATTGATAAGGGTTTCTAGGACTGGTTGGACTAGTAACTATATTAGGTCGGGACAAGGACATTCATAGGAAAACTAAAAGGACAAGAGGAAGTTACAATATCAATTCAACCAAATAAAGTGGATATTTGTAGATGAAACTATTTTATTAACTGTTATCTCCATTAATTTGTTTATAGCTTATTTTATGTTCTTTATTATTCAAATAACCCCAAAACCCTCCGGTTCATACTAATTGGTAAATAAACTTAACTTAGGAATAACTTGATTCTCTGTGGGATCGACTCGTGCTTACCACACTACATTAGTTAGGTAGGTTCGAAATTATTTTGATACGGTTAACGCGACTAAAAACCGCTCATCAATCAGTTGTATGGGAAGTACAGCAAGTGTGAGTTCTGGCTCACAGAGGTGGCTTTCTTAGGCCACGTTATTTCAGCTGAGGGAGTTGCCGTGGATCCGGCGAAGATTGATGCCATCGTTGCTTGGGAGGTGCCCAAGAACGTCAGAGATATCCGCTCATTCCTGGGATTGGCTAGTTACTACAGGAGATTCGTCCAGGGTTTCTCGAGTATTGCTAGGCCGATGACGCAGCTACTGAAGAAGGACGTCCCCTTCGAGTGGAGTTCAGATTGTCAGGCCAGCTTTGAGCTTCTGAAGCAGAAGTTGACGACTGCTCCGGTGTTGGCTCTGCCAGATGGGACAGAGGACTTCGTTATCTACACAGATGCTTCGCATTCCGGCTTGGGTTGTGTTCTGCATCAGAGAGATCGGGTCATCGCTTATGCTTCGCGTCAGTTGAAGCCTGCAGAGGTGTCTTACCCCATCCATGATTTGGAGTTGGCAGCCGTGATTCACGCTCTGAAGATCTGGAGGCATTATCTGTATGGTACTTCTTGCAAGGTGATGACGGATCACAAGAGTTTGAAGTACATTTTCACACAGAAGGAGCTCAACATGCGTCAGAGACGATGGTTAGAGCTTCTGAAGGACTATGACTTGGACATAGTCTACCATCCAGGGAAGGCCAATGTAGTGGCAGATGCGTTGAGTAGGAAGACTCATCATGAGGTGGCCGTTGAGAGGCTTACAGCTCAGCGAGATTTGCAGAGAGATCTGTTGAGATGCTGCTTTGAGGTGTGGATTCAGCGAGATCGCGGGCAGTTGTCGTTCTTAGAGGTACAGGCAGAGTTGTCAGCAGAGATTCGGCAGGGTCAGGCAGATTGTCCAGAGATTGCAGTTCTGAGAGAGAGGATGGCTCAGGGCAGATTTAGAGAGCTTGCAGAGAGAGCAGACGGGATGCTGACCTTTCAGGGCAGAGTTGTAGTTCCATCGACGTCAGATTTGAGGCAGAGGATCATGCAAGAGGCTCACTCCACCCCTTATTCTGTCCATCCAGGGACGAATAAGATGTATCAGGATCTGAGGAGGAGTTATTTGTGGCAGAGGATGAGAGCAGACATCACAGAGTTCGTGGCGAGATGTCAGGTTTGTCAGCAGGTTCGGATTGATCACCAGAGGCCGGGAGGACCCGTCCATTCACTTCCAGTTCCCGAGTGGAAGTGGACGGATATCTCCATGGATTTCGTCACTGGGCTGAGGCGAGACGTCAGAGGATTTGACGCTATTTGGGTCGTGGTCGACAGGTTGACCAAGTCGGCCCATTTCATAGCTATTCAGGAGACATGGCCAGCATCGAAGTTAGCGGACGAGTTCATTCGCCAGATTGTGAGGCTTCATGGAGTACCAGAGAGGATCGTATCTGATCGAGATGGACGCTTCACCTCGAGGTTTTGGCAGCAGGTTCAGGAGAGTTTGGGCTCCAGATTGCATTTCAGTACGGCTTATCACCCGCAGACAGATGGCCAGAGCGAGAGGACGATTCAGACGTTGGAGGACATGTTGCGATCGTGCGTCTTGGATTGGGGTGATCATTGGGTCAAGCACCTACCGCTAGTGGAGTTTTCCTACAACAACAGCTACCACGCGTCGATCGAGATGGCCCCATATGAGGCTTTGTATGGGAGGCGATGCAAGTCGCCGGTTTGCTGGGACGAGCCTGCAGATACAGTTTTGTCGTTGCCCGAGATGGTCAGAGAGACAGTTGATAAGGTTGGTCGCATCCGAGAGCATATGAGGGTAGCCCAGGATCGACAGAAGAAGTATGCAGACAGACGGAGGACCGAGCTTGAGTTCGAGGTAGGCTCGCATGTATGGCTTCGAGTTTCGCCCACCAGGGGAGTTCGACGGTTCGGCATCAAAGGGAAGTTGAGTCCGAGGTTCATTGGCCCATTTGAGATCCTAGAGAGAGTCGGTGTGGTAGCCTACCGTCTAGTCTTACCTCCATCCCTAGCCGGCGTCCATGACGTCTTTCATGTCTCCCAGCTCCGTCAGTATATTCCCGACCCTAGTCATGTCCTTGACCACTCAGACCTTCACATTGAGCCTGACCATACCTTTGTAGAGCGTCCGGTGAGGGTCCTTGACCGTCGCGTCAAGAAGCTTAGGAACAGGGAGGTTCCTTTGCTTCTGGTTCAGTGGTCTAGGAGGAGCCCTGAGGAGGCCACCTGGGAGACCGAGGAGAGCATTCGGGCTAGCTATGGAGATGTCTTAGATGAGCTCCTTGCGTCCTATGTTGAGCCGAGTGTAGACATTACCTTGACTTCTCGAGTGCGGTGAGTATGCCTAGCTAGTTGGTTGGGATTGGTTAGTGGTGTCTCTTCGATTTGTGTGCTTATGCTTGGTAGTTATGTGCAGATCCTTGGTGATATGATGTGATGAGCCTCGATGATATGATGATGTGCTAGACATTATGGTATGTGACTGTCTTTGATGTGCTATTATCTTCTGTTTATCTTAAGATTATGATCATTCTTCTATATCCATGATGCCAAGTATTAGAAATGCTAGAGACTGAATTGTGGAATTATGATCTGACTCGGAACCTAGGAAGAGAATATGGGATTAGCCTTTAGAGGTGGATGTTAGAATGATTGGGGAATTGGGAATGCCTTGTTTAATGTCGAATTTAAAGAATTTCAAACGGTGATTTGAGAAGGAACATAGATTTTGAGAAAACTATTCCAACCCGAGCTTTCATTATGATGCCCCACGAAGTGGATACAAACATGTATGGGGGCACCTGTAGATCGCTTGCTAAGACCTAGCGGAGATGTCATGATGGTTTTCGAGTTATGGTATGCCCGAGGAGTCGGAGTGGGGTGTGGTAGGGGCCCCTACCACATCCTTACTACGACCGATTGGGAGTATCATGATCATGATGACGGTACTGTGAGATCTCATGGGGGCACTTATGAGGTACTTACGGGATCGATGACGTGATCCTTGGACTCACCAATTTCAACTTCATCCCCTACTTTAGAATGATTTTAGTCTCGGGGACGAGACTTGTTTTTAGAGGTGGATGATGTAAAGGCTCGGATTTTTAAAATATTAATTTTTGGAAAAAGAAAATCAAAATGAATTTAAAATAAATTCCGGCCCAATTTTTCGATTTAAATATCAATTCCGTCTTTCATTTCGGGTTTTGAACGACCAATCAGCGGAAATTTAAATTCCCGACTCGAGACCTCAATTCCGTCATATTCCGAATTCTTATCCATCCAACTCACCCTATTCTAGTTTGGGAAAAATCTTATCCTCACCTTCCCTCCCTCTCTACTTGGTTTTACTTATTTTAACAAACAAACAACACATTACTCTTCACAAAAAAATCAGACCTCTTTTGTTGCAATTTGACCATTGAAAAATCAGATTCTTTCTTTCAACCTCACATACCCACTTGCTACTATTCCCCCCCCTCTCCTCTCTCGGCATACACTGTCAAAAAAGGGGCCAAACCGCTGCCACCACACCTCCATCACCACGCCACCTCCACTGCCACCACACCTCCACCGCCACACCCCCGTCACTGCCGCACCACCTCCTCCCCACGGGGCTCCGCCGTCGCCGCCAGCAGCCGCCGGACCCTCTCTCCTCCCCTGTTTTCCGTTCACGTCGGTAAGCCCCGCCCCCTTTTCTCCTTCACCTTCAAATCGAGCAAGGATCCGCCTTTATGATTCAAATCTTCAATCCAGGGCCTGGCGAGCTTCCTCGAGCTTCCGACGAGCCGATTCGAGCTTTCGACGACCCGATTCGCACCTCCGGCGAAGACCTCGAAACCGCACCTCGGTGAGCTTCTTTCCTCTCCTCCTTCCTTTCCTTCCTTGTCCGTGTGTGTGTGTCGGGGTGTCCAGCGAGACCGGGTGGCCGGAGATCCGCCCCGCCGCCGCCGGGAGACTCCCCCTCCCTCTCCTTTTTCTCCTTCGCCATTCTGGGCACAAGGCCCTGGTTGCGTTTCTTTCCTTCGGCCAAATGAGGAAGAAGAAGGAGTTGTGGGCCAGTTGCCACCTCAGCCGCCAACACCCACTTCTGGGCCCCACATTTTTTAACACCTCAGCCGGGCCCCCCCTTCCTTTTGTTCTTCTGAGTCCGGGTTTTCTAAAATGAGAAATAGAAGGTTATTTTTGGGCCTAATTCAACTGGGCCGAGTTTGGTATTTAGAGGGCATGTTGGGCCTATTTTTTTTGGTCTTCAGATTGGGTTTTAATAGAAGAAAATGGCTCGGTTTGGGTTCAATTTTTAAAAGGGGTTCGGTTTTGTGTATTGAAAATAGGGCCGGTTGGGTTTCTTTTATAAAATAAGAGGGTGGTTTTTGGTGATTTAAAATAAAGTAAGGTTGGATTAGTAATTTAAAAAAGGATGTTTTGATTTAATGAATATTGTCGGGATTTTATAAATATTTTATTAAGATGTTAAAATAAAAAGATGTTAGAAGTAGTATGTAAATTATTGGGATTAAAATATAAAATGTTGTTTTGAGATTTAAGATATAATATTGTGGTGATTTATTATTTTTGGATAAATGTTATATGATTATGTTGAAGATGTGCAATTATATACTAAGTAAGATTTTGAGATGATAGCATGCAAATTGGTTAAGTATGAATTGAAATTATCTTAAGTTGATGAATTGGAGAATTATATTGAGTATGATTGTGAGATGTTGAGATGATGGATTACGAGACAAGGTTGATATTATGAAAATGATGATGTGACGATTATTATGTTAATCGTGAAGTTGTGTGTGTGATAATTCTATGCTTTGTGTGCCTTAGAGGTAGACTCATTGATGTGCTTATACTTGTTAGGTGACCATCTGTGACGTGTCGGATTTCATATTGCCTGGTTGATTGCCTTTTGTTGTTCTGCGATACCAGGTAAGTCTCTTCGGAGCTTACTCAGATTGAATAGAGCTATTCCCTGCTTTAGGTGCATGATATACTAGGTGTTGCATTCATGATCAGCATGCCATGTAGTACCATGCTAGGTTGCATCGGCTGTTGAGCATTCTATTTCTTTATGCGTATGTAAACAGAACGGCCGTTATCTGTGAAGTAACTAGAGTCGTTGCTAGGGTTATAGGACGACCTAATCTCATCGGGTCCCGTCCTGAGTCAATCGAGTCATGCACTTCCTTATATTATGAGATGCCTGCGGGCTTTATTGTGGAGCGGGTTAGGCATGCGTGCCGCCCGATTATGAATGAATGCATTCACGAGCTGGCCAGTCTCCACCCTATCGGAAGGGGGTGGAGGTAGGAGAGGGATATACCACTTGGTATTCTGTGCTAAGGCCTTATCATTATTATGTACTTGAACTTAGGAGCATGTTAGTGTGGTATTATTCCGCCATGCATCTAGAAGCATCTTTGTTAGGTATAGCGTATATGTGTGCTTATGGTTGGGATGCAGAGCTAAAGTGGGCATTGATCTGATCCCGCCCCATATCAAATTTTTTAGGTATTATTTATGTTCATCCTATCGGTGTTGTTTGCTTATTGCGCGGGTCATTTTGTCGGCGGAGAGTGAGCGCTGGAGTTATAGACTTCACCAGACTCTGATTATATTTTTGGATTTACACTTTAGACTCCGTTTTGACCCGGCTCTGCCGTGGCACCCTCTTGTATTACACTTGTTTTCGCTAGTCGCATGATTTCTGATTTTCACGCTTAGACTTACGACAGGTACAGGGGACTTCCCCGGGGATTCCAACGATCCCTTCGATTTTGGGTATGAAATCCCCCTTTGAAAACATTAAAGTAAGTTTTGAAACCTTCAACCTATACTCGGGGCGCAAGGTCCTAACGAGGGGTTTAATCCCTCAAAACGTAACTCGGGAATCATAATCCCGGGCCGTTACATAAATAAAGAGCGGTCATCCGGGGTTTAAACCGATGGACTCACTAATAACCCTACTGTAATATCTTGATATGGATATCAAACGGGCCCTTAGAAAGTTGTGCAAAACTGCAGATTAATTAAAGGTAGGAGCGATGTATATATGTAGGATAATTTTTTATTTGTCACCACAAAGTTATTATTATAAACAGCGATGGATTTGTGGTGGAAAAATTAAAGATTAAGGTGCCTATGCATGTGTCCGAGAGCAATGCATCGTGGAAAATCATTCCGAAATAGATCAATCGGAAAGAATTAATGTGTCGTACCCGAATGACCGCTCTTTATATACCAAATTCAGGAAGAAAACCTGGAAAGAAGTTGGAGGAAAAACTGATTACTCTGTATGTGATAGCTTCTATAGCCTTTTATAATCCCAGATTGGACCTTAGCCCATTCAAAACTTACATGAGGCCCAAAGCATGAATAAGCATACTCACGACTAGGGTGGGCACAAATCCCGCAAATCCCGATCCCGTCCCGGTCCCGTCCCGATCCCGTCCTGATCCCGGTGGGATTTAGGACAAAATAGCGAATCCCGTCCCAATTCCGTCCCGCAAAAATTATGCGGGACGAAACGCGGGACGATCCCGGTGGGATCCCGCAAATCCCGTCCCGTCCCGCATATAATAATAATAATAATAATAATAATAATAATAATAATAATAATAATAATAATAATAATAATTTTTATAATAATAATAATATTATAATATTATAGAATAATAATAATATATTATTAGTATTATTATTTTGAGCAAATATTATAATTATAATCATAATCTTCCATTTATAATAATAATAATATTTGTTTATAATAATAATATTATTATTATTTGAGCAAATATTATTTATAACTATAATAATAATTTTCAATTTATAATAATAATAATAATAATATTATATAATATTATATTATAATTTAATAATAATATTAATTTATAATAAAATTATTATTATTATTATTATTATTATATTATTATTATTATATCATATTATATTTTTTTCTTGTAAAGTATAATTATTTTATAATAATAACAATAAAAATAAGTATTATTATTTTATTGTATTTTTAATTATAATGTGGGATTATTATTATTATTATTATTGTTATTATTATTATTATTATTATTTTATTATTATTATAAGGACTTTATTATAATGAAAAAAAATTTACATAAAGTTTGTTGGAAGTCTCGTAACAAATTGAGCTCCAACCCCTTTATTATTATTATAAGGACTTTATTATTATTATTATTATTATTGTTATTATTATTATTATTATTATTATTATTATTATTATTATTATTATTATTATACCCATTTAGAGTTACTAAAGGCAAATAGCTAAATACGGTGTTCTTCCCAACTATCAATCGATAATGAGACAATATCTGGTGAATCTCGTCTCGATTCCTTTCCGTCCTGATCTAGTAAGATAATGTAGTCAAATATGTTGAACATTATAATTAATTATACAATCATTGTATGAATTAATAATAGTATTATAATAATAATAATAATAATAATAATAATAATAATAATAATAATAATAATAATAATAATAATAATATTGAATAATATAGTTGAGAAGAATTCCGTATTCAACATATTATACAAAATAATGAATTATGAAAGCATTTTTCACTTTGCAAATTTATATAATATTTTATTATTTTTATATGCGGGACAAGGCCCGGCCCGTCCCGATCCCATCCCGTCCAGACACCATCCCGTCCCGATCCCGTCCCGAAAAAAAAGTGTCAATCCCGTTCCGATCCCGTTCCGTAAAAATTTCGCGGGACGAGTCCCGTCCCGGCTCAATCCCGTCCCGTGCCCACCCCTACTCACAACACATATATCATCCAAAAGGTTCTTCTCGCACCTGCGTTATATACATTTTTTTTTTTTTGATGAGGAAAAAATTCGGACGGTGGTTAGCCAACCCGAGAGCATCCCGAAGGATGAGATCACGAGGATCTGAAAGAAATACAAGTACAGAGTACATCAAAAGAAACACATAAAGCTAACCCAGAAATAACCCCAAACCCTAAGCAAACAAGCGGAAACAAAAACGAGATGAAGGAAACCCGGCGTGGTGAAGTGGATAGCGAGCGCGTGGGACAACATCTGCTGACACGATGTCTCGCCGCCGGAAAGACGGAAAGCAGAACTCCTCGTAAGGCAAAGACGACTCCTGGGCTGGCGCCTCTTAAGATCCCGGGTCTTACAGCTGTAAGACCCGGGATCTTAAGAGGCGCCAGCCCATGCCACCTAGCCCTCTCAGGTCCGTTGTCCTCACTTGGAGCCTGAAAAGGAAGAGCTCTTGTGACATGGGTAGGGCTTGAATCACTTATAAATCACTGTCAACATCCTTATGATATCAGATGTGGGACGGGGGTGTTACAATCTCCCCCACTTAAAACACTGACGACCCCGTCAGGCCCAAGGGACTGCCCTCCGGGAGGAGCGTACCCGATCATACTGTCAGCTCACCTCCAAGCCCGGAGTCGGCTCTGATACCATCTTTAAGACCCGGGGTCTTAAGAGGCGCCAGCCCATGCCACCTAGCCCTCTCAGGTCCGTTGTCCTCACTTGGAGCCTGAAAAGGAAGAGCTCTTGTGACATGAGTAGGGCTTGAATCACTTATAAATCACTGCCAACATCCTTATGATATCCGATGTGGGACGGGGGTGTTACACCCGATGACCTCGCCGCCGATCTCTGCCACCACTAACGCCGGCGGCGCTCGCTGGGATGCCATCCGCCTCGCCCGAGGCTGACGGCGATTTGGATGAGGCAAGTTCGACTTGGCAGGTGATGATTGCTTCAATCATCGTCACCATCGATGCCTCTTGGTTTCAGACGGTTCGCATTCGATCTTCTGATGATTTAATAATCCAGACATCCTCAGCCTTCGGATTGAAAGTGATTGATTTGAGCGAGCCTGAATTTCGTCGTTCTCGTTTTACTCGCCCCGTTCAATTTAAAGCACAGGGTTATACTGCTGGACTTTCAATCGAAAGCACTGGTCGGCGTCGGTTTCCGCAGCTGTGCTCCACCGCTCGCCGCCGGGTGGCTGTGGGCAACGCCATCAGAAAACCTGGAGAAATTGAGAGAGGAGTTGGGATTGGAATTTGCATACGGGCACACAGTGGCTGGGGGGAACAACTCCTCCTCCATGGATGTTCCTCCTCCCTGAATTCCCTCTCCTACAAATCCAAAAGCATAACTATCGGCGCCGACGATGAGAAGATTGACGATCTCGATCTCCCCAGGCCGAAGGTCATCCGCCGCCTCTGCTTGCTAAAGCAGTTGGTCGATCGCTGGTTGTCGAGTTGAAGCCGTCCACCGTTGCCGCTGATCTGAAGCGATCGAGGAAGCAACGGATCGAGTGCCGCGCGCCGCCGTCGATGCCTCTGAAAATCCAGGAGGAAGAAAGGTTTGTGTGGAAGGTATTTTTATTAATTACAAAACCGGTCCATAGTCCCTAAAAATTGCAGATTGGCTCGTACTTTTTATATAATTACATAAAATGGCCTAAAACTTTTAGGATTGTTTATTTTACCCTTTTGGAGTATATGAACACATCCCCGAAGATGATGTGTAGAGATAAGTTATATGAACCCCCAAAGTGGTGCGCCTATTCAATTAGGCTAGAATTACAAACTAATTTGTTAGCCTTATAGTTCTGCACCGTCGTAGAGGTAATGGAATATGATTTTTCTAATTTATTATTTTGTTTATAAATAATTTAATTGGTCTGCCGAAGTAGAAAATATTAAATCCCTCGAAGTGGATGAAAGTAAAGAAATTGATATTACAAATCATTTGATGTGATCGATAAAATTTATTCCCGTAGTGATGAAACAACAAATATCATCCATGTAGCGATGATCAATGATTATTACTTTGTTTGATTGTTTGTATATTATATTTTTATCATCATCTCCTGAAGTAGATGAAAAGTTATATCTCTCGAAGTAGATATTGAATAAAATAGATTATCGCCAATTGGAAAGTTAATTAAAATAAGGCATTTTGATAATACTGTAAATCTGTTTCGGAGCTTGATTATCTACGTGTTGCTCACACAAGAGGTACGTTGACCTTCCTTGCTTGATTAATTAGAATTTCAAAAGGTTTAAGGCCTTATACATAAGGATGGATAGAATTATGCTATATGATATATATTTTAAATAAACCATGATTATAATTTATTAATATTTTGATTTGGTGATGGATTGTGTCATGTGAGTGGTTGGTGCACGGATCCACACTAGGATATCATGGTAAAAGAAGGCGAATCCTAGAAGATTGAACTATACTTGGTAGTGAGTCTATATGGGTTAGACTCTACTTTAAGACTCGTGATGGAGCTGGACTGATTTTTCAATATTGGTATATCCGATAGAGCTTGCGGTCAGGTAAGCCTAAACATCATATATTTGAATTATGATTTTTGTGCCTCTTGATCATGAATGATTATATATGTGTGTTATGAGTTCATCTCGTACATTAAATATGGATTACCATTTAGTTGTTAATTGCAATATGACGTTATTGATTGCACATATAGGTTTTTATACCCTACATCATGACATAGTGCTAATATGCTTTGATATATAAGAATTTAAAGAATGGATAAAGCATGTACGATTGAGGATTGACGATGCATATAGATATGACTATTGGGTAAATTGATTGTATATTTGATAGATACATGATAATGATATCTAAATGAATTGATACATTAATAAGTTGATAAATAAATAACGTCATCATGCATCGACTAAAATATTAGCCTAATCTTTGTAGTAATGAGCTAAGATGATATTGTTGATTCCATCTTGCACTTGTAAATTATTTCATATATGATTTGTTTCATAGAAGGTGAAATATAAACTCCTGAAGTGGTTAAACTTATTTGTTTTCTGGTCACCAGAAGTTGACATTATTTATGTATCATGAAGTTGATTTTTATTATATCCCCCAAAGTAATTGCATGCAAATAAGAAAATACATTTTCTCTCATAGATGATGTTGAAATTATTGAAATTAAAATTTGAGATAGTTATTGAACCTACAGTATTTGTGAATGATAGTGTTTATTGAAACAAATGATCAATATCTGAATTGATATCCACCTGCAGTGGCCGAATAAATTTTAATTATCTGTAGTGCATTTATTTTAATTTACTGAGATCACTTTTATTATTTGCTTGTGAGGTGTATATATTTTTGAATTTACTTTTGCACAAAACTCAAAGTGTTTCCAGAAGAAACAACTTGTTAAGAGTTGATATGTCGTAAACATATGTGGTTTTATATTATATATATTGTTTGTGTTAATAAAAGTTATCTCTTGAAGTAGATAAACTTATCTCTACATATGAAAGATTATCAACGAAAGAGCCTAGATGATCCAACACATTTGATTCTGCAAACTTGGTCGTATTTGGTTTGTTATTAGTATAATTTGGCTATTTGAAGCTACATGGAATCTATGTTTTATTTATCTATTTGATTTGATTTACATTTATGTATATGTATAAGCATTGGAAATGTTTCTTGAAGAAACCATTATGGGTAAATATTGCCAATTTTATTCAACTAATGATGATTTGGGAGAAGAGTTTGAAGCAAATCCTTGTTAAATTGTGTGAAATCGATAAATTTATTCTCGAGAGCCCGAAGACTCTTTATTTTGGGATCTTGTTCTTAATCTACTTGGGTATGGTAGAACTCAATTAAATAGCTAGCTAAATGACCTATGGTTCATAACAACCTCTTTTATTGCCAGATGCAATATATATTGTTACCTCTAGCAGAGGACATAAAGAGGACACGGTGCGCGCGACCGTTGTTAGGATACTGGTCATAATTTTGAAAATGATTATAGATAATCATGTATGAGTCGACTCCCACATCAAGGAGAATGTGGAAAAACAAGTCAAAGATGATGGTTTACCTATTGGATTTGTAATCTCCCAAACTGTGAATGAATCATCGCATGAAAATGTTAGAATGGTTTAGAGCTTGGTACTTGATGATATGGAAAACCTGAAGTTTTCAGGATGAAATAACTAATGAGTATTTGTATAAAGTCTATACTTGGCATAATTAAACATTATACATATCTCCAGAAGAGCATCAAAATTAGTCCTCGAAGGTCTGTTGATATCAGTAAACTCATATGAGAAGATGACTCTAGAAGAGCGTCAAAACACTCTAAAGAGAAGGAGTTATGAAAGATAAATTTGGGATCGTGAAAGCCGATAATTGCCAGAAGCAGTGGTTTTCCTCTAGTCGAGGTTGTCAAAAGAAGATCCAATACATAATAAATAGATTACCCATATTGGAAATATGGATGTAATATGGAAACGATATCAATGAAATTGATGTGTTGGATAAATGAGCATTGAGAAGTTGACGATTAAATCGACCAAGTGAAATCGTTACTTATGAGATTATCATTTAGAATAATGCTAACGCATGGAATGACCCAGTAGAGTCATCAATAATAGCTAACAAGCAGGCATGAATATCAAGAGATTGATTCGATTTCGGTCAACAATTGAATAAATTCTCCTTCTTGTAATTTATCTCCAGTAGAGAGCTTGGTATTTACATGTTTAGTATAGGCATCGACATGATCAGTATAGACGCCAAAATCTCCCCAGATTACAATAAGTTGTTGTAAAGCAAGAAAGATGATGTATATGGAGGATTCGGTCCCCATAGATGATCAAATACCTAGAGTTTATCACGGATGATAAAATACTCGGTATTTAGGGGGAGAGGAAAAGGATATCAAGAAGTAATATGTTGCATGAACTAGAAGGGAACCAGAAGTTAAATAAACTATATAGCAAACAAGCTAGTAAAGGCATTAGTAAATGCAAAAGATGGTGACAAAAGTCACATTTACAACAAATAATGCACTAGCATGATTTAGATCGAGGTTCTAGTAGTAACTTCAAACAATGATGATATGTCCACTGGTATAAAACTCCTGAAGAGATTTCATGAACATTGACAGTGTTAGAATTGATTATGAGTTAATGGCACATATCTAAGTTTGCACTTGAAGTGCTTGATAAGAATAGTTAGAGCTTCTAAAAATATCCCGACCTGTAGTTCGAGTGTACAAAGATAGATAGATTACGATATGAAGACAAATGATCTTTTCATCTTTGATTAGATTGTGAAAGGATATTAAGGGTCCAGAAGTACCATGTCTTTAGAAAATTGGTGATTTATGTGCTAAATTGAGGGGGGGGAAGTTGTACTCTTTTCCTTAACTTTGGTTTTT
This sequence comes from Persicaria maculosa, assembly GCA_963922045.1. NCBI lineage: Eukaryota > Viridiplantae > Streptophyta > Magnoliopsida > Caryophyllales > Polygonaceae > Persicaria > Persicaria maculosa. The sequence continues at coordinate 2,871,626 of OY998254.1, read as the reverse complement.
GTCCCATTTGGGTTTTTCCAAAGCAAGGTTTTTAACGAGGCAACTCCCCTCATAAGGATACATGGTATATATATCCTAAATTCCAGAAAGAAATAATTCATGTAAAAATGGATTATTTAAGCATGAAGTTCTTGGACCTGTAGCTCCAACATTGAAAAGTGTAGCATTAATTGGTTTTAAGTGGGTGTTCGTACAAAGGAAAATATAAAGCTAAATTGATTGGACAAAAGCCTATTAAAGGTTACATTAGAATGTATTCACCAGGAGTGAATATAATTTTGGCTCCAAATGTAAATGACGGACATATACATATAAATGAAAAGAATCAATTGAAAATGTCTGAAGCATTATTATCAAAGTCCCCTCACATACAATTAATTAAAGATCCTTAGAGTGACAGGAGTACATATAATTATAAAAAATGGTGACACTGCATTAGGTCCCGAAGTACCATACAATGTTGTACTCTTTTCCTTAATCTTGGTTTTTATCCCATTGGGTTTTTCCAAGTTAAGGTTTTTAACGAGGCAACTTAAGCACCATTTAATACATCAGATCCCCAGATCAACAATTAAAGGCACACTAGGTCCTGAAGTACCTTATATTTGTGCATCCAAAGCAGCTCAACACCAATACATGCAAGTCAGGCACGTCAAAGTTAATCAAGAAGACATTCCATCTTATGCACATCAAAGACAATGTTGAGATTCGACCATAAGCTCATGAAGACGACGACATTAAGAAGAATGAGAAGACTTCAAGAAGGATGTTGAATTCAGGGGGAGTATATACGCACTGCACTCTTTTTTCCTTCGATCAGGTTTTGTCCCACTGGGTTTTTCCTGACAAGGTTTTTAACGAGGCAGTACAACAAGAGCGTACGTGGAAGGCTGCACTCTTTTTCCCTAAGCTATGGTTTTTCCCATTAGGTTTTCCTAGCTAGGTTTTTAACGAGGCAGCTGGAGGACCAAATAATGTACATCCAAGGGGGAGTATTATATTATTATTATTATTATTATTATTATTATTATTATTATTATTATTATTATTATTATTATTATGTGGATGTACAAAATATACACTTTACTTAGATAGAGTTTTGTCTATAGATAGATTTACTATTGCTTGGAGGCTAAGGAGTTTATCTCTATATATTGTACCGGTGTAACACCAAGAGAGATCAGTTGAATAGAATCACATATTCTCCTCCTTTTTCTTTGGCCCTAGTTTACAATATATTTGACTTTATTGTAATTTTTAGTAATTATTCTAAGTACTTGGGAAACTTGGGCCCAAAACAAATTTCTTGGGCCAAAGCACACAAGGGTTAATCCACTAGGCCCGGGCCACCTTCGGGCCCAAGGCAAGCCCGAAAGCAAAGATAGTAGGAGCCCGCAAGAGGAAAGGCCAAGGAGAAAGGTCATCCTCAACCCTAAGCCGCAACGGCAATGATCGGCCAGAGAGAGGAGCAACCCGCGCGAGAGGAAGCTCGGCGGCGTTGGAGAGGCAAGTACCACCACACCCAGGGCAACGGACACCACGGAGGGTTGGCCAGAACCGCCGCACCCAAGAACAGCACCGCCACACCCAGGGCCAGTACCGCCACACCTGAGGCGGCGTCGGAGAGGCCAGTACCGCCGCGGGCGAGGGGAACGGGACCCGGAGGAAACCAGTGGGGAGAAATCGGAGGATCCAACACCACTACACCCCGGCCGGGAAACGAAAGGACACCGGGATGGGGGAGAGTAGCCTGTGAAGGCAGGGGGAAGAAGACGACGGAACCCGACCGGATAGAAACAACGCCACCAGGGGCGGCGCCGGAAGGAACAGAACCACCGGGCGGATGAAAGGGGGGGCAAATGCTCCCGCTTGCCCCCGCCTAGCTCCGCCTATGGCGGAGACTCGGATCGGGAGACCGAGCGGAGGCTGCCGGAGATATGATTATTGGCGTCGACTCCCTCTCTCTCGAAAGCTAGAGAGAGGAGAGAGCGTGGTTCCTGCGTTATATATACATATACACAATAACATCATACCAAATAGTCATTGTTGCAATAGACGAATAATTATGTGCATTACAGAAGGCCAAAACATAGTCATTGTTGCAATAGACGAATAATTATGTGCATTACAGAAGACCAAAACGACAAAGGGTGTGGTGTTTAGTATGAGGTATTTATTTTGAGAGATGATATAAAATGGGATTGGTGTTTAGTATGAGGTATTTATATTTTGTTATATCAAGATCGATCGAGATTTAGAGTTCGAATATCCCTGATTTGATGTACATGTAAATGGAAATTTATACAATCTTATTATTTATGAAACAATGGAAATTTAATCAGCTAGTCGCACAACAGAGATCGATTATCCTTTTTGTCATTCGAAGATAGCTTATAGCTATATATGCTTCTTTCGGCATTATTCATTCAACTTGATTAAATCTTCGACATCCGGTATTTCCTCTCCTCCGACAACAGTTTCGCAAACCTATAAACACGAAACATAACGGATTAGGGTTTGTTTGATAAAAACGCGATACATCTACATTTACTATAACTAACTATTCGCATGTTTATGTTTATCGGTGTATTTTTATCAAGCACTCCTTAACAATGTATATTGGCGACGTTTACTATACCTCTTAAGGGCGTCTTCATTGGTGCTAGCCCCCTCAATAGGCTCGTATTCTCCGGTCTTTTGATTCACACGCGAAACAGTCTGCTTAAGAAGAACTTCCCCGACTTTTACAAGATCGCCCATGTTCTTCGTTGTGGACACATCCGACGATGCCACCGTCCCCTTTAGATTGTCAGCCTACGCACATATGCACGTATAAATTAAATTCTAAGAAATTCTTATACATTAGTATCCACGTTTTGAACAAAGTAGTAGAACTTCTGTTACACTCTAGAGTGTAACAGAAGTTCTACTAAAGGGCAATATTAATGCGTAGTTAATTACTTGGATGCGAAGGTAACTATCAGCGGAGTTGAAGGCTTGGAAGACGACGGAGTTGTGGTAGTCGGTCAAGTCGACCTTAGCCTGGTTAAAAGCGTCGATTAGGGGTGTGGATCCGTCATCGTACAACCACCCGACTATCCCCCACTTGGCTGCACCAGCGGCCGAATACTTCTGCTCGACCTTGGAGGAGCCAGTGCCCACCGATATCACCAACAAGCGTTCGTAGTGCGCACCCTTCTTATCCAGGACGAAGTCTGGGTTCTTTTTTATTACCACTTCCTTTGTCACTTCCGTTACCGCAATCAACGTCTACATTTAAAAAAATGTTAGGATTAGGCATGGAACCAGAAATTAAAATTTATGGTGGAAAAATAAAAGATTAACTGTGAATATAATTACGGGGTTATTGGCAGCAACGCCGCCGTCGATGAGGTTGAACTTGTTGAGGATCCGGCCATCGGATTCGTCCTTGTTTTCGAAGTAGTAAGCGGGCAAGAGTGTCGGTGCCGCGGAGGTGCCTATGCATATGTCCGAGAGCAATGCATCCAAATCTGGTTCTTCTCGCACCTGTGTTATATATATGATCAGTCTTAGTTAATTTGATTCAATAATATAAAGAAACGTAATATCATCCTACAAATTAAAAATCTCTATGCATATACTAAAACCGATATACTAAAACCGATGTATAACGTCGTATTTGGTACGTTGTTGTTGATTCTAAGAAAAAATTATTAAATAATATGTTGTCATGACTCATGATCTATAGAAATTTATCATAAAACACAATATTTTATAACCATACTTACCAAAAATATTAATAGATAGTAAATATTTGATATGTGTTATTTTATTTATATATAGATTATTTTTTGGTGAAAAGAATTATTTATATCAAAATTAATTATGTATATACATTGGTGAAGCCAGAACCCGAAGAGGGTGGGGGCACACCGATAATAAACAACAATGAATATCACGAACTCGTACAATACATAACGTCTTCAACACTACAAAATAGCGATAAAAATAAAAGAGTTCACTAGTACAAAAAATTCTTCATTGCTAATCAGAGTTTCATAATGAAATAATTCAACTCGACACAGGGTAAATCCATTTTTATGGGTTTTCATACCCGAAAAATATTAAATGATAACCTCATTATCAATACGCTTGAAAACATATTTTTTAACCTAGCTGACAAAACTCTCAGAGAGAAAATCTTCTCTTATCTTGTTGCGCAAATATGGCTTGATAATTATACCCATAATAGAGAAAGTTTTTTCCACTATAGTTTTTGCAATCGGTAACAGTAAAACCAACTCAATGAGATGATATATCAAATCAAAAGCTTTGTAAATTTCTACCTCGACCATCTTTTTTAGAAACATCACTAATATCTTGCAAAGTAGAAAATCTGACATTTTTCTTCATTTAAACTTTCGTAATTTCTTACCTTTGTCGAATTGAGTAATATAACCTCTTATTTCAAAGATCTCAAGATAAATTATAGTATAGAAATGTCAATCTAAATAAACTCTAAAAGCATTGTGGCTTATTTAAATAAATTTAAAGTATTAATATACCTTCAATTTTCAAACATTCATAACTTTTTACTCGGATATCAGATTAATGTGTACTATATATCAAAATGAAGCTATCGATGAGGAGAATACATATATGGGTTTGTCGGATGAGGGTGTGATGCGGATCAAGATGACCTTCTGTGGGTCCAACAATGATCTTGATCCAGGCGAGCTCTCAAGACCGATTCTAGGGCCACTGATGGCAAAGAGTCTCGTCTTCAAGAGGAAGAAGAAGGCGCCACCATGGAAGAAGATTCAAGATGTATATCGAGTGGGCCTTGGCCCATGTCGAGTAGCTTGAATGTGTGGGCCGGTTCTAGTCTTCAAATTAGTTTATTATTTTATTAATTATTATTTTATGCAATTAGATTAATAATGTACAGGATTATATCTCCTCTAGATATATCTTGTTCCCTAAGTATTTAAATTCTATCTTAGTTAGGTTTATTTATCTTTAGGTTATTTTTAATCTATCTTTATCAACCTAAATTCTATCTTGCACGATTAGAATTGGTTGTTAGTTTTCTATTTAAACAATGTAGTTCTCTTTGAATTAAATCAGATTGAATTAGAATTGAGAAACCCCTTTATGGATTAAAGGGTTCTCGATTATCAATCCCAAAAGCTTTCGTGCTCTTATGATCTATACCCCTTCGGCACTTCATCTTCATCACCATCACCGTCACTTTGTTCTTTAATCAAAACCAAAAACAATTATCACCTTCTTCCCCGGAACCAGTGCAAGAAGAAAAGCCGGATCTTGGTGGCACTCGCAGACACCGTTGCTCCCAGCGAGCGCGGCGCACAGGCCCTTGCGCGCCCGCGCCTCTGCAACCTCGGTACGATCTCGATCGCCTCTCGCTATCGTCCCAGCAGGCATCGCTCGCGGAGTCCTCGGCATCGCTCGCAGCGCTTGCCTCTCGATTCGCCTGTCGTCGATCGCGGATCAGTCGGCTTCGGCTCCAGCGACTACACCCGGCTCGTAGCGTCTGACCTCCACTCCCAGTGAGCAAGGTCCCTGAGACGCCTCTGCTCCGAGCGTTCCGGATCTGCCTCGCGCGCTACCAGACCCTCGCGCCTTTCTCTGTTTCGCTTTTGTTCTTGTGTCGTTGCTAATTCATTAGTTTTGAGTTTAGTTAGATTAGATTTAATTAAAGTTATCACTGTTACTTTCAGTTAGCTAAATTTAGTTAGTTGCCATCGCTATATATTAGTTGCTTAATTTCTTTAAGTTAAGGACTGTTGCTTTGGTTTAGTTTAAGTTGAATTAAGTTTATATCGATTGATCCAGTAGTTTACTAATTAGCGTAGTTAATTTTGTTAAATCGAGAAGAAATTCAAAGAGCTTAAGTAAGATCGACGTTTTTTAGTTTAGCAATTGGCCGGCCTAGCCGATTGCTATACATCAAGGTGGGGGCACGTGCCCCCACATGCCCCCGTTTGGATCCGCCTCTGTGTATATAGATAACTACTCAATTCTTAATTTTTACTTAGTTTTTTTTATTATTAGGTAAGAATTCGAGCCTATCAGATATGTACCTCAATCTCGATGGTGCCGACGGAATACCGTCAAAACACAACCAACAGAAAACAGAAAAAGTACAATACAACAAGCGGAGATAAAAACATAATATTAATTTTAACGTGTATATATGATTTGGTTAACATAACCATCTCCCCAAGTTAGATGGCCAAGATTATCTATATAGATCCAAATCAATATATATTATCCAATTAAAATATATGTTAATGACCTCTTCATAACAGTACCCGATTGGGTCTAGCTAGCTAGCTTTATTTATCCAAACAAAGACGAGTCAAAGAGATCATTTTGGTCCTACAAGAAAGAATGGTGATAGTTTTTGTCCCTCATAAACTATATATATGCATAAATATATAAGTTACAGCTAAGTCATTTTTTGAGAAGGTCGTTTGTATATATTCTTTAACAAATGCAACTTCTATTAATACCTTCTTAATTATATATATATATATATATATATATATATATGATCGTGTTAACTTGTACTAATTAGCCATGACTTAGGCCTAATCTTTCATTTACAATTTAAAATTAGACGACATATGACCCGCTGCAAAGTTAGTAGGAGAGGACTATCTATCGATATCCAAACAATTAACATACTTCTTACTGGTGGCGGAGCTAGGAATTCGGCCAGGAGGATGCTAAAAAAATTTCGTAAATTTTTTTTTTTTTTATATACCTAAGAAGAAGTTTTTTTTAATATTGAAAAAAATTCTCATTTTTTTTATTTATTTATGATATTTTTATTTAAATAGTTGAGAAAAAAATCAAGAAGAATTATTCTTATAACAACAGTGAAAGAAAACGTTACATATATAATTTAACTATAACATTTTTTATTAAAATAATTGTGAGAAATAATGAAATATATAATTTAAATATAACTTTTTATGGAAATAATGATATAATCAAGACCGGCCTTTTGAATCTTCTTCCTACCTTTACCATTTAAGCTAGATAACACTTTTGATTTAAATCCTATTTAAAGATCTTATATTACCTTCTTACTCGGCCGGAGATAGCGCACTAGAGAGAGTAATGCAACAAACCTTGTAGGAGGAAAAAATGACGGGTTGGAGTAGCTTGATGTCGAAGGTTGGAATGACAACGTTCGTAAGGCATTGACGCAACCTTGTTTTTCCGAGTATTTCTCTCAACGTCTTGTGAAGGTATTTCCCGTCATACTTGGGGCCTGCGAAGGCCTTAAGCTTCGCCACCGAAACAGCTAGTCCCCTATCTCAAACCCATATCAAGATCGAAAATTGTTATATCAGAATGAATCTATACAGAAACATTAGCCCTAGCTAAGAATTGAAATCATTTTCTTGTGCATATATAAAAACCTGCATGCCATCGTCAATTATGTAATTACTCTTTTGTATGATTGGGCTACTAATGCATGTGTGTCTGTGCATATGACCCCCAATCACGAGTTTTAATAGACTTCAGTATAATATTAGAGCGGTTAAGCCAAATGGCTCAACTCTAGATCCTAGGCTAGCTAAAAAGATGATGACATGCTAGACCTTTGGTTTCACTCAAAGGGTGTGTGTTGAGATGTGAAAGGATCAAAAGAGTCAGCTTACATTAAAAGTATGGACTAAATAACCCATGGAACTTCACTGAACTGATATGTTACACTACTAGTGCATGTGCGCCCAGTCACGAGTCCCAACAGACTTTAATTAATAATGATAGTTAAGATCAGCTCATAGTTAGGATCTTTGACAACAACATATATAGAAAAACATGAAGGAATTTAAATGTAATTACTTAGGCTGAGGAAAAATCTTAGGACCGTGCTCGAGGTAGAAGGGAACTATCTCCTTTGCGGCATACAAAGGCCGGTTGTTCTCATCCGGTGCAGTTAACATAGTCGTTATGAGACCTCCGGTGCTCGTCCCAGCAATCACATCAAAGTAATCGACCAAACGCACATCCTCTCCATCCAACTCCTATAACGTATATATGTAACATATATATACATGTATGAACAACTCTAGCTAGCAATGTACTATAGAGAGATGATCGCGTCATACCTGAAGTTGAGACTCCAAATAACCGAGGATGACACCGGGAACAATTCCCCTAATGCCGCCTCCATCGATACTAAGTATCGTGATGAGATTACCGCTCTTCGGGGGAGGGGCTTTGATGCTTGGCGTTTTCTCCATGAGTGTGATAATAGGTGATGATCTCCCAAGGGAAAACCAAGCTGTGCAAAATGTTGTTTTTTGCTTGGTTTTACAAATCCAAAGAGACCCTTTTTTGTTTATATAATAAGTCACCACCACACCACTACTTTGAAGTTTACAAGACTCACAACTTATTTGTCATTCAAATTCCAGCCCACACCCTAAAACATAAACAAACATTCTCGCTATTAATGTGCAAAATATTTATTTAATTAAAATTTTATAATTTTGACTTTCCAAAATCTAATTTATGATAGCTAGCTAGGAGTAGGTGGTAAATATGGTTTCTGATAAATAATCAATACTTGTAGATAGATCTGTCAAAATCCGACCCGATCCGTATGTTTAAAAAATTTTAGGTTAAGACCCGAAAATTTTTCCGATCCGAACCCGAAAACCCGGTAATTTTTCGGATCATTTGGTTGAGACCCGGTGGCCCGGTTGATTCATAATTATATATGATTAATTTTTTTTATGAATATTCCAATTTATTACATTTTATAATTAGAATTACTTGATCTTTCATTTTTAAATCAACTTTTATATTTATTTGTATTGTGTAATACTCCCTCCGATCGATAGTATTTGATTTTTGATTTTTCATCACAATTTTTAAAAAGATAAAAACTCAAAAAAAATATAAAAATATTAAAACAATTATATGCTTATTACTAATTGCATGAAATTATTTTAAAAAAATTATTTAAAATTTTGATATTTTATTTATTTTTAAATTTTATTAAAAATTACGAAAAATAATAAAAATAAAATATTTTAGATCACATATAATATATAATTACAAGCACTAGAACTTATGAACCACGTCTTTAATTTTGCATTTTAAAATAATTGTAAAATTACCAAATCATGATTTTTTTTAATTTAAAAAAGAAAAAATTGACAAATCCGAAATCGATCCGATTTGATTCAACACAGGGTCAAACCCGAGTTCAAGTCAACCCGGATCTACCTGGGACCTGTTTTACCCGGAACCTGAAATGACTCGAACCGAACCCGACCCGAATGACCGATTGACAGGTCTACTTGTAGATTTGGTCAATGAAAGGCAAGGAAAATACAAAAAAAAAAAATTGAGAAACCATTTTATTGATACAAGACTTGTTCGTTTTGGGATTCCTTGAGGAGTTGATACATAATAGGGTGCAAACAGTGTAGGAGTGTTATCCGAGTTGACGAACACTAGTCGTGTGTAGCGTTTCTCACATCGTGCTTTCATGCTTGACACAAGTTACTTAATTACGCGTATTTTATATTTTAGAGAGTGTATTATCCTTTTTCCTAAACTGATCGAGAGCAAACCAAAACCTAAACAAGTTTATCCAAATACTCAATTTGTTCAAACCAATTACTATATCTCTCCGTTTCCATTTAATTGATTTTTTACTATTTATGCACATTTTTTAAAGTGTGAAAAACTATATAAAATAATAATTTTTTAAATAATTTTTTTTCAATAATCTCATACTTATTTGGTGATAAATATAATATTATTAAAAAAATTATTAAAATATTAATACCGTTATAAAACTACGTACTTGACTTGAAAAAGTCACTTAAAAGAAAACGGAGGGAGTATATATTTTTTTTTTATGTTCTCGGTGTAAGATAAAAGAAAGCGAAAGTTTCCGTGCTTAAGTTTGTTTGATTTGCTTTCTTCAACTCAAAACCTTCACTTTTCTAGTTCATCGGTGAACATTGTGAAAAATTGAAAATCAAGTTCCCAACCAAGGTTATTACGATCGAGATTCTAGGATCGAATCACAACACGGTTTGTGGATCGGATCGTAAGATCCCATTAGAGGATCGTAAGATCCTCGAAATATAATAAAATAATAAAAAATAAAAAAATAAAAAATAAAAATAACAAAGTAGATTAATTTAAAGTTTTAGAATGAGGAAAAAAAATGTTAGTCGCACAATATATTTTGGTTTCAAGAGATAAAAAGTTACATTTACGACCATAGACATTATCATATTGATTAAAAAACTCAAAAACAATTGTCTCTAAGCCATTTTTCATGTTTTATACATGAATGTGTACATTTAAACTCCCTAAAATCAACTTAGGAAACAAAATAAATGTTTTAAAAATACAAATTGATAATAAAAATAGGATGTTTAGAGTCGAGTAGGATCGTAAGATCCTATAGGTCCATTAAGATTCTAAAGATCCTACAGTAGATCCTACACAAAAAAGATTTTATGCATAGATCCGGATCGGTCTCCTGAGTAGGATCGTATGATCTTAGGATTCTAAAGATCCGAATCAAGATTCTAATAACAATGTTCCCAACACGTCAAAATTATCAAATTCATCACGAAAATATCTAAACAAACAGTTGAATTCGGCACCACCTCAAAAATAATACCAAGCAACAATCCCTCACATGAATATTGAATAGTACATCGAAAACGAAACGGAAAGCCAACCGATCATGGGTTATGATTAATGAAAGATGTTTATTCAACTTGATCTTTTGCTGCACTTACATAATGTTTTCGACTACAATCCAGCAATTCTTGAATTGGTAAATAAAGAGCGGTCATTTCGGGGTTCGAACCGAAGACCTATGGGTACTACCCACACAGAAAGGCAACATAGCATTGCAAAGTAAGTTAGACGAGTATTTGAAAATACTCGTCTAGGATTCGTTCATTAATTTAGCAGATTTGATCTTACAAATTTAATTAAGAATATACGTATTTGAATAGCAAACGAGGTGCTTTTCCGTAAAAAAAAAACACTGTTTCAACTGACTTTTAATCCCTCAGTTCGTCCTACCGTTTGTAGTGATCGCTTGAACGTCGCAATGAATGAATTTAGTAACTACAATTAAATAAAAAATCTTTGCCAATAAAAGAATTTAACGACATATTTATTCATGGATACACGTCGATTCCTACTAGCAGTGCTAAGGGACAACCTGGCATCAGTTGTATCAATGAATTCTAGTTTAATTAGAAAGTGTCAATTAGCTCAATTTGATCAACTTTCACAAAATATATGCATATTTTAATCTTAATTTATACCGTATTTGTGTACTTTTTATAATTATATATGTAGTTGGACTAATGTTCAATTACTTGCATAAGTCGTGCTAATAGTTGAAAATGTCCAAATTAATCAATTTCTGAAGGTTTTAACAAGTCAAATCCTCAAGCACCTGCTACAATTGGTTTTGGACCTTTGGTAAAACTTTTAACCAATTCTAAAGTGTTCATGTTAGTTTTTGAATGAGAAAGAAGATGAATCAAGATCCAACAACAACAACAACCCAGTATATCCCGCGATAAAGCATGGTCTGGGAAGTCGGGATGTACGCACTCTTACCCCGAACTAGTCGAGAAAGTGTTTCCGATAGACCCAAAACACTAAGGCTTAATCAACACAAGGAAACAAGCCAAATAATAGAGAATGAGGCAAAAGGAAGTAGAGAGCCAAGCAGAAAAGAATCATAAACGGAATGACCCAACACCTATCCTCAAACTTCTAAACATCAGAAGCTTGAATGCACTTCCTCCAGCGGTCTCTGTCCAATGTCATATCTTCCGAAAGGTTCAGCAATTGAAGATCATGTCGGATAACTTCCATCCAGCTCTTCTTCGGTCTACCTCTCCCTCTACAAATAGCTCTCAGCTCCAAGCTCTCACCTACGAACAGGCTCAGATATGAACCTCCTACGAACGTGTCCAAACCACCGCAATCTAGACTCTCGTAGTTTGTCGACAATACTCGTCATTCCAACAAACGTGTCCAAACCACCGCAATCTAGGCTCAGATGAATCAAGATTCAAGAACAATAAACGTTTCGATCGATTCTGTTGACCGAAATTTGATGACAATCAATTTCTGTGTTGGTGCATTCGTGGAAGACGGGGTTAGAAGCAATTCAATGTGAAATGCCGCTTTGTTATCACAATGTAGAGTGGCCGGTTGTGAATGAAGGGCTCGCAGATCATCAAGGTTAGCTCGCAACAGATGCTCACCATAGAGCGGTATTCGGCTCAAGTGCTTGAGCGGGACCCAGTGGCTTGCTTCTTGGATTACCAAGGTTCCATTGTTCCTCTATCTGCAAATGTTTGTAAGCAAGAGAGGACAAGTCAAGTACAAATCTAGAGCAATATTCCTCAGTATTATTAAAAGAAAGGCCAACAAAAAAACACGAACGAAACGGAATCAAAACTCCTGTTGCAGTAGATTAAAACAGAGATGAATTAAAATCGACAGCAACAAGATCATTGCTGAAGAAAGAACCTTGCTATGAAGCTTCCCTTTCACGACATTCCCCAGACCCTACCCACCGCCCACTTGGGACAACTGCAAGTAAAAAGAAAGGACTGATATTTCCCCTCCCTTCGTTTCACAACTGCATTCTGTCCATTCAAAAAACTAGCGTTATCAAATCGCATATTCACAGCATTAGAATCCGCAAGTGCAGCAAGCTTGATTCGCAACGGCAGGTGCAGCTGGTGAGCATGTTAGCACTGGATGGTCTGAAACAAACTCAAAGGTGCAAGAAAAATACACGAAAGGGCAGAAAAAGGAAGATCACACATACAAAGTAAAAAAGTACTTAGTTGCTCCACCTACACTGGAGACGTGAGAATAACGGCCAATTATAGCAGTCAAGAGGCCATAACCAAAGACAATGGAAAGAAAATAAAAAAGATTCCAAAAAGATTTCTGGTTGGAAAGCAAAAGAAGGCCCTTTTTCACATTTTAAAGTGCAGGAGTGGAGAAAGGAACAAAAGTGTACAATCACTTTCTAGCAACATGAATGGCGGGGCTGCGCTAAGCCTAACTACCGACGTCTCATTAGGTCCATTATAAACTGTCAAAGTTGGTTCGGCTTGGTGTGGTCAAGACACTGAAACAGGGCCATGTGTGGGCCCATATATAGGCAACAACGCCTAACGTATAAGTCAAATGGGGTTCTATCCTACAATCAAATTGACAATGAGACAAGTAGCACAGACCCCAAACTTACAAACTTGTCCAATGTTCCAAATCGAATTCTGAACTAAATTGGTCCCAGGAAAGTGTGACACGAGTACTGAAGAATGAAGAATAACAACCCCACACCCTCCAGTTGAGCAAGTGTGAGGTTTAGTCATGCTTTTACCATTTTAAGCACCAAGCCATTTATACACCGCTACATGTTCTATCAGGATTGACTAAATGTCTAAATCGATCAAATGGCACCGAATCATGTTGCTATGTTAAGCATAAAACAGAATTACAGACACATTAGCAATTATTATTCCCTACATTGTAAGAAAATCCCATGCCGTGTGATTAAAATTGATGCACAAACCATTTTAACAAAAAAATACAAGGGAGAAGGACAAACATAAAGCTATGAGTCATTACAAAAGAATGACAGAAAAAAAATTTAAATAAGAACAAACATTGCTTTCCAGCATTATATATACCATTGAAGATAGTAAGGAATGTGCACCTGCAGCTCACTTCTCATAGCCTGATTGCAAGACTTTGCTTCGCGGCTTCCTCTTGCTTTCCCCCACCCTCAAACTTTTACCATGGGCCATGGCAAGTTGATTACTGCATCAATTTACATCATCTTACTTGTTTTCTACTTGCAAAGTCAATGTATCAATGGAAGAAAACTGAAACACCACCCTCCACAAACAAAACCAACAACCTACTTACCAGACGGTCATGCAAACGGTAGATATATCAAGGGTTCTGTATCTACATCGGGTCAAGTGACTGAGGACCCTCACTTGCCACCACCCATTACAGGCCATTTAGATGACTACAGACCCACAGCACCAGGACGCAGCCCCGGAGTTGGGCATTCCATTCAACACTAGGAAGACCTGAAAGCTCTGTCATCATTAATGCTTTTTTTCTAATGTTCCTAGCAAGATTGATGTTTGTTGGTATGTTGTGTATTTGGATTTAGTCAACCTGCATCAGTGCACATAGTAGGACTTCTCCGTTCATATGTACTTATCGTACAATTGTGTTGAAACTACCTTAGTAGTTCAGTCCCATGCATGCAAATCATGCTAAGCTTGTGTTCTTTTCCATTGTAAGGACAGATAATCAAGTGTTGTATTTGGATTATGTAAATGTGCATCCCATATAGTAAGACTTGTATTTCATCTGTATTCACCCTGACATCACATTAATGTCTTCAAATTGCATTAGCAACTCCATTCCAGACATGCAGATTATACTCGATAGTTAAAGCGTATATATGGGAGAACATAAGCACACAATACATATTTTTTCTTACCAGAAAGCTTAATGCCAACGGCACAAGAGTTGAAAGGATTTTTCTCTTTATGATCAAGAACATGTATCGTCAACCCATGGATGGAAGACTATTGAATTTTATTTTATTTTTATCTTAGTCCAATTACATCTAAGAGGTTGACCCTCCCACTCACAAGCAACTCCATATTTCCAAGGGGATTCGGACTTCGAACCTCTTGGAGTGGAATATAACCCTACAACGACTAAACTAACTTGTGATTGGTGAAGACCATTGAAATCTAAGGTTAATTATGCAATTTATTGCCAACTAAAGAGTTAATCTGAGCAAACAATGAACAAATACTTGGCAATTACAAGAAGTAGATAAAGGTAAAAAGATTATTACTTTTTAATAAATAAAAATTGTGAACATCATAGATACTATCCACAATCTAAACTGAACCTTCTTAGCTTACTAAATCATAAGCAACCATAATATCCTACCATGCAACACAAAAGTGAAATTTAGGTATTGACCTGAGGAAAAAAGGTGAAATTTAGTTCAATACATATCAAAAAGCTTCAAATTGAGGAATGCATGAATGCAAGGTGAAAAGAAAATATCAGTATCGAGGGTTTCCAACATAAAAATGCAGCCTAACTGCATATAACAATATAAAATATTGTTCAAACATAATGGTTCCAATAGTTAGCATGAATTCAACCTGGGCATTTAATGTTGAATATGATACAAAGTGAGAACGGATGCTCATGGTATTACCTCATCTCAGCTTTGTAGGTCATACACTTGGATGACAGACTTTCTTGCAGATACAGATGCTATCGAGACATCACATACACCAGTTCAAATGTTACAAGATGAAAGGTTAATTTTAAACAAAAGAGAGAGATTTTTTTTAAAACCCAAAGATGATTGTTGAAGCACACTTGAACAGAACATCAGAGATGAAAACACTTGGTATGTTCCATCAGAAGAGGAGCTTTCACAATTTTAACCAACTTAACAATGAGTTTTCCCAATTAAGTTCATGAATGTGCATATAAAGCTCAAATGCACAGAGAGAGAATAAGTTCATCACTGTATCTATAGTTCTGCATTTGTGTTTATTCTTCACCCACATCCTCATTCCAATAACATATTCCTGGCATGCTTCTTGTAACTTACAACAAAAAGTTTATCCGACTGAGGACATACATAATAACAAGATACTTTTATTTAGACCCTGTTTGCCAAAACATACATTTGCTTTATAAAGCGTCTGTGTCAGCACATTACCACAGCTTCAATTAACCTTGCTATTTTACCTTTCTAATCCTTGTAAGTTACCACATCGGATACAAGTATGTTTACAAAACATAGCCCTAAGCAAAATATACATCCTCTTCTGTTGTATAAAGAATTGTAATGAAAATCAAACTAACAGAGGATAATAAGATTTTAGTATTCAGCTATATGACCTTATCATACCCCAGAGTATATTCCTTAGCACTGAATCATATTCAACATGGTTATTACTAGATCTTTGCAATGATAAGTAATTTACATATTTCTTCTCTAGACCACGATCATTTTTAAAAAAAAAATAAAAATAGTTCAACATCATCTTTCTTGATCATTCCAATTTTCAATGTACCCTGGGCATTTTGTAGTGTACAACCGTCCAATAAATCTAGCCAGAGTCCATCTAGGGTTTATGAAGAAGGCTACAGAAAAACCCATTGCCAACCCCTAATTGGTTGATTTATGTCTTTAAGCTGTATTGGACCAAGTAATGCTCATGTTGGATGATCCTTGGTAGCAGATCTAATAATACATAAAATTGATTTATTTTGTTATCCCAGGTCTAACAGTAACTTGTAAAATGTATGAATATGACAAATTTCAATAAAACATACTCCTTGGCTGTTGAGATACACCTTCACACACATAAAACAATATTTAACCTCAAAGATAGAACATGAATCTTGGATTTATACCCAATACACAAAACAATTACATACTATTTTTCAGAACCACAGATGCCCTTTCAAGCTTCCAGTGTATGCAGTTACCCTCAACATAAATCGAAGACCATCAAGGAAAGCAAAGTATTATAATTTCTTAACTGTTGAGATTCGAAAAGTATGGAATATAATCGTACACTTTCAGTGGATGGTCAACATCACACAACAGCAAGCGCACATTCTTGCTTTACATAAGAAACAGAAAAGAATGTGAGCACTACATGCAGCCTGGCACCACTGCTATTAAAATATTATATCTAAGTTAGTAATGTTCACTTTGGAGGCTCCGGGATGTACTGTATAAATTAGTGGAAGAAGCAAGTAATTGGCTTCCTGCAGTTGAGGAAAGTTGCTATGACAAGATTCCCTACTTTTTCCCTTCTCATTTATTCTGATTGGACAAACAGAAAAGTGGAAAGCATGAGTGGAGGAAATTTTGACTAGAATCGATCAGGACCCTCCACTTTTAGATGACTTTTGCTTTTCAACAGTAAATTTTGACAAAGAGTCAGGACCCTCCACTTTTAGGTAATCAGTTAACCACCAGTTTTCTAAAATAATTCTACCACTAAGACGAAATGGTAGAAGTCAAAATATTACAACTTTGGGGTGTAAAGAGTGCTGACAAGCGAAATCCTCTACCTCCTCTATCACTTACTTCTAAATATACTTGAATAGTTAAATTTATGAAGCAACTGAAAGCAAGGAGCTACTGAGGAAGCTTATAAGATATTATTGAAAGCTGATAAGCCCACTAATGACAAACAAAAAAAAGAGAATATAGTGAGTTATTTACTTGACATGTATAGCATGATAGCAACTTAATATTAGTTCATTGTCAAATTGAAGCCCTTGAAATTCGAAGTTCAGCCATGTTCCCTCCACCTGCAAAAACCCTTGACATGCACAAACTCACAAACTCATAATAGGTTGTCTTTTATTTTTGGTAAGCGACTGATCAGGGGCATTATCTAGCATTCACATAACAAACAAGCCAACAATCCTAGGAATATGTAGGGGGAAATATAGGAAATATCATCAAGACAGTGAGAAGATGCTTGTAGGTTTAAACTTCTTTTACTGATGGGAGAAAAAGACCAACTAACATGAACTAATGTTTGTTTCTTTTCCTAAAAGAATATTCACATATTGCCTAGAGCCCTAGATAAATGTTTATTCCACGAAACTGAAGCTAAAACACTATAAAACCATTTTTTTTAAATAGCAACTATCGCTGTCAATCAGCACAGCGCTTAACTAATGATTATTAATCTTCTCAAAAGCACAATGTAACATGAATTCTTAATGTCTAGTAGTATGGACCCACTAAACACAAACACTTAAATACTATCATTGCCATTTGTAATAACCATCTTTCCTTTTGAGGAAAAAGATGGATCCACTTAAAGGTGAGTATTGAACTTTGACCATAGCACAAGTCTGGGGTTCTCTTTGTAATACTTTTTTAATCTCAAAATAGTCTGTAAATCCTATGGCTGTAAATGGTGTTCCAAACAAAATCCCATTGATGCATCTAGCCTGGGGAAAAACTCATTTAAATGCCACATAATGTTCACAAGGCATTGAAATATGTGAAAGGCAAGAGGCATTGTAGAATCAAAAGAAAACACGTAAATAGATCAAGATCAAAGAGCAAACTCACCACTTTTATTGCTTGTTCAATGTTTCCCTTTCTTACAGAGATTGTCATTTCTCCAAGACTGAGAAAGTTGCCACATTCGGCAAAATACCATCTCCAATCATATTTACCAAGACAGTTTTTGCCTCCTCATTTCCAGAGATATAAATCCCATTAATCAAAGAATTATAGCCCATAACATCCGGAGAAATGTCACTATTTTGCATTTGCAAAAAAAAAAAAGCTCTCTAGCCTCATCCAGTTGCCCTTCTTTACATAACCGATTAATCAAAGAATTATATACAATAACATTGGGTGACACACCACTATATATCATTTCAGAGAGGAGCTCTTTATCCCCACCTATTTGCCCTTGTTTACACAGCCCATTGATGAGAAAACCACAACCAACGACATCCAGAGATAGACTGTTACCCTGAATTTCCAAGTAAAGCTCCTCAGCCACATCTATATGTCCTTTGCATAGCCTGTCGATCATAGTAGCATAAGTAACTTGATCGGGTCCACAGGCACCATTTGCTTCCATTCTTTTCATGTTGCTAAATAAACTCATAGCATTTTCAATTTTCTTCAAATGAAAAAGACATTTGAGAATGGGATTTATAGTCATATTGTCGGCATATATTCCCCTACAATTCATATCTTTGTACACACTCATAGCTTCTTCCATCTTCTCAATTCTACACGAACCATCTACCATCGTGCTATATGTAACAATGTTAGGGAACTCACCTCTCAAACTCATTGCCTCAAAAACCTCCATTGCCTGTTCTAAGTTGCCTATCTTGCAAAGTGAATTTATAATAATGCTAAAACTATTGATCAAACCTGAGTAACAAATACAGCATAGCTAGCCCATCCAATGCTACACTATTGATTCAAATATCCTAGCATACCCAAACTCTCAATAAATTCTCAAGTCTACACATCACATGTTTATAGATGAGTTAGCTTCCTTGAAATTAAAAAGAACTCCTCAGTTTGCAAGGAAATCATCTAACCAGCCTAAAACTGCTTGCAAAGGAACCACCAAACAAACAAACAAGACCGGGCAAGAGAAAGAGATTAATTGCACTAATGTCACATTTTGAAGCATTTCAAGTGATGAAATTTACCGCGGCATGCGACGGAGGAGTGTAGCGACGAATTATGGAACTTGAACTGAGACTTCGGCGAGCATTGATAATCGATGAGACAAGATAGAGAGGGATGCCTCCACCTGTGAGAGTAAGACAAGATGAAATTTGAAGAAGTGGAGATAGAAATCAGGCAAGAGAATAAGTAAAGACAGGCATGGAATACTCACCTGTTTTACTTCAATTGAGTGGCCTCACGGTGATGGTAGATGTGGAGGGCTGCCGGTGCAAGGAGAGGATGACGTGTGTTTGGGTTTTGTATCCGGAATAGATGAATACTGCAGGCAAGAGTTAATATGTTAAAACACGGCATTGTGTTTACCAAACATACCCTGAGCGAGAGATACATCATCTCTGCTGTATAAAGCATTGTAAAGAAAGCAAACTGACAGAGGATAAAAGATATTCATTGGCACTGAACGAGGCTTAACCTGGTTATAACTAGATCTTTGCAAAGCATTGTACTTTTTTTTAACCGTTACAGTTTGTGGTTTACCCTGGGCACTTTGAAGTGTACAACCATTCAATAAAGCTAGCCAGAGTCTATCTTGGATTTATGAAGAAGGCTAAAGGCAAATCCATCTACAAACCCCTAATATGTTTGATGTATTATGTCTTTAAGCTGGATTGGACCAAATAATGCTCACGCTACATTGTCTTTGGAGGCAGATCTAACAATATACAGAATTGACTTTATTTTGTTATCCTGGGTTTGGCACACACCTGCACTCCTTAGCTAAGAGCAATCTTGTAAAACGTAACAACAACGACCCAGCATTTTCACCAATCAAGCAGGGTTTGGGTCTGGAGGTATTTGCGAATATAAATAACTCGTAAAAAGTAAGAATATAAATAACTTCGACAGAACATAATTCTTTAGCCCTTCATGAAGTAATAACCAGAAATAGTTCCAAGCAAAAACACCTTCATTTCATTTCCTTAGGATGAATTCTGGTAGAAGGGCAAAAGAACTACCACAATTCTAAATTGCTAAAGCCTCATCGTTTCCGTGTTCACAAGGTTAGCTTCTATGCTCTTGGAGCTCATGAAACCATTTGTTTTTCTTAAATGAAATAAGATTTTATTTTTAAATGAAACTTGAAATTGTCAGAACAAAACTTTGCACAAGATATATGGCACTCACGTTGGAATCTTAGTACGCAGATGCTGTACCAGCATATTGCCCTTTCGAGGTTCGAGTGCATACAGTTACCCTCAAGATCAACAGGAGACCATCAAATAAAGCAAAAGATTCTAATATCTTAACTGTTGAGATTCGAAAAGTATGGAAGATAATCCTCCACTTTCAGAGGAGGATTGCCATCACACAACAGCAAGCGCACTTTCTTGCTTTACATAGGAAAACAGAAAAGAAGGTGAGCACTACATGCAATCTGGCACCACTGCTACTATAATATTATATCCAAGTTAGTGATGGTCACTTTGGAGGCTGTAGGATGTATAAATTAGTGGAAGAAGCAAGTGATTGGCTTCCTGTGGTCAAGGAAAGTTGCAATGACAAGATTCTCTACTTTTCCCCCTCTTTTATTTTGATTGAACAAACAACAACAACAACAACAACAACAATCTCAGCTTATCCCGCTCAGAGCACGGTCTTAGGGGTCGAGATGTATGCACCATTTCCCCAACTACATCAAAAAGGAGTTTTCAAGTCTGATAGAACAAACAAAGTGGAAAACAAGAGTGGAGGAAATTTTAACAGAGTAAGGACCCTCTACCTTGCTCTATTTCTTACTTCTCAATATACTTAAACCAAGAAACTGCTGAGAAGCTTATAAGATATTACTGAAAGCTGATAAACCCACTAATAACAAATATAAAAAAAATGTGAAGGGAGTTGCATAGGCAGAGAAACAATTTAATCAACTGATTTTTCATTTGCTTGTCCTAATATGAATTGAGATTTATCATGAGAGAAAGCAGGGACAAATATAAGAGGCTTATCTTCACCATGGCCCTAATGTCCTAAGAATATGAGGAGAGAAAATCCCTTTCACAAGGTAAAACAAATTGGGGGTAATACAATAGAAAAAACATGCCACACCTTAATCACGCACTAAGAATTCTTATAAGAAAGGGCATTCTATTTCTTTCTTCTAAGCAGTCAGTAAGATTAAACTTGCAGCTATAGGTGTTCAGTAGATACAATGACCCATGATTTTGGGTATCTAAAAGCGAGAGTACCGTGCAAAAAATGTATGAAGATCTCCATTAATTGGCACTAGAAAATCATTTAAGACATAGTTACATTGTTGACATTCACATAAAAGATCCAGTAAATTAGTGACAAGGGGGGGCGGGGAATATATATAAAGCGCTATTGAACCAAAGAATAAGGTATGCCTTTAAATAAATACATCATAAACAAAAATATTGAAAAGCAAAGATTGCAGATTTAAGAATTGTAATATAGAGCCTTAAAAAAACATATTAAAATCTTTGCCGCAGACAGTGGAAATCAGTCAGATTTTCAATGTCAACCACACATTTTTGCTCTTGAACTTTCTTTTATTGAATCACTTTCAAGTACTATGATCTACTAAATAAAAATAGCAACTCGTATGCATATTGAAAAAAGTTCCTTAGGTGAAACTTCAATAAAATTTGAAGGTGGGCCTTATGCAATCTCAAACACTAACCACCGAAATTCCTATTGTAGTGCGCATAATAATTATAGTAATTATTATTATTGTAATTACCGATCACTACCATAGCCGCCAACATTTATATATACCGAAGCCATTAGGAGGCTGGGATCAACCACAACTACTACTTTAGCAATTTCTATAACCCACTCACCCTCCCCATCTCTTAACCTATCGACTTCCCATAATCTAACCAAGCAACAACTTCAGATCAACCTACCAAACTATGGCTAAAACACAATCAAATCATGCATTTACAACATTTCTACTTGCTTTTTTTACATGCCAAATTATTTTGGCACAAGGAAGGCAATTGAAGTCTGCAAACGAGGCCGAACTCAGCTCGACTGTAAACACCTATGTCACAGAGAGAACAAGGCAGGGTGATGATCTAGTTAAGAAGGTTTCTGGGCACACATCTTTCAGTTTGCTTGCTAAATCAAGTGTAAAAAGCAAGAGCTTGCCAAATCAGGCACAAGTTCATGCCCTTCAGCCTGCATCACCAGGAAGCAGTGCAGGTGTGGGTCACACGTCGGAGATGGCCCAAGTTGGAAGTAATAGAGAAGATCTTACAGAAGAGCATCAACTTAAAGGAGAACCAAATGTGCCCATCCCCAATGGTACGAATCCTGGTAAAAGCCCAGGAGTCGGCCATGCGTTTGCAAAGGAAAACAAAGAAGCATAATCAAACAAGCAAAATCACTTGTAGTAACTTGTATAAAGTATAGATACTGTTCAGGCTTTCAGCATGGTATTACTAGACATTCATAGCTACTTATGATAGTTCATTGTCAGACCGGTTATCGTGTACATAGGTTGTGTGAAAAAATTAAGCTGTGTGTATAAATTAAGTCCTTCAAATTCAAATTTCAGCCTCTTCTCTTCACCAGAAGTAACCCTTGACACGCAAAAACTCATGAACTCATGAGAGGTTGTCTTTTGAAATTTTTGAAGTGACTGGTCAGGGATGATATCCAGCATCTATATAAAAAAACAAGGCAAGCAATCCTGGGAATATCTAGGGTGACATAAAGCAAATATCATCAAAGATTGTAAGAAGATGCTTGTATCTTTGGAATATGACAAGTACAAGCGCAAAACTTGCAAAAAAAATAAAGTTTAAGCAAAATTTAAACTTCTTTTACTGAAGGGAGAAAAAAAAAACATCTATAGAATAATGTTTGTTTCTTTTCCAAAAAGAATCATCACATATTGCCTTGACAAATGTATTTTAAGCCACAAAATTCATTCATGCTAAAGTGCTGTAAAATCATTTTTTATTAGCAACTATCCCTGTCAACGAGCAGCACAGTCCTCAAAGATGAGGGCACCTGACTAATGATCATTAAGCTTCTCAAAAGCACTAATGTACCATCAATTCTTTATATGTTCAGTAGTACTATGGATCCACTAAATACCAACACCTAAATATTATCATTGCCATTGGCCATAACCATTTTTCCTTTTGAGGAAAAAGACGGATCCACTTGAAGGTGAGTCGTGAACATTGACCATAGCAGCAAGTGTGGGTTTCTCTCTCTATAACCAATTGTTAAATCTCAAAATAGTCTGATTAAAAAATGGTGTTCCACATACACTTCCATAGGTCCCTTCTTTTTTATTGATTAAATTTGATTTTTTTCTTCTTTATAATGGGCAAAGCCGCAAAGGCGTTACCTTGTTATTTAAATCTATCTACCAGTCACTAGGAGTTAACAGTAGTAAATGGAACAGCATTTTGGACCAGAGGTACCACAATGGAAGACGAAGGAACACTTCCCCGACAAAAACAGCCAACCAACCACTTTTCTTCGCCCTAAAAAATCCCACTTCTTTCACCAACAAAGAAAGATTATTAAAAAGGCAATTTGAAAAGCATCTCCTGATCTCCATCAACCAAAAATGAATAAACAAAGCACATGGAAGTCCAGGAACGCTAAATCTATCATTCTAAACAAGAATCAAGTGCCAAAGGGGGACCAGAAAAGGTAAAGGAGGGGAGAAAACAAGAGCAATCAACACATCCACCACTTCGACAATTAAAAACTAAACTATTTGCTTTTGCAATCGCAGCTGAGTACGGACGAACGAACCAGAAGCAATACAATTTCATAATTAGGTTTTCTATTAGGCCTCGTGCAATGATTTCAACCTAAAAACGATATCAAATTGGCGCAAAATGCAAACCCTAGTTAATGAACAAATGTCAGAGATGCAGAGCTTGGATCGAGATTGCCGGGAATTCAAACCTCAAAACCATCGGTTAACGTACCTTATTCGGTGGTGCTGAGAATCTCCAGCGAACTACTATCTCCAGATCGAGGTATCTTCGCGCGCCCGTTAAGCTTTCTCCCTCGCAAAAAAACTAATTCAGAGCCTTTTTTTATTTCTCTACAGATATTAATCGGATTGGTTCGGCGGAGCCCATAAGATCCAAAGCAAACAATGATGGCCCATTGGGCTGAAGCCCAGCCCAATCTATTTAATGGCTTCTTGGCCCAAATAATGCTTGCACTACTCAGCTCAGTCAGCTGAGTCGTAGAAAATGATCGATCCTCTTCGTCCAATAGCTAATCTGGTTTAGAGATTTTGAGATTTTTTTAAAAAGAATCTTAAGTTTTTTTAGTTTTGGCACTCATCAATTTTTTTAAATGGAAAGAAATTTGATGTGCTTCAATGGATCGAGAGGCCAAAGAAATTGACAATGGATTAATCGTTATGTCAATGAAAGAAAAACATAATCGACAAAGAAGAAAACACCGATAAAATTGGAGAGTGATAAGTAGACACTAGGCGGAAGAAGACGGATCAGGAGCAATGTGAGTATTCTCTTTTGACATTTGATGGAGGCAGCATAGCATAGGGGATGAAGACGAATCACTTAGAAAACTCACATTGGTTTTCTTGAAACTTGTTTTTATCAACTAATTTCCCTCAATTTGTTTATTGATTGGCTTAATTAAATGAGGAACATGCATTTAATAATGGGATAAAATATACTCCATCCGTTCACTTTTATAAGTCTTTATTCAGGCACACTTTCTTATGATGATAAAAAATATCTAAAATATATTTTTTTATAATAATCTCATTTTTATTACACGTGCGTGAATAGTAAAAAACTTATAAATGCACACCTTAGCCACTCTTATACTGGGATTGCACTAGAATCAAACAAAGATCTCATTGATTTCATCCGAAATGATGCTATCGGCTAGGTCCTACCAGTCGAATCCTTACTTTATATATATATAAAAAAAACTTATAAAAATGAACGGATGGAGTATGCAATAATTACAAAGGATAGGTGAATCGACACTTTTCTTAAAACTTGGCTCAAATCGATAATTATTGTTAATCGGAGATAATAAATGAAAGTAAAACTTCCTTTTATTATTTTTACTTTCATTTATTTTTATTTTTATTTTTATTTATTTATTTATATTTATTTTATTTTATTTATATCCAGGTATCCCAAGCTTATACTTAGACTAGTCCTGGACCCCAAGTCTCTGGCCCCTCATTTATTTTTTTTATGGATATGGTTAGTGTTGTCTTTGTAGATTCTCTTATAAATTTCGAAAAACCTACTGAAAATGGTTTTAGTCATAAGATATTTTCCACTTATAAACTAACTTGTCAAATTCATAGACTATTTGGTATTGATACCATGATATTTAGATATCATACACCAATACCACATGATATTGTTATGGCTTAGGTGGGGTGCAACCTTATGTCCATTGTAGTTTCTTAAGCCTTGAGACAAGGCTTTATATGGAATGGGCATTGTTATGGCTCAACCATAGATTGGTTTATAAATAGACTTGTACATTGAAGTGGCTGGACATATAAGAAAATACACATTTCCCTCCAATCTTACTCTCCCTTCTACCTCCTATCTCCTCTGTTCTTCTCCCTTCTCACCCAGATTTCCCTTCTATTCTCACCTCTCCCTCTTTCGGTTACTTATGTTGGCACGGGCCATAATAGAATTTGGTATCAGAGCTTCCTTCCTCGGCGCGCTTTCATGGCGGAGGGCACTCGTTCGAAGACCAGTGAGCTACAGCTCCAGGAATTTCGCGATGACACGAAGGCTTTCATGGATTCTACTTCACAATCCCTGGCCAATTTGCAGAAAATTCAAGAAGAGCAAGCAAGGCAGTTTGAGGAATTCAAGAAACTCAACGACCAGCGGATGGAGCAGCTGGCGGATTTGGTGAGGAATCCTCCAGATCCGGGTGGCCGGAGAGGACGACCGCCGGAGACAGGCAGGGAGGAATCACAGCATACTCGGGGAGATAGATCGTTGTTCGGATCAGGCCCTGCGAATCAAGAGATTCCCGGATCGCGATGGCACCAGAATTTCAATGGAGGACAAGCGAGCGCGAGTCTAGGAGGGAATGATTAGAGATTTCAAAATCATGGGGGACACGATCAGCGATTCCATCGTCTTCCTAAACTGGATTTTCCTTGTTTCGATGGCAAGAAGTCAAGAAACTGGATTAGTAAATGCGAAAAGTACTCTGGGATCTTCGCAGTTCCTAAAGCTCAGCAAGTTGAAATTGCGGCCATGTACCTCACGGACAAGGCGGATACAGAATCCTCGATTGAATTGGGGTATCTATTACAGAATCCTCGAGTGAATTGGGGAAATTTTTGTGACGATCTTTGTTTGAGATTTGGTGATAGGCGCGAAGCGGAGATTGTCGGAGAGTTCAACAAATTGGAACAATTGGATGATCTTGAAGATTACAATGAGCGCTTCGAAGACTTACGCGCAGGGATGCTGTCATTCAATCCCCAACTGTCGGAATCATACTTTGTCTCTAGTTACATTAGTGGTCTTAAGGCCGAAATTCAGTCATTGGTGAAGCTAGGTAGAGCGACTTCAATGGCGGATGTGCTGGAGCAAGCTCGTCTCCACCACAAGGCAGTGTAGGCGCTGATCCGTGTGTCGAAGCCGCAATGGAAACCTTCTTGGAGCACTTCTTCATCAACTGGTAGCATATCATCTTCATGGCCTCGAGAGTCAGTAAACAAGACTGAGAAACCTGAACCAAGGAGCACTGCGAATGGTTCCAGGGTCACTCCTTCATCAGGATCTGATATCAGCACAGGTAGATCATCGGAGGCCAAGAAGGGCCTTTGTTACAGATGTGGGGAGAAATACTTCCATGGCCACAGGTGCAAGACACAATCACTTTTCAACTTGATAGCTCAAGAGGTCCAAGAAAGGGACCCAAGCACTGAGGATTCAGTTCAAGAAGTAAGCCCAGAGGATGAGGATCCGGAAGACACAGATGTATACGTGCATGCCCTGACGGGTGATGAGACAAGAAGCACAATTCGTGTAAAATGGTCAGTTCAAGGAAGAGACATCACCATCCTCATTGACAGTGGCGCCACACACAACTTCTTAGATTCAAGAGTAGCTCGGAAGGCCGGATTTGAAGCTGTTAAGGCAGGTATTATGCAAGTGAACACTATCAGTGGTACTATGCTTAGTCACTTGATTTGCAAGAATTTTGTGTGGGAGATGCAGGGATGTGAATATGAGCATGATATTAGGTTGCTAAAAATGGAAGGTTGTGACATGATTTTAGGAACTGATTGGTTGGTTGGGTTCAACCCAGTCCTATTTGATTTTGTAAAGGTTCAAATCTCCTTTGTGAGGAAGGGAACTCAGGTGGTTATACAAGGCTTTAAAGAGGATACAATGGCTGATCAAGCTTGTGTAAAGATGATCACAGGGAATCAGTTACAAAAGCTTTGTAAATTGCAAACCCCTTTACTTTTGACATAGCCATGCCAGAATCCATCTTGGACACCAGGATGCACCATCTTAGCAACGGGGATCCAGTGACCGAATGGTTAGTTAAATGGACAAATTTGCCTAAGGAAGACGCCACATGGGAATCAGCAGCACACATCATTAGCCAATTTCACAGTTTTGCTCTATAAATTGGCTTAGGTGGGGTGCAACCTTATGTCCATTGTAGTTTCTCAAGCCGGCCTTGAGACAAGGCTTTATATGGGACGGGCATTGTTATGGCTTAGGTGGGGTGCAACCTTATGTCCATTGTAGTTTCTTAGTCCTTGAGACAAGTCTTTGTATGGGATGGGCATTGTTATGGCTCAACCATAGATTGGTCTATAAATAGACTTGTACATTGAAGTGGCTGGACATATAAAAAAATACACATTTTCCCTCCAATCTTACTCTCCCTTCTACCTCCTATCTCCTCTGTTCTTCTCCCTTCTCACCCAGATTTCCCTTCTGTTCTCACCTCTCCCTCTTTCGGTTACTTCTCTTGGCATGGGCCATAACAGATATCTTGATAATCACTATCTCCTTTCAAATTAGCATATCAAATGGGAGAAAATTCGATATGAAGATATGAAAGGATATCAATATCGAGCTATACAAAACATTAGGTATCATATATATCATATCGAGCAATATCAATATCTGATTATACGTCTATACCAAACATTAGATATCATATATCAACTGATATATAATATTTTATTTAGATATCGAGGTCAAACCAAAGGTTGAACCGACAGGGTCGAACGGGCTAACCCGTAAGGAATCGGGCCCAAATAAACAATGACAGCTATTATTTGAGCAAGAGATGAAAGATAGTTGTCTCCCACAAGTATCAAAGTACTCAAATATATACAACTAAATAAAAACGTACTGCAGAGTGTGTGATGCCAATTAAATTTCCTTTTTTTCGAAGTTTCCACGTCTCCAACATCATCCTCATAAATATCCTCATGTCTCCATAAAATAATTAAACTCTTACTCGTACTACCCATGACGTGAAAAAATATATGTGTATAGCTACTTGATTGATTGATTGTTCACATATACAACCTTAAGAACTCCGTATATGAAACTATATATTATAACGCCCTATTTCTGAATTTATAAATATAATATACTCCGGTATAATTAGTTAGATTGGTGGGTGAATAGGGATTAGAGTAATTAAGTACATACGTTTCGGCTATATACACCGCAAATTCTCACGTCTTTAAGGACGTGCAAGTGGGGTGTACATTTTTTTTTTTCAAACCCGGACGTGCAAGCCCGTCCCTTAAAGACGAAGAGGACGTGCCTCTTCGTCTCCCATCATCTTCACAGAGAGAGAGAGAGAACAGAGAGCGCCGGAGAGAGAGAGAAACCGAGACCGAGAGAGAGAGAACAGAGAGCGCCGGAGAGAGAGAGAAACCGAGACCGAGAGAGAGAGAGACCGAGAGAGATGGAGACAGAAAGAGAGGGAGACCTCGAGGCGGCGGTGGCAGCCTTGGAGGCGGAGGCGACGGCGATGGAGGTGGAGGCGGTGGCGGTGGAGCCGGTGGCTCCCGGTCTAGTGGTGCTTGCGACAATGGCGGCGGAGGAGGGTGGTGGTGGTGGGGCGGCGACTGGCGGCGGTGACGGTGGTGGTGTGGCGGCGTATGGCGGCGGCGATGGAGGCGGAGCAGTGGCGGACGACGGTCTATTACCGCCGCAGAAGCGTCGGACCATTGAGGTGTCCCCGGTCCCGACTCCACCGGTATGTTATTTGAATTACTTTTTGTTTGATTTATTTTTAGAGTTTTAAAATATAATTAGATAGATAATATAGTTTTATAATAGAATTTTATAGAATATATGATTGATAATATATATTGTTTGATAGAATATAATTGAAACTATATTTTTTGATTTATTTATATATTATAATGTTTTTTATAGTATATAGTGTGATAGAAAAGAATATAGTTGTAATTTGATAGAATATAATAGATAGTATATATTCAAATACATAGAAAATAATTACAAGTGAATAAAAGGTATTTAATTAACATTAAAATATATTTGAATATATTAAAATATATTCAAATACATAAAAATAAACGTATATTGAAAGACAATAAAAAACATTAAAATATATTATAATACTTCAAAAGTATTTAATTAACATTAAAATATAATTGAATATATTCAAATATATTCAAATACATAAAAATAAATGTATATTGAAAGACAATAAAAAACATTAAAATATATTATAATACTTCAAAATTATTTAATTAACATTTGAATATATTTAAATATATTCAAATACATAAAAATAAATTTATATTGAATACAATAAAAAACATTAAAATATAATTGTAATACTTAATTAACATTAAAATATAATAAAAGACAATAAAACATATGAAAATATATTAAAATACATCAAAAGACATTAAAATACATTGCAATATATTAAAATATACTTAAAAGACATTAATATTCAACTGGATCATAATAACAGGCAGGGAGGCTCATGAGGGATGATGGTACCCTTCGGCCTATTAGGTTCCACCACCGGAACTCAAAACGTTACTATGCAATCACTTGGAGGATCACGCCGATCTGTACGTCGGTTGTTATACGGGAGAGTACCCATTTCAGCAGTTCGTCGACTACCAGAGATGGGCCGGAGCCACACATGGTGATAGGAGACGGTGGATAGAGCTACCCATCATGGGTTTAGTATTTGCGACGGTATATCAGATTCCTCTCGTCGTCCTAGCTTGGCATCATCCGTTCACATGTCTCCCCATGATCTCGCCGACATCTGCTAACAACCCTCCCCAATCAGCAACTCTTGGTGTAGCCTGCATCGGAAACCAAGACCATTTTGCCGCGGTACGACTTCAAACGTCTTTTTTATTACCTATTCATGCTTTTCATACATATGTCAATACTCTAACTCTAAATTTTTGTTCTCATAGATCTGGTTGCGTCCTAACGCTCCTCTTCCGCCGCCTCCACTAGAATGGGTCGAACATCATCATCCGAGCGTCGAAGGATGGGATGCTCCGTTTCAAGCTCAGATTGAGAGATTTAGAGCCTTGCGTGCCGAGTGCGGTCGTCCTTTACTATTTTCCTAGATTGTATTCCACAACTTTATTAAAATTATGAATGTAAACTAATATGCAAGTGCAACCCTAAAATATTACTAAAATAAATGTTATCATTGTGTAAGTGTTTCACTTTCCACGAAAACGCAAACATCTCCGACTTGCAGATGATTCTCTTTCACAAATTTTCTCCACCCAGATTTAAGAAAATGTACTCGATTCTTTGGAGGGGCTTCAATGCTGTAATTTACGAACCAAGATCTTCCATCTTCGCCAAGATTAAGGTGAATCCCAATGTTTTCCTTTCCAAGGAAGTGGCTTCTTGCCATATTTTGTAGAACATACTGCAAGACATTTTTTTGACATATACTTCAAATCCACTAGCTAAACACTTCAATTTTATCATTAACATTACAAAACCGTCGGAAAACCTAAACCCTAACCCTAACCCTAAACCCTAAACCCTAAACGCAAAACCCTAACTAGGGTTTGCACGTCCTTAACAACGTGCAAGTATTGCACGTCCTTAAGGACGTGCTTGCACGTTGTTAAGGACGTGCAATACTTAAATAGTGGATGTGCACAGTCCCAGACTTGCACGTCCTTAAGAACGTGCAAGCACGTCCTTAAGGACGTGCAAATCCTTAATCCGGATTTGCGGTGTATATAGTGACACCCTATATGTTTGATATATCGATATTTAATTAGAATAGAAACTATATATGAGTAAGCCTATCCACGGGTTAAGGGTCAACCCGTGACTTGGTGGGTCGGCAACCCGGCAGGTCCAGGTCAGACAAAAACTTGCATTTTTTACTTACTCAAAGCCTAACATCATTGATCAAAGATCAATGTACACTACACATATACATTGATAGAAGTGTAATTCATAAAAATTGTCAAGTGGGTGAGGGTTAGAATTAAAAAGATTGTCCAAAAATTAAGCAACTAAATGATGATGTTTACACATTGCCATTGAAGACCGTACAAACCCCCCAAAAAGCCTCAATCTTGTCTTCATCTTCTCATCTTCTCTTTCGTCTCTTTCTCCCCAAATGCCCATTTTTGCAGCATCGGCTCTCTCTTGCTTCTTTCTCACTCTCTCATATCTCTATCTCGTGCACTGCTCCCCAAACCCTCCACCTTTACTTTTAGTTTTTACTCCATTTTTTTCCTTTACTTCCTTTTTAATTTCTCAACTTTCCAATTGTTTCGAAATTGTCCCTACTTTGTTTTTTTTTATAGATACACCGCAAATCCCAATTATGTTTTTAATCATCTTTAGGAGAGATAATTAGTGTACTTCGAAACTGACGTGGTCCACGTCCAAAACAACGTAGAAATTTGCGGGGCATTTAATGGTCCCTAATTTTTCGGTCAACGTTTCATTTTGATTATACACGCATGATAAGAGCGAGTTCAAGTCATGTTTATAGCAATATATCGACAAAAAAATTATATTTTTATTGAAACAAATTAAAAGTTAATGCAAAATTAGAATATTTTTTTAATGTGTCACCATAAACATAAATTAAAAATCAGAAAAGGAAAGAAAATATACATAAAATATTTACATGAATCAATGGTATAGTAGACCTACTTACAAATTTTCTCATTCCAAAGGATATTGTAGATTGGAGTCTGGACATTTCCACTATAAAAATAAATAAATATAAATATAAAAGGGTAAATAAGGACTATAAAAAACAATCACTATTATTTTTATTTATTTTCAGCCCATTAATAAATACTTTTTGTACACAAGCGCCACTCCATACAACAAAAAATCAAAAAGGGTCCTCCTCTCTGTATCTCTGATTCTGTCTCCTATGGTTTCCCCATGAACTGAAACTGACCCACCCTTTCCCTTCCCGCCCTGTTTCCTCTCCAGCTTTGGTACCAAAACTTTTCTGGGCTTCCTTTAAAGATTGCATTTTCATTGTTTTTCTACATTATTAATATTTTGGGGGTTTGGAATCGGAAGGTCTTAATTTAATTGAGCAATGAGGGTACTCTTTGACTGGTCTTTGGATTGTTCACCCAGGAGGCAGATTTATAGAGGAGATGAGTAGCAATACTTGCACGTCTGTTCATCCTCTCAAATACCCTCTCAAGCTTTACAATACTGTATATTTCCTTTTTTTTCCCTCTTTTGTTCTTCCTCCTATTTCATTGTTCTTTGTCAAATGTGGTTTCTTGGATAGTATTAGCAAATGGGTCTTATGATTTGGGGGATTTGGGTTCTGAAAGTTGCAATCTTGCATCTGCATTGTTAATTTTTTGTCTGAATTTTGATTCAGAATCTCTATTTTTTGGGGGTCAATAAAATAAAAATCTGATAGTTTGAGCAGAAAATGGAGGCTCCAGGAACAGCACTCACACCAGACTCAGACAGATTTCCAGGTTATAGAAGCCAATCCATCAAGGAGAAGAAAATGGGATTGTTACAAGATGTAAACATTGAACTTCCCTTGTGAAAAAAATCTGTGTTTATTTGAAATTTGTGGCTCAATTTGTCAATGTGGGTATTTGACAATGCAGGTGGATAAGCTGAAGAAGAAGCTTAATCAAGAAAGGAACATCCATAGAGCATTAGAGAGGGCCTTCAACAGACCTTTGGGTGTTCTTCCTCGTCTCCCGCCTTACCTTCCTCCCAATGTGAGTTCTTCACTGGATAAATCTTATTGACATTTCCTTATGTTCAATTAAGTCAATTTTCTTTGATCAATTTAGTGTTACCCACTTCAAGCTGATGATAACCCAAAAGTAGGGTTTGATGATAGTGGAAATGTGTTATGTGGGATCACCAAGATCTTTTCATTTTCGGGTCCAAGGGAGGATAACGGACCTGGATAATGGGGTAGTGAGGCTTTACCGGATTATTATGTTATGTTACAGACCCAAGAGTTACTTGCTGAAATAGCGGTTTTGGAGGAGGAGGTGGTTAGGCTGGAAGAGCAGGTTGTAAGTTATAGACAAGATCTTTACCAAGAAGCCATCTACATATCATCAAAAAGGAAAATGGAGCTGCAAAATGATCTACCGGAACAGCTCTCAAGCAAGAATTCCAAGCAGGAGGATGCGAAACCGAGAGACAGTTTTGGGGTCAATCTGGCAACTCTGCTGGAGGTTTCTCCTCGGTCCCTTGCCAGGTTTAATCAAGCCGAGTCTGCTGATGTGTTTGATCACTTGGAACAGAAGCCCACCTCCAGCAGTGCTACCATCATGAGCTGGAAACAGGCTTCAAAGGAGCCGAACGGATCTTCAGCTACTTGTGATGAAGGCCAATGTGGAAAAGAGGAAAAACATTCCTTGATGCGGAGCTCAACAAGAACACCTGAGAATTCTCCAAGAGCTGAGGTCTGAGCCTATCTTTTGCCATTAAGAGATTTCAAGTTTTGAGTCCCTGAAAATGCATTTTGAGCGTTTTTTTATTTCAATCTTTCAGCCAGAGAGAAAGGAAGCATTAGAGCAGGAAAGAGCGTTTGAGAAGTCTAGATTTTCGGCAGAGAACAAGGCATTAGGTGGGGACAGCGAGCCAAACAAGATCTCCGAGGATGTACTAAAGTGCTTGTGCAGCATTTTCATGAGGCTGTCTGCGCTAACTGATAAGACGCCTAAAATGGAGATACCGCCTTCTTTAGTATTATCCTCTTTCAAGAATGAGAAGGAACTGGAGTTGCAGGATCCCTATGGCTCTGGAGCCGAATTCAAGGAAAGAGATGTTGGCTTGTATAAGCATCTGTTTGCCATTGATGCTGGCTCCATTGATTTCAAGAGGAAACGAAACGCCTTGTTCTTGCTACATAAGCTCAAGTAAGTCACTCACCAGACGCTGTTTTCTAGTCCTTGTTTGTTGGTTTCAATAGGATGTTCTCTTGTTTATGCCTGTGTATGAATTCTTTTTGAAATCCAGGCTCCTTCTCGGAAAGCTTTCCACTGTCAACTTGGAAGGTCTTAGTCATTACCATAAGCTTGCATTCTGGATAAACACGTATAACTCGTGCATGATGAATGTAAGAACAAGCCTTGGAAACTTGCTAGGCGATTCTCAATAGTACCTGTCTGAGTAACATACTGTTATCTTTCAGGCTTTTCTGGAGCACGGTATACCTGAGAACCCCGAGACAGTTGTGGCATTGATGCGCGAGGCAATACATCTTTCTCCTTGTCTTCTGTCATGCCGAAGTGTTCTATTCTTACATGTCTACCTGTTGACTTCTGTAGTTTATGGCTAACATGTATCAAATTGTTTATGATTTATGATGTTTCTCAAATCTGAAGAATTTCTTGCAGTTGACAAATTCCTGTTAGAAAATTGAGCTATTGAGATTGTTTGTTTTTAAATGCTGACAAAGTCATTGCATCTTTTTTTTAAAAAAATATTTCATTGCATTTGATTAACACTTGGAATCTCTTTTTTTCCAGGCAACTATAGAAGTTGGAGGCCAGAGGCTGAATGCACTCACAATTGAAAACTTCATACTTAGATTGCCATTTTACCTGCAGTATGTAAGTTGTGACTGTGTTTCAGGTTTCAGGTTTCCTCTCTTCTGAGCTCTCACGCGGATTAACTCTGGGGCGTGACTGTGTTTCAGGTTTCCCCAAAAGACACCAAAACCGCGGAGCTCAAGAGCAGCACGTTTGGATTGGAGTGGTCCGAGCCACTAGTCACCTTTGCACTGTCATGCGGAAGCTGGTCATCACCCGCTGTAAGTACATTCACTTAGTTTGAATCGTGTCATGCCAAACACACACCCGTAACAGCGCAGTGCAACTCTTGTACAGGTGAGGGTGTATACCGCATCTCAAGTGGAGAGTGAGCTGATAGCAGCGAAGAGAGATTACCTGCAGGCAGCAATAGGCGTCTCAAGGGCCGGGAACAAGCTAGTAATCCCGAAGCTGTTGGATTGGTATCTGCACGACTTTGCCAAGGACTTTCAGTCGTTTGTCGACTGGGTCTGCCTCCAACTGCCTGATCAGCAGCGCAAGGAAGCGCTCAAGTTCCTCGAGGAAAGCGGGAGAGTGCCTCTATCGCAGCTGGTACAAGTGATGCCGTACGACTTCACTTTTAGGTACCTTTTGCGCCCTTAAGAGCTGTAAATGACAAAACACGGATACGGAAAATAGTACATAGGCTTAAGGTTATGGTGGTCTGCAGTGAACCACTGCTGAATTATTGTGTTTAAACATACACCGCGAATGTGTTCTTTGTCATGACCGGAAAACAGTCCTGAAAGATGAGCAATGGATTCTTTTGGCTTATGTATTGTGCCTTTCTCACTCGCGGTTTTCAGTCAGGATTGCAAGTTCTGTAATCGAACAAAACAACTTGGACAAACGAGGGGCACTCCAAAACTCTGATATTGCAAACAAGTCCAAGATAACAGTTTACAAGACGAACACAAATCGTTCAAAAAAATGAATACAAACGAAGAAGGGGATGATTCCGTATAAATGTGAAGAGAAGCTAATAAGCACAAAACTATTTCTCCAATTCAGATGGGTGTTCTTCTAGTCCATGTCAAATTGTACAATAATATACCTCGGGGATACAGAGATGTGAGAGCAGAAACTCATCCGAATGGCGAAGGGACGGGGCCTTGCCCAGTAAGTGCATCTGACCTTTTGATGCCTCCCATGCCACAGATTATGCAGCCGGGTGCAGCAAGAGCCGAGAATCTGGCGCCACAGAGATCACAGATGTCGTAGCCGATGGTTGACAAGCGGCTGAGCGTGGCGGCACAGAACTGGGAAGGATCTTCCATTGGGTCGATGGATTTGTTGGTCAAGCCCCTTTGAACGCAGAGGTCGATCAGAGTCCTCAGCTCGTCTTGCTTACCAGGAGGTGCCTTGGACAACAAGAGGTCGAGCATCTGCCTGGAATAACCATAATTCTGCACATCCATGTTCCGTTTTATGGCGGTCCTGATGCAGCTTATTCTGTGCTTTGCCAAGAGAGGCAAGGAGCCAAGATGACGAGACAGCCTGGCTATCTCATCCTTTGCGCTGATTGCCCCAGCACCGGAGACTCTTTGCAGCCTCCCGATTTCCTGTAGGAGCATTATCAAGTCAAAAACAGTTAAAATACACATACAGAGGGAAAAGAAAAACCTTGATGAAAGCTATTATAAATAATATCAAGTCTCCTTATAATGATTATTCTCCCATTAACCATTAAACTGGATTTTCGATCAAAGGAGGTCATGATAAGCTTTGTAAGGAGGTCAATTTTTCAAAAGACTCGTAACCGGAAACTCTTCCGAGCTTTGATCACATTTAGAATACACAAGTCAATACCTGAAGAAGAGTCACAGCAATCTTGTACTGAGCACAGATGGTAGCTTGAGCTTTTATATCAGAGCCGCGTGATTGATCCTTTGCTAATGCCAGGAAAGCTTCATCAAAACATGACAGCGCATCTGGAAGTTGATTCTGCTCAAGGTGTACAAGTCCAGTCTTAAAACATACTGGAGCAGCTGCACCACGGGGAACCTATTTCAAAGAGGACGAATAAGAAATGGGCAATATGGGATTTAAAATCATTGCCAATTAAAACAAACACCATTTACACTTGGATTTTTTGCAAAAAGGAGGAACTGAAATGGATTCGTGTAAAGGGGCTGGGGTATACCCTTGTTTAGAAGCACGTTTTATTAGCATATAAAGTGCACGAACAAATCTAGTTGGGATGCTGAGGGACAATACTTGGATATGTTGCATAGCTGAAAGGATACACTAAAGTCGCTATCTTGGAACTTGGGTATGGAAAGTACACAAAACAATCCAAAATCCAAGAAAATAAACCACAGAGGCTGGCTAAGTTTCGGGTTCTAACGCAAGAAAAAAAAATCCAATGGCTCACTTGGAACCTTTTCTACTGGGGCATTTTGAACACATGACTGTCTTCTACAAAAATGAACAGTTAAATGGAAAGAAAGGTAGTGGGAGGTCGTTAAGCAGATAATGGAGAGAACAAAAGGGCGAACAAAAAACTCACATAAATAATACACCGTAATAAAACAATACCAGGAAAAAAACGATCATGAAAACAGACAAACAGATGAAATAAGGCTTTTTTAGGGGTTAAAGAAGAGAAAGGTGCATCAGAAGCCATGATCATAATATATTAATATGTTAAGAATGTCCATGGGGTTATAGACCTTCAGTCAGGCAGACAGGAACACATAGGCAAGAGCAAAGTATCATAATGAAAATGAGAAGGGGGAGGATGCATACTTGTCCAGGACGCGCAGACACAGGTGCATCTGGACCTTTCTGAGC
The DNA here is from genome assembly GCA_963922045.1 of Persicaria maculosa. Lineage (NCBI taxonomy): Eukaryota > Viridiplantae > Streptophyta > Magnoliopsida > Caryophyllales > Polygonaceae > Persicaria > Persicaria maculosa. Next base: position 2,833,416 of record OY998254.1, on the reverse strand, counting down.
AGGAGGTTTTCCTTCACTTCTGGAACCTGGAGGTTCTAGTGAGCTAAGATCCAGCGGCTGCGATGAAGTTTGGGGAGGAACAGGTTGACCATGAGGCTGTGGCTGAACAATTGGTTGACCTGCTGCTTGGGGTGGAACACCTCCACCTGGAAGTCCAAAGGAATCAATTGGAACTGAAGGTGGCAGATTTGCTTGAGGAGGTACTCCGCCACCTGGAAAGCCAATGTTATTTGCAGATGAACTAGCTTGAACGGGCATTTGCTGGTTATTTCCTACCCTCTGGAAACTTGGATCCATTTTTGAAATTACAGTCCCAGGGGGAGCAAGTGAGGCTGCAACCTGCACGGATGATATTGTATTCTGGAAGAAGTCCTCTGGGATAGGTCCAACGGTCATTCCAACACCCTTAACCGCTGCAGGTGGTTGTAAAGTGGAAGCAGGTGGTAGAAATGGATCAGTACCAAAAAGATCACCAGGAGCAGAAACTGAGGGAGTGGCACTACTCCCAGATGTTGTCTGAGCAGGTGGGGGAAACATGAGACCTGTATCTTGTGGTCCGCCACTTAATGATCTGGTCCTACCCATCGGTGGGCCAAGACTGAACTGCCTTGTAGCTTCTTTAATTTTATTGACATCCACAGTAGTAGATGCTCTTTCATTAATCTTAATCTTGATTTTTCTCTTCTTTAGCCCACCCTCTTCGTCACTGCTGCTATCACCAGTAGCACTACCATAGAGCGACTTCTTAAATTCTTCTTCAGCCTTAGTTTGCTCATCTGTAGCATTTGTTGTAGTAACTTGTTTAGTAAGCACTTCCAGGCCCATCAATGAATCAGGTTTGGAGTCAGTCTGAGCGACCACCATTGCTTTGTTGTTAGACATGGCATCAGCTAAGGATGTGCGGACCCCATTTGCTTTAATGTCACTATTGGCAGTTGTAAGAGCCTTCTTAACCAAGCTATCTTCTCGCACTTCTACCACATTTCCTCTCCCCTTGATACAACCGAGGTAAACACCAATATGATCCGAAACGGTGGCTGGAATGGGTCCATCGTCAGTCTTCATGTATGGCATTACTTCAGCAGCCAGCGCCCACTGAGGTATATCCTTGATGTTAGTACGAGTTATAACTTCCCAGTTCCCACCACCCCACTCAGGACCCTTAGGGATCATGCTTTCAGCAGCAAAGTTGGCAAATATGCCTTGTGTCCACCCAGTAGATCGGACTCTTAAAATCCTTTCACAATGCCTTCTCAACTCAGGATTGCTACCATCTTCTTCCAACTTCTGGGCAAGACGTCGCATAGCACTGGGGTTAAGGTGGCATATAAACAAATCAAGCATGCTCTCATAGTCTGATATAACTTCAAAAGTTTCTTTTGCAATGTCAAATTGACCGTACCTGCAATTCATAATTACTTTAAGCAGTTGAACAAGCAAAAAAACTAGTGATAATTTGTGAGCTTCAAATAATCAATGAGCCAACGAACATATACTCTGAGCCGGGGTTGTTTCATTTATGTGATAAACTATATTTGTAGTATACGCACAGTAAGTTATAACAATTGAACATAAAGACAACACAAACAAATACTAAGACATACATGATCAAAGCACTTGAAATGAAAATCTGTGGGAGTTTTTGGGCGAATAAATCTTACCAACCCCCACGATCAAGTACAAAATTGCTGTAAAAAAAGAATGAAAAAAATCCTCAAAAGCTTAAATTTTGCAAATAAAGCTCCAAGTCCTTTACTATTGGAAACTATATTAGTTCCTTTTTCTGGCTGAGGAATCTAGGTATATTTTAATGCACGCCTTCTTAAACAGCACGGAAATATATAGAATAAACCTAAGATTTCAATTGCGCCAATTAAATTGCAAAATATCAAAAGATGCCCATGGCAGGAAAAGACAATGCTAGAAGATAGGCTACATGAGATCCAACATTCCAACATAAAAGAGGAAAGAAACCTAAAATGGTAAAACAAGGTAATTTTCTTCCTCAAAATGCATGAAAAATTAATAGGATGTACTAGAGTAAAACATTGACGAGCAATTCTCATATATATACATACTTGATACAAGCGTATCCCAGTTGGCGGAACCGATGAAATAAAAGAGATGTTGGAGGACATTGTGGGTAATCCCTAGAGCGCAAGAATTCGTCCTTGAGCACGGACAGCGCAGTTGAAAACCGAAGGGCCTTGAGTGCATAAATTCCACGTAAAACCTAAAAAGGTTTCATACAAAATAAGAAAATATATTCTCACCAGGATCAACCCACATCTCCCGAAGCACATTCAAGACTCACCTGGGTGAACTGAGGACCTGCTTGAGACAATGATACTGCAAGATCACCAGAAACAGGTGAACCTCTGGCCAGTATGTCAAGGGATCTTGGAGTTATACGCAGGCTATCAAATCTGCACAAATTTAAATGAGTATGGCCAATTTGATAAATACACTGTTTTTCAGAAGCTAATAAAGAAGAAAGTGCAATATAATGTGATTGAAATGTTCAATAGTACAAAGGATAGGACCTTGATGTTATCTGGTAAAGAGTTTCAGGAAGGTCAAGCTTCTGCTCATAATGCTGTTGCATTGTTGCATATGCAATCAGAAGAGGTTCAAGAAGTCCTACGAGACAACTCCTTATCTCAATCCCTTTCTTCTGTCTAGGATTTATTTCCGTCGGGTTTGCAAACAGCAAACGATCATTTAAAGCGCCAAGAAGAACTGCAAATAAGCTTTATCATATACTATCACAGTTATTCTGATAATTAGTGTAAAATGTGAAAGCAACAATCTGATATATTAGGGAAAGGGAAACAGCAGTTGTAATCAGAATCTTTAACAATGACATATCTAGTTATCTACTTGGTTGCATGATCAGCAAGATACCTGCATTGGGCATGCTTGTAGACAGAATGGTCCTTACTTTTCCATCCCAACCAAGCACACTAACAGAAGTGGCAGAGGAGAAAAGTAGAGCAGGTCCAACCCAGAGCAAGGATCTAAAGTATGCTATGGTCAAGTTCCAAACACATTAAATTTAATTCTTAAACTCAATTACGGGGGGAAACAATAAAAGATAGATCCCAAATACAACAAACAGCAACAACCCAGTAAATCCCACTTATCGCAGGGCCTCGATGTATGCACTCACACCCCAAGCCCAAATAAAAGATAGAGCACAAATGTAAAAGGATATTGGAGGCAACCCTTTATCAAACTTTGTTGAACTGCTAGCTAATATCTCCAGACTAGCTGAAGCAATTAGGACTCTGCGTGTAGTTAATATCCCAGCAACAAAACCTCTAAGAGTTTCCTGCCAATGGACCTGTAAAGAGATCCCATTTATCAGTTCTTCCAATAATAACAACAGAAAGGGGAAAAATCAGATATCATTAGAAGTGCCATTTATCGATTCCGCTGTTGAGTTTATCTATTCACAATTCAAACAAGTTCTAATTTACCAACCATTCAATAAATTTTAGCAACCAATAGGTTTTGATCCTCCTTTAATTTTAACTACAAAGAAGCAAAGGAGTGAATTCTGAGATCAGCATGAATCAATTTAACAGAATATACCTGAATCACTATCTCATTCGTTTTCAGTTTTATGAACTTTCTCCCTTCAGCACTTGTCGGTATATAATGGCCATCATTTGATAGACGATATCCTTGCACAAGCTTTGCTAAACTAATCTGGGACCCATGAGAAGCATACATCAAAGTTGACTCTGCAATTACCAAGGAAAAATCAATATTATCACTTGTCATCAGAAGACAACACTATCAAATCCATTAAAATTTGCAGTTACCTAGTGGGGTAGAGAAGATGCGATCAACTTCAGTTTCAAACATAAACCGTATAGGGCCCTTCACTGAACCAGAACCAGCAGATGCAGCTGTGGGATTTTCTAGATCTGCCGTAGGATTTTCCAGGGCAGCTGTATTCTTTTCATCAAGCTCTTTGGGAGATGAGCCAGGAAGAATGTACAAAGCAAGTTCAGTCTTATCATCTTCAAGAATAGCGAACTGGTTCTCATTAGGACCAATAAAAGCTGCATCTCGACCTACATTGGTAACACACCTTCATGTAAAGAAACTATAGCAGTGGAATAAAAGAAGGCACAAGGAGCACAAGAGATCAGCACACCTTTAATAGTACTGCCCTTAGTATTGATCAGCTGAGTATCAGTGTTTTCTTGGTAAAGAACTACCTCATTTGTAACCCCATTAAACTCATAAAGAACAATAAATATGTGCTGCTTTTTACTGTACACAATACTCTTTGGGCAGTACTCAACACTAGGAGGAATCTGAAATCAAAATCACAAAAATATCCACCATAAATTCAATATAACAATACCATCAACCACACATATCTAAGACAAGAGATGCAGAAACGTATAGGCATTAATATAAATCAATTCTTATACCGAAGGATAAAGCTTCTTGTAAATACTTTCTGCTCCCGATGAAAGATTATATGCCATAAGATTTACACCCTCTATATAAAAAGCCCTTGTAGGATAATGAAGAACGCGATTCTCTTTGTTGAAGAAAGTAAGTTCTGAATGAAGTGGCTGCCAATAAAGGATAATTAAATAATTATACAAACACATTACAAAATGGATTAAATAATTATACAAACACATTACAAAATAGAAGAGAGGAAAAACACAATGATTCATCGGCTTACCTGGCATACAGGCAAGTGTCTCAAATGATTTTTGGGGTCTAGAATCGTTATTAGAGGCAACCGAGCAATTGGTGCGCTTTTTGTATGACCCTCCAAGAAATGCTGCAAGGCACAAAAACTTATAACCATTTGAAAAGTTTTATGCAAAATACGATACAAGTACGGAAGGAGCATTCTAGTGGAGGGGGGAGAACTGGCTGCAAATCACATGCACAATATTCTTCATTAACCATTACAGTGTCATGCTAGTTAAGAGAAACATATCATTACCAATATTCACACTAAGAGCTATTCAAAACAAATTCTTGCAAATTCAAAATGAATCTCTCCTTGGAGTAGAAAATATGTACCCTTTTTTTTTTGCTATGAAAATAATAATATGTACCTTGTCTTTGCCAAAAGAAAAGTGTGTTTTGATAACTTCAAAAAAAAGTACAAGTTGAAGAGAATTATCAGCAACATAAATGGATGAAGCAAAACAAAGATTTTGATTCACATAGACTACTAAATGCAAACTCGCATGTGATACAAATGTAAGACCTAAACTTTCAAACAGATGCAAAAAAAGTATTACAACATCATAAAACTCCAAGTAAGGAAACGCCTAACACTAACGAAGAGATTCCACAGTGAAAGTAACGTTAAGTATGAAAACTCAAGTTTTATCTGGATTAGAGTTTTATTTTTCCCCCTAGGACAAATAACAATATGAACTTGCGGTATACAAAAAGCAAGAACAAATAGTCATGCAAGTTGAATTGAATCTAAATAACCAGTTAAATATAACAAGGAATGCAACATACACTGTAGAGAAATGCCTTCCGCGCAATGTCTGTAATTGACAGCTGATTTTGGCTGGCAATCAAAAAGTGATGTGTCAAAAACAGGCATGAAAATTGCTGTAAGAATATGCATAACCCTAAACTTAAGCACACAAAAACTGGAACATATAATCAATCAAGGACATTAATTGCAGCAAGAACATGCCATTGATCATGCTTAAGCAAACACTACGATTAATAGAGTTTCATATACCAAGGAGACTTAAGTGACTGATAGGAGCTACTTGTAAATATTTACTCAATTGCTTAATAAATAGAAGTACTTCAAAACTACAATTTTCTTCTAATTGAATGTCACAAATAAGACCTCAAGCACATCCATGCCATAAAATGAAAACATTTAATAGAATAAAATCACGAAGATCAATTATCTAGATCAAGAGATGTATGAGTAGTTAGTTTTGTTAACAAGCCATTCATCAAACTCACCCCTTAACATGATGTTCTTGCAGTTGTGCTTGTAACTGGTGGTCAGCTAGTATTCCAGATGAACCCAGTGTTGCAAGTTTTTCTTTCATAACAGATGCTGCAAAGAACCATGTCCATGAGATGCACAATTAAAGCACAGCACGAAACATAATACTGCAAACTTAGTAGGTAATTATGAATCATATGAGTAACACAGTATGCAGAAGAGGACATGTTCCACAATGGAAATCCTCTAGAGCTGATTCTGACAGCAGCAAAAGTGCCCTTAACCCTTGATCAATCAACTTTCGATTTCAAATTCAGCATCAGAAAAGAAAATATCATCGTCTACAACTCTAGTATTTCATTGATACATATGATATGCCCACACCAAATATAAATACAATTTTCAACAGTTAAGAGCAACCTCAACATACTGCTATGCAAAGGATCTAAAAGTGCTCCTCGCACGTTTTTAAGGTGCTCCATTCCAATCCCAGTGCTCGAACTCAAGGCATCTTGTAAGGGAGGAAAGTCCCTTGTCGTCTTGTCTCATGTGGGTACAAAAGTTAACCATCTTAACAATTCTATTTCTTTCTTTATCAAATTAAAATACATATGAATCTGAAGAGTATGACAAGTCAAAGATATCATCATGCAAATGAAAAGGTTCAAAACACCAAACGGATAAACACTAACAGGAAAAACGAAAAATGGAGGTAGCAAGACAGCACTCCAGACTACATACTAAGAAGTGGCCCAATTTCGATTTAAACAGTTCTAAAAAAAAGAAAGAAACAAAGAATAATTAGTTAGAGATTAAAAACATACAGCAAATCGAGCTCAAATTTTGAAAATTTATTATTCACCTGACGATCCCCTTGCACTTTGCAGAACAGCAAAGAGTTGTTTCCTTCCCTCCCTTGTAAATGCAGCTCTATTTTTCACATTTTCTCTACCCGTCATCTGCTAAAATAGAGATGGCTCAATACATTTGGGATTAACTAAGAAAGAGAGGGTACTTGACCAAATTAAAAAACACTCAACTGCAAACAGTAATGCTGCCATATTTAACTTTGGGTGAACTTCTAAGGCTCTGACACGTGGTAAAGGGTAAGTGACTTCTCCACCTTGCTGAGATAGAATACGAGGGATATCTATGGATTCAATTGCTGGGAAAAAAAAAAGAAGGGGGGCACATTGGTTAGCATAAGCAAGAAAAACTATCAAAAGTGGCTTTCTTGCCTTAATTGTGGAGGAAATAAAAGGCAAATTTCTAGATGAGTCAAAACATTAACACAGTTGAATGGAAAGAAAATGGTTTATAAAAAGAAGAAACAGCTAAAGTACACAGAAACAACTTGAACCTACACTGATGTTTTCCTGGAGTGACAATCAATGAATGCTGCATGCTATCACTTTACATTCAACCAAAATGGCACTGAAAACATGAATTTTAAAGTCAATGGTTTCCAAGACTGATAAACCTTTGATCCTAACAATTAAATTTGGTAAATCTCAACAAATTTTGCCACAGCTACTAACTAATACTCCGTACATAATGTTTATGGCAACATAGCAATTAGCAAAGACAAGACCAAGAATTTCAGTGTCGAATTAAATTTCAATTATATAAGCCAACATATGCACAAAAATGTTCATCTACAATCTTTAAGCATGTAAAACCATAAATCAAATAAAATTAAAATAAGTAGCATTACAAGTTGCAAAGTAAGATACAGGGCAACAACATCAAAGAAATTTCAACTTTAGTCTCTTGTCACATCAAATGCTGCTAAATCTCCATGCATATGTGCTAAACAATAGTATATATAAGCAAATTACGCACTTATAATAATATCAAAAAGGAAATTAAAACAAACAGATATATAAACAGACAAAGCCAAACACCAATCTGAACACAACCAAACAAGAACAAGACAGATAGTAGCAAGGTTACAGCAACAAAGATGTGTTTGTAGATTCACACCAGCTTGTTCAAAGAAACCAGCCTGAGTAGGAGGTCGATTTGGGTTTTGCGCTGGTTGTGTTTTCCAGACTTGAAGAGACCCATCCTTTGTTAGTGTGGTGAGTAATCGCAACGTGGGAAGCCAAGAAATTGATACAATGGGCTGGGAACCCACTTGAGTGCTGATATCACAATATATGAAAGAATATAAACAAGAGGACAATAGCTATTGACAAAAAAAGCCAACAGAAAACCTGATATTACATTCAAAGAAAACCATATTTCATCAGCTATTAAGGATAATTCTCTATGAGATCCAAGGTAACAAGTATTAACACCATTCGGCTGCCCTCAGTCACACATACAACATACCAAATGTTCAAAATGCACGTATAATTATTCACAATTAACAATGTAGGTTATTTGCATTAACTTGATTTTTCACCGTAACACTTACTATATCAATATACCTAGCTTTTACCTGGATTTTGTGACAAGAACATGCTAGCTATCATTGCCATGAATTGTCAAGTGTATTGACTATGTCAATAAATATTAAGTAGCTTAAATAACATAAGTGCCAAAAGCTAGTTACGCTCAAAATACATGACAAGAATAAGGAAAGACCAATCAGTTTCCATCAGTATGATATAAACTGAAAAACTTCCCAAGCAGACTTTTTTTAAATAAAAATTCAACGTTTCTTTTTCGCTTTGATTTTTTATTGGCCCAACTTCTTTTCCTTTTTTAGATACTCCTTGGAATTCATCACTGAAATAGTGTTATAAGATTCTCATTACTAGGATTACACAATTGAAGGAACATATCTATTCAAAGAAAAAGTTTTCGAGAAGGACCACTGCAACCATGTATAAATTTTAATATCAGCAGCATAACTCACATTCCAATCATATTAGGTCTCTCTGTTGATACATCCCATGCCAACAGTGAACCCTTCTGATCACCAACAAACATCCACTCTAACACTGGGTGGAAAGCGAAGGCAGAGGCACCAAGTAGCTTGATTGTGTTATCAACTGTAACACGAGATACATAAGTTGTATATATAAAAATGACACATGACCAAAATAAGAAAATCAAACAGAATAGAGAAAGCAATTATAATCCAATCTCACGTTGTAGGGTGTACAGAACTGCATAAGTATGAATATTGTATGCTCGAATTAACCCTTCTGCGTAAGCTACATACTGCAAGAAAAACATTTGACGGGTTACAGATATTTTCCACATTATGCACAATCTACTGAAATCATACTGCACCAACACGATGAGGAGGGAAGGGGAAGGATTTAGTCTAAAAGAAGTTACCAAAACTGGAAGACGGGGATGACAAGCGAGATTAACAATAGGTTTCTTCAAATCTGTCTTTATCTTTGTTGGAGCCCTACCCCCCTCCACAGTTCCAACCACTAGTAGCAACAAGAAGAATCATCCAATAACTGGATCATTAGCACCATAAAAGCATTCATAGTAAAAGATTCATAATTCCAATTTATCCAATCAAAATAGCAGCAGCACAACCAAGATTGCCAATATGCCCTTGATAATGGTGCTAAAAAGCCATAACAACATTGAAAAATACATTTTCAAAGGACACAGAGTCCACAAATTAGTTGAGGAATGTGTGGGTTTGTTTTTTAACACTCAAGAGTTTACAATGGGGCATTGTTTGATGCTATGGTAATTTGGTACATATGTCAACAAAGCTCGAGTACACTAATTGTTTGGACATTTGGCAGGGCAACAAGTGTACTTGCATTGCTGCCATTGCATGGTTGAGCATAAGGAAATGAAACAATTGTTTGATGACAGAAATTCCCAATTAAGACTTGTATGCATCTGTTTTAAGTTAGACAAACTAAATATCAAGGGTATCAAAACAAAAAAAAAAACAAAAAAAGTATTAAGAAAACAATGTGAATAAGATGCTAACCTGTTACACTCATTCTTCGATGGAAACCAAAAAACACTACAGGTTGAAGAGGAGTCAGGGCAAGATGAACCTCTGTCTCAGTAGAGATTGGCTCCATTTTCCTCTCAGGTGAATGCAAAACAAAGGTTTGCTCAGAGTCAAAATCACATGATCTTATAGTGCCATCCTGCAAAGCAAGGGGGGAAAAGCACATATTTACATGAGGATGGGGGGAAAAAAACCATATCAGTGGTAGTGAACAGAAAGACAGATTAAGGAATCCCGAGGGAAAGGAGTCAAAGGACTCTTATCTATTAACAGAATGCAATCTGATTCCCTTGAAAGAACAAGAAAGGAGGTGAACTGGATGGACAATAAGAACTTTCCTCAAATTATCAATCCTATATTATCATTTATCACTACAACTCGCATTCTCTTTTTCTTGTTCTTTTTTTTCCTGAACACCCTAATTTGATGTAGATCTCCCTCAGCATCATCAAATTTAATACCAAAAAAATTACAATCACAACAGCTAGGATATCTTTCTTCCCCAACAAATAATTTTATGATAACCTCTGAACATTGCTTTCTTCATTGGAATGCATAGAAGTACTGCATCACCAATGATCTATATCACCAGTCGCAGCCGAAAAGTATATGACTGAGTTCAACAAGCCAACTAAACAATAGCAAATAATTTTTCATCCAAATTTTGGACTGCTTGCTCCTATGAAGGAGCCCTGTAATCCAGGCACATAAAGATACTAGGACTATATATTTGTGTATACAGAAAGCAAGACGGAGCAAGAAAATTCTGACACCTCTTCCAAATTTCAATTTTTTCACAAGGTAACGGAACAGGGAATATAACAGACCTCAAGAATAGCAACTACAGCATGTGCACTCGTTGGACTATAGGACATACGAACAACAGGTGAACCAATGTCAATGGTAGAAATCTTGCTCCCATTATTGGCATCGAATTCTGCATCCAAGCAAATCGAGCTTCAAGGGGATGATAAATGAAGATCAAGAAAAGTTCCCGAAATCAGCAAAAGCAGATCATTTTCTATAAAATTCTACCAAGGACTAGGCAAGTAGACCAACCGATAATATATTTTCCGACCGCAACCGCCACAAGCGCCTGACTTGGATGAAACGCAACTGCGTGCGGTTGCAAAGCTTTCCCTTCCCGGCCGACATGCCGGAGATCCAGGTGCTGTAAGGTCGACCACTCCATTTGCTTCACCTACAAAGTTTCCAATTTACGATGAACACACTGGAATCCAAAAAACTCGAGCAGATCGTCACTAAACCCTAGCTCTACCAATCGGAGTTGGATCAAATTAGGGATCAAGAAGCAACAATATCGTAAGAAGGAATGTCGACGGCAGCGAAACCAGATCTGACATGGATACTAACAACTGAAGAAATTCGTTGGCCGATTACCTGGAGGAGATTGATTTCGGCTACACCAGAGGTTTAACGATCATCGGAATCGGAGAAGTGGGGAGAGGGAATTGGACTCTTCAGAAGAAAATTAGAAATGATATTGACAAACGGGAGAAAATCCCACAAATTTCAGATGCCGATCTCCCTTTGTGTTTTGGGCTCATCTGAGTTGCTTTTGGGCCAATCCACCGAATGGGCCTTAGGATGGGCTTAGTTAAATTATGTGGCCCAGTAGTTTTGAGCTTAGCATGTTATTCAAGGATGGATATTCAAAGTGTAGGTTATGTATGCAAAAGATTATGAGTGGATTACATAGTAAGTTTAGGTATACCACATGGTTCTCTAATAACATATCCCATTTCTTTAATGAGTCACAATACTAATTTTTTTTATAAGATAAGAATTCGAGAGTCAGATAGATCTAACTCCTCAAATGACCGACGACGAACCATAAATCACAGTGAAAATAACAAGAGATGTAAACCGGACAGTGACAAACAAATGTAAAAAGGAAGAAATTATCCGGACAGCGACTTAGCAAACGTAGACTTAACACATTGAGAATAATATAAACCGAAGCCAAGCGCCTAATGGTCACAATGTTAATGTAAAACATAGGTAAATAAAAACCACCTATTGAATTCCAAATTTTCATTGTGTAAATAGTGAAGTGTCGGCGAGTTTTTAGTGTGTTTTTCACCTTGAAGAAAAAGGAATAGAAAAAAGGAAGAAATTGACCATGGCGATCATTTCTTGCCTCCTCCCACATGGCCTTTTATCTTAAAACAACAACACTCACTGAATCATTGTCTTTCTCTCTTCTCAAATCTCCATCAATGGCGCCACACTCACTCTCGCGCTCCCCAGTTTTCGGATCAACCGCTTCGCCGTACACCACCGCTCCTTCCAGCCCCAAGCTCCTCACCTATTCCGACGACTCTGACTCCGAAATCGAACTCCTCGACTCCGTTTGCTCCTTCGTCCCGTTCAATTGGGAGGAGAAGCCTGGAAAACCTAAAACATCACATGCCGCCGGAGACGAAATTTACGACGACATTGCGTTCGAGTTCTGCGTCGATCGGCTTGATGAGAACTTCTCGCTCCCGGCGGAAGATCTCTTCGACGGCGGCAAAATCAGGCCGCTGAAGCCGCCGCCTGGCCTCCAGCTCGGCTGCGGCGAGAGCCGGAGGAGCGTCTCTCACAGCAGCAGGCGGATGATCATCGCGCTGTCGTCGCGGTGGAGTTACAGCTTCATCGATCCCTTCGAGGCGGCGATCGAAAGCGCGCGGAGGGGAGACAGAGCGCTCTGCGAGATCGAGGCCGACGAAACGGCGTCGTTTTCTGGATCGAAGCGGTTTAAGCGGCTGAGGAATCTCATCCCTTTCTGGAAGCTTCCGTCGGAAGGAGGAGGGAAACGGAGCGATGATTTAAAAGCTAACTCCGGTTCGAGCTCTGCATCCGGTTCGGTTGGTGAACCGGAAAACGGCTACGACGAAAGGAGCTTAACGCCGTTTAGACGGCACCACCTTTTCAACTGCTGCTTTATGGACGGCGTCGGCGTGTGAGAAAAACAAAAACTCTTTTACTCTCCTTTTTACTTTTTATTTTTTTGGGTTTTATTTTTGGTGTGTGTGGTTAATTAATATTTAACCGACAATCATATATGTAACGTAATGTATGTATTCACCATATTACACTAGAGAAGGTTTTAAAATGATAATAATGCAAATTTAAAGTTTGTGCAAATGTTCAAAACATAGCTAAATGTGTACACATATTTTCGAATTAATCATAAATCGAGGGGAAAAAAATATTTTCGAATTAACTTTTCTTTTTTTTATTATTTTCAATGTGGGGTATTTCTGAGCCTCAAGGCCCTCAACAATTCTAAGATATTATCATTTAATCTCTTCTATTCGAGATAAGTGTGCCCACATTAATATATAACGACCTTTGGACCATATAGAGCCATATAATTTTTCGATAATCATATATAAGATGGCTCAAAATAAGCGACCACCATAGTGAATTCCATCAATTCTATCTGCGACAAAGGGAAATGAGCTGACACAAGCATATAACAACACTTGGACCATGTATAAAATTACATCGACCAAGTATGACAAATTCGATCAATTTTATCGGAGGCAAAGAAAAACGAGCCCATGACATCTAATGGCCCTTAATCGAGTATACATTTACATAACCGACAACCCATTCATACACCACTTATTTTCCTCGTCTCACTTCTATAGCGAAAAAGGAAACGTTGTATGATCCACATTTATGTTTTACATGTTACAATGTATTGGGAAAATCCAATGTGAGTGGTTAAAAAAAAATACAATTCATTCAAATAAAACCAATTAACCATTTAAAGCATTTGGTATTCATAGGTTGGGTGCACAAAATTGGACGGTGAAAAAGGAGATTGGGATGGATGAAGGGGACCCTTGGACGTGGTGGAAGCAATGATTAAAGAGTTAGAAAAGGTAATTAAGTAATCCATAATCAAACACCATCAATGCAAATTCAATCATGATTTATCTTAATCATGGTGATGATCAAGTAAAGATCACCATAACCTGTGATGTAAAAGCCCTTTTCAAACCCTAGATTCCCCTCCATGGATATCAAATTTCAGAGTGAATTTCTTCAATTATCATATCTTGTGTTTATAGATTTAATAGTCTCGATATCAACATATTATCACTATATCAGTTTCCTGTCAACTACGTACCATAACTCCATAAGCAAGGTTTACTCTTACCTCGAGTAAGTCGAGAGTATTTCGGACCCAACAATAAAATAAGCTAAAAATACTACTCCCTTCGTTCGCGAAAACTTGTCGTTTTAGACATTTTTTATTTTGTTCAACCAAAAAATGTCATTTTAGATTTTTACTCCATTTATTTCCCAATTTACCTCTAGTTTAAATTTGAATTTGTTCATTTAAATTTTGGCTCAAATGTGAAGATGTGAAATGTGTCATTGTACTTTGTTGTGGGGATAATAAAGACAAAATTTAAATAAGGACAAATTAGATAGTGTAATATATTCCTTAATAATTGTGCCGAAGGCTAAACCGACAAGTTTTCGCGAACGGAGAAAGTACTAGTAAAGTTTTAGGCAAACAGCTTAGTTGCAATGGGCCATACTAAAGTTTTGGGCAACTTTAAAAAATGAATGCAACTTAGTTTGGGCCTATAGATGTGGGCTGATATTGTACCAACTACCAAACTAGTGAACTAGCGACTTGAGCCAATGAATGCATTTCATATTTTCATTTTCCATATAACAGCTGCCAAAATTTAATCCGACCCGACTCATCCGAACCCATAACATCCGACCGAAACCCGAAAATCATTTGACCTGAACTTACCGGCCCGAAAACTGGCCCGACCCGACCCGATCCCGACCGAACATACAGTATATCCGACATATGACCCGACCCGACATATGACCAAATCCGAATGGGTATACCCAAACCCGACCCGAACAACCGAATTGCCACTTCTCGATACAAGTACTGGAGATAATCAAACACCTATAAGGCTTTCAAACTAAAGAAAATGACCCTACCTTTATTTAATGACCCATGGAATTACCCAATTGAAGGTATGAAACTGTACAGATTTTTTTTGAAATTGTTATGTCCAGTCAAACCCTCAAAGATTTTTCACTTCTCGTCTCACATCCTCAATGGCAATGGCTGTTGTCATCCTCAATCTAGTGGCTGTTGTCATCTGATTTAGTAGAGAGATAGAGAATTTAGTAAAATACAAGCGGTCAGAGCCCACAAGAAGAAGATGTACATGAAATCAAAATCTAGATTCGTCTATTACCCACTACCTTTGACTTTATCGGCTCCTCCCTCATTCCCCCCATTAAATTAAAGAAACAATTGAGCTGTGAAACGACAAGATCAACATCAATATATACAAACTACAAAGGGACCGGAGTTAATGAAGATAACTATAAGGAAAGATCAGGATCGCAAGGCGGGGGGACTCCTACTGGGGATCATACTACTTTCCAGCTTGGCCCTCTTCAGCTCCCCATCCATGGCCGCGAATCGCGAAGGCGGTGGAAGTAGAGATGGCCAACACCAACACGGCGGGTGGGATTACAGGTTGGGCGGGGCATCTGCCCCTGATGGCACCTGGGACTACAGGTGGGGCGTTGGTTCGGCCCCTGGTGGCAACAATTTCAGGTTCGGATCGGGCGCGGCTCGTGGTCCCGATGGTGGGTCCGCGTCTGGATTCGGCTACTCTTGGACCAGCTCTGAATCGGGCCAGGGAGGCGGAGGCGGCGGAGGAGGCGGTGGGGGTGGATCTGGCGGCTTCGGTTGGGGCCCCCCCTTCTTTGGTTATGGAGACTTCGGGTATGGCGGTGGCGGCTTCGGATATGGCGGTGGGCACCCCATGGGAATGGGTGGCCGTGGTGGTGCTAGTGGCTCTGGGCCGTGCGGCAACCATGCTGGAGGAGGTGGAGCGAGCCAAAGCCGTTAGATGAATGTAACTTGTGGGTAGTACTCATAGGTCGGTCGGTGTATGTATCGTAAAAGGCTAAACTGTATCCCATAAATATAATAATGATAATAAAAATAACAATAATACTACACTAGTAGTTTGTCTTGTGTAAGTGCTAACTTGTTTAGATGAACTATTCGTTTCATTTTGATAGCTACATCATGATCCTTCAAGGGTTCCAATGCATTGGACCCTGAAAGCATGATAAATGTTATACATTGTACATGAAAACACTGATTTCAGGCCAACCCAGAAAGCCTATGGTAATATCAGATGCAGCACATCTATGAGCAACCAGCAGAAGATGCCCTGAGCTCTGTCACCCTTTAAGACGTCGAAAGTGAAAAGACACACAGCAAATTTTTGAAATCAGAAACCCGGTTGAACATGAAAGAGGTGTTGTGCAAAGATTGCAGTGTCAAAGCCTTTGACAGTGTCGAATCTAAGAACCTTGTAATGTTCGACATGGCGGATATGTGAAGTTTCAACGAGGTTTAGGGACAAGCCGGCTGGATGGCCCGTGCAAGAGCTTCACGAAACCCAGAAAACTAAGCTTCCCGTCTGTGTGTCTAATCCAGTCATGAAGAACAGCATGAACTGGCACATTAGGGCCGAGTCCTAGTTCCTGAAATAGCATTGTCAAGGCAAACATGAAAATGAGTATATAGATTAAGAACATGTTCTCCTGCTTTGTCACTTTGAGAGGATTGAGGAATGCATACCGAAGCGAGTTCCTCAATCATTATAGCTCTGTTACCATCCTTCTCAAAGAGCTCGTAGGCACAGCGAGCATGTTGCTCCCATCTTTCAAGAGCCTCGAGTTGATGAACACTTAAAGAAGCTGCACAAAATTCCTCAAAATCCATTCGTCTATACTGAAGCATACTCATCTGTCAGCACATTTGTACGACCAAATGTACACGATTAAGATCAAAACCAACAAATGTTTCACAGAAATAACGATCCAAATGCACAAGGCAAAGTAACTACCGAAGTTAGAATTTCATGTGCGCGAGATTCCTTCATAGCATCCGTTGCATTTTTCAATAGGGCCTGATCATATAAGAATCCTTAAGTACTGCATATAAAATAAAATATATACCAAATTGTGAAAATCTTTTGCAAAGGGCTTACCTCTTTAATGTTTTCCAAGCTGATGGTTCCATTTTTGCTCGGATGCAGGAGAGCAAACTGCTCTTTAACATAGAACAGCTCATCAACCGTCATTGTCTTTGATAGAGCCTGCAAACAACGTCGAGTTTTTATATAAGCCAACTATTTTCATCTTGTAGAAGGGGAAAATAAAAGGCACTCTGTAAAGCAGACTGATCTATTAAGTATTGAACTAGCAATTGATTTTATTAGAATGTCAGCAGATCACTCAGGGTAGCATTTCACGAGATCTCTAGTCAGTACACAGTAGGTATCTTGGAATGCCAGTACATCACTTAGTCCTATTGCTTATTTCCCACTGCTTTGTCATCTTCACTGGTACTCCCAGTATAAATTTCAGCAAGATCATAAAAGCAATCTTTGTACAACTGTATTGCCTTCTTAAGTTTTTCTATTCTGCAGCTACTTGCCATTAATCAGTCATTTGCAAAGTTCATATGCTTATTGTAATGCACATTAATTGCAAAGGGCCATCCTCGTAAAAGCTAGCTTATAGCTGGGAAATGGAACAATTAATGGGACAATAATCTGTGCAGAGAACCAGAAAGAATCATACGATTCAATGCATAACTTTTAGCATAGAGAAAACCAATTCCAGTAGAAGCTCCGACTGGAGCCCCTGAAGACAAGGAAGCAAATAGCAGGCAAAAAAACTCAAAAGCTGTAATCCTGTAACATATGCATACCCTAAGAGCAGCTTTTCGGAGAGAAGATGACCGCATATATGCCTTCATAAGTTTGAATATCAAAACATCCAGGGGTACCGCCACTCCCTCATTGTTTCTAAGCCAAGGATGACCTGCATGGAAAGATCATTAGCAAATACCGGAGCATGTTTAGAATACATGTGAAGTAGACAAAAGCTAGACTCACAAAGAGCTTGAGCAGCAGTCATTCTTTTTCTCGGGTCTTTATTCAACATGCGCTTAACAAAGTCTCTTGCATCAGATGTCAATGAAGGCCAAGGAGGTTCATCAAAACTTGGGTCAGCCTTGAGAACCGCTCGAAAGATCCCAGATTCAGTCCGTGACCAGAATGGTCTGCTCCCACACAGCAATATATATGCTATTACACCTATACTCCATACATCAGCCTCCGAGCTGTATGATCGATGGAGAACTTCAGGTGCTACATAATATGCACTTCCTACAATATCATTGAGTTTTTCGTCTGCAAAGCATTTGAAAATTAGTTCAAATTCCAACCAGGTTACAGAAAAACAAGTTCACATTTACATCTGGATTTGGATAAAGATCACAAACCTGGTTTCACAAAATCTGACAAGCCAAAGTCAATAGCTTTCAATTGTGAATCTTCGTCCTTCGAAGTGAAGAGAAAATTCTGAACAAGAAATTAACTATAATCAGAGAGCAATGAGATGAGGGTCCAGAAAAATGAAGTACAGGAAGTTTGGATATAGCAAATAGAATTATAATCTACCTCGGGCTTCAGATCCCGGTGAACCACACCCTGTAGATGGCAGAATGCAACAACATTCAAAATTTGCATCATGACAATCTTTGCATCATCTTCTGTATATTTCCCACCCCTGCAGGACCAATCACGAAAAATAAATTATTAGAGCAATACAAATTTAATTCTCCCACTTATCTAATAGGCATCAAAGATCAAGTTGTCATTAGACAAAGGCACTAGATGTGATGACAATTGCACTAAATTACCTTGACAATATTCTATCCAACAACTCTCCTCCTTGGCACAGCCTGACAGGAAAATAAGCAAATCCCATGAGAACAAAACAATAATAACAATCAGAAATATAAAAAGAACTTGTGACAAGAACTATATTTTGTTTACATTGCCAAAAATAAGCACTATAATTTAGTTCGAAGGGAGGAATTTGGTGACAAGAACACTTGGAAGTTGGAACTATAACAGTAACGCATCAACAATGAGGCATTAGAAAATTGAGTTGATAAAAAAGTCAAACAAGCCCTAATGATGAACTTTTCATTTTATCACAAAATGTTCTGAGAACTTGCTGAAAAACAGAAAGAAATATAACTTACTCCATCACAATGTAGACATTGTCATTATCTTCAAATGACTCGTAGAACTTTATGAGATTGTTATGTCCAGTCAAACCCTTTAAGATTTTCACTTCTCGTCTCACATCCTCAATGGCAATGGCTGTTGTCATCTAGTGGCAAGAATAATATACACGAATGAGGATTTCAGACAAGAGGCCACAGAGGAGAAAGACATCCCTCAAACAAACGCAATGAAATGGAGGAAATTGAATTCGAAGCAAAACAACAATCCAGATCCTAATACACTTCTATGCATATAGGAAGCACATGACTGTAGTTAACACTTATGGTCCTGACAGAAGTGGGCATAGCTGACAAAAATAGTTGTTCCTACTCCCCCAGCAACAGAAATGTGAAGAAATGAAAACTGGTTTTGAGACAGACAGGCCATGTTGCCTAGTCAGTGTGCTTCAAACCAACTTGGACCACCCAACCAAATGAAATTAAGACATAAACTAGTGACAGTCTGCGATGCAACTATGGCAAGTGGTGAACAAGATCTTACAACAGTAGCCATTCATCTGATTTCACTACAATGTCAATAGCAACATCACGGTACACTGAATAATGTCGAGTTCCGGTGACAGAACCTATTTGAGCCTGCATGATGTGTCATTGGTTATGCAGTGGTTACAGAATTTCATCACATCATTTGGTAATAATTTAGCATCACATATCTTTAGGCATCAGCAGGATCAGCCCAGCCTAATAGAAGTTACCAGTCAAAACCAAGGTAAATATATACAGATCAACTAATTATAACCCAAAGAAAATGAATTGAAATCCTTACAAAGGCAAATCAATATTATAATTTATAACCTCCATGATGCAATAAACAGTGCATAATCACATGACCACCACATGAAACAAATCATTATTTTTAATCACTACAGTATTTTATACAATCAAGACATGGTGGACCTATGGTGATTGGTGATTCAACAGATCTGGTATACCGCAATCCCAACAAATTCAAAGTAGCAACGCCAAAGGAAAGCAAACAAATATTCATCCAAAATAATGAAATATTTAATTAATTTATTCGTTGGTGCTTACAAAGCCATGGAAAATCGCATTGTGCTCTTGAAACTCAACGCCAATTCAATTTAGGATTCAAATTCAAAATAGCAACAAATTTGAAAACTTCATTCAAAAAAAGAAGGGAAAAGTTAGAATCATGAACCTTGGCCTTGGGAATGATCTTAACAGCAACTCTCTGGCCCTTCATCTCGCCCTTCTTCCCCGTCGCCACGCGCGTATATCCAAAATGGCCTCTCCCAACCTCTTCCCCGACCTCATACTTGCTCAGGAAACTCTTCGAGTAGCCGAAGCTCTTGTCAAGCGAACCACCAACGCTATCCGTGTCGCTCCCTTCCTGAATCGACGCCTCGTTGGGCTTTACGGTCCCCTGCCGCCTCGCGAGCAACGCCTTTATGTGCCTCGCCGGCGACGGCGGGGGAAATGGCCGCTTGAAGAACCGCTTCGGAGTCGAATTGGAGCTCGCATTCGCCGGAGACCTCACCGGAGACTTCTTGGAGAAGAGATAATGCGCCGGACTAGGGCTGTAGAACGGAAAGAACGGCGATTTCTTCCCGGCGGCCGCAGCTGCTACATTGTCCTCCCTCCTATCCGCCTGATCCCTGGGGTTTCCACCTCCTCCGTCCTCCGGTGGCGGAAAAAGATCATTCTCAGCTCGGCCGTGGTCGTAGAGATTAGGTTTTTGGGAGGGTTTGGAAGTGCAGACTCCCATCCTCCTTCGCTCAAATCAAAACCGCCTCCTCCTCTTACACCTACCTAATGGCGCCGGAGCATCGCCGTCGAGTCGCCGCCGGTGGAATGCTCGCCGGAAATCGGGATCTGCCTTCGAAGCTAGAACGGAGAAAATCTTTGATCCCTCTCTCTCTCTCTCCGTGTTTACTCTTTTTCGAGTGGAGTTTTTGTGAGAGAAAACGAAAGTGGTGGATTGAAACCCCCGAAAAAAAGAATTAAATAATAAAATATTAATAAAATTTGAAATAAAAAAAAGAAAAAGAGTTTTTTAAAATCTAGAGAAAGTGGAAAAAAGGAAAAAGAAAAAATAAAAGGAAAAGAGAGAGGACAGAGAAAGAGACCGGTGAGAGAGATGGATGAGAATAAGATGGGAAGCAAGTGGCGCAGTGAAATATCAGCCGTCAGATGGTCCAGCCTGTACAAAGGGCTCCACGTGGCAACCATCCAAGGGGGAGTTCAATTTCTTCGTTTCCTTTTTACTCCATTGGTTTTGTTGGGGAGAGCGAGTGTGGAGCCGGTAAAATTAATTAATGAATTTTCGCCAAATACCCCTGAAGTTAAGGCTAATTCGCGTGGTGTACAAAAATTTGACATATTTCGTCAGGTGTTTCTGAGGTTTTCATTTTTTTCGCCAAATACCCCTAAGGTTTATACTTTTTCGCCAAATGTCCCTCTGTCGAATTTATTAACGTTTTTTTATTGAAAAATAGTACAATTCCCCCAATATGGCGCATATTTTTAATAAAAATAAAATTTTATAAGTATAAAAAATTACTATGATAAATTTAAATAAGATATTATCAAACGTCAAAATAAAATACAAAAAAAAAAGATTTGATAATTAAGTAAAAAATAATTAAAATATTTATGAAAAATGTGTAAAAATTACACGAGTTTAAGATTTAAGTAAAATATGTTGATTGGGTTAAAATCCTAAAATAAATATGTTTATAACACCTAATAAAAAATGCTTATTAATTAATATTTAGATATAACTAGATTGATTAAAGAAACGTGTACAAATTTCATTAGTTTGATTTTTTTTTTCAAGGTTCGGTTGATTGGGAGGAAATTGTGAAATTAAAATTATTATGTCATCTAAGAAAAAATATTTCTCATTTAACAATTAGAATAGATAAATCTCATTGGTTAAAAGAATGTTTAAAAAATTTATTATTTGAAAATTTATGTAGATTAGGTTGATTCTGTGAAATTCCAAAAATTAAGATTATTATATAAAAAATAGTTTTCATTGTACATACACAAAAAGAGAGATTAATTGATTTGAAAAAAAAGAATTCATATATTTGGAACTATGTATTTTAAAAAAAAACGTTTTGAATTAATCTCATTGTTTAAATAAATAACATGAAATGATATTGTGTAATTAATACATAATGAAATAATACTGTATAGTTAATTTTAACTTTATCAAAAAAAAAGTTTTGAATTAATCAATTGATTAAAAAATGTAATATGATATGGTATTGTGTATATAATATTAGATAATTTAATTATCATAATTAAATAATATTGTTCAAATAATACCTTACAAAAATAATAATGAAATAATATTTTCTATTCTTTTTATTTTCAATAAAAAAACGTTAACAAATTCAAAAGAGGGGCATTTGGCGAAAAAATAAAAACCTCAGGGGTATTTGGCGAAAAAAATAGAAACCTCAGGGCACCTGGCGAAATATGTCAAACTTTCGTACACCACGCGAATTAGCCTAAACCTCACGGGTATTTGGCGAAAATTCCGAATTAATTAAAAGCCGGTGATAGGAAAAGACGAAAGTACCCCTAGAGACTGTGAAGAACAGTTGCTGTAGTTTTATGGTGGGCCCTTGATTCGTACACAGTGACATGGACAATTTGCCCGCGGATTTTGTCTTTTAACCGGAGTTAAACATGTAAGTATAAATATAGATTTTGTTAGTATTTTAATTCATTTTTAATGATAAAAAATAATAAGAAATGTAAACTATTACTCCCTCCATCTCATATTAAATGTCGTTTGTTTTTTTCTGCACGTTTTTTAAAAAACAAAAAACTCTGTGAAATATTATTTTTTTAATTAAATTTTTTATATAATTTGATACTTATTAGTAATAAGTATCAAATTATATAAAAAATTTAATTAAAAAATAATATTTCATAAAGTTTTCGCTTCTTAAAACGCGTGCCGAAAAGTAAAATGACATTTAATTTGAGACGGAGGGAGTAACCAATATTAATATAAACTTTAAAAACCATTAAAAATAATATGAATTATTCCAAATTGAACCAATTTTTATATGAAAAATTTTAATCAAATTTTCGACCAAACTTGCAACGTGGCAGTCGAACGGTCAAAAATTTAATGACATTGCATCACATCGTTAATTGTTCGATATAATTTTTTGTAAAAAAATACCAAATTTGAGTGTGAATGAGATGAATAAATTAACATTAGAATCCAGTTTGTATTAGTAGTTAGTTGTTATCTTCAAACATTATATGTATGCATTTAATAATATGGTGTCACATCATTAAATTTTTTAACATTCAGTTGACACGTAAAAAAATTGACCTGAATATTTTCCATATTGAAATTGGTTTAATGTGAAATAATTCATATTATTTTTTGGGTAGTTTTTAAAATTTATAATAATGTTGGTTTATGACTTGAAATTCATAATTATTTTTGGTTATTTTTCCTCTCATTCATTTATTTATCTTTGCCCAAATTTATGAAGAAATTTTCATATTCATTTATCTTTGCGTAAATTTATGAAGCAATTTTATGAAAATTTGGCGCTATAAAATTTGATAGTTACCTCACTTGTATACCTTATTTGTCTTATAAAATGCTTTTTGGCACAATATAATGATTGAGACGTCTAAACAGCTTATTTATTCTTATAAAAAGCTTGTTGGTGTTGATAGTCACTTGAGCTTTGGAGTCTCACATTTTTAATTTTACGATTTTTTATGTGGAAAAATCAAATAAATTAAGTAATACTTAAAAATATTGTAAAAATATATAAATCAACTAGCTAGCTAGGGTAATTCTTGTGTGTCAGTATAATTAAGTATGAATAATATTTTAAAACTATTAATGTTTCATTGAGAAATTTAGGTATTAAAAAACATGTACAAATTAATATTTAAAGAAAGTAAAAATTAAATGTCATATTGGATGATATATATAAATCGATTTTAATATAATATATAAGATGAATTTATTCGATCACATGCCACATATATGTCAACCTCAAATTATTTGGAGAGCATGTGTTAATTAAGAAATCACATTGGAAAATAAATCATTTATCAATCAAGGTATATTTAATTTATAAGCCTTTTATTTTGTCATTGCAAGTAATGTCTACTTTATTATGACTTATGTTAAGCTTGTTTATTAATCAACTAAGACGAGCAAAGGGCTTGGTTGGAAACAATTCCTTGTTAATTATGAAGGTAACATTATTTACCATATAAGTACCTTCTTATTAATATCTTATAATCATACATTATTTATTATAAGTTTTATATAAGTTCCTTATAAACAATCAATCAATTAACATATAACAACAGATGAACTCTTAAATATCATATCATTTAAATGAAATTCTCTATAGAATGACAGAGTTGATGTAAAGTCCTCCTCAAAGGTTTCATTAATCAGGCATTGATATATATAGGTTACAAGATCTATGTAATCTATCAAACCCCCGCAGTCGAAAGTGGAGGGTCCCGTACAGTGAGACTGGACCGAAAATCGAGGAACAACTGCCGAGGTAAACATTTGGTGAAGATATCAGCGTACTGATAGGAGGACGGGACATGAAGAACACGAACATGTCCAAGAGCAACCTTGTCTCGAACGAAGTGTAGATCGAGCTCAATGTGCTTCGTTAGCTAATGCTGGACTGGGTTGCTGGCCAGATAGACGGCGGAGACGTTGTCGGTGTAGACCAGTGTGGCCTTCTGAAGAGGACAACAAAGCTCAAGAAGGAGATTGCGTAGCCAAGAGCACTCAGAGACAACGTTGGCGACACCTCTATACTCTGCCTCGGCGCTAGAGCGAGACACCATAGTCTATCGCTTCGCAGACCACGACACAAGGGTGTCGTTGAGGAAGACACAGTAACCAGACGTGGAGCGACGTGTGTCAAGATAACCACCCCAATCCGCATCAGTGTAAGCGACGAGGTCACGCCGAGAGGAAGGGGTGATTGTGGTGCCCAGCTCGAGCGTACCGCTGATGTACCGAATGATCCGCTTCAAGGACTGAAAGTGCGATTCCCTGAACGCATGCATGAACAAGTAGATCAGCTGAACGGCGTAACTGATGTCTGGCCTAGTGAACGTAAAATACTGCAATGTATCGGCGAGGCT
Organism: Persicaria maculosa; assembly: GCA_963922045.1. NCBI lineage: Eukaryota > Viridiplantae > Streptophyta > Magnoliopsida > Caryophyllales > Polygonaceae > Persicaria > Persicaria maculosa. The sequence goes on along the minus strand of OY998254.1, from coordinate 2,808,189 downwards.
TCGGCACAACGTCGGATCATCAAACAGAGGACCAGAGTGAGCACTGAGCTTGTTGGAAGTATCCATAGGGGTTACAACTGACTTGCAGTTGATGTAATGTCCTCCTCAAGGATTTCATTCATTAGGCATTGATATATATATATATATATATATATATATATATATATATATATATATATATATATATATATATATATGTTACAAGATATTAACCCTCTGGGCCCACTATACAATATGAGATCTATGTAATCTATCATTCTCAACCATTAAATTCACAAGAGCTGTTTATTTTCAAGCTCTAAGTGAGAATAACGGATCGATCTGAAAGAGATATGTGACATGTACCTCATAAAACTTCAGGTTTTACAACTATAAATAAGTAAGATTAATACTTGTTGCATCTTCTCAATGAAAGTTTTCCTAATCCAAAAAACTAACTAAAATATTTTTGACAACTTTTTAGCAAGGGGAAAAAAACTAGGGGACCTAAGCAACATGCAAGAAGCAAGATACATAAAGGGTATGTCTTGTACTTGAGTTTTATTGAATGTATGACACCAACTTCCCATATACTAAACATAAAATAGAGCAAAGCTAAGCAATGTAAATGCTTGTCAATTCATTCCATTACCAACAGTTACTTGTAACTACCACAAAGAATTTGTTATAATGTTTTGGTCCACTAAAATTGCATGATTCATAATTCAATATGCAAACAACCAATTAAACAAATATATTATTGATGTCTAAAACGTGAAGGTAAACCATAAACCATTCGTTTGGTGTGTTTTTATCATTGATTCCATTACCCTTTCCCGCGTTAATCATGGATAGATGTCAATGGAATGGAATGAAAAGCAGACATAAAATGATGGAGGGAGGAAAATATATACTTACATTCTTGTTGTTGACGTGGTGTCACGTCCTTATTAAAATGTAAGTGGACACGGAAAATTAAAGATAAATCAGGATTTAGGGTACTACATTTATATATATATGGACGTGCACCACGTTCATAAAGATTACTTGTCCTAAACCCCTATTTGCGGTGTATATATTTAATTTATCTGATGAAGAAAAATAATGGTTTCGATTTCGTCTCGTAAAAATTACGTGAGATGTCCTGTTCCACATTCACCCCTAGCTAGTATAGAGTACAAATATCACAAAGATTAAAATAGTTAGTATAATTTGGCATGTAGAGAAGCTATTAAAATTTAGAAGTTGGAGCAAGCTTTTTTTTCCAAGGATAATAGGGGTGTTCCCATTTTCACATGAAGTAAAACACAAGCATAAAATATGCTTCGTAGACTCCTTTGAATAGACCAAAGATTATGTATTGGATGATTATGTATTGGACGACCAAAGATTACGTACATTTGCAAATTGTTTACTCCTATTTTTAAAAAAATTTATTTGGATATATAATATAAGGGTATATTATGTAATATGGAAAAGTAAGAGTGTTAGGATGTAAATACATAGAAATTAGAAACAAGTACTATGGGTTCGTATGGGACGGGGTTAATAAACTGACTAAAATTATAAACATGGTAAAATTTATAAAGTGTTGGTAAAAAGTAGTTAAAAATTTATGAAAAGATATAAACTCTGTATAGGACGAAAAAGTGTGTATTTGTAAAAAGTGGAGTTTATTTGGTTGTTATTAGGGGTATACTTGTCTTTTCAAATCAAATAAACCCCCCAAACCCAAAAAAGCCTTCAAAAACAAGCTTTTTTTTTAACCTCCAATTTTAATCAAAAACCTCATACTAAACATCCCCCATACAATGTTTTTATTTTCAATCCCCAATTTTACTAGTTTATTAACTACTAAAATTGCATCCAAACACACCCTATATATACATGTAACGAAATCTATTTTGTCCACTGGTTTCAATACAATCACTTCTTTTGCTTCCTCTTCTGCAATCTTTGGTTGAGTGACATGGTATCAGAGCGAAAGACTTAAATCGGTCGATGTAAGGTCAAATCTTGATTTAGTTTTCTTCCACGCTTATACTCTTTTTTCGTTCTCTCTATGTTTTTTTTCCAGAGAGTTTAATTGCCGAAGATTGAATTTCTAACAAAATCATGTTAGATTCCATCGAGTTTACATCACTCGATCAAAGTGAATAATCAGGCAATTTCAAATAACACGCTGACATCATCAAATTTATATTCACACACGACAGTACTCATCTCCACATAGGTACGTAATATTCATACTAGTGTAACACAATATTTATTCAATGTAACACCATATTTGTATCGATTTTATGGCTGTCTTTGACTTTTATAAGAGGGGACGTGTGGACCCTAGACTAATAATGAAGGCAAATCAAATGGGAAACTGCATGTGCTTGCTTAAATTAAGCAACAAGGCAATCGAGTTGTTTTTTTATGATTAGGAAAGTCAAATGCCTATCTCTTCTCTTCTCGGTTTGGTAGTTTTTAGTTGTTGACTCCCAATTTATCCAAACACACATATATAGATTGCCATGGTCTCCTAAATCGGCTCTTGTAGTTGTAGCTTAGCTGTTTCATATGTAAATGTCAGTGTTTTGCCTTTCTAAACAAGACACGGTATATAATTAACTTAGTCAATTTCTTCATAGAAACATACAATATACAATGAGAATGTAGGTATAAAAATGGTATACGAATTCCAATGTGTTTGGAATGTAAGGAAATGTGAATCCAAAAGTAAGAAAATATCCAAGCCTAAAGAGAACAAAGTAAAGAAAAGCCCGATAAAAGAGAAAGTCGAAGGAGACTTCGGGATGAATATGTGAATACTGAATAGTGAGATTATGAGGAAACCAAAAAGCTTCCATGACGTCTTGCCGCCAGAGAGACTGGAACAGAAATACGAGAAAGTACTTCTCATTAGAAAGTGTGGAGCAACAATATTCCCTCACCTAGGGCGCACTTATTACCACGATCTTCTTGATCAGTAGGGCACACGAGATTGCGCAACCTCCTTCGGAACTAAACACAGGCACACCAAAATCATCGACTTCGCCAAGAAAGGCAAATCGAGCCATGATTACAAAAGCGGGAAAAAAGAAACTGGATCAAGTTCTTCATATAAACATACAAATTAATATACAATGAGAATGTAGGTAGAAAAAATGTCTTAGGAATTCCAATATGTTTGGCATGTAAGGATAATGTGAATCCGTTGGTGAAAATATATAAAACTTATTTTAGTTTGATTCTCTCATATATTCGTGTGTGATACGTAAAATCTGCATGCATTATTATTCTTGAAGGAGATTGTGGGTTGATAAAGATCTGAATCCCATCAAAATCCTGCAATCCAAGAACAAACGACGTCGGGCGAGCGGAGCTCGTCTCCCCCGGACCGGAATGCCCTCCAACGCTCAATTCAACATCCACCTCCTCTCAAAATTCCATTCCCTATTTAAAGATCAAAATTAGATTTTGATTTGGGATTCAATATAAATGACGATTATTTCCCTAGATCTATACAGAATTACTTTTGCTCTATTATCATCGTGCATCTTATGATCTTGGATTGTCTTACTGTATTTCTCATTCACATTTTCGTATTGTAACCATATCGTATTGTAAACATGTCCTTAAGGGTAGATCACTTATTTAAATAATAAGTCATATATGTTTGAAATTCAAATTTAGAAATGAGTTCTTAAATTAATTTTAATTGGACAAACCAATAGTTTGATAACTAAATATACAAAAACACTTGTAAGATCTGTTAACCAAGTCAAATTTGGGTAGGTAGTATTTGTAACCAATTTTGTGTTCAACTTAGAAATCTACAACTATTGAGTTGGGCGGGGTCAAATGACCTTCAAATTACAAATCTAAATTATTACACATGTTTGGTGTGTCTAATGTCAGCATTAAAGATCAGGTTATTTCTGCAAAATTGAAGGATGAATAAAAAAGAAAACAACTAGTATAATTCTCGCACCATGACACGTATTTTTTATAAATAAAATCATAATAATATAAAAAATTACTATCAAATAAAGTAAAACATATTTGATTCATGTTTTGTTTTTAACCGATTTATTAGAAAATGTATAATATAATAATAATGAGTAAATTATATACTAATTTAATATTTTAAATTGAACAAATTTATTTTAAAAAAAAACTTTTTTAATTTGATTGATGAAAAACCCTATAATTATGGTGGTGATGACACCTCTTAAAAAATGCTCTTCTTTTAATTGTTAGTTATAAATTATAGGTAGATATCACCGTGGATTAAATGATATGTTATTCCATTGAGATCACTTATAATCTAATATGTAACACTTTATATGACATTTTATCGAAATTTTCTAATTAAATAGAGAAATAATTTCATTAATATATAAAATAATATAAAATTTAATCTATCAATGATATATAAAGTGTAAAATGATTGTATTACATAAATTTGTTTTGTACACTACTTATGGCTTACCAGTCTAATGCCCACATTGGAAGGGAATGACAAATTTACCATTTGACAATTTGGGCAAAGCACTAAGTGTCTCAAAAAGGGCATCAATGATGGCACACATGAAATCATGTTTTGGAGCACTAACCTTGTTTGTGCTCTTCCTTCACCCTTGTTTTTGCAAAATCAGTGCTAGAGAAAAACACACACACACATTAAAATTTTTTTTAAAAAAAAGGAAAAGGAAATGAAAAAAATCCAACTAACCTACACTGTTTTGGTGAAATTCCCGCCACTGGAATCCAACCGCCCCGACACAGTTGGGTCCCTCCAATACGCACGCCCCCTTCCTCACTCTCCAACGGATGAATTAGCTCGCCTCCACTACACTGACGTCATTATTACATCAGCCGCCTGCATTTTCCTTTTTCCTTTCTATCGAATGAGTTCTATGAATCCCACCTCGTGTTGGTTAGGCTATCACCTACTTTAAGAGGTTGGGAGGGAGTTTGTTACCTACAAACTGAAACAAAAACAGTAAGGCTATGTCGACAACATGTTATATACACTCACACTCACACTCACACTAATGTTAGTCTAACACATGTCCAACATTAAGTGCATCTAACATAAAAAAATTATAATTTGTCTTGAATCATCGTCAACCGACGATACATCGGGGAGTCCGGAGGCGAAGCTCCTGGTGGTGGTCTAAATGACCGGTCAGCGAGTCGGGCCTATCATCCGGGGGGCTAGGGGGGCAGCGGCGCAGCGCCACCCCGCCTTTACAGTATGCAATATTTAGTGTAAACGGACCTATATCATTTGCCTGTTTTGAGCTTTCAGTCCATTGTATGTTTAGGGTTTAATGAGTAATCTCTTCGTATATTCATGAAACGCCGATCCACTTGTAATCATAATCTGTTTTGCTTCCTCTAATACAAATTTGGCTCTCTGCTTGTGGACGTAGGCAACGCATTGTTACCGAATCACGTAAATCTCTGTGTCTTTCTTTGCTATTATCATTCTCGTTATAACAAAAAAAAGTGATGAACGAATTTTCGATCCATTCAATATAAGTAAAAAAAACACATGATTTGTCCATTGTGTGTGTGTTTTTTTTAGTTTCAACTTTTTAAATTTTCTTTTTAACACGAACGAATAATGGATCCGTTTGTGTTGTTTTTCAAAATCGAATGGACTTTATGATCCGTTTGTGTTATTTTTTAAAATTTTCGTAATGATTATTGAACACGTGTCAAATTGTAAGTCACAATGTTATTTTCTTGGTACATGTACAACCGCGGACAAAAATCAAGAAACGTCAATTTATTTGGAATTTCTATAATTCTATGCATAAGAATGTGTGTTTTTGAGTTTACAAGCTATTGTAGGAAATGGAAATGAGAAATACTATACTTTGGAGTGATTCAAATAATCGAGGTTGTGCCCGAACATGTAATAAGGTTGGATCCATCTCTTATTAGTATAAGCTTTATTGGTATAAATCCAAAATAAGTGTAAATTTTGCCCATATACAAAATCAGATTTTTTTTTATCTCAAAGTCTTAAGCCATTATATAGCCGGACATTGTATCATTTGTAATAGATTGACTATTCCTTTTAACAAGGAATTATATTCCATTATCCTTTGGGATGATCATGGAGGAATTCTACGTTAGTACGTACATTTTGCCTACTGTGAAAAAAAAAGTGAAATATTATATGACTTCATTTTATTTATTTATCGTTTATTGTTTATTCATGTTTTTTTAAAAATGATAATTTTTTTTAAAATTAATATTTTATATAGTTTTAATCATTCTTAAAAATACATGTGTAAATAGTAAAAGACAAATAAATAAAGCGGAGAAAGATAAAAAATACTTTTTTGTAAAAAACATTTTCTCATAATTTTATACTTATTATTAATAAATATAAATTATTTTTCTATTAAAAAAACAATAATAAATTAATATTAAGTAGAGTTTGTAGCTCCAAAGTGTATCAATTATATTTTTCTATCAAGGTGAGTATAAATTATGGGATATTGTGTTTCTTCATCTCCTATACCTCGTTGGGTTAATCATTCAAAAGCCTAAAAAGTTCAAAAACCAAGAAAATAGGATAAATTATTGTGCTTGGTTGAAACTTTTATTACAAAAATACACAAGAATTCAACTTTTGAGAAATTTCAATTCCTCCAAATTAGAAGAAATTGAATAAGTTTAACTTTCGCCGTATTTTCATGTATTTTCAATTCTCAAAAAGCACATTTCAACGGAATTTAATTCATGAGAAGTAACTTCCTAGAAATTATACTTCTCACAATTAGGGATGGCAATGGGTCGGGTGGTGGGTGGATGGGCTCCCATTTCACCCGACCCACCATGGATGACCAATCATCCCATCCAACCCACCACCCATATCCACTTCACCCATATCCATCGGGTGAGCGGGTTAAATGGGTGAAATATGAATGATATATGGGTGATTTTTGCTAAATAACATTATTGAATTCCAATAAAACGTGTAGAGAAAATAGTGGCTAAAATAACATTATCTTGCACATTAAGTCTTAAATAAGTCATCATAAGTTTAAATTACATTGTCTTAAACATATGACCATAAGTTTTAAACACAAACGAGAGTTGAAATAGCATTGTCTTAAGGAAAATAAGCCGCTCAGCAACATCAGGACAAGAGTAGTAGAGGACGAGGAGGGCAAGTGGTTTAAAGAACGAAGTTCCGATTAGGAAGTTATAGTTTAAAAAATTAGAAAGTTTATATTTTTTATATATAAAATATATAAATAATACTTTTATAATGTAGATAGATGGTGGATTGGGTCGGGTGGTGGATCGGGTGTGGGTGGAAAAAATCTCACCCCACCCGACCCACCACCCATATCCACTTCACCCATATCCACTTTTCACCCGCTTTTTTTCGGGTTTTCACCCACTTTTTCGGGTCGGGTGATTCGGGTTCGAGTCGGGTGCGGGTGAAATTGCCATCCCTACTCACAATCAACCAAACGAGCTCTAGTATAGAAAATGCTTGCTAGTTGAGCCGAAAAATCCGGGAGAAAAGTACTTGGAACAAGCCCAACAATTTTTGTAAAAGTTCTCTAAAATAGAGATCAAAATATCAAAATATCTAAAAAATTTACCCTCATACCCCAATAGCTTCTCTATTATACAGATTTCTACATTAATTATATAATATAATAAATACAAAATTTTCTCTTCTCTCCTGAAGAAATTAATGTTTTCTCCTCTCACTCCCAAAACAATTAATGTTTTCCTCTCTCTCCCAAAAATGGTGGATCTACCAAAAAAGAGATGGAGTATTAAAAAAAAATGTAGACTGGTGTAAAAACCCCCTTTCAGGGCAAAGAACGCGCTGTGCTTTCTAGTACACGCGCCCCCAATTTCTAGTCCCCAAACATCAAATCCCTAAAGCTAATCCGGCGAGATTCAATCAGTTTCAAGCCTCAAAATCCAGTTTGGTGTGGTAACGAGACTCAGTCCAGTCGTTCCCATGCTTCTGAAACCACAGTCACTTCCTCCCACCCCTGTTTTCCGGGTGTCTCTCATGGATGGCGAGTATGGAGGGCGACCTCTTGAAAATCACGAAATCGGTTGTCGTCGATTTGAGTTGGTGGGAAAAAATTTCAGAAAGAGGAAAAAAATTACTCGCCGGTTGGGGGTGCGGCTCTGCGCAGTGCTGATGGGTTCTCCGTGGCGGCCCTCCGTCGACGGCGATTTGCACTGCCATGGATGGAGGTATGGTACGTTTCCATCTTTTTATCTCCTTCTTTCTCTCTTCTTTTCTCGGCTTCTTTCTTGGACTGGGTTGGTAGGGTTAAAATCTCGCTGCTCTTTTCCTCTTCCTCCTCATTCCCTTCTTTCTCTCATCAAAAAATCAAATAACAACGTTTTATGTCTCTGGTCTGAGTTGAGCTCGGCCGGTGATGACAGAGGTACACAAAACATGGATTGTGCGACTATCGTCAATCCTTTGAACACCCCCCGAAAGGGCCCCAAATCCCACGCTTGCGGGCTGCATTCCTCTGAGGGGAGTTTACTTCCCAAGGTCGATGCTACTCCTTCTCTACCGTGCAGGGCTGGTAGGAAAGACAACTTCAGATTCATTGACAAAGACGAACTCAAAATTCTCCTTGTTTTGGCCGAGGTGAGTACAACTGCTCTCTACTTCTTCTGGCTCATCTGTCACACAGAAATTATTCTTTGTGATGGCCCAATCTTGGTTTATGGTTGGATAATTTGTTTTGCATATAAGAGCCATTTACTTAACTGTATTCGGCTGATAACCTTTGGAATCATGGTGATTTCAGTTGCACTCAATCTCTTCTGGCTCACCTGGTTTCTTGGAATTAAACTCTATGGTGGATTATCCATGATCAGTGGCAATTTAAAATGTATTGGGCATAAGTGCAGTTTACTGAACTGTTTTTGGATGATCATCTATGTGGGTTGGATTATCAATATGATTGTTTGTGATCTAGCGTTTAATACAATTGAGTGTGGACTTTTTTCCCGTGTATTGTTGGCTGTCATACACACTAGAGTTTATGTTGGAAAAAAACCAACTTATATGCTTATTATTTGTAAAATTTTCACCCCTTGTTGCCCATGATGGCTAATCATTTGCGTGTTTTGGTCTGTTATGGATGGTAAAATTAACCATCGAAAAGTTTCGATTGGTGTTACGTTCTGGATCTCCTTTATTTGGCTTGATACTTGCTAAAGTTCGAAATATCTCCAAAGCCTTTCTAGGCAGTATGCTGGTAGCTGTCCTTATTTAAGAATTGATCTCCCCCTTCCTTTAAGGCATCCAAACATAGCTAATAACACTGTCAAGATGGAATCGTTTGTGTTATTTGTTCAGGTCACTAACCTACGGAGTGATTCCCGCTTCCTTGGTTGTCCAGATTACTATCTTGGGGGGACTCTGTTCTTTTTGTGTTACCAAGGCTATGAACAAAATATAGAACAAAATGCATCACATTCCATAAAGCTCACTATATATTCAAACACCTTTGCGGTACTTTATATTACAGCTTCGTGTTTGCCGTGTATCTCAAATAACATCTTGCTCCACTCACGGCATGATGTTCATAATAAGAAAAGAATCCTTTTTTGGTCATCTTGGATTAGTGACTTGCATATTACGTACTTTTCATTAAAGAAATGGCTCGCTATGGGTACTTGCATACTAATTTATCAAAATCTCCTCGATTTAAGGACTCCGAAATCTGGTCCTTTTATCATAAAAGGTTTAATATGAAGATCTGCTTCTGGAATTGTCGAGGAATAGGAAAACGAACCTTCTGGACGGAAATCGACTCAATGTGTAAAAATGAACACATTCAAATCATGTCGCTAGCGGAAACCAAATCGGAAAATATTCCCGATGACAAGATGTGGAGAAATATTAGTTTTGACGAAGGGGTTTGGTCGCCGTCTGTTGGGAGATCTGGTGGAATTGGAGTCCTATGGAAATCTCACCAGCTACTAGACTTTACTATTTCTCTTGCTGTCCACACACCGCGTATCATCGGTCTTAGATTAGAAAGTTTGCATGATGGGTTTCCGATTTTGGTCCTTTTCGTATATGCACCACCGACACCAAATGATAAAGATGTATTTTGGGAAACGTTAAAAACGATTGTAAATGATTCCTCTATTCCGTGCATTGTTCTAGGGGATCTTAATGAGATTCTTTGCAGCACTGATAAGCTTGGCGGAGCCTCTACCCGGACATCCAGGTTCTCTCGTCTTATCTCCTTCAAAAACGAATGCTCTCTCCTTGACCTCCCCACGTTTGGAAATCCGTTCACATGGAGGAAGAACCCAGAGGAAAATTTCAATATCCGTGAAAAACTTGATCGGGTGCTTGTCCACCAACAGGTTATTGCATCTTTCCCTAATATGATAACTTATAACGGTGCGTACTCCTCTTCGGATCACTGCCCAATTTCCATCTCCCTTGAAGTTAATTCTAGCTTCAAAGCCTCGCCTTTCAAATTTGAGAATGCCTGGCTACTTCGGAAAGATTTTCGTAACATAGTTAAACAATCCTGGCGGGCGTCTTGTCCGGGCTCAGCCATGTTCCAATTAATGTTTAAACAGAAAATACTTAAAAAAAAGGCAAAAGAATGGAATAAAACAAGTTTCGGCAACATCTTCCGTCAGTTAAAGGAAGTGGATTCGGACCTCCTGCGTATCCAGTCTGCAGGACCCGGTGTAAACTTTCAAACATATCAAAGCAAGGAAAAGCGGCTCATCACGAAGAGAGAGAAGCTCCTACTATTTCAAAAATCGTTCTGGAACCAAAGGGCCAAAACTAAACACCTCAAACTCTCGGATTCCAACACAGCATATTTTCATCGGGTGGCATCGGGACGAAGACATAGGAAACAAATTCGGAACATCACCTCCTCCACTGGTACGTTGGTTGTGGGAGAGGAAAACGTTAGGAATGAGATAAAAAAGGATTTTGAGAAGAGGTTCAAGAAAGAACCAATTGATGATAGGCGCCTTAATGAACTGTTGGACCTAATACAACCTTCCATCTCGTCGGAGGAAAACAGTTTTCTCTTAGCACTCCCGTCTAACTCTGAAATTAAAACGGCGGTTTTCAATCTAGGGAGAAACAAATCTCCGGGTCCGGATGGGTTCACAGCTGAGTTCTATACAAAATACTGGGATATTGTCGGAAAATCTGTAATTTGTGCAGTCAAAGGGTTCTTCCACTCCGGAAAAATGCTCAGGCAAATAAACCATACTTTTATCTCCCTTCTACCAAAAAGTGACGATCCCACGCCCACCAGTCACTATCGCCCCATTAGTTTATGCTCCAATGTCTATAAAATAATTTCCAAAATCCTGACAGATAGAATGAAAAAAGTTATTGGTAAACTCATACATCCGCTGCAGGGTGCCTTTGTTTCTGACAGGGCTATACAAGACAATGTCCTTATAGCTCATGAAATCTTCCACTCCTACAAAAAACGTAGGGGTCGGGAAGGATGGTTAGCAATAAAATTAGACATGGAAAAAGCTTACGATAGGGTCGACTGGAATTTCCTTAAATGCGTGCTCCAAAGGTTCGGATTTCACGAAACGTTTATTTCGTGGGTTATGGAATGTATAACGTCTGTCTCATTCTCAGTATTAGTCAATAACGGCCCTACTGATCTGTTTCTTCCGTCGAGGGGAATTTGTCAGGGCGATCCTTTATCCCCTTTCCTATTTATATTAGGTGCTGAGATTCTGGCACGAAAACTGGCTGCTGAAGCTAGCCTAGAAAAAAGTCACATTGGTTTCCCAATTGGACACAATGGGCCCCGGGTTCCGTTCCTCTCCTTTGCTGACGATATCATCATGTTCTCAAAGGGAAGTGTGGATGCTGGGATCAAAGTAAAGACGATTGTTGATTCGTACTGCAAAGTATCAGGCCAGAAGGTCAATTACCATAAATCTAGTTTCCAAGCAACTAAGGGTATTCCGAATCATAGGATTCTTGAGTTGCGTAACTGCCTCAATATTACAAACGAAAATTCAATAGAAAAATATCTAGGTTGTCCTATTATTAATGGAAGGGTCACCAACAGTACATTCGAAGATATCATCTGTAAATCCAAACAACAATTGACAAAGTGGAGGGCTAATGCTCTCTCCCAACAAGGTCGTGCTACCCTGATCAACTCCAACCTTTCTGCTAAGCCACTGCATGTGATGCAGAATTTTATGCTCCCCGCTTCTATGCATAAAGAACTCGACCAGATAAACCGATCCTTCTTCTGGAATAAGGACCTCCAGTACCGGCCTCTGATTAGCTGGGATAGGATCTGCAAACCGAAGCAATTTGGGGGACTTGGAATTCGTAAATCTAGTGATATGAATGTCGCTCTCCAGATGAAACTTCTATGGAAAATTCTGGCTGAGCCTAGCAATATTAAGGTGTCTTTGATTAGACATAAATACCTGCGTTCCGCCAGTATTTTCGACTACAAAAAAACGGGGACTAGCTCTTGGCAATGGTCCAAGCTGTCCGACTTAATTGACACATTTAAATCTGGCCTTATTTGGTCTGTAGGAAATGGACACACTATAAAGTTCTGGACAGATAATTGGATCACAACCTCCTCTTTATTGACCAGGGTAGATTGCCCTCAAGCCCACAATCAGGATGAGACCGTCAGTAACTATATTCTAGGGGGTAAGTGGTGGAGTGAAAAACTCCAAAGGGTTCTACCTAACAATATAGTACAAGAGATCTTAGATATCCCTCTTCCTGCCTCGAATTTGCAAGACCGTCTATACTGGTGGCCGGATAGGGAAGGATGGTTTACTACTGTCAGCGCTTACAAATTAATAACAGCGCAGTCCACAGCACTCCCCGACAGTAATGCCTGGATTTGGAAGATCAATATCCCTCTGAAAGTTAAGAATTTTTTGTGGAAGATTGCGCAGAACGGCTTACCCACAGCATCCAGGCTGTCTTGTAGGGGTTCGGCAGTCCCTTCCACCTGCTCCCTGTGCAATACGACGCCTGAGGATGAGGTCCACTTGTTTTTGGAATGCTCCTTCATCAAAGCAATACACCAACTTCCGACCCAAGACCAATCAACTATTGCTTGTTTGATTGCCCAGTCCCGAGATTTTAGACCCATTCTATCTGCTCTTGGGAATAGCCTCCAACCTTCCGCCCTGGCTAACCTCGTTTTTACGTGGTGGACGACTTGGTACGTCAGGAACCAACATTTGTTTCAGCAGACCACAATCCCGCAAAAAGATTCGGTCCTACGACTGATCAAATCTCACATAGATAACTGGAACAAAACGTCCGTTGTTGAGGCGGAATTCGAGGAGGATGAACGCACCACTCGGGGGGTTTCTCGACCAAAGAGCAACAAACAAAAAAAGATTCATTGGCGCAAGCCTCCTAGGGGTACGTTCAAACTTAATTTCGATGGTTCTTCTCTTTCTAATGGCGACAGTACTTCTGGTGTCGTTATTAGGGATTGGGAAGGTCGTCCAGTTTCCATTCATCACCAGCTACTTGGTAAACAGAATCCACTTACAGCAGAGGCTCTTGCTCTCAAAATAGGGATCCAACGAGTATTGCAACTCAATATAGAGAGGATCCAAATTGAAGGTGACTGTAAGATAATCATGGACTACTTAAACAGGAAATCTAAATGTCCTTGGGAGATCGAGTTAATCCTTTCTGACGTCCAAGTCATGTTATCGACTGTGACAGAAGTAGAGTTCTTTCACGTTCCTCGTATGGGCAATAGAGTGGCGGATAAGGTTGCACACCTTTGCCGCTCTGCCCGAGGAGTCGATATTGAAAATGAACCAGGTCTCCTTGACCTCATCCGTAAGGATGCTGCCGGGTAGGGCCAGCCCACCCGAATTATTTCCTAATCAAAAAAAAAAAAAAAGATGGAGTATTAAAATTTTCCCTCTCTCCCAAAGCAATGAATATTTAAAGTGAATTTGTTTTGCTTCAAATATAGAGAAAAATATAGTCTCTCTTCAAACTTCTCTATTTTGCAAATAGATATACAAAAGCTGTTGGGGCAAAAAACATCTATTTTTCTCCAAATTCTCCACTTTTTTCTATTTTAAAGATGCTGTTAGGGTTGCTCTTAGATTTGTCTTCTATGTGTGTAATATATGAAATCCGAATGAAAACATTCGATCTGAAATTTATAGGATGCAATAACAAGTCAAAATCAATCCGAAAACTGGAATGGGCCCGAAAGCAAATCAATCAAGGCAAATTGCACTATCAACGCCAAGAACAAGTCACATTCAAAGATTACATCTTCTAAGTGCAAAGGCCTGACAAGATCAGATTTCGATGGGAGGTGGGAAAACCACCTTCACTAACATCACCTTCTTGAACCCACCAAGAGCAATTGGCCCCACAACCTGCAACCACCTAACGCCCTTTCAATCGAGTACTACCCGACACGCGAGAGATCTTTGGGAAGAAATGTACCTTGATGATGTATGAGTTGAGATGGGGTGACTAGTAGGTTAACCGGAGGCTGCATCTCCACCAAACCCAGACTTCAAAAACATTGTTTCATTGAGATGGTTGACGTCGTTCCATGATTTGAACGACCACGTGCCTCCATCGGATACGTGGAGGACGCAGATGGATGCGTTTAGTACCTTCCCTGGACGTCCTTTTGACGAAGCACGCTTATGTAGTGACCTAATGACTCCTCCGTGAGTCACGACTATCACCCGCTCTCCTGCATTGAATCAAAATGTTGAACCTATATCTCAACTGAAACCAGCTCAAGGAACAGGAATCGGTACCTTTGTGCTTGTCGGCAATCCGCTGTACTGCAGATGTGCAGCGTTGATACAGCTGATTAAGGCTTTCCCCGCCATCCTGCATCGATGAAGTTTATGGCCCACAAGCTCAGGAGATGAATACCATACATAGTTAATGAGTGAGTGAGAAGAAATGGCCCTAACACACACTGTTTTTTTCAGTATATTGCTATGTCAGGTAACGATTTAAAGACTGCCATGTTTATGAATTACTGAATCAGCTAGCACAGCAGGCCACCATCAACATTGACACCATGAAGGGTTTGTTTGGCATAGCTTTTCAAAGCGGCGTGGGAAAGTTTTTTGTGACTTTCAAGAAAGCAAGTTTGTAAAACGCTGTGTGGAAAACGATAGAATTTCATCTAGATTAATAATTGGCATGCAAAACATGCCCTAAACGCAACCATCACCCATTTCACCTAAACATACGAGAAATATTACAGCTAGATCATCAAGGAAACAAAGGAAATATATACGAGCAGCTGTGCATAAGCAATTCACTATTAGCTAGACGTATCATGCAACATTCCGGGGTCCGGAATGGTTCGTGTCCACACCTGAAACTCGCAAGATACATGCTAGGCTCAGATCAAGATATATATGATTTATTGATGGTGAGTTACTGTGATGCTTACAGGAATTTCCTGATCCATACTGCGAGACATGAATGCGTTATAGGCTTGTGGGCATAATCTCATCAACTCCTGTGACTGGAATACATGTCCTTGAAGATCACCTAAATGTCTTTCCCGCAAATGCTGATCTTTAATAACCTGGAGTTGGACAGACAGACAATCACTGAGATATACAACTGCATGGCATCAAAGTAACAATAGCGTCTACACTCCAAAAAAATTGAACTTTGAGTTTGATTCCTGGGGGAATTAACATCCAAAATAAGCCAACTCCATTCAAACCAGCTTCTCTGCAGCAAAGGATCTCAAATCACTTGATAGATTTTCCCTAGTTTAAAGGACAATTAACCTTGCAAATTTATTTGTGTGATTTCTTCTTTATTGACCCTATTAACCAGTAAGTAATAAAACTGTATAGTTGCTTGATCACTGAAAAGGAAAGGTCCAATTCCCACATTTAGCAGCTGCTGTATGTGACTTATAACCTCTTGCAAATTCTTTATGTCTCGAATGTCTGTTTTTCATTTCAACAAACAAACACGCACAAAAACAGGTCCATCGGGAAGTCATCCTCATCCAAGTGTATAAAATATTAGCAGTGTCAAGCTCCAAACATCCTCTTCACAAACCACAATTCCATGCCATCTCCTAAGTACTACCTATCTAACAAAGTTTGTTCACCAAAAAAAAAAACCTATCTAACAAAGTTAAAGGTTCGACAAAGATTTCACCCAAAACCACACATATACGCATTGCTAACCTGAAGGCCAGTAGATTTACTTGCTATTGTGCTTGCAGTCTCAAAAGCCCTCTTCAGATCAGATGAATAGATAGCAGAAATGTTAACCTCCCTTGACAATCGATCAGCCACCTAAATGGCATGAGATTACCATAAGATTTAAGCAGAAATACAACACCAAATCGACCTGTAAAGGGCAAAAGACAGAGGTAACTCACTGCAGCAGCTTGTTGTCTTCCTATCTCATTCAAATCGACATCTAACTGGCCCTATAGCAAAATTAAACACAGAGAAATCATCAACTGTTAAACACCGAACAAATGAATCAGGATTCACTCTCTTGTTCTTTGAAATTCCATATTATTTCTCCTCTTCCTCTTTTACATCATCTGTTTTTCTATTGTAATCGACTGATTAATCTATAAATTTCACATCATCAAACTGAACAATTCAGTCAAACAGAACTAAACGAAGTGAAGGTGAATATGAATGGGAGAAAGCAATACCTGCAATTTCCCGAGGGCGTTCCACTCAGTTTCCCCGTGGCGCACTACGATAATCTCCGAAGAAGATTGATCAACCCCATGGCTATTGGACTCAATCGGAATCCATCACAATGACGAGCCAAAAAAACCGTCTTAAGAACCTCTAAAACCTCAATTACAAGAACTATTATATATAGAGAGAGATAGAGAGTACCTGGAACTAGAGTCAGCCATCGAAGAATTGGAGAGAGATTAATCGGCTTCCGAAGATCAAATATCGATTTCCAGACGATGTTCAGTGCCGAGAGTCTGAAGCACCAAACTACAGCTGAGATTTGCAGTGGAGCAGTTTAGGGCTAATCGATTGTCAAGAAATCAATCAAAATCTAATCGGAAGATACTGGATTTCTGTTGCGTAATTCCTCAAATTGAAGGCTAAGATGACACAAAAACAATAACAATTGAAAATTTGACAGCAAAAACCAAAATCTCCGGTGAAACTAGTGAGACCAAAATTTATCGCCGGCTGTATGCAAGCGGTTTCGCGCCACCTACACTCCTCCGCCTCTTACTGACGTGCCGTCGTGCACCAACACCAGAAACCACCTTTAAACTATGAGACTTTTCGGTAAATAGCACACAAATTAGGAAATTACGTAAAACCATCCATAAATTTCGCTTTTATATAAACTAGTGCTCGTTTGGATTGGTTTGAAAAACCCAGGATGTTGAATATCCCAGAAAGTTGAATAGAATATCTGTGTTTGGTTAAAAAATTTCATCTTCAAAAACCCAAGAATTGAACTTCCTGTTAAATACAGGAATTGGAATTAAGACAACTTCCACCCTTTTCTTACTAATAAAAATCCCTTATTTATCTCATTATATCAAATCCACCATTTTTTCATTTTTCAACCAAACATGTTTTATAAAATCCCAGAAAGTGTAATTCATGGGAAATAGACTTTTCAGGAATTAAATTCCCAGGAAGTAGACTTCCTACATTTATCCAAACGAACACCTAGTTAAGTACCGTGCAAAAAATATTATCTTACGAAATGTATAATCCTGTATCATAAACGTTATTTCAATTCTAACGTAAAAATTTAAATAATACTTGAACCGATGGTATACCACCACTGATAAACATCAGAATAAGCAATAATATTATATTTGCCCTAGTCAGGATGGTCTAGTGGTGTCAAGCTTCGATCCCTAAATTTGAAGATTTACTTGCTCCAACACCAATATCCAAATTGCATGATTTTTTTTTTTTTAAAATGTTAAAAGTATTGTGTAGTCATCTATCAATTCAAAGCAAACCTCGTTACAAAATATAATTGTACTCTAAAATATTTATTTTTTAAACAAAATATTTTTTAATGTTTGATACACGTGCTTATTAAAAAAAATTGTTAGTTCAAATAAAATAATCATAAATATTTTTAAATTTAGTTTCAAATATTATGTGAGCCAAAAAAGTCCCAATATTGCAAATTTCAACAACAAACCTCGTAATTACTTGCATACAAAAGTTGAAAAAAAACATCCTTTATTAAACAAGAATTTGAAGCTATTTTTTTTTTATTAATATAAGGAGCAGGTATTATCAGATATTATCGGTGTAAAATAAATTAAGAGGTCGAAATGATTAATCATGAAACAAAACGATAACAAAACACACAAAAGAGAAAACCCTGAAAGAAAAGGATCCAAAGACAACTTAGCATAAAAACAATCAAATCGACCTAAGAGAAAGTCTTAGAAATAGACCGCAAATAGCAAGAACACAAAAACTAAAAAACTACAACACGCCGTCGGGGAGATAAAGATGAGGATCGTCTAGTCAATAATTGTAGTCCATACCGTAGTCTAAATTATCTCATTGGCTAAATTGAAATTTCTAATTATTTTATTAAATAAGTGTTTGTATCTTATAATTTATTTTAATGCTTATCGGCCAATGAAATTAAAGGGACTATAAAAATGGATAACGGCGTTGGACTAGACGATTTTCACCGGGAGATAATAATAATTATTTTTTTCAAAATGACATATCACATAGTAGTACATTTGATGAGGTGGAATATATTAATTTTTGTGACCATATATTAGGCCTCTCCCACCCCTTAAATCACCTAATTAACAACAAACTTATTCCTATATTAATTAACAGCCCTGCAATTCTTCCTAATTTGCCCATTAGACCCCGTAAGAACCCCCAAATTACCCAACCGGACCATCGACCCGCTGAAATCCCTAAAGAAGAGGCGCGGCCACCGGCTGTAGTTAATCACCGTCGGCGCCGTCGCGTTGCTCTCCATCAGCGCCTGGTCCGACAGCAGCAGCCCGGAGCTGTTCACCAGGTTCGAGTAGTACACGTTGTCGAACCGGTTCGTCGTCACCGGGTCCAGCGGCGCCAGCTGGTTCGCGTTCGAGGCCGCGCCGCTGGGGCACGTCGCCTGCAGCTTGGCCAGGAGCGACGCCTCGATGTTCGGGTCGGGCTTCCCCGACCCGTCGAAGTCGAACAGCCGCGACTGGAAGGTGCCGCAGTGGGCGAAGCCGATGGTGTGGGCGCCCGAGAGCGAGACGACGTCGTTCTGAGTCAGCCCCTTGGAGGTGAACTTCGCCGTTATGTTCTCCAACGGCTCGAACGGCGACGGGATTTGAGATGTGTCGCTTATGTTCGCCGTCAGGCTGTCGAGACGGCCCAACGCCACTGACCAGTATGGTCCTCCCGCCTGTATTAGAAAGATTTTCAAATTTTAACTTAAAATAATATAAATATTAATTTTTAATTCAAAATAATGGGAACTTTAATTAGATTTAATTTATCCATGTTAGAACTATGTGTCTATGTCTATATTAACCCACAATAATATGATTCTCAATATATTCCGGCTATTTTCTAGCAAAAATTGTTGAAATTGAGAACCCTATTGTTTTAGATTAATTTGGAGAAGGTATTATGACAGACAAAATTGTAGAAAAATACTAAAGGAGAAGATATTTTGGTGATCAAAATCATCAGAATTGAGAATTATATTGTTTTGGGTTTATATGGCAATATTTTGTACATAAATTAGTTAAAATTAAATTTCATATTATTTTCAATTAATAGTTGATATTTCGTATTATTTTGAGTTATTTTTCCTAAAAAAATGATTTTGCTATGGTTTATAGACTGAAATCTATTATGTATAGGCTACTTTGATATTTAAGTTCTTCATGTTAATAATTAGAACCATAAAATTGTAAACAAGTGTTAAAAATCACCCTAACAAAAAGGAAAATGATGTGATAATATATGCCCTAATAATGGATATACACTTACAAGGAAAACTGCGTCTCGAGTAGCAAGGGTCAAGATATCGGTGCAAGAAACAATGTTAGGGCAAGCACTCTCGACACTCGCCTTAATATTGTCTATCACGTCAAAACCCCTCAAAGAATTCTTGTTTGGAGGGGCACCCTTTTCCCCGGTCATTGTGCTTGTATCGTCGAGCAATACAGATCCATCGCAACCCTACGTTCACATAACAATGATCACCAAAAAAGCAATTAATGGATCGAAAATATATAGAACTACGTTCAAGCTAGAGAGTTGTCAGGATAGATAATTTCTTACATTAACGATGCAGTCATGGAAGTGGAGGCGAAGAAGGGAGGCTGGCATCCTAGTATCATTTGAAACGGCTGACCAAACTCCAGACCTAACGATCCTCGTTAAGTTAGGGCAAGTTTGGTCGTAGTACCTGTAGTCAAGTTGGCATGTGACAAGCAAACCCGATGCGACAAACACAACCCAACAAGCCAACAATTTCCCTTGAGGGCAATGGGACCCCAAGATCATCATAGTGATCAAAGTATTGCTATTGCTAGATGAGGTGTTTAGTTTTCTATGTGCTATAGTGTAGTGTTGGTTTGTGGAAAGGCAATGCTTAGTGCTAGTGTTTATATAGAAGTGGAAAGTGCAAGTAGTACATTGCAGCTAAAGCCAATGGAAGCCATGCAATGTGGTTGAGATGAGTTTGTTAGGGGAAATTCCATGTTTCTACCTCCACTCATGCACACTAAATTTTGTTTATCTTTTTATAGTACACCAACGTGGAAAAATTTGCATGCCTTCTCAATTATTGAACTTTTAGATGGCTAAGCTTAATTAACTTTAGCAATAAGTGGGTTTATTTTTATGCAATAATTAGTAATTAATGAATTCATATATTCACTCATAACACATTATCCCATATCGGATATAATAAGGATGTTAGGAGTGATTTATAAGTGATTCAATTGTCTTATCCAAGTCACAAGAGCTCTTCATTTTTAAACTCCAAGTGAGGATAACAGGTCTGAAATGACTATGTGTGACATGGACTGATACCTCTTAAAACCTCGTGTCTTGCATTAATAAATTCTCGGTGCGCATATCATCATCACGAATGTGCTCCTCTTCGTTCAATATATATTTTGAGGCAGTTTCCTTCTCATGCAACATGTGTGTCGCACATCTCTTTCAGACCCAGGCCAACCCATCTCTTATGGGCATGGAGTTCAATATTATCATCCTCAAGTACACCATCGAATGGTAGTTTAACACGACTCATCCAATTCAAATCCTTACCTATATATAAAAAAAATCTCCGATGCGCGGAGTATGTTGATTGTATCTAGGTTTTAAATTTTCTGTGTTTGTGTGTTTGTCCGTGTTTTATGATGGTCGATCAGTCAGTCTATTATTGTTTGACCTCTTAATTTATCAGAAAATAGTGTTATATAGTAGTTCAAATCTATTTATAAATAAATAAATAAAAATAAATCTCCCTATCTCTCTATGCGTAGAGATTATCTATATTAGTTTTTCTTAACATATTGCTCAACCTATGCCCAATAACCCAAGTCATATAAACCAATATTTTTATATATTCTAAATATTCTTTCATATCGTGTTTTCGTGTTTGGATAATTGTTCGATAAACCACATAAATGAAGCGTTTTTATATGTATTATTTTATGTGGGGGTGTCCATCGTGTTCTTATGATAAGTCTAATGTGATTTCATTTTAAAATAAATTAGTAATAGAAAAATTGACTGTCGAGCACACAAGACTAGGTAGTCAATCAACTTATATATATACACATATTTGAATTCTTTTACTATATTATCAACGTGAGATGTGTATCATTTCATATCTCCCATATTTAACATCTCAATATATATAGTTTAATCACTATGAATTGGCCGGGAAAATGGCAAAAATGTATGAAGTATCAAATTGTGTTAATTTGAGTGGTAGAGTCAAAGGGATAAACACTATGAGCATGTGGGTTTGACAAGGTCGACTTATTTATGGTATATATGAAGTGGACATTAGGATCTATTTGTCATATTCATCTAAAAGTCCAAAAGGGTAATTTATGATGTTTAACTAATCGAATATAACAACTAGGTAGGAAGTGGATTCTAGGTATACATTTCAAAGAATGGAAAAGGGGGAAGAAACTAGTAGAAAAGGAGTTTGAGTATGCAGTGCAGTGCAGCCACTAATTGCAATCCATATATAGCAAAGGCTAGAGGAAAACATGGAACCAAACACCACTATTCCATCTTCAAATTAATAGTCATAATTAAAAATATAAGTGATGTATGTAAAAAGATCCAATCACTAACATTAATTTAAATTTCAAATGCCTACAAGCCGCCTACATTGGCTAGTAGATCTGGTAAAATCTCACTCGATCCGAGAATCCGATTCGACTTATCCGAATTCAGACCCTATCGAAATCCAAAAAGCTAGTGTCATGCACAATTCGAACTTGAGTCCAACCCATTTTGATCTGATATGTACCCGAATGAACACGAATATAAAGAAACCCGATCTGATTCATACCCGATCCGTCCTTGACCCGACCCGATCCGACCAACACTCGACTCATCTTTATAATTACTTTAATTTTCTTATTTGAAAACACTCAAATAACTTGAATTACATATAATGAGACCTAATATAACTAAATAAATAAAGTTTAATAGTTAATAATTGATCAATAAAAAATAATCATCATTTTATAATAAAATTAAATGTGACCCGATCTGACACAACCCGAAATTCACTCACTAGTAGAGATATACCCTTCAACGGCGTTTGAAAAACGCCATAGAAACCTTACCATGACGTTTTTAAACGCCATGCCTCAACGCCGTTAAAGGTGACGCCGTCTTTTTGGCAAACTTTTTATGGCGTTTCTAAAACGCCATAGATAATACTATCAATGGCGTTTCAAAAACGCCATGCTATTTTTAAAAAAATAAATTACACAATCCATGGCGTTTTTAAAACGCCATGAATAGTCTCAAAAAAAATTAAAAAAAAATTAAAACATACCATGGCAATTCAAAAACGCCATGTTTGTTTTAAAAATAAATAAATTGCACAGTCCATGGCGTTTTTAAAACACCATGGATAGTTTCAAAAAAAATAAAAAAAAAATTTGAAAACATACACAATTCATGCCATGAAATACAATTTATTAAAAGAAATGAGCAAAACATCCATAATCTTCGAATCCAAACAGAGATCCATACAGTGAAAGCAAAGCCTACATATTATATACACAATTCATGCCACGAAATACAATTTATTAAATAAAAAAAGAGCAATGCGTCCATAATCGTCGAATCCAGACAGCTATCCTATAGTGAAGAAGCAAAGCCTGATACGAATCTTAAACCTCTGCAATTCAATCACAATGTGTGGTAAGCAATAACTAGTACATAATGAGCAGTGCACATAAGACTAGCAAATCATCAAAACCTTTTAAGTTAAATTGAGAAGAAAAGACACGCACTATCAAGCGAATTAGAAGAATGCATCAACTTAAATCTCAAATACACATTTACTCCATATAATCATCTAATTGTATAGTTACATGCATTTTGAGAGAACAGTGAATTCCATTGCCTCAATCCCCTCAACCCTCCTTGCTAAAAAGTGTTGACTTCAATTTTGGAAAGCAAAAGATCTATGTACCAAAAACGGTTGAACACTTGAAACACTGAGCACAATTGCTAAATTTTCAGTAAATTTTTAGTTAGATGACATCTTCTTTTTTTTTTGGGTAAGGAAGCTGCATATATAACATCTTTAACTCCAACAGAATAAAGATATTATCAACAAGAAAACGATGTAACAGAAAATTTGTTAACATTTACAATTAAAAAATGAGATAGAGAACGTAAACCTGAGGTTGAATGACAAGTGTTGCCGCACCCCAAGCCTTGAGAAGTCCTTCGCATAGTGTCAACTGACAAACAATCCACCACCATGTTCATCCGTTTCCAAAGCCAAAGGGTTCAATTGCGACAACTCAAAAACTGATCTCCTTCAAGAGAAGGAAGCATCCAATTAGCATAGCCATGGCTACCAAGGTGAGCAATATGATTTAGGGGAATGAAAAATAATGTAAAATACAAGGCTAACATTCCTAAAACAAATATGGGCCAGAGAGTAACATATAATTGTGTGCAGCAGCATGAGATGCAACAATGTATAGCATAAACCTGCATTCCACATACTAACCTGCACAAATACAAGGCAAATACAAGAATAAAGAGCAACATACAGCTACACGTCTCATTTATTTTTATCATGTGTCCTTTTAATTAAAGGTAGGGGCAATATGGAAGACCAACCCATCAAAATGAGTTGGGTCCTTGATGCTTGTGGGAGATGAAATGCTGTTCAAGGTGCGTCTCATTCTCCAAACAAGGGTGTGCCAAGCATATCTGTAAATCTGTAACCCATGTCTCATTTATGAAAGGTTCCACCCATATGCTCGTAAATGTTATGGAAGACATGCTCTAAATATGAGGAGTCAGAACCTGTTGCCGAAGAGATCAAACAGAGTCCATATACATCCAATAAGCCCTTTGATAACTGCAGAAGCCAACAGCTTACCTGTTTATCTTCACGTGAAGCAGTTGTATCATCTTTCAACTCCGCAGGGTTTTTGGGTGCAACTTTGCTTCCAGCAGCAGGCATCCTTACTTCCTAAATGTAAATGTCATGTTAGAGGATGAACGTGCCCTAGAACTTACCAAAGATTTTATGACAGCATTAGTTACGCTGGAAAATAAAAGCACCATGAGTACTCTTAAAATTATCTCATCTGCACTAGGATAAACCCATGCTGAGATCAAATTTAACTAGTCACTCGCACAAAAAATGAAGAAACATTGAGCTTAGACAACAAGTGATAAACAAACCAAAGGGAAGGGGTGCTAAAAATGTATCTAAAACTCATTATGATATAATTGATACATATGAATACACTTAAAAAGAACTTTAATAAGATAAACATGGCAGGGAGAAAAGCCATCAACTCCTTAACAGAAAAAAAAATAGCTGAAAACTAATGGGTTGAAAATGCAAAAATTCCTCATATTTCAAGATGATATTTGCCAAAATGGTTTACTTTTTCACACAAGCCCCATTCCATTCAACAACATATTATCTTGTAAGATGGACACTGGATACAAGTACCAAAATAATTAATCAATAAACTATAGTTACAAATTCAAAGTAGACAGTGTAGTAGCAAATTAATCAAATGCAACTCAAAAGAAGCAACCAAATACATGAATTCCCTGACTTAGGACTTAGGAGCTAGTCTTGGAACCTTATAAATACAAGGTACTGAAATCAACAGCATATTATCTTGTAAGAACGTAAACATACAAGGTACTGAAATCATGAGTCTATGACTTAGGAGCTAGTCTTTGAACCTTATAAATAAATTCATATAATTTTCATATATGTAATACTACCAGATTTTTGCTCAGCATACTAACACTTTTATTTACTTATTATAGCAAAAAAGAAACACATATGTAATTTCTTGATTTAAATTTGCAAACAAAGAAAGAAAGATCAAATTCATTACACAGAAATTAGCAGGCGCAATTTCATATCAATTGAGCACAAATAGAGATATTGAGGTACCTACTAAGCTCGAATTCTACTGTGTCTCTCAGCGGCATAGGTTTCAATAGAAATCGCAAAAGATTCGTCAAACTCACCAAACTTCGATTCCATGTTTTTCCACTTTGATCTCAGGAACTGAAGCAACACACCAATCTTTTCCTCGGCAGTATGTGAGCTTATGGAAGACGTCATGAAACAAACTTCAGTTACGACTTTGAAATCGGAATGAATTGCGGCGGAATTGAAATTAAGTAAGAGCACAGGGATGACCTTTGATGCAGAAAACGATCTAGCTTCTAAATATCCCCATAACACTCTAAGCAAAAAGCCAACTAACAAAATGAGAAAAATACTTCAGCCATAATGGGAGCAATTTCCTTTTCCATACACTCGCTAACCTCCAGTCTGATGGATTTATCGATAGGGGTAAACAGATCATCAAATTGATAATAATCATATGCTGGAAGTTGACAGAAACAAGTCCTATAAACATACAAACTGTGGAGACTCACATGAGGCAGGAAACACAAAGGCTAGACTATTTTCCACATTCCATAACACCTTAAAAGATGGGTGGAGAGAGTACATAAAAGCCTTAAT
This sequence comes from Persicaria maculosa, assembly GCA_963922045.1. Classification (NCBI taxonomy): domain Eukaryota; kingdom Viridiplantae; phylum Streptophyta; class Magnoliopsida; order Caryophyllales; family Polygonaceae; genus Persicaria; species Persicaria maculosa. The sequence goes on along the minus strand of OY998254.1, from coordinate 2,781,926 downwards.
TACTACAATGGGGGAAGAGTGATGCAGGCATCGGCCGCATTGCCTGTGGAAAGGCCAGGCGCACATTTAAGTCAAACTCAAGAAGCATTAACAGATGATAGAATCAACAAGCAAACAGCAGCACTAAAAACAAGGATTTGAAGCTTATATATAGTCAAAAAAACCTTCAATTTGCAAGAATCCAAATTTGGAGAAGGGAGTTACAAAGAGGGATAAATGCAAACTGATAATTCTTGTAGTTAATACGCCCAAATTCAACTGGACCTATAACTAAAATTCCAAATCGGGAAAAATAGAGGACAAAAGGAAAAATTAGACCAACATACGCAATCTGAACTGATGGCCGCACTCCCCGTTCTTTCAATTGCTGAGAGTCGGTGTTCCCTTGGCGTCTCCTCAAACTTCCCTAGATCTGGCGAGGGTGGTACGAGAGAGAGAAAACGAGAGCGATTTCTAGAGAGGATAGAGAAGGAGGTGACACGAGGTTGGGGCGGTGCGATGAGAGCAACAACGATGGCGCATTGCTTCTCTGGTTCAATGGAAGGTTTAGGGGAAGGAACTGAGAGAGAGATGATGATGAGAGGAGTGGTAGTAGAATTAGGTTAGGTTGAGACGCCGAATATCTTCTTTTCTCGCCGCTTAATAATTTGGCCCAAAATTTTGAATTGAAAAAAATTGCCTCTAATTCTATGACGTTTTTAAAACGCCATAAAATTTACGGCATTTAAAAACGCCATAAAATTTAGTTCACACTTTTAGTTTTAATAGCATGGCATTTTGCAAACGCCATAAATTTAACGACGTTTGCAAAACGCCATAAATAAAGTGCGTTTTACAAATTTATGACATTTTTCTATTTAAACGCCATAAAAGATATTTTTAATGACATTTTATAAAAAACGCCATATTTTAAATGTCATAAATGACCTCATATGTAGTAGTGACTTAACCTAAACTTACCCAACTCGAAAACTTATCCAACCTGAACCCGACACCGAACATATAATATACTCGACATATGACTCGATTTGAGATATGATCGAGCCCGAATGGTTGGCTAGTGTCTTGTTGTGATTAATTGAATTAAGCCAAAATTTTATGATAAAATATCATACATATAATTGGGTAAAATAAAATGCTCAGTAAAGAAATTTTAAAGTTGGAGAGACCGATTCAAGAGTATTGGTAGCATTAATATTTTCTTGATGTCGAAATTGAATTGATCATTTGACGAAAGTGATTAAGATGGAGAAATGCCTATAACAATAGTATGAAATTGTTTTTAAAAAATATTTCACTTGCTCTAATACTATTAAGCATATGTATTTGTTGAGATGTGAATGAGACTAAAAAGTTGCCCCACATCGAAAAACTGAACATATCAAGCCTAGTATATGAGTCGGTGGACTACTCTTTCTATTGTCAATCTATATAAACTCTTAATTTAGAAGAGTTTAGGATGATGTGTCAATTTTAGAGGCATTTTAGGAGTCTTGACCAGTCATTTTTTTTTTGCTATTTTCTTTGAGTTTCTTTAATTCTCCTTTTTTCTTCTTTTTCCTTTAATTCTCTTTCTTTAATTTTACTAACTATCTATATCTATATCTATATATCTATATAAACTCTTAATTTAGAAGAGTTTAGGATGATGTGTCAATTTTAGAGGCATTTTAGGAGTCTTGACCAATCATTTTTTTTGCCATTTTCTTTGAGTTTCTTTAATTCTCCTTTTTTCTTCTTTTTCCTTTAATTCTCTTTTTTCTTTAATTTTACTAACTATTGGGCTTAATTTAACTCCCTTTGTGTAAATCTTCTCCCTAGAACTCCATTACGCCATTTTTATCTGTGTTAATTTCTTCTGATCAATCTAATTTTGGCTCAATCTTTCATATCCAAACACGATTCATCTAATTCTTCTCCCCCTAC